>CANTUS010000013.1:0-2995000 GCA_947683365.1 Euphorbia pulcherrima | reverse complement strand
ATTCAACAAATAAATAACAGTTTTATTTATCAATATATATGGTCGTGGACCATCAATAATGATTTTACTTTAGAGTTCGGACACTTGATTGATCCACTTACTTCTATTTTATTAATATTAATTACTACAGTTGGAATTGTGGTTCTTTTTTATAGTGATAATTATGTCTCATGATCAAAGCTATTTAAGATTTTTTTGCTTATATGAGTTTTTTCAATACTTCAATATTAGGATTAGTTATTAGTTCTAATTTAATACAAATTTATTTTTTTTGGAATTAGTTGGGATGTGTTCTTATCTTTTAATAGGTTTTTGGTTCACACGACCTAGTGCATCGAATGCTTGTCAAAAAGCATTTGTAACTAATCGTATAGGGGATTTTGGTTTATCATTAGGAATTATTGGGCTTTATTGGATAACGGGGAGCTTTGAGTTTTGAGATTTATTCAAAATAGTCAATACCTTGATTTATAATAATCAAGTTAATATTGTATTCGTTACTTTGTGTACTTTTTTTATTATTTTCCGGTGCAATTGCTAAATTAACACAATTTCCTCTACATGTATGGTTGCCCGATGCTATGGAAGGCCCTACTCCTATTTCGGCTCTGATACATGCTGCTACTATGGTAGCGGCGGGAATTTTTCTTGTAGCTCGACTTTTTCCTCTTTTCCTAGTTATACCTTCTATAATAAATCTAATAGCTTTGATAGGCATAATCACAGTCTTTTTAGGAGCTACTTTAGCCCTTGCTCAAAAAGATATTAAGAAAGGTTTAGCTTATTCTACCATGTCTTAATTGGGTTATATGATGTTAACTCTAGGTATGGGGTCTTATCGAGGTGCTTTATTTCATTTGATTACTCATGCCTAATCGAAAACATTATTGTTTTTAGGATCTGGATCTATTATTCATTCAATGGAAGCTATTGTTGGTTACTCTCCAGAAGAGTCAAAATATGGTCCTTATGGGTGGGTTAACAAAAAACATATTTCAATTACAAAAACTTCGTTTTTATTAGGAACACTTTCTCTTTGTGGTATTCCACCCTTCGCTTGTTTTTGGTCCAAAGACGAAATTCTTAATGATAGTTGGTTGTATTCACCTAGTTTAGCAATAATAGCTTGGTTTACAGCGGGATTAAATGCATTTTATATGTTTTGGATTTATTTACTTATTTTTTAAGGATATTTATATCTTAATTTTAAAAATTATAATGGGAAAAAAATAATTCATTTTATTCAATATCTTTATGGGGTAAGGAATGATAAAAAATGTTTTAAAAAAATTTTCCTTTATTACCTTTATTAACAATGAATAATAATGACAGGATTTCTTTTTTTTTGGAAGAACACATATAAAATTGATCGTAATATACGAAATATCATATGGCCCTTTATTACTCTTCATAATTTTAACACTAAAAGTATTTTTTTTCTACCCACGGGAATCCGAAAATACTATGTTATTTCCTATGCTTGTCTTTGTACTATTTTCTTTCTTTATCGGAGCCATAGGAATTCCTTTCAATCAAGAAGAAATCAAGTTGGATATATTATCCAAACTGTTAACTCCGTTTTTTAACCTTTTGCATGAAAATGAACAACATTCGGTAGATCGGTATGAATTTTTAACAAATGCAACTTTTTCAGTTACTATAAGTTTTTTTAGAATATTTCTAGCGTCATCCTACTATAAGCCTGTTTATTTATCGTTACTATAAGCAGTGAAGTCCTAAAAGGCTCTTTTAGTCTTTTACTTTTTTTAAAAAAAATTATCCTTGTACCTTTTACATATATAGATAACTAATTAATGTTATTTACCATGAATAATAAATGATAAAACTGAAGTCCTAAAAGAATCTTTTACCCTCATACCTTTTAAAAAATTTTATCTTTATACCTTTTACATATATAGATTATTAATTAATGTTACTTACCATGAATAATAAATGATGAAGCTAACTACAAACAATATTAATAACAAACAAATTATTAATTATTTTTTAATGAATAAAATTACAATAACAAATCTATATATAAAAATTATAATTTAGTTATATTCATAATAATCATAACAATACCAAAATATAAAATTAAAATAAAATTAAAATAATAATAATAATAACAACAACAACAACAATAATAATAATAATAATAAAATATTTGATGCGGAAAAAAAGTCACATTAATTATTAAATAGAATTATAATTAATAGAGTCATATTTTTTAAATTTTAATTTATTGTTCATATTGTCCAATTGTTTGAATTTTTTTTACAAGTTGATTCTTATTTTTTTTACCAATGTGAATATTTGGGGTTTTTATATATGGTAACGGGTATTAATACCCTTCTCCAATCCAATAGCTGATTATTTATGAGGAACATTTTAATTAAGATGAAAAGAATATATAATTGCACTCTCATAAATACTCAACCATTAGATTGGAGAAGGATATTAAATACCCGGTACCATATATAATTTCCCAAATATTTGATATGTTATTGTTAACTTTTTTAATTATTTGTTGACATATAAGAGCTTTCTTTATTTAATTGATCTTGAGCAAATTTTATTGCCGTCTACAATAATTATTAAATTGGCTATTTTTTCATAAATTTAAATCGATGCTTCTTCAATCGGAATGTTAGGAAATTGGTTTTAATACATTTCCTGAATATGTTTGATTTAGAAAAATGACAATGATTAATAGTAATAACTACTTTGTATAAGGAAATAATTAATTAGGGTGAATTATAGTTATTGTTATATACTTATAAAATGTGGCCAATTTTCGAAATCAATACAAACTTTTGTATCAAAGCACATATAGTAAAAATGAAAGACTACACGAGTTTGATAAGCACGGAAGCTATCGAGATAAAAGTTTATACTTTAATATTTGTTGTTATGGATTCATACAGGTTGGTCTTTTTTTCAATTGAATGCAAAATATCTATTTTACATACTTGAAGTTAAAACGAATCAACACAAAAATTATAAATTATAATTGTACTTTTAATTTAAATATACGTTGATTTTGAATTTTTGTGCGTTATTTTGGTTTTATAGGAATAGATGTATAATATTGCTATTTGACATGTCAAATAATACAGTCAGTGCCTACTTTAACGAAATGAAATATGTACTATGAAACAGATTTTTTGAAGTTTGGACTTACTTATCATTGATATACTTGTTTTGAATGACCTATCTGTACATCGCACGGATACTATACTGATAAATATTAAAAGTAGTAAAGTGAGGCCCTCAAAAAAATAATGAATTCCTCCATTTTCAAAAGTTTAACACTCTAATCAAATCATCAAACCCAATAAAAAATCTATTATATTGTTAAAATTACTAATTTATCCTTTATATTTTATATAAAAATTATATTTTTTTATTAATTACTATTCATAATTAATTATCTCATTCCTAATTAATACAAGGGTATATTAGAAAAAATATGATAAAAAATGAATTAAAATTTTAAAACGTTAAACTTTTAATAAAATAAAAAAAATCAAAACGTCAAACTTTTAAAAACAGAGGGAGTAGTTATGGTTGGCCTTCTAAGATGATAGTTGCACTTAAGACGAGGCAAAGCTTTGATGAGTTTGTGGTGACTAGATGGAACAAAATTTTAATGGGTTACAATCACATCCACAACCTTCTCTTACATCTTCCTCTGAATGATAATCACTGTTTTAAAAATTCTCGTTTAGCCCTGTTTAGGTATTATTTCAAAATTTGTCGTCTAATTTTTCATTCTTAAAGTGTTATCGGGCGCTCAGTCGATTTATTGTCGCCTAGGCACCACTTAGTTCGATTTTTCCATCTATGCAGCGCCTAATTTATATTTTTTTATGATAATGGTTTATCAAAAAAAAGTAGTTAAGTTGGTAAAATTAAAGTACATTAAAGTGTTCTCACAAAAAAATGTCATTTTTGAGTCTCAAAACGAGAAGCAATATACTCTATGCATATAGTGATTGTTAAAAATATAGTCTAAATTAAATTTTTTGATATCTTATATTATTATCTTTTTAATTGAATTTATATTTTAATATATATAATAAATATTTAAAATTAAAAAATATAAATTCACTTAGGCATTGTCCAGGCTCCGCCTATATATTTTGAATTTTCAACCGTCCAACTAACGTGTAACATTTTTTAAAATATTAGTGATAATAAAAAAAAATTAAAACCGAATAAAACTTTAAGTTTTTATATGTTACCGTTTAAAGAAAGCAAAATAGTTGTTGCAAAATCTATATACACATATGAATCTTGTAAATTTGTTTATCCTAACTACAACTGACTATAGTGAATTGAAATCTGTTGTTTTTAATTCGGTATTTTTTTTCATGTCCTTTATTTAGAGATTTTCATATATTATTTTTTTACTTAATTTTTAATTTTTAAATTTTCTTTCTTATTTTTTTATTTTTCTCCCCTATGTATCTAACATATGACAAAATTTAAATAAAAAATATTAAATTAGGAACAATAAATTTAAATTCTACTCTAACGAGGTGTTGAGGTGTTTTAAATTTTAAAGGAATTATTACTTATTACTAAAAAAAATTATGAATATAAAATTAGCGGTTCAATTTTGTTTAGCTAAATTAACCCCTCTATTCAAAGAAATTTCAATCTTCACTTCTAATCGAGACACCCTATCGAAATTACACATAAATATAATTTTTTGATATGATTAAGATCCTACTCTTTTTAATTTATAAATAATAATATTAAATTAAATTTATTTTAATATAAATTTATATATATATACTACTGAATTAAATATAATAAAAATAAAAAAAAACCTAAAACCCATAAAAGTTGGTTGAGGAAAACAATATTAAAAGAAAAGTTGAAATGGATTGCTATCATCATTTAGAGGTGAGAAACCATATAAATAATTACAATGCCAGCTGTCTTTTTTCTTTTCTAAATTGAAGATAAGGGAAAAAAGGAAAAATAATAATAAAAAGGAAAAGCTCATAAAACCGGCTTGTTGTTTATGGAAAAAAATATTCATATAATTTTTATCATGGATGGTTTAAATTTATTACCAATTTAGATCTAACAAAACACGTTGCAAAAACTAAATAAAATCTTTTCAGATAAAAAATCCAATTTGAAAAAGAATAGCAGTGAATGTTACTATGTTAGCCCCTTTATTAATTTGAAGACAGACAAAGAAAATTTGATTAAAAATTGTGGGTAATCTTAATTGGTTCATTTACCTTTCATTCCAATACTTAATTGGATTCTAATTATAATAAAACCCACTATGATTAGGTGCATATCTTTAAATTAAAGTTCAAAGTAGGAAAAAAAAAGCATTATCAACGCCTTAAATTTGATTAAGTTCATTTTGTACATTATTATTATTAAAGCTGCTGTTATGAAAAATTCTACTTAAAAAATTTTAATAGAATAACATATTTTGACATTAGATAAAAAAATTTAACTCTTAATTCTAATTAAGTAAGAAATGTTTGTTATTAATTTTCAATACTTTTCAAGGCAACAACTTGAAAAAATTTTAAAATGAAACTTTAAAAATATAGTATTCCCAAAATGAAATTTCATAATTTTATCATTTTTATTAATCCATTGCATTCGCTATATATCAATTTTAATTGTATTTGCACGATACGAATATATAAAGCCAGAAAGAAATAAAATTATATTTATGATAACAAATTTTATCAAAAGATCAATTATGTAATTCGTGATATTCGTATTAAGATGAAGTTTAACTAAAGTATTAAACAAAAGATAAGGATAAATCATCAAGTAATAGTTTGGTGATCACCACTTCTTTTAAAAATAATCAAAAAATATAAAATTATGAGTTCAATTCTCATAATCTACAAGTCTTAATCTACTAGTATCAATTTTGTTGTAGTCCTCTAGTGTAATGGGTCCTATTAAATAATTGATTGATTAGTGTGACCAATTCAAACAATTAAACTTAGGAACAAATATTTATGTCAGCATTTTTCATGCATGTAACTGGCAGTCAATAATAACTCAATTCTAAATAATTATTTCAGCTCCAAAAAAATACTATCGTATCAAATGAAAACTATCTGCTTGACAATCATAATTTCAAAAAATAAATCAATTCAATTTAATTTATATATATATATATATATATAATTTTAATTAAATTTTCTTCAAACACATAATTAAATCTGCACAAGAAGCATACATGAATTTTATAAATTTAACTTCAATGATAAGATATATCTTGGATTAGTGACATCTGCCTCAAAAGCTAATGATTAATTATGGTAATAATAACCCTGTTAAACAATATGATTGGTGGTGGCATGCTAATGGCCTGATTATATGTATGCAAACTTAAATAAATAATATAATACCTTGATCCTGTTAGGAGGGAAACAATAATACATGAATTTGGGCATTCAATAAATAAAATAATTTGTTGGTAGAGAAATAAAAAAATAAAAGGTACAATATTGCAATAAATGAAAAAAATGATATATATCTGAGGATGTGTTTGAAATTAGAAGCAATCTGACAACAAGGACTTTAGGATCTGGCTTGTGTGTTGTTGAGCCTCCAAGCAATGGACCCAACCTTGACTACTGTTTTTGCATTTCAATTTCTATATTAACCCGTAGGGAGAAAAAATAGGTTAATTTATAACGTTATTGAATTGAACTAATATTATAAAAAATATTAGGCATTAGTTAAATGGATAGTGCTTTACACGCTTAGGAGGTTTATAAATGGATATATAATTTTTTTATTTTTTATTATTTATTAATAGATAAAAATATAAATTTAATTAAAAATAAATTATAATAATATAATATATTAATAAAAATATTATTTAGTATGTGAAAATATAAGTTAATCACTTCTTACATAAAATACATCAAACTCTGTTTTTTAAAAACATATATCCTCACAATTTTTTTTATTTATAGCGTACTATTCTCGATTCGAGATTTAAAATGAGAATTATATAGTGAGAATAATTTGAGGTACATTAGCTTTACTAACCGAGTTATCTTCTGAATTGATAAAATTGAACTATAATTATTATAAGTATCGGGATGTTAAAATTACAGAAAAAATCGGACTAGACGGTTCCTAGGCGAAAAAAATTTAAATTAGGCGGTGCCTAGGCGGCAATATATTGGTCTAGCGCCTGTTATCCCCCGATGAATCAAAAGTCTGGTGGCAAGCTCCAAGGCGGGGATTTTTAAAATAGTGAACTGAACTAAACTGATGAATACTTATTTCAGTGTAAATTAGATGTTGAAATTTTCTTCATATGATTTTGTAATGCTTTAACTTATTGTATCTCCTTTTTTTCTATTATTATTGGTATTCATTTATGCACGTTATTTTTTAACTATAATTTAGTTTCATTCAATTCAGTTCAACTTAAGAAAATATTAAATTTATACTGAAATTAATTTAATTTAGAATAATTCAAAATTTCATAATTGGAAGTACTAATTAACATGTTAAACAAATTATGAGTATTCCCACCAACATAAAACAAGGGAAATATTGACACATAGAGAAAAGATCAATTCTAGGTGCAAACCTAACCTCCATCACTCTGACTAATTGTAATTATGAGGATGATTAAGAAAGAAATAGTATAATAATCCTTGAGATTATAAAAGCACATAAATTTGGTGTCCAGTCTGTTCATTTTTACCTTTTTAAATTACTTTTCATTAATTTACTCTTACCAACATCTTTAATTACGCTGATTATTGGTCTCTTTATAATCCACCCTATTCTCTTTTTTAATTACTATTATTTTCTTTCAATTTGGTTATCTATTATAGGTAAACTTAAAAAATATATCATGTAGTTTGGTCATTTTTTAAATAAGTATTTGTGGAATATTTTTTCAAAATGGTGCATGTGATTCAAAAATTTGTAAAAAGAGAATTTCCAAAATTTTAAAACTACATTTTGAAGAGTAATCTTATCTATTTTGAAGTGAAATTTTACAGCTTAGTTAATGAAAATATAATACGCCTTATTGATAAATTTTAGAATTTTTTTAAAAAGTATTAATATTTTTTTAATTAAAACTTGATTATAACTTTTAAAAATTATAATAAATTGAAAATTTTTCGAATATCACTCTTATCTTCATATATAATTTTTAAATAATATAATTAAAATATATGAATATTAAATTTATTGAAATAACTGGTGTAGCAGCTAATTTTTAAATCACACACCCTTTTAAAAAATTTTAAAACCACATACACCTTTTAAAAAAAATATTTCACAAATATCTTTTTTAAAAATAACCAATAGCAGATTTTTTAAGTTTACTCTTTATAATATTACTCTTAACAACATCTTTACAAAGTTGCATTTATTACATTAACTAAAAAACAGAGAAAATCATTTCATTAGAAACAAAATAAGCAAAGCCAAATACTCTCTTCATTTTTTTAAATAAATATTTTAGCCACTTTTTTAAATATTTTTTTGCTTATTATTTTTAAATATCTAGGCAATTTTTAGATTATTTTTCTAATTATACCCTCATTTATCCCATTATCATTAATTGCAATGGAGTGAAAAACTAAATATTAATTAAAGAGTAAAATAGTATTTTCTAACTTATTAATTAATTCCTTAAAAAATGTGAAATATGTTAAAAGATAAATAAAAAAAGATGGAGGGAGTAATATTTAAATTTATGAATTGTTTGTTGAAACTTATATTTGTAATTTAATTACAATTAAAAGGCAAGTATAATATTTGTAAAGTTAAATAACATGTAAATAAAAATTAGATAAAATTATATATATATATTTAAATATATATATTGTCAGGTGTGATTTTAAGTCATCTACGATTATTATACATATAATTTTTAATAATTTATGTTTACCAAACACTTTAACTACTTATAAATTAATTTTACTAAATACACTGACTATTTATAAATTATTTATAAATTATCAAATCAATTATTCATTTACAAGCTACTTATAAATTTAAAATAATTTATAAACAACAAGTAAAAATTGATTTAATTTCCGGTAGTTAGCTAAATTCAAATTGGTAAAATTCATTTTAGTTGAAAACACATTCTTATGTTCTAATTAAAATATTGTTTAATTAAATAGTCAACCATTCTAATAATTAACAATATTTTTTAATTTAGCAATTTGAAAATATATAAAGACCAAAGACAAAGTAATAATAATATCATATGTATGTATATGTAATGTAAAGCATGTCTTTCCTCATCACCTACTACTGACAACTCCACATCTTCTCATTCTCCCCCAATTTTCATCACCTCTCTGCAATTCCGAACCCTACATTCCATTCCCCCGTTTTCATACAATGTTCTTCCTCTTTTCCCCCCTTCTTTTTCACTCCCTTTAGCCCTAATATCTCTTCCTGTTGCCCCCTATCTTCCACTATCAGGTATTGCTGGGATCTCACTGCAAATTTTTCTTCTTTTCTCATGATTTTTCAACAATTGTACTGCCTATTGTGTTGTTTTTATTTAAAGTTTCAATCTTTTCTCCCAATTGTTCATCATTTTTGCTCAATTTAGTCTGTTACTAATGGAATTATTTTTGATTTTAACGTTTCCTGCCGACAACGCCATTTCTTTGCTCTCTGATGTTTTTCTTTTTTTGATTTTTTTCCTGGTGGTATGTTTTATTCATGATTTGTTGAGCATTCATGTTCTGTGTCATTATCATTTATTAAGTGGTGGATGTGAAAGCTGGACTTTAACTTATTATGCTTTTAATAATGAAGTAGACAAGATTGATCTTTGATTCAGTTGTCAAATTGGGTTTTTCTTCTTACAGACAAAGTTTCAATCTTTTCCTGTTTCTGTGTTAAATTTTTCAGTTTTCAGGGTTTTGTTAGCATCAGTAGAAAATGGCATCTGGTCTTAAGGAAAGCCTAACAAAGAAATACATTGGTATGCAGCTTTGGGTTATTGTCACTATCTGTCTAGGAGTGGCCTGTGTAGTGGTTATGATGGTTTCACTGTGCTTTACTTTTAGAAAGAAAAAAACTAAGGCAAACACCAGCAGGCTTCCTGTAACTCAAAGGCCTAAAGTCTCTGAGGAAATTAAGGAAATTTCTGTTGATCAAAGTTCAGCAAACAATGCTGCTTTCCATACCCTTAACGATAAATTCAGTGAAAAAGAGTCGGAGAAAGTATTGATCCAGTTAGAAAACGGCGATGATAGTAGCCATTCGGGCTCTTTAGGCCATTTTGAGAAGGATTGTGGTGGGTCTCAGCTGTCGTTGCATCCCCTGACAGCCCCTTCGCCGCTTTCCGGCCTGCCGGAGTTCTCGCACTTGGGTTGGGGCCATTGGTTTACTCTCAGAGATTTACAGGTTGCAACCAACCAGTTTTCAAAGGATAATATTATTGGTGATGGTGGATATGGAGTTGTTTATCAGGGCCACTTGATGAATGGTACACCTGTTGCTGTCAAGAAGCTTCTGAATAACCCGTAAGTTCGAGCTTTCGAAAGATTCAAACTTTATGTGATTTTGTTGCGTACCCTTTATAGTTTATGAGTTATTTGATAGTTTTGTTTGTGATATAGAGGTCAAGCTGATAAGGATTTTAGAGTTGAAGTTGAGGCAATAGGTCATGTTCGGCATAAAAACTTGGTTCGCCTTTTGGGCTATTGTATGGAAGGAACACAGAGGTACTATAAGTTTTTAAGTTTTTTATTGATTCAGGAACAATTGAGTGTTTTGATTATGTTTTGATTGATTCAATTCGGGTTTTTTCTGCTATAAATGTTAGGTTATTGATATATGAGTATGTCAACAATGGCAATTTAGAGCAGTGGCTCCATGGGGGTATGCGCCAGCATGGTTATCTTACTTGGGAGGCTCGAATGAAAATTCTACTTGGCACTGCCAAGGCGTAAGCTCAGCTCCTTTATTTTGTGTTCTTTGTATTACTTATATAGAGGTCTTGAGTCTAGTTTAACCTGTGGTTGATTGTGTGCTATAGGTTGGCCTATTTGCATGAGGCCATCGAGCCAAAGGTGGTGCATCGTGACATAAAATCCAGCAACATATTAATCGATGACAACTTTGACGCTAAGATATCAGATTTCGGTCTTGCCAAATTGCTCGGTGCTGGAAAAAGTCATATTACAACTAGGGTCATGGGCACATTCGGGTAATTTCTTACAACTTTGAAGCTATGATTTTTCTTTGTTTTATCTAATTTTGGGAAAAATCGAACATTTTTCGAGTTTCTTGTGTATTTACCAATCTAGGAGCGGCCAGGGGCTTTTGAAGCCTAGGCGGATTTGTATTTTTTATTTTTTTAATATTTATTAATACATAAAATATAAATTCAACTTAAAAAATAAATTATAATATTATAAAACAATGTTCTAAAAATTGCTAGGTGCTAGTCGAACGGTAGTGGCCTCCTTTTTTCTGGCATAGAGCACATTATTTCTCGGTTTGAGACTCAAAACGACAATTCTATTGTGACAACACCGTAATGTACTGTAGTTTTATCAACTCAGCTTCTTTTTATGGGTAAAAGAATTAAAACTATAATTATTACAAATATCGGTGTCTTAGAAATTGAGTTTAGGCGCCCCCTAGGCCAAAAAAACTGGACTAGGTGCCTAGGCGGGAATATATCGGCCCAGCACCTGATAGCGCCCGAGGAATGAACAGTCGGGCGGCAAACACAAAATATTGGTATTTACTGATATATGTGCTGACTTTCCTTGTTGTAATGACGATTCAGCTATGTTGCTCCCGAATATGCTAATTCTGGACTTCTGAACGAGAAGAGCGATGTTTATAGCTTTGGGGTTGTGCTTTTGGAAGCAATTACTGGAAGAGATCCCGTGGATTATGCTCGCCCCGAAAATGAGGTATCTGTTTCAAATTCAGCATAATGATTGTCTTGTCTCGATATTTATGGGTATCGGTCAACATTTTTTTCAGGTGAATTTGGTGGAGTGGTTAAAGATGATGGTTGCAAGAAGGCGGTCAGAAGAGGTTGTCGATCCAATGATCGAGACAAGACCCTCAACAAGTGCCCTTAAACGAGCTCTTCTTACTGCTTTAAGATGTGTCGATCCAGATTCCGAAAAAAGACCGAAAATGAGTCAAGTTGTCCGAATGATCGAGTCAGAGGAGTATCCTGTTCCCCGAGAGGTAACTTTCTAAAGATGACTGTAAAAAACGAAAATAGATTCCGGGAAGATTTTACATTTTAGTAACATGACAGTAAAAAACGAAACTTTCAGGATCGAAGACGCCGAAGGAGTCAAGCAGGGGTCAAGGAAACAGAGAATTCGGATGCTGATAAGACACAAAAATAATTCACAAGTAAACGAAACGAAACACACATTCTTTAGACAATTTGAAATTCTTGATCATATTATACTATTAAATTCTTCTTGATCAAACAAGAAATCAACAAAAAGGAAAATTTGATTTTAAAAATTGTTAGAATTTACTTTTACTACATAGATATGTTGTAGAGAAGAGATTAGTTTGTGTCTGAGAGTTGGTTTGTCAAAGAAAAAAAAACCCTTGGAGGAGTGGTTTGTACTTTGTACAGATATTGGCGATTTTTTGTTTTTTTTTTAATAATTTTTATTTATTAATTTTGTGGAATTAGTCAATGTTGTTATTTTAAGTTGTTTTCAGATTTCCTTTTCACAGAAAGTACAAAAGAGATTAATGAAGAGTAACGGTCCTTTCTTTTCTTTATTCATTTATTGGTACTAAGTGAAATATATCATGGGACAGTTAGTTTAGGCACTTGCTTATTAAAAATAAATGCTTCTTTGTTGGCTATTGTTTGTGAGGCTATTTCATTATCAATACAAACACAACTATAAGGGCTCATTGTATCACGGAATAACTAATTTGCGGAATAAATGGAAAAATGAATGAAAAGGAATTAAAAATTATTGTGTTTTTGCCTACTGTTTGTGTCGTCCGATGAAAAAACTATTCATAGCTAATAGAATCTTATGGAATAACTATTTTTAGATAATACACATAGTATGAAATAATTATTTCTACATTTTAAATAGGAATAATTATTTCATGAGACGTGTATTAGTTAGGATTTGCTATTTTGTCCGACGACGGATTTTAGTTAAAAACTCTACCGTTTTTAGCCAATTTCACTCATTTTTCTCCTAGTATAGGGAATAGCTATTCCGTGAATCAAGCGTCATATGTATGAATTTATTTTTGACTTTAAATAATGTATTTTAATTGTTCAAATTAATTAATTATGAACTGCTTGATTAAACTTAAAAATAAAATTTTTAAAATAAGCACTATGGGGCGGTAACCCTCCCAAGTCTATTATAACCCTCCCAAGTCTATTATAACCCTCCCAAGTCTATTATTTCAATTGGCCTCCTAATTAACTTTTTCATATACACAGTATTAATACATGTTTGACGATTTCTTGAGTTCACGTGTACTTTTTGTCACATGGAGAAATCTATAACATCATAGTGTTTCCACATACGAAATCAAAATTTAACTTTTTTTTTACTTTAGTTTGTCTTCTGAATATGTTACTCGTAATTAGACCTCCCCAGTCGGAGTATGTAAAAGTCCAAAGTTTATGGGTTAGGTTTGGTTTCTATATAAATGTTCAGATCTCGGCTCGACGAACAAAAATTATATTTATTTTATAGATTTTCATATTTTAACCTACTAAATTTTTAACTATATATAAAAGAATTTTACTAAAATATGTAATTATATGAAAAAATTTCGATATTTTTATATAGAAATTGTATTTTTTTTCAATTTAGCTTATAAAATATTAAAGGGAAAAATTATCTATAAAGTATGGGCCGGACGTGAAAATGACTTAGTAAGTCCAACCTAAACCTGAAGTCTCAATTCATGAATTTTTAGTATATAACCTGACTCGCCCCGTCCGTCGAACAAGACTACTCGTAATCACTCTAATAATATGACTTATTCAATATTCATTTATCTAACACGGGTGTTTACTCCCTCCATCAATAAATCTAGAATCTATTTCACGTCAAGTTGTACATGGAATATAACTCTCAGTATAGCGGTTAAAGCAAGACGTCCATTCGTCAGGTTCCCACGAGGCAAGTAGTTCATTGCAGAGTATATCATGCCTGTGTAACCCTATTTTGATTAGCACAATATAAAAAAGATTTATTCTCAAACTAGTTTAATTGATATACTCTCTAGTGAATTTAAGGCATCAAATTGACTTCTTTAGTTACTAATAAAACTTTAGTTATGTCAGTTTAACTTGCTTAGTTGAGTCGGATTCATAAGTGCCAATTTTGAGTTATTGTTCTTATATTTCTCAAAAAAGTAATGTTTTTAAAAAGCGCTAGCCTCTAGTCGGGCAGACGGAGCTTGAAAACGCCTAGACGTGACCTGGGTGGAGCTTAGGCGGGAGCTAGTCGGATTTATATTTTTTATTTTTAAATATTTATTATATATATAATAATATAAATTTAACTAAAAAGTAAATTATAATATAAAGTATAAAGAAAACATAATTTAGACCATGTTTAAAAAATATTAAGTGGCATTGAGCATATTGTTTCTCACTTTGATATTCAAAATGCTAATTTTATTGTGAGACACTTTAATGTACTTTAGTTTTATCAAATAAACTACTTTTTATTGATAAACTATGATTATTATAAATAATTGTATCATAAAAAATCTAAATTAGGCGCCGCCTAGGCAGAAAAAATCATACTAGGTAATGCATAGGCGGCAATAAATCGGTCGAGCGCCTGATAGCGTCTTAGAAATGAAAAGTCAATCAGTAAGCTCCAAAATAGCGTCTTGATGGGGCCTAGTCGGAACTAAATTAAATTAAAATACAACACCAAATATGTTTTTATGTTTTCATTGATTCCTATTTGTAAAATAGATTATCATGTAGAGACAGGGTTATAAGTTCAATATGTAGTACAATCACCGCAATAGGTCTCCCATACTAAAATTGAGTTTTGTAGGTGAAAAACTGACTTTCAATGTATATTTTAATATTTATTGATGGACTCAAAATAATATTAATTTAAGTGGATTTGTTATAAAAATGTTTATAAAAATTAAAATAATTTAAATTCGTCATAAATTATTTATAAATTAATTAAAATATATAAAAAATAATTATAAAAATATTATATAATAGTTATCTGGTAAATATCTAGTAATTGTCTTGTTGTTATCTAGTAAACATTTAGTATATCGATATTAGAAATTTAGTAGATATCTAGTAAACATCTAGTAGATTGATATAAGATATGTAGTAGATATCTAGTAGATGTTTAACTTATAATTACTACATGATATTTATGTAATTATTTTCTCCTATTTTTATTAATTTATAAATTATTTATGTTTTTTATATATGTAATCAGTTTGACTTAATGATAAATTTTATAAACATTTTCGTGAGACATTTATATTTTTGACATCTTTCCAATTTAAGTTTCATCAGCAAACAAGTCAAAATGATTATTAATAGTCATTTTTGCGAGTAAAAGAATAAGATCATTTGTAAATTTGTAAGTCACATGTAAAAACATTCTTAAGATAATAAAATATGTTTCTTTTATTTGGAACTACTATTAAGTGTTGTTTTTATAAAATTTATCTATTTAATTAATCTTGAAAATTTTGATAAAATAATAAAGATAATTAGAGTTCTGCAATCAACTTCTTGTCCAATTCGAATAGAAAGTCTTTAAGAAAAAATCAAACAAAAATGAAGAAAATAAAGAAAAGTTCAAAACTCCAAATACGATAATTGTTTTATATTTGTGTTTAGATATTTGTTTAATTTTATAAACCACATCACCTCAAGCGTTCAACCTGGAAGGGTCTAATCTAGGACCCAAATAACTTTGTATTTTGAATTTAAATCTATTGTCCCGTATTTCTTTTTATATCTCATATTTAAATTTTATCATGTATAAAATTATTTTATTTAATTTTTTAATATTTTTTTTACTTTTTTATTATTACCTCATATATATCTAATACATATTAAAATTTAAATAAAAAACATTAAAGAAAACATAACAGTATATTTTAACCTTTGAATTCCAGCAATAAACTAATAAAATACCATGAATAAGGGAAAAAGATGAGGGGGGGGGGGGTCCAAATATAGTTACAATATAGTGTTAATCAGAATTGGATAATGTTTGGTCAAATTAACACTTTTTATAAATATATTTTTATAAATATTTAATTATTAAATTAAAGAAATATATTAAATTATCCGATATCATATATAATTTTTTTAAATATAGCTCTTTCTATGGGAAAAATTGTTTTTTACTTTAAAAATTGAGATTAGTTTAAAATTTAAATTAGTCATCCTACTTAGGTTAAATACAAAAAGTTACACAACTCCAATATTAAAAATAAAGACATGATGTATCTTCAGCTATTTAAATTTGTCATAAAAAATTTAATATTTTTGAACTTTAAAGTGACCTCGTAGCTCTCTCAACTTTTAAAATATGCTCCACTTAGCTCCCTAAATGCCACGTGTCAGCTTTCAAAGATGTCATTTTTCTGATTTTTTTTTCTCTCCAATCAAAATCTAACACGTGGCATCCAGAGAGCTAAGTTGAGCACTTTTTAAAAGTTAAGGAAGTTATGAGATTACTTTAAAAGTTCAGGGGGCATTAAATTTTTTCAGATAAATTTAGATAACTAGATATGTATTCGGGAAAAAATAAAAGAAAAATATGATGAATGGTTTTTAATTACAATTGATGATAGCATATTTATGGATGGGTGTGGGGTGGGTTGATGGAGGAAGATCAACTCTAATGAATCTTCATTTCACATTTCAAAAAATAGCATTTGCTACATTTTTTTTTCTTTTTTTTTGATTTAATTAGTTTTTTTATTATTTTGATTTAGTTAGAAATGAATAAAATAATAAAATTTTGGTAAAGTGAAAATTTAAAGTGAAAGATTGGAGAATTAATACTATAATAACTTCAAATTATAGAGTAAAATAAAGGTTGAAATGAAAATTGAGGCTGTGATGTTGGAGATGCCATTGGTTCCTGGACTCATGGTTGTAGTGTTTCATATGCAAATTGACATGTTATAGCTGGATGATCTATTCTCCTACAAGGAAAAGAGATCATCACAGAGTTTTGGAATCAATCAATTTTTTAAAAAAAATTGTATAATCGCACTTATATAAATAATTAATTTAAAATAGAATGAAAATAAATTTTCATCTCATCTCGGATATGATTTGAACTTGAAACCTTTAAAAATCACATATATAATCTTAACCATTACCTTAAGACATTCACCACGTGGGTTGAACAAATTTTAGACTAATATGCATTGAATGTCGTTAATGCACAACATAATATGATTTATTTTCTTTCTTCCAATATTTTTATTTTGCACATTTAAGAAATTGTTCAATTTTTTCTTGAATTTAAGTCGTTAAGCCTGTTGTAATTGAGGCGTTGACCTAGTGGTTAATACTGAAGCTATAACTTCTAGAGTCCCAAGTTCAAGTCACACTCTAGATGAGTTAGAGATTTTTCTTTCCTTTTAATGTAAGCCCAAACGAGACAATTTTTTTAAAAAAAAAAGTCGTGTGCCAATCAATAAAATGCAGCTAATTCTACTATAACTAGACATACATGACTTAGGCTCTATTCTTTTCAACTTATATTCAGTTCAGTTCAATTCAGTACTGTATATATATAAATTTACACTGAAATAAATTCAGTTCAATTCAATTCAGTTTATTACTACTACTTATAAGTCGAAAAGAACAGGGCCTTGGTGATTCTTCTCTTTAATTTAATATGCCTATCATTTTGGGTAAAACATTACAATTTAAACTCAAGATTCCTCCATGTAAATATATTTACTAAAAATGATCACAAATGGCTTTTACAGTTTACACAGAAACTAATACCATATAAATCACATAATTTTTATATCAAACATTATCTTTTCTTTTTCATACAAGAGCCCTAAAATGTTTGTTTTTTTCCTATTACTATTTATGTTCTATTTACCGCTTTTTTCAGAATAAGAGAAATGAAAACGCTCGTGACTAACAAATGTATCATCTTGTTAGTTGTTACTTAAACACGAAAAAGAAAGGTGAAACTGATTGGATTGTGTTCACACTTCACACAAAGACAACATCATACTAAAGAAACAATGAAAAGGTTAAGATTTTAAGGAGGCTAAATAAATCTTGACCTGTTTAAATTTGACAAAAAAGCATACTGTCTCTTGAACTATGAAAAGTTTCTCTCAACTCCTAGTATTGGAAACAATGATCCGGAAGAATTAATTCCAAAACAATTCGGATCAAGTTTGAAGAAAACAAAAACTAGAAACAAAAGATTAAGGAACAAATCTTGTAATCTCCTTAATCTAAAATAGAAGCATCAGGTCCAAATCCATTCATCAGGACATTCACTAAAGACTACAAGTACCTAGCACATAATGGAAGCATCCGGTTAAAGTTTGGAAAAGAAATAAACTTTAAACCGCCCAAATCAACATTCGAAAGAAGACCGATTGTATAGAATTCGGATACATCAAGACTAAAGACTGATTGTATAGAATTCGGATACATCAAGACTAAAGACTGAAACAAGTACCTAGCACATAATGGAAGCATCCGGTTAAAGTTTGGAAAAGAAATAAACTTTGAACCGCCCAAATCAACATTCGAAAGAAGACTGATTGTATAGAATTCGGATACATCGAGACTAAAGACATCCGGAAGATACTGTTAAAAGGAAAAAGGGAAAAGTTTCAAAAATCAATTTTCCCTCCACTTATTTGGTCAGAAAGTCAAAGATCCTTTCCCTTTATGAAAGACAAAAATGACAGCTAACACTTTTCAGAAAAAGAGAGAAGGACTGACACAGGAAAGAGAAAAGGTAACAAACTTTTCAACCTAGGTCAATAGGAAAGGCGCTTGAAAATCACAATTCTAGACCTCTGGCGTAAAAGTTGGCGAAACACTTAAATCCAAGGAAAACGATCACTGACAACTATTCAGCCCCAATCCTAAGGATTCAAACGGGTCAAAATTTGAGTCTAACAGATTGATCAACGGCTCCGGAAGCGCCACATATTACTTGATCAACGGTGAAGATTTAATTCAACATCAACAACCCACAACGGCTACATTTATGATGCAAGCCTATAAAAGGAAAGCTTCACATGTTGAGAAGGTGCTGGTTGTTTTGAGAAAGCATACACAAGAGAATTCGCTACTACAATCAGTAATTTAATCCCTCCAAGAATCAAACAATTCCAAATTAGTTTGTAAGGATTCTCAAGTAAGTTATAAACTTGAGGAAATTCAAAATCAAAACCTTTGAGAAAAACAAGTGCAAAATCTTATACTTGGGTGAGTACTGAGATTGAGATATAGCTTAAAGTTGGTGCTTTGAGTAGGATCTCCCTGTAGGACTTAACTTAGATTTGGGTAGAAATCTAAGTGGTAAATCATGTTAAAGATAAGAGGACTCAGCTAGGAGTTGATGCTTCTAGTGGTATATCCTACATCCGGAAGGGGTACCATCCGAGGACATATTGTAAGGCTATTCCTGCCATTTGGAAAGCAATCCACTAGTGGAAAAGCTTGGAGGAAGGAAATTCCAGGGACTGGAGTTGGCGGGGCCGAACCAGGATAAAACTCTGTGTTTGATTTTCCTACTCTTTATTTATTTGCATTATAATTCATACTTGCATCATTCGGATCCATTATATCCGGAACATAATCAAACACGCTGCACTAAGACTTTTTAAAGTCTATTAATTCCGCGAAAAAGGGCCATTCACCCCCCTCTGACCTTATTTAGACCCTCATAGGGACCTACAAGTGGTATTAGAGCCAGTGCTCGAAACTAGAGATCTAACAATCCCGAGCTAAAGGTCCATATTTTGATCTAAGAATTAAAATGAGTTTCCAAAACTCGCAACTCCTTCTTAAGGGTATGTCTATTACCCGTCCTCCACTCTTCACTGGTGAACACTATACGTTCTGGAAGAATCAAATGAAGAACTTCATTCAAGCATAAAGCATGCTAGCATGGATGACCATTAAAGATGGCCCATATGAGCCTACTCATGAAGTAGAGGGTATAACTACCCAAAACCCCTCAAGTTTATGGGATGAGAATGATTATAAGAAATTGTGTGAAAATGCAAATACTATTAATATGCTACATTATGCTCTTAGTGCAACTGAATTCAACAGAATATCTGGATGCGAGACTGCACAAGAAATCTGGAAGAAGCTGGAAGTGGCCTATGAAGGAACAAACAAGGTCAAAGAAGCCAAAATTGATCTATTACAATAAAAGCTAGAATCCTTCAAGATGGAGCCCAAAGAATCCATCAGCAGAATGAATACTAGATACACCAATCTAGTAAATGAGTTGAAGAGGCTTGGGAAGGAGATCTCAAAAGTATATATGGTCAAGAAAATACTCTGGAGTCCCATCAAGGAATGGGACAACAAAAAGATTGTCATTGAGGAAGCTCATGACTTAAACTTCTATAGTTATGATGAACTCATTGGTAATCTCCTAACTCAAAAGTTATCCTTGGAAAGGTTTAGCCAAAGGGAGAAAAAGCCTAAGGAAAGAAAGAAGGCTATTGCACACAAGGTAGATTCAGCCGGATCAGATAAGCTACCAAAGGAATCTAATTACAGTAAAGAAGATATGGCTATGTTGGCCAAATATTTTGATAGATTCCTAAAGAAGAAAGATAGGAGGAGATCCAAAAGATACGAATCTAGAAGATCAAAGGAAGGCACCTTTAGAAGAGATAGGCTAAGAAAGACTCCAGAGGAAAAGAAGGATCCGAAAAAAGAAGCTGCATGTTTCGAATGTGGAGAAAAAGGCCATTTTAAAACCAAATGCCCCAAGCTTAAAAGAGATAAGAAACACAAGAAGAAGGCAATGGTGGCCACATGGAGGAATAATGAAGAAAGTAGTAGCTCATCTTCCACTGAGGAAGAAGAAACCACCAATTGTGCATTCATGGCACTAATAGATCCGGAAGAAAATCAATTCGGAAGAAATCCATCTAAGCAATATATTAAGCAAATTGAGGATTCAGAATTAGAGACAACCAACACTGAGGTATACTCTCACTCTAATTCTGTTTCTAACCTTGATCTTGCTGGAGCTTTAGGGGTGGTGATTCATAATGTGAGGAAGAACACCAAAGCTATAAAATCCTACAAAGATAAGTTCTGGAGGTGGCTAAAGATGCTAAAGCAATGTCACAAGACATCAATCTGATAAGAACCATAAAGCATATGGATGTGGTGGAAGAGAATTTCTTGAGATGTCAAGTTCAGATCCTAAGTGCTAACTTGACAGGGCTAGATAGGTAGTTCATCAGAAAGGAAATCAGATTCTCCATAAAGAAGGAGAAATCAAGGGCAAGCAGCACCAAGAAATCAAAAGAATCTGGTGCCCCCAAATCTAAAGGAAAGAAAAGTTAGTAGGCAACCTCAAGCACAGAGATTCACAGCTACTCAAAAAGGAAAAGCTAAGGCTGTATCAAATGAGCAATCGGCCAATCAAAGAAAGAATTATAGAGCAAAAATTACACCTATAACCAGCTTTTAGATACACACCGGACATACAAGTATACAAGAAGTTGGATATGTTGGAAACTATAGAAAGGAAGATCTCAAGAAGATCTAGAAGAAGCATGAGCAGAGCAGACCCATCTCAGGGTGCAGGTTTTATGGGAAAAATAATTATATTACATTATTATGTAGATTAAAAAATGGTTATTATGATGTTTATGCTTGGACTAAAATGGTTGATAATCCGAGAGGACCTAAATCTGATTGGGTACCCAAACCCACTTGATCTGTCTTGCAGGTATGCCTTAGATCCACAGTAGATCAACATACATGGTACATTGATAGTGGATGCTCAAGGTACATGACTGGTGATGAGAAAACGTTCATCACTTTAATCCAGAAGAGAGGTGGAAAAGTAATCTTTGGACACAACCAAAAGGGACAGATCATTGAACATGGAACCATTGGATCTGAAATAAAAATAAAAGATGTATCACTAGTTGATGGACTGAAGTTCAACTTGCTAAGTGTAGCACAACTCTGTGATAAAGGAAGAAAAGTCACCTTTGACTCCGGAGGATGCTCAATTTATGATAGTAAGTTAAATCAACTCATTCTTCATACACCTAGAGTAAATAATATTTATTGTGTTAACATTAAAAATGAGAAAAAGAATATATGCTTGGTGTCTAAAGAAGAAGAATCATGACTATGGCACCGGAGGTTGGGATATGTAAGCATGAACCTCCTGTCCAAATTAGCCAAAAAGGAATTGGTTGTGGGTTTGCCTAAGGTAGCTTTTAATAAGGATCACATATGCACTGCATGTCAATTAGGTAAATAGCGTAGAAAAAGCTTCCCTTCCATCTCATACATCCCTTCTAAGAGAGTTCTTGAACTCTTGCATATTGATCTTGTTGATCCCAATGTGTACATTCACTGAGTCAAAGGGGGGGTGAATGACACACTCAAGAACTTATAAAAATATTTCGCGACAATTAATTTCACCACTGAGTGAGGTCAGCTGGATGAGTGAAATAACTAGAAAATGCGATTAAGTAAAGAACACAGAGATTTTATACTGGTTTGGCAACCTGTGCTTATATCCAGTCCTGAGAGAGTGTCTCAGCTTTAATCCACTAATCTCAACTCCTTTACCATAGGCAGAGAAGCCTTTCACAAATTCCCCAATTACAGTAAGTACCCTCCAAACTACAATTGCTCACCCGCTGACTAGAATACCCTCTTCTATTAGCAACTCACAAAGAGTCTAAACAAGAGCTGGACTCAACTTATTAAAACGTTAATCCAGTTATAAATGATCTAATATTACAATTCATTGATTTAATCTGTCCTCTCTTGTTCTAAATCAGATTCTAGCTGGGTTGTGCTTTCTTGCTTGAACTTCTTTAAAGCTTGTATTTTGATAAAGTTTAGCTTCTTGAGAAATTTAGGTGTAATCACCAAGTTCTAAGGCTTGCCTTCTTGCTCCTTTTATAGTTGGATTGAGAAAGTAGCCGTTGAATATATCGTGGCATCTTTTGAAGTTAACAGCTCAGTAATTCACCCCGTTGCTTCTTCAAATCGATCCATTAAGAGATAGAATTGCACCGTTGTGAAATACATTTCAATCCATTAGATTGAAATTCGAGCTCCAATTTGAATTCTTTGTCATTTGATGTCAGTCTTCTGTTAGAGAGAACTCGTGCTAACTTACCATGTGTCTTCATCCTATTCCCTCTGGTATTCTGACATGTTACAGAGTGCTCGATACAAGGTTGGTAGATCTGCATAATTACCCAAAGTGGCAATTGACTTCTTGCAGCTTTGCATTAGAAAGCTTTGTCATTTTCTTCATAAAACTGTGTATTGTCAAGGCATTAATTATTTTTTTCTTTGTCTCATTAATGTTTCTGCAAAAAGCAACACTAAAAGGAAAGATACCTTTTTACCTTAAAAGGTAAGGTCAGTAGCGTTGACATACATAAAGTAACTCAGCTGAAATGATAAATCGTAAAGCACACAGATGAAACAAAATCTAAATAACAAGCGCTGAGTGAATATTACTAACTCAGCGACTAAGTAGAAACTCAGCCCAGAAACAGCTCAGAGTTAAACTAAATAGCTAGGTCAGCGGAGACTTGAAATTCTACCCTTGAATTTACTAACTCTCTTACAACCATAAACTATTCTTTTTAACATTATTATTGATTTAATTATCTCATTCTTAACTTAATTGTTATGATAAAAAATTAAGCACAACTAAGTCATCATCTGAGTCAGTCCAAACTCGTGCTTGGTTTAATAATCTCCCCCATTTTGATCAATGGTAATTAAATGAGCGAGAATTAAATCAATAAGATATTTAGATCAGAGTTACCTTATACTTATGCTTGATATGTCTTTGTTCAGCATCTTCAATTCACTTAGAGTGGATGCTAACTCCCCTATAATTCTTGAATCTTTTGAGTTCAGCATCCCTCAATACTTCTCATATATTTCTGTAAGAGATCAGAGCATATATATATATATATGAAGTTAAGAAGATCTTAACTTAAAATAGAAAATGTAATCTTTCATTAAATAATAACTTAAGTATAAATAACAATGAGTTAGTCTACACTAAGTTTTACATTGAGCACTATTGATTACAAAAATTCTATTCTAGTCTTTTGGCATAGGCGAGGCTCCCAAATTTGCTCTCCTTTCTTCATAAGCTTGTTGATCCCATCTGGATTTCTTTTCCTTCGGCAGTGCAATCTCCTTGTCGTTCCTTTTTCTAGTCTCATGATATTCTCTTTGTATATGCTCCAGATCCTTGGATAGGTTGTATGAAAATTCAGCAATCCTCTGTTCTCTTTCTTTTTCTTTCTTTTCATGCTTCTCGCAATCCTTCTCCCCCATTGTCATTGCATCCAAAATGGCTTGGGCTCGATGATCAAATGAGCTCAGAGACTCCTCAAAAGATTCTAGCTGACTATATACATATTTTGTAAAATTTTATACAATGAGCTCACAAATTTCTTGTGATATCACATCTTGTTCTCTGAGAAAGGCGAATAAGCCTACCAAAGCGCGAGATTGAGAGAGACTGACTTAATATTGAGTGCTTAAACCTTCTTTAGAAATCTGGATGAGACTTGCTAGAGCTTTGGCTTGATTATTTTCTCTTAGAATCTGCTTCAGCATGTGAGTGATCGTTATATGAGTAGTGACTTCATCATGAATTTTATCAATGGCTTCTCCATCGTTAATGACATTTGCTTGAACCTGTTTGATTTAGTTTCTGATATGACCAAGTTTCTGATGAAGAGAAGGCTCCAGTTCAGCATCTGCCATAACTATGTCACTACTCAGAGCATCTAAAATCTTAAGCCTCTTTAAGGCATTAAGTACAGCTCCCTCTGAGTCCTTGACTCCTTTCAACATCTCCTCCTTCACTGTCCTTAACTCCGAGTGTAAACCATGATGCTTGGTTACCAATGTGATCAGAGCATTAAGGGCATCAACTACAGCATTCAAAAGAACTGTGTTGTCTTCATTCTCCTTGCTGAGTATGCTATATCCATCAAGTACCTTCACCATTGCTTCCAGTAAGGGATTAAATTTTCTTATCATTGAATTCCTGAAATCCCTTTCATCATTAAGCACCTTACAGTTTCTTTCATATATCTTCTCCATCTGCTTTTTAAGCTCTGCAATTTCCAACTTCAATCTACCAGCCTGCCTACCTGTAATAGATAACAAGGGCAATACATGGGATACTATTGACTTGACTAAAGAAAATTATGTAGGTACAGATCTGATGTGGGCTTTTAACTCTTCAACTGCTTCCATAAATCCTTGCACTAGCTCTACAGCCTTTGCAATCCTCCTTAAAACTTCCTCAGACAATAATGATTTAGCTATTTTAGCATCAATCTCAGCATCAATCCTCATTCCTAGAAACCTTACTCTCCCCATTCTCCTTATATCTCCCAACAGTTCAACATTTAGGTTAAATTGGGGTTGAGGTTGAGGTTATGGTTGTTGAGGTTGTTATTTTTGTTCACGAATCTCCTCAATGATTGGAGGTCCTCTGACTGGTGGAGGTCCTTCCAAGTATAAATTTTCACGCATTGGAGATCCTATGGGGGAAAAATATGGGATTATGGCTGTTTAGTCTGAGTTTAGGTTATTTTGGTCAGAGGCTTGGTTTGAGTTGGATATGGATGGTGTTTGGCTTTCTGGTAGGGGTAAGGCAAAGATTGGTGTATGTGAGAGTGGTGTTTTAGTTGATGTGTTTGGGAAAGTAAAAGGTTCTCTAATTTTTTTGTCCTTCTCTTCCACAACACCTTTAACAGCGGACTCATTGACCTGAGTTAAAGAATCCTTAGTTAGTTGAGCTCCGTGCTCAATTACAGCTTCCCTTTCCTCCTTATCTTCAAGGTCTCCTTCATCCTCATCTATCATAATCTTTATCCTCTGTAATAACCCTCTCTTCCTCTCCTTCCTAACTTTCTTAGCATCATCAACAGTCAGAGTGACTTGCTGGTCAGAGTTTAGCACATTAAATTCTATAGCCTCAACTTCTATCACATCATCTTCCTCCTCCTGCTCTTCTTGATTCTCAATTCCCTCAAGAGCTCCTATCATCTCCTCTATAACTTCTAGTACTTCTTTCTTAGCTAAACTTACAACTGCAGATTATAGTATTTTCTCAGTGTTTGCTTTAGCTCTAGCTGCTGCTTCCTCAGCCTTTCTCCTGCTAGTAACTTCAATTTCCTCTTGCTTCTTTCTAATTCTCTCTTTCTCAGCAGATTTTACTCTCTTAGCCTCTTTAATATCCTGGACAACTCCTGTCTCTTTCTTCACCATTAACTTTTTCTTGGGCTGACCTACTTGGGGAATAGGAATTGATATAGCTTCCTTTCCCTTTGTAGTTACCTCAACCAACTGAGCAGCATCTACCTTCCTCTTCTTCTCCCTCTTCAAGGGCATCTCTTCCCTTGTTTCTTCGTCAGCTAGCCTCTCTTCCTCTATCTCCTTAGGGGTTAGCTCATGAAACTTTTCTTCCTTAGTCCCCTTGGATGATCTTGTTTTCTTAGGAATAACAGTTGGAACTGAGCTAGCTGAGCTCCCTCTCTTCTCTTTCTTGGAGTCTCTCCTAACCTTTTTCTTCACAACATTCTTTTCTAGCATATCTTCTCCTCTCTCTGCTCTGAGTTTGGTGATACTCTCAAGCTCTTTAGCCACAAGGGCATCTAAAGTCTAATCCTACTCATGGGGCTGGATAGGTTTCATCTCCATGATAGCCTTGGGATCTTTCACTCTTACTTCCCCTGGTTTCTGCTTAATCTACTTAGTGTTGAAAGGCCTCTCATTAGCATTTAGTCCATGAAAATGTACATTGCTCAGGACTCTGGACTCTATTACTTTCATCTGAATGTTGTTCTTGGCAACCCATCCTTCTATATCGATTTCATACACCCTACAAATCTCCATCACCAATTGCCCATACACTATATGCTTGGTGACTTTAAGAAATCTATATAGAATGGCCATTGGCCAATTTATGCCCATGCCATGGGTCAGCTCATAGACGAATACCCTTTTAAACTTAGAATATCTCCTCGTAGATCTAGTCTTTGGCAACATAACTTTAGTGACAAGTTCATGTGCCTGTTTCCCTTCTTTGGTGAACATATAGGCAATGAGTTCACCCACTTTGTAATCCTCTGGGACCTCATAATCTATAGGAATATCGATATGATCTTCATCATTGATGACTCGTAGTCTGATTCCCCTCTCGCGCATTCCCAACAGTCCTGCAATAAGTTTTGAGGTAACATAGACTTTCCTTCCCATCATTGTAGTCACGAAAAGATCTTTCTGACCTTCCACTATGTGGATTCCATGATAGAATCTCTCAAACATTTCTTCATAGTAGCCACTGGGCAGTTTGAAGAATCCTCTTAAGTGGTGTTGGCGCCCCCACTTCCCAAATATCTCATCACTGTAGAAGCTCAGCATATCTACAGTAGTTGGCTTCTCCACTTCCGTTTTCTCCATAAAGCACCATTTTGTCAGAATATACTTAGTTCCGGCGAGAATTCTGAGTTCTTCAATTTTATCCATACCGATTGCCATCCAAGTGATATGATCTCTTGTGGTTAGCCAATGAATATCTTTCTTGTTTCTCACAAAAAGATCAGTTTTCCTTCCTGAAGTGATCGTCATCGATTTTGCTTTGAGAAGAATAGAGATTTTAGGGATTTAGAGAGCAAATTGCAGGGAAAAGAATTTTGGTAAATTAACCTTTCCTCTTTCTGAATTTCTCCTTAAATAGCCAAAAACTCTTTGCATAAACCTGCAAAGCTACATGTACAAACCACAATCCATGGTCTTAGGATTCAATGGTTAGATTGTATAACGTATAAGTTAGAATAAATGAGCGCGAGAAACATAGGATAACTTCTCTGAATATGGATCGTTTTATAACTTGCTACAGTTTCTATCAAGTTTAAATTTGAAAGATAACCAATGACAATTAATGACGTGTCCAAAATTCAAGCGGCTAAAGAAATACTTAACCTAATTAACTAAAGCTCAGAGTGTGTCCTAATTTGGTCAGCTCCGGAATAGGTCAGAGTGGAATGTATTTCTTCAAATTGGATTGGACATTCCGATCAGTTGTCTGAGTGTGTTGAATTGATCCTTTCCAATAGGCTTTGTGAATATGTCCGCTCGTTGTTCTTTAGTAGGAATGTAGGTGAACTTGACTTCTCCTTTTAGCACATGATCCCTTATGAAGTGATGTCTAATATTGACATGCTTTATCCTGCTATATTAAACAGGATTCTTGGATAGGTCAATTGCACTCTTGTTGTCACACATGACTTCAAGGCACTTAGACTTTATACCATAATCCTCCAGTTGCTGATTGATCCATAGTAGTTGTGCTACACAATTTCCTGCAGCCATCTACTTAGCCTCAGCTGTACTCAGAGCTACAGAAGTCTACTTCTTGCTATACCATGTAACTAGACAATCACCAAGGAAATGACAACCACCTGTGGTGATTTTCCTTTCAAGTTTATCTCTTCCATAGTCAGCATCAGCATATCCTCTTATAGTAAAGTCTACATTACTTAGATACCATAAACCTGCATCAATAGAGCCTAGCAAGTACTTGAGAATTCTCTTAACAGCTGCTAAGTGAGATTCTTTGGGGTTAGCTTCATATCTTGCACAATAACATATAACATATTGAATGTCAGGCCTACTAGCAGTTAAGTAAAGTAGAAAACCAATAATACCTCTATAGAGCTTGCTCTCTACAAGTTTACCTTCCTCATCCTTACTCAGAATTGTATCAGTGGCCATGGGTGTTGACATTGGCTTGGCTTTATCCATGTCAAACTTCTTGAGTACTTCCTTGGTATACTTAGCTTGGCTGATGAAGATTCCATCTTTGCCTTGCTTGATTTGTAAACCAAGAAGTAAATTAAGCTCTCCCATCATTGACATTTCAAATTGCTTCTACATCTGCTGACTGAAATCTTTGAATAACTTTTCATCAGTTGGTCTAAATATGATATCATCAACATAAATTTGGACTAGCAACACATCTTGATGCTTCTTCTTGATAAACAGAGTTGTATCTGCTTTTCCTCTGACATAACCTTTGCTAATTAAAAAATTAGTCAGTCTCTCATATCAGGCTCTTGGAGCCTATTTCAGTCTATATAGAGCTTTCTTCAACTTGAAGACATAATCTGGAAACTTTAGATCTTCAAAGCATGGGGGCTGTCTGACATAAACGTCTTCTTGAATATAACCATTAAGAAATACACTCTTAACATCCATTTAAAACAACTTGTAGTTCATATGGGATGCAAAAGCACAGAGAATTCTTATGGCTTCATATCTTGCTATTGGTGCAAATGTTTCTCCATAATCAATGCCTTCTTGTTGATTGTAGCCTTGAGCAACTAGTCTGGCCTTTTTTCTGACAACATTATCAGCTTCATCTAACTTGTCCTTAAACACCCATTTGGTGCCTATGATTGACTTTCCATTGGGTTTCTCCACCAAATCCCAAACTTCATTTCTTCTGAATTGGTCTAGCTCTTATTGCATTGCAATCATCTAGTTATCATCAAACTCAGCATCTTCAAACTTTTTTGGTTCAATCAATGATACAAATGCTGAATGGCTCATCATCCTGTTCAGCTGACCTCTAGTTAGCAATGGATTTTGCACATTATCAAGAATCTTATCAACTGGGTGATCTTTTCTTGTTTTGACTTTTTTTAGTAGATCAGGATCAGCTCGCTGAGCTACTGACATTGGTTGAACATTTACATCATCACCAAAGTTGATTGATTGGTTCAAGTCATCTTCTTCATCTTCTATTTCTGGTATTGGATTAGGAATAATAATGGGCTGACTGACTAATGCGCTGACTTGAACCTTTTCTCTTTCATCATCACTAGCTTCTCTACCTACATTATTAGTTTCATCAAAATCTACATGCATGGACTCCTCTAAGATGCTAGTCCTCTTGACATACACTCTATATGCCCTACTGTATGTTGAGTAACCCATAAAGATTCCTTCATCAGCCTTAGGGTCAAATTTAGCCAATTGGTCTTTAGTGTTTAATATGAAGCATTTATAACCAAAGGCCTTGAGATGACCAACCTTGGGGTTGCACCCCTTCCAAAGTTCATAAGGAGTTTTATTCAAAACTGGGCGAATTAAAACCCTGTTTAGAATGTAATAAGCTGTGTTAATAGCCTCTCCCCAGAAATACTTTGACAGATTGTTATCACTCAGCATAGAATGACCCATCTCTGCAATAGTGCGATTCTTTCTCTCAACAACCCCATTCTTTTGAGGTGTATAAGTGGAAGAAAAATTGTGGTCAATACCATGCTTAGAATAGAATTCCTCAAACTGCCTATTTTCGAATTCTCTTCCATGGTCACTGCGGATTCTATTAATTTTAAGGTCTTTTTCATTCATGATCCAGGTAGCCAACTTAGAGAATGATTCAAATGTTTCATCTTTGCTTGCTAGCAAGATAATCCAAGTGAACCCGGTCAGATTATTTATAACCACAAGGGTGTATTTCATTCCACCTAGATTTATTGGCACTACAGGCCCAAACAAATCCATGTATAGAAGATCAAGGGGACGAGAAGAAGATATATCAGCTAATGATATAAAGGTCTTCCTAAATTATTTCCCAAGTTGGCATGCTGAGCAGAGTCTATCTTTTTCAAGGGCTAGATTGGGTAATCCCTCAACAAGTTCATTTCTGGCTAGTTTGGACAGATAGGTCATATTGATATGACTTAACCTTTTGTGCCATAGCCATGATTTTTCCTCGTTAAAAACTAAGCATATATCATTGGAGCCAGGGGATAAATCAAATATATAAACATTATTAATTCTAGGAGCATAAAGAATAGTTTGGTCAGAGTTACCATCAATGATTGAGCAGCTCGCTGAGTCAATTATAACTTTCCTGCCTTTGTCACACAGCTAAGCAACACTTAGCAAGTTGAACTTTAGGCCTTTCACCTGAAACACATTATCAATTAAAGGCTTCACTCCTATGGTGCTATTGCCAACAATCTTTCCCTTTTTGTTGTCTCTAAAATTGACACTTCCATTTCTTCTTCGCTCCAATATGATGAATTTCTTTTCATCACCTGTCATATACCTCGAGCATCCACAATCCAAATACCATATTCTTCTATCATCAGTGGATCTCAGGCTCACCTGTAAAATAGTTAAGTTTTCTTAGGTATCTATGCCTTTTTTTGGCTGGGTCCTCCCTTGTTAGTGGTGGTCATCCTTGACTAGTCGTACTCATCATAGTAACCATTTTTGGGCCTACACATGACTATAACATGTCCTGGCTTACCATAAAAATTATAGGTGGCCTTAGGATTAGGTCTGCTCAGTTTACTCTTTTGAGAAACCTTCTCAGAGTGGAGAGTACGGTTACTCTGAGTATTCCTACTAGGTTGAGGAAGGACCCCCACCTTTTTCAAAACTATTAATTCAATAGCTAACTGATTCAATCTCTTAGTGTGTTTGCTGTTATATCCATTTTGGTACTCAGCTTTTTCCATTAGGTATAGGATATCAAGTGAGGTAGAGGAATTAATATCCTTTAGATCATCACACCTCCTCTGAAGTGCTTTGATGTATTTGGTTGACTTCTTAGTCATATTAATAACATCATTAAGTACTGCGGCAATCTCATCTAAAGACAAAGGGGGTTTAGAATTTACCTTAGAGTGATTTCCTTTATCTTTGGTTTGGTCAGCTGATTGTTTGGTAGCGGAAGTAGTTGGTCGGTCAGCTGACTCCGAGTGAACTAGATCATCCTTAGCCACGAGACACACATTGGCAGAATCTTGTGCCTCTTCATGTAAGGATGATGACTAGCAGCAAGGGCTTTCTTACTCTTCTTCTTCTTGAACTTGTCCTTCTTAGCCTTAGGACAGATCGACTGAATATGCCCCTTCTCACCACATTCAAAGCATTTGATATCCTTGTTATGCTCTTTATTAAATTCCTTTTATGGTCTATCGACTGCTCCCTTCTTATACTTTCCTATCTTCCTAAAATTTAGAAATTTCTTATCTTTTCCAAGATATCTTCTGAAATTCTTGGTCATTAGAGCTATCTCTTCTTTTCTGTCCTCTGGATATCCTTCCTTAGAGGAATCTTCTTCTTCATCATCATCAGCTCTCTAAACAACAGCTCTGCTAGAGCTCTCTTTTCTTTAGACCTACGCTTCTTGGACTCATCTTTATATTGCTTCAAGGACATCTCATGAGTCAGCAGAGTTCTAATCAGCTCATAAAACTTATAGGTCTTCAAATTATGAGCTTATTCAATAACACTCTTCTTGGCTTCCCAATCTTGAGTCAAGCTTCTAAGGATCTTCTTGATAGTCTCTTCTTCCGTGAAGGTCTTGCCAAGTCTTTTTAGCTCATTGACTATATTCATGAACCTGGTGTTCATGTTAGAAACATCCTCCTTGGGCTTCATGTGAAACCATTCATAATCCCTCAGAAGGATATTAATTTTGGACTCTTTTACCTTATCAGTACCTTCGTAAGTTACTTCCAACTTCTTCCAAATCTCTTTGGCTATCTCACATCCAGAAACATAATTTAACTTAGTAGCATCAAGAGTACAATGAAGATAGTTGATAGCAGCTACATTTTTTTCAATCTGATTAAGTCCTGACTGTCCCATTCATTAGAGTACTTATCAACCTTTACTCCATTCTTTACGTTGGTGGGAATATATGGCCCTTCTACAATAGCCATCTAAACATGAATACTCTAAGACTGGATAAATTTTTCATCCTATTCTTCTAGTAAGTATAATGCTCTCCATTAAATATTGGAGGCCTGGTGACTGACATACCTTCTGGCAGAATATAAGCTTGAGCCCTTCCACTGGATTCTCCTTTGTATGCCATGGTATTCGTCTCAAAGATTGTAAAATCTGTAAAATGAGAACTGCTCTGATACCACTTGTTGGTCCCTATGTGTACATTCAGTGAGTCAGATGGGGCGGTGAATGACTCACTCAAGAACTTATAAAACTTTTTTGTGACAATTAATTTCTCCACTGAGTGAGGTCACCTGTCTGAGTGAAATAACTAGAAAATGAGATTAAGTGAAGAAAACAAAGATTTTATACTGGTTCAACAACCTATGCTTACACCCAGTCCCAAGATAGTGTCTCGGCTTTAATCCACCAATCTCAACTCCTTTACCCTAGGCGGAGAAGCCGTTCACAAATTCCCCAATTACAGTAAGTACCCTCCAAACTGCAAGCGCTCACCCGCTGACTAGAATATCCTCTTCTATCAGCAACTCACAAAGAGTCTAAATAAGAGCTGGACTTAACTTATAAAAACATTGATCTAGTTATAAATGATCTAATATTACAATTGATTGATCTAACCTATCCTCCTTTGTTCTAAAGCAGATTCTAGCTGGGTTTGGCTTTCTTGCTTGAACTTTTTTAAAGCTTGTATTTTGATAAAGTTTAGCCTCTTGAGAAATTCAGGTGTAATCACTAAGTTCTAATGCTTGCCTTCTTACTCCTTTTATAGTTGGATTGAGAAAGTAGCCGTTGAACTTATCTTGGCATCTTCTAAAGTTGACAGCTTAGTAATTCACCCGTTGCTTCTTTAAATCGATCCATTAAAAGATAGAATAACATCATCGTGAAATACATTTCAATCCATTAGATTGAAATTCGAGCTCCAATTTAAATTCTTTATCGTTTAATGCCAGTCTTTCGTTAGAGAGAACTCACGCTGACTTGCCACATGTCTTCATCCCATTCTCTCTAGTATTCTGACATGTTGCAGAGTGTGTGATACAAGGTTGGTAGATCTATAAAATTACCCGAAGTGGCAATTGACTTGTTGCAGCTTTGCATTGGAAGACTTTGTCATTTTCTTCATAAAACTGTATCTTATCAAGGCATTAATTATTTTTGTCTTTGTCTTATTAATGTTCCTGCAAAAAGCAACACTAAAAGCAAAGATACCTTTTTACCTTAAAAGGTAAGGTCAACAGCATTGACAGACATAAAGTAACTCAGTTAAAATGATAAATCTAAAGTACACAGCTGAAACAAAATCTAAATATCAACCGCTGAGTGAATATTACTAAGTCAATGACTAAGTAGATACTCAGCCCAGAAATAGCTCAGAGTTAAACTAAATAGCTAGGTCAGCGGAGACTTGAAATTCTACCCTGAATTTACTAACTCCCTTACAACCATAGACTATTTATTTTAACATCATTATTGATTTAATTATCCCATTCTTAACTTGATTATTATGATTAAAACTTAAGCACAACTGATTCATCAATTGAGTCAGTCTAAACACATTCTTTGTTCAACAGATCTCTTTAGTCCAATCAAACCATTGAGTTTAGGTAGAAGAGAATACACCATAGTCATTGTGGATGATTATTCTCACTATACCTGGGTTGCTTCGCTAGCTAGCAAAGATGAAGCCTTTGGCCAATTCTAAAAAATATTCATCCGGGTAGAAGTAGAATAGGGCCTAAGCATTGCACGCATCCAGAGTGATAATGGAGGTGATTTAAAAAATAAGCACTTTGCTGAATTTTGTGACTCCAAGGGCATTGGGCATAACTTCTCTGCTCCTCATACACCCCAACAAAATGGGGTTGTTGAAAGTAAAATAGAACCTTAGTTGAGATGGTCTAGAATATGCTAAGTGACAATAATCTACCTAAGTATTTCTGGGGTGAGGCCATAAACACAGTACACTACATCATAAATAGAGCTCTCATTAGAAAGACTATAGATTAGACCCCATATGAAATCTAGAGGTGAAGGAAACCCAAAATTGAGTATTTTAAAGCCTTTGGATGTAAATGCTACATCCTGAATGATAGAGCAATTAGGAAAATTTGATCCTAAGTCTGATGAAGCAATTTTCCTTAGCTACTCAACACATAGCAAAGCTTACAGAGTCTATAACAAATGAGCCCAAACTTTGGTAGAGTCTATACATGTAGATTTTGATGAGACTAACCATGCAGTAAGAAGAAGTTTAAATTTGAAAGATTTCACTCCAGAAGCTGAAAAACTGAAGAAAAAGAACAAGTGCAGATTTCGGATTCCTTCCAGATCAAGAAGTATAAGCAAGAAGATGAAGAAATTACTCTCAACTCAGAAGCTCCACAAAGTTACCTTAATCATCATGAGATAAACTTTATGGATAATCAAAAAGTTAAAGTGGTTGAGGAACAAGCTCCAGACCAGCATGCAGATCTTCAAAGAGAAATTCGGACTCACAAAAATCATCCAGTAGAAGCCATTATGGATGATGTCCAAAATCCAGTTAGAACCAGAGAGCAACTCAACTGGATGATGAGCCATGTTGCTTTTGTCTCCCTTATTGAGCTAAAGAAATTTCAAGATGCTGAAGGAGATGAAAGCTAGATATTGGCAATACAAGAAGAACTAGATCAGTTCACCAAGTATGATGTTTGGAAAAGTCAATTATTGGCACCAAATGGGTATTCCGGAATAAACTTGATGAATCTGGAGTTGTGAGAAACAAGGCAAGATTGGTTGCCTAAGGCTATAATCAACTGGAAGGAATTGACTTTGAAGAAACATTTGCCCCTGTAGCAAGATTAGAGGCAATCCAGATTCTGTGTGCTTTTGCAAAATTCATGGGATTCACATTATTCTAAATGGATGTCAAAAGTGCATTCCTAAAAGGAGTTATCCAAGAAGAAGCTTATGTCAAGCAACCACTTTAATTTGAAGACTCAAAGCATCCGGATCATGTATACAAACTTGAAAAGGCCCTTTATGGATTAAATCAAACACAAAAGCTTGGTATGAGAGACTCACTACATTTCTCATATCCAGGGGTATATCCGGGGTAAGGCAGATACAACTCTTTTCATCAAGAAGAAGAAGTATGGTGTGATTCTAGTCCAAATTTATGTTGATGACATCATCTTTAGAGCAACAGAAGAAAAGATGTGGGAATAATTTAGCACTCAAATGTAGAAGGAGTTTGAGATGTCTATGATGGTAGAACTCAATTTCTTCCTTGGTCTACAAATCAAGCAAAGTCCGGATGGGATTTTCATCAATCAATCCAAGTATACTAATGAGATTCTAAAGAAGTTTGAAATGGACAAAAGCAAGCCAATGTCCACTCCCATGGGGTCAGATAAAGTCCTATCAATGGATTGTGAAGGAGAAGAAGTAGATCAGAAGCTCTATAGAGGAATGATTGGATCATTGTTGTACTTGACAGCTAGCATACCTAACATACATTATGCAATTTGCTACTGTGCAAGATACCAATCCAATCCTAAGGATTCACATCTCAAAGTAGCAAAGAGAATTCTTAGATATCTCCTAGGAACCACTGAAGTTGAGTTATAGTATCCTAGTAATGGAGATTTCACACTCCAAGGCTTCACTAATGCAGACTATGGAAGAGACACTCTTGAAAGAAAGAGTACATCTAGAGGCTGTCACTTTCTTGGTGGAGGCTTTCACTTTCTTGGAGATTGCTTGGTATCATGGTATAGCAAGAAGCAAACCTCAGTTGCTTTATTAACCACTGAAGCAAAATATATGGCAGCAGGAAGTTGTGTAGCTCAACTCCTATAGATCAAGCAATAATTAGAAGATTATCGAGTTCAATCCGGATGTGTTGAAGTGATGTGTGACAACAAAAGTGCTATTTATGTGTCAAAGAATCCAGTGCTCTATAGCAGGATGAAGCATGTAAACATCAGGCATCATTTGATCCAGGATCACGTGATGAAGAAGGATGTTGCATTGGTTTACATTCCAACCAATGATCAAAGAGCAGACATCTTTACTAAACCATTAATTAAAGATCAATTCAACAAGCTAAGAGAGTCAATTGGAATGGCTAATCCAATTTGAAGGAAAATTCGGAAGACAATTAGGAGTTAGTTTGGACTTTTATAAGTCAAGAAGTCAAGAAGAAAAGAAGAAATAACGTTAACTCTGGATCCGGAGCAAAGACTGCCAGCTCAGCAGATAGAAAAGACAAATGGTAGTAAAAGCATCAAAAAGTAACTATACACGTTTTGAATTTCAAACCTTTATTGGGTATCCCACGCGCGGCAAAAGCAGCAGTTATTTTGGAAAATAAACTATTCCAATTCTCCTGTTAAACGATAATTATCTCTCTCATCAATTTTTACCTGCTACATCATCAATCTAGCCAAAGTTAACGATGTTCGGATTATGATTTTACCCTCACTTTAGGAATTCTATAAAACCCCTAAAAAATCCCTCTTCTTCTTCACGCAAGTAATTTTCTACTATTACTCTACAAATATTTCTTCAGAAACCCTAAACACTTCAAATCCTTTCAAATATTCTCAAATGGCCTCAAATTAAATCACTCCACCACCTTCCAGATATATCTTTAATGAGTTTGATCTTAAGGATGCAGATTTTATTCCTCTCAAATGGAAAAACCCGGACTCTGTTGTACCAATAGACTACTTGGGGACAATTTTTTGTTCACCACAAAACCTTATTCACAACTAATCAAGGACCAATGCATTAAAGACTTCCTCAAGATCAACTGTCCCACCTATCCGGATTTGGTCAGAGAGTTCTATGACAATTTGCGAGTTTACTCTTACTATGATGCTCTTAGAACCAAAGTTTAAGGGAAGGTGATCACTGTCACTCTAGATTTCTTTGTCAAAAATCTCAATATGAAAAATGATAGAGTTCAACTAAGGAATGATGGGGATGAACTCCTAATCAAATACTACCCAAAGAATGGCTTCCAACCAATAATTTTAGAGACAAATTCTCCACATACTGGCCAGAAACACCCAGACTCCTATAATATGTCTTGGCAAAACTGGTCCTTATCTGAAAGGGAACCATAAGCACTACCTCATCATTTCAACATTGTATCCTATAGCACTGGGTAGAAAGCAGGGTTGTGAACATGCATGTGCTAATCATTCACTTTCTAAGGCAGCATGGGAATTCCCATGACGCCCTCATCACCAGAATCCTCTTAGCAAACGAGATTAATTTATTCGAGACTAAATCCATCCAAGGGAAGGAGATATTAAAAAAGAACTTCAGAAAGTTAAGTTTTGGAGAGACATGGGATGAGGAAAAGGCAATCCGGCTAAGAGAAGAAAGAAAAGAAAAGATAAGGGTTAGGAAGGCAGGAACTGATGTTGCTCTAGAGGTAAAGAGAGCCAGAACAACAAAGACAAAAGCACAAAGAAAAGTCAATTCAAAGCCTATTGTAGAGCATGATGATGAGGATAGAATTCCTCCCACACAATTGATGAAAACCACACCAGAACAGCCCAAGAAGCCAAGAAGAAGGCTTATAAAAGTAGCTGATAAAAGAAAAAGGCCTGTTTGTGACCTAGAAGAGAATAAGGAAATATAGGAAGAAGAGATTGTACCCAAAAAGAGGCAACTCCGGAAGAGAAGATTAACCTTTCGTGAGGCTTTAAAGGCAGAGAGAGAGAGAAACTTCCCATCAAGAAGCCCACTACTAGAATTTCAATTAGAGAACCGTCTCCTAAATCAACCACACCAGTTAATTTAAGCAAGGGAAAGGAACTAGTTGTGTTCACAAAAAGCCAGTTCTTTCAGAGAATATACTTCTAGAGGATCCTCAGTATAAGGAAATGATGTCTACGGTCAGGGGAAATCTCAAGCCCAAAGAAGGACCCAAAGGCTCATCCGGAGTAACAGCCACAAAAAGCCCACCTATCCTTCTTGCTCCACAAGATCTGGCACTTCTCAAAGAATATAAGTATCTGGATGAGGATCTCTTTAACTTCCAAGCCAGATCAGAACCTCTTCCTGATAACTTGCTCAATGTAGAACCCAAAGTAGTGGAGCTGGAAAGTCCTGTAAAGGCAATAGAAGGGGATGGTGAGGATAATTCCACCATTCCAAGCAATGAGATAGTAGTGATGGCAAGACCAATCCAGATAATTGAAGGACATGATAAGGAAAATGCCATCATACCAGATACAAAAGAGGGTTTTGTAAGCCCTATAAAGGCAAAGGATGGGGAGACTGAGGATAATTCCAGTCTTCTAGATGTTAGGTCAGTTGAGTAGAATGAAGTTGAACAAGCAGACACTCAGCAAATAAATCAGGTAATCATTCTTCTAAGTATCCCATCTATCTATGCTATTGATATTCTGGCTGTTGATGCCGTGGAAGTACAAGATAACTTAGATGCAGAATCCCAAATTGCACCTAAGAACAATCAGTCCATCCCGGAATAAAATGTTCTGGAAGAGCAAAAAAAGTTTGATAAAGAATCAAGTAATGAGGATTCATCCGGAATTGAGGAATCAAGTAGCAGCTCTAAATCAGAAGAATCCTCCTCATCCGAAGGGAAAAAGAAGCCAAAGCAAAAATCAGTTATCAACTGCAATATCTCTCGCAATGAGAAAATCCGGATGGGATTAACACTACTTGAACAAGATGCTCTGCAAGGATAGAAAGATGACGAGTTCAAGCCTTTGCTCAAGAACATCTATGCCCAACTCAGATCAGTTGCGAGCCTAATGAAAAACAGAACTATGACTCATGATCTTAAAACTGAATTAGGGGAGATAAAGGGCAGTGTGTAGAGGATTGAGAAGAAGGTAGAGGACTTCCCAACTGCTAAATTAGTGGCAAAAGTCTCATTGGCCAAGATCACTCTGGTACTGGAACAAATGAGTACAGGTACTGCAGGAGCAAATCGCTCTGCAGATCAAGCACTTACCGAAGGCGACAATAACTGTGCTACCTTGATGGACAAAATCACCTATGCCTCCACAGATATCACCAATGAGCTTAAAGAGCATATGGACCGAAAGTTTGAAACCTTGGAAAAATTCATTTCGGGAGCAGTTGCAGAAGGTGGAAAGGGCATAGTATCCAGGCTGACTCTATTGAATGAGGAACATCAAGCAGCCTAAGAAATGCTCATGAATTTTCTTGATGAAGGCCTCCCCAAATTGCTGAAGAAGCAAATGGATGAAATCAGTGATGACTGTGGCAGCCATATATCCGGAGCTAATGATTTGATCAAAAATCTTCAAGAGGCTTTTCACAAGGATCTCATTATGCTCAACACTAGTATCCATAACATCCGAAGAGATATTTGCCAGGATATTGATCTTTTAAAGTCAGGTATGGCTAATTTATCAATCTCTTCCTCTAGATCCTCATCTCTTACTCCGAACAGTCTTCTCATACCAGTGGTTAACGACTTAGTCAAGCATATAGGCAACACTGGTTTCTTTGGGTATAAGTGCTGTCTGACTCTCCTCAAATCAATGTTTCCATATTTGATAAGGATGACCAAACTCATGCCTTGAAGATGATCCTTTCTATGACTAAATCCTGTAAGGAGCTCCAGAATTCTCTAAGACCACTCCATCTTCTTCCGGCAACGGTTGACACCATTATTGAAAAGCGCCTACAGGGTAATGTGGACTATTCTGTCTACTCCAAAGCCTGGCAAAAGAGCTGGGATGGAAAATTTTACATGATCATAGACCCCCAATCTGATGCAAACCAAAAGGGGGAGAAAAGCAAATGAGGCAAAGGAAAAGGAGAAAAGGGGGAGTCATCTAGAAGTGGAAATAAATGAAAAGATCATCCTTTTAGAATATCTATTTTTTTCCAATGTAAAAATCTATAATAGCTAGTTCTATTTTCACTTATATATTTATGTGATTGTAATTTCAGAACTTCATAAGGTTAACTATTGCTAACAACAGAAGTATATATAGTGAAAAACTTATACTCAAAATTGTTTATAAGTACAATCTGTAATTGTACTTCAAAAACTTAGAAGCTAGAATTCAAAAATATTGGAGGAGCTAGGATGCTTAGATTGTGGGGGAGTAAAACTTGTAAATGACTAAGTATCAAGAATCATACTTAGCTCATAAAACCCCTTTTCCATGTACTTAGTTTTTATTTTCCATCAAATGGGGGAGATTGCTAGAAACAATGATCCGGAAGAATTAATTCCATAACAATCCAGATCAAATTTGAAGAAAATAAAAACTAGAAACAAAAGATTAAGGAACAAATCTTGTAATCTCCTTAATCCAAATCCATTCATCAGGACATTCATTAAAGAATACAAGTATCTGTTAAAGTTTAGAAAAGAAACAAAGACTTTTTAAAGTCTGTTAATTCCGCGAAAAAGGATCATTCACCCCTTGACCTTATTTATACCCTCAGAGGGACCTACACCTTGAACTTGGCATAAGTGTATCAATTTGGTCTCTGAATTGGCAAAAGTGTATCATTTTACCCCTTGAATGCCACGTGTCAGCTTTTGATTGGAAGAAAAAGATATATTTGAGAAGTCAAACCAATCAGAACATGACACGTGATATTCAGGAGCAAACTGATACACTAATGTCAAGTTCAGGGGGTTTAGATTAGACATGTTCGTCGGGCGGGCTCGGACCGGGTTTGTCGGGCTTTTAACAAAAAACATTAACCCAAATCTGGGCCAAGCCCATGATTTAGAACTTCGGGCTCAGGCAGGGCTTGGGTTGGACTTACTAAGCATTTTCAAGCCCGGCCCATTACCCATTGAATAATTTTTTTCTTTCAATATTTTGTAACCTAAATTGTAAAAAATTATAATTTACATACAAAAATGTCTAGATTTTGCACACGGTTACATTTTAAAGTAAAATTTTTTTATGTGTAATTAAAAATTTAGTGGGTTTAAATATTAAAATTTATAAAATCCTATTAGATATAATATAAAAATATAAAACAAAATTTTTTTTATCGAATCAGGCTTGAATATTTGTATAAAAATTAAATCCAGCTCATAAAATTTCAGGCTTTTACAGACTTAAACTCGGATCAGAATTTATAATAAAATATGTGTTCGAATTCGGCCCATTTGACTAGACTTAGACCGAATCCAATGAAAAGCACAGTCTGCGAACGAGTCTCATTCAGATAAACTTTAAAAAGTGAAGGGGATGACCGACTTTTAAAAATTTGGCCTTTTAAGGAATAAATTCTGTACAGAAATTCTCTAGAGAGTTGAGGACTAGAGGGTATAGTAAAACTGAAAACCAAGCCAACAAAAATGGTGGGTTTTGTTACAGTGAGAGTGAAAAGACAAAGTTGTGGGGCTAAAGATTCCCAAAGTTGGCATCTTTAAATAAATGAAACAATTGTACTATAATACCCAACAGCTTTCATTTCACACAAAACCCCCCTCTTTCCTTTTCTTTTCCCCATTCTCTTTGCCTTTATTTTCTCTCTCTTTCTTCCCTCACTCACCAACTCACCGTTTTTTTAGGCAACTTTCATCCCCCCTTTTCTGGTTTCTTTATTCATTAATTTATCCTTGAGATTTTAAAGCTGCTTTCTTGGTTTGGTAAACTGCTTATGTAATCGAAGTTTGCTTAGTTCGTTGTTCTTGAGTTGGTATTTGGTTAATTCAGGGGCTTTTGGTATGTGGGTTAGGGCAATTCTTCTTTGAGACCTTATATGGATGTGCTGGTTTTACTGTCTTTCTTTTTCTGGGGGCATATACAGAATAATTAGGAGTCTATTGAGATTCAATTTGGATGGGGCATTAGAAATTGGAAATCTTTAGTATAGGGCGTGAAAGTTTGCATCTTTTTGAAGCTGAGTTTAGTTTTGTTCTGCTGATTTTTTCTGGTTTTGGCTATGGAGGCTGGAGTAAGAGGGAAATCCCAGCTGTTATATGGTTCAGCTGTGCCAGATTTGCCGGGAGTTGGCAAAAAGAGTTTAGAATGGGATTTGAATGATTGGAAATGGGATGGTGATCTTTTCACAGCCAGTTCATTGAATTCAGTGCCATCAGATTGTCGCAGTAGGCAGTTGTTTCCGGTTGGACCTGAATTTCCGGCGAGCAATTCTACTTCTAATGAGAGAGGAAAGAGAGAATTGGAAAAGAGGAGAAGGGATTTGATTGTTGAAGATGAAGATTTGATTGGTGAAGCTGCAACCCTTAATCTCAAGCTTGGTGGTCAAAATTACCCAATTATGGATGAAGATGCAAAGACGGGAAAAAAGACTAAGTTTATTGGGACTTCTTTGAACCGGCCGGTTTGTCAGGTGGAGGACTGCAGGGCTGATCTGAGCAACTCTAAAGATTATCACCGGCGGCATAAGGTGTGTGAGTTTCATTCCAAGGCTAGTAAAGCATTGGTTGGAAATGCTATGCAACGTTTTTGCCAGCAATGTAGCAGGTCAGTTTGGGTGTAAACAATTCAGAATCTTGTTGATTTTGATTCTAATTCATTATAGTTTATTTAAGGCCTAATGCATCATTACCCACATGAACTTGTCCCCAAAAGTCCGGTGTAGCTCCCCAACTATTAAAAAGTGCACCACTTTTTTGAGATTTTTTCTCTAATCAGAAGCTGACACGTGGCATTCTTGAGCAGAGTAGTGCACTTTTTGAAAGTTGAGGTAGCTATGTGATCACTTTGAAAGTCCACCGAGGCATCGGGTTTTTGGGGACAAGTTCAAGTAGCTAGTGATGCGCTAAGCCTTTATTTAAATATCAGTTTGACATGAAAATGGACTGCATTTTTGTGTAGATATGTATAATTTCTTGATAATTAGATCCAACTTGGTTTTGCTTTAATGGCAGGTTTCATCTTCTTCAAGAGTTTGATGAAGGAAAAAGAAGCTGTCGTAGACGTTTAGCTGGCCATAACAAGCGGAGGAGAAAGACACATCCGGAAAACCTTGTCAATGGAAGTTCCTTGAATGATGAAAAGGGTAGTAGTTATCTGCTTATAAGTCTACTGAGGATTCTTTCTAATCTGCACAGTAAGTCCTCTATTGAATTTGTACTAATTCAATTCCTATAGTATTTCTGTAAGCATTATCTGTGTGTTTATTTATTTTATCGCTGATGCCGAGATTATGTTGTATGAACTGTTGTTACATGGTTTAGGTTCATTCGCTGTTACGTAGACATAGTTAATATTCAGTTTAATTTATGTGAGGATTCAATATTAGTTCAAATATGTTTTTCCATTGAGTTGCTCTGGTTTGTAAAGGATTTTCTGTTAAACTTTGCGTAAATCAATTCTTTCCGTGATAATTGAAATGAAAATGACACGTAATGTGCTTGGATTACTTGATTAAAAAGCGAAATGATGAAGAATGTACGTTTTTGTTAACGGTATAAAGTAGCTTTTGGAAATATATGATAGCTTATATTTTGGTCTTGCGTGAACATATATGATAGCTTATATATTGGTCTTGCGTGAACGTGACTATTATCGATTGGTTGTCCCTTTGTTGAGGTCTTAGTTACATGAAGTTTTGATGGCTTTCTATTGCCGTGTTGGATTATCCTAGGACACTATTTGTAGAAAGCACACACTTTTATTCTTATATATCTATGAAGTACTGTTTTCATACGCATTGGTGGTTTTTTGAATCAAAATTTTACCTTATTCGAATGACATGAGTTTATTTGTGTCATCCCCTTTTCTTCCCTTATCCAGGCAGGCATTGTCGTCTTGTGTCTTGTACACATATATCAGGGATGGGTAATGTAATAGTCCCTCTATTCCACAAATACATGCACACATTCGCCTTTTTGATATCCCACGAAACAGACACATATTTTTTTACTACATTTCATGCATTATTTTCCTAATGTACACCTATTTGTTATGATTTGAAATTACCAATTTTGAATAATTTAATGCTTTATTCATCTAATCACTTCTATCAGTATACCGTTATGTTTACAAAAAACAAAGCAATAATTTTGTCGTTTTTGTAGCGCATGCTTCAATACAATATATTCATAGGGGAGACAGTTTTTTGTATGCAGTCAAATTGAACTGTGGGAAATTTATAATAATTATTGTTGCTTACTGGGATCATGTTTTCTTTGAGTTTCAGGCAATACCTCTGACCAGGTGAAAGATCAGGATTTGATATCTCATTTGTTAAAGAACCTTGCAAATCCGGCTGGTACTAGTGGAGGAAATGTAACTGGGTTGTTGCAAGAATCTAAACATTTGGTCAGTGGCGAAACAATCAAAGAAGTGCCAAACATGATAAGAAATAATTCCGTATCTGCTGGGCCTTCTACTTCAGCATCTAAGAAAGATCATTACAGTTATAGTACTAAGGACATTGTGAGGCCTTCAGACCAATGTGGGGCTGTGCAGGGGGTAACTCCACAAGCTTTGCCACGTGTCGATTCCACAGCATTGTTCCCGTCAAGATGCAATCTTTTTGAGAAAGTAAATGAAACACATGCTGGAGTTGGGAGGATAATGTGCGGTAACATTGACTTGAACAATGCTTATGATGGTTCACAAGATTGTGTATGGAATCTAGAACAGTCTAACGCCCCTTTAGACGCTGCGAATGGGTCCATAACTTGCCCTATATGGATGCAGCCAGACTTCCATAAGAAAAGCCCGTCACATACGAGTAGAAACTCTGGTTCGACTTCTTCTCTTTCACCATCTAGTTCAAGTGGAGAAGCTCAGGTATATATCTTCTTATTGACTGCACAGTTTTTCCTTTTATACTCCCTGTGATCTTTGATTTCTGTATAGTACCACTCTGAATTTTTACTTCATAAAGAAGTGCATGTTTTGGTCTGTTCTATACTGTAAATAATCAGGAAATGTTTTATACTTCATTCCACGGCTGAATGCATTACCAGCTCCTTCAACTTGTCTCATTTCGCCCACTGCCACTTGAACTTTGAGAAGGTCCCCGTAGCCCACTTAACTGTCAAAAAGTGCACAATTTGCTCATTATATGCCACATGTCAGGTTCTAGTTGGTTTGACTTTTCAAAGATGACATTCTCATGATTTCTCTCTCCAACGAGAAGCTGAAGCGTGGTGATTAGGGGCAAACATAGGGTTTTTTTAAAAAGTTTAGGAGGTTATGACACATATTCAAAGTTGGCAGTAGGCGAAATGAGGCAAGTTGAGGGAGCTAGTGATGCATTAGGCCTTATCCCGCTTTTCTGCATCTATAACCTTTCTCAAGGATGATTATGGTTTTTGGTTTATATGTTGCCCATTGTTCTCTGAGAACTCAAAGGTTATGTGTTTTGTATTTATGTTGGTCTTTCTATGGCCGAGGTAGAAAATTGTCTTAAGAAGTTTTTGTTGCACGGTATCATGTGTGTGTGAAGTATCTCTTGATGTTTCTTTCTTAATGATTTTCAGAGTCGTACGGATCGAATTGTTTTTAAACTCTTTGGGAAAGATCCAAATGATTTTCCTGTTGCTCTGCGGAAACAGGTATCCCCTTAATTACTTTTCAGGGGCAAACTTTTACTTTTCTGGTCTGCCATTTTATGTTGTAGTTTTTTTAACTTATGATGGCAATTTCAGATACTTGACTGGTTATCCCACAGCCCCACCGACATTGAGAGTTATATAAGGCCAGGATGTATCATATTAACCATCTATCTTCGTCTCGAAAAACCTCAATGGAAACAGGTGTGCGTGCTACTACCATAAATGCGAATTGCCAATACCAGAATTGCTATTTTCCAACAGCAGAATTGTTAATTTCTATGATAATTGTTACCAACTGCAGATATGCCTTGATCTTGGTTCCAGTTTGAGCAGGCTTCTTGATGCATCAATGGATCCTTTTTGGACTTCAGGATGGGTTTATGCTAGGGTGCAGCATTGCGTATCCTTCATTTACAATGGTATATTCTCTTTCTCTCTCTCATACGGCAGAGAAAAAGGAAGTGGCTAACTTCGGTTCAATTTTGCAAAAGCATTTGACTTTGCAATGTACTTGGCGCAGGTCAAGTTGTTTTGAACACGCCCTTACAACTAGAGAGTAATAGAAGTTCCAAAATCCTAAGTATAAAGCCTGTTGCAGTAACTTTGTCTGAAATAACTCATTTTGTAGTCAAGGGCTTCAATATCTGCCACCCGACATCCAGGTCATTCATCTTTCTTAAAGCTTATTTTTCTTTTGAGGAACAAACTCTTGGAAACAACAAATAAGTTATTTTTTTTCCTTCCTTTTCAAGCCATTCCCTTTTCAAATTTGAGAGGAAAAAAGTCCCATCTTTTTTATAGCATTTATCTGCTTCCAGGTTATTTTGTTCTCTAGAAGGTGAATATCTGATCCAGCAAAGTTCTTGTGACTTGATAGTTGATACTGATACAATCAATGATCACGGCAAGCTTGAAACTTTGAGCTTCCCTTGCTCAATACCAAGCAAAACCGGAAGAGGCTTTGTTGAGGTGCTAAGCTGTTCCTGTATTATCTCATGATGTTCTAGTATCTCTCGTTTCTTCAATGAACAACACTGATTCTAATTAATTGACATTTTTATTATTTTGCACTTTCTTTGCTTTACTCATTCAGACTTCAAACTGAAAATGTTTGTGGCTTGTCAGGGTGTAACTCATGGGTTAATTTTACAATGTACCAGGAGGCTGCTTTTCAATTTTTATTTCGTTACACCAATAACCACCCAATATATGCTCCAGTTAGAAAATGTAAGAACTTATGGACAGAGAGTAAGGGTAGAGGGAGAGGTAGACCTAAGATTACTTGGAGGGAAACTATTTCTAAGGATATGCGTTTACTCGGTATGGACGAAAATTTGGCTTTTGATAGAGCTTCATGGCGTCGGAAGATCCATATAGCCGACCCCACCTAGCGTGGGATTTAAGGCTTAGTTGGTTGGTACACCAATAACCACCCAACCCCCAATGGCCACCATTATTTCGATGGGGCCAAAGATTCACCGTTCTTTGGCTTTAGATTGTAATGGACTAAAGTAAAATGACTCATTAAACTGTATGAGCTTCTTTTATTGTGAAGTCACGGATAGTTGTTGCAACTCCACTTCAGGGTCAATTGGAAATAACCTCTCTATAATTACAGGGGTAAGGCTGCGTACACCCCGAGCCCCCCTTACCTCGCTTGTGCGGTAGCCTTTTTGGGCATTGGGGTAATGTTGTTGTACACCAATAACCACCCATGATATAAATCCCCCTCTTAATTGGTTGGGTGCAATGTGCTAGGTGTATTTAAAATCTCTCGTATAAGCTACAATTGGCTTTTAATGCAGAACTAACTTGTTGATGATACCATTATGGTTGGTTTTGTCCTAGAATTTGGGTTTTTGAGGCCATGTTATAAAAAGTCTAGTGTTAGTCATCTTGATGAAAGTAGCCCCCTTGTTTGTTACTAGCATAAAGTTAATGTGCCCACTTCTCTTTTCTCTCTCTGAGAAATTCAGTTATTCTTCAGGTTGAGGACCATGGGCTAAGCAGCAGCTTCGTTCCGTTTATAGTTGCAGAGAAAGAAGTGTGTTCTGAGATCTGTAAGCTGGAGGAAGCAATTGAGGCAGCTGAGACTACCGATAAAATGCCTGAAAATTCCGAGAGAATAGAAGCCAAGAATAAAGCTCTCGACTTTATTCACGAGATGGGTTGGCTTCTGCACAGAAACTCCTCGAAATCAAGGCTAGGACACTTGGATCCAAACCGAGATCTCTTCCCTCTCAAACGGTATAGTTGGCTTATAGAATTTTCCATGGACCGTGATTGGTGTGCTGTAGTGCGGAAGCTCCTGAACATTCTATTCAATGGAACGGTCGACACACCAGGTTATCCATCAATCAAGCTTGCATTGACCGATATGTCTCTCCTCCATCGAGCCGTGCATAGAAACTGCACATCCATGGTGGAGTTACTAATAAAATACGTTCCAGAAACGCAAAATCAAGAGGTTGAAAATACTAACAACTTCATATTTAAGCCCGATAGTGTCGGCCCTGGTGGCCTGACTCCTCTTCATATTGCTGCTAGTAGGCACGGATGCGAGAATATCTTGGATGCCTTAACTAATGACCCTGGATCGGTATTTCCTTGTCCCTGTGTTACACGAAAGTTCGCTTTTTTACTGCTTTTACATTAAAATTTGTCTCTTAATGTGGCATATCCAGGTGGGAATCGAAGCATGGAAAACATCTCGTGACAGTTCGGGTTTGACACCTTACGATTATGCTTGCCTTAGAGGCTACCATTCATACATCCATCTAATACAGAGGAAAATCAATAAGAAAGACGAAAATGCACATACTGTAGATATCCCAGAAGAGAAAGATGGGCTCAAGTCATTGAAGATTGTCGGTATGCAAGTTGAGAAAATGGAAATGAACAGATTGCAGGGACATTGTAAGTTATGCAAGTTTAAGCTTGTTTATGGACAAAGAAGAACATCAATGGCGTACAGGCCGGCAATGCTCTCAATGGTGGCTATTGCGGCAATCTGTGTCTGTGTGGCTCTTCTATTTAAGAGCTCTCCTGAGGTTTTGTATGTCTTTAGGCCCTTCAGGTGGGAGCTGCTCAAGTATGGCTCTAGCTAAAGAGTAGATATACTAATTTGCCCCAATATAGATTATACAACTCCCTGAAGAAATAATTTTGAAGTCTTAATGATGTGTGTGAATTTATATTTAGTTCAGAAAGCATGTACATGTTATTAAGGTTCTTCTGAATTCCAAGTCTCAAAGTTACCAATTTAGTATAAAGCCAACACTTACATAGGACATGTTTTTGTTCAAAATTAAATAAATAGACCAGGGGAGGATAATAATGTCATTGGACACATCGTTAATCAAGAATTTGAGATGTTTGAGATGTTTGAGATGCTAAAGCAACAGCCTTTTCATTACCCTAAAGAAGGCAACTACATGAAACTCTTTCAATGGGGAAATCGAACCAGCCCCAACGTGCTCACCAACTGTTCGATGGAATGACTGAACAAGGAATTGAGCCCATTGCTGAACTTTACGCTGCATTGTTGGCTGCTTATTGCTGGAGCAATCTCATTGATGAGGCCTTTTCCATTCTTGACCCAAGCTTGATGTTTATACCTACAGCACCTTACCCAAAGCTTGTGTTGACACCTCCCGATTTGAGTTGGTTGAGACTTTATTTATATACAGAAACGAATGAAAGATTAATCACTCCAAACTTACATACAGAAACGAATGAAAGATTAATCACTCCAAACACAGTCACACAGAATATAGTTCTAAGCGGAAACGGAAAGGCAGGAATGTATGACCAGGTGGAGATGGTATTATCCGGGATGTTAGAGAATGTCATAAGCAAAACTCACATCTTTTGATGTAATTGAGGTGAGTAATGCCTCAGAGTCTCGGCTAACCTTTTAGGTGACCATTCGTTCATTCTCTTATATTCAAATGCAATAGCTTTTTTCTGTGTTTCTTTTCTCGGCAACGCCCTTGTGAATTTTAGGAAGAATTACATGAAACTGTGAGCTATATTGACAATGAGGCATCACAAAATAATCCATGCTCAAGAATCCAAAGAAGCTAACAAGTGACATTTGACTAGAGCAACAAATTTCATTTTGGTCACATTTATGGCAGTGCATGAGAGACATTTTTAATTATTTTGTACATTTTCTGAGGAAACATACTTCCTTCTGCATGGATCTTGCCATTCAAGAGTTGCTAGTCTACAAAAAGTTCTGCACAAATTTTTCAAAAATTGATAGTCTATAAATTACCTCAGAAGGGCAAAACTGTACTATATTGTATGATAAGTACTGTAAACTAACTTTTCTGATAATCAATCATATCATTATCAACGATTGTGCTATGAAAAAATGGCCTAGCTTTGAATTATTATCGATGTAAAAAATATTGTTTTTGATTAAGAGAAAAAAAGTCAACTGCAAATCCTCAAATATTTCTCTATTTGGGAACAGACAGCCACCCTTGAAAAAATACAATTGTTGGAAGAGTTCTTTCTGTTTACGCAAATCATTTTTCCTTAATATATTATAATAAGTATGATGTGTGGAGCATTTTTCTAAAGGTATTACTTTATTATGTCCTCTATAAAATAACTGATACTGTTCAAATAGTAAGTAATTTGGTATCGCTTAAGCAAGGTCTCGAGTTTGAGTTCGAGTGAATGCAAAAAATCTTTATTGGGAGACTCGACCACCACAGCCAGGTGCGTGACCCGGGTCAGATTTGAACTTAGTCGGAGCAAAGCCTCGGTGAACCAGAAGGGCAACAAAAAAAAATAACTGATACTGTCAAAAGTCAATGGATTTAATTTTTTAATACTGCACATGTATAGATATTAGAATCTCACAAGTTCAGTTCATAGCTCCACATAATTTAAATCAATAAAAGGATAGGTCTTGCCGCTTTACTTTTAACATATATAACTCTTGATTATCTTCATCATGATCCTTGCCTAGTTCCCATAAAGATGTGCATGATTTTCTTTATTTCTCACATTAAACGATGTTTGGAGATGTGGGCCCTTATTATTTATAAGCTCATCATTTTGTGATATTCTGAAATTTTTATTCCCATATTATAACAGCATGATTAGCTTGCTTAGCTAATCTTTGAATGACGCATGTGATTGCCTCATCAACTTTAAGTTGATGCCTTTACACGGTATTCGAGGGATTCAAGTCAATGATGTACTGGACATCTATTGTTGACATATATAAATGTGTGTGTTTAGTGTTGACAAAAATAACTGAGAGTCCAAAAATGGCTCAGCTGGTCGGGCCGGATGATATAGAATCATTCAGAATTGAGTTATCAGAATTGGGAAGAAGCATAAGGTCCTCATTCAGGAGCCATGTGTCGAGTTTTCGAAGCGTTTCGTCTATGGTTTCTGATGATAGAGATGAGCAAGTTGAGTTGCAACAATGGGCTGAAGTTGAGAGATTGCCTACTATAAGACGGATCACTACTGCTTTGTTCGAGGAAGGAGATGACAGTAAAGGGAAAAGAATAGTTGATGTTGCCAAACTCGGTGCCCAAGAACGTCATATGTTCATTGAGAAACTTATCAAACACATTGAACATGATAATCTTCGATTGCTCAAAAACCTCAGGAAAAGAATCAACAAGTACTTTTACTCATTCATTTTACAAACACTTAGTATCGTTTCTTGATTTTTCTGCAATAATTATTTTGCTTTTACGCAGAGTTGGAGTGAAGTTGCCTGCAGTGGAAGTGAGATGCAGAAATCTTTGCGTTGAAGCGGAGTGCAAGGTTGTTCATGGAAGGCCTCTCCCAACACTTTGGAACACAGCTAAGAGTGTGCTCTCTGTAAGTACTAGGATTGCTTGTTTTGTTTCTTCTCGGAAAAGGTAGTTTGAAGCTATATATTTGGTCATTCAATCTGTTATTCTTGTGCAGGAATTTGTCAATCTGGCACTTTTCAAACGTGAAGCGAAGATTACCATCCTCAAAGATGTCAACTGCATCATTAAACCACAAAGGTAATCGAATATAGAGATAAAGTAGTAATTGTAGTTAAATGTTCTAGTTCACATAGTTGTTTTCACTTTTGCAGGATGACTTTATTGCTTGGACCTCCAGGCTGTGGCAAAACCACATTGTTGCTGGCACTCTCCGGGAAACTCGGTCACTCTCTTAAGGTGGCTTTATTTCTTTTTTTCTCCTAACTAGAAATGAAATCGGGGAAAAAGTGGTATCATGTCAAAATTTACAGGCATTCCTCAAAAAATATTTGAGATTAAGCTGTTCTGCAACAGGTTACTGGTCAAATATCTTATAATGGCCATCGACTAGAAGAGTTTGTCCCTCAGAAGACTTCGGCTTATATAAGCCAAACTGATCTGCATATTCCGGAAATGACTGTAAGGGAAACAATTGATTTTTCTGCCCAATGTCAAGGAATAGGAAGTCGAGCTGGTGAGAATTTTCTTAAAACACAACTAATAATCCTGGTCTGATTTTTTTGAATTGAATCTTCTTATTTCCCTAAAATTTGAAATATTTCAATGAAAGAAATCATGATGGAAGTCAGTAGAAGGGAAAAGCAGGCAGGAATAGTCCCAGATCCTGATGTGGATGCTTATATGAAGGTATTCATTAAGCAAGAGTCAAATGAGCATTTGTGTTTACAATGGCTCATTTCACATTCAATGTATAATGCTAATTTTGCTTTTTTATGGCAGGCAGTCTCAATTGAAGGACAGAAAAATAACCTTCAAACAGACTACATTTTAAAGGTATTTAGTTATTAATGATTTTATATTAGTCTACCATCAGACAGACTATAAAATTCTCTTTACATTTAGATTCTGGGGCTCGATATTTGCTCTGATACAATGGTTGGAGATGCCATGAGAAGAGGCATCTCGGGTGGCCAGAAGAAAAGGCTGACTACAGGAGAGATGATCGTGGGACCGACTAAAGCACTATTTATGGATGAAATATCGAGCGGCCTAGACAGTTCCACCACTTTCCAGATTGTATCTTGTCTGCAGCAGTTTGTGCATATTAGTGACGGCACTGCATTGATTTCACTTCTTCAGCCAGCACCCGAGACCTTTGATCTCTTCGATGATATTATTCTGATGGCCGAAGGGAAAATCGTGTATCATGGCCCGCGTTCTAGTGTTTGTAAATTCTTCGAGGACTGTGGGTTCAGGTGTCCTGAAAGAAAAGGTGTTGCAGACTTCCTTCAAGAGGTATTATATCAATATAAGTAGTATACTTGTACAATTATACATTGTTTAGTACTTTAGTTACTGACTTGTACTTTGATCCAGGTTATCTCCAGGAAAGATCAAGCACAATACTGGTATTTCACAGAACAACCCTACAGTTATGTTTCTGTTGACCAATTTGTGACAAAATTCAAAGAATGCCGGCTTGGACAGAAGCTAAATGAAGAGCTCTCAAAGCCATTTGATAAATCTGAAAGCGATACGAGTGCTTTATCCTTTAAAGAATACTCATTACCGAAATGGGAGCTGTTAAAAGCTTGCACAAGCAGGGAATTTCTTCTTATGAAAAGGAATACATTTATATATGTTTTCAAAACTACACAGGTTAGTTTCTTTTTTCTTATTTTTTTTCAGCTTTTGAAGAGGTTTTATACTAAGTGAAGAATTTGAAGACAGAATTAAATTTCTTCCTTGATTCATTCATTCAGTACAATCACGTATATATACACCTACACATACGTACAACCCATACATTTGTCCATACATATCACTGTGCCTGTGACTGCTACTTATTTCTACCCATTACTGCCCATTCTATCTACTGCTCATATGACTGCTAGTAACTTACAACTGCATATAATATAACTGTACATATGGCTGCTGGTAAATATAGCTGCTGGTAAATATAGCTGCATATTCAACACTCCCCCTCAAGTTGGTGCAAAGATGTTGCACATGCCCAACTTGCAAACTAGCGTATGGAATGTGCGCTTGTTGAGGCCTTTCGTGAGGAGATCTGCTAATTGTTCTTCGGAAGGCACATAGATTAGATCTAGATGGTTATCCTCCACTTTCTCTTTGATGAAGTGCCGATCAATCTCGATATGTTTTGTTCGGTCATGCTGAATTGGATTATGAGCAATGCTAATAGCAGACTTGTTATCACAGTACAAGGATAGGTTTCCTTTATCAAACAGTTGCAAATGTTCGAGTAATTTTTGGAGCCAGAGAAGTTAGCAAACACCTTGGGCCATAGCTCTGTATTTAGCTTCTGCACTTGATCTCGCAACAACGCTCTGTTTTTTGCTCCTCCAAGCAACTAGGTTTCCTCCTACCAAGGTACAATAACCAGATGTAGATCGCCTATCATTAAGAGACCCTGCCCAATCAGCATCTGCATAAGCTTCGATCCTAAGATGACCATGTTTGCATAAAAGCAAACCCTTCCCAGGAGCAGACTTTAAGTATCTTAGAATACGAAAAGCAGCTTGCAAGTGTGGATCTCGAGGGTCATGCATAAATTGACTCACCAAGCTAACTGCGTAGGCTATATCTGGTCTAGTGTGCGAAAGATATATGAGCTTGCCGACTAGCTTCTGATATCTCTCCCTAACCGCTGACTTTCCGATCCCAGATTGAAGCTTGTGATTACTTTCAATAGGTGAGTCTGCTGGTTTGCAACCAATCATTCCAGTTTCCGCCAAAAGATCGAGGACGTATTTCCTCTGAGAGATAAAGATTCCTTTATTAGATCTAGCAACTTCAATCCCTAAGAAATATTGAAGTTTTCCTAGAGCTTTAATCTCAAATTCTTGCGCCAACAATTTTTCCAGCTGAGCTATCTCCTCATTATCATCCCATGTCATGACTATGTCATCAACATATACTATGAGTACGGTGATCTTTTCTTGTTGATGTTTTATGAAGAGGGTATGATCTGCTTTGCTCTGTTTGTAGCCGAAAGAAATCATAGCTTTGCTGAATCTATCAAACCATGCTCTGGGACTCTGCTTTAGACCATACAAGGCCTTTTTTAATTTACAGGCTTTCCCTTTACTATGGTTGTCTTCGAATCCAGGAGGGATATCCATGTAAACTTCTTCTTCCAAGTCTCCATGGAGGAATGCATTTTCCACATCAAACTGGTGTAAATCCCAATCAAGATTAGCAGCACATGATAATAGGACTCTGATAGTGTTCATCTTTGCAACTGGAGCGAATGTTTCTTGATAGTCTACTCCATAAGTCTGAATAAACCCTTTTGCAACCAATCGAGCCTTGTATCTTTCTATTGAGCCGTCTGCTTTGTGTTTGACTGTAAACACCCATTTGCAACCAACCAACTTCTTGTCTGTTGGAGGGACGACAAGTTCCCAAGTCTCATTCTTGGACAATGCTTTCATTTCTTCAAGCATAGCCTGCTTCCACTTCGGGTCTGTGATGGCTTCTGTCCAATCTTGTGGAATAGACACAGACAAGAGAGATAAAGCAAAAGCTCTATAGGAGGGAGATAATGAATTATGGGAGACAAAGTTAGATATAGAATGATTGGTGCAAGACCTGACTCATTTTCTATGGGCAATAGGTAAATCAGATTCATTTGGAAAAGTAGGCGACTCACTTGAGGAAGGAGAAGAAGAATGGTCAGTAGTAGATTGCATAATGGCTTCTTCTATTCTTTTTCTTCTCGAATATTTTAACAAATTAGGCCTATCTAAAAAATTAGGCCTATCCAACCTCCCAATTTTCTTTCCCTCTCTTTCAGGGTTCTCCCCCTCAACATCAATATCAATAAAGCATCATCACATCTTCATTTGTTGTATTCTCCCCCTGAATATGTGATGAGGTATTATTGAAATATGATTGAATTTCTCGAAAGGTAACATCCATCGTGATAAAATATTTCCGTGTTGGAGGATGGTAACATTTGTATCCTTTCTGTGTAGGAGAATACCCAACAAAAACACACTTAAGGGCACGAGGTTCAAGTTTTCCACAATTTCGGGATTGGATAAAACAAACACTTTAGGAGGAACAACATATGCATTTTTTCCTTTTGACATTTCTAAAGGACTCCTAAAATTAAGGGCTTTTAGTGGCATTCTATTGATGAGGTAAGCAGCAGCAAGAATGACATCCCCCAATAAGGTTTAGGTAGATTCATAGTGAACATAAGGGATCTAGCAACTTCTAGCAAATGCCTATTTTTCTGTTCCGCCACCCCATTTTGAGCACTAGTATAAGGACAACTAGTCTGATGAATTATCCATGTGACTCCAATTAAGCATCAAAAAGTTTATCCATATATTCAGTACCATTATCAGTTCGAAGAATTTTTATTTTGGTGTCAAATTGTGTATAAATCATTTTGTGGAAAGACTGGAAACAAGAAAAAACTTCATGTTTTGTTTTTAAGAGGTATACCCATGTCATCCTCGTGCAACAATCAATAAAAGTAACAAACCAACGATTACCAGATAAAGAAACTGTTTGAGTTGGACCCCATACATCAGAGTGGATAGTGGTAAATGGCGTAGTACTTCTATTATTGCTTAAAGGATAAGAGTTTCTTGTGTGCTTAGCATACTCACAAGCATTACAAAACAATGATTCAAAATTTGTCTTAGAAATAAATTAGGATATAACTTTCTCAAAGCGAAAAACGATGGATGTCCTAACCGTCGATGCCAATGCAGAATCTCCTAGTTAACAACCTTATTTTCTCCAAAAAATGCTCGATTTCCCAAGTCCCCACTACTATCAACCACATATAAGCCATCATGCAATCTACCATTGCCAATCGTCTTTCCTGTTTGAAGGTCCTGAAAAACACAATGATCATGAAAAAATTCAATTTTGCAATTTAAGGCTTTTGTGATGCAACCGACAGATAAAAGATTAACGGGAAATTTTGGTACATGGAGAACGGACGATAGTTTAATATCAGGTGTACAGACAACAGAACCTGTTCCTGAAATTGGAGACAAGGAACCATCAGCTATTCTGACAGTGTTCCCTTTAGGACATGAACTATACGTTTGGAAGCTTTGTACAGATCCTGTCATATGTCTATTCGCACCAGAATCAATTATCCAAGAATTAAAAGTAGTATTGAAGGCGATACCTGATTGCACAAAGTTTGAAGTGGTCGCAATAGAAGAAGATGGGTCCATTTTTGTCAATAGATCACGCAAATGTTGAACTTCATCAGGAGTTAAAGAGTTGTCGAGTGATGCAGTTTCCGCACTGTCTACCATGTGTGCTTGCATTCTTGTGGAACAACCTCTTCTCCCTCCGCGACCTCTGGCTGGCTTGGGATATAGTTTGAAACAAGTCTCCCTTGTGTGCCTAGACTTTCCACAATAGTCGCATTGTAGATCATCCTTGTTGAAATTAGTCGCCTTTGGTTGTTCCCGTGAAACAGAAAAACCAGACTTCTCCACCATTGGACTATGAAGCATTAGACCCCTTCGGCTTTCTTCTTGTTGAACATAAGAATAAGACTTTTCGATGGAGGGAAAAGGATTTTTACCAAGAATCTGAACTCGGATTTAATCGTACTCTAGGTTGAGGCCAGCTAGAAAGTCATATACTCGCTCTTTATCGAGGAATTGATGAATGATTGAAGCATCAGCAGGACATCGTGCTTGGAAATCCTGGTAATAGTCAATCTCCTGCCACAAACCACTGAGTTCAGAATAATAATCTATAGCTGATAGATCACCCTGTTTTGTGTTATGGATTTTATTCCGAATTTCAAAGAGTTGAGCATCATTCCCTTTCCTAGAGTATGTGGTTTTAGCTGAATTCCAAATTTTCTCAGCACTATCAAGCAACAAATATTACTTAGCAATTCTAGGGTGCATTGTGTTTAAAAGCCAGGTCATAACTAGGAAATTTTCTGAATCCCACTGAAGATACGAAGCATCAATTTTAACGGAAGGCTTTTTATCTCCCGTCAAATACCCTAACATTTTCCTTGACTTAACAAATAATAAGCAAGCGCGAGACCAAGCAAGGTAGGTTCCACTCCCATCTAGTTTAATTGAACTAATATGTGATGAAATAGTATTATCTAACATTTTTCATCGCCCATTTAAAAGTTAACAGAATACCCAATCAACTGACCCTTAAAATAAGGCAGGACGTACACTGTATAAGCAGAAATGCACCAAAAATGTTGAATTACTTCAACCTGACCAACTGAACTTGCCGGAATCTTGAATTCGCCGCCGGGAGAATAAGATTCGCCTGAAACGGAGGCTGGACGCGCTCTGACGCGTCGGCGCGTGGAATTCCGGCGAAAAATGAAAGTGGCGCGTGAAGGATACGCGCTGCTGGTTTTGTCCCCGGAATTTTTTGAGACGCCGAACGGAGCACTGGGAACCGGTATGTAGTGGAGGTGAGACAAAATAGGACTTGAAGAAGTTGGAAGAAAAAAAAAAATTAGCTCTGAGTTGTTTGAAGAACAGAAACCCAGGAAAAAAAAATTGAACGACAGAACTAGAGAACTCTTTGACGCCCTGATACCATGAAGAATTTGAAGACAGAATTAAATTTCTTCCTTGATTCATTCATTCAGTACAATCACATATATATACACCTACACAAACATACAACCCATACATTTGATCATACATATCACTGTGCCTGTGACTGCTACTTATTTCTACCCATTACTGCCCATTCTATCTACTGCTCATATGACTGCTAGTAACTTACAACTGCATATAATATAACTGTACATATGGCTGCTGGTAAATATAGCTGCATATTCAACACTAAGTCATAACCCCGAATTTGTACTCTTGACTTTACAGTTAGCGATTATTGCTGTAATATCAATGACTGTATTGCTGCGCACTAGATTGGGTGTTGATGTGCTTCATGCAAATGATTACTTGGGTGCTGTGTTTTATGCACTGCTTCTATTACTTGTCAATGGATTCCCCGAGTTGCAGTTCACGGTCTCTAGACTTGCAGTTTTCTATAAACAGAAAGGCCTCTTCTTTTACCCTGCTTGGGCCTATGTGATTCCTGCTTCTATCCTCAAAATTCCGCTTTCTCTGCTGGAGTCCTTTGTATGGACAGCTCTTACTTATTATGTTATCGGTTTCAGCCCTGAAGTTGGAAGGTGAAGTTCTACACACACTCACAAAATCAACGAAATTGCGCGTCTCTTGTAGGGCCTGCTTGGTATTGTTGGCAGAACTGTTGTCATAAAAAACTCCACTCACAAATTTTTTACAAAGCAACATATTTTGGCATTGGAAAAAAGATTTTGACTCTTAATACTAATTATTTAGGATCTGTTTGCTATTAATTTCCTGATGCCAAAATCTGTTGTCATAAGGAAAGCATGAGCTTTTCCGGAAAACAGCCTGAGATAGCAATTCCAAACTGGCCCGTAATAATTTCTTGACTAAGGGCCAATGGTTAATTAAACTAGTAAAAATTTGTCGTGTTTTCTCACAGGTTTTTTCGGCAGTTACTTCTGCTCTTTGTGATACATCTAACATCAATATCCATGTTTCGGTTTATTGCCTCGGTCTTCCAAACTCCAGTTGCTTCAACAACAGTTGGCAGTTTCTTTATACTGACTTCTTTATTATTTGGAGGATTTATTATCCCGAAACGTATGTTTTCTTCCCCTTTGAACAAACATTTCTTTATACACATTCGTCTTAAATGTGGATTTGGTTGTAGCCTCGATGCCTGGTTGGTTGAGTTGGGGCTTTTGGATTTCACCTCTGACATATGGAGAGATAGGATTATGTGTCAATGAGTTTCTCGCTCCCCGTTGGGAAAAGGTAAAAACCATTTTTTCTTGTTGGTGCTTGAAAATAATTCTTACTAAAAAATATTTACTTGGATACATAGATTGCGTCTGGAAACATGACTATCGGGCAACAAACTCTAGAAAGTCGTGGATTAAACTATGCAGGCCACTTTTACTGGATATGTGTCGGTGCCCTCATTGGCTTCACTGTGTTATTCAATATTGGCTTTGCGCTGGCTTTAACCTTCTTGAAAGGTAAAGTTAATCTTTGCTGCTTGATATGGAAATGTGCCATGTTAACATTTCTGAACTGTTTTAACTCTTACTGGTGTACTCATTCAGCTCCTGGAAGATCCCGTGCTATTATTTCATATGAAAGATACAACAAAATGCAAGGAATAATTGATGATGGCAATCATGTTGACAGTGTCAGTGAAGCTCATCCTTTATCTACAGCATCTAAAAATGGTGAGAGTGTACTGGTTTCTGTTAGTTAAACGCTAAAAGCATTCGGTTTCGATTTTTCACACATATATTGAAGTCGTTTACTTATTCTATTTTTGCAGGGAAGATGGTGTTACCTTTTCAGCCACTCACAATAACATTTCAAAATCTACAGTATTATGTCATCCCACCTCCAGTAATATTATTACCTTTTCGGTTTCAATTTTACATTTTGGATACCCATGAGTTTTGGGTGAAACTAGTCTGAGTGGCATCCTTTCTGTATTAGGAAATGAGAAAAAGAGGCTTTGCGGAGAAGAAGCTGCAGTTGCTTTCAGACATTACAGGTGCATTTAGACCCGGTATTCTTACAGCATTGATGGGCGTCAGTGGAGCTGGGAAAACAACTCTTATGGATGTTCTTTGTGGGAGAAAAACCGGCGGTATTATTGAAGGAGAGATCAAAATTGGAGGGTATCCAAAGGTTCAGAATTCATTTGCTAGAATATCAGGTTACTGCGAGCAAACCGATATACATTCACCACAAATTACAGTGGAAGAATCTGTGGTATATTCTGCTTGGTTGCGACTTCCATCTGAGATAGATTCAAAGACTAAAAACGTAATCTTTTTTAGAGTTCAATCCTCGTTTAATCCTTAACCTTGCAAAGACTAAATTTTTAGAAGTTTTTCTCGTACTTGTTTTCAGGAGTTTGTCAATGAAGTCCTTGAAACGATTGAACTTCATGGAATCAAAGATTCCCTAGTGGGGCTGCCAGGAATCAGTGGCTTATCAACTGAGCAGCGAAAACGCCTGACTATAGTGGTGGAGCTTGTAGCAAATCCATCTATTATATTTATGGATGAACCCACTACAGGTTTAGATGCAAGAGCGGCTGCAATTGTCATGAGAGCAGTGAAGAATGTAGTTGAAACTGGAAGAACAGTTGTTTGTACAATCCACCAGCCGAGCATCGATATCTTTGAGGCCTTTGATGAGGTAAAACAATTTGCTCAGCTGAATTCATCTCGTCTTTATGTATTATATAAGTTGACAGTGTTATAAAGAGATCTGCATAATAAGGGACAAATTTCATTATCTTTCCATTATCATGCAGTTGATTCTATTGAAAAATGGAGGGCGTATTATTTATTCTGGGCCACTGGGACAAAACTCGAACAAGGTTATTGAGTACTTTGAGGTCAGTTCCCTCAAATTTCTCGTTGTAGCTTTCTTACACAACGTTTCTGCTTGTTAACATTTCAGTTTCCACTGATTTGCTTGCTTAGAGTATTGCTGGGGTGCCTAAAATTAAGGACAACTATAATCCAGCAACATGGATGTTAGAGGTCACTAACTTATCTGCAGAATCTGAACTTGGAGTAGATTTCGGGAAAATTTATGAAGAATCCGACTTATATAGGCAAGTGTGAAGTAACAAAGATTCTCTATATGATCAAATATTAAACAATTTACATCAAGTTTTTACCTTTTAATAAGTTTTGTTGGATTATACTTTATCCATAAATTGACTGCAGGGAGAATATAGAATTGGTTAAGCGACTGAGTATACCAACCTCAGGTTCAACCGAGTTGCATTTTCCAGCCCGTTTTTCAAGAAATAGCTGGGAGCAATTGAAAGCCTGTTTGTGGAAACATCATTTGTCATATTGGAGAAGTCCATCATATAATTTGACTCGCATTGTCTATATGATTTTTGCATCTGTACTGTTTGGTGCACTGTTCTGGAAGCGAGCGAAGAAAATGTTAAATTCTTATTTCTTCACCATTTTTCTTAAAGTTTTTTTTTCATCTAGAATGATATATATCCTTAATACAATCTCCTTGTGTTGATGAATTGTTGCAGAAGCAACCAGCAAGACCTGTTCATTATGCTCGGTTCAATGTATACAGCTGTAATCTTCTTTGGCATAAACAACTGTTCAACTGTCCTACCCTATGTTGCCACAGAAAGGATCGTTTTCTACCGAGAAAGATTTGCTGGAATGTATTCGCCTTGGGCATATTCATTTGCTCAGGTTCATATCCCTAATCATAAAAATTCAAAGATTATATATAACTCAGACATTCTTTTGAATTCACTTGAATTTTTTTGCTATTTAGGTGCTAGTGGAGTTACCGTATTTGTTCGTGGTAGCACTGGTTTATATAGCAATCACATACCCTATGGTTGGTTACTCAATGTCTGCCTACAAAATATTTTGGGCATTTTATGCCATGTTTTGTACATTGTTAAGTTACAACTACATGGGAATGTTACTCGTCTCATTAACTCCGAATATTCAAGTCGCTTCCATTTTCGCATCGGCTGCCTACACGACTCTTATATTATTCTCTGGGTTTATTGTGCCTAAACCGGTAAGATTTCTACTGCATTTTACAGATTTCATTATACTCGTCTCTTGTTTCGACTCTATGACTTTTTTGTTCTGTTGTTTGTTTCTACTTGTTGCAGAGGATACCGAAGTGGTGGATATGGCTGTACTATATGGCTCCAACTTCTTGGGTACTAAATGGTCTGCTGACCTCTCAATTTGGAGATGTGAAAGGAGAAATATCGGTTTTTGGAGAGACGAAATCGGTTGCTGAGTTTCTAGAAGATTACTATGGGTATGACCACGACTTTTTGGAGGTTGTTGGTGTTGTACTTTTCGTCTTCCCATTTGTATTAGCTTCTCTGTTTGCTTATTTTATAGGAAGACTTAATTTTCAGAGAAGGTAGATTATGTATTCATGCATCATCGAGGCATTTATATACCGGAACTTTTTTCTGTATAGAATATGTAGATATCACATTATATTACAGAAGGCTTAATGCATCGTTAGCTACCTGAACTTGTCCCGAAAACCCGCTGGCTCCCCAAACTTTCAAAGTGATAGCTCCATCAACTTTCAAAAAGTGCACCATTTTGCCTTGAACGCCATGTGTCAAATTATTATTGGAGAGAGAAAATCAGAAAAATGACATTTTTAAAAAGTCAAAGCATCCATAAGCTGAGACGTGGCACTCATGGAGCAAAGTGATGCACTTTTTGAAAGTTGAGGGAGCAACGGGGTCACCTTGATAGGGAGGCGGCGGGTTTTTGGGGACAAGTTCAGGTAGCTAATGATGCATTAGGCCTATTACAGAATAGGCATTTAGAGAAAATTGTATTTCTTTTAGCAAGAACCACCTGTGTCAGGTTTCAAATGAAACTCAAAATTTAAGTGAAGGAATATGAGGATGTAATACTCTCTTTTCTATTTCTCAGTGGCTGCTTTATGATCTTGTGGGTTTATATTTGAAATTTTCTTTTCTATTCACCTGTTAATCCTGCATAAAGAGAAGCCAAAGCAACTGGAAAAACATTGACAGCAACAAACACCGGTGGCAAAATTTCTATGCATGTAATTCCTGATCGCATGTGATATGCTATAAGAGAGTTACCTTTCCAGGCATTAGAAAGCCTGAGAACAATATAGAAGCCAGGTTTACTTTTTGTGTCTGAACCTAAAACCATTCCCAGATATGTGAAGTAAAGATATTTGCAGAATGTTGCTTGCAAGTACCAAAAGAGTGAAGGGCCTTAAAACTGACCTGTGAAAGCGACATATACAATATGTCGTAAAATAAACAATAGCAAATGCATGATTTTAATCCAAGAGATAAGGCATAAGAGATATCGACTCTGTATAATTCAGGAAGATGAAGTAGTAGATTGAACCTGTGTATAAAAATTGATTAAACCTTGTTCACTATCACTTGTGTTGGAAGATAAAGAAGATTTTTTCTTTGGATTCCTTGAGTCAATCGATGCCGATTTTCTTCCCCTGCTCTTCCAATCACATATACCAGCTCTTGGTATTTCAATGAATACAATTTATCCAATATCAGCTGGACATAGAGCTTAGTTCTCATATATAAGCATGATTCTTTTTCTTTTTTCTTATGCATATATATTGGCATGATTCCTACAAGCATAAAGTATTTAATTCAACACATGAATGGATCAGGCTGCCTTGTATTTAGTATGTCTGAATCTGACCACCTTTAATAAGATACTCCCAAAAATTATGCAAAATATTCCTGTATTTTTTGAATTAAACAATTCCTGGAGAGGCATGCCTCTGTTACTAATATTCTTAATTCATTTGATTCTTAACAGCATGCTCTTAGCTGAAAATGCAATATGCTTGCTGCACCAAAGAAAGCATGGATAATGCCTGTAATTTCCTCATTCACTTTCAGTTGAATTTTTCAGACAGAATTCCGAGACATTTATATGTAAGACAGGTGCGGCAGGTAGGTTCAAAGTCCAAGAATGGCTCAGCTGGTAGGGCCAGACGAGATAGAATCATTCAGGATCGAGTTATCAGAGTTAGGAAGAAGCATAAGAGCATCATTCAGGAGCCACCTCTCGAGTTTTCGAAGCATTTCATCTGTGCTTTCGGGTGATAGAGATGAACCACTCGACTTACAACAATGGGCCGAAGTCGAGAGATTGCCCACTTTTAGGCGCATCACTACCGCCTTATTTGAGGAAGAAGATGACAGTAAAGCGAAAAGAATTGTTGATGTTGCCAAACTTGGAGCCCAAGAACGCCATATGTTCATCGAAAAACTCATCAAACACATCGAACATGACAATCTACGACTACTCAAAACGCTAAGAAAAAGGATCAACAAGTATGTTTTAAAGTTTTCCTTAATCCCTTTTCATTATTATTGTGAACAACTAGTTAATAGCATTTCTGGATTTTTCAGAGTTGGTGTTAAGTTGCCCACTGTGGAAGTGAGATACAAGAATCTTTGCGTTGAAGCCGAGTGCAAGGTTGTTCATGGAAAGCCTCTCCCAACTCTTTGGAATACGGCAAAGAGCAAGCTTTTTGTAAGTAAAAGATCAAGTTGTTAGAAAGATAATAAAATCGAAACATAGTATATACTATATAGTAACATCAATCCTCTATTTTTATATATAGGAGTTTTTCAATCTGGCATGTATTAAAAATGAAGAAAAGATTACTATCCTCAAAGATGTTAGTGGCATTATTAAACCGCAAAGGATGACTTTATTGCTTGGTCCTCCAGGCTGCGGTAAAACGACATTGCTGTTAGCACTTTCCGGGAAACTGGATCACTCACTTAAGGTTTCTTAGAGCTTTTTTTTCTGTTGTTATGATTATCGTTTTTATTGTTGCTCTTTTGAAACTTGAAAGAATTATTCAAATGCATCTCAACAGGTTACTGGTGAAATATCATACAATGGTTACCGGTTAGAAGAGTTTGTCCCTCAGAAAACTTCAGCTTATATAAGCCAAAACGACATGCATATCCCAGAAATGACTGTGAGGGAAACGATCGATTTTTCCGCACAATGTCAGGGAACTGGAAGCCGAGCTGGTAAGCATTTTCGTTGAACACGGATAATAATACTAATTCCAAAATTAGTGTTGAAATTGAAATATCTTTTATGTCCACAATAGAGATTATGATGGAAGTCAGTAGAAGGGAAAAACAAGCAGGGATAGTTCCAGATCCCGATGTGGATGCTTATATGAAGGTACCACAAATTAGGAGTCAAATGAATACTTACGTTAGTTTTTGTTCAGTGTCTACTTTTTCTTATTTTATTGTTGATGGCAGGCAGTATCAGTCGAAGGATTGAAAAACAACCTCCAAACAGACCACATTTTGAAGGTATAGTAGTTGATTTTAGTTTGTATGCTACAAGCATGGGATGATTTTGTCTAAATTCTATTTATTTCAGATTCTAGGGCTTGATATTTGCTCTGACACAATGGTTGGAGATGCCATGAGACGAGGCATCTCGGGTGGCCAGAAGAAAAGGTTGACTACAGGAGAGATGATCGTGGGACCGACTAAAGCATTATTCATGGACGAAATATCGAACGGCCTAGACAGTTCCACCACTTTCCAGATTGTATCTTGTCTGCAGCAGTTTGTGCATATTAGTGATGGCACTGCATTGATTTCACTTCTTCAGCCAGCTCCAGAGACCTTTGACCTCTTCGACGATATTATTCTAATGGCCGAAGGGAAGATCGTGTATCATGGCCCGCGTTCTAGTGTTTGCCAGTTCTTCGAAAACTGTGGATTTCGGTGTCCTGAAAGAAAAGGCGTCGCTGACTTCCTTCAAGAGGTATTCATTTCTCACAATTATGTAATGTTCATTCCATAGTTGTCAAAGGCGTGTGTGAGGCACGACCCTCGACGCCTTGCCATATTACAGGCGAGGTGGTGTCCCTAGGCGTGCGCCTCAGGAACACTTTTGATTTTCAGGATTTTAACTTACTTTAATATGTGTTATCCATCTATTTTTAGGAGTTTTAATAATAATTTAATGCTAGATATTTCTAATGCAATATGTAAATTCTACATACATATGTGCATCTAACAATTCTCTTAGTACTTTTTCAGGTAGTGTTATTGCATTTAACATCACTTTTCAAGAAAATATTTTTTTTGCCTAGCGTACCTCGGGGGGCGCCTTGCCTTGCGCCTCTAACAATTGTGGTTCATTCATATTTAGTTTCTGACTTCTATTTTGCTTCAGGTTATCTCGAAAAAAGATCAAGCACAATACTGGCACTGTCCACAGCCGTACAGCTATGTTTCGGTTGACCAATTCGTTAAGAAATTCAAAGAATGTCAGCTTGGACAGAAGCTCAACGAGGATCTATCGAAACCATTCGAAAAATGTGATAGCGAGAAGAGCGCTTTATCCTTCAAGAAATACTCATTACCGAAGTGGGAAATTTTCAAAGCTTGTGCAAGGAGGGAATTTCTTTTAATGAAAAGGAATAGCTTTATATATGTTTTCAAAACTACACAGTTAGTGATCGTCGCTACAATAGCAATGACGGTTTTGCCCCGCACTAGACTCGGTGTAGATGTGGTACATGCAAATGACTACATGGGCGCTATATTTTTCGCACTTCTACTATTACTTGTCAATGGGTTCCCAGAATTGCAGCTTACAGTTTCGAGACTTGCTGTTTTCTATAAACAGAAAGATCTAAGCTTTTACCCTGCTTGGGCTTATGTGATTCCCACTTGTATCCTCAAAATACCGCTTTCGCTCTTGGAGTCGTTTGTCTGGACAGTTCTAACTTACTATGTCATTGGTTTTAGCCCCGAGGCTGGAAGGTAGCCTCAATGATTAAGCTCATATATGTGTCAGCTTAGTGATTAATTTAACTTCAAAAAAATGCTTGTTTTCTCACAGGTTTTTTCATCAGTTTCTTCTACTCTTTGTTGTACATCTAACATCGATATCTATGTTTCGGTTCATTGCCTCTGTCTGTCAAACTCCGGTTGCTTCAACAACGATCGGTACTCTCGCTATAATGGCTTCTTTATTGTTCGGTGGTTTTGTAATCCCAAAACGTAAGCTTTCTTCCCTTTTTTTGGTATAAACAAGCAAGCCTCGGAAATTGGATACATTTCTTGTAACTAGTAGTATAATTTCAGCCTCAATGCCTAGTTGGTTGAGTTGGGGGTTCTGGATTTCACCGCTGACATATGGAGAGATAGGATTGTGCGGAAACGAGTTCCTTGCTCCTCGTTGGCAAAAGGTAACTAACTTTCACTGAGTTCTTGTTGTCTTGTTGGTTTTTGATAATTTTTCTGTTTTACTAAATATTTACTTGGATTCACAGATTGCATTGGGTAATATGACATTAGGCGAACAAACTTTGGAAAGTCGCGGGTTAAACTATGATGGGTACTTTTACTGGATATGTGTTGGAGCCCTCACTGGCTTCGCTGTGTTATTAAACATCGGTTTCACTTTGGCATTGACCTTCTTGAAGTGTACGTTCATTTACATTTGAGTAACTTCTTGACTCTTGAAACTAATCATTTACATTTGAGTAACTTCTTGACTCTTGAAACTAACTGAGTGATGATTCGGTCTATGCATTTAGCTCCGGGAAGATCTCGTGCTGTTATTTCTTACGAAAATTACAACAAAATGCAAGGAAAAGTCGAGGATAGTCATTCTCCATCGACAACATCTAAAAAAGGTTAGAACTTTTTAATTGTCGATTCTGAAAAAATTGACAGCATAAGTAATTTATTGTTTTAATTTTGTAGGGAAGATGGTTTTACCTTTTCAGCCCCTCACTATGACATTTCAGGATCTGAAATACTACGTCTACCCAACTCCGGTAATCACACTAATTTTAATGGTTTAATGTAGGAAGAAACTGGACTAAGTAGCTTACTTTTCGGTCTTAGGAAATGAGAAAAAGAGGTTTTGCCCAGAAAAAGCTACAGCTACTTTCTGGGATTACTGGAGCATTTAGACCCGGAATTCTCACAGCATTGATGGGTGTCAGTGGAGCTGGAAAAACTACTCTTATGGATGTTCTTTGTGGAAGAAAAACCGGCGGTATTATAGAAGGAGATATTAAAATTGGAGGGTATCCAAAGGTTCAGGAGTCATTTGCTCGAATATCGGGTTACTGTGAACAAAACGATATACATTCGCCCCAAATTACCGTCGAAGAATCTGTGGCATATTCTGCCTGGTTGAGACTCCCATCAGAGATTGATTCGAAAACTAAAAATGTATGGAATCTTTTGTAGCTCAATCCTAGTAAAATTATAGACTAGATTTTTCTCAAATTGTTTCGGTACTTATTTTCCAGGAGTTTATCAGTGAAGTTCTTGAAACTATTGAACTTCATGGAATTAAAAAAGATTCTCTAGTGGGCCTGCCAGGAATAAGCGGATTATCAACCGAGCAGCGAAAACGTCTGACTATAGCCGTTGAGCTTGTAGCTAATCCATCTATTATATTCATGGATGAGCCTACCACTGGTTTAGATGCAAGAGCAGCTGCAATTGTCATGAGAGCAGTGAAGAATGTAGTTGAAACTGGAAGAACAGTTGTTTGTACAATCCACCAGCCGAGCATCGATATCTTTGAGGCCTTTGATGAGGTAAAACAATGTGCTCTGCTTAAATGATGCAGAAAGAATATTTTTTATTTATTTGATTCGCTTGCAGTTGATTCTATTGAAAAATGGAGGGCGTGTTATCTATTCTGGGCCGCTTGACCAACATTCCAGCAGGGTTATTGAATACTTTGAGGTTAGCTGCCTGCAAATTTCTTGAGGCAATGTTTTCAGATGAAACAGTTGTGCTTATTCTTATTTCATTTTTTCTGGTGTTATTGATAAGAATATTGTCGGGGTACCGAAAATTAAGGACAACTACAATCCAGCAACATGGACATTAGAGGTCACTAGTATATCTGCAGAGGCTGAACTTGGGGTTGATTTTGCCCAAATTTATCAAGAATCCAGCTTATATAGGCAAGTTTATCAGCTGATTCATTGGATATTGAAAGAAATATGAACTTCAGGCTATTTATAGCTGCTCTGAGTTTTTCAGACAAGTAACCGGTATAATATTGCAAATTGAGTGCAGGGATAGCAAAGAATTGGTTGAGAAACTGAGCATACCGAGTCCAGGTTCAAAGGAATTACATTTTCCAACCCTTTTTTCGAGAAATAGCTGGGAGCAATTCAAAGCCTGCTTGTGGAAACATCATTTGTCATACTGGAGAAGTCCGTCTTATAATTTGACTCGTATTGTTTATATGATTTCAGCTTCCCTCCTGTTCGGCGTACTGCTCTGGCAGCGTGGAAAGAAAATGTTAGTTTAATTTGTGCGTTATTATTTTTATATTACGATTCTTACATTTGTTATAAGTTCAATAACATGAATACAATATTCTCGTGTCGAACCACTGCAGAAAAACCCAACAAGACCTGTTCATTTTACTCGGTTCAATGTATACTGCTGTTATCTTCTTTGGCATAAACAATTGCTCAACTGTCCTACCCTATGTTGCCACAGAACGAATTGTGTTCTATCGAGAAAGATTTGCTGGAATGTATTCGCCATGGGCATATTCATTTGCTCAGGTCAAAATCAACACCCTTTAGACTGTATAACATAAGAGTGCCGTTTTTTTCGTTACATTAACTTCGGTTTTGATGCCGTTTTAGGTGCTAGTGGAGTTACCGTATTTGTTCGTCATAGCAATGCTTTATGTAGCGATCACATATCCTATGATCGGCTATTCGATGTCAGCCAATAAAATATTCTGGGCATTTTACACCATGTTCTGTTCATTGTTAAGTTTCAACTACTTGGGAATGATGCTGGGTTCACTGACACCGAGTATTCAAGTGGCTTCCATTTATGCATCAACTGCATACACCACTCTTGTACTGTTTTCAGGCTTTGTTGTACCAAAACCGGTAAGCTTTTTTTGTAACTCGACTACATTTGCAGTTCTATAAATAAACTTAAATTCCGAACTTGACACGTTTTCTATTGTTTATACTCGTTGCAGAGGATTCCGGGTTGGTGGATATGGATGTATTATATTTCTCCTAGTTCTTGGGTACTAAATGGTATGCTGACTTCTCAATTTGGAGATGTGAAAGAAGAAATATCAGGTTTCGGAGAAACGAAATCCGTTGCTGAGTTTTTGGAAGATTACTATGGGTATCATTATGACTTTCTGGGGGCTGTTGGTGCTGTACTTATCATCTTCCCGGTCGTTTTCGCTTCTCTTTTTGCATATTTTATAGGCAAACTCAATTTTCAGAAAAGATAAAGAGTTTGTATTCATGTAGTGTCCAGTCAATTAAATACTGCAAATATGTTCAGTACAAAATATGGATATAATGCTGTATTTCATTGAGTAGCCATAGCAAACATCATCAATGCTAAATTTCAAGTAAAAAACTTGCAATATGGTACCAAAATATCAAAATGCAAACTAGCATAATATTTGCACTAAATTGTAAATGGATTTTATACAATAAACTTACATATTGCTGAATTATCCAGAGGGAATGCCAAACAAATTACAAACGCATTCCCTGCTCTACTTCTATGTTAGTCAAGGCATAACATTTTCTATATGCATATGTCATTCACAAGTTGCTCAGCAACAAAAAAGTCGAAAGACATCAAAAGTTAGCAAAATACCTGTTAGCAGGGATGAAAGTCTATCTATTGATACTGCATATGGCTCATTTTACCCCATTTATTTAAGTTTCGCCACTTATCCTTCAAATCAACCTGCAAACATCATAAAACAAGTTTTGAACAATAACGAATAAAAACATAAATTGACAATGGCAGACGTAACTTAAGCACGTTACCTCTAGCCTCTCGGAAAACATACTACTGTTAGCATTCAAGATCTTTTTCCAATTCCCCTCTCCGTACCTACAAGAAATGTATAAAATGCTAAAATATAAAGAAAGACACAAAAAATCCAAATTTCCACAATTATATAAGGCTTAATGCATCAATAGCATCCTCCGAAATCCCGCGCTGCCTTCCCTGAACTTTAACAGTGTCCCCGTAGCTACCTCAACTTTTAAAAAGTGCACCACTTTGCTCTCTAAATGCCACGTGTCAGCTTTTGATTGGAGAGGAAAATCTTAAAAAATGATATCTTTGAAAAGTCAAACCAACCAGAAGCTGACATGTGGCATTCAGAGCAAAGTGGAGCGCTTTTTGAAAGTTGAGATAGCTGCGGGGGCCCTTCTAAAGTTCAAGGAGGCAGCGGGATTTTGGGGACAAGTTGAGGATGTTGTTGATGCATTAAGCCATTATATAATGCATTACTTACTTCTTAACCCCCTCCCTCAACGCATCCTCCTCTTCGGGAGTCCATGGCTTATTTTTCCTTCTTCTAGTGATCTTCACATCTTTATATATTTTTAACGGGGAAACATCTATTCTCTTGGGGCTGTCCAAATGAATCTCACATGACTCATCCATCGATGAGTCACTAACTGCTGCTTTGCCTGATGATTGCTTTACATTGGAGGTCCTCAAGTTATCCACAGGATTTTCAAGTGACTCGTCTATTACAGGGCTACTAACTGCTTCTTTGACTGATCCTTGATTTGCATCAGAGCTCTTGGGGCTGTCGAAACGAATCTCAAGTGACTCGTCTATTAAAGGGTTGCTAACTTCTGCTTCGACCGATCCTTGAAGTACATCAGAGCTGTCCAAAGGAATTACAAGGGATTGTTGCTTTACTTCAGAAGCGTCCATTTGACTAGGAACTATCTCTAAGTCTGAATCATCAGAATCAACAATCTTAGCTGGTTTCTCATAGCGCCTCCGTGAAGCAGCAGGCTTATGGAGCAGCATTTTCCCTTGAATTTCCACATAAAACAAGGAAACAATTGCATCAACATTGCAGGAAATTAAGAACAAATCGCATGAACCATAAAATTAGAACCTGAGGCATAAAAAGTGCGTATCTAGGCCCCGTACTCTTCGACTACAATTCAATTCAATTCAGACCACTTAAGTTCAATTTACACTGAAATAAGTTCAGTGCAGCTAACTTTGAGTTCAGCTTTAAGAAGTTGAAAAAAATGGGGCTATGAAAAGAACAGAACTCAGTTTAGTATCACTTACCTTTTTGTTTGGCAATGGCAACTTCAGAATGATTACACTCAACTCCTTCAATTCCGCGTTCTTCCAAATCTCTGTCCTTCCCCTCCATGCTTGATTCAGCTTTCCCTTGTAGAAAATCCTCTACAGTAGCCATTGTTTGATGACTCTCAGCCCTAATCTCATCCTCTTTCGCTTCCTTGTCAATTTCGGATTCATTGTTTTCAACAAGTTCACTCATTTCCGCCCTGACAAAAAATCTAGTGAGTGTCAAGGCATAGTATTCGAATTCCGCGCTCTTCTCCTTCCAATTGTTTAGAGCATCTGAACTCGATAGCAGGACACGAAAAGCCTCCCCACAGTCTCTGAAAACATCGGCGGGTAATTCACTGTTGAGCATTTCTAACTTTGAAACCCTAGCATCTAAAAAGCTCTCCAGCGCTGGACTGTTTCCATTCTCTGGATGAAAATTTTCCAGCAGGCGTCGGAAACTGCAGTGAAGAGCAACGGCGCGGTAGGCGTCTTTCATCCATTCCGTGATTTGAATGTTGTGTTGCCTGTAAATTTGTTCGAGTTTTTCAAGGGAATCGAGAATGGCCTCGGAAACGGTGTCGTTACTGAGTTCGGAATCAATTGATGTTAAGAGCATGGCATTTTGACTCCGGAGATCGGTGATGTCGATAGGCGGCTGAGGGTTTGTAGGGGTTGGTCGTTGAAGGAGGTCCTCCATTCACCATTAACAGTATAACACTAGCGAGTGTAACGGGAGGGGTTCGGGTAGCAGTGTTTTAAAAATCAGGTTAGCTTAAGTCTAGACGGGATTTTTCATAATAACGTCGCGAGTTTAGGTAATTAAGTGGTTTACGGCAGTTGATCGATTTAGGCGGTCTTAAGTGTGATTTTTATTTTTCAAAATCGGTCTAGGTGGCTGTCTAATCGAGATTTTTTAGATCACTATTTTTAAAATCTGGTTTTTTTACTGATGAATAGGTTGATAGCATATAAGAGTCAGAGTCGATAACAGCTCTAATCTAAGGTGGACTAAAACAGCTAAGTCCCCATACTAGTCGAAGAACTCATTGCTCTAGCAAGTAGATGTGCAGCAAGGTTCGCAGACCTATTGGTAAACACAATGCGAATGTCAGAAAAATGTCTAATGATAGCCTCACAATCTGAAAAAATAAGCCCTATCGGGGAAAGAAAAATAGAGCTATTATTCAAGGCATTAACTACGTTAATTGCATCCGATTCAAGAATGATATGATCGAAGTTGTTGTCTATGAGCCAACTAAGAGCTTCTCTGCAGCTTATGGCCTCAACTAGGAATAGATCACCACCTCCTTGTAACATAACGGATCATCACGAACTATACATCCGTTTCCGATAGAATTGCCTGAATGAAAAAGGCTACCGTCAATATTACATTTTACCCAATTGAGAGGAGGAGGCTGTCAGGTTGTCATTGAGGCTGCCAAGCAGTGCAAAGGGGGTTGCCTATTTGCCGAGCTCCATTTTTTCAAAAAACCAAGATCGTGGCGTTGAACTTGGGAAGCTGTACGGAACTTTTGGTTCCATACAAAATGATTTCTTCTAGCCCATAAAGCCCAAAGTGCACAAGATGCCTTCTGAATCATTTCTTTCTGCCTGGTACATACCCACACCCACCAATCAACCATGGAGCTAATATGGACAGGCCACCCTTCCCCGAAAATATTATCCCAAATTGGATAGGCAAAAACGCAACATATCAACGCAAGATTAATCATCTTCATTTGAGTCACCACACAACGGACATATCACATCAACATCCACGTGCCTTTGTCTTAACCTATATAGTGTTGGGAGCGAATTGGTTGCAACTCTCCATAGGAAGAACTGAACTGTAGGTGGTATTTTGAGATCCCATATGATACTCCAGGCTTGTGATGTATAGTTGGACGGCAATTGGGCACTCTCGTACAGACTTTGCAAGGCATAATAATAAGATTTAACGGTAAAAATCCCCGCCTGCTCGAATCTCCAGAACATTGTGTCAGTTTGATGTTGCCATGGGAGTTGAATTTGAAGAACAAGCTGTTGTTCATCAGCGTTCCGTAACAGGGCAGCAAGGCGTTGTTCCATGTTCTACCATCATCCGTGATCATATTTTTCACCGTTGCTTCCTCGAACCCAGGAACAATTTCTGAGCGAACTGCTGGGTGTTTTAACGATGGCAGCCAATTGTCATGCCATATATTCACCTTGCTCCCGTCTCCAATTTGCCATGCCATATATTTATGTTTTTTTATATTTTATATTGTTATAATTTATTTTTAACTAAATTTATATTTTTATATATTAAAAAATAAAAAATATAAATCAGTCTAAATCCCGCCTAAGTATTTTGAAGCCTTGACCGCCCGACTAGCCCATAGCACTTTTTAAAACGGGGCTTTTATTAAATTGGGCTAAAAACATAAAATATTTTGGACGAAAAGTTTGACTAATTATATGAATGACAAAAACAGGGGGAAGTTTTTACACATTTACGGTGTCATTGCAAGCATATTTCAGAAACCTCTTTCCCCTCTTTGTTCGCTCCAATCATCTCTCTAATTTCTCCCCTTCTATCAATTTCCAACGCCAAATCAGGTAAACTTTTGTTCTTCTTTGTTTTAATTCTCGTCAATTTCAAAATTATGTTCCTCTTTTTGATTTTTCATCAATTCAACTATGCAAAAACAAATACGGTAAATCGTCCAACAATCTGCAAACCATCAAACAATTTGTAAAACCATTCAAATCTGCTACTTGAAACAGTTTTGTCTCCTTTGAATACGACAAATCGAACTCAACAAAACTCCAAGGAACTCAGGATTATTTAATTAACCATTACAGAAATCGAAAAAGAATAAAAAAGTTAAGAAAAATGCAAATCTAATCTCGTTCTTTGTTTCTTCTACTACGAATTTCACAAAATCTTTACTTCTTCCATTGTTTACATAAAGCTGTTGCTGAGAGGAGTAATTGCTTCCCCCCAATTCTGTTCTGAATTATCTCTTGCAATTGTGCATATGAGGTGTTTGTAAAAATGCCTGAATGAATTTGATTAATGAATATTTTATTTATATTAGATGTCTATAGGATTTATATTGGATGTCTGTTGGATTTCTATTGCTTCTTACATATTATTATTTCCTTGTCAGGTTCTATAGTTGAGGGAAGTGTTAATTGTGTTGTTCTTTTTTATTGAATATGTGGAAGAGTCTTTTCTTCTTCTTTGGTCTCTGGCATGTCGAGAGGAGTAATTGTTTCCCCCCCAATTATGTTCTGTATTATCTCTTGCAACTGTGCAGATGAAGTGTTTGTAGAAATGCCTGAATAAAGTTTGATTAATGAGTATTTAATTTATTATGGATGTCTATAGGATTTATATTGGATGTCTATGGATGTCTATTGGTTCTTACATACTATTAATTCTTTGTTAGGATCTGTAGTTGAGGGAAATGTGAGTTGTATTGTTATTTTTATTGAATAGGTGGAAGAATCTTTTCTCCTGTGGTCTCTAGCATGTAGTGGAGACCTAGAAGTCCACTCAAAAATTAAAATGAATCGGTATCGTATCTTTATGTTGAGCTTCATACAATACATGATTGAGTAGAAAACCGATACCAGATGAGTTTGATGTCCCGATCCACAAAACACGGTTAACTTTAATCTTGTAAAAGCATGGCAGAGAGTATCTGGAAAACAAACTTGAGATCGACGAGAAGTATATCAACACAATAGACACTACATATAGACAGTTTCAATGACAGTTTATGTTTGATTTCAAAAGAAACTTGTGTAGTTAGGAATCTAAATAGTTAGAAATTATGTATGTTTGAAGAAATTTGAATTTCAATAGCTATGATTAATTTGATGATGGTTTATGTTTGAATACTAAAAAGTTTGTGTAATTATGATTCTAAGTAATTTGAATTTATGTATGTTTGAACATATTTGAAGTTTATTGGTTATAAAAATTTCTCTGCCAAATATTGTGTTTCTGATCACATTTATTAGTTATAATATACTACTAGACAGCCAACAGTTATCCAATAGACATCCAATATATATCACTTATTCAAACAATAAAAACGTAATAGTAACTGCAAATGATCATTCAAAAATATTGTGTTTCTGATCATGTTTATTAGTTATAATATACTACTAGACAATCAACAGTTATCCAATAGACAACCAACATATATCACTTTTTCAAACAATAAAAAAGAAATAGTAACTGCAAATGATCATTCAAAAAAGATACACCAGTATAAATTACTCATTCAAAATTATATTATACCAAAATCAAAGATCCAATTACTTATTCAAGCTCATAGCAAGGAAAGAAAAAACTTTATTTCCTACTCCGACAAGGCCGCATTTTACAGAAGACTTCGATTTCTCCCATACAGAACCAAATCTTTCTTTTCTTGTTTGCCTACTTTTGCCTTAGCATCCGGAAAGAATAGTAGGGAAACAATGATCCGGAACACAATCAATCCGGATCAGGTTTGAAGAAAATAAAAGACTCAAGTATAAAAGAACCTAGGTAATTACATTCAGAAACAAATCCAAATCATCCAGAGTCTAAGTCAAGTGAAGATAAACACCTAAGCATTAATGAAAGCATCCGTTAAAGTTTGGAAAGGAAACAAACTTGGACCATTCAAGATCAGCATTCGGAAGAACTAATTGCTAAGCATCCGTAAGAAGACAGACCCAGAGATACTGAGTATGAAAACATCCAGAAGACTCAAATATCAAGACAATGGGAAAAGTTTCAATTATAACTTTTTCCCTCCATCTTTTGGTCTTCAAAGTCAAAGATCATTTCCCCATGAGCAAGACATAAGAGACAGCTCGCACTTTTCAAAAAAAGGACAAAAGGACTGACACCGGACAGAAAAAGGAAACAACCTTTTTTATTAGACCAATAAGGCGGCATATGGAGCTCACACCAAAATGGTACTGGTATAAAAGTTAGTGTGACACTAAAAATAAGGAAAACGATCACTGACATCTTTTCAGCCTCAATCCTAAGGATTCAAACGGGTCAAATTACTGTCTAATGGATTGATCAACAGCTCTGAAAGCGCCACATTTCACTTGATCAATGGTGAAGATTGAGTTATAGCCCACCAACCCACAATGGCTACATTTATGATCCAAGCCTATTAAAGGGGAGCTTCACAAGTTGAGAAGGTGCTGGTTGATTTCACAAAAGCATATACAAGAGAACTCGCTAGAAAGCAAGCAGATTGACAAATCCCTCCAAGAACCAAATCATTCAAAATCAGTTTGTAAGGATTCCTAAGTGAGTTATAAACTTAAGGAAGTCCAAAACCAAAACATTTGTTAAAAACCAAAGTGCAAAAGATCTCCTACTTGGTTGAGTAGTGAGATTGTGATATAGCTTGAAGTAGGAGCTTTGAGCGGGGTCTCCCTGTAGGACTCAGCTTAGATTCGAGGTAGAAGTCTAAGTGGTATATCCTGCTAAAGACAAAAGGACTCAGCTAGGAGTTGGTGCTTCTAGTGGTATATCCTACATCCGAAAGGGGTTACCATCTAGAGACAATCTATAAGGCTTGATTCCTGCCAGTTGTAAAGGAATCTACTAGCGAAAAAGCTCGGAGGAAGCAAACTCCAGGGACTGGACATAGGCGGGGTCGAACCAGTATAAATCCTGTGTTTGATTCTTTAACTTTTTATTTTATTCCATTATATTATCATACTTGCATTATCCGGATCCATCCCCCGGATTATAATTAAACACGTTACACTTAGACTTTTTAAAGTCTATTAATTCCGCGAAAAAGGGTCATTCACCCCCCTTTGACCAAACTCAGACCCTCACAGGAACCAACAAGTGGTATCAAAGCTAGTGTTCAAACTAGAGATCTAACAATCTTGAGCTAAAGGTCCATATATTTTGGTTCAAGAATCAAAATGAGTTTCCAAAACTTACAGCTCCTTCTGGATAATACCTAACCTCCGCTCTTCACCGACGAACACTATACGTTCTGGAAAAACCGGATAAAGAATTTCATTTAAGCTCAAAGCATGATGGCATGGATGGCCATTAAAGATGGTCCATATGAGCCTACTTATAAGGTAGATGGTTTAACCACCCGCAAGCCCTCGAGCTTATGAGATTAAAATGATTATAAGAGATTGCGTGAAAGCGCAAATGCTATTAACATATTTCATTGTGCTCTTAGTACAATAAAATTTAACAAGATATCTAGATGTGAGAATGCACAAGAGATCTGGCAGAAGCTAAAAGTTACCTATGAAGGAACCAACAAAGTAAGAGAGGCCAAGCTTGATCTACTCCAGTAAAAACTTGAGACATTCAAGATGTAGCCAAAAGAATAAATCAGCAGTATGAACACTAGATACACAAATCTAGTAAATAAAATGAAGAGGCTTGGAAAAGAAATTCTTAAAGTAAAGATGGTCTCCGTCTTACCAAAGAGTGGGATAACCAAAAGACAACCATCGAAGAAGCTTATGGCTTAAATTTTTACAGTCATGATGAACTCTTTGGGAATCTTTTGACTCAAGAACTATCCCTGGAGAAATATAGCTAACATGAGAAAAAGCCTGAAGAAAATAAGAAAGCCATTACACTTAAGGTAGAGTCCACCGGATCAACCTCATCGGGAGAGGAAGAGCAACTTAAGGAACCTTAAAGTAGCAAAGAGCAAATGGCTATATTGGCTAGACAGCTCAATAGGTTCCTATAAAAGAAAGAAAGGAGGAAGTCCAGAAAGTATGAATCCCGAAGATCAAGGGAAGGCAAATTTAGAAGAGACAAGCCTCGAACGAATTTGGAAGAAAAAAGGGATCCGAAAAAAGAAGCTGCCTGTTTTGAATGTCAGGAGAATGGCCACTTCTGAACCAAATGCCCTAAGCTTAAAAGAGCCAAAAAGCATAAGAAGAAGGCAATGGTGGCAACTTGGAGCAATAGTGAGGAAAGTAGCATCTCATCCTCAACAGAAGAAGAGGAAACTTCTAACTATACATTTATGGCTCTAACTATTCTGGAAGTAGAGCAATTCAAAAGAAATACCTTTAAGCAGGATACAGTGCAAATTGAGGAATCAGAATCAGAAATAGCTAGTATGGAGGTAAACCCTCATTCTAATTCTGTTTCTAACCTTGAACTTGCTAGAGCTTTAGCTATTGGGATCAAGAATGTGAGGAAGAACACAAAAGCCATCAAATCACTAAGAAGACAAGTGATGGAGCTTGTTGAAGATGGTGAAGTACTGGTACAAGATGTAAATTTGATAAGAGCCACCAAGCACATTGATGTGGTTGAAGAGAACTTCCTAAGAAATCAAGTGTAGATATTGAGTGCTAACTTGATGGGGTTAGATAGGGAGCTAACCCTGATGAAGGAAGCATCCGGAAGGAGATCAGACCTTTCACAACCAAGAAGGAACCCAAAGCAGAATACATAAAGAAATCAACATCCAACTGCCAAAGAAAATCCAAAGCCTTCTAACCATAGAGTGAAGGAGGTTAGCAGGCAACCACAAGCCTAAAGATACACTGCTGCAGAAAAAGGAAAAGCTAAGGCTGTATATAATCAGCAACCTGCTAAGTAAAGAAGGAACCATACAGCAGAAGTTGCACCCCCAACCAGCTTTTGGATACACACCGGACCATCTACAAGTGTACAAGAAGTTGGATATAGAGGGAACTATAGGAAGGAGTATCTTGAAAAGATCAAAAAAAGCAGGACCCAAATCTGATTGAGCACCCAAACCCACTTGATCTATTTTATAGGTATGTCTTAGATCCACAGTAAATCAACACACTTGGTACATTGATAGTGGATGTTCAAGGCACATGACAGGTGATGAGAAGACCTTCATCACATTAACCCGAAAGAAAGGAGGCAAAGTAAGCTTTGGAGATAATCAAAAGGGTCATATCACTGGATAAGGAATCATTAGATCTAAATTAAAAATAGAAGATGTCTCACTGGTTGATGGACTGAAGTTTAACCTGCTAAGTGTAGCCCAACTCTGCGACAAAGGAAGAAAAGTCAACTTTGATTCTGGAGGCTGCTCAATCTATAATAGTAAGTCTAATCCACTCATTCTTTATACATCTAGAGTAAATAATGTCTATTCTGTTAAAATTAAAAATGAGAAAAAGAATATCTGCTTGGTGTCTAAAGAAGAAGAATCATGGCTATAGCACCGGAGGTTGGGATATATTAGCATGAACCTCCTGTCCAACTTAGCCAAAAAGCAATTGGTTGTGGGTTTGCCTAAGGTTACTTGTGACAAGGATCATCTATGTAATGCATGTCAATTAGGTAAATAGCGCATGAAAAGTTTCCCTTCTATCTCTTACATTCCTTCCAATAGAGTACTTGAGCTCTTGCACATTGATCTCTTTGGTCTAATTAAACCATTAAGTTTAGGTAGAAGAGAATACACCATGGTCATTGTGGATGATTATTCTCGATATACCTGGGTTCTCCTTCTAGCAAGCAAAGATGAAGCCTTTGACCAATTCTCAAAAACATTCATCCGAATAGAAGTAGAACAGGGCATAAGCATTGCACACATCCGGAGTAATAATGGTGGTGAGTTTAAAAATAAGCATTTTACTGAATTTTATGACTCCAAGGGCATTGAACATAACTTCTCTTCCCCTCACACTCCTCAATAGAATGGAGTTGTTGAGAGAAAAAATAGAACTATAGTAGAGATGGCTAGAACAATGCTAAATGAAAATTGTAGCCAAAATATTTCTGGGCAGAGGCCGTAAACACTGCATGCTATATCATAAATAGAGCTCTCATCATAAAGACCTTAGAAACTATGAAATTTGGAAGGGAAGAAAACCCAAAATTGGGTACTTCAAAGCATTTGGATGTAAGTGCTACATCTTAAATGATAGAGAGCAACTAGGAAAATTTGATCGTCGTCTGATGAATCAATTTTCCTTGGCTACTCACATATCAAAGGTTATAGAGTCTTTAACAAATGAACCCAAACTGTTATAGAGTCTATACATGTAGATTTCGATGAGACTAACCATGTAGGCAAGAAAAGCTCCACTCCGAAAGATCTAGTTCCGGAAGCTGAAAATTCTAGAGAAAAGAAGGAAATTCAAGTTCCTGATTCCTTCCAAATCAAGAAGTATAAAGAAGAGAATGAAGGAATATCTTTTGATCCATAAATACAATAAGTTGATCTCAATCCATATGAGATAAACTTCAATGATGAACAAGGAGAGCAAGCTGAGGTAGAAGTGGGGCAAGTCCCAGTTCAATATGAAGGCTTACAAAGGGAAATCCGGACTCACAGAAATCATCCGGTAGAAGCTATTTTGGCTGAAATCCAAAATCCAGTTAGAACCAGAGGACAACTCAATAAAATGATGAGCCATACTGCTTTTGTCTTTCTCATTAAGCCAAAAAATTTCAAGATGCTGAAGGAGATGAAAGCTGGATGATGGCAATGCAAGAAGAACTAGATTAATTCACCAGGAATGATGTGTGGGATCTAGTGGCACCTCCAAAGGAAAAGTCAATCATTGGTACTAAATGGGTATTTTGGAACTAGCTAGATGAATTCGGAGTGGTGGTAAGGAATAAAGCAATATTGGTAGCCCAAGGCTACAATCAACAGGAAGGGATTGATTTTGAAGAAACATTTGCCATGTAGCAAGACTGGAGGTAATTCGGATTTTATATGCTTTTGCATCATCCATGGGATTCACATTGTTTCAAATGGATGTCATAAGTGCATTTCTCAATGGAGTTATCCAGGAAGAAGTCTATGTGAAACAACCACCTGGATTTGAAGATTCAAAGCATCCGAATCATGTCTACAAGTTAAAGAAGGTCGTCTATAGATTAAAGCAAGCACCTAGGGCTTGGTATGAGAGACTCATAACATTTCTCATATCCAAGGGATATATCCGAGGTAAAGCAGATACAACCCTTTTCATCAAGAAAAAGAAGAATGATATTATTCTAGTCCAAATTTATGTGGATGATATCATATTTGGGGCTACAGATGAGAAGATGTGTGAATAATTCAGCTCTTAAAGGCAGAACGAATTTGAAATGTCCATGATAGGAGAACTCAATTTCTTCCTTAGTTTACAAATCAAGCAAAGTCCGGATGGAATTTTCATTAACCTGTCAAAGTATACCAAGGAGATCTTGAAGAAGTTTGAAATGGACAACATCAAACCAATGTCCGCTCTAATGGGTTCAGATACAGTCCTATCCAAGGATTGTAAAGGAGAAGATGTTGAGCAAAAACTCTATAGAGGGATGATTGCTTCACTTCTATACTTGACAGCAAGCAGGCGTGATATACACTATATAGTCTGTTACTGTGCAAGGTATCAAGCCAATCCTAAGGACTCTCATCTTAAGGTAGTAAAGAGAATCCTCAGATATCTCCTTGGAAGCATTGAAGTTGGGCTATGGTATCCTAGTAATGGAGATTTCACACTTTAAGGGTTCACTGATGCAGATTATGGAAGAGATACTCTTGAGAGAAAAAGCACATTCAGAGGTTGCCATTTCCTTGGAGACTCTTTAGTATCATGGTACAATAAGAAGCAAACTTTAGTTGCTTTATCAACCATAGAAGCAAAATATATGGCAGCTGGAAGTTGTGTAGCTCAACTCCTTTGGATCAAGCAACAACTAGAAGATTATAGAGTTCAATCCGGATGTGTGGATGTTATGTGTGACAATAAGAGTGCCATTGATGTGTCAAAGAATCTAGTACTCTATAGTAGGATGAAATATGTCAACATAAGGCATCATTTCATCTGAGATCATGTGATGAAGAAGGATGTTGCTTTGGTATACATCCCAACCAATAAGCAAAGAGTAGATATATTTACTAAACCATTAATTAAAGATCAATTTGGCAAGCTAAGGGAATCAATTAGAATGTCTAATCCAATTTGAGAAAAATCCTGAAGACAGTTCAAGACTAACTTGGATGATTGGCCAGATAAGGAATCCGGAGGAATTGAAGAAAACTCAACTCTGGAAGAAACACTGCCACATCAGCAGACAGAAAGGACACATGGCAGAAAAGCCACTGAAAAGTAAATGTTCCCTTTTTGAATTTCAAACATTTATTGGGTGTTACACCCGCGTAAATTCAATAATTGGTTTTTAAAATAAACATTTCCCATTCTCCGGTTAAACTGAATTTACATCTCTCCTAAAATCTCGACTTCCATGTCATCAATCCAGCTAAATTAATGGCATCAAAATACCCTCACCTTGAAAAATCTATATAAACATCTTAAATTTCCTCTTCTTCCTTACGCGAGTAACTTATCTACTGTTACTCTGCTAAAATCAAATCATATACCCTAATTTCCTTCAATCTCTCAAATGGCTGCAATTATGATAAGCGAAGGACCTAAACTGCTACCCTAAAAGAACTTTGTTGATGAATCTACTCTCAACGACAAAGATTTCACCCTCATAAACATTAAACCTTTCGACTCTGTAATCCCCACAGACTATTTGGGAGATAACTTCTTATTTGAAACCGACCCTTATTCTAAACTCATAGAAGATCAACACTTGGGCGATTTCCTCAATATCAAATGCCCAACCTATCCGAACTTGGTAAGAGAGTTTTGTGATAATCTCAGAGCCCACTCCTTCCCTGACGCTCTGAGAACACAAGTTCAGGGAAAGATAATTACGATCACTCTGGAGTCGTTTGAAAAATTCTTAAACATGAAGAATGATGGGGTCTAATTGTGAGTTTATAGGGATAAGCAGTGTGAGCGGACGATGTCTCGCGTGGCTGCGGCTGCGGCGCAGGGCCGGGCCCAGTCTGGCCGACCCATTGGTGTGTCGGGGAGGTTTGAGTGATGTGATTGGAGAATGATTTTGCATATTTTAATGCATAAAAGATATGAGATCGAAATCCCGTACTTAAAATAGAGTCGCCACCCGGTTCAGCTCAACCGGGAAATTTTTGGTATGATTTTCCCACCGGGTGGTTGGACCATACCTTAAGTAGAGATTCCGGGTTCAGATGATGTTATCTACTTTTCATTAGGCCAAGTTAAGATACTTCATTCTTTCTTAATCGGTTTAATCCATCCTATTTATTTGTATTTTCAGTTATTTTATTGTTTTCGCATTTATCAAGCAATTAAAGCGATAAATAAAATATTTATGACTATAAAAGAAAAAATAAGTGCGGAAAGTAAAATTATTGCAAGGTTTTCAAGTCCCGTACATTTTTTATGCAATAAATAAAATACTTGAATGTCCGATATACATCAACCTGCAGAAGATGTTTGGCACGAATATGGCATATTTCATTTACAATTTTATAAGGCCCGATCGTATGACTAAAATGAGATTTGAATGGCGTTTGCAAGAGAATTCCATTTTTATCCAAATTTTAGAATCAATCGTTGCTTTAATTGGATTATAAGTGAAAATGCCACTTTTTGTGGGGTGGGGGTCTGTTTTCAGGGGGTTTTGAACCTCTATCGTTACACTATATATCCTAACTTAAGAAAATAAATTAGTTCGGAAATAAATGAAAATAATACTGCTGTCTAGAAAGTCATGCCGCCGTCGGGACAACTGATGTCGTCGGCGATATGGTTGATGTCGTTGGCGGCATGGATGATGCCGCCGGCGACATCAATTGTGTCTCGGGCGACATCAGCATGCAGACAGGCACAGGGCTTTCCGAGTACCGTAAAGAAAGGGTCCTACAAGAAAGCGAGGTCTCTGGGGAATGCGATGCTAACGGCATTATCAACGATGTCTCTAGCGGCATGGGTGATACAGTCGACAACATCGCATGTCTCCGGTGACTTCAATTTCTTGCAGCAGCAGCAGTCGGCAGTCAAAGTGGCTAAAAACTCAAAAATGAACGCAAATCAACAAAACTTAACATAAACCAATAATAATAATGCCAAAGAGCTGTGAGACTCAGGATTTTCACCTCGGGGTAGTGAATCCAACTCTTTGTGAACTAAACAATAACACCTAAAGGGAGCTTGCAATGATAATTTGATTATTAATTTAAAGGTTTTAGGTCTCTAAGTCCTATCAAGTTGATTTAACCCAAAAACCCACTGATTTAAGCTCACAATCAGAGAGTTTGAAGAAGAAAAATCGGGAAAAATGGATTAGAATCCTTTTTTCTGCCTTTTCTTGTTCTTATTTCACTATAATCTATTCTCTCAATTTCAGCCTCTCAATTGCCCAATTTTAGCTCCTTCCCTATATAATTTCAGTCCCCCCCCCCATTTTACAGCTTAAAGTGCCTTTTTATAGGTAAATTGGGGTATTTTTCGAGACCTTTTTGACTTATTCCGCCGAAAGTGGCCGAAAGGTTGTCTGTGGAGGGACCCATTTTAGGTCATGCCGCTGGTGACATGATGATATTACCGGCGGTATGGTTGATACTGCAGGTAGTATGGTGATGCCGTCGATGGCATGGATGATGACGGTGGCAACATTATTCTCCAACATACCGATAACCAATGGGTCAAAAAGCCTAAAAAGTCAAGAAAAGTGGTTCAACAGTGGGTGGAAAGGTATCTTTTTGAATTTTAATTATATTTTAATGGGTATTATTTAATTTGGGTGTAAATCATCGGTTCAAGCTCCTACCGGACGCGTTATTGGCCATGCCAAACTGGATTCCACCAATTATAAAATTCACAAGGAATATTATTTTGGTAATAAAAATTCTAAAGAGAACTTTTATTTTAAGGTATTAAAATCAGGTACACGTCATCATCGTCTCGCGAGAGGGACTGCAAAATCCCGTGCTCGTAGGCTGCCCCTCGGGGGATCACTACAGCCACAGGTCAGTATGATCACACGAAAGAGTAAGGGATAGGAATGATATCTGAGGGATGACTGGTTTGTCCCTTGGTCGGACTTACGCTTTGTAGATTAGTTGCCCCTTGGTCGGACTTATGCTTTGTAGATTGGTTGCCCCTTGGTCGGACTTATGCTTTATAGATTGGTTGCCCCTTGGTCGAACTTACGCTTTGTAGATTGGTTACCCCTTAGTCGAACTTATGCTTTGCAGATTGGTTGCCCCTCGGTCGGACTTACGCTTTGTAGATTGGTTGCCCCTTGGTCGGACTTACGCTTTTTAGATTGGTTGCCCCTCGGTCGGACTTATGCTTTGTAGATTGGTTGCCCCTTGTTCAGACTTATAATTTGCGGAAAGATTGTCCCTTGGTCGGAAATTGCCCCTTGGTCGGACTTACGCTTTGTAGATTATCCCTTGGTCGGACTTACACTTTGTAGATTATCCTTGGTCGGACTTGTGCTTGGTGGAGAATTTGTCCTTTAGTCGGACTTGTGCTTTATGGAGAATTTGTCTTTGGTCGGACTTGTGCTTTGTGGAGAATTTGTCCTTTGGTCGGACTTGTGCTTTGTGGAGAATTTATCCTTTGGTCGGACTTATGCTTCATGGAGAATTTATCTTTGGTCGGACTTGTGCTTTGTGGAGAATTTATCCTTTGGTCGGACTTGTGCTTCATGGAGAATTTATCTTTGGTCGGACTTGTGCTTTGTGGAGCATTTGTCCCTTGGTCGGACTTGCGCTTTACGGAGAATTTGTCCTTTCGTCGGACTTATGCTTTGAGGAGAATTCGTCGCTTGGTCAGACTTGTGATTTTTGGAGAATTTGTCCCTTGGTCGGACTTGTGCTTTGAGGAGAATTTATCCCTTGGTCGGACTTGTGCTTTGTGGAAAGATTGTCCCTTGGTCGGACTTGTGTTTGGTACAGTGATTGTCCTTTGGTCGGACTTTCACTTTGAAGAGATCGCCCTTCGGTTGGGCTTGTGTTTGATACACTGATTGTCATTTGGTTAGACTTTCACTTTGAAGAGATCGCCCTTCGGTCAGATTGTCCCTTCGGTTGGGCTTGAGTTTTGTATAGTGATTGTCCTTTGGCCGGACTTTCACTTTGAAGAGATCGCCCTTCGGTTGGGCTTGTGTTTTGAACCGTGATTGTCCTTTATTCGGACTTTCACTTTGAAGAGATCGCCTTTCGGTTGGGCTTGTGTTTTGTATAGTAATTGTCCTTTGGTTGGACTTTCACTTTAAAGAGATTGCCCTTCGGTTGGGATTGGTATAGTGATTGTCTTTTAGTCGGGCTTGAGTTTTGTATAGTGATTGTCCTTTGGTCGGACTTTCACTTTAAAGAGATCGCCCTTCGGTTGAGCTTGTGTAAAAATCTGATTTGGAGGGGCGATGTCGCCGGCGGCATGAATGATGTCGCTGGTGGCATGGACTGATGCTGCCTGCAGCGTGAGTGCCACGTGGCAGCTATGACTAGTCTGATAATTTCAAAATTTAAACTAAAAGAAGTGATGTCGCTGGCGGTATGGATTGATGCCGCCAGCGGTATGGACGGACAGTTTTAGATGAATTAAAACTCCTCGAATTTCGCACGGCAGTTTAAAAAGGAATTGAAACTCTTTCTTTCCCATTCATTTACAAAACCGTACCCCTCTCCAGTCCGGTTCTGATTTTTTTCCTTTGTCTTTGAAATTCTGAAGAGAATCACCAAGGCTTTCAGGGGCAAATCCAAGGCTAGGGAGAGCCTGCCCGATTCTTTTGTTGAGGGATTAAAAATCCTTTCCGTTCCTACTGCATATGGCCTGAAGGAGACGGCCAAAATGTTTGGCTATGGCATTAACTCTCCTATCACCAATCTGACCCCAGAGAAGGAGAAGCACCTCTGCTATGTCCAGGTAATCTCACAAAAACCCGAATCTCTTCTTTTTAGGTTCGATTTGATTTGGCTTTGGATTTGAAATCATGCTATAATAGGGGTTTAAATGTGAAATGGATTAGTCATATTGCATGCTTTAGGATCGATTTTTACCCTTTTTGGGCTTATTGTTCGATTGATTGCAATTTTTATGATTTTGGCACGATGGGTGCGATTTTGGGAGAAAACTGGTTCTGCCCGTACATAGTGATATCCCCACTGACATGAGTGATGTTGTTGGCAACATCAGTCCTTGCAAAAGGGCTCATGGGAGTCTGATGTCGCTTTTGTTTAAGGTGATGTCACCGGTGACATGAACCATGCCGTTGGCGGTATGGGTTGATGCCGCCGGCGACATCACTTTCAACAGAGGTGACATCAGCAGCTTTTTTGAGAAAAATAAGTAGGACTGATCCATTTTGTTTTCAATTTTATAGCCATATGAACTGACTTACACAGGGGGAATAGGCACCATCGGTGAATGGTGGCACCATATCTCGGAGAACGACCTCGAGCTCGCGCTTGCAATTAATGAGATAGGGTTTGGGGATTTGGCGCGGATAATGCCTATGCTGATGCCTAAGCTTCCTCATTCTGTAGTAATAGCCCTAACTGAAAGGTGGTCCGAGACCACCCATACCTTCCATTTCTCTTTTAGGGAAGCTACAATTACCCCCTCTGATGTAGTAGCCATGACCGGCCTCCCTTGGAGGGATGCGGTCATACATTTTGATGCTTACATAGACAAGTACCATGTTGAGAGGCCCGTGGTGAGGCAGGTAAAGGAGTTGTTTAGTCTGAAGCCCGTTTCTGGGCTGCTGTCGTATGGTGAGTTGTACCATCACTTGACTCAGGTGAACGTAGTGCCTGAGGAGGAGAGGGAGGATTGTGTCCGTTCTTTCGTGATTTCCTTACTCATTGTGCTGTTCTTCCCAATCTCGGGGAGTAAGATCAACTATGTACTTATAACCAAAGTGGAAGAAGTGCCGAGAATCAGGAGGAAGAATTGGCCGAGGGCCATCTTGGCCCAGTTGTACCACGAGCTGGATGGGAGCTCGGAAGAAGGAGAAAGCCCTTCACCTTTGCCACTTGCTACTCCAGGTATAACTTTTTTTGGAAACATTTCTCTTGATAGCATGCGTTCTCATTTATTACATGACGTATTTTGAATTGATCGGTCGTCATTTTTGCAGGCCTGGGCCTTCGAGCATCAGATCCTCCCACCAGTGGAGTTTAAGAAGGTTATGCCGCCGGGCTCTTATTTCCCCCCTCGCTGGTGCGGGGGCATCGGTGGGAAGGCCAAGTGCCCTACGAAGTATAGGGAGGTCCTAAGGAGCGTGCGGTTGAGCTCGGTATTCATTTTTTTTAGTCTTTTTACATTTAGATGAAATAAAAATTGCTTATAGACTTATATTGGTTGTTTTGATGTAGCTCGTCTTGGATCTATTTGATGGGGTGAAGAACTTGGCCGAGGTCGCAAGGGTCCGGAGGGAGGTGGATGACCGCCGGTTCGTGATCGAATGCCCTCTGTCCCAGCAGTGGTATCTAGATGAGCACGTCCGGGGCTGGAGGTCCGTCCCTATGGTTGCTAGATCGATGCCTGCCGATCCTCTTAGGGGCTTATGGTGGCCCCATTTGGTGATCTCTTCCGAGGCTGACAAAGCTGATTATATTGAAGGGAATGGTCGAGTGATCCCTAGTGTTCCTGGCCTCTATGAGCAGCTTCTGCAACGTCTACTCCCTATGTGTCCTTGCATCCATAGAAACGATACGATTGAGTATCACAATGAGCAACGGTTGGAGGATGAGAAGAGGCGCCTCAAAGGTATTGTGGACATTGATGAGAAGGAGGATGATGAGGATGAGGCGCTTGAAGGGGATATTGCGGTAGACCCTGAGGGGGAGGATGAGGTGGGTGCGGACGTAGCTGGTAGGAGCGTGCTAATGTCCCAGGGGGAGCAACGTTCTTTTGAGGTATGATTGTACTTATGTGTATGATTTTGAAGTCATTTAGGAACATTGTTGACGTGTGGCTTTTATGTTTAGCAGGAACCTGCGAGAAAGAGGGGTCGAGATAACCAAAGTGGGACTCGGCACTATAGTGTGCCAGAGGGCATAAACTTTATGGAGGGGCGTTTGGTTAATCCATTGGAAACCACCTTCCTGCTGATGAACTCCCGAGGCGAATTCTCCTATAGGAATATTGGCTCGAGCCGGCAAGCTCCGATTTTCATGCCTGAAAATACTACTTACGTAAGGCCTAATAATTATTTTCTTATTAAGCCTTGGATGCGGTTGTCTGAGGATTTGCCTTTTGGATTTTCCAGGTGGCGCGGAGTCACGTGGAGCAGCTTGCAGAGAATAGTTTTGTTCTGCAGGATACCCTTATTGGACAGTCGCTCCTCATTCAGGTAATTTATGCACATGTTAAGATGGGATGTATGTATGGATGTTATGCATGACATGCACTGCTGATATTTTCTCTGGTTTGCAGAATTTCTTGGCCCTTTCCTTGTCTGATGCTGATGCAGCCCGGCGGTGGTATGAGGAGGAGACTGCAGTCCTACAGCATCGCGTGAGTGATCTCGAGGGTCAGCTGGCAGCCACCGCTCAGGAACAGAGAAGTAAACAAAACCTGGACCGTGCGCACCCTGGGGGCACCAGTCGTAGGGGGATCAAGATGTCCGCCGGCCGACGTGCGTTTACCGCGGCTGAGGAGTCCAGTAATGTGCCTATGACAGAGGGAGGGAAGGAAGACGAGGACGATGTTGACGATTGTCTTACAAGCCCTGATGACATTTCATCATGCCCGACCGATAGTGGCGGGCGTGCTTAGCTTTATTCTTTTTATTTTCGTGTTGCTTTTGAGTTCTTTGTTTGTACCCTCGATACATTGGGGTTTGGATAATTTAGTTGTCGTAGGCTAGATATTTTGGTATATTTTGAGTGATTTGCGCCTCCGGGCTTTTATTTTGAATGCAAAAATGAATTGCTGTTTGATAAGGCATTGGAAACATAATATAGGATCGTTTACAGGTTTTTATACAGGTCTGAAATGATAGAAATGCTTCTGATGCCGCCCAGAAAATTACCTCCATGCCGCTGGCGGCATTAACTGATATCTCCTAAAATAATCCATGTCGCCGGCAGTATCATTCTCATTGCCAGGTGCGTTGCTTGATAATCGCTATACCCATATCGCTGGCGGCATTAACTAATATTGCCCAAAATAACCCATGTCACCGGCGGCATCATTAAAATCGCCGGCGGTATCAATTTTCTAGCAATCTGATTTTAATTATTCTGTCCATTCCTGTCATGATAAATCAAAAGCTATGAGGTTTTCTGCAGAGCCTGGGGAACACAGATTTTGGGCTCCAACTTGACCCTATTGTTTGCATAGACTGTCCTTTCGAGTTTTTGACCTAACAGACTTACTTCAACCTTTGAGCGCGTAACGTCTTCGATCAAGCTTACTTGTGATGTTTCCATCCTTTGATCGCCAGACATTGATACAATCATAAATATAGATTTTTTAGTACGAAAGACACTTTTATTGAGTGAATCTAATTTGAGTACAAGATGTTGGCAATCATTTCCATTAACGGAACCCCTGGTGTTAACCAGCCTTTACAGGTTTTCAAGTTAACATCTCACTATTTTTCTCTTGCGCCCTAATTTTTATCTAAACCGCCCTTTTCGGGTTTTCAGTTCAGCAGGCGTTATTGACTTATCCCCCTAATTTTTGTATAGCCGGTTTGCAGGATACTGACCGTCTGGTATAACCCTAATTTTTTTTATCCAGTCAGTAGAAGACCGACAGGCGGGCGATTATTGTATATATTTATATATATATTTTTGTGCCGCTATTCTGATTTTTTCTTTCGTTTAGACATGATAATGCTTAAGCCTATTCTGGTCGACTAAATCGATGAACTCGCTCTTGCCTATGCTTATGACTTCGGAACCATCCTTGGCCATATGACAGTCTTCTTAATTTGGTCTAAACCTTTCACTAGTATCGGGGGTTTTCAGATGCTTCAGTGTCGGGCCTATGACTCTCGGCAAGGGTGTTGAGTATCTTATTCACTATTGTGCGCCTGGTTGTGCCTTTACAGATATTCTTGGTGTCCACTCGGTTTTTGCCCCCGATTCATTCTAACATTCATCTTGTTTTGATTTTGGCTAACCTCATTGCAAGCTGTTTAGCTTGTGGGAGTTTTTTGGCGCTTACCCAGAGCTTTATCGATTGGTTTGATTGTCGTCCTGATTACTATTTTGATTGCTCCTTCAGTCTGTGGTCTGCAGAGCCCTTCTTATTTAGGCCTGAATTTGCACTCTGTATCGATGGTGATGGGTTTTGAGCAAGTGATGTTCGGTTTTTTATTTGGTGCTTTTGAAGTGGTAGTTCCCTTTGTTGGTTTATTTAGCAAGCTGATTGCGACATTGGTTGCGCGATCATCTTTATGGCTGGTGGGATGAAGGTGCTTGCCTTTAGACTTAGTGTTCTAGGAAGTGGTTGCCCCCAGACCTTTATTAGTCGAAGGGTTTAATGGGGTTGATTTGTATCGGGTGACGATGTGTTTCTCTTTAAATTTGGTCATGTTCTTGGTGGTGACATTGGTCTGAGATTTGGCTACGATGTTTATTTGATGGAGGTTGGGCTCCGTTGGGTGTAAGCCTTGATTCTCTATTTTAGGGGACCGATTGATACTTCTATGGTAGCTTGAAGGTGCACCGTTGCAGGGTCGTTGAGTTAATTCTAGAAGAGACCCATGGCATTTCAACAATCCGATTATTGGGCTGAGCAAAAGCATTATCATGGTCTTTAAGCACTTTATTATCTCATATGTGTTTGACAGGGGTTAAATTATTGGATTTGATTACCACGTAAGAGCCTATATATGTACTCAATTTAATTTTATTCAATAAAAATATCTTAAATATTGAAAGCATCGTATGTATGATTATATAAAGACGAGGATCAAATGATAAAGACATGACATAAGTAAGAAAAATGGAAGTTGCTCATGGAGCTAAAAAGTCTGAACTCTAAGGATTGCAAATCGGGATTCTTCGTCCTCACTGTCGGAGCGCGATTTTCCCCTACCATTGGAGTGGATGGCCTTGATGAGATCTTGAGGCGCATTCCGTTGTTTGGAAAAGCTGGGATTAATCATCCATGTCTGGTTGTCAGGCTCTAGCAAGGGGCAGGATGCCCTTTTAGGGTCGGTAATCTTCTTATCCTCCACCAGACGTTGGATGGTACGGACCAAAGCTTTGCAATTATTGGTGTGGTGACCAGACAACATGTGATATCTGTAAAAGCCTTTTTCTTCTTCTCTCATGGAGGGATTGAATTCGCAAAGAGGTTTAAGAATTCCAGCTTCTCTTAATCCGTTGAAGATTACATTAAGCGGCAGTTTCTACAGATTTGTTCTATACTTAAGACCGTCGTTTGGCTGAATAATGGTAGCTGGTGCCAATTTTTGTGAGGTCTCTTGGTCTACCAATATTTGAGGTAGGGGTATGGGTGAGTCAGTGTTTTGAAAGATCTGGTCCTCCTCTGATTGGACCCTTCCCCCTTTCTGATAGCAGCCTACTGTCATTAATTGATACGAGAAGTCTTTAACTTTATGTTGCATGACCTGGTCGTATTGAGGGAGCGTCATGGTAGTGGGGACCTTAAATTACGATGGGGTGACCATCGTCGGAGATAAGGTGTTAAAGAATGGTGGAAGAATTAGACTCTGGGCTCCTTCCCTTTGTCCGGGGTAAGTGGTTGGTGGTGATTGCTAGAGTGTATTGCCATCAGGTGTAATGCCCGGAGATCGGATGACCTGGTCGAAGTCCTGAATTCCTAGGGCCTTCTTGACGGACACACACACTAGCTCCTGAATGATGTTTTAGAACTGATCGGAGTTCAGAAACTGGACGACTGTAGCAGTGATCTCTAATCCAAGAGACGGAGAGTGAATCGTTGCTCCTGAGGTGGGGGGAAGACCAGTCTGTTCTTCGGGTGAGGTAGAGTTATCATTCTGAGGAAGAGACATGGCTTGGTTGTGAAGGTCTCGGTTCAAGAGGAAGACTGTTTAGGATCATGAGCCGTGGATCAGACCATGAATGGGTTGTAAATGGTATGGATGGTATGTATGTATGTCTTTTTTTATTTTTTTATTTTTATTTTTTATTGGAAACGGTGCGTGATATGTATGGTTATACGTAGATGTGGTTAGAGATAATGTGATGGTCTATCCCTTCAATATTCGGGGGACGTTTGTATCTCACGTCTTATATAGCGATATGTGGTGACGTAATAGAGGCACAAGAAGTCCTACGTATGTTGCTAAACCTTTTTCTCGGGTGGAAGTGATAAGGGTAAGTTGATTCATTTTCAGCTCTTAAAGCCGATATGGGGGTGCATGATCATAGAGCACATAGCATGCGAATTGGTCCTGTTCCAACCTTATGACTCCCGCGCAATGTCTCTTTGGTAGGATGGAGTTTGGCTGCTTTACCGGTAATGGCGAAAGAACTGCGTCCCAATTATTTTATTTATTTTGGGTAGTCCTAAGGGGAATGATGTGCTAAGGCTTTTTTCTAATACGGCTTTGGTATAGGGTTGTTGATGTAGAAGGTTCTCGTTTACCTTGATTCCACATTGCTCAACCACTACCCAAATGGGCACGATCATAGGAGTTTACGTGTTGGTTAAAATGAGTGATCCACCCACTAGGCATCCTCAATTCCAACAGGGCATGAGTGATACTTTATGAGCTTCTCGGGTGAAATAGGGCACCTAAAATTACCGAACTATCTACACGGGTGAGGACAAGACGTCATAAGAAAAGAATGAAGTTTTAATTTGCCCAATGATTTCAATACATCATCAAAATCTTTTAAACTATGAAAGAAGATTCCAGTTTAAAGAAACTCCCCAGCAGAGTCGCCACTGTGAGCGGACGACGTCTCGCGCGGCTGTAGCGCGGGGCTGGGTCCAGTCGGGTCGGCCCATTGGTGTGTCGGGGAGGTGTGAGTGATGTGGTTGGAAAATGATTTTGCATATTTTAATGCTTAAAAGATACGAGATCGAAATCCCATACTTAAAATAGAGTCACCGCCCGGTTCAGCTTAACCGGGAAATTTTTGGTACGATTTTCCAACCGGGTGGTTGGACCATACCTTAAGTAGAGATTCCGGGTTCGGATGATGTTATCTAATTTTCATTAGGCCAAGTTAAGATACTTCATTCTTTCTTAATCTGTTTAATCCACCCTATTTATTTGTATTTTCAGTTATTTTGTTGTTTTCGTGTTAATCAAGCAATTGAAGCGATAAATAAAATATTTATGACTATAAAAGAAAAAAAAGGTATGAAAAGTAAAATTATTGCAAGGTTTTCAAGTCCCGTACATTTTCTATACAATAAATAAAATACTTGAATGTCCGATATACATCTACCTGCAGAAGATGGTTGGCACGAATATGGCATATTTCATTTACGATTTCATAAGGCCCGATCGTATGGCTAAAATGAGATTTGAATGGCGTTTGTTGGAGAATTCCATTTTTATCCAAATTTTAGATTCAATCGTTGCTTTAATCGGATTATAAATGAAAATGCCACTTTTTGTGGGGCGGGGTCTATTTTCAGGGGGTTTTGAACCTCCATCGTTACACTATATGTCCTAACTTAAGAAAATAAATTAGTTCGGGAACAAACAAAAATAATACTGCTGTCCAGAAAGTCATGCCGCCGTCGGGACAACTAATGTCGCCGGCGACAAGGTTGATGTCGTTGGCGGCATGGATGATGCCGCCTGCGACATCAATTGTGTCTCGGGTGACATCAACATGCAGATAGGCACAGGGCTTTCTGAGTACTGTAAAGAAAGGGTCCTGCAAGAAAGTGAGGTCTTTGGGGAATGCGATGCTAACGGCGGTATTAATGATGTCTCTAGCGGCATAGGTGATACAGTCGGCAACATCACATGTCTCCGGCGACTTCAATTTCTTACAACAGCAGCGGTCGACAGTCAAAGTGACCGAAAACTCAAAAAAGAACGCAAATCAACAAAACTTAACACAAACCAATAATAATAATGCCAAAGAGCTATGAGACTCAGGATTTTCACCTCGGGGTAGTGAATCCAACTCTTTGTGAACTGAACAATAACACCTCCGAGGAGCTTGCAACGATAATTTGATTATTAATTTGAAGGTTTTAGGTCTCTAAGTCCTATCAAGTTGAATTAACCCAAAAATCCATTGATTTAAGCTTACAATCAGAGAGTTCGAAGTAGAAAAATTGGGAAAAATGGATTAGAATACTTTTTCCTGCCTTTTCTAGTTCTTATCTCACTAAAATCTATTCTCTCGATTTCAGCCTCTCAATTGCCCAATTTTAGCTCCTTCCTTATACAATTTCAGTCCCCCCCCCCATTTTGCAGCTTAAGGTGCCTTTTTATAAGCAAATTGGGGTGTTTTTCGAGACCTTTATGACTTATTCCACCGAAAGTGGCCGAAAGGCTATCTGTGGAGGGACCCATTTTAGGTCATGCCGCCGGCGACATGATGATGTCGCCGGCGGTATGGTTGATGCCGCCAGCGGCATGGATGATGTCGTGGGCGACATTATTCTCCAGCATACCGACAACCAACGGGGTCAAAAAGCCTAAAAAGTCAGGAAAAGTGTTTTAATAGTGGGTGGAAAGGTATCTTTTTGAATTCTAATTATATTTTAATGGGTATTATTTAATTTGGGTGTAAATCATCGGTTCAAGCTCCTACCGGATGCGTTATCGGCCAGGCCGAACTGGATTCTACCAATTATAAAATTCACAAGGAATATTATTTTGGCAATAAAAATTCTAAAGAGAACTTTTATTTTAAGGTATTAAAATCGGGTACACGTCATCATCGTCTCGCGAGAGGGACTGCAAAATCCCGTGCTCATAGGCTGCCCCTCGAAGGATCACTGCTCCCATAGGTCAGTATGATCACACGAAAGAGCAAGGGATAGGAATGATATCTGAGGGATGACTGGTTTATCCCTTGGTCGGACTTACGCTTTGTAGATTGGTTGTCTCTTGGTCGGACTTATGCTTTGTAGATTGGTTGCCCCTTGGATGAACTTACGCTTTGTCGATTAGTGGCCCCTTGGTCAGACTTACGCTTTTTTGATTGGTTGCCCCTTGGTCGGACTTACGCTTTGTAGATTGGTTGCCCCTCGGTCGGACTTATACTTTGTAGATTTGTTGCCCCTCGGTCAGACTTAGGCTTTGTGGAAAGATTGTCCCTTGGTCGGAAATTGCCCCATGGTTGGACTTACGCTTTGTAGATAGGTTGCCTCTTGGTCGGACTTACGCTTTATAGGTTATCCCTTAGTCGGACTTACGCTTTGTAGATTGTCCCTTGGTCGGACTTACGCTTTGTAGATTGTCCCTTGGTCGGACTTGTGCTTTGTGAAGAATTTGTCCTTTGGTCGGACTTGTGCTTTGTGGAGAATTTGTCTTTGGTCGGACTTGTGCTTTGTGGAGAATTTGTCCTTTGGTCGAACTTATGCTTTGTGGAGAATTTATCCTTTGGTCGGACTTGTGCTTCGTGAAGAATTTATCTTTGGTCGGACTTGTGCTTTGTGAAGAATTTGTCCTTTGGTCGGACTTGTGCTTCGTGGAGAATTTATCTTTGGTCGGACTTGTGCTTTGTGGAGCATTTATCCCTTGGTCGGACTTGTGCTTTGTGGAGAATTTGTCCTTTGGTCGAACTTATGCTTTGTGGAGAATTTATCCTTTGGTCGGACTTGTGCTTCGTGAAGAATTTGTCTTTGGTCGGACTTGTGCTTTGTGAAGAATTTGTCCTTTGGTCGGACTTGTGCTTCGTGGAGAATTTGTCTTTGGTCGGACTTGTGCTTTGTGGAGCATTTATCCCTTGGTCGGACTTGTGCTTTGTGGAGAATTCATCCCTTGGTAGGACTTGTGCTTTGCGGAGAATTCGTCCCTTAGTCGGACTTGTGCTTTGCGGAGAATTTATCCCTTGGTCGGACTTATGCTTTGTAGAAAGATTGTCCCTTGGTCGGACTTGTGTTTGGTATAGTGATTGTCCTTTGGTCGGACTTTCACTTTGAAGAGATCGCCCTTCGGTTGGGCTGGTGTTTGGTACAGTGATTGTCCTTTGGTCGGACTTTCACTTTAAAGAGATTGCCCTTCGGTCAGATTATCCCTTCGGTTAGGCTTGAGTTTTGTATAGTGATTGTCCTTTGGTCGGACTTTCACTTTGAAGAGATCGCCCTTCGATTAGGCTTGTGTTTTATACAGTGATTGTCCTTTGGTCGGACTTTCACTTTGAAGAGATCGCCCTTCGGTTGGGCTTGTGTTTTGTACAGTGATTGTCCTTTGGTCAAACTTTCACTTTGAAGAGATCGCCCTTCGGTTGGGCTTGTGTTTTGTATAGTAATTGTCCTTTGGTTGGACTTTTACTTTGAAGAGATCGTGTTTGGTATAGTGATTGTCCTTTGGTCGGACTTTCACTTTAAAGAGATCGCCCTTCAGTTGGGCTTGGTATAGTGATTATCTTTTGGTCGGGCTTGAGTTTTGTATAGTGATTGTCCTTTGGTCGGACTTTCACTTTAAAGAGATCGCCCTTCGGTTAGGCTTGTGTAAAAATCTGATTTAGAGGGGCGATGTCGCCGGCGGCATGAATGATGTCGCTGGCATTATGAGTGCCGCGTGGCAGCTTTGACTGGTCAGATAATTTCAAAATTTAAACTAAAAGAAGTGATGTTGAGGGCGACATGAGTGATGTCGCTGGCGGTATGGATTGATGGCGCTAGCGGTATGGAAGGACAGCTTCAAATGAATTAAAACTCCTTGAATTTTGCGCAGTAGTTTAAAAAGGAATTGAAATTCTTTCTTCCCCATTCATTCATAAAACCATACCCCTCTCCATCTTCTTCTCTGGTTCTGTTTTTTTCCTTTGTCTTTGAAATTATGAAAAGAATCACCAAGGCTTTCAGGGGCAAATCCAAGGCTAGGGAGAGCCTGCCCGATTCTTCCGTTGAGGGATTGAAAATCCTTTCCGTTCCTACTGCATATGGCCTGAAGGAGACGGTCAAAATGTATGGCTATGGCATTAACTCTCCTATCACCAATCTGACCCCGGAGAAGGAGAAGCACCTCTGCTATATCCAGGTAATCTCACAAAAACCCGAATCTCTTCTTTTTAGGTTCGATTTGATTTGGCTTTAGATTTGAAATCATGCCATGATAGGGGTTTAAATGTGAAATGGATTAGTCATATTGTATGCTTTAGGATCGATTTTTTATCATTTTTGGGCTTATTGCTCGATTGATTGTGATTTTTTTGATTTTGGCACGATGGGTACGATTTTAGGAGAAAACTGGTTCTGCCCGTACATAGTGATATCGTCGGCCACATGAGTGATGTCGTTGGCGACATCAGTCCTTGCAAAAGGGCTTATGGGAGTTTGATGTGCTTCTATTTAAGGTGATGTCGCCGGCAACATGAACTATGCCGCTGGTGGTATGGGTTGATGCCGCCGGCAACATCGCTTTCAACAGAGGCGACATCAGCAGCTTTTCTGATAAAAATAAGCAGGACTGATCCATTTTGTTTTTAATTTTACAGCCTGATAAATTGACTTACACAGGGGGAATGAGCACCATCGGTGAATGGTAGCACCATATCTCGGAGAATGACCCCGAGCTCGCGCTTGTAATTAATGAGATAGGGTTTGGGGATTTGGCGCGGGTAATGCCTATGCTGATGCCTAAGCTTCCTCATTCTGCAGTAACGGCCCTAACTGAAAGGTGGTCCGAGACCACCCATACCTTCCATTTCTCTTTTGGGGAAGCTACAATTACCCCCTCTGATGTAGTAGCCAAGATCGGCCTCCCTTGGAGGGATGAGGTCATATATTTTAATGCTTACATGGACAAGTACCATGTTGAGAGGCCCATGGTGAGGCGGGTAAAGGAGTTGTTCGGTCTGAAGCCCGTTTCGGGGCGGCTGTCCTATGGTGAGTTGTACCATCACTGGACCCGGGCGAACATAGTGCCTGAGGAGGAGAGGGAGGCTTGTGTCCGTTCTTTCATGATTTCTCTACTCACTGTGTTGTTCTTCCCAATCTCGGGGAGTAAGATCAACTATGTGCTTATAACCGCAGTGGAAGATATGTCGAGAATCAGGAGGAAGAATTGGCTGAGGGCCATCTTGGCCCAGTTGTACCACGGGTTGGACGTGGGAGCCCGAAAGAAGGAGAAAGCCCTTCGCCTTTGCCACTTGCTACTCCAGGTATAACTTTTTTTGAAACATTTCTCTTGATAGCATGCGATCTCATTTATTGCATGACATTTTTTGAATTGATCAGTCGTCATTTGTGCAGGCCTGGGCCTTCGAGCATCAGATCCTCCCGCCGATCAAGTTTAAGAAGGTTGTGCCGCCGGGCTCTCATTTCCTCGCTCGCTGGTGCGGGGGCATCGGTGGGAAGACCAAGTACCCTACGAAGTATAGGGAGGTCCTAAGGAGCATGTGGTTGAGCTCGGTACGCATTTTTTTTAGTCTTTTTACATTTAGACGAAACAAAAATCGCTTATGGACTTATATTGGTTTTTTTGATGTAGCTCATCTTGGATCCATTCGATGGGGTAGAGAACTTGGCCGAGGTCCCAAGGGTCCGGAGGGAGGTGGATGACGGCCGATTCATGATCGAGTGCGCTCTGTCCCAGTAGTGGTATCTAGGTGAGCGCTTCTGGGGCTGGAAGACTGTCCCTGTGGCTGCTAGACCTGTGCCTGTCGATCCTCGCAGGGGCTTATGGTGGCCCTATTTGGTGATCTCTTCCGAGGCTAATAAAGCTGATTATATTGAAGGGAACGGCCGAGTGATCCCTAGTGTTCCTGGCCTCTATGAGCAGCTTCTGCAACATCTACTCCATGTGTGTCCTCGCATCCATGGAAACGATACGATTGAGTATCACAACGAGCAACGGTTAAAGGATAAGAAGAGGCGCCTTAAAGGCATTGTGGACGTTGATGAGGAGGAGGATGATGAGGATGAGGTGCTTGAAGGGGATGTTGCGGTCGATCCTGGGGGGAGGATAAGGTGGGTGCGGACGTAGCTGGCGGGAGCGTGCCAATGTCCCAAGGGGAGCAACGTTCTTTTGAGGTATGATTGTGCTTGTGTGTATGATTTTGAGGTTATTTAAGAACGTTGTTAATGTGTGGCTTTCATGTTTTACAGGAACCTGCGAGAAAGAGGGGTCGGGATAACCAAAGTGGGACTCGGTACTATAGTGTGCCAGAGGGTATAAACTTTGTGGAGGGGCATTTGGTCAATCGGTTGAAAACCGCCTTCCTGCTGATGAACTCCTGAGGCGAATTCTCCCATAGGAATATTGGCTCCAGCCGGCAAGCTTCGATTTACATGCCTGAAAATACTACTTACGTAAGGCCTAATAATTATTTTCTTATTAAGCCTTGGACGCGGTTGTCTGAGGATTTGCCTTTTACATTTTCCAGGCGGCGCGGAGTCACGTGGAGCAGCTTGCAAAGAACAATTTTGTTCTCCGGGATACCCTTATTAGACAATCGCTCCTCGTTCAGGTATTTTATGCACATGTTAAGATGGGATGTATGTATGGATGTTATGCATGACATGCACTACTGATATTTTCTCTGGTTTGTAGGATTTCTTGGCCCTTTCCTTGTCTGATGCTGATGTAGCCCGGTGGCAGTATGAGGAGGAGACTGCGATCCTACAGCATCGCCTGAGTGATCTCGAGGGTCAGCTAGCAGCCACCGCTTAGGAACGGAGAAGTAAACAAAACCTAGACCGTGCGCACCCCGGGGGCACCAGTCATAGGGGGATCAAGATGTCCGCAGACCGACATGCGTTTACCTCAGCTGAGGAGTCCAATAGTGTGCCTATGACAGAGGGAAGAAAGGAAGACGAGGACAATGTTGACGATTAGTTTGGAAGCCCTGATGACATTTCATCCAGCCCGGTCGGTAGTGGCGGGCGTGCTTAGCTTTATTTTTTTATTTTCGTGTTGCTTTTGAGTTCTTTGTTTGTACCCTCGATACATTAGGGTTTGGATAATTTGGTTGTCGTAGGCTAGATGTTTTGGTATATTTTGAGTGATTTGCGCCTCTGGGCTTTTATTTTGAATGCAAAAATGAATTGATGTTTTATAAGGCATTGGAAACATAGCATAGGATGGTTTACATGTTTTTGTACAGGTCTAAAATGATAGAAATGCTTCTGATGCCGCCTAGAAAATTACCTCCATGCCGCTGGCGGCATCAACTGATATCGCCTAAAATAATCCATATCGCCGGTGGTATCATTCTCATTGCCAGGTGCGTTGCTTGATAATCGCCTATACCCATGTCACTGGTAGCATCAACTAATATTGCCCAAAATAACCCATGTCGCCGGCGGCATCATTAAAATCACCGGCGGTATCAATTTTCCAGCAATCTAATTTTGATTGTTTTGTCCATTCCTGTCATGATAAATCAAAAGCTATGAGGTTTTCTGTAGAGCCGGGGGAACATAGATTTTGGGCTCCAACTTGACCCTATTGTTTGCATAGACTGTCCTTTCGAGTTTTCGACCTAACAGACTTATTCCGACCTTTGAGCGCGTAGCATCTTCGATTAAGCTTACTTGTGATGTTTCCATCCTTTGATTGCCAGACATTCATACAATCACAAACACAGATGTTTCAGTATGAAAGACACTTTTATTAAGTGAATCTAATTTGAGTACAAGATGTTGGCAATCATTTCCATTAATGGAACCCTTGGTGTTAACCAGCCTTTACGGGTTTTCAAGTTAACATCTCACTGTTTTTCTCTTGTGCCCTAATTTTTGTCTGAACCACCCTTTTCGGATTTTCAGTTCAGCAGGCGTTACTGACTTATCCCCCTAATTTTTGTACAGCCAGTTTGTAGGATACTGACCGTCGGGTGTAACTCTAATTTTTTTTTATCCAGTCAGTAGAAGACCGACATGCGGGCTATTATTGTATATATATATTTTTTTTTATGTGCCACTTTTCTGATTTATTTCTTTTGTTTAGACATGATAATGCTTAAGCCTGTTCTGGTCAACTAAATCGATGAACTCGCTCTTGCCTATGCTTATGACTTCGATACCATCCTTAGCCATATGACAGTCTTCTCAATTTGGTCTGAACCTTACACTGGTATCGAGGGTTTTCAGATGCTTCAGTGTCGGGCCTATAACTCTCGGCAAGGGTGTTGAGTATCTGATTCATTGTTGTGTGCCTGGTTGTGCCTTTACAGATATTCTTGGTGTTCACTCTATTTTTGCCCCCGATTCATTCTAACATTCATCTTGTTTTGATTTTGGCTAACCTTATTGCAAGCTATTTAGCTTGCGGGAGTTTTTTGGCGCTTACCTAGAGCTTTATCGATTAGTTTGATTGTTGTCCTGATCGCTATTTTGATTGCTCCTTTAGTCTGTGGTCTGCAGAGCCCTTCTTGTTTAGGCCTGAATTTGCACTCTGTATTGGTGGCGATGGGTTTTGAACAGTGATGTTCGGTTTTTTGTTTGGTGCTTTTGAAGTGGTAGTTTGATTTGTTGGTTTATTTGGCAAGCTGATTGCGACATTGGTTACGCGATCATCTTTATGGCTGGTGGGATGAAGGTGATTGCCTTTAGACTTGGTGTTCTAGGAAGTGGTTGCCCCCTGACCTATGTTAGTCGAAGGGTTTAATGGGGTTGATTTGTACCGGGTGAAGATGTGTTTCTCTTCAAATTTGGTCATGTTCTTGGTGGTGACATTGGTCTGAGATTTGGCTACGATGTCTATTTGATGGAGGTTGGGCTCCGTTGGGTGTAAGCCTTGATTCTCTATTTCAGGGGACCAATTGATACTTCTTTGGTAGCTTGAAGGTGCACCGTTGCAGGGTAGTTGAGTTAATTCTAGAAGAGACCCATGGCGTTTCAACAATCCGATTATTGAGCTGAGCAAAAGCATTATCATGGCCTTTAAGCACTTTATTATCTCACATATGTTTGACAGGGGTTAAATTATTAGATTTGATTACCACGTAAGAGCCTATATCTGTACTCAGTTTAATTTTATTCAATAAAAATATCTTAAATACTGAAAGCATCATATGTATGCTTATATGAAGACGAGGATTAAATGATAAAGACATGACATAAGTAAGAAAAATGGAAGTTGTTCATGGAGCTAAAAAGTCAGAACTCTAAGGATTGCAAATCGGGATTCTTCATCCTCGCCGTCGGAGCACGATTTTCCCCTACCATTAGAGTAGATGGCCTTGATGAGATCTTGAGGCGCATTCTGTTGTTTAGAAAAGCTGGGATTAGTCATCCGCGTCTGGTTGTCAGGCTCTAGCAAGGGGCAAGATGCCCTTTCAGGGTCGGTAATCTTCTTATCCTCCACCAGATGTTGGATGGTACAGACCAAAGCTTTGCAATGATTGGTGTGGTGACCAGACAACATGTGATATCTACAAAAGCCTTTTCCTTCTTCTCTCATGGAGGGATTGAATTCGCGAAGAGGTTTAAGAATGCCAGCTTCCCTTAATCCGGTGAAGATTATATTAAGTGGAAGTTTCCACGGATTTATTCTATACTTAAGACCATCATTTGGCTGAATAATGGTAGCTGGTGCCAATTTCTGAGAGGTCTCTTGGTCTACCATAATTTGAGGTAGGGGTATGGGTGAGTCAGTGTTTTGAAAGATCTGGTTCTCCTTTGATTGGACCCTTCCCTCTTTCTTATAGCAGCCTACTGTCATTAATTGACGCGAGAAGTCTTCAACTTTGTGTTGCATGGAGCGTCAGGGTAGTGGGGACCTTAAATTATGATGGGGTGACCAATATCGGAAATAAGGTGTTAAAGAATGGTGGAAGAATTGGACTCTGAGCTCCTTCCCTTTGTCCAGGGTAAGCGGTTGGCAGTGATTGCCAGAGTGTATTGCCATCAGGTGTCATGCCCGGAGATCACATGACCTGGTTGAAGTCCTGACTTCCTAGGGCCTTCTTGACGGACACATAAACTAGCTCCTGAATGATGTTTCGAAATTGATCGGAGTTCAGGAACTGGACAACAGCAGCATAGATCTCTGATCCAAGAGACGGAGAGTGAACGTTGGTCCTGAGGTGGGGGGAAGACTAGTCTGTTCTCTGGGTGAGGTAGAGTTGTCCTTGTGAGGAAGAGACATGCCTTGGTTGTGAAGGTCTCAGTTCAAGAGGAAGACTATTTAGGATCATGAGTCGTGGATCAGACCATGAATGGGTTGTAAATGGTATGGATGGTATGTATGTATGTCTTTTTTTTCTTTTTTTTTATTGGAAGCGGTGCTTGATATGTATGGTTGTACCTAGATGTGGTTAGAGATAATGTGATGGTCTATCCCTTCAACATTTGTGGGACGTTTGTATCTCACATCTTACATAGTGATATATGGTGATGCAATAGAGGCACAAGAAGTCCTACCTATGTTGCTAAACCTTTTCCACGGGTGGAAGTGATAAGGATAAGTTGATTCATTTTCGGCTCTTAAAGCCGATGCATGGGGGTGCATGATCATAGAGCACATAGCATGCGAATCGGCCTTGTTCCAACCTTATGACTCCCACGTAACGCCTCTTTGGTAGGATGGAGTTTGGCTGCTTCACCGGTAATGGCGAAAGAAGCGCGTCCCAATTATTTTATTTGTTTTGGGTAGTCCTAAGGGGAATGATGTGCTAAGGCTTTTTTCTAACACAGCATTGGTATAAGGTTGTAGATGTAGAAGGTTCTCGTTTACCTTGATTCCACGTTGCTCAACCACTACCCAAATGGGCACGATCATAAGAGTTTACGTGTTAGTTAAAACGAGTGATCCACCCATTAGGCATCCTCAATTCCAACAGGGCATGAGTGATACTTTGTGAGCTTCTCAGGTGAAATAGGGCACCTAAAATTACCGAACTATCTACACGCGTGAGGACAAGACGTCATAAGAAAAGAATGAAGTTTTAATTTGGCTAATGATTTCAATGCATCATCAAAATCTTTTAAACTATGAAAGAAGATTCCAGTTTAAAGAAACTCCCCAGCAAAGTCGCCACTGTGAGCGGATGATATCTCGCACGGCTGCGGCGCGGGGCCGCGCCCAGTCAGGCCGGCCCGTTGGTGTGTCGGGGAGGTGTGAGTGATGTGGTTGGAAAATGATTTTGCATATTTTAATGCTTAAAAGATACGAGATCAAAATCCCGTACTTAAAATAGAGTCATCACCCGGTTCAGCTCAATCGGGAAATTTTTGGTATGATTTTCCCACCGGGTGGTTGGACCGTACCTTAAGTAGAGATTCCGAGTTCGGATGATGTTATCTACTTTTCATTAGGCCAAGTTAAGATACTTCATTCTTTCTTAATCGGTTTAATCCACCCTATTTATTTGTATTTTCAGTTATTTTGTTGTTTTCAAGTTCATCAAGCAATTGAAGCGATAAATAAAATATTTATGACTATAAAAGAAAAAATAAGTGCGGAAAGTAAAATTATTACAAGGTTTTCAAGTCCCGTACATTTTCTATGCAATAAATAAAATACTCGAATGTCCGATATACATCTACCTGCAGAAGATGGTTGGCACGAATATGGCATATTTCATTTACAATTTCATAAGGCCCGATCCTATGGCTAAAATGAGATTTGAATGGCGTTTGCAGGAGAATTCCATTTTTATCCAAATTTAAGATTCAATCGTTGCTTTAATCGGATTATAAGGGAAAATGCCACTTTTTGTGGGGCGGGGTCTGTTTTCAGGGGGTTTTGAACCTCCATCGTTACACTATATGTCCTAACTTAAGAAAATAAATTAGTTCGGGAACAAACGAAAATAATACTGCTATCTAAAAAGTCATGCCACCGTCGGGACAACTGATGTCGCCGGCGACATGGTTAATGTCGTTGGCGGCATGGATGATGCCACCGGCGACATCAATTGTGTCTCGGGCGACATCAGCGTGCAGACAGGCACAGCGCTTTCTGAGTACCGTAAAGAAAGGGTCCTGCAAGAAAGTGAGGTCTCTGGGGAATGCGATGCTAACGGCGGTATCAACGATGTCTCTGGCGACATGGGTGGTACAGTCGGCAACATCGCATGTCTCCGACGACTTCAATTTCTTACAGCAGCAGCGGTCGGTAGCCAAAGTGACCAAAAACTCAAAAATGAACACAAACCAATATTAATAATGCCAAAGAGCTATGAGACTCAGGATTTTCACCTCGGGGTAGTGAATCCAACTCTTTGTGAACTGAACAATATCACCTCTGGGGAGCTTGCAACGATAATTTGATTATTAATTTAAAGGTTTTAGGTCTCTAAGTCCTACCAAGTTGATTTAACCCAAAAACCCACTGATTTAAGCTCACAATCAGAGAGTTCGAAGAAGAAAAATCGGGAAAAATGGATTAGAATCTTTTTTTCCTGCCTTTTCTAGTTCTTATCTCACTAAAATCTATTCTATCGATTTTAGCCTCTCAATTGCCCAATTTTAGCTCCCTTCCTATACAATTTCAGTCCCTTCCCCCCCCCCCCATTTTGCAGCTTAAGGTGCCTTTTTATAGGCAAATTGGGGTATTTTTCGAGACCTTTTTGACTTATTCCGTCGAAAGTGGCCGAAAGGCTGTCTGTGGAGGGACCCATTTTAGGTCATGCCGCCGGCGACATGATGATGTCGCCGGCGGTATGGCTGATGCCACCGGCGGTATGGTGATGCCGCCGGCGGCATGGATGATATCGGTGGCGACATCATTCTCCAGCATACCGACAACCAACGGGTCGAAAAGCCTAAAAAGTCAGGAAAAGTGGTTTAATAGTGGGTGGAAAGGTATCTTTTTGAATTTTAATTATATTTTAATGGGTATTATTTAATTTGGTGTAAATCATCGGTTCAAGCTCCTACCGGACGCGTTATCAGCCACGCCGAACTGGATTCTACCAATTATAAAATTCACAAGGAATATTATTTTGATAATAAAAATTCTAAAGAGAACTATTATTTTGAGGTATTAAAATTGGGTACACGTCATCATCGTCTCGCGAGAGGGACTGTAAAATCCCCGTGCTCACAAACAGCAAGTGAAATACGATCCCAAGATGTGGCTGCATCCCAATTATTTTGGGGACAAATGTTCAACATACTTCATGGAAGTGCCAAGATACCTCCAGCACGCACTTGCAAAATTGGTACTTATCTGGAAGGGCTCTCTCACTACAGTGTCATCCTTTCAACATTGTGTATTACAGCACTGGGTGGAGTGTAGAGTGGTTAACATGCCGATACTGATCATCCACTACCTGAGGTAGCACAGGAATTCTTATGGCGCACTTATCACCCGAATTCTGATCGCCAATAAAATAAACTTAACCGGATTCAAGTCAATAACCGGAAAGGAAATTCTAGAAAAGAATTTTAAAAAGTTGAGCTTTGGGGAGACCTGGAATAAAGAAAAGCCAAGAAGCTACGGGATGATAAGAAGAGCAGGGCTAAAAATGTCGTGGGTCCGGTGGAAGTGGCTCCGATTCCTAAGAAAGCAAGAACCACCAAGACAAAGCCACGGAAGGAACTTGCCCCGGTTTTGGTTGGGGAAGTTAATGAGGATACTCTGTCCTTAACCCAATTGATGGCAAAATCTCCAGCCAAAAAGCCAAGAGGAAGGCTAATTAAGGCCGTGGATAAAGTGAAGAAACCAGTATGTGAGCTAAAGGCAAGAGAAACTATTTCAGTGGCTGCTACTGCAATCAGAGAAGGGTATCAAAAGGGGCACAAAAGGAACTTAAGAGATGCTAATAGAAGAGAATGATTCTGATAGTGAAGAAACAAGAGATGGGGAACCTGCCACCAAAAAGCAACTCTGAAAGAGGGGCTTAACTTTCACAGAAGCCCTGAAGGTAGAAAAATAAGGGCCAAACTCTAAATCAGGAAACCTACTTCCGGTATAACCATAAGGGAACCAACTCCAAAAATAGCCACTTTTCTTGAATCCAACAAAGGGAAAGAAATTGTACCATTGACCAAAACGCCAACACCTGAAGATAACATATTCCCTGAAGATCCCCAATTTACTGAGATGATGTCAGCTATAAAAGACAATTAAAAGATCAATCTTTTGACAAAAGAGGGACCTGGAGGTTCATTCGGTACAGCAGAATCAACCAGCCCACCAATCCTTATATCATCAAAGGATCTGGGGCTTTTTAAAGAAGAAAAATACCAGGATGAGGATCTGTTGAATTTCCAAGCTAGATTCGGACATCTTCCTGAAAACTTGCTAGATGTAAACTCGGAAGTGGTAGAGTTGAAAAGTCCTGAAAAGGCAATTGAAGGGAATGGTGAGGATAATTCCACCATTCCAGGATAAGAGATGATTATAGTTGCAATTCCTCTACATGCATTGGTAGGGGTGACTGAGGACACTACCAGTCATCTGGGGGTTGAGGTGGAAACTAATGAAGAAGGAAGAGAAGATGCAACCAACCCAGATCAAGCACAGATCACTGAGGTAATCCCAAAATTTATGTCATTTGATATAAATGCTGACATCGCTGCTAGTGGCTAAATAGTAGTTGAAAATAGGGACAACTTAGATACAAAGTCTCCAAATGTATCTAAGGACGATGAGTCCAACCCGGAAGACACCATTTCGAGGGAGGGATATAATCTGAGATCCAATGAGAATGCTCCTAGAGTAGACTCAAAGGGCGAGGCTAGTCTAGAGGATCGGTTGGAAGAAGAGAAGGAAGAAGAAGAAGAAGAATCTGTTGAGGCTGAAACATCTGGATCTAATGAGACCGAAAGCAGCTCTAAATCCAAAACTCCTCTAGCAAGCCCAATCAAAATACCTGCTACAAATGAAAATCCAACATGAGCTAAAAATATATCCACGGCACTCAAGATTGTACAAGAGGCTACTCATGAGGAACATGAGGAGAGCTGCATCAAACAAAGCCTCTGGAATATATGCAAACTCTTGAAGGCTGTGGAGAAGGTACTTCTTAAAGAATTCCAGCCTCTAGATTTGAAGAAGAAAATTGAGATGATTAAGGGGGATGTCAAGAAAGTAGCAGAGAAAGTGGAGGACTTACCCACTGCTGATTTGGTAGCAGAAGTCTCCCTTGCCAAGGTCAAACCAATCCTTGAGCAAATGAACACAAACATAGCAGGAGCTAATAGATCTGCAGATCAGGCCAACACAGTGGCCACAAACAACTGTGCTACAATCTTGGACAAGATCACATCCTCTTCCACATATATGTCTACTGAGCTTAAGGAGTACATTGATAACAAGTCTGAAAGCTTGATAAAATTCATTCTGGAAGTTGTTATAAAAGGGGAAGGGGATATTGCTTCTGTATTATAGCTGTTAAATGAAGAGTATCAAGTGACACAAGAAATGCTTACAAAATTTCTTGATGAGGCTCTTCCAAAACTTCTAAAGAAGCAAGTGGATGACATAAGTGATGATAGTGGAAGCCACTCTTCCGGAACTAATAGTTTCATTAAAGCTCTACAAGAGGCTTTCCATAAGGATCTCACTACGCTCAACTCCAGTATCCATAATGTCCGGAGAGATATCTGCAACGATGTTAAAGCCTTAAAGTCAGGGTATGGCTAATCTTTCACTCTCCACATCCTGAGCTTCCTCCTCTACCCAAGACAGCCTTATCATACCAGTGGTCAATGATCTTGTCAATCACATGACAATGGATTTTTTGGGTACAAGTGCATGTTAACTCTTCTCAAGTGCATGTTTCCCTATTTTGATAAAGAAGATCAAGCCCATGCACTTAGGATGATTCCGGATATGATAAAGTCCTACAAAGAGCTCTAGGCATTTATAAAGCCCTATCAACTTCTTCCGGCCACTGCTGAAACCATTTTTGAGAAACGCTCCTAAGGTAATTTAGATTACTCCATCTACTCAGAAGCGTGGCAGAAGAGCTGGGACAAGAGATCATACATGTTAATAGATCCCCAACAAGATGAAAACAATAAGGGGGAGAAAAGCTCGACCAGCAAAGGAGGAGAGGATATGGACATAGATAGGTAAATGTGTAATTAGCTATTGATATTATGTAAAAATCTTGTAATAGATAGTTTCAAAAATTTTCACTTATATGTACTCTGTATCTGTAATTCTGAACTTCATTAATGTTAACCACTGTTAACAGCAGAAGTATATATATAGTGAAACACATTTATATAAAAATGCTTCTAAGTAGAATCTGTAATTGTACTTAAAAAATATAGAAGTCAGAAATAGAAAAAAATATTGGGGGAGTGGGATGCTTAGATTTTGGGGGAGCAAAATTTGTAAATGACTAAGTATCGAGAATCATACTTAGCTCATATAAACTCCTTTCCTTATGCTTAGTTGTCTTAGGTTTTTGTTTCCATCAAATGGGGGAGATTGTTGGGAAACAATGATCAGGAACACAATCAATTTGGATCAGGTTTGAAGAAAACAAAAGACCCAAGTATAAAAGAACCTAAGTAATTACATCCGGACACAAATCCAAATCATCCAGAGTCCAAGTCAAGTGAAGACAAACACCTAAGAATTAATGAAAGCATATGGTTAAAGTTTGGAAAGGAAACAAACTTTGAACCATTCAAGATCAGCATCCAAAAGACCTGATTGCTAAGCATCTGGAAGAAGACAGACCCAGAGATACTGAGTATGAAAACATCCGACTCAGATATCAAGACAATGGGAAAAGTTTCAATAATAACTTTTTCCCTCTATCTTTTGGTCTACATAGTCAAAGATCCTTTCCTCATGAGCACTACTAAAGAGATATCTCGCACTTTCCAGAAAAAGGACAGGACTAACACCGGAGAGAAAAAGGAAACAACCTTTTTTACCTAGACCAATAAGGAGGCGCGTGGAGCTCACACCAAAAAGCTACTAGTATAAAAGTTGGTATGACACTAAAAAACAAGGAAAATGATTACTGACATCTTTTCAGCCTCAATCCTAAGGATTCAAATGGGTCAAATTACTGTCTAATAGATTGATCAACGGCTCCGGAAGCGCCACATTCCACCTAATCAACGGTGAAGATTGAGTTATAGCTCACCAACCCACAACGGCTACATTTATGATCCAAGCCTATAAAAAGGGAGCTTCACAAGTTGAGAAGGTGTTGGTTGATTTCACAAAAGTATATACAAGAGAACTCGCTAGAAAGCAATCAAATTGACAAATCCCTCCAAGAACCAAATCATTCAAAATCAGTTTGTAAGGATTCCTAAGTGAGTTATAAACTCCAAAATCAAAACCTTTGTTGAAAACCAAAGTGCAAAAGATCTCCTACTTGGGTGAGTAGTGAGATTGGGATATAGCTTGAAATAGGTGCTTTGAGCGGGATCTCCCTGTAGGACTCAACTTAGATTCGGGGTAGAAGTCTAAGTGGTATATCTTGCTAAAGACAAAAGGACTCAGCTAGGAGTTGGTGCTTCTAGTGGTATATCCTACATCCGGAGACAATCTGTAAGGCTTGACTCCTGCCAGTTGGAAAGGAATCCATTAGTAAGCTCGGAGGAAGGAAACTTCGGGGACTGGACGTAGGCGGGGCTGAACCAGTATAAATCACTGTGTTTTATTCTTTAACTTTTTATTTTATTGCATTATATTATCATACTTGCATTATCCGGATCCATCCCCCGGATCATAATCAAACATGCTACACTTAAACTTTTTAAAGTCTATTAATTCCACGAAAAAAGGGTCATTCACCCCCCCCCCCCCTCTCTGACCAAACTCAGACCCTCACAGGGACCAACAAGAATGATTATCGAACAATATAATCAGGTAAAACCAATTTTGTCTCGACGGCAACAGGTGGATAGTTCCTTGATATGTTGCTAACATTTTCTCCTTTGTAATATCCAATAGATATGCTATAGAATTCTAATAGTCATCCAACATAGACATGATAGACAAAATAGTAAAGTCTAATGAGCACATGCTAACAAATGCAAAAGAAAACAGTCATCATCCAGTAAAAAAATATAAAAAAAGCATGCAATCATAAATTAAAAAAACAACTAATTCAAGAAAACCAGATGACTACTAATGTCTAGTAGATATTCTATAGAAATCAAATATATGTCCAATCGCCTAAGGGTAAACAATGATATCAGCCTTAATTTGAAATACTAACATGATTATAATTTAGGTCACTAACCAACAACGGTCTCAGCTTTAATTTGGAATACAAACACACCTTTCAACACCAAAAAATGATTGCTCCACCAACAACTTAATTAAATTGGTCGTTGATAACAAAATTATGATATATTATATATCTATTTGAAATCTATCGGATGTCCATTGGATATCTATAAGATGTCTAACACATTCAAAACCTACGTGACTATAATTTAGAACACTAACAGACAACGATTTCAGCCTTAATTTAGAATACAAGCACACTTTTCAACACCAAAATTGTTTGCTCCACTAGCATGCGAATTAAATTGGTCATTAATAACAAAATAACTACCTTGGCATTTTATCAAACAGATTGTGTGCACTTCAATATCTACTCATATGACATCAAACTCTCAATTACAACACGTTTAAAGTCACAAAAACCAGTTTAAATCATGAAATCAAGAGAATGAGCTCAAAACGAAATAAAAAAATATCACAAAACAGCTTCAAATTAATATTCAAATAACAAAAACAAAATGAACTACAAAAGAAAGAACTACAAAATCTTGAGAATACAAATCAGGAAACAGAATCAACCAAACAAAAACAGAACACAGAAGCACAACTTATTGAGAATACAAATCAATCAATGTGCGGAAAATCAAATGGAAGCAAAAGTAGAATGTAGAACTCATGACACAAAGAGAGAAGGCGAAGATCGGAGAAGATGAAATACAAGATCGAAAGAGAGAAACGCAGATCACAGAATGCTAATTACTGCCTAAAGAAGGAAGCTTATATACAGCGTATTGATGTAGATATTTAGGTAAATAAATATTAATTGAGAATTATTTAGATGACATGATAAAATTGTAAATATTTTAGAAATATTGAACCATCTTTACAAATTCCATTTTAAAACATTGCGGGGGAGAGTAAAGGATTTGCGCATACAATAATTTATACGTAATTAATATAAAATGAAAGGGTTATTTGGTACCTTTGTTTTTTCCATAGTTTGTCATTATTATCATTAGAGTGAATTTCATCCCAGTGATCGATGGTTGTTTTTTATTTTATAAAGTAATCATTATATTGCTCTTTTCCACCTTAAGATGAGTGGTGGTTATTTTAATCTAATGATAAAAAGGCAAGTAAAGGTTAAACAAATTAAGTACCAGAGAATAAGCCATTACACAATGAAATTGTTAAAACAACTACATAATACATGAAAGAGACAATACTATTACTAATGAAACTGAATTCATGGGATTATTGCATCAGCAGTTCCCAGGAGGATGAGCTTCGCTTCTACAAGGAAAACATCTGATTCTCCAAACCAAACTGGAAAGCACTTTTTCAGTCCTTCAAATTTATCGACTTTAAACCATCCTTGTTCTGGACTTATTCCCCTGAACCAGAAATCACCTGCAATATCATTCCAATCTCTTCATAATGTCCACTCAAACATTAACATAAAGCAACCCAGTGGAACCCATGAAAACAAAGAATAATACCTATAAGAGTAGATTGCCTGTCCTTTGACTCCTCTACAATCCTTAATCTCACTTTTGCATATATTCTGTAGCTCTGACTAAACCTTGTTGGATTTGCCAAAGCCAAATATACCGACAAGTCTGTTCCTTCCAAGTCTTTTCTACCCTTTGGATACACCTGAATCTTCCTGAAACCAACACTTTCAAGAAATCTAACCACAAATTGGTACAAAATTTTAGAATTCAAGCAGTCCATATACCATTCTGTGTTTCCATCTCCGAATATTTCGGAGCTGAGACATTCTTGGTTCATTTTGGTAGAGAATTTGTCAATCTTCCATGTGTGAGTTATAACAGGAGGTGTTTTGGACATGGATAAACATTCTGCTTTGCCTTTTGTCTTTGCTTGAGATAAAGACAGAATCTTTGCTCCGAATATACAAGAATCTCCCACTATGTAGCCATTCAATCTGTCGAAATCTATGCATTCATCGAGACCATGTTCGAGTTTTAATGGATGAAAGCATCTCTTCTGCGTCCCGAAATCTAAACCTGATTCACCATTACAAAAATTAATTTAGAAACATGTGAAAATTGAAATGTTGCCAGGCGAGGTATGTATTGAGTACCTGGAAAATGGTCATAATTTGTTTTCAAATACAAGTGGAATTCTGCTTTGACTTCCCAGCCAAGCTCTACTCTTTCTGCTAAAGCTAGGTAGAAAGAGAGGTGACTTTTCACCTTTTTCATTTTGTTTCCATTTGGATGAACAACCAATTTCCTGTTCTCACCAATATTGATATAAATCTATCAGTACAATAACCGCAATGCGTAAGAAGAAACCATACAAAAAGTGTACCATTTGTAGCCTCCAGCTTCAAAAACTGCAGATTTGTATATCTCCACTGTGTTTTTAATCATTGGGAAGTTTTGTATTGTCACTTCGTAATTGCGTGGCAACGATATATCTGGTAATAATTATTTCAGAAATAGTAGCATTTCATAAAAAGAATTGATAACGAGAGAGAGAGAGAGAGAGAGAGAGAGAGAGAGAGAAGAGTACCAGCTGCACTAAGATCACCCATGGCTATGAATCCAGAGAATCTGTGAAAAAAAACTAAATATAGGCGGAACGATGCCTGTTCTTGTATTTATAAGACTCGACAGAAAATAAATACGAGCTTTTTGGTTAAAGAATATTACTTTCTGATACATGAAAACTTGGAATAACTAAAACTTATTCCAGTCTCACCTTGCAAGCAACTACTGCTTTTTTTTGCAGTTTTTCTTGAACAACTCACAGGCATAGTTTATTGTTTCTGTATCTTTCTTTTTCCTTCTTTTGAATGTTGAATGTCATATTTGCCTTTTGTGCACCTGAAGTTCTCGAGAATCTCGTTTTGAGTCCGCTCGAAATAGGTGAAATGGCAAATTCCTCCATTTTTTTTGTCATACACAGCTTCTGTTGGTTATTGGCAGTTAAAAACTTTGATAACTAGGACACATTAAGAGCGTTTAATACACAACTAAGATTCACCCATAATCTCTTCGGAACATAAGAACAGAAGACAATCAATTGCAATATTACAACATATTTTACTTGATGCCTTTCTACAGTTTCAGAGGTCTAATTTTGCCACGAAATGTACAAATATATATGTATATAGATTCATCACACAATGTAACAAGACTTTGATCAATAAAAGAGATTCTTCTTTAATCAATAAAAAAGATTCTTTTTATAGTAAAAGGGAAAAGAAAAGTGATATTGTTGTAACAAAAGCTCGTGGTAGGATAAACAAATTTCGGCTCACCATTAAAATGATATTACATTATAACACTGTAGATCCTCGTCAAAGTGCATTGGCGACTCCAAGTACTCGGACCTCTGCTTCCACAAAGCAAACATCCTTAAACAAAAGGAAATCTTTTGACCTAGACAGATGATAATGTGGTATGAATCTTGACCACCCATTTCTTTCAATTGACTCATCGAACCAGAAATTATCTGCAAAAAACCAAAGGAAACCTAAACATATATATCGTTTTCCAATCAAGGAGAAGGAAACAAAACTAAGCATCTTCTAAGAAACAGAAACCCCAATTTTTACAAAATTTTGCAGAAGCCTAACAAAGCTCAAACATGGAGCATTAAGCAATACATACTGAAAAAATCTAATTTTACCTTTTGCAATAATGTGCCTGTCCTTTATTTGATCGAGGATGCGTAGAGTGACATCTGCATATATTCTACCCTTAATGGCAACATGATTTTCCAAAGACAAATATAGAGAAAGATGGGTCTGATTTCCGTAGCTTGTTCCCTTAGGATACAGCTCTATCCTCCTGAAACAAGCAGAAGTACTAGTCATATGGGCTAATACAATGTTTAGTTTTGCTTCATAATTTCATAGATTCGTATTTAATTGCCAAAAGAAACTGAAGCAATAGAAAGAAGTAGAAGAGTACCATTCGTGATCTCCAACAATGAATACATTGGAGCGCATAATCGGTTCCCTTATCTTAGAAAACTTTCCAATCTTCCAGGTAAACTTGGAAGGAGAAGCTTCATTTGATATCGAAAAGAACTCTCCTATGCCAGTTACTCTTTCTGGCCGAACTGAAACAATCTCTACTCCTAAGACACAAGTATCGTTCACAAGGTAACCTCTGCTGGGATCACAAAAGTTGTTAATATGCATGAATCGATCGAAGCCCCATTGAAGCTTCATTTGATGAAAACATCTTTCGTTTCCTTCGCCCTGAAAATCTAAGTTTGCCAATATAATAAAACTATTAACAAATGCTTCTGCTCTACTCAATTACATAACTGAAAGTAGGAACAATGAAAATGCTTAATCTATGAGCTGAAAAGGTTGATATTTGAGATTATGTTGTCTATAGCTGCAAATAATATAATCTACCTGGGAGTACAAAGTCATTGTGATTTTTCTGATCAAGCAAATACAACCTGAAAACAGCATAGACCATTTGAGCAGGCTCGACTTTGTCGGTCAATTCTAAGTAGACAGAGATGTGATGTTTCACCTCCTTTAACTGGTTTCCAGTTGGGTATAGAACCAATTTCCTGTCAGCAAGAAATACAGAACAATACAAATCAATCATCATTCAATATATTGTGAATAAGAAAACTAGAATCTCTATAATTCCACAAGAGCCTAAGATCAGAAAATAACTAACAGAAGAAATATAACGATTCTGCGCAAGGAGTTAAAAGCAGAAACATTAAGATGTAAAAACAATAGAGTACCATTTGCAGCCTTTAGCTTCAAATATTGCTGATTCGAATTTATTCTCTTCATATTCTAAGGCTGAAAATTTCTTTATTTGGAACATGTAATATGCTGGTAAATTATCTGATACAGATCATCAAAAATAGAATCTATTATGATACAACCAATATGCTTATAGCTAAAACTTTCTCTGGCGGAGAATAACATTAAACAAATGCAACAGAAAAACGAAAACAAACTTGTCAGGATACGACATGATTCATAACCAATTAGAGTTTGGAGGCGTACCAGTTTGCGAATCAGAATCCATATTAACAAATTCTCAGTAAGGTACAAATAAATGTAAAGCTACACTTGATAATGTATTTGTAAGAAATCAGAAATTTGTCGGAGAAAGATGAAAGCATAAAGACGTAGCAAAAAAAACCATGTAAGATTGGGATGAATAGCCCAGTCTAACAAATTATTCTTTGCTTGGAAGAGTAAATATTGCTTTGTAGTTTATTGACTTTGGATGGAATCAAATTCCTTCCTTGCAAAAGCCAATAGGAGACATATAGTGTATGCTTCTTATTCCTAGCATACCATACAAATATGAACTTTAGCTACATTACCAAATGAAAAAAACCTGAAACTTGGTTTAAAACCTTACATTCATTTTAAAAAATCGTAAAAAAAAACAAAAAAAGGCTGCAGAAAATGACTAATAGATCGAAAATATCATTTCCGTTGTTTATTCCGAATTCCCAATTTTTAGTCTTGAGCAGAAAAAAAAAACTTAAACCACATCAAATATTAAAAACCAAGAACCAAAAGTTAGGGCAAGCTATATTTTTTAATTCCCAAGTGAGTAGCTTTCATATTACAGATACTGTTCATTGCAACGGTGCGAACAATGAAATCAGAAGATAATTTTCTGCTCAACACATTCTGCCATACACTTCATACAACTGTTTTCCTGTGATCTACAATTGAACTATTCAAACTATCAGTAAAACTTTGATGCAGCAAGAAGCTTTATGCCACAGCTCCCTTGTTTGATATTTTTCGAAAAAATTTGCTGGACTCTTCCAGTTTTCAGCTATGAGGGTAATCCAGTAGATTTTGGCTTTGTATACCCAAGCTGAATTAGCTTCTCCACCAACTTTTTCTCCGCCTTTGCCTAACCCGAAGAGAAAGAAAAAGTATAAAGATCAAGACAAGTACTTGTATGCTCAACTCACCCACAAATAGGAAGAACATCGAGATTTGCAGTTTGCACCAGTCAAGTGAAGTGATCATGCGGAACAAATAATTAGAAAAAAGAAATTAATCTAAAGGGAAGATTGGTAAGCTATGACTAGTAAAATTATTTGTCGCATTCCGATATTGTTGGACAACTACGAAATGTATCAACTATTTAGGCAAATGAAGAAACAAGAATGTTTCTCTAAAACACAAAGCTAAGGTAAAAAAATTTCAAACCCCATTCATTAAGTCTTACAACATTTCAGTTATGCCTTTCAAAAATTCGGATTAATGGTAACTCTGTTCTTTTCGTTCACATAACTTAGGGACTAAAAAATGAACATCATTGATCTCTCCAAGATGGATTAAATAGAAGGCTCTCAGTTATGTTCGAGAGAAAGAAAAAAGAAGTACCTCAAGCATAGGACTGTTCTTAGGAATGTTACAAGCTAGAATTATATTGAGGCCAGTTTTTAACACTGTACAGAAACACTAAATCATATAAGAACAGACACAAAAAAAAATTGTCATGAAGAATTCAAATCCACAATGTCTACCTAATCGGCGACCAATGCCAGATCCTGTATTATCAGATACTCCTCCGAGTAAACAAGAAACACTAGCCGTATTATTCTGCAAGAAAGCATCCAATTCAGAGAAAGCAACAATTTCAGCGCCATGATTACACACTTGAGTGGTAGCTTACCGGGCGAGTGGGAGCAGCCGCATACAAGTGACCTAATTTAGCGGAGTTGCAGCTCACCCAAGCATATATCTGCAGCTCATGACGAGTCACTAGCAGTTCAATTTTAGGTGAACTAGAATAAGATAGTGACGGAGAAGAGGAAGTACCTGTTTGGGAAGGCGGATGATCTGGAAATGAAGGGTAACTTCATCGACGATTTCAGTGAAGCAGGTGACCTGCAAGCCACTGGAATCACTACCTGTAGCGAGGTCTTCTTGGCCGGAAGATGAATACGGCGGTTCTTGGACAATGAGATTTCCCGGAGAGCCTCCGAACGCATCAAATTCAGACGTCATTGTGCTAACGGAAAGGCAAGGCTAGACTAGAATGGGAGGAAACCCAAATAGGTCGTTGTTTGAGCTAAAAGTTGAATGACACGCTTTTGACCTTAAACGACAAGTCGTCTTTTATTGTTAGTTGTCGGTTCCAATTTAAAAATGAATGATTTAAGTTTCATCTTTACTAAATTAACCTTTTATGTTTTCTTTACATTTTCTGATCAAATTTAAATTTTTATTTTTCTTTTATACATTCTATATAAGCAGTGGAGTTAACTATTTTTCCCTCATTACCTGCAATCTTTTCTTATTAAAATGCATTTTATGCATTCTAATAGCCTTGTTTTGTGTTTAATTAATTCATTATTATTTTGGATATTAGTTTATCTGTGAGCATATTTTTGTTTTGTTAGGAACAAGTCTAAGAGTTGATAAAAATGAAGATATCGAGCAATTATTAGAGATTATGTTGGATTCTATGACTTGAAGTTGTTATTGGGGATGATTTGACGCAACCCATATTCTTTATTACTTCGACTTAACCGATTCCCATCATCAACCACATGTGACTAGACCTGCTCATCAGGCCGGCCGGGTTCGAGCCGGGCCTTGTCAGGCTTTACACTAAAAGTCTCAGCCTAAGCTCGGCCCAGCCCACACTATTATAACTTCAAGCTCGGGCTGGGCTTGGGCCGGGCTAGGCCGAGTTCGAGCCGGGCTTACAATATCGTTATACTTTTTTATCTTATTTAGTTAACTCCCGAAATATATTTAACTAACACAAAATCGGAAAAAAAGATAAATAATAATGAGATTAAAATCTAATAATATAAGAAGGCGAAATCAAAATCAAAACAGAAGTACAGGGGAAGAACATTAGAGTAATTTCCACCATTGTTCTGTCCACCGTTAAACTTTTGATGTTGAAACAAATTTATATAATTGGGCTTTCATATCCAATCTTTAGCCCAATGGCTAAAAATAATTACAAATCCAATAGTTTTATTTGTTTAATTCTTCGAGACATATATTATTTGGATTCAAATATATTTATTTACTCCTGTAGATAATATGAAAATAATATGTTTGCCCGTCTATAGGTGGCCAATATATGAGACGAATCTAATTCATCTCATTCCTATATAAAATATGAGCAATAGCAATATATTACAAAGCTAAAATAGTATTAATAAGATTATTTCAATGCTCAGGCCGGGCTCGGGCCGGATTTGGATATTTATATTAATACCAAGTCTGGCCCATAAAACTTCAGGCTTAGTCGAACTTGAACTCGGACCGAACTTAAAAAAAATGTGAATATCTAAGCCCGATCTATAAAAACGGGCTTGAACTGAATCCAATAAATAGCTCGCCCGCAAACAAATCTACATGTAACGTAGAGGTCAATTTAATTTCTTTTGACATAGAAGTTAATTAAGATGTAGGTACTTCTCCGGCAATTATTTAGTGGAATGATAACTCCTAATATACAGAGGTTCATTTTCTTTAGCTGCGACGTGGACATTTAAATAATTAGTGGGATGAGAAATTGGAACAGGCACAGTCCACTACTTCAACGTGCTCATCATTTGCTAATTATTTGGTATTGCTTAAGTAAGGTCTTGAGTTCGAGTCCTAATGAATGCAGAAAATTCTTATTGTGAGACTCACCCACCACAGGCAGGTGCGCGATCCGGGTCGAATCTGGACGTAGTTAGAGCAAAACTCCGATGAACCAGATGGACATTAAAAAAAATTAGTTTTATTTAATGTATTTAAGTAGCATATGTCTATTTTTTAGGAGACACTTTCTTTACACAGATAAATAAATATTGTAATTAGCTTTATAGTTTTTACTTCCTCTAATCTAATCAAAAGCTAATTCAATTCTCGATTCCATTTATTTGTGAGGTCTAAATTTATGTTATCTTTCTTTATCAATTTACTATTTATTTATTTTGGTTCTCTAAAGGTTATTTTAGTTCTTTTAATTATTTCAAAAAGCGTGCATTGTTTCAATTGAAGAATTTCAATATTGGTATACAAATCGATTTCATCCGAAATTGTCCCATTTGTTTGTATAGTATCAAATTAAGATATCTCAGCCTTAAGAAATAAACAATCTAGCTTAAACGAGTCAAACATTCTGACAAATTAGCTTGAATCGGGTTTTCCTTAATTCATAATGCAATTACCAAGTTAAACTAAGTAAACGTTTTTCGAAGTACTATGGTTTAGTTAGGATTAGTCATAGAGTGTCTCGTGGCTAGTTTAAAAATAAGGGAAATTTGGTTATTTAGAAGTGTCTTCGGTAACTATAACCGGTTTAGCAAAACTTGATTTAGAACTATCTTTAAACCGAAGATCGAATGAAGGAATGAGATTGGATTATGTCTTTGATTGGATGCCTTTTTAGAATTGTTTTTAACTAGTTTTCAGTTTTGTGTTTTGTGTTTTTAAAATTTTCACCAAAACCTCCAAACCCCCTCTAATTTATTTTCTTGCAGTTTCTATTCAGTAAAAAGGTTTGTCAAAGTTTAGCACTCCCTGTAGGATCGACCTTGCTTCCACTATCACAAAATTTTAGCAGGTTTATTAAATTTGACGAATTCGACACTCGCCACTTCTCCACTTCTTTCTATTCTCCTTGCTTCTCTCTATTCTCTCTACGATCTCTTTAAGGTTTCACCTTCTCTGCATTATTTTATTTTGCTCTTCTAAGCAACGATCATCTTCTCTGCATATTTCGATTCTCTGAATCAGGTTTTGCTATATTTTTAAATGTGATTTTGATTTTCATTTTCAATTTTGAAATTTTGATATATTTTTTTTATCTATTTTTGAATCTGATTTTGATTTTCGTTTGAATCTCTGTAGAATGGATTGTGTTCATGTTTCGTTACACTGCTCTTGATTATTGGACTGATGATTTTAGATTATTGGATATAAAGAGTTATGCACATAAGGTGTTTGATAAATTGCCTGAATGATGGTGAGATTGTTGGATATAAAGTTCTTAAAGTTTTGCTTTCAATTTCATCAGGCTTTGATTTGATTCACAACGTTTGATTAGAGCTTTTTGACTTTCTATTTTGAACGATAACAATTAAAGATATTTGATGCGATTTTGTCAAATCTGTATTTGATTTTGCATTTTCATTTTTTTGCATATCTGGTAGTTACCTGGTAGGTATCTGGTAGGAAGTTGATAGTTTTCTAAATTCATAAATTTGTTTGTTTATAGCTTTTTGAATTTCTGTTTGAATGATAACAATGAAATATATGACTCCTATAAGGTTTTTACCAGATATTGAATAGTTGAGAAAAAATTTTTGAATGAATCTGGTAGTTTTATTATTGCATTTGTTATGAAATATATGCTTCTTTTAGAAAGTAAATTATGATTATGCTATTTTTTTATTTTTTGATCTTATTGTGAGTATGAAGTAGGAAAGTGGTAGGGTGTGGGTATGTAATTGAATATGTTGTTTTTCATTCACATTCTTTATAAGTTGTGTAAATAATGAACATTTATCATCTAGTACGTATCTGGTAGGTAAGTGGTAGTTACATGGTAGGAAGATGTTATGCATATGAATTTGTTTTAATCATTCTTAATATGTATTTATATGTTGTTATATGACCAATTTATGTCTAATGTAGTTTTATTGTTGCATTTGTTATGAAATATATGCTTCTTTTATAAAGTAAATTATGATCATGCTATTTTTTTTATTTTTTGATCTTATTGTGAGTATGTAGTAGGAAAGTGATAGGGTGCTGGTATGTAATTGAATATGTTTTTCAATCACATTCTTTGTATATTGTGTAGATAATGAACATTTATCATCTGATAAGTATCTGGTAGGTAAGTGGTAGTTACGTGGTAGGATGATGCTATGTATATGAATTTGTTTTAATCATTCTTAATATGTATTTATATGTTATTGTATGACCAGTATATGTCTAATGTATTTTTATTGTTGCATTTGTTATGAAATATAAGCTACTTTTACATTGTAAACTACGATTCTCCTATTTTTTTATCTTATCGTGCGTATGTAGTAGGAAAGTGGAAGAGTGTTAATATGTAATTGAATCTGTTGTTGCTCATTTACATTCTTTGTTGATGTTAACCTTGGTACAGTGATTAGTTTTCTTTTTCTCTATTTTTGCATCATATTTTATTTTCATTTTTTAATCTATGTAGAATGGGATCCTCTTCCTCTTTTGATGTACTATTATGGTTCTTGGATTGGCGACTTTAAATTTGTCCAAAATTGTTGGTGTTGAGATCTCTAGCTCTTCAAGTTTTGGTGATTTCAAAAAACTTTTGTTTGACAGCTTGAGGCTAGATGATAAGTTAGAAGATTTAAAAATTGAATTTCAAGTTTCTGCTGGAGATCCTTCCATGGAAATAAAATTTGAATAATGTATCTTAAAGTGATTGAACCAGTTATGTAACTGGTATCTAACTTGTAAATATCTGGTATGAAGAACAACTGTGTTAAATGTGTTATGCATCTCCTGAGAAACTGGTAGGAAACAGGTAATTGTTATAGTTGAAACTTTATGATTCCGCCAAAGGAGAATTACAAAGATGATGTACATGTTACATCAAACCAAGATGTGATTGAATTCATTCAAGGGAATGCACCAAATGATAATGTAAAGGAGATGTTGTATCACACATATAATGACATGTATGGTTCGCTGTAGTTTGATTCAGAACGGAATAAGTTATTTTTTTCAGTTTCATGTGATTTAGAACAAGTTTTTTATAGTTTAATTTAAAATTTTAGATCGTGAAGAATTTGATTAAGAAAAAGTTTGTAAATAACCTAGATAAAATACAGATTGATTACAATAAATTTACAAAATAAATAAAAACAAAAAACAAAACACAAGTAATGGAATACAAAATAGGTAGGAAACTGATAGGTAAGTGGTAGATACCTAGTATGAAAAATCATTCTAGTGAAACTTGATTTGTAATCAGTAAAAGAAATCATAGTAGTCTGCAATAAATTTATGTCAATGCTAAACATGTAGAAAACTAGTAAGATCCAAGAATCCATTAAAAAGACAAATTACATCAAATCTGGTAGGATACTGGTTACAATCTGGTATCAATACCTGAGTAACCAAATATTATCAAAAGTATCATTAAAAAATGAACAAACAGTAAATTGACATCTTTAAAATGATTTCTTAACAATCAAAGGTACAAAAGCCGAGTTTATATAACTTCTAATTAATAACAACAAAAAAATGGTTAGAATAATAAATGATTTTATTAGGAACAAAAAGACAAAACAACACTTAGCTCCCGAATAAGTTCTCTTGTTATGGCCTCTAACTCCACAAGAGCTGCAACGTACACTGACATTCCTCTCTAGCTCATAAGCAGCCCTAATTCTATGTTTCATCGGTCTCTCAACTCTTACAATAGCGTTCCACGAAAGAATAAGTTGATCTTTAATATCTAGATGTATTTCCCAATAATTTGAATGAGCAACAACATATACTACTACATACCAGGACCCTACCACTTTCCTGCTACATATTCACAATAAGATTAATAAATCAAAAAATTGGAGAATCATAATTTACTTTGTAAAAGTAGCATATATTTCATAACAAATGCAACAATAAAACTATATTAGACATAAACTGATCATATAACAACATATTACTACATAATAAGAATGATTAAAACAAATTCGTATATATAGCATCATCTTACCACGTAACTACCACTTACCTACCAGATACCATTTTTATATGTTTTTAATTCCTGTTTTTAATTCAACAGAATCTGGTAGATATCTGGTAAGTAACTGGTAGGTAATTGATAAGAATCGTATTTTCATATGTTTTTAATTTCTGTTTTTAATGTTGGTCCCTGTGAGGGTCTTTATAAGGGCAGAGGGGGGTGAATGCCCTTTTTTCGCGGAATAAACAGACTTTGAAAAGTCTTAGTGTAACGTGTTTGATTATGATCCGGAGGGTGGATACGGATAATGCAAGTATGACAATATAATGCAATAAATAAAGAAAAGAAAATAAAAAAATGGTGATTTTATACTAGTTCGGCCCCGCCTAAGTCCAACCCCCGTAGTTTCCTTCCTTCGAGCTTATCCACTAGTGGATTCCTTTCCAACTGGCAGGAATCAAGCCTTACAATTTATCACTGGATGTTAACCCCTTTCGGATGTAGGATATACCACTAGAAGCACCAACTCCTAGCTGAGTCCTTTAGTCTTTAGTAGGATATACCACTTAGACTTCTACCCCAAGTCTAAGCTGAGTCCTACAGGGAGATCCCACTCAAAGCACATACTTTAAGTTGTATCCCAATCTCACAACTCACCCAAGTTGGAGATCCTTGCACACTTGTTTTCACAAAGGTTTTGGTTTTAGATTTCCTTAAGTTTATAACTCACTTAGGAATCCTTACAACAGATTTATTTTATTTGATTTTTGGAGGGATTGTGATTACTGATTGCTTGAGCAAATTTTCTTGTGAATAGTTTTTCAAATCAACCAGCCCACCTTCTCAATGTGTGAAGCTTTCCTTTTATAGGCTTCTGTCATAAATATAGTCGTTATGGGTTGTTGAACTTGTAATAAATCTTCACCCTTGATCAGGTTGTATGTGGCGCTTCCGGAGTCGTTGATCAATCCGTTAGATAGTAATTTGACCCGTTTGATTTCTTGGGATTGAGGCTGAAAAGATGTTAGTGATCGTTTTCCTTGTATCTTAGTGTTACACCAACTTTTATACCAGTAAATTTTTGGTGTGAGCTCTACGCGCCTCCTTATTGGTCTAGGTGAAAAAGTTTGTTAACTTTTTCAGACCGGTGTCAGTACTTTTGTACTTTTTCAGTCCGCCCCCAATAGAAGTTTGAAATTCAAAAAGTGACAGTTACCTTTAATCGCTTTTACTGCCATATGTCATTATTGTCTGCTTACGTGGCAGTGTTTCTTCCGGAATAGATTTCTCTCCAATGCTTCTTCTCTTCCGGATTTGTCTTGCCAAGGATCCAAATTGATTTTGGATTGTCTTCCGGATTGACTTCAAATTGGATTTGACATACTAATTAATTCCCTTAGCTTCCCAAATTGATCTTTACTTAGTGGCTTAGTAAAGATGTCTGTTCACTGCTCATTTGTTGGAATGTATACTAAGGCAACATCCTTTTTCATCACATGATCCCGAATGAAATGATGCCTTATGTTCTCATGCTTCATCCTGCCATGGAGTATTGGATTCTTTGACACATCAATAGCACTTTTGTTTTCACACATAACATTCACACATCCGGATTGAACTCCATAGTCTTTAAGTTATTGCTTGATCCACTAGAGTTGAGCCACATAACTTTCAGCTGCCATATATTCTGCTTCTCTAGTAGATAAGGCAACTGAAGTTTGCTTCTTGCTGTACCATGACACTAAGCAATCTTCTAGGAAATGGCAACCTCTGGATGTACTCTTTCTCTCAAGAGTATCTCTGTCATTATCTGCATCAATGAACCATTGGAGTGTGAAATCTCCATTACTAGGATACTATAGCCCAACTTTAGTGGTTCCTAGTAGGTATCTAAGGATCCTTTTTACAGCTTTGAGATGAGAGTCCTTGGGATTGGCTTGATATCTTGCACAGCAACAGACTGCATAATGTATGTCAGGCCTGCTAGCTGTCAAGTATAGGAGTGAGCCAATTATCCCTCTATAGAGCTTCTGATCAACATCTTCTCCTTCATAATCCTTGGATAGGATTGTATCTTATCCCATTAGAGTGGGCATAGGCTTACTCTTGTCCATTTCATTCAAGATCTCCCTGGTGTACTTTGATTAGTTAATGAATATCTCATCCGGAGTTTGCTTGATTTGTAAACCAAGGAAGAAATTGAGTTCTCCAATCATGGACATCTCAAATTCCTTCTACATTTGAGAGCTGAATTCCTCACCCATCCTTTCATCAGTTGCTCCAAATATGATATCATCCACATAAATTTAGACTAGAATAATATCATTTTTCTTCTTTTTTATGAAGAGTGTGGAATCTACCTTGCCTCTGATATAACCCTTGGATATAAGGAATGAGGTGAGTCTCTCATACCAAGCTCTTGGTAGTTACTTTAGTCCATAGAGAGCTTTCTTTAGTTTGTAGATATGATCCGGATGCTTTGAGTCCTCAAATCTAGGTGGCTGCTTTACATAGACTTCTTCCTGGATAACTCCATTGAGAAATGCACTTTTGACATCCATTTGGAACAATGTAAATCCTATGAATGATGCAAAAGCACATAAAATCCGGATTACTTCCAGTCTTGCTACAGGGGCAAAGGTTTCTTCAAATTCAATCCATTCTTGTTGATTGTAACCTTGGGCAACCAATCTTGCCTTATTCCTTACCGTAATTCCGGATTCATCAAGCTTGTTTCGGAATACCCATTTGGTACCAATGATTGACTTTCCCTTTGGTGGTGCCATTAGATCCCATATATCATTCCTGGTGAATTGATCAAGTTCTCCTGCATTGCCATCATCCAGATTTTATCTCCTTCAGCATCTTGAAATTTCTTTGGCTCAATGAGAGAGACAAAAGCAGCATGGCTTCTACTGGATGATTTCTGTGAGTCCGGATCTCCCTTTGTAAGCCTTCGTGCTGAACTAGGACTTGCTCTATTTCAGCTTCAACCACTCCTTCTTGGCCTTCATTGAAGCCAATCTCCTGTGGGTTGAGATTAACCTGTTGTACTTTTGGATCAAAAGATATTCCTTCATCTTCCTCTTTGTACTTCTTAATTTGGAATGAATCAGGAATTCCTTCTTCCTTCTTTTCTCCAGATTTTTCAGCTTCTAGAACTGGATCTTTAGGAGTTAAACTTCTTTTACCTGCGTGGTTAGTCTCATCAAAATCTACATGTATTGACTCTACCACAGTTTGGGTTCGCTTATTGAAGACTCTATAAGCCTTACTATGTGTTGAGTAGCCAAGGAAAATTGCTTCATCAGATTTAGGATCAAATTTTCCTAGTTGCTTTCTATCATTTAGGATATAGCATTTACATCCAAATGCCTTAAAGTACCCAATTTTGGGTTTTCTTCCCTTCCAGATTTCGTATGGGGTATTTTTAATGGTTTTTCTAATGAGAGCTCTATTCAAGATATAGCATGCTATATTTACGGCCTCTCCCCAAAAGTATTTTGGCAAACAATTTTCATTCAGCATTGTTCTAGCCATTTCAACTATGGTCCTATTCTTTCTCTCAACAACTCCATTCTGTTGAGGAGTGTGAGGGGCAGAGAAGTTATGCTCAATGCCCTTGGAGTCATAAAATTCAGCAAACTGCCTATTTTTTAAATCTCCACCATTATCACTCCGGATGTGTGCAATGCTTATGCCATATTCTACTTCTATCCGGATGAATGTTTTTGAGAATTGGTCAAAGGCCTCACTTTGCTTGCCAGCAAGAGCACCCAGGTATATCGAGAATAATCATCCACAATGACCATGGTGTATTGTCTTCTACCTAAACTCAATGGTTTGATTGGACCAAAGAGATCAATATGCAAGAGCTTAAGTACTCTTTTAGAAGGAATGTAGGAGATGGAAAGGGAAGCTTTTCTTATGTTGTTTACCTAATTGACATGCAGTGCATAAATGATCCTTATCAAAAGCAACCTTAGGCAAACCCACTACTAATTCCTTTTTGGCTAGTTTGGACAGGAGGTTCATGCTAACATGTCCCAACCTCCGGTGCTATAGCCATGATTCTTCTTCTTTAGACACCAAGCAGATATTCTTTTTCTCATTTTTAATATTAACAGAATAGACATTGTTTACTCTAGGTGCATAAAGAATAAGTTGATTAGACTTACTATCATGGATTGAGCATCCTCCGGAATCAAATGTGACTCTTCTTCCCTTGTCACAGAGTTAGGCTACACTTAATAAGTTGAACTTCAATCCATCAACCAATGAGACATCTTCAATTTTTAATTCAGATCCAATAGTTCCATGTCCAATGATCTGTCCTTTTTTATTGTCTCCAAAGCTCACTTTGCTTCCTTTCTTCCGGGTTAATGTGATGAAGGCCTTCTCATCACCTGTCATGTGCCTTGTGCATCCACTATCAATGTACCAAGTGTGTTGATCTACTGTGGATCTAAGGCATACCTGTAAAACAGATCAAGTGGATTTGGGTACCCAATCAGATTTGGGTCCTCTCGGGTTAATAACCATCTCAGGCTAAGGATTAACATCATAATAACCATTTTATAATCTACATAATTTAGTAATATGATTGTTTTCCCATAAAACCTACACCCTGAGATGGGTTTGTTCTGCTTTTGCTTCTTTTTTATCTTTTCCAGATCCTCCTTCCTATAGTTTCCTTTATATCCAGCTTCTTGCACACTTGTGGATGGTCCGAAATGTGTCCGAAAGCTGGTTGGAGGTGCAATTTCTGTCGCATAATTCCTCTTCTGATTGGCAGGTTGTTGGGTGTAATTCACCTTAGCCTTTCCCTTTTAAGCAGCAGTATATCTTTGGGCTTGTGGTTGTCTGTTAACTTCTTTCACCTTTTGGTTAGAGGGCTTTTGAATTCCTTTGGCAGCATGATGTGGATTTCTTGATATAGCTTTCATTTCCTTCTCTGTAGAGAATTGAATTTCCATCTGAATGCCTCCTTAATCAGGGCTATATCTCTATCCAGCCCAATCAGATTGGCACTTAGCATTTGCACTTGATTCTACAAGTAGTTCTCCTCAACTTTATTAATGTGCTCTGTTGTTCTTATCAAGTTGACATCTTGTGCCAAGGCTTCATTATCCTCAGCGATCTCCAATACTTGTCTTCTTAAGGATTTGATTGCGTTTGCATTCTTCTTCACACTCTTGATCACAATAGATAAAGTTCTAGCAATGTCAAGATTAAAAGCATAATTAGAATAAGAGTTTACCTCAGTGTTTGTTGTTTCTGATTGTGATTCTTCGATTTGCACTATATCTTGCTTAGAGGCATTCCTTCCGAATTGCTCTGCTTCCGGATCAGTCAGTGCCATGAATGCACAGTTGGCAGTCTCTTCTTCTTCTGTTGAAGATGAGCTGCTACTTTCTTCACTGTTGCTCCAGGTTGCCACCATTGCCTTCTTTTTTAACTTCTTGGTTCTCTTAAGCTTGGAAAATTTTGTTTTGAAATGACCTTTCTCTCCACATTTAAAACAAGCAGCTTCTTTTTCCGGATCCTTCTTTTCTTCCGGATTCTTTCTAGGCCTGTATCTTTTGGATGTGCCTTCTTTTGATTTTCGGGATTCATACTTTCTTAATTTCCTTCTATCTTTCTTTTGTATCATTCTGTTGAGTTTTCTGGTCAATATAGCAAGTTGATCTTTGGTGCTCAGTGATTCAGTGATTTGCTCTTCTTCTCCGGATGAAGCTGATCCGGTGGATTCTGCCTTTAAAGCAATAGCTTTCTTCTTTTCTTCTGGCTTTTTCTCCTGTTGACTATATCTTTCCAGAGACAGCACTTGAGTCAAGAGATTCCCAATGAGCTCATCATAACTGTAAACATTTAAGTCATGAGCTTCCTCAATAGCACTCTTTTTGCTATCCCACTCCTTGGTAAGACTCCGGAGCACCTTTTTCACCATTTCAACTTCAGAAACTTCCTTTCTAAGCCTCTTCATTTCATTCACTAGATTGGTATATCTAGTGTTCATGCTACTGATGGATTCTTTTGGCTCCATTTTGAAGGATTCGAGTTTTTGATGGAGTAGATCAATCTTTGCTTCTTTCACTTTACTTGTTCCTTCATAAGTTACCTCCAGCTTCTCCCAGATCTCCTTTGCAGTCTCACATCCGGATATCATGTTGAACTCTGTTGCACTAAGAGCACAATGAAGCATGTTAATAGCATTTACGTTCTCACGCAACTTTTTAAAATCATTCTCATCCCATAAACGCGATGGCTTTCGGGTGATCATACCTTCTACTTCATGAGTAGGCTCATATGGGCCATCCTTGATAACTAACCATGCTTGCATGCTTTGTGCTTGAATGAAGTTCTTCATCTAGTTTTTCCAGAACGTGTAGTGTTCACTAATGAAGAGTGGAGGACGGGTAATGGAATACCCTCGGGAAGGAGTTATGAGTTTTGGAAACTCATTTTGATATTTGAATCAAAATATATGAACCTTTAGCTCAAAATTGTTAGATCTCTAGTCTGAGCACTTGCTCTGATACCACTTATTGGCCCCTGTAAGGGTCTTTATAAGGGCAGATGGGGTGAATGCCCCTTTTTCATAGAATAAACAGACTTTGAAAAGTCTTAGTGTAGCGTGTTTGATTATGATCCCAAGGATGGATTCGAATAATGCAAGTATGACAATAAAATGCAATAAATAAAGGAAAGAAAATCAAACACGGTGAGTTTATACTGGTTCGGCCCTGCCTATGTTCAGTCCCCGGAGTTCCTTCCTCCGAGCTTATCCACTAGTGGATTCCTTTCCAACTGGCAGGGATCAAGCCTTACAATTTATCTCCGAATGGTAACCCCTTCTAGATGTAGGATATACCACTAGAAGCACCAACTCCTAGCTGAGTCCTTTAGTCTTTAGTAGGATATACCACTCAGACTTCTACCCCAAATCTAAGCTGAGTCCTACAGGGAGATCCCACTCAAAGCACCTACTTAAAGTTGTATCCCAATCTCACAACTCACTCAAGTTGGAGATCCTAACACACTTATTTTCACAAAGCTTTTGGTTTTGGATTTCCTTAAGTTTATAACTCACTTAGGAATCCTTACAACAGATTTGGATTTATTTTATTCTCGGAGGGATTGTGAATACAGATTGCTTGAGCGAAATGTTCTTGTGAATAGCTTTTTCAAATCAACCAGCCCACCTTCTCAATGTGTGAAGCTTTCCTTTTATAGGCTTCTGTCATAAATGTAGTCGTTGTGGGTTGTTGAACTTGTATTAAATTTTCACCCTTGATCAGGTTGTATGTGGCGCTTCCGAAGCCGTTGATCAATCTGTTAGACAGAAATTTGACCCGTTTGATTTCTTGGGATTAAGGCTGAAAAGATGTCAGTGATCGTTTTCATTGTATTTTAGTGTTACACCAACTTTTGTACCAGTAACTTTTTTGTGTGAGCTCCACGCTCCTCCTTATTGGTCTAGGTGAAAATTTTGTTAACTTTTTCAGTCCGATGTCAGTACTTTTGTCCTTTTATCTGAAAGGTGCAAGCTGTCACTTTTGTCTTGTTCATGGGGAAAGGATCTTTGACTATGTAGACCAAAAAGGTGGAGGGAAAAGCTATCTTTGAAACTTTTCCCATTTTCTTGATATCTGAGTCTTCCGGATGCTCTTAGACTCAGAGTCTCTGGATCTGTCTTCTTCCGGAGCTAGTGCAATCAGTTCTTCCGGATAGTGGTCTTAAAGGATTAAAGTTTGTTTCCTTTACAAACCTTATCCTGATGATTCCAGTATATGCTTAGGTATTAGATTTCTTCAATGGATGACCATGTGGTTGGATCTTGTCCGGATGTCTCCATTTGGATTTAGGAGATTAAGTTTTTGTTTCCTTCAAACTTGATCCGGATATTTTAGTTCAATTTTATGATCCGGATCATTGTTTCCCAATATTTAGTTCAACAGAATCTGGTAGGTAACTGGTAAGAATCGTATTTTCATATGTTTTTAATTCAACAGAATCTGGTAGGTATCTGGTAAGTATCTGTTTTTAACTCAACAGTTGAAAAAAGTTTTTGAATGTATCTGGTAGGTATCTGGTAAATATCTGGTAGGATGCTAGTAAATTCATGAAATAATGTAGAAAGTTGTTACAAACATAAAGTTGGTGGATTGAACAAACTTCCAATGAAATATAAGGTTCATACCAGATTCCTACTAGATATCTACCAATTACTTACCAGATATTGAACATTTATAAAAAAGTTTTTGAATGAATCTATAGGAATCTGGTAAGTACGTCAATTCCAACCACAAACAGTCTTGAGTAAGGCAGAATACTTATACTCGATAACACCTACATATTTTTCATTCCATGATCTGCTGCATGCAGTTTCAGCGGCACAATCTGCTGCTGTCCATCCTGCCATTTCAATCCAGATTATAGTTTAAACCAAACCATAACAAACATATATTTGAGGAACTATCACAGCTTACTTCTTCAGCTGATGTGGACAAAGAGGAAAGCCCGATCTTATTTTTTGAAATTGAAATAACATCTTGACCCCACACCGAGAAACCAGATACTCCATCCGAATGAACTTTATAGACGGTGGGTTCGGGTAGAGAATTCCTGGATAACCAAATATTACACTCAATTAAACAAATAACATACTAGAAAAGATAGACTATACCAAAAACCAATGCAAAATTCTGATTTCGGTTTAGATGGCATATTAGCGAGTCTCAAGCTGAATGAAGCAGAATTTGTGGCTAATTTTGGTAAAGATTCATACAGTTTCACTTGAGGCTTACAATAATTGACTTGAAAGAAACAAATAAGCTCTATAGGTAAGAAAACAACTGTGATATGGCAAAAAGAAACTATTGAGCTCTCAGATTTAAATGAAATGAGAAAGTCAAGAAATACCATCTTAAGTCCCAAATTCGCAGAGTCTTGTCAAGAGAACTGGAAACTAGCAAATGATTACATCAAGTGGACATACAAAAATACCAAATTCAATAACAAATTGAAACGATTCGATTACAAGAGCGATATTTTCGTCATACTTAACAGCAAATTCTCAAATAACCATCTTCAGTTCCAACCACAAACAGTCGCGAGTAAGGCAGAATACTTATACTTGACAACACTGACATATTTTTCATTCCATGATCTGCTGCAAGCAGTTTCCGCGGCACAATCTGCTGCTGTCCATCCTGCCATTTCAATTCATATCAAAGTTTAAACTTTAAAGCAAACCATTAAAAACATAGATTTGAGGAACTATCATAGCTTACCTCTTCAGCAGATGTGGACAAAGAGGAAAGCCCGATCTTATTTTTCGAAATTGAAATAACATCTTGACCCCACACCGAGAAACCAGATACTCCGTCCGAATGACCTTTATAAACAGTGGGTTCGGGTGGAAAATTCCTGGATAACCAAATATCACACTCAATTACAAAAGTAACATATTAGAGAAGTGACAGACTATACCAAAAACCAATGCAAAATTCTGATTTCGGTTTAGATGGCATATTAACGAGTCTCGAGAGACCGAATGAAACAGAAGTGGTGGCTAATTTTGGCAAAGCTTCATACAGTTTCAGTCGAGGGTTTAAAAGAATTGACTTGAAAGATACAAATCAGCTCTATAGGTAAGATAACAACTATGATATGGCAGAAAGAAATTATTGAGCTCTCAGATTAAAATGAAATGAAAAAGTCAAGACATACCGTCTTAAGTCCCAAAGTCGCAGAGTCTTGTCAAGAGAACTCGAAACTAACAAATGATCCTCAGGTGCCGCCAACTGCATATATATAAAAGGTTAAATCTCCATAGTGAATTAGAACTTAGGCCCTGTTCTCTTGGACTTCAGTTAAAACCACTTCAGTTCAGTTCAGCTATGCGTAGTTATAAATTTACACTGAAATAAGTTCAGTTCAGTTCAGCTCACTTCAGTTCAGTTCAGCCAACTTCAGTTCAATTCAGCTTTCAGAAGTTGTCAGAAGTTGAAAAGAACAGGGCCTTAGAAGTGATGTTCTGCTAAAAATTTTACTGTACCTTTGTCACATATCCATCATGAGCCCTCCAAGAAGCAATGACATTTCCGCTTCTCAAATCAAATAACCTACAATGACCAGAACTTAGTCCAGATGCAATCCATGATGGCGAAGAAACAGTTCCATCAGCCGGAGTTTTGTCAGATCCACATGAGCATACAGCAGAGACAAGAGAAGGAAAGGTAGTTTCAACAGTATCACCCCTCCAGAGATGCAATTTTCGACCCAGAGCAACATCAATGAACCTGTGTTGTTCAAAAAAACAATATTAGATTAAAAGTTTAGAACTAAGATTTCTACTAGGTTAAAATGAATCTCAACTGTAACAAGTCACCTGAGGGAGCCATTTCCAGTGCCAACTACAAGCATTTCAAGAGATTCTAAATGATGTATACGAGTGTACATGCTCCCATCGAATGCACTATTCAATAATCCACTTGATAATGTATTAGAATTCATCATGTGGAGATGATCGGCATTAATCTTTGGCATGGAAGACGATGGACTTGCAAGATGTGTAGAATCAACTGACTGTTCAGCAAAAAGTGACACCATTTTTCCTGTTCTGCTATCCCAAATGTGAATAGTTCCATCACAGGATGTTACCCTTCCACTGGTTGATAATACACAGATGTCATTCACAACCTATGAGTTTGCGGAAGCAATCAGTAGTATATCCATCCTTAGTCACAGGCTCAGAGCTATATCAATATAAAAGAGATTAACGAAAAATCATGGAATTAATTATATGCCCTAGTACTAATTTCATTTACGACAACGGAAACATACCAACAGGTGGGAGCAACAAAAGTGCGGCAACAATTTTAAGAAAATTGGTCCATAAAGATTTCGGTTCTCAATAGAGATGTATAAAACTTGTTATGCACCAGAGCATACGTGTCTCTTAAATGTAAGGGCTTGTTTGGTTCATGGAATGGCAATTCCGTGGAATAGAAGAAAAATGAATGGAAAAGGGCAAAAAATGGTAGAGTATTTGCCTAGAATCCGCCATCGGATGGAATAGCTACTCCTAGCTATTACACATCTCATGGAATAGCTACTCCTTCATTTCAAACAGGAATAGCTATTCCACGAAATTTGTAATTGCTAGGAATATCTATTTCATCCGATGGCAGATTCTAGAAAAAAACTCTACCATTTTTAACCCATTTTCATTCATTTTTCTCTTATTCCAGGGAATGACGCTTCCACAAACCAAACCATCCTAATTGTTTTATTTGGTATTTCTCTGTGTCAAGGTGTTTATTTTTAAGTGTAGTCTCTACTGTCATCAAACTGCTAGTCAATTTCATAACTGCATGAAAGAGCAGGGTTTGTAATTGGTAAATGTACAGCAGTTACAAAGCCTCTTGTACTATTAATATTAATATAGCGTAGTCTCTATTGTCATCAAACCGCTGGTCAATTTCATAACTGCATGAAAGAGCAGGGTTTGTAATTGGTAAATGTACAGCAGTTACAAAGCCTCTTGTGCTATTAATATTACTATAGTAATAAATGAAAGACACAAAGCAAGTATTTTCCAGAAAAGTAGACTCTAAAATCAGTCCCTTCCTAAAACTAGATCCTAAGGCAATAACAACACTCTAACCCTATTGCATATTTCACAGCATATATGTCTGAATGCATTTGTGCACGCCAAAATTTTTTAGCTTTATATGGCTTAGTAAAGTGTAAGATAGTAGCATCTTCAGTACAAAGTAGAAAGTACCAACCTCCTCATGGCCATAATAGCCCGCTATACAATTTACTCTTGAAACTTCCCACTTCTGTACAGATCCTTTGAACCCTGGGCCAGTTCCTGCAGTAAAAACTGTACATTCGTCTTGGCTAACAGCTAATGATCTCAAGGCTCCTTGATGTGCACGTATTGAATAGAGAATAGAAGCTCTAATCTTCCAAGGAAGTTCATCTTTCAGACTCCCAACACGCCCAACAAAATCAGGCCCATCCCAGCGATCAGCTGGACTGGGAAACCAAAACCAAGGTTCATGTCTTGAAAAATTTGAGGCTGCTATTTTACTTTCAAATGAATTATGATGATTGCCATCAGACCGACTCTGAGCTCTCAAGTTTTTGGGACCTCTATTTCCTTGTGATTGTGGAACCGACCACCCAACCCCATTAAGCAACAGCTTAGCAGGATTGTACTCAGATGCTGTCTTAATAAAAGCATGCCTTTTGGCAGTCATATTTTCCGCTGCACTCCGAGTTGATTCTCCTGAATATTCCCACTGGATCATAATAGGTCAGATAAATGAAACATTTAGTATGAAAAATAAGCATAGAGAAAAAGTATAGCAGAATTTGACACAAAGATGAGAACAGGAAAAAATTCAAAGTTATATCATAAGCATGATGGTAGCATACTTTCCAATTATGACAACGCAGAAGAAATTGCTCAAGAAGCAGCCATGTGGCACAGCATTGGCGAAGCTTCTCAATCCCAAGAAGAGAGGCAAAATAAGGATACAAAAGTAATCTGCAAATTAGTACAAAGAAGATAACAAATGAGAGCAATAATAAAATTGAAGTCAACTATTTCTACAGGAACACAATTGCATGCAGGATTATTTACTGGCATGACCATAATCAATTTTGAATATAATAACACCCACACAAGGTCCATGCGGCTTTCAATTTGAGATTCCCCATCTATTATAGGCTTGGAAATCCCCGAATTTTTGCTGAAGGAGCCAGAACCATGTGCAGCTTCCTGTGAGAAAGCCAGCTCATCGAAGAACTCTTTAAGTTGTGGTAAAACATGTTCTGCAGTTAGTTCTGGCCCTATTCGCTGACAAACTGTCATGAGAGTTGTAGCGGCAACCTGCGTAAAAGATGTGGACCCAACATATCACATACAGAAAAAAGCTAAGCGTGAAGGAAATAAAATAAAACAGGTAATCACTGTGATGAGAGAAAGAAAATTAATAGAATCAACAAGAATAGAGAGAAAAAGGCAGTGCATGGTGATTGACAAATTACAAATGGATTGTAAACAAATCTTAACTATCAAATGATGTCACTGATGAAAAAAAGCATAAGAAGTGAACTTTTTTACTCCAAATCACTAGCACATTGATGAGAACATACAGGCATCAGAAACATATTGACCGTTAATGCGACACTTCAATCATCAGCACGTATTTTAACAAATGCGAATTCGACACTGCCTAAATGCAAGACAAACCCAATCTGCATTCAGTAGGTGTTATTTTAAAAGATACGATTATGCAATTAAAAAGCCTTATGGCTTCTACAGGGGTAAGGCTGCGTACACTCGACCCCCTTACCCCGCTTGTGCCGGAGCCTTGTTAGGCATTGGGGTAATGTTGTTGTTGTATGGCTTTTACAATACAAACGATATATGTCTTGGAATAGGTGGGCAAACAATTTCTGATGCATAATCATCTATTTAAATATCTTCGATCAGATTAAAAAAACTGGTAGAACAAGAATAGGAGAATGACAAAGGAAATTTTAAAACACCTGAAGCACTAGAGTTTCCAAGTTATTCTGCATCAGAACAGTAACATGTAAACTACTCCGTCCCTGCATGATTAAAGATATATTGTCAAATTAATTGACCAAGACTTCAACAAGAAGCGAAATTCAAATAATGAAGACCAAGAGCAGTATCCCTACTTCAATCAGCTCCCTCACAACCACCTCCACTGGCAGAAAGGTAACTAAACCGTCTAGTGTGCTCAAGCAATCAATAAGGGCTAAAGTATTCCAACTCTGCACAGGCTCTGGCTTGTTTAGGTGTGAGATATTTACACAAGAACGAACAACTTGTTTAAGTAGGGGTAGCATCTGTCTGACAATGAAGGACTCGCCTAAAAGACCACCTGAAAATCGAAACAGAGATTTTAAAGAACAGAATACATCAATTATAGAAAGAGACATTGGTCCCGTCAACCAATGAACTGAAAATACCAATTCTGACCAGCGCATCAATTCCATCAGGACAAAGTCCTTTCCCAAAACATTGAATCAGTGGCAAGAGAGTCTGTGTCAAGGTAAAAAAAAAAGTCAGACCAGCAAAGAAAAAAGAACAGAAAAAAACTGAAAACTAAGTAGAACTCCTCAATATAAGTGCATATGGCATATATACCATATTCAGGACAAACAAAAATTATGTAATAACAAACCTGATTGAATGTGATTGGTACACCAAGCTCTTCACTTGTACCAATCAGCAGTACAGAAGCTACAGCAGCTGAACTCTTGTGAGGAGCAATGTACAAATTTGATATAACTGAAGGGTGTATAGTTTCCAGGTATGCTTGTTTGCCCACGAGGCTCCAAATCTCTTGTACAAATGAGCCTTGGAGAAGGGATACCTTCAAGTGTGAATAACCTGTAGTCTGAATTGAATGTCTCGATTGGTAATAAGAAAAAGCAGATATTTCCCTAAATCTAATTAGTTACAAGGAAAATAACTAGCCTGTAGAATCTTCTTGATAGCTGGCAAGACCAGTCTCTTTGCTGCTTTTGGTGTCAAACATTTTATGAACTCTTTCAGCAGTATATAAGCCCATTCAGCTTCATCATCAGACTGAGGATTCACAAGAAGTGGCAAACAAAAGGGGGTACACATTTCAGCCGCAAAGGTACCCATTGCCTTCAGTACTCCTTGTTTTGCGAAATTTGCAGCATATTGAAGACGGGAAGCATTAGTTGCTAGAAGCTGAAGCGGTGCAATAAACAAGTATGATGACTTGACAGTTGTAGGGAAAAAAGGTGACTCCAGTAAGCTTTTGGCTGATGGCCTCCTGAGAATATTGATAAAGAAAAGAAACAAAGAACAAGTTCAAGCACACTTGTACTTGTAAAGATGACAAAAAAGACAATGCACACACACGTGTATAATGAGAACCTTTTCCAGTCATCTTGGATGCAAGCTTCAATCAGAATTTTAGCATGAGGAAGTTCCTGGATCAGTTCAGGTAAAACACCACTTTCAACAAACGAAGCCAATGAAGTATTATTGAAGAGCGGTTTTCTCAAATAAAGTTCCCCCACAATACATCCAACTGAAAATATGTCCTTTGCAAAATCTTCGGAAAAGTTCCTCGAACATGATATTTTTTTCCTCCAAAGCAATAAATCTTGGTATCCTGAGGAACCATCAGCCCCATCCTCTATGTGCTCAAGAAGATAATTCAAACTAATATGAGATGGCAATCCACAATCTTTAATGATTTCAAGTTGCTTAGATGAACTTGTACCATTCCTTTCAGCTCCTAATGCTTCTTGGGCTGGCAAATATTTTAAATCCTTCTTAAGATCGTAGTCATAATGAGGACTCAAATGATCAGCATGTTCAGAAAATGCTGAAGCTTCTTCTAATGCTAGTAAATAAGCAGTATCAGAAAGAAGATATGTCTCACTCTCTGATCCATTTGACTTGCGATTATTCAAAGCAGATGCATACATCCTATTGCATTTCTTCATTGTAGAGCCTAAGCGTGCAGGATGTGGTTGAGTAAAGAGCTGGCGACGTCCCATTGATCTTGGCATTGTGGGCTCTGATGAAGGAAGCATGACATTCTTGGCAGCAACAGCTGCCTGGCCAGACATTTTGTAGCCAAAGGTAATGTCAATCCACTGGTGAATTTGGCATGAGACCCTGTCGCTTTCCAAAGCATCCCGATGCAGTTTAATGAACTCCTCTGGACTGCTAACCCATGAAGGTACTGCAAGATCAGTCATACCAGAGTGCAGAGAATGAAATATTTCAGGATCACAGTAGAACTCTGGGATGCACTCATCAGGTGTCCATTGGTACAATCTTAGCATATTAGATGGATATTCATTTGGTTCATAGACTGAGCGAACTGCTACACGCAGAACACTCAAAGGTAACCTCCTAGCTTTGTAACTGCAGACAGCTAACTCAGAAAGGCATTCATCTGACACATGATGTGGAATTTCTGACGTTGAATAAGTGAAGTCCAACTGTTCATCACCTTTTGCCAAACGCCATTTGCTTTTGCTCAAGTCCCGCCACCCTATATCAGAATTCTCCTCGGGCTTTACACTAAAGTCAATGACCCAGGGCATTACAGTATGGAAAGTATGGTCTCCCCATCTTCTCCCAGCCAATTTGTTCAAGACAAGAAGATACTCAAAATTACTCAGCTCTCCCTTCCACCAAAGATCAAATTGAGAATGCCAGTCCATAGAGTGGCAAAGCTTCAAATCAGCATACAGTCCTTGAGAAGAACAGCCATCCATGTGGCAACCTATTCTAGCAATAGCAGCATAACTGGATTCACCATCTTGTGAAATTGAATCACATCCAGAGTTCGGCTTGTTACATAAACGCAACCAAGACCAGCATAGATTACTGAGCATTACGTTAGATGGACGAATCTTACCATGGGAAACACCTATGCCATGTAAGTATGCAAGGGAAGACAACAACTGATACAGTAAAAATCTTATATGCCACTCAGACTTCAAGACATTGGGGCAGTAATGTAAAATACTTTCCAAGGTGTGTGGAGTTTTTGGAAGCACTGAATAAATATGTTCAGAAGTTTTGAGGTACCCGAGGGTAGGTGCAATATTTGGATGCCGAAGGCAGCCAGGGATGCTACTTTCATCAAATATTGGCATCCCAACCATACGGAGAAAATTTACACTGTCTAGCCCTGAAGCTTCTCCTTTTATCAGAAGATTAAGTGAGTATAATACATGATCTTCCAGACTCCCAGACAAAAAGTTAGAAACTAACCTTTCAAAGGCAGTTGAGGAAAAATTGTCAACATGAGCAACTGGGGTCAAAGAGCCAATTGTACGGGAGCATGGAAACCTACTAGAATGACAACAGGTAGAACTTTCAAGTCTTAAAGGATTTACAAATTCTACTTTCCCACCATTTGGAAAATTCAGGGGTTGGTTCAGTGAAGATTCTGGTTCACTTTTCGCGGCACTTGCATCGCTTGCAACAGATGGATTATGGATGACTTCAGACAAAGAGATATCACCATTTGCACCATTTTGTATCACATATCCATCACTGCCAATAAGAAGGTGAATTCAGTCAAAATTAGTTCATAATTTCAAGATAGATGTTACAAGTTATTAGAGTCAACATGATAAAAGTACCCAATTTCATCAGATCTAATCAATTGATCAGCTAATTTCCGAAGACAATGTCACTGCAATTATCACAGTGATAGCTCTTTATCATCGTATACTTTGACTATGGATACTCATTGTATTCTCAAATGTATTAATCAAAATTTCAGTCAAACGGGAAATATTCACTAAGTATACATTTCTGTGATTCTAATTCTCCCTGAAGTTCAAACATTAAGAATCTAATGTATGCAAGAACTCGAAACCTAAAAATTATAACTAATTAATGGGAAAATTTACATGTATTTAGCCAAGCAATCGTGATCGTCTCTAGTTAGCCGCTCCAAAATAAACTGAGAAGTCGAAGCCAGCACATCTCCATTAGAATTCGGCATCTGAACCATTTCAAACAGAGCGCAGAAATAGATAACTAGTAGAAATTAGCTAAACATAAAGCTACAAAAAGCAAACGAGAGAGAAGAGGACGAAACCTGAACGACAGCAGAAGAACCGATAGGAAGAGGAGAATCGGATAGTCCATAGCAAAAGAACAACTGATCGGAGAAATCGGACTTGATTTTCCGTTGAAGACAGTCAAAGCAAGTCTGATGCTCCATCATTTCGCGCTACCCTCTCATCTCCATGGGCAGTTGAATACACCTCCAAACCAAATAAACGACAGCGTTTGATATTAAACGACAGTGTTTGATTCAAGTTCCTCTGTGTAAAAAGAAAATGTGGAAAGAACGAGGTAGAAAATGCTAGACAGATCCAATCCAACACCGGACGGAAGATAAGAGATCCCGGCTATTATCGCCTGAACTTCTCTCCGGCCAAGTATTCTTTACTTTTGTTCTTCCTTTTTTTTATCTTATTTGCGTATTCAAGCTCTGTTTCGATTTGATTTCTCTTGGATATGATTTTTCTTTGCTTATAATCAAAATTGTTGCAGTCAGAGTCCACCAAATTTATGCATTTCTTGTATGTACGCCTCTAAATTGCAGTTAGAGCTTCAGATTCCACCAAATGAATGAAAGCAATAATACATTTTTGTCTGTGTCTGATATGAAATGTAGTTAAAATTAACCTGATCACGGAGGAGAAGAGAAGAACTCAAGTTAAAGAGGTGGTACAGAAATGACAATGGGAACATCTTCGCAAGCATACGGTGAGTCGTGGTATTGGGACGATAGATATTCTAATGAAACAGGGCCTTTTGATTGGTATCAGAAGTACCCTTCTTTGGCACCTCTCATCAATCTCTACAGCCCTCGCCACAGCCGAATCCTCATAATTGGATGCGGCAATTCAGGTCAGTTCATAATCTCCATCATCCATTGAAGCTGTGAGTTACTTTATAAACCTGCTGTTTTGATAACTTGAGTTGATGTGCAGCATTTAGCGAAGGTATGGTAAATGATGGATATGAGGATGTAGTGAATATTGATATATCCTCTGTGGTTATTGAAGCTATGCAGAAGAAGTATTCCAATACTCCCCAACTGAAATGTATTACAAAATGAACTGTTTGTCTGAGAGTTTTCTCTCCCTTTATTTGTTTGCTTGTGTATTCATTACATCATCGATTTGCAGATTTTCAAATGGATGTCCGGGATATGAGTCCTTTTCAAAAAGGTTCTTTTGATTCTGTTATTGATAAAGGTATCGTTTCGTTCCATTTTCCTTTTCACCATTTCACTTAAATGGCCTAATACTTGAGCAGTTCCTCCAAGTTGGCACGTTCCACCTAGTGTCCCCTGAACTTGTCAAGTATATTTGTAGCAAAACTGCACTAGTTTACCCCTTGAATGGCAGCTTCTGATTGAGGAGAGAAAAATCAGAAAAATGACATCTTTGAAAAGTCGAACCAACCAGAAGATGACATTTGGCATTAAGAGGGCAAATTGGTGCACTTTTGAAAGTTGAGGGAGCTCCGTTCAGGGGGCAGTAGGTGGAATGCGCCTACTTGGAGGAGCTGCTGATGTATTTGGCTCACTTAAATATGTCAAAAGGAATATGTTGAAGTTATTGATCATACTTTTGATTTGTGTTTCAGGAACTCTAGACTCTCTCTCGGTAAGTGTTTCTTGTGTTTTCTTCTTCCTAACTCTATCAACATTTGGATTGCTTAAAGTATCAGCTCTTACTTGCTTGGATATCCATTGCTCTCTTTAGTGTGGAAATAATTCCCGGCAAAATGCTAAGAAGATGCTTGAAGAAGTTTGGAGGTAAAACAATAAACTGCAAACAACTATAGTAGTTGTTTCACATTTTAAGTTTTGTTTTTCTTCTTGATCTGTTCATCATATATTGAAGCAGTTGATAACAAACTATAGGGTTCTTAAGGATCAAGGAGTGTATATCTTAGTAAGTACAATTACTTCTCATTCGTTTTTTAAACTGTAAAAATATGGGATATATTGTGTCTCTCACATATTTTGACAACCATGCTAATGTTGCAGGTTACATACGGAGCTCCAGTTTACCGCCTAAGGTTGTTGAGGGAGTCATGCCTATGGAGGATTATACTTCATGTTATAGGTTCTCTGTGTTTCTTTATCCACTTGTTAGTTACTTATCATCCTTTTAATCAACATTCATAGTTGTCAAGGCGCTAGGCGCAGCCTAGGCGCCAGGGGGCCAGGCGTGCCTGAGGTTTGCTAGTTGCAGTAAATTTGCAGAAAATATTTTCTTGAAATGTGAAGTTAAATGCAATAAGAATACTAGAAAAAGAACTAAGAGAATTGTTAGATATACATATGTATGTAAAATTTACATATTGCATTAGGAATATCTAGCCTTGAGTTAATCTAGCCTTAATAGAAATTGAATTATGAATTACTGTTAAAACTCTAAAAAATAGATGCACAACACATATTAAAGTTAGTTAAAACCTTGTAAAATAAAAGTGTCTCTAAGGCGCGCCTGAGGCGCAGGCCTCGAGCCGGAGGTAAGCTACCTCGAGGCGCAGGACCCTGGGCCTTACGTGAGGCGCTCCTTTAACAACTATGTCAACATTTTTATTAATTAATATTAAATGTTCTGAATCTTGTTGATGGTAATATACAGAAAAGTCGGTGGTTATATCTGAAAATCCTCGAAAATGGGAGTTGACAAATCCTGTACCACTTGATGATGATAATGGTGCCTCAGTGGAAGCAGCATTGGGAAAGAACCCTGATGTCCATTACATTTATGTTTGTACAAAGGTTAGTGAATCGAGGGATGGTTCAAGCAATGACCAGTACATAGAATTTTGATTATGATCAGACTATGAAGATATTCTTGATTTTTTTTCCGTAGGACGAATCAGTGAGGGCACAGCAAGAGAATGAAGAGCCATCAAATGATAAACAGTAACATGTTTCGTTTTTCTCAATAACGGTGACTTGATGCACCGCAATTCCACGCTTGTTGTTTTGTTAGATTAGATCTGTATTTCTTGCTACTAATCAGTTTGAGAGGTGCTTTTTCCATAGAATTGGATTGGGATGTGTTTTTCTAACATGTATTTGCTTAATAATTACTAAAATGTATTTCCAGCCTCAGTTAATTCCTTTCTGCTTTATCTTATACTTGTACATTAATCTCTGCCTCGCTTGTACATGAGAGTCGCCTTTACTTGACAAAAGTGTACCTAGGAGCCAACCTCGTGATGACATGATATTCGTAGTGTAGAGCAAACCATGCATTACACGTTATATAGCATGAAGCAGCTTCCAAGTACAGTTTTGCCAAGTTGAGGTCTCTCACAGATGCACTTTTTCCAAGTCGAGAGGCTTCGCGGATACGTGTCAAAGTTGAAGGGGCAGATGGCCAAAAATGTCAAGTTGGGGTGACTATGGATGTGTCGGTGAGTGGGATCGCATATGAGTATTTTCAGAAGTGCCATAACACATTTATAAACTAACGTAGGACTAAAAGAATTGTATATATGATTATTAATTTCTCAATAAATGATTACACATTTAATATTTTCTAATTCTACATATATTTTTCTGGATAAATTTTAGGTAAATATATAGTGTTTAATTTAAAAAAATTTTAGGTATACTGGTTGAAAATATGTTTAAATCTACTTGAAGAATATAATTTATTGCATATATATCCAAAAGAGTTTTTTCAAGTCTTGCATCCCTTAAAAATTACTCATCCAAGTTTAAGAAAGAAGTACCAATCCATGCCAAAAGAAAACATGAATTCAGACTCAATTTATGGATTTTTTTTCATAATTTATTGTTGTTACTTGATTTATGTATATCTTTTGGTATAAACCTTTATATCAAAATTAATTATTTGATACGGTTATATCAAATTATCGTGGATATATTTTTTATTGCTCATTTGATTTACAGGAGCTTTGCTCTGATTACTGCTAATTATCGTGGATATATTACACTTGCACTCTGGTAGTATAATTAATATAGATTTTTAGCAAGGTGAACACGTGTCATATTGGTCCCTTTGCGTCAAACTCGCCGAGTCAGAGGGGGTGAATGACTCACTAACTTAATACTGGATTCTTTTTTGAGAGATTAAAAGAAAAACAGAACTTCGCTGAGTAGGTTACCGAGTAAGAGTAGAACTGTGAAAGATTAAGCAGTTAAAGTAAAGAACGCTTGATTTTATCCTATTTTTAACAACTCGTGCATATCTCTGATCCCTAGAGTGTGTCTTGAATTTAATCCACTAATTTTAAATCTTTTACCCTATACCGAGAAGCCTTTCACATACGGTTCCCGATTACAAAGAGTACCCTCCTCTCAATAATCTAACCTTGCTGACTTATAAAAGCATTGATTCTAGTTACATTCAGATTTACAAGATAAGTGATCTATCTTTTTGATTCTCTCTCTAACAAATATGAAAGCTGATATGGACTGAATTGCTTTCTTTGAGATTCTAAAATTCGCTGAGCTAGAAATTTGAGAGGGTTTTAGCTTGAGAACTTTTAGATCCTGACAACCTTTTATTGGTGGGAAGCTTCAAAAGAGACATTGTGAATTTATTTGTCTTCATCTGCAATTTCTGTCCGTAGTGAGATGAAATTGTGTAGTTTAGAAATAAATTTCATCTATTAGGAGATTTGAATATATCTACTGAGAGTAGGAATTGACAGATTTTTTTTTTGAAATTAATAGGATTTTAAAGAGGCTAGGTATTGAACCTAGGACTTTTCATTATTTTCATAGAGTGGTGTACCAATTGAGCTATACCTAATTAGTAAGAGAGACAGAATTAATATGTTGAACTTTCTATACTTCTTGTCTCCGGCGATGAAGATTTTCGTTAGAGATAAAGAGGCACGCTCCAGCTACGTAGCATCTTCCCATTCCTCTTATACTCCGACATTACGTGTACATGCTCTGGTGCAAGAGACAACGCACAACTTTTTACCGTTTTGACTTTATCGCGTTGTAGTTTTTCTCCCAACAGCAGCTTTTTATCTTTGTCTTTTATTTATTCTCTAATTTCAAAGTTATATTTTTTGTCTTACATTAATTTCCGCAAAACGGCAACATCAGAGAATATTCCATTTCTCCAAACAAATGGTTAGCGAGGAGTGAACAATTATAACTCAGCAAATAAGATAACTAAGAGGCACATTGAACAATCTATTAAATTACTCTAGTTGAGTAACTTATACTTAAAATAAATTTCAATAAGGTTATTCAAGACAAACTGAGCTACGTTACCAAGATAAATAAATCATCTATGTTGAGTATCTCTACCCTAAAGAATCCAATCAACATATTGACTAATTTATACTCAATAAACTTAACACTAATAGTGATGTAATGAATTATAACTAAACATATTTAACATGATCAAATCAGCTAGCATACTTTGAATCAACCCAACTAATGCTAGGTCCAACAATTTCGTCTACAACGAGTTTATTTAATCTCTTATATATAAAATAGTATTGATAATCAAATAAAATTTGAGTTATATGCGATATTAGTAGTATTTTAAATTTATGTAATTTATGTAATCAAATATAAAGGGTAAACTAAAAAATATGTAGTGCGGTTCAACCGTTTTGTAAAAAGATTTTTGTAAAATTTTTTATTTCAAATGAATATCTGTCTATGATTTCAAAAGTTAGTAAAAATCTACTTCTTAAAATTTGAAATCATATTTGGAAGGGTATTCTTATCCATTTTAAAGTGAAATTTTACAGCTTTGTTTATAAAAATAACAATACACATAAGTGATTGTCATTGTGAAACTATAATTAAGGTGCACGGGGTCTTACTGTCTAGCCGTTGGTACTCCGCATCTTCATAGAGAATTCAATATCACCGGGTCCATGTCGGAGACAGCAGGGCAGTCGTTACACCATTCATGCAGGTCGCTACTTATGCGACAAGGAATTTCGCTACCGCATTCCTCAACTATTGGTAGGTCTACAAATTTTTTTGAAAAGTACAAATATTTATATTAATTAAAAATTGACAATAACTTTAAAAAATCATAACAAAGTGAAAATTTTTGAAACTTACTCAAATATTGATAAATAATTTATAAATAATATAGTTGAAATATAGGAATGTTGAATTTATTGAAATAACTGGGGTAACATTAATGAAAAATTTAATTTTTAAAAATATATCATGTAATTAACATATTTTTACTAATTTTTAAAATCACAAGCACTCATCTAAAAAAAATTCTAAAGTTTTTTTTATAAAACAGTAATACCAGCATGGTTGGTAAGTTTACCCATTTATAAATTATACTATTTTTTCTTTAGTTTTCTTTTCAAATATTCCGACCTAACAAAAACGCAGGAAAGTGGTTACTAAACGACAGCATTCGGAGTCTTTCTGTAAAGGCACGAATTTGCCTCGCAGCTGCAGTTTAACCCACGAAGTCCCAACCGCATCACCGTTCTGGCTACTATCATATCATCGTCTCTCCGGTGAAGTATTCGTCTTTCCCTTGCTCCCTTTTCTAATTCAATTTCTAGGGCTTTAGACTTATATTTTCAAGTTTTGTTTTTATTTGATTTGATTTCTCTTCGATGTGAAATTCGATTTCACCTAAATTCCGCATTTCTTGAAAAATGCTGCGAAGTACATGAATTTCAGATCAGATTAGAGCTGAAGAATCTGAAATTACAATGCCCATCTCTCCATTTTAATTTATTTTCCCTTAGTCTTAATACTATTATTTAGCATTTGGCATTGTAACAGATTATTGATTTAATATTTGAAGATTTCCAATAGTACAGGCTTGACTAAAATTATCTATTACGACAATTGGATTAACATAGATGAATTTACTTTCTGCAGAAATTCAGCTAGTGAGATGATGGATGGAAATGTCCCAAATATAAAGAAATGGGTAGTTCTGTATCCTGTTTATATAAATTCTAAGAAGACCATAGCAGAGGGAAGGCGGATCTGTGCTACCAAAGCTTGTGAGAATCCAACTTGTATCGAGATCGGTGATTGTTGCACCCATCTCAAACTCCCTTATGCAATTGAGGTCTAAATCCGCAATACCTTTGCTTATACTTATAATGGATGTTAATGTTCACTTGACTTGTCTTATGTTTTTCCGTATTGTAGATTGACAAAGCATATCCCCGCGACTTTATGCAAGTTGGGAGGGTGAGGGTTTTGCTTAAGAGAGAAGATGGAACTTTGTATAATCCAGCAATTCCTACGAGTGAGTATAATTCTCTTACTATTATTTGTGTTATTTTATAAGTTCCCCTTCCCAATATGAAGCTGCTGCCTGCAGCTTCTAATTTACAGTATTATTGTATTGTCAATTGACAAGGTGATTGTGCGAATGTATTATCCATGATATGGTTTTCTTTTCCTTGAGTTGTTAGTATAATTGCGATGGGTGTTCTTAGGACCTGTGATGGGGATTAAGAACATTATATGATTGGAGCTTTATTACTGATACACAGTGATATGTACTGCTTTTGGTTTTTATTCAGTCTCGTGATATGTGCCTCTTTGGTTTGCGATGTACATGCATTTGCTTGAATATTTATTGGCTAAATGAGTTTCTATGTTGAGATGGAGTCTGTTAGTCTGTTGGCCACATTATTCGGGGTTGATACCTGCATTTTTAAGCTTTTTCTATCAATTCTCTTCTTCAATCTTCATTCTTGAAAATGATACCTGCATTGTTAACGGTAACATCCGGTAGCAACTTCGTTAAAAGAATTAACAGGTTTTACTTGTTTCCCTTCTATTTGCTTCCTTCTAGATGAGAATCCGATTGCTTGTCTATGGGGGCACAAAGTATACCAGGATTTGCATTATATTAAGTCTAGGATTATCAGCAAAAAGGGAATAGCATCGGTGTAGCTCTGGTTTGCAAGATAAATGATATCCGTTGTTCTCTAACAATGGAGACATGCAATAATTTTAGACACATCAAGATGATCTCGCCTAAATGTGCTCTATCTAATGTATTCAGAATAATGAATTAGAATTTAATATTTTATTACTTTGTTCTACGAGATCTTCCCTAAAAGGAAACACAAATCTATGATATTATTGTTATAGGGCAATGTTTCCTTTATTTGTTTGATACTTTCCAAGCAACACATGATCGAATTTACAGTTTTGCTTCAGAGAAAAATTTAAATTAAAATGAGTGACTTGCATAGTTTTGTGCCATACTTTTATACCTAATCATAATTAGGATGATAAAGAAAGGATGATTTCCAAGTTGGTTAATTTCTTAATCTATGCCAATTTTTTATGCCTTACATTTTTATGTATGCTATGATTATACTGCAGGGAAGCAGCTGATGCTCCATGTTGCAGAGTTAGTGCCTAGGCATCCAGGGAGGACAAAGAAGCAGGAGCCAGCATCCTCAAAGCCTGCATCAACTGGTGCAGGAACTTCAAAATCAGGCAAGGGTGGAAAGAAGAAGAAATAGTATATCCATCCTTGGTAATGTATCAGATCATCGTCTTTTTAGCAGTCAATATTAGGCTTTGGCAGACGTTTTCCTGACAGTCACAGGCTTTTAAGGAAGGTCTAAACCTCATTGTTTACATGTTCCTTCTGTGAAACTTTTACCGGTGTTTTTTGGAAAGTTAATCTACATTTCTCTGTAAACATCATATGAAACACATTGTCTGCAAATTTTGAACGATTAAAGCACAGTTGAGTAATTTTACAATGTTTTGTTAGTTTTCCTGTCATTTGAATGAACTCCTACTTTCATGAAAACGACGAATTGAACTCTATCAAAGCAAGTGTTTCCAAGCAAAGGTCTAATACCGTAAATTATCAATCAAAACCAGATATACATTTCAGCTTGAACATGTTGCTTGTTTTAATGAGAGGTTTGTCTAACTAGAGTTACAGATTCAAAGATAACTAGTAGCACTATGCACTATGAACTATGAAGCATACAAGTTTAACACTAGGAAGCATTCAACATTTATGCTTCAACTTGAACTCGTCTCCTCTAATTGTTCCCTCGTAACAAACTGTATAATCTTTCTCCCCCACAATGAAGTCCGCACTGTTGTTAATCTGGCTTCTTCAAGTTTAAGCAATTATCAGTTGCTTGGCTGAACAGCTCTTGAACCTGCTTTAATTCTTTCTCTACAACCACCAAACGAAAGCTCGTCAAGATGGAAAAGTGTGTAAACACGAGCAAGGGTCGGGTATAAACCCCAGAATAGACTAGGAAATCACTAGTGAAACACACTATTAAAGGGAAATTTTATGTGAGATGAGATTAAACCACTAGGCATCTAATAGTTTTCCCAAATGGTAACACAAATACAGCAAGAGAAAAAAAAAACAAAGATTTCACCTGCAGCTTCCAATTGCCTTTGTAGCTCCTGTCCTTCAGCATCATTTTCAGCCTGACCATATATCAAATACAAACAATTAAAACACAAGAGGAAAAAAGAAATATCTAGTTTAGGCAGACTCGCCTAATACCGATTTAATACCCTGCAATTCGGTAATTCTTTTCAATTGAGCTTCTTCACCTCCCTCTGCCAATGGAAGCGCCGCCACCAAAGCATCAAACTATCATTATCCATCAATTAATTTACTGTTGTTGGGACTACGATTGACTCAAATAAAACTTGGCAATAAAGGAACACAATGTGGCTGGAGTTGAGAAAGCTTTGAACTGAACTAGGGTGTGTTTGGATACATTCTTTTTAGATAAATTCAATTCATTTCAATTCAGTTTATATAAAAACTTTTTGGAATTTTACAAATAAAATAACTTGAAATGAATTGAATTCCTTAAAATAAAATGTTTCCGAGCTCTAGTCTCCTGCATATGTTGAGTACAGAATATGAGAGATAAATCGATTTGTTGATTGTTTAGGGAACATGCTTTGCTAGTAAAAGTTTCAATGCAGTGAAATTTTAGTCTGGTTTTGCTCAGAAAAGTCTTGCTGGTTGATGGTTTACCGTAATTCATTAAAGTATTGTATAGTATGGTAAAATATAATATGGTAAGTATAATACGGTATTTTAAAAATTCTTGTTTTGAAAAATTGTGCGGTTTAGTATTTTTTTGAAAAAATAGTCTAATTTGAAAGAGAACCATCAAATCCGTAATTTAAAAAAAATAGATTTCTTTGATTATGAGAACCATGAAAAAATCATACCATGAAGAGAACCATGCAACAAACAATTAATTATAATTTAGAACCGTACCATTCCACGAAAGAACCATTAGCCAAACAAGGGCTAAAGGTTTCCACATATACATAAATCTTGATCATTGTTGCAAAAATAAAAAATAAAAGCACAATAGAATGATGAACAAATTATGCCCAAATCCAACCAACAAGATTAGCAACAGGAAAATTGTCAAGTATCCATCACAACTGATCTGTTGAATTAGGGGGCAATGAACTAGGGTTGCGATTAAAGCAAGCAAATAAATAAGATAAGAACCTGTTTGGCAGCCTTGACGAGAGCAGCACTCATTAATTTAGGTTGCTCGGCAAAATCCTCCGTAGGATTAGCTGGTGGTTCAGGGTAATTGGGAGAGAGACGCACCGGAGGAGCATCTCTTTGAAGTGTGCCAATCGTATTGAAGCCGAGAGAAGCTATTAAATCCAGTTGTTCTTGTAATTGGGAAATAATGTCCATTTCTGTAAAACTATATACCGCCAAAATCCTAGCATTCATACAACCCCAAATAAACTCAAAAGGAGAAGAAGGGATTGCAGGAAAATCATAGCTCACCTTAGCAAGGAGCAGCAAAGAGAGATTCTTTCGATAGCTTTAAATCTCAGATGGAATATTGAAGGCAATGGTTTACTATTTCGACCGTGGTTAAATCAGATTGAACTGCAGTTTAATTGTGGTTCAGTAGTGATTCAACTGCAGGTTTTTCAGTTGAATCAGCCGGTTCTGTTCGGTTTTAATTTTTTTTTATAATATTTACAAGTATCTTCATTGAGATAATCTTGTTCGGAGCTTAGTCATAGTTAAAGCTCCTAGCTCTAGACATAATAAAGACTTCTCACGACTACTGTACTGCTTTATAGGTCTCTTACAACGCTTTCTGGGTGTCACTATAGCCATTTTTTAAAAAACGATTTTTATGTTAATCGTATCGTAAACCATGGCCGATCCGCGATATCCGCTACTAATTTATCAGGCTTACTAATCTACCGTTCTGTGGAGGGAAATTTTGCTACCAAAAAGGATCATCCTTTTCACAGGTCAATCAAAACCCGAAAGTGTGGTCCATAACAAAATTAAGGATATTTGATGAATTGAAAACAGTTCATGCAAAAGTTAGATTGAAAAGTCAACTTGTCTGAAAACCCGAGAAGGGCATTTTAGAGAAAAATAAAGGCGATTCGGGCAACATGTACAAAACTAATGTCATAATACAATAATACATATCACAGTGATAATCATCCTAAGAGCTAGGGCCAGCTAGTTGACGATGACGAAGCCACGTCTCCCAATTCCGCTCCTCAGGCAAACGTAGCACTCTAATAGCGGCGAGCCACTCCTTGTAACCATCATCAGTCTCAACTGGAAATGGCAGAGAGTAATCCAAGGTCTCAAATGTCCTATCCCTATCCCACCTCCTAAGGATTTGATCCGGCAAGTCACAAGTGTAAACATCACAAGTAGTATAGAGCATGGAATCCGGTACGGTCTGCAGCTGACCCAACTGTCGCCTTAGCCTCGCAGGAGAATAGAAGGTGACCCGTGTCAATCCCAGTAACTGTACTCCTCCCCTCATCAGCACTGTCACCTCTTTGATGTGCCACCATGGGCACACCCAACGGATGTCAGCATCGGTCAAACTCTCGAACCAAGTCATCCAATCTCGAGCAGGTCTAGTGTCGAAGTCGGTAGGCACAATCTTTCGCGCCTTGTATGATCTAGGGCCGTACTTCGTGAATTTCACATTAGGGATTGGCAGAGCATAGCCTCTCCATTAGCCAAATCTGTCAAATGTAAGGATTAGCTGAGAAATCAAGAGAGAATGACCTAACAGTTAGAACTGTTCGTTGGGCGGGCTGGGTCGGGTCCATCGGGCTTTGGACTCAAAACATTAATCCAAGTCATGTCCGGCCTACAGATCACAACTTTGGGCTCGGACCGGGCTTAAGAGGCCATTATCAAATACGACCCAAAGCACATTAATAGTTTTTCTTTTAAATTTTTTGGATAAACTAAAAAGAGTTAAAACAATAAATTTTATACAAATACGTCTAAATTCTACTTATAATTACGATTCTACATGAATTTTTTAAAAAATAGTAAGACGTTGTAGAAGTTTAATAGATTAAAATAGAAAATCCAAAACAATTATTATAGGGGTGTATGTTTCTTATAGCTTTGGCTTTTTGGCTTTTAAGCTAAAACCAGTTTAAGAAGCTTTTCTTTTAGCTTTAAAACCTCTTATAAGCTATAAACAAGCTTTCAGAAACACTTAAACTAAGAGTTTAAAAGCTAAAACTAGCTTATAATCTGATTATAAGCGTTGAGAAACACCCTCTATATATATAATATATAAATATTTAATAAAATTAAATACAATTATTATTCGTCGGGTCGGGCCAGACTCGGGTAATCATATAAGAACCCAAGTCTGACCTATAAAACTTCAAACTTTAGCGAGCTCGGATCGGGCTTTATAAAAAAAACGAGTGCCCACGCCCAGATCGTATGGGTTCCTATGCCCGTGAACAGATCTACCAACGGTGCATTGGATACCTGTAGGAGAATCACACTGCCTCCTACTTCCTCGAGGCGGTCCGAATAAGTGGAATCTAGGTGAATCAGAGTTTCTGCTAAGATCAATGCAGCAGGAGAAGCACCCTGAGCCATTTGGGGCAAAACCGAGACCAGCCGAAAGCTACATATCCCCGTATCTGTCTCGCACAGAAAACAACTAAGCATCAAAAGGCTCACTAGCGGAGCCCCGCACGTGTGTGTTGATGGTACTGAAGTGCATACTTGCAAGGCGTCTCACCCCAGAAGTCGACAGCAAAGACTGCAGAACTTGATGGCTGACCCCTAAATGCTGGAGCGAATGATGGTCTGGGCCCGCATCAAACTATGGGACAGCAATGGCAGTGTCCCTTGTACATGGGATATTAAGGATGGCGCTGAGTTCCTCGAAGGTGGGACACAACTCTTGAGAGCTGAAACGAAAGACATTATCCATCAGGTCCCAAAAACCTATGGCAGTCTGCAAGAATGAGGAGCTGATTTTAACGCGATGATATGCCTTCATGTTCCACAAACCGTAAGGTTTCAGCTTTCGCCAATCTTCCTTTGTCAATTTACGGAGGTAGTGTCTAAGCTGAACTTTGATCGCTTCCATGACAGAGGAGAGAAACAAGAAATTAGTGGCGACCGCTTACACACCTGAAAAGAAAACAAAGAAAATATCAGTCAAGTATCCGAGCAGGAAAAAGAAAAAATTTTAATTTACGAAAAGAAACATAGTTACAGGCATAACAAGGCCAAAACCTGGAGTGGACACATTCCAAACACTAAATGAGAATTTATAACACTGTAAAAATTATGATACTTATAAATACAATGAAAACACACCAAATAACAAAGAAGTTGCTTTCCTAACCATGTTCAGCAGAATTGGTTCATCAGTCACCGAATCATCTTCATCCATTTGACTTTCAAAGAAGTTAAATTGCTTTGCCAATTATATGAAAGCTTCTGCCATTAACTGATGGAATGTGACTGTAGTATAATCGTCAAAAGCAAGTCTATTTCGATTTTTATCTGTGTCATTGAGAAATACTTAGTTTCTAACAGATCAATTTCAAGAGACTAACAATGTAAGACCCTGTTTTGTTGGATACAATTCAGTTCAACTCTGGCCACAGCAGCTCAGTTCAGTTCGGGTATTTAAACTAAAATAAGTTCAACTTAGCTCAGCTCGCTTCAGGTCAGCCAACTTTTAAGTTCGGTTCGGTTCAGATTTGAAAAAAACAGAGCCTAAATCATCAATTTCTATTTCAAGTATACAAATCTTGAAAATTAAGCAAAAATTATACATGTGGAATTGTACATGAGTAAATATGAGATCTGCAGAAATTATCCAGTAAGAAATTGAAACCCAGAAACAATGAGAAAGATAAAAATTAAACATAGTAACGTATTTACCAGGTAATAGCCGGCTGCATCGGTAGAAATTGATACCAAGAAACGAAGGGGAAATGATTCTGACGATTGTAAGTGTAGAGTTTGGAGGGCTGATGTCATAGTCGGGGAATTTGGGGAAATTATTGCATAATTCCCTCAAATTTTGTGATGCTTTCAAAATGACTGCCCATATATGTGGGCTTTCCTCAATGTCTTGAGCTGTATAAAATTCCTGAAGAAATTTAAATTTCTGGTAATTGACATGCAAAACCAGCAATTTACCATTTGAGCTACATCCCATTATTTGAAAATAAACTATTAAAAGTGTACATTTTTGTGTAATATCATGTAATATAATGGCTATATTAGGTGGTGCATGCTCTTAACTGATTGTTGAGAATGAATTTATGAAGATAAATGCTTATTTGTTATATAGTCAAATCTTTGTATAAATATTGCAATTATTTAAGTTGGGAAAACTCATACCTTACTTGCTGTCATTTATGCTATACCTAAAGCTGTTCCTGGGCCCGCCGTCGGGCATGAGTCCGTTAGAATGGGTAGGGCTTGAGCTCTCATTTTTTTCTAAAGCTCGGCTCGAGCCCGAACCCGCTAAGGCCTGATGTTTTATGGGCCGAGCTTGATTTTTATATAAATATTCAAGTCCGACCCGAGTCCATCCGATAAATAATTATTATATTTATGTAGTATATTTAATAATTGTTTTAGATTTTTATATTTTAATCTATTGAATTTTTATAAAATAATATTATCTATTTATTAAATTATTCAAGGGGAGATTGTAATTATACGTAAGATTTGAACATATTTGTATAAAATTTTATCTTTTTTTACTCTTTAATATATCTAAAAAAATTAAAGGAAATCTATTTACGGGCTTTGAGCCGGGCTGGGGAATGACCTCTAAAGCCCAGCCCGATCCCGGTCCGAGCCCAAAATTTTAAAGTGTGGGCCGGGCCGGACTTGGGTTGATATTTTTAGTCGAAAGCCCGATTAGGCCCGGCCCGAATCCGACGGAGCCCGCCCGATGAACAGATCTAGTTATACCTATGCCCTCCAGATCTAGTTAAACCAATCACATCATAAAATGAATATTTAAAATTTCTTGTTCCCTCGTGCTTCCATTAATGACAGATACATCAGTAGAGGTTGGCAAAGCATGATAGACGGGATCGCAGATAACCGGTTCCCCTTGCGGGGGGCGAAGGCCGTAGGAGAGGAAAAATGGTATTCATAAATTATTTGATTGATGCTGTTTGTGATGATCGAAGGGAAAGCCTTGAATGCAATAGATCCCAGTCCAGTACCTGTAGCGAACCGAGCCAGTCCCTTACCTGTAGTTGTAGTCCCGAGGAGTTATAGCTGTGGGTTTAGTGGGTGTTATAGTTCTGTTTGCTGTGGGTCGAGCCAGTACCAGTTGCAGGCCTTTTTTAAGCCGGGAAAATGAACTATGTCAAGGCCTAGCTGCTACTTTCCCCTCTAGAAGACCGATCTTGCCTGATTCCGCAAATTGAATTACATAAGATATCTTTTTTTCTCTTTTTATCTCATTTGATCGAAAAAAGCCGGGTTTTGGTCAAGTTTTGCTAGCAAAAATTAGGGTTATTAGGCCATGCTTAACACAGTAAGTCTTAAATCTTGCGTTAGTGTCCAGTGTCTCTCTCCTTGTAAGTCGAGTTACTATAAACCTCTCCAAGCAACTACTTTCCTCCCCCGGTAAAGCTACTTTAAAGCCCTTAGTTAGGCCCAGCGAAAAGTTAAGTAAGGGCTAGCCCCCTAACCAAAGGCAGAAAGAAAGAGAAACTTGGATCCATGGAAACAACGTTCTAATTCCCGCTCCGACCAGGGTAGACAACACCTGCGGGTTGGGGTGACCCAAAAAAAGAAGGAATGGAATCACTGGGGAGTCATCTGCAGTTCACACTTGGGCAAAGACGACTGGAGGGCTAATTGCCTATTTCCAAAAATGGAATGAATAGTCGGTATTGTAGCAGGATTGGGAATTACACTATGAGCTACTAGGAGAATTATGGGAACTTATACATTAGAAGGTGCTAAACCAAAGAAGCCCTTGCCCGCGCCCTCAAGGGAGCTTCACCTAATCGGATGGGATCCACTTTGACTTTTCTGGTAAACCTCTTGCTCGTCGCCATCATTCGCATTAAGCTGTTACATACCATCAATTGCTCTGGGCTTTGCTTTTGACTGATTTCAGGTCTGCTTGCCTTTACGGTTCGCCTTAAAGCCTTAAAGATAAATAAGGGGAGGAGCTGTTATCTATGTAATTACGGTCTCTGTTGCCCGTTGTTCCGGTCGAGCACTCACTCTCTTTTCTTTGTACAATTCCGTTGTCATTTTAAATGAAAATTTATTTTTAAATTATTATTTAACTCTTACATTACATTACTTTACATTTGATGTAGAGAATCCATTTTCGATAGGACAATGTACAGATTCGAATTACCACGCATGTATAATACATTTTCTCATCAAGATATCAAAACGTTTGGAAAATGTCTGTTATGTCAAAAGACTCTCGTATTGTTTTCCCCGTGTCAACAGAATATACTATAGACTTTAAGATTTAGCATAATGGCTTATTGAAGTGTTTTAAGAGTTAAGAGATAAAGAGGGCTCACGTGCTCATGAGAAAACGCACTACAAATAGCCAGATTTTAAGAAATTACATATTTCTAACATGTGCTGAAATCCACTTAATCTAACCAAAAAAGTGTTTCAAATCCAACTGTGACTCAAAAATAGCTAGCAATATTCATTTCGACCCCTTTATAGCCAGGCCAGGTTATTGTTTCTTCCTAACAAAAGCTCCTAAACTGGATGTTTAATTGCTCCAGTATTTTGACCATTTTAAGAATTAACTGAGCCCCAAGATAACTCAACTCGACATCAATTTATACTTGCAACTACTCGTACCACAGAATTACCATCTCGGATACTGAATTGTGTGCACAATTCCTAGTTGATCTTATGGACTTTTTGCCATTGTAAAGGTCTAATAGGTACTTTGTAACAAGTAGAGGAGCAGAGACCTGACCTTTCATTGCTTGACAGAGTCCGGCATCATGTGTAAAAGATTATACGTACCTGTGTCTATATAGATTTTCAACTTTATCTATAAAATTTAATTGATTCGTGTAGATGATAAAACATATCTTTAGGGGATGGTTTCGGTCCAAGATTCGTTCAAAATTATCGAATAATCTGCAAATGCCATAGCAATCTATGTTTCAATCCGACTAGATGTCGGAAAAGAATCAATAACTAAGATTACAATGAGAAGTAACATAAATCCGTCGTATAAAAAAACGAAAAATCTATAACATTAAAAATGAATTATGACAAGAATCAACTACATTTGATTTCAGTTATGCCGAAGCTGTACCATAAAATCGCTGAGAGGCTGGAATCTATCTGTACATCATCTACCCCAAGTTGTCAAGCTTGCTTCAGTGACAATCTCTCTAACAAAATCACAATAGAAAGCAAACCAGCAATTGTTAGCCAAAATTAAGGTTGTTCAAACCAACTACTACAAAGTTGTTCAGCAGTTCATATTATCTGCTATCAAATATGCCCAAATCGAAAAAGAAAATAACATACTTATCAATTCATAAGTGATAATCATTGTAGTTCCATAGAGCGACATGTTTAAGAACCGAGGTCCGAATCCTCTATAGAAACCCCACCATCCATCTTCCTTGATCAGTGTTCTAGCTGTTTTAATCATTGAAGGTCTTCCACCTCCATAATTATCCATAACCTTCAGAAATTAAAATTAATCATATCACCAATTAGAAGACATAAATACTATACCAGCCATCGCTTACATTACCTGCAGTCGAGTCTTTACTGTGTCCATCGGTGTAGTCATAATCGATGAACAAGCGCCAGCCACCACCCCAGCAGCAGCCTGAACTGTCACCATTTCTGTATGAGATGGTTTCTTTTTCTCTGTATCATCTCTGTAACCTATGCTCCTATAATCGAAAAGATTAGTGTAAAATTGATTTATAGTTTCTCCCTTAGTGACAATTAAATGGATTTCTATATACCTCCAAATAATGTGTTGTGCAGCACCATACACACCCCACCAAAGAGCAGAAGCTGGGGGTTGGGATAGAGCTGTTAGCCCGAAACCCCGGTATAAACCGCGAAACCCTTCGGTCTTCATTACTTTATGGATGACATCAAATGGCCCATTGCAGGGAGTAGTCCTAGGAAGCCCTTGCACCATTAGTCTTTGGCATACCTGAATATTATGCATATCATCATATTGAAAGATATGCCTTAAGAATACAAGTACAATTGCCCCAAAACAAATCAAATAACTTCAAAGCAGGCAAAACACATCCTTAACCCTAAGGGCTCATTTGGTTCATGGAATAGCTATTCCGTGGAATAGATGAAAAATGAAGAGGTACAAAAGATGAAAAATGAATGAAACATGGTTCAAAATGGTTGAGTATTTGCATAGAATCCACCATCGGATGGAATAGCTATTCCTAGCTAATACACGTCTCACGGAAGCTATTCCTAGCTATTACAATAGTTATTCCATGAAAAGTGTAATAGCTAGGAAAAGCTATTCCATCCGATGGCGGATTCTAGGCAAAAACTCCATTTTTAACCCGTTTTCATTCATTTTTCTTCTGTTCCACAGAATAGTTATTCCATGAACCAAACGAGCCATAAACTTTCAGGGAATTCGAAATTGGCCTATAATCCTGAAGTTTTATGCCATAGCTATAAATGCAAATAATGCAGTCAAAACATGAAGATCATGTATTGAAACCAATTGGGAAATCCAAATTGTATAGGGCAATACAAGAAAGAACAATTGACGCATACCACATCTAGAGGGACAAAGTACACACAGGAAACAAGGTTTGAAATCATGCCGGCGACTCCATTAGCAATTCCGAGACGAGTTGGTTCACGTATATCAAACCCTTCAGTGTATCTCAACATCATATCCTTGGAAATTTCCAGTGAGGTCAAAGTAAGCACTCTGCCAGGCACTGAACCAATTGCAGAAGTGGCAAACCCTCTAAATAGACCACGAACACCATCGCTTTTCAGCATATGCATGAACACAGATGTTCCGCGCATTTGCGAGATTCCCGAATCAGCTACTTGCATTCTAGTCTTTACAACTGCAGTAGGATGAAGCAAGGCTTGCTGCACAGTAAAGAGTAAAGCCCCCATCACATGAAACCTAGTCTTGTCCAGCCTGAAAAAAATCATTCATGCCATTGAAATCAATTATAAGAATGCAGTGGAAAGAAAGAAGATGAAAGTTTACCTGGTCCAATTGATGTCGGTATCGGCAAGAGCCAATTGTGGAGGTGTAGCTGCGTCAGTTTCCATAGCCATTGATGCCGTTGCTGAATGTAACTAGCCAAATGAAGATTTAACATTGAATGAGCAAATCGAATCAGATACTGAAGGCTGGTTGCGGTAGATTCAGGAGATGTGCGATTTGTTGAGAAGATTCCAGCAACTGTTTGAAAAAAAAGTGAATGAATGAATGGGTTCCCTTCCTTCGCTTTTCTGTCAACCGATCGCCTGGCTCTTCAACAAAACCCAACCCATATGCATTACACCTCGACTTTGTATAGGTAATGCCACATGTTTAGTGTTTTTTTTTATGGTCTACGCTAAATTCAAATTTTAATTATTAAAAAATATTGAGATTAATTAAAATGTGTAATTTTATTATTTTTTAATAATTTAAATATTTTTTTATTTTATTTTATAATTCATGCCTTTTTGGTATCTGATTTATTGAAATTGCTTATCAATGTGTTAGATGTATTAATTTTTTTACTTTTTGGTACCTGACACATTACTATAATAGATTATTAAGGATCGATAATTCTATGCATAATCAATAAAATATACTCATATTTCAAATGATATTACATGTATTTCACGTTTTTTGTATTATTAGATGAACGCTTGATATATTAATATCAAATAGATCATATACTAAATAGGCTCATGCTGGATACATTAATTAGCGAATAGGTGAAAAGTGAATACATAAGACACCAAATAAGTATTTTTTAATAAATCATATATAAAAAAAAAGGTGTTTAGAGGTATAGAACAGGATAAAAAGGTAATTTAAGTTATTTGTTAAATTTGAGACGACCATTATCAAATAAAAATGAATACCCAGTGTTTTCCTTGTGTGCAGGGGTGTTCATTAAATATCGAATTGTTAAGCCATTTTAATTTTTAGCATTATATTCATTATTGATTTTAGACATCGATATTTATTTTATTTCGATTAATTTTAGAGAAATTTTATTAATTGATCCAACCCATATTACTAATATTAAATATCTTTTTCATGTATATAGTATATGTTTTTTTATAAATATCTATTTTTGAAGAGATTAACTCTTACTGGACATTTTTATTGTTACTTTATCTTTCACAAGATAATTGTATTTTACCTTTCATAACCTTTAAGTGAGTAGTTTTAATTTTGATCCAACTGCCATAATTCCATGAAGAACAGAGTAACAATTATTTTATTTCTATAAAAAAAATGGTTATTTTATTAAAAATAAAATAACCAGATAATGCACTCTGATTATAAGATGAATAACTAACGAATATTTTGAAGTTATTTTCATTTGTAAACTAATCGAAAATATATTAACTATATTTACACGGTATTTTAATTTTTATAAAAATGTAATTTATACTATCAAACCATCACATCCTACCTGCATTTCCATGGATTCAATATACTTTGTATTTAAATTTGGATAAATAATTATAATCTCCCTATATTTTACACATACATTACTACCTCCCTAAATTTTTTCAATATAATTTAAACCTCCCCGTATTTTGCTTCAATTTAACATAACCTCTCTCTATTAAATTTTACAACTTTTTCATCCAAATAGCATTTGTTTTGATAAAGTTACCCTTATCTTTCTTTTTATTTGTTTATCTATCTTCTTTTCACCACAATTTTACATAAAACATATTCATCTCTTGTTATCTCTCTTTATTTTCAACTTTATTTTATTTATTTATTTTATAAAATATGAGTTGATTCATAATCAAAATATAAAATTATATTCATTTACAGGTGGTTTAAGGCAAATACAAAACATATAAAATAGTTTAATTATCAAAAATACACTTAGACTGAAATTACTAATATAAATAAAACTAACTTTAATAAAACATCAATGAGGCTGAAGCCTAAAAGTATATCGTAACTGGAATGACATATATATATACACACACTCTAAAATTTATTCGTGAACATGAGAAATTTTTAATTTCTTCTTCCAATAAAATTGCATTTAACTTTTCAAAAATTGAAGAATTGAAAATTAAGCCATAACTCAAATGTACCAAGTGAAGCCTTGAAAACTTATTTTCCCCATCTCCTATCAATAAGTTAGTTATAGAAAAATCATCATCATTGCAGGATTAAGGATAAAATTAAAATTAAGCAGCTAAAGAAGGCTAAAAATGAAAGAGAGAGAAAGCAAAAATATACAAGTTTATATGATAATATAGTGAAAAGAAGTATATGAATAAAAAAGAAATATGAGGGTAATTTTATTAAAATAAATACTATTTAAATGGAAAAGTTAATAAATTCAACATAAGGAGATTTTAGTTGAATGAAAATAAAACATAAAGAGGTTTAAATTATTTTAAAAAACTTAAGGAGGTAATAACGTATTCATATAAAATATTAGGAGCTATAATTATTTATCCTCTAAACTTTAACATAAATTGGCTTAATTATTTTAGTATTTATATTTTCTTTAAATAATTTAATCCACCTACATACTTTCTTTATATAATACATTGATGATATCATTATTCAGCCTAAAAAATATTTTAAAGAGTGATATTTTCTCGAATAGATAAAAAGTAATAATGTTTATAATTTAAGTAATATGGGATATTTAATTTATGTTCGTACTTTTAAATTTTGAACTCAAATAAGATTTACATAAAGCTATCAAACGCAACCCACATCACAAAAATATATTTTTCTTTTAATTTTTGTATGGTCTTAAAAGAGGCAAAATAATAATTTTATGCTAACACGTTACTTTATTTACTTGAAAAATTTAACACTAAGACTTACGATAGTTTATTTAAAAGTTTGATGTGCTAAATTATAAAAATTTAAAATAATTAAATATAATATAATATATAATAAATAAAATCATAAACTTGACGTTATTTATATAAAACTACAGCCCTGTATTTTGTTCATAATACATAATGAATTTGTAGAATACAAAAACCGAAAATTACGAGAGACAAATAAAAAAAATATGCCTCATAGGTGAATTAGTCTTTGATCCCTTCCTCGTATAAAAATGATATGTGTCTCGAAAATAAATATAATAATAAAAATATAAAATAATTTATGAAATACTATGTAAGAAAAATAGATTAAAAATTGATTTATTGTATAATTTTCTCAAAATGAGTGGAAGTCTAGTATAGAAGTGAACTCGTTGTCCTTAATTTTTTGCTGCGAACCTCTCTTAGATAGAAGTATGGAGAATTGAATCAAAACTGAAAATTAAATCAAAATCGAATAAAAATATCTGAATTGAACTGAACAGAATTTATTTCGGGTCGATTTCGGTCTTTAAACATTTTTAAGAAATTGGGTTTCGGTTCGATTTCAGGTTTTATAATTAGAACCAAAATAAAACCGAAACAAACCGAATAAATTAATAAATATCATAATTTATTATATATTTACATTATATCTAATATCCTAATCATAGAGACGATACACAACACACTAATTAATAAACTATAATAACAAATATGAGATTTTTTTTAAGTAATCCTAATTAGGAAAAAATTATTTTTATTTACAACTTTAGGAATAGGATTTATTTAGTAATTCATTATATATGCGTATCATATCACTTAAATTAATATTTTTTATGTATCAATATTTATATTTTTTGTTATAAATATAACTTTTAAAGTTTAATTACCATTAAATTTAACACATATTAAGATAAAATTATTTTAAATTTCTCTCATATAACTCTAAAGCGAAAAAATAAATTATAAGTTATAGAGTTTGAAAAATTCGGTTATAATCGAACCGAATCGAACTATATTCGATTCAATTTCGATTTCGATTCTTATTTCTTTACAAATTTGAATTTCTATACCGATTCGATCCAATTCTTAAGCCGAAACGACATTTCCTCACCCGTACTCCGAGATGGCAATGGCGATGTTTGTCACATTAATTAGGGGCAATATAGTCTTCCAGCAACTCCACGAATATAGTGTTTACTATTTACTATACGGTAGCAAAGAAACGTTTCGTATTCGATTCGATTCCTTCTTTACTCTCTCTCCTCACACCAAAATTGGCTCTCTCCTCTGTAGCAAGTTCAACCATTTCTCATTTCTCATTTCTCATTCGTCAAACCTCACTTTAAGAAATTTATAATATTTTTATTTAAACTATTTTTTTCATTTTTCATTATCCGTATTAAATTCTCAAAAATAATAATATTATATTATTATATTATTTTAATTTTAATTAATTAATAAAATAATAAAAAAATTAAAATTAAAATTAAAAATATTAAAATAATAGTCCCCATATACGGAAAAAACCTCATTTTAAAAATATATAATGTAAAAAATGGTTGTGTTCCCCGTTATCAGAATTCCCCGAGGGGAACCGCCCCTATATCTCACGTGGTTTCTTTGTTCCCATAGGGTTAGTCTTCCTGTATCTCCTTTGAATTTTGGAAGAATAGAAAAATGATGCGGTTAGTTTCTTATTCTCTTTCCGAATATATTAATTTCTCTTTTGAAGAGCTTTCTAGGTTAAGCATGGCTTACTACTCCCTTTATCTGGTAGTTATAACCTTTGCGTGTTTGCTCCTTTATTCATTTCTCTCCTCTGGGGTTTACTGTTAATCTGAGTGCAGTACGCTTCTTTCTCTTTTGTTTGGTTCCTGCTCACAACGTGTTTTACAGTTGATAATTTGTGATGCTTGAATCGATTTTTAGCTTGATTCAGCTTAATGTCATGGGTGCATGTACTGGCTATCTAATTCGAGAGTTGATTGACTAAGGGATGTTGTAGGATATTGCTGATTTCGGCAGTTTCTAGAAATACTGTAAGTTAGTTGATAATTTTTTTGTTGATAACTGTTTTAATTGTGATGTGGTTATATGCTTCAATATCTTTATTTTTCTAATCAGAGTTTAATTTTGTGTATTCCTTCTACTGTATTCCCTGAATGATTATATGCTGATGTGTGATGATGATACATGTAGCCTGATGTGTACGTTCTAATTTCAGGGTTGGCATTCCTGGGATGGAAATGTACAATGTTTCTGGAAATGGAAATGAAGAAAACTATTTGGTACATAAAACTATGTATTCATTTTGCCTCTTTGAATGAAAGTCGAATTTTTTTATTTGGTTTGTTAACCTTGTTCTTATTAACTGTATCTTATTCTCTGGCTCTTAGAATCAAGGTGCTGGGAACCATTTTTATACAAGTCCACCACTTGAACAAGTTGATACAATGTATAACGAAGGAGCCCCCGAGTTTTTTATGGATCAGGGCTTATACTATCCTTCTGCCACTGATTACGGATATTATTGTACAGGTAAGCTTGAACCTTCTGTGTGGATATTACATTTCATATAGGAGCTTTGAAGTCTCATTTTTTGTATTGTTTTTTTTACCAGGATTTGAATCACCCGGTCAATGAGAGGACCAACAGAGATTTTTTGGTGCAGATGGTCCACAAGTTCAGTATGCGGTGAGTAGACTCCTTTTTGTGCTCACATGAACCGTGAAGTCCCATTTCTCGTCAACTTATTGATTTGCATTCAAATTTCATTTTGCTTTATCAGGGTGCACAAACTGAAAGTTTACCTTATGTATATTACACACCTAGTTATGGATATGCACAGTCTCCTTGTAACCCATACAATCCTTACTTACCTGGTGCATTGGTTGGAGTTGATGGTTCATATGTAGGAGCGCAACAGTATTACGCTGTACCTCCTTATCAAGATGCCATGTCTTCACCTGCATATATACCTGTTGTTGTTCAACCAGACCCCTCGTTAGATACTGGTGTAGGACACACCAATAGATCGGATGGCCGAAATGCAAAATATGGTTATGCTTCGCCATCTGTGGCCTTTAACAGGAATCAAACAAGAATAATTCTAATCTCACTAATTCCTTGTCCAAGATATCAGATGGACCAAGAACTAATGTTGGATCTAATAAGCAGTCCTTTACTCATGGAAGTGTTTCTTCTAGTAGTTTTTTGTCCCCTGCTTCGTCATACATACTTCAGGTAATTATTTTGTATATTAAGGTCTTGCAATGATAAATTTTTATACTAATTGAACCATATAAGATAGTGCAATTTTTTTCACGAATGGCAGTCGTCCTTCATAGTTGTTTGGGGATGTTTTGCTGCCATTTAAGCTGTCTGTTTTCTGCAATAAATTTTTTTCCCATATGGTGAATGTGATTTACTTGGTTATACAGGGTAGTAGAGGTGCTTCTGGATCCATTTAACCTGCAGATAACATTTCTAGTGGGAAACCGCATTCTCATTCTAACCAATTGAAAGCTGCGCTTCCTCCAAATAACGGTTTTCCTGGCTTTGGATCAAGTGCTCCTTATAGGACTACAGGTGATAAGGCGTGGTCTAAGACTGATAGTGGTAGAACATTTAATGGTCTGAATGTGAATCCTGATTCTCGGCGAGCAGAATCGTGGACCTAGAACAAACAAACCAAAGAATCAACTGACTGTGAAAGCCTACACAACCAAAATGGGTGGTAGTGTGCAAGGCCAAATAGTTATACACACTGGTCAGTATAGCTGGGATGATTTCCTTGTGGATTATGTTGATGCAAATTCTTTTGTTATAAAGTCTTATTGTTAGGATGATGTGCACAAGAGCATCAAGTATAATGTATGGTCATCTACCCCTCATGGAAACAAGAAGCTTCAAAGTGCTTATGATGATGCACAAAAAGTAACTGCTCGAAGACCTAGAGGCTGCGCCATTTTCTTGTTCTTTTTGGTGAGTTATAGTCGTCTAAATTAATTGGAATATTCTATTAGTGATGCTTTGATGCCTACATTTCCTTTATGGGATGTGTTCTATACATGTCGTTTTTTATATAGGTTAATGCAAGTGGCCAATTCTGTGGTGTTGCTGAGATGATTGGCCCAGTTGACTTATAAGGACATGGATTTTTGGCAGCAAGATAAATAGAGTGGCAGTTTCCCGGTCAAATGGCATGTTATCAAAGATGTACCAAATTCCTGCTTTAGGGACATCATATTGGAGAACAATGAGAATAAGCCGGCGACTAATAGCAGGGACACTCAAGAGGTATTTATCCGTTTATTCTCTTGCTTGAATGGTGTAGAATTTTATTCTTTTCTGTTGTTGCTTTCTGCTAATTTGCCTTCCCATTTTATGCAGATAGTGTGCAAGAAAGGTGTGGAAATGCTAAAAATATTTTAAAATTACACATCAAGGACATCAATACTTGATGACTTCGTGTATTATGAGGATCGACAGAGAATTATGCAGGAAGAGAAAGCCAAGTTTGTACATAAGAGCTTAGAAGAAGCACCGATATTTATACCCGCTATAGTTCCTGATAAGAAGTTACATTGTCCTGTGGATATACCTGACATTAAATACGAGAAAAATACCGAGCTCAATGGTATTAGCACCATACAGGAAACTGAGGTCACTGTCTTTAAGCAGGTTACTTCAATTTCTCATGTTACTGATGGGGATAATGAGATTCAGCATTCTGATATTGCTCCTATTTTGAAAATCGGCTTGCTCAGTGTATGTTGGAAACTTGGAGGACTAAAATAGGATAGAAGAATGGAAATGATTTAGAGCTTTGATTAATGATTTCATTCCAAAATCATACAATGTTTAGCCTTTATATAGTCATTCAACATTAACTTAAAGACTCATTAATACATTACATGACTCCACTAATTGTATTATAACAAAATAATAGTTCACTAATTCAACTACTAAATAAAAATAATTTTAATAAAAAACTAAATTGATCACTACTTGCACTAATAATTAATATGATATTTTTGAAATATTATAGGCATTAAATGTAACATTCCTCCTTGCCTAAAATATTCTAAAATGATAAATAAGCCTAAAATATTCCAAAATGATAAATAATTGAAATTACAGCACTTTTTTACCAATCAACTTGTTAATGCACACTTCTCACCATTAAAAAGTAACATCTTCTTCCTCTCTAACTGCTTTGTTTAGTTTTGCATTTTCTTCATGCACTTTGCAATTTTTTTGCAAATGCTCGAATCTTTTGCACATGAAACATCGGATTTCCCTTTGTGTCAACAATTATTTTCTTTATGACTGAACTTATCGCAATGACCACACTTGACAAGCTTTCCTTTTCCCTTTGAAACTTTTGTGAAAAGGGCTCATTCAATTGTCTTTTCTTCTCTTATAATTCTTCTTTAATCCACAGCTTGAAGACCATTTATCAATTCTGCAAAAGTTATCTTTGATAGATCTTTAGAATTTGCAAGGGAAGAAAACTTCGCTACATACCTTTCAGGAAGACTTACCAAAAGCTTTTCCACAATTCTTTGGTTAGAAAATTCTTCGCCAGAAAGTTTAATTTGATTAACAATGTTCATCAACTTGTTGCAGTATTCTTTCACCGTCTCAGATTCCTTCATTCTTTGAACCTCAAATTCCCTTTTGAGATTCAGGACTTACATCAACCTTATCTGACTATTTCTTTCATATTCATCTTTAAGTTTATCCCATGCTTCTTTTGCTGACTCACAAGCCATTATACTTGTGAAAATTGCATATGATATGAAACACCCTTATAATATAATAACTATAAAAAAATACCATAATTTTTTTTTCTTACAAAAATATTCATATATTAACACAACCATTAATATTTCACATTAATTCTAATATCATTCGTTTATATTACAAACCATAATTATGTTTGATTAGCAAAACCAAAACCCGACCACTTTCTATTCTATATGCTTGTCATGTGAGGAGAGAGAGCAAGACGGACACAACCGACAGACCTTTCTTTCATGACAGCTACGGGTAAGGACCTTCTAGTATAGTACTTTATCTACAACTTCAACAATTGAAAAATATAGCGATTTATATGAGTCGCCACTCAGTGAATATAAACAATCAATGAATTCAACAATCACATACAGTCACACCTTCAAAATAAACATACAGTCATTCATATATGCTATTTGATGATTCATTTATTTAATTGTTGTGACATTTTCGGCCAAACTATTGTCCCGGGATACATGTAACATTTGTAACAGATAACAATTGATTTGTTGGCCAGCTATATAACAATTGATTTGTTGGCCAGCTATATAACAATTGGTTGACCTTTCGGTCCATATAAACAATTGGTTGACCTTTCGGTCCATTTGTCAAATATTGCAATTGGTTGACCATATAGGTCCAGATAACAGAACATGTATTGCAATATTTGATCGGCTATGTCACAACATCTATCTTTATTTCATTTGTTCCTGTACAAATACGTATATCGTGTATAATTCAATTAACTCATGTTTCACCAAATAAACATATGTGCATATAATTCAAATTCATCAAATAATATATAATCATTCAATTCACAACAATTCACTAGACATTCAAATATCACATAACAAAGCCTTTAACCCATAAATTCATATCATGATTATACTCACAAATGGAATGCTAATTTCTACAAAATCGACTTGTTTCCTCCTCTTGAACACCTTCACGACTTCGTGTTCCTATAAGCATAAATTCACATCAATACATTTCACCTTGTTTCCTTTTTATTTATAAATTTTTCATGACTTAGACAATTGTTACTTGTATACTTATTCATATAACCTTGCTTTACTTAAAAATTCATAACTTTCAATTCACTTCACCAAATGATCTGATTCTTCTTTTATTCATCTCTAATACACAAAGCTGTAACATACAAAAACCTCAAAAATTTCAGAGTCTTATACGATTTATAGGGAATTTTCCTTCAAAACCTGTTTCAGTCCCGCTTAACCTGGATAGCAGCGTAATAAAACGAGCATAACTCTTTCTACACAACATGAATCGACCTGATTCTTTTTCCTACTTAAACTATACACATAAGGGAATAACATATCAAAAACTCAGAATTTTTTAAGTAGTATAACAATCCCAGATTAATTTCAAAACTCACCCTATCTCTTTGATCATCCAATTTTGCACACTTCATCTTATAAAAATCATAGCTATTGATCTACTTGTCTAAAAATCTCCAAATTTTGCAGGATGAACCTTGACATAAAGAGAAACAATTCATCTTCTTACCAAAACTGTTAATTCTAACTTTAACCTAACAAAATCGCACTACAAAGTTACTTAAATATCTGATTTCTTCCTTCTAGCTCTCTTCTTCCTTATACTTTGTTCTTTGCTTTATTTTTGGGAGATGAAGAACTGATATAATTCTTATCGGGCCATACAAAAATCTAAGGGGCAAAAGACCAATTTTCCCTCAAATTCTTTATTTAATACAAATACTAACTATACTAAATACATATACGTATATTTATATCATACTAATACTAATTCTAATACTAATGCTTATACTTAAATCCTAATGATATATCACAATTTTATTCAACTTCATATTTTCAAATAATCATTTTATATCTATAACATAACTATACTCCACTTATTCCTTAAAATTCTATAGCTATATAATTTGGTACCTAGATATTAAATATCGTATTTTGTATGGTTAAAATAACTACTATTTTAACAAATCAATCTTAATAAATATAACATGTAAAATATTAAATATAATAACATGTAACAGATGTGGACAAATGCAAATATAATGCATGAAATGGGATATTATATAATACAGCCGAATGAATGAAGGTAAGAGCCTTAGGTTTCTTAGCTGAATCTTCTTCATACCTTTTGATTTGTGATACAGTTGGATTTTGCGGAAGAGGAGTAGTAGCAAAATGATTTTCAATTACCTCCCATAAGCTCAAGGCTTTGAGATATGACTTCATTTTTATTGCCCAACGGTGATAGTTTTCACCCCTAAAAATTGGAAGTGGAGCAGAAAAATTGTTTGAAGCCATTGATAATATGAATTGAAAAACACAACCTCACAAATCCCTCAAAAAAATGGCTCTGATACCAATTGTTGGAAATTTGGAGGAGTAAAATAAGATAGAAGAATGAAAATAATTTGGAGAATTAATAAGCTTTGATTAATTATTTCATTCCACCAAAATCATACAATGTTTAGCCTTTATATAGGCATTCAACATATATAAAAAGACTCACTAATACATTACATGACTCCACTAATTGCATTATAACAAAATAATTGTCCGCTAATTCAACTACTAAATAAAAATAATTTTAGTAAAAAAACTAAATTGACCACTACTTCCACTAACAACTAATATGACATTTTTGAAATATTTTATGCATTAAATTTAACAGTATAAATCCCAAGCAGGATGAACATAAATCATGTCGAGATGGAGATTCTAATGATTCTGTTGATGTTGTGACAGTAGGATCAATGCCTGTCAAAGTTAACGGATTTGCTGCTAAGAATCTATCTCTACCTATGAAGCATGGACACTCCAAAACTTAGAGTGTCCCCGTGTCGGACACGTATCAGGCACCGAAAACCTCCGGACACTCATCGGACATGTGTCAGGCACTCCAAATTTCTAACGGACACTCCAAATTTCAAACGTGGATACACCTTTGACACTCTACGTAGAAGTTAATGAATTTCCTTTGTGGAAATATGTGACAAAAATAGAAAAATGTAGTGGGTGTGGGGTAATGCGTCATTTAATGCAACAATATGGGCAAGAAATGTAAGGATCATACACTAGAATTAAAGCACATTTATTACACATAGCCGGTAAAGGTAACGGCGTATGCAATATAGTCACAAGATATGATATAGCAACTATTTTAGATTTATTTTTTTAGTTGTTTATAATTGATGAAATGACTCGATACTATAAAATTTATTATATATGAATATTTATATTTGACAATATATTTTAATTATCGTGTCTTAACCGTATTTAAATACATATTTTTTTCATATTACCATTTCCATAAGTCGGCATCTTATTAGATAGTCGGGCTTATCTGTGCATCCTATGTCTCTACATTTGACTAAAGAAGTTGGCACTACAATTACTATAATCTCATTCTAATCGTTATAAGTGAAGACTAAAAGAAATTTATCTGATGTAGAGGTTCTGCTAGTGAGTTATGTTATCATTGTAATTATTAATGGCCTTTTTGTTAGGTAAAATTAGGGATGGAACTGGATCTTTGGTTATGTGGATTTGTATTTATTTTTTAGGGTTTGAATTTTATAATTTTAGATTTATTGAATCTGAACCGAATATGGATCTTATTAAAAAATTATGGATCTAGTATCGGATTTTTTTAAAGACCTGAGTTTAGATCCGGATCCGTTTATAATATGTAATTATCTGTTTATATTTATATTTATATTTATATACATAACAGTGACTTATAATTACTTTAACTCTAACCCTTGCCCCGCGCGCGGGCGCGCACACACACACATATATATATATATATATATATATATATATATTCACCCTCACTCGACTTTCTACCAATTATCACCGGCTCTATTTTTTAATTGGAACGAATGTTAATTTGTATTATATTTATTTCAAGTTTTTAACCTTGTAATTACATGTTAAACTCTTTCTTTTTTTATTATAAACTAAGATGGTGATTTAAAGAATAAAACTTTGGTTGATTATTTATATTTTCATATGTTGTATTTCTTTAATTTTTTTATAGGTCCGTTTTAGACCCGTTTTAAACCCGGATTGGTGAGATCCATTGAATATGGATATAGGGTCTAATTTTATAGATTTAATGGATTTGGATCGACTTTAAATTTTATATATGAAAAATGATATGAATCTGAATCTCTATGGATCCAATTTAAATTCGGCCCGTGCCCTGCAAAATGTAGTCCGAGATGTTTTTCCAAAAATCACAGTTGCATCTTTGATTTTTGTAAATATATTAGATTAGGTTTTTCACTTTAACATTATTAACTCCAAAGTCCAAATTAGCAATATCATGATTTTATTCTGGTTTGCCCATTGAGTGTGTCGTGTGCCTCTGAACTATGATCACATATTCCTGGTTTATAGAAAGAAAGTACCCGTTTGTTTGAATGTCATATGTTAATTTTTTTATTTGACTTTTTAAATATAATATTTAATTAATTTCTTTTTTTTTAATTGAAAAGTAAATACATGGTGGTATAATTTTTTTTAGTGATTAAAACTAAACTTATAATTTTTTTTAAGTTCCAAATTCAAACTACATCATGGTGAGTGAACATTTTTCTTTCTGCCCGTAATTTTGTTTAAAAAAATGAGCTACATGCTCTTTAAAGTTCAAGATAGTAATAATCAGAATGACACAAGTTTTGGAGAAAACATCAAGCCACTGAATTTGAAAATTGATCCAATTATGATGCTTTTTGTCTTGAATCTTGATATTATATTCTAAATATTTTTTTTTCAAAGGTAACATGTGCATCCAGGGGCCGTGTCAGAACGCATGCCGGGGTAGGGCAGTTTAGTAGTAGACATCTACCAAATTCCGACCAGTAAAAAATTCTAACCTGCGAATATAAAATATCACATTTAATCATATTAATTCAATCACTTCTATACTAGATTCAATTAAAATAAGTCCCAAAAAACTAAATTTAATTTCAATCAACCTAATTCCAATTCAATTCAATTTTTATTTACATAAATACAATTCAATTTAATTTTATGAAAGCTCATTCTATTATTTCAAAAAATTTTCAAAAAATTATAGTTCGACAAATCTAATTCAATTCTCAATATCTTAATTTTAATTTCAGTTTCAACAAACATAATTACAAGTCAATTCAATTTTAAACACCTCCAACTTAATACAATTTCAAACAATCTCTCACTAATGTTCTTTTCAACTTCTGAATTGAAATTAGTTGAACTAAATTAAAATGAGTTAAACTAAACTTATTTTAGTATAAATTTATAACTGCGTATGGCTGAACTGAATTGGTCTAAACTAAATTAAATGAGAAACTATCAAGAATAATCATACTTTGTAAATTATTTACAAATTCACCGTCAAGTCAAACTATTTACAATTACACTATGTCATTCACTTATTTCTCCCATTTTTCTTTTGATTCTCTTTCTTATTTTTCACTTATCTTTCAAACCGTTTATTTTTTCGACATGCCGCTTTGGAATTTTTTATTCTTCTTATTTTTATCTTTAAAATGACATCCACTGTAATTTTTCAAAATCTTTTATCCAATAGCCGCATGGTAGATATCCAATAGACAAGTGGTAGATCTTAGTTTCGACAATATTTTTACGAAATCATTTATGTTAGTTTTGTGCATATGTAGACACGTGACATGAGCTTCTTGTTTGACATGATTCTCTAATGTTAGGTAATTTTTAATTGTTGGCATTTGGAAGAAACTCATGAACTCAGTATTGATTCGGGAATCCTATTTCAAATATAGAAAAATAAAGACAAAATAAAAATAACATGAAAATGTAAACAAATGTGCTATAATCGGAGAAGAGTACACCACTTTGATTAACTCGAACGATGCAATTGGTGATAAATAATAAAAGTTCTTATTAGTTCTTTTATAATGGACTAGAGGCACAATCAAATTAGAGCAATGAATCGCGAATCGTACCAGACTTCTACCACGTGTCTATCAGACTTCTATAACACGTCTAACAGACATCTACCACATGTCTATCAGTTGAAAAAGTTCGAAAAAGTCACAGTAGATGTCATTTCGAAGATAAAAATGAGACGAACAAAAAACTCTAAAGCGGCATATCGAAAAAATTAACGATTTTAAAGATAAATGAAAAATAAAGTAAGAAAATAAAAAAAAATTACGAACAATTATGTGGAGGGGACATATGGGCGAAAATAATTTGTGTTTTTTTTAAATTATTTTATGAAGACTTATGTTTTTTATAAAAATCCTAAATTAAATTGTAGTAAAAAAAATATGATTTAAATATAAAATTAAATAACCTTAAATTAATAGAGACGTGGAATAATCATTGAAGTCTGGGAACAAAAGACAAAAATGAGAAACAAAAAGTAGCGAAGGACTGAATATGCAGTAGGCAATTGATGTTTTAATAGGTCTTGCACTAATGCAACGCCGGTTTAAATCACGGCAAATTAAATTTAAATGCAATTATAGGGCTCTTGTATTCAAAGTTAAGTTTCAGCCCATGCTTCATCTTCTTCTTCCTTTCATGTCTTCTCTGCAACGATTTTTAGGGTAGGCCAATTTGAGGCTACACTGCTCTCCGATAATGGATTCCGACGGCTGGGATGGGGCAGCTGTCATACTCAGCCCCATCCTACCGCCGTCCCTGATTACATCATTACTATAATTATTTTACAAATTACTACCTTCCCCGCCATTGAATGCCAATGAACAATTTGACCCTATAGTAAACAAGAGTAATAATCTATATATATATATATATATAAATTTATTCTTATACCTTTTATATATATAGATTACTAATTAATGTTACATGAATAATAAATAATGAAATTAACTACAAATAATATTAATAACACATAAATTATTAATTATTTTTTAATAAATAAAATTAAAATAATAAATCTATATATAAAAATAATAAAAATTATATTCCAGTTATATTCATAATAATCATAACAATATTAAAATATAAAATTGAAATAATAATAATAAAATATTTGATGGAGAAAAAGAGTCACATTAATTTTTAAATAGGATTATAATCAATACAGTCATGTTTTTTAAATTTTAATTTATTGTTCATATTGTCCAATTGTTTGAAATTTTTTTTATAAGTTGATTCTTATTTTTTTTTGTATCAATGTAAATATTTGATATGTTATTGCTAACTTTTCCAATTATTTATTGACATATGAGAGTTTTATTTACTTTAATTGATTTTACACTATATATGGGCATATTTTATTGCCGTCTGAAATAATTATTAAATTGAATATTTTTTCATAAATTCAAACTCAATATTAAATAAATGCTTCTTCAATCGGAATTTTAGGAAATTGATTTTAATATATTTTCGGATTAGATTTGATTTAGAAAAATGATAATGATTAATGGAGGGACATGGAAGGGGACACCAATTTTGGGACAACAGATTTGAATCCATGATTAAAAGCAATAACTACTTTTTATAAAGAAATAATTAATTAGGGTAAATTATAGTTGTTGGTATACACTTATAAATTATGACCAATTTTCGCAATCAATATAAATATTTGTATAAAAAACATATAGTAAAAATGGAAGACTACACGAGTTTGATAAGTACGGAAGCTATCGAGATAAAAGTTTATACTTTAATATTTATCGTTATGGATTCATACATGTTAGTCTTTTTTTAACTGAATACAAAATATCTATTTTACATATTTGGAAGTTGAAACGAATCAATACAAAAATTATAAAATATAATTGTACATTTAATTTAAATATACGTTAATTTTAAACTTTTATGCGTTATTTTAGTTTTGTAAGAATAGATGTATAATATCGCTATTTGACATGTCGAATAATACAGTCAGTGCCTACTTTAACGAAATGAAATATGTATTATGAAACAGATTCTTTGAAGTTTGGACTTACTTATCATTGATATACTTATTACGAATGACCTATCCGCACATCGCACGAGTACTACACTAGTATCTATAAATAATTATAAAAAAATCCAACAAAAAGATACAAATCACTTAGAGTTTGTCTAACTATATTCTCCAAATTCCATTTTACAGAATTTACAGTGTTTTTATTCCAACCATCTTCCTCATCTTTCATTTCCCGTATTAAATCGCCTAAAATAATAATATTTTATTATCATGTTAATTTATTTATATTATCTCTACCAATAAAAGCTAACAAAATATTTAAAAAAAAGTAGAAAATATTAATATTATAATCGTTTTCCTTATTTGGAGAATCTCCATTTTAAAGAATACTATATAAGAATAATCGAATTGACCCATTGACCCATTTTTTATATTTATTCCCCCATTTTGAAAAATTCTCAAGAATGGTCGGAATTGCTCACCAAAATAATCTAATTTATTTACAAATTCCCTTCACAAACTAGTAAAAATTTATTATTTGGAACGGGTAAGAAAAAAAGTATATGAGTGAAAGAGAAAGACTGTAGAGTAAAAAAAGAAAACCTGGAGCTAAATCTGTTGGAAGATCTTTGGATACGATACGAGAGTACAACGCAGTTAAGTTCAAAGTAGCGAACCGGTCCTGTCAGTCACTCCTAACCCTCCCTGTCCGCACCACTCGCCGGAACTCTTAATTCCGCTCTATTAGCTCGCCTCTCTCTGTATTTTCGCCAACGCATTCCACTCCCCGCTCCTCCGATCGAGGCCGATTACCGGTCACCGGTCAGGTTCGTCGTCGGTGACAAATCCGGTGGTTTTGCTCCGGTGAGTTCACTGCAAAATTCTTTTCTTGTATCCACTCTCTTTACCAATATGATTTTGCTTATTCTAATTAACTCAATTTTGTTTTTCTGCATTCTTCAATTGCATGAGCCTGTAAATGTAAACTGATTTTAGCCTGGAAAGCTTCAAATGCTCTGGGAAGAAATTTACTCTTTCTGTGTACAACCTAGCTCGTGAGATTTAATGGGTGAATTATATTCAGGGACCTGAAAGACAGCTCCTTTTAGTCCATTGTGCTGCTCCATTACCTAGATTTCACTTTTGAAGGTTCTTTTTTTTCCAATGGTATGTATTGTGAAGTACTTATCAATTTGCTTGAAGAGACAGTTGCAATGAGTACTCACATTTTAACATTAAATAACAGGGGAAGAAAAGAGCATATCGGATCGGCGAGAGTTCATCATATCAAGACATCACTGCTTCCATCATACCCAAGCCTGAGATGTTGGACTTCGATTTGCCGTCAGATGTCATCTACTCGAGGCCAGTTGGGGTACATTCGTCTTTATACTTGGAAATTTTGATGTGTTTTCTTATGTTTTTTTTACTCGGGGAGTTATTACTTATCAGCTTATGTCAGTGCTCATCAAGTGCATTAGCATAAATCTCTCGGTTTAGCGTGTTTTGAATTATTTCAGGACAATGTTGCAAGTTCATCTGGAAGCAATGTGAGGTCGTTTCTTACTGGAATGGGATTCGCGCCATCTCTCGTTGATAAAGTAATTGAAGATAATGGTATGTAACTCATGGATGGATCTTCTATTGTAACATATTTTAGTGCACTTATGGATGGATATAGCAAACATATGTTAAACGTGTAGATATTGAAGAAATAACGCATGCATAATGGAACTAATATTAGGCCCTGATAGTGTCATTTATCAACAAACTTTCTCTTAATCATTTTTAAGCATGGTTTTATCATGTTTTATTTATTGCTTATATGAATCATATTGTTTCTCTTTCCGAACATTATCAGATGATAATATTGTTTTTTTGTTTCTGCATATAGGTGAAGATAATGTTGACCAGCTATTGGAGGTTCTCATGGAATGTTCCGTAAGTAACCATCAATTTTGTTTTTCTTGAATTTTTACTTCATTCTTTGATCCTAATTACTTTCTCTCTCTTTATTTTGTTTCCATTTCTAAGCTTTATTTGATTATATTACTTACGTTGAGATTCAGATTAAGCTTCATTACCTAGATGGATGCAGTTAATGGATTTTTTTTCTCTATTCAAATTGATTCAGGGTTATATCCTTGAAAAGATGAGCTTTTCAGGTTCTTTCGTTTTGTTGTCTTCAAAATCATTTGCTATCTTGCTAAAATCTGCAGAGTGGTTTACGGGGATTTTTTGCTTCTCTTTGTTGAGTACATGTTTGCATTTTGCATAAAGATTCCAGAAATAATAGGGATCTTATAATTACCGATATTTCACTCTGAAGGTGTATATTTTCAAAAGAGAAGTATATTGTGACAATTCGCATATGTACTGCATTGAATTATGCAAAATTTGCTCTTTTCTTTGTTGAAGAACATAATTTCATATGCTGTCAAGTAATCTCTTAAAACAGTAGAGATCTTACGAATTTATGATACTGCTTTCATTTCAGTTATGAATCCATTATATTTGGAAAATTAACTTTGATGAAATATTTCATGTTGCTGGATAATAATTTCGATTTATTTTTATATGTCACTATAGGAATTTTTCAGCTGATAACAGTTTATCTTTTATAAATCAATAGGATAACCAAAAATCAAACTCTCGGCCACCAGATTCTGTGGATGACCTTTTCGGTGACCAGGATGCAAGGAATCAATTTGATCATTCCATATTTAATTTGCCAAAAGAGGTAACAAATCCTGTTATTATGTTGATATTATGCTTTAGAGTCCTAGCTTTATTTTATCATGCTTATGGGTTGAGCTCTTTTCCCGTTCTGAAACATCATTTTCGAAATATCCTTCTCTCGTTTTCTCTTCAACCTAATTTCTCCGTAGGCATATTTAATGATTTGATTATTTCCAAATAGTGCATCTATGGACATTACTACATTAGCAAGTTTCCAAGTTGGCCATGTAGTCCGATGGCCTTTATATAGACACTCGTGGTTCGTTATATAGATGATTGTGTCTCGTTTTTTTATTGCGTTTTATAATCTTTTAAGAAGGCTAATGCTATCATTTGATTTCATTGAATCCTAAACCTTTTTCAGGAGCCAGATATGTTTGATGCTTATGATGAGAAAAGGGAATCCTTACTTAAGATGAATTTCTCTGAAAAAGAAGTTGATCTTGCAATGGAAAAGCTCGGTATGTTTTTTGAACTTATTTTTCCGGTTTAGTACTTGACAATGAAAATTGTTCTTATCCTCAAAATCCTATGATTTCCTATTGTTGCCAGGTATGCAAGCTCCAGTGGACGAAATAGTTGACTTCATCACTGCTGCCCAAATAGCTGCTAAATGTGACGAGGAAATTGATGAAAAAATTGATATGAAGATCGATGCAGGAAAAAATGAGGAAGTATGTGCAGAATTAACTGAGTAGTTGATCTTAAGTGGCATCTAATAATATATTATTGGCATTTTAATTTCCAGGATACTAGCAACGAAGCTTTGTTTGGGGCAATGGAGAAAACACTCCAATTACTTGAAATGGGTTTCACTGAGAGCGAAATTTCTGTAGCAGTTGACAGGTTCGGTGAGTATTTACTCTCATATCCTTTTCTAATGTAGCATTGTCATTCTGCTTGCAAGGGAAGCCAATATCCGAAAAGTAAAGTTACCATTTTTATTCTTTTGTTCATGTCTCACTAGATAAAATAGTTACGGTATATGAAAATAGTGTTCATTCATCAAAAAATTTGGTGATGACAAACTTTTTTACTTCCAAAGTCTTAATTAAGTAATTAATTGTGTGTTGTTTTTCAGGCTCAGAAGTTCCAGTTATAGAGCTAGCTAATGCAATTTGTGCTGAACAATTAGGCGAGACGTACACTATAAAGATCCAGGTGCTTGGTTTTTCTTTGCGTGTCTTAACTGTTTTATGTGTGGTATGATTTGGTTGGATGCCAAAGTATGCTCTTTTCATTGGTCTGTTTTTCAAATGAAAAAAGAGTTATCTTTGTATTGTCAAAAGGGCCGGATCTCTAACTATTGACGGAATTTCTATTCCATGGAGTAGAACAGAAATGAATGAAAGAACATGAAATATGATAGACTTTATGTCTTGGATCCATCATAGTTATTCATAACTATTACACAACTCTTGGAATGATTATTCCTACTTATTCATCTAGGAATATCTATTACATGAGACGTGTGATAGCTGGGAATAGCTACGATGAATCCAAGACAATTAGTCTATCGAATTTTACATTCTTCAATTCTTTCTGTATACAACTCGGATCAATCAGCAAGTCTATTCTGATTTTTCTTTTCTCTATAATCTCTGCAGCGTCCCTCAAAATTTCCTGGATTAGGGCCTTCAGGTGATGTTGGGTCATCTGGATCGCTCAATCCGGGCATTGGAAATAATCCAGAATTTGATCCAAGTGGTATCGAACTGAAACCCGAACTTTTCCCTCTTATGGGCAATCTAAACATGGTGGACGAAACTAATCGAGGAAAAAGGCCAAAAGAAGAGGACGGTAGGGACTATACTGCACCACTGTTTGACGATATTAACCACAATAAAAAAGATAAAGGCAAAAGGCCGAAACCCGATTATCCTGCTGAGTTGAGCTCCATTTTCGAACCTACTTGGGAAGAAGAAAAATTTGACCCAGAAACCGCTCCATATGGAATTCCAAGAGCACCGAAATCTAAACCTTGTAAGGCTGTCGATCGAATGGTTGCAAAACCCCCATATTTTTTCTATGGGAACGTAGCTACTGTAACTTTCGACACTTGGAATAAAATATCAAAATTCTTATATGGAATCGAGGCTGAATTTATAAACACTCAGTTTTTCTCGGCATTGAGTCGGACCGAAGGGTACATCCACAATCTTCCTACCGAAAATAGGTTTCATATTATTCCAAAGCCACCGATGTCCATAGAGGACGCAGTTCCACATACAAAGAACTGGTGGCCTTCGTGGGATACCCGAAGGCAACTAAGCAATATCAATTGTCAAACAAATGGAATATCTCAGCTCTGTGATAGGCTTAGGAAGATAGTAACTGATTCTCGAGGTTCACTTTCATATGAGCAGAAGAGAGAGATTCTCGGGTATTCTCATAAATATAATCTTATATGGGTCGGTCCCAGGATATTGGCTCCTATAGAGCCAGACTATGTAGAAATTATTCTCGGATACCCGTTAAATCATTCTGAAGCTAGTGAAATTACTTTGTCGGAAAGGCTTCATATGCTGCGATTCTCGTTCCAAATAGACGCCCTGGCATACCATCTCTCGGTTTTGAAGTCTATGTATCCCGAAGGAATCACAATGTTGTCGATTTTTACCGGAACTGGGGGTGCTGAGGTGGCGTTACATCGGCTTGGGATCCATATGAAGGGGGTTGTTTCGGTTGAACGGTGTGAAATAAAACGGAAGATGCTGAAAACTTGGTGGACCAATAGTGGACAAAGTGGTAAGTTGGAGCAGGTAGAAGATATACAGAAGCTAACGAGTAGCAAAATCGACAAGTTCATTGAACAGTTCGGTGGGTTTGATGTCATAATATGTCAAAGCGCTTGCACGGTTTCTTCGCAAAATCCGAAATTGGGTCCAGAGGGTAATGCTCCATCGGCATTTGACTTCACGTTGTTCTGTGAGTTTGTCCGCGTTTTACAACGCGTGAGAGGTATAATGGAACGGAAAAGGTAACCTTTTTTTCTCAAATGAACTTTGATCCATTGAATAAAGTTTATTTCGTATTTGATGCATAATTGTACGGAAAGAAGTTAAGATCCCTGTTCTCTATTTTCTTTGTTTTTGCTCAGGTGAATCACTAAGTTGATGGATTCTCTTACCAATGTAAACCAGAGAATCAAGTTAGTTAAAGTTTGCAGCTGTTGTCTTTTAGGATGTACTTGTATAATGTAGCTGTTCTGCTGATGTTGTACATTTTCTGGTTTTAAATGTATGTGAAAGCTGCAAGTATGGAACTTTGTAATGAAAAGATGAGTTCAAAGTCAAGGTTATGACTTTGAAAGTAACTACTTGTAATTTAGCAATGCGTAAAATGCAAAACTGGACTGAACCCGTTGGTTCAACTGGAAAAACTGTGGTTGAGCCACAATTGAACCATGGTTAAATTTGATTGAACTACGGTTGAACTATAAAAACCGTGAATCATTGCTTCAACGGTTTGATATGCGGTCTGGTTTCGATAATATTGGTAAAATGTACCAAGTCTTATATAGAATCCTACAAATAGGGAAAGTCGAGGTAAAAACGAACTCAACTAGTAACGCCTTTGGCATTACTTTCCGCCCATTTTTCCAAGATTTTCAGACAATGTGTTCCGTCCACGTTGAACTCAAGTGGGTGGAAGAGGACCATTTGGGGAAGCGGGACTTTCAAATTTAAGCCAATGTTTTAAAAAGCGTTAGGCGTTAGTTAGGCGGCTGGAGCTTCAAAACACCTAGGTGAAGTCTAAGCAGAACCTAAGGGAATTTATATTTTTTATTTTAAATATTTTTTATATATACAAAATATAAATTCAACTAAAAAGTAAATTATAATAATATAAAATATCAAAACAATGATTTAGGTCATGTTTTAAAAATCACTAAGTGCTAATTGAACGGTATGACCTTATTAGAGGAACATATTGTTTCTCGGTTTGAGACTTAAAATGACAATTTTATTGTGTAAACACTTTAATGTACTTTTATTTTACCAACTAAACTACGAACTATGATTATTATAAATAATAGTATCATAAAAAATCAAAATTAGATGCCATCTAAACGGAAAGCGGTAATAAATCGATTGAGCGTCTGATAGCGACTTAGGAATGAAAAATCGGGCGACAAGCCCCAAAATAGAGCCTAGGTGAGGCCTGGGCGGGGATTTTTAAAAGAGTGTATATCTCACGCAATTCACTGTTGACATGAGAAAAGTTCCAATTGTTTTTTCAATGCAATCCATTACTTAATCTTGAATTACCAAACAAGTTTTAAAGCACATATTAGAGATCAGTGATGAGGACTTCCCATGAAGATGATATATGACATTAATTGGAGCTAGTTCTTATGCAAACACGAACAACGAAAAGCACAACATATTCCGATTGATTTTGCAATACCATTGAAAACACCATATAGAGATTTATAATATCATGCTCTGGAAATTCTAGTCTCTAGTCGTATAACTCCCAACATATTCAGTGTCTATCAACGAAAATCCGAAGAAAATAACATCAAATAACATAATATAACATTGGATTCATATTTCATTTGGTGCATGAAACTCGAACCCTCAGAATAGATAACATCAGTTCCTATGTTATCTCGTTTATTAATCTGATAACATGGCAAAATTCCATCAAACACAGTGAAATCTTGGATGGAAATACAAGAAAAAATGTTTTTATGCGGTCTAGCTGAATTTACGACCCGACAGCTTCTCAGCTTCAAAGAGTATATGGTTTATGAGTCCTCTAGCAGCACTGCATACCCACAAGAATAAAGAATTGAAAAGTCATAAAATTCCAGCATTGTCATATCAGAAAACGAACCTCTATACCGATGGATTCAACTTACTCATCCTTTAACTTCTGGATCTTCTCAGGATCTGTCTCACGCATGTTCCTTTTGAATTGTTGTCTGACCATATCAACAACCAGCTTTGTGTTGTGTTGCTGCACAGCCAAAAAACACCGGAAATTGATTAATGGAAATACAACTTAGGCCATGTTCGCTTGAACTACAATTCATTCCAGTTCAGACCACTCCAGTTCAGCTATGCATAGTTATAAATTTACACTAAAATAAGTTCAGTTTAGTTTAGCCAACTTTAGTTCAGTTCAGCTTTCAAAAGTTGAAAAGAACATGGCCTTAATGCACACACCATTAGAAATAAGAATGTCAAATAGCAACCAGAATCATATTCGTCCAAATAAAAATTTCCCCTTTCAACCGAACTAAACGAGATGAAAGAATTCCGATTTAGGAGGATAAAACAATATGAATGCTTGAGCTTAAATTTACGTTCAGGATCTCACCATGAACACAGTACCAGACTACTTAAACTAAGAAAACTGATTGTGCTCGACTCAAATATTCCACTTACTTTAGACATTAACATATTCCCACCTAATCAACCTTTCTGCATTCTGTGTTTCAACATCTACATTATAATTACTACAAAGATAAATTCTTTGGGCATCAATGAGAAAAGAGATATGATCTGCTACAATTTCAAATCAACTTCTATAACGGAAAACTGCCCTTGTTGTTCTCCAATAACCGGAATTAACGATTGAAATCGCTTTTCTACGAGACAAACCAGAATCAAATAAACAACATTGGAGCTAATTTGCAAAATTCCAGTCTTTTGCAACAAATAAAAACCTAGAATCAAGAACGGAAGCAGAAGAGAATTTGGAGCTAATTTGCATAAAGCTGAAAAAGGAGAGATGGAATACCCGATTGCCAATATATTTAGCTCTTCGAAGGCACTCACGGTATAGCTGCAAAAGGAAGCACGGTTCAATTAATGTTTGATAGCGAAATTCAAATAAAAAACAAACGCAGAGAATGAGAATAAACCCTAATGGTGTTATTCGCGAGTTCGGGAGGCAAAGCAGTTTGCAGAGAAGGCATTATCAGGTGATTTCTTCGAAATCAAGCTGAGAGCAATCCCAAAACCTCGATCTACAGTCTCTCACAGCTCAGATACCGCACCTGCGATTTCATCGGCAAAACTCTCAATTTTCCTCGTACGACATGCCGTTTTTTCTCTCCTTCCATTCTGCTTTTTGTTTGCAGGTCAGGCTACCCACCCAGCCTAGTCCAGGGCCACTGTTATGCATTTTTTTTCTAAGTTCAACCCTAGCAAGATCTCTCTAAAACGTAAAGTTTTATAGATGGAACTTGATATTTGTCATTTGTGTGTACACTCTGTTTGGATCAAGCCTGGGCTAAGTGCGTTTTTGCGCATTGCTGGTAATGGAGTAAGGTTGTGTGGTAACCAACGCGTAAAATGATTATAACTTACTTATAATCATGTCATTTTTTCATTATGGATCTTCAACAACTAAAATACTTTTGATAAAGCTTCATGGCGTCGAAATATTTATGTAGCCGACCCCATCTAGCTTGAGATTTAAAGCTTAGTTAGTTGATAACTTGATTGAAGAGTTTAATGATGCATTTTTTTAACCGTGTTTGTTTTATTCAGGTTATTAAAATCTTAACATGCTTGGACTAATTCATTACCGGTAAGAATATACAAGTAAACTTTCGAAACTTATTAGATGTTAAGCTATTTCAATTTTAATTAGAAAAGAACTTGGATATTTTTAATTCTATTTTTTCAAAAATTTAGAGAACCAAGTAGACCGAAAAAGTTATTAGTGGACCGTGAACCAACTTGGGAATAACTTAGTAAATCTGGTTGCTGCCGAAATTTTAATAGTGCCGGATGGACATGGTTATTGCTTTAAGAAAAACCGATAAAACCAAGCCGGGACTTGGTTTGGCCCAATGCGTGAAAAGTACAGTTAGAATGGAGAAAATGAGTAGCAATCACCTTAAATATTTCAAGAAATAAAATACTAGTTAAATGGATTGAGGGCAGGTGAGAAAAGAAATCAACTGAAAAATGATAGGCATTACATTAAAGATGGACTCTTAACTATTCCAATGAGCCAAAATAACAAAATTTATATTAAAAGCTATATGTATGTACAGAGGCACAATAGGAGTATTGGTTGGTACAGAAACTGTGACAACTTCATAGGGGATATGATATTTGACATATATGGTTACTTTCTGTACAAGCTTTAACCATCAAAAACTCGCATCCATTTCTCATTCACATCTCGTAAGCTTTACACTTGATATGGGTAAAAATACGACCTTTCAAGACCTCATCCACATACCGATAATTTGCTGGAGTTCAGGTTCAATATTGAATGATGTGATGGTGAGGCGCGGTGCTTTTCCTTTTGAGCAACTGTACAATTTCAAGCAGAAAACCTATAAAACCTTACTTGAGAAGAGATGATTCCGAGTCACCATATGAACTGGAGCTGCTACCAAAAGTTGAATTGCGAGGTATCGATGCAGGTACTTGTTGAGGAGACCACTCTTCTTTTGAGATCGCTTCAACAAATGCACCCGGCGAATACGGCCTTGTTACCATATGTTTCAGCATTTCCTGAATAAAATGATGATAATTGATAACAGCATACAATGCAAACCACATGTTCAATCATTGAAATTGAAAGGCATAATACATGTTTACCCCCTCAAGCTTGGCAATTTTTGCCAAGTCCTGCCCTCAACTTGGAAAAACTGCACTCGCGAGCCCCTTCAATGCCATGTGTCAGCTTCTGGTTGGTTTGACTTTTCAATGTCATTCTCTTGATTTTCCTATATCAGACCAGAAGCTTACACCTGGCATTGAGGGGCTGGTTAGTGTAGTTTTACCAAGTTGAGGGGGCTAACAGGAACAAGTGAAAGTTTAGGGGGATAGACATGTATTATGCCAAATCGAAAGTTATACTTATGCTTCAGATTGTTTTAGCTCCATTTCAAGTTCACAAAATTGTACATTTGGCAATTCTCATAATTCTCGTAAATTCCTAGCTTCCAAATTCACGTTCAAAAACTAAATGGGCAAGCCTTCAATGAGTGAGAATAAAAACCAACATGCCAAAAATAGAATCACATATAAATGGAATCAGACACTGACCTTTGAATGGTTTTGTCCATAAGTCTTCAACGATCGATCAATTGAAGCGAAAACCTCAAGAGCCTGGTCAGTATCACGGGTACATTTTATTACACGAGCTTGTTCCTTGGTGTCCGTTGGTTTACTCTTCAAATAAATGATCAGCCGTGAATATGGAGCTTTCGGGTGGTCTTTCTTTCCATGAGTCAATTCCATTGTTATTAATTCATCCCAAAGCACATCCCACAACACCGAACATGGATCCCTTGCCGGGCTAAACTTCCTCTGACCAATAATGTTTGAGGGTTGCTGAAAACAATAAAAAAATGTTTCTCAGTCGAGTATAATACACAACTAAGGAATTGGATTTCGATTATCGTATCGCATCAAGGAAACTTACTTGCAACAACATTACTCTACGATGGGTTACCATGGCAATTTTTCCTTTAGGAAGTATGAAATGATCTTCATAAGCATCAGACAAGGCAAATTTGCCACGTACTTTGAAGAGATCAACCTGACCGAAGAATGAACCCGACTCGGCTAACTGCAATATAATCTGCATGATGACAAAAGCTATATGATGTATAATTCTCAAAGGTGTATTTACATGCAAGGACATTTCCACAAAATAAAAGAAATTGAAAAAATACAAGGACATTGTCTTTAGTACCTGCCCTTGGGCTTTGTATTCACTATAAGGCCGAAGCAAATTATCACCGCTAATTACACGAGGCAATCTCCTGCGAAGGAGTTGCTCCTCTGAAGTTATTGCAGATTGTATTTTCATTCTCATTGCATTGGCTCCTTCTGTAGTTTTTGACAAAAGATCCAAAACCCCACTTACAGGCTGAGCAGCTGCACCTATAAGTCCTTTTCCAACACCCTGAACAAAACCCTCAACACCAGAGGTTTTCGCTCCTTCAAGAGGCTTTGTTAGAATTCCAGTGACACCTCTAAATAAACCCTTTGCTAAAGCCCCACCTCCCTCTCTGATTACATCACCTAGGTCTTCCACACCTTTATTATCCTGCAAGGAAATAAATAATCAACACCTTGAAAACAAAGCGAGGGAGAGAAAAACCAACAAAATATCATCTAATCATTTAGAAAGCAAAAACAACAAACACACAATATCAACAAACACATTTTCCTGTATGCATGTCATCAGAAAGTAAGTCTTAATTCAAATAAGCAGTCAAGTCATTGTTTTTGGTTTTTCATTTAACAGACTTCATCTCAAGTGACTGTAATATTGAGGATATAAGCTTCCGTAACAACACAAAATTTGGTATGCGTGTGATTTGTATTGTGGCAATCCAACAATGAGAGATGTAGATTTTATAGCTAACCTGTCTTTGTCGACCTTGGATGAACTTTTTGTCCATTGATAAAGCTGCTACTCCTTTACTCATATGTCCAAGTGCACTGCTTGCATTTCCCAATATATCAACACCCGAGAGAAGTTGAAGAGGTTGGCCAAGAAGGTCCTTTTTAATGTTGGAATAAGCAATGCTTATCATAGCACTCTGCCTCATACATATGTTCTCGTGATACCTTTGGTTTATCCTCAACTGAAACATATACAAAATCAATTAGTTCACTCTTTCAACCTAACAAAGGCAAGCCGATAAAGCAATTTCAATATTTTCTGATTTTGGAGCATAGAAAAGTCTCTTTAAGATCGACCAGTTGTCTTCGATTAGAAAATTCCATTAAGGGATGCATTGATCAAAAAATTATTTGGAAAAGAAAAGGAGCACAACATATAGATTCATTTTTATAAATCAAATTAAGGACCTAAAACAAGTCCAACATCCAACACCAAGTTAGCATGATAAACATTTAAAACAACAGGACAGATTATTTAAAAAAGCTTTCAGCATTCTTATCATGTTTCCAACGAACAATATACACTTCTTCAACTAATTTGAAGCAAAAAACGTAAAGGAAACCAAAACTTGCGAGAGACAAATCCAATACTTACCGGCATATTTTCAGTATTTCCTAAAGCAGTCATCAGGGATGACCAGAAACCAAGGACTCCTCTTGGCCGTTGACCAGGAGACATTGTCATTGACACTTTGAATCGGACTTCTGAGATGCTCAGAACACTGCAAAACCAGGAATATTATATTTACTACCAAACAGAAAGGAAGCGAAAATGCAATATTTCTGGAGATAAGTTGGTTGGTGTGTACCCAATTTGAATGATTGGATCAACTGAAACAGCAGTGGTTTGAGCATCAGATAATCTACTCAGATTAATCTGCTGAATCATCTCATGAAGACGCCATATGATAGGTTCATGAATGTTTATTAAAAAAGCAGAACAATCAGGGCCCTAATAAAAACCAATAAGATCAGCAAAATTTAAAAAAAATATCACAAACAAATTGGCAACCGTAGAGTAAAAGGAATAGAGGGAAAGAAACTCACATTGAAACCGATATATGGATATACACATAGATCTAAAGAACCATTTGACTGCAATGTCATTGAAAACTTCAAGATATAATCAGTCTCATCACCAATTTTCTGCGGTCTGAAAAGAACTGGCATTGGAGTCAATGGCAATTGGTTATCCACTTGAATTCCGTGCATTCTCAATTTGAACCTAAAATCCAAAACAACAGAGGGTTCCAATTTTAGTGCCTGTCACAATTAAAATCAAAGAAAACCTAAATTGCAGAAGTCCATCAATGGCAATCAACTACTCCAGCAAAGCACAAAGTTGATATTAAAGGAAAAAAAGGTAGAAGGCAAATAATGATTGAAAACACATCCTACCTACTCAACCCAGAACCCATGCCAGTAGAATATGCCAGAAGAAGATTCTGTACTGAGAAATACAGAATTTCTTCTGGTGTGTGGTCAATAACAGATATTCCAAGCTCTGCAAGCTCAAGAACAACATGGAATTCGGAATCTATATCTGATGACAATTGCTGTTCTGGGACACCACAACTGAGCTGAGACATTCGCAACGGGATACCTGCACTTCTTTCTGTAGATTCATTTTCTGGCATCCAATCACTGATCTTCACAATATTTATTTTGTCTTCTTTCACAACAGTAACACGCAAAGCTCTAGCAGGTCCACCACCCATATGTATAGGTAGGTTATCAGAAATCTCATCAATATTGTATATCAATGACTTTGATGAATCAGTCCCATCTACAAATATTTCCAACAAGTGCCGTCTACCAAGATCTTCCCATAAGAATGAAACAGCAGCACTAGGAAAAAGCAGCTTCCATGAATCACTGAAACCATCTACTTGTTGATAGCGAATAGGAAGAAACAACGAACGATTTTCAATCCTGTGACAGAAAATTGGTCATTACTGCTACCTACAAATTCAACCACTGCAAGAATTCTTTAAACACGAACAAATTTGGAAGTTCATTGGTGTATAGCCTGGGAAATCCTATTGAAATTGATTATAACACGCAAATAATCAAAATGGTTCTAGGCACCTACTATTACATTTCTACTTTCATTATTTAAAACACATTAGAAAAATGGTCAGATGTAAAGGCCGTGACAAATTTGTTCATGATACACAAATACACAAAAGAATATACATAAAACTGCAGAAGGTTCTAACATATTAAAGCATAAAAGAAAACTAGGGGTTTGATTAAGAGAGATCGGGGTAGAGGATATATTATGAACCTGTAAGGACTGGACGAAGAGTTTGGACGGAAAATAACTTCATAACGTGAGTTTTTTGCACCACTTCTAACTTGTACTCTCAGCAGCATTTCATCTCCACCAGTCTCTTTCTTCAAAGATAAACGCATCATACCCTCATTGCGAACACTAAAAGGTGTGCTCCACTTGTATCCATCCACCCACAGCTAAGGAGAAAACCACAAGGTAAAAAATCTGCAAATGATCCGATCAATAAAAAAGAAAAATTTAACTAGGCGAACCTTCAGTAGCTCATGTTTGGCAGAAGACTGCCATCTGAATGACTTTGGAGGGTCAGTGGGATGAAACCATTCAAACAACCGAGTGTCGCACTGCCGTAAACAGATACTGAAACCAACTCTATTGGTAAACAAGGTGTGCGGCTGGATATGGATTATCTGAATTTCGGCCAATTAACAGCTGTTACAAACAAAATTAACAAAATACCAGATTTTGTTACATAAATGCACATTCCTTAGTGTGTTTTCCTCTGTGATGTTCTTCTCAGTTTTCAAAATTAAAGATTTAATAATTCCCTTACGATCCTAAGGTTGGTAGCAAGACAACTGAAAAATAGGTACTTTCACAGATTCTACAGTTTCCTAACTAATGAACTCTTAGAGTTTGCTACTGCTGTGTCACTATAAGGCTTTCCTACTTCTGATGTGGTCACACATTTGGAATGACACAAAATTGGAAATGCTCCCTGTATAGCTTTTGAGAAAAAGTCCTTGACCTTAATTACAACAGAAGATGCTGAGTGTAGGTCATTGTTTGACTACTTAGAAACGGCATAGACAGATTCTAATACAATCTTCAGCAACATTCGTCTATAGAAGAGAAAAAAGTAAGACCAACAGTTGATTCGATAATAATCTTATATTCACAAGTTACGAGGATCACTCAGCTCCACTTCTCAATGAAAATTTGATCCTAATCATGCCAAGACACTTAAGGACACAAGAAAACTTTGCACGATACAGTTGCCTATAATGCTTTGGTAAGCAGACCAAAGCAGCAAAACATAAAGGCATATGCCAGAACACAAGCAAACCTTTGTCCTTTCTGAGGTCTTGAGGAGTGCTGAAACATTGTAGTAAGATCCATCAGAACTAAATGCTTTGACATCAACCCTTTCCTAAAATTTAACAAAAATGAAACAAAAATTAAAAAATTATCAGGCCCTGTGAAATAACATGAATTCTTGGCCGTGCATTTATATGTCCATCTAAATCACCTTCTTTTCCAGGTCAAGAAGAGGAATTCCAGGACTGCAGACATCTGAATTACGAATAGCAACAGCAAGTCCAACTCGTGGGGACATATACGCATCTTTCTGTGATGGGAGAGAAATAATCCCACTCCGTCTAACAGAGTCTTGTGGAGAAAGCATGCTCGGTAGCGGGCTAGAATCCTCGATAAATTCAAGCACTTGAATATTTCTCTTTCCAATGGAAGGCTTCCTTTCCATCGAGTTTGTGGGACTTTTTAAGGCTGATTTTGCAGACTTAACAGCTCTAGAGAGAAAGATCGAATCAGAATCTGGATAATCCAGAAGCTCAATTTCTACCACATTATAGTCCAACGGTAGAGATGAGTCATTTACTATCCAATATGGAACAAACAACCGAATTGTTTTAGGTGCAGGAATAGATGATCCCATGTCTCTATCAATGTTAACACGCACCCTCCTGCAGGTACATAGAATGAGGTCAATACATACTAGAGCACAAAAAGTATTTTCTAAAATTTCCGGTATCAAGTTCATCAAATACTATCATTTACACGCATTTGTGCTCATGTAAATGAAATAAATATATGGAAATTTAATACCAGATTATTTGAGGAACCAAACTAAGAGAACCTACAAAATTCGTTTCATTTCTCTAACATGAGATGTATGATGAATTAGATCTTGTTTAATAACATAGTGATTTAATTCATAAGTTCATTTATTATTGTACAAGGTATAGAATTAACTGTCAAAAGCATCACAATAGATTTAGCATGCCAGATAATCTCTTTCTCGAATACAAAATGCAAAACAAAAGAAATTATCAAATCAATAGTATCGACTCTATCAATCCACTGCTAAAAAATAAAAATTGCAACAAAAGGAGAAAACAATACCCTAAATTCAAATGAAGCCATTGACCTAACACATTCACTATGCATATTTTCTTCCCATTTATAAAAATTACAAATAAATAACGTATAATAAGTGACTGTGATATTTTAAAAGAGAATAAATTAGCCGCACAGTTAAATCTTTCAAACTCTAACTAATGTGCCTTTGGTGCTATTGCAATGAGTATTCTGAATGCCTACAAACCTTTTGCTTTGCTGGTGGACTATCCAAAATGATGAGACATGGTCACAGGAAGTAAGATCCAGCACAAGAGCAGGCTCCTGAGAAAAAATAATTCTGATTAGATATAGACATCCAACAAACTGAATTTTAGAAGGCGGCAAATATTTGTATGAAAATGCATCACTTGCTTAAAAAGACTTTCAAATTGTAATGAGTTACCTTTTCCAAAACCCAACCGCCTTGAACAAGCAATGTGAGATAGATAGGTTTACGGATATCTACTGAATATACAAATGCCCCCTTACGTGAAGAGATTATACCATGATCTCTCTCCACACAACCCTCATTCTCCAGTTTTTCCCAAACTGTGAACTCAGCAGGACAAGGAAGTTGGTTTTCCAACTTCAGTGGCGAGTTGATAGATATTCTCCAATCATAGACGGGAGCATTCAATTCAGTGTGAAGAATAGAGGCATCAGCACCTACGCTGAGCCAAAATGGGTTACTAGAAGTACCAGAAGAACAATGAAAAAGAGCATCCTTCTTCTCAAGCTGATTCAATTTAAATGCACTGGGCATTTTACTTCCCTGCTTGAAAGTACCCTGTCTTGTGAGCACGCCTTGATCAATAAAAGGCTGTTCCTTTTCAAGTGTATAGCCCGAACCAAAAGCAACTGGTTGGCCCCATGAATATTCAGACTGACAATGGTCGTCAGCATATGGGCGAACCTGTAAGTACTTGTCAGAATACTTGGATATGCTTTTCCATGGCAAAACAGCTGATGATTCAGGATTTATAGAAATGAAAGCGCTATTCATGTTATTTTGTCCTTGACCAGTTAACTGTTGCCTCCTACGAATCCAGCGCCTTCGGCGCACAATGTCACGGGCAGATTTAGAGCTACACTTTGCAGGAGGCCACTTCAAACTATGAAAATCAGGTCCATATGTCCAGCCATCTCGATCAACAGGAGACGATTTATCAACAATCCATGCAGAAGTCCATTGCCATCCAGGAGGAAGGGAAGGTTCAAAAAAATCCTTCAAGACAGAATACAAGTCAGGACCACAAAATATAAATATAAGATGACTAGATCTTGGAGAAAACGATTATTTTTCTGAAATATACTAACATTTGATGCATTTGAGAAGTCCCTGTTGCTCCATTGCCCTGGAAAACTTCTGGAACCAGGCATCTTGTTACCCCAACCAGAGGAAGGATGATAAGCTTGATTTTCAAAAATTTCTTCTATTACGATGTTAGTGTTACTCATCCCTGACGAGGAAACTGAAGGTACATCATTTACAGAAATTTCCAATTTAACATCTGAATCATTAACTACCGTTGCAAGACCCCTAAAAATCACATGCTTCTTGCCATTTTTCATGACAACTTCCATGGCAATATAATCACTCTCGAATAATTTGGGAACAACCGAAAGTGTTAACAAAGAACGGATACCCTCCCATCCACCGTCTTGTCCAAATCGAATCCAGAATCCTATGTCTCTTTGAGAATGCTTGATTGTTTTATCTCCATAAAAATTTGGCACAGTATTCTTCTCAAAATAAATAGTAGAAACCGAAAGGCATCCCTGATCATGTACATCTTCAACATTTTCTTGCTGAGCCTGGAAGTGTAAATAATATCAGCAGTAAAAATATATTCACTAGCAGAAACAATACACGAACTGTAGGCAGAAATTTCATCACAGTAGACACTACAATACAAAGAGGTCCACAAGTATGTATTAATAATAAACAGACTCACCCTTCTTCTCAGAGGATATGAAACAACATTCTGGCCATTATTGGGTTGATGCAGCATCTTTGATGATGCCACTTTCTTCAGCATATCCATCCCATGTCCAACAGGCAATGAGAGTGCACCAACAACTTCACCTGTGTCCAATTCAAAGTACATAAAATCCTCCTGAGTTTAATTTGATTACACGATATTATATATTAACTAATGATCCTATGAGTAACGTCCATGAAAAATAAGAGAAAAATACAACAATCAAATCTTGTCTCAATGGATGAAAGCCCCGAAAACAGTGTTGGCCAAACTAAGTTGTAATTTGTTAAAATTAAGACTACATTTCTGCTGAAATTTGGTATATTTCATTGATAGAATATTGAGATTTGTATACACAATACAAGGTACATTAAGTCAAAGCACATGGGTTGATTTTTCAACAGACAAGCATCTTAGAGCCACCAGACAAGCAGCCCTAATTCGCTGATGTTGTCTCTCCTAACATAAACAAACTGACTGAGTTCAGACAAGAAGCTATCTACTAACAAACTCACTATGATATCAACATAAGTTTGAACAATATAACTAGCATATCAATAAAAATTCTTAATGTTAAAATATCAACTTATCAACATTGCATTAATGAAAATAATAGTAATTGGATGAAAATCTTACAGTTAAAGATACTGAGACTGAAAGACAAATATCAGACATATAATATCAGAATTTTAGTTTTAGAATACAAAGCAATAATAATAAGAAAAACTTTTGTTGGAGAACAAACTCCAAAGTCAGTAATACGATATCAAAGGCTTAAAAAACAAGTTTATTAATAATAGCACCTAAAACAAAACCAGGTTTATCAATTTCAATGTAAATTCGTGCAATGTTTATATAATTGGATGACAATTAATAAATATGCCTACCCTTTCCAGCTTTTGCTGCAAGATTTGTGACCTCCAGTTCTAACTTAGCCATCCCCTGCTAAATAAAAAAGGTTCCAAATATAAATGCGTCAATAACTCGTAAAAAAAATGAAATCTAATGATCAAAACTGTCTCAAGTTCACCATTGAGAAAATTTAACGCAAGGGCAGCATAAAAAGCCCTATCTAATCCTGAAATTCCAGTTAATAGGAAGACACAAATCAGGAAAAGATGCCACATTTAGAATGAGCCAGTTAACAAAAAATACCTTGATAGGAATTTCAAAGATGAAAAGTTCGTTCCACCTTGCCATGCCAGTATTGACTTCTGAGTTTGAGAGCACTGGCTTCACACATTTTGTCCTTGCACTCTGAGGAAAATGCTTTTGCTGGTCTGTACCCTGACTATCAACAACAAGGCGTAATGCACAAAAGAAATTATGGCTATTACCATCATCAAGGATTGGTAAACCCTGCAGAAACCAAAATTTCATTTTTATTCCAGCTACTGAAAGTATTCACTTCTAGCAGAATGATAACAATTATACTGAAAAACAGTCCAACCTTAGCTTCTACAATCTGAATGACAACATAAGAGCGCGCCTCTCTAGATTCATCCGCTACTTTTAATCTGTCCGAGAATCTCGGCGGTGGAATCCATATAGAAGCAGATCCACCATGGTGTAATTGGTCAACCACATCCCCATCACCTTCAACCTTTTTCAGATACATATCACATCCAAGTTCATTCTCTATCGTTACAGTCTGAAAATCACCCTCGTCCAAAGCAGAAAAAGTTGGATTTTCTTCATGTCTATTACGACTACAATTTTCCTGCACACAAAAACAAATTTAGGGAATATGCAGGAGTATGCAAAAGATTACAATGGAACATATTATGCACCTCATTTAGCTTTTTTGCTTTTTGATCAAGTTCTACCAGCTTTTTCCAAGACAGAATTGTCCCCACAAAAGTTTCAAGGTTGGCTGCACTGAAGTTTATATTCACAATACTGGTTGCAGCAATACGAATTTTCTTGGCAAGTCGTGATGAGGAATGCATATTGGTATCATATGTTTCCAACCTTGAAAATCACAAATTAAACAATCAAGAATTGGATCTACCAAAGGTAGCATACAAAAACAAGGCACTCAAAAAACAAAATAAACAACAGTGTTACTTGAATATTCCATCAAACGGTTCCAAAAGTGGTTCCCATGCTTCTAGTTGCGTATTAAATGTTGATGCAGCAATGGAAGAAATGAGTACAGCATTCATTGCATCTAGGCGGCCATGTGTTGCGAGCTTGATATTGCTTATTGTAGTATCAAATAGAGGTGTCATCTGAAATAACCACATTAACAGAATACTATAGCAAGAAAAAAATAGTTTATAGATCTCATACCAAAGTGTTTTGAAGTCCACATACCGTTCCACACAAACTGTCTAAAATTGTCAAGGAGAAGTATCTTAGCTTCAGATCAACAGTTATATTTTCCCGCGACTTTGGTTTCACAGCATCACCTATTGTAAACGCTAACCTACTTGAAGGCTTTTTGAGATCAGAGCGGGCAAGAAAAGTACCAGCCTGCAAGATTCAAAAGTTGCACTTCCTTATGTCTGAGGAAAAGTATAGCAAGTTCAGAATTAAAATATAGAAAAAAAACCTAACTGATGAAACTTCAACTGTACTGAGACGTATACTTGTATCTCATTGGTAGAAAGCTAGACTATAAATAATGATTACAGTATACATATAAAGAAACCAAATATTCAATTCCTATATTTAAGCCCTTAATCAAGGCTATATTCTAACAGGCGGAAAATTCCATATAAACCAATTAGAAAGCAACACCTACAGTAATGGAAACTCAGATAAAAGAGTTTCAGTGAAGTATTTATCTCAACCTGATTTTCAACTTTCCAAATGCTCCAACACTGAGAGGCCTTTGAGCTTGAAGATCTTGAAATTGGCACTTCATGTATACTTGCTTGGTTAACAAGATCCATTCTTGGGCAGCACACTGAAGCTATTCTAGGTGCTTCATCTATTCTAGTAACAACACAGCCTAGTGAAGCATAACCTGGAGGAGAAATTGGATACCAAAAGAAAATTTCATCTACTCCTTTTCCCACTATATGTGCAACCTTAGTAAACTGCACAGGCCTTAATGAAATTTCAGGATTATCAGACGCAAATATTAGGCCCAAAGCAGGTGGTTCCAATCTGCAAAAAAAATCAGTAATTCCGCACAAAATCGTTAAGAACTTAGACCACTGAGATTCTTGATCAAAGTCAAAAAGCATAAGGAAAACATATGCACGTAAGAAATGTCTAACCCTTCAGTAATGCAATCTCCTAGTATAGCATAACCAGCACGTGCAATAGGTCTCCAAATCGAAACTGGTCTCCTCACATCACTGCCTTTGTCCCACCAAATCCTCTCGAAATTGGGAGTTGATACGTAAAAATTAGATGCTTTTGTAATTGATCGAAGGACATCCCATCCAGATGAATTTCCACCCTCGGTGCCTGTTTTCAGACTTGAATTTCCATGGTCAGCAGCCAATTCAGATGCAGTTTCTTTAGATGAATAATGATGTCGGATAGTATTCCAAAGAAGAATGTGACTCAGGTTGCAACTACTGACTCTGGGAGGATATTCAGTTGAGGAATGGGCATAAAAAGAAGCAATAACATTATCCATGCGCCAAATACTAAACCCAGAAGTAGATGACAAATTTGGTGCCACGCTGAAAATGCATTCTGAATACGCAGTGGATGCTACAAGATCAGACCGCAGGCAATAAACAATGTGATTTGGTGGTGGTTGGCTCCCTATATGTGCAACACAACCCATTGCTGTATAGCCAGCTGGTGCAATAGGCATCCATAGAGAGCAATCACTACTAGAACCAGAATGGCCTTCACTCCCTAATCCTAAAATTCCAGAGAATGAGGCCACGAGATTGAATCCAATTGGTTTCCTCACACGTCCATATGTATTACTTACAGCCATTACAGCTTGTGAAGGGGGAATCGTCCTAAGACATTAGCAAAACGAAGTATATGTGAACGGAAAATATTAGTGCAAGAAGAATGAAACATAATAGTATAATAAAATCAAGAGATACAAAAAAGTTCTTAGAGAAGGATAAGAAAGTTGGGCCAATTACTACATGAATAACACATGAAACCTGAATCAGTAAAAACTATTCTAGGGCCTCAACTCATGCAAGTTCTCTTAAGTTTCAGATTAGGTACCTCTTACAACGTATTATGTCTTCTTATAGCAAAAAGTAAATTGTGAACTTCTGCTATTTTACAATTAATTACAAATTTCAACATGAGGTAAGGCAGAACCATGCTTCTCGAAGTGCCCATTGAGCCTTCATGCATAGTGTTGTATCACATATATAAATTATTCTGAACTCCCTCCTTTACGAGCTTGAATTTTAGGTTCAACACTTCTTTGATGGACACAAAACTACTCCCTCAAAAGGATAGAGTAGCCAATACTTGTATTACGCAACCCATTATATGGCTTTGAAGCACAAAAAGCAAAAAGTAAGCAAAGATATTTCCATGAAGTTAAAACAAAATTACCATTGAAAAACCTAAATAAAACACTGTAAAAAATTAAAAACTGAGAAAGACACAGCTAAGAGGCTATATTACACGTCCCTACGGATATAAAGTGTTCAATTTTGCAAATATAGCATCGCTCAATCTAATGAATATCCCGCCAAAGTCGGATCAGAAGAAAATTTTTATACAACTTATGATAATGTTTACCTTGAAGTCACACAATCACCCAATATAGCATAATTTGACGGAGCTTGAGCTCTCCAGAAGGTAAGGCTAGTAAGAGGACCACTCTCTGTACCAATATCCAAAATGATGTTAAGAAGAGAGCAACTTATTAACAAGTCACAGCTGCAGCAAATACAGCCACAGTGTGACGAAACTGAGAATATTAACAAGAATAGGTACATGATTAATAAAAAATTCATACATTTAAATAGAACACAACCTTTTTGAGCGACCCAAATTCGATCATAATTAATACAAGGTGCTAAAGGAGTAGCATTTCCCAATTGTAGTGCCACTGATGCTTGATTCTGCAAGTTAAGTAAAAGAGAAATGGCGCTCAAGGAAAGATGGAAACAGATATCTGTTGATATCAGAGATATATTAGTTTTCTCCTTCACTGAAGTGTATCCCCCTGAAATATCCACTGGGTCCAGAATCATTAGACCAGAACCAGCCTCAATGGTCAAATCCTTCACCAGGGCTCGAATCCATGTATCATTGTCTTTTGATGCATACCTGTTTTAGTAAAAGAAACCAGGTCAGAGTTGCATCTTAAATTATAAAAGAGCATGAAAACAACATTCTCAACCTATAAATCAAATGACTTATAAAATCATCACATCTGATAGTATATGTTGGCAACAGAACAGAAAAAATCAACAAAACCCATTACTATAATTAATATGTGAATCAGTGAATGAGTTTCTAATCTTTAATTCATCACTGCCACTATGTGATGTTAAAAATACATATGAGCAAGTTCAATTAATAAATACACTTAACAATGAGGGAAACACTAGCCTCAGACAACATCACCCTCAAAGTGTCCTCACATATGTAAAATGTAAATAACCAAGCAACTGAGCACATTCCTTAATTATCTTTAACGTGTTAAACCTAAGAATCACCGTTCGGTGAAGATTTAATTAATCTGAACACCAAAAAAATGAGATATTGTGGCGTTAATTTTATACTCTATTCATATAAACAATGTATATCAATTCGTGGTGGCAAGAAAAAACCATGCACTCCTAACATTTCTTATGCAGTGGAAAATGTAAATTTAGTAATAAAAACAATGATCAACTATAAAAGTAAGCTAATGAAATTTAAATTAGTAATTAATGAGATTTTGAAATACAAACATGAATCAAACAAATATAGACTAAAGCACAAAAAGGACATTCAAAGCACACTTTAGAAGCAAAGAAAATCCTTTCTGAAATGTCCACGAGCATAGATCCAACTTAGAGCATCCTGGTGATGGGAAGGATAAAGGCAGTTGAATAAGGACTTAAGCTTTACACATATGTGCTTTCTAGTTGATTTCATGGTTACCTGTGCACATTAAAATTCCTCTCTGTTCTTTCAGCATTAAGGAGAGTACAGCAGATCTCTGGGTTTTACCATTTTGTTTAATGTGAAATAACCTTTTCAGGAAACATTCATGAATATCTACTATTGGATAGCTCTTTTCTGTGAAATTCAGAATTATTTGGCTGCCATTCAGCAAAAACGGCAGTACTGAAAAGAGCCACCTAAATGACCGAATATAGTTTACACAACTTCATATCTTAACTATTCAAGGAACGGGATAGAATAGAGCATGCAACAAATAGCAGGAGCAGCATTAACGAGAAATGTGGGCAAATAATCATGAAAAGAAAAATAACTAATACGCCGGCTTCCCTCTCTTCCAGGAGTAATTTAGCTTCTAAATATGAGGTAACAAAAAAGGACCTCAGTTAATGAAAAAAAATAACAAGAAAACAAACTGTTGTTTCTTACATGAAACTGAAATCCAATTTAGCACGAAGAAGCTTTTCACCATATGACGAATCTTCCAATGAAGATTTTGTGCCATCATAAAAGGTAAACTCAGGAGAAACCACCTGAAATGGAAATAATTATTCTATTTCAGAACAAACGCAAATGTAGACAAACAAAAGTCCTGCTATTCATCATCAAAGAGAAAACACGGGCTAACATTGCGTATAATAATTAGGATAAATAACTTAAACAACTCTGAGGTTTGGCCAAATAAACTAAGACCTCCTTGTATTTCCAAAAACCTCTAGGGACGTTTCAAGAACTTGACTATAAGCCATTCTAATCAGCAGTGGGTAAATTCAGTTGCAACATTGAAGTTCAGAGAAATAACTTTTCTCATGCATCTTCAATTTACCATTTAAGCAATAAGTAACAAAATTCTGAAAAGAAGCTGCCTCACAAGCCTTCCAAATGTGTTCTTGCATCACAAAGGAGAAAATCAAACTAGCCTACAGCAAATACTACATATCCCGTACCACAAAAAGTAAAGTATTAACAAATGTACAGCAGCAACATGCCAAACTAATACCACATCAAGCAAAAGTACACAGTTTTCAGAAGATGACATTATGACAACACCTAAGATTGTGAAAAACCATAGCATGCTTTATCAATAAAATAATAAATAGTCAAAACCCTTACTTGAGCCTCGAAAGTGAAACTTTGCACTCTGCTTGCATCATTTTGAAGGTCAGAAGCACTAGATGCGTCAGATGATTCTTGTGCATCATCCAACATCAACTTTTGATTATCAGGTGATGAACTATCCACTAATATAATGTCAACGCCATCTTCTGAAGAGGTCGAGTAACTGCTATCATTACTCAAGTATGCATACTTCCTCAAAAGGTAACCGTTCTGCAGGAAATAGTATAACGTGTTACAGCAGAGCCAGTTTTTTATTCAGTTGTGATTAGAAACCAACAAGCAATGTCTATTCTAAGAAATGCCATAAGAAACAACAAAGACAAGATTAAGAAAAACAACATAATGAAAAGGTCGTCTATTTGCCATTTCCTATTCTTCCTGTCTCAAGAGGAGATAGAGGTATTATAGTGATTTGCACGAGTTCGTTACAGATAATTTGTCACAGCTCGATAGTCTCAAGATTAGAACACTTTGCCCAAGATTATCACGTCAAGATGTTCATATATTTCTCTATTAAGAAAACTAGTTTTTCAAAATATGTGCTTATCATTTACAGGTTTAAACAGATACAACCTTACAAGTATATAAAACATTTTCCCGATTTCAAAAAGAAATATACGAAGTTGAAATATAAAAAAAGCAAGCCAGTGCATGCTAAAATTATCATTTCAAGTATATGTTCCTATTTAAGCATACTTGTATCCCACCTCAATACATACATGTCATACCAATATAATAGAAAGATAAGAAACCATAAAAAAATATAATCTGTATAAAATGTAAGGAAACATAAATACCTCAATTTTTACATTAGAAAACCGCAGCCTCTTCCCTCGTCCAATAACTATTATTGGTCGGAACCTCCTTGAATGGTATTCCTTTATATTGCTTTCTTCACTAAGACAAATTACTTTTCCGCAGCCATCATAGGTATACTCATCAACTCCATGGGCATCTACAATTAACTGCCTGCTTGGAGATAAGTGCACGATTTCTTGACTCTGTTTGTAAACAGCTTCTGAAAGCACTATGCTATTGCTTCTACAAATGGGATCCTTCTTAGGATCCATTGATTCCTCCCTTCCTGTTATTGCCCCCAATGCTGGAACAAAAAACTCTCCCACAGCCAGAAGAAAATCTGGCACAACAAGAACACGAGGTTGCTGAACACGAACCACGCATGATTGGGAGGAAAGACGCCATCTATAGTCCATTAAAAACATGGTTGAATATGCTGCATCCTCATCAATGCTAGGTTCAATGTTTACTCTCTTAACACTGTAATTATTCAGCAGTTGAGGGGCATTTCCAACAGCACCTTGTTTAGAAGCATCACTAGATGATCCAAGCATTAGGCGCATTTCACTTACTGTATCAGGACGGATATCCAAGATAGAAAATCTGGGTATAGTTATGTACAGATCTGTTTCAGACAATGAAGATGATCGATATGAAACCCACAGACCTTCGAGCTGCAAGTACACAATCAATGCTTATAAAGAATAAACCAAGCGTAGAACGAACTATTATCACAAATATAGATGCAGGTGTGGGGACATTTGTATCTTTGATAAACAAAAAGACTTACAGCTAGATGAGCTAAAGGTGACTCATGAACGCCATTACAAAGCTCCAACAGTGCATAGCCAACATCAACAGCCACTATGTTAACAGTCTGTGACAATAGAATCTGACTGTTCATGTTGACTTTATCTGCAAGCATTCGCATTGTATCTTTTGGATCCTCTTTGCTACCATGGAAACTTGGAGGAAGCCTTGGCTCTTCACTTAAATTCATGCATGTACAATCCACAATTACACTGTATTCTTTATCAGACATAACAGCATGAAGAGAATCCACCTGGTCAAGATTATTTCGAAGAATTACTACACAAGTGCAATGCACCGCCACCAATTTGAATGATTTTGTGATGTTCTAGACTAAGCAATCCACTGTTCACAAATTAACAGTCCCAACACATTTTCCCTTGTATAAATCTCCGGCTATTGTTGTGTCCATCCTTGTTTGTCATCTTAATTAAATGTAGAACTATCATAATTAGCTACGAAGGAAACTTCCGAGCCAACAAGAAGTAGAAAGCATTTGTTTTTTCTTTGCACAAAAATATGGTAAGGTTACCCTTATTTCACAAAAAAAAACTAAATAAAAATGGCAAAAATCATAATTTCATGTCATGCATGGCAATATGATACAACTTAACAATTGTATAAAGAAGGTGACAAAAAAAAAAAATGCACCACAACCCCTCCTTTTGATCCACGTAAAACTGAGAAACGGTGTTACACTCTTTATGTTATGAACCACAAGGGTTAGGAGCTCCCTAAAAAACGAAATAAAACACAACGAAGGCAAATGAAAATGAAAGGATGTCCTAGAATGCAGCAAGTCCAACTAATATTTACCTTTACTTCAAGTGAAAATGTTGGGACTTTCCTGAAAACATCCCGCAAACTGCGACGTACGTATATATCTAGTCCTTTTCCTTCCCGCATCATAGGCTTACCTAAAGAACCATCAACCCCAACAGACATGTTGATCCCCAGAATCTGAAATTTAAGACATTTTGAATTACATTTCAGTATGGGAACTCTTATTAACACAAAACCAAGTAAAAATATGTAATAAGATACCTTAGCATGAAGAACATCGATGTGAACCGCTGAAGGATCTTTCTCCAGGCCATGCCAACTAAATTCATTTGTCACCTCTAACTGACCCAAATCAAGCTGAATGAAACTGCAAGAATGACCAACATACACGTGTCAGAGAATCAAAAGGCTGAAAGAGCTGAAAAATTCATTAACAGCCAACAGTCTCCAAAGAAATGTAATCATATTGTCAGGAGTTTCAAAGATAGCAATATGATAGAAGCCAATCCGATATAAATTGTCAACTTGGTCAAATAAGAATAACACAGAGAAAGATATTTATTGGTATAGAGGACATGTCTAAATGCCATATCCAGCATTGCATAAAAATCAAAATCCACTAGGATTTTCCACGAAGCGTGAATTCATTCTTATCAGATATTCACAACATTCTGAGACACCAAAAATGAAGTGTATCTTTTATCATATAGATTTCACAAAAATTTCATGTCAAGTTTTTAGTAAACTCGATTCCCGGCAAATGTCCAAGTACTCAACACAAATGTTATCTAAATAACTTCAAATAATCGCAAAACTACATACTCTTTGCTCATGGAACTCTTGGGAACAATGATAATTGGAGTGTCAAGAGAGAGATCCAACTTCAATGCAGTGGCCCCATCCATCTCATATTTCTGAATCAACCACTCAAAACCTCCAACTTTATCAACTAGTTTAATTGCTTCTTCAGTATGTGGAGTTGCAAGATCCATAAAGTACACAGTTATCTGTGAACAACAATGTATCAAAATGTCATCACTCTCAAACAATTATCTATATAGGAAAAAGAGAAGGAAAATATAAAATCTTCTACTTTCCCTGCATCCATTGTCAGTCATTAAAGACTTAACTCTTCGTATACGGTTAGTATATATGTAAACTAAGTCATCCTAACTCTAGTCACACTTCAGTTCGCTCAGTACTCAAAAAATTTATAACAAGCACTTGATATTCATCAATTGTGATGGTCTCACATTAGACACATCCTAAATCCTAATTATGTGATTCTTAATGAGTGTGTGCATGAGTAGCGACTGAGTGTGTATATGTTGATTGTTACTACAAGAGAGAAACTCCATATTCTTGGGGTAAGAGATATCCAATATTACAACAGTAAGCTCAATGGTTCAATCATTCTTGAGTGACCGAAACAATATTCCATGTTCTGGTGAAATGGACAAACTTAAAACATGAATTGACTGAAAATGTTGAAATACCTATTTCCTAGTATACGGCATTGAAGTAAGAAAGACTCAAAAGTTAGACTAAGATAGAACTCCTCTTGGAAGCCTAGTGAACTCAAAAGTTAGACTAAGATAGAACTCCTCTTGAAAGCCTAGTGAGTTCCACATAGGCTGGCTTTGTTCGAGCTTCTTCAGTTGACTGTGCTATAATAAGAAATTTGATTGGTGAAAATACCAAATAAGCATAATTTCTTTTCAACATCAATTAAAATTTGTTTTCCTTAAACATGGTTTTTATAAATTTAAAAAGGACAAAAAAATTTTAATAAATGCAAGTGCAAGTGAACAGAGACATAAAATTTACATATTAACATGTCAAAGCATGAAACATCAAGAATTATGAGTTTCTAATCATCCAGTAATGGTAAAATTATTTAGAATACAGAAAACAAAAATAAAGAAGCTGAACCCAGATTCTAATGGATTTAAACCAACTTACCTCCTGGACAAACCTGTAGAGGAATACAATGCGTACAGCAGATAGTCGACCACTCAAACTGTAATCATATCCTTCATAATCATCATCTTCAGAACTATATGAATCAAACTTGAACTGGAAAAATAAACAATGATGCATTATTAGAAGCTTAATAATACCAGAGAAACAGGTATGTCAAGTGACTACCTGTATAAGAGATTCAAGCCCTGGATTACGTATATCACAAAGCCAACTCCAGCATTGATCTGTTCCAAGTGACTTGTCACAGAGTCTAAAATTTCCTAATGTGCCTTCGAGAGAAAGGGTGCTTGGATGGACCTAGAAACCATTAAAATAAGTTAGATAAAGATTCTAGCTAGCAGGATCGATATCTAAGATTAAAGGGGAGAAAATGTAGTGTAGCTGCATCTATTACTAATTTTTTGTTAAAGAAAAATGAACAAATATCCAATTAACTTCTTAAGAGTCATAAATTTGACATATATTTAAAGAGATGAGAAGTGCAGAAAGGGATTTCTAAAAACCATATACTCCTCACCTTAAGTTCCAGCAGGAAACTCTCTTGCACAAGCACAGCAAATTGAGAACCGTCCTCTTTGTTGAGAAAGACGGTCACACTATCAACATTCATGTTAAGATAAAATACGACACGGTTTTTACCATATCCAAGCAGCCCTTTAATGCGCTTACTGTCTTCCATTTTTTCTTTGTTTATCACAGATTTCTTTGGGTTCTCATCCACTTCTGTGCTACTTTGAGCAGGAGCCGCATAAAGTAGATCAAACCCAAAACCAATTAAAGCAACAAGAGTAGGTCTATTACAAAAGAACTCTAGTTTGGACATGCGGATGCTCATCTGCAAATTCAAAGTCACATATCAGTGTAGAAGGAGTTATATGCTTGGAGTTGAAATACATTATTATTCAAGTCAAATACCTGTGTGTCCACCCCATCGTAATCAGAAGAAGACGTGCTCCTAGTTGAAAAAGTGAAAGATACAAAATCCAAATTATCACCACCCTCTACATCATAAAATATCTCATTGCAAATGCCCTTTCCTTGTAGCAGATGCTGCTCATGAAGCAATGCTTCGGCAGACTCAAATATCTCCATTCTAGGTGAACAGACAGAAGAATCCGATACAGATAAAAAATCAGCCAAAGCATCTGTGAAAGCATCATCATCATCATGAGATACAGGTGCCACAGACATGTCTCTCCCTCGAGAGGCAAGAAAGCTAGGAGATCCAAGTGGCATTTCATTCTTCAGCACAGAGCAGGCCAAATACTGCGGATTTTCAGAATGACGGCCTTGAAGTTCATCTTTGATCTTCAAATATCGCAACTTCACCTTTATTGTCAAGTCATCCTCCGAAAGCATCATGTGTACCTGCTTAGCAATATAACTAAATATGCAATAAGAACAAATTACAATTAAGAAAGCATTTGTAAATTGTTCAACATCTCATATAGTTTGTAACTTGCGACAGGAAAAAACGAGAGAGGGAGAGAGAGAGAGAGAGAGAGGGAGAAGAAAAATCTAAGATATTGACGCTACATTATAGCCCAAAACAATATTAGCCTTCAGTTACATACATTTGACTAAAAGTACAAGACGGCACAAAAAGGTATAAAATATCTCACAACTCTCATAAGAACCCTAAGATATTCACACCTCAGGTTTCCACGTTAGACTCCAAATTTATAAAATACACAGTTGGTTACGAATCAGTATTTGTTTCCACAATATTTTTGGCATGATCAAGAAACTTACTCCCATGCTTTCCTCATTTATAGTGTCTATGAATTAATTTCTTGTTTGTGAAGAAAAAAATAGCACCATCATCCTATAATCAGATCGTCTTTCTTGTTTAAATTTCTTTTTAAAACTAGGAATTAAACAAAAGAATCTAATGTGGAGTCTCATGCCACTCAGACACATCAAGTTCAAAACAGAAATCTCTGATTAAAATCATTTTGCAGTGAAGCTTGTTTGCCAGTCAAATGATAACAGTATTCCCCAGAGAAAAGCTAACTCCTAACAGAACATTCATAGTCAAGAAACTGCCAATAATAAATCAAATTAACAGCACAAACCTTTCCCCCGCCGGCAAGAACCTCAATAATTAGAGTCTCCTCAAGTTTGTCAATGCTATCTGCTATCTGCCCAGTGATCATATGTGAAAGTTCTCAATTAGCACATACTTAATACATATAATTTTATCTTGCTTTCTCCTGAGAAATATGAATTACATCCTACCTTCCCATACAAACATAACTTTGTCTCCACAAGTGCCCCATTAATGACAAGATCTGCTGTTCTCAAATTCAGGGTCTGGGATTCCCCAAATTCAGCTGTGATACCATCTCTATCTCCGAGCACATCAATCAATGAAGCAGCCTATGAGACATGAGCTCAAAGTTCAGCATATCACCTCAATAACATTTATACTTCCTAAAGAAATATGAACAGCAGCACTATCATACAGATGATTGGTATGTGGCCTGTATAAGTCCTTTAAACCAAATGTTTTTCTCCTCCTCATTGTAAAACTCTAAAATCCATGTGCTAGAAGATTCCAATGCCTGGAAAAACAAAAACATCAGCCGAACTTCAACAAAAGAACAAACATCTAGAGCATGTGTTTCCAAGCAAATTATTTCTATTAAAAAGTCCCAGGAAAAAAATGTTTCCAAGCAATTATTTCTATTTTCTATTCATCAGCATCAACAACTACTTGAACATTTTTAAGGTCAACTAGTAGAAAAAAAGGTTACAAAATGCACATTTCCGGTCTAGTGAAAAGAAATTCACTGTCAAGCAACCATCAAGAACATAAAGAAGCATCAAGGGTAGAAAGGGAATAAAGAGATAAACACAGTTATGGATAGTGGGAGTTGCTCTAGCTGATTGGTGTGAGAATTCGTCGGAGTTACTCAAGCTTGAGCATGCAAAACTAATACAATAAATCCAAATATATCCAAAATCAACTAAAAAGCATTAGTAAGAACTTGTAACAGTGAGGATAGAGTGGAGAACAAAAAACAAAGGCAACGCTTTGAAAAGTTGATAAAACAATCCGAGAAACTACTTATCTATTGCAAAAACTGGATCCAAAACCAAGACCAACAAACGCTGCACTCCATGGAAGACAAACTCGGCAAATTGAAATGGGAGAATATTATCCCAACAATGATGCACACTCATGGCAGCAGCCAAACTGTCATGTATAACACTGCACATACAGTATTACTAAGAGTATCTCAAATTCATAAGCTCAACCTCAATAAGCAAATAGAGAGCCAAAAACAGCCAGGGATGAAACTGTCCTCTTGAAGCTCTCGTTAATACAATGGCCAGAACTCCGGCAAATGGAAAAAAAGGCATGAGAAGAAAAGGAGATGAGAAAAATGAAAATGAACCGAACACTCTAAAGGCAGAGGTAACCCAAACCAGAGATGAATGTAAAAACACAAATAAAGGAAAGGAAAACAAAGACCCACAAATCAAAAAAACTAAAGGGAAAGCAAAATGAAGACCAACAAGTCAAAAACCTAGAAATTCTAGGCTCTAATACTGTGATAAAGTTACAGACTACATAGTGGAAATTGTATTGTACATTGCATAATAGAGTTCAAATGTATTTATAAACAAAGATTAAGTCTAAATTAGGAGTGTAATAACTCGAATTCCTAGAATCAATATTACATAATAATATTTATATCCAGGGAGGGTCAAGCTACTAATATCTTTTTGGGATTGTTAGTCTCTTACCTCTTCGTAGGGAGAATTTAAATATTTACTAGGCTACGCTTTGCCAAATATTTATACTATTTTCTTTGTCTTTCTTTACTTTTAATTTCAAAAGCCGACCCCACCTAGCTTGGGATTTAAGGCTTATTTGTCTATGGATGCACTCTTCTCATCATTTTCATATGTGTAAAGAAATAAAATGCTCAAGAACAGAATTTAACCAATAACCGTTCTTGCAGATATGTTGGAATAGTTTTTCACATTATTATGACCATGATGAAAAAACTTTTGTTAAAACCAAAGGGATGACCATATATACATTGTCATTTGATTTCTTTGATAATTTGCTTTAGTCATTTTTTATTTTTCGAGCAAGTAAAATCTTTGATTTTGGTTTCAGTGACAGTGATTAATAAATAATTAAACTCTTCAGTGATTTAGCTCATCAGATTCATAAGCTAATTAATTCAACAATTCTCAATTTGTTTACTCATTTTTCTCTTTCTATTTTACTAACTCAAAAACTGATATTAATTAGATTTTTATTAAAATTTGGTACCTTGTTTTGGAAATATATTTTGTGTAAACAATGAATATAATCAAAATTAGTAATCTTTTTTATATTATAAAAAATTAAAAATTGGTTTTAATAATTTTATCATACAATATTCAATGGTTATTCATCTTGTAATTTACAATTTTGATGTGTTTTTAAGTTTAAATCTGTTCTTAAAATTTCAACAAGTTCAGTTCCAAAGAGGAAAATTCTGCACCATTCTAAATCAGCAAAAAAGTACAGAAATCCTTTCACCTAATTGAAGCAATTAGCAAATGAAGAATTTTGACCATCTTGAGACAAAAAAAAATACCAAAAGATCTCTATTAAGCTTTTTAGTGTTGTGATGCATTTTCCGATGAAATCACAGGATAATTTTAGGCAAAGCATGCTTTATTTCAAGCTGCTGTTGCAGAATGAGATGTTTCACTTCACCCTTGTAAGTGATTTCCATGATCCATGACAATAATCCATAAATCATACATGAATTTCTATCAATTGGCCTTTTCAATTCAAATGAGTCAGTTATAAATATCCAACTATGAAAGTATGAATATCATTTTGACAAACACATGCACATAATTAACCAAAGAGGTTCAGAATGTTCAGTTGATTAAAGCAGAATTTCTAAAAAGACTATGTAACACAAACAAAACTATATGAATTACCTGTTGAATGTCCATTCCCCTCAAACATACAGCGATACAAAGCGGTGAGCCACCAATATTCGAGGAAGGAACCTCACTTACTTGTCTACCAGCCATGCTGAAAGAAAACTATTGTCAAGAGAATGAACGCCAAACTACATTGGGCAACCCATCCACAGGTAGAATTGAACAGTATAAAACTCAAAGAAAAACATCAAAAAGGGAGAAAAAAAACTTAATAAAAAGTGTGAAGGGAAATATTCAATGAAAGAATTGACATATTTGACACCTCAAATTACAGTCCCAGTCTTATATACAGCACAAAAGAATACAGAGATGCAAACCTGATGTACCGCTGGTAGCTCTGAGACCTTTGAGATTCCATGGCGTAAAGGTATGATCCAGATAACACTAGAAAACATTGATGCCATGTAGCCACAGAATTCCCAATCCCCTAAATCAATAAATATTTAATTAGTGACTAATCTGGCAATGTACCAACCAGCTTACTTTTCTTACAGTTGAGAGTATTGAACCTACCTTCCAAACAAGGATTCTAGCTTCAGTAGAAATATCTGCGGAGCTCCAAGGTACAGATTGTGTTTGAAAATTATCAACAGCTGATTGACCACAGTTATCCATTGTATCATATACCATGTCCAACAACTCCATAAGTCTGGAGTACCTCGTTGGTGAGAGGTGAATACCAAGATTAGGCACTTGAATGGATATGCGAGTTGATGGATAACTAGGATGAGGTACTTTGATCTTCACAAAAGAATATTCATAAGGATCGCCATCAAGGAGTTTCACAGGGATCAATCTCAATAGCAAAACACAAACATACTATTTAAAACAAACTGTCAATAAATATGCAAAAATATAAGAAAGTCCATAAGTTGATATTTAGTACATTCAACGTATGAAATCAGCAGCATTTCAATCATTATTTTCTCTTACTCAACATGAGCATCAAAATGTTGTGCAATGGCACGCTTATGTTTTCAATAAAAAAAATGAATGCCCGAAATACAACCCATAAAGTATGAAGTCACAGTAACACCATAATAACACTTCTAAATTAAGAATCTAGCGTAGCATTGATGATATTATCAAAGAGAAAAGTTGGAGTCCATTGAGGAAAGAACCAAAAATGATATACCTGATCAACGATTACTGCCATTCCACACCTATCAATTAGAGAATAACAATTGTCCGTTGTTGCAGAAAAGCAGGATGTTATTGCCTGACTATTAACAGTTGGTATAACAACAGTGGGGCTCTGATAATCAACAGAACAATTTTTCAAAAATGCAGCAATATCTCTCCCAGATATGTAAAACCGAGAATAAAGGCTCTGTCTCTGTTCATCAGAATGACTTTCCTGCACAACATATACATATTAAGAACAGGTGAAAGTTCTTTAGAGAAGTCTGAATGAGAATCAAGTAGCGTACCGCAGTGTGCAACGTAAAATGACCAAAATCCAAGATGAAATGCATGTCGCATTTTGAAGAGTCATTAGTCTTTATAGGAATGCTGACTTTTGGAGCATCTAAGTCAATGTCTAGGGCAAATCTGCAAATTCCAAGTAGATGAAATTTGTTGAAACAATCATATGGATCAAACCACAGAGAATAACAAGGAAAACATATGTAAAATACTAAAATCTACCTGCAGCTACTTGTAAAAAGGCAATCAACAATTATTACATTTCAACCATATAAAGATACCCTAAATATAAGAAATGCCACCATCCATATGCCATACTATAAACTATTAATTCATAACCAATGAGAAAAGCAATCAGATGAGTCTGCACTTCCTTCGAGGATAAACCTCTTCCAAATAATAACGTGCCACTTCCCATCTTAAAGACTCTCATTTCAGCAAAGAAACATGAACACTCTTCAAAAATTTTGCTTAAGTTATATTACAAATTCTTTAAGCAAAACAAAAAGTTCATTAACATTTTGAAAACATGAATAAAAGATTACTCTGCTTTTGTATTAAGTTATGAAACATTCATCACCGTTTAAGGGCCAATGTTGCAATTAACACACAAGCAAATATAATGAGAACCCGCCCCATTAACTTATGACCCATTCACCTCATGGGAGTAGTATTTTCTTTCACCTTATCAGCTTGAATCATATTCTGCTTTATGGGTAACCTATCATTATATGCTATCTCCAAATATTATGGCCCAATGCATTCTTAGTTTATTACATCTTGCTAACAAAAATATAAGATCTTAATATTTTTCAGTCATTCTTTTGTTTTAGACAAATCTACATAATATATCTGATTCGATGACTTAGTCAACAATTTATTTGATTGTCAACATCTTAACCTTGAGACCAGCAATGAGATATATTTGAGCCATACAGATACTACCTCTTTATCAATAAGTGGAATTTTATTATATCAATAAAGTAAACATAAAATCACTGAAAAGCAAATGATCAGTAATTATATGAACAGAATGGCACAAACAAACACGGGATCCAAAAAAATGAAAAATCAATAATTAACTACCTGCTTTGTTCCTCTAATACCATCTGAAATTGCTCTTGTGCTCTGCGAGTCACTTTTTCAATCTTCATCTGCACATTGTTTTTGAATATAACATTAGTTTATTGACTGTGAAGTTCCACATCAATATTTCAACATCAAATACCTGCAAAGCATTTGCAGTTTCCAGAGTAACAGTAGGGCTAACTGCATTACTCCTCTTCACAAACTCAAAAAACCTGTCAAAGCTTTCCATAAGAACCTGTAAGTAAAGAAGACGTCACGAAGCTACACAAGAAAAGAAACGATGATAAGTCAAAAATAAGAACAAGTAGCAAAAATATCCAGTTATATATCAATGCAGCATTTTGCAAAAATGATTATCATCAACACAAATTTGGCAGATAAATTGTAGAAATTATTATCATTAGGCCATTTCTCAGCTCACTCTTATAAGTTTCCAATCCATGCTCTTCCAAATGACATTCCTGATTTACCAAACCAGTAGAACAAAATAAAATAATATAAACAAACTGACTAACCGACCTAGATTAGTAAATGGAACTTAATCCAATTCAACTTCCAAAGAAAACAAAAACAAAAATGAACAACAGAAGAAAGGAATTCCCCCCTTAAATAATGATCATGCAGCAGGCAACAGAAAGGCACCTTATATTGGCAAATCAGAACCTGGTTCCTAAATCAAGATGGCAAGGAATCTAATAACAGTAAGTAAGCAGTCTTCCAAATTAGCCATTCGAAGAGTTTGGGTTTCTTATAGCTCATAATTGATAGGAAGGAAATATCATTACCAGAGGAAGAAATCTACTTAATGGTATGACTATGAGCTTCAAGTTCTTAGAAAGAAAAATCTACTGAAAAGAAAAAGAAAAAGAAACACACATGATATGAGCATCCAAAAACATATAGAAGCATGATATCATTTAAAAGGAACAATCAACATCATGTTGATTTCAAAATATGGCGAATCATGACTATCCCATGAACCGACCCATCCCTCTGAATGCAATGTTTCAAACAACTTGAAATCAGGAAGGTTATCTGTAAGAGTACTACGCAATGCATATTGAGGAGAAGATACAACAGCTTGCCCGTGTCCCCCAAAATCAAGAAAAAAAATTACCATAACATGGCAAGGAGATATAGTTGCTGACAGCTTCCAGTCAACATTCTCCCCAACTGGTGAGCGCACAAAACTAGCAGACAATGCATTCACCTTCTGCTCACTAGATACACTCTGAAAAAGAAACACAAAAAGTAGCATAAGCTGGCTAAAATGTGAAACACATGCACAGCCAAAAACCTAGCCTGGCTTACTGAGCCCAAAATCAAAATCTGATAATAATGAAATCAAAAACTAAAATATCAGAAAATACTTAAGAGTTAACAAAAAAAAAGGATAAGATAAATTTTAATTTTAATTTTATACAATATTAAGATGTCAAAAACCCAAATTGAAAACCCTCTGTGTTATCAACTTAAGTTTTATCTTGAAAGTGCAAAACTTTCATGCTATCGCAGCCAACAAACCTGAGCAAGTGAACCTCCAGGTGCAGATAAACCATAAAATTTCAGTAACACATCACAATGGGTGCTGCGGTTTTTAAACTTTGTTGAAACATTTAGCTGCTCAAATCGACCACAAATAATCTCAGACTGATTAATATCAATGATCCTTGCAGCAGCCTGGCCAATAGATACAGTCACCAAATACCGAATCATATTCTGAGTGTCCTTTCCAACATGAGGCATTAACTCCTCGTCCGGCTGGTAACTAAGTAAATTATTAATTGCCTGCCATTCTTCATTAGTCAGTCTTTCTTCTGTTAACTCTGACCCACAAGAAGTGTCCATATTGTTGGCATCTTCAGATTCTGTGTACCTAATTTGAGGCACAAACTCAACATAAATAAGCAAACATTGAAAATACACACACTAATTGTGATTTCACATATGCATGCATCTAAAGATACATATGTATGCGCATTCATGCTATATATAACAGTACAAATACAGGTACACGGAGGTGAAATAAAAAGGTCAACCAACCATCCAAACGAAAACCAGCTGTTCTTTCTGTGCTTTCTCTTTTCAGCCGCTTCCTTTGATTTTACAGATTCAACCTTAGCATGTGCAAGTAACCTACATCAAAGTTAAAATGAGAACAGATTGAACAATTATGGATGGTATTCAACCTTAGCATATGCAAGTAACCTACATATGACTTTAAACATGAGAAGCAGTTTTAGCAAAAATACTTCAAATATGCTAATATATAGCCTCCATATAAACAATTGTGTAATACGACAGCATCTGCAGATTTGCGACCCTAAAGGCATTTAGTCATACAGTCAGAGTAGAAGAAGTAAGAACATAAGCTACCACTGGGTCAGATTCTAAAAGGGGAGAGGGACATAATATACCAGCTAATCTGAACTATCCCAATCCAAATTAATACAAGGAATGGATGTGAGAATGACTCACTGGAACATGATATAACAGTTTTACCTAAAATCCTCGAGAACTCTTACTGTTGAATTTGATAAGACGGCATATAAGAAGTGGAGTAAAATTAACCCGAATTACGCATAGAACTGATTATGCAGAATAGGAAAGGGAAAAAGAGGAGGCAGAAAGAGAGAGAGAGCTTTCGTACAGCAAGTAGAGTTTCAAAATTCCCCAAACCATTACAAAATATTTTGGTTCAACTTGCAAAAAAGGCATATAAAAAAATAGATCACGGTGTAATATTTAACTATTAAACTATAATATAATAATGAATCAATCCAAAAATTTTGGCTTGCAAATTCATACGATTCGTATTTTTCTTTTCCTGGTATAGTCAACATATACCAGTTGAGCCTTGAAGCTGTGATCCTAGAGGTCGCAGGTTCGAGTCCACACTCGGGCGGGGTGGGATAAGGTCTTCCTTTGTTATTATTGTAAGCCCATACGAGGCAAATTTAAAAAAAATATATACCAGGTATCACATAGTATTGTTTTTCTACTTCAGCACTGTATAATATCTTCATACAGAAAAACTTATTTCAATCAGAAACAGTTTGATTTTTATGGCACATGTATATATCGCGCACACATGGGCATATACATATTAAGTCTATTTCGTTTAAGAAATTTAAATGAAGCCAAATAGCAGTTTGATAAAAAGAAATAATCAAAGAATAGAATGTAAATTTCCCTCATTTTGCCTATCATATTCCATTAACGTCCACATATAAAACATAATGAACATGATTTAACCTTAATATTTCATGCAAAACAATTATAAGAAAAAGCTTACGGTGTGGCACATATTGAGGATAAACTGAGAGAAGGACGACTAAGGTGGTATGGACATGTGCTATGTAGACCAATAGATGCTCCAGTTAGAAAATGTGAGAACTTATGGACAGAGAGTAAGGGTAGAGGGAGAGGTAGGCCTAAGATTACTTGGAGGGAAACTATTTCTAAGGATATGCGTTTACTTGGTATGGACGAAAATTTGGCTTTTGATAGAGCTTCATGGCGTCGGAAGATCCATATAGCCGACCCCACATAGCGTGGGATTTAAGGCTTGGTTGGTTGGTTGGTTGGTTGGTAGCATAGAAGAAATATTCTCTGATTCAATCATTTTTCCTACAAGACTCCACTGAGTTCCGCTAATGAGTCATAGTAAACATGATTTAACCTCAGGGCCAGTGTGTATATTAGAGCGAGAGAGAGAGAGAGACATTTTATACAACACATATCAAAAGATGCATATTTCAGCATGTAAGATATTTTTCTCTGATTCGAAAACAACCTACCTTCTAAAAAGTAAATAAGGTATACGCACCTCCACAAAAGAATGACTTTAATATCCAGATCTTTCTCCATTTCTCTAAGCTCTGAGACATCAGCATTAGCTGCCTGTTGAAGTGAACTAGCATATAACTGAACATAACGATGACGAAGCCGGGAAAAATGTTGGATCCGTTCCCATGACAACCGATAGCTGTAGCAGGACATAAGAGCAACTTACTTTCAACTTCACAGTGTATGTTGAGTGAATTTCAATACATTTAATGTCAGAACGTATGAAGAATACATGCAGCAGAGTAATCCAATTCATTCACCAAATGCTTTGAATACTTTTTCCAATATGTAAGTTTATCATATAAGCATGCCTGTAAATCATATCCTTCTGCTACAGACAAGCTTGACCAATTCAAGCATAGCAAATGTCCAATTAAAAAATCTAAAAGAAAAGCATCTACAGAATCTTCTCTCCAAGTACAAAAAATATTTAGATACATTTAGAAATAGTATACTGTATACCACATATGCTTCTGCTGCAGAATAGCTTGAGCAGCATATCGCCACCACATACGAGGCCCCTCTGAAACAGGCATCTGTGGTCTTAAATGAGAAATTTCAACATATGTCTTGTATCTTGAAACAACTTCCATAAATCTTAACCAGTCGTGATACTGTGTCTGAGAGAAAACCAAATGCAAATGAATTTAGTGCAAACCTATAGATTCAAAAGCAATAAGTTCTACAGTTACCTTGCACATAAAACAAAAACAAAATGAAAGTCACGAAACCTCAAGCCAAAGCTAGTCGCTTTTGAAATTAAATACACAACAGTCAAATTTTCATGTTTCTCTACAGCCAATCAGAACCGATAAATTACATAAAACACAAAGAAAATAAGAAGAAAATGTTTCACCTCTGAAATTGCTAATGAGACATCACTTAAAACAAGAGAAGCCTTCTCAAATGGAATTTCTGGGTCAATTCTTTCTTGTTTTCCAAGACGATGATATTTAAGGACACCATTAATGGGTGAGAGCAGGTAGTTGCGATTCACGGCCCATTTAGACACCATTTCAGAGCCAGTAGAAGGTTCATTTATACCAGCTTCAAATACCTGATTGATCAAAAAATAAAAGAAGTCAACATGGTATTGTAGTGAATCTTGAAAAATTGTTCCGAGTAAAATCAAGTACTTGCATATACATGCGGCAGCCAATACCATCAAACTACATACCTCAACCCATTCCTTGGGACTGAGATCTTCCCATCTCTTGTCTATCTTCCAAGGAATGCTGTTAGAATCATGATAAACAGCGAGTCTTTCAAGCTGCAATGACTGTTTCAACAAAACATATGCATTAGCCAAAACATTTCGCACAAACTGAAAAATTAACCTCTATAAGAGGAAATAAGTAAATAAAACAATCAGCAATAAAGAACGATGAGCTCCAAAGAGTGAAAGTTTACGTTATTATGACGAGGACATAATGTCTTCCACATAAAAGAAATTCAGCATTACGTGAAAAACATACAACTCAATTCAACTAGCATCTCATCTTATCCAGCCTACCTCCAGCTTCAAAATCAGATACTGAACTAGTTTGGTGAGTACATAAAGGGTATTTTCGTAAGCATAGTCGTTATAAAAGAACCAACTCAAAAGCATTCCAGCTCCTCATGCCCCTAAAGCACCTTCCAATAGCATGTCCTTTTCCACAATTTATCAACCACATATCAATCTAAATGCAGAGAAATGCTAGACCACATATCAGTCTTTTACACTATAAAACTATACTATCGAGCATCCTTCCCATAAAAGCAATTTCAATTTGGATGTAGTTGGTCCACAACAGACTTCCCAGATGCATTTGACCCCCAAGCAATTAATTAATATAAAAACAAATAAATGAAAAGATATAAGCAGAAGTGTTGCATTGGTATCTTTGCATTTATTCCAAATGGAGTACAAAAATTAAAGCAGTCCCATGAAAAACATTCCATGTTGTGTTCTACTTCTTAACAATATAATATATATTACAGAAAATCAGCTCATTTAAGAATCAAGTACTAGCTAACCTTCCTCAATCTATCCAGTGCACCACTGGTATCAAATGTTTCATTTCCATGCTCGTCCATTGTGACAGCTGCTAGTTTCGCTAGAGTAACACCACAACAAAAAGGATTCCCCAGATTACTGCAAAACAAATTCACAGATTCTCCAAATAAAAAAAAAGCATATATAATGAAACACAACACTACAGAAGTTTAGGAGCAAAACAGTCACCAACCTGACAGCGTCCTCATATCTTACATGCACATTGCTGATCGAAATTTTAAGATTTCCAATAATAGTGGCAATCAAAGAACCTAACCATGAATTTCCAGGAGGCGGCTGCAAAAAATGAAAAGATACAGGTTAACAGAGGCAGCATGCTGACCAATATTTGTGCATTACTTAATGGTTGATGAATAAAGAAACGTGCACAATTTCATAAATATGGGATCTAATATCTGATTCAGGGATTAAGAAAAACACTTGTGTGTTAAATTATTAAACTTCAAAAGATCAAGCATAACAGTAAAGGACTCAAAGCTTCTATTCAGGAAAGAATGGAAATATACAGAACAAGATGGCACTAGCACCAATTCAACATGCAGACAACAGAAGACCATCTATCTCTTCGAAGAGCAGCATCTAAATTTATTGAATAAATCCCAACTCACAAATCAATAGAAACTAAACCAATCAAGGCCAGATAAAATAATTATGTCAACAAAAAGCAGCATGGTGATAGAAAAACAACATAAAAAGACAGTTTATATAAGCATTGACCACCATGCTGTAAATAGATAGCCCAACAGAATCATCCCTTGAAACGCCCAAAAAAGCTTGAAACAGTTGGGAATAATAAAACGCATAAATAAAGTCTATAACACAGAAGTATAAAACCAACGACTAAAAGATTAAATAAAATGAAAGACCATACATTCCCCAACTTTGACTTAGATAAAGCTTCGAGGACTGTTGCTTCAGCTTCCTGTAAAATAAACAGAAAAAGAAGTAAGAAATAGAAGTCCATTAAAAGAAAATCTCCAGATAATCTTACTCAATACAAAATGAAATAGACAATTGAAAAGTGTAACACTAAAACACAAACAAATATTGACACAAAAACCACTTAGAAGACAATATTTAGGCAGGCGACACAAAAATGCAAACTTTAGATCATTAGGTAGCATCTATTTTGCATGTGCAATAAAACAAAAAGGTGTTAATGAATATGATAAAAGAAAAAGTAAAAGATTGTGCCACAATAGGGATGAATGATGAACTATAGAGCAGCTAAAATAGAAAAATTGATCAATAAATTCATAATTAAAAATCATTGTGGAGCATTTGGCACGTTTTCCTCTCTTTTGTCACTTTGAGGCAATGCATTATACTAATACTAAGAAAAGAAGGCTGAGAATGATGGTTCAAAACAAAACCATGACACCAATAATATGTTCCACGCTACGCTATAGGTTTAGTCAAGAAATTCTGCTAGTCAATAAACAAGAATGAAGCATATATATAAAATAAGCCTGCAAAACTCAAATATGGAACACACAAAGCGAAGAGAAGCAGGGAAAGAAAAATGGAGGAAGATCATAGGAGAAAAAGGAGACAGATTCACCTCTATTTGTTGAAGCTTAGCTTCAAAAAGTTTTTTCCTGTCTTCCTCCTGCAGAAGACAGCATAAACAGCAAAACCCAGAACATATAAACATTCAGATATGGATCATGATTAATGGTTAACAAGCAAATAAATGTCTGTTGAACTGTACACAAATCACAATCTTACAGTGAGGGCCCGGCTATCAGAAACAGGATGAGCAAGAATGAATACACGATCAATGAGAACGATAACAGGTTCTTTACCCAAACTTTTCCATGGAACCTATCAGTTTCAGAAAACACCAAACAAATCAAGGTATAATAGTCAAGGCATGACCATCTGATAGAGAAGCATAAAATATACAATTCCGTTTCTTTCATGCATTACAAGTTAATTACCAAGCTAATGATAAAAGTTTTACAAACATCGATCAAGCATGTGCTGGATATATCAAAGATTCATTTGTGTAACGTTTTCTCCTTTTACTTCAACAGCTTATGATTTTGTAAGGTTTAAATCTGGTTTTCACCAAATATGCTCATCTATTGAAACATAAGCTAACGTTGAATGTGAAAAGGGAATCTGATTTCGAACTGCCTAATAGAAGCTATTTCTGCATTTCACAATATTCAAGGCACTACAATTGCTCCACAATACAAATTTTTAGGGAAAAAGTATAATTTCCCTATTTGCCAAGTATTTACATTTTCAGTAACAGAGTATTTCCATAATTTTCAACACACTTTTCCAATCAGTAAGCACTCCTATCCTTAAATGTTGGGTGCTAGGTTCAACTCACCAGGGTGGAGTGGCTTTATAAGAAATTCAGCAACCACAAAAGCATGCAAATACCCAATAGACACTGAATATTATGTAAAATAGTACAAATAACGATATCCACCTTCAATGTAATAGTACCAACAAAACCAGCTTTCACAGTGACTGGAAGTTTCAGTGCATTAAGTGCTTCTGCCTTCAATCTCAAATCTTTGAGAACAACATCACCTGCAAAAAGTGGAACAAAAAAACTAAAGAGATTGAAAACCAGTTGACTGAGGAAATAGGGAAAAAAGTGGGATGACTGACTAACATTAATGAAAACATAGCTTTGGCATCTAGGAATTGCTGACACATGATTTCTACCAAATGTAAGCATATGTAATTTGAAACAATCTGATGATACAAGGTATTGAAACTTGGTAGATGTTAAGCACGTAATTAATTAACTGCTAAAGTAGTTAATAGTTATTTTATTTGTTAATGGTAGTTTTATTATAATATGATTTGTATTCAAGTTAGTTGCCTGATGGTTGAAGGTTTAAAAAAATGGCCTTAATATTAGACACTTAGTTTCATTAAGATTTACAAATATTCCCAACATTTATCAATGAGAAGTCAGTGAAGAATTCTTTATATTTATTATGTTTCCCTAACTCTGATTGGGACCTATCAATGGTATTATAGCTAAGTCCACTAATAAGGAGTGGATAGAAAATTTAGAAGCTGAGCTTGGAGGCTCCAAGGTAACTTGAGCCTAATGGAGCTTGGCATTGCTGACAAGTTACATCAAATGGTGGACACCATTCACAAACTATCTGAATTATTGCTCACAAAGAACGAAGCTTCAAGCAACAGTGGGCGATTCCGCATTTACCAAAAGAAAATCTGAGAACACAGTGAAGGAGGACTACCATTGTTCTAATCCAGACTAACTGAATTGAATTCTCCCAAAATTGCAAGTGATAATCCCACCGAATGATTCACACGAGTGAATCAATTATTTGAATTCCAAAAGACCATTGAAACACAGAAGGTATCATTGGCATCTTTTCATCTTAAAGGATAAGCAAAATCAATGGTGGCAATGGTTGCGATTCTACAAGGAAGAAGACAAGGATATAACATGGTCAATTTCCCAAGAGGAGCTTAGTCCTACTAAATGTGAGGACTATGATAAAGCCTTATATCGATAAGTTCTCTCCTTGAGTACCAAAAAGAATTCGAAAGGCTGGGATATCGAGTACAAGGATGGACATAAAAGGCACTAGTGGTGACATATATGGGGAGGCTCAAAACAGAAAGAGCAAATGGCATTCGGATGTTCAAACCTAAGTCCTTCAAGGAAGTCATTAGCTTGGCATGGATGCAAGATGAGTAACTCACTCACCATGTACAAGTTAACAAGCCAAGCACATCAATAAAGCACCTTAGCAGGGAGGAAATGCAGAAAAGGCAAATTCAAGGCCTTCGCTTCAAGATGTGATGAAAATTTTGCTCCACTACACGAATGCACACGTCAACCTCCAGCTTTCCTATTAGCAACCGATGTGGACGATGACCCTGGGCAAATCTAAGAACCTTGCAGACAAGGTTCAACTAAAAGAGGAGGGCAATGTTAACCACGTAGTTAATTAATTGCTAAAGTAGTTATGTCATTTGTTAATGGTAGTGTTAGTTATATAGAATTTAAATTCAAGTTAGTGGCGTAATGGTTGAAAATATGGCCTTAAAATTAGGAAGTTGGTTTCATTAGGATTTATAAATTTTCCCAACATGTATCAAGAGAAGTGAATTTTCATGAAAAAATAGTTTTTTTATCCTCAGCCAAAGAGAACTAGGTTTTCCTAACTCTGATAGGGACCCAATCAAAAACAGCCATAATGAAGAATAGAGGACAAACCTTTCCAGACACTGATCCTCAATGCCTCTCCTGAGAGCCCATGGACATACTCTCCCAAATATCTGCGAAGCAAGTGCAGAACCTGCAAGGGAAACCTCAACAAAATTAACCATTAACAAGTTCTCTGAAACACATGTACCAAACTCTACAAGTTAACAAAATCACCACCTCAAACCTACAAAATCGCAAAAAACTATAACCTAAGTTAGATAATCACAAACAACCATTTCAACCTTCATACTCGCTAATCGCTATGCTCTAAAATTTTATCTGTCCTCCAATTCATTGAGTAAGCTGTTTTCTCAGGTTAATCAGAAAGCATTATCAAAATGCCAGGTCCTATTATCACACAAAACTCAAGAGACAGTCTGCTCTAGCCTCTATACGACCTCTAACAAAATTAACACAATAATAACAGATTATAGCGATAGAAGGATTGCCAAAACCGCTTAACGAAATTCATACTGAACTTAGTGTTACACTAAAATTCCCGCCACAGTAACATCTCAAAGTCGGTTTCGGTTTCGGTTCCTAGTCTAATTAGACGAAATCAGTAAAACAGATTGCACAAGTGCAGAGAATAACATGAAACCAAACGAATTACAGTGAGAAAAATAATCATAAGCGTTAACAACTTACATGAGCTTCAAACATGGTGATTGATAAAGGTGGAAAAATCTATGAAGAAAATGAAGATGATCGACATAGAAGAAGCGCCATTGACAAAGAGCGATACAAGAGGTGATAGAAATGAAGAGAGATTTCTAGGTCTGGTTGAAAATCGGAGCGAACAGTCGGTTCGATCTGTAGTGAAGGGAGAAAATGTCTAGAGAAGCGGACGGTTTGAAGTATGAAGGAAGAAGGAGAAAATGGAAAATAAAGGTCTCGGTTTGGCTCCTGCAAATGCTGACGTGTACAAGATTACGTGCATTTGTATTTGTATTTGTTCGTTTGTGTTGTGTTACTGCCGGTTACACTTTTGCGTTTGGCTGGGCCCGGATGGGCCGGGCCTAGCGGGCTTCTACCTAAAATTGCTAATCTCAAATTTATCAGGTTGAGCTCGGGTTGGATTGAAGTTTACTCAAAAAATTTACAATGACAATAAAAGAAATTTATATTATGGTTATTACAATTATATTACATCAAAATTTTACAAGAATTGTACAAATCAAATTTTTAATTAGTATTATCTAGATGTCTGAACTCAATTATTAAAAATATATTATTATATATAAATGGAGAAATCATTTTATATAAAGAGAATGTGGGTCTCAATAACTCATCGATTTAAGACTATTTTAAACCCATCACATATATTTTGTGGGCTTTAATCGGCTTGGATCGGACTAAATAAAATTAAAAAAAATCATTTCTCAAATCCAACCTATACATACGAGTTTGGTCAAGTTAGATGGACACTGAAGCCCGCAAACAGATCATTTTTAGTACCACATTTTCTTTTTTGCTACGAATGTGTTTTTCATCTCGTTTCCATTTAAGTTTTAGATGAAATAATTTTATTTATTCTCTTAAATCTAACAAAAAAATTATCTCATTAAAGTAACATACAATCAGATATAGGCCAAATATGTGGCGGCCTAGAGACCACGATCAAAAGCGGATCATATTTTTATTATGTCTACATTAATATATATAAGTTTTAAGTAACTTTCTAATACTATTAATGTGAATAAAATAAATTATTGACTTAAAATAAAAACTCGAGTTATGTTTTAATTTTAGTGTAAATATTTGCTAATAAAATAGTACATTACTTTTTGTTTGTCTAGTTAGGATCAGTCATTCGTGCAATTAAAAATTTGGGTGATGTCGAATATGTTTATGCCTATACTGAATAAAAAAATTATGTGTTATCGTATTCAGTAATTTTTTGGGTTGTGAATATTATCACCATCTTCGTGAGATTGAAAATTTTCCATCAACAACCTGCAAAGATTCTTATTTAGGATTCTAAATCACCTTCGTGAAAATGAATTAATTAGATTTTACTCATTTTCTAATTTTCAAATTATGTTTTAGGTGATTTTATCCTCATGACTTGCACACCCTATTTAATTTAGTTCTTACAATTTAAAATGATTATATATTATAAACTTTTGATTTTTTTTTCTGAACCTTTAAAATATTTGTGTCATATTTTTAACTTCACAACAACATCAAAATTAATTTTTTTAGAGCAAAAAAAATTATGATACAAGAACTTAAATCAACAAATCTTGTACCCCAATCCATCATTGTTTGCATAACATGTACTTTTATAATAGACATGTTCAAGTGAACCGTGGCCTAATTAATCCGTCCATACCCAATTAAAATGGAATAGATTTGGACAAACATATTATAATATAGGCCGGCTCAAGCTCAAGCTCGCTAAAATCCGAATATAAAATAAATTGGGCTTAATTTATATATATATATATATATATATATATATATATATATATATATATATTAATACAATAATAATTAACAATATATATTAAAAATCATACAGCATTAATAAGTAATAATAACAGAATAAGGTGGATTTGGAAAAAAAATATAGCTTCAAGGCCCTATTTATTTATAATAAAATATTATGCAAATGAAAATATTCTATAGGGAAAATATTTTACACGACAATAAAATATTTTCATGTATTTAGTTACAACACTAAAAAATATTTTCTGATTTTTATTTGCAATGTTATAAAATATTTTCCGACTAAAATTTTCATATATCATACCGTATATGTTTATACTTAAATAAGACATACATAAAAATGGTAACAATACGATCCAAATCTACGGCCTCATTCATATATTCATGTTTTCATTCATTCAAAATCCACTCTTACGCTTTCTTAATAGTTTTCAACGTGTAATTTACACTAATTAAGTTGTCCTTACATCAAAAAATTATTAGAAACGCACATATGTAGACTTAAAATTATGATAGTACAATAACAAACTCATACGTTAGAAGCAAAAAAAAAAATCATGTGAAGAACAATAATAATGGAAAGGAATCAATTTCATAAAAAAAATTCAAAATCTATATACAAAAGGAACCTTCTAAAGGTAAAAAAAGGGTTGAAGGAGAGATGGGCAGTGGATGTGTTGGTCAATGAATTGGGCGTTAAGCAATCTCAGAGTGTTGGTAATTAATTTTCATGCTGTGGATTAGTGGCCAATTTCGTAAAAGAAGGCGTCCTTTTTTAAGGAAGGATTTTTCAATTGATGTAGCTGATATTTTCCTTTAATTTATTTTACGATTGAGATAAATACTAAAAAAATAAGAAAATATTTTTTTATAAAATATTTTATTACAGATAAAACGGAGCCTAATATATTTTATATAATTTTTAAATGATTTATATATATAAATAAATTTAAATTTAAAAATTATTTTATGAACGGTTCGGACTGGGATTGAAAATAAAGTTTTATGTTCAAGTCTGGCTCAGTCCAAACCTGCATATTATTAATGTGGATTGAATTGGACGTGAATCAAACTATATTCTTATCGATCCAACTAAACTCAATCCGTCCATTAAACACTTCTAAATTATAGCTTCCCTAACTATTACTTACATATTTTATTTTAAACTTGAGAAAAAAGCTACTCATCTTCATCATGTAAATCGTGGCATGAAGGGGATTGCTATGAATTTTTCTTCTTTTTTTTTTTTTGTTATTGTGGACGTGTGGTTTACACAAGCCCCGTCAATAATTGGGGTTTGTGAGCCGTATACGTAAAACACAATTTTATCCATTTTCTTTGCAATTTTTCACTCAAAGGAGATGAAATGTATAATTAACAAATAAAAAAAAGCAAGGTGTTGTATAGTTCATTAATAATTGGAAATACTTATTTAATTATGTACCACAAATAATAGTTTGTAATTTGCTAAAAAATTTCAATATTTCAATAGTATCTTGATAGAAATTAAGATATTTTTGCATGAAGTTAGCAATTCTTTCATCTATCTAATGCTTTCAACTTTTCAAATCAAAGTTTTCAGCCAAATTAACATAATATCAAAGTGGAGCAAAACACTCCATAAAGGGAAAAGCCCAAAACGCTACTTCATTTTTATCTTATTTTTCTTTTAAAAAAATTATTTTATCAGGCTTATAATAATAATAATAAAAAAAAAATCGCACCCCTCTTCACTTATATATGAACTCAAAAAATCAAATAATAGAGTTTAGCATTAGGGTTGACCATGAGTATAGGCTAGAGGTGCGACGGTTTAGGGCTCATGATCAAAAGAGGCCAATAATTTTATAATACGCATGTGTGTGTATATATATAAACTTTTAAGAAACTTAATGAGTATTTATGAAGTTAAATTATCAAGTTAAAATAAAAATTTAAAATAGTATTTATTTAATATTTATTATAATATAATTCAATTTGACATAAAAATTTTAATAAAAAGCTCATATTCCTAATTTCACCTAAGGCCTTTGAAATGTTAGGACTCGTCATGTTTAGCATCATTACATGAGGGCACACTTATTAGAGGTTGCATCGCCGTCGACAGTGAACCTTACTGAATAGATCTTATTGTGTTGTGTGCGGAGCATTCAATTCCCATTATTTGTGTTAAACTTGTAACATTATACTACAAATGGGACACACACCACTCATGAACTGTCGTTTTTGTCACTTCTATCGTATTTAAAGTATCACACTGTAACTACAAATATAATAATTAATCAACGTTGATTTATCTCCCTCCACCACCATATAAAATGAAAATCTCTTAAATCTATCACCTAAAAAGTAAATAATTACATGCGTAAAGGAAAAGGAAAGAGTTTTGGTGTCACAATCCAAGTGGGAAATGACTCGTTTAAGGCGTCTAATTAAGTAATGTAAAGTTATAAAACAAATGCGTACACTTAACACAAGCCACAAGTTTAAAAAGCTTTGCAAATAGATAACCCGACGTCGTTTTAAAATTGCATCTTACAATAAGTGTTCAAGTATTGGACACGTCACTTCCGTATCCAACTCATCATGCACCTATTTCTACTATAGCATCATGCACCGATACTTTATTATTTTTATGACACGTCACAATTGACAATAATACATATTTTTTCTAAATAAAATCTAAATATATTTTGCAGAAATTAAAAGAGATATCAAGACCTAAATCATAAAAATCTATACACTGTGTTCTATTCTTCAAATCTATAAGAACTTAGAAAATCATAATTTTTTATATACATAAAAACTTTAATTTTACTTAACATTATTATTTAATGAATAAATAAATTAAGCGGATATTTTTTATAATACTAGAAAATTAAAATCAAAACTATATATTTTAATATAGAAATTGCGTTGCATAAGAGTATATATAAGTTTTTTTATTTAATTTGATAAATTTGCTTGTGATTGTAAAATATCAAACTACCCATTAAATTATTAATTAGTGGCACGATGATATTATCTTTTAAAAATAATTTTAAACTGTATTTTTAATCTTCACGATCTATAAAGTTTCGCAAACAAATATTCATTTTTCTAAAAAAATCTATCAATTGATAACCAAAGTGCTTGGTAACTTGCATTAATCACCGTGTTTAATAATGATTGCTTTTTTAATCATTTAAATTATTAATTTAAGGTAATGTTTGGTAAAATAAAAAAAATCCAGTAATGAATAAAGCCCTTAATTTTAATTGTTTGATTTACAATGTTTAAATTGTTAAATGATATACAAGTGTTGGGTACTAAATTTTGGATGTTTTTAATGTAACTATTTGTATTGACTAATTATTACTTAGTCTATTATTTCATCAGTTGTATGCAATTTATATTATGGTGATATTAACCACTTTGTGAATAATAAAGTAATTATATAAATTTTGTGATTTTTATGATTATTTTTTTATAAAATATTCATTATTTATTTTTTTACTACTTATATATCTAATAGTTACAAAAAATACTGTAATAATATTTTATAAGAAAATAAAATATTCATAAAAATTCTCTTAATGCTTAAAAAAAATTATTGATATTTTTCAACCTAGTTTTAAGTGAATAATCTTGACTTAAAATTTTTGTTGAATTAATGTTATCAATATTTTTATTTTTCATGTTTACAAGATAACTCTCACATCTAATGCTTTTAATTATTATACTTACAATTCAATTTGTTGGCAAATTAACTTTTGGGGTAATGCGAAAATTAAATAAGGTAATGATCTTATTTTTTTATTATGTAAAAATTTATCAATTGCCCTTTTTTATTTAATAATATTCATTTTTAATAAAATAAATTGATTTAATTAGTAGATTTTTTTAAATAAAACAAATTATTTTTATTATTTATAATCTGATTAATTAAGTTATTACTTTTTTTTTGGATGAATTAATATGTTACTTTGAATACTATTATAGTGGATGATTTAATTTTATTTTTACTAATGAATATGAGTATATAAATATGAATTAAAGCTTTAGAAGCAATAAGAGCTTTAACCAAAGATTAACGATTCAAATTAAAATTACACAAAATTGTAATGATGATTACAGACATAAGCAAATTAAATTTAAAGGCTCGTCATTATATAATTTCTGAGAAAAATAAATAATAAAATTTTATTTTATTTTTTATTCACAAAATTTGATTTTACTAATATAATAATAATCCTAATCAAAGTCATATTCGTAACAGGTGATATATATTAACCCACTTTCCGCATTAGGAGTGTTTCATATACATTGCACGTTTATACACAAACCCGGAGAGATTGAGATTGAGATTCTGAATTGAAAACCCTAGATTTTTAATTGCTGCCAAAATTTCATTACTCTGATCTGAGAATCTCAGAAACCAAACGAATTCGTGGAATTGAAGCGGTTGTTTCGTTTTTTTGATTTGTGTATTCGGAACCCTAGTTAGAGGAGGAACAATCTGATTTTTGTTTCGAGCGGCGGCGTTTACAAAGATGATTATGAGTCAAAAGCTGGTAGCGGACTCGGAGATTATCTGTCAACAGAGCCGACCTCCGGCTCTTGATGTGCAATATCACCTCCAGAACCTGAAAGTTGATGTTTCCGCTCCCTCGACTCCGATCTTTGAGTCGATTCCTACCGACATCGCGCGATTTGAGACGGTAGTTATATTGTGTTTCCTTTATTTTTATTGATTGATTTCGTTTTTTCTCCGTTGCAATTTGCGTTTGTGTCTGTTGATTTGCTGATTCGTGTTTAAAGAATTGCTTGAATTGTTAATGGGTTTTGCTAATTCGTTGGATTGCAGCTAAATTTAGGGCTGGTTAGTTTTAGGCTCTCTGATCTGTGAGAGTCTTTTTGGTTAGATGTTTTTTTGCCAACTTGCTAGATGGGTTAGGTTATCGCATATGAATTAGATTGATGTTCACTTTGATATTGAAATCTGCTATATGTGTAACACTTATTTTTTTGTTAGTTCCTTTTGCTGTTAAATCACGAGTTTACACTGTGTTACATGTGGCAATAAAAGATGGAGATTTATCTGGAATTGTCAGGAACTGAATTATGCTCGCATGGGTAGATTCAGCCTATGAAAATGAAATTGTTAGTGGATTATATTTATATTAGCTTTGTGTCTACCTTAATTACCATGATATTAGTTTCATTAATTCATGAATTAGTAGCCTTCTTTCATTAGCTAGGAGAAGTCCCCAAACATAATGGGGGTGGAAGAGGATTTTAAGAAAACTTAGAAAGTTAGAACAAGGTTATAATAGGCAGCTGTCTTATCTTAGTAACTCATATTCCAATTTGTTTTTGAAGTTTCGTGGTTCTGTATCTTCCCGCATTTTGTGCCGTTTCCTTCAATGGGCTCCGTAAGAATCTGTGTTAACCATTTTCATTTATTTATTTAACTGCAGGCTCTGAGCCATACAGAGATCATGAGAGAAGCAACTATGGAGTCTTCTGCTGCTATGTCTTTTCCAAATATTCGCTCCGGTAGCTATGCAGACATAGGAACCAGGCCATCCATGGACGATGAACACATTCGGATTGATGATCTGTCTGCTCATATGGGTTCATTTTTCAAGTGGCCAAGTGCTTTTTATGCAGTTTTTGATGGCCATGGGGGTGCAGAGGCAGCTGTTTACATGAAAAGAAATGCAATGAGGCTGTTTTTCGAAGATGCAGAGTTGCCACAGACATCAGACATCGATGCTGTCTTCTTGGAAGCATTGGTGCATTCCCATAGGAAAGCATTCTCAGTGGCAGACATTGCCTTGGCTGATGAAAGTAGCGTTAGCAGTTCGTGTGGTACTACTGCCCTGACTGCCCTTGTTCTTGGAAAGCACCTACTGGTAGCAAATGCCGGTGATTGCAGGGCAGTTTTATGCAGGAAAGGTATTGCTGTTGACATGTCACAAGATCACAGGCCTTCTTATTTGCCAGAACGCAAACGTGTTGAGGAATTAGGTGGTTATATTGAAGACGAATATCTTAACGGTTACCTCTCAGTTACTAGAGCACTTGGAGACTGGGATTTCAAACTTCCACTCGGGGCAGCATCCCCTCTTGTCGCTGACCCAGATGTTCGACAGGCTGTGTTAACAGAGGACGATGAGTTTTTAATCATTGGCTGTGATGGCATATGGGACGTCTTATCGAGCCAGAATGCTGTGAGCTTTGTTCGCCGTGGACTTAGGAGGCACAATGACCCTGATTTGTGTGCCAGGGAACTAGTCATGGAAGCAGCTCGATTACATTCTACAGACAACCTAACAGCTGTTATCATCTGCTTTTCCTCTTCTAGTCGCATTGAGTCATGCCCTCCTCAAAGGCGAAGGTTGCGGTTTTCTGGTCTTTCTGAAGAAGCTCGGAATAAATTGAGAAGCTTGTTTGAAGGCAATTGAATGTAAATGGAATTAGTTAGTATTATTTACTGAAATCTGTGAGGATTGGAGTTGTTTTTGCTGTTTATGGCTGTTTCAGGTAGTTTAGAAAAAGCAGCCGGAAGTTTTGCAGTGGTAGAAGAGAACTAAGGGTTAGCCAGCGGTAGCGTTAATTGTACGTGTCTGGATTTTTTTTTTTATGAGAGCCTGATTATTTTGATATAATACCAGGAATTTTGAAAATTCAACTTTGCTAAGTTTTGACTGTTGTGTCCGTTAATTAATTACTAGTAGTTATAATTTATTTGGTCGGTGAAGGGCTATAGCATGATGCATCATTTTTTTCTAAAACTGACGTATGGACTGACGTTTTCTTTAATTGGGCTTGTTTATTTGATTTTTCAATTAAGTTTCTGCTGTTTACATTAGAAATAGAACATAGAACACAATATTTGGATTGACTTATTTATGACCCTATTAAGCTACTGGAGTTTCAATCAAGGTAAGCATAACGAGGAACTGCTAAAAACCTAAACTGGCCGGTAAAAAAACACGTCAGCTCCGTGAAAGTATTACGCGTGTTGATTTAAATACTGTATTAATTTTTTTTTTTTATCTTTCCACGTGACAAATTATATATAAGATCGGGTATTTAGTACTCTTACCATTGAATCGTTGACACCTATTCATATTTTATTATTATAATATTAAAAGTATAAATGACATTCATAGAAGATGGAGGTACTAAATATCTGATACCATATAAAACACTCTTTTTACACTTTATTTATTACACAATGAGATATGCGTCAGTTATTGTATGGAGTGCCATTTTTTCATGGGGAAATGCTAAGACCCATATAAAATATAGGGAAATGCTAAAGATATTTTGTTTGGAAAATGGTAATGGAATTTTTTTTTTTTTATCAATGGATGAGATGGATTGCTATATTTATAATATGAAGAGTTGAGTAGTATTTATTTAACAAGATGCCATTGGTTGGCTTACTAGTGGCACAGATTGGCCTCATCTTAGATAGAATGTTATCTACCCAACACCACCAGTCTCCAAAGGCCATCATTTTCTTTACTTCAGATATTTAACATTATCAGCGACACTTTCATCTAAAACTACCTCAAGCACAAAACAATTACTATTAAATAGAAATCTAGAACGCATCCAGTTAGGGATTCATTCCAAATATATACTTAAATTGTATTTTAAATTTAGTTATAGTTCCCATTTTTCACCCTTCAAGTATGATCATTTAACATCTAGAGTTTGTGATTGTTTTACCCAAAATAAAAAATATAAAATGTTGCTTCAATATAAGTCTGTGAGAGGAGCTTTCCCAGACATAAACTGTTAGGAATTGAAATACAATCCTAAAACATTAATCCATCTTCAGTTTGAGGTCCTTATGCACATTTAGGATTACATAAATTTTTAGTATGAAGGGCTAATTTGACTAAACTTTTTCAATAGCTTTTTTTTAAAGCTTAATTTTCATGTTTTTTCTGAAAGCAACAGATTTTATGTTGAAAAAAATAAATCAGATAGTTCCTAATTAATTAGTATGAAATATGAAAATATGATGTTAAAAGTTAAAATATGTAATTTTATTCAAAATTTATGAAAATAATTTATTTTAACATAAACTTAAAAAAGCAATACCAAATGAGAAGAATATATTAATTTGGTGTAGCGTTGGTTTGCAAAAAAAAATAGAATACAATTCATGAAATGCTACCTAATCTTTCTATTAATTGGAATCAAATCCTGTAAAAGTTGTAAATAGAAGACTGAAGAACCACACTGAACGTTGACCTACTAAACTACAGTATTCGACATCCACGGCTCAAATTGTACAGACGCTTGAACGGCTATGATTGCATATGACTCGAAATCGAATAAAATAGTTCACTCGATTACTGTCAAAGTGAAAAATAAAAACAAGAAACACACACAAAATAATACACCTGTCCGCAGTGAATCGTCAACAGCCCGCAGTCTCTTTTTCACGTTTGATAGGTATAATACTCAGCTCTGCTTTCCTGTAAATAGCAAAACCATCAATAATGGCGATGGCGAGCTTTGCGAGGAGAAAGGCCTACCTTCTCGGCCGGAACTTTGCGAATTCCAGTCCCGATGCTCTCAGGTACTCTTTCTCCCTCAACAATTTCTCTCGTGGTTTTGCTTCATCGGGATCTGAGGAGAACGACGTCGTCATCATCGGCGGCGGCCCCGGCGGCTATGTGGCTGCTATCAAGGCCGCTCAGCTCGGACTTAAAACCACCTGTATCGAGAAGCGTGGAACTCTCGGCGGTACCTGCCTCAATGTCGGATGTATCCCCTCTAAGGTGCGTCTTGATTCATATCCGATCTATATTGGCTGCTGACTCTTATTTCTGGAATTTAAAATTTATTTTGTATCTATTAGCTTTAGCTGATTGTCGGAGAAAGAGTTTGATTAGTGTGCGATTGCGTTTTTTAATGAGTATTTAGGTTTTCATAGGAATTTTGTCATCTGGTATAACATTCTGATAACTCAATTTGTTGGGCCTGTGGAATTCTTAGGTAAAACAGTAATCACCCTAAAACAGTAATCAATTGGCTGTGTATGATTTAGTTGGACCGTCTCCGGTTTATGTATACAGAAATCACCCTAAAACAGTAATCAATTGAATGGTTAATGCCTTCAATGTAGAATTATGCATTTAATAAGGTTAATTGATGGGTTCAATTGCATTCTTTTCCTCATATTCGGAAGGCAGCTAGATGAACACACTAAATAGATCTTGTTTTTATGTATTTTTCTAATTGTTCTGATATTTTTCTGTACAATTTGGAATAGTTCATGGTTCAACCCGTATAATTTTTGCCACTTGAAAATTTTTGTAATTCTTCTTATGTCCAGGCACTTCTTCACTCATCCCACATGTACCATGAAGCTCAGCATTCATTTGCCAGTCATGGTGTTAAGTTTTCCTCTGTTGAAGTTGATTTAGCTGCAATGATGAACCAGAAAGACAAGGCTGTAGCCAACCTTACAAAAGGTATTGAAGGTTTGTTCAAGAAGAACAAAGTGAGCTATGTGAAAGGATATGGTAAGTTCATTTCCCCATCTGAGGTTTCTGTAGACACTATCGAAGGTGGAGAAACAGTTGTAAAGGGCAAGAATATAATAGTTGCAACTGGTTCTGATGTCAAATCTCTGCCTGGTGTCACCATTGATGAAAAGAAAATCGTGTCATCTACTGGTGCTTTGGCTTTGAAAGAGATCCCTAAGAAACTTGTCGTTATTGGGGCAGGCTACATTGGGCTTGAGATGGGCTCAGTGTGGCGTCGCCTTGGTTCTGAAGTCACTGTAGTGGAGTTCGCTTCCGAGATTGTTCCAACCATGGATGGAGAAGTTCGTAAACAATTTCAGCGAAGCCTGGAAAAACAGAAAATGAAATTCATGCTGAAAACAAAGGTTGTAGGAGTCGATACTTCTGGAGATGGCGTGAAGTTAACACTCGAGCCAGCAGCAGGTGGCGATCAGACAACACTCGATGCCGACGTGGTTCTTGTCTCTGCTGGCAGGATCCCATTCACTGCTGGATTAGGTTTGGACAAGATCGGTGTAGAAACCGATAAAGGAGGACGTATTCTAGTCAACGAAAGGTTCGAAACAAATGTATCCGGCGTGTTTGCAATTGGCGATGTAATTCCAGGACCAATGCTTGCCCACAAGGCCGAAGAGGATGGAGTTGCTTGCGTGGAGTTCATAGCCGGGAAACACGGACACGTGGATTATGACAAGGTACCCGGAGTGGTCTACACACATCCTGAGGTGGCTTCAGTTGGTAAGACCGAGGAACAGGTTAAGGCACTCGGTGTTGAATACCGAGTTGGGAAATTCCCCTTCTTGGCAAACAGCCGTGCTAAGGCAATTGATGATGCTGAAGGAATTGTTAAGATAATCGCTGAGAAAGAGACCGATAAGATATTGGGAGTGCATATCATGGCACCAAATGCAGGCGAGATGATTCATGAGGCAGCAATAGCTCTCACTTATGACGCTTCGAGTGAAGATATCGCAAGGGTTTGCCATGCACATCCAACAATGAGTGAGGCATTGAAGGAAGCTGCTATGGCCACTCATGACAAGCCCATTCACATATAGGGTAATGTTCAACAATCATTTTGATTTAAAGGGTTTTTTTTGTAAACAATTTATGCATCCCAGTCTGAATAGGGAAACATGCTACTGTCAATTTTCTTAAAGAATAATTTCATGTGTTGACATTTGACACCAAATTTTTTTGAGTTTGAGCTGGCATGATATTTTTTTATACAGGTCTACTTGATTATACTTTACTTGGATTCTAATATAATTTGATCATGTTGTATTTAGTTCAAGGGGTATTGAAGTTTGTATTATCGTTCAAAAACTCAAATACAATCCGATATCATAGGGATCTTTATTTACAAGCTTATCAGCAGATGGTATGTGCTATGAATTGGAATGCCATCACTGCATTACTAGAGAATTCCAGACCTATTGCCTGGTTTCAGCGGGCTGTTATTGCAATCCAAATTGCAGCAATTCATCGAAGAATAGGCTTGTTGACTAACCGAGCATCCCTCTCCCTCTCTGAATCTCGGTAATCTGCTCGTTGCAGAGAGGAAACCTTATCCAAATATTGGTTTGAACGCTTTCTATATGCATCTAACTCATCTTCTGAGCCCTTGTTTTGTTCTTAAATTCTCCCGAATCCTTTTTTGTCTTGTCAAGAACACTGACCTTAGTCTTCTTCTGTTATCCGTATCATTACCTCTTGATGTCCTGAGCTACTCCGGGGGTATCTGCAAGACAGTAAGGACGTCAGACAGACCTCGCTGGGAGTCTGACGATGCCACTACGATCGCTAAGTAAGATTCTGGCAGGAGAGTGAATGGGATGGAATTGAGAGGGGTGGAGTGTGATACCTCGTAGTGAGTGCGTGTTGTTGTTTTATAGGAGAGTAATGATGGGTGTGATAACCACTTGGTGACATGGCGTCTCGTTAATGAGAAGGGCATGGGCCCTTTGGTGAGTGGGCTGAATGGGTTAGCTTGGTTAGGGGGCTTTAAGGGGTACATTGTGTCTGATGAGAATCATCACTTCTGTTATTTCCAATAACAGTTTCTCACAATCGCTTGGAAAATAATCAAGAGTTTTAGGCAGAATGTATAAGAACAAAACATTTCCAACCTCGTACCTTTATATCCTTTAGATGTGCCTTTCCTGAAAGAAACATAAGAATCCAATCCCACATTTTCAATCACATGTGATAGCTTTGCAGTATAAACAATGATAAAGGTTCACAACATTGTAGACTTCTCTGTTCTCTTGGGCTAGACTACAGTTTAGATCAGTTCAGCCGGTTCAGTTTTTAAAAGTTGAAAAGAACCGCGCCTTAAAGCAACAGATGATCAACGCTAAGTAAACATGAAATCAACCGAAGGGGGATGAATATCGTTCCAAAAATCATATATTAAAGATTTATAAGACTGTTTTCTTCTATTAAGCTTTACACATGTTCATTTTGGTTTTGTGTGCCGGTTACTGAACCAGCTAACATATAACTTAGCTAGGATAGCTGGTTCTTGGCGGACACAAGATGTTTTGAGTGCTACCCGTTTTTACCTTTTATGTGTTGCTTATTTGATTAACAAAGGGGCATTTGGCTGGGGGGATTCAGTTGATTCCCTTTTTTGCTGTTTGTTCGGATTAGAGAATTAAATTCATTACTCATTTTAAGGTCTTTCCATTACTCCCGCTCTACTAGGTATTAACATTCTATTTCTTTACCTTTCTCCAATATTATTATTCTATAATTAAATAATATAATAGTAATAATAATAATTATTATAATATTATTATACATTAATTAAAAATAATATTATATACTAATTAATAATAGTAATAATAAATGATATTATTATTATTTATATAATTAATAATAATATTATTATAAAATACATAATATTAAATAATATTAAATAATAATAATAATAATTATTATAAATAATATAATTTCATAATAAAATAAATAATAATTTTAATATTTAATTATAATAATTGCAAATATTATTAAATAATTATTAATATTAATAATCATTATTATAAATGTGAAAATAATTATCATTTATTACTCTATACTAATATTCATATGTAATTATTTAATAATTATTATAAATAAAATAATAATTTATCGTAATAACACTTATAGTTAATATTTTTAATTTATATGATAATGCTAATATAATAAAATATTTAAAATAATTGTACATAATAAAATTTATATTATTATTATTAATTACTAATATTATATTGTTTCTAATACTATTAATTAAAAATTATAATTAAATTTATTAATTACTATAGTATAATTATTAATAACATTTATTATAAGAATATACTAAATAATAATAAATATTATTATTATAATAATACATATTTTAATATTAAATATTAATTTATAATATTAATTTATAATAATTAATAAATTATTTTTATTTATTATAATTAATTAATTAATATTATATAAATATAATTATTGTTATACTATAATTAAATAATTGATTTTCTTTAATTTAAAAAATAATAAATGAAATCAGAAGCAATTTTATTTCTTTTCTTGACTATATTAAACATATAAGTCAATCAAAGGGAATTGCATTCCTTTCCTTACCTTTCCCTTTTCTGATGTGAACTAAACGCCCCCTAAAAGTATATTTAAAGGGTAAAAAGGTTTCATGTGGTTTTACACATTTGCAAAACGGAGTATGAGAAATTTTATTTGCAAAATAAGGTCTGTGGTTTCAAAAAATTGATAAAAGGAGGATAAAAAATATTTTTTTTGTTCAGAATAGTGATGTTGTAAAAAATATTTTAATCAATTCAATATTCTCATTATTGAATCTTATTTTTTTTAAAATTATACATCACGATTTGAGTGAGATTCAGATTTTTTTTATCATTTTTCAAAGCTTATCGTCATATTTTAATAAAAAAAATATACACCGTTACAAAAATTTCAAAAATTATCGCCGATGTGTATTGCATCTTTATTAACAAATCCACAATATTTTAAACATAAACAAACAAAATTACTCATTATCGCGATATAATTTAATATTGAAAATCCTTTTGCCACTTTTTTCGAAACCACATTCCTTATTTAGCAAAAATAAATTCTCAAAACTCATTTTAAAAGATAATGAAACCATATAGTGAAAATATCTCACCTGAATACCGATATTTCAGAATAAATCTTGTTTCACAGCTTCAACCTTTGAACGATGAACCTGTAAAACAGACACGAACTTGGGGGTGATCGGTGGTTGCCCCATGGGGGACCCTCCGATGCCTAAGTCAGTAAGGATTTTGAGTAAATAATAGTTATGAGTACATAGAATGAGATACCTTTAACCTGACCAAGGGGGCCTTTGTATAGGCATTTGGAGTATCCAAATTACATTGGGAGAGGGAGTCTAAATTATGATGAGATCATAACTCCTCTATAATTATGTCATACTTGAATCCAAAGTATACCAGATTTATAAGAGTTTATCTTCCTTGTAGGAGAGAATATAGGAGTGGGAATCCTATTCGGATTCTACCTATTATTGTGGGGCGAAATATCTATCCAGCCGGTCATAGCCTGCTCGAGATCATGTCCGCCTCATGCATGGATGTGCCACTTGCCTCTAGTTTGTCCTAACAAGACCGACTGGTATATTATCCGAGCCAGGTCCCTCGAACTAACGATAATTGTCCTCTCTTAAGGGCGTGAGCCAGGCGGCTCGTATCGATTCGGTCTCCTTATCCGAGATGGATAACTTTATTTTACAAAGTTATCAGAAGCCCCCCCGCAAGTGTGAGAAGTTCTTTAGGACTTCTAGCACAGAATCCGGCTCGATTTTACCCTGATTTGGCGGAAGTGGCGAGCTACGCGGCTCACCCATGTTCTTTCATTACTCGAGACTTCTTGGAGAAGCTAGCGTCTTTCGTTCGTTGGAACTTTCTAGAGAAGTTTGTGTTCTTTCCTTATATGATTTGATGGCAATTGAATTTTCTGAACTTCGAGTCGGCCTTTCGATTTTTGTAAGATATTCATTTGGCTGATGTCAACTATGCTTTATTCTATAGGTGATGTCTCGAGCGCCCGTTATGTGTAACCGGGTGGATAGCTAAGAAACAGTTGGTGCCCGGTTGGAAGCTGCTCAAAAAGTCAAACCGGTAATTCCAAGCCAAGGTTAAGACTGCGGAGGACCGGGTCAAGAAAGCTGAGTGCAAGCTTCAGAAGTTAAGGGGGAGCCAGCTAGCGCTTAGGCGGATCTTACTGGAGTGAAGGATGCAAAGGCGGTTGAAGCGTCGGCGTACCAAAAGGCCATAGATGGAATGGTGGAGTTATGCTTTTTCTTTAGTTAACGCGTTCTTGCGGCCTGCTGTTTTCAATATCTTGACTTATCGGAAGATCTTTTAAATGATGAGTACCCTCTACTTGAAGAAGAATCTCCTTTGGTGAATTGGAGGTGTCGGTGGATACAATATTTGGAGCGGGCAAAAAACGTAAGTCTCCTTTTGTACTTTACCTTGCCATTTGTTCGTCCATTTTTGTACGTATATATATATATATACTCTCCTTTTTTTTCTCTTTATTCAAGGTCTTACGTTTTTGCTTGTTTCTGATTACCGTCTAGATGACTGTGTAGGTCTTATGATTTGCCTATTAAGAATTTTGACTAAGTAATTAACTTAGGTCTTTCTACTGGTATTATATTTTTTAACCGATTGCTTTTTAAAGCTATTTTTCAGGTCTTATTGCCACCTGAATTTATTTCTTCTTAGTTTTAACTAAGAATTATATTTTATACTTGGCACTTTATTTGCGTGCAAAATGGCATGTGAGACAGTCTTATGTTATTTGCCATCAAATTGTGCCATAAAGCTTTAAATCAATGTTGCTTCAGACGGTCTTACCAGTTCCTGCCGTCTAGATGCTCTATTTGCATTTTAGGTCTTATATTTTGCCTAAAGTAAATTCGGCTAAGTATCTGTTATACTTAGTTTTTCTGTCGGTCTTACAATACAGCTGATTGCCTTTGTGGCTTATGTTTGCTCAGGTCTTACTGCCGCCTGAGTCTAAAATTTTCTAAGAGCTTAACACTTAGATTTTTCTGCCATTTCTGGGTGATTTAAGGTCTTATATTATGCCTTTTGTACCATTGGTCAAGTTTTGTACTTAGTCTTTCTGCCGGTCTTATTTTTAGCCGGTAGCCATTATGGCTTTATATTGATTCAGGTGTTATTGCCGCCTGAAATATTTACTTCTTAGTTTTCATCTAAGGTTTTTGGATATGCAAGACGTCTTATATCGCCTCTGTCTTATTTATCCTTAATTATCGCCAAGGTCTTAGCATGTGCCTTGGGAAAATATGATGAGCCGGCCTCGGAGGTGGTCCTAGATTTTTGCCAAGGTCTTACTCCATGCCTTGGTCTTAGTTTGAGTAAGGTCTTACTAAATGCGTTTAAACAATCGAGGTCTTATATTAACGCCTCATTTTTGTGTCTGCCTTAGTGGCTAAGGTCTTATTGTTATGCCTAAGGTCGTTGATGTCTTAGGTCTTTTAGATTGCAACTACTATAGTTTTACTTTTTTGCTTAGACTTTGTGGTCGATTTGTGTGCTAAGGTCTTATATATACCTTATGCTTGAGGCCTTATATCGCGCCTCATTTCATATATGCCTTAGTTTTAACTAAGGTCTTAGATATACCGTAGGTCTTATTTTGCCTCGGTCTTTATTTATACTTTGTTATCACCAAGGTCTTACCAAATGCCTTTGGAAAAGGTGATGACTACTTACTTGAGTCCATACCCAGTTTCTTGTTTGATAGTAGGGCTAGTTAGCTGCTTTGCGTGCCGACTAATGAGTCGGTCTTAAATAAGATGCCCGTTTGTGAGGACTTATAAATCTCATGTTGGCTTATAGCCGTGTTTTGCATTTGATAAATACTTTTGAAAGAAAGATTTTCCCGTCTGAGTGATTATCCGGTCTTCTCGTGATATCAAGACTTTATAGCTTCCTTGGTCAAATAATGTCTGTCATAGCATGTTTTGCTTATTCATCTGGTATGTGACAGACTAACTTTTAGTAATCTTTTTCAGATTGACCTATGCAATCTTAAGCGGTTTAATGCGATAACTTTAAACCATCTGAGTTAATACTCAATTTCTTCTTTGATAGCAGGACTTGTTAGGTACTTTTCTTAAATTTCTTTTTATTGAGGCGTGCTTTGACCAGGCATATATGCTCTTGAAGAGATTTCAACCACTTGGTTGAGAAATATAATACATTTCAATTATAATAATTATCTATGGCATAAAGTGAGGCCATAATATTTACGATAGCAACCAGCTCTGTATTTGTTGAGTAAGCTTTGTGAACTGAAATAATTAAAGTTGTAGAGTTCCAAAGAACTTATCTAATTATCTTAGATTGTGGCGTTCGCCAAGGCTGTATTCTGCGCCTTAGGATTTAGATAAGCCGAGTCTATTCTTTTTCACGGGTTTGAGTGCAGAATTCACAACCTGCAAACTTATTCGTTTGAGCATATATAAATATATAGAGAGGATTTACGTATCTTTTTTCCGTAGTGTTACTCGAAATCGAATTCTCAAATAAAATGAGCCTTGGGCTTTGACGCATTAGCACATAATATTTTGCATCAACAGTTTGATCACTAGTATAACGAAGGAACTTGACTTCTCTCTTTGGCAAGTTGAATTCATCTTTTTCCTGCAACTATCTCTCAATTGCCGAATGAAAAGCTCGCTCAATTCAGTTGATGGAAGGTAATTGCTTTCCATCAGTCAAAAATGTAGAATTAGATACTAAATTCTACAAAGCACTAAACATAGTGTTGGCATGTATATACCCAACCATAAAAAGAAACAAAGGTATGAGATTATCACTTATCTGCATTATCATGATATTGTGGGATGCCTCTAAGCCAATTATTCCAATTATATGTATTAGATAGAATAATAATAATAAAACTTATCTTGTAAGTTATTTGTTATGGTGTTTGCTATCTATCTGACTTTGTTGAAATCCGTTGATAAATTGAGGCGTGCTCTCTTTATTTGTAGATAATCCATTAACCTGAGAGTTTATCAAACTTGACAAGGGAAAAAGATCTCGTCCAAATGGTTAGTTGTATAAGCATATTAAGCCAACTATCTGAGAGAGTTAATTTTAACTAATTATCAATAATCATCCAGCAAGCCAAACTGAATGCCTGAATACGAAAATATTGGCCGGTAGCTTACGTATGAATGTAAATGGGAAATTTTACTTATCTTTTCTCTGCGGTATTATTTCCAATTGATTCCTCAAATAACTGAGAATTGTGTTTCAATGAAGTGGCACCCAATATTTTGCATCAACCTGAAACCTCATAGAAACAATTGCTATTTGACAAAAATGTTAAAGCATGAAAAAAACTCATGCACCAATGGATATGCTTATCTTTTCCGTTGGGCTTTGCCAAGTTGAATCCTTATGTCGACTGAGGCGTGCTTTCTCTTTGTAGAGCCGCTATTTTAGCTGAATTGCACTAACTTTTAAGATTGATGAGACGTTGGGGCAGCCTCTATATAGATGCTTCTGAGTTTTTTGTCCATATTATGGAGCGCTTTCTTCCTTTGTGGCTGCACCAAAACAATTTCTCCCAAATAGCTCAAATAGTGAGTAGTCAAGATATATATCAAATATATGTATATATAGAAAAGAAAGCCTCAGTTAACTAATTATAAGTGATAGATAGTTTGTATCTAAATTTACTATAATCCAGGCAAGGGTGTACCCACATGAAGATGTATGAATACGTGTGTTCATGTTGGATAATATACCTAAATGGTTAGAAAATTATTAAATGACTTAATTATAAAATAGAAAATATAACTTGAACACTTATCTCTTATATCGTCGTAGCTTTTTTATCTCGTCACAAAGAGATAATTGTAGAGAGTGTTGGAGTATAATCTTGACATATCCCCAACCCGAAAGGTTTTAACATTTTCTTTACGTATATGTTTCGCCAAGAATGAAGACTAATCCTGCCAATTAGCATATTCGCTTCTTAGCTGAGCTGCACTTTGATCTATGTGCTTCTCGGATAAGAGAAAAATAGGAATTTTTAAATTTCGTGTCGTTTTGAAGAAGTTTTCCGAATTGAATATCTTTATCGCTTGAAGAAATTTTGGCTGTAGTGTAGCACCAAGGGTTGAATATGCAGTTGCGGTTAAGCAAATATAACTGGGCCAAACTTAATCTGAGTGTTACTGATATACATACCCATAAAAAAGATAATTAAAGTATGTGATTGTACTTATCTGTCAAACCCAATAGAATCGATGTCAAAAGATTTGATAAGTGATAACATATACACCATTTGAAGTTCCTGGATTAATATCAAAGGCACTTTAAAACAAAATTGTTAGTATATGTATGTGCCAATACTATTTTAACCGATTAGTAGCAACAATTTAATAATATATATATATATATATATATATAATTATCTGATGTGCTCTTTGATTCCAAGCCGTCTGTCTTTGTAGTTTTTCCTTTAGCCTGACATATTATCGGTCTAAAAAAAAGAATATTTTGAATGATCAGTAATGGAATAAAATTTGCGCTTTATATGGTGATTATGAAATGATCTCTACAAATAATAGCGTTAGTTCATGAAAATAAATTAAGGTAATCATTTAGAGGCCTGAACTGAAGATGCACCATAAGAATATACATCCTGTCTTCCATGTTTATTTGAACGAAATCATGCTTTGCAATAATGAATGATAATGAAAGTATGAAGATACTTATCCCATAATTCATAAAAACTGAGTCATGCTCTCATTCCAGGTAGCAGATAAACCTTTGGGAAGTCAAGCATCTTCAAAGTCTCTAATTGAACAACTACACGTGCTCTAATCTGCTCCAACTACCTGCTGCTATATGTGTGCCAAACATGGCACTTGATGGCATCTCCCCTCCAAATTAAGTTCATGATCTATATGAAACTAACTGATCACACATAGAATCACCCATTAAACACAAAACATCTTGGTTGGAAATTCCTAGGATGTATGCTGCGTAGAATAAATTGATTTCCACGTTTTATATTCTCTTGATTAATTTATTGGTGTTGAAGATGTGATGCGTGTATCAACTATTTTTGGCATAATAAATATTATATGTTCTTTCTCATGCTAATGATCACACACATATATAGATATTGACAAAAATTTACGATCGATGGGATTGGCGCAACTATACTTCTGATTATTAACCATAAAAGTTTTACTTATCTGTTCCATTTGATGAACTTGTTTGTTTGAACTTTGAACGTCGTAGTATCTGTGTTATTCGTTGTCCAAATCAGAAATTTATTAACCTGAAATTTTATAGAACAAAGCTACACAAAAATACCTATCTTAGGATCTTAATTTGGATTATAAGCAGAGAAGGCATGGTACAGTGTTGATCCTTGATGGAGTAGAATTGCCGATAATATTCAATTTAATAAATTAGGCTGATCAATAGGAGATGAATTAATCAAATACAATTGAAATTTGATTTTAGCAAAAAAGTGTTCAAAGTTTGGATATTGCTTATCTATCGAAGTTTCGTGCTTTGGACCAAAGTTCTCGCCTGAATGAGTAAATCCAGTCCACGCTCACTGCACTATTGAAAATATCTCACCTAAATACCGATATTTCAGAATAGATCTTCTTGTTTCACAGCTTCAACCTTTAAACGATGAACCTGCAAAACAAACACGAACTTGGGGGCGATCGATGGTTGTCCCGTGGGGGACCCTCTGATGCCTAAGTCAGTAAGGAGTTTGAGTAAATAATAGTTATGAGTAGGGCTATAAATGAACCGAGCCGAGCTCGAACACTGACTGTTCAAACTCTGTTCATTTAAATTTTAATGAACACGAATCGAGGTTAAGCTTGGTCAAATCGAGCCCGAACCAAGCTCGAGCTTGGTCAAATTGAGCCTGAGCCGAGCTTTGAGCCTATCTCGAGCTTTGTTTAAATTAAGTGCTTAGCTAATAAAAAAGATAGAATCTGTAAGATGAAGAATCAGAGATGAAGGATCTAAACACCACATGATTTTCACTATACTAAGAAGAGGAAGAGAGGAGTAGTGTTGTGTTGGCGTCTGTGTTTTTTAGAGGAAAATGAGATTAGAGTTTTACTGAGCATATAGAGATTGATATATATATATATGGTAGGGATTAGATTGGATCTGGATTGCCTTTGTTAGGCTTTATATCCATCTCTTCTCTTTTTTTTTAACTATATTTTATATATCACTTTATACATATTTTTTCTTTACTCTTTATCTTATATTTTATATTTTTCTTTATACATTTTTATATCCATTTTACACATACCTATTTTATATTTATTTATAATCTATCTATTTCATAAATATAATGTATAAAGTTTGTAAATATGTAAACGAGCCTAATAACGAATATGTTGGCAAACTAGTTCGTGAGCCTCTTATCGAGCATGTTCACGAGCTTTCAAGCCGAGTATCCCCTTGTCCAAGCTTGGTTCATTTACAATAACGAACTTGAAATTTTGTTCACGAACAACTTCATTCCGAACGCCGAGTAGTTCACAAGTAGTTCGGCTCGTTTACAGCCCTAGTTATAACTGCATAGAATGAGATACCTTTAACCTGGCTAAGGGGGCCTTTATATAGGCGTTTGGAGTATCCTAATTAGATTGGGAGAGAAAGTCTAAATTATGATGGGATCATAACTCTTCTATAATTATCTCATACTTGAATCCAAAGTATACCAGATTCATTAGAGTTTATCTTCCGTGTAGGAGAGAATATAGGAGTGGGAATCCTATTCGGATTCTACCTATTATTGTGGGGCGAAATATCTATCCAGCCGGTCATGGCCGGGTCGAGATCATGTCTGCCTCAGGCATGGATGTGCCACGTGCCTCTAGCTTGTCCTAACGAGACCGACTGGAATATTTTCCGACCCGGGTCCCTCGGACTAACGATAGTTGTCCTTTCTCAAGGCATGAGTGTGAGCCGATGACCTTCGATCCCCCGCCCGCAAGATAAGCTTTAATGCTCTTCAGCATGGGGCGGAGAAACAACGAGCGCTGTAAAGCGTGCTAAGGGATAGTCTTATTTTACATGATTAAAATGGATAGTGAAAGCGATGTTGAGGTTGAAATTTAGTCCGATTTATGTGTTAAGGCATACGAGACTTAGAATCCCGTATTTTAAGATAGAGTCGCCACCCGGTTAAGCTCCACCGAAAATTTGGGTATGATATTTCCATCGGATGGTTGGACCGTACCTTAAAACAGAGATTCTAAGTCCGGATAATATTGCTTACTTTTCAATTTTTAAATCAAGCCGATTATATTTTAATAAACGTGACCTTAGTTTTTATGCAATTTAATCCGGTTATTGTTCAGTGTTTTCGGTTTATATGCCATACATCACACGAAAAGCGATAAATAAACAAAGGATGAAAATAAAATTATTACAAGGCTTTATAAATACGTATATATTTTTCTAATGCGAGAAAATAAATAAAGCGCTAAATAAATAAACGGGCGAAATTGGATTTTAATCGAGCTTATCGACTCAGACCCGGCTCTAAACGAGGCAAGAGATATACGAGAACAATTATAAATAAAGCATGAATAAATAAATGCGAAAAATAAACACAGAACATGAAGAAAACGTATTTTTGAATTTTTCGGGACAAAAACTTAACTTTTGGGCATTAATTAATTATCTAATAGCCTTAGAAGGGTGAAATGAATTAACTAAACATCCTAAATTTAGATTTTGCATTTTCAGAATATTTTTGGGATTTTTAGTTGGTAGAAAACGATTTATTTAGATTTATTTAGTTAAAAACACTATTTTTAAGCCATTAAATAGTCATTTAATTCATTAAATAGCAGATAAAATAATTTCCAGCAGCTATAAAAATTAATTTAATTAATCTAAGATTATTTGTGATTTTTTAGAGATTTTTCGGGTAAAAACGGGACTAAAAATGCATTAAAATGACCAAAACCGGGTCAAAAACGACAGAAGCAGGGCCAAAAATAACAGAATAAAACAAACTGGGACCATTTGGATATTTTTACCAGTAGGCCGACTCAGTGAGGTGGTAGGCCAATTCAGTGACATGGTAGGCCAACTCAGTGACATGGTAGGCCTACTCAATGAGGTGGCCTAGATGACACTCAGTAGGCCTTCGTTTCACTGAAGTGGCCTGCCCGAAAAAGTGTCTAAACAAGCCAGAATTGATATTTTTGTGCCTAAAAACTCAAGATTACTAAAATTTCAAGTCGTTTCCTACACTGTTACAGTAGATTCGTACTTACAATGCTTAAATAACTTTGGTTTTTCAATTTGGGGGAAAGGAACCAAGAAAATCCGACAAAACAAAGATTGGCCGCTTGAGCGATCCGTAAGCCGACTGAACGAAGGGGTAGGCTGACTCAGCGAGGTGGCCTAGGTGATGTTCAGTCAGCCTGACATTTGCTGGAACAGTCAGCCGGAGTTTTGGCAGAAAATCACAAAAAGTACGAAGAAAAGGGCCAAATGCCCAGAAAAATAATAAAAAACACAGTAGCAGAAATAAATGATAAAAAGAAATAGATTGAACTCAGAAAATTACCTAAAGGCCGTGAATCCACTCTCGAGACTCGAACCAGACGTTTGGCAAGCTTTGTGATAGATTTCAGATGAAAACCCGACGAAATAACTGATTTAACAAGGGATTTAGTGAATTTTGACGAAAACATCCCTAAGTCCTATTTAAACCAATTTTTACTTAAGATTTCTAATAAAGTTTAATGATTTAAGCTAAATAATCAAGTTTAATAAAGCTTAGGAAACTTAGATATTTGATTTCCACCACTTTATGAAACTTATCCTTCCTAAAAAGCCTAAATGAATCTCTAAAGACTCAATTTTCTTTTCAATTAGCCAAAAAAAAAGTCCTTGAATCAGATTTTTAATGGGTATTTATAGACTTTCCAAGTGCAAAATCTCAAAATTAATCCCCCAAATGCCAAAATTTGACGGAAAAATCCCAAAACCAGGCTTGGTGGCCAAGAAAACCCGGAAAAAACATTGACAGAAGGAACCCCGCGCGAAGGCCGCGTTAGTGATGCGGCCGGGCTGAGGCCGCATCATATGATGCGGCCCAGCCCAGGCTGTGTAATATGATGCGGCCACATCTAGGCCATGTCAAGCTACGCGGCCTACCACGTGGTACATGCGGCCCGCATTCCGGCTGCGGCGCCTTCTACAGCCGCCGAATCGGGGACACCGGGGGGAAAACGGCCAAGGGGCCTGGCTTGCCGGGCCTACAACGTGAACAACCTACACTAAGGGTATCTGAACCGGATGATTCTTGACATTCCGAAAAGCTCGGAGAGCGAAGAATCCAACGATGCAAATGAGACTCGCTGAAAATGTCCACATTTTGAGGAAAAAATCGCGAAACAAATTATTGCGCGCGAGGGGAAAGGAAACGGTTAACATTTTAAACGCGATTCAATTATTTTTAATCGGGGGTCAAAGATCTCAAAATCGTTAACAAAGCACTTGCCAAACACGATTCAATTCTAAAATAATAGAACAACTAGACCATAAAAGGTTAGAGCAAAAAGTCATCATCATTTCGAGGGTCACCGAAAAGCCTATGCTCACAGGCTGCCCCTCATGAGATTATCATTTGATGGGTCAAATGTGATCTCACAAAAGAGTGAGGGATAGAAGGATATACCTAACACACGGATTCTTGAACCAGTTGTCTTCTAGGATTGCCATAAATAGACCTATCAAGAACGAAATTAACCTAGATATTTTGATTCAGTATACCTGTTAAGAGAGACTTGAGGTTTGCCAAGCGCGGGCTTGGGCTTTTGAGGTTCGCCAAGAATGAGCTTAAGCTTTTAAGGTTTTCTAAGAACGAGCTTGGGTTTTTGAGGTTTTCTAAGAATCGGTAGGTTTTTGAGGTTTTGCCAAGCATGAGCTTGGACTTTTAATTTGAGGTTTGCCAAGAACGAGCTTGGGCTTTTGAGGTTTGCCAAGAATGGGCTTGGGCTTTTGAGGTTTGCCAAGAATGGGCTTGGGCTTTTGAGGTTTGCTTAGAATGGGCTTGGGCTTTTGAGGGTTTGCCAAGAACGGGCTTGGGCTTTTGAGGGATTGGATTTTCGGATTGGTAGGTTGCATCGAGGTGCCCCTGGAGATTCGGGAGGTTACGATGAGGTGTCCCTGGAGATCCAGATTTTGGACTTTCTTATCGGATGACCACTAGGATTGCCATATGGCGCACCTGTCAAGGTAGTGTTGAAGCAATAGTAAACCATATAAATTGCATTTTTATTGCTCAATTGATTTTGTAGAACAAAATTTTTTTTGCCCCTTCAATAAAGCAATAAAAATGGAAGAATGAAATATAAACTGAGTTAGGATTTCCGGGAGTCCGAAGAAACTGGGGTGTCTATCGAGACTCATTGATATGCCCCTTGGATTCTCTATATTTGAAAGTAGCTTAGAACTTGCGTTGAGATGCCCCTGATGATTATATCGAGGTGCTCCTGTGTAATTGCATCAAGGTGCCCCTGGGAGAAAATCTGAGTTTTGATTTTAGAATCCTTTGAATTCGTTGTCCATCTGGATTGCCACATGATGTACCTGATGAGGAAATTTTGAAGCATTAGAAAATGATATAAACTGCGTTTTTATTGCTTAATTGATTTTATGGAACAAAAATATTTTTGCCCCTTCAATTAAGCAATAAAAATGGAAGAATTAAATATAAATAGAGTTAGGATTTCCGGGAGTTTGGAAAAACTATTGAGGTTGAATGTAGAGCTCAAAGACATTAGTTGACATGCCCCTTGGGCACGACCTAGAATATAGGATGGAGAACAATTCTAAGATGCCCCTTAATATGGGTGCTTGCTTGGAAGTCGAGCGTATGGCTCGAGGATACTTTTCTGTGCTTTGTTTCCTATAGAATTCAACATAGAATAATAGACATGACATTTATGAATATTATGCATGAATGCATGAATGTATGAGCTGCTTGGACTGATCATCTTTCACACATGGGCTACATGACTGCTCGCTTGATCGATTCTGCTCAATTCTGTTGCTTGCTCGATTAACTTATTCGACCCAGCCTCTTGCTAAGAGAGAGGATATATAGAATTGCATCATAACACGGATAAGGCAAGCATCCCCCTGGCGGAGGATTAGGGATGTCGCATAGATTAGGTGGGGATGGCCCTAGTGGATAATTAGGGAAGTTACGATGCACACAGTAGGCTTGTGTGGCTGGACGTTAAGGTTAAGGATTGTCATTTTCTACACACCCTCTCGCTTGCATAAATGACTGTTGAATTGAGCGTATCGAAGACAAGTGGGGGCACGAAGTGAAGTTTGAGATTCTGGATGACGAACTGTTGGACGCTATCACTACCAATGAATTCTAACAAGGACGGTTTCAGAGGATTTGAACCTAATGAACTGGAGATGCTCGATCATGGTTGAAATCAAAGTAGACAAGAGTAAAGGATGGATTTGAATCCCTCGAATCTCCTAGACCAGAGAATGTATTCAGGCACTCTGATGATGACGATAATGTGAGTACTTCAATGTGATCGATGGCAGTCATTTATCTTTGTTTTGATATTCTTAATTTTTGCATAGACCCGAACATTGAGATGGGCCTATCAGATTTTGTTTACCATTTTGCTCTTATCTTCTAATTTTTACCTGTACTGCCCTTTTTTGGTTTTCAATCCAACGAATTTTTCCTGGCTTTTGTATAGACCTCGATGCTTTCAGTTTATCAAGATTTTTGTCTTTTATCTTTGTTTTTATTTTCTTTTGAGGTATTGGGTTGACTGCACAGAACCTTACGTTCGACTCATCTGTTGCATTTTGCCTTTTGGGCCCAATAAATTCATTCAAGCATAAACATAAAGGATTCAGTAAAATGTCATTTCCATTAAATGAAGTAAGTTTGAGTACACGATGATGATAACCATTTCTGTTGACCCAAACTCTGAAGCTAACTAGCCTATGAAGGTTTTCTAGCCAACACACTCCCGTAGCTCACTTTACCCTAACTTTTGTCTAGGCCATCCTTTTCGGGTTTTCAACCTAGCGGGTTATTCTTGCACCCTAATTTTTGCCTGATCGATTTATAGAATACCGGTTAGCAAGATACACCCTAAATTTTGCCTGAGCAGTAGAGGACCACTCGTCGGGTGATTAAATCCATTTATTTTACTTTATGTGACATTTTTTGAATTTGATTCTTTTGGTTAGATATGATAACGCTTCAACCTGTTTTGATTGATAGGGTTTTCGAACTCATTATCATCGATAATCATGCCCCTTGAACTGAGTACTTTTCTGAATACGCGAAGTCTTACCTAATCTGGTTGGAACTTCCCCTTAGATTGGTGTCGGTAGGTTTTACTTGCTTAGGAATCAGATCATCGGCCTATGACTACAAATCCTGATGCCTGACCCGATTGTTGTTTGGCCTTGCTATACGCTGCTAACATACCTGAAGACTGCTTAAGCTGTTCGGGCCGCGCTTTAGTCTATGGGGGTATCTTTGATTGCAACTCTTAAGCACTTCATCTCGATTTTGGTTGGTAGCAAGGTTTCCATTTCTTAGGCAAAGGTGAAAGGTGTTTGGCTTGGGAGAATTCTGACATTTGTTTGACATCTATGAAATGTACACGGGAGCTTATCGGCTCAATCTTTGTTCCTTACAGTAGTCTTTAAAATGAACTTCTTAATGAGCTGGTTTACGGCTTCGGTTGCTCCATTAGCTTGTGGTTGGTTGGGTGAAGATCTACGGCGCTCGAACCTAAATTTCTTGATCGATCAGTGGTTGCCCCTTGGGATTGAAATCCATTATCTGAAATGATGTGATGAGGCAGGCTGTACCGGGGGAAGATGTGTTTCTCGATGAACTTGGCCATCTTCTCGACGCTAATGTTGGTAAAAGACTCAGCTTCCCCCTATTTTGAGAAGTAACCTGTCCCTCTCTTGATGAAGCAATGTTCATCTATTGATGAGGGTCAAATCTCACCGATCATATGTGTCCCCCTCGCCGAGAATGGTCAATGAGGATAGAAATAGGGAAGGTTTGAGGGTGTAAGGGAATGGATATTAGGAAAAGGCAATGTTGTATTGGGGTGGGAATATTGAGAATGGGCGGGCGAAGAAAAGAGAAGCCATAGTTCTATCGAAGATGACCTGGTGATACTCTTTCTCTGTAATAGGTCGGCATTTCTTCGGTAGCTTGAAAGTCGGTTTGCGCATGGTTATAAAACCGGCGATGAATCGATTAGCATATTGGATCTATCAGGAAGGACTGAGCTGTGTTTATTTTAGGTGTGAAAATGCGACGCTTGGCATTCTGATAATGATCCTTGGGCAAGGTCAGGTACGATTTGACGAAAGCGTTATCGTGATATTTAAGCACTCGTTATCTCTCATTTTCTCTCAAACGTTAGGTCATTAGAAAATGGTTATCATCTCAGATTATAATCCGTACTCTAATTTATTTCAGTTAAAGAAATGTCATGAATACTGAACACATTATGCTTGTGATAAAAATGAATGCATGGATCCATCAGGCGAAACATCAAACAGATAAGCAAAAACAAAGTCATTCATTAAATTAAAGTGCCTTAATGGCAGGATTGTTCACATCTAAATACTAGAAACATAAAGAAAGAAAATTACATCATAGAAAAATCATCCTCCACAGGCAGAGGGTTTTGATTGGTAGAGCCGGTAGGCTAATCATCCTCGGTAGCTTTCATTGGAGCGTCATCCAGGACGAAGTTCAAAACCTTTGCTTGCTTGGCTGATAACTTGTCTCCTTCATCCGCTGGAGACCTCGCGGGATTCTTGCTAGAGTTGGTGATAGAATTGGCTTTCATAACAGAGTTGGCTGAATCAGAGAAGACCATTGCCAGCACAACATCTTCGGGGAGACTGAAATTAATGGCGCTCACTCTATCATTAGAGCTCGGTGATGGTTTCTCCTCAGCGTCGGTCTTCTTAATAGGCTCATCCATTTTTCTTTCTTTTACCAAGCGCCAAATAGCCATGCCTAAAGGTTTGTATTGATCTGTTGTGTGGCCCTTTTGAATATGACAGCGATAAAAATTCCCTTTCTCTTCTGGCGTAGGAGAATGGTACTCATGAAGAGGGCAAAGTAGGCCTTTCTCTTTCAATTTGCCAAATAGGATATGAAGAGGGAGTTTCCACGGAGACACGAATGCCTTCTGACCAGGAGCCCGAGCGGGTGTGGTTTGAACTGCGAAAATAATCTCTTGATCGATAACTCGAATTGTGGGTGTCTTCTCTGTAGTTAGGGTCGGAGCAACCTCAAAAGATTGAGAATTATTGCTTTTATTGAACCAGGGTTTGCCGCCACTCGGCTTGCTAGCCCTTTTCTTCTCCTCACAGTGCTCGATCTTCTCAGCTTTTTCAAATTTTTTTTGATAGGACTCGAAAGAGTCCATTTCCGTCTCTTTTCGAAGAACTGGGAGAGCCCCATCAAGCAACTTTGGGATCATTTGTTTAAGGCTCAGCTTTTGCTTCAAGAGGACCTGGGTGGCCATCCATCTTTTGAAATAAGATTTGAAAGCTTCACTGGGCTTCTGTTTGACTACCTCCAGATGCTGAATTGTAGTCTCCATTGTAGAATTAAATCCATAATGGGCAATTAAAGCTTTAGATAGGAGCTTCCAATCTAGGATTGTGGACTCTGAAAGAGTATTGTACTACTCGAGAGCAGGGCCTGAAAGGGTACATGAGAATAACTTAGCCAGCGCCTTATCCCTAATCTTTTGGACACACATGATTCGCTCATACATCACTATATAGGACTTGGGGGGGCCTTCACCCGAATTAGCCTCTATTCGGGGCACTGAGAAATTTTTAGGCACCCAATCATCATCTCTTACTTCTTCCTTATCCTCGCCCCTATTCAAAAATTGCCTGAAGAAAGTTATCATTTCGGGCGTCATGCCCTAAGGCTGCGTGACCTGGTCATATGGAGATGACCCGAACTGAAAAGGTGGAGGAGCCAGGGTTTCGACCTAAGGGCAAGAGAAAGGATTCTGAGGGTAAGTGGTCTCTCGGGGAGTGACCACAAAGCTAGGGGGTGTAAAAATAGTTGGTTGCACTAAAGGAACAACAAAGCCACTCAAGGGGACTGTCATTTGAGGAGTAAATCCTCCTGAGAAATCGGGGAGAACAGGAGACCGGAGAACGGGGCCTCGAGTGCACAAGGGGAGAGAAACCAAAGGTTGGTGGAGCAGATGATAAGAATGGTTGAGAAGAGCTCTGACCAAACTGAAATTGGCTTTGTTGGATAGGACGAATAGGGGGGAGCGGTGGTACCGAAAACTGATTCTAAACTAGCGAAGACTGAACTATCTCTCTCGGAGCTTGAAATATAGCCCCTACTGGCCTCTGAGACTCTCTTTCCTCCCTGAGAGCGGATCAAACTTGCTCTTGAATAGTGGCTCAAAACATATCTGACTGGAGGAACATAACCATAGCATTAGCTAACTCTGAACCTAACTGAGATTGCCCTTGATCAACTAGTAGAGAAGGGACAGGCGGAGGAGTGCCCTCGGTTAGAAACTCGCTAGGCGGAGGAATATCGGACATGGTAAGAATAACTGACACTGAACGACAAACTAAACGGCGGTCGAGTGGCAACCAAAGAGGGCTTCGGTGGCGGGGACTTCTGGACTTAACTAATTAAATCGAAAGATGATCAGCCCGAATCGAACCATGAATGAGATGGATGATAACATAAATATTCGAGTGATGAATGTTATACAAATGGGTGGTTTAGAGAGGTAGAGAGCAGAATGGCTTATGATGCGAAACTTAACCCTAAAATACGTGAGACTTATAAATTCCTCGTTATGCCTAGAGAACTAGGTACAGGTCATCGGGACTTAAATGATCTCAGGGATTTTATGAAATTCCCCCTTCAAGCGAAGGGAGAGTAGAGGTAAGCGAAAACCAAAAATAAAGATCGACCACAGGCGACCTATGCATGAGCTTTGCATGAATGAGCACAATACAAGTAGCACACAAAAGCAAATAAACTTCCTCCAACCTTATGACTCCCGCATAACTCCAATTTGTAGTTTGGGTTAACTCTAGCACTAGGAAATGGCAAGAGAGTATGCGACCTAAATCTAGATTATTTCGGTGAGCCTAAAGGGAAGTTGCTATAGCTAGTCTTATCGCGGTTCATAGTCTCAAACTGCTGGGGTCATGAATGACACTGTAGAAGGGTCTCGTTTACCTTGATTCCGTGTAACTCAACAACTCCTCAAATGAGTGCGACCGCGGGAATTACACGTTGGTGGAAACGAGTGTTCCACACAAAAATATCCCCAATTCCTGGCGGGCATGAGGTATACAAGTGAGCTTCACGGGGGTGATAAAAATTGCACCTTAAGACTTAGAATCTAACTAAAGCGGTGGATCAAAAGGCATAAGAAATAAAGTGTTGATTTAAAAACGATTTAGGCACATCATCAAAATCCTTTAACCAAAGTTTGAAAATGAGAGCGATTGGTCAAATTGTAAGTTAAAGGAAAGTCCCCAGTAAAATCACCTTGAGCTGACGACCTTTGATCCCCCGCCCGTAAGGTAAGCTTTAATGCTCTTCGGCGTGGGGCAGAGAAACAACGAGCGCTGTGAAGTATGCTAAGGGATAGTCCTTATTTTAGCGTGATGAAAATGGATACTGAAAGCGATGTTGAGGTTGAAATTTAGTCCGATTTATGTGTTAAGGGATACGAGACTTAGAATCCCGTATTTTAAGATAGAGTCGCCACACGGTTAAGCTCCACTGGGAATTTGGGTACGATATTCCCACCGGGTGGCTGGATCGTACCTTAAAACAGAGATTCTAAGTCTAGATGATGTTGCTTGCTTTTCAATTTTTAAATCAAGCCGATTATATTTTAATAAACGTGACCTTAGTTCTTATGCAATTTAATCCGGTTATTGTTCGGTGTTTTCGGTTTATATGCCATACATCGCAAGGAAAGCGATAAATAAACAAAGCACGAAAATAAAATTATTACAAGGCTTTACAAATACCTATACATTTTTCTAATGCGAGAAAATAAATAAAGCGCTAAATAAATAAAAGGGCAAAACGGGCTTTAACCGAGCTTACCGACTCGGACTCGGCTCCAAATGAGGTAAGAGATATACGTGAATAATCATAAATAAAGTATGAATAAATAAATGCAGAAAATAAATAAAGAGCATGAAGAAAACGTATTTTTTGATTTTTCGGGACAAAAACGTAACTTTCGGCCATTAATTAATTATCTAACAACATAAGAAGGGTGAAATGAATTAACTAAACATCCTAAAATCAGATTTTGCATTTCCAGAATATTTTTGGGATTTTTAGTTGGTGGAAAATGATTTATTCGGATTTATTTAGTAAAAAATATCATTTTAAGCCATTAAATAGTCATTTAATCCATTGAATAACAAATAAAATAATTTCCAGCAGCTATAAAAATTTATTTAATTAATCTCAGATTATATGTAATTTTTTAGAGATTTTTAGGGTAAAAATGGGACTGAAAACACATTAAAATGACCAAAATCGGGTCAAAAACGACAGAAATAAGGCAAAAAACCACAGAATAAAACAAACATGGACCATTTGGACATTTTTTTACCAGTAGGCCGACTCAGTGAGGTGGTAGGCCGAGTCAGTGACACAGTAGGCCGACTCAACGAGGCGGCCTAGATGACACTCAGTCGGTCTTCGTCCCACTGAAGTGGCCTGCCGAAAAAAGTGTCTAAACAAGCCGGAATCGACTTTTTTGCGCCTGAAAACTCAAGATTACTAAAATTTCAAGTCGTTTCCCACACTGTTACAGTAGATTCAGATTTCAAATGGTTAAATAACTTTGATTTTTCAGTTTGGGGGACAAAAACCTAGAAAATCCGAGAAAACAAAGATTGGTCGCTTGAGCGACCCGTAGGCCGACTGAACAAAACGGTAGGTCGACTCAGCGAGGTGACCTAGGTGACGTTCAGTCGGGCTGATGTTCGTCGGAATGGTCAGCCGGAGTTTTGGCAGAAAATCATAAAAAGGACGACGAAGAGGGCCAAACGCCTAGGAAAACAATAAAACACACAGCAGCAGAAATAAATGACAAAAAGAAATAGATTGGAACTCAGAAAATTATCTAAAGGCCGTGAATCTACTCTCGAGACTCTAACCGGACGTTTGGCAAGCTTTGTGATGGATTTGAGATTAAAACCCGACGAAACAACCGATTTAGCAAGGGATTTAGTGATTTTTGAGGAAAACGTCCCTAAATCCTATTTAAACCAATTTTTACTTAAGATTTCTAATAGATTTTAATGATTTAAGCTAAAGAATCAACTCTAATAAAGCTTAGGAAACTTAGATATTTGATTTCCACTACTTTATGAAAGTTATCCTTCCTAAAAAGCCTAAATAAATCTTTAAAGACTCAATTTTCTTTTCAATCAGCCAAAAAAATTCCTTGAATTAGATTTTTAATGGGCATTTATAGACTTCCCAAGTACAAAATCTCAGAATTAATCCCCCATATGTTAAAATTTGATGGAAAAATCCCAAAACCCGGCTTGGCAGCCAAGAAAACCCAGAAAAAACACTGACAGAAGGAACCTTGCGTGAAGGCCGCGTCAGTGACGCGGCCTGGCCGAGGCTGAGTCGTATGATGCGGTGGGCCGCGTAAGGCCGCATCACATAACGCGGCCACATCTAGGCCGCGTCGCATGAAGCGGCCTGGCACATGGACCACGCGGCCCTGCATTCCGGCGGGGGACATTGGGGGGAAGAAAGGCCAAGGGGTCTGGCTCGCCGGGCCCGAAATGTGAACAACCTACACTACAGGTATCCGAACGGGGCGATTCTTGACATTCCAGAAAGCTCGGAGAGCGAAGAATCCAACGATGCAAACGAGAGTTGCTGAAAATGTACGAATTTTGAGGAAAAAAACACGAAACAAATTACTGCGCGCGAGGGGAAAGAAAACGGTTACCATTTTAAACGCGATTCAATTATTTTTAATCGGGGTCAAAGATCTCAAAATTGTTAACAAAGCACTTGCCAAACGCGATTCGATTCTAAAATAATGGAACAACTAGACCTTAAAAGGTTAGAGCAAAAAGTCATCATCGTTCTGAGGGTCATCGAAAAGCTCGTGCTCACAATGAGCCAGGCGGCTCGTATCGACCCGGTCTCCTTATCCGAGACGGGTACCTATACTTTACAAAGTTATCACATAGTACTTTTTTGAATTTTAACCTTATTTAAATGAAAAAAAATTAAGTGAGACCGGGAAGTGTAGCTGTGTAGGTTGACACCCAACCAATATTCAAATTACTCACAATCTCCACCAATCTTAGAATTGGAAAATTGTCCAATGTTACCCATTTGGCCAAAATAATTTCAGCCCAACTCTACCCCAAATACCTAGCGCCAACATTCTATTTTGTAAATTACCGGAATATGCTTTCGATAACTTTTATACTTCCTGTCAAAATTCAGTTTTCTCTTTAGTGCTCCAAATTCTATCAAGTCATTTTTCTTCTCCACGATCAATCTGTTATCATTCACCACGATCGTTGGTTTTCTTCTACTATCAGTGCATCATCTGTCATAAAAGCTTAATTCAAACTCGTTTTCCCCTCATGTTTCAACTAAGCTCTGTGTTTATCTCTGGTTATTTCAATTTCTTCGTTTTCAAGTGCTTTCGTTCAAATTTGTTCTTCGTTTTTTCTAAGGTTTTAAAAAGCGCTAGGCGCTAGTCGGGCGGCCGGGGCTTCAAACGCCTAGGTGGGGCCTAGGCGGTGCCTAAGCGGATTTGTAAATTTTATATTTTTTATAATTATTAATAGATAAAAGTATAAATTCAACTAAAAAATTAATTATAATACGATAATATTTAAAAAAATATAGTTTAGCATATGAAAACATAAGTCTTAGTTAATTTTTACATAAAAACACATCAATATTAAAATCAATTCCCTAGAAACAAATACCCTCACTAATTTTTTACGGTTTACAGCGTACTATTTCTCGGTTTGAGATTCAAAATGAAAATTGTATGGTGAAAATATTTTATTGTACATTAGTTTTACCAATTGTGCTACCTTTTTTTACTTGAAAAAATTAAACTATAATTATTATTGGAATCGGTATCTTAAAAATTGGGCAAAAAATTGGATTAGGCGGTGCCTGGGCGGAAAAAATTGGACTAGGCGGTTCCTAGGTGATAATATATCGGTCCAGCGCCTGATAGCGCCCGAGGAATGAAAAGTCAGGTGGCGAGCCTCAAAATAGCGCTTAGGCGGAGCTAGGCAGAGAGTTTTAAAACACTGTTTTTTCTGTCATTTAAAGTAGCTTAGATGCTTTGGAGCTTTGGATATCAGAATTCAAGGTAAACATATCGGAAACCTAGTATTTTACTTTTGCTTTTTGTTTTGATTCCATATAGCAGATATATAATACATTCATAATATATTTGTGACAGATCTATAATAGATTTGTAACAGATTTATAATAAATTTATAATAGATTTGTAGCAGATAAAGATATACAATTGTGCCAAACACTTTATAATAGTCATATCTGATGCAATACTGTTATAAACTTATTATATATTTCATCAACAGTTGTATTAGACATTTATCGGGCTTGTAGCAGGTATATAATAAATTTATAGGTTTGTACTAGATTTGTAACAGATACAAAAGAACATACCAATCATTTTCGAAAAAGAACTAAAGAATTACCTTCTAAACATTCATGAACAACATTTATATTAGATTTATAACATATTTATAATAGATTTGTAACATATAAAGACATACAGATTCAAACACTTTTATAATAGTCATATTTAATACAATACTGTTATAAATCTATTATATATTTCATCAAACACTTCTATCAGTCATTCATTAGGCTTGTAGCAGATATATAATAGGTTTGTACTAAATTTGTAACAGATGAAGACAAATATTATGCCAAACACTTTTATAATATTCATATATAATACAATACTGTTATAAATTTATTATATATTTCATCAAGACATTCATATATAATACAATATTGTTATAAATCTGTTATATATTTCATCAAACACTTGTATCAATCATTTATTATACTTGTAACACTTGTATCAGTCATCTCTAATACAATATTGCCATAAAGCTGTTCATCTTTGATTTTGAAAAGTCAATTCGAAATCACAATAGGAAGAAAAAATCGCAAAACACATATCATATTAAAATTTTCTACGTAGAATACAAATTACAGAATTGAAATCGGCAATGAATAATTAACTTTGAGATGAAAAATCGCATGACAGAAGCAAGGTTTAAGAATGAAGACTTTTTCTAGAGAAAATTAGAGTGAATCCAGAAGAGATGAACATAAAAAGGCTGCTTAATATAGAGCGCCATTTTGGTTAATTAAAAGTCTAAAAATTCTAGATTAGTTAGACGCATGTCTTTAGATCATAATGGTAAATATTTTGCATGATGTTGAATAATTAAGTGCTTTCCCCCTTAAAATTTGCAGGGCTTTGTTTCTGTTCTTCTCTTTAAAGTATAAGCCATTAAATGTATGTGGACTTCCATTTACATCTTTCAGGTCTCTCTTATTTTCCCATTGGGTTATGCAAATTTTATCATTAAAACCACTTGTTTCTCTTGTAAACTGTAGCTATTACTGTAGAGATAATTTCATATGAGACTTGGTTATAATTTATAAAGCATATTTTTAGAGAGATTACACACATTCTTGTATATATTTCATGTCCAGACCACAATATACAAATATCAACACAATCTTTTGAATTAAATAATTTTCTCAACAAAAAATAATTTTCTCATAATGCACACTGTACAATAATAAAGTAAAAAAATAAAACTAGAATAAAAAACCCATTAGTACCGCAAATAAACTACATATTCATCTCAATCAAACAATACAATAATATTGTTTTCGGCTAATTTTTATTAACGAGTTCTTTTATATGGTATCGGGTATTTAGTACCCTCTATGTTCGATAATTGACACCTATACACTTTTAATATCATAATAATAAAACATGGATAGGTGTCAATAATCCAATAATAAAAGTACTAAATATCCAATCTCATATAAAATTTGCCTTTTTATCAACTTAACCATGCGATTTAAAACGCCTTTGGCATTGCTTTCAACAATATAAAGTATTTTTCTTATATTTTCCAAAAGCAATTTTACATACATCTAAGAAAAGCAAGCCAAAAATATAGAGGAACTATCCTTCAAATAATTTTACGGCAATGTATCGAAGCTTCTTAATCAAACCGTGGAAGGTTCTAATTTTGGTGATGTCTAGACGTGATTAATAGAATAACATGACTAAGGTTCTAATTTCGCTTAGACAAGCTGAATTACTCGTATTTTTTATAAATTCACTTTGCAAATCTCTATTTTTGAGCTTGGAAAGCTAAAAGTTAGAATTTGAGTTCTAATTTATGGAATTGATTATTGATAACATGTATTTTCTACGCATATTAATATTATTTTTGTTGAACCCAACACAAGTTTGGACTGGACTGACTCAATGGATGTCTCAGTAGTGCTTAAGTTTTGATCATACCAATTAAGTTAAGTTTGAGTTTATTAAATCAATAAAAATATTAAAATAAATAGCCTATGGTTATATGCGTATTATTGAATTTGAGGGTAGAATTTCAAGTCTCCACTGACCTAGCTATTTAGTTTAACTCTGAGTTGTTCTGGGCTGAGTATGTACTTTAGTCGCTGACTAAACATTATTCACTCAGCGCTTGATATTTAGATTTTGTTTTAGCGGTATATATTGTTTCATCATTTCACTGAGTTACTTTCTATTAGTCAAAAGCACTGACTTTTCCATTTTTCTCTAAATGGAAAATGGAATTTTTCTTTTTCAATCTCACTTTTGCAGACATTAGTGAAGAAAGACAAAAGGAATTAATGTCTTGGCAGGACATCCGCTTTATGAAGAAAACGCCAAAGTTTTTCAAAGTCTAAGCTGTAAAAAGTAATTACCAGATTTGGAAGTGTTGCAGATTCACCAATCTTGAATCTCGCGATCTGCAAAGTTGTCATATTACCAGAGAAATGGGAAGATGACTGTAACAAGTCAGCGCAAGATCTCTCTAACAGAAGACTGACATCAATCGACAAAAGATTCAAATTGAAGCCCTGATTTCAATCTAACGCATTGATCTCTATCTCACAACGGTGTGATTCTATTTCTTAACGGATCGATTTGAAGAAGCAACGAGTGGATAACTGAGCTGAAAATTTTTAAAAGACGCCAAGATAAGTTCAACGGCTACATTCTTGATTTCAAGTATAAAGGGAGCAAGAAGGGTAGTGTTAGAACTTGGTGATTATACCTAAATTTCTCAGAAGCAAAAACTCTATCAATTTACAAGTTTTAAAGGAAGTTCAATCAAGAAAGCATCTACTCCGCGAGAATCTGCTATACAACAGGAGATATTAGAATAGATCAATAGAATTGTAATATCTGATTATTTGTACCTAGATCAACGCTTCTATAAGTTGAATCTTGTTCTTGTTTAGAGTCTGTTGAGTTGCTGGTAGAAGAGGGTATTCTACTCAGCGGGTGAGCGATTACAGTTTGGAGGGTACTTTCTGTAATTGGGAAATTCTGTGAAAGGCTTCTCCGCCTAGGGTAAAGGAGTTGAGATTAGTGGATTAAAGCCAAGACACTCTCTTGGGACTGGATGTAAGTACAAGTTACCGAACCAGTATAAAATCTTTGTGTTCTTTACTTTGAAGTTTTACAGGTTTTACTCAGTTCACTGACCTACTCAGCGCAGTTCATTTAATCGCGAAAGAGTTACCTGGTTTATTAGAGCGGGTCATTCACCCCCTCTGACTCATTGAGTGTACGCATAGGGACCATCAAGTTTGTTTGAGCATTTAAATGATATACTACTAATTTGTGGTGAAATTATGCTTGTTTAGGAGATAAAGACGTGTTGCGAATAATTTGGCAAGTTTGGAGCATTTTGACACCTTTTTTAGCTATTCTGGAAGTTACCCTAGAGTCAAGGCTAACAATGACAGGCTGAGCTGGCAAAAACGTGTTTTCGGCTAATTTGGGGAGTTAAAAGTCTTTTTTTCCCGATCAAGTTGAAGATATTCAGACTTATTACCTTTTTATTTTATTATTAGTTTATCTGTTTAGTCTTTAATATTAATTAGGAGATCTATTTCCTTATCAAGATAGACTTTCTTTTTAGTTTAAAGAGGCTGACATTTCAAGTAGTAGGATGTAGATTTTGAGGCTGGTTATTGCTGATTATAACGTGTTCTTGATAGATTCGAAGATTTCAATTATAATTTCAGCTTTATTTTCTTAAATAATGAGCAACTAATTCCTTTTTTTCGGTGAGATCGATTTTAAGGCCATGATTGGATTGTAAAACTTGTCTTATTTGTTTTTATCTTTCAATTCTCAATTTGCAATCTATTGTAATTTTATTACCGATTAGGTTGAGATTTTAAGTAGAACTCCTTGAGGTTTTCTCCTATTTAATACATTGTTATTCTTTTATACATTCGTCAATGTCTTTATAATTGAACTGTAGTAACAAGTAGGTTGTTGAGATCTGTGATTGCAGTTGAGTCTATTAAATTATTTCATGTTGGGTGATTAATTTCGTGGGAATTAGATCTTCAAATCGTAACGCTAACTTTGTGATTAAATCTTATATGTTGCTTATAGGCTTATTACAAAGTTAAGAGATTAATTGCATGTTGGGTGTTTTTAATCTAATTAAGAAAAAGATACTTAATTGTAATTGATGAATCAATGCAGTTGAATCAATTGATTGGAAGGTAAGATTATCCTTTTTTTGTCCGTGATCGATCCAACTAAGCTGAAGAAACGATTTCGCTGGAAGACTTTTTATCATTGATTTTTCGCTTATTTATTTTTATTTTTAGTTTAACAAACAACCCTCGAAAACCCCCTTTTATTTTTTATTGCATTTTTATTGGTTATTAACTTGAATAAAATTAATTGTGTTGTTCTCTGTAGATTCGACCCTATTTGCCCAATACTACAAGTTTATATTGACCCGGAATAATATGATATATTTTTTGTGGATTCGGCACCCATCAATTATACTTGATTATACTTATATGAAATTTCACTAAAATAGATGAAATTTATAAATTCAATTCCTATTTTTTAATGAAAATATTAGATGGTAAAAATACTCATGCGTAAGATAAAAGCCTTATGTGATTACTCTTTGACATAGGCTTCTTCTTTATTCAAAACGAGTTCTCACACGTGTTAGTTTTTTCTTTTCTCCATGTTCAATTTTTTTTGCAATTAATAATTCATATCCCATGAGGTTCATCTTGAGATTCATGAGGTTATGGTATGATTACTTCTTTCTCTTGGATTTTCTCTTTCATGTGCCTAGGAAAGAACTTGAATTTTTATACAAATCCCAAATTCTCCATGATTGATTCCAAGCTAGGCCTTAATTGATATTATTTTAATTACCCACAAAATGTGGATTAAATAGTTTATGTTGCTTATAGGGTGTTCAATTATACATAATTTAGTGAATTATTGTCCCAATAAACTTGTTAATAGTTTTTTGATAATTGAATTGGAGTCTCTGATAGGTCACATCAACAATCTGTACTCATACTACCAAAACTTAAGTTTTAAAATGGGTATTGTTCAATTTCTGTGTATGTGAATAATTGATCATAATGGAACAGTTGAAGTAATTTATGGCCTTAAATTGTTAAAAACAATTGATCATCAAATTAAGCTTCTGTAGTTGTGTAGAAATATTGTAATTCTGGTATAAGAGAAAATTAATGAATTGGCCCATGAATCAAGTCTTGGTCCCAGTAAAAAGGGGCACAGAGGCACTACAAAGTCAATTAATTAGGGTATTTAATGTGACTCATAAAAGGGCATATAGTATGGGCAAGGAATGGGAACAAATATAGAGTACATGTATATTTTACAAAGGTAGTATAAAGATTGGGGACCCAACTGCAGTTTTTTAGGAGGTTATGGACCCAAAAAGTTGACCTTCAGTTTGGGTGAATTATACTCTGAAAATAAAGGACCATTTTGCCTGCCTCATTAAGGATTTGAATAATTGAATCAAATGATGATAATATTCTTTTACACTAGTCTGTCACATATCTCATTCGGTCAAAAGTATTTTTTAAGGAAATAATGGATTGTATTAATAATAAAGGACATGGGTAACATACGTAGGTGCGAGTTCAATTACACCTCGTTACCTCATTCAGAAAAGCCGATCTGGTAATCAGATTGATGAGTCAAAGTATTAGCCTCCCATATAACAGACCTAAAACACAAGCAACAAAAGTTAAATTTGTAGAATTAAGATGCTTTATAGTTAAACTGGTGGTAGCTTTGTGATTTGGGGTTGAAATTTAAAGTTTGGTTGTAGAGGTCCCTGACACACTAAATCTTAACAACAATAACAAGAATATTATGTGTTGTCTCTATTAATATCAATAATTAGCATTAATATTATTAGAAAGATTATTTATAATTAATTATATTTATATTGATTTGATTGTTTCCTTTTTTTATAGGTGATTTTGTATACTATAAATATATGTACATATGGTTGATGATTCACAACTCAATAATACAATATCAATTATTCCGTTCATCATTTTGTTCATATTTTTTAGTTCATTTCATTTTTAACAAATACTATTGAGTTTCACAAATTCTTTATATGATATATATCAAAGAAAACCGAGGTGTGAAACCTGAAAAGATCATGGGTCCGTACATAAAGGAGTTTGGGCAAGCACAAAATAATAGATATACTGATAATCTTAAGCATTGGAAAAATAGGTCAAAGAATGTTTGACAAGTAACGGTACAATTGGTCCAAGCTTAGCTAGTTCGACTCAAGGGTGGGTGGTGTTGAATAAATAAAAATAAAATACATTATATAAATGGTATAAATTAGACCTTAACAGGTTTTGTATAACTATAAGATAAACTCAAATTATTCTTTACCAATATAAACTAAATCAGGCCATCAGTTCATTGGATAACTATTTTGTTGCTAATAATCAAACTAATTAAGCAAATATTGATATTAATTAAATATCAGTTAAGACTTGATTCGTTCATAAGTTGGGGCAAATCAAAATTTCATGCCACCAACGAGGGTTGGTTCAAGTAGTAAACGGCTTGATACCATTTAAGCAAGGTCTTGAGTTTGATACCCGATGAATGCAAAAAATCTCTATTTAGAGATTCATCCACCATAGCTAGATATGCAACCCGGATCGAATCTAAATATAGTCGGAGCATTGAGAACTAAATTTAAATGTTTATCTCTCTTCTATGTTAAGTTAACTATAGAAATAGCACTTGAGTATTGGAGTCAACCCTAAATATAGTTTTAGAAATTAATGATAGATTTAATAAATAATGAAATGAATTTTGTTGTGAAAGAAAACATAATAGCGAATGTTAAGAAAACTGTATAAATTAAAATATCATAACTTGTTTCAATTACATAAAATATTACATGAGCAATTGTACAGTAGCAATATATTTTAGTTGTCAAATTTAGTTTTTCATATTTTCATAATAATAATAATAATAATTGAAAATTAAAAATTGTTCAATGGTAAAATTTTACTCATCGAATGCAATCAACACTTAAATAGATATTCTATTATAAGATCTCAAACTCGAGCTACAAATATAACTCTTACGAAAAGTAATATTCTATATATAATTTTTCTGTTGGCTATGTGATTCATCGAAATTTTAATCTAACTATATCTAAATTCAATTCGAACTGCACAGCTCACGTATAAAAAAAACTTCTAAGTCAATAATGTTATCAATCATCGTAAATTGAATTTTATATATAAAATGCAGGCCAAGAAATTGGAGAGTCTTTTTTATTTCAGAAAGTGAGAAACTGATAATTAATTTGACCATATTTAGGAGACTGTGATAATATATTATATTATAGAAGAGTCTTGAATTAATTAATTTAACGAAATACTATATAGTATATAATATAGCAACTTGAAACTTTGCACGATATCTTTGATAATATATGTACGAGTAGTTCAAAGTATTTTTTTTTTCCAATTTCCTAGATTCCCATTGTTCCCGTTTGCGTGAGTCATAATTCAATTTAGTTCAGTTCAGTTAAGTGTAGTTATAAATTTATACTGAAATGAGTTCAGTTCAGTTGAGTTTAGCTAAGCGTAATTATAAATTTATACTGAAATGAGTTCAGTTCAGTTCAGTTTAGCTAAACGTAATTATAAATTTACACTGAAATGAGTTCAATTCAGTCCAAAATAAAAGAACAGAGCCTAATTCTGATACTTTTTCGGTGATTAGTATATTGATCTGGATTTTCATTTTGCTTGTTATGGAGATGTCATTGATTTTTTAGTATGGACTTATTTGCAAGTCTTATTCGTGATTTTTTTTTAAAAAAGCCAAAAAAAAATCAAAATAAAACAAACACAGGCAAAACTATGAAGAAAAAACAACACTTATATAAGGAGAATACTTATCATGCGACTTGTGAAAACATTGTAACGCCTTTTTAACCACAAGTGACCTCTTCTTCTTTCCAACTTTAACTTGTCAAGGATAAATATCCTCCTCAATCGCATCGTAACTATGCTCATATAACGAATAGCTTGAATCGACATAATGTTTCGAGGAAATAATGTTTCCCGTATCAACACAATATTCTTCATCATCGCTTGTAGCAAACCTCTAAGCGCAAGACCTAATAGAACATCTACTATCTCATTAATTTTTGGGTAACTTCAATTATCTCCATCTTAAAATCTTAAGTATAATCCGCTAGGTTTGAAACCAAGATATTGTGGACTTTTTTTTAGAAGTAGAAACATTAACTTTTTGAGAAATCTTGGGCTTTAATCCAAAACACCTAACTTCTTTTTTCACGAGACTAAGGTTTTAGAATGCACATTATTAATGTTACCAACTAAACTAATTATGTGGATGAGGTATTTCCAAATTATAAGCTATAAAATTTGAGAAGAATAAAATTTCATTTCCATGGCATTCCTCTAAATCTCACAGTTTTACCAGCATGCATTTCTCTATATTGCTGAATCCAAATGGCTTTACCAGCAGGAAAGTGGGTGACACTTGAAAATCCAAAATGAGATGATTAGTACACGGTGCTGCTGGCCAGACTGAACCCATTCCACTGGACGGCCGGATAATCACAAGGTCATAGTTATACCCCTGCTGTCTCGTTGTACGGTCAACGCAAATAATATACAAATGGCAGCATATATGGTAGAAGAATAATTCTTAACATTAATCAATTAATATAAATAATAACAACATTGTAACCTATGTGGTGAAGTCTTAAACTTGTTCTTAAGATTAATTACTACATTAACCATAAGGTTATACTTTTTTCCGAAATATTAATCACAATTAATTCTTGTTGAAACAATTTTATTCACACTTAGACATGATTCGGATTTGAGTCAGGCCAAATCGAGCCTAACTAAAATTTTAGTAGTTCAAGTCTGGTTCAATCTATAAAAAATTAAAGTCGGGCTTTATAAAATAACTAAGACCCAAGCCCCATCCACATGCCTATACTAGATATTTTTTTACAAAATACTTATAATTAACTTGATAAAAAATACTGGTACACATCGCATGTACAATACTTTTAGAAAGTAAAAGCGAAATGTGAGCATTCCTCTACAACTCATGTGACTACAATAATGAATCAAAATTTTAAAGTGAATATAATAGGACTCATTAAAGTAATGACATTTCAGATATTCACAGTAGTAAGAAAAACGTATGAAAAATTGTAAATAAAAATGTCATATAAACAATCATATTAAATTTAACATTTATATTTGTTAAATATAAAGTGAAATCTTAATGTGTTATATTGAAATTATATATAATAAATTACTGATTATTTAATATATATTTGGGTAATGACAGGTTCAAATCAAACCGAACCTTTATCCTAAATTATTTGTCTAACCTAACTGAGCCCATGTCTATTCAGGCTTAATCACAATTAATTAATTCTCGATGTGAATGTATTTTGCATACACTTGGTTGCATATCAGTAATTGGGCAAATGACCATAAAGAGTATAGAGGAGTCGGCCGGGCAGGTGAAGTGGTGGGGCAAGTCCCCTGCGGGCAGGTGATGACGTCAGAGTCAGTGGGGGTTTATTCCCCTGCGTACCCCCACATCATATCTCTTCCTATAAACCACCTGCTAATTCCCCTCTTTTCTTCATCTCAACTTCCCATTTTCTCTCTCTCTTTCAAAAACATGCTTAAAAAATTCAACCAGAAAGAAATTTTCCCAAGCAGAAGAAGCCAGGATCGATTTCTTCAAGGTAATAAATTTTCATGTCTGCTGGACTAATCATATACTATGAAGCACGGAGTTTCGGCATTTTCGTTTTTGTATCCGTGTCCGTATTCGTTCTTCCACAGTTTTCAAATATATTGTTTTTAAAAATGGCGTTTTTCGGTTTCCATTTCTGTATCCATGTCCATTTCCGTTTCCGTACTATATAGATCATATAATTAAGATTACTATCTTAATTTATCAATTAATTCTTGCAGGCCAAGTTGGACTACTGGCGAAGAAATTAGTTTCAAGTACGAAAGAAGAAGAAGAAGGATCAATGGAAATAATTCAGTCTGTGTCATGTTGATATATATGGTGCTATCCTACCCGAGCTTTTTGTTCTTTTTTTTTATTTTTTAATTTTAGTATCTTTTTCTTGACCTTGTAAGACCTTTTCTTGACCTTGTAAGACCGGCCTTTTGTTTTTCTGGGAACTGTATATCGAGATTGATCGATATACATTTCTAGGTTCCTTTTTTTCCGTTTCCATCCAACTCATCTTCTCCTTCCTTATCTATCCCTCTTGAGCTTTTTCCTATTTATTTAGCCCTAATTTGGGATTTCGCTTTATCAACTGACCCTTTGAGTTTTAGTTTTTGAGCGATACTTTTTAGAGCAAGAACTTGTGTATGATCAAGTAGGTTTTAATATGTTTGACATGGTCACCACCATTGTAAATGATTTTAATATGGGCTTGAAATTCAATTATTACAGCTTTTTAGCAGTAGTAAGTTATGAAGTTAATTCTCACAATTCAAACTCTCATACCTCTTGTACCTTAATTTTTTTGATGAGATATATACCTCTTACCTTGTGCAAATTCTATTTGAATAGTTTCTATGTATGATACTATATTTTTAGCATTTTAAAATTAGAGATTGAGCCTATAGGTGTGTTGAACTACATGGTTTGTTCTCTTTACTACAGTAAATTAAAGTGTTCCAAATTAAACCTCAGGAGTGTGGTCCAGTGGTAGCACTAGTCCATTCTTAAGTATTCACCAGGAATCGAACCCTGGGATGTGCATTGAACAACCTTAAATCTTGGGGTCATCCATCCTGCCATTCAAGGCACCCGCAAATTGGCGATCGGAGATTAGTCTGAATGTGGACATGGCTTAAAGGTGCCGCCTACAGTTGAGATCCATACCATCCAAGGTGACGCCTACAGTTGAGATCCATCCAGGACTCCCTCGTGATGAAAAATAAAGTGTTTCAAATTAAGAAATCAACGGAATGGAAAATTGAAATGTATGTGATTCATTTACTATAGTTTATTATAAATCATAAATATCTTTATTTAGATAATCTTGTTATTTTTTTTTAATATTTACAAGTATATTCATTGAGATAATCTTGTTTGGGCCTTAGTAACAGTTAAGGCTCCTCACCCCTCTCAACAAGTGTATTTAGCAGGATTTGAACCTTGTTCTTCTCCAATTTACACAACCTACTTTAGATAATCTTGTTATGGCAGGCTTAGTCACTGTTAATATTTTTTGCTCTTCCTTACAAATGTATTCACCGAGAATCAAACCTGAATTTCCTTCCATACAGAAATGTGGATCTGTGGGGGTGGGGATTGTAGAGACATGATCGATATTGGTTGTTTTATATGTTGTTGTTAGCTAGGTTGGATTGGGGATGACAAAGTGTTGAAGAGAATAATTATGGCTCACACAGTCTGAGATCTCGTGACTGCTCTATTCTTTGTACAAAATATATATTGCATTGTCTCCTCTCCACTGTATTATTGGCCACTTTCTCTCTCCTTTTTTGTACTAGAGAAAACAAAGTTGATGAAAAAGCTGATTTTCCCTTCATGGAGAAAGGGTTTTTTCAACTCCCTCATTAATGTCAATCCCCACTTTCAAACAAATTTTGTAATTGTGAATTATATTTTATTGTTTGTATAATACAAGAGTTTCTTCTTTCATACAAGACAAAAAGTAGGATGAATTAATGTCACCTCTATTTGGTAGTTGACATGCCCTAACACCATTATGTTAACGAGCCGACTCCCTTAATCTGTCTCATTTCGTTTCGTGCACTTTGAGCTTTAAAAAAATTCTCGTGTTGCTCCCTTAACTTTAAAAAAGTGCACTGATTTGTCCTTTGAATGTTACGTATTAAGTAATTATGGTTGGTTTGACTTTTCAAAGATGTCATTCTCTTAATTTTTCTCTTCCCAACCAAAATTGACACGTGGCGTTCATGAGGTAAATATGTACAATTTTTCGAAAGGTTTGGGGGCTAGCTATATGACCTTTTCAAAGTTTATGAAGACAGTAAATGAAAATAAACTAGCTAATCGACGGAGCTGATGATGCATTTACTGTGGTTCACTCAAAAACTTAGCTACATCCAAGGGGACTAGAGCTTTTATTTTCTTTTGGTGCAAGTTACAAAATTTATCATTCGATTCATTCGATACATTTGGAGAAGTCGAATATTTATATACATGTGAGAGAGTTAAAAATAATATTGCTCTCAATATAATAAATACTCCAATATGTACTTTAGGTTTGCCCTAAATTCTAGGGCTTATTTGAGTTCTTCATTCTCATGTAATTTTTTTTGAAGAATTTTTTTTGAAGCGGCTATATATTAAACCTAGAACCTTCACTAGTATAAAAATGGGCTTTAAGGACGGTTATTTTTTGATTTTTTGGACGATTTTGAACCGTCCGCAAAGCCTGCGACGCTAATGATCAGGCCTTATTCCGGACGGTTCTAAAACCGTCCGGAATAAGGAGCAATGCCGACGGTACTTTCTAAGAACCGTCCGTAAAAGTGCGCGGAATGGCGCAGTTTTTATTCCGTGCACTGACTAATGCAGACGGTTATTTATAAATAACCGTCCGCATTGGTATTTATTCCGGACGGTTTCTTTAAACAACCGTCCGGAATAATATGATTTTTTTTTAAAAAATAATTTTTTTGCTACGTTATCACAATCAATGAACCTGTAATCAATCAGCATTATATAGATCAGTCAGCAAACACAATCTAGTCAAAATGATTACATTTCCCTCATTACAAATATTACACCAACTTGAAGCATATCAACAAGACAAATTCTAGTTACTCGCAGAGCCAGTAAGAACCTGTGACCTATTTAATGAAGAACATCACCTCCTCACAGGTGGTGCAACACCCCTACCAGGTGCTACTCGACCAGCAGCTTGAGCCTGCTCATATAACATGTGGTAAATTCAGATAATTCTCAATACCAACCAACCATATTCGAAATCAAAAGAGATGAGAGAAGAATATCATATTCGAAACATTTATAGGAGGACCAAAAGACACACACACATCAATCATTCAAACTAAATCAACGCACCTAAAAGCTGAACTTCTTTTAATCCGTTTTTTAAGAAATGACATTAAGAGTTTAGGCTGAAAATCTGATATTAGCTTAATAATAATAATGCAATATGGAAAATAATAACAAATCGCATATGAATTTGGTGATATGAGCTCAAGAAATTACTTGAATGTCTACAAATGAAGTTCTAAACGCCTAATTGCATTTAGAATGATGATAATGCAACAATTATGCTTAGTTCAGTAGTTTAAGTGAATATCTAGCAATACAAAAACTTCAATCCAATTTAAATTGCACAAATGTAATTTATTAAGTTTCTAAATGAGTCAAAATTTCAGTGTGATAAATCAATTGCATTCAACTACTATAACTAATATTTAGAAAACTCAATTAAAGATTAAAGATGATAATGGCATGTACCAATCCAGCTAGCACCAGCAATTGTGTTCTCCAATCGCAAGAAGGTTCAACTTTTTTGACAGCAGTTGGTTTCCAATTCTTGTTATCCATCAGAATCATAGAAAGCAATACTTTGCTGCAAAAATAAAAAAGGATGCATAAGAACCAATTCAGTATCTAGTAATAGGGAACAATTCTCACAATTAAGTATCACAAGTCGCGAATAAGGAACAAAGAAAGAACTGATAAAAAAAAGTAAACAGAGAAAGCAACAAAGTACCTTGAATTTCAATCCCTAGAGCAACAAAGTACCTTGAATTTCAATCCCTAGGCCTCTACTACCTAGTTAGGACTTGGGAGGAAGAAAGTGAAAGAATTTATAACAACAAAATGGTGATCAATTTATCAAATGGAAGCAGAGATGCAACTTATATCTAATCAAAATTCAGTAAAATCTTAGCAGAGTTGTTTAATGCAAACCAAACAACAATAGGATAGAAAGTCAGGGATGTGTTTTTGAAAGTATACCTTTATTATAAGTAAATTCCCATTTGGTGAGCCTAGATGTTTCTCATTACTCAAAATCGCTTCAAACGTCTATAGTACCTCCATTCTGAGATTGAAAAAAGCCGTTGTTGTATGTAAAGGAAGCTCTTCCTGGAGAATCAAATTCAAATTAATGGCTCAGATACGAGAGACCTTACATTACAAAGGTTATTTAAGGAAAAGAAAGGGAAACAACAAATAGAAAGAAAAAGGAAAATGACAGTAATTTGAGAGAGAATGGCAAGGGTAAAATCAATTAATAATAGAACATATACTAACCAATCAAAGCCAATGCATATAACATAAAAAAATTTCCAATCTATACTCCTCTAACTAAACATAAATGCATATAACATCCTTGAAACCAAAGGCAACGACAAATTTAATTTATTGATGCATAATTATATAAAACAGAAGATATCATATTTCAATGTCTAAATTACATTAGGCAAATCTAAACATCAAATATAATTATTATAGTTTCAAAATAGAACATATCAAATATAAACGCTAATCCAAACACCAAATAACAATTTCATTACAATTTCAATGTAAACGCTTAATTAGAAAAGAAGAAACTAACCTTAATTAGGAAAGATGAAGCTGAAGGCAGCGTCGCAGAACCGAAGGTGGAGCCGAAGATGGAAAGGTAGCGACGGAGAACCACGGCTGGACTGATGGTGGGAGGAATGTCGGAGACAGATGGCGGAATGGGTCGTTAGATTGAGCTAGGGTAAAACTAAAAATTGAAAGAACCCTAGAAATTGAGAAAAACTTACCAAATAAAGAGCGATGGAAGAGGTGGAGATGGCGGTGGGAGTAGGAGGCGGAGACGACGGTGCGGCGGATGAGTCAAGACAACAACGGCTGAGGCGTAGGTGCAGTTGAGGTGGCTTGCGATTTGGAAGATGAGAGAGTGATGGTGGGTTTAATATTTCATAAAACTGAATAGATATTAGGGGTTTTGGGGGTTGGGCCAATCGCAACGGCTAATACAAATTAATCGTCTGTATTGTTGAGCAATCCGGACGGTTTAGTTCTAAAAACCGTCTGGATTGCTATTAACCCATTAATTCCAATGGTTCTTTTATCCAAACCATATGCATTGTTGCTGAAAATATTTCAAAATTACCCCTCCGTGTTTTTAATACGCTTTTTCGAACGGTCTTTACATTAACAACTGTAAAAGTGCATCCCTATGAGTGGACGACGTTTTGCGCGGCGGCTGTAGGGCCAGGCCAGTGGGCCGGCCTCTTTAAAATGATGGGGGGAATGCGTGTGATGTGATTGGAAAATGATTTTGCATATTTTAATGCTCCAAAGATACGAGATCGAAATCCCGTACTTAAAACAGAGTCGCCACCCGGTTCAGCTCAATCGGGAAATTTTGGTACGATTTTCCCACCAGGTGGTTGGACCATACATTAAGTAGAGATTTCGAGTTCGAATGATGTTATCTATTTTTCATTAGGCCAAGTTAAGATACTTCATTCTTTCTTAATCGGTTTAAGCCATCCTGTTTATTTGTGTTTTCAATTATTTTGTTATTTTCGCGTTTATCAAGCAATTAATGCGATGAATAAAATATTTACAGCCGTTCAAAAAAAATAAGTGCGGAAAATGAAATTATTACAAGACTTCCCAATCTTGTACATTTTTCTATCCAATAAATAAAATACCCTAATGTCTGACATACATCTACCTGCAGAAGATGGTTAGCACGGATATGGCATGTTCTATTTACAATATTAAAAAGCCCGGTTGGATGGCTAAAATGAGATTTGAACGGCGTTTGCGGGGGAAATTCCGTTTTTAACCAAATTTTAGATTCAATCGTTGCTTTAACCGGATTATAAGTGAAAATGCCACATGTTATGGGGTGGGGTCTGTTTTCAGGAGGTTTTGAACCTCCATCGCTGCACTATATATCCTAGCTTCGAAAAATAAGCTAGTCCGGGAACAAACGAAAATAAAACTGTTGTCCAGAAAGTCATGGCACTAACGATACTGCTGATGTCGCCGGCGACATCATTGGATGATGTCGCTGGCGGCATGGATGATGCTGCCGGCGACATCATTGATATCGCTGGTGACATCAATATGCTGGTAGACTACATGACTTTCTGGATACCATAAAGAAAGGGTCCGACAAGAAAGTGAGGCCTCTGGGGAATGTGATGCCACCGGCGGTATCAGTGATGTCTCTGGCGACATGGGTGATACCGCCGACGACATCACATGTCTCCGACGACCTCAATTTCTTGCAACAGCCGCAGCGGGCAACAGTAAAAAATGACCGAAAATCCAAAAATAATACAAATCAACAAGAATCAGCACAAATCAGTAATATTAATGCCAAAGAGCTATGAGACTCAGAATTTTCACCTCGGAGTCGTGAATCCAACTCTTTATGAACTGAAAAGAAACACCTCTGGGGAGCTTGTAACGATGATTTAGTAGTCAATTTAAGAGTTTTAGGTCTCTAAATCCTATCAAGTTTATTTTAACTTAAAGACCCACTGATTTTAGATTCACAATCAGAGAGTTCAAAGAAGAAAAACCAGAAAAAATGGATTAGAATCCTTTTTCCTACCTTTTCTAATTCTTATCTCACTAAAATCTATTCTCTCTCTCAATTTCAGCCTTCTTTCTTCTAATTGCACCCTCTCAATTTCCTAATTTCAGCTCCCCCTCTTTTCCTAATTTCAGCTCTCCTCTAGTTTTAGCCTCTTATCCCAATTTCAGCTCCCCCTTTTCCCCAAAGCCTAAGGTGTGTTTTTATAGGCAAATTGAGGTGATTTTCGAGACCTTTTTGACTAATTCCGTCGAAAGTGGCCGAAAGGATGTCTGTGCAGGGACCCACTTTGGGTCATGCCGCCGGCGACATGGTCATGTCGCCGGGGGTATGGATGATACCGCCGGCGACATGGTGATGTCGGCGGCTGCATGGCTGATGCCGCCGGCGGCATGACCCGAAGCGGGTCCCTGCACAGACATTCTTTCGGCCACATGGTGATGCCGGCGGCGGCAAATCGACAGCCAGCGGGCCCAGGAGCCTAAAAAGTTGTAAAAATCGGTCAAAAGTGGGTAAAAGTGGGTCAAAAGGCATCTTTTTGATTTTTAATGATATTTTAAAGGGTATTTATTATTTGTGTGTAAATCATCGGTTCAAGCTCCTATTGAACACGTTATTTGGTCACGCCGAACTGGATTCTACCAAGTACAAAATTCACAAGGAATATTATATCGGTAATAAAAATTTTAAAGAGAACTTTTATTTTGAGGTATTAAAATCGAGTACACGTCATCATCGTCTCGCGAGAGGGACTGCAAAATCCCGTGCTCACAATCCCTAAAGACCATTTTTATACTAATACTTCTACCACTAATATTAAATAGTATACTAATTGAACTACACCTAATTAATTTATTCTTATGTCCTTTGAAAATGTCATAAAATTTAGAGGCTTTGAGCTATGGAGACTTTGAGTTGATATATTTGTCTTCATTCAAAACACGCCACATATCTCTTCGCAATCCAACATAAGGTATTTGCTCAATTATTAAATTGTTGAGACCCACAAAGCATCTCCTCTAATTGATCATTTTTGTTAATGAGCTGATACGAATTAATTAAAATGAACTTTTCATGTAAATTTATAATTATATAGAGTGGAAATTTGATTTAAACTTAATTAGAGTGAACTTATTTTTTTAATTATAAATGTAAGAATATATTCGTATACAATATAGTTATTTTACTGGTCAAACCTCATTCTTTAAACTAAGCTTCAAAATTTGGCTAATTCAGGTTTGCAAATTATACTAACAAAGAAAAATATATAAGCCACAAAACCTAAGTTCTTTTCCCTCCCGATAGAAGCTCACATGGAATCACTGAGTAGTCAAGATTCATACACTATATCTTGAACATATCAACATCAACAAAAGCAATTGGGCCAAGGATTCGTGGATCAAATTATTGCAAATTAGAATTTTGTAACAGTTTTTTCAATTATTACTCTAATGAACAAATTGGAATGGTAGCCCTACCTGCAGGAAGAAATGTTTGTTGGACATGTCTCATGCACCCATTCTTTTAGAAGTTACCCTCTAATTACTATTTTTGAGCTTGTTGCCCGATTTTTTTTTAGAATACCATTTTGACTCCGCCTTGTTTAATTTTTTCTGTCTAGGTGGTATCTAATTTTAATTTTTTATAAATTATGATTATTTATAATAATCATAGTTTACCAACAAAAAGTAGTTTAGTTATTAAAACTATAGTACATTAAAAATTTCTCACAATATAATTGTCATTTTATTCTCAAATCGAGAAACAATATACTTCATACTTATAATAATAAGGAGCTTCCTACCGTTCAATTATTACTTAATAATTTTAAATACATTATCTTAATTATATGTTTTGTGATATTTTATATTATTATAATTTACTTATTCAATTAAATTTATATATTTATATATTTATATATATAATAAATATTTGAAAATAAAAAAAATATAAATTCGTCTAAGTGAAGCCCCGTCTAGGTGTTCTGAAGTTTCGACCGTCCGACTAATGCATAACACTTTTTAAAATATTGCATGCTAAGGCAGATCGAGTGCAGGACAATTAAATGCTAGCCCAGTTAATAAAAATCACCACGCGTCAACATAATGCTACCGGAAAAATCGATTTTAAGCTTCATCATCGAGCTGATTTGTACAGTTCAAATTATTATCTACATGTGAAAAATTTGGAGTTTCGGTCCAAAATTTACTGAATTGTTATCAATGAAGTTTGGTATGACGAAGATAGATTTGTAAAGTTCAAAATATTATCTACATGTGAAATTTTTGGAGTTTTAGTCCAAAATTTACTGAATTATTATCAATGAAGTTTGGTACGATGAAAATAATTTTCTTTCATATACATAGTCAAAAATAAAAATAAATAAATAAATAGTCAAAACTAGCTATAGGAGCTTAATGATATACTATAAGCTAGATGCAGACAGCACATGTTACTAAACTGTTTCCAATACATATGCTCCTTGACTCGTTTTACTTTATACATTTTACAATTTCATTTTTTTTGTTGAAATATATAATGGGAATCATAATCGGACAACATTCACCAACATTATATTTTTTTATTATTTATGTGGTACATATATATCACATGAAAATACCGTGTTGATTGGTTCGATCAGTTTTACCGTGAACCGGCTATAGCTACGATACAGTGTATATATAAATCGGGTTTAGTAAAAAATTGAAGAAAATCGGTTTAAACCGAAAAATCGGTAAACCAGCTTACCGGTTTAAATCCGATTTTTTTTAAATCCCTCTGGTAATAAGAGAAACTCTAGTAAAAATTCAGAAAAGCGTTGCTAAAGACACAAATGATGCTAAAGACTCATAAAAGAGTTGTAGTAGCAACTGAAAACCTTAAATAATATATATTTCTTTCCAAAACTCTTCTAGCAACACACAGAGACATTACAAAAGACCTGAAAAGCGTTATAATATCCACTAAAAATTATAAATAATATATTCTTTTATAAATAAAAAATGATAAAACTATCAATAATATTGATAGTATCGATTATACCGTATAATATTGACTTCATTAATATAAATCCGATACGATATTGATAACATTAAAAAATATACGAACGACTACTGCCTAATTTTTTCAAACTAAAGCCATTTTTTGGCAAAGACTCAAGTCATAAAAAGAAAGAAAATATTCAGTGAAAAGAAAATAAAGAGAATAATATAATCAAATAAATAAATTTATCGAAAAATTCTTGTATATATTTTCGCAGCCACCAAAAATAGAATTAACTTTTTTTTTTTGGATTTTCAGTATCTAAAAGTTGGAAAAGAGAGGTAACTTGTTTTGTAGTACCAAATGATGATGCCCACAAGTGGGCTTTGAAAAGATAGAAGCCTTTTATATTTGTCCGTAACTTACACAATTTACCTCTTTCTTTACTGCGGTTAAAAAGCATCGATCATCAAAACTTTTTGCATAGTTCTAGTTCCAACAAATACATATTTCTTCACTTAAAAGGTTGTACGATATAACAATAAGGTTAGTCCAAGTGATAAGTGATTTAGTATCACTTAAGTAAGGTCTCTAATTCGATTCATAGTGAATACAGAAAATCCTTATTGGGAGACTCATCTACCACAATCATGTACGCGACCCGGGTTGAATCTGGATATAGTCGGGACAAAGCTACGGTGAACCAGATGGAAAAAAAATTGTCTAATATGATAATATTCATTGATAATATATTTGAACGGTTTACTCGACAAATATCAATACTATTGGAATCAAATTAGCAATTTGACTATAAAATGATTGAACAAGGCTTCTCGAAGCATGCTAGAATAAGTTGTCATTACTTAGGAAATTAAGCATTTGTAAGTTCGGTACAAAAAGTTACAGAAAATCTAATAACAAATATATAAGAACTTAGATTGTGTTGAACCCAAACTAATTTATTTTAATCCGATTCAAATTTAGAAAAAAAAAATGAAATCAACTAGAGATCGAATAACAGCTAACATACGCTATTGTAAATTTGTCATTAACATTATTAGAGCACGTCCGATCATTCCATATTTTAGGATATTCTCTAAAATATGGAATAAATATGAGGAATAGTTCAATATAGTATATTTATAAAATAGGGTTCTCTAAATACAGAGAATCCTATTTCAAATAATGATTATTAAATTAATATTTGTTTTAATTTTTTTTTTAATTATTTTATTAGTTGATCAGGATAGAAATAATGTAACAGAATTAATATCATAATAATTGAATATTATTACTTTAAGAGAATAATATGATGAATAAAAAATAGAGAAGAACACAGTAACAACTGTAAAAATAGAGTTTGAGAAATGAAAAATAAAAAATATGATTGGACTTGCAGTCATATATATGCATTAACTTAATAATCCTAAATCAAATTACCAAAACATAAATTGACATAATACATCTGTAGTGAAACTGATGACAATCAGAGGCTCAGAACACAAAATGCCTAGTACTCTTGAAATATTGGTATAATATTCGTACTAGTAACATATTTAATTCTAGTTTCATGCATTCATATTTATTTGAAGAGTTCAATATAATGTTAGAAAATGTCAAGGGCTAAAAAAAAGCATACGTTGAACTAAACAAGATTCAGTCAAAATCAAGTAGAGATCCTTGGCTCGATGAGTATCTCTAAGTAATTCTTAAAACTAGGCATTGGATTTCTCCGAAACGAAATATCTGGAGAACAAAGCTTCCATGTGAACCGAGTCACTAAATTATGTAAAGTAACTAAAGTTTCAATCTTTGTAAATTCACTTCCAGGGCATAATCTGGGTCCTCCCCCAAATGGCAAGAAACTATAAGGTGGAATCGATTCCTGCTTCTCGAAATGCCCCGGGTCGAACTTCGATGCGTTTGGAAATATGTTGTCATCCATATGAGTCACATATGGTGTCATTATGATCTGAAAAACAAAAAAAAAAAGATGAATAAACCTGTCAAATACAAAGTATACACTAGTTAGGCAGTGGCGTCGGTTAAATTGCAAAAACCGACTCCATTGTGTAAAAACCACACTATAAGCGCATCATTGGCGTCGGTTGTATTTCAAAACCCCCCACTGTACCGAAAAACCCAACTCTACCGCCTATGTCTATACTAGTGGTACATTATAAAAAGAATTGATCAAAGTATGGTATGTATTGCTAGAGACCTGCCATCCTTTAGGGATCAAGTACCCTTGGTATTCGAAATCTTTTATGACTTTCCTGAACGTAAATAATGTAGGAGGGTTCATTCTAAGTGTCTCCAATGCTACACTTCACGAATATTTCATTCTCGCGAGATCATCCCATGTCAAAAGTTCGCGTGGACCCTTACTCTTAGCAAACGCCTCTTGTTCTACAACATCAAATGTTAGTGATCAGTACGGTAAATACATCTTTATCTGCCTGAACTTGGCCCAAATGGAGTGTATCAGTTTGCATTGAATGCCACATGTCAATTTGTCATTATTCTAATTTTTCTCTCTCTAATTAGAAGCTGACACGTGGATCCAGAGGACAAACTGATGCATTTCTACAAGGTTAAGGAAACCAGAGAATCTTCAGGGAATAGGCCATTTCAGCCTAGTCCAGGCAATGCGAAAAATTCAATCTTGTTACTTATAACAGGTTGATTTATTAGTGTACATTGAAGAATAGCAGCATAAATAGAAGCATTAGTGGCTAAAAGGCAGATCAAGAATGTAAGGAGTACAGACGAAGTGTCGTGGCCTGCAACCAATGCAAGAACAATATTATCGACGATCTCCTCGTCTGAAAGCGTAGGCGATTTGTCTTGGTTTTGTAGACTGATTAAGCTAGTGAGAAGATCTTGTTGAGGGGAAACTTGTTGGTGTTCAAGTGCTGATCTTTTTTCGTTTATGAGTTCCATAAGGATGGCTTTGATTTTGGATCTTGATTTGATGCTACGGTTGAAGTTTGTGAAGGGTATATTGACCGGTGGAGATAATAAGCCGTCTAAAAGATGGTGGAAGTACTTGTAGAGACTATCTTTTCTTGGTCCTTGCTCTATTCCCACTATTAATGAGCTCATCACACTACTACAAAATAGACTTTTAGTGGGGAAAATTCAGTGGCGAAAATGCATATGTCACTAAAAATATTGCATTTGTGGCGTGTTCTTTTTCGCCACAGAAAGTTACCTTTCAGTGGGGATATTTTGATGTCGCCACAGAATGTTAAATTTTAGTGGCGATATCAAAGACGCCGTTGTATACTACTTATTTGTGGGGAAATCGTGATATCCCCACTAATATGTTTAAATAAAGTGGCGATTTTTCAATACCTCGCCACTACATGTTGAAAAATAGGAATCCCGCTAAATATTATACTTAATAAATTTAATATAAAATTCAAATAAAAATTGCTTAAAAAGTAAAAACCCTCGATTCTTTAATTTCCTGCTGTCAACATACATTCATCTCTCCTCTCAAACCAGAAAACCCTTATAGAGATCGACTTCCTCTGGAGCTGAATCAGTCAAACTCAATGTTGAAATCAAAATCTGAATTCCATGGGTTAGAGGGTTTATTTCATCTGGTGAGAGATAATCTTCTTTATCGATTTACTTTGTTGGGATTTACTTTCTTCTAATCAACTTTTAGTTTGTTTACTGGTTTGGGGATCTTTGAGATTTTGGGTTTTAGTTTTTGAGCTTGAGCATAGAGATGTTCACACTTTCAAAATCCTTATCCATGCCCTTTGTCTCTCTTCAAGTTCCTCCTCTGTTTCTCCTCTCAGATCTGATTTCTCATCCCCAATATCACTCTTTCTTATCCCTTGCAATTTTTTAGGTATTTTATCATTGCTTCTTTTCCTTTCACTTCATCTCTTTCTTTTTCTATGTACTTTGAGAGCGGGATAGAAGTAATTTAAGTTATATTTGATTCTCATTTGAATTTTCTCAAATGTGAACTGAGAGTTTTCATCTGGTGAAGCATTTCAGTTCAGTTAAGCTAATTTTAATGAATTTTTTCGAGCTGTATAAGTTGTATGGATCATAATTGAGTGTGAAGATAATTAATGTTAATAAATTAATTTTCTCCTTTCGCGTTTCCTGTAATTTTTCATTTTTGAATTTCCACATCTCTGTGCTTTCTTTTGTTAACTTTTAGCTATAATAACAATTTAATTTGAGATATACAAATTTAAATTTATGTTTTACTAGCAATTTGTATTATATTGTATAGTGCTTAGTTCATAGTCAGTTTAGATGCCCAATGGATTTCCCTGTCTTATTTCTGATGTTAGTTTGATTGAACTTGTTATACTTGTATGTTCTTCTTTATCTTTTGTGTTATATTCAGAATTTTCAATATTGTATTTTATTAGTAATGAACAAACTTCACTTCTATGAAACCAATTGGAAGTGTACCGATATAGAGATATGATTCTTTAGTAGTAAAGCACATTTTATTAATCTCAAACATTCGACAGCTTTGTAATTGAAACTTATAATTTCAATCTAGTTTTTATTTTATAGTACAAATGGTATTACTTTTGGCTTGCTTGTCAAATGAAAAATGTGCTTCTACGATTGTTAATTCATATCTCAACATGTTGTATAGATATGCACCATGTCATACTGTATGCAGCAACAAAACTATGAGTTTGAATTTGTGATTTGTTTGTTTAAATATGGAAAAAAAAGTGCAGTAGCAGACCTGCACTACACTAATATATAATTAGTTTAAATGTAAAAAAGAATTGGATAAAAACAATTAAGATGCTGTTCTAATTTCATGGTTTAATACATTTCTTAGTGTCCAAAATTGAAATGCATTCACTTATTTTGTACAACATTATTTGACAAGTAAACAATTTAGTAGCTTTGCACTTTGCCATGTACTTTTACTTTGATTTTGTTGATGTCTTATAGAGTTAAAGTTGATGGATGTGTTTTTACTATATTACAGTAAGAAGGAAGCAGAGATGAGCCAAAATGATATTCACAATTTCTCCAATTCATATGATATGGTAATTTCTTTACACTCAACACTGCATGATATGGTTCAAAACATTTAACTATTTCTTCCAATTCCCTTATAGTATCGGTCCTTTAATTTTACCTTGTCCTGTGGCGACACCAATTTATGAGATGGGGAAACATTGTAACTTTTAATTTGCAGCACAAGTTATACGAGTCTTTTCTAATCAAAGTTGTAATGGAATTCTCTTCAAACCAAAATGGTAATGAAATCAAAAACTATATATGATTTGAGGTGCTGTACTTTTGTGAAATTTACTGATATATTATTTTTCTTACAAATGGTCTTGAAAATCTTACCACACGTTCTTAGTTAAGGATATTGGCTAAACAATAGGTGGTAAAAGGTCCTTAGTTGAACGACAACCAGAAACTTGGAAGGACATGGATTTAAGACTATTGTCATTGCTTGAGACGTTGAAGATGAAGGATAAGGACAAAAAAACTCCTAAAATTAAGGTAAATATATGATGATCCATTTTGTAGATAGTAGTTAGTTTACTATTATATTCTCATTGTTCATGAAATTCAAAATTATTTTTTTTCTGCATACAAGTGTGAACAAGGCTACTATTTAGGAAGAGCTCCTATCATATGATCAACTAGTCCAAATAAACACAATTTATATTCCTTTGAATACTTTTTATGTTTCATAGAACAAGTTTGGGTAGATTTATTGCTGTATTTTTTTTATCCTTAATATGCTTTGAGATGATAATCCATTTGTGTTGAGGTGAAATAGTATCTCCCTTCAATCCAAATAATTTTTATATATATTTTGTTGGATAATAACAATGACAAATATATAATCTAAAAAATTTTAGTGGGAAAATATTTCCCCACTTAGGTATTAGTGGCGAAATAGATCGCCTCTAATTTATTATGTTTAGTGGGGAATATTTTCGCCACAAAAAATCTGTTGTTTGTGGCGAAAACATATTCGCCACTAGAGATTTTAGTGGCAAAATAATGACTTTTAGTGGCGAAAATCTCCCCATCAAATATCAAATTTCTTGTAGTGTATCATGGTGAAGGTGAGGGTCTTCATAAATTGCATTGTCTGTAATGTTTTACATAAATCAATCATGATTCATGGCAACTAATTATTAAAAGGGCTAATACTTCCGCACGTTCCAACTTTGCTTTAAATGCCTATTTGTCCCCTCGGCTTTCAATGTTGTATACAACTTATCTCAACTTGTTCAAAGTGTAATAGGGCCGATCATGACATTTCGAAGACACTAGGCGAAATTAGAAATGTAGGGCCCTTTTATTATAAAATTTTCATGTGAAATTAAAATATATCCTAATAAATACTACATAAAATCTGTTTTAAAGTTTTATTTTAACTTAATAATATAATCATCTAAATTTTCTTATTGTTTATATATATTCATATATGTAAAATAAAAACTACGGGCCCCTTTTATTCGTGGGCCCTAGGCCGTCGCACCTCTGACCTATGCTCAGGGCCGGCCCAACAACTCTTAACCCATAAATGTCACATGTCAGCTTCAAACTAGAGATGAAAAAATTAGGAAAATGACAAATTTAAAAAGTCAAACCAATTAAAAGTTGACACGGGACATTTATGAAAACTTGTGCTTTTATTCCAAGTTCAAGGGGATAAATGAAAGTTTTATAGTTCAGAGTGAATGGGTGGTTGGTTGAGACTGAGTATGTGACTCTAGAGGTAGGTTCGAACTACATCCGATATGAAATGTGGATTTTCTTTTGTACCATGCATTTGCACATTTTATGGCCAATTTCAGAGGATTACGTTGTATTATACAAAAAAAAAAAAGACTAAAAAATCTATCCTTTGAGAATGAAAAAAGGGCATACCTGAATCTTTTGGTTGCCATGTCAATGCAATTTAAACTGGATTTTAATTTCTTGATCCATCTTTCCAACATATAGCTTCAAGACATCAGGTTTCAAGATCGAAACAAGAGCACCTCTAATACGCTTATGCTCATGTCCACTCAACTCAAAGATATTCTTGTCCCCAAAAATCTTTCTAGCCAAATTAGGAGTCTCGGCAGAAAGACAGTTGCATTTGTAGATGAACTTAGTAGCAGCAGGGCCAGGGATAAACACAGTTGGAGACCCAAACACATACATTTTCGAGACCGGTCCATATTTTCGGCTTCTTTCGATGAGCCATAGTCCTGCTGTATCATTGTTCAAGGCTCGCAAAAGACTCAGGCTCTGACCTATGATGGGGATACCATAGGATCCTGGAGGAAACCGTTTTGAAAATCTTTTTGTGAGTAGAAGATAGAGAGGGATTATCAGAAGAAACAATGAGATATAGATCACTAAACCCATTACTGCAAAATAAAGAGAGTTGGGTACATAAAATGATTGAATTAATTTCAACAATTTATAGAGAGAAGACTTAAGAGTAGTGACAAACAAGTCCATGCACACGAGGATTAAAATAATTAAGAAATTGATGGAGTGATTTTCGTGAAAACTAAAAAAGTAAGACCTTGATCCAATGTTGAATAATTAATGGAGTATGTAATTTGTTAGACATTTGCGTTGTCTGTTAATTTTTTTAGGTCACGTGTGTTGTCACATTTTCATTAACATTGATATGCATATTTTTGTTCTAAAGGGGATGCAGTTAAAACTACATAATATTAATAGGTAACATGTACTAAATCGATATATGAGTTATACTACATTTCTAGAAAGGTGCTTTGGTCGTTTCTCAATGTTTGTAAGTTATTTCTAATGGTAAACAATTAGAATGTTTCTAAAATAGGCTTTTAAACAGGTGAAGTATTTGGGTAAAAGTAGCTTAGAAGCTATTAAATGACTGAAAATTCACCGTAAAGAATAGATTTTTTTTTTGTGTAATAAATTAAATAGAGGTAGATATATCTTTCACTTGGTCAAACTATAATTGTATGTAAACTGCTTTAAAATAAGATATTAAAAGTTATATAAATTTTAACTTATAAGTTCAACTATAAGCCGTCACATACACATTTAAGAATGATATATTAGTTTGAAAATGTTTGAACTAAACTATTAAGACTTTGATGAAAAATTTAAGCTTTATATAACACATGGGAGATGAGTCTAAACAATTTAGACCCTAATATTGATGCACTAATGAATAGTTTAAGCTCTTTTCATTCATTGATGTTTGAAACTGAGTCAAGATTGGTATGTGATTACTATTTTAGTAATGTAAAAAATTATCTTAAATGAGAAGCATAGGAGAATTTGATAACATTAAAAAACTAATGCTTATGACAATGAAATGTACTTAAATATTGGCTGGTTGAGGTGTCACATGTTGACTACAAGAGAGCTGTGGAATTTATAGTTGGTTTAATGTGAATTTTCAATTCTCTCTATAAATTTATATATATATATATATATATATATATATATATATATATATATATATATATATATTGATATGACTTAAAATATTATAAATAAATTTTAAAGTGATATATATGATAAAATTTATATGGAGAATTAAAATTGATGGCAAATGATTGTGATTGGTCTTATTTAAACACATATATTCCCCTCAATTGAGGGAGTTCATATGATCAATCTCAACACATATAGTTATACACATTTTAAGTGGTACACATTTTTATATAATGTAATCACACAATAGGCTTATTTGAAAAATAATATCGTCCACGTCAAAATCACCCTAAACTTAGATCAAATAGCTTATTGCTTCCTTCAATTTTTAAAAAGACCTATTAACTTCTTCAACTTGAAAATTATGTTTCTATTACCCGTCCTAACTTTCAAAAGGATTTATTACCTCCCTCAGTTATGCTTCCTTAACTCGCTTTTATGTCAACTTTAGACTAGTAATAGAAATGTAATTACTAAATTAAGGAAGGTAATAAATCCTTTTGAAAATTGAGGGAGGCATAGACCAAAATTTAAAATGATTTTTTTATGTATTTGGTGAAAAAAAAAATTCTTAGTTTTGAAAAGTGGACAAGACTTATCCAAGCATTTAGTGGGCCAATTTAACATAGGTTAAAATCCAAAGTCGATTGGCCCACTAAGAGCATAACCGAGAATAATCATGAGCCAACCACATAAGCGAAGGTTGGTGTTAAAAAATAAAAAAGGAATGAGAAATACAGATAAATATCATTTTTATCGGATATTATTTTATATATATAATTTTTTTTTATTTATCATTTTTAAGGTTATTATTTTTCTTTTTATCATAATTTTTTTATTATATTTAATTTAATTTTTATAACTTAAAACGACTATATCTCACAAACCGTAAATTTTTTCGACATAAGCCTTTAAAAAAATTTTTTCTTCTTATTTTTATCTTTAAAATGAAATCCATATTGAATATTTTTAGAGCAAAAAAAATTTCGCAGTCTTAAACTAGTTTTTTTACTATCTTTATACCAGGTATAAGAGTTTCTCTTGCTTAAAATAGAACAATGTCGCTAATGTTTTATGTTATCTACCTAGAAATAAATGAAAAACTGGTGCTACAAAGACATTATACCACTTTTATACCAGGTATAAGAATTTACGAAACATTGGTAAAATTATTATAAAATGTGAAAAAAAAATTTATTCAAAAAATATTGAATATAGATTTCGTTTTAAAGATAAAAATAAGACGAATAAAATATTCTAAAGGCTCGTATTGAAAAATTTAACGGTTTGTGAGATATAGTCATTTTTAAGTTATAAAAATCAAATTAATTAAGAGAGAGAATTGTTACAATGAGAGTTCTTGTATTCATATAAAAGTAAATTTTAAAAGTTAAAATATTGTAATTAAGAAAAAATTTAGGTAATTAAGAGAAGTAAGATTTTATGGTGGGATTTAAAAAATATTAGATTGATATTTTTTTTAAAATAGTTTCTACTATTGAAATGATTGTAAACAGATACAACAAATTATCTTATCATCGTGTAAATGCACTACGAAAATTGCAAAACCTTACACGTAATCCTAATTTCTAATTCCTAATTATTAAGTGTTAGTCATATTTTCATTGTTCAATAATTTTCCAAGCATTCTAAAACTTAAGCTTCTATTTTTTTACTAGTAATTACTAAACGAAATGTAACATATATACGTTGAACTAAGCAAATTTATTTTTATAATTATAAGTCTTAGAAAACATAACTAAGTATTCCAACAAACTAGAACTATTAATTATTTAATAATATGTTAAAGTTGAAGGTACTGAAAGTGAGTTGGAGTATGTGACACCTTGTATAAAATCTTAAAATTCAGCGTAAAAAGTATGGATTTTAGATTTGGATCGGTCATCAAACTGGTGAATGCAGTAGTTCATGGATTTAAGGTTTAATCGAATTAAATCGATGGTCGAACCGAATTTTCTTAAAACATGTAAAAATATTAAATATTTTATATAATTTGATATTAAACATGTAATATAAGTTATACTCATATAAAAATTAATAATATTAAATAAAATATTATATAATTTAAAGTTATATTTCAAATAAAAATAAAACACAAGATAATAACTAATATAATCTAATAAAAGAATGCGAACCGAATTCTATATTGTATAGATTAGATAAAAAAAAGTTAATAAATTTGATTTATGATATAAAAATTACATATTAAAAGAATTAACATTTATACATAATATGTAAAATAAAAAAATTATATATCCATTTAATATAAATTTAATCAAAAAAATTAGAGTAATGTTATTTAAAAAATTTACATGTTATTTCGTTATAAAAAATATTTAAAATAATATATAATATAAAAGTATATAAGGAGAAAATGTTACCACTTGTGTGTGGTAGCTCAGTTGGTAGAGCATGTATTGAAACATATGTTGGAGGTTTTGTGTTCAATTCCCATCACCAATAATTTTTAAAAAACCATGATTTAAGAGAACCGGTCACCGATTGAACCGGCTGATTCCCGATCGAACCAACCGATTCAACCGGTCATTGACCAATTCTTGACTATATCAAGAATCCAGTCAAATCAAATCGGATCAGGCATCAATTCCGATCGAACCCGATCCGACCGACCGACCGATTCGATCCGATTTTCAAAACCATGATAAAAAGATCTAATTCCATTAAAAAAATTGTTAATACTAGTATTGGCAATATTTTTAAACATGTATGAGATGATTCATTCTATAAAATAAATGTCATTATTCTACTCTTTAGAGAAATTAACTTAGAAAAAATAAATAAAATGAATTAGGATCGATGAGGATATTGTTATTATTACTCATTAGTGTGAACCACCTAATGATGACAGCAACATAAATTACAAATCAATTAATTCCATCAAATTTTCTATCAATTTCAATATGTTTCAATCAGAAAATGACTTGATAACTCCAATTAAATGTAACACTCATTTCTAATTTATCTCTTGTGATATTTCTCTTGACATATCAATAAAGTGGAAAATTATGGATTTATATTGTATCCTCAATTATAATCAATCGAGTATTTAAATCTTAAATTTTATATTAAGTAAGATTAATTATATATATTTTTTAACGTCACAAAGCTTTATAAAAAGCCATACTTTTATTCATACTAGCAAACATATTTATTTAGAAATAATTTCTCTCTAAGTAATTTTATGTCTACCTCTCCCTCTACCCTTACTCTCTATCCTTACGTTCTCACATTTTCTAACTGGAGCATCTATAGGTCTACGTAGCACATGTCCATACCACCTTAGTCGTCATTCTCTCAGTTTATCCTTAATATGTGCCACACGGCCCACACCGGTCTTTTGGCGGATGCACTCATTTTTAATTTGATCCATCCTTGTATGCCCACTCATCCACCTAAGCACACTGTTTTAAAAATCTTTGCCTAGTCCCGTCTAGGCTCCGCCTAGGCACTATTTTAGGGCTTGCTGTCTGACTTTTCATTCCTAGGGCGCTATCAGCCGCTCAACCGATTTATTTCCGCCTAGGCACAACCTAGTCCAATTTTTTCCGCCTAGACGACGTGTAATTTAGATTTTTTTATGGTACCATTATTTATAATAATCATAATTTACCAACAAAAAGTAGTTTAATTGATAAAACTAAAGTACATGAAAGTGTTGTCGCAATAAAATTGTCATTTTGAGTCTCAAAGCGAGAAACAATATGCTCCATGCCACTTAATGAATTTTAAAACATGCTCTAAATTATGTTTTTTTAATATTTTTATAATATTACTTTTTAATTGAATTTATATTATTATATATAATAAATATTTAAAAATAAAAAATACTAGGTCCCGCCTTAGTTTTGCCTAGGCCCCGCCTAGGCGTTTTGAAGCTCCGATCGCCGACTAGCGCCTAGCGCTTTATAAAACATTGCCTAAGAATCCTCATTTCCGCCACATTCATCATTTGAATAAGTTGCGTCTTAATACCCCAACATTCACTCTCATATGTCATGGATGGCCTAATCACAGTTCTATAGAATTTACCTTTCACTTTCAAAGGTATCTTTTTGTCAAATAAGACTCTCGTAACACTTCTTCATTTCATCCGTCCTACATTGGTTCTATAGGTTACATCATTATCAATCGTCCCCTCCTCGCGGAAGATATAACACAAATACCTAAATCTTTTGCATTTTAGCACGATTGTATCTCCTAGTTTTACTTATCCTTCATCTCCCTTCCGTAGGCTGAACTTGGTGTGCAAATACTCTGTCTTATTTCTACTTAACTTAAAACCTTTACTCTCTAACGCATCTCTCCACACCTCTAGCTTCTTGTTGACCCATTCCCTTAATTCATCCATCAATACAATGTCATCTGCAAACAACATACACCACGAGATGTTGTCTTGTACTTTGGTGGTCAACTCATCCATAACTAGAGCAAACAAAAATGGGCTAAGAGATGATCCTTGATGTAATCCGTTGTGATAGGGAACTCCTCTGTCACTCCTTGTCCAGTTTGTACACTTGTTGTTGCCCCTTCATACATGTCCTTTATTAAGTTTATGTGCTTTACATGAATACCTTTTTTCTCCAGTGCCCACTAAAGTACTTTCCTCGGTCTTGAGATGGCACTTAGAATAGCTAATTGAGTAATCATATTTTTCATTGAATAGGTTTTACAATATGAGGGTGCATATATACAGTATATGGAAGCTATCTATATAGAAATGAAATAAATTGTAATGAATGATAATTATGCTAATTGGCAATTATTGTTTGATTGATGAATATCCTGATATGATATCCTTAATCTCAGCTATCTTTGACTTGATTTCTTAACACTCCCCCTCAAATTAAGTAGTAGGGTCTTCAATACTTAATTTGGCAAGGATGTCTTAGAAACTTTGTCTCAAGACAGCTTTAGTGAGGATGTCTGCTACCTGATCTTCCGATCTCACAAAAGGAAGCTCACTGGTGCCATCTTCTAGCTTTTCCTTTATGAAGTGTCGATCCACTTCCACATGCTTAGTCCTATAATGTTGCACTGGATTTTCAGAGATACTGATTGTAACTTTATTATCATACATTATTTTGCTTAGAGTGTAAGGTGGAAAACCAATTTTTGTCATCAATTTTCTGATCCATAATACTTCAGTTATTCCTTTGGCAATTCCCCAAAATTCTACCTCCGCACTTGATAGTGCAACTACCTTTTGCTTCTTGCTTCTCCACGTTACCAAGTTTCCTCCAACTGTTGTGAAGTATCCTGATGTTGATCTCCGATCATTTGGGTTGCCAGCCCAATCTGCATCTATATAAGCATCCACATCTAAGTGTCCGTTGTTTCTTAAGATGATTCCATGACCTGGTGTGCCTTTCAGATACCTTAATATTCTCATGAATGCTTCCATATGTTCTTCTTGTGGTTGATGTATGAACTGACTTACCAATCCAACTGCATAAGCTATGTCAGGTCGGGTATGAGATAGGTAAATCAATTTTCCCACTAGCCGCTGATATCTGCCCTTCTCGGTTATACTGGCACCTCCACTGATTCTTAGCCCATGATTTGTCTGCATTGGAGTTTCTACTGGTTTACAATCAACCATCCATGTTTCTCCAAGTAGATCGAGAATGTATTTTTTCTGGGGTATAAATATCCCTTTGCTTGATCGTAGTACCTCAATCCCCAAGAAGTACTTTAGACCTTCTAAATCTTTCATCTCGAAATCTGTAAATAATTTCTTCCTCAGGTTCGCAATTTCTTCAGTATCACTACTAGTTATAATCATGTCATCTACATAGATTATCAAGCATATAATCAAGTTCCCTCTTCTCTTTAAAAATAAAGTGTGATCGGAGTTACTCTGCTTGTACCTATATTTCCTCATTGCTATAGTAAATCTTCCAAACCAAGCCCATGAGAATTGTTTTAACCCATATAGTGCCTTTTGAAGCTTGCATACTTCACCTTCCTTGAACTCATCAGAGAATCCTAGTGGAGCTTCCATGTAAACTTCTCCCTTTAAGTCACCATGTAGGAATGCATTTTTTACATCAAACTGATGTAGTGGCCATTCTTTGCTTGCTGCAACAGAGAACAGAACTCAAATTATGTCAATTTTGGCTATTGGAGAAAATGTCTCAGAATAGTCAATCCTATAAGTCTGCGTGTAGCCTTTTGCCATAAGTCGAGCTTTATATCGTTCTATAGTGCCATCTGCTTTATGTTTGATTGTAAAGACCCATTTGCACCCTACTGGTTTCTTTCCTGATGGGAGTCTACACTTCTTCCAAGTACCATTTTTTTAGTGCCTCCATTTCAGCATCCATAGCTACCCTCCATTCTTCCTTTCGCTTAGCTTTTTGAGCATTTGTTGGAATTTCTTGAGTATGAAGTGTCATGGTAAAAGCTTTTGCGGCCTTTGACATGCTCCCCCTTACTAAGTTTCCCATAGGGTATCTACTGGAACCAGGAATATATTCCGGTGTAAACTTCATCGGCAGTACTCCACGATTACTCCTTCGAGGCAAAGAAAAAACATTTCTTCGGGGCGCTTCTAAGTTAGCATCAACATCATGATCCTCTATTTTAAATCTGGAAATCGGGCTAAGGGTTTCATTTACCTCTTGTTGGACATCATTAGAAGGTTGATCATTGGTGGGTGGTGTGAGATTGTCAGCCTGTTTTGTGTTGATGAGGAGCCCTAGTGGTGGTGAAGCTGGTGGTATAGGTGATTGGGGAGTTGGGTTTGAATTTTTTGGTATGGGTGATTTAGAAGTTGAGGTTGAGTCTAATGTATCTAACTAACTAAGTGAAATAGAAGTAATCTCCCCCTGATCACGAGGTTGGTTTGGATAATAAAATTCAGATTCAAGAAAGGTACAATCCATAGTAATGTATATCCGGCGATGAGCTGGACTATAACATCGATATCATTTCTGCTGAGGTGAATACCCAATAAACACACATTTAATAGCACAAGGGTCTAATTTAGTTCGATCACTTTTGGGTATATGAACAAATATAGAATAACCAAATATTCGGGGTGGAAGGGTAAGGTTGGGTGGTATTTGGGTTTGGGTTTCCAAAATTTGGAGTGGAGTTTTATGGTTAAGGATTTTAATAGGTAATCGGTTTTGAAGGTATACAGATGTGGCAATAGCTTCTAGCCAAAAGTGTTTTGGGACATTGGATTCAATCATTAGGGCTCTTATCATTTCAAGGAGTATTCGGACATGTTATTTGGTGGATAAGACCGTTGGTTTTTAAAAAGGTTTTCATTTCACGGTTGATATATTCCCCTCCATTGTCAGATTGAAGAATTTGAATTTTCCTTTTAAATTGGGTTTCGAACATGTGGAAAAAATGAAAAAAAATTTCATACACCTCATATATGTGTTTCAGAAAATATACCCATGTCATTCTAGAATAGTCATTAATAAACAACAAAGATATTGGAAACCATTAGACTATGGTGCCGGACTATAAACATCTGAATGTATTAAAGAAAATATTTCTTTCACTCGGGTATTATTTGAGACAAAGGTAGTTTGATGAATTTTTGCTAAAACACAGGTTTCACATGTCAAACAAGTGTTATTATTCTTAAAAAGTGATGGAAATAGTAAACGAAGATAGTTGAGAGATGGGTAGTTGAGAGATGGGTGACCTAGACGGCGGTGCCACAACCAAATTTGGGTATGGGGTGCCCCTTGGGAAAGTAATGCAGTTCCATGGTGAGCCACTTCATCAACATAGTAGAGGCCTTCACGCTCAGTACCACGCCTAATGATCTCCTTCGTATGAATGTCCTGCAAAAGGAAAAAGTGAGGATATATCAAAACAACACATTTTAGTTCCCTAGTTATATGGTTCAAAGATAAAAGTTTGCATGACAAAGAAGGAACATAGAGACAGTTTTTAAAAGTACTTCTTGGAGAGATAATTATGGATCCTTCTCCTTTTATTTCAGCAAAACTCCCATTTGCAGTTTCAATATGGGCTCTTGAGGAAGAAATTGGGTTAGTGAGATCGGATGGCTCATGGGTCATGGTATTTGTGGCACCACAATCCAAGATCCATTGGGTTTTTAAGAGTGACTTAGTCTGGTAGGCTTTTGGTTGGGCTTGGTTTGAGGTCACTTTATTTGGGCAATTTTTGTTGGGAAATTTCTGGGTTAGAATTAGGGTCATTTTATTTAGGCAATTTTTATTGGAAAATTTCTGGATTATATTACTTGGGCTTGGTAGGTTTAAAAGGCTTGTTATAACATGGGAATGATAAATGGCTGGATGGGTATTGTCTTTATTTGTAGGGATTATCTCTGTGTTTGTTTCATTTCCAATTTGAGAGTTCAGAAATGTACCATCGCCGCTCTCTATTCAGCCCTGATTCTCGCCGTGATTTATGCCGTCACTGCTTCTGATTTCGGCGACACCGTGACTTCCTCCGCTATTTCCTCTGGTTTCATTGACGTCGTGACTCCCACCGCTGCTCTTGTTGGCCTCTTGGTTGCCAACAGCGGTGTGGTTGTTTCCGGTGTCATTTTGCACTCCGATAGCAACTTGAGCTTTGCTCCTTTTGTGGCCTTTCCACCATGGCGGGTAACCTATTATCTCAAAGCCGCCTTCTCTGGTATGTTTATTTTGTTTGCAATGAGTACAAAAGAGTTTCAATTTATCCTTCCACTGTGATGAATTCCACTGCATTTCAGTGGCCTCTGAGTGGTCCCGCGGTGATGACTTCCACTGTATTTCAGTGGGTTTTGAGCGGTGTCCATTTCTAGCTTCAAATCGATTTTTGCTGCTTCCTGGCTTAGTTGCTAAACCTGCTCTAATCTCTCCCGATGATGTAGTCACTCCATCAAATTTGGCTTTTAAAATCGGTTGCCTTGCAATTTCCCTCCTTATCATTGCGTAAGCTGCCTCTACTGATGGGAGAGGGTCTTGTTTGAGTATATCTCTTTTGACTGCTTCATGTTGTTCATCAATGGCAGTAAGAAATTGATACAATCTTTGCTCTCCTATAATCTGATTGTATTTTAATATATCATCGGGATCCTTTATGGGATTTGGTGATTTCCGATCTATGCTCATCCATATACTCTGTAATTTGTTCCGTAGTCCTTCAATGGACTCGCTGCCCTGCCGTATTGTGCTTGCTTTCCTGTGGAGTTCATAAATTTGAAAGGAATCTCCCCCACTTCTGTAAGTGATGGCTAAGCCATCCCATAATGTTTTTATTATTGGATATTGAGCAACATTGTTGATCAGTGAAGGCTCAATGTTCTGAATAATCCAGGTAAATACTACTTGATCCGATTCCTCCCATTTTGAGAATGATGGGTCTGTTTTTTCTAGAGGTTTGCTAGTTAGATGGTGCCCTTTTCCTCTCCCTTCGATTGCCTTTTTTATGAGACATGCCCAAAGAGGGTAATTCTCACTGTTAAATTTGAAGCCAATCGAAAGGCTACTGCTTTCATTTGTTTGTTGACTACCTAACCCAATTTTGAGCAGGTTAGCAATCTGCAGGGTAATCTAATCTGAAATATTTTGGTTTTTGAAGCTAGATTCTTCTTCTGACATTTTGGCCTTTGATTTTGTAGGAATGGTGTTTTGGTTTTGGACAGTGATGAAAGATTTCTCAGTTTTGAAGGATCAAAATAAATCTGGCTCTGATACAATCTTGAGATGGCACTCAAAGTAGCTAATTGAGTAATTATATTTTTCATTGAATAGGTTTTACAATATGATATATACAGTATATGGAAGCTATCTATATAGAAATGAAATAAATTATAATGAATGATAATTATGCTAATTGGCAATTATTGTTTGATTGATGAATATTCTGATATGATATCCTTGATTTCAGCTATCTTTGACTTGATTTCTTAACACTCGGCACTCTATCATATGCTTTCTCTAAATCAATGAAAATCATATGAATGTCTTTCTTCTTCTCCCTATATATCTTCATCAGATTTCTTAAAAGAAATAGCTTCAATCGTGGATCTACCAGGCATGAAATCAAATTGATTTGCAGAAACCTTGGCGATCATCCTAAGACGGTGTTCAACCACTCTCTTCCAAAGTTTCATTGTATGACTTATCAGTTTAATACCTTGATAATTAGAGGAGTCTTATATATCTCCTTTGTTCTTAAATATAGGTATAAGGGTACTTCTTCTCCACTGGTTTGATATTTTCCTCTCCCTGTATATAGAGTTAAATAGTTTGGTTAGCCAAACTATTTCCTTATCTCCAAGGTATTTTCATGCCTCAATTGGTATGCTATCTGGCCACATGCTTTCCCTACCATCATCCTTTTCGGAGCTTCCTTCACTTCATTAAGCGTAATTCTGCTTGTGTAATTCAGATTTTTCTCTACTCCGCTTGACTCCATACCAATAATGTAATGTTTTAAAAAGCGTTAGGCGCTAGTTGGATGATCGGAGCTTTAAAACCCCTGGGCGGGGCCTAGGCGAAACCTAGGCGAATTTATATTTTATATTTTTTAAATATTTATTACATATATTAAAATATAAATTCAACTAAAAAATAAATTATAATAATATAAAATATAAAAAAATATAATTTAGACCATGTTTTAAAAATCACTAAGTGTTAATTGAACGGTAAGGACCTCCTTATTAGTGGCATAGAGTGTAGTGTTTCTCGGTTTGAGACTCAAAATGACAATTTTATTGTAAGAACTCATTAATGTACTTTAGTTTTACCAACTAAACTATTTTTTGTTGGTAAGCAATGACTATATACATAATGGTACCATAAAAAATCAAAATTGGGCTCAGCAAGGCGGAAAAAATCGGACTATGCCGTGCATAGGCGGCAATAAATCGGCTGAGCGCCTGATAGAGCCCTAAGAGTGAAAAGTCGGGTGGCAAGCCCCAAAATAGCTCCTAGATGAGCCTAATCGGGGACTAGGCGGGGATTTTTAAAACAGTGCAATAATGTCATCTTCCTTTCCATCATTGAATAAGCGATCAAAGTAGTTTCTCCATCTCTCATTGATCTCTGTATCTCATGTCAAGACTCTGTGTTTCATATTTAATGCATTTGATTCCATTCAAGTCATTTTTCTTCTTCTCCATCAATTGAGCTAGCTTGTATATGTCTCTTTCTCCTTCATGTGTTCCTAACTTTTGATACAAGCCTTCAAAGTATTTACCCCTAGCTTGACTAACAACCTTTTTAGCTTCTTTCTTAGCCCTCTTGTATTTCTCAAAAGGCTCACCATTAGGTGCTTTTACTAACATCTTGTACCAATACTTCTTCTCCTTTATAACCTTTTGAACCTCCTCATTTCACCTCCATGCATCTTGAGGGCGAGGTCATTCCCATTAGAAATCCCTACCACTTCACCTTATGCTTTCCTTATACGCTCTCATATAACTCTCCATATTGAGTTTGTGTCGGTTTCAATATCTCCAAAGCCTACATCTAGTACCTTTTTCTTAAACTCCAACATCTTGATACCCTTAAGGCTCACCATCTAATCTTGGATTCCCTACATTCTTTTCTGTTTCTCCAAATATCCATTTTCTTAATGTCCATGACTAATAACTTATATTGAGATGTTAGCGTTTCTCCCATTAAAAATATTAATTAAAGTTATTTTAAAATTTTAATTTAATTGGTTTTTTCATTTAAAATATCCATATAATAACTATACATTTTATAAATTCGTTTTTTCAAAGTAAACAAACTATTATATCTTTGTACTAAACTTTATTAATTGTACGAATAAACTTAAAAAAAGTATCATATAATTTCACGCATTTATAAAATGAAATCTCAGAAATTTTTTTTTTTAAACTGGGATTTAAGATTTCACCCCATTAGGCATTTCTCTTAATACCGTCAGTTTGGATGACATAACAAAGGGCAATTTAGTAAAATGACCAATTTTCTTCTTCTTCTCTCTGTTTACATGCTTCAACGAAACACAAAAAACTTACTTCCATCAAAATCAAAACTGGCTCTACTTGAATCTCATCTAAAAGCCCAGCCAAACTCCTTCAAAATTTGTGGCTCACTTTGATTTTCTTTCAAATTAAGAATTACTGGAAGCTAAGATATGAGTTGAACAAAAGTGATGAACCTCCTATCATTTCCCAGAAGCAACAGAAGTCGAAATTTCAAAACAAAATTTTCATATTCTAAAGGTACTCGATACTCAATTAAGCCCCTAATTATACCATTTCACTCAACTGACCTCTCAAATACTGTCAACAGATAAAGAAAAAACATAAGAAAAAGATGACATGAAGACATGGACAAAAAAGCCAATAGGATTTGAATTACCTCTCAGCTTTACCAAAAATAAATCCCTCTCAGCCACTAATGTTAATCACCAAAACAAATGGAAATGATATTTTACAAAGACCCAGCTAAAATCGAGTCAAATTGGCAAGGGCAAACTAAAAATAAAGGAAAACCCAGTAAGAATGGCGGAAATTGGAAGAGGATAACTCGCGATAGTGTCTGGTAATTAAGGTTTCGTGAAATATGAAAGGGGAAGCAAAGGATACAAGGGAGAAAGCAAATCAATAAAGTAACTGAGAGATTAGTGAGGAAGGGATGATAAAGAAAGGATTTGGGGATTTAAAGATGGTGAAATTTAAGAGATTGAAAGGAATTTAGAAGCAGTGGATCAAACCCTAAAAATGGTGCAGAACATAAAAGTGGAGAGAAGAAGATGAAGGTGGGACAGTTTATCAGATTGCACTTGCCATGTCATCAAAAACTAACGATGTTAAAGGAAAATACCTTCAATTATTAATCGTGTAAAATCTCAAATTCCATTTAAAAAAAATTCTTAAATCTCACGTTACGAAATCACAAGATAATTTTTTTAAGCTTACCCTAATTTTAATATTATGTAAGTCATATTTTTTTAAAATTTTTAAAATTAAATTAAATTAAATTCAATTGAAATTAATTAAATTAAAATAAATTAAATTAAAATAAATAAAATTAATTTTTTTTAATATAAATTTATAACTGCATATAATTAAATTAAAATAAATTAAATTAAATTAAATTTTAATTCATAAAAACAGTCTATCAAACATATATTTTCAATATAAGAAAGTTCCCAAAATTCTTTTTTTTTTCCATCTCTTTTATAATATTCCCAAGATCTGTAATAGCATTAATTCTTTGCATCTCTCCTGCTACTACATCAGCCACTAGGGATAAGGCCCATAACCACAACGTTCCTACAAGGTAAACAAATTATCAATACTTTTTCTTGGATAAAAAAAACTGATCAAGACATTATGGTGGTGGCTGCTTCTCCGACCGCCGTTGAAAAGATTAAGGCGGCCATTGAGCTGCCGGTGATAGACTTGTCAATGGAGAATCGGTCAGAGGTATCGAAAAGGATAGTAAAAGCAAGTGAAGAATGGGGTTTTTTCAAAGTGATAAACCATGGAGTATCGGAGCAAGTAATTGCAAAAATGGAGGAAGAAAGTATGAATTTTTTTGTGAGAAGTGGGATTGAAAAACAACAGGCTCAAGCTAATAATCGATTTGGGTATGGCTGTAAAAATATAGGGTCCAATGGCGATATGGGTGAAGTTGAATATCTTCTTCTTCATACTCATGATCCTTTTTTCCATTTCTAGTGACCCCTGCAAATTCAGGTACCCTTTTTTTTCTTCTTTGAGTCATATCATTAATTTGGCTTATTCGTTTGTTTGCATTATGTATAGTATGCATAGCTAATAATGAACTTGTTGATATCCTATTAATGTATAAGCATTTGTCACACCTTACTCATTTAGGCTATGTTTACTTGGATTATAATTTAATTCAGTTTTCAATTCAGATCACTTCAGTAGTAGTTATAAATTTACATTAAAATAAATTTAATTCAATCAACTTCATCAGTTTAACTTTTAAAAATTAAAAAAAACATGATGTTAATGTTCATTTACTCATTTTGAGTCATAACACATCCACGACTATTTTAAACACATTGTGACTAGTTGTAGGGAACTTTCTAAGAGCTTAGTTGTTTGTATTTTTAGTTTAATATCACGTAGTGTCTAAATATAGCTGCTCATTGTAAGAGCTGTTTTCTTTGATGAGATAACAAATGAATGATTCTCTGGTCCACTAGTGTCTCTTGCCCTTCTTCTGAGATAATAATATTAGTAACCATTTTCTTAAAAAAAAATATTGGTAAGGTATACTAAAAAAGTTTATTATGTCATTTAGCTACCTTGTCAGTATAGGAGAGGTCCACTGGCTGAATTATTTTTTAAAATTTGAAACGTAAAAAGGATATATGTTTGTTTTCTATCATACAAATAGTTAAGTAAATTTTTAATGGGTTAAGCTTCTCACATATTTTTATGAATATATTTAGTGAGAGTTCAACATTATACTCCTCATACATACACGAGTATAAAACTATATATGTTCATATTTTTTTTAAATAGAAAATAAAATTTATTTAGTATCTATTAATATTAAATGGAATTAGATGTTTGTTATAAATTATACGAAATCTTGGGTTGATGGTGTTTCAAATAACTCTAAGGATATGGTCTAGTGGTAGAGATTAGTTCATCTTTAAACAGCAATCAAGGATCAAATCCTGATATGTATACGGAGCAATCTTAAATTTTAAGGTCAGTCATCATATTCTTTGAAGCATCCACAGATTAGTAATCGAGAATTAGACTGAATGTAAATATGACTTAAAAGTATTGCTTACAATTGAACTCCGTTTAAAACAGGATGGAGAAAAAGTAATGATAAGTGGGATGGGCATTTGTATCTGTCACTAGAAATACTGGTCTTGTTTTCGTAAACAATCCTTGTACTTGGAATATTTAGAGAATGATTAACTTTTTATTTTTTCAAGTGAAAAGTGCTAAAATATTTCTATAACCAAATATTTGAGTTGAGAGGAAAGAGAAAGGTCTAGTTATTGTTGGTACTATGACTGTATCTCAGAAGATAAAGGATGAAATGAAACAGATTGACAAGTCACTCAGATTTATCAACTTTGTCCTATCAAATCACTACCAACTAGTCAAAATGTCAAATTACTTATATTTATTATTCATTTTTCTATATTTTTCACGTTTCTTTCTTAATTGTGTTTAGATGCTAAGTTAGAGTAATTCATAAAAAAAAAAAGCCGAGAAGTCTTGAACAAGATTATGTTTTACGTTTTTATATGGTTGAATTTCATTAAATATATATCGGGGTGATAATTCTAAATTTTAATTAAGTCTCAAATAATATTATTTTAATAAAGATACTAGAGAATAAGTATTGAACTCTCGTCGTAATTTGATTTTATAGAGTTTTTTTAAGTGATAAATTATGAGGAATTGGTGAAAAGGGTTTGGTCTAATGGTTAAGTCTTGAAGCTATAATCTTAAAAGTCATAGGTTCGAGCTGGTATGATTTTATTCTCAATAAAATTGGTGGTGACAGCTCTACTGTGAGCGCATACATAGAAGCAATTAGCAGGGTGGCATGTGAAATATTAGATCTAATGGCACAGGGGCTGGGGATCCAAGATAACTCGGTGTTTAGTCGGATGATCAGGGCCATTGATAGTGACTCCATCACTAGGCTTAATCACTACCCTATTCATAGTGACACGTCACATTCTTACAACAATGTTGTCGGCTTTGGCGAGAATTCTGACCCTCAGATCTTAACACTCCTCAGATCCAACGACGCTGCTGGCCTCCAGATTTTCCTCAACAACGACCAGTGGGTTCCCGACCCCTCCGCTTTCTGTGTTAATGACGGTGACATATTATAGGTATACTCTTTTTTATTTTTCTAAAGCCAAATGCATCTAAGACTTACATAAATTTAACACAAAAAGTCAGATGTTATTATGAACCTTTAAAAAATTTAACTAGCTCCTTGAACTTGGCAAAAATGCATTATTTTGCCCCCCTTATTATCACGTGTTAGCTTTTGATTGGTTTGACTTTTTAAAAATATTATTTTTCTGATTTTTCTTTCTCCAATTAAAAGTCGGCACGTAGTAACGATGGGGTAAATTGATATGAAAAGAATTGAATTGATTGGTTGCTGCGAATTTAGGGTAGTCGTCCTCTAGGGTCCCAAACTTATCAGTTTCCATCCAATGAAATTGAGGAAGATTGTGATGTTGAATAGACTACTTTTATTTGAATTGCTTTCAGTGTATGTGGTGCTAATTTAGGTCGTTGTTTCCATTTTTATATACATTTTTTAATTATTTTCATTAATTCATATTAATTTTCAAGTAGGGGATGAGAACTTCAGTCTTCAAATGTCACTTTCTTGTATGGATAAGAACTTTAAGAGTATACAAACAAATTTTATAATCTGCAATTTTACTCCTTTGACTATTTTCATATTCTCCTAGAATTTTAATTATACAAATTACGGAATAAGTTTAGTTTATAATTCATAAAGTCATATTTAATATGTAGTACTCTTAAAAGTTTGTAAAAATAACTTATTTTAAAAGCAGTTCAAACAATAATGTCAAACTAGTTCAAACAAGATGATACTTGTGTTGAAAAGGATATATGTTGAAACTGAAAATGACAGTTGATAAGGTGTTCTATTTTATCTTTAATGGCCAATTTCAAAGCTGTTTTTCAGAGAGTTCATTCATTATTTTTCAATGCAAATAATGATTTCAGTAACTAATAAATATCTTATTCCAATTTTGATGTCTTTATACTGTGTAGGCAATGACAAATGGGAGACTTCTAAGTGTGAGACATAGAGCTTTAACAAACTCATACAAGCCAAGATTGTCAATGGCTTACTTTGCTGCTCCACCACTACATGAAATGATTGTGGCGCTACCCGAGATGGTCTCACCGCCCCTGAAGCCTCAGTTGTATAGGTCTTTCACTTGGGGTGAGTACAAGAAGGCTGCATACTCTCATCGGCTAGGTGATAGCCGACTTGAGCTTTTCAGGAAACAAGTAGAACGAGAGTGTGGCTAAATCAATGTTGGAGGGAGGGCTACTGCCTGAACCGTGTAGGGTGTTATGGTCATAGAGACTGGTTTAGCGATTTATTTCTTTCCGCGCTTACAGAAATTTTAAGTTAAACACCTTCCTAGATGTAACAAGTGGTAATTCTTAGACAAATGTTGAAAGATGTACTGTTTTGCACCCCTTTGAAGGGGAATTTTGGTAAATAAATCCATGGTGAAAAGGAAGGGATAAAAATCAAGTGGTAATCTTTGTTGGTTGATGCGGTTATGTGTTCTATGCTAGTTTATTTTAGTTAAGTAGCTAATCTATATCATTTAGTCTGCCTTAGGTCCGTCCAGGCCCATTTTGCTAATTGTCATCATACTTTTCAATTTCATGACACTATCATATCGTTGATTGAGTTATTATCGTCTAGGTACTGCTTAGATCGATTTAATCTGTTTATGCGGTGTCTATAAGATACTAATAATAATTATAGTTTATTTCTTTTAATCTACAAAAGGTAGATCAGTTTGTAAAACTAATATATATCAAAGTGTTTACACCATAGAAGTCTCGTTTTGAATCTTAAACCGAGAAATAGTGGGCTCTAAAGATAAAAAAAATAAAAAGTCTAGGATACTTCAGATCAAGATAAAATATTAATAAAAAAATTTTATCTGGAATAAATTTTTTATTACGTCTCAAGTTTTTTAATTTTTTTATCCTAAATGTCTATTATTATTATTTATAACATATTTTCATACTATAATTCATATTTTAATTGCATTTATAATTTTAATATTTTATAACAAATACAAATTGGATTAATTCCTACCTAGAACCTAATTAATCCCCCCTATGCTCCGGAGATAAATATACTTATCTAAATTTAATGTTTACTTGTTCATTTTATTTTTATTTTCCATTAAAAGCTAGGAAAACTAATAAATTAGGTCCCTTTCAGCTATGCCCTTGATTTATTTTATTTGTTAAATATCTTATATTGATTGAGATTTGAGCATTGTTGATCCTTAAATATATGAGGCAACTCTCACCCTTTAAGGCACTTTGTGAGATGAGTTAGTCCATCATTTCATATGGAACCATAGTCTGGTTATGATGTTGGGTCACCCGTTGATATTTATTCCACACTAAAAATGAATTTGGGAAGGAGGGAGCTTGTTGGATACCCCACATTTATTGAAACCTTTATTGCTCCTTAAACATATGAGACATCCCACAGCCTTTGAGGTAACTTTTGACGTGGGTTATTTCATTGTTCCGTGTTACTCTCGGCCTACCTTCAAGGTTAATTCTAATTTTATCATTGATAAACATATCAAAATCAAACCAATCCATCGGCAAAATCAAACCAATTCATCGGTAGATTAGTGAGAGGAAAAAATATCCTCAGAAACTTGGTGTGAATCTAAGCTATTCCAAACTGAAATCAAATTTTAAAAAATCTTAAAATTCAAAGTTTATTTTTTTGGGTTATAGAAAACAACACTTCGTAAATTAATAGTTTCATATATTAAATAGTAATTACATTTTTGGATTTGTGTTAAATACCAAATTAGCCAAAGAAGAAAAGGAAATAGCAAAAAAACATGATAGATAAAGAGGGATTCAAATCTGCTGTCCCTAAATTGGTGTCTCCGTCTATGTTCCCCATTCAAATATTGACACATGTGTGTTTTTATTATTATTTTATTCTTTTTTAGTTTAGTTCTCTTATAAATATAACACATGACATGAAAAGGGACACCAATTCGGGAACAACAAATTTGAATCCGACAAAGAGCAACTTATAATTGAAGAACAGGAATGCCAGCTACCATATGTGCTGTAGCTAATTAACTGTCAAAATTTCCTAATTTTCAGAATGCTTTGTTTTGTGTAAGCGAAGCTCCTATAATAGATGTAGTTGTGGAGCACAATGTAACGCGGAGCACATGCCCCCCACCCTGATCACTAGTTACAGTTGTTTGTACTGAACTACTTATACTTCCTATGTTTTGTAACAGAACTAGATGGTCCAGAAACTAGTTCCCTGCCTCAGTTCCATCTAATGCATTATATCAATGGCAAAACTGACATTCACAGTGTACAATCTGCACAATACTTCATGGCCTGTTGCCTGTAATGGTTCACAACCTGCTCTTAACTATTGGTACGAAATGTGCTCCCGAATCCCATGTTCCTTCTGTGGCTCTTGTGAATCTCCGGCCGTTGGAATTTGCACAGTTGGGTGAAGACGCGGTTTCCGGCGAAATCTCTCTGATGGTAAAGTCACTAACTTGGAAGAGGAACAAGTAGATAGGTGTAATAAATGTATTATTAAGAAGTGCCTGATATGTGGGAGAACTTGTATTTATAGGCATTTTGGAAGTAATGATAACGAGTGGGTTCCACTATTCCAGGTGACAGGCGATGGAGCCATGCTGGTGTTAATGTCGTCGTGTGAATGGCTAATTATCATTAATTCGCCGATACTGTAGCTGATTGTGACGTATTTAAGTTTCGTCTCGGATCGGTGCTAGTGACAATGTCGGTGGTCCTATGACGACAAGGAGTATACTAAAGCGAATTTCCTCATATGGTAAAGTCAGTAACTTGAGAGATGGACAAGTAGATAGGTGCAATAAATGTATTCATCGAGAAGTATCTCATATGTGGGAGAACTGATATTTACAGCCCTTTTGGAGTAATGATGACGAGTGGGTTTCACTATGTAAGAAGATACGCGGCGGAGCCATACTAACATTAATGCACCGAGCAAATGGCTAATCACCATTAATGCGTTGATACTGTAGCTGAATGTGACGTATTTAAGCTTCGTTACAGATAGGTGCAAGCGGTGCTGAACTACTAGAGACAATGTTGGTGGCCCTTGCGTCGACGCCATCTAGCGGCTAAGTATACGTTTGTTGTCACGGGCTTACTTAAATCCCTTTGATACCTTTGTCATTGTATTCGTATAGTGAGCGTATGGTTAGTAATATAGAAAATAGATGAATATCTGCCCTCACCTTAGGCGCGGAGGTTATCGGCATTTGTAAGGGTCTCTTGTGTGGATATTAGGGCTTTGGGCCTCATCTGTGTGATGGGCCTGGGTTAGGTTAAGTATTGTGGGCTCCTTGCCAACTATTCTCAATCATGGATTTTAACCTTACTGCAGGCAAGTATATTTGCCTATGTTAGTTGGAAATTACTCATTGAAAATAAATAAAATTTAGGAGTGACATATATATAACTGATGTACTTCGGACCATAGGGCAGGTCAATTATCGAATATAATGATGGAGCCAGAGGGCATATCTATGTTTACTATGTAATAAATAATTATGATTACTATGTTTCATTAAGTTCAGAATTTGATATATAATCCATACAAATAATGTGTTAGGCTCATATAAAAACTGAGCCCTCTAATAGAAAAACAAGTCGATGTAAACCAATGGTACATCAAGTACTAGGCTGTTAACTAGTGCTGTTAGAAACAACAATCAACACAACAACTAAAGCTACAAACTTTCTTTGTTTGTTTTTGCTAGTTTTTCCATACCCTTGATAAATCAATCATGAACTACCCTCAGATCTAGAAGCAAAGCGCGAGCACTTCTTTCGACCGGCTTTCCCGAAGGCGCACACACACGTTTCGAGGATCTCGTAGTCTTCTTGCCAGAACAACAAGGAGGCCTTCTCTGGGTTCTTCAAAAGCATCTTCGATGTCAAGAAACCAGCTATTGTCCATGTCTGAAAAAGCCTCGACTGTTTACCGATAAATCTTCCACTTGGAGTATCGTAGTATTCAGGCCACCGATCTTCAGACAACCTCTTCTCCGCCAAATCAACTGCCTTCTGCGCTAAATCGGGTTTCCCCATCTTTATGCATGCCAATGTAAACTGCAGTAGAGATGATAGCCATGACATGTTATTTCCCCATTGTTCTAAAATAGCACTTGGACATTGTTTCAACGAAAAAAACTAAGGCAAAACGGCTTTTTGGGACTCAGTTTGCCTATTGGGTCCTCTGCTATATATGTTATCCATTTGGACTATGTGCTATGCAATCTGTTACCTTCTTGGTCCCTTTAGTACATATGACATGATATTTTGCTTAAATAGTTTATACCGCACAGAGTCCAGAAAGTAAACCGGTTGTATACCACAAGGACCAAATGAGCAACGAATGTATAACACAAGGACAAAAAGGTAATAATTTACATAGCACAAGGACCAAAGGGATAACGTGTATATCACAGGGACTGAATGGGAAAAGTGACTATATCACAGGGCCCAAAAAGTTCTTCTTACTGAAAAACTAAAGTTACCTGCCATAGCAGTGTTGGCCAAGAACCTCCATTGTGGTAAGACCAAGGGCTGCAATGGATAAAGATATAATACAAGTATTAGACGAAACAATGAGAAGATTCTTTTATAAAAGATATGGAATACACGAAGGCTCACGTGTTTTTCGGGTCACTTCCAGTAATAATTCGCCATTCCTCGTGTTCTAAAGCAGGGTAACATATCTTAAGAGGCATATGACCAACGAAATCATCCCATTTGGCCTCAATCAAGTTCAAGATATCCTGATTCTGTTTCGAGGTTCCTAGAGAAGAAACGATAGCCCAAAGATTCCCGAGAGTGAAAAACCTAAAATCCATATGAGCGGGTTGTAAATTGCCAATAAAATAGCCGCCTTCTTCGGGTATCCAATCGACTAGCCACGAAGGAATTTGCTCTGGATATATATTGAACTTGTTAACTGCATCAATTGAGTATTCTTCGGTTTTGTAGCGATAGATCTCGTTTATTTTCTTCATATCGACCCAATAATACTCTCTCATATGAAATGAAAGAGCACTGAGCCGGTTATTGACTGCAGCCACCAAATTCTTTGTTTCATCATTTACAATTAGCATCTCTCGGGCAGAACGTAGAGCCGAATAAAATAAAGCCTACAACACAAAAAAGAGGAAATTGATAAAATCAATTGGCTAAACTAGTCTCAATTAACACACCTATAGATGCAGCAAAAAGAATCGACTTTTTGGGTAACTTAGGCCCTGTTCTTTTCAACTTCGGAAAGCTGGACTGAACTGAAGTTGGCTAAACTGAACTGAACTTATTTCAACATAAATTAATACCTAAGCAAAGCTGAACTGAACTGAAGTGGACCGAACTAAACTAAACTGAACTGAAGTGGACCGAAGTGAACTAAACTAAATTGTGGTCCAAGAGAATAGGGCCTTACTTGGATTTCGAGAGGATGGCCGTGAATTCCCATTCTCCGATCAATCATGCAGGAGCCATCAGTGACTAGCAGAGTGGGAAACATATCGAACCCGTCTGATAAACATAGATTGAGTATAAGCCTTATGCCTGTCTGAACATCGATCCTCTCTTGTAATGAATAATCGCCAGTGATCTTCCCATAAGCTCTCAGAAGTATTATCCACCATAGCCCTGTAATTGGTGTGACACAAGAATCCTATTACGCCGGAAAATGAAGAATTAACGGTAGAAAATCGAAGAAGTACCACACGTGACTTAACGTACCAGAATCAACAGGAGCTACGCGTCCAATGGCTGATTCACCAAAATCGGGATCTAAAACCTCTTCAAAAGCTCCATCACTTCCATCAAGAGGCGCAGTTTTAACTTTGAAACTTGCTGGCATCAGCCCTTGACCAGGACTATAACAGTCTACTGTCTTCTCCCAACTCTAACAGACACAAAAGAGAACCTTTAAACTCAATTGAAAATTCAAAGGGGCTCCGGTTCTACTTCCAACCGTCAAAATTCAAAATTTTGGAATTTAATATCAAATATAAAACCAATGCACATGCATCATGGTTTAATCAGCAATCTTACTTCAAGCAACAAGTCGACTTGTTCCTTTTATAGACATTATATCAATGAAAGAGATGGCTCGAATATAATTTAAAGATGTGCCTAACCCCACCTCATAAATGCACCTTAGGAGAACGATTATCTCATATGTAACTAAATTTAAGACTCACTAATTAAATGTGGGGTACTTAACAAATTTTAGCATTCCTAAAAGAGTTGCTTACAAGTACCACTAGCTTAGCCTCATTTTCTGATTATTCTCAAAAAAAATTATAAGCGGTAAGCTACATTGGTATTTTTCTCTTTCTTCTAATCTTTCACAATGATATTGAAGAAAATGAGTTTGTTATTTTGTACTCTACTAAAAAAGGCACAAGCACCATTTTGGACACTATGGTATAATCCATTTATCCATTTGGTCTCTCTGGTATACAGATTAACTATTTGGTCCCTATGTTATGCAACCTATTATCTTTTTTTGTCCCTTTAGGGCATATTATGCATATCTACATCAATAGACATTCTATAATGTAGGACCCAACAAGATAACAACTTGCATAGTATAGAGACTTAATGGATAATGGTTGCATAGCACATGGTTCAAAAGGTAACAAATTGCATAACACAATGACCAAACGGGGTGACATGGATAGCAAAACGACAAAATGGGCAAATGAGTTATACCATATGATTCGCAATATGAATCGTACGATTCGAGTCGATTCACTCCAAAATAGATTTGAATCTATGGGGTGAATCGAAATCCACCTTGAATCGGTGGTGAATAGGCCGAATTGGTGGTGAATCGGTGGTGAATCGCCTGATTCAGCCGATTCGACCGATTCATTCTTACATAGTTGTGGAGAATCGAAATTGGATTCTCGATTCGTATCCCGATTCAACCTAAAGAAACAGAACATTATTACATGGAAAAGAACTAACAAAAATACAACTATGCCACAAGCTACTAATACACATCAATAGTTAAGGTATAGCAATTCAAAAAATTACCTGCAACTGCAATGTGTGAAGGAGAAAGTTCTTAACAATCTCAGTATCTCCGTTGAGTACAAAAGCAAGTGCAGATGGAACGAAATCACGAATAAACACTTGATCATAGTTCAGCGGTTGCTTATCAGCAGGATCACAAGCTGCAACAGTACCCACTGGATTGCCACAGTAATTGACAATAGAACCTTCTAGTAACTTCCACGCCTCCTTTTCAATCTCAGACACCTCTCTCTCAACCTTGGGAGCCGTCTCATACAACCCCTTAAAATAATCGAGGTTCACACTAGTTCCGTTTATATCTACCTTATTAGATTGTCCTTTTTCAGATTCAATCACCAAGGGGTTCACATTGAATCCCCCTTGAATATATATCTTCTCAAATCCCTTTTCATTAATATGGGATTCTAACGAGGTTGAATGGTTCCTAATATCAGACCCTACTCCAGGAATTACTAAAACACCCCTCTGATTACCTTTATTTACATGAAAGCTAGATGCAAAAACCCTAGCTTTACCCCAACTCGAATCAGAGACACTAAAAGCTCGACGATTCGAATTGCCTATAACTCTGGACCTATTATTGATGCTACAACAACGGACTATACAGCGATGATCGGATCTGGATTGTGATTTCGACAAATTCTTATTGATGAGTGATGAATTCAACTTATTTGGAGAAACCCCAAACAAGGAAGAACTTTTAGACCCAATTAGGATTCTACAACAGGGTTTCATTGTTGAGATCCCAATACAAGTACTAGGGTTCATCCTTGACATACTAATTCAACCTTGAACCACCGATATACGAATATCTATATATATACAGTGGGCTGTTCTATGTATCTTATGTACAGCAAACAATCTAACTCTTACGGATTTGAAAAATGGATTAAACCTAAGATCTTCTAAACAATGAACTATCTAGGATTCTAGATCAAGAACTAAAATCAAATGTATAAAATAATTTAGAGAAAAAACTAAAATATGAAAAGAATTATTACTCACAATTGCTGAAATACGTTGAAGAACAGCTCCAAGATTTGAGAGAGAGAAGTAAGTTTGAAGACTTGGTAGGTTTTTGAAGGGCTTGAATTGGGTTTATATAGAAGAAGAGGAAAGAGAAATTGATGCTTTGAAAATTGGAATAAAAATAGAAAAGTAATTGCAACTGGATACATGGGATTACTATATTGCCCTTGACATTCTATGATGTGGCGTTCTTTTGCGTTTGTGGTCCCTCCTCTATTGTTTCTTTCTCAAGATTTTTCTATAAATCTAGTCCAAATTTGGGGCAATAAATTTTATTTATGCTATTGGCTGGGATACAATGAAAAAAAATTATGACTTTCATTTTGGAATTTTTATGAGTTATTTCACATTTACGTACAAAATATAAAAGTATTTTGTAACTTTAAAAAGTAATCGTTGTTACATATAAAATAGGTATTGTTATTTTTGTCAAATTTATATTTATAACTTTTTTTATAAATGTGGGCAATTTACTTTTTATAATATTCATATAAAATATTATGCCACTTGTTTTGATCATTAAGAAATTAAATAAAAATCACTTTCTTATAAAAATACATATAAAATTAAGCTATATATATAAATAAATAATTTTAAAATTAGGGTAAAAGTTTGGTCTAGTGATTGAGTCTTGAAGTTGTGATTCTAGAGGTCGCAGGTTCGAGTTCACACTTGGGCTAGGTGGGATAAAGTTTTCCTTTATTATTATTATAAGTCCATATGAGATAAATTTTTGAGTCCTTTCTTTAATATCTAATGATATCATTCATTTTCATAATTAAAACATTTTAAAAAATCGTAAGAAAAAAATATTTTAAATTAAAAGATAAAGCTGTAGCTTTATTGATTTTGTACATTTTATTTTATTAATGTGAATTGAAGATCAAAATCTCTGGATGTGGCTTAAATTTGAGATTTATAGGGGCTATAATTTTCTGTGTTAATTACTAAACTAACACTATCACCATAAATTTATATTTATGACTAATTTCCTTACAATTAAAATTTAGTTGATATAAATATCCCATATTACTTAAAAAAATTAAGTTAATATAATATTTGACTCTAAATAACAAGTTTAATTATTTTTCAAATTCAACCTTTCGAATATGGCAATCGAAGGTTTCTTTTAAGTTATTATTTGAGTTCATTTAAATTAAAAACTAAAACTCCATGTAATGTAATACTCCCCGTAGATAGTAGAATTTTGTTATCTATTTTATTTTTTATATAGTAGACGTGATTTATTATTTATCATTATTTTAAATAATAATAATAAATACAGGTTATCATTTGTTGAAATTTATGATAGAAAACAATAAGATGATGTGGATATGCTTTTGATTTTTCTGAGAACAAAAGGTGCCGAAGGCTTTTCAAAAAAAGAAAAAAAAGAAACCGTGTTAAAATAAAAGAATGAAACTTAATTTTAGATAAGGGTTAAAATGATCTTAAAATAACACGTGGGTTCTGATCTCCAACTTACACTAACAAGAAATAAAATGTGCGAAAATCAATAAAAGCTACACCTTTGTCTTTTTGTTTTAAAATGTTTTTTTCTTATGAATTTTTAAAATGTTTTAATTGTATAAAAAGAATGATATTATTAGATAAAAAAACAGAGAAAAAATTATATTTTAAGTGATAAGTATTTTAATATTATTTAAATAGAATTTTGAATTTGTGTTTAAATGAATATAAAAAAGTTTTATTGAAAGATTCATCCACCACATTCAAATATGCTATCTATATATTCAGGATAAAATTTCAATGAACTAAATAAAAAAAAAATAAAGAAAAGACCAAGACAAATTATTTTAAAGATATTTATTTAAGGATTTTATATATTTTCGTAGGAAAGTAATTTTTATTTAATTTTTAATCATCAAGACAAGTACTATAATATTTGATGTGAATAAGATTTCCAATTTTAATACATATATTATGTGAAATCATCAAAACAATTAGTATAATTTATGATGTGAATAATATTTTGAATTTTAATACTTATAAAATAATTAAAATTTTAATGTACTAATAATTATTTCTTTCTACTTTTAATTATTATATTATTAAATACTTATATAAATAATTACTACATATTCTTAATAAAAGTCGACAAAAATTTGAAGGAAACAGTTTCAAATTTACCATAGTGACATACTATATATTTAATGTGATATTAAGTTTGATTTTATAAATTAGTTATTCAACGGGTAAGAATATCGTCTTAAAATTTCTGAGAGAACTCGGGATAAATCTCATACAAAAGCAATCAGGTATTTATAAATCTATTAACTCTATAAATTTCATTTAGTTGCTACCAAAAAAAAATTTTCATTTAGTACATACTCAAAACGAAATTAATGAAGAAATATAAATGAGAAATAAGCTTTTTATTAGTTTTGGATCAGAAAGGTCGGTTGTGGTCCACTGTTTATTTACTTTTATAAAATATGTAAATATTTGTACAGCCATTAAATTATAAAAATAAATATTTAAAAGATAAGATACAATGCACCTATACTTATCTTTACACGTGGCAGGTTTTAATTGCTAAATACTTTATTGATAAGTTAATAAATGAAACTATGAAGTTAAAATCTTATAATGGATCATAAAATGGGCCAAATTTAAGATAATTAGCCATTTTTGGCATAATATGGCGTTGAGTCCACAAACAATCACTACAACTCACTCAGGCCCATTCATAACAGCAATTGTCATTTTGGAACGGGAAATATAAGAAAACATCATTTTTATGGAATATTTTTTATATATTTAATTTTTTTAATTATTTATTATTTTTAAGGTTATTATTTTTTTTAAATAATATTTTTTTTATATTTAATTTAATTTTGATAATTTAAAACGACTATATCTTATAAACCGTTAATTTTTTCGACATGAGCCTTTAAAATATTTTATTCGTCTTATTTTTATCTTTAAAAAAAACCTATATTGAATATTTTTGGAATAAAAAAAAATTTCGCAGTCTTATACCAGTTTTTTACTACCTTTGTACCAGGTATAAGAGTTTTTTTTGCTTTAAATAGAACAATGTTGCTAATGTTTTATGTTATCTACCTAGAAATAAATGGAAAACTTGTGCTATAAAGACATTATACCACTCTTATACCAGGTATAAGAATTTACGAAATATTGGTAAAATTGGTATAAGATGTGAAAATTTTTTTTGCTCATAAAATATTCAATATGGATTTTGTTTTAAAGATAAAAATAAGACAAACAAAATATTCTACAGGCTCGTGTCAAAAAAAGTAACGGTTTGTGAGATATAGTTGTTTTTAAGTTGAAAAATCAAATTAATTAGTCTGGAGAGAGTTGTTATAATAAGGGTTCTTACATATTCATATAAAAGCAAAATTCAAGAGTTAAAATATTATAATTTAAGAAGAGTTTAGGTAATTAAGAGAAATAAATTTTTATAGTAGAATTTAAAAAATATTAAATTAGTATTCACTAAATTATAAAGTCAAAATCTTATATTTAGCTAAATTACCTTCGGATATAATTTATATAACCTACACGCTTTTGTCTTAAATTGTATTCACAAATTAAATAAAATTCTACACAGAACTCACACAATTATATAACTTAACTTTTAATATCAACCTTTAGTCACACTTCTGTTCATACTTTACAATACCAATAATGATTGGTCTAATTGATAAGTGATTTGGTATCGTTTAAGTAAGGTTTTAAGTTTGAGTCCTAGTGAATGCAGAAAATCTTTATTGGAATACTCACCCACCACAGTCAGGCGAGCATTCCCGATCAAATCTGGATGTAGTCAGAGTAAAGCTCCGATGAACTAGATGGGTAAAAAAATAAGACTTTACTGACTCCTAATTCGTTTGATTTAAAAGGGTGTGAAAATATATGGCAAAAAAAAATAAGATGATACTAATAAATAATTAACAAAAGTTAGGATTTTGATCCTGAAAAATGCTATTGGACTAAATTAGAACAAAAGTGGCATAGGATTAATGAAAATAAATTAAAAAGGCGCTACTTTAATCAGAGTTAAAATATAATTTTAAAAGTCCGATTTTAATTTATATAAAAAAATGAAAGTTCAACTTTTAATTTTTAATTTGGAGAAGGTCCATAAACATAAAATTGAAAGCCAAGATGGAAGATGGAATGGGAAGCTAAAGCTGATTTGCTACATTAAATGAGGTAAATAGCTGATGAAAATCAACTTTGAAATGGGAAGCTTAGCTTCCCAATCGACATTGAATACTTCTGATTTTGTGTTGGTGGACCTGTCTCATTTAAAATTGAAAGTTGGGCTTCTATTTTTTAGCAAATTAAAATTGGACTTCAAGACTCTGATTTTGACTTCGGTTAAAGTAACACCTTTTTAATTTATTTTCATTAACCCTACACTACTTTTATTCTATTTTAGTCCAATAACATTTTTCACGATCTAAATCCCAAAAGTTGAGACGATAACCAAATATTTGTCCTGTTAACCATGCTCATGTGGTCAATAAACCTGTTTAATATTCATTTTGATTTGTTTTGCCTAAACTCTCTTACACTTAGTCAACACATACATGTTACAAGCAGTGAAAGCATTTTGACACTCCATCCTTCGTATACATGGTATATTATTATTTATTTTGGGTCTAAGCTCTAATGATTTTGTTATTAGATTTTAACCTCAAAAAGCCTCATACTATTGGGGATATTGTTCACGCTTATAAACCCATGAATCTCTAACTTTATTAGCACTGTGAGATGATATTTATTTGCCCAACTTTTCTCCCATCGAACAAATATTCATCGAGCCTCCCCTCGACCGATCATCCATCCGTTCACTAACACAGTTTTCATCACACTCTAATGTGCTGGGGGACACACCTTTCATAAAGCACTAGCGGTTCATGATTTACTGGTGATCAAGTGGGCGCACCATCTTTGTTCAACACTTCGAGAATTCATCCACATGGCTAACACCGGAGCATGACTCTGATACCACTTGTTGCGACTAGTGGAGTCACTTGGACACTCTATATCCCCACACATTGTATGATATTGTCTACTTTGGGCCTAAGTACTCATGGTTTTGCTTTTGGGTTTTAACCCCAACAGGCATCATACCATTGGAAGTATTGTTCATACTTATAAACTCATGAATCTCCAAAATTATTAGCAATGTGGGATATTTGTTTGCCAATAGTACAAGAGTTAAACCTGAAATTTTTTAATTGGTCATTCTCCATACTCGCAAGAACACATGATGCACGAGTATGTGAATTTTCACGCTCATGCATTATCCCGAGCTGCAAATTCGTCGACATGTAGAGGTAAATGGGATCACGTCCCTTCGGCTCTTAGGATGTAATACGTGTTTGATTTATGAAATATCCATTTACAGTAAAAAAAATACATGTTCACATGCCAGAGTACCCACTCGGCCCGATCCCAGCCTACTTTTATGGACCGGTTTTAGACACTATTTTTGTTACAAAACCCAGCTCGAACAAACCTGCTTAAACTCGAACTTTTACGAGTTTGACTTGGTTTTATATAAATATTTAGTCCGAATCGATACATAATAATTTTATTTATCGTATATTTATATATTATATTTAGTCCGAATCGATGAATAATAATTTTATTTATTATATATTTATATATTATATTTAATAATTAATTTAAAGTTTGAATTTTATCTCATTAGACTTTCTAAATTTGACTACAACAAATTCTACTACTAATTGAAGAATTCAATCAAATAATCCAAATATATGTAAGATTTATAGATCTTTGCATAGAAAAATTATGTTTTGTTTATATTTAGACCAACAAAAAGTTATTATTAGAAAATATTTACAAGTCTTAAATAACCTTAAAATTTTGGTTGGAGCACAAAGTTATAAGGTATATGTGGAGCCCGGCTAATGTAGATAGTTATAGTAAAATTTCCGGTCAGCCAAAAAAACAAAATATAAAGTAATGTGAATATTCATTTTATTATTTGGTACAAACTCAACCGTACAGAGATTGTTGTCCTTCCTATTTTGCAGGTTTTTTTTTTCTTTCACCGGCTTATGAAAATGAAATAAACGTTTTTGTTGTTACTTGATGAAAATTAAAAACACTGATTAATATAAACATTTATATAATTTAAATGGTTACACACAATTGTTTTCTATTTTAGGATTATGAAAACCAAGTACGTTTTTTCTATTTTAGGATTATGAAAACCAATTATGATTGTGAATTTCATAAGCAGTATAAAAAAAAGTCAAGAACATGTGCCAAATTAATGAACATAAGATAATTGTCGTAGTTAATTATTAATTTTAATATAATCAAATTTAATTCAAATTTAACTATTTTGGGTTACTTGAACAAAATTATAGTATTACGTAGTTTGATTGAGTTTTTTAAATTGAAATTACATTAATTGATACTTGTTTTTTTCTGTCATATCATATATGAATTAAGTCAATTAACTAATTAATCGTTCTTACTTATCATATACATTTTTGTATATGAACACAATTTTTGTTGTTACTTATCATAAACGTTTTTGTTGTTACTTGATGAAAATTAAAAACACTGATTAAATTTCATGATTTGTTTTGAAAAGTAATTTATGGTTTGTGATATTTGTGTTTCCAAACCATGACTGAATCACTAAAAAAAATAAAGAATAAGAAATTTTTGCATATCCAAAAATAGAAAAAAAATTTATTGTCTTCTTTATTTAAATTTTATTATGAGTTACACAAGTAGGAAGGAGATATACAATATTAGAAAACATAAACTGAATATTAAAAAATTGAAAAAAATATAATACATGACAAAAATTCGAATAAGGTTATAAAAGAGAACATAAAATTAGAGACAACATATTTTTTTCTCTAAAAAATTATCTTTTCCTTCATTCTCTCATATACTGCGGCTTGTTTTCTAGAAAATAACTTCTGAGTTTTGTTTGAAAGGAAGATTTATATAGGTACGCTAAGTGTTTTTTTTTTTTTTTGGGAGGGGGGGGGGTTGATTTCTTTTTATTGGTCCATTATAACTTACAAGAAATTTAGGTAAAAAGATGGTATTTTATTAACTTGTCATTAAATTTAGTGTTATCTTTAATGTACTTATATTTGTGGTGTTCTTTCTTTAATAAATTGTAAATTTTGGTGTAAATATGACAATTTCCTATAAACAAATACAAGCCCAATCGCTTTGGGCCGTCTGGGCAAGCCCGTTAATAATTTCAACATCTAGCATAAATGGACTTTTGTTAAATTCGGTCCAATTTGGCTTCAAAGTCAATTTGTTTTTTTTTTTTTGATAAATTCAAAGTCAATTTGTTACAAATTAAATTTAAAATACTTTTATACAATAGTATACTTTAAATTAGGTGCTAATTCAATAACAAAAAAATATAAACAATAAATTGAGAAAAATTATAAATTACATGTATAGTGTAATCGCTTAAAACTTGAAGAGACGGACATTTTGATGCATAAAATTAATCTTTGACCAAATAAGATAAATACTAGTGGTAATAGCTTTTTTTACAAATTTATTTAATAAAATTTTATTTTAATTTCGATAGGGCATATACATATATATAAGTAGAAGTTGTAATAAAAAATTAAATATTTATTTATTTTAGTATAATTTTATATTTTATTGTGTAAATTTAAACACAACTTAAATCTAACTTGAGTCTGTCATCCCAAGCCTGAAAAGATTTTTAGCTTGGCTGGGTGTTGGATTTGGGATGTATGGCAAAAACCTAATAGCCGGACTCAACTAGGTCTACTATCAATGGTATAACCTTGCAATTATATATAGTACTTGTACTAGTTGCCACTTTAAAATTATTTTCCCACGTTACTTTCTTAAAGTTCAATTTTTAAGTCTTTTTAAGGTGTTGTTTTGAAAAGTTTTAAAAACTAATAATTACTAATAAAAGTTAAAAAAATTTATTTAATATCAAAATATATTGTTCTATTAAACATATTTGAATGAGACTTTTTATGATAACAGCTCTGACAGTAATTCCAAACATACTCATGCATATAGTCAATGGCTTTCAATACTCTCATAACTAATAATTGAATATAGACAAATGATACAACTAGTCCTTAGAATAAAGTAGTTTAATACATAAAATATTCTACTTTGATATATTAATTTCCTTTTCAAAAACCTAATATGACCATCCCAAATGCAAAATCTATGCATTGATGTGAATAAGCATAAAATCAATACAAGAAAATTAATTTAATTAATAAAAAAAATCCCATGGATCAAAATTTCCACAAAAATTGGATAAGCATTTAGCACGAAATAGTAAAAAAATGTATGGTATTGATAATAATAACAATAGTGGAAGACCAAAAAAGACCAACAAATTACTTTTATATGTTACGGGTTGGAAATGTATTCTATCCATTTTTGTCCACCATCTTTGATTTAATTTCATTTTAAGGAGATAATCTCAACTAGTGGCAATGGTGACATCCCTGAAAACCTCATTTCAAATGTAAGTATAAACTTTATTTAATTTTTTTTATAACAATAATAAATGAAAATCTTATCCCACTCCGTTCGAGCGTGGACTCGAACCTACGATCACTAGAATCATAGCTTCACGGCTCAACCACTAGACCAAGCCTTTGCCCCACAAACTAACCATTTGATCTAAAGTTTAACGCCATTTTAGTTCCAATTTAGTTCGGTTTGGATTCGTTTAGTATTGTCAGGAAAAATATAAATACTACGATTGAGTCTAACTTATCATCTTAAGCTTTTTGGGTGTGATGGTTTTATGACATGGTATCAGAGCAGTTTAGACTAAAAAGTCGATGGTTCGAATCCTAGCAGCTCCGTTTGTTGAATCATATTGCACATAGCGGAATGGATCTCTGTTGTAATCGCTTCAAACTCAGGAGGCATTTGCATGCAAGGGAGTGTCAAGAATATTATATACAAATATTATGATTGGGCCTTAACCTATTATTTTAATATTTTGAGTCAAATGGTTTCATGACAAATATAACTTAACTCTAAATTAATCTGAATTTGTTTTAGTTCAATTTCATTACTATTTAAAATAACTAGGCATGAATCGTCAAGTAAATCTCAATAATATATATGATGCCCATGTTATTTCTACATATATATGATGATATAAATGTGCATAATGTATAAAAATTTACACCATAATCTTTCACATTAGTTATAGTCATACCATGCCAACGTAAATACTAAAAAGGTATTGTTTTGGAAATTAGTAGCATTTGACTAGTTTAACACTTTAATAAAACTTATTACAACACAAACACCATAGTCTATTGTATGTTGAATTTTCATAATAAATTGCAATCCTAAGAACTAAACTATCAACTTATTTTTTTTATCTGTTAATCTTTCACTCTAATTCAAAATTAGCATGAAAAAATAAATAAAATCTTATTGATACAAAATATATGTTGGTATTTTAGTGTAATTGGATCGCTTAGTTGACCAATACGATCGTGATATCTCATCGACCAAGTCGGAAAAGTGCGGAGTGCACCCTTTGTTTGAGTTTCGGGGGCAGCGACCTCGGTAGCGGGGTCCGAGGGACAGCCCCTCGTGGGGTCCAAGAGGCAGCGCCCTTGGCGGGAATAAAAGTTCCCTTTGAAAAATTCACTTTTTAAATGAATTTGTCCCCATGTCGCGCTCACGAACATGGGTCGTGTTCGTGTCTTTTTCGCATGAGAAACAGTTTGTTTTGGTATTTTAAGACACGATCGCAACACATTGAAACTGAGAAACAATTTGTTTGGATTTTTTATGTCACGATCGTGACATGCTAGATCAGGACGAAAAGAACTGTAAAATTAGCTATTTTAGACAGTTATCTTGATTCTCTATATATAGAGATGACCGGGCATAGACACATGATAACGTTTTTACTGACATTCATACGGTTCGTTCTTCACAACAAACATACGTTCTAAGTTTTTGTCGATTTCTGATTTTATCCGATTGTATTACTTGGTAGAACCGTCAAATAAGTTTCAATCTGAAAATATTCGTCACAACTTTAAAATTATTCAGGCATCATTCTACCGGAATTCCCCAACAATATATATGACTTTACTTGTTTTGTATAAATATAAAAGCTTCACGTAAGTGATTTTCAAGGATGTTGAAAACGAAATTTGGGCTAAAAATAGTGGCTGAATGAGGTTGAAAATAAACCATATAACATGTGTTTTCGTAGATTTTGCCATTTATGTCCATTTTGGGAGGTTAACAGAATGGTTGGATTATGTTAATTTTGCGCCATTTATACATGTGATGTATTTTGTTTTATGGATGGAATGAATTGGTTCTCTTTATACGCAAATGAGGAAAAGAAGGAAAACTGTGTTTAAATATTAGGAAAGATGGCTATTTTATCTGCAAAAAGAAGAAATTTTATCACCGTACAATAGTATTATTGCCAGCTTTAATATAATGTTGATTGATATCCAATACTTCTCTTTGGATGGGAAAGCAGTCAAAGAACACTAGACATCTTAACTATGTAAAGCTTTCAAAAGCTTCAAACTTTAAAATAGATTAAGGATTTCGAAATGAGGTCAAGTTAAAACAACCATATGAGATGCTTACATTTTTTCGATAAATTGTGGTTTACCAAAATTGAATATTATCACTTTAAAATGGTAAAAAGTATAATACCGCTTCTTTTTTTACAAGAAATGAGACTTTTATTTTCAATGTATTTCTAATTTAAAAAGAGTTAGAGATGTGAGGTTGTCCCTCATTGAAAATATATAAGAATGATGGAGGATATATAAGTGGTGTAGATTAGGCTTAACACAAGTTAATTGATTTTGTGTTAGATGAGTCAACTCCACTTATATGCTCACTCATCCTATCAAGCCTAATACTTCTCGAGACCCACAGATTCTCTACAGGGATAAGAGCAGAAGAAGGCCTGACAGACAATGATTTTGGGTTCTTATTAAAGTCTTGGTGGAGTTGGGCTAATGAATAAGACTAAACTCGTTGATGACCTTGAGCTATGGAGGAGATAGGCCCAATGAATGTTTGATAAGTGGCAACTAGTCCAGATCCAGCTATACTTGAGGGAGAGTGTTGGAGATGTGAGGTTATCCCCGCATTGGAAATATATAAGAATGATGAGTGATATAAAAGTAGTGTAAATTGGGCCTTAACACAAGCCAATTGATTTTATATTAAATGAGATCAACTCCACTTATATGTTCACTCATCCTATCAAACCCAACACTTCTCAAAACCCATGAACTCTAAAAAAAAAATCCCAAATATTTGTATTATAGTATAATTAAAACATTGATTCAACTGTTAAAAATTGTTATTGATTCTATCTCAAATATAGCCACCAACTCATATTGAGAACTTGATTAATATTTACATAAACAAAAGTTCGTACAAATAACCATCAAGTCAGGACTTGATGATAACAACATTATCAAAATAAATAAAACACTGTAAGTTCGTATACGTATAACATGATCATATGAACAATTATCACAAAATCAACTTATCAACAATTGATCTTACTTGATCTCATAACATTTGATTCACTAATGGCCTAATGCATATCTAGCTATTTGAACTTATCTCAAAAAAATCTACTGTCTTTCTGAATTTTTAAAGTGATCTCGTAGCTTCCTCAACTTTTGAAAAGTATTATAATTAGCTCCCTTAATGTCACGTGTTAGATCCTGATTCGAGAGAAAAAAATAAAAAAATGACGTATTTGAAAAGTTAAATCTATTAAAAACTAACATGTGATATTCAGGAAATTCATTAGAACACTTTTTAAAAATTAAAAAAATTATAAAATTATTTTAAAAATTCAAAAAGAAAATAAATTTTTACGGGAAAAGTTAAAATAACATTTAGCATTCAGAAATTGTACAAACTATTTGATAGTGTTTTGTATTGTATAAATTCTCCAATGTTCATTTATGAACAACCTCCCCCACTTTCGGTTATGAACAAGTGTACAGGGCCCCACTTCTCTAATCATAGTTAGATTACATGCCCACGTGGGATTTCACCAGGCCCCACATTCTGACTCCCTCATGAGAAAAGTCTTGGAGTGTGGGTCCCAGAAGAAGATGACTTTTATCTTTTGAACAGACATCGTGGCGGAAAGATAACATGCTGGGAGTTATTACATTGTTATGGTGGAGTCCAGTTGTTCCATTTCATTTTAATTAATTTCTTCTTTTTTTACTGTTACAAAATAAAATCTCGTATTATTTATCGGATCGTAAATGAGTTGAATCGAACCGAATTTTAAATTATTTGTATTTATTTATTTAATTTTTAATTGAATACGAGTCGAGTCGAGCTTGAATTCGAGCTTAAAATTCTCTTCGTGTTCGTTCATTTAAGTGTTCGTTTGCTCGCGAGTTATTCACGAACAACTCATTTATTTTGTTCGTGAACGGTTCGTTAATTTGCTCACGAACGAGATTGTCTACTGTTTGTGAACAATATTGTCAATTTAATACATAATTTAAAATGAGCCATAAAATTAGTTGGATAATGTTATACATATATTTATTGTATTGGTTTATTTTATATAGTCATACTTTATTTTAATTATATAATTTTTTTATATATAATAATAATAATCGAGCTAGTTCACGAATATTTATCGAATCAGTTCACAAACTTGTTCACGAACCTCTAATTAAGTTTGTTCACGAGTTAACGAGCCGAGCTTTGGCTTGTTCATGTTCAGTTCATTTATAATTAGAACCACAAAATCATGTTCACAAACTGTTCATTTATAAATCGAATCGAGTTTTTATTAAACTGAATACCGAGCGATTCACGAATTGCTTGATTCATTTACTGCCATAATTATTTCACCCTCCTGCCTATTTACTTCATACAAGATGGATATGTAACAAGGATATATCTTCAGTTAAAAATTTAGGATTTTACTAAGACTCGCTTATTTTTACTTCACATCACTCCTACAAAATATTAAAACTGCTCTTAAAAAAATAATTATTATAGGTCGATCGATCATTTAGGATGAAAGGCTGTCATCACTAATAGCCGTTCATTTTAAATGGCTGTTTTAGATGGCAGCCATTTAAGATGGAAGGCTGTCATCACGAACAACCGTCCGAAATAGATGACTGTTAGAGATATGATAATTCTAACAATCGTTCATCCCAAAAGGCTGTTAGTAATGACAGCCTTCCATTTCAGATGACTGTCATCCAAAATAATCATTCGAGATGGACGACTATTAATGATGACAGCTTTTCATATCAGATGACTGATCAAACTGCATAAATTATTTTTTTAAGGGCAGTTATATTTTTTTACAGAAACGACATAAAATAAAAATAAATGACGCATAACAATTCAAAATAATTTAACAACGATAATATTATAAAATAAAGTTCAAAATGTTCAAAAATTAACTCAATACTTTTCTTGTACCAATTAAGTAGTATGTTCTTATTACTCGTATTAAGACTTCTAAAAGCAACTCTACATTTTAACAGGTTTTTATACTCGTCTTAAATATAATTTATTCAGTTTTCCTCACGTAAGCTTATTTGAATCCAGCATATATTGAACTCATTTTGTGGAGTTAGCTCAGCTGTGTTACAAAGTTTTGACTGTGACAATTTTGTTCACTAAAGTTAATTAAATCAATAATAATATTAGGTCAGTTAGACCTTTCTATTTGTAGTAAAATAAAATATTCTTGTTGTCTAACTTTTTATAAAAATTTAGGATACGCATTATTTGATAAAAATAAAAAGAATTAATGCTGCGATAAAGTTCAAATTATAACGCTACACAATAAATTTTATCTGGAGAAAAGCTGCAAGAAGACAAAATCAAACGGATCAAATGTAGCGCGTTTCTCCTGCCATCGCGCGCGCTTCTACAAATGCGTCAAAATACCAGAAGGAATGGCAAAGTGACACGTAGCACAAGTTTCAAATTTCCAGCAAAGATTCAATCTGTCTCACGAAGGATTGATTTCTATCTCACAGCGATGCAATTCTATCTTCCAATAGATTGATTTGAAGAAGCAACGAGCGAATAGTTGAGCTGGCAAATAAAAAAATAAGCCAATTCAAGTTCAATGACTTATTTTAAGCTTCACACTATAAAAGGAGCAAGAAGGAAAGCGTTAGAACTTGGTGAATACACCTGAAATTTCTATTAAGCTGAAACTCTGTTAAAATTACAGTGCTAAAGAAATTCAATCAAGAGAAGCACTACTCTACCCGGATTCTGCTTCATTGAGAAAAGAGAGATTAGAATAGAATAATTTCATTGTAAATTTGTTATTGTAACAAGATCAACGTTTCTATATTTTGAGTCATGCTTCTTTGTTAAAACTCCGAGTTTGTTAAGTAGAAGAGGGTATTCTATTCAGTTGGTGAGCGATTGCAGTAAGGAGTGTACTTATTGTAATTAGGGATTTTGTGAAAGGCTTCCACACCTAGGGTAAAATTAAAGTCAAGATACACTCTTAAGACTAGAATAGGCACATGTTGTTAAACCGTTATAAAATCACTGTCTTCTTTACTTTATTTTTCAAGCTTTCACAGTTTCTATCAGTCAACTGACCAACTCAACGAATTCATTAATATCTGGCAAAAAAGTGTACTTATTTAAGATATTGAGTCATTCACCCCTCCTCCGACTCAATGAATTATACGCTAAGGAACCGACACTTATCTCTAACTTATAAAAAAATGTTAGTTGAAAAATTGTAAAACCCCAAGTCCACCCTGCCAATTGCATTAGTTTTATAAATTAAAATTTTTTTATTATTCAATATTAAGAAAATCCAGACATAAAAACAAATGCAAACTATATTCCAATATAAGTCACAAAATTACGATTATATGTAAAAACAAAAAAATGAAAAATTTCAATAATACAAATATTTTATTAGAATTATATATTATATCGGGGGAGGGTCCGAACTTGAATATTCTAACCAAGTCCATTCCACATATAATATAACATAATATAATATAAAATTTAATACTAATGTGAAACAAATTAAAAATGAAATTAGAGGGGAGAGGAGGGTCATAGTTGGAAATGTCGTGGGAGGGCTGTATCAAGGGTTGCGGCTCTCAGTGCTTCTGTCCAGGAAGCCTAACCAATAGTTCATTTCCTAAATTTACATTAATTAACAACCTTAATCACTTAGTTTCAGATAAGCTACACGTGGCTTTCGGACAACACTTCCACTTTTTGGGACCACCTCGATGGCTTCTCTTATTGGCACGCGGCGTAGAAAGATTCCCCGCCGCCATACCCCTCTTCCCCCTCACATGCTTTTATTTTACCACGTGCCAATAGTTAACAGATTAGCTGGCCTTGCTTACTATGCTAATCACTTCGTCCATTTTTAATCTGACTCTTTTGCCCTTGCTATTTGAATATATTGTACAACTTGTTACACTTATATTGTTTAATCTACTTTTACATTTTTAACAAAATATTATTCCATCCAATTATAAAAATTAGACTTTTTATATTTTATATTTTATTTTTTTATTTATTATTTTAAAATATTAATATAATTTTAATAATTTTTTTCTTTAATTTATTCTTTAAATTTATTGAGAAAGAGTATATATTAATAAATTTATAAATTAATAATTAGAAAGAAAGAAAATTTTATCACAGATACATTAATTATTTTAATAGTATATTAAATTTTTATTAATTTTAATGAAATACCTAAAAATGATTAATTTTCGTAATCGGAGAGTAATAAATAGTGTACAAATAAAGTGATTTGAAAAGAGTCTAAAGTTTATATTCAAACAGATCTCAAATTCGAATTTATATAGTTATTATTCGATTACTTTGTCTTTAATGCACTTGAATATATATATCATTAAAAATAACATCCATTCTCTTTGAAAATAATTTTTAACTTATTAATTACAATAAAAAAATTACAATCATATTATCTCATTAATATTCATGAATTTTTATTGGAACTGATATATTTGAAATTGACAAAGTATCAGGAATTGAATTACATAAAAAAAACTAGTACAGTAAAAGCTTTTGATCTTGTATACCATTTTAAATACGAGCCTTTTATCTTTTATTCATCAATTATTACTTTATACTTTTTCACTCTTTAATCAAATTTCATATCACACATCTACTAATATGAAAAAAAAATTATAATTAATTTATGGAAGAGATTAACAATATAAAAAAATCCTATATTATTTAGTTAAAAACTAGTATAATATAAGTTCATGATATAATTCAATCTAATTCTCACCTCACACCACTGAGGTCATAATACACTTATGGATACTATTAATATAAAATCACACCCATTGGAATCAATGCTGAACATATATTTTTAGTGGAAAAATTGTATGGGAATGTTATAGATTAAGGAAATTAATTATTAACTAAAGGATCATTGCTGGCTTAATGGTTTTCAAGCAATTCGTCCGTACAAATGGCCAATGGATTAAGAAACAAAACAAAAACAAAATGAAAGGCTGGATTCGAATTTTGTCGTACAAGAAAGGCCTTGATGATTAAGAATAAAGATAAGATAAAAATTATTCTTAATTAATTACTCAATTAAAACTACCATAAGAGTGGTGAATCGTATAATGCCACGTTTAAAATTAATTATAAATTACACTTTTAATTACAATCTAGAAACTTGGGACTTTTTAATCTTTGGGTTCAGACCCCATAGCCAATGTTTCTAAAGTTGCATGACTAATATAATATTATAATATATGCTTTTGAGATATAAACTCTTTTTATAAATATTATATTATTCTATGGTGGAACCAATTATTATGCACATATATGATTATTAAATATTTAAATAATATCTTAAACCATGCTTCTGTAATGCAATCATCTTATCTCTTCTCATTTCTTCCATAATTGTAATTTTTGAAACAAATTCATAACAAATATTGTGGTAAAACACATTTTTACATTAAAATAGTTAAAATTAATCATAATTAAACATTAATAATTACAGTTTGACTCCGAAAGCACATATATACCGAACATATTTTCAAATACATACTAAATAATTTAGGACTTTAGCCATTATTTTATTTATTTAATTTAAACTACTTTAAAATAAATTACTCTCATAAATTTTTAATAATACTATATATTTTAACTTTAAACAACACATTTTGATCTTTCATACTAATTAATTTTAAATTATCTGATTTATTTTTTCTAAAATTAAATCTACAGCTTTCAAAAAAAGCTTAAAAATAGAGCTTTTTAAAAAAACTGCTAAAAACAACAAAAACTCACGGCCAAACTGACCCTAATTAAACTAAAAATTGGATTTGTTGATAGTTCACTTATTTGAATATCACAAAATTTAGTGAAAATTACTTATATTGAAAAGTAAAATAAAAAAGAGCGTTTCACTAAACAAATGTAATTAACAAAACAAAAATTACAAGTCCACCACTATTTGAATCCCTCTAAAATAAGGGGATACTTAAAAAAAATAAAACAAACAAAAAGAAATAAAAATTAGTAAAAGAAGGTAATTAATCCACAATTACACCTCTCTCTTCCTAATTTCTATACCAAATTTTTTATAATGTATCATATAAATTATTCTATGGATAAATAATTTTGGACCATATATAATTTTTACCACCTCTATTTCTAACACAATAATTTCAGTTTTTTTAGAACAAATTTCACATGTTAAACCAAATATTGTCATCATTCCACAAATTGTCCGACGAATCTCCACCGTCCATCCATATCTGGTGGTGGCACTGCTCCATGGGTTGAAAATCCGGTACTTGATTATAATACCCACATGGGCTAATCATAGAATCCGAATACCCGACTTGCCCCGACTGGAAGATACTGTAATAATCGTTAGTTAAATCCGGCACATGTTGTTGAGTTCCGAAAGAGTCGGAAGAGACGGCAGTTGTGCTCGATGTTTCCGAGGTAATGTTGTTGTGGGGAATCCCGAATTCTTGGAGCTCAATTCCTGTGATTGGAGCCATGTTTTGGACCCACTGATCAGAACCCAGTTCGCCGGAGTTGCCGGCGGTGGTTGTGGCGGCTCCGGCGATGCCGGTGGCGGTGTTTGCAGCTTGAATTCTTTCAATTAACCTTGGCATCCAAAGGTATTTCATAGTATCCTTAAATTGCTTGCTGTTTACGTCACATTTAAGCTGTTTGGCATGCTTCTGAACTCTTGTCCTCCAGTAATTCTTAATTTCATTGTCGGTTCTTCCCGGCAAGTGTTGTGCTATCTTTGACCATCTAAATTAAAACCAAAAAAACAAAATTTAATTTCTCATATTAGGATTTAGAAACCTATTTGATCACAATAAGCTAAAATGGTTTAAGAGAACATGTCCTTTTTAATATCATTTACTGTATTATGTATTGAGTAGAAATCGAACCAGATGTTTGTTTAGAGGGTGTTGAAGGAGTAATATTTTCATAAAATTAATACATGTTGCCAATTGATCACGTATGTACCTGTTTCCCCATCTAGAATGAAGCTCGAGAATCATGAGTTGTTCTTCGAGGGTGATATTGCCACGTCGAACATCTGGCCTTAGATAATTCAACCATCTTAATCTACAGCTTTTTCCTGTTCTGTTAAGTCCTGTAAAGCCAATTATCAATTAATTAAAAAAATAGTTCGAAATTATTGGTAAAGTTAAATTAAAAGCATATAAGTAATTATTGAATGAAACAATATAGTACTTTCGTTTATGCTTTTCTTACTATCGTGTTGATGTCCCTTTGCATCAACTTTATTATATTTCTTGCATAAATACAAAAAATAAAGAAATTCTCATAGAAATGGACTTTTCCTTTTCAATGACACATCAAGTTCATCTTCTTTTTCATGTACATAAATTGATTCTCAACTAGATTTCAATTTCTCATCAATTGAAGCAAACCCCAAGATTTCAATTATTTAATTTCTTTGCTAAAAATTAACAAAATTAAAAGAGTTTCCAAAAATCCCCATTAAGATGAAAAACCTATGTAACACGAAAACGAGAAAGGAAACGCTCAGAAACGAAAACTAAAAACACAAAAACTAACGTGATTTCAGGTTTCCGAGACGGGAACAAAGAATTTCCGTGATTGACAGTGAAAATTATTACCTGCGCAACGAGCAAGAGAATTCCAACGGCCTTCACCATGAGAAGCAATGTAATTAATGAGTTTAAAGTCTTCTTCAACGGTCCAAGGACCTCTTCTTAAATCACTCATCATTTCTTCTTCACTTTGTGTTGTTGTTGATGAATTTGAAGATGAAGAGTTGCAGCCACTCTTACTCTTAACTTTATTATCATCCATCATCATCATTTTAAATTCCTTAAAATTTGATTGATTGATTGAAAGATCGAAAAGAATTTTAGAAAATAGAATAGTAAATTGAAGGGGTTTTTTATTTTGAGGGAGAGAGAGACAGAGAAATGAAGATGGGTTAATGGAGGAAGATAGAGAAGAAGGGGTATATATATATAGGACAGGGAATAGGTTTGAAAAATAAGGAAAGATAGCACGTGAGAGAGTTAGAGAGAAGCCGCAACGGGGAATTGGGCTCTTTTGATTTGTTTAATTGCTTAATTAAGCACTTAAGCTTGTTAGTAATTATGGTTAATTAGTGACACACCCCAAATAGTACTATGAGTTTTGAACTTTGACCCTTTGACTTTCTCTCTCCCCATTTTCTCTTTAAAATTATGCTGGAATAAACTTTGAAACAACTTTCTAAAGAAATATTGTGCTACTCTTACATTAAATAAGAAAATATTCACACTTTTTAACCTGAAATCTTAAGATATCACAAGTTTAATATTAACTACTAAAATATATTTACCATAACTTTGAAATGGTTAAAAGTTAAACCCAGGTAACATAATAAAAAACGTGATAAATGGAAAATGAAAAAGTTTATATATTTTCCATTTTGACTATCAAAGTTAATTAATTTTTTGACATGAGTATCAAATTGAAGTATAGGTTAAGTCAGTGGAGGTCCTAGGATTTGAAAAAGAGTGTGATTGGTTTATTTTTTTTTAATTTTATTTTTTTTATTAAAATAGAGGGTGAAGCCTTACTTAAATTTATATGAAATTTTAATTTTTTCGATGAATGGGGTAGAGTACTTAAATTTATATGCGAATTTTAATTTTTTCGTTGAATGGGATGGGACTTAAGCACCACCCCACTCCCCCTCTATCGCATTCGATAGAGCTTAGTGTTGGACTTGCTAGGTTTGAGCAAAATATATATTTTATTATAATATTTTATTCAAGATGTATTTATTTTAATTAATCGGAGACCTAATATGTTAATAAAACTGAAAAATTACAACTATATGAATGAGCAAAAATCTGAAAAAATTGAAAAGAATGAGGATGATTTTTTTTTTATTGTATCAATGGTTTTCTCAACCTTGAAGCAACTTGTCAATTTTTATTGTGGACCTTTTGAGTGCTTATTTCTTTATTTAATTATTAATTAATTAAACAAAGAACGAATAGTATAAATCATAGAACACTGTATTTGTTGGCAGTATACGTATTCTATTTAATAATCTCACAATTGGCCGTTAATTTCCACGTTTTAGCACATTCGTTCTTTAGAATTCTTACTTGAGCACAAACTCGGGCCTAATTTGATCATGAGTTTTTATAATTATTTTCAGTAATTTTTTTAAAAAATTTTATTTTTAAGTTTTTTTAAAGTTACAGATTTAATTTTGAAAAAGATAAATCAGACAGTTTCTAATTAATTAGTATGAAAGATCAAAATATGTTGTTCAAAGTCAAAAGATGTAGTAATATTAAAAGTTTGTGAGAATAATTTATTTTAAAAGCAGCTCAAACGATAATATCAAACTAGGCCTCCATCTAATATTAATATTATCTACAACAATTAATATCTTAATCCAAATCCGGACTTGTTATTTTCAACTTCTGAAAGTTAAATTAAACTGATCTGAAATGAGTTAAACTAAACTTATTTCGGTATAAATTTATAACTATATATAATTAAATTGAGCTAAATTAAACTAAAAAAAGAGTGGTTTGAACTAAATTACACTTAATATAATTGATTAATTGATAAGTTTCATTCATCGTTAATTAAGTTGACAAATTTTGCCTCAGGCTCTAGGGGTAGGTGTGTGGATGGTCTTATAGTTAATTTTTCACTTGCTGGATCTTCTTCTTTACAGTGAAAATACAGGTACTGCTTTAATTTGGACTTTAATAGATCCAACTTAACTATTACTCCCTCCAATATATTTTACTTAACTTCTAATACATTTCATATTTTTTAAAAAATCGATTAATTAAAATAAAAAAATATTATTTTATTATTTAATTAATATTTAATTTTTCATTTTATTATAATAAATAATAATAAAATAAATAAAGATATAATTTAAAAAATATTTAAATATTTAAAAATAATAAATAAAAAAATATTTAAAAAAATAATTAAAATACTTATTTAAAAAAAATAAAGAGAGGAATAATTTCGTATTATAGTTTTCTTACTCTCAAAATTTAGTCAGCTAAATAAGGCCCAGTTGGAGAAATACAAAGAATTAATTGTTGAAATTAGTCATAATTAGAAATTGTCAACACCACCCATTACACAGCATTATTATTTTAGGATCTATATATTGCCATTCAATTAGTATATTACAATTCCTACCCCTAGGGGATAATTGCAAAATTATTATAAGAAATATGAGATTTTATAATTACATCAATAAATCATACATTAATAAATTATTACCAATTTACCAAATCGTCAATAAATTTATATGGTAAATTATAATATAATTTACATATAAATAATTCATTACTGTAAGAAACATTATACTCTATATATAAATAAATTTATAAATTTTTTTCTGTGCAAAGGTTATGAGTAATTTTGAATCTATTAATGATATCAAATTGCTCAAAATGCATAATTAGTCGGATTTGATTCTCTAAAGTTAAGGAATGATAAAGTTGTATATTTTAGATAATTTAAGTCATTTATTTAGGTTTAATGGTTGAGATTTAATTCTAGTAGTTTATAGAGTCTACAGTGCAGTCAAATCTCAACCATTCAAACTCAATGAATAACTGAGACTAACTAAAATATATGACTTTAGACAATTTAAACTTTAAAAAATTTAAATCCTAATTAGTCAGTTAAAATATTTGAAAAGATTATGATAAATAAAGAATTGTAATGATTGGACTGTAATTTGGTTTTTGGTTCAATATATTGGATCATAATTTATACTTATTTATTAAATTTGAATACATTAATAAGATTTTTATAATATTTTAAAAAATTGCTCGTAAATTATTTTTTCCTTCCATAAAATTTTGAATGAAAAAATTATTTTACTTATAAAAAAATAAATTATAATTTCTGATATTTAGTGAAAATAAACATGTTTATGATATTTCACTAGTCAACTCTAAAAAACATTTAATGGCTAAAAGGTTGACACAATACATCAAAAGTCTATTTGCTAAGATTTTATTAGAGGAGGGACCAATTCTGCTTAGAGGTATATATCACTTGCCTCTCCCAAATCACTTTCTATGTACCACTAAAAAAATACTTACAATTTACAAACTCATATTGAATTTTTATTTTTTATCCATCTTAAAACTATAATTTATATTATGTAACTTGTTTAGGCTAAAGACGAAGGATAGATATAATAGTCTATTGTCTATATCCTTTGTTACGGGAATAGAAATGTGGACCCAAATTTTTTTCTCCAAAAGTCTAGTGATAAGGAAAATAGAATACATTTTTGCAACAATAAATATAATCTTGCTTATCTCACGCACCGTATATATTTTGTTTAAATTTTAATTTTTATCTGATTTTTCTATTCCCCCGATTTTCTTATAGTTATCTCTATTTGTATTCCCGCTACATCTTGAACAACTCCTAAACTTTTTTAAAAAATATGTTGGACTGTAAAGTGTAGAAAAGTATTGGTGTTGTAAGAGTAGAAAATTAGAAATGTAGCTTGGTTCGGAACAATTGGCTTAGGGGATAAACGTAATCTTTTGGTTAGGCCAATGTCCAATTCGCTTCATTTTCAATCAGGCCTTGCTCTAGTTTTTTTAGGGATTATTACGTTTTTAGTAGCTCAATACATGTACTCATTATCTGCTTATGTGAATCTATCCAATTTTTACAGTACGATGGTTGGCTGTTCACAGACTAACTGTACCTACCATTTCTTTTTTAAGGTCAATATCAACAATACAATTCATTCAACGATAAGTCTAATCCCAATTAATTATAGAACTATGACACAATCAAATTCGAACGAATAAAATGTTAAATTAAATCGTACTAATTTTTACTGAAGATTATTACCTATTTTTATAGTTACTGTTTTATTTTTTAATTATTTTTTTAATTAAAATTAATAGAAAAAATTAGTAGAAAATGTTGTTCTAAACTATGCCATTTATGTAAATTAATTAGTGTAGGGATGGACCATATTACCCTGCACCTTCGCACTTTACAAGTGGTCCACGTAAATATATTGATGGGAATATTATGCAAATATGTGTTTATTATTTTTTTTTATAACTAAAGGTATGCCTTAAGGCTACATTGGAACTAGCCTAGGAAGGCTAACTCGCTCGACATCCTTCAGGATAATTGTAAGAAGTTCCGGTGTCGGGTCATAAAGATATGGCCACCAATCGGTAGATTAACCGTATATAATGCCATTTTGTTTGTAAATTTATTACCTTTTTTATAGACTTGCACTAACCTAATGTTTCATTTCCTTGAGAGTTGGGTTAACGGTATGTTAGATATGTATATTATTGATAGATTTTTTTTTAATGTTGATGAAAATCGAAATGTCTAAAATTAGACATAATTAAACATTTAAAACATCTATTAATGTCAAAAATATAAACACACATATTGAATAGATTCTCTAATACACAGTAAAAATCAAAAGTTAAGTTTTATTTAATAGCATTGAAAAGACATATAGTACATAACTTCATATAATAGTTTTCATTGAAAAGACTAAGTGGATCTAGATAATATTGAAAGTAGTTCTATAAATCGTCTTAAAATTTTATTAACACCATTTATTGGTAGAACTGTTGAATGGACGGGTAGAGATGGATTTGAGTTGGGCTTGATCGGATCATGCAAAAAAATGTCCTAAGTCCAACCCGATCAGGTCTGTTCCTACATTGTTAGGGATTCTAGGACGAGATGAGAGATTGAGACCCACCTAAATGAAATTTTAAAAACAAATATAAAGTATATGGAACAACAATTTTTTATAGGTAAATAATGCACGCCCGATTCTAGCTTGTTGTAGGCTTATAGGAGATATAAGAAATTTGGGTCTTCTTTATCAATAAATTTTTTGAAATTGTAATCAACGAATTCGTAATTTGACAATGAAAGATCAAATAAAGACGTCGAATTTTATATTATAATATTAAAATAACACCATTGGAACCTAAATGCTAAGCATCTAAATGAAATTTAATGACAAATACAGAGTATATAAAATGACGATTATTTATAGGTGAATGTTGTGAACAAAAATTGACCTAGAGTTCGCTTAGGAGATTGAATGAGTTTAAAAATTTGGAAAATAAGAGCAATGATAAGTAAGTATATGATTCAATAATATTGTTGAAGTTTTGCAAAATGAGTTGGATTGAATATGTAGTTTACTTTTAATAAATAAATTAATTTGGAGAAAAAATAAAAAAAAAATAAGTTATTGTTTGACACATAAAATATGAAATTTTATAACTAAGAATATTTTATTTCTTAACTAAATAATTTAAAAAATTATAAAATAAACTAGAGGGCCCCTATCATGGCGTGGGCTTTGGGCGGTTGCCCCTCTCGTCCATGCTTAGAAACGGCCCTGAACCGAACCCATAATAATAATATTCGGGTTTGAGTCGGGTCTTTCAAACTTCATTCCCAAGCCCGACCCGGCCCAATCTGTCCATATATAAATATTATTTTTAAAATATCTAAGAAAATTTTTATTAAAATAAATATTAAATTATAGCTTTACAATATATTGATAATATATACTATCCATCTAATTTCTTAAGGAAAAACTAACAAAATTAAATTAGTATATGACATGCAACATCAAATATTAAAATGCAATATTATTACATCGTTATATACTTACAAAGTGTGACTTACACATGTGTTTAAAATAATATAATTTAATATTAATAGGTTGTTATATATACATATTATATATTATATATGTATATAAGTAGTTGAATCGGGTTGGACTTGAGTTTTGAGATAACATCTAAATCTAATCCATTATATATTCAAACTTTTATGGGCTTGAGTGGGGGAGCCAATATTAAAATTTATGTGTCCAAGCCCGACGCATGAACGTTAAATCTGAATATGTCAGATGAGTCGACGATCACTTGAATAGGTCTAGCTATAAGTCTTTAAACTCATTTAAACTCCTTAACATTTTTAGTATATAAATTTCTAGAATAATTTTCACATAGTTGAATAACAAATATTTCTTGATTTACTCCTTTGTAACCCAGAGTCATCCACGACTAATGTGTTATTCTTTTTTTATTGAAAAAAATGTGTTATTCTTTAAATTTGCTTTAAAACTTATGAATTTGTCACATTTTACATTACGTGCTTAAAATTTATACATATTATTTAAAAAAATGGCTAACATCAAATATATACCTACTTTATGACTCCCTAATAATATTCTAAGCCAGAATTATAACTCATCAGTAATAATTTAATTACTACAACAACAAAAAAATAAATTATTTTCATGAGATTCAACTCTCTCACATTAATCTAAAATTAAACTCTATATATAAATAAACAAGTAATGCTTTTACACCCAAATTAAATATGACACAATGCTCCTTTTTAACAAAATTGGCTGTACATTTATGAAATGTTAATTATTGTTTTAGCTTCTCAAAAATGGACACGCTGGGACAATACTTTTGAGTTCCCAATTTTATAAAATAAAATTAGTATGATTAGTTTATGTAAAAAAAGTAAACATGATTAAAATAAGTAAAAGAAGGCAAAGGACAATGTTAATTAAATCTGTCGGCATTTGCACGCCCATTAAAACAGAGCTCTGAACTCAACATTGTAGGCGGGTGCATGAAGGAGTATCATTTATTCATTTTCATCATGCCCCTTCTATAAAACATTTAAATAATGAATTTATATAAAATCACTTATTAAACATTTTTTTTGTCTATATTTTTTATGGTTTTTAGATTCGGACAGATCATTAAATCGGTAAAGGCAGCGATTTATGGATTTAAAGTTTAACCAAATTAAATTAGCGATCGAATCGAATTTTCTTAAAATATGTGAAAATACTAAATATTTTCAATAATTTGATATTAAACATGTAATATAAGATATACCCCCACAAAAATTAATAATATTAAATAAAATACTTCATAATTTAAAGTTATATTTTCAAATAAAAATAAACACAAGATAATAACTAATATAATCTAGTGAAAGAATGCACCGAACTGTATATTGTATAGATTGGATTAAAAAAATTAAAAATTTTAATTTATGATATATAAAAATTTTACATTAAAAGAATTAAAGTTTATACACAACATGTAAAATAAAAAAATTATATATCCATTCAATATAAATTTTAAGCAAAGAACTTAGAGTTAATGTTATTTAAAAAATTTAAATCTTATTTCATTATAAAAAAATATTTAAAATTGTAATTGAAAGAAATATTTCAAACTATATGAAATAAAAAAATAAATATATTTCTTATGATTTTTATAATAAAATATTATTAAAATAATTTAAAAATTAATAATATATAATATAAAAGTATAAAATAGGAAGATATTATCACTTGTGTGTGGTAGCTTAATTGATAAAGCATGTATGAAACATATGTTAGAGGTTTTGTATTCAATACTCACTAACAACACTTTTAAAAATATATATTTTAAGTGAACCGAGAACCGGTCACCGGTCGAACTGACCGATTCAACCAGCTGTTGATCAATTCTTGACTATGTCCAGAATTTAGTAAAACTGAATCGAACTAGACACCAATTACGATTCAACCCGGTCCAACCAATCGGCCGAGGTTTCAAAATCACGATATTTTTGTTTCAAAATTATTAACATATGATAATTTGGATGTTAGGTTTAATTTTAGTTCATGTAAAGACAACGTAAATTTTGAAAGTGTTAAACATGTGAAACTTAAACTTAATAGACTTGTATTAGATTTTAATATTCACTATATAAATTTTTATATTCATATACTAGCAGTAATATTGAATTTCTACCCAAGGGGTAGCCGGCCCTGACAGGCTCTGAAAAATTCATTTTCGATCGAATTTTTTTAAAATTATATATATAATTTTAATATAAAAAATTCATACCTTTTTAACATACACGCACGCAAATCATCATGACTACTCATAAACCTAACATTACGGTTAAAAATTTTCATCACTGCAGACTTTTCATTATAAGTTGTTTCATTATATTTTCTGATAACATAGAATACAAATTTGAAATAGGATAAGTATGTTCCCTAATCTCTTAAAATTGCAGAAAATATTAAAATAAAGAACATTTATTAATCTAAACTTTCGAATATAATATAAATATCAATTAATAATTAATTCAAGACTGAGAGAAAATTTTATCTTAGGATAATTAGGTGGTTATAATTCTCATCTGAATTATAGTTGTTTAGATTTTTTTCTTTAGCATTTGGTTGGAATTTTTGATAAGGTTGTTTGGATCTTTTTTTGTTGTTTAATAGAAGGGCAATTAAGCAGCTTTTATCAGCATTTTTTCCTTAAAAGCTCTGATGATTAGGCGACTAGGATTCTCCAGATTTTCTCCACCGGCGTTTTTGACAAGGCTTCTCCTTCGGACAGTAAGGTGATTAGGCGGCTTCCACCGGCATTTGGCAGGCTTTTCGGATATCGGTTTTTTTTCGACAGGAGGGTGATTGGCGGCTAGGGTTCGGTTTGGCCGACATTTCGACTAAGGGTCGACGGTTTGTTTCCCGCATTTCTTCTATCGGCGCCGTTCCGGCAATCCTTGGAGGGTCCATGCGCTCCTCCCCTTTTGCTTGCTTTTACCGGCAGTTTGGCGGCAGTTTTCAATAAGGGTATCAGATTTTTTTGTCCTTTAGCGTTCATCGTTGTCTGCGGAGATGCACAGGTCCTTTTCGGGTAGTAGTAATTGCTAGGCGATGTTATTCATCATCATTACCGTTAGGACTTATCATCTCAGCCTTCGCTGGATTGACTATGGTTTACCACTAGATTCTTCTTCCCGCCGTTCACTTCTGCTATGGATCTTTAAATCATTAGATTCACACTCTATTAGGATTGAGATCCTTGGTTCATTATTATTCCAGTGCAATTAGCTTTAATGATTTTATTTTCCTTTTCTTTTATTTTATATGCTATTGTTATTTTTTTTTCTTTTTCTTTTTAATAAATGGAGCCGATTTTTTATCGAGCTCGATCTTTACTTAAAGCTGAACTTTCGAATAGAAATTTACAACTTAAAATTTTACCAAAAAGAGCCTATAAATAGGCATTGAAACTTAAACATTAAACCATAACAGTAAAAAAACATGGAGCAGTGATCAGTAACTAAAGTGGTTAGCTCACCACTAACATAATAAATATAAATCAAAGCATTATCCCTGAAAATTTTCTACATCTAAAATATCTTAACAAATAATTAAAATTATTGTTGACAAAGTAGTCATATTATTAAACATAAGAGGAAGAGTGCTAGCTGAGTTTATTTTATCTTATAATATTTTAAGTAGATAATATAAACACAACTAATGTAATAATTTCAGAAAATAATTGACAGTTTGCTTTCAAGTGTGTGACACTTTTCACATTTCCACAAATACCAACAAAAGAACAAGTTATATATATATATATATATATATATATATATATATATAAATAAGAGAATCTATGGTACACTTAATTATAAGATCATGTATCGAGGCTTTTATTTTATATTATAATTTAGTTTAGTTAAGTCTATTTCAATTCAGTTTAGTTATGCGTAGTTATAAATTTATACTGAAATAAATTAAGTTCAGTTCAATCAAATTTAATTCAGTTTAATTCATAAAATTACAGTTAAAAATAAGCTGAGATTAATTTTAATGGAATGTATGAATGTTTTCAATACGTCTATAAAATGGTTACTTTTTATCTTCCTATCAAATTACTAATCGTGGGGAGATGAGATCTACAAATGACAAAACTATAGCACATCTATATATAAATCAATCAATCAATGAGTAATTTGTAATTATTTGCGATTGTTGGGTCATGCACTTACTTAGACTATTACATTTGTATTCATTAAAGATAAGATTGTTAGACATAAGAATTAATTAATAATAAATATGGAAAAATAATTTAATATAGAATGGCATATATCACGTGTGCATTGGTACAATTAGGAATAGTTATTTTTTTTGTAATTTAAGGTTAATATGGTTATGTGTGTGCCATGATAGAGGGGACACTTTGGTGTTCTACGATCTTTGTTTGTGTTTCTTGGTCGGAGAAGTATTAATTAATTATGTTTTATCCTTTGTTTTATTATAATTTTAATTATTTCGACGGAATTATATATATAAAATAAAGCGATTGATCATTGCAATATGGATTAAAAAAATGAAACCCATATTAGTTTAATTATTTTTTAGAAAATGTTCTATTACCCTTATATTAAATACTAAAAAAAATTCTCCTTATATAACTCGAACTTGCAATGATCAAAAAGTAGTTTAATTTGAGCCTATGATAAATTGGTTAATAGCTACTTATAAATGATAAATCAACTCAAGTAAACATGCAAAGAAACATGACCTATGAAACAAGTAATAATTAAACGCATGAATACATTGGCTATTTTCTTTTCAATTTATAATAAATAGTTATATTGAACTAAATTAGATTAAATTAAAAATATTAAATTGAACCAAAAATTAAGTTAAATTTAATTGGAAGATAATTAATAATATAAATAATAAAACTCCAAAATATATATTAACATACTAATGAAAATATTCAATTATATTTTAAATAATACTATATTATAATAAAATCAAGTATTAAATATTAATTACAATAGTAATTAAAATTATCATTATGGTAATTATATTTTTATTTTATCATAACATTTTTTTAGATTTTTTAATTCTATTATTATGTACATAAGTAAAAGATAATAAAAATAATAGTAATTAATCTTATTATTATAAAAAAATATTAATTTATCTTTTTATTCATTATAAATTAAATTATTCATTATAAAAATGAAAATTAGTAAATTTACTATTAGTTACATTTTTATTATTCGAGTTTAGTAATAGTAATTAACGATATTGATCCTGTAAATGAATATTGTAATCGGACAGAATTGAATGAAATTAAATTGAACTGAATTAAATTGTATTGAATTAAATGATGAATAAGTTGAAAAAATATATTCAAAAAGGTGTTTTTGCATCAATAGCTAATTGAAAAATTAATACAAATTATTATTTAAAATTGTGAATAATTTAAAATTAATATAATTTATAAAATATATTAAAAAAACAAAACCGATACAATGGTGTAATAGATAAAATAAGGGGAGAGTTCAAATATTTAATCAATTAGTTGACTTTCAACCCACATTTATTCGTAAATATCATATGTAATTTTTTTAAAATGAAACCCACTTTTTATTTTTTACATATATAGAATATTATTTAAAGAAGTGATGCATGTTTAACAATTTAATTTTTTAAGTTGATGCACAAGTTTAATTTTGCATCTGCACTTTGAGGACCAAATTATACAATATAATATGTTAAAAATTGGTATAAGTGTGAACTAGAGAAGATGCAGGCAGAGAAGTTGTGCTATATATAGCTTAAAGATCAAGAGTGGTGACGTGGAGGCCTACAAAACTCCACATTGCTTGATTAATTAAATCAACTTAATTAATCAACAATGATACTAGTACATTTGTTAATCAGTATAATTGAGTTTTTTAGGTGTTTCGTGGGAACTTTACTTTGACTATATTCAGATCTGGTTCGGGTCATGTATTTAATTATGGTGGGTGAATCTTTCAATAAGAATTTTTTTATATTTAATAAAACTCAAACTCAAAATCTTACTTAAACGATACGAAATCAGATCAATTTTTATTGATTATAATTGAGTTTCTTCACAGAAAACAATTTAATTAGGAAAGATCTATGCTTAGTGTTTCCCCCTTAATCCAAACACTTGTTTTTAATCATTTCTTATGTGGCTTTTTGAAAGGATAGTGCACCCTTATTCATTTTCCTATTCATTTTCAAAATTAAATTTATTTTGCTTTGCTATTTTGTCCATTTGTTGTTCATACCTCTATATTATTATTAATTGTGATTAGTTAGCCAATACATACTATTTCCACCCACGCTTTGTTTTTTCCTTAGTTTAATTTTTTATCACGAAATATGTTGTTTTCAATTATTATTGACATTTACTTCTTTTTTATGATTATAGAATTAGAAGAGATTATTTATTGAATTTGTAACCTCTAATTTATACGATTTAAATTTATTGTCTGTAATTGTGTGTCCCTTTTTATATTCTCTATTCAGATTTTACCATGTTTTATATTTTATTACTTAATTTTATATTTTAAGATTTTTTTTCCAATTTTTTTTTCTCTCCTACGTGTACACATAATAAAATCTAAATGGCAGTAAATTTAAATCTTTATTTATACATAAGATGTGTACCAATTAAACTATACTTAAATTAAAAAAAATAATTTTAAATATAAAGATTTTAAATCATTAGACGATCGAGATAAGTACTTGAATATTTAAGTAACACATTAATCAATTGATTAGTTAGTGTCTAATCTACTTCACTCCACTCAATTGTGGTTAATTCACTTTGACTCAATTATTTCTTACAACTAATTAAAAAAAGTAAACTTTAAATCAGAGTTCCAAAATTTTCAAGCTCAATTTATCTGACGGTGAATTGATCAATCTGTTTAATTTATTCAATTAACAATTAAAGTTGAAAGCATAAAATTTTCTAAAGTTAAGTTGATGCTCAACATCAATACTTATTTTTTGAACAAAAAAAAATTGCTTTCTTCGGTGGGAATTATATTAGAAAATTGCTTGCGTCTTGCCCGATGTATTGGGGATGTATGTTTAAAGTTTGTTAAAAACTTTGTAAATCATACATCGTAAATTAATTAGACTAACTAATTTTTTTGTCATACAGGAATAATGAAATAGTTGCATTCTGTCGCGTAATTGAATTTATTTGATAAAATACAATTTCATTTTTAATAATAAAAAAGTCAATAGATATAATTGTGATTAAACGTTGAAATTTGAATTTATAGTTTTTAAGAGTATATGATCCATTAAATTTTAAATATTTAAATTTAATTAAAGGTTTATATTGTTCTAAAAAATCAGAAACTTTTATGGTCATAATGATCCATAGCACTTACAAGCAATTTGGCAACTTACGAATGGTCCAGTCCAACTTTTTTTTTTATACATATAAAGCACGAATAATGGAGAGAGTTTGTCTATGTCATTACTATTTATATTTCAATCAAAATTAAATGGAACTATATATTATATAGTTATTGGCCACTTATTGAGGATGCCAAAGCCTACCAATCATCACAACTATAACATCAACTGTATGTTTTTTCTTTTGACCTTTTCTCTTCATTATCTTATTTTCAAACTTATACTTATTGGGTTTTTAGATAAATAAACAATGAAATTTGTAATATATATATATCCTTACAAAAATAAAATATGAAAGAAAAGGATAAAAATATAGAAAAAAACGGATTCAAATCTGTTGTCCTCAAATTAATATTCTGATCTATGTCTTTTCATTCATCATTTGAAATGTGTTATATTTATAAGAGAGATAAATTGAAAAAGAATAAAATAATAATAAAAATAGAGACGTGTCAATATTTAAATGAAGGACATGAAAAAAAGAACATATTTAAATTCGAAAAAATATGTCAAAATTCAAACAAAATTACCTACTCCATGAGCAATTTCTAGCTTAATTGTTGCGATAAAATCATTATTGAATTTTGTAATTTACCAAAATATTTCCTTATCAAACAAAAAAACCTATAATTATTTTTTTTGTAATAAAAAACCTATAATTATTTGGTTATCAAAGTTTTTAGTTACTATATCATAATTATTGCTTAACAAATTTCATTGTGTTAATTCAATTTTGAAGACACATACATTTTAATTTTAACTTATTGATATTTCACATCATGAACAAATAAAATGGGACAATATTTTATTTCGATCGCTATTCACCGCTCCCTTTTTACGTTTACCTTCTCAGTAATGACAAAAATATCCCTATTAACATATTAATTAAAATTATATACTGTAAATATATTATAAGATAAATACATATCAATTGATTTTGTGTTACATGGATAAAAATATACATATGTGTGTTAGAATTATTTTATAATAATTCATAAATTTTAGGCTAAATATATAAATATTAAATGTATATGGTAGTCATAATAAATACTCAAAATAAGTTTGTGATCAAATTCAGAAATATTGACTATTAAGGTGTCAATTTGGTCATAGGAAGAGAGTGTAGGGCCGCTGTATAAATTTTGTTTTGTTGAAGGGCCAAAACAGAAATTCGTCAATTCAGTTTTCTTTAAATAGGCGGTTGGTCCTCAGAAGAATGATCGTTATTATCATACGTTTTATATACAACAGTTCCCTTCGGTTTTGCGATCGGATCTTCCAAAAGACTATTCAATCCTTAGTTAATCGACAATTCATTTAAATCGAGATTCTATGATAAAGGTACGCTTCCGTTTATATTTTTGTCTTGATGAATCAATATGAACGATCCTCGATTATTTCGGTTTCGGGAAATCCTATTTTCAGTGTGTTCATTTGTACCATTAAACACAACCATCTAATATTCCTCACGGTTTATACTAAACTTATTTAATAGAAATCCTTATATTCTTGTGGCAAAAGCTTAGCCTAGTAGTTGAGCCTTGAAGTTGTGATCCTTAAGGTCACAGGTTCGAGTTCACATACAAGTGGGGAGGGATGTAGTTTTTCTTTGTTATTATACGCCTAATGAGACATTTTCTTAAAAAAATCCTTAAATTCTTATTTTTAATCACTAAAAATTCAATGTATACAATTCATCTTTAAGTTTTAAATTAGAAATGCTTGTTTTGGATGAATAAATGGTCCAGAGGTTGCCAAAAATTCAAAACTCCCAACTAGATTCACATCTCATGGCTCATCTCACTGTAAAGTTGCAAAATAAATTAATAGACTTAAAAAAGTCCAAGATTAATATCAAAACTAGGTGCCAAATTCAATTCAAACATCCTAAAAGGAAAAATAAATTAGTGGAATTAATTGATTTAAACTTTAAAAGAAAGAGGTGCAAAGTTCAATAAGTAATTGACAATAGCTCAACTTAAAAATTTCAATTGGGCAATACACGATCATTTCACATTACTGGTTCATACAATTTTAAATATACATTTTTTGCAATATTTTTTTTATTAAATGGCCCTCCTAAAAATGTTAGTGCAGGAGTTTAGTAAGTGAAAAGAGTAATTATATTATATACTTCAAAATATCTTTAATTAATCAGCGTGAAATCAATTTGGTTTATAAAGTCAAAATTTCACTCTATTAACGAGTAGAACTGAAACCGAATATGCCTGAATTCAGTTGGACTTGTGAGTGAAAATGAGTGGGCTTAGCTCGGCTCGAAGTTCGTTGAACTAAAAATATTAAAGCTCGACCGAGCTCGTAAAAAATTCGGCTCGAGTTCGACAATTTAGGAGCCTAAACGAGTCTAATTTTCTCAAATCAAATTCTTAAATATTACTTATAATTCAAATATATAATCTGAAAAGACTTAAAGTTAGAGTTTAATTTATTAATTAGAATAGCATGGAGCCACTTAACCTAGAATCAAGCACATAATATTTTACTCAAATTATATATATATAATAACACCATATATTAAAAAATTGCTCAGTAAAAAAATTATACGAACATGTTTATAAGCTTTTTCGCCGAACTTTAGAAAGTTTAGCTTCATTTATCAATATTTCGAGCTAATCTCAAACTCGAGTCGAGTTTTAACCGAGCCAAATCTCAAATTATTTGCGAGCCATTAGACTTCTTAACACCCCTCCTCCATCATTTGCCAATTAAACTCTTGGATGGAGTATTTTCAGGCAATCATTTTACACTTTCATAGCTAATTGTATAGTATTATTTTTCGAAGTTTTGGCCATATATAACTTTCTTTTAATGTGACAATGTATTCAAATTTCACTAAAATATTACACAAAGATAGAATGCATGTCCAAAGTTATATTAATAGCATTATTGGAATTAAGTTATATTACTAATATTTAACTAATTTTTGTAAATTGATAATACATATTAAGGACTTTGGAATAATATTTATTAAATGAAGGGGCCAAAGGAAATAGAGGGGAAAATAAAGATATAGATTAAATTGAGGGTGACAGGATCAACTGTTAAGCGTAGGTTGGCTTAGCCTAAGCCTTCGATTTGTCAAAAGCTAACCGGGTTTCAAGGCCTTAATGAAGTTGACCATTCCACTTCATTTTCTTCTTAATTTCATATATATCCATCTCACTCCAACTTGCTTGAATTCATTTTCTTCTTAATTTCATATGAAATTCCAGTCGCATATAGATTCGTTTCTAATTGTCATAAATTTAAATGACAAAAAAAAATTAAGCTAATAGGTGAGGTTATTTATAGCGGTACTCTCACGCACATAAATGCCATTATATTTTATGTTTAATTCAATTTACAAACAAAACTCTATCAGGATTCAAACACTTGAGCTAGCTATCGGTATAAGCGACTATGATATCATATTATGCGACCAAATAGGCCCAAAATTTAATACTTTTCGGGGCACTGACTGCGTATTAACTAGCAATTAATGCTACTTAAATAAAGGTTTTAGTTTAATGGATTTTCTAAAGAAGGAGTAAGGAGATATGTTTGTCGGCCGGAGCAAAATATTAACCTAAGTCCGATCCAAGCCCATAATTTAAAATTTTGGGCTCGGATCGGATTATTAAGTCTTTTTTAAATCTGACCAATGACCATATATAATTTTCTTCTTTTAATATTTTTTAAACTAAATTGAAAAAAAAATTTCAATATCAATATATCTAAATTTGCAATATAATTACATTTTTTAAAAAATTCTTTCATATATATATATAGTTAAAAATCAATAAGAAAAAATATGAAATTTATAAAAAATTATTAATATAGTAAAAATATAAAATAAATATAATTTTTATTTATTGAATTGAACTTTAGTGTCCATATAAAAATCAATTTACGAACTCAAACCAAATAATATAATAAAACTAATGTCTAAATCTAATCTATTTGAATAGGCTCGAACCGAGCCTAATAAATAGTCCGGCCTACAAATAGCGTAATTAGGCTTCTCATCTTTCTCTATCTTGGCTTTTCCAAAAAGAGTTGATTCGGTAACTAATAATTACGCATATCATAAACTAATAATATTAGGATTTATTATTAATATATTTTCTTCAATTCACCGTCCCCTTTCGGAAGCGTATTTGAACCAAACAAGGATTATACTAATTTACAGCTAGTTAATGCCATCTTATCTTCTTATAATTTCTTTTGACCTATTTTTTAAATATAAAAATAAAATAAAAATATGTTGACCTGTTTGAAAAGCATGCGTATTTTTCTCGAGTCTTGATGTATCCGTTAGGTATAAATATATTATCTTTCTTTTCTTGTTACAATTTTTCATCCTATATTTCAACAATTGGATGAAAGGGTGTGCCAATTATTATAAGAAATTATTTAAATTCATTGCACTTGAACTAGTATGTCACAATAATTATAGTACCCCAAAATATAAAAATTATCTAATTTGAAAGTACTTAATCACTAATTAACATAAACACAAGTAGCTAAATTACTAAATAGTTAAATTAATCTGAGAATAATAGAGAAGCCGCCTAGACAACTAATAAAAAATTTGACTAGCACCCTTTTATCTTATACATAATCATAAACGCGTGCTTTTACAACCAAATTTTACAGCTATTTGTTGGTGAAATTTCAGAATTTGGGCTGAGTAGAAATTAGGGTTGAGCTGAAATTTGAGCTGAGTTGAAAATGGGTTGACCTGTTTTTGGCTTAGTAGAATTGAGCTGACCTAGTCTCGGTTGAGTAGGATTGGGCTGACTTAGTCTTGACTGGGTAAATTTTTGGGCTGACCTAGTTCGGCTGACTAAGATTCAATTTGAGTAAATTTCTGGGTAATTTAGAAGTAGAAATTAAACGTTAGGAAATGCTAGTCGAGCCGTGAAAAGGTTCACTATCCTTAAAGGATACGTGATAGTTCCTTTCAAGATTAAACAACTTCGCGAAGTTCGATTTGAGCTTGGAGACAAGAATCAGAAATCCTAGTATATATCAAAAAAAGAGAAGGGAGAATAAAAAGGATTGCAGTAATTTGGTGTAAAAAAACCGAAACACTCACATGCTTGTTATAGGTAAAGAAAATAGCCGTTGAAAACATAGAATGAAATGTCATTAAAATAGTAACCGAAGTTGTTGGTGATTTTAGTTCTCATTAAAACATCGGTTATTTTCTCAACAAAATAATAAAATAGTTCCAAAAATTATCAAAATCCTTGGGGGGACAAATCCACCGACTCTCGAGAGCCCACCTAACCTCTCACACGACTTAGCAAACTCATATGTAACATTTCATATAAAGAACGTATTCAATTTTGGCTATTTCTACTAAGCATACGTAACTATGTTGGTCTCTAGTTCTATTTAATTTCATTCAAATTTTAACAGTGTAAATTGTTTTCTTGTTTTATTTAGTAACTGTTATTAAACAAAACTACTTGTTTTTGTCAAGCGTGCTCTTAGTCCACTAATTACTGAAGCAGTTATTAAGAACTCTGCTTTGTTTGAAAAAAAATACTTACATAAAATACATAAGGAAGCTTATGTTTAAGCATATATGTTCTCACCTCTAGTGAATTTATAAAAATTGAAATTAAATTTCTGATTATAAAGCCAAAAGAACGGTCAAAATTATGTTAATTCAGTTGTAGTGTGGTGGTAATTATATAATCATCTAACAAGTTTAGAGATATTATAAGGTTAATTAAGAGTAAAAACAACTAAAAAAAATTAAAATCCAACATTTTCGTGTTCAACATGAACAATAAATATTTAAGTTTTAGAAACTATCAATTAATATCCAAGATTTACAGAAAAGAGTATTTTTATAATATAGATAAGACTAAATGTGTGTCATGTAGCAGATTTGAACTACATCCAGGATAAGTGGGTATTTTTCTTTCTATTTCAAATAAAAAAATTAATATCCAAAATTTACACATATGAGTTTTTATAACATAGATAAGACTTCGTTAGTATGCACATTGTCTTAAACTAAAGTATTTCATAAAAAAAAGTATTAAAATCTTTTATTTTGGGTAGATTATGCTATTCGCTGCACAATTTTCATACGTTTTAAGTGGAGTTTTTCAAACCTTATATGCATTAGCAATTGAGAGTTTTCATTCAACACATGAAAAGGAATTATACTGTACAAATACTATTTTAAAATTAGCTATTATCATCGATAAGGATTAGTTAAGGTGGTAAGCGACTTAATATCGCTTAAGTAAGATTTTGACCTCGAATCTTAGTTAATATAAAAAATTCTTATTGAGAGATTCACCCACCACAACTAAATATATAATTCAGATCGAATCTAAACTTAACCAAAATAGAGTTTCGATAAATCATATGCTATGCTACATTAATTGTACCAATACCTTTCCTAGTTAGATTTTACACCAGGGGAGCGTAGATACGGTTGATGACGTGCCTGAACACGTGTTGGTCGCCGGCTTTATTTTCCACACATTTTAATTGACCAATATATATAAACTATCTAGGACCGTATCTACTACATATTCTTTTCCTAAGTCATTGTTAATTATAACAAAAACCCACTTTACATTTACATTGGATTTAGGATTTGTCCTTTCAGGTAGGGAAATGAGTATTTGATTTGATTTGAGTCCTGTATATTTTCTATTGGATATTGAATATATACCCTCTTTAGCTTATAGGGTATGAATACCAATTGATCATATTAAAGTAGGTATATTTTTTGAGGTTGTCCATTCTTTATTGGTTCTTCATTACCTATATATTATACGTGTTACTATCCTCAATTATAAAAAAGAATGTTATGATTTTACTATAGACTATGTTTCTATTCAATCAAATACCATTTTGTTATTTTGTACTTCTTTCTATTGATACGATAGATTGTTGATGTTACTATTATAAGATTTAACTCGATACAATAAAAGAACTATAAACACTCTAAAATTGTGGGGCCCTATATAAAAATATATATTTTAAAATATATTAATTAAATTTAAATTTTTTAATTAACTTCATTATATATAAAAAAATATAATAAATATGATCAAAGTTAAAAAGTAAAATTGTGTATTGCGATGAAATATAAATATAATATTAAAGCCTGATAATTTTAGGGCCCCTAATATTTTGGCGCATATGCAATGACCTAATTGGCCTCTACTGTAAGGCCAGCCACTGGATACACTATAGAAATTTGATGAAAAAAGGTTATTATATCTTAGGTAACTAAGGAGGATCACTAGATTAGCTCATACTTAACAATGAATGTGAATTTTTTTTTTATAAACCACATATATACTCAGTTAATCTATTCAAGATTTAGTGTTCGTTTATTACTCGTTTTCGAAGTGCATTTGAATTTATCGTAAACATTTTTATATATTTGATAGTAATTTTTTTGTGAAATGTACTAAAATTAATTATGAATATATTCAGACCTAAATGAAATGAATTATGCATTTGTAATTGATTTTGACGTTCATAGTCAACTATAAACTCAACGTGGCAGTTTTAAAAAAATTAGTATGCGCATTATATATATTGAAATCTAGCCAACAAGGTAGCAACAACAAGGTAGCAACGAAAGGGGACATCTAGCCAACAAGTCATGTGATTTACTAATAATAAGATGTAGCTCGGTTGGTAATACAGATTGAGTAAGTTAAAGAAGAGTAATATTTAAATTTCATTAAATATATTTGTTGAGAGGGGTGAATAGCCTCAACTGTATCAAAATCCCGAACAAGATTATATCAACAAAAATGCTTATAAATATTAAAAAAAGTTATGATTGTTGGAAATTGACTATATATATATATATATATATATATATATGCAAGGAAATTATAACAATAATAAAGAAGGCAGAGAGAGAATTTGAGAGAACCTTTTATTTCTTATATCTGATGTATATATCAAATAAAGAAATTGAATTCCTATTTATAGAGAAATCCAACGGTAAATAAGTAAGAAACATATTACATCAAATATTAATGACAAGTAGAAAAGTAGAAAATATATTATATCAAATACTAATGACGTGGACCCCACATGAATTATATAACAGTCGCCTGTATAGTAACAGGCGGCTTACGTCAATTATTCAACACTCCCCTTTGATGTATCATCTGCTGCGAATGGGACACTGTCTCGTTAAAAACCTTACTAAGAAAAAATCATGTGGGATAAAAACCTCAGTTAAAGGAAAAAAGAGTACAGTGTTCACCCCCTCTGTTCGCGAGTTAATTAGAGATCCTTAAGCCGACGCATTCCAATGTTGTAAATCAATTTCTTGAAAGTCGAGGAAGGTAAAGCCTTGGTAAATAAATCTGCTAAATTGTTACAAGAGCGGATTTGTTGAAGACTAATTTCACCATTCTTTTCTAGATCATAAGTGAACAAAAATTTTGGGGAAATATGCTTTGTTCTGTCTCCTTTAATAAAGTCTTCGTTCAATTGACCAATATAAGCAGCATTATCTTCATATATTATCATCGGATCTTCCTTGATTATAACTTTTTCACATGCTTCTTGAATATGTTTGATTAATGATCTCAACCACACACATTCACGACTTGCCTCGTGAATTGCTATTAACTCCACATGATTTGAGCAAGTAGCTGTAAGTGTTTGTTTAGTCGGTCGCTAAGATATAGTTGTTCCTCCATATGTGAATAAATAGCCCGTCTGAGATGGAGGTTTGTGTGGGTCGGATAAATAACACGCATCCTCATATCCAACTAATTTAAGCTTAGACTCATATGAATAAAATAAGCCTAAATCAGTAGTTCTTCAAAGGTAGCACATTATATGTTTAATTCTATTCCAATGTCGTCTTGTAGGTGCAGCGCTGTATCTTGATAATAAATTAACAGAGAATGCAATATCTGGTTTTGTGCTATTAGTAAGATACATCAAAGCACCTATTGCGCTTAGATATGTTACTTCAGGACTGAGAACTTTTTCATTATTTTATATAGGACGAAAAACATCATTTTTCACATAGAGTGATCGTACAACCATTGGGTTACTCAATGGATGTGCTTTGTCCATATTAAATCGTTTCAGGATCTTTTCTGTGTAGTTTCATTGACGCACTAAAATTCCTTTTTAAGGAGCTCAATTTACAAACCAATACACAATTTTGTCTTTCCAAGATCTTTCATCTCAAATTCTTTCTTTAAAAAATCAACTGCTTTTGGAATCTCTTCTAGAGTTTCAATAATATTCAAATCATTAACATAAATTGAGATGATAGTAAAATTAGATCCTAATTTTCTTATAAAAACACATGGACAAATTGGATCATTTTTATATTCTTCTTTCAATAAATATTCACTGAGACGGTTATACAATATAAGCCCAAATTATTTTAATCCATATAAGGATCTTTGTAACTTTATCGATTAAAGTTTTCGTTTGCCATATTATTCTGACAGTTTTAATCCTTCAGGGATTCTCATATAAATATCATTATAAAGCGAACCATAAAGGTAAATTGATACAACATCCATCAAGCGCATTTGTAAATTTTCTTCCATTGCAAAACTAATAAGATATCTAAAAGTTATTACATCCACCACCGGATAATATGTCTCCTTATAGTCTATTCCAGGTCTTTGGGAAAAACCGTGTGCAACTAATCTGGCTTTATACCTTATTATTTCATTTTCTCATTTCTCTTTCTAATAAAAACCAATTTATTACCAACAAGTTTTACGTCGCCGTGGTGTTCGAACTACTGGTTCAAATACTATGCGTTTTTCAAGAGAATTCAGCTCTGCTTGAATTGCTTCTTTCCATTGTTGCCAATCATTTCTACTTTGGCATTCTTCAATAGATATTGGCTCATGATTCACATTTTTATTTTCAATATTGATCGCAACATTATATAAAAAAATATGGCCTATAACTATTTTATTGCGATTTCATCTTCTTTCAGTATTGATATAATTTATTTGAATTTCTTCATTTTCAATAGCTTCAGGTATTTGCAGTTCAAGTGCTTGCACTTCTTGTGGAAGTGTATTTATATTTATATTCTCAATGGGAATATCTTCATTATCAACAACTCTCCTCCTTTTAGAATTTTGATTCTTTGAACCAATACGTCGTCCACGCTTCAAGCGTGTTGATGTATTATCCGTAGGTTGTTATTTGGGAATCTCAATACTAATTGGCGCATTTACTGCTGGTATATGCGATTTCGTTACTCTTTTAGGATTAACGAGTGCATCAAGCAATCGATTTGCTAAATTTTGAAGATGGATTATTCTCTGAACTTCTAGTTCAGAATCATTTGATTTAGGATCCATATGAGAAAGTGATGAAGCATTCCATATTATTTTCTTTTCCAAAATTAGGCACTTATTCTCTCCCCCTAATTTTGGGAAATTGCTTTCATCAAAATGACAATCTGCAAATCATGCAGTAAATGTATCGTCAGTTAATGGCTCAAGATATTTAATTATTGAAGGGGGTTCATAGCCAACATAAATTCCTAATCTCCTTTGAGGACCCATTTTAGTCCTTTGTGGTGGAGCTATAGGCACATATACCGCGCAACCAAAAACTCTGAGATGAGAAATACTAGGCTCATGGCTAGAAGCTAATTATAATGGACAATGATCATGATAACTTACTGGTCTTAAACGTATAAAAGATGTTGCATGTAATATTGCATAACCCTAAACTGTAGTAGGGAGATTTGTTCGCAAAATTAGCGGTCGTGCAATTAATTGCAAATGTTTAATAAATGATTCTGCTAGACCATTTTATGTATGAACATACGCTACAGGATGTTCAACTTTTATTCCAATCGACATACAATAATCGTTAAATATTTTGGATGTGAATTCTCCAGCATTATCAAGACGAATTGATTTAAAAGGATAATCAGGAAACTGTGCCCATAATCTTATAATTTGGGAAAGTAACCTTGCAAATGCCGTATTTCGTGAAGATAATAAGCATACATGTGACCACCTAGTTGAAGCGTCAATTAGAACCATAAAATATCTAAATGGTCCACATGGTGGATGAATTGGTCCACATATATCACATTGTATGCGCTCTAAAAATGATGGCGATTCTATTCCAACCTTACTTCTGGAAGGTTTTATTATTAATTTTCCTTGCGAACAAGCAACACAAAATAATTCATTATTTTGAAGAAACTTCTGGTTCTTCAATGGATGCCCATGTGAATTTTCAATAATTTTTCTCATCATTACCGAATCAGGATGATCTAGTCGATCATGCCAAATTTATAAGTATCTGAATCTATAAACTTCTGGTTTATAGTTAAATTGGCCTCAATCATATTAATATATGTGTAGTATAAGCCAATGAAAGAGTATAAAATTTTTTAAGTATACATTTCTTACTTGAAATTATTTTTGTAACATAAAGACGTTCTTTATTGTCTACGCTCACAGTTTCAATATGATATCTATTTCTGTGAGAATTCGGGGAAAATAATGCATTATTCATAATAAATTTCTGTGAGAATTCGGGGAAAATAATGCATTATTCATAATAAGTTTTGTTCCCCTTTGTAATATAATACTAGCTCTTCCGGAGCCTTCAACCATTTTTGTTTCTCCCGATATTATGGTAGCAATTGTTTCACCCCTTTTAAGAGTAGAAAAATATCTTGCCTCTTTGAGATTCTGATTGAAGTGCTTCATCAAAATGATGGCGGAGAAAAACTAGAGCTATTACCTTATACTGAGGTGCAATATTATTACTTTCAATAATATTATTTTTAAGATCCATTGATTCTAGATGCATTTCTGCATCCAGCATCCAAGTAAGATAATTTTTTTTCGATACATCAGGAGGAGTAAAGTCCAAACTTTTGATATTAGATATATTAAGAATTATAGGTATAATATATATTTATAGAAAATAAAATAATTACGCCTTACTTTGGATTTATTTGGTGATATCCTTGATTGATAGAGCAAGCTCGTGCAGATAACGTGTTGGAAATTGACTATATATGCAAGGAAATTATAACAATAATAAAGAATGCAACGCAGAGAATTTGTGAGAAACTTTTATTTCTCATATCTGAGGTATATATCAAATGAAGAAATTGAATTCCTATTTATAGAGAAATCCAACGGTAAATAAGTAAGAAACATATTACATCAATTATTAATGACTGGTAGAAAAGTAGAAATATATTATATAAAATATTAATTGCGTTGACCCCACATCAATTATATAACAGTCGCTTCCATAATAACAGGCGGCTAATACATCAATTATTGAACAATGATGTGATTTCTGATATAGGCTTGGCTTTAGAAGAAGTAAGTGCTTGATATTTATCAGTATTTTGAAAATCGGGCTAGGCGGTCGCCTAGGCGGCATTTTTCATAACACCGTCGCGATTTTAGGTAGTCGGGCGGTCCTAGGCGGTTGACCGATTTAGGCGGGGCTAGGAGGTCCAAGGCGGGGCTAAGCGGGTCTTTTGTTTTAAAAATCGGCCTAGGCGGCTGTCTAGGCAGCACCTAGGCGGGATTTTTCAGAACACCAATTGTAAAACATGATTTAAATTATTTTTTTTTATATTTTATATTATTATAATTTATTTTTTAACTGAATTTATATTTTTATATATTAAAAAATATTTAAAAAATAAAAATACAAATTGGCCTAACTCCCGCCTAGGTTCTGCCTAAGCCCCGCCTAATGTTTTGAACCCTCAACCACCCGACTAACGTCTAACACTTTTTAAAACATTAATATTTATTCAATTATATTTTTTATTGCATTTTTTTACATCTAGCGATTATTACAAATGTCCGTTACAGTATTAAACATTTGATTTCAATTGTTTCAATAACAAAAAATTATTTGTAACAACAAAAAAAAAAAACCTATCAATAACTACTACAACATTAAAGGTGAGTGTGAAGGTGTCTCTTAGTTAACAGTCCAAAAGATTACGTTTTGTAATGGAAAATTGAGTGTATTATTCGTCAACTTTACATGGAAAGCAAAATAATTAACCAAGTGGCATCCATACATTAAGACTCATAAAGAGCAAACGGGGACCAATTATCCAAAATTACTCACCATTTTAATTCTATTTATTTTACTTATAGTTGCCATCCAATCATCAGATATTATCAACATTATTGAACCATTCGACAAGTGAAATTATAGCATTTTTTTATACATGAGTGTAGCTCAGTTGGTTAAGTAATTTGAATAAGTTGAAGGAAAATAAGGTTTAAATTTCACTAAATACACTTGCTGAGAGGAGTAAGGAGCCTTAACTATTATCCGGCCCCGAACCAGATAATCTTAATGAAGATACTTGTAATTATTAAAAAAATAGGATTTTTTTATATGATACCTGAAATTCCAGAATAGAATAGTATTCACCAATATATAGTTGACACCTGTAATCTATTTAGACTCACTGCCCCAATAAAACTCTCATGGCAATTTTCCCCACCAAACAGAACTGAACATATATCAATTACATGTTGATAAGTAATATTCCATACGAGAATTTCCAAAATCATATAAAAAACACGAAACTAATCATATGTAATAAAAATGGTTTAACCATAGTTTTTTCTGGATTATCGTATTTTTAAACAAGCCATTATTTAATATCATCACTACTTATGTTTAAATATAAAAAATTTTGTCTTATAAATTTTGTGAATTTTTCTTTGCAGCTTTAGCTAGACATACCCGCTATTCTTCTATAATGTTATTTTTAATGTAACATATTGGAGCCAATTGCGGTATAACATTTTATCATTACAATAAGGTTTTAACAACTATGCATATTATGACATTTTAGGTTTTCTTTTTCCTTTAGGGGAGATTTAGAATTTAAATAATGACATTTTGAAGTAATTTATTAGTTATATTTACTTATCTAGTATTCGGTTCCTACTTATCCAAAATTAAGATTCTTTTTTGCTGTTTTCCTCTCCTAGTCAAATACGAATAACATTATCGAATTGAATAAAACAACTATATCCTCAATTTGCAATATTATACGTAAAAATTCTGACCAATTTTTTTTACCAATACGCGTATTTTAAATTCTAATGTAATATTTAATATTTTGAATAACATTTTTATTGAAGGTTACTTTTACTATCACTTTATTTTCCACAAAGTTATTATTACTTTGCTATTTACAATTATTGAAACATATTTTATACAGCTAATTTAATGATTGCAAAGAATAAATTAGGGTTACTTTGTAAAAATAAAGTTATTATATATGGTGAAGTTACATGACCTTGTGTGTTGTATCATTGTTTATTTTCTCTAGTCTTGGGATTTAATCCCTGATTTACAGATTTAGACTAAACCGAAACATTCATTTCAAAGTAAAAATCGCAAGAAACTAAAGAACACACGGATTTTAACGTAGTTCCCTCCAATCGAATTTATCATACGGACCGATTCTTAGGGTACTTCTCCGAGTAGAAAAGAAAGCTTTATTGGTTGCTCGGCGGCACAAAAATGGAGATTTTACAAGAGTTACAGTAGAGCAAACTCAAACAATACAAAAACCCCAAAAACAGCGAAAATTACAAACCCTAAAAATACAAAACTCAAAAACTAATCCAAAAATTAGAACAAAAATAATATATATAACCTCTAAAAATAACCGTCTCCTAACTGAATGGCATCAAGCCATCTGATCTTCATCAAATATCTTGAATGATGAACAAAGGAAAGAAAAGGATGAAGGCACAGATGGGGCTCAAGGAATTGAAAAGCAGGAGAGGACTAAATACAGCCCTACAAGCACAGTTCACACTTTAAGAAAAGACAGTTCTGGTACAAACTAAAGCATACATTTTAAAATCTACTAAATTTTAATAAAACTTTAAGGACGTATATCCTGATTCTTTTGCAGTAAAGGGGAGCGTACTAGTAATGAACTTAAAGTGTGTGACAATAGGTGAGAAAAACTTCCGTAGTCTTACTTAACCAAAAGATTTCAAACAAATTTCCAATACATTCCTTTTGAATTAAAAATAGAGAGCCATTGATTGAAACATGTTCCATTATTAGAGAGAAAACATGGAGCGACCCGGTCCTAAGAGGGGTGGCGCCGGGGTAGAAGACCTGAGCAAAGAGCGGCCATGAAGGATGTCGATGGGGACAGGAATGAACCGAATCCATAACCCGAAAGAGAGGGTTTCGAGATTGTGCTGGTATGAGACGGTACAATTGAGAACGGTTAAGGATTTCGAGATTGTGGTATGGGACATTACAATTGAGAGAGGCTTAAGAGATTTGATTGGTACTACCTATACCAACAAGGTGCACCTTCTTTTCGGGAGCCTACTCGGGAGAACTCCAAAGTTGAGTATGCTTGACTTGGAGCAATCTCGGGACGGGTGACCTTTTGGGAAGTAATATCCAGGAAGTGAGCGAGTGAGGACAAAGCTCACTGAAAAGACTCGCGTTAGTTTGTGAGGGCAGTCGGTCAAACCGGAGGTGTTACAAAATATTATGCAAAACTACTCTATCAGTAAAAATTGACAATTAATCTAGTTTCATTTATAAAATTGAGGCTTAAATTTAACCGAAGTAAAATTGAAACTTGTAAATTATTTGATGTGGATAAATTACATATAGTGTGTTAAGGCTTTAAAGGTAAAGATAGTCTTCTTAGTAACGTAATTGATGTTAAAAAAAATGATTTAATAGAACTTACTTACTCAACTATTATTCTAAACCTTTCAGATAATATTTTTAGGAGGGTTAGAGGTCATAACACTCCTAAATATCTGGATCTGATGACTGCCAAAGCACATATTATGCACGAAGTAAAATGTGGAAGAATGAATATCCAATATATTACTGAATGTTATAATTATTTTATTTTTTATAAAGTAAAATTAAATTAGTTAACTAAAATTTATTTCAACGATGATAAAGGAAAATTAAAAGAAAAAGTGAAGTCACCACGTAAAAAATCGTTAGTGGTAATTTCAGTTGTCCTAGCTTATTTTAAGAAAACAATTTTCTATGATTGTAGAAAGAAGGAAACCAGTCTACATAAAACGAAGGTTGTAGATAATAAATTATAAACTAATTTAATGATTAAGTCTGAAATTATAATTTTAAAGATTAAAAGTTTGAGTCCATATTTAATATAATGTGTGATTTTTCTTCGTACGAAATTGAAATAAATAGAAGTAATGAAACATTTTTTTAAAACAATGTTAGTTTTCTTTTCTATTTTTGATTCCGTTACAATGAAACAATGTTGTTTTGAATAAATTCTTGTCACATTATAAGGAATGTTTCCAATTTATATTATTTTGGAAACTTTTCATTTTTTTACTGCTGGAAATATTTTCTTAGTCAGTGGTAGAGGGGGAGGATCCCATCAATCATCAAAAAATATGGAATAAATATATTATATAAAGTATGTAAAGTTATACTATATATTATAAATACAGTAAGTTTATATTTTCTTAAAATATAAACTTTTATTTTTGTTTTCCTAAAAAACTTATATTTTTTTATTTCTTTCCTAAAAATTTATATAAACTTTCATTATTTTAATTGTGTCTACTTTCTCTCTCATTTTTATAGTTTTTAAGTATTCAAATCTGCTGTCCTCAAATTGGTGTCCCCTTTTATGTCCCTTCATTCATCATTTAACATGTGTTATATTTATAGGAGAGATAAATTGAAAAAAAATAAAATAATAATAAAAAATAGACACGTGTCAATATTTGAATGGAAAACATGAAAGAAAACATCAATTTAAAGACAACAGATTTGAATCCTGTTTTTCTTATATAATTATTTTTCTAAATCAATAAAATTTCTTAATATATCATTTGTAGAAAAAATTAGAGTTCCATTTTATAGATTTCTTCATTCATTTTTATTGTTTTTCATATTTTTAGTAATTTTAATTTAACATTTTGTAAAAGTAAAATTTTTTGTAAAAAATTTATATTTTTTTTATTTCTTTCCTAAAAATTTATATAAACTTTCATTTTTTAATTGTTTCTACTTTCTCTCTCATTTTTATTGTTTTTATGGATTTAAATCTGCTGTTCCTAAATTGGTGTCCCCTTTTATATTCCTCCATTCATTATTTGACATGTGTTATATTTATAGGAGAGATAAATTGAAAAAGAATAAAATAATAATAAAAAATAGACACGTGTCAATATTTGAATGGGGGACATAGAAGAGGACACCAATTTAGAGACAACAAATTTAAATCATGTTTTTCTTATATAATTATTTTTCTAAATCAATAAAATTTCTTAATATATCATTTATAGAAAAAAATTATAGTTCCATTTTATAGATTTCATCATTTATTTTAATTGTTTTTCATATTTTTAGTAATTTCAATATAATATTTTGTAAAAGTAAAAAATTTCGTTTGAACAATTTCTTATACGTTAACTTTAATCATACGTAAATTTTATAATATTTTTTTTACAAAACTAACTTAATCCTAATATTTTACTCTTATTTTAAATACAAAGAAAGTCACCGGCACATGATGAATGTAACTCGAACCTAAGAACTCTAGAGGTTACAAATTCAGTTTTACCCACATGCTAATTAGATTTTCGCGAATATTAATTTTGTCACCTAAAAGTAGTACAGTATTAGTAATTCCCGCTTTTGCATAAATTCACTACCATTATCGTCATCGGTTTACAGTTATCGTCGTCGATCTCTTTTTGGTTGAAATAGTGCCCCACCGGAGTCCAAATCCTAACTACGCCACTGTTTTCTACTGTTGCTGTTTTACAAGCAATTTTGGCATTATTTAGATATAAAATTCATTTTATTTACAACAAAAGGTTTTTATATCTAACAACTATGTATTTGAAAAAAAAACCTAGAAATGACGATGATGATGATAAACTGGTGATGGTGATAGATAATTTTGAGCTATACATTAGTTTTACTAATTAATGAATTAAGATTAGAAGCATGAGTTAATTAATTTATATTTATAAAAAAAATTAATTTATATTTATAAAAAGAAATTGAGTCCAGATTCAATGGCACCCTATTTGATAGCAACTTGCATTTCTTGCAAGTCCACCTTCTAAAACGACTTGACCTTTGGAATTTTATCTTTTTTCCACTTTTGGATTTATTTTTATTTATTTATTATATAAATTAATATAACTAACTATAGGCTAGTTATTGATTAATATATCCATGCTCTAGAATGTGCTTTTATTGGCATAATTTATAATTATCAATTTCAGAAATGCCAAACACAGTAATATATCAAGAATATTACTTATTTTTAGTTCAAAATAAATTATTTCTTAACGTGGAGCTCTATACATGTAATTCATTTTATAATTATTTGCTTATTAATTATTATTAAAAATTGCATCATTTGACTTACAATAATATTAAAAAAAAAATTTATCCCACTTCATCCACATATAAATTCAAACCTAGTGATTTTTATAATCACAGTTTCGCAACTCAATTAATTAAACATATTTGATTAGTGTATAAACAGTGCAATTAGAAGATTAAATTGAAGTCCTTTTACATCAATTTCTTTTTCACCTAATGAGAGAGAGGTGCTGAGTCACGGTCTTTGGCAGATTCTGTGATGTTACATTTAGTAATAATTCTTCGCTTTAACAAATCACACTTATTAATTAAATCTGTTTTCATGTAAAAAGAAAATTATTTTGTGTGGTCAAGCAAGTTATTCATCATAGGTCCACATATTTTTTTATTTTATGTGAAAAGTAACCTCACAATGAAACAAAAAATGAAAACAGTGAAATTAATTCACAACAATAACCATATTTTGTTAATTAAATTAAGGACAAGTTTTATATTGTTTATTGAATTACTATTAAAATAAGTTATTTTTATAAATTTTAAATAAAATATTATATTTTAATTTTGAATAATATATTTTGGTTATTTATACTAATTAATGAGGAACTTTTTAACTTATTCTTTTCAAAATCAAATCTGCGGCTTATAGGAAAAACTTGAAAATGAAGCCTTCAAATTAAGCAATCTCAAACTGGCTCTAAGATCAATTTACTCTCTTGAGTTAGACTTTACTTTTAGAGTTGAACTGAACTTATTTTAAAATAAATTTATAATTATATAATGTTGAACCGGAATAAATTAGAATTCGAACTAACCATAATCTTACAATTATGATAGTTTTGATTTAAGACTTCAGACATGTCTTCAATTCACTTTAGTTCTTCATTTATTTTAATTTTTTTTCATATGATTTACCGAAGCTTTGCTCTTAATTACATCTAAATTCAACTCGAGACACGCACCAGACTGTCGTAGGTATATTTTAGTAATAAGAGGGCTTTTTTTTTACCAATTTAATATATTATAGGGATTAAATATATAACCCTACACTTATTAATTTCTTCGTAATAAAGTGGTGGTGGCCACCAAAACATTAATCGGTGGCTATGATAATAATAATTAAAATTCAACTTGTTAATAAAAATATAAATCAGTAATAACAATCAATGACTAATAATAATAAGAATGAATGTATAATAACTAATATTAATAATAAATATATTAATTTTTTTGGGTAAATAATGTAATAAATATATTATAACAATACTTAATGATGTTATAATTTCTTCTCGGGTCTGTATATATGTGTTGTGATTTTGAAGGTGACAAATGTCTTACCTTAGATATCTAACTTTTAGAGGTCCCATGAGTCACGCATGGAATTAAGTGATATTTTTTCTTTATAGTTAAAGTAAGTGGAACCACACTAATTTTAAGAAAATGTGTTTTTATTGTGACAAAGAATTGAGTATTGTTACAATTTTTTTCCCTTTAAAGATGGAGGTTATAGCTAAATATAGAAGGCTATATAAAATTATTAATAATAATTGTTGTTTGTCAGTATTATAAATCATTATTCACTCTAAATTCCCATGCTACAAATTTTTTTATGATTCATTAATTGACCAAACGAACTCACGCATGCAAACTTGGCTTCCAATTCATGAACACAATAAAATAAAAAGATTAGAGATGTCAAAAACTAATGGCGAATTTATTAATTTATAATTGATGAGTTGGATTGAAAATTAAAAAGAAACATACTAATGAATTAAAATAAAAACATATATAAGAAACCAGAAAGGAGTTTGAACTCAAAAAACTATGCCGCTAAAAGCAAAAAATTGAAGTGAATGGTATGTTTTTTAATTCCCATTTTTGGAGACATTTTGTTGGTTAAAGCACAACCATTATCATTGTTATAATTTAACAAATTTGTGAGACTAAATAAAAAAAATTAATTATTATGAATCGGAAAGGATTATGAATGAATCAAGCGTTCGTGAATATCTTTGTGTTCGGTTCGATAAAAGTTCGACTCGGTTCAACTCGATTTATAAATGAATAGTTCGTGAATATAATTTTATGGCTCGAATTTGACATGAACTGAACATGAACAAGCTGAAGCTCAGCTTGTTTACTCGTGAACAAACTCGATTAGAGGTTCGCGAACGAGTTCGTGAACTGACTAGATAAATGTTCGTAAGCTAGCTCGATTAATACAATTACATATATCAAAAATAAAATTTTATAAAATTAAAATAAAGTATGGCTATATAAAATTAGATAAATACAATAAATATATGCATAACATTACTGAACTCAATTTTATAACCCACTTTAAATTATGTTTTGAATTGGTAATATTGTTTACAAACAAAGTAGACAAGCTTGTCCGTGAATAGATTATCGAACTGTTCACGAATAAAATAAACGAGTTATTCGTGAACAACTCGCGAATAAATGAATATTTAAACGAACCGAACACGAACAAAATTTTAAGCTCGAATTTGAGTTCGGCTCGGCTCGTATTTGATTAAAAATTAAACGAACAAACACAAATAACCAAAAACTCGACTTGACTCAGCTCGACTCATTTACGGCCACATCTCTGATATTTTATGTCTTACAAACGAAATAGTACCAATCAATTATAATGTTACATATTGAGTTTGTCACTAATAAAAAAATTATAAATGAGCCAAAATTGGTTTTGTTAATATTATTTTTTTTATTACTTTGATAATTCTATCAATTGTCCGACTGGTCTTGGATAGTATATTTTACTAGATCGTTTTAGGCTATATGTAATTCTTCTTTTTTTTATTGATAGTTATAAATTAAATAAATAGTTCACACTAGAAAACAAGAAATGTATTGATCATTTGTAATAATTAATTAATTAAGCCATCGTGCGTTTAATAGTAATTTGTTGGGCTAATTGATTCAAAACCTATATATGCCTATGCCTATGTCTAAAAGCCATCGTGGAAACAACTTTATTTTTATTTAATTTTTTATTTTTATTTATTATAAAGAGCTCCAACGATACTCTCCGCTTTAACGCCTTAAGGGTCAATCTCTCGGCTTTAAAAACGTCATTTAAGTTAAGGCTTTCAGGACCCTATTTATGTATAAGCTCAGTGGATACACGGAGAGCGATGTGAGATTTCAATCCTAACACACCCCCTCATCGCGATCGTACTGATAACGTGTTATAAATAGCTCGAACGATACTGTCCACTTTGACGCCTTCGGGGCCAACCTCACGACTTTAAAATGCATCATTTAAATTAAAAAATCAAGGACCTTATTTATATATAAGCTCAATAAACACGTAGAATTTAATAGTAACATTATTTAATTTTTCCCGCATTAATATGTTTATGCTCGGTTGCTTGTCAACAAAGGATGCATATCATATTATTTTTTCATTTAAAATATTGCTCATATTGTTATAGATACCATCACTTGCATCATTACTATATGAACACCAATTAACTAATGGGAAATGTAATTTAATTTTTTCATAAACTATTTTCATACTTGTTGAATTTATATACATATACAGATTATCAATCTAGATGTCTAGCTGGTTGATAATAGTTTTTGCCCCAAACTTTTTTGGTTTATCATTGAATATCACTAAAACAAATACAAGACTTTGATAATCTTTAATTAGCTTACAAAAATATATTGTTGGTTTGGATGTGTAACTGTATATGTGACAAATGTGTTATCGAGACCGAATCTTTGACTATAATGATCACATTTTTAAGACACATGATCTGAGATGAAACTATAGTGCAATTACACAATTTCTTTAAATAATGTGCAACCATTTATATTTATTCAGCAGTAAAATTGATATACAGATATACCAATAATTGAATATTGTTTTTGTTTACTAAGGCAAATATTAAGATGTTGTTAAAATAAATTGTTCCTACAAATTTTGAATAGAACTACATGTTTTGGCTTTGAAAACACATTTTGATCATTCATACTAATTAATTAGGAATTGTCTGATTTATTTTTCCAAAATAAAATAAGTTGCTTCTAGGATTAGCTTGAAAAAAGAGCTTTTAAAAAAAGCTGCTAAAAAAACTTAGCCAAACTGGCCCTAAATCAGGTTTTTCAGGACAAAATATACTTGCAGTCGAGTTATTAATTGTTTAGTGGTTGTTCGAGAAAATCTTCCACAACTGTCTTTTGTTTTTTTTTCACATTAAACAATAGCTTTAAATATTTGATTTGTTAGAAATAAAGTGAATATAAACAAGAACATAAACAAGAACATAAACAACAGATAATAGATATGAAGAAGATGGATAAGAAACAAGTAATGTGTATATCTGGTAGAGACATATGTTACACAACACTAATAGAGATTTATATATAACAACAATGGACATCAATACTAATTGATGGATTAGTAACATCAATTTCTAACTTGTGCAACAATTATCTTTAGTTGTTTGGAGACAAAAATGTTATATATAACAACAACAAACAAAAACTAATTTTTTAAAAAAAGATTTTGCAACTGCACTTGTATTATTGAGAACGGAGAAAAACTCATCCCACCCGAATGTAACTTGAAACAAAGACTTTTTGAGACAATAAATTCATTTTTAATCACTAAGTTAAGACAGTCGCTACAATAACAATTTTTTTTAACAACACTGAACGATAACATCTAAACTAAATCTATCCTTAATGCTAATGAGAAAGCTTTGTGTTTGGACAATATTATATATATTTATATGCATAATTCTTATTAATTTTGTTACTTTTGAGTAACTTGTTTGATAAAACTGACTAATACGACAATATCTTCAAATCTTAAAAATTCAAATGAAGAAAAATGAGAGGTGTTATAAAATATCGACCTACCAAATGAAAATAATACGATTTTAAACTAACTTGACATTAACTAATTACCAACCTTACTAGTAATTAATTATTTGACAATCTTTTAGCAGCATAACAATTGAATATTTATCTAGGTTGACTATTCAAACCCAAGTTATACTATCTTTAAAAAATAAGGTTTGAAAAATAAGTCAAAGTCAAAGGGTACAATGTCAACTAGCAACTAGCAGTTAAGCAAATTAAAGAATTGACCACGAAATCGAAAATCCTAAGTGGGTAAGGCAGTAGTCAGCTCAATAAGCATTTTAACAGTTTGAATTTGAATAAATAATTAACTTTTTTAAGTTGGCATAGTTAGACTAGATCACTCTAATTTTAATAATTGGCTATAATAAAATTAACGTCTTTAATATATTTACTTTGCATTTTAACCTAATTTATTTTGACATTAATAAGCTTGGAGATGTATCTGTATCAATCCAATTTGATACAAATGTATTGCTTCTTGTTATGATATATTTTTCTTGGAAAAAAAAATGAGTTCAAGTGCTTTAGCTTACCAATATGGATAAAAAAGATAATTAAGTTACTAATGCTTGTATATCTAATTATGATTTATCTACAACCAATACATCAATAAATAGATTGAAAAGAGAGTTCAAAATCTTTTATGGCAAAAAATCGCTAGATGGATTGAGAGTGCGGGGAAATCAATGGTTTAAAAATCGAATTAAATCCAAACGAACCAAAAACCATTAAGGGACAATATATGAACCAAAATAATTTGGTTTGATTTTTTAGTTTGGTTCGATTTTCTTTCTTTTTGTTCTGTAATTTTAAGAACCAAACTAAACTAAACTAAAACCAAACCAAAAATTGCAAATTTCATAAATCAAAACCGTGGTTTGATTCGATTTGATTCAGTTTGATTTGGTTTGTTTTTTTTCTCTTCCCATGGTAAATCAAATCAACTATATAAGAGCAAATCCAACAATTTTCTACATTTTTCATTCCCTAAACCCCATTTTAGAGAATCTATGTATTTTTGCTCCATCTATCTTCCTCATTTTTCATTCTCCATATTAAATTTTCTAAAAATAATAATACTACCTATTTTAAAGATATACCATATAAAAAATAATTGGATTTAACTATTTTCCTATATAAAACTATTGGAATTGCGAGAAATGATTGACCTTGGTACTTATTATGTGCATTGCAATATTAAAAAAACACAAAATATAATCGTTGTGGGCCTTCTCTATTATTTGCTCAGATTTGTTTATTTGGGCTTGTTTTGTTGAAGTTGGGCCCTACGTTTTTTATTCCGAAAACAATTCCAAATACATTCTTCTCCCGTTCTTTAATTTGGGTCACTTAAGTTCAGCAAACATGAATAAAAAGAAATAAAAATATTCACAATATCTCAATTATACCCATGTGATTGCTTATCTCTCTTATTCCCGCTCATTTTCTTTATAAATGTATGGGGAAAAAAAGAATTATAGTACGTTACATAAAAAGTGTAAAATAGAAATGACATTAGGTAGTATAAGAAATATAACTTAATTTAGGGTATTTCTGGCATATGTTAATAAAATAACACATTTAGCTATATACCTAGTGGAGAGAAAAAGGGATGAACTTGAAATAAATCATTGTAATCAGATTACAAATACTAAAGGTTACTAGAACATGAGCTTTTTAAAACGAAGTAAGGATATAATGCATGAATAGTGGACACCCAATACTATACATAACTTAATCCTCTAAAAAGAAAAATAAATTGATTGTAAGATGATGTGGTTGGATCCGAGGTTACTGAACTTGTATGACAAGAATGGATTAGAGGAGCTTGACCGGGTTGCCAACGAAGCCTTTCCGATGCTTAAGTTATAAGAATTTCGATAAGACAATAAGTGTGAAATGATGAAGGAGAAAAATGGTAGTTACGTTATGCTGTCATGTTGTTTAAGTGTGTCTTATATGATATTTAAAGTGGTCATGTGAGATTAGGGTATCAACGAGGCGGGTTCGGTTCTGGTAGCTCAAGCCCCACTCCGTACCCAATACTTTTCGGGTGTAGTTTTAAGGATTCCCCATTTACTATTTCGGAGATTTTTTTGCACTCATTCCGCACCCACACGGGGTTCGGACGGTTTTTGGAGAGTCCCCGCCATCGGTGAATTTCACATAACTTACGTTTTTGTATTTATCATTGATTAAGCCCACATTCGAACGTACATCAAGATATTTTAGCTATAAAATTGAATCTTAATCCAATCTAAAATGTGAATGAAAATTTAATGAAAAAGTTATTAATTCAATAAATTAACAATTTTTATCGTTTATTTCTTATATATATTTTTAAGTAATATGAGCATTTTTTTTGTCAGTTTTATTGATTGTGAGGTTTGAACCACAATCCTACATATTTTAGATTCACCGAATGGTGGTGGCCACTAGACCAAAGCTTAGTGGTTTATTTCTTATATATTTACTGCTTTAAAAATCCCCGCCTAGGCGCTATTTTGGGGCTTGCCGCTCGACTTTTCATTTATTTGGGCGCTATCAGGCGTTGGACCGATATATTACAGCCTAGGCACTATCTAATCCAATTTTTTCCACAATTTTTAAGATACAAATACTTATAATAATTATAGTTCAAAATATTCTTACCGTATAATTCTCATTTTAAATCTCAAATCGAGAAATAGTACCTATAAACCACAAAAAATTTGTGAGGATATCTGATTTTAAGAAATTAATTTTAATGTTGATGTGTTTTTATGTAAGAATCGATTAAGACTTGTGTTGTAATATGCTAAACTATGTTTTTACATTATAATTTATTTTTTAGTTGAATTTATACTTTTATCTATTTATAAATATTAAAAAATAAAAAAATCACATATCCGCCTAGGCACAACCTTGGCCCCATCCAGGCCTCACTTCTGGCCACTCGACTAGCGCCTAGCACTTTTTAAAATATTAGAATTCAATTTGATCAAAATTTAGGAAACTTCAGTTAATTGTGTTTTTATCGTTTTTATTATTTTTTGTCAATAGAACTTTTATATGCAATTGTTTGAAAGAATGATTTTTTAAAAAGTATATTATTTGTTATTCAATTAAAATTTTGTGTGCGCGTGTGTGTATATATATGTGTGAGGAGAATATGGGTTTTTGTTCAGGGATTTTTTTAGTTGTAGTGTGGGTATCCAATCGTGCAGGTATTCAATCGTGTAGGGATGACTCCACTCTTACTCGCCCACATTTTATCACTAGAGATAAAATTTCACCCACCTCCTCCCTATATGGATGAAAATTTTCAGTTTTCCCCTACTCACATCAATACGAATGTCATTCGAGTATTTTTTAACCTATTAACATCCCCATGTGAGATAGACGGTATGTCAGATGTGTGCTTAATGCTAGATTGGGGTTGGGCTCGGTCAAGTGATAAATAGATGTGCCATTAGATGGGCTTGAGCCTTATCTCTTTGGTAGAGTTTGGCGGTTGAGGCCTTGTGTTAGGTATTCGTGTCACGTGATAAGAGAAATAATTAAGCTAGCTAAGAATTTTCTCATAACTTCAAGCCTTTTCCAATACCCACGAGAGGGAGTCACAAAACTCCTTGATAGCCAACGTTGAAAGTTGAAACACAATATTTGTTTCTTACTGATATGTAGTAAAAAGTATAATTCCACAACTCATCACTGATTTTAAAATTGCTAATAACTATACAAATATAATACTTGTGTTAAAGGAGAGATATTATGACTCCAAAAAGCACCGATTATGAAGAGCATCCCGGCATTACTTTCATCAAAAAAAAAATCATTCAGACTTAGAACTAATTGAATTGTTTCGAGCAGTACTTTAGAAGAAGTCATCTGTTACCAACTCGTATTATTAAGGATAAAGAGGATATCTCTAAATACTCGAAGTTTCATATTCGAGGCCGTTTTTTCAAGAAACTACTTGCGTTTTAGCAAAAAATGCTCTCCTTAAGCGTATCGACTGGTTAGGATATTCCAAGTGCTAGACGTGATCTACTGCAAAGATTAAAAAAGGTGTAACCCTAACATGCCCTAAGCCACTAGTATTTTATAGAGACTACCTATTGACCACATGAATGATATAGTGGTTAATTTCGAAAGAATCAACTTATTACATTTTATAGAGCTGGTTTAATATTATATCTATTTAATATATCCAATTTTTATTATAACAACATAATAAATTTATGAGGATTAATAATTCTATGCATGATAAAAAATATTATTATATTTATATTATACTATAATTAAATAAGCCATGCACAAATAGATAAAGGTTGAGAATATTAAAATTGATAAAAAATTGAATATATCATTCTCCGTCTTAAATTTCTTTTTTTTAAATAGTAAAAAGATATTTGAGTAATAGGACATGTTTAATGACGTTATTTTTTAAGGTATTATTAAAATAAGTTACTTTTATAAATTTTTAATAAAATTATATATTTTAACTAATTTAATTTTTCATATTAATTAATTAAAAATTATGAAAATTACTTTTTTAAAAAAATTAAATCTGACGGCTAAGCTTTAAAAAAAAAGCAAGCCTGATCCTAAAAAAGTTATTTAATTCGTTTTCTGGAAAACAAGTTATGAAAGATTATATGAAACGACGTCGGCCGGGGTGATTGTAAACAGGACAGTGAGGACTTTGGGAAAGCATTGCGCAGGCAAATTCCATAAATTGAAGCAGAAAGCAAACTGCAATTAGAGCAGAGGGCTTCCATAGCCGTATCCATTTTTCTGTATCGTTTTCTGCATTACAAAGCTAATTAAGAGAAGCAGCAATCAATTAATTGTATTCACAAGCAGAAACAATGGTGAAGGTACGGATGAACACGGCCGATGTGGCCGCCGAAGTCAAGTGCCTGCGAAAGTTAATCGGCATGCGTTGTTCAAATGTCTACGATCTCTCTCCCAAGGTCACAAACTCTCGTTTAACCTCCTGCTGTCCTTTACTCTATTGATTGAATCTCACTATTCGACATTTGAATGAGTTTCCCTGTTTCTGTTCTATTTTTAAATTCGCAGACATATGTATTCAAGCTAATGAATAGCAGCGGAGTTACAGAATCAGGCGAGAGTGAGAAGGTTTTGCTCTTGATGGAAAGTGGTGTCCGCTTGCACACCACTGCTTACATGAGGTTATTCCTCGCTTTCTTCTCTTCATTTTATTGTGTTGATTTGTAGTTTTAGCCCTGGAAACGCGTCTGCTGAAACTGAATCCTCTGTTTTGTGGTATATAGGGATAAAAGTAATACACCTTCTGGTTTTACTCTAAAATTGAGGAAGCATATACGTACAAGAAGGCTTGAGGATGTACGGCAGCTTGGATATGATAGGGTAGAATAACTTTGCTTGAATAATTCGGTGTTTGAAACTCACTTTTATGTGTTGTACTTGATGGTTGCATGTTTTGTTTATCTTTTCTCTCAGATTGTTGTTTTCCAATTTGGACTTGGTGCTAATGCGCACTATGTAATATTGGAGTTGTATTCTCAAGGAAATATTCTGCTTACAGATTCTGAGTTTACAGTTCTAACGCTGCTTCGGTCTCACAGGTTGGTTTTCTTGTTCTATTGTTCTATTTCACTCTTTTTACTGTTCATACTTATTAGTTGAAATCTGCACCTCATTGATGACAGAGATGATGATAAAGGAGTTGCCATCATGTCGAGGCATCGGTATCCTACTGAAATTTCCCGTGCTTTTGTTCGAACAAGTTCTACCAAATTGCAGGAAGCTCTTACATCCTTTAGGGAACATGAGGATGCAGAATCTATGAACATTGATGGTGAAAATAATGTTTCTGATAAACCTAAAAAAGAAAAGCAGGGTAAACATAAGGGTGGTAAACCTTCTCAACCAAGTAAAAGCACTGTTGATGGAAATCGCAGCGCTAAACAAATCACGTTGAAGACTGTTCTTGGAGAGGCATTGGGTTTTGGTCCTGGACTCTCTGAGCATATGATACTGGACGCTGGGTTGGTCCCAAATACGAAAATTTCTGAGAGTAACACATTGGATGACGCGGCAATGCAGGCTTTGTTCCAAGCGATTACGAAATTTGAAGACTGGATTGAAGATGTTATTTCAGGAGAGATAGTTCCGGAAGGATATATTTTAATGCGGAAAAGAAATCTGAGCAAGGACGATGCACCTTCTGAAATAGGAATATCTAACCAGGTTGGTTGTGGCATTGTTTATTTGTATATATTAAATGCAAAATAAATGTTCATCTTTTGCTTCTTCTCCTTACTCTTTTCTTTTCCTACTCGTATTATCTGTGAGATGTTTGTTCTGCCAAGTCTCATGAATTGTGGTCTATTAAGTCAGTGGTCACTTCTCTCTCTTTTTTTCCTCAACCTTGTCACCCCCTCAGGAATGTTAATGTTGAGAATTGAGGATAACATTAACCTACTACCATACACAATCGCACAGTTTGACCAAATTATGTCTAAGTTTTGAGCTGGGTAATGTTTTTATTATCATATTGTGGTCATATGTGCAGGTCTACGATGAATTCTGCCCCATTTTATTGAACCAGTTCAAAACAAGGGATTATGTTAAGTTTGATACATTTGATGCAGCATTGGACGAGTACTACAGCAAAATTGAGAGCCAGAGGCTGGAACAGCAGCAAAAAGCGAAAGAGAACACTGCTGTTCAGAAATTGAGTAAAATACGCCTGGATCAGGTTTCTATTTTTTTATTCTCATTTTTATAATAATCCTGTTATATATATCATCTGAGAGCTTATGGTGTTTTTACTAGCAACATGTATAATATTATGACCTTAGGTGTCTTTTTATCATCATTTTAATGGTTCCTGGAACATTGCGGCATCTTTCCCTCTGTTCATTTTTATTATCCTGTTTCTTATTTTCAAGTTGTGCCAGTCCATATTAATTTGAATAAAGTTATTGGTAAGTATCCATATATTACTCCAAAAGGTACCTAATGGGGTTGGGATAGCTTCATCAATACAAGGAGCATTTTATACTCATAGCCAATCAATGTAGGATTCCAACAACCCCCTCACGCCCAAATTTAGATGAGCTGCGAGTGAAGACCAACCCCTAGGCTATTTATTGTTGGGGAAAACAGAAAGTTGAGAATGAATATACTTATAGTCTACTTACCTGCTAGATATCCTTTCCCGATTCTTTTTATATACCTAACTAAATATCCTTAGAGTAAATAAGACGTGTTTGTTTTATGAAATGGAGGATAAAGAGCATGTGTCTCCTTATCATTTACAGAAGTTCATAATTTGTTGAACTAGCTGTCCCGAATGTCTGGGATTTGCAAATGAGGAAGCAACTGTCCATCTTCTGTCTGTTCTAGATTTTATATGTTATCAGTGAGTGACTTGCAAGAGGTTATGTTTGTTTTGGGCAAAGTTTTTGTTTCAGGTGTTATATATGATTTTAAAATGCTATAACATACCTCATTTTATATATTTACAGGAAAATCGTGTGTTAACGTTGAGGAAAGAAGTTGATCATTCCATTAGAATGGCAGAACTGATTGAATACAATCTAGAAGATGTAGATAACGCGATATTAGCTGTTCGTGTAGCTCTTGCAAAGGGAATGAGCTGGGAAGATCTCAATCGCATGGTAAAGGAAGAGAAGAAGTTAGGAAACCCTGTAGCGGGCCTAATTGACAAGCTCTACCTTGAAAGGAATTGCATGACATTGCTGTTGAGCAACAATCTTGACGACATGGATGATGATGAAAAGACGCTTCCTGCTGACAAGGTGCGACTTGTGTGCAAAATAGCATTTCACTCCAAGTATTCATTTTAAGAGTGATTTGTTTGTCCTTGCATTGTCCCTTTACTGTTGATTTCAGTTCCCAAATGTTAATTCACTTTTGTGGGTGATCTTCGTTTTTTTGGTGAGTTGGTCTCCATGATTACACACAAGTCGTGAATTGTGTGCAAAATAGCATTTCACTCTGATACTCATTTTAAGAATAGTGATATCCTAGCTACACGTTGTCTTCTGTTTACCACTAATTTTGTTCATAATGGATAATATTTTTATGTGGTTAATCGTCTTCCTAACATTGAAGCCATATGCTTCTCTAATCTCCGTCAGGCATCAGTCAAATACAAATACGCTTTTCTCCATTACTAGTATAAAATGACTCCGGTGGAATGTGTCAGTGATGTTTCTTCTGATATTTTGTAGTTCCATTTTACTAGAACTTAGACCATGTATAAGTATAACATATTATTTATTTGTTGAGTGTTGTTAAAGACAGTCGGAAATTACTTGTTACAGTTACACTCGGTAGAAAAGACATTTTTCCCCTTGAAAATCAAAAGAATTTGGCACAGGCGTTTCCACTGCAGTCGATAGAAAAGACATTTTTGCCCTCACTTAAAAATCAAAAGAATTTGGCACGGGCGTTTCATAGAGACGCCTGCGCCACTGCTCTGCACTGGTGGTGGCGGTTTCTGGAAAAGCCACCACCAGTGGAGGGGCGTTTCTATTAACGACCCTCTTATGGCGGGGGCGTTCTACAGAAACGCCCCTGTCTTATTATATTAGGGTTTTTTAATTATAAGGGCAAAGTTGTCATGTCTACCGACTGTAACAAATAATCCCCGACTGTATTTAACACCTCTGTTATTTGTTCCACATTGTATCTTTTTTGTGATATGTGCTCTCTGTAATTCATATTTTCTTTTGATGGTTGCATTAGATCTGAGCTTTGGTCAAGAGTTATACATGATTCTTACTATTTCTGTTTTTTTAGGTTGAAGTTGATTTGGCACTTTCAGCTCATGCTAATGCTCGGAGGTGGTATGAGATGAAGAAAAAGCAAGAAAGTAAGCAGGAAAAAACTGTCACAGCACACGAAAAAGCTTTTAAAGCAGCTGAGAGGAAGACACGTCTGCAGCTTTCACAGGTATTTTGCATTCAAACTGTATCAATTTTGATATATTGCTTTCTTGAATCAAATATATTGGCCGGTGTATGGCCGCTTTGGCTTAAATATTTCTTACAACAGATATAAAATGGTATTTAGTATACGTACACAATTCAACATGAGATTAAAGAGATAATAAGTTACTAACTGAAGCATTATACAATTTAACTTTGGATATTACACATACAGCCGCCATATATATGATATATAGTGTGTTTTATACAAGCAATGTCCTCTAAATGTTCTTGTGGTGCGTTCTATGTAAATGGCTGGTTTTTTACTTTATCTTTGTTTGTCACCTGGTGTACCTGCAGGAAAAATCTGTAGCCACTATATCACACATGAGAAAAGTGCACTGGTTTGAGAAATTTAACTGGTTTATCAGCAGCGAGAATTACCTGATTATTAGTGGGCGTGATGCTCAACAAAATGAGATGATCGTCAAGCGTTATATGTCAAAAGGAGATCTGTAAGTCTCTTAATAATAAAATTGTTATTAAGTAGCCAAGAAGACCTCCTTATAGATGTAGATTGTTTCTCCTTTCAACATGACATCTCCGAATATATATTTCAGTAATATATAATACAAAAATTGAACAGGTACATACATGCAGACCTGCATGGAGCATCTAGTACTGTGATAAAGAATCACAAGCCAGAACAACCTGTACCTCCTCTTACTTTAAATCAAGCTGGATGTTTTACAGTAAGTTATTCCCTCTGCGATTCTCCTTTTTTATCTATTGATGCTGGGTAATTATCATTATGATTAATTTTCTTACTTCTATGATATAGGTTTGCCAAAGCCAGGCATGGGATTCAAAGATTGTTACTAGTGCTTGGTGGGTGTACCCTCACCAGGTCAGTAAAACTGCCCCCACAGGGGAGTACCTTACAGTGGGAAGTTTCATGATTCGTGGAAAGAAAAACTTTCTTCCTCCACACCCTCTTATAATGGGCTTTGGGTTGTTATTTCGCCTGGATGAGAGCTCTTTGGGATCACATCTAAACGAAAGGAGGGTAAGGGGCGAGGAGGAGGGGGCCAATGATTTTGAAGATAGTGGACCTGTTCAAGAAATTTCTGATTCCGAGTCAGATAAGGAAGTAACAGGAAAAGATGTCATGATAGAATCAAGAAGAATTCCTGATGACTTGACTAGCTCCAATAATGAAGTTGTTTTAAATTCTTCCAAATTTGTTGAACAAGGTACATCCATTAGTGATGTCAACAATAATGATGTATCTGGTGCTGCTTCTGTGAACCCACAATTGGAGGATCTAATTGATAGAGCTCTTGGGCTAGGACCTACTACTGTATCTCAAAACAGTTTCAGTGTTGAGACATCTCAGAGTGATTTGTCAGAGCAACATGATGATAATGGAAGTAAAGAAACCGTAAAAAATAAACCTCATATGTCAAAAGCCGAAAGAAGAAAGCTCAAGAAAGGTCAGAATAGTGGTTCTGTGAACACAAATGTCGAGCCAGAAAATAAAGAATCAAAAGAAGCTGATGCTTTTGTCAGGCAAACTGGAAATTCTGTTCAGAAAAACAATGTGGATGGTGGTAAAATCAGTCGTGGGCAAAGGGGTAAACTTAAGAAGATGAAGGAGAAATATGCTGATCAAGACGAGGAAGAAAGGAATATTCGGATGGCTTTATTGGCTGTGAGTATATGATCTTTTTTGAGAACCTTTTCTTTTTTATTCAAATTCAGATACCTTTTTACCTCTTCTAATGTTGGATGTTTTTAACAAACGTAGTTTTGGTTTATCCCCAAGTAAATATAGTTCTGTTTAAATTTCTTTTAGCTTCTATTAGAGTGCAATATCCCTTACCCGTTTGATTTTTATGGTAGTATTTTTTTCGTTTTCTTGGGAAGTACAGTATCCAGTGAGAACTTGCATATTTGCTAAATTAGCAAGAGGATTTGTCTTTGCTATGATGGACAATTTGTTGAACTTGAAGGTTTGGTATATTATATATCGATCAAAATAAAATTTACCTTAAAAAACCTCTTATTACAACATTACAAGAGTAATAATATCGGATCAAGTCCAGATGTATTTTGTTTGTCTTTTTTTTGTTTTCACACCGAAACTGACTTAAGTGCATGCGAATTTTAGTCTGCAGGGAATACACGCAAGAAAGATGGAGAGACACAAAATGCAACAAATCAAGTAACAGAAAAGGAGAAGATATCTGTTACAAGTATGTTCCCAAACTGTTAATTGATTCCTTTTAATGATAAATCTGGATACTTTGACTTTTATCCTTCCTTGTCAGCGATCAAATGGGTGTGAAAAATTGGGAAGTTGTTTATCTTATTGTTACAATTTTAGCAGGTCTAGAGGATGCTCCAAAATTATGTTACAAGTGTAAAAAGCCAGGCCATCTTGCTCGAGATTGCTCTGAACATCCTGATAATACTAAAGCAAATGGTGTGCCACCTGTTAAATCTCGGGACGAAACAACTACAGAGGTAGACAAGGTGGCCATGGAGGAGGATGACATTAATGAGATAGGCGAAGAAGATAAAGTAAAGCTGAACGATGTGGATTACCTGACGGGGAATCCCTTGCCTAACGACATTCTCTTATACGCTGTGCCTGTATGTGGTCCTTATAGTGCTGTGCAGTCATATAAGTACCGTGTGAAGATTGTTCCTGGCTCTGCAAAGAAAGGAAAAGGTATTTCTCTTTTTTACTAACTTAAGTACCGTGTGGCCCAGTTGGTGCTTAGCATATTGAAATTGTCCGTTTGGTATCTAAACTATTCAATTTTGCCAATTTGTTATTTGACACATCCAACTTTTTCCTATTTGGGGCGTGGCATATCCAATTTTAGTGTATTAAATAATCATCTAACAACACTAAAAACGTGAAATATCAATATTGTCATTTACAACTAGGGATGGCAACGGGTCGGATCCGGGCCGGATTCAGCTTGGACCCGATCCGGATCCGTTTTCACATACTAGACTCGGATCCGCCCCGGATCCTTCGATTCTATAATTTTAATGTCCATATCCGGATCCAACAGATCCGGGTCTGTAAGGGGTCCAAAACGGGTATATGTAAATGATATTAGCAATCCATTAAATTCTAAGAAAATAACAAATTAAACAGTTCTATTAATCTTCATTTACAATAACAAAACAAAAATGTAATTCTTTGACAATCTCTGCTTTATCAAATGTGAGGAAATTAAGTTCAAGTTTGTCGATACATCTACGTTTCCATACTTGGCAAGAGAAGATGAAGTTTTATGGTTACAATCTTTCTTTTATTGGTAAACAAATTAACAACTAGAAACTTGAACAATTATGGGTTTTTTTGAATTTTGAATATTTTTCTTTTGTATTGTGGTTTCATTAGAATTATTTTAAAAATATACATACTCTACGGATCCGGATCCGACGGATTTAAAACAATAGGATCCAGATCCTTAAAAAAAAGGCTCGGATCCATGGATCCGGGACGGGTCAGGATCCATTGCCATCCCTATTTACAACATGGACATAGGCAGTTAACCATGCATAGACAAGTCAACCATAAATTGTTCGTTCAGTAATCTTACTAAAAATGGAAAGGCCAGACACCAAATAGACGTCAACTGAATAGGTTAGATACTAAATAGACAATTTCAATAGGTCAGACATGAAAAGTGCATTTGGATTGGACTAATTTGCATGATTGGTCGGTTTACAGCTGCAAAAACAGCCATGAACTTGTTTAGCCAGATGCCGGAAGCAAGTAACAGGGAGAAGGAATTAATGAAAGCATGTACGGATCCAGAGCTAGTAGCTGCGATTATTGGGAATGTGAAGATCACTTCGGCAGGCCTTACGCAATTGAAGCAGAAGCAAAAGAAAGGCAAAAAGACCAAGAAAGAGCAAAGCTAGTAGCCTTCGAACTTATTTTAGGGATTTGTAGAAGTTGTTATTTTAGTTTTGGCATGAATTCTACATCTCCTACTCTTAAACTTGGATTATGGTTTAAAATATCTTTTAGAATAGTGTTACAGATAGAAAGTGTATACTGAAATGGCTCCTTGAATGAGCAACAGAGTTGCATGCTTGTTATTGGATTTTATTCTGTTGAATAAAGAATGTTCTGTCATGTAGCTTTTCAAATAAAGGGTCAATTCTGTCAAAAGAAGAACAGATGAATAAATAAGGGGTAAATTTGGTCCTTCAGTGTCATCATTTATACATATGTTGATTTGGACTGATTTGGTCTCAAATAACAAGCTTAATATCCATGTACCCTATTTTCATTCTCCAAATTCTATTTTATTACAACTTCAATCATTTTCTTTATTTTTCATTCTCTGTATTACATTCCCTCAAAAAAATAATGGTATTATATTATTATTATATTAATTCTTTTACATCATTTTTTTAATCAACCAACTAATCAATTAAAAAAACGAAATGTAAAAACAAATAATATTAATATCTATCCGCTAAAATAGAGTCCATAGATATACCAGGGAATTGTTGGATTCAACTATTCCCTATTTTAAGGGCTATAATTATCCTATATGACCTTTTAAATTCTAAAGGGTACATGTTATTTGGACTCATTTAGAGTAAGATTGTGCCTGATGTTTGGGTCAAATTGATTTATTTTTGTTAACATTATAATTAATGGCTAGTTTAGCATTGCTATTTAATTCCCAAAACGTGATCTCCTTAGAAAAACTTACGAGTCTTAAAACTTGCGTTTTTTGGCATATCCTGCAGCAAAAAACCGTTAGGTACAGGTACCTACTTGCGAGTCTTAAAGTAGGTACAAGTACTTTTTTTGGCATCAAACATATGCTTAAAGTGTTTAGTTTCGATAAACAACTAGTTTTACTTGTATCCGAGACCAAAAAAAAAAAAAAAAGTCAACAGCAACCACAACATACAATATACAGTTTATTAAACCAAAGGATCTTACTATTTTGATCAATAATGTCTGGGAGATTAAATGAACAAGAGCATAAAAAGGCTTTTTAATTCAAGAAGGCCAGCCATTTCTCTTTCCCGTATTACATATACAAAGTTGAATGAACTGGAAGACAATGGCATACTTGTTCAACTCAGATACAAGTTAAAGCCACTTGCACATATTTTTCTTTTACAAAATGAAACCAATAACCCACACTCTCAATACTTCAAATAGATCAGTCTTCCGCAGTGGGTGCATCACTGAGATCTAAACCCTCTGCTGGCATGTCCGAAGTCAATGGACCCAATATCCCCTCTGAACTCAGCGTTAATCCACTCTGTTCCAACATACATACACTTGTTAGATGTCAAACATAACGACACACCATATTTCCGGGATAAATTTGGCTGAAATCTAACATTAGGTTAATTTTAAGCACCACTTCCACTTGGAAACCGTTAAAATAAAATCTCAAAAGTAAATTTACATAATTACCTCAGGCTGGAATCTAAGCATATCAGCTCGTGCCATAGCTTCGGCCTGAGCAATTCTCTGCCTGAATGTTTGAGCCATCTCCTCAGCCTATTAAAACCAGGCAATCACACACTCCACTAAGTACGGATAACAAACAAATACAATAGTAGGCACTGAAATTGAAATTGAAAATAAAAAAACAAGCTTAGGCATTACCTTCTCAAAAACAAGCTTTGGGTTACGAATCATATCACCAGGAGTCGGTTCTAACTTCTTCGTTGAAAGGCTTACTCTGCCTCTTTCTCGGTCATGGCTCAGAATCATGACCTACAAAAAAAAAAGAAGCAATTGAACTGAGTTTAATCCTGCACAGTGGATGAAAATTCATACGATCACGAACTACTGACCTTAAGACTATCGCCGGGTTGAAGGACAGTTGCGATATCAGCGACACGATCGTGACTAATCTGACTAACATGAAGAAGGCCATTGATTCCACCAATGTCGATGAAAGCACCATACGGTTTGAGGCTCTGAACAGTCCCAATGACCACTGATCCAATACCTAGTTGCGCCTGGCTGTCAGCCATTGCCTTGCGGTTGCTGAGTACAAGCCTCGACTGTTCCTCGTCAACATCTACGAACTTCAGTGGAATCTCTTTATCGAGAAGTTCTTCTGCACTTGATTTCTGACATATATCGAATAACACATTGTTACTTGCATACGAAAAAGAACATCCAAAATTACAGCAACGGACAAACCGCTTCAATACTCTATAAAAATCGAACTTAAACTTTTAATCATAGTAGTCAAAGGGCAAAGTGGTGTCCCTGAGGTGTGCGCCTTGGTACGCGGATCAAGGATACTATTATTTTTCAGGGTTTTAATTTACTATAGTATGTGTTTTACATCTATTATTAAGAATTTTATAAATAATTCAAGGCTACATATTCCTAATTAATTTCCTATTAAGGCTAGATATTCCTAGAGCAATTTATAAATTTTAGACATATGTACATCTAACAATTCTATTAGTTCTTTTTCTGGTACTGTTATTGCATTTAACTTCACTTTTCCAACAAATATTTTTTGCACATATTTTGCGCCTACCGTATCTCGGGCGCTCGCCTCGCCTTTGGACGCGCATGGCCCCTTTTGGGGCTCGGTGCCCCTTGTGCCTCTGACAACAATGCTTTTTAATCACAATTTATGTTGCAGCATAAGGATGTAAATCTATATCACAAAACTGAGTTTAGGCACCAACCGATGATATCTGAGAGAAAGGGACAAATCCTCGAAGACCTTCCACTAAAGCAACCACTCCTCCTTTGTTTGCACCAACAACCTACATACACATATTTCGATTTCAAATTCAACAACTGAGAAAGATTCACAAAAATGCAAAGCCAAAAAGTTCAAAACAATCTTTCTATTCATATGATTTGCATACGAAAACGGAAAATCACGAATTGATATGGAATTGAAATACATTTTTCGAGTTGATTAAATACCCACCTTGCCCTTGACGACAACATCCTCAGCTTGAAGCTGCCTACACCTTTCCCAGGCAAGATCATACTGTATTAACCTTAAACTAAGGATTAAGCTATCATCAGCTTCATTTTCACCTATAATTACAAAATCCTCTGTCATTCCTGGATATATGCCAGCTTCTTCCACGTGTCTTATCTTATGAATTGATGCTTCTTGAACTGGCAAATATGCAGAAGACTTTGCTGTAATGTCAACCACTGCTCCATTTGCATCAGTCATGAACACTGTGCCTCTCACCTGATTACACATACATTCAAATCAAAGGCAGTTCATAAATTCAATTTATGTTGATTAAATCATTCAATTTGGATACTGCTTTATTAAATTTCAGCAGCGAATTTGTAAAACAAAAAAAAAGGAATAAAACTTGCGACTTAAATACCTTTATAGGTCATATTCTATACCTCAAATTTTTTTTTATCTATTAAAATTGCCTATTTGGTGCATGGTGTATTTAATTTTCACCTATTTCGTACCTGCTGTATTCAACATGAGTCTCTTTGGTGTATGTTTTATTTAATTTTAATAGGTCAAGCTTCCATTTGAAATACTTATAGCATCATTTAGAACATAAATATATTTATTGAACAAGCATAGAAATTGTCGACTAGTGGATATGTGAGGTAACAAACATGCAAAAATCGAATATGTCAGGAGTATGCCAGGCACCAAATAGGCGATCTTAAGAGGTAGGACGTCAAAAAGACATTTGAATAAAACTGAATATGCCAGATACCGAACAGACCAAAATTGAATATATCAAGCACTAAATAGGTGATTTCAAATTTAGATTTGTCAGAAACCAAAAAGAAAATTGAATTTGAGATATAGAACAACACCGAAAAAATGTATTTAAGTCAAAACTTTGCTGTATCCTCAACCCTAAAAAATTGGGGGGAAATCAGAAAACAGGAAGGAATAAGTAAATAAACTAACCGTGGTACCAATCTCAGAATTGAAATCATACTTCTCAAGAGCGGTATGAAAGTCATCAATGGTGAAGGAAACTCCTTCCATAGGCGCAGTACGACACCGTTCGTAAGCATCATCGAACATCTGTTTGAGCTTTTCCCGCTCTTTGGTCTGCGCATTTGAAATCGCTACAGCTGAAACGACAAAACGCGATTTCCTGAGCTTTGGAGAAGATAAAGATGGAGATTTTTGGACAAGGCGAGGGGTAGAGAGCGGTGAGCATCGTAGGCCTGTGAATTGCTGAGCCAAAGATGCCATTTTTGGTACTCTCTGGTTTTCGGAGTTTATTTGCAGATAAGGTGAAATCTGCCATTAACGATGAAGACACTTCACTGTTGCAGTATATTTTGAGCCCATTTGTGAGTTGGGCTTAGCCCAACATTAGTTTTGGGCCTGGAATTGACCCCATTAACACATATAGGTGTGAAGTATTTTATGTAAATTCAACCCAGACATCACCCGATGCGTTCCGCATCGCGGACCGATCATGGAATCCTGTTTAATAAATAGAATGCAGTAAGATTATAAAGAAGTTATCATATTTCATTTAAGTTGGGCTAGCTTTCGCTAAAGCTTTATTCTCTCATACTGCAATTTGGTTCAGTTTAATTTAGTTTAGATCGTTTCATTTCAAGATAGTTCAGTTCACTTTAGATTCAATTTAGATATGTATAGTTATAAATTTACACTAAAATAAGTTCAGTTCAGTTCAGCATACTTTAATTTAATTTAATTTAATTCAATCAACTTCAATTCAATTCCGTTCAGCTTCCAAAACTTAAAAAGAAAATGATTAGCCTAAATTTGGAGTTTGTGTCTATTGTCACTAATCTTTGATTTATGATAATAAAGTCCCTTACGTTTCATTATAATGTTGATGACTGATGATTTTTCTTAGCATAATTTGTTAAAATCTAGATATGAGAACGATGTTGGAAATCAAAGCTAGTTTTTTTTACTAAAGACTAGGCTATGTATTAATTAGAAGCAAATACAATTTTAATGAAAGGCATGACAAATTTTAAATTATATCCCTCTTATATGATGAAGAATCAACTCTTCTAATTAATAAATGAGTAATTTAATTTGTAGAACGATGAGTGTGAACTACACGAAAATGCTAAAAAAATTTAATACATTCCCAACGAAAACGCCTAATTAAACCTATTATTAGAGTTCAACTTAAACCAATAAAAATAGTTGACAGATGTCATGAACGTAAAGGTGTGATCAATACTCTTCTTTTGGAACAAATTCAATTTATTATTTTATACATGTGATTGTAAATCTAATGTATAAAAATCATGGATGTTAAACACTCATAAGAAAATAATAGAGAAATATTGAAAAATAATAATCAAAATTGTAGAAAATAAATGAGATCACGACAATAATTTAAGTTACAAGAAAGTCTAAACCGTAACATTTTCACGTTTCGTATTCGCTCATTTTTTGACCGTTTATATAAGTTGGAATTCATTTTTTGTAATTATAAAAAATTGTTTACATAAAATGGTCCTCAAATTTTTTTACTAGTGCTCTTATAAACTATAATTTATTTTTTGATTAGTAGTCTCAATCAATATTTTGAATTTTTTTTATGTTTTTGTGATATTCAACCATATTATTTTTAATTACTGTGTTACCCTTATATTTTTTTAAAAGAAAAACAGATTTGTATGACTGCATATACCTATTACTTTATTAATTATAGTCACCTTTATTTTTATTATTTATATGTTTATTTGCAAATTCAGAACCTATAACTAGTACAGTGTAAAATTTGGTTTGGTTTAAAAATCGAATCAAATTGAATCGGACTAAAAGTTACTAAGTGAGAAAATAGAAATCGAAAATCAAACAGAAACAATTTGGTTCGGTTTTAATTTGGTTCAGTTTTTCAATTTTGTTTTGATTTCCTTTCTCTTTTTATTCTATCATTCCAGAAATCAAACCGAACCAAAACTGAAAATAAAAAATGCCATAAGCCAAAATCAAACAAAACCAAATATATTTAATTAATTTGATTTAGTTCGATTCGATTTAACTTTTAGGTTTGATTCAATTTTTAATTTTTTTTCTCTGCGTACTTATAACTGATTCGGTGCTACCTATGCAAAGTTTTTTCAGAGTTTGAAATAAATTACTCTCTGAATGCTTATGTCACAAAGAAAAAACAAGATAATAAAAAGATTAAAACAAACAGTTGATAACAGAGATCAATTTTTGTATCAATTTCGTTTGGTGTTTTAATATATGGAACTTTTTAATATTTAAATATATGATAAATTGATGATAATGATGAACTCTTCATGCAATTATATTTATTCATCTCTTTGATCTCTTTGATGATAAAAATACCATACAAAATGACATAAAAATTATGTACCATGTTCATGCATCTGTAGGTTCATTAGCAAGATACATTGTTCTTATTTTTGTTTTCTTGAAAAACTCAAAAAATAGAATTTTACCTCCAAATAAGGCCATATTCTCTTAAAAAATAATTTAATGTTGTTCAGTTTAATTCAATTCAATTTAATTCAGTTTAATTATACATAATTATAAATTCATATTAAAATAAGTTTAATTCAGTTCAATTCAACTTTCATAACTTGAAAAGAACATAGCTTAAATTACATGCATATTTAAATAGTTAATAAAATTCGTTATTGTATTTCTAGGTCTTCCATTTAAAATATGGCACACGACAATTTATAAAAAAAAAGTGCAAAAGTTAGAAAAAATTATAAAGAACACGTCAAAATAAAATATGAAAGTTAACAAGCATTAAAATAAAATAAAAGTTAATCTATCAGATTCTTAATGTTATTATTTTGTATACGGAATAATTTTTACTCTTTTTCTATCTCTGTATAAAACTTTGGGTTGTAAATGATTCGGGCCATTCATGAATAATTCGGTGTTTGATTCGATAAAAGCTTAATTCAGCTCAATTCGATTTATTATTGAACTGTTCGTGGACATAATTTTTGAGCTCGGTTTATAAATGAACCAAATTGAACAAGCTTAAACTCGACTCAAAAGTTCGTGAACTAGCTCGATTAGAGGCTCGTAAATAAATTTATAAATAAGCTCATTGAAAGCTCGTGAACTATATTAATTATAATTTTTACACATTAAAAATTAAATTTTAATAATGTGTAAAAATTATACTAAATATATGCTCTTGACATATTTATAATTTTTATTCTATCAATGTATCATTTAATTTAAAAAAATGTTAATTTAATAATTTATTTTGTAATAAAAATAATATTATAAGTATGAATTCTTATATCATAAAATTGATATTTTTATTTTTATTTATAAATAAAATAAATAAATTTATTAATATTTATAAACAGTTCGTGAATAAATAAATTATTAAATGAGCCGTTTATTAACATAAATTTTAAGCTTAAAATTTAACTCAAATTCATTAAAAATTTAGTGAATAGATATGAATAAGCTCAATTTAATTTATTTACACCTGTTAAACTTTATACAAATTAGTTTACAGAAATAAAAATAATATAACACTTAGATGGACAAAAAAAGGAAAAAGAGGATGAGGAGGAAGCAGCTGAGTCCACGTAAGCACCAACACTAAAAATGTGTCACACTGCGGTAGATGCCAAGTGTAAGCTTCCATTAAAACACAATCCTCTTCCCTTTGCTTGCCACGTCATAACCTAATAAGTTTCATCATTCTTTTCCACACCGAGATTTAAAATCGATACGTAATTAAATTGATATACCTTTTAAAAAAATTAAAATAGATATGAGAAGGCATGATTTTAATATTCGGTATTTTTAAAATTTATATCTTTAAAAATAAATTTTAAAATTAATTTAAATAAATATTAAGATTTCATGACCACACATTTAACATGACTTTTAGAAGTTAAGGATTTATTCTTTTAGACTGTAATTTTTTGAATTAAATTGAATTTATTTTATTATAAATTTATAACTATAAATAGCTGAATCGAATTGAATTGAATTAAAGCTTGAAACATCGGGGACCTAAAAGCTATTACGGGATGTCACGTAAGCTTTATGAAACAACAATATTTGAAGATATGGGGAAGAAATTTCATATTGCTTTTAAAAAGAGTAATCGACTCTTGTCTGTTTTTTGGAAAAAGCAATTTTATTTATTTTAGCATTTTATAGTTTTATTTATATTTTCTTTATAATAGTAGTTTTTTTTAGACAAAACCTAATTTCAAGCACTACATTATATAGTAATTAATCTAGTTCCTATGCGAGGCTCTTTAGTGGTGGAAATCATACATGCATGTCAGGGCGTAATTAGAATTTTACATCTGTTGAGTTATAATTATGTATAAAAAATTAAATTTGAAATAAATTATCAACTTCATAATTAATATAAAGGAGTCATCTTCATTCTTTAAATTAGGGTTCTTTAACTGAAAACCACAGCCGCCCCTCTGAAACTTTCAGAAAACTTAGATCGAAGACATGGGAGTAGGGGGGAGTTTCGGCACCGGCGGGTCACGTGACCCACCTCCCCCCTTTTGTCTATGCCGCTACTCCTTACTTCCTGCATAAACGACAAATATATGAGAAATAAATAAAATAATAACATAAAATAGTTTCTAATACACTTACATTCATGCAGTGAATAGAAAGTAATATACCGAATACATGCTATAGAGTCGCCTTTAATGTGGTACTGAAACTCAAACACATATTTTGTAATCAACTCCGTCCACCATTTACTACTTAAGCTATCACATAATTATTAGTATTACTTCTTTTTACGTCGTACTTGGATTTTTTTAAAAAAATGTATAACTGCATTTACATTTTAAAGAGAAAGAAAAATCTCCATCCATTTCTGAATGTGGTTTGAACCTATAATTTTTAGAGCTTATAATTCAGTCCAACTCACTACGCTAAAACTTTAAAATTTAATACTGTTAGAAAATTTGCTTTTTAAACTTAGTTCTGAAGTTACTTTTGGACAGAGGCAACGCTTTTCTGAAAACTGTTGCAGAAGCTCAAAAACTGGATCAGAGGCAACACTTCCGTAGGCAACACTTTCGGAGGAAAAGTGATCCGGAGGCAAACTGAGCTGGATCTGATCCGGATGCAACCTGATCCGGAGACAAACTTGGTGGACAGGCAATGCTTTTATAACAACTTTTGTAGCTTAGGAACCGGATCATAGACAACGCTTTATTGTTCAGAATCTGCTGCAGTAGATCCGAAGGCACTTGATAAATCCGGAGGCATGACTTAGGCAATGCTTTCTGTGAATAGAATCTGTTGCAGTAGATCCGGAATCACCTGGTAAATCCAGAGGCGCTACTTAGAGACAACACTTTATTCAGAATAGGCAACACTTTCTGCTGAAATTGATAATGAACTTCAGAAGCTAGTAGATAACAATTTTAATTACTTGGAACAATATTGAAACATCAAGAACAAGGATATACGTGTTAGGATGAGTTGAGTCGAGTAGGAGACTTTGTCCTTAAAGGATACTTCGTAGTTTCTTCTAGGATTAAACAACTTATTCAAACTCGATTTGAGTTTGGGTACATGAATCAGAAATGCATGTATATATCCAAAAAAATAGAGGGAGAAAAGAATATGTAAAAATTGGATTCTTCATAAAAGAAAACCCGTCCATCTTTTTATAGGTAAACAAATGAATTTATGACCATAAAAGTTTTACTGTTACAAAAGTTAATAAAATAGCTGTTGGTAATTAAAATACTTAATCAAAACCATAACCACAATATTAAAGTCAAATATAGTTGTTAGAATTTTAAACACAATTAAAACTTAAATTTATAAAAGAATTAAAATATAACAGCCACAATTAAAATTTTTGACAAAAAATATCATTTTTAATAAAAAAATATCATAAAAGTAACATAAAAATCTTATCTTTTCAACAAATACATCATGTTATAATTGTATCCTATAAGGTGGTACTCAATAAATAGTTAAAAACTTATCAAATTAGTAAACTATCAATTACAATAATAAATGTATGAACTAAAGTGATAAATATTGTAAATTTATGAATTTAAAATATCATTTTGTCATTTTTATAATTTATTTTTAGCATGTAAAAAAACAATCGGGACTTTTAGGTTGCTCACACCTAACTCATTACAAACCAAACCTGAAATCATGTTCAGAAATAACCCGGCTCACTTGCAGCCATCTAAGCCTTAGACTTTTCTCATTAACTTGTTAAAATTTGTGGTTAAGGAAAGCCAAATTGATTGGTAACAATGACTTATTTGATGTGACTATTTTACGAATGTTATGAGTACTGTTTAACAGTGTGGATCCAATTTTGTATTTCTTTAGAATATGGTATAAAAATACACCAAAGTCAAAGTAAGTGGGAAGTGTAATTTTTCCCCAAATATACGATTTGACCACATAAACCATGCACCCAAAAAATAAACTCAACCCATTATTTTTTTAATAGTCTTCAAAAACCCTTCAACATCCTGGACTTGCAAAATTCCTCATAACTCATTAAATTTATTAAAGTGAACTTTATAGCTCTCTGAATTTATTAAGGTAGATTTTATAATTTCTTGAACTTGATATAAGTGAACATCATAGCCCCTTCATGCTGACATACCCAATTTTATTTCGGTAAATCAATCTTCGATTTAATCTTTGTTATCCATCTTCAATCTTCACAACTTATACCGGAATTTCCTACCCCCACCATTTTCATATTTTTTGGATTTAATGATTATTTTTTTAGAATTTTTTGAAGTTCATAAAGGTGATTATTTGATTTATTTTGTGTGAATTTATTCATTAAAATTATAAAATATAGTTTATAAATTTTATAAAAATTTGTTAGAAATTATTTTTACAAACTTTTTCACTTGTTGGTTAATGTGAAAAACCTTGTAATTCATCAAATGAATGTAAACTCTACAAACCTGAATGGTGAATTGAATGAGGAAATTTATATGAAACAACCGAAGGGTATGTCAGGTTGTGAAAATAAGATATGCAAGCTAAAGAATTGCTATATGGACTAAAACAAGCACCAAAAGCTTATCATCGAGAGCTTGATGATGTGGTTTTGTCTAATAATTTTGTTATAAACCAAGCGGACAAATGTGGATATATCAAGTTTGATACTTCAGGTAAAGGAGTTATAATTTTTTTATGTGTAGATGACATGTTGTTTTCGGTACTGACCAAAGTTAGGTTGATAAAATAAAGAAATTTTTTATCATCTAGTTTTGAGATGAAAGATTTAGGGAATGCTGCAGGCATACTTGGTATAAGAATTAAGCGGAAGAATAATGTTATTTCAATTTCTCAATCTCATTATATTGAGAATATTTTTGAATAAATTTAATTTCAAGGATTGTTCTCCAGTTAACACTTCAATGAATTCCTTCTATTTTTTTAAAGGTTATTCGGATACAAGTTATTTTTCTAATGAAGAAGATAGTTCTTTCACAAGTGGGTGAGCATTCCTCTTGGGGGAGGTGCTATCTCGTGGGCGTCAAACAAATAGACTTGTATCATTGATTGGACAATGGAATATGAGTTTGTAAAAATTTAGCATAATTTAGCCGATCATTTAACCAAAGAGTTAAGATAAAATCTTGTGCATAACTCGGCTATGAGGATGTGATTAAAGTCCATTTAAAATCTCTCATGTTAAGATACCCAATTCCTATCTAATATGACATTGGTGCTAAATTCAATGAGGAAAGTTTAACATCCGTAGATTGGAACACACTAATAAAAACATTTCGAGGTGTGTGTTTAGACCTGCAAGATAAAGGAAGTTGAAGTTTAACTTCTTAATAGTTTTTTTGAAAAATTGCATATGCAGCTGGAAGAGTAAAAAAAGCTACCTATATATGAGCATGAAGTTTAGTCGCTTCAAGAAGTTTTGGACTTGACTTTGATATGCTTGTGAAGGATAGGGACACAAGACTAGTAAAAGATAGTGTCGAGTAAGAATATGTTAGAATGTTGACTTGTGTGTATATTACCTTCGAGTATTCAAGATGGATAACAAATGTTCAATTCATAGTGACACCTTTAGTTATTTTAATATTTGAAATGTGTAATATACTAATACGAAATTCAATCGCCACGATATTTCATTTATGCATAAGTTTGTTATTTATTGTAATTTTTTTTAGTTAATCATGGATTACACTAAAATGGGGGAGGATTGTTGGTATTTTAGTGTAATTAGATCAACTAGCTGACCAATGTGATCATAATATTTCATTGAACAAGTTAGGAGAGTGCAGAGTGCACGCTTGTTCGAGTATTATTACGATACTAAGCTTACGAGGGTCCGGGAGATACCTTTTGCAACGCTTCTGTTTAGAACAGTCGCAACTGCTGGAGTGGACACAACCTTTAGCAACACTTCTGTTTTGAATTGTTGTGACTACTAGAAGGGACATGACTTTTCGCAATGCTTCTGTTATGAACTGTTACAACTGCTCGTATCAGGTCTATAAAAACCTGGCACTGGCTACACTTACAGACAGTTTTTGGCAATGCTTATGTCCGGTTCAATTTTTCTTCACAACGAATAATCATTCTAAGTTCTTGATTTTTTCTCTGATTTTATCTGATTAAAAAATTTAGGAGAACCACCAAATTAGTTTCAATCTGAAAGTGATATCACGATTTCAAATATTATCCAAGTTATTTTCAGGAATTTCCCCAACATAATCTTAGATTCAACCTCTAGAAAAATAATGCTTGGCATATCAGCATGAAGAGACTGAGGTTCACTTTTAACAAGTTCAAAGAACTGTAAGGTCCACTTTAAGAGCATCTTTAGTAGATGGTCTATTCCAAAAAAATTCTTGACATATAAACAAGAATAAACAATGAACTAAAAAATGGCTCTACACTAGCTCTTCTATTTTCTTTTTCCTATATAATGTGGCACAATAAATGTTAGACATTTTCTATTTAATCTTCTGTATATAGACAATCAAATAGAAGGCCAACTTATCAAATTAATTAATATTTTAATATTAAACATCGAAATACTTCCATTTACTTTGAAATTAATTCATTTTTAATTATTTTATTATATAAAATTAAAAAAAAAAATAATCTAGTGTAGTTATCTTTCTAAAAGAAATTATCTATTTTCAAAATCATTGGCATATCATCAATGTGGATTTCTATTCCACATGCCACATATTCTTAGAATCCACTGTCTACTAAAGATGCTCTAACAAGTTTAATGGAGTTATATAGAACTCTTATAAGTTCATAGGCTGAGAAATTTTTAAAAACAACTATATGGGATCTAGAAACATTAAGCTTTTTTTTTTGAAAACCCATTATCAATCAACGAGATTCGTTGTTTTTGCTTCAAATTCGATTATGTCAATTAGCTACGTACATCAACGGATTGTAATGCCAAGTAACTTTTTAATAGATTATGTATAAGAACTTTGAAAAATTAGTTAGACGGGTAAATTAGTCCACGTTTCCAGTTTAATGCTGGAAATTATTTAGCTAGGAGATTATGTGACATTTAATATTTACAAATAAAAATATAATTTGCTAACACGGTTTGAAAATTAGTGTTCTATAAACTCAACACTATATATTTGATGCATCATTAATTATATAGATATATCAATAATTCAAATTCTTTGTTTGGAATCAATTCGTTAGGGAAAATGAAAAGTATTGAATTAAATTCTTTGATAGAATTTAATTGAATTTATTTTCTCACTTTAAATTCTTTGTTTGGAAACTTTTTATACATAAAAGAATTCAATTGATTTTCGAAGTATTTGTTCTAAGTTATTTTCAACATTTTCCTTTTACAACAAGTGCTCTTAAATGTTTAATGCTCTTTATACCCTCCAAGTTGAGCAATTTCGCCTTCGATACCCCAAACTTTCAAGTGGATCTCCGAATTACCCAAACTTGTAAAAAGTAAACCTTCGTGCTACCTCAGTCCTACGTGGCAGTTGAGGTGTCTTTGCTTTGACCAAGGGGGCGCGTGGTTGACTTCCAATAGAATAAAAAATTAAATAAATTCAATAATTTGTTAAAAAATCATAAAAAATCCCTAAATACTTATTTTATTCAAAATGAACCTTTTCCTCCTTTAGGGTGTGTTTGAAATGCTCACATTTTCTGAAAAATTCTTGCACCAATTTTATTTTCTTTATTTTTCGGATATTTCATAATTTTTGGGGGGTTTTCAATTTTTTACGAAACCGAGCCCCGAAACGTATTTTCGGGCATTTTCATAAACATTTTCTGAAAATTTCTTACACCAAATTTATTTTCTTTATTTTTTGGATATTTATAATTTGTTGGGTTTTTTCGATTTTTTACGAAACCGGGCCCTGAAACGCATTTTAACATTTTCGGGCCCTTCTAGAAATATTTTCTAAAAAGTTCTTGCACCAAATTTATTTTCTTTATATTCCGGATATTTCATTATTTCTTGGGGTTTTTCGATTTTTTACGAAATCGGGCCCCGAAACGTATTTTCACGTTTTCGGGCCATTCCATAAATATTTTCTAAAAAATTCTTACACCAATTCTTTTTTATTTTCTGAATATTTCATAATTTTTTGGGATTTTTCAATTTTTTACGAAACCGGGCCCCGAAAAGTATTTTCACATTTTCGGGTCCTTCCAGAAATATTTTCTAAAATATTCTTGCACCAAATTTATTTTTTTTATTTTCCGGATATTTCATAATTTATTGGGATTTTTTGATTTTTTACGAAACCGGGCCCCGTAACGTATTTTCACATTTTTGGGCCCTTTTAGAAACATTTTCTGAAAAATTCTTGCACCAAATTTATTTTCTTTATGTTCCGGATATTTCATAATTTTTTGGGATTTTTCAATTCTTTACAAAACCGGGCCTCGGAACTTATTTTCACATTTTCGGGCCCTTCCAGAAACATTTTCTGAAAAATTCTTGCACTAAATTTATTTTCTATTTTTGGATATTTCATATTTTTTTGGGATTTTTCGATGTTTATGAAATCGGGCTCCGAAACGTATTTTCATATTTTCAGGCCATTCCATAAATATTTTCTGAAAAATTCTTGCACCAAATTTATTTTCTTTATTTTCTGGATATTTTATAATTTTTTGATTTTTTATGCAAACGGACCACGAAATGTATTTTCATATTTTCGGTCTCTTCCATAAACATTTTCTAAATTTTCCTGCATCGAATTTATTTTTTTATATAATAAAAGTTATTGGGACTTAAATGAATTTTGTCAAAGGTTTATTTGAAATCAATTGTAGAAGATGGTGTTTTGATTGAATTAAAATTACAGGGACTCAAAATAAGTTTTATCAAGATTTTTTGAAATTTTGATAGTTTATGTCACATGTAGTTCACTCATGTGAAGGATAATATGGTAAAAATAATATCCAAATGCTTAGCTCAAATGAATTCCATCAAAATCATTCAATTTTTAGCAAGATTTGTATTCCATACATTCACAAGAATTCAAATCTTACATGATTTGAATTCTATTGATATTTTTTTTATTCCAAACAAGAAAATTTGACAAAATAAATTCAATTGAATTGAAATCCCTCAAAATTAAGCTTTCCAAATACACCCTAAATGAAGTAACTTTTTAATAGATTATGTATAAGAACTTTGAAAAATTAGCTGCGGGTAAATGAGTCCAAGTTTCCAGTTTAATGCTGGAAATTATTTCGCTAGGGGATCATGTGACATTTAATATTTACAAATAAAAATATAATTTACTAATTTTGGAAATTGACTATGTGTGCAAGAAATTATAACAATAATAAGAGAATGTAGAGAGAGAATTTGAGAGAAACTTTTATTTCTTATTTCTGAGATATATCAAATGAAGAAATTGAATTCCTATTTATGGAGAAATCCAACGGTAAACACACCTTAGGCTGGAAGAGGGTGCTGGAATGAGAGAAGAATTGATGAAAAACTTAATTCTAGAGTGGGAAAATAGATTTTAGTGAGATAAGAATTAGATAAGGTAGGAAAAAGGATTACGATCCATTTTTCCTTGTGTTTCTTCTTTGAACTCTCTGGTTGTAAGCTTAAAATCAGTAGGTATTTTCGTTAAAATCAACTTAATTGGATTTAGAGACCCAAAACTCTTAAATTTACTACTAAATCATCGTAACAAGCTCCCCGGAGATGTTTATCAGTTCACGAAGAGGTGGATTCATGACCCTGAGGTAAAAATTCTGAGTCTCATAGCTCTTTGGCATTAATATTACTGATTCATGCTGATTATTGTTGATACGTGTTCATGTTTGGGTTTTCGGTCATTTTTGACTGCTGCCTGCTGCTGCTGTAAGAAATTGAGGTCGCCGGAGACATGTGATGTTGCCGGCGATATCACCCATATCGCTAGAGACATCATTGATATCGCCGGTGGCATCACATTCCTCAGAGACCTCACTTTCTTGTAGGACCTTTTCTTTATAGTACCCAGAAAAGCCATGTATCCTGCCTACATATTGATATCACCAGCGACATCAATGATGTAGCCGGCGGCATCAGCCATGCCACCTCACTGGCGGCATCGGCCAATGATGTCACCGGCGGCATCAGCCATGTTACCAGCGACATCAACCATGTCGCCGGCGGCATCAGCCATGTCTTCGGCGGCTTGACCTTATGGACAATTGTTTTATTTCATTTATTTCCGACCTAGTTTATTTTTTGAGACTAGAGTATACAGTGCAACGACGGAGGTCCAAAACCTTCTGAAAACAGACCCCACCCCATAACATGTGGCATTTTCACTTATAATACAGTTAAAGCAATGATCGAATCTAAAATTTGGTTAAAAATGGAATTTCCCCCTCAAACGCAGTTCAAATCTCATTTTAGCTATCCAACCGGGCTCTATAATACTGTAAATAAAATATGTCACATCCGCGCTAACTCAGGTCTTGTTTGGTTTGCTAACTATACATGATTCGTAACACATCTTGTACGACGTACCGTATCTGTGTTAACCGTCTTCTGCAGTAGACATATATTAGGCCTTCGGGTATTTCATTTATCACATAGAAAAATGTATAGGATTAGGAAGCCTTGTAATAATTTTATTTTCCACACTTATTTTCGGATGACTGTAATAATTTATTCATCGCCTCAATTGCCTGAAACGCGAAAACAACATAATAACTGAAAACACAAATAAATAGGATGGATTAAACTGATTAAGAAAGAATGAAGTATCTTAACTTGGCCTAATGAAAAATAGATAACATCATCCGAACTCAGAATCTCTACTTACGGTATGGTCCAAGCACCCGGTGGGAAAATCGTACCAAAAATTTCCCGGTTGAGCTGAACCGGGTGGTGACTCTATTTTAAGTACGAGATTTCGATCTCGTATCTTTTGAGCATTGAAATATGCAAAACCACTTTTCAATCACATCACTCACACATCCCCCGATTATTTTATAGAGGCCGGTCCACCGGCCCGGCTCCGCAACCGCCGGGTAGAACGTCGTCCGCTCATAGGTAGAAAAGTAGAAAACATATCATATCAAATATTAATGACGTGGGCCCTGATACATCAATAATTTAACACTCCCCCTTTAATGTATCATTTGCCGCGAATGAGACACTGCCTCGTTAAAAACCTCACTAAGGAAAAACCATGTGGGATAAAAACCTCCGTTAAGAGAAAAAGAGTATAGTGTTTACTCCCCCTGTTCGCGAGTTAATTGGACATCCTTAAGACGACGCATTCTAATGCTGTAAATCAATTTCTTGAAAGTTGAGGAAGGTAAAGCCTTAGTAAACAAATCTGCCAAATTGTTACAAGAGCGGATTTGTTGAATACTGATTTCACCATTCTTTCCAGATCATGAGTGAAGAAAATTTTTGGTAAAATATGCTTTATTTTGTTTCCTTTGATATAGCCTTCCTTCAATTGAGCAATACAAGCAACATTATCTTCATATATTATCGTCGGACCTTCCTTGACCGTAACTTTTCCACACGCTTCTTGGATATGTTTGATTAATGATCTCAACCACACACATTCACGACTTGAATCGTGAATTGCTATTAACTCCGCATGATTTGAGGAAGTAGATGTAATTGTTTGTTTTGTCGATCGCCAAGATATAGCTATTCCTCCATATGTGAATAAATAGCCAGTTTGAGATTGAGCTTTGTGTGGGTCGGATAAATAACCCGCATCCGTATATCCAACTAATTTAAGCTTAGATTTATATAAATAAAATAAGCCTAAATCATTAGTTCCTCGAAGGTAGCGAATTATATGTTTAATTCCATTCTAATGTCGTCTTGTAGGTGCAGCACTGTATCTTGATAATAAATTAATAGAGAATGCAATGTCTGGTCTTGTGTTATTAGCAAGATACATCAAAGCACGGGATTTTACAGTTCCTCTCGCGAGACGATGATGACGTGTACCCGATTTTAATGCCTCAAAATAAAAGTTCTCTTCAGAATTTTTATTACTAACATAACATTCCTCGCGAATTTTATACTTGGTAGAATCCAGTTCGGCGTGGCTGATAACGCGTCTGCTAGGAGGTTGAACCGATGATTTACACCTAAATTAAGAAATACCCATTAAAATATCATTAAAAATAAAAAAGATACCTTTTCACCTACTATTAAACCATTTTAGGTGACTTTTTAGGCTCCTAGGCCCGCTACCTGTCGGCATGCTGGAGGCTGATGCCACCAGTAGCATCAGCCATGCCGTCGGCGATATCACCATGTCACCGGTGGCATCATCCATACCGTCGGCGGCATGACCCGAAGCGGGTCCTTGTACAGACAGCCTTTCGGCCACTTTCGGTGGAATTGGTCAAAAAGGTCTCAAAAACCACCCCATTTCACCTATAAAAACACACCTTGAGCTACAATGAGGAAGGGGGTAGAACCACCTAAGGTTGGAGGCTTAATGTTAGAATGAGAAAATAGATTTTAGTGAGATAAAAATTAGATAAGGCAGAAAAAAAGGGATCATAATCCGTTTTTTTTCTGGTTTTTCTTCTTTGAATTCTGTGATTATGAGCTTAAAATCAGTAAATCCTATAGTTAAAATCAATTTAATTGAACTTTAAAACCTGAAGTACTTAAATTTACTACTAAATCATCGTAACAAGCTCCCCGAAGGCGTTTCTTTTTAGTTCACGAAGAGGTGATTCGGGACCCCGAGGTAAAAATTCTAAGTCTCATAGCTCTTTGGCATTAATATTACTGAGTTGTGTTGATTTTTGTTGATTTTTGGGGTTCCTAGTCATTTTTAACTGTTCCTCGTTGCTGCTGCAAGAAATTGAGGTCACTGGAGACATGCGATGTCGCCGGCAGTATCACCCATGTCGCTAGAGACATCGCTGATATCGCCGGTGGCATCACATTCTCAGAGACTTCCCTTTCTTATGGGACCCTCTCTTTATGGTACTCAGAAAGCCATGTAACCTGCCTGCATACTGATGTCGCCAGCGACATCATTAATGTCGCCGGCGGCATCATCCATGCCTCCAGTGTCATCAACCATGTCGCCGACATTATCACTTGCGTCGTCGACGGCATGACTTTCTGGACAGCAGTTTTATTTTCATTTGTTCCCGGATTAGTTTATTGTCCAAAACTAGGATGTACAGTGTAACGAGGGAGGTCCAAAACCTTCCAAAAATAGACCTCGCCCCATAACGTATGGCATTTTCCACTTATAATCCGGTTAAAGCAACGATCAAATCTAAAATTCGGTTAAAAACGAAATTTCCCACAAACACCTTTCGGATCCTATTTTAGCTATCCAATCGGGCTTTATAATATTATAAATAAAATATGTCATATCCGTGCTAACTATCTTCTGCAGGTAGACGTATACCGGATATTCAGGTATGTTATTTATTGCATAGAAAAATGTACAAGATCTGGAAGCTTTGTAATAATTTTATTTTCCGCGCTTATTTTTGAATGGCTGTAAATATTTTATTCATCGCTTCAATTGCTTGATAAACGCAAAAATGACAAAATAACTGAAAATACAAATAAATGGGATGGATTAAACCGATTAAGAAAGAATGAAGTATCTTAACTTGGCCTAATGAAAAATAGATAGCATCATCCGAGCTCGGAATCTCTACTTAAGGTATGGTCCAACCACCCGATGGGAAAATCGTATTAAAAATTTTCCGGTTGAGCTGAACCGGGTGGCGACTCTATTTTAAGTACGAGATTTTGATCTCACATCTTTTAAGCATTAAAATGTGTAAAACCATTTTCCAATCATATCACTCGCATCTCCCCGTCATCTTTTAGAGGCCGGCCTGCCAGGCCCGGCCCGCTACCGCCGCACAAAACATCGTCCGCTCACAGTGGCGACTCTGCTGGGGACTGATCTCTTGAACTTTCTTTTAATAAAGTTTAAAAGATTTTGATGATGTATTAAAATCATTGGCCAAATTAAAACTTCATTCTTTTTTATAACGTTTTATCTTTACGCGTGTAGATAGTTTAGTAATTTTTAGGTGCCCCATTTTACCGAGAAGCTCGCAAAGTGTCACTCATGCCCTGTTGGAATTGAGGATACCTAGTGGGTGGATCACTCATTTTAACCAACACATAAACTCCTACAATCACACCTATTCGGGAATGGTTGAGTGACGTAGAATCAAGGTAAACGAGAACCTTCTACATCAACAACCCTATACCAAAGCCATGCTAGAAAAAGCCTTAGCACATCATTCCCTTAGGGTCACCAGAATAAATAAAATAATTGGGATGCGCTTCTTTAGCCATTACCGGTGAAGAAGCCAAACTCCATCCTTCCAAAGAGGCGTTATGCGGGGGTCATAAGGTTGGAAGAGGGACGATTTGCGTGCTATGTGCTCCGTGATCATACACCCCCATGCATCAGCTTCAAGAGCCAAAAAGGAAGCAACTTACCCTTACTACTTTCGCTTATGGAAGAGGTTTAGCAACACACATAGGACTTCTCTTGTAACTCCATTGCGCCACCACATATCATTATGTATGGCATGAGATACAAACGTCCCACGTATGTTAGAGTACATCATCTCTGACCACATCTATGTATAGCCATACGATAAAAAAAGGTAGGCATACCATCCATATCACTCATGAACCCATTCATGATCTGATCCACCACCTATCATTTTAGCTAGGAGGAGGCAGACTGATCGTCGTACCCCGGTTTGGAAGAGGATAGAACATCGCCTGATTCATCGCCTCCTCACCCCGATTGTCACCATGAAAGTTGAAGGGATTCCACACACCAATTTTAGCAGGGAGTCAGATTCAAAACAAGTTTAGTTAAGCTGGGACCCCTCTCAACTAGCCATGTATTTTCTAAGAAATGAAGGGACCCCTCCTACCGAAGAACCCTCCGACCCTACTTCTAGCTCGGGAATGAGATCCCAGCCGCCTCTTGGCTTTAACTTTACCAGTACTATAGCATAATTCTTAAATTTAGATGCTTTTCAGGCTTCTATCCAAACCATTATTCAGGCTGCCGTTAAGCAAGCTCTCGAAGATAAAAATTCCGATTGAGTATCGGCATCCGATATTCAGGTCCAGAATGGTTCGGCACAGATGCTGACCAGTCTGGTAGGGTCAAGACCTGTCGCACCTATTTTTTAATCAACCCAGCCAATGGCGAGCCCGTTCTAGTTTGGGCAAACTTTCGCTTTCCTATCAACTTTGACTATTCCATCAGTTATACCTTTTAATCCAAGACCCTTCGCCCAAAGTTCTACCCCTCCAGTACTTACTCACCAGTACTTAACTTCTTAACCACTGCCTTCTTTCACTCCTCCGCAGTTCATTATAACTCCCAAGGGCACCACCTACCCCCAAAATCCTTTTGCTAGCCAATTGACGATTCACCCTCCGCTACCTCCGACACTCAACGACCAGGTCACGCAACCCCGGGCGTAACACCCGAGGTAGCCGCTTTTGTTCGACAAGTGATATCTTCTCAAACTATGAATGACTAGGTCACATATTCTCCGAGTACGACACCTGAAACCCTAGCTATTCCTTATAAACCGGTCAGCGACAGGTCACACAACCTTCGAGCATAACACCCAAGATCCAGCTTACATCAACCACCTTATCACCACTAAGAAATCTGAAAGAGATGAAGACTGGGTCCCCGAGAATTTCAGTATGCCGATATGGCTCATTATAATGGTTCTGGAGCACCTGCCTCTCACATTATAATGTATGAAAGAATAATGTGCGTGAAGAAGTTAAGTGATAAGGTGCTTGCTAAAATGTTTTCCTGCTCCCTTCGGGGTCTTGCCCTCAAATGGTATCACACCTTGCCGCAACATATTATCGTCGACTGGAATTTCTTATCCGAGGCATTGAAAGTGCATTATGATTTTAATACTATGATGGAAACAACCCTCCAGCATCTTGAGAGGGTCCGTCAAATGCCCAACGAAACTTTTAAGTAATACTTCAATCAGTGGATATCGACTCAGGTCTTAATGAAAACCAAGCTAAGCCTTGAGGAAATGATTATCAAACCCCTATTCCATAGAGAAATGGCTACTGATTCTTTTCTATCCTACAAGGCTGTATTCGAGAAAGCCGAGAAAATCGAGCGTGAGGTAGAGCTTGAAAAGGCCAAGAGAGCAGAGAAACCATGGTTTAGAAAGAATAAAGCCCAACCCTTATGAAGCCCAACCCTTATACCTGGAGCCAGCTAAGCCTAAAGCACCGGCTGTAGTCCAAGTTATTTCCCAAACCCTTGTTGCGCCCCTCGCAATCACCTTAGCTCCACCGATAGTTGCAGTGATTTAGCCTCCTCGCCCCCCGTTTGTTTTGGTTAACCCTTATAAGCTGCCCCTACGGGTCATCTTCCAATGTTTGAGGGAAGCGAGTCTTATACAGGCCCTTCAGGAATACAAGCCACCTAGACCTGAGGATAAAAACAACTTCTTTAACTATCATGTTCAGGTAGGACACCAAACCAATAATTGTAAAGCCCTGCTCTCAGCAATTCAACGATTGGTTAGCGAAGCAAAGATCGCTGAACCGGACAGAGCTCCAAGCACTATGAATAATCCTTTGCCAAATTTTGGGGACAAGGTTGGCATGGTCCAGTCCGGTTTATCTGAAGGCATAATCTTTGATCTCCTTGCTCAGAGGCTGGATAATAATAGCTCTATCCTGGTCTTTGGTTCGGGTCTTCCATCTTATTTGGTCTTTGATCTAATCAATCAAGCCAACCCTTCTGTCCAAAAAATGGAAGTTGATCCAAACCAGACAAAGCAAGAGAGCCGCAGGCCTAAACCATTTATGGCAAGAAGAATGAGAAAACCGCTATTTAGCGTGGATTCCTTCATTTTAAAGGAGGACTACTCCGATGGTGATGAGGAATCGGTTAGAGAGACCAAGGCCGTAAGCACCGAATTGTTCAAGGTTGATCAAAATGACCTTTTTAGCGTGGATAAGTGTGAACTTCAAAACCCAAATTTGGACTCTAAGGAACAACAATATCTATTTAAAACATGATCCACTAAGAGTGTCTTGCTCGGTGATGTCCTTAACATTACCCGAAGTGGCCGCATATATCAGCCTGAAGACCGATATCTCCGCTTAAGCCGAGACCCGGTTCCTGGTAGGGTCGGAACCATCGCTAGACCCCCATCTCCACCTCCGCCTGTCCTAACCAGTCTCGAGGTTAACCCTATCATTACCCAGCTAAAAAATACCCAAGCCCGCTACAGTATTTGACAGCTGGTAATCGACTCTAAAGGGTATCATAAGGGCCTGATTAAATGACTCCTTGATTTAGAAGCTAATCCAACCACCTCGGTCGTTGAAATGTGCTCCATAGTTGGGGAAGGCATTCCCTCTAGAAAAGGGCCTCAGATCGTGTTCGATCGTTTTAATCTTACACTCGAAGGCATAGATCACAATAGAGCCTTATTCATCCGGATCCAGGTCCTCGATAAGGTTATCCCGTATGTCATGGTGGACGATGGCTCCGCTCTAAATCTGTGCCCTCTAAAAATCCTTCCTCATCTAGGACTGTCAGAGGAGATGCTTGAAAAATCTAGCATAGTTATTAGAGTATATGATGATTCAAAGCTCAATGTAATTGGGACTTTTGAGGCAGAGGTCACTGTGGAAGGCAGGACGAGCAATGTGCATTTCACTGTACTTGACATCCCTGTTACCTATTCTCTGCTGCTTGGCCAACCATGGCTTCATGCTTTAGGCGCGGTTCCCTCGACACTACACCAAAAAATCAAGCTAATTCATGAAGACAGAATGGTGACTATAAAGGCTGATCCTGCTTCCGTTATGGCTGTTATGGAAGCCGAAGCTAGTTTAGAAAAGGACCTTCAGATTGCTATGATTAGCAAAGATCAGAAGTCTCCTCCCCTTTGGCATAGCTACCTTCATACGGGTATGGGTAAAGTAATGAAAAAATCTGGTTACAAGCCTGGCAGAGGTGGAGGAATACACAAACAGGGAATTATTGAGGCATTGGAGCTAAAAATCCTTACCCATCGAGCTGGATTGGGATATAAGCCTAGAAAAACCTATTACCGCATCCCCACTTGCTACTGCTGCATGGTCACTATTTGTGAGATCTAAGGCAAGAGGCCTTATAAGGGAGAGCCTAAGCTAATCAAGTATGGTGGAAAAATATGGCCCGGCTTTAAAGATGTCTATGACTTCGAGATCGATCACATGATAGTTTTAGCTGAACCCAAGCCTACGAAGCTTGATACGCCTATCAATATTGTTTCTGATAAGGCTAAGGGAAAAGGTAAGATGCATCCTAAAGATGAGCCTGAGGGAAGTAATGAAGAGTCTATCGATCCAGAAATTAAAAATACTGTGGCAACCCTAACTGAAGCTATGACACTGCTAATGAAGAAAGGCTGGAAGAGTAAGGGAACTGGGGAAGAACATGCTATGGCAGCGATAGTAGGGAAACTCGCCGGGGCTCTTGCCAAGAAAGCCGACCTGTCTGGGGGGCCATCACTGACCATTGCCCAAAAGACTGCTCTAGAGCACAACCTGGGCACCATTCTGATAGACAATACAGAGGATGCTCCTCCTATTGATGTTGCTACTAAAGTCCCTGCGCTTATAGAGGAGGATATGGATGATGTAATTCTTAATATTTTTGATGTGTTTGATGCGAACAATGCTGCTTACGAGTCTTTTAATGCAGTGAATAACTCTCATTCTGCTTACTTGTTTTATGTCTTTCCTAATGGGTCCATGCATTCACATAACAATACGCATAATGTTTTTGGCATTAGTGATACATTATTAAGCGAAATAAACCTAAGTACAGATGACAATCCTAAAATGGTGACCACTTCCAAAGATTTAACTTCTGAGGAAAAAAGTGAGTTCATAAAAGTGCTTAAAGATCATGTTAACGCTTTTGCCTGGTCATACGAAGACTTGCCTGGGGTTGATCGATAAATTGCGGAGCACAGAATCCCAACTGATCCTAAATTTCGGCCTGTCAAGCAGAAACTCCGTCGGTTGAGACCCAAATGGGCAGATCGGGTTAAGGCATAGGTTTCAAGGTTGGATTCATTGAAGTGGTAGAATACCCGACTTGGTTATCCAACATCGTCCCAGTTCTGAAGAAGGATGGTAGGGTCCGGGTCTGTGTGGATTTTAGAGATCTCAATAAAGCCTCACCGAAGGACGACTTCCCGATCCCATACATTGATGTCCTAATTGATAGCGGCACTAGGGTAGCTATGTATTCATTCATGGATGGGTTCTCAGGGTACAATCAGATTCTGGTTAATATTGTCGACAAAGTCAAAACAATGTTTATCATTGAATGAGGGGTGTATTGCTACAAGGTAATATCGTTCGGGTTGAAAAATGCTGGGGCCACTTATCAGCACATTGTAACCACCCTCTTACAAGACATGATCCATGAAGAAGTGGAAGTGTATGTGGACAATATGATTGTAAAGTCCGCTACTCGAGAAGAGCACCCTATTATTCTCGACAGGTTCATGACTCGTATTGAAAAGTATAACCTCCACCTAAACCCAAAGAAGTGTGTGTTTGGGGTTACCTCCGGTAAACTATTAGGGATGTAGTTAGCCAGAAAGGAATTGAGATGGATCCAGACAAAGCCAAAGCCATCAAGGACATGCCTCTACCCAGGACATAGAAAGAAGTCCGATCATTTTTAGGATCCTTGCAGTATGTTAGTCGATTCATTGCTCGCCTCACTACTGTTTGTGAACCCATCTTTAAGCTGTTAAGAAAACAACAACCTGTAGTATCGAATGATCACTACCAAGTGGTGTTTAACAGAATCAAGGCATATGTTGTTGATCCACCCGTTCTGACACCACCCATCCCAGGGGAACCCCTCATCCTTTATCTGGCTATCGAGAAAACTTCTGTCGGGGCCATGCTTATCCAGGAACATGCTAATAAACGTGAACATGCCATCTACTACCTAAGCAAGAAGTTATTGGATTATGAAACCCAGTATTCGATTGTTGAAAAAACCTGCACTACCATGGTTTGGCTCACTAAAAAGCTGCGACATTATTTCTAATCTTATTATGTTCAAGCTGTGGCCAAGATTGATCCAATGAAGTTTCTTTATCAATCCCCTACTCTAGCCGGCAAATTGTCCCGATGGTTACTTCTCGTGTCTGAGTTTGACATTGAATATGTGACCCGAAAAGTCATTAAAGGGCAGGCTGTAGCCAAATTCCTTGCTAATCAACCCCTCTGCTCTGACTATAAGGAAAATTTGGAATTTCCTGATGAGCAGCTCACCTTTGTTATAATCCTTGATAACGTCTGGACAATGTACTTCGACGGTGCTGTGAACTGTCGGAGAGCAGGTCTCGGGGTCATCATCATCATGCCAGATAATTAGATAATCCCATTGTACAAATGTTTAGAATTCACTATCACTAATAATGGCGCTGAGTATGAAGCTTGTCTGTTCGGCCTTAAGGCTCTTCTTCAGGTTTAGGCCAGTCGCGTTTCTATCATCGGGGATTCGGCTTTAGTTATCCGTCAAGTTGTCGGAGATTGGGAAATTGAAGAGGAATCTCTTTGTCCTTATGTTGAGGCTATCCGCAAATTATCTGAGAGATTTACCTCCTGCTTATACTGACATGTCCCTTGGGAAGAGAATCAAATGGCCGATGGTCTCGCCACTCTTGTGTCCATGTAGGAAGGACCTCAGCAGCAGCCTATCTATCCATTGGTTATGTTATCCACCAAGATTCCATACCAGGTTCAATCAGCTCCTCCAATCCTCGCCATCTCATCCGAACCTTATTAGTATTCAAACATCATCCTGTTCCTTTGGACTAGCCAATATCCCGAGGGTTCCTCTGACTCATACCATACCACCCTACGGCGGCTCGCTGTCTAGTTCTATATTATGGATGATGATCTATTTAAGCGCACCAGCGATGGCCTGCTTCTCTGTTGCCTCACTGACTCCGAGGCCCAGAAGGTAATAACCCAAGTCCATGCCGGTGACTTTGGCCCTCATATGAACGGTCTTGCTCTCGCCAAGAAAATCCAATGATTGGGGTATTTTTGGCTCACTCTCACGGTCGATTGCATTACCTAGGTCAAACGATGCCAACAATGCCAGGTTTATAGAGATATGCAGCATCTGCCACCCACCGAACTCCATCATTTATCCACCCCTTGGCCATTCTCGGCATAGGGGATAGACATAATTGGTGAAATCCATCCTTCTTCAATAAATGGCCACAGATTCATTATGATAGCAGTAGATTACTTCTCAAAATGGGTGGAAGCTGAATCCTTCACCAATGTTACCGCCAAACAGATGGCTAAGTTCATAGAGAAGCACATCTTCGCTCGGTGTGGACTCCCACACCATATAGTCTCGGACAATGGGGTACAATTTTAAGGAGCAATTGCTTCTCTAATCGAGAAATATGGGATCGAGCACCATAGATCTTCCCCATACAGACCGCAAGCTAATGGGGCTGTTGAGGCAGCTAATAAATTAGTAAAGATGATTCTCTCTAAGATGATAGCTGATTATAGGGATTGGGAAGATAAGCTACATTTTGCTATTTGGGGATATCGCACCAGCATTCGCACCTCGACAGGCCAAATTCAGTTCTCCCTGGTCTACGAGATGGAAACGGTCTTGCTAGTTGAAACTCGGGTGACCTCCTTAAGAGTCGCTCTGGAAGCTAAATTAAAAGAGTCTGAATAGACCCGAGCGAGATTTGAATAGTTAAACATGATGGATGAGCAGAGGTTAAAGGCCCTTGACAACCTCTAAATGTACCAGCAACGTATGGCTTGAGCATACAACAGTCGGGTAAGACATCAGAAGTTCCCCCTGAAGTAGGGTGATTTGGTCCTTAAATAGCTGAAACTTTCTACCACTGATACGAGGGGTAAATTCAGGCCAAACTTGGAAGAACCATATGTAATAAAGAAGCTGCTTAGCAAAGGGACAGTTAAGCTTATTGACACGGATGGGAACAAGTTTGTGAATCCCGTGAACCAAGACAGGCTTAAACGTTATCATATCTAATTCAAAAGAAACAAATTGGAAAAGCGGCACACGAAAAAATATATACATGATAATTACCCGCCCCTCAGTCTTTTACTGATCGGGCAAAAATTAGGGTGACGCCCGATGATTGGTATCTTGCAAACCAGCCGTGCAAAAACTAGGGGATAAGATAAATCTGCTAGATCAAAAACCCGAAAAGGGCGATCTAGCCAAAAGTTAGGGTATGTGAGCAATGAGCGAGTGCCTTCTAGAAAACTGATCTAGGCTAGTTGGCACCGGGAGTTAAATCAATAGGAATGTCAACCAAACATCATGTACTTTATTTTATCTCAATTAATGAAATTATCTCTTTTGTTGAAATCTAAATGCTTATACTTGTGTGGATCCCTTATTCATAGGATTAAGATAACTTTAGTAAGTTTTGGACAGAGTTCATTTTATTCCATATTAGATGCCAAAAAAAAATAATAATAAAAGAGGTCTGATAGTTCTGACAAAAATAAGTCTCAAAAAGAACTTCCCGCATCATCATTATAGTACCTAGAGGTCCGCCTCGATTATATAATAAAGAGGGGCTCCTCCCCTTGCTCTGCACGCTCCCCCTCGAGGCGGGCCTGCGACTGTTTCCAACAGGATGTCAAGTATCTTATCTCAGCGAGCCATCCTCTGTAATGCATGTCAGTCTTGATGGTGTCCACATAATCATAGTCTAGAATCTCAAATACAGCTTCCGTGGACCACTTTTCCCGGATATGGTTGACCCACCTAGCCTTGTAGAGTTTGATCTAGTTATGGGGCAGCTTGATGGGGATCCTTTGCCTCTTGCCATACTGACGGCATAATTGATAAGGGGTGTAGAACGAAGACCTCTCCAGACCTATCAGCTGAACACAAGCCCCCAGGATTCTATAACCACATCATGGATCCTCCACCATGTACTAACCCACTGAACTTGTGCGTAGGTATACCACCCTAAAATAGGCACCCACTCCTCATATGTCAGCTGATCAAAATCGGCCCTCATAAGCCTCCTTTCCCTCAAATGAACGGGTAGGTACCTTTTCGGATTCCCTCGTGGTGCTTCCCGCAACCTTAGTTTCTCCATCAACCATACCTATAATTCGAATCCAGGTGAGGATTGAGAAATAAAATGGCAAAATTGAGAAGAACAGAAGGTACCTGCAGCAAAATGAGCTAGTCTCCGATAAGTGACGGGTCGACAGAAGCGACATCCATATTCACTAAAACATCAGCCAACCCTACAACCATGGGAGAAGCTCCTGTTGACATGGGGCTGAAAAGTGAAATTAGCCTGAACAGAGCAATTGGGCTCACTCCACACATAAACTCCGCCATAAGTAATAATGCTACCATAGATGGCCAGGCAAGGTGGGATCGTGACGCCCTATGACACCACTCTAAGACTGCTCCGAGCTGAAACCCAGGTTTGCTAGATAACTGGGAGAGAAATGGATCTACAGAATCCAAATTCCATAACCTTTGAGGAGTTCCATCCGCACCAAAATGAAACACCAGCAATGCTAGGGTCACGCATTTGGGACACGGTACCCCCAAAATAGCGTAGAACTCTTCAAGCAAAAGGCATAGCTCGAAAGATGAAAATCGGAAGACGTGGTCCATTGGATCCTAAAAAGACAGGGCTGCTCGAAGGAACTCGGGGCTTACGAGCCCTGCCGCGACATATCGAAACCCCCAAAGCCTGAATTTTTCAAGCTTCTTCCAGTCCGCGTTTCCTAGACTTTGCAAAAAAACCTCGCAGCTATTGATTGTGGATTGCCATGACAAGAATTGGCAGAATGGCTGAAATCAGATTTCTGGAGAGGTGATGCCACCGGTGATGTGAGTGATGCCGCGGGCGATGTGAATGATGCCGCCGGCGGTATTGATCAAATTGGGCGGTATCAACTGATGCCACCGGTGATATATGCTTTCAGAAAGCCCTGTATATATTATTTTAGATAGTTGAGTGTGGGCAATATGGGTCATACCGCCGGCGATATGGAGTTAATTTTTCGGCGGCATCAGAAGCATTTTTCTCATTACAGACCTATGCAAAACCTGTAAACAATCCTGTAACCCATTTCCAATACCTGTCCAAATGCAATCCATTTTATTTGAAGTAAAAAAGCCCGAAGGCATAAACCATTCAAAAATTCTGAATATCTAGACCCCAGAAGCAAAACCCAATAATAAATCCGAATTATTCCGACCCCAATGTATCAAGGGTACAAACAAAGATCTGAAAAGCAAAATAAAAACATAAAGCTAAGTATGCCCGCCACTGCCGGCCGGGCGGGATGAAATGTCCTCAGGGCTTACAAGCCAATCACCAACCTCATCCTCATCTTCCTCCTTTCCCTTAGTCATAGGCACACTACTGGACTCCTCAGTCGCAGCAAACGGGCGTCGGCCGGTGGACATCTTCACTCCCCTACGACTGGTGCTACCGGGGTGCGCGTGATCCAGATTTTGCTTGCTCCTTCGTTCCTGAACGGTAGCAGCTAGCTGACCCTCAAGATCACTCACGCGATGCCGGAGTCCTGCAGTCTCCTCCTCATATCTCCGCAGGGTTACATCGGCATCAAACAAAGAAAGGGCCAAGAAGTCCTGCAAGCTAAGGAAAAACATCAATAATGTACATCATTCATAGCATCCATACATGCATCTTATCTTATTTTAACATAGGAATAAATAGGGAATGTACCTGAACAAGAAGCGATTGCCCGATAAGCGTATCCTAGAGAGCAAAGTTGTTCTCTGCAAGCTGCTCCACATGGTTTTGCGCCACTTGAAAAATTCAAAAGGCAAATCATTAGACACCGACATCCAAGGGTAAACAAGAAAACAGTTATCAGGCCTTACGTAAGTGGTGCCTTCTGGCATAAAGATTAGAGCATGCAGGCTTGAGCCTATATTCCTAGGGAGGAACTTGCCCGGAGAATTCATCAGCAGGAATGTGGTTTTCATTGGGTTGACTAGACGCCCCTCCATGAAGTTTATACCCTCTGGTACACCGTAGTACAATGTCCCACTCTGGTTATCTCGGCCTCTCTTCCTGGCGAGTTCCTGAAAAACACGAAAAATACAAGTCAAAAGCGTTCCTGAACAATTGTAGATCATACACATAAGTGCAATCATACCTCAAAAGAGGTCTGCCCCTCTTGGGATATTGGCACACTCCCGTCGGCTACATCCGCGCCTGCCTTATCCTCCCCCTTGGGCTCGATCCCAACATCACCTTCAAGCTCCTCATCTTCCTCGTCTTCTTCCTCATCGACATCCATAATACCTTTCAGGTGCCTTTTCTCCTCCTCTAGCCTTTGCTCATTATGATACTCAATCGTATCATTCCTGTGGATGCAGGGACACAAAGGGAGTAGGCGTTGCTGGTGCTGCTCATAGAGGCTAGGGACACTAGGGATCACTCGGCCGTTCCCATCGATATAATCAGCTTGATCGACCTCGGATGTAATCACCAGATGGGGCCACCATAAACCCCAGGAAGGATCGGCGGGCACTGGTCTATCGACGATCGGGACAAGCCTCCAGCCCCAGACGTGCTCCCTCAAATACCAATGATGGGACAAAGGACACCCCATGATGAATCGACGGTCGTCCACCTCCCTCTTTACCCTTACAACCTCCGACAGATTCTCTACCCCATTAAATGGGTCCAACACAAGCTGCACCAACAATCAACAGAAGCAACCGGTATAAATTCATAAAATGCTTTTTGTTTGACTCTAAGTGAAAAGACAAAGGACTAAATCAAAGATTGCGTACCAAACTCAATCGCGCGCTCCTCAAGACCTCCCTGTACTTGGTGGGATACTTGGTCTTCCCGTCAATGCCCCCATACTAGCGAGCAAGAAAGTGGGAGTCCAGCGGCACGGTCTTCTTAAACTCGACCGGCGGGAGTATCTGGTGCTCAAAGGCCCAAGCCTGCACAAATAACAACCAATCAGTTCAAAAAGCATCGGCAATAAATGAGACGTGCATAATCAAGAAAAATGCTTCTGAGAAAATATACCTGGAGTAACAGATGATAGAGGCGAAGGGCTTTCACCTTCTTACGGGCGCCCACATCCAGCCTGTGGTATATCTGTGCCAAGATGGTCCTTGGCCAATTCTTCTTCCTGATACCCACCACGTCCTCCACGGTGGATATCAGCCCGTAATTAATCTTGCTCCCCGAGATTAGAAAAAATAGCACTGTGACCAAGGAAATCACAAAGGAGTAGACAAAAGACTCTCTCTCATTATCGGGTACCACATCTACCCGGGTCCAGTGTTGGTGCAACTCACCATAAGACAACCGCCCTGAGACGGGCTTTAAACCAAACAGTTCCTTCACCCGCCTCACCACGGGCCTCTTAATATGGTATTTATCCATGTGAGCGTCGAAGTGAATGACCTCATCCATCCAGGGAAACCCGGTTATAGCTACATCATCGAAGGGCATAATCGTTGCTTCCCCGAATGAGAAGTGAAAAGTATGGGTGGTTTCAGACCACCTCTCAGTAAGGGCTGTCACGGCTAAAAGAGAGAGCTTGGGCATTAGCATTGGCATAATTCTGGCTAAGTCCCCGAATCCCGTCTCGTTAATGGCGAGTGCAAGCTCTGGATCCTTCTCAGAGATATGGTGCCACCACTTGCCGATGGTGCCTATCCCTCCGGTATAAGTCAGCTCGTGCGGCTGTAAAAATAAAAAATAAAACAGATAAGTCCTGCTTATTTTCTCATCACTAAAACCTGATAGAAAGCTGCTGATGTCACTTCTGCTAGAAGCGATGTCGCCGGCGGCATCACTCCATACCGCCGGCAGCATGGATGATGTCGCCAGCGACATCACTTTAAATAAAAGTGACATCAGACTTCCTTAGGCCTTTTTGCAAGGACTGATGCCACCAGCGACATCACTCATATCATCGGCGACATCACTACCTACGGGGAGAACCTGTTTTCCCCAAAATTGCATCCATCGTACGAAAACCATAAAAATCGCAATCAATCAAACAATAAGCCTAAAAACGGTAAAAATCAAACCTAAAGCATGCAATATCAGTTTATAATCAGTCTATTTCACACTTATGACTCCTATCATGGCACGATTTCAAGCCTAAGGCCAAATCGAAACTTAACCCAAAAAGAGGAGATTCGAGTTTTGCGGGATTACCTGGACATAGTAGAGGTGCTTTTCCTTCTCTGGGGTTAGATTAGCAATGGAAGAATTGATCTCGTAGCTATACATCTTGGCTATCTCCTTCAGGCCATAAGCAGCAGGAATGGAGAGAATTTTCAACCCTTCGATAGAGGAATCAGGCAGATTCTTCCTAGCCTTAGCAGATTTGCCCCGAAAGCCTTGGTGATTCTCTTCGTGATTAGAATGATGGAAAGAAAAATCAAAAATTTGGAGAAGAGGAGAAGGGGGGGTATGGTTTCTGTATGTGAAGAAGAGAAAGGGGTATACTCCCTTTTAAACTGCCGTGCGGGATTCGAGGAGTTTTAATTTATCTGAAACTGCTCACTCATGCTACCGGCGGTATAACACCATACCACCAGTGACATCATTCATGCCGTCGGTGACATCGCCCCATCCAATTCAAATTTTAAAATTGCTTGACTAGTCAAAATTGCCATGTGGCATTCATGTCGCCGGCGGCATCACTCCATACCGCCAACAATATCATTCATGCCGCCGGCGACATCGCCCCCTCCAATTTAAATTTTGAACTTGTCTGACCAGTCAAAGCTGCCACATGGCACTTATGCTGCCAGTGGCATCATTAATGTCGCCGGCGATATCAACTGCCTCCATGACTTTTTCAGCCATCCTCGGCAAAATCCTGATTCTGACCCTGACATTCTAAAAATTGGATAGTGTAAGCCTGACCAAGGGATGACCACTCCATAAAGCACAAGTCCAACCAAAGGACAACCTATCCGCAAAGCATAGGTCCGACCAAAGGACAATCTCTCTATAGTGTAAGCCCGACCAAGGGGCAATCACTCTACAAAGCACAAGTCCGACCAAAGGACAACCTATCCACAAGGTACAAGTCCGACCAAAGGACAACCTATCCATAAAGCATAGGTCCGACCAAAGGATAATCTCTCCACAGTGTAAGCCTGACCAAGGGGCAATCACTCCACAAAGTATAAGTCCGACCAAAGGACAACCTATCCATAAAGCACAGGTCCAACCAAAGGACAATCTCTCCACAGTGTAAGCCTGACCAAGGGGCAATCACTTCACAAAGCATAAGTCTGACCAAAGGACAACCTATCCACAAGGTACAAGTTTGATAAAAGGACAACCTATTCACAAAGCACAAGTCTGACCAAAGGACAATCTCTCCATAGTGTAAGCCCGACTAAGGGGAAATCACTCCACAGAGCATAAGTCCGACCAAAGGATAACCTATCCACAAAGCACAGGTCCGAACAAAGGACAATCTCTCTATAGTATAAGCCCGACCAAGGGGCAATCACTCCACAAAGCACAAGTCCGACCAAAGGACAACTTATCCATAAGGTATAAGTCTGACCAAAGGACAACCTATCCACAAAGCATAGGTCCGACCAAAGGATAATCTCTCTATAGTGTAAGCCCGACCAAGGGGCAATCACTCCACAAGGCACAAGTCCGACCAAAGGATAACCTATCCACAAAGCACAAGTCCGATCAAACGACAATCTCTCCACAGCGTAAGCTCGACCAAGGGGCAATCACTCCATAAAGTGCAAGTCCGACCAAAGGACAACCTATCCACAAAGCACAGGTTCGACCAAAGGAAAATCTCTCTATAGTGTAAGCTCGACTAAGGTGCAATCACTCTACAAAGCACAAGTCCCACCAAACGATAACCTATCCATAAAGCACAGGTCCAACCAAAGGACAATATCTCTATAGTGTAAGCCCGACCAAGGGGCAATCACTCCATAAAGCACAAGTCTGACCAAAGGATAACCTATCCACAAGGTACAAGTCTAACCAAAGGACAACCTATCCACAAAGCACAGGTCTGACCAAAGGACAATCTCTCCATAGTATAAGCCCGACCAAGGGGCAATCACTCCACAAAGCACAAGTTCGACCAAAGGATAACCTATCCACAAGGTACAAGCCTAACCAAGGGGCAATCACTTTATAAAGCACAAGTTCGACCAAAGGACCACCTATCCATAAAGCATAAGTCCGACCAAGGGATAATCACCCCACAAAGCTCAAAGTCCAACGAAGGGACAATCTCTCCGCAAAGCTCAAGTCCGACCAAGGGGTAACCAATCTACCAAGCACAAGTCTGACCAAGGGACATCTTTTCCACAAAGCACGAGTCCGACCAAGGGGAAAACCAGTCACCCATCAGGTATCATTCCTATCCCTTACTCTTTCGTGCGATCATACTGACCTGTGGCAGCAGTGATCCTACGAGGGGCAGCCTGTGAGCATGGGATTTTGCAGTCCCTCTCGCGAGACGTGATGAGGTGTACCCGATTTTAATGCCTTAAAATGAAAGTTCTCTTTAGAATTTTTATTACCAAAATAATATTCCTCACGAATTTTATACTTGGTAGAATCCAGTTCGGCGTGGCTGATAATGCATCCGGTAGGAGCTTGAACCAATGATTTACACCCAAATTAAAAAATACCCATTAAAATATCATTAAAAATAAAAAAGATACCTTTTCACCCACTATTAACAGCTTTAGGTGACTTTTTAGGCTCCTACGCCTGCTGCCTGTCGGCATGCTGGAGGCTGATGCCACCAGTGGCATCGGCCATACCGCCGGCGATATCACCATATTGCTGGTGGCATCATCCATATCGCCGACGGCATCACCATGTCGCCGGCGGCATGACCCAAAGTGGGTCCCTACACAAATAGCCTTTCGGCCACTTTCGGCGGAATTAGTCAAAAAGATCTCGAAAACTATCCCATTTCACCTATAAAAACACACCTTGAGCTGTAGTGAGGAAGGGGGGAGAACCACCTAAGGTTGGAGGCTTAATGTTAGAATGAGAAAATAGATTTTAGTGAGATAAGAATTAGATAAGACAGAAAAAAAGGGATCCTAATCCGTTTTAGTCTGGTTTTTCTTCTTTGAATTATCTGATTGTGAGCTTAAAATCAGTAAATCCTGTAGTTAAAATCAATTTAATTGAACTTTGAAACCCGGAACACTTAAATTTACTACTAAATCATCGTAACAAGCTCCCCGGAGGTGTTTCTTTTCGATTCACGAAGAGGTGGATTCGGGACCCGAGGTAAAAATTATGAGTCTCATAGCTCTGTGGCATTAATATTACCAAGTTATGTTGATTTTTGTTGATTTTTGTTCATTTTTTAGGTTTCCGGTCATTTTTTACTATTCCTCATTAGTGCTGCAAGAAATTGATGCCGCCAGAGACATCCGGCGGTATCACCCATGTCGCCAGAGACATCATTGATACCGTTGGTGGCATCACATTCCCCAAAGACTTCACTTTCTTGTGGACCCTTTCTTTATGGTACTCAGAAAGCCAAGTAACCTATCTGCATACTGATGTCACCAGTGACATCAACCATGTCGCCGGCGGCATCACTTGCTTCATCAGCGGCATGACTTTCTGGAGATCGATTTTATTTTCATTTATTTCCAGATTAGTTTATTGTCCAAAACTAGGATGTACAGTGTAACGAGGGAGGTCCAAAACCTTCCCAAAACAGACCCCGCCCCATAACGTATGGCATTTTCCACTTATAATCCGGTTAAAGCAACGATCAAATCTAAAATTCTATTCAAAATGGAATTTCCCACAAACACCGTTCGAATTCCACTTTAGCCATCCAATCTGGCTTTATAATATTATAAATAAAATATGTCATATACTTGCTAACTATCTTCTGCAGGTAGACGTATACTGGATATTCAGGTATTTTATTTATTGCATAGAAAAATGTATAGGATCTGGAAGCTTTGTAATAATTTTATTTTCTGCGCTTATTTTTGAATGGCTGTAAATATTTTATTCATCGCTTCAATTACTTGATAAATGCGAAAACGACAAAATAACTGAAAACACAAATAAATAGGATGGATTAAACCGATTAGGAAAGAATGAAGTATCTTAACTTGGCCTAATGAAAAATAGATAACATCATCCGAGCTCAAAATCTCTACTTAAGGTATGGTCCCACCACCCGGTGGGAAAATCGTACCAAAAATTTCCCCGTTGAACTGAACCTGGTGACGACTCTATTTTAAGTACGGGAATTTCGATCTCGCATCTTTTAAGCATTAAAATGTGTAAAGCCATTTTCCAATCACATCACTCGCATCTTCCCATCATCTTTTAAAGGCCGGCCCGCCAGGCCCGGCCCTGCTGCCGCCACGCAAAATGTCGTCCGCTCACAGCGCCTAGATTATTTTAATCCATATAAGGATCTTTGTAACTTTATCGAGTAAAGTACTCGTTTGCCATATTTTTCTAGCGCCTTTAATCCTTTAGGGATTTTCATATAAATATCTTTATCAAGTGAACCATAAAGGTAAGCTGTGACAACATCCATCAAGTGCATTTGTAAATTTTCTTGCACTGTAAAACTAATAAGATATCTAATCCACCACTGGAGAATATGTCTCCTTATAGTCTATCCGAGGTCTTTGGGAAAACTTTGTGCAACTAATCTGGCTTTATATCTTATTATTTCATTTTTCTCATTTGTCTTTCTAATAAAAACCCATTTACTACCGATAAGTTTTACGTCCTGTGGTGTTCGAACTACTGGTCTGAATACTTTGCATTTTTTAAGAGAATTCAGCTCTACTTGAATTGCTTCTTTCCATTGTTGCCAATCATTTCTACTTTGACATTCTTCAATAGATATTGGCTCATGATCCACATTTTCATTTTAAATATTGATCGTAACATTATATGAAAAAAATATGATCTATAACTATTTTATTGCGATTCCATCTTCTTTCAGTATTGATATAATTTATTTGAATTTCTTCATTTTCAATAGCTTCAAGTATTTGCACTGCAGGTGCTTGCACTTCTTTCGAAAGTGTATTTATATTTATATTCTCAATGGGAATATCTTCATTATCAATAACTCTCCTCCTTTTAAATTTTTATTCTTTGAACCAATAGGTCGTCCACACTTCAGGCGTGTTAGAGTATTATCTGTAGGATGTTCTTCAGGAATCTCAATATGAATTGGCGCATTTACTGCTGGTATATGCGATTTCGTTACTCTTTTAGGATTAGCGAGTGCATCAGGCAATCGATTTGTTAAATGTTAAATATGGATTATTCTCTGAACTTCTAGTTCAGAATCATTTGATTTAGGATCCATATAAGAAAGTGATGAAACATTCCATATTATTTTCTTTTCTAAAATTGGGCTCTTATTCTCTCCCCCTAATTTGAGGAAAGTGCTTTCATCAAAATGACAATCTTCAAATTGTGCAGTAAACATATTGCAAATTAATGGCTTAAGATATTTAATTATTGAAGGGGATTCATAGCCAACATAATTTCCTAATCTCCTTTGAGGACCCATTTTAGTCCTTTGTGGTGGAGCAATAGGCACATATACCGTGCAATAAAAAACTCTAAGATGAGAAATAATAGGCTCATGGTCAGAAGCTAATTGCAATGGAGAATAATCATGATAACTTACTGGTCTTAAACGTATAAGAGATGCGGCATGTAATATTGCATAACCCCAAACTATAATAGGGAGTTTTGTTCGCAAAATTAGTGATCGTGCAATTAATTGCAGATGTTTAATAAATAATTATGCTAGACCATTTTATGTATGAACATATGCTACAGGATGTTCAACTTTATTCCAATCGACACATGATAATCATTAAATATTTTGGATGTGAATTCCCCAGCATTATCAAGACCAATTGATTTAACAGGATAATCGGGAAGTAACCTTGCAAATGCCATATTTTGTGAAGATAATAAGCATACATGTGACCACCTAGTTGAGGCGTCAATTAGAACCATAAAAATATCTAAATGGTCCACATGGTGGATGAATTGGTCCACAAATATTACATTGTATAATATCCCATTTCATGCATTATATTTGCATTTGTCCACATCTGTTATATGTCATTATATTTAATATTTTACATGTTATATTTATTAAAATTGGTTAGTGAAAATAATAGTTATTTTAACCGTATAAAATACGATATTTAATATCTAGGTACCGAATTATATGGCTATAGAATTTTAAGGAATAAGTGGAGTATAGTTATGTTATAGATATAAAATGATTATTTGAACATATACAGTTGAATAAAATTGTGATATATCATAAGGATTTAAGTATAAGAATTAGTATTAGAATTAGAATTAGTATGATATAGATATACATATATGTATCTAGTATAGTTAGTATTTGTATTAAATAAAGAATTTGAGGGCAAAATGTTCTTTTGCCCCTTAGATTCTTGTATGGCCTGATAAGAATTAGATTAATTCTTCATCTCCTAAAACACAAAGCAAAGAACAAAACATAAGGAAGAAGAGAAGAAGAGAGCTAGAAGGAAGGAATCAGGTATTTTAGTAACTTTGTAGTGCAATTTTTGTTAGGTTAAAGTTAGAATTAGCAGTTTTAATAATAAAATGAATTGTTCTTCTTTATGTTAAGATACATCCTGCAAAATTTGGGGATTTTTAGATGAGTAGATCAATAGCTATGATTTTTATAAGATGAAGTGTGCAGAATTGGATGATCAAAGAGATAGGGTGAGTTTCAAAATTAATCTGGGATTGTTATACTGCTTAGAAAATTCTGATATTTTTCATATGTTATTCCCTTATGTGTATAGTTTAAGTAGGAAAAAGAATCAGGTCGATTCGTGTTGTGTAGAGAGAGTTATACCCGTTTTATTACGTTGCTGTCCAGGTAAAGCGGGACTGAAACAGGTTTGGATGGGAAATTCCCTATAAATCGTATAAGACTCTAAAAATTTTGAGGTTTTAATGTGTTATAGCTTTGTGTATTAGGGATAGAATAAAAAAAGAATCAGATCATTTGGAGAAGTGAATTGAAAGTTATGAATTTTTAAGTAGAGCAAGGTCATATGAACAAGTATACAAGTAACAATGGTTTAAGTCATGAAAACTTTATAAATAGAAAACAATACAAGGTGAAATGTATTGATGTGAATTTATGCTTATAGGAACACGAGATCGTGAAAGTGTTCAAGAGGAGGAAACAAGTCTATTTCGTGGAAATTAGCATTCCATCTGTGAGTATAAACATGAAATGAATTTATGGGTGAAATATTTTGATATGTGATATTAAAATGCTTTGTGAATTGTTTTGAATTGAATAATTATATGTTATTTGGGGAATTTGAATTATATACTCCTATTTTTATTTAGTGAAACATGAGTCAATTGAATTATACATGATATACGCAATTGTATAGGAAAAAATGAAATAAAGAGAGACGTTGTGACATAGCCGATCAAACATTGTAATACATGTTCTATTATCTGGGCCTATATGGTCAACCAATTGCAATATTTGACAAATGGACCGAAAGGTCAACCAATTGTTTATCTGGACCTATGTAGTCAACCAATTGCAATATTTGACAAATGGATCGAAAGGTCAACCAATTGTTTATCTGGACCAAAAGGTCAACCAATTGTTATATAGCTGGCCAACAAATCAATTGTTATCTATTATAAATGTTACATGTATCCCGGGTCAATAGTTTGGCCGGAAGTGTCATAACAATTAAATAAATGAATCATCCAATAGTATATAAGAATGACCGTATGTTTATTTTGAAGGTGTGACTGTATGTGATTGTTAAATTCATTGATTGTTTATATTCAGTGAGTGGCGACTCATATAAATCGTTATATTTTTCAGTTGTTGAAGTTGTAGATAAAGTATTGTACTAGAAGGTCCTTACCTGTAGCTATCATGGAAGAAAGGTCTGTTGGCTGTGTCCATCTCGCTCTCTCTTCTCACATGACAAGCATATAAAACAGAAAGTTGTCGGGTTTTGGTTTTGCTAATCAAACATAATTATGGTTTATAATATAAATGAATGATATTAGAGTTGATGTGAAACATTATGGTTGTGTTAATATATGAATATTTTTGTACAAAAAAAATTTTATGGTATTTTTCTATAGTTATTATATGATACGGGTGTTTCAGTTGGTATCAGAGTGGGGATATGGTCATAGGGACATACAAATGCATATATAATATGAGATTGGTATATGTTATCTTATAACATGTTATCATATTCATATAGGGCTGATGAGAACTAAAATGTTAACCCGAGGAGAGAGGGACCAGCCGTAAATCAACCTGTAGAAATCCAACCTATTACATCTACATCACTTATGCATTCTCATGCATCAAATTTACAGCATCATCAGGAAATACCTGTGGTGCAAGCACCTGCAACATTTGTCCAAAGAGAAAGAAGGTTCGATAAATTGAAGAAATAAGGTGCAGAAGAATTCAAGGGAACTACAGATCCTACAATAGCGGAAAGATGGTTAAAAAGGTTGGAAAGAGTTTTCAATATGACGCATTGTACTCCTGATGAGAAGTTCGATTATGCGGTATTTTTACTTCAAGATGATGCTTATGACTGGTGGGAGACTATCCCGGGGAGCACTATTCAGCCTCCTATCTTGACTTGGGATGATTTTTTGCGGGAATTCAAAAGTAATTATATGCCTGATGTATACATTGATGATAAAATAAGACAATTTTTAAACTTGAGATAAGGGAGGATGACAGTGGCCGAGTATGAAGTTAAGTTCAATCAGCTATCTAGTTATGTACCAACATTAGTGGCGACTGAAAAGGATAGATGCAGGGAATTTGAGGATGGGCTTAGATATGAAATTCGAACCAAGATATCATCATTTGAACTTGAAAGTTATCGAAAGTTGAAAAATGCTGCAGTTAGGGCTGAAAGATTAGAAAAAGAGAAAGTAGATTATAAAGCTAGAAGAGCTTACAATGATTTTGGTGGTGACCAAAGTAAAAAGTCTGCTAAACATCAAACAAATTCTTCTCCATAACAGTTTATAGCTAGAGGAGGATATTCTAGGAATAGAGGAGGAAGAACGAATGTGCAAACTCATTCGAGACAAAGTCAGGGACAAAGCTCGGGACAAAAACTTCAGTGTATGCTATGTGGTAAATTACATGAAGGCGAATGCAGGAAACTGAGTGGAGCCTATTACTTATATGGCTCTTTTGAACATTTAATACGTGATTGTCCAAAATGAATAGAAGCAACTGAAAGAGCTCAATCAGAGGCTACAGTTCAGAATACCAGAGATAGGGGAGCTGGTGTAGTAGCAGGTAGAGGTAAGGGTAGAGGAACAATAACAAGCAATATTGGTAGATCTAAGGCTCAGATTTCTAGGCCTCCAACACAGGCTCGCGTTTTTGCTATGACTCGACAAGAAGCTATCAACGCACCAGAAGTTGTTACCGGTAAGATTTCTATTTGCAACATGGATGTTTGTGCATTAATTGATCCTGGATCAACTCATTCATTTATATCATCTAACTTGGCATAACAATTGCATATGGCTTGTGAACCTTTGGGATTTGATCTATATGTGGGAACTCCTTTGGGTGAATTGGTGATTGCAAATCAGGTGTACAGAAATTGTTTGATTCAAATTAACAAGGTTATATTAAGTGCGGATTTGATTAGATTGACTATTAGAGAGTTTGATGTGATTTTGGGTATGGATTGGTTGGAAAAACATCATGCAGTAGTAAATTATTTCACCAAGGAAGTTATTTTAGAGACATCAGATAAGCTAAAAGTCATTTTTCAGGGTGAACGTCAGATAGTGCCGACTTGTTTAATTTCTACAATTAATACTTTTCGGTTAATCAAGGGTGGATGTGAGACATATTTAGCATATGTTATTGACACCAAAGTATCAGATGTATCACTTGATGATATTCCTATTGTTAAAGAATTTCCCGATGTATTTCCTGCGGACTTACCAGGATTGCCACCTAATAGAGAAGCAGAATTTACCATTGATTTAGTTCTATGAACTACACTGATTTCTATTTCTCCATATAGAATGGCTCCAGTGGAATTAAAAGAGTTAAAAAAGCAGTTACAAGAGTTACTTGATAAGGGATTTATTAGACCTAGTGTGTCTCCTTAGGGCGCTCCGGTATTATTTGTTAAGAAAAAGGATGGCACTATATGACTTTACATTGATTACAAACAGTTGAATCGAGTAACTGTGAAGAATAAATCCTTTACCTCGTATTGATGATTTATTCGATCAATTGCAAGGAGCACGTGTATTTTCTAAAATTGATTTGAGTTCAGGGTATTATCAACTCGAAATTTCAGCACAAGATGTTCCAAAAATAGCTTTCAGAACTCGATATGGACATTATAAATTTCTGGTGATGCCGTTTGGATTGACGAATGCACCTGCAGCTTTCATGGCTTTGATGAACAAGGTATTTCAATACTATCTTGACAAGTTTGTCATTGTTTTCATTGATGACATACTTGTGTACTCAAAAAGCAATGAAGAACACGAGCAACATTTAAGGATTGTGCTTCAGATTTTGAGAGAAAAATAGCTATATGCAAAGTTTGGCAAATGTGAATTCTGGTTGGATCATGTTTTATTTTCGGGATATGTGGTTTCTAGTCAAGGGGCATTCAGGTTGATCCTAAAAAGATCGAAGCTGTGGTTCAATAGGAAGCTCCGAAAAATATAGCAGAAGTAAGAAGTTTTTTGGGATTAGCAGGATATTATCAACGATTTGTTGATGGGTTTTCTCTTATTGCTGCTCCAATGATAAAATTACTACGAAAGAATGTACAGTTCCGGTGGACATATGATTGCCAGAAAAGTTTGATGAATTATAGAAACGATTGACTACAGCTCCAATTTTGACAATTCCGACTAGCACTGGGGGATTTGTTGTTTACAGTGATGCTTCTCACCAGGGTTTGGGTTGTGTTCTAATGCAACACAGCAAGGTAATTGCGTATGCATCTAGACAATTAAAACCATATGAATTATCTTATCCAGTGCATGATTTAGAACTGGCTGCTACTGCGTTTGCTTTGAAAATTTGGAGGCATTATTTGTACGGAGAAACTTTTCAAATTTTCACTGATCATAAGAGTTTGAAATATTTGTTGAGTCAGAAAGAATTGAATATGAGGCAAAGGAGATGGCAGAATTGTTGAAAGATTATGATTTCACGATAGAATATCATCCGGGAAAAGCAAATGTTGTAGCTGATGCCTTAAGTAAAAAATCCAGTAGTGTAATGGCTAATGTTCAAGTTTCTAAACTCCCATACTTAGTTCAATTACGAGCAATGGATGTTGACTTAAAATTGGGCAAAAATGGTGCATTATTAGCTAAGTTCAAGGTAAGACCAGTGTTACATAACAGAATTAAGGAAGCTCAGGTTCGAGATTCTCAATTAAAAGAGATTATGGAAAATGTCAAGCAAGGAAAGAGCACTAATTTTACAGTAGAAAATGATACTTTGATGTTGGGACAAAGAATTTGTGTGCCTGATGTTGATAATTTGAAGAAGGAAATTTTAGAAGAAGCTCATACTGCTCCATATGCTATGCATCCGGGAATGACAAAAATGTATCATACCTTGCGCTCTCATTTTTGGTGGTCTGGAATAAAGAAGGATATTGCTGAATACATTTCAAAGTGTTTGGTATGTTAACAAGTGAAGATTGAACATCAAGCTCCAACAGATAAATTACGACCACTGCCTATACCAGTTTGGAAATGGGAGATGGTTACTATAGATTTTGTGTATGGGTTTTCGAAAACTCCAAGAAAGAATGATGCTATTTGGGTTATTGTTGATAGACTGACGAAATCAACCCACTTTTTGCCCATACAATGGAGTTGTTCATTGGAGAATTTGGCGAAGAAGTATGTGAATAAAATTGTCAGATTACATGGAATACCTGTGTCTATTGTATCAGATAGAGATCCTCGATTTACATCTCGATTTTAGAGAAGTTTACAGTAGGCATTGGGCGCGAAATTGAATTTTAGTACTGCTTTTCATCCTCAAATAGATGGTCAATCAGAAAGAACAATTTAGACTTTGGAAGAAATGTTTCGAGCTTGTGCTATGGAATTCAAAGGTGCGTGGGATGAATATGTTGCTCTAATGGAATTCGCTTATAATAATCACTATCATAGTAGTATTGGAATGGCACCATATAAGGCTCTTTATGGAAGAAAATGCAGAAGTCCTATTTGTTGGGATGAAGAAGGGATGAGAGTTTTGGAGGGTCCAGAAATAGTACAAGACAATTGAAAAGGTGAAGATAGTAAGAGAAAGAATCAAGGCAGCACAAGATAGACAGAAAAGTTATGCCGATCAACATAGAAGGGAAATGGAATATGAAGTAGGGGACAAAGTTCTTCTTCGTGTATCACCTTGGAAAGGAGTGTTAAGGTTTAAGAAGAAAGGGAAGCTTAGTCCGCGGTACATAGGGCCTTATGAAATTCTTGAAAGAATTGGTCCGCTTGCTTATAAATTGGCATTACCACCAGAGTTAGCTCAAATTCACAATGTCTTTCATGTGAGCATGCTAAGGAAGTATCGGTTAGACCTTACTCATGTATTAAAGGACCAAGAGAAAGAGATTGCCGATAATTTGAGTTATGTAGAAGAACCAGTAGTAATTATCGGGTATGAGACCAAACAATTGCGAAACAAAGAAATACCATTGGTAAAAGTACTTTGGAAAAGTCATTCAGTAGAAGAAGCCACTTGGGAAACAGAAGATCGAATGAGAAAGGACTATCCTCAGTTGTTTTCTAATTCGGGTATTTAATTTCGAGGACGAAATTCTTTAAGGGGGAGAATTATAATATCCCATTTCATGCACTATATTTGCATTTGTCCACATCTGTTACATGTCAATATATTTAATATTTTACATATTATATTTATTAAAATTGGTTAGTGAAAATAATAGTTATTTTAACCATACAAAATACGATATTTAATATCTAGGTACCGAATTATATGGCTATAGAATTTTAAGGAATAAGTGAAGTATAGTTATGTTATAGATATAAAATGATTATTTGAACATATAAAGTTGAATAAAATTGTGATTATCATAAGGATTTAAGTATAAGAATTAGTATTAGTATGGTATAAATATACGTATATATATCTAGTATAGTTAGTATCTGTATTAAATAAAGAATTTGAGGGCAAATTGGTCTTTTGCCCCTTAGATTTTTGTATGGCCTGATAAGAATCAGACCAGTTCTTCAGCTCCTAAAACACAAAGAAAAGAACGAAGCATAAGGAAGAAGAGAAGAAGAGAGCTAGAAGGAAGGAATCAAGTATTTTAGTAACTTTGTAGTGCAATTTTTGTTAGGTTAAAGTTAGAATTAGCAGTTTTAGTAAGGAGATGAATTGTTCCTCTTTATGTCAAGGTTCATCCTACAAAATTTGGGGATTTTTAGATGAGTAGATCAATAGCTATGATTTTTATAAGATGAAGTGTGCAGAATTGGATGATCAAAGAGATAGGGTGAGTTTCAAAATTAATCTGGAATTGTTCTACTGCTTAGAAAATTCTGATTTTTTTGATATATTATTCCCTTATGTATATAGTTTAAGTAGGAAAAAGAATCAGGTCGATTTATGTTGTGTAGAGAGAGTTATACCCGTTTTATTACGTTACTATCCAGGTAAAGCGGGACTTAAACAGGTTTTGATGGGAAATTTCCTATAAATCGTATAAGACTCTAAAATTTTTGAGATTTTAATATGTTATAGCTTTGTGTATTAGGGATAGAACAAAAAAAGAATCAGAACATTTGGAGAAGTGAATTGAAAGTTATGAATTTTTAAGTAGAGCAAGGTCATATGAACAAGTATACAAGTAACAATGGTTTAAGTCATGAAAACTTTATAAATAGAAAACAACACACGGTGAAATGTATTGATGTGAATTTATGCTTATAGGAACACGAGGTCGTGAAAGTGTTCAAGAGGAGGAAACAAGTCGATTTCGTGGAAATTAGCATTCCAGTTGTGAGTATAAACATGAAATGAATTTATTGGTGAAATGTTTTGATATGTGATATTTGAATGCTTAGTGAATTGTTGTGAATTGAATGATTATATGTTATTTGGGGAATTTGAATTATATACACCTATGTTTATTTGGTGAAACATGAGTTAATTGAATTATACATGATATAAGCAATCGTACAGGAACAAATGAAATAAAGAGAGACGTTGTGACATAGCCGATCAAACATTGCAATACATGTTTTGTTATTTGGACCTATATGATCAACCAATTGCAATATTTGACAAATGGACCGAAAGGTCAACCAATTGTTTATCTAGACTGAAAGGTCAACCAATTGTTATATAGCTGGCCAGCAAATCAATTGTTATCTGTTACAAATGTTACATGTATCCCGGGGCAATAGTTTGGCCGGAAGTGTCACAATAATTAAATAAATGAATCATCCAATAGTATATAAGAATGACTGTATGTTTATTTTGAAGGTGTGACTGTATGTGGTTGTTAAATTCATTGATTTGGTGACTCATATAAATCGCTATATTTTTTAGTTGTTGAAGTTGTAGATAAAGTATTGTACTAGAAGGTCCTTACCTGTAGCTGTCATGGAAGAAAGGTCTATCGGCTGTGTCCATCTCGCTCTCACTCCTCACATGACAAGTATATAGAATAGAAAGTGATCGGGTTTTGGTTTTGCTAATCAAACATAATTATGGTTTGTAATATAAACGAACGATATTAGAGTTGGTGTGAAATATTATGGTTGTGTTAATATATGAATATTTTTGTTAAAAAAAATTTATGGTATTTTTCTATAGTTATTATATGATAAGGGTGTTTCACATTTTATGCACTCTAAAAATGTTGGCAATTCTATTCCAACCTTACTTCTGGAAGGCTTTATTATTAATTTTCCTTGCGAACAAGAAGTACAAAATAATTCATTATTTTGAAGAAACTTCTGATTCTTCAATGGACGCCCATGTGAGTTTTCAATATTTTTTCTCATCATTATCGAACCAGGATGACCCAGTCGATCATGCCAAATTTTATAAGTATCTGAATATATAAACTTCTGGTTTATAGTTAAATTGAAATCTATATATGTGTAGTATAAGCCACATGAAAGAGTATAAAATTTTTCAAGTATACAATTTTTACTTAAAATTATTTTTGTAACATAAAGACATTCTTTATTGTCTTCGCTCACAGTTTTAATATGATATCCATTTCTGCAAATATCTTTAAAGCTTAATAAATTTCTGTGAGAATTTCGGGGAAAATAATGCATTATTTATAATAAGTTTTGTTCCCCTTTGTAATATAATACTTGCTCTTCCGGAGCCTTCAACCATTTTTGTTTGTCCAGATATTGTGGTAACAACAGTTTCACCCCTTTTAAGAGTACTGGAGTATCTTGCCTCATTGAGAATAGTATGGGTGTTGGCACTATCTACAATACATAAATTTGCTTCATTTTCCTTGAAGTCATATAATACCGGAAAAGAATTCATTTTCTTCATTGAAGAGACGAAAGATGCATTATTATTTATTCATAAATAAAAATTGCATAAAAAGTACATTAAACAGCAATAACAAAAGCAAAGCAATAATAACATAAAAATTATAATATATTAATTAAGCAAAATATATGAACTAATTATTCATATTTTTTCTTGTCACTGGTGCTGGGTAACAGAAAATCATCCATCTCCATATTGGGGATATCAATAGGGTCATTAGTTAGGGTATTATCATCCAATATAAAATTGGTTTCTGGTTCCGCACATTTCTTGAGGGATGCTTGGTATAAGTTTACCAAATGTTTAGCGGTTCTACAAGTTCCTGACCAATGACCAGTCATACCGCATCTATGACATTTATTTTCATCATCTTGACTATTATTTCTTTTATCAAATCTTTCAATTTGATTATTCTACTTCTGGTGGTTATTTGTATTTTTCCACTTCGGGTGAAAATTATTGTTATTATTATTATTAACATGTTTCCATTTCTGGTGGAAATTGTTATTATTATATCCTCTACCACGCCCATTATCACGACCTCTACCTCGACCAAGACCACGACCACGACCATTTCTGCGGCCGCGTCCATTAAAATTATTATGAATTATCGCATTCACTTCACGGAATGAATTTGTTCCGGTAGGTCGTAATTTATGATTTTTCAACAGGAGTTGATTTCTCTGTTCTGCTAGGAGAAGAGCAGCAATTAGTTCACTATATTTCTTATAATCTTTTGCTCTATATTATTCCTGTAACACCATATTATTCAAATGAAAAGTAGAATATGCCTTTTTCAATAAATCCTCATCAGTTATTTCCTTTCCACATAATCTTAATGTGGATGTAATTTGAAAAAGTTTAGAATTGTATGCACTAATAGATTCAAAATCTTGAAGCCTTAAGTTTATCCATTCATACTGGGCATTTGGTAGAGATATTTTCGTTAGGTGTTCAAACCTCTCCTTTAATTGTCTCCAAAGATCTGCAGAATCTTTGACAGTCAAATATTCTGATTGAAGTGATTCATCAAGATGACGGCGGAGAAAAACTAGAGCTATTGCCTTATACTAAGGTGCAATATTATTATTTTCAATAATAGTATTATGAAGACCCATTGACTCTAGATGCATTTCTGCATCCAACACCCAAGTAAGATAATTTTTTTCCCGATATATCAAGAGGAATAAAGTCCAAAATTTTGATATTAGACATATTAAGAATTATAGGTATAATATATATTTATAGAAAATAAAATAATTATGCATTACTTTGGATTTATTTGGTGATATCCTTGATCGATAGCAAGCTCGTGCTGATAACGTGTTGGAAATTGACTATGTATGCAAGGAAATTATAACAATAATAAGAGAAGGCAGAGAGAGAATTTGAGAGAAACTTTTATTTCTTATTTCTGAGATATATCAAATGAAGAAATTGAATTCCTATTTATAGAGAAATTCAAAGGTAAAAATGGTAAATAAATAAGAAACATATTATATCAAATAATAATAACAGGTAAAAAAGTAAAAAATATATCATATCAAGTATTAATGGCGTGGACTTAATACATTCAAACCGTGTTCTATAAATACAACACTATATATTTGACACATCATTAATTATATAGATATATCAATAATTCAAAAATAAAAATTACTTAATTTTAATGGCTTAATGCATCAACATCCTCAATTTGGTATAAAAATTTTACTGCCTCTTTAAATTTTGAAAGTGATTCCGTAGTTACCTCAATTTTGATAAATTTTGTCAATTTGCTCCATAAATGCCATGTGTCAGCTTTTTATTAGAGAGGAAAAATCTTAAAAATGATATCTTTGAAAAGTCAAACCAACCAGAAGCTGACACTTGGCATTCAAGAAGTAAAGTGGTGCACTTTTTTAAAGTTGAGGTAGCTGTGGGGTCACTTCTAAAACTCAAGGTGATAACAAATTTTTTGTGCCAAATTAAAGATGTTGTTAACGGATTATTAAGCCTAATTTTAAATGACATATGAAAATCTTTTATGTTACAAAGTTTTTTTTAATCTCTCCATTTTCATATACGTGTCTTACATGTATTTTCTTCATTACCCTAGTGTTTTGACAGGATAGACCAATGTTACCAAAATTGTATTTTACACGTAGTGCCATGTAAAAATATATAAAAAGCAGTGTTAAAAAGTGGGGTACGCGGCCGTTTAGGCGGGTATTTTTTATAACACCTTTGTGATTTTAGGTAGTTGGACGGTTTTAGGCGTTTAATCAATTTAAGCAGGGCTAGGAGGTCTAAGGCAGGTCTAGGCGGAGTTTTATTATTTTAAAAATCGGCCTAAGCGGCTGTCTAGGTTGCGCCTAGGCGGAATTTTTTAAAACACTATTTTTTATAATATGGTTTAAATTATGATTTTCTATATCTTATATTATTATAATTTATTTTTAGCTGAATTTATGTTTTTATATATTAAAAATATTTAAAAAATAAATACATAAATCCGTCTAGATCCTACATAGGCCTCACCCAAGTCTCACCTAAATATTTTAAAGCCTCAACCACCTAACTAGTGCCTAACAATTTTTAAAATATTAATAAAAACTAATGCATTTATGATATGAGTATAAAACTAAGCTTATACAATTTCTTATCAATACAATATTTTATATTATATAAATGTATTTTGAATTTTTTTTTTTCATATTTTTCTGTTTAAACTAGCTATTACTCCTTTCGGTGCAAAATGTATTTTATTTTATTCAACACTTTATTTTTTTTATTTATCATTTTAGAATATCAAACATTATTCAATATTTTTTTTTAATTTACCTTTGTATTAGTTAGGAAAGTGATTGAGTATAAATAAAGTTATAAAGTTATAAAGTAATAATTAAGAAGAAAGAGAATTTTATAATAAAGTTAATGGATGAATTAGTCATTTTAACAGTGTAATAAATATTTTATTAGTTTTAGTAAAAACTTTAAAATGACATACATTTTGCACCACAGGAAGTACCTTTTTCTTCCAACCGGTATTTTTAAATAATTGTACCTATCCGGTGACACTACATACTTTTCAGGATAGATTTGGAATCTTTAAAATTTTTGGTTTGTAAAGTTGTACATTTCGATAAGTTTCAATCATTTATTGAGTTTTAATTAATGATCCATATTCATTACAACGTGGATCCTACAAACTAGTAAAACTGAATCTGAATCATTAAACCTCAATAAATGATTGAAATGAACTGAAATATATAATTTTAAAAAATCAAACTTTAGAGAATCTAAATCCTTTCGGGGCTCTAAATCCTTTCGGGGCGAACCGGGTGGTACGTATGGTTTGATTTTAACAAAACTGGTATAGCAATTTCCATGCTTATATATAGAAGCAAAAACCTTCATCAAACACACCTAAAATTTCTTTCATCTTTTGCATAAATATATGAGAAGTGTCAAGGAATGCTTGAACTCAAAAGATTCAAGAATTATGGAGGAGTTAGCATTCACTCTGAGCTGATAGAAGATGCTAAACAAAAGTCATATCAAGTATAAGTATAAGGTAACTCTGATCTAGATATCTTATTGATTTAATTATCACTCAAGATAATTGTCATTGATCAAAATGGGGGAGATTGTTGAATCAAGTACAATTTTGACTGACTCAGTATTGAATCAGTGGTGCTTAAGTTTTGATCATATCAATTAAGTTCAGTTTGAGTTAATTAAATCAATAATGATTTAAAAATAAATAGTCTATGGTTGGTTGATGAGTTAGCAATTTCAAAGATAGAATTTTGAGTCTCCGCTGACCTAGCAATTTAGTTTAACTCTGAGCTATTTCTGGGCTGAGTATCTACTTAGTCGATTTGGTAATATTCACTCAGCGGTTGACATTTAGCTTTTGTTTCAGCTATGTGCTTTACGATATATCTTTTCCACTAAGTTACTTTAAGTCTGTCAATGCTGCTGACTTTACCTTTTAAGGTAAAAATGTATCTTTGCCTTTAGTATTACTTTTTACAGAAATATTAAGGAGATGAAGATAAAAAGAATTAATGCCTTGATAATACTTGTATTATATAAATGTATTATATAAATGTATTTTGAATTGTTTTTTTTTTTTTTATTTTTTTCAGTTTAAGCTTACTAATCCCTTTTTTTACCAACCGGGTGGTACATATGGTTTGGTTTTTGTAACAATTTCTTTTTTTTTTTTCATCTGAATCATTGGAATTTGCTCCAATCAAATTTGACTCGGATTCCGCACCTGGCTATAATGGGTTAAAAAGAATTTTTTATATTCACCAGGACTCAAATTCAAAACCTTACTTAAGCGATACCAAATCGCTTAGCACTTAAATCTAAACCACTTTCCATGGTTATATATAGAAGCAAAAACCTTCATCAAACACACCTCAAATTTCTTTCGTCTCTCTCTAATTATTAGCCTTTCCGAGTCTCATCTCTCTAATTAATTAAGAACTTAATTAATCATGTCCCCAAGTGCGCCATTGGAGGCCGAGGCTGCAGCTATAGGCTCAAAAAACAGGGCATATGTTACTTTCTTGGCCGGCAATGGTGATTATATTAAGGGGGTTGTGTGTTTAGCCAAAGGCTTAAGGAAGGTTAAATCGGCTTACCCGCTTGTCGTGGCTGTTTTGCCTGATGTACCGGAGGAGCATCGCCGGATTCTTGAATCTCAGGGCTGTGTTGTCCAGCAGATTGAGCCGGTTTATCCACCTCCGAGCCATACTCAGTTTGCTATGGCTTATTATGTCATTAACTACTCTAAGCTGCGCATTTGGGAGGTAAACTTATTATTATTGTTCTAATTTATGGTTATGTTATTATTAAATAGTTTTTAACTTTTATATTTTGGCCCACCCCAACCGACCGAGTCCTATGAAAAATCATACTATTATTTATCGTATATTTACATATGATATTTAGGTGTATGCAATGATTTTTTTTTACGAAGTATACACACCGTTGCAAAATACCATTCATTCAGATGAAGGAGGAAAAGTAAATGGTTACTTCATCTAACCATAGAACATTCTTTATATCTAATAATTATTTTAAATTTTATATTTTAATTCATTTCTATAATAAATTCTGTGATATATTAAGTTATTTAAATAAAAATTATAATTTTATATAAAATTCAGATATATTTACAAATTTTACCGTTTTGTTTACAATTTCAACAGAAAGAATGAAAACATTATAGATTAGTGGAGTAACTAAAATCCGAGCTCAACAGTGCGTACCCAATTCTAATGATCACTTTTATGTTTGCAATGAAACGTAGAAAAATATATACATGCAAAAGCAAAATTATAACATTAATTCGAAGTAAAAACTTACTTTTTCATCCTGTATCTTTTTTTTTTTAGTAATATGAGATTTTGATATGAAGTTTGAACTCATACACTTGTTAGATTCTTCAAGAGTCAATGGGCACTAGATTAAAGTCTAGGGGTTTCATCCTTTGTCTTTAGTTTAACTATTAAGGGCCAGTTTGACATTGTTATTTGAGCTGTTTTTAAAATAAGTTTCTCACAAACTTTTAATAGTACTACATATTTTAGCTTTGAACAACACATTTTGATCTCTCATACTAATTAATCAGAAATTGTCTGATTTATTTTTTCCAAAATCAAATCTACTTAAAGCTTGAAAATGGAACTTTCCAGAGAAACTGCTGAAAAAAATTACAAAAACTCACAGCAAAACTGACCCTAAGTCCGAGCTTTTGAACTTTCAGTTTGTAGTACTCATACATTTTTTTAACACTGTTATCTAACAAAATAAATCATGTTGTAGGTATTAAACAATAAATTTAGTTTAGTAATAATACATGATAAATTAATAATTATTTTTATCCTTATACATTTTATTAAATAAATCATATTTATTTACTGGATTCATAGTGATTGTTATTTTGGTCAATTTATTGTAAGGTTTTATGAAGGAAGCCATATGTGTTTTTTTATTAGTAATTTTTTATCCCGAAAATTACCACAGGGTTTCCTATTTTTGCATAGTGACAGTGTTGACTAAACATATGAATTCAGTTACTAAATTTCTTGTGTCGGCAGACAGTTGTGAACGTCTGTTGTCTTAAGAGCCACGTGTTTAATAACGTAATCTCTCAGTATCCAAATTCACTTCACTGTTTTCGTACTTATCATAAAAATAGATTCCATTGCAAGTGGATGAGTTATTATTATTATTATTATTATTATTATTATTATTATTATTATTATTATTATTATTATTATTATTATTATTATTATTATTATTAGAAAGTGCTAGTGGATGATGAATAAGATGCATTTCCTACAATTTCATTAAAATATATTTATTTTGTTTCTGCTTCTTTATAAAAATTAAGTTTAGTTCATTTTCCATTAGTTTAATTATTAATATAGTTATAATTTTGATGAAATGTATTTTGATTGAATACTTTTTAAGCTTTAAAATTTATTTTTTTTCACTTTTGGCATGTGTTTATTTGATATTGATAATCACATAACATTATATAGAGTGTCATAATGTTTAAAAATAAAATTTATATAATCAATTTCACCTAGGATTAAATTAATGCCTGATTGTTGTTGTCAGTATCAATCTTTTGAAATTATACAAACCAAGAAGTTTGTGACATTTAGATGTATTTAATTAACATGAATTTTCAGTTTAAATATAAAAAATATACAATAATAATACATATGCTTTCTTAGTGGTCCGTAGTGAGATAAAAAAAATTGATTCATATTTATGAGTAAAATTTTTAAAATTACAACAAAATAAATTGAACTCTACTACTAATCTTAATTAAAATATTAAACATGATTTTTTATTTTTAATATATTATTTCTTCCATGACAAGTTAAATGACACAATAATTTAGAGAAAAGAATTAAAAATATAGAAACTTATGTGATGATATTATCGGAGGGAGAAAAGCTGTATGTGTAATTCATATTATTAATTATTTTTTATTTAAAAACTTCAAAATAAATTGATTTTCAAACTTCAAAATAAATTACTATACAATAAAATGGACCTTCTAATAAGTTCAGTTTTGGGCCTTGGGCAGTTGCCTCTAATACCCATGTCCAGGGACCAGCCCCAAAAAAGCTCTTGTAGTCATTGTTTTCTCTGTCCATTATGTTTTTAGTTGGCCTTTTCTTTTACATATAGTTACGGATTTTTTTATGAGGGACCGATATTTAATGTCATTTTCGTTGGATGCTTGACACATCAGTATTTTCTATTATTATCATATATATATATATATATATATATATTATTCATGTATTTTGTCCATTATTTTGATGGGGCCAAAGATTTACCATTCTTTGGCTTTAGATTATAATGAACTAAAGCAAAATGACTCATTAAACTATCTGAGCTTCTTTTATTGTGAAGTCATGGATAGCTGTTGTAACTCCACTTTAGGGTCAATTGGAAACAACCTCTTTATAATTACAGAGGTAAGGTTACGTACACTCGACCCCCCTTACCCCACTTGTGCGGGAGCCTTGAAGGCATTGGGATAATGTTGTTGTTATTATTCATGTGTCAATCATCCAACATGAGAGGTACTAAATAACCGATCTCATATAAAATTTTTCGTTATGTTACAATCCAATTGACCATTATTAAGGATCGGTATATGGTTACTTTATATTTTTTTTATAATGTAATCATATTCCACGGTTCACATTAGATGACCGGTTTGGATTTTGACTTAATAATCATAAAGGGTGAAGTGATGATTACTTTCTAAAAATCAAGTACCATAAAATTACATTAGAATTTAGGAATATAAGAAAGTTGTCATTATATTTGGAGTCAAATATTCTAAATTACGATCAAATATTTTGCACCAACACCAATAAAAAAAACTGAATAAAAGGGAGCACATTTGAGTAGAAAAAGGGTCTTGTGTACATATGGAACTCAATTTTTTTTTAAGTTAATGCCGGACACTTTCGCTTAACAATACATGCTTTAATTGGAAAAAGAAAATAATTTAGACATGATACAAAATACATCCCATATATTTTTAAGATTTTAACATATTTAAATTATTGGTAGTTTGTGGAGTACGAGAAGATGATATACTTGGATGGAGATATTCAAGTGTATGAGAATATTGATCATCTATTTGAATCAGAAAAAGGGTACATATATGGTGTAATGGATTGCTATTGCGAGAGGAATTGGAGATTTTCACCGCAGTATAGAATAGGTTACTGCCAACAATGCCCAGAGAGGGTGAAATGGCCAAAGGAAATGGGTTTACCTCCTCCACTCTACTTCAATGCCGGCATGTTTGTTTTTGAGCCTAATCTTTTCACCTATTCAAATCTCTTGGATTCTTGCAAAGCCACCCCTCCTACTACTTTCGCCGAGCAGGTACTGTTTTCTGTCTGCTTGACTAAAAAACGTGTTTTTACGTATTTTTGAAAAGCAGGACTCGACAATTTAATTGGTTTTGGGTTAACTTGTTATGTGTTGAAGGACTTTTTGAACATGTACTTCAAGGATGTGTACAAGCCTATACCTCCGGAATACAACCTTGTTTTGGCTATGCTTTGGCGCCACCCTCAAAATGTGGAGCTTCACAAAGTTAAGGTTGTTCATTATTGTGCGGATGTAAGTCTTCTAAAATTACATTTAGTAGTACGAAGTTTACATATTTCAAGTAGGTATGGCAACTGGCTAAATCTGTATTTAATTTTTAGGTTCAGATTCAATTTATTTTTAAAATTAAGTCCAAATCTGAGATAGATTCATTGAATCTATAAAATTAGGATCCAACCGGTCCTCACAGTTAGTGCCTGAAAAATTGAGATCCACACCCTAACAAACCAACCCAGAATCCTAGGTCTAGATTGTGTATAAGATCCAATTTCATTGGGCAAGGATTCACTAAATTTGGGAAGTGGTATATTTGTAAATTTTAATCAATCTCAACCATCCATCCAGTTTTAACGGTTGAGATTGAATTTTAGTTGTCTGTGGGATCCACATTGGAATTATATCTGTTAGGCACAATAATAGATTACGAAAAAAATAATAGCAGCAGAATAAAAGACACGCAGATTTTTACGTGGAAGCCCCAAATGAATTAGGGAAAAACCACGGGACCAACTCCGAATAATTCTTCCACTATGAAAATAATAGTAGGTACCCCAAGAAATTCTAAAATAGTGGCACTCAAGTATTTCCCAAAATCTCACTATTTTTCTCTCTTACCCAGCTCTTAGGAACCCTTTTCCTAAGACTCTCTACACAGATTACATTTTTATCTATGTTTCTTCTCTCTTGCTCTATTCTGCTCTCTGTTCTTAAAATGAGCAAAAACTCCTCTATTTATAGGAGATTTAAACGTGTATGGCCGAATTGTGCATAGTAATTTTACTGTGTACCTTTTGAAAAACGTGTTCTGTCAACATGCCTCATTTTTTCTTTTTTTTAATTAATCAGTGGGTCCCACAATAAGACGGACACCATTCAACAAATCTCCCCCTCCCGACTACATTGTGGGACTCTCCATCCAGGTTGCTTCAAAGCACTGGTCAAACTTTTCTTTTGGTACGTCCTTCGTTAGCATATCAGCAGCATTGTTGTTGGTATGAATCTTCTGCAACTTGAACTCTTTTTCTTTAATGGCAAGTCTGAGCCAATGATACCTTACATCAATATGTTTCATCCGTGCATGGTACATAGTATTCTTGCTCAAGTCTAATGCACTTTGACTATCACAATAAACTACATATTCTTCTTGTTGCACACCCAATTCAGTAAAGAATCGCTTTAACCAAAGCATTTCCTTTCCTGCTTCCGTTTCCGCAACGTACTCTGCTTCGGTTGTTGATAATGAAACACATTTTTATAACCTTGACTGCCATGAAATAGCTCCCCTTGAGATTGTAAATAAGTAACCTGATGTAGATTTTCTTTCATCAAGGTCACCAGCCATATCTGTATCTGTGTAACCAACAAGTGTAGATTTTCCAACTCCAAAAGTCAAACATAACTTTGAAGTTCCTCTCAGGTATCTAAAGATCCATTTTACTGCCTCCCAATGTGCCTTCTAGGGATTTGATAGGAATCTACTCACAACTTCAACTGCATGAGCGATGTCTAGTCTCGTACACACCATTGCATACATTAAACTCCCGACCGCTGAAGAATATGGAACATTTGACATATCTTCCTTATTTTTCTCTGTTGAAGGGTAGGATTTCTTACTCAACTTGAAATGAGCGGCAAGTGGAGTGCTAACTGGTTTAGCATTCTTCATATTGAACCTTTCTAGTACTCGTTCAATATATTTTTCTTGCGATAACCATAGCCTGCAGGACCTTCGATCTCGGGTAATCTCCATTCCAAGAATTCGCCTTGCCGGTCCCAAATCCTTCATGTCAAACACCTTAGACAAGTCACACTTCAACTTACTAATCATTTTGGCATCTGGTCCAACGATTAGCATATCATCAACATATAAGAGAAGAATGATAAATTTTCCATCAGGGAATTTCTGGACATATACACATGGATCAGCTTCTGTCCTCTTGTATCCTTGATTCATGATGAAGGAATTAAACTTTTTATACAATTATCGCGGGGCTTGTTTCAACCCATACAAACTTTTCTTCAAGCGACAAACCATGTCCTCCTTTCCCCTGACCTTGAAACCTTCTGGTTGTTTCACATAAATTTCTTCTTCTAAATCCCCATGCAAGAACGCGGTCTTTACATCAAGCTGTTCTAACTCAAGATTCAAGCTGTCTACAAGACCTAGCACAACTCGAATGGAACTAGTGAAAAAATTTCATCAAAGTCGATACCTTTCTTTTGAGTAAATCCTTTGACGACCAATCGAGCTTTGTATCTCACTAGGTTTTCATCATCTTTCTTCAGCTTGTAAACCTATTTGTTCTTGAGTATTCTCTTCCCTTTAGGAAGTTTCACCAGCTCGTATGTGTCATTCTTCTTCAAAGAATTCATCTCCTCCTGCATGGCCTTCATCCAATAATCTTTATCTTTACAAGATTGCACATCTTGGAAGCTTTCAGGCTCCCCCTCATCAGTGATTAAAATATAATCAGAACTGGAGTATTTTGTAGATGGTTGGCTTTCTCTGATTGACCTCCTTAATTGAGGTTCTTCTTCTAGTAGAATGGGGTTCTCTGGCTCCCCCTACTCAATACTCTCTTCATTCATATCTTCATCTACAATCATATCTTGATCCCTCATAACTGGCTCTTCTTCTCCATCTTGTTCTGATTGATGCATTCTTCTTTCCGTGGCATCATCTGATAGAATGCTTTCTAGTGTAATATCGATAATACCATCACTTGTAGATCTTTCACTAATGATATCATTCTCATCAAATATAAAAAAGTATCTTCTTCCTCCAATGGATTCTGTATCCATGAGACCACAAACTTCAGAGTGTACCAACTCTAACTTATTATTTCTCCTTCTAAAGCTTTTTTGAAATGAAATTCGATATTGCTTCCCAAATAAACAGTGATCACACGGGTTAATTTTTCCTTTGGCTAATGAGATGAGGGACTTCTTAGCCAGTATATTCAACCCTTTCTCACTAACATGTGCCAGTCGCCTATGCCACAAATTTGGTGAAGTATCATTTCCAACTGTATTCAGTTGACTCGCACATATTGTCGCGTGCGTTTTGTTTAGCGAGCAACACAATTTTCCTTTCGCCACCACCAACGATCCTTTGGTGAGTTTTCAATTTCCATCGCATGTATGATTGTGATAACCTTCCTTGTCCAACACTAACAGACAATAGGTTCAATCAAAAATCTGGAACGTGTCGCACATTTTTAAGTGTTAATGTGCATCTGACACTTGTCTTCATGCAGATATCACCGATTCCCACCATTTGTGAGACACTATTATTTCCCATTTTAATAGTACCATAATCGCCCGCTTTATAGGTTGAGAAGTATTCCCTTTTTGGAACAGAGTGGTATGAGGCACCATAATCTACAATCCACTCGGTATTTGCATCTCCAACATGACAACAATCTGCATCATGGGATACTAAAGCCACCTCTCCATCTTCTATTGTGACTGTAGCAGATGTGTTTTTGTTATTATTATGACTTCTGTTTGCATTCTCTTGTTTAAAGAAACGATAGTTCCTTTTGAGATGACCCTGCTTTCTACAGTGGTAGCATGACCTCTTCTCCCGGGACTTGGATCTATCTTTCGATTTTCCATTCCCATGACCTTTACTCTTACTTCGGCCCTATTCTCTGTGACAAGGGCTTGTGAACTGGTACTGGCAACGTCTCTTCTACGAAGTTCTTCCTTAAGTAGGCTATTCTTTACCATAGACATTCTTACCACACCATTTGGAGCTGAGTTACTCAATGATACGACAAGAGTATCCCAGCTATCTGGTAGAGTTCCCATCAAAAGACATGCTTGCATCTCATCATCCAAGGACATACCGGTGACTGCTAACTCACTTATGAATCCTTCAAAGTCGTTCAGGTGTTGTGTGATTGATCGTCCCTCTGTCAGTTTCAAGTTCATGACTTTGCGAATCATGAACACTTTTCCTTGAGCATTTTTAGCCTCGTACATATCCTCTAGCTTCTTCCAGAGAACTTTAGGGTCTGTTTCGTTCCTCACGTGGTTGTACAGGCTAACATCTATCCATTGGCGTATTGTACCCAATGTCTGCTTCTTCAACTTTATCCACTGCTGTTCTTTCATATCCTTCGGCTTTGCGTCATCACCCTCAATTGGATCGTACAAATCTTTGCAATTGAGGTAGTCCTCCATTCTCGATTTCCACATTGAATAATTCGTATCCGTCAATTTGATTATTACACCTTTGTTCGCCATGTCGAAACTTTAAAAAATGGCAAAATTTTACTATTCACATAAATAGTGACTGTATATGTGAATAGTACCGTATACTCAAATAATACTTTTATATTGGAATAGTAACATTATGTCCCGTATGCTTAAATAATACTATTCATAAAATGACGGAATAGTATTTTTCAAGTTACTATTTTACTAAGTTACTATTTTACTATTCACTCAAATTGCGTATCTGCGACGTTTTTTGAACTGATTGTGCCTCCGGATTCACCGTAATTTTCTCGTCGTCGTGGTATATTTATTTTTGAAAAATATATCCACGGATTTTACTGATAAAATAACATTCGGCTCTGATACCACTTATTAAGCTCAATAATAGATTACGAGAAAAAATAATAGGAGCAGAATAAAAGATACGCAGATTTTTACGTGGAAACCCTAAATGAATTAGGAAAAAATTACGGGACCAACTCCGAATAATTCTTCCACTATGAAAATAATAGTAGGTACACCAAGAGATTACAAAATAGTGACTCAAGTATTTCCCAAAACCTCACTATTTTTCTCTCTTACCCAGCTCTTAGGAACCCTTTTCCTAAGGCTCTCTACACAGATTACATTTTTATCTGTGTTTCTTCTCTCTTGCTCTATTCTGCTCTCTGCTCTTAAAATGAGCAAAACCTCCTCTGTTTATAAGAGATTTAAACATGTATGCTCGAATTGTACACAGTATTTTTACTGTGCATTCTTTGAAAAACGCATTCTGTCGACATGCCTCCTTTTTTTTTAATTATGAACACCACTCAACAATATCCCAACTATCAAAATTGAATGGATGGTAGAAATTGAGTGAAATTTACAAATGTACCAAAGTTGAAATTTATAGAATCCTTTTCCAATTTCATTTCTATTTCCAAGTGGTCAATAATTAATAAACATATGCATATAATGCACAAAGTGGTAATAATAGAATGTGAAATGCAGGGTTCAAAACCATGGAGATACACAGGAAAAGAAGTGAACATGGATAGAGAGGACATCAAGATGCTAGTCAAGAAATGGTGGGAAATTTATGAAGATGAATCACTTGATTACAAGAACCTTATCACCCCCATTGATAATGCCAAATTTGGATCCCTAATTGCAGAATTTACTCAGGAACAAGTTGTTCACCAGAGAACTGCCCCCTCTGCTGCTTAGTTAACTTCTTTTTTAAGTTCAAACAATTATAATATATTATGCATGCTTTTAGCTTTTTTCTTCATGTAAACGTACTAGTACTTATATATAACCTTTGGGAAATATAAATAAGTGGTGGATATTTGGCTTATAAGTCAATATTAGCTTAGTATTACATAATGACCGTGCTTACTCATGTGACCGATTCAAGAATCTCACTTCATTTAAAATTTTCCCGTTTGGGAATCCGGTTTTAACTCGATTAATGTTCACTATTTCTTCGAGTTTCAAATTGTATAGGAAATTTTAGAATACTCTCGGTACTCCATTTTTTTGTTTGTAGTTGATATATTATTATCAGGGTTCGAACCTTGATGATGTGTATGAATCCAGTTGGCTAAAAGGGTTGCCCAGTAACTGGACATCTGTAGTCGCAATATGTTGTTGTTTTTGTGCAATATATGTGAAAATATATAAAACTAAAAAATATCAATATTCTTGTTAAACTTAAATAATAAGAGGATGAGGCTTGTTATCAATTACTATTATTTTCATATTTTGTTACAAAACAGAAGAAGCTACAAGAAGTTGACAACAGAATCAAAAGAGATGGGATTTGCTTAAATAACTAATAATGTTTCTCTAATAAAGATTCCCACGTATTATGGAAAATTTATTTCTCTGACTTTCTTTGGCTCAGAAAAAACCACCTTAATTTGAGGTATATATACCTATTAATTTATACCAGCTAAGGGCAAGTCTAATGATATTCTATATTTAGAGTAAATGTTATAGTTGGAGTAGGATTGAAGTCCAACTCTACTTTAACTCCTTCAAAAATAGAGTAAGGCATGAGTTATTCTAAATTTAGAATAACTCATACTTTACTCTATATTTGGAGATGATTATTTTAATATTACTTTTAACTTTTTTTTATTTAATTATAATAATTTATTTGATTAAAGATATAAAAGATATATAATAATAATAAAATATTATTAAATAAAAAGATTCTTTTTTTAAGTAGAATAATAAAGTAATAGATTGGAGTGAATTTACCATAACAATTATATAAATAGAGTTTAGAGCAAAAGATATAAAGTAATGAGTTGGACATATCGTAAGTTGATTAAAATTCCCTCTCACTTCTAATTTGATAAAATTTGACACTAAAATTATGACATCAAGTCAACACCTTGTTAGATCTACTAATAAAATGCTACATAAACTCCACCCAATGAGAGATAATGGCATTTGTTGTTATGAATTTAGTTTCTTTAAATTTAACAAACCGTAAAGTTATATGTTTTAGTCAATTTTAATTATTTATTGAGTTTTTATGGTCGAAGTTGAGTTTTAGAAGTTTGTGAGGTCCATGGTACAATTAAATATCAACCATCAAAATACAGTAAATGATTAAAGTCGACTGAAATATACAACTTTATTATTTTTTAACTTCAGATAATCCAAGGGAATATCACATCCATATTTATGATGCTGTGCTTGAAATTGTATAATTAGAAATTCATAATTGGGGGAGCTTATATGTTGTTGTTTTAGCAAGTCAAAACTAGCGTTGACTTGTCACATTATCATTCTTGTCCAAATTTCAACACACTAGAAGCGAGATCAACTTTTTTGACATTGGAATAAATTATATATTGGTTAAGGATTATTAGCTAATTGAACAATGTGAAAAATTCAACAATGTAATCCTGAGTTAACCTTAAGTTCTCTCTTGCAAATGGCCTCGGAGGATTCTTCGAGGGTCACTAATCCTAACACATCTATGTCTTGCAGCTAATAACTCGGGCGATGTGTAGAACTCAACTTTATTTTTAAAGATTAGGCTCCAAAATAATCTTTTACCAATCTTTAAAATGGTACAAACAAACCCATTATTTTATTTTGTCATTAAATATAAATATACAATGAAATTACCCATGTGAAGTCAATATAGTTTATTTTATTATAAGCTGATAGACCTGGGCATTAACCCTTTAGCGTTTGTGATTCGTTTATGTTTGTCTTTTATATATCGGATTTGGATAAATTAATTGGAGGTTATATTTAGTCCGGTCCGAATCTAAAGAGGCCTGAAGAAAGTATGGAATGAGCTTAATTTTAGTCTTAAAATCTAAACCCGACCCGCCGACCCAAATTATTAAATAAATATATATTTATTATTTTTATATTAGTAATAATTATTAAAATTTTTAAAATTTCTTGTAAAATTTAGCTTCAAATTTTAATTTTATGACTTATATTAAGATTTTGACTACAATTATTTAATTATAATAATTTTTTATTAAAAAATATTTTAATTTTTTAATTATATATTAATTGATAAAGTCCAGGGCCGGACTTTGTATTTAATTATTTTATAAAGGGTCAATTCGAACCCGACTTTTATTTTTAATGAGTTAGGTCGGGCTTAGATTACTTATTTTTTAATTAGATTTGATTGAGTCCGGCCTCAAACTCGGTCCAACCCGACCCATGCCCATGTGTATAAGCTGGTCAGCGTTTGAGTGCTGATCCATTCTGCAAAGTATAACATTTTTCTTTCAATTCATCGTGCAAACATTATGGGTTATTATTTCTAAGCACATATTTAATATTTATTTTACTGATTTGTTAATTGCCGTATCATAAAGATTTGATTTACACAAATTTTATTAAAATCGAACTGAATTGGTCGGTTTGATTGGAAGAACAAGTTTTACGTTTAGTCCAATAAAAAATAAGCAGTTTTTAAAATTAGTTTCATCCCATTTAAACTGCGAGAAACTCAAAAACCAGTGGACCGACAAACTCAATTTTTATATATTAACTGGTTTTCTTTGTCCTTGATAGTCTTCTACGAGGAGGAACTCTAAATTGTAGATCCTTAAATTGTGAAATAATATGGTCTAACTCATCTAAAAGGTACCTTAAAGGATAATAGTTATCTCACATATATAAGGAGCAACAGTGCTCAAGCCTCTACTAATGTAGAATATCCAACACATTCCCTCACACCCAAATCTATTTAGAGTATGGAGTTATCAATGGGTGACTCAATATCATAACCAGACTTTATTATCATGTAAAATAATGACCTAACTCACCCCAAAGTACTTCAAAAGGCGAGAGTCGTTATCTTATACATATAAGGAGTAATAATTCTCAAACATCTACCAACATTGGATATCCAACTTAAACATTTCCTCCTTAGTCATCAACTTCTTAATCGTCGTCAACCTAATGTTCAATATATGGCATATAAATTTTGTATATATTTATATTTATTTATAACAAATCAAATAATCGGTTAAACAATGATTGAATTTGAATTTGATAAAAATATAAATAATTGACTTCACTAATTTAATATTATTTGATCATATTTTAATAACATTGATTTAAATTAAGAAAAGGAACTAACTGTATTTAAATTTTATACGGAAGAAGAGAAAAATAATTATACGAATACACATTCCACAAAATGTGACAAATATCATAGTATTCCACAAAACTATTCTTATATTTTGAAAAATGTCTTTATTATAATAAAAAATATGTAATACAAAAATTTTGAAAGTTATATTTTGGGCTGCTTATATGCTGGTCTAATTTGCTTATGAACATTTTTTAACTTATAAATGCTTTATTTAATGATTTTAATGGCTTATGTTTTAACATATTAATAATTTGTAAGTTGGTATTTGTGAAGCGCAGTATATCAATAGTTTTTGGTAAAGGCTTAATTTAGTGGTTGAGCTTTAAACCTGTGATTTTAGTTAGAGGTCGCAGGTTCGAATCTACGCTCGGATGGGGTGAGACAAAATTTTCTTTTATTATTATTGTAAACCCGTATGAAGTAAATTTTTTTAAAAATAGTTGGTTTTTTTATAACTCAATTCTAGTAAGTATAACAAAATTTAAAAAAAAACAAATATAGTTGAATTCATTTATATAAACGTTAAAAGTTTTTCTTTTCTACATGTATTTTAGTCATTTGGGGTCAGTTTGACATTACTTTTTAAGCTGCTTTCAAAATAAGTTGCTCTCACAAACTTTTAATAGAACTACATATCTTGGCTTTGAACGATACATATTGATCTTTCATACTAATTAATTAGGAACTGTTTGATTTATTTTTTTAAATCAAATATGCAGCTTTAAAAAAAAGCTTGAATATAGAGCTTTTCAAAAAAGTTGCTGAAAGAAGCTGCAAAAACTCACAGTCAAATTGGCCCTTAATAATTTTTATAACTTAAGCTAATTCTACTAAACATGTCAACGTTATTTATAAGCCATTTTAAAAAACCACTTATAAGCAACTTATTATGCAAAGCTCCTTATAAGTTAGTTTTAACGAACATATTATTACATATAGCATTACTCTTTGTTAGGTTTCATATTGTTTCTTTTTTGACAAATGGTTTTAACTTATATGATGTGACGGCGGATTGAAAAAACACATTGATTGAGATGTGGTAGAAATTTTTCTTTTAATATCGATTGAGATGTCGTAGAAAATTTCTTTTTAATATTGCAAGTGCAATAAAGTATATTTTAAAAAAAATTCTGACCGTTCCCATTGTCGCATTCCATGCTTTTATAAAGAGGAAAAAACCTAAGGCAAACACACATCATAATTACAAACCTATACATCTTTAATCCTTATCTCCCCTTACATTTATGGGAAGAGGCGGCTAGGGTTTAGCGATTTTGACCGACAGTTTGTCTTCTTTCACCTGTTTTGATCGGTAATTCGTCATGGGGATTGCTGCTTCTCTATCTGTGACTCGTTTCCAACAACGAACAGCTCGTTCCACATCTCCTCCTTGATCGTTAAGGAGCAGACGGCTAAGCTGCTCAGGTTTTTCTTTTTATCGGCGTTGTTTCTGGCAGTCCTTCAAGAGGACATGCGCCCCTCATCTATATGTTTGCTTTCACTGGTTTTTTGGCTGGCTGTTAGTCAAAGGGATAGCCCTCGCAACTCCTCCTTAGGAGCATTTATGAGCAGGCAGCTATGGCTCTTTCCCTAGTCGCTCATATTTTTTCTTATCGGCGGTGATGTCTTGGGTTGTAGTGATTACGAACCTTACAGTCGTGGTTTCTTTGGATGCAACCCCTCGCTTGAGTTAGGCAGTTTCGGTCTTGCCGGAGCTTTGTTTTTTAATCTGACGGTACTACTTCAAGATCTTTCCATTGAAGTGGTTTGGATTATCGGCTTGGGTCTAAAAAGTGGACACATTTCGAATGATGTTTCTTGCTTGGAAGGTGAATTTGTTTATCGGCTTGAATCTCATTTTGATTTGAGTCGACAGTTTGGTGTTTCGACGTTGTGCCTATACGACCTCGAAATTGCTTTTAATCTTACGATGATGATGTCGTCATCGCTGCCATTAGGCTTCATCATCTCAGAATTCGTCGGGATTGACTTTGTTGCATCACGGGGAATTTCCTGCTGTTTCTTACCATGCCGGCTTCAATTCAGTTGCTGCTATGGATCTTTAGATCATTATGATCACACTCTGTTGTGATTGGGTTCTTTAGTTTGTTATTATTGAACCAAGCACGTGTTAGGACTGACTCAGTGGATGACTCAATTGTGCTTAAGTTTTGATCATAACAATTAAGATAAGAATGGGATAATTAAATCAACAATGATGTTAAAATAAATAGTCTATAGTTTCAAGGGAGTTAGTAAATTCAAGGATATAATTTCAAGTCTCCGCTGACCTAGCTATTTAGTTTAACTCTGAGTGGTTTCTGGGCTGAGTACTTATGAAGTCACTGACTTAGTATTATTCGCTCAGCCTTTGATATTTAGACTTTGTTTCAGCTGTGTTAGATTCGTTTTATCATTCCGACTGAGTTATTTTAAGTCTGTCAATGCTGCTGACTTTACCTTTTAAGGTAAAAAGGTATCTTTGCTTGTAGTGTTGCCTTTTATAGGAACATTAATGAGACAAAGACTAAAAGAATTAATGTCTTGATAAGACTTAAAATTATAAAGAAAGTGACAAAGTCTTTCAATGCAAAGCTGCAACAAGTCAATTGCTATTTTGAGCAATTCTGCTGATCTGCCAACCTTGTATCGCGCACCCTGCAACATGTCAGAAAACTAGAGGGAATGGGATGAAGACATGTGACAAGTTAGTGCGAGTTCTCTCTAACAGAAGACTGGCATCAAATGACAAAGGATTCAAATTGAAGCTCGAATTTCAATCTAACGGATTGAAATGTGTTTCACAATGGTGCAATTCTATCTCTTAACGGATCGATTTGAAGAAGCAATGGGTGAATTACTGAGCTGTCAAATTCAGAAGATGAGTTCAACGGCTACTTTTCCAATCCAACTATAAAAGGAGCAAGAAGGCAAGCGTTAGGAACTTGGTGATTACATCTGAATTTCTCAGAAGCTAAAACTCTGTCAAAATTACAAGCTTTAAAGAATTCAAGCAAGAAAAGCACATCTCAGCGAGAATCTGCTTACAACAAGAGAGAATAGTATAGATCAACTTATTGTAATATTAGATCATTTGTAACTGGATCAACGCTTCTATAAGTTGAATCCAGCTCTTATTTTAAACTCTTTTGAGTTGCTGATAAAAGAGGGTATTCTAGTCAGCGGGTGAGCGATTGCAGGGTACAGTCTGTAATTGGGGATTTTGTGAAAGGCTTCTTTGCCTAGGGTAAAGGAGTTGATATTAGTGGATTAAAGTCGAGACACTCTCTCGGGACTGGATGTAAGCACAGGTTACCGAACCAGTATAAAAATCTCTGTGTTCTTTACTTACTTCCAATTTTCAGCCTTTTCACTCAGCCAGCTGACCTCACTCAACGGACACAGTAATTATCGCAAAAAAGTTTTATAAGTTATTGAGTGAGTCATTTACCCCCCCTCTGACTCATTGAGTGTACGCATAGGGACCAACAGTTATTATTACAGTAGATTGCAATTGGTTTTGTTAACATCCTAGTGATGTTTTTATTTTTCTTTTCTTTTTTTGTTGCTTTTTTCTTTTTTTAATAAATTGAGCCGGTATTCGCCAAGCTTAGCCTTTAGAAAAAAGAGGAATAAACCTACAACAAGCACACATAATGAATATTAAATTATTATTTATTTTTACTTTTTATTTTTTTTAATTATTTAATTGATGGATAAGAATATAAATGATGGAAAAGAATTAATATAATAATAATAATAGAATATTATTATATTTAGGGAATGTAATACGAAGAATGAAAAAAGGAAGATGGTTGATCAAAAATACCGTAGATCCTATATAATAGATTTAAGGAAAAAAAATAGAAAATATGGTTCAACTTACTCTTATATATCAAAAGTCAAGATTATTTAATAATAACAAAAAAAATAATCAAATTTTCACGACTTATTCGATATTAAAAATATTGAAAATGAAGTATTTTTAAGATTTATTTATTCGTTATAAAATATCCCGAAAAGATAAAGTATGTGAGAGAAAATGAAATTTTTAATCAACTTGAATTCATTCCAAATGGACGAAAACTTTGGAGAAAAAAATAGTAATAAGTTCTTACAATTGGATCATTACTTAATCTAGTTAGCGATATTGTTAATTTTGTACAGATTAAGTTTTATATTTCTTCGTTTACGAGCTCCTTTTCCTCTTGTCCATTCGTGACTATTTCAACTTTGGAATTTTAGTCAATATGCTCCACTATTTCATTCATTCTCTCATGTATATGTTGTATTTTTTTTATAATTTTATTTTATTTTGACATTATCTTTCAATTCGTTCTTTTTTAATATGCCTCTTTAGAGTTTTTTATTCATCTCATTTTTGCTTTCGAAACGCCATCTATTGTGATACAATTTTATGAGAACTTTTTTTTGGTTGTTTGATATCTGATAGCTACCTGGTAAGAATCTTATTTTTACATGTTTGAATTTATGTTTTTAATTCAACAAAATCTAGTAGGTATCTGGTAGAATGCTGGTATATATTTATAAATATAGTAAAAATCAGGTACAAACATAAACTTGATGGATTCTTTCAATGAAATTTAAGATTCCTACCAGATACCTACTATGTTCCTACCAGATATTGAACATTTAGAAAAAAAAGTTTTTGAAGTATCTGATAGAATGCTAGTATATATTTATGAAATGTAGTAAAAATTCGGTACAAACATAAACTTGGTGGATTTAACAAACTTTCAGTGAAATATAAGATTCCTACCACGTTCCTACCAGATATCGTATAATTGAAAAAAAAGTTTCAAAAAAAAATCACAATGGATAACGTATCAAAGTGAAATGAGACGAACAAAAAACTCTAGAGCGACATGTAAAAAAATGAATGCTTTGAGAGATAATGATAAAATAAAATAAGAAAATAAAAAAAACACACAACATATGCTTGGTCTGTTGTTAATTAGTGAAAAAATGAGAAGGAGCGTGTGAGCAGACGACGTTTCGCGCGGCGGTAGTGGGGCCGAGCTCGTTTGGGCCCGCCCATTTGAGTGTCGGAGAGATGAGTGTGACGTGTTTGAAAAATGATTTTTTGCATATTTTAATGCTTAAAAGATACGAGATCAAAATCCCGTACTTAAAATAGAGTCGCCACCCGGTTCAGCTCAACCGGAAAATTTTTGGTACGATTTTCCCACCGGGTGGTTGGACCATACCTTAAGTAGAGATTCCGAGTTCGGATGATGTTATCTACTTTTCATTAGGCCAAGTTAAGATATTCCATTCTTTCTTAATCGGTTTAATCCATCCTATTTATTTATATTTTTTTTAGTTATTTTGTCATTTCCGTGTTTATCAAGCAATTGAAGCAACGAATAAGATATTTACAGCCATAAAAAAAATAAGTGCGGAAAATAAAATTATTACAAGGTTTTCAAGTCCTATACATTTTTCTATGCAATAAATAAAGTACCTGAGTATCCAATATACGTCTGTCTGCAGAAGATTGTTAGCACAGGTATAGCATACTTTATTTACAGTATTATAAAGTCCGGTCAGATGGCTAAAATGGGGGTTGAACGGTGTTCTTTTGAGAAAATTCCATTTTTTAAGTAATTTTTAGGCTCAATCATTATTTTAACCGGATTATAAATGAAAAATAAAACTGCTGTCTGGAAGGTCATATCGCCGACGGTATAACTGATGCCGCTGGCGACATGGGTGATGCCGCCGGCGACATCAATTACGTCACCGGCGGTATCAGCTTGTGGGCGGCGGCGGCAGCGGTAGCAGTAAGACTGACCGAAAACCCAAAAACGAATATAAATTGACAAAAATTAACACAAGTCAGTAGTATTAATGCCAAAGAGCTATGAGACTCAGGATTTTTACCTCGAGGTCGTGAATCCACCTCTTCGTGAACCGAATAAAACACCTCCGGGGAGCTTGTTATGATAATTTAACGATAAATTTAAGTGCTTTTTGGTTTCTAAGTTTAATTAAGCTGATTTTAACTTAAAGGCTTATTGATTTCAACTCACAATCAGAGAGTTCAAAGAAGAAAAATCAGGTGTGCTTTTTATCTAATTCTTATCTCACTAAAATCTATTCCCACCTTAAAATCTTAACCTTCCCTTCCTTTTCTAAAATGCAGCTCAAGGTGTGCTTTTATAGGTGAAATGGGGTGCTTTTTGGGGCCTTTTTTAATAATTTCGCCGAAAGTGGTCGAAAGGCTGTCTGTGAAGGGACCTGTTTCGGGTCATGCCGCCGGCGACATGGTGATGTCGCCGGCGGTATGGTGATACCGTCGGCGGCATGGATGATGCCTTTGGCGGCATCAACCTTCAGCACACCGACAGTTAGTGGGTCAAAAAGCCAAAAAAAAGTAGGGAAAAGTAGTTTAATAGTGGGTAAAAAGGCATCTTTTTGACTTTTAACAATATTTTAAAGGGTATTTATTATTTGGGTGTCAATCATCGGTTTAAGCTCCCACCGGACGCGTTATCGGCCACTCCGAACTGTATTCTTCCAAATAAAAATTCGCGAGGAATATTATTTTGGTAATAAAAATTCCAAGGATAATTTCTAATTTTGAGGCATTAAAATCGGGTACACGTCATCATCGTCTCGCGAGAGGGATTGCAAAATCCCGTGCTCACAGGCTGCCCCTCGGGGGATCACTGCTGCCATAGGTCAGTATGATCACATGAAAGAGCGAGGGATAGGAATGATACCTGATGGGTGACCGGTTTGCCCCTTGGTCGGACTTACGCTTTGTGGATTGGTTGCCCCTTGGTCGGACTTACGCTTTGTAGATTGGTTGGTCGCCCCTTGGTCGGACTTACGCTTTGTGGAGATAGGTTGCCCCTTGGTCGGACTTGCGCTTTATAGAAATTGTCCCTCGGCTGGACTTGAGCTTTGCAGAAATTGTATCTTGGTCGGACTTACGCTTTGTGGAGATTGGTTGCCCCTTGGTCGGACTTGCATTTCGCAGAAATTGTCCCTCGGCCGGACTTGAGCTTTGTGGAAATTGTCCCTTGGTGGGACTTGAGCTCTGTAGAGATTGCCCTTTGGTCGGGTTTGTGCTTTATGGAGAGATTGTCCCTTGGTCGGACTTGTGCTTTATGGAGAGATTGTCCCTTGGCCGGACTTGAGCTTTGCGAAAATTATCCCTTGGTCGGACTTGAGCTCTGTAGAGATTGCCCCTTGGTCGGGTTTGTGCTTTGTGGAGAGATTATCCCTTGGTCGAACTTGTGCTTTGTGGAGAGATTGTCCCTTGGTCAGACACGTGCTTCGAGGAGAGATTGTCCCTTGGTCGGACTCGTGCTTCGAGGAGAGATTGTCCCTTGGTCAAACTTGTGCTTTGAGGAAATTGTCCCTTGGTGGGACTTCAGCTTTGTAGAGAATGCCCCTTGGTCGGTTTTGTGCTTTGCAAAAATTGTCCCTTGGTCGGACTTGAGCTTTGTAGAGATTATCCCTTAGTCGGACTTGTATAAAAATCTGATTTGGAGGAGCGATGTCGCCGGCGGCATGACTTATATCGCTGGCGGCATGGATTGATACCGTCGGCAATATAAGTGCCACGTGGTAGCTTTGACTGGTCAGATAATTTCAAAATTTGAACTAAAAGAGGCGATGTCGTCGGCGAGATGAGTTATGTCGCCGGTGACATGGATTGATGCCACCGGCAGTATGAACGGACAGTTTCAGATAAATTAAAACTCCTTGAATTTCGCACGACAGTTTAAAAGGGAATGGAACTTCCCTTCTTCCTCATTATTTAGAAGCTGTATTCCCCTCTCTTCTTCTTCTCCAAAACTTTTTGATTTCTTCCTTTGTTTTTGCAATCATGAAGAGAATCACCAAGGCTTTCAGGGGCAAATCCAAGGCTAGGGAGAGCCTGCCCGATTCTTCCGTTGAGGGATTGAAAATCCTCTCCGTTCCTACTGCATATGGCATGAAGGAGACGGCCAAAATGTATGGCTATGGCATTAACTCTCCTATCACCAATCTGACTCCGGAGAAGGAGAAACACCTCTGTTACGTCCAGGTAATCTCACAAAAACCCGAATCTCTTCTTTTTGGGTTTGATTTAATTTGGCTTTAGATTTGAAATCATGCTATGATAGGGGTTTAAATGTGAAATAGATTAGTCATATTGCATGCTTTAGGATCAATTTTTACCGTTTTTGGGCTTATTGTTCGATTGATTGCGAGTTTTGTGATTTTGGCACGATGGGTGCGATTTTGGGAGAAAACTGGTTCTGCCTGCACGTAGTGATGTCGCCGACGACATGAGTGAGGTCGCTGGCGGCATCAGTCCTTGCAAGAGGGCTCATGAGAGTCTAATGTCGCTTTTATTTAAGGTGATATCGCCGGCGGTATAAACTATGCCGCTGGCGGTATGGATTAATGCCGCCGGTGACATGGCTTTCAACAGAGGCGACATCAGCAGCTTTTTTAATAAAAAATAAGCAGGACTGATCCATTTTGTTTTCAATTTTATAGCCATATGAACTGACTTACACAGGGGGAATGGGCACCATCGGTGAATGGTGGGACCATATCTTGGAGAACGACCTCGAGCTCGCACTTGTAATTAACGAGATAGGGTTTGGGGATTTGGCGCGGATAATGCCTATGCTGATGCCTAAGCTTCCTCATTCTGCAGTAATGGCCCTGACTGAAAGGTGGTCCGAGACCACCCATACCTTCCATTTCTCCTTTGGGGAAGCTACAATTACCCCCTCTGATGTAGTAGCCATGACTGGCCTTCCTTGGACGGATGAGGTCATACATTTTGGTGCTTACATGGACAAGTACCATGTTGAGAGGTCCGTGGTGAGGCGGGTAAAGGAGTTGTTCGGTCTGAAGCCCGTTTTTGGGCGGCTGTCCTATGGTGAGTTGTACCATCACTGGACCTGGGTGAACGCGGTGCCTAAGGAGGAGAGGGAGGCTTGTGTCCATTCCTTTGTGATTTCTCTACTCACTGTACTGTTCTTCCCAATCTCGGGGAGTAAGATCAACTACGTGCTTATAACCGCAGTGGAAGATGTGCCGGGAATCAGGAGGAAGAATTGGCCGAGGGCCATCTTGGCCCAATTGTACCACGGGCTGGATGTGGGAGCCCAGAAGAAGGAGAAAGCCCTTCGCCTTTGCCACCTGCTACTCCAGGTATAACTTTTTGGAAGTATTTCTCTTGATAGTATGCGTTCTCATTTATTGCATGACGTTTTTTAAATTGATCGGTCGTCATTTGTGCAGGCCTGGGCCTTCGAGCATCAGATCCTCCCACCGGTGGAGTTTAAGAAGGTTGTGCCGCCGGGTTCTCATTTCCTCGCTCGTTGGTGCGGGGGCATCAGTGGAAAGGCCAAGTACCTTACGAAGTATATGGAGGTCCTAAGGAGCGTGCGGTTGAGCTCGGTATGCAAATTTTTTTTTTCAATTTAGTCTTTTTACATTTAGAAGAAACAAAAAAATTGCTTATGGACTTATATTAGTTGTTTTGATGTAGCTCGTCTTGGATCCATTTGATGTGGTGGAAAACTTGGCCGAGGTCGCAAGGGTCCGGAGGGAGGTGGATGACCGCCTGTTCGTGATCGAGTGCCCTTTATCCCAGCAGTGGTATCTAGGCGAGCGTGTTCGGGGCTGGAGGTCCCTCCCGATGGCTGCTAGATTGGTGCCTGTCGATCCTCCCAGGGGCTTATAGTGGCCTCATTTGATAATTTCTTTCGAGGCTGACAAAGCTGATTATATTGAAGGGAACAGCTGAGTGATCCCTAGTGTTCCTGGCCTCTACGAGTAGCGTCTGCAACGTCTACTCCCTGTGTGCCCTCACATCCATGAAACGATATGATCGAGTATCACAACGAGCAACGGTTGGAGGATGAGAAGAGGCGCCTTAAAGGTGTTGTAGACGTTGATGAGGAGGAGGATGACGAGGATGAGGAGCTTGAAGGGGATGTTGCGGTCGACCCTGAGGGAGAGGATGAGGTGGGTGCGGACGTAGCTGGCGAAAGCGTGCCAATGTCCCAAGGGGAGCAATGTTCTTTTGAGGTATGATCGTGCTTGTGTGTATGATTTTGAAGTCGTCTAGGGATGTTGTTGATATGTGGTTTCATGTTTTGAGGAACTCGCGAGAAAGAGGGGTCGGGATAACCAAAGTGGGACCCGGCACTATGGTGTGCCGGAGGGCATAAACTTCATAGAGGGGCGATTGGTCAATCCGTTGGAGACCACCTTCCAGTTGATGAACTCCCGAGGCGATTTCTCCTATAGGAATGTTGGCTCGAGTCGGTAAGCTTCGATTTTTATGCCTGAAAATACTACTTACGTAAGGCCTAATAATTATTTTCTTTTTGAAGCCCTGGATGCAGTTGTCTGAGGATTTGCCTTTTGGATTTTCCAGGTGGCGCGGAGTCACATGGAGCAACTTGCAGAGAACAATTTTGTTCTCTGGGATACCCTTATTGGACAGTCGCTCCTCATTCAGGTATTTTATGCACATGTTAAGATGGGATGTATGTATGGATGTTATGCATGACATGCACTGCTAATATTTTCTCCGGTTTACAGGATTTCTTGGCCCTTTCTTTGTCTGATACTGACGCAGCCCGACGGCGGTATAAGGAGGAGACTGCGGTCTTACAGCGTCGCGTGAGTGATCTCGAGGGTCAGCTGGCAGCCACCGCTCAGAAATGGAGAAGTAAGCAAAATTTGGACCGTGCGCACCTCGGAGGCACCAGTCGTAGGGGGATTAAGATGTCCGCAGGCCGATGTGCGTTTACTGCAGTTAAGGAGTCCAGTAGTGTTCCTATGACAGAGAGAAGGGAGGAAGATGAGGATGATGTTGACGACTGGTTTGCAGGCCCCGATGACATTTCATCCCGCCAGGCCGGCAGTGGCGGGCATGTTTAGTTTTACTTTATTTTACCTTTTTTAGCTCTTTGTTTGTACCCTCGATACATTGGGGTTTGGTTTTGGGATATTTTGAGTGATTTTCACCTCCGGGCTTTTATTTTGAATGAAAAAAATGAATTGCTATTTGATAAGGCATTGGAAATATAGCATAGGATTGTTTACAGGCTTTGTACAGGTCTGAAATGGAAGAAATGCTTCTGATGCCGTCAGAAAATTCACTCCATATCGCCGGAGGCATGGTCCATATCGCCCAAATTGATCGGGCCAAAATAATATATACAGGGCTGTCTGAAAGTCCATATCGTCGGCGGCATCATCTGATATCGCCCAAATTGACCCTATATCGCTGGCGGCATCAATTACATCGCCAGAGGCTTTACTCATATCGCCGGCAGCATCACCCATATCGCTGGCGGCATTAAGTTTCCAGCAATCTGATTTTAACCATTCTGTCCATTTCTATCATGGCGACCCATAATAAAAAAACTACAGGGTTTTCTGCAGAGTCTGGGGAATGCAGACTGGAAGAGGCTTAAAAAATTCAGGCTTTAGGGGTTGCGATATATCGCGGCGTAGCCCGTAAGCTGTGAATTCCTTTAAGCGGTATTGTCTTTTTGGGATCCAATGGACCACGTTTTCCAATTTTCATCGTTCGAGCTTTGCCCCTTACTCAAAGAATTCCATGCTATTTTAGGGACACCGTGTCCTAAACGCGTTTCGCTGGCGCTGCCGGACTTTCATTTTGGCATAGATGGAATTCTACGAGGGCTATGGAATTTAGATTCTATCGACCCATTTCTGTCTCAGTTGCCTGACAGACCTGGGTTTCAGCTCGAAGCAGTTCTAGAGTGGTCTCGTGGAGTGCCCCGATCCCATCCTGCTTAGCCATTCATGGTGGCATTACTACTCATGGCAGAGTTTATGTGTGGAGTGAGCCTAATTGCTCCGCTCAGGCTAATTTCCCTCATCGGTCCTATGTCGACAGGGGCTTCCCCCATGACTATGGGGTTGGCCGATGTTTTGTTAAATGTGGATGCTGCTTTTGTTGACTCGTCACTCATTGGGGATCAATTCATATTATTACAGGTATCTTTTGTTCTTTCTGATCCAAGCATTTCTTTCCCCCATCCTTACCTGAGTTTTGCATTATAGGTCTGGCTGATGGAGAAGCTAAAGTTGAGGGAGGCACCCTGAGGGAATCCGAAAAAGTATCTTCCCGTCCATCTGAGGGAGAGAGAGCTTATGCAGGCCGGTTTTGATGAGTTGACATATGACGATTGGGTGCCTATCTTGAGGGGGTATACTGACGCGCAGGTTCAGTGGGTTAGTCCATGGTGGAGAATTCAGGATGTGGTCGTAGAATCTTGGGGAGCATGTGTTCAATTGATAGGTCTGGAGAAATCTTCATTTTATACCCCCTACCGGCTATATCGTCAGTATAGTAAAAGGCAAAGAGTCCCGATCAAATTGGCCCACAATCATATCAGAGTTTACAAAGCTAGGTGGGTCAACCATATTCAGGAGAAGTGTTCCAGGGAGGCTGTGTTTGAGATTCTAGATTACGATCAACTAGAAACCACTAAAACTGACACACACTACAGAGGATGGCTTGCCGAGATAAGAGGTTTGCCGACCCATCGGAAGCGATCATGGGCCCGTTTTGAGGGGGAATGTGCGGAGCGGGGGGAAGATCCCTCTTCTACTAGCACACCGAGGCGGATCTCTAGGTACCGTGACGATGATGCGGGAAGTTCTTTTTGAGTCTTGCTTTTGTCGGAACCATCAGGTCTCTCTTTTTTTTGTATTTTATTTTAATTAAATACTCTAAAATGGAACAAAATGAACCTTGTTCAAAGCTTGTCGAAGTTGTCTTAAACTTATGAATACAGGATTCACATAAGCATAAGCATTTAGATTTTAACAAAAGAGAACTTTTATTAATTGAGATAAAATAAAGTACATGATGTTTGGTTGACATTCCCATTGATTTAACTCCCGGTGCCGACTAGCCGAGATCGGTTTTCTAGAAGGCACTCGCTCTTTGCTCACATACCCTAACTTTTGCCTAGATTGCCCTTCTCAAGTTTTTGATCTAGCAGGTTTGACTTATCCCCTAATTTTTGCACGGTTGGTTCGTAGAATACCAATCGTCGGGCATCACCCTAATTTTTGCCCGATCAGTAAAAGACTGAAAGGCGGGTGATTATCACGTATATATTTTTTTGGTGTGCTGCTTTTCTGATTTATTTCTTTTGAATTAAACATGATAACGCTTAAGCCTGTCTTGGTTTACGGGATTTACAAACTCGTTCCCATCCATGTCCATAAGTTTAGCTGCCCCTTTGCTAAGCAGCTTCTTTATCACATATGGTCCTTCCCAGTTTGGCCTGAATTTACCCCTCGCATCAGTGGTGGAGTGTTTCAACTGCTTGAGGACCAGATCACCGACCTTCAGGGGAACTTTTAATGTTTTACCCGACTGTTATATGCCCGAGCCATACGTTGTTGGTATATCTGGAGGTTGTCGAGGGCCTTCAACCTTTATTCATCCATCATGTTCAACTATTCAAATCTTGCCCGAGTCCATTCGGATTCTTCTAACTTAGCCTCTAGAGCAACTCTTAATGAGGTCACCTGAGTTTCAACTGGCAAGACGGCTTCCATTCCGTAGACCAGGGAAAACGGAGTTTGGCCTGTCGGGGTGCGTATGCCGGTGCGATATCCTCAGATAGCAAAATGCAGATTATCTGCCCAATCTCTGTAACCGGCTATCATCTTAGAAAGAATCGTCTTCACCGATTTGCTGGCTGCCTCAACAGCTCCATTGGCTTGTGGTCTGTATGGAGAAGACCTATGGTGCTCGATTCTATACATCTCAATAAGTGAAGCAGTTGCTCCTTGAAACTGTACTCCGTTGTCTGAGACTATATGATGTGGGAGCCCATACTTTGCAAAAATGTGCTTTTCTATGAACTTGGCCATCTGCCTGGCAGTGACATTGGTGAAGGATTCGGCTTCCACCCATTTTGAAAAGTAATCTACTGCCACCACAATGAATTTATGGCCATTCGTTAAGGAAGGACGGATTTCACCAATTATATCTATACCCCATACCAAGAATGGCCAAGGGGTGGATAAGTGATGGAGCTCGGTCGGTGGCAGATGCCGCATATCTCCGTAAACCTAGCATTGGTGGCATCGTTTGACCTGGGCGATATAATCAGCCATGAGAGTGAGCCAAAAATACCCTAGTCGCTGGACCTTCTTTGCGAGGGCAAGACCATTCATATGAGGGCCACAGTCGCTGGCATGGACCTGGATCATTACATTCTAAGCCTTAAAACCAGTGAGGCAACAGAGAAGTAGGCCGTCGCTGGTGCGCTTGAATATGTCATTATCTATAATACAAAATTGGGTAGCAAGCCGCCGTAGGGTGGTACAGTCCGAGTCTGAAGAATCTGTGGGGTATTGGCCGGTCTGAAGAAATAGGACTATATCAGAATACCAATAAGGTTCGGATGAAATGGCGAGAACTGGAGGAGTCGATTGAACATGATATGGGGTCTTGGTGGACAGCAAAACCAATGGGCGGATAGGTTGCTGTTGGGGTCCTTCCCATAAGGATGCAAGAGTGGCGAGAGCATCTGCCATTTAATTCTCATCTCGAGGGACATGGCGGTACAAGTATGAGGTAAATTTCTCAAACAATTCGCATACGGCCTCAACATAAGGATGGAGGGATTCTTCTTTAACTTCCCAATCTCTAGTGACCTGACAAACAACCAGAGCTGAATCTTCGATAATAGATACATGGTGAGCCTGAACTTAAAGAAGAGCCTCGAGACCGAACAGGCAAGCTTCGTATTCAGCGCCGTTGTTGGTGACGTCGAATTCTAAATGTTTGGACAATAGGATTATCTCATTATCTGGTGTGACGATGATGACCCCGAGACCTGCTCCCCGGCGGTTCATAGCGCCGTCAAAGTACATTGTCTAATTGTCGTCAAGGGTTGTAACAGAGGCGAGCTGTTCATTAGGGAACTCCAAACTTTCCTTATAGTCGGAGTTGAGGGGTTGATTAGCCAGGAATTTAGTTATAGCCCGCCCCTTAATGACCTTTCGGGTTACATACTCAATGTCAAACTCAGATAGGAGAAGTAGCCATCGGAGCAATTTACCGGCTAGAGTCAGGGATTGACAAAGAAACTTCATTGGATCAATTTTGGCTACGGCCTGGATGCGATAGGATTGGAAATAATGTCGTAACTTCTTAGTGAGCCAAACCATGGTAGCACAGGTCTTCTCTACAATCGAATATCGAGTTTTATAATCTAACAGCTTCTTGCTCAGGTAGTAGATGGCTTGTTCGCGCTTATCGTCATTTTCTTGTACAAGCATGGCTCCGACGGACGTCTCTTCAATGGCCAGATAAAGGATGAGTGGTTTCCTTGGGATAGGGGGCGTCAAGATGGGTGGATTGACAAGGTATGCCTTGATTCTATCGAACGCTACTTGGCAGTGATCATTCCATACCACAGGTTGCTGTTTCTTTAACAGCTTAAAGATGGGTTCGCAAACAGTAGTGAGGCGGGCAATGAATCGACTAGCATACTGTAAGGACCCCAAAAACGATCGGACCTCCTTCTCCGTCTTAGGGGGAGGCATGTCCCTGATGGCTTTGGCTTTGTCTGGATCCATTTCAATCCCCTTCTGGCTAACCATGTACCCTAACAGCTTGCCGGAGGTTACTCCAAATACGCATTTCTTTGGATTCAGACGAAGATTACACTTTTCAATGCGAGTCATGAACTTGCCAAGAACAACAGGGTGTTCCTCTCGAGTGGCGGATTTCACAATCATGTCGTCCATATACACTTCCACTTCTTTATGGATCATGTCGTGTAGGAGGGCAGTTACAGCTTGCTGATAAGTAGCCCCGGCATTTTTCAACCCGAATGGCATTACCTTGTAGCAATACACCCCCCACTCAGTGATGAATGCTATTTTGACTTTGTCGGCAATATTAACCAGAATCTGATTATACCCTGAGAACCCATCCATGAATGAATACATAGCCGCTCTGGTGGCGCTGTCAATTAGGACATCGATGTGCGGGGAGGGAAGTCATCCTTCGGTGAGGCTTTATTAAGGTCTCAAAAGTCTACGCAGACTCGAACCCTACCATCCTTCTTTAGTATCGGGATAATGTTGGAAAACCAAGTCGGGTATTCTACTACTTCTATAAATCAAGCTTCGATCAACCTCGAAACCTCTGTCTTAACTTATTCGGCCCATTCAGGTCTCAACCAACGGAGCTTCTATTTGATAGGTCAGAATTTAGGATCAGTTGGGATCCTATGTTCGGCGATTTGTCAGTCAACCCCAGGCATGTCTTTGTACGACCAGGCGAAAGTGTTAACATGATTTTTAAGCACTTTTATGATCTCACTTCTTTCCTCGGGAGTTAAATCTTTAGAAATGGTTACCATTTTGGGATTGTCATCCGTACTTAGGTTTATTTCACTTAATAGCGTATCACTAATGCCAAAAACATTATGCGTATTGTTATGTGAATGCATGGACCCATCAGGAAAGACATCAAACAAGTAAGCAGAACGGGAGTTATTCATTATGTAAAAAGCCTCATAAGTGGCATTGTTTGCATCAAAGACATCAAAAATATATGAATATTACATCGTTCATATCCTCCTCCACAGGCGGAGGGGCTTCAGTGGCAGCGTCGATGGGAGAGGTGTTCTCTGTGTCGTTTGTCAGGGTGGTGCTTAGGTTGTGCTCCAAAGTGGTCTTTTGGGTAATGGTGAGCGACGGCTCTTCAGATAGGTCAGCCTTTTCGGTTAGAGCCCTGGCGAGCTTTTCTACTCTGGCCGTCATGGCATCTTCTTTCCTGTAACCCTTCCAGCCTTTCTTCATCAGCAGTGCCATAGCTTTTATCACGGTTGCCATAGCATCCTCAATTTCCGGGTCAATAGGTTCATCCTTAGGATACATCTTGTCTTTCCCCTTAGCCTTATCAGAAATCACATTGACAGACACATCAGGCTCAGTAGGCTCGGATGAAACTATCATGTGACCAGCCTCAAAGTTATAGACATCTTTAAAGACCTCAAAGCCGAGCCACATTTTTCCGCTATGCTCGATTGGTTCGGGCTCCCCTTTATAAGGCCTCTTACCTTGGATTTCACAAGCGGTGACCATGCGGCAATAGCGTAAGGGACATGGCGATAGGCTTTTCTAGGCTTATATCCCAGTCCAGCTCCATGGATGAGAATTTTTGGTTCCAACGCCTCAATAACTCCCTGTTCGTGTATTCCTCCACCTCTGCCAGGCTTGTAATCGGACTTCTTCATTAGTTTGCCCATACCAGCGTGGAGGTAGATGTGTCAAAGGGGAGGAGGTTTTTGAGCTTTACTAATCATGGCAATCTAGAGGCCCTTTTCTAGATTAGCTTCGGCTTCTATAACGGCCATAACGGAAGTAGGATCGACCTCTATAGTCACCATTCTGCCATCATGGATTAGCTTATTTTTTGGTGTAGTGTGGAGGGAACTACGCCCAAAGCGTGAAGCCATGGCCGGCCAAGCAACAGAGAATAGGTAATAGGAATGTCAAGGACGGTGAAACGTACATTGCTTGTGACACTTTCGACTGTGACTTCTGCCTCAAAAGTCCCGATTACATTGCGCTTTGAATCGTCGTAAGCTTTAATAACCGTGCTAGACCTTTCAAGCATGTCCTCTGACAATCCCAAGTGGGGAAGGATTTTTAGAGGGCATAGGTTTAGAGCGGAGCCATCATCCACCATGATGCACGGAATGACCTTATCAAGAATTTGGATTCGAATGAATAAGGCTTTATTGTGATCCCTTCCCTCTAGTGTAAGATCGAAACTATCAAACACGATCTGAGGCCCTTTTCTTAGGGGTATGCCTTCTCCTATCGTGGTGCACATCTCAACGACCGAGGTGGTCGGATTAGCTTTCAGATCTAGTAGCCGCTTGATCAAACCCTTACGATGCCTTTCAGAGTCGATTACCAGTTGCTAGATGTTGTACCGGGCTTGGGTGTTTTTCAGCTGGGTAATAAGGGGGTCAACCTCAAGACTGATAGGGACAGGCGAAGGTGGAGAAGGAGGTCTTGTAGTAGTTCCATCTCTACCAGGAATCGGGTCTTTACTTGGACAAAGATATTGGTCTTTCGGCTGATATACGCGACCACTCTGGGTAATATTGAGGACATTATCAAGCAAGAAACTCTTGGTGGCTCGTGTCTTAAATAGGTACTGTTGCTCTTCAGAGTCCGAATTCGGGTCTTGTAGTTCATATTTATCCACACTAAAAAGGTCATAGTGGTCAACCTTGAACAAGTTGGTACTTATAGCCTTAGATTCCCGAGCCATCTCCCCATCCTCATCAAAATAGTTCTCCTTTGAAACAAAAGATTCTACGCTGAACAGTGCTCTCCCCTCAGCTTTCTTTCTCTTTGCCACAAATGGTTTAGGCCTGTGAATCTCTTGCTTTGGTTAGCTTGGATCAATTTCCATTCCCTGAATGGAGTTGACTCCTGGATTGGCCTGATTGATAAGGTAAAAAATTGAGCAAGATGGTAGACCCGAACCGATGACCAGGATAGAGTTACTACTGCCCGGCTCCTGAGCAAGGAGATCGAAGACTGCAGCTTCGGGTAAATCGGATTGCACTATTCCGACTTTACTTCTGAAGTTCGATAAAGGGTTATTCATGGTGCTCGGGGCTTTATCTGGTTCAGCAATCTTCTCCTCGCTAACCAACCGCTGAATAGCTGAGAGCAGGGCCTTACAGTTGTTGGTTTGGTACCCCACCTAAACGTGATAATTACAGAAGTTATTCTTATCTTTCGGTCTGGGTGGCTTGTATTCCTGAAGGGACTATATAAAACCTGCTTCCCTCAAGCATTAGAAGATGACCCGCAGGGGTAATTTATAGGGGTTGGTCAAAATAAAAGGGGGGCGAGGAGGTTGGACTGTAGCAATTATTGATAGAGCTGGATTAGCTGTAAGTGACGTAGCGGGGTTGTGAGAAATGGCTTGTATTGCAGCCAGTGTTTTTGGCTTAGCCAGCGCTAGGGCTGAGGGTTGAGCTTCGTTCTTTCTGAACCATGGTTTCCCTGCTCTCTCGGCCTTTTTACGTTCTGCCTCGCGCTCAATTTTCTCAGCTTTCTCGAACACAGCCTTGTAAGAAAGAAAGGAATCTGTAGCCATTTCCTTGCAAAATAGGGGGAGAGACCCTTCGAGGAGTTTGACAATCATTTCCTCAAGGCTAAGCTTGGACTTCATCAAGACCTGAGTCGACATCCACCTATTAAAGTACTACTTAAAGGTCTCATTGGGCATTTAACGGACCCTCTCAAGATGTTGGAGGGTCGTCTCCATCATAGTATTAAAACCATAATGCACTTTCAATGCCTCAGATAAGAGAGTCCAGTCGGCGACAATATGCTGCGGCAAAGTGTGGTACCACTCGAGTGTAGGTCCCCGAAGGGAACAAGGAAACATCTCAGCCAGCACCTTATCACTTAGCTTCTTTACGTGCATCACCCTTTCGTACATTACGATATAAGAGGCAGGTGCTCCTGAGCCATCATAATGAGCTATGTTTGGCATAGTAAAATTATCGGGGACCCAATCCTCATCCCTCTCAGGTTTTTTATTAATGATGAGGCGGTTGATGTAAGCTTGGATCTCTGGTGTCACGCCTGGAGGTTGCATGATCTGGTCGCTGACCGGTTCGTGAGAGACGGTTGGGGCTTCAGGTGTCGCGCCCAGAGAATGCGCGACCTAGTCATTGAAGGTTTAAGAAGCTATCATTTGCCGAAAAAAATGGCTACCTCAAGTGTCACGCCCGGAGGTTGCGTGACCTGGTCGTTGAATGTCGGAGGCAGCGTAGGGTGAATAGACAGTTGGCTGGCAAATGGATTTTGGGGGTAGGTGGTGCCTTTAGGAGTTACGACAAACTGCGGAGACGTGAAGGAGGGTAGTGGCCGAGATATTAGGCTTTGGTGATTGAATGTCAGAGGAGTGGAGCTTTGGGCGAAGGGTCTCGGGTTGAAAGGCACAACTGGTGCAGTGGTTGAAGCCGACAAGAGAGCTGAAGTCTGCCCAAACTGGAATGGACTCGTCAAGGGTTGGGTTGATTGAAACACAGGTATGACGAGTCTCGCCTCTACTAAGTTGGTCAATATTTGTGTTGAACTGTTCGGGGCCTGGATGTCAGATGTCGATACTCGATCAAAATTCCTGTCTTCCAGAGCTCGCTTAACTGCTGCCTGAACCCTAGTTTGGATAGAGGCTTGGAAAGCATCTAAGTTTAAGAATTGCATCATAGCACTGGTAAAGTCAAAACCAGGGGGTGGTTGGGATCCTGTTCCCGAGCTGGAAGTGGGACCAAAGGGCTCTTCTGAAGGAGGGGTCCCTTCATTTCTTAGGAAAGACATGGTTGGTCGAGAGGGACTTTAGCTTAACTGAACTTGTTCTGAATCTGATTCCTTGCTGGAATCGATGTGGGGAATTCCTTCGACTTCCGTGGTGGCAACCAGGGTCAGAGGATGACGTATCAGGCGATGCTCTACCCTTTTCCAAGCCAGGATGGGATGGTCAGTGCGCCTCCTCCTAGCTGAAATGGTAGGCAGCGGATCAGACCATGAATGGATTGGTGAATGGTATACGTGGTATGCATGCCTTTCGTGCCTTGGGAATGATGTGTAATGCGCATGGCTGCACGTAGATGTGGTTAGAGATGATGTGATGGCTTATCCCTCCAACATACGTGGGATGTTTGTACTTTACATCATATATAGCGATATGTGGTGACGCAACGTAGGTACGAGAGAAGTCCTACGTATGTTGCTAAACCTCTTCCATGGGTGGAAGTGGTAAGGGTAAGCGGATTCATTATCGGCTCTTAAAGTTGATGCATGGGGATGCATGATCATAGAGCACATAGCATGCGAATTGCCCCTCTTCCAACCTTATGACTCCTGTGTAACGCCTCTTTGGAAGGATGGAGTTTGACCTCTCCACCGGTGATGGCGAAAGAAGCGCGTCCCAGTTGTTTTATTTATTTTGGTTAACCCTAAGGGGAATAATGTGCTAAGGCTTTTTCTAGCACGGCTTTGGTATAGGTTTGTTGATGTAGAAGGTTCTCGTTTACCTTGATTCCACGTTACTCAACCACTACCAAAATAGGTGCAATCGTAGGAGTTTACGTGTTGGTTAAAACGAGTGATCCACCCACTAGGCATCCTCAATTCCAACAGGGAATGAGTGATACTTCGTGAGCTTCTCAGTTGAAATAGGGCACCTATAATTACCGAACTATCTACACGCATGAGGATAAAACACTATAAGAAGGAATGAAATTTTAATTTGGCCAATGATTTTAATTCATCATCAAAATCTTTTAAACTTTGTGAAATAAAGTTCGAGTTTAAAGAAAGATCCCCAACAGAGTCGCCACTGTGAGTGGATGACATTTCGAGCGGCGGTAGCGGGGCTGAGCCCGTTCGGGCCCGCCCATTTGAGTGTTGGGGATGTGAGCGGACGACGGTTCGAGCGGCTGCAGCGCGGGGCCGGGCCCTGTCGGGCGGGCCCGCTTTTCGGTGCGTCGGGGAGACGAGTGTGATGTGGTTGAAAAGAAAATGATTTTGCATATTGTAATGCTTAAAAGATATGAGATCGAAACCCCGTACTTAGAATAGAGTCGCCACCCGGTTCAGCTCAACCGGGAAATTTTCGGTACGGTTTTCCCACCGGGTGGTTGGACCATACCTTAAGTAGAGATTCCGAGTTCGGATGATGTTATGTACTTTTCATTAGGCCAAGTTAGGATACTTCATTCTTTCTTAATCGGTTTAATCCACCCTATTTATTTGTATTTTCAGTTATTTTGTTGTTTTCGCGTTTATCAAGCAATTGAAGCGATAAATAAAATATTTACAAACGTAAAAGAAAAGTTAAGTGCGGAAAGTAGGATGGCATATTTTATTTATAATATCATAAAGCCCGATTGGATGGCTAAAACGAGATTTGAATGGCGTTTACGGGGAAATTCCATTTTTATCCAAATTTTAGATTCGGTCGTTGCTTTAATCAGATTACAAGTGAATATACCACTCATCGAGGGGCGGGTCTGTTTTCAGGAGGTTTTGAACCTCCATCGTTGCACTATAGGTCCTACCTTCAGAAAATAAATTAATTGGGAAACAAACGAAGGCAATACTGCTGTCCAGAAAGTGATGCCGCCGTCGGGCATCTGATGCCGCCGATGACATAAGTGATGTCACCGGCGGCATGGATGATGCCGCCGGCGACATCGGTTGTGTCACGGGCGACATCAGCATACTGACAGGCACAGGGCTTTCTGAATACCATTAAAAAAAAAAAAAGAGGTTCCGTGAGAAAACGAGGCCTCCGGGGAATGCGATGCTAACGGCGATATCCACGATGTCTCTTGCGACATGGGTGATACAGTCGGCAACATCACATGTCTCCGGCGACTTCAATTTCTCACAGCAGCAGCGGTTTGCAGTTAAAATAACCGAAAACTTAAAGCAAACACAAATCAACAGAAAATAGTGCAAAACAATAATAATAAAGCCGAAGAGCTATAAGACTCAGGATTTTCACCTCGGGGTAGTGAATCCAACTCTTCGTGAACTGAACAATAACGCCTCCGGGGAGCTTGGAACGATAATTTGATTGTTAATTTAAAGGTTTTAGGTCTCTAAATTATATTCAGTTGATTTAACCCAAAGACCCACTGATTTAAGCTCACAATCAGAGAGTTCGAAGAAGAAAAACCGGGAAAAGTGGATTAGAATCCTTTTTCCTGCCTTTTCTAGTTCTTATCTCACTAAAATCTACTCTCGATTTCAGTTCTTAATTGCCTAATTTAGCTCCTTCCCTATACAATTTCAGTCCCCCCCCCCTTAAATGCAGTTTTTGGGTGCCTTTTATAGGCAAATTGGGGTATTTTTCGAGACCTTTTTGACTTATTCCGCCGAAAGTGGCCGACATGCTGTCTGTGGAGAACCCATTTTCGTGCCATATCGCCGGCGACATGATGATGTCGCCGGCGGTATGGTTCATGCCGCCGGCGGTATGGTGATGCCGCCGGCGGCATGAATGATGTCGGTGGCGACATCATTCTCCAGCATACCGACACCCAACGGGTCAAAAAGCCTAAAAAGTCGGGAAAAGTGGCTTAATAGTGGAAAAAAGGCATCTTTATGACTTTTAACAATATTTTAAAGGGTATTTATTATTTGGGTGTAAATCATCGGTTCAAGCTCCTACCGAACGCGTTATCGGCTACGTCGAACTGGATTCTACCAATTATAAAATTCACAAGGAATATTATTTTGGTAATAAAAATTCTGAAGAGAACTTTTATTTTGAGGTATTGAAATCGGGTACACGTCATCATCGTCTCGCGAGAGGGACTACAAAATCCCGTGCTCACAGGCTGCCCCTCGGGAGATCACTGCTGACACAGGTCAGTATGATCACACGAAAGAGCAAGGGATAGGAACGATACCTGAAGGATGACTGGTTTGTCCCTAGGTCGGATTTATGCTTTGTCGACTGTTCGTCCCTTGGTCGGACTTACGCTCTGTTGACTGTTTGTCCCTTGGTCGGACTTATGCTCTGTCGATTGTTTGCCCCTTGGTCGGACTTATGCTCTGCGATTGTTTGCCCCTTGGTCGGACCTATGCTCTGTCGACTATTCGTCCCTTGGTCGGACCTACGCTTTGTTGATCGTTTATCCCTTGGTCGGACCTACGCTTTGTCGTTCGTTTGTCCCTTGGTCGGACTTAAGCTTTGTCATTCGTTTGTCCCTTGGTCGGACTTACGCTTTGTCGTTTGTTCGTCCCTTGGTCGGACTTACGCTTTGTCATTTGTTTGTCCCTTGGTCGGACTTACGCTTCGTCATTTGTTCGTCCCTTGGTCGGACTTACGCTTCGTAGAGAATTCGTCCCTTGGTCGGACTTATGCCTCGTAGAGAATTTGTCCCTTGGTCGGACTTGTGCCTCGTAGAGAATTTGTCCCTTGGTCGGACTTGTGCCTCATAGAGAATTTGTCCCTTGGTCGGACTTGTGCCTCGTAGAGAATTTGTCCCTTGGTCGGACTTGTGCCTCGTAGAGAATTTGTCCCTTGGTCAGACTTGTGCCTCGTAGAGAATTTTGTCCCTTGGTCGGACTTGTGCTTCGTAGAGAATTTGTCCTTTGGTCGGACTTACGCTTTATCGACTGTTCGTCCCTTGGTCGGACTTATGCCTCGTAGAGAATTTGTCCCTTGGTCGGACTTGTGCTTCGTAGAGAATTTATCCCTTGGTCGGACTTGTGCTTCGTAGAGAATTTGTCCCTTGGTCGGACTTGTGCTTCGTAGAGAATTTGTCCCTTGGTCGGACTTGTGCTTCGTAGAAAATTTGTCCCTTGGTCAGACTTGTGCTTCGTAGAGAATTTGCCCCTTGGTCGGACTTGTGCTTCGTAGAGAATTTGTCCCTTGGTCGGACTTGTGCCTCGTAGAGAATTTATCCCTTGGTCGGACTTGTGCCTCGTAGAGAATTTGTCCCTTGGTCGGACTTGTGGCTCGTAGAGAATTTGTCCCTTGTTCGGACTTGTGCCTCGTAGAGAATTTGTCCTTTGGTCGGACTTGTGCCTCGTAGAGAATTTGTCCTTTGGTCGGACTTGTGCCTCGTAGAGAATTTGTCCTTTGGTCGGACTTGTGCCTCGTAGAGAATTTGTCCTTTGGTCGGACTTGTGCCTCGTAGAGAATTTGTCCCTTGGTCGGACTTGTGCCTCGTAGAGAATTTGTCCCTTGGTCGGACTTGTGCCTCGTAGAGAATTTATCCCTTGGTCGGACTTGTGCCTCGTAGAGAATTTGTCCCTTGGTCGGACTTGTGCCTCGTAGAGAATTTGTCCCTTGGTCGGGCTTGTGCCTCGTAGAGAATTTGTCCCTTGGTCGGACTTGTGCCTCGTAGAGAATTTGTCCCTTGGTCGGGCTTGTGCCTCGTAGAGAATTTGTCCCTTGGTCGGACTTATGCTTTGAAGAGATTGCCCTTCGGTTGGGCTTGTTCTGTTGAGATCACCCTTCGGTTGGGCTTTCATTTCTGAAGTGATCGCCCTTTGGTCGGGCTCATTTTGATGAGATCGCCTTTCGGTTGGGCTTGTTTGAAGAGACTGCCCTTCGGTTGGGCTCGTTTGTTGAGATTGCCCTTCAGTCGGGCTTTCGTTCTGAAGAGATTGCCCTTCGATTGGGCTTTCATTCTGAGGAGGTTGCCCTTCGGTTGGGCTTTCATTCTGAAGAGATCGCCCTTCGGTTGGGTTGGTTTGAAGAGATTGCCCTTCGATCGGGCTCGTTTGAAGAGATCGCCCTTCGGTCGGGCTTGTTCTGTTGTGGTCGCCCTTCGGTTGGGCTTGTTCTGTTGAGATTGCCCTTCGATTGGGCTTTCGTTCTGAAGTGATCGCCCTTCGGTTGGGCTTGTTCTGTTGAGATTGCCCTTCGATTGGGTTTTCGTTCTGAGGAGATTGCCCTTCGGTTGGGCTTTCATTCTGAGGAGGTTGCCCTTCGGTTGGGCTTTCATTCTGAAGAGATCGCCCTTCGGTTGGGCTTGTTCTGTTGTGATCGCCCTTCGATTGGGTTTTCGTTCTGAGAAGATTGCCCTTCGGTTGGGCTTTCATTCTGAGGAGGTTGCCCTTCGGTTGGGCTTTCATTCTGAAGAGATCGCCCTTCGGTTGGGCTTGTTCTGTTGTGATCGCCCTTCGGTTGGGCTTGTTCTGTTGAGATTGCCCTTCGGTTAGGCTTGTTCTATTGAGATTGCCCTTCGGTTGGGCTTGTTCTGTTGAGATTACCCTTCGGTTGGGCTTTCGTTCTGAAGTGCTCGCCCTTCGGTTGGGCTTGTTCTGTTGAGATTGCCCTTCGATTGGGCTTGTGTTTGGTATAGCGATTGTCCTTTGGTCGGACTTTCACTTTGAAGAGATTGCCCTTCTGTTGGGCTTGTTCTGAAGAGATTGCCCTTCGGTCGGGCTTTCGTTCTGAGGAGATTGCCCTTCGGTTGGGCTTTCATTCTGAGGAGGTTGCCCTTCGGTTGGGCTTTCATTCTGAAGAGATCGCCCTTTGGTTGGGTTGGTTTGAAGAGATTGCCCTTCGATCGGGCTCGTTTGAAGAGATCGCCCTTCGGTCGGGCTTTCGTCCTGGAGAGGTTGCCCTTCGGTTGGGCTTTCGTCCTGGAGAGGTTGCCCTTCGGTTGGGCTTACAGTTCGTTGATTGTTTGCCCCTTGGTCGGGCTTATACTTTGTCTACTGTTCGTCCCTTGGTCGGACTCACAGTTCGTGGGGAGCTTGCCCTTCGGTCGGGCTTGTCACTTCGTATAGTGATTGTCCTTTGGTCGGACGTTTCGCTTTAAAGAGATCGCCCTTCGGTTGGGCTCGTTTTGAAGAGATCGCCCTTCGATTGGGCTTGGTTTGAAGAGATCGCCCTTCGATCGGGCTCGTTTTGATGAGATCGCCCTTCGGTTGGGCTCGTATTGAAGAGATTGCCCTTCGGTTGGGCTTTCGTTCTGAAGAGATTGCCCTTCGGTTGGGCTTTCATTCTGTTGAGATCGCCCTTCAGTTGGGCTTTCGTTCTGAAGAGATCGCCCTTCAGTTGGGCTTTCGTTCTGAAGAGATTGCCCTTCGGTTGGGCTTTCGTTCTGTTGAGATCGCCCTTCGGTTGGGCTTTTGTATTTTGGTATAGTGATTGTCCTTTGGTCGGACTTTCACTTCAAAGAGATCGCCCTTCGGTTGGGCTTTTGTCCTGATGAGATTGCCCTTCGGTTGGGCTTTTGTATTTTGATGAGATGATCGTCCTTTGGTCGGACTATCACTTTGAAGAGGTCGCCCTTCGGTCGGGCTCACTATGAGGAGATCACCCTTTGGTCGGGCTCATTTCGAAAATCTAGTTTGGTGGGGGAACATCGCCGGCGGCATGATTGATATCGCCGGCGGCATGAGTTGATGTCGCCGGCGACATGGATGCTGCGAGCAGCTTTGACTAGTCAAATAATTTCAAAATTTGAACTAAATGAGGCGATGTCGCCGGCGGCCTAAGTGATATCGCCGGCGGCATGGACTGATGTCGCCGGCGGTATGGATGCCATGTGGCAGCTTTGACTGGTCAGATAATTTCAAAATTTGAACTAAATGAGGCGATATCGCCGGCGGCCTAAGTGATATCGCCGGCGGCATGGACTGATGTCGCCGGCGGCATGGAGGGACAGTTTCAGATAAATTAAAACTCCTCGAATTCCGCGCGGCAGTTTAAAAAGAGATTGGAACTCTTTTCTTCCCCATTCTCTCTCAAAACCGTATCCCTTCTCTTCTCTCCCAAAGCTCTTTGATTTTTATCTTTGCTTTTTCAAATCATGAAGAGGATTAGTAATGCTTTCAGGGGCAAATCCAAGGCTAGGGAGAGCCTGCCCGATTCTTCCGTCGAGGGTCTGAAAATCCTTTCTGTTCCCACTGCATACGGCCTCAAGGAGACGGCCAAAATGTATGGCTATGGCATTAACTCTCCTATCACCAATCTCACTCCGGAGAAGGAGAAACATCTCTGTTATATCCAGGTAATCCCACAAAAACCTGAATTACTTCTTTTTGAATTCGTTTTGATTTTGCTTTAGATTTGAAAACATGCTATTATAGGGGTTTAAAATGTGGAATATCTCAGTCATATTGCATGCTTTAGGATCGGTTTTTGCCTTGTTGTTTGATTGATTGTGATTTTTGGCACGATGGGTGCGATTTAGGGAGAAAACAGGTTCTGCCCGCGTAGAGTGATGCCGCTGGCGGCATGAGTGATGCCGATGGCGACATCAATGTTGTTGCTGGCGACATCAGCCTTTGGCAAAGGCTTTATGGGAATCTGATGTCGCTTCTGTTGAAGCTGATGTCGCCGGCGACATGAGCCATGCCGCTGGCGGTATGGACTGATATCGCCGGCGACATGAGCCATGCCTTTTTGACAGAAATGCACAGAATTGATCCGTTTTGCTTTCGATTTTGCAGCCATACGAATTGACTTACACAGGAGGGATTGGCACCATCGGTGAGTGGTGGCATCATATTTCAGAGAATGATCCCGAGCTTGCGCTCGCGATTAACGAGACGGGGTTTGGGGATTTGGCTCGAATCATGCCTATGTTGATGCCTAAGCTACCTCATTCTTCAGTAACGGCCTTGACTGAAAGGTGGTCCGAGACTACCCACACCTTCCATCTCCCCTTTGGGGAAGTTACAATTATCCCTTCTGATGTGGTAGCCGTGACTGGCCTTCCTTGGACGGATGAGGTTATCCATTCTGACGTCTACATGGACAAGTACCGTGTTGAGAGGCCCGTGGTGAGGCGGGTAAAGGAGTTGTTCGGACTAAAGCCCGCTTCTGGGCGGCTGTCCTATGGTGAGTTGTACCGTTATTGGACCCAGGTGGATGTGGTGCCTGAGGAGGAAAGGGAGGCATGTGTCCGTTCCTTTGTGATCTCACTACTCACCGTGCTGTTCTTCCCAATCTCGGGGAGTAAGATCAACTACATACTTATAACCGCGGTGGAAGATGTGCCGGGAATCAGGAGGAAGAATTGGCCGAGGGCCATCTTGGCCCAATTGTACCACGGGCTGGACGTGGGAGCCCGGAAGAATGAAAAAGCCCTTCGCCTTTGCCATCTGCTACTCCAGGCATCACTTTTTGTAGATATTCTCCTTGATAGCATGTGTTCTCGTTTTTTGCATGACGTTTTTTGGATTGATCGATCGTTATTTGTGCAGGCTTGGGCATTCGAGCATCAGATCCTTCCGCCGATGGAGTTTAAGACGGTTGTGCCACCGGACTCTCATTTCCTTGCCCGCTGGTGCGGGTGCATCGGTGGGAAGGCCAAGTATCCTACGCTGTATAGGGAGGTCCTCAGAAGCGTGCGATTGAGTTCGGTACGCGAATTTTTTTTTTTTTTATTTTTTTTTATTATTATTTTTATTTATTTATTTTTTTTAAGTTTATTTATTTGGTCTATGGACTTATGTTGGCTGTTTTGATGTAGCTCGTCTTGGACCCGTTCGATGGGGTGGAGAACTTGGCTGAGGTCGCACGGGTTCGGAGGGAGGTGGATGACCGCCGGTTTGTGATTGAGTGCCCCCTGTCCCAGCAGTGGTATCTGGGCGAGCGCGTTCGGGGTTGGAGGTCCCTTCCGGTTGCTGCTAGACCGGTGCCTGCCGATCCTCCGCGGGGCTTGTGGTGGCCTCATTTGGTGATTTCTGCCGAGGCTGACAAAGCCGATTATATTGAAGGGAACGGCCAAGTGATCCCTAGCGTTCCTGGCCTCTATAAGCGGCTTTTTCAGCGTCTACTCCCCGTGTGTCCTCGTATCCATGGCAACGATACAATTGAGTATCATAACGAGCAACGATTGGAGGACGAAAAGAGGCGCCTCGGAGGCGATGTGGAGGATGATGATGAGGATGATGATGAAGATGAAGCGCTAGAAGGGGACGTTGCGGTCGACCCTGAGGGGGAGGATGAGGTAGGTGCGGGTGTAGCTGGCGGGAGCGTGCCGATGTCCCAAGGGGAGCCACGTTCTTTCTGGGTATGATTGTGTTTGTGTGTATGATTTTGAAGTCGTTTAGGGATGTTGTTGACGTGTGACTTTCATGTTTTGCAGGAACCTGCGAGAAAGAGGGGTCGGGATAACCAGAGTGGGACCCGACAGTATAGCGCGCCGGAGGGCATGACCTTCGTGGAGGGGAGATTGGTCAATCCGTTGGAAACCACTTTCCTGTTGATGAACTCCCGAGGCGAATTCTCTCATAAGAATGTTGGCTCGAGCCGACAAGCCCCGATTTTCATGCCTGAAGATACTACCTACGTAAGACCTAATAATTATTTTCTTATTAAGTCTTAGAAGTGGGTGTCTAAGGGTATGCTTTTTGGATTTTCTAGGTGGCGCGGAGTCATGTGGAGCAGCTGGCGGAGAACAATTTTGTTCTCCGGGATACCCTCATTGGGCAATCGCTTCTTGTTCAGGTATTTTATGCACATGTTAAGATGGGATATATGTATGGATGTTATGCATGATATGCAAGGCTGATATTTTCTCCGGTTTGCAGGATTTTTTAGCCCTTTCTTTGTCTGATGCTGATGCAGCCCGGCGACGGTATGAGGAGGAGACTGCAGCTTTACAGCGCCGCGTGAGCGATCTCGAGGGATAGCTGGCGGCCACCGCTCAAGAACAGAGAAGTAAACAGAATCTGGACCGTGCGCACCCTGGGGGTACCAGTCGTAGGGGGGTCAAGAAGTCTGCCGGTCGACGTGCTTTTACCGCGGCTGAGGAGTCTAGTAGTGTTCCCATGACGGAGGGAAGAGAGGCAGACGATGTTGACGATTGGTTCGCAAGTCCCGATGACGTTTCATCACGTCCAGCCGGTAGTGGCGGACATGCTTAGTTTTACTTTTCCTTTTTATTTTGCTTTTGAGTTCTTGTTTGTACCTCCGATACATTGGGGTTTCGATAAATTTGATTTTGTCATGATGATTTGGTACAATTTGAGCAATTTGCGCCTTCGGGCTTTTATAAAAATGAATTGCTGTTTTGATAAGTCATGGGGAATGTAGCATAGGATTGTTTACAGTTTTTGTACAGGTCTGAAATGGCTGAAATGCTTCTGATGCCGCCCAGAAAGTTGACCCTATGCCGCCGGCGGCATGACCCAAGTCGTCCAAATTGATCCTATATCGCCGGCGGCATCAAATACATTGTCGGTGGTATCATGATATCGCCGGCGGTATCACTCTTATCGCCGGCGGCTTCAATCTTCCAGCAACCTGTTTTTGACCCTTCCGACCGTTTCCGTCATGGCAACCCATAACCAAAAGCTGTGGGGTTTTCCGCAAAGCCTGGGGAACACAGATTTTGGGCTCCAATTTGATCCCACGGTTTGCATGGACTATCCTTTCGGGTTTTCGCCTTAACAGATTTTATTCCGACCTTTGAGCGCGTAGTGTCTTCGATTAAGCTTACTTGTGATGTTTTCATCCTTCGATTGCCAGGCATTCACATAATCACAAGTACAAATGTTCCAATATGAAAGACCCTTTTATCGAGTGAATTTAATTTGAGTACAAGATGTTGGCAATCATTTTCATTAATGGGACCCCTGGTGTTAACCAGCCTTTATAGGTTTTCAAGTTAACATCTTATTGTTTTTCTCTCCTGCCTTAATTTTTGTCTGAACCGCCCTTTTCGGGTTTTCAGTTCAACAGGCGTTATTGACTTATCCCCTAATTTTTGTACAGCCGGTTTGCAGGGTGCCGACCGTCGGGTGTAACCCTAATTTTTGCCCAGTCAATAGAAGACCGACAGGCGGGCGATTATTGTATATATATTTTTTAGTGTGCCGCTTTTTCTGATTTATTTCTTTTGTTTAGACCTGATAATGCTTAAGCTTGTCTTGGTCGACTAGATCGATGAATTCGCTTCTTATCTACGCTCATGACTCTAACAGCCTCGCTTATTTGGTGCCATTTCCGATCATACGATGGTCTCTTCAATCTGATCTGAACTTAACCTTAGTACCGGAAGGTCTCAAACTTTTCAGTGCTGGGTCTATGACTCTTGGAAAGGGCATAGGACATCTGATTTGCTATTGTGTGCATGGTTGTGCTTTTACAGATTCTCCAAGTTCCTTGGTGCCCGTTCGATTTTTGCCTGGATCACCCAGTTCATTCTGACCTCAAAGTTACATCGGGAGCTTTTTGGCTGACCTTGTTGCAAGCCGTTTAGTTTGGGGGAGTTTTTGGTACTTACTCCAAAGCTTCATCGATTGGTTTGATTGTCGTCCTGATCGCTATTTTGATTGATCCTTCAATTCGGGGTCTGCAGACTCGTATTCTGTGTTAGGGGTGATGGGTTGTGAACAAGTGATGTTCGGCTTAAGGACCTTTTGTTTGGTGCCTTTGTAGTGGTTGTTTGCCTTGTTGGTTCATTTGGTAAGCCGATTGCGACATTTGTTGCACAATCGTCTTCGTGGCTTGTGGGATGAAGGTGTTTGCCTTTAGACTTGGTGTCTTTGGAAGTGGTTGCCCCCTGACCTTTGTTAGCCGAAGGGTTTGATGGGGTTGATTTGTACCGAGTGAAGATGTGTTTCTCTTTAAATTTGGTCGTGTTCTCGGTGGTGATGTTGGTCTGAGATTTTGGCTACGATGTTTGTTTGATGGAGGCTGGGCTCCGTTGGGTGTAAGCCTTGATTCTCTATTTCGGGGGACCGATTGATACTTCTTTGGTGGCTTGAAGGTGTACCGATGCAGGGCCGTCGAGTCAATTCTAGAAAGGACCCATGGCGTTTCAACAATCCGATCATTGCAAAAGCATTATCATGGTCTTTAAGCACTTTATTATCCCTCATGTGTTTGACAGGGTTTAAATTATTGGATTTGATTACCACATAATGTACTCAATTTAATTCCATTTAATAAAATTTTCTTACATACTGAAAGCGTCGTACGTATGCTCATATGAAGACGCTGATCAAAGGGTACAGACACAATCACAAGTAAGAAAAAATGGAAGTGGCTCATGGAGCTAAAAGGTCTGAACTCCGAGGATTGCAAATCGGGATTCTTCGTCCTCACCGTCAGAGCGTGATTTTCCCCCACCATTTGAGTAGATGGCCTTGATGAGATCTTGAGGAGCTTTCCGTTGTTTGGAAAAGCTAGGATTAATCGTCCGTGTCCGATTGCCAGACTCTGGTAAAGGGTAGGATGCCCTTTCAGGGTCGGTAATCTTCTTTTCATCCACCAGTCGTTGGATGGTACGGACCAAAGCTTTGCATTGGTTGGTGTTATGACCTGACAACATGTGATATCTGCAAAAGCCTTTTCCTTCTTCTCTCAAGGGGGGATTGAATTCGTGGAGAGGTTTAAGAATCCCAGCTTCCTTCAACCCGGTGAAGATTACATTAAGTGGCAGTTTCCACGGATTGGTTCTACACTTAAGACCGTTGTTTGGCCGAATAATGGCAACAGGTGCCGACTTCTGATAGGTTCCTTGGTCCATCATGATTTGAGGTGTGGGTGTGGGTGATTCAGTGTATTGAAAGAACTGGTCTTTCTCTGATTGGACCCTTTCCTCTTGAGAGCAGTCTGCTATCATCAATCGACGTACGAAGTCTTCAACGTTGGGTTGCATGACTTGGTCGTATTGAGGAAGCATCGGGGCAGCGGGAGTTTTAAACTGTGATGGGGTGACCAAAGTTGGTAAGGTGTTAAAGAATGGTGGAAGAATTGGACTCTGGGCCTCTTCTCTTTGTCCCGGGTAAGCGGTTAGCGGTGATTGCCAGAGTGTACCGCCATCAGGTGTCATGCCCGGAGATTGCATGACCTGGTCGAAGTCCTGACTTTCTAGGACCTTCTTGACGGATACATATACTATCTCATGAATGATGTTTCTAAACTGATCGGAGTTTAGAAACTGAATGATAGCAGCGGTGATCTCCGATCCAAGAGACGACGGGTGAGCTGTTGCCCCTGCGGTGGAGGGAAGGCTAGCTTGTCCTCTGGATGAGGTACGATTGTCATCATGGGGAAGAGACATGGTTGGTTGTGAAGGTCTCGGTTCAAGAGGAAGGCTGCTTAGAATCAGAGTCGCGGATCAGACCATGAATGGGTTGTAAATGGTATGGATGGTATGTATGTATGTCTTTTTTTATGCCCTGGGAGTGACGTGTAGTGCGCATGGCTGCACGTAGATGTGATTAGAGATGATGTGATGGCTTATCCCTCCAACAAATATGAGACGTGTGTACTTTACGTCATACATAGCGATATGTGGTGACGCAACGGAGGTACAAGAGAAGTCCCACACATGTTGCTAAACCTCTTCCACGGGTGGAAGTGATAAGGGTAAGTTGATTTATTTTCGGCTCTTAAAGCCGATGCATGGGGGTGTATGATCATAGAGCACTTAGCATGCGAATCGACCCTGTTCCAACCTTTTGACTCCCGCGTAACACCTCTTTGGTAGGATGGAGTTTGGCTGCTTCACCGGTAATGGCGAAAGTAGCGCGTCCCAATTATTTTATTTGTTTTGGGTAATCCTAAGGGGAAAGATGTGCTAAGGTTTTTTCTAACGCGGCTTTGGTATAGGGTTGTTGATGTAGAAGGTTCCCGTTTACCTTGATTCCACGTTTACCCAATCACTACCCGAATGGGCGTGGTCATAGGAGTTTACGTGTTGGTTAAAACGAGTGATCCACCCACTAGGCATCCTCAATTCCAACAGGGCATGAGTGATACTTTGTGAGCTTCTCAGGTAAAATAGGGTACCTAAAATTACCGAACTATCTACACGCGTGAGGACAAGGCGTCATAAGAAAAGAATGAAGTTTTAATTTGGCCAATGATTTCAATACATCATCAAAGTCTTTTAAACTATGAAAGAAGGTTCAAGTTTAAAGAAATTCCCCAGCAGAGTCGCCACTATGAGCGGACGACGGTTCGAGCGGCTGCAGCCCGGGGGCGGGCCCTGTCGGGCGGGCCCGCTTTTCGGTGCGTCGGGGAGACGAGTGTGATGTGGTTGAAAAGAAAATGATTTTGCATATTATAATGCTTAAAAGATACGAGATCGAAACCCCGTACTTAGAATAGAGTCGCCACCCCGGTTCAGCTCAACCGGGAAATTTTCGGTACGGTTTTCCCACCGGGTGGTTGGACCATACCTTAAGTAGAGATTCCGAGTTCGGATGATGTTATGTACTTTTCATTAGGCCAAGTTAGGATACTTCATTCTTTCTTAATCGGTTTAATCCACCCTATTTATTTGTATTTTCAGTTATTTTGTTGTTTTCGCGTTTATCAAGCAATTGAAGCGATAAATAAAATATTTACAAACGTAAAAGAAAAGTTAAGTGCGGAAAGTAGGATGGCATATTTTATTTATAATATCATAAAGCCCGATTGGATGGCTAAAACGAGATTTGAATGGCGTTTGCGGGGAAATTCCATTTTTATCCAAATTTTAGATTCGGTCGTTGCTTTAATCAGATTACAAGTGAATATACCACTCATCGAGGGGCGGGTCTGTTTTCAGGAGGTTTTGAACCTCCATCGTTGCACTATAGGTCCTACCTTCAGAAAATAAATTAATTGGGAAACAAACGAAGGCAATACTGCTGTCCAGAAAGCGATGCCGCCGTCGGGCATCTGATGCCGCCGATGACATAAGTGATGTCGCCGGCGGCATGGATGATGCCGCCGGCGACATCGGTTGTGTCACGAGCGACATCAGCATACTGACAGGCACAGGGCTTTCTGAATACCATTAAAAAAAAAAAAGAGGTTCCGTGAGAAAACGAGGCCTCCGGGGAATGCGATGCTAACGGCGATATCCACGATGTCTCTCGCGACATGGGTGATACAGTCGGCAACATCACATGTCTCCGGCGACTTCAATTTCTCACAGCAGCAGCGGTTTGCAGTTAAAATAACTGAAAACTTAAAGCAAACACAAATCAACAGAAAATAGTGCAAAACAATAATAATAAAGCCGAAGAGCTATGAGACTCAGGATTTTCACCTCGGGGTAGTGAATCCAACTCTTCGTGAACTGAACAATAACGCCTCCGGGGAGCTTGGAACGATAATTTGATTGTTAATTTAAAGGTTTTAGGTCTCTAAATTATATTCAGTTGATTTAACCCAAAGACCCACTGATTTAAGCTCACAATCAGAGAGTTCGAAGAAGAAAAACCGGGAAAAGTGGATTAGAATCCTTTTTCCTGCCTTTTCTAGTTCTTATCTCACTAAAATCTACTCTCGATTTCAGTTCTTAATTGCCCAATTTAGCTCCTTCCCTCTACAATTTCAGTCCCCCCCTTAAATGCAGTTTTTGGGTGCCTTTTTATAGGCAAATTGGGGTATTTTTCGAGACCTTTTTGACTTATTCCGCCGAAAGTGGCCGACATGCTGTCTGTGGAGAACCCATTTTCGTGCCATATCGCCGGCGACATGATGATGTCGCCGGCGGTATGGTTCATGCCGCCGGCGGTATGGTGATGCCGCCGGCGGCATGAATGATGTCGGTGGCGACATCATTCTCCAGCATACCGACACCCAACGGGTCAAAAAGCCTAAAAAGTCGGGAAAAGTGGCTTAATAGTGGAAAAAAGGCATCTTTATGACTTTTAACAATATTTTAAAGGGTATTTATTATTTGGGTGTAAATCATCGGTTCAAGCTCCTACCGAACGCGTTATCGGCTACGTCGAACTGGATTCTACCAATTATAAAATTCACAAGGAATATTATTTTGGTAATAAAAATTCTGAAGAGAACTTTTATTTTGAGGTATTGAAATCGGGTACACGTCATCATCGTCTCGCGAGAGGGACTACAAAATCCCGTGCTCACAGGGGAGATGAGTGTGACGTGTTTGAAAATTGATTTTTGCATATTTTAATGCTTAAAAGATACGAGATCGAAATCCCGTACTTAAAATAGAGTCGCCACCCGGTTCAGCTCAACCGGGAAATTTTTGGTACGATTTTCCCACCGGGTGGTTAGACCATACCTTAAGTAGAGATTCCGTGTTCGGATGATATTATCTACTTTTCATTAGGCCAAGGTAAGATATTCCATTCTTTCTTAATTGGTTTAATCCATCCTATTTATTTGTATTTTTTTTAGTTATTTTGTCATTTCCGTGTTTATCAAGCAATTGAAGCAACGAATAAGATATTTACAGCCATAAAAAAAATAAGTGCGGAAAATAAAATTATTACAAGGTTTTCAAGTCCTATACATTTTTCTATGCAATAAATAAAGTACATGAGTATCCAATATACGTCTGTCTGCAAAAGATTGTTAGTACAGTTATAGCATACTTTATTTACAGTATTATAAAGCCCGGTCAGATGGCTAAAATGGGAGTTGAACGGTGTTCTTTTGGAAAATTCCATTTTTTAAGTAATTTTAGGCTCAATTATTATTTTAACCGGATTATAAATGAAAAATAAAACTGCTGTCTGGATGGTCATATCGCCGACGGTATAACTGATGCCGCCAGCGACATGCCTGATGTCGCTGGCGACATGGGTGATGCCGCCGGTGACATCAATTACGTCACCGGCGGTATCAGCTTGTGGGCGGCAGCGGTGGCAGTAAGACTGACCGAAAACCTAAAAACGAATAAAATTCACAAAAATTAACACAAGTCAGTAGTATTAATGCCAAAGAGCTATGAGACTCAGGATTTTTACCTCGAAGTCGTGAATCCACCTCTTCATGAACCGAATAAAACACCTTCGGGGAGCTTGTTACGATGATTTAACGATAAATTTAAGTGCTTTTTGGTTTCTAAGTTTAATTAAGCTAATTTTAACTTAAAGGCTTATTGATTTCAACTCACAATCAGAGAGTTCAAATAAGAAAAACCTGGAAAAATGGGTCGGAATCCCTTTTTTTCTATTTTATCTAATTCTTATCTCACTAAAATCTATTCCCACCTTAAAATCTTAACCTTCCCTTCCTTTTCTAAAATGTAGCTCAATGTGTGCTTTTATAAGTGAAATGGGGTGCTTTTTGGGGCCTTTTTTAATAATTCCGCCGAAAGTGGCCGAAAGGCTGTCTGTGAAGGGACCCGTTTCGGGTCATGCTGCCGGCGACATGGTAATGCCGCCGGCGGTATGGCCTATGTCGCCGGCGGCATGGTTGATGCCTTTGGCGGCATCAGCCTTCAGCACAGAGACAGTTAGTGGGTCAAAAAGCCAAAAAAGTCGGGAAAAGTGGTTTAATAGTGGGTAAAAAGGCATCTTTTTGACTTTTAATAATATTTTAAAAGATATTTATTATTTGGGTGTCAATCATTGGTTCAAGCTCCCACCGGACGCGTTATCGACCACGCCGAACTGTATTCTACCAAATAAAAATTCGCGAGGAATATTATTTTGGTAATAAAAATTCCAAGGAGAATTTCTAATTTTGAGGCATTAAAATCGGGTACACGTTATCATCGTCTCGCGAGAGAGACTGCAAAATCCCGTGCTCACAGAGCGTACCATATGTAAAACTGAAACTTAAATGGTCATTTATGTTATGACCCAAAAGTTGGGCTGAAATAAATCCTAATTTTTAGCCCATATTTAAAAAAGGAAATTATTAAAAATATATTATTTAAGTTTCGTATTTACATATTTACCCCTCCTGTTAATTCTGTGTACCTTCTAATCAAATTTAAGTTTTCATTTTGATCTCATACACTTCACTATTCATTCATTGTGTCATGCCTATGTTGTGTTTTTTTAATATTCTTATCTTATTTTGCCATTATCTCTTAACCCGTTCATTTTTTTGACATGCTGCTATAAAGTTTTTTGTTCGTCTCATTTTTATCTTCGAAACGCCATCCATTGAGATTTACTTTTTTGAAAACTTTTTTTGGCTATTTGATATCTGGTAGCTACCTGGTAAAAACCTGTAAGAATATTATTTTTACATGTTTGAGTTTCTCTTTTTAGTTCAACAGAATCTGATAGGTATTTGGTAGAATGCTGGTATATATTTATGAAATGTAGTAAAAACTAGGTACAAACATAAACTTGGTGGATTTGAACAAACTTCCAATGAAATATAAGATTCCTACCAGATATATACCTACTAGGTTCATCCTACTAAATATTGAACAATTGGAAAAAAAGTTTATGAAGTATCTGGTACGTATCTGGTATATATTTATGAAATGTAGTAAAAACCAGGTAGAAACATAAACTTGGTGGATTGAACAAACTTTTAGTGAAATATAAGATTCCTACCAGATGCCCCATGTTCCTACCACATAGTATAATTGAAGAAAAAGTTTTGAAGAAGTATATCACAATGGATGACGTTTTGAAGATAAAAATAAGACGAACAAAAACCTCCAAAGCGGCATGTCAAAAAAAATGAACGGTTTGAGAGATAATACCAAAATAAAATAAGAAAATAAAAAAAACACAACATTCACATGGAGAGTAAGGGAGACGAATGGTTTTGTAGGTTTGTTATAGGGAATCTCATTTTAGTTTAAAAGGTCAGGCCCCTAAAGTTGGATTGAAACAAATCCTAATTTTAGCCAATTTTTATAACTATCCCATTAAAAAAGACCCCATTCAAGCCCTTTTTTTTCAATTTATAATTTTTTTTAGTTCAGTTCAATTTAATATTGTTCGATACTTATTAGTACTGCATATATATAAATTTACACTGAAATAAGTATTTATTAATTCAGTTCAGTTCAGTGTTGCTACTTATAAGTTGAAAAGATCAGGGTCATAATAATGTCCCTTCAACTTATTGAATTTTCAATTAAGTACAATCGACTAAATAGATCAGATTCTTTGACGCAATCATGGACGGACCAGGTTTTTCCATTTTTCAGTTTGCCTTTATTGTGAGGACCGGATTCTCATTACCTCATCTAAATTGACAACTAGCTAAGTTTGGAGCTAGGTTTGCAAATTGCCGACTCCATGTAAAAAAACCTCATTAGAGGAGTTAGTTTATTTCTTTTACAAGTTGGAGAGATAAGAAAGGTGAAATCTTAAAGTTTGAATGTTTTAGGGGTTTTCTAGAATTAGTTTGAGGGGTCTAAAATGCAATAAATCTGGAATTAATACAATAAAATATTGTAGATTTTGTTAGGAAATTGACTATATATGTAAGGAAATTATAACAACAATGAAGAAGGCAGAGAGAATATTTGAGAGAAACTTTTATTTCTTATATCTGAGGTATATATCAAGTGAAGAAATTGAATTCCTATTTATGAAGAAATCCAATGGTAAAAACGGTAAATAAGTAAGAAACATATTACATCAAATATTAATGACAGGTAGAAAACTATAAAACATATCATATCAAATATCAATGACGTGGACCCTGCATTAATTATATAACAGCCGCCTGCATAGTAATAGACGGCTGATACATCAATTAGTCAACACTCCCCCTTTGATGTATCATCTGCCGCGAATGGGACACTGCCTCATTAAAAACCTTACTAAGGAAAAACCTTATGGGATAAAAACCTCAGGTACGGGAAAAAGAGTACAGTGTTTACTCCCCCTGATCGTGAGCTAACTGGAGATCCTTAAGACGACGCATTCCAATGCTGTAAATCAATTTCTTGAAAGTTGAGGAAGGTAAAGCCTTGGTAAACAAATATGCTAAATTGTTACAAGAGAGGATTGTTGAATACTGATTTCACCATTCTTTTCTAGATCATGAGTGAAGAAAAATTTTGGTGAAATATGATTTGTTCTGTCTCCTTCAATTGAGCAATACAAGCAGTGTTGGTCCCTGTGAGAGTAATTATAAGGGTAGAGGGGGGTGAATGACCCTTTTTCGCGAAATTTATAGACTTAGAGAGAGTCTTAGTATAGCGTGTTTGATTATGATCCGGAAGATAGTTCCAGATGATAAATATAATTCGGAGAATGAATCCGAAAGATGCAAATGAATGAAATACAGGAAAAGTAAAACTAAATCAAACATAAGTATTTTATACTGGTTCGGACCTGCCTACGTCCAGTCCCCGGAGTTTCCTTCTTCCGAGCTTATCCACTAGTGGATTCCTTTTCAACTGGCAGGAATCAAGCCTTACAGATTTGTCTTCGGATGGCGACCCCTTCCGAAAGTAGGATATACTACTAGAAGCACCAACTCCTAGTTCAGTCCTCTTATCTTTAGTAAGGATATACCACTTAGCCTTCTACTTTGAATCTAAGCTGCGTCCTACAGAGAGATCTCACTCAAAGCACCTACTTCAAGCTCTATCCCAATCTCCCAACTCACCCAAGTTGGAGAATCTTACTCTTTGGTGTATAACGAAAGGTTGGTTTTTGGAGTTCCTCAAGTTTATAGTTTCACTTGGGAATCCTTACAAACAGATTTTGAATTAAAGGTTCTTGGAGGGATTATCTTGACTGATTGAATGTTTATTGCTTTGTTACTTGCTTTTGTAAGTCAATCAATCTACTTCTTAATTGGTGAAGAGTTCTCTTTATAGGCTTTGATCATAAATGGAGCCGTTTGTGGTTGGTAAGCTTTCATTCAACCTTCACTCATGATCAGTTTATGATGTGGAGCTTCCGAATCAGTCTGTATTTTGATTCATTTGAATTCTTGGGGTTGATGCTGGAAAGTTGTCAGTGATCGTTTTGTTTGTCATTTTGTGATATACCAACTTTCATACCAATTGTCATATACTATGAGTTCTACGTGGGCCTTTATTGGTCTAGGAGAAAAAGTAGGTTGCTTTTCTCTGTCTGGTGTCAGATCCTTTTGACTTTTTTCTGAACCGTGCAAGCTATCTTTTTGTCATTATTTTGGGAAAAGGATCTTTGACTTCAGTAGACCAAGGAGGTAAAAGGAAAGGTATGTTTTAGAATTTCCTTAGCTTTTAGATATAGGTCTTCCGGATGTCCTTTGGACCTATATGTTCCGGATCTTCCTTCCGGATATGGCTTCAATCATTTCTTCCGGATGCAAGTCTTGGGGGACAGAAATTTATTTCCTTTCCAAACTTTGTGCTTGATTTTCTCCATTGCTTAGGTTTCTGATTTTGTCCAATAAATGTTCTTAGCTTTGTCCGGATGCTTCCATTTGGATTTAAGAGAATTACTTACATTCGTTTTTATTTCTTTCAAACTCGATCTGGATGAATTTTAGATTTTTATTATCCGGATCATTGTTTTCCCAAAAGCAGCATTGTCTCCTTGAACGTAACTTTTCCACATGCTTCTTGGATATGTTTGATTAATGATCTCAACCACACATATTCACGACTTGCCTCGTGATCGCTATTAACTCCGCATGATTTGAGGAAGTAGCTGTAATTATTTATTTTGTCTATCGCTAAGATATAGCTATTCCTCCGTATGTGAATAAATAGCCCGTCTGAGATAGATCTTTGTATGGATCGGATAAATAACCTACATCTGTATATCCAACTAATTTAAGCTTAGACTCATATGAATAAAATAAGCCTAATCAGTAGTTCCTCGAAGGTAGCGCATTATATGTTTAATTCCATTCCAATGTTGTCTTGTAGGTGCAGCGCTGTATCTTGATAATAAATTGACAGAGAATGCAATGTCCGGTCTTGTGTTATTAGCAAGATACATCAAAGCACCTATTGCGCTCAGATATGGTACTTCAGGACCGAGAACTTTTTCATTATTTTCTCTAAGACGAAAAACATCCCTTTTCACATTGAGTGATCGTACAACCATTGGGTTACTCAATGGATGTGCTTTGTCCATATTAAATCGTTTCAGGATCTTTTCTTTGTAGTTTGATTGATGCACTAAAATTCCTTTTTCAAGGTACTCAATTTGCAAACCAAGACACAATTTTGCCTTTCCAAGATCTTTCATCTCAAATTCTTTCTTTAAAGAATCAACTGCTTTTGGAATCTCTTCTAGAGTTCCAATAATATTCAAATCATCAACATAAACTGAGATGATAATAAAATTAGATCCTAATTTTCTTTTAAAGACACATGGACAAATTGGATCATTTTTATATCCTACTTTCAATAAATATTCATGAGACGGTTATACCACATGCGCCCAGATTGTTTTAATCCATATAAGGATCTTTATAACTTTATCGAGTAAAGTTCTCGCTTGCCATATTTTTCTGGCAGCTTTAATCCTTCAGGGATTTTCATATAAATATCATTATCAAGTGATCCATAAAGGTAAGTTGTGACAACATCCATCAAGTGCATTTGTAAATTTCTTGTTCTGCAAAACTAATAAGATATCTAAAAGTTATTGCATCCACCACCGGAGAATATGTCTCCTCATAGTATATCCCAAGTCTTTGGAAAAAACCTTATGCAACTAATCTGGCTTTATACCTTATTATTTCATTTTTCTCATTTCTCTTTCTAATAAAAACCCATTTATTACCAACAGGTTTTACGTCCAGTGGGGTTCAAACTATTGGTTCGAATACTTTGCGTTTTTCAAGAGAATTTAGCTCTGCTTGAATTGCTTCTTTCCATATTTTCCAATCATTTCTACTTTGGCATTCTTCAATAGATGTTGGCTCATGATCCACATTTTCATTTTCAATATTGATAGCAACATTATATGAAAAAGTATGGTCTATAACTATTTTATTGCGATTCCATATTCTTTCAGTATTGATATAATTTGTTTCAATTTCTTCATTTTCAACAGCTTCAGGTGCTTGCACTTCTTCCAGAACTGTATTTATATTTATATCCTCAATGGGAATATCTTCATTATCAATAACTCTCCTCCTTTTAGAATTTTTATTCTTTGAACCAATAGGTCGTCCACGCTTCGGGCGTGTTAGGGTATTATCCGTAGGTTGTTCTCCAGGAATCTCAATACGAATTGGCACATTTACTGCTGGTATATGCGATTTCGTTACTCTTTTAGGATTAGCGAGTGCATCAGGCAGTCAATTTGCTATATGTTGAAGATGGATTATTCTCTGAACTTCTAGTTCAAAATCATTTGATTTAGGATCCATATGAGAAAGTGATGAAGCATTCCATATTATTTTCTTTTCCAAAATTGGGCTCTTATTCTCTCCCCCTAATTTTGAAAAAGTGCTTTCATCAAAATGACAATCTGTAAATCGTGCAGTAAACATATAGCCAGTTAATGGCTCAAGATATTTAATTATTGAAGGGGATTCATAGCCAACATAAATTTCTAACCTCCTTTGAGGACCCATTTTAGTCCTTTATGGTGGAGCAATAGGCACATATACCGCGCAACCAAAAACTCTAAGATGAGAAATACTAGGCTCATGGCCAGAAGCTAATTGTAATGGAGAATAATCATGATAACTTACTAGTCTTAAACGTATGAGAGATGCTGCATTTAATATTGCATAACCTCAAACTGTAGTAGGGAGATTTGTTCGCAAAATTAGCGGTCGTGCAATTAATTGCAGACGTTTAATAAATGATTCTACTAGATCATTTTGTTTATGAACATATGCTACAGCAAGTTCAACTTTTATTCCAATCGACATACAATAATCATTAAATGTTTTGGATGTGAATTATCCAGTATTATCAAGACGAATTGATTTAATAGGATAATCGGGAAACTGTGCCCGTAATCTTATAATTTGAGCAAGTAACCTTACAAATGCCATATTTCGTGAAGATAATAAGCATACATGTGATCACCTAGTTGAGGCGTCAATTAGAACCATAAAATATCTAAATGGTCCACATGGTGGATGAATTGGTCCACAAATATCACATTGTATGCGCTCTAAAAATGCTGGCGATTCTATTCCAACGTTACTTCTAGAAGTTTTTATTATTAATTTTCCTTGCGAACAAGCAGCACAAAATAATTCATTATTTTGAAGAAACTTCTGGTTCTTCATTGGATGCCCATGTGAATTTTCAATAATTTTTCTCATCATTATCGAATCAGGATGACCTAGTCGATCATGCCAAATTTTATAAGTATCTGAATCTATAAACTTCTGGTTTATAGTTAAATTGGCTTCAATCATATTAATATATGTGTAGTATAAGCCACATAAAAGAGTATAAAATTTTTCAAGCATATATTTCTTACTTGAAATTATTTTTATAACATAAAGAGATTCTTTATTGTCTTCGCTCACAGTTTTAATATGATATCCATTTCTGCTAATATTTTTATAACTTAATAAATTTCTGTGAGAATTTGGGGAAAATAATGCATTATTTATAATAAGTTTTGTTCCCCTTTATAATATAACACTGGCTCTTCCGGAGTCTTCAACCATTTTTGTTTCTCCCGATATTGTGGTAACAACAGTTTCACCCCTTTTAAAACTATTAAAATATCTTGCTTCTTTAAGAATAGTATGGGTGGTGGCACTATCTACAATACATAAATTAGCTTCATTTTCCTTAAAGTCATATAATACCGGAAAAGAATTCATTTTCTTCATTGGAGAAACAAAAGATGCATTATTATTTATTCATAAATAAATATTGTATAAAAAATATATTAAACAGCAATAACAAAAGCAAATCAATAATGAAATAAAAATTATAATATATTAATTAAGCAAAATATATGAAGTAATTATTCAAATTTTTTCTTGCCACTGGTGCTGGGTAACAGAAAAACATCCGTCTCGATATTAGGAATATCAATAGAATAATTAGTGGGGTTATTATCATCCAATATAAAATTGGTTTCTGGTTCCGCACATTTCTTGAGGGATGCTTAATATAAGTTTACCAAATGTTTAGCGGTTCTACAAGTTCTTGACCAATGATCAGTCATACCGCATCTATGGCATTTATTTTCATCATCTTGACTATTATTTCTTTTATCAAATCTTTCAATTTGATTGTTCTACTTCTGATGGTTACTTGTATTTTTTCACTTCGGGTGAAAATTATTGTTATTATTATTATTATTAACATGTTTCCACTTCTGGTGGAAATTGTTATCATTACATCCTCTACCACGCCCATTACCACGACCTCTACCTCAACCACGATCACGATCATTTCTGCGGCCGCGTCCAATAAAATTATTATGAATTATTGCATTCGCTTCTAGGAATAGATTTGTTTCGGTAGGTCATAATTCTTGGTTTTTCAACATGAGTTGATTTCTCTGTTCTGCTAGGAGAAGAGCAGTAATTAGTTCACTATATTTCTTATAATTTTTTGCTCTATATTGTTCTTGTAATACCATATTATTCAAATGAAAGGTAGAATATGTCTTTCCAATAAATCTTCATCAGTTATTTTCTTTCCACATAATCTTAATGTGGATGTAATTTGAAAAAGTTTAGAATTATATGCACTAACAGATTCAAAATCTTGAAGCCTTAAGTTTATCTATTCATACTGGGCATTTGGTAGATATATTTTCTTAAGGTGTTTAAATCTCTCCTTTAATTGTCACCAAAGATCTGCAGGATCTTTGATAGTCAAATATTCTGATTGAAATGCTTCATCAAGATGACGGCGGAGAAAAACTAGAGCTATTGTCTTATACTGCGGTGTAATATTATTATTTTCAATAATAATATTATTAAGACCCATTGATTCTAGATGCATTTCTGCATCCAGCACCCAAGTAAGATAATTTTTTCCCGATACATCAAGAGGAGTAAAGTCCAAACTTTTGATATTAGACATATTAAGAATTATAGGTATAATATATATTTATAGAAAATAAAATAATTATGCCTTACTTTGGATTTATTTGGTGAGATCCTTGATCGATAGAGCAAGTTCGTGATGATAACGTGTTGAAAATTAACTATATATGTAAGGAAATTATAATAATAATAAAGAAGGTAGAGAGAGAATTTGAGAGAAACTTTTATTTCTTATATCTGAGGTATATATCAAATGAAGAAATTAAATTCCTATTTATAGAGAAATTCAACGATAAAAACGGTAAATAAGTAAGAAACATATTACATCAAATATTAATGAAAGGTAGAAAAATAAAAAACACATCATATCAAACATTAATAATATAGACCTCACATTAATTATATAACAGTTGATACATCAATTATTCAACAAATTTGACCACTAACGAAGAGGTTGGAATAATGGTCTAAAATGGATGGCTTAGTATAATTAATAATTATTTGGATTATATAGACAGATGCTCATTCCCAAATATCAAACACACACATAGAAAGAGAAATTGAGCGAAAAAAAATGGCAGAAGCGAAAGGAGAAGTTCATCATTTGGTTTTGGCTAAATTTAAAGATGAGATTAAAGATGAGCAAATTAATGAACTCATTAAAGGCTATGCTAATCTTGTCAATTTAATTCCATCCATGGAGGCCTTTCACTGGTAACAATATCTTCTTTCTTGGTTCTTAAATAAAAATAAATACATCTATAATCCATGAATTAGGTACTACATGCATATTGTCTTCTTAAACTACTTTAAGTTCTAAATTTTACTATGAAATTGGTATCGCCAACAAGACAACTTTTTACATGTCATGTGTCATATAAGATAAAAGGGACTTTGTTGTTCAGTTTATCAAGTTAAGGAAATTAATATAACGCTATAGACAAATTTAAGGAATGAATCCATCCTTTTTGCCAAATTAAATTTTCAAAGCGGAATAAAAAAAAAGTTGTGAAAGTTAAAGGTAGCAATAAGTGTTTGAGGTCAAATTAAGGGAACAAACATTATATTTGCCTTTAAAAGCACTCTTAGGATTTTTGAATTAATTTAGGAATTTTTATTTTTTTAACAAATTTAGGAATTGTTATGAGCGTAGGTCAAGGGATTTGAGCACAGAAAATTTGAATGAAGGATTCACACATGTATTTGATGGGACCTTTGAGAGCATTGAAGGAATAGCAGAATATGTTCATCATCCTGCTCATATTGAATTTGGAAATTTGATGGAACCTGCTCTTCACAAAGTTATTGTCGTCGATTTTAAGCCATCTTCGGTTTCTCTGTAAGTCGATTTCGAGGAGAGCTCAAAAAAATTTCGAAAACTCGGGTTTAAATCCATCGTCTAAGATTGAATCAATTATAAAATAGTTTAGCTGACGGTTTTTATTATTGTAATAGCTTGTGGAATTGAATATTATTTTTTGTTATGTTAAAGTTAATGTTATAACTTTGTGATAAAGTCCATGTGACTATTGACTAAATGTGAATTTCGATATGATGTGGTATGATTTGATTATGAATTTAAACCATATCAAAGTATGCGGTGGCACCATTTTATATAGGTTGCTAAGTAAAACAATATAATATTTCGATTTGTTATCTCTTATGAGTTAAGAATTTTATATTTTGAGTTACTACTGAAAAGGTTTTATTTCTTGTTTTGAATATATCATTGATATTTGATAACCGTGCTTTTAGCAATAAAAAAAGTTTTTTCTATGGTTTTTTTTCTTGCTTTGTCCATTAGATTATATTGTGATGAAGTGCAATTTCTACATTACAAAAAATAAAGTAATCATAACCTTCATAAAAAAATTAATTATATATTTGTATAGTTTTTTAAGGCCTAATACATATGCATTCCTCTAAAGTTGGTTCTAACCGTCCTTAAGCACCCCCAATTTTTAAGTGTGACATTTTGTCCTCTCAAGTTAGCAAAACTGATATAATTTATCCCTTAATGCCACGTGTCAGCTTCTAGTTAGTTTGACTTATCAAAAATGTCATTTTTCTGATTTTTTTCTCTCCAATCAGAAGCTGTCACGTGGCATTAAGGGGGCAAACTATATCAGTTTTGCCAACTTTAGGGGGTAAAGTGTCACACTTAAAAGTTCGGGGTGGCTAAGGACGATTAGAGCCAACTTTAGAGGGCTTCATATGTATTTGGCGGTTTTTTAATGTATTAAAATTGGACATGTATAACACTAAATAGATAAAAGAAGACAAAAAAAATTTCAGTCATACTCCAAAAGAACATTTGAGTTGAAACATGATAAAAAAAGAAGAAGATTCTCAGAAGGTAAGACATCTAAGCTAGAAGCTAAACGCTGAATGCTTAGAAGACATATAAAACTAAAAGACAAAAAGCTTAGAAGTACCCCATGTAGAAGATAAAGATCAAAGGAATATATGCTAAATCAATAAGAAGAAGCTCTCTCAGAGTTACATTAATTTACAAATCAGATTTATCGGAAGATAAATCAAAAGTATCTCTTCAGAGGCAGAAGCTGAAATCTCAGAAGAAAGAATAAGAGAAAAGTGTTGGGAATACAAAAATTCTATTAATCACTTTCTCAGAAGAGCAGAATCGGAAGATAGGACTATCAAGCAAATATCATCCAGAAGATATCAAACTCTCAATACAAATCAATCCCCTATCCAATACAAGCTCTAGGGTTAAGAAAAACCTAGCAAGACTTAAGAATGGTCCATCACTCACAAAGTTAGAAGCGTAAAGGGAATTTCAATGTTAAGAACATCAAATATCTTAATGTTTGAGGCATCACACCAAGGACAATCGCAATGATCAAAGAAATCAGTCAGAAGAAAGTACACAAAACTCACTCCAAATAGAAACTATTTTCTTCTCAGAATCAATCGTGCTAGAAGGAGCATTACAAACTAATAATCTATCTTAGAGGCTATAAGGACGTCTCTCTAAGACATAGAAGGATCAAACATCAAAATTCTCAGAAGCATCAAGGCTCAAGAATCAAGAATCAAGAATCAAGATTCTCAGAAGTATCAATGTATCATAGTATTCCACAAAACTATTCTTATATTTGAAAAAATGTCATATTTATAATAAAAGACATGTAACACAAAAATTTTAAAAATTGTATTTTGGGTTGCTTATAAGCTGTTCTAACTAGTTTATTTAGTCTATGAACATTTTTTAACTTATAAATGCTTTATTTAAGTGTTTTAACGGCTTATGTTTTAACATATCAATAATTTGTAAGTTGTTATTTTTATAACTCATTTCTAGTAAGCTTACAAACATTTAAAAATGATTCAATTCATTGTGGTACACGTCGAAAGTTTTTCTTCTCTACATGTATTGAGAGTCATTAATAGTTGGCTTAATGCATCAACAATATCTTCAACTTGACACCAATGTCCCGCTGCCTCCTTGAACTTTGAAAGTGTTCCCGCAGTTACCTTAACTTTTAAAAAGTGCACCATTTTGCTTCCTGAATGTCATGTGTCAGCTTCTGGTTGGTTTGACTTTTCAAAGATATCATTTTTTAAGATTTTCTCACTCCAATCAAAAGCTGACATGTGTCATTTAGGAGCATAGTGGTGCACTTTTTGAAAGTTGAGGTAGCTGCGAGGACACTTTCAAAGTTTAGGGAGGCAGCAGAATTTTTAAGCCAAGTTGAGGATAATATTGATGCATTAGGCGTTAATAGTTTTTAAAACTTAAGCTAGTTATACTAAACATTTCCATTTTGTATATAAGCCATTTTTAAACAACCACTTATAAGCTACTTACACTACAAGAAATCAAGCTTTTTGTGATAACAAATGTTGTCACGAAAAGCAAGAAGTTGTCACATATAATATTATATGACAATAATAAGTTGTCACAGTATCGTCGCTAATAACTCCGTTACAGATAATATTTCAGCAAAATGTTGTCACAAATAGTGAAGTATTTTTGTGACAACATTTTCCTGTGACAACTTTTATTGTAACTAAAAAGAAAAAATTATTGTCATAAATAACTACTTGTCACATAATATATCAAAATGAACTAAAATTACATGACAACATAAAAAAAGTCATCACGCAAAGCTTTATTTGTGATAATAGAGTTGTCACAGTATTTTATAGTTACAACATTTGTTGTCACTTAAAAGAATACTCCTTGTCAAAAATAATATTGTTGTCACATATTATAATATTTGTGATAATAATTGATGTAACAAAAAGTTTTGAAGTTGTCACACTTCTATATGTGACAAGAATAGTTGTCACAAAGATATTGTCGCTAATAACTCCGTAACAGATAATATTTCTAAATATGTTGTCACAAAAGTGCAATTTTTGTTACACTAATTTCCATGTCACATAAAATTGGTCGTCACATATAAAGCACATTGTCACGTATTGTACGACAATTAAACTGAAACTGCATGAGAACTTTTATTAGTCGTCACAAATACTATATGTGGCAATTTTTATTGTCACATAATATGTGATAACATTTTACATCAGTGACAACTTTTTCTGTCACTATCCATCTATAGTTACTATATTAACTTGTTACATTAAATATTTGTAACAACTTTGGATTGAAGAGAACTCAAATTCATAATATTAATTTTTTCACAAATCTGAAAAACAGTAATTAAAGAAATTTTCAACAAGATAATAAAAGTGTAAATAACCAATACTCATGGAAATCATAAACCTGTAAATATATACACGATGCCTCAATAATATTTAATGTTCATGGAGAAACGAAAAATCATAATGCTCGAATGATACAAGTTTGATACAAGTTTGTGGCTTACTTTCTTATCAGTGAAACACATCAAGGGTTTAACATAGTTTGAGTTGGATCGTCCTTATAAAGTTCCAGCATTAGTATGAGGCACGCCTCCTACTATCAGTGATAGTGTTCAACGGATGCCTATAACACTTGTTCTAGTAAAAGGGTAGTATCCTTCAAGATTAATATTAATATTAATGAACTAACAAGAATAACAAAATGTTATATTCACCATTTGTAGTTTTCAAGTTCATTAAAGCTAAATCCCATAATATAGACAGGTAACTATAATCACCAACCTATTCTAGATAAGAATTGTTCATTCTTCTAACCTACTACAAGATATATGCAAGTTAATATCTAAAAACATAGAGAAGTAGTAAATTTTTATAAATACTACATATAAATTAAAAATCCAGTATTCCACACTTAATTTATAATATTATAAATGTTAAATGTACCTACTAGTGTTGTGAATGCAAAGACCAATGTAATTTCCTAGGTGATTCTGCAAAATAAAAACAATATAAGATCAATGTAAATACTATGATCTCCAATATTCATCTCTCACTAATTATAAGATGCAAGATGCCATTGATCAACAATTAAGTAAAATTTAGTTAATGATTAATTTAACTCAAGATGCAATTAACATGTACATGAATGTAAAGGGTAATATTTTCAAGAATAAGAGAGTCCCTCTGCATTCATTTCAGTCAAGGAAAATTACATAACGTTTTGCTACAAAATAAGTCAAACATTGGAATCAATTATATAACTCGTTGTTCCTTAATTTGAATTTTGAAAGTGTCCTAATTAACTTACCAAAAAAAACTTCTGAGGCATTTGTAAATGGAAAATACTGACCAAATCAAAATAGATATAGAAACAATTTTGACCTGGTATCACATTAGTCGATCAAATCAATAGAGACATAAACCTCAAGTAACACAACCAACCAAAAAAAGAATCAATGTAACACATATTCCAGCTGGAACTCAGCGCTTAACAAGGAAAAGAACCTTCAATATGCAAGCAGCAGTCTCATAGATAGGCTATAAATAAATATCAATAAGGCAATATAAACCAAAAACTACAGTTTCGGGTAAGAAAAAACATGATTCAAACTTCAGAATAAGATAGTAATAATATAAAAACAAAAATAAATTTCAGAAGAAGCTAAATGTATGAGGAAACAACACAGAAACCATAATCATACTAAAAAAATTCAATAAAATGAAATTTCTAGTTGCAAAAAGAAGATCCTAATATCTATGTCGTTCAATGCAGAGGAATGTTTAGAACTGTGTGTGAAAGTCTAACCCTGCTATTTTTCTATACTGAAACCCTGCTAAGAAATTTAAAATGCCTAATGCCTGCATAGTTTTGATTTCAATTCATATCTCTTGCCTTATATACTTCAATTAAACACTTGATCTACACATCCATTTCCTCACATTCTTTTCAGTTTCGGACATGTGCTAAGTACATAAAAATGGCAGATCAGAAAGTCCAGTAACAGTTCATAGTTAATTGAAATGATTATTTTACAGTTATTTTCAAAGCAAAATAGGTACAAGGTAAATTACAATTCAATTACACGAAATAGACAGACACATTGCATTAGTCGCATTCTAATGAACACAATATGTGAATTTGTTTCGACCTTCTCCCAAACATTGAACATAGCCATATATGCAGAGAAACTATTAGCTCTGACTATGGTCAGCCAAGAACCAATCACTTAATGATCGACAGAAGACGCACTTCTACATAAGGCAACAAATCTAATGCTTAGTGGACAGAGACACAGGCATAGCCTTATGGAGCACATCTATTTCAAATTTGCCTAAATAACATCATTCCAGTGTTAACGAGGTTACAATACTAAAAATATTAACTTCATAAAGCCTCTAAATATATCATAAAGATTGCGCGGTTTTATGAGCAAAACACAACAAATATTACCACATCAGCGACTAGAAGACACTAACATTTCATTGATGTAAAGTTCAAGATAATGTCAAGTTGAATCACAGTACAAACTGTGCATTACTTCAGGAAATTAAAATCACAGTACAACACCACATAGGAATATAAGATACTAAACAGATCTCTGAATACAAAAGGCGCACTACAGATAAACCTTTAATTATAAGCTCAAATTTGTAAGTTCAAGAAGCTTAACACAACTGCTTAAGAATACGAAGCCATGATTACTTCTTCAGACACATGAAGAAAAAACCCTCCTAGTACTACTACTTGTGACATAGACAACATAGTCCTACCAATAAGACAAATAAAGAGGGATCAGGATAGAGAAGCCAATGAAACAATCCATGCCTATCATTTATCAATCATTTCTTCATTTCAATCCTAGAAAGTCATAGTTTGAAGCTTCTATTCAAATTATTATTCATTAATAGTAATGACCTAATAAATAATACCGAAAATTAAGCAAAACGAGATCAAACAACTTAGAAAGAGCATAAAATAAAAGGAGGTAACTAGTGAGAATAACAAATAAACCATCAATTGTGTCTAAATTAACCTAAAAATTCAAAGCTCGTAATGTCTAACCTCTCGATGGCTGAACTAGAACTGCAACCAGTACTCTCGGCAGACACGAGGGTGTCAACCATCAGTGAGCAGCGGCCGTAAACAGCAAAGACTGGAGAAAATGAAATACACAAATGAAACGATCATAGGCCTATTACATATAATTGAACGAAGTCAAGTAAAGCTCAATTAGAATGACTGAACATCTTCATATGCCTGTTACATAAAAATTTAGGGCCTGTTTGGTACAGTTGTTAGTAATTGTTGTTTGCTGTTGCTGTTAGCTGATAGCTGTTGCTGTTGGTTGTTTGATGCTGTTGTTTGCTGTTCAGTACGAGATGTTCATACTCTAGTGTTTGGTAAAACTTTGATTCGTAGTAACTGATATAATGTAAAATGACAAATATGGACAAGACTTGTACTTTTATGCATGAATGTAAATCTTTAATGTGTAATTGCTTTTGACACTTCCACGTGTCCTAAATCAAACGTCCATAAGAGACAATGCTTTCAATAAACAATCATCTACAATCTTTGCGTATTATAGTAATGGATTATCAACATAACATTCAAATAATTATAAACAGTTGCTAAGCACTTATTCATTCATGTGCAAATTAAAGTAAACAAAGAGCATTTAAATTCTCATGCTACAAAGTTCCTCATAATTGGCACTCAAAACTAAGTGTGTATGATATAACCATAAAATATTTCACAACAATGACATAACAAGTAAAGCTTGTTTCCATAGAAATATTTTATTTAAATGAATCCAAAATAAGATTTCCAAATACCCTATCCCAATGGAAACCTATATGGTCAAAGCATTACACAGTTGAAATCAAATTCCCTAATTCATCTAGAAAACCTAAGCAGCATAACCAAAAAACTAAGAAATGAATTGCATCAATGAACTCAAAGCAGGACATATCCAAAAGGACAAGAAAATACGTAAGTGGAACCAACCAGGTCTCAAAACTCGACTTATTTCATCTACCTCCTAAAAAAATGTAACAAATTAATACACATACTAATCTAAAAGTGAAGATTAAGTTCTTAGAAAGTACGCTAGTGTTGAATGGATGAAGCAGGTAACTACAACTCAAAGGATCCTTTAGGGTGTGTTTAAATGTATTTCATTCTTTGAGGTCTAAACTCTGGCTTCCTTATGGGTCTGTATATTGTGAACTTTACATGAAATTGAAAGTAATCGGCAGTGCTACTAAATTTACAAACCATGGCCAGTAATGATGGGATCTAAGCTAGCAGAACAATCAGTTTATAATACCAAGGCACTGAGAATAAAAATATTACAGCTAGCTATGGTAAGGTTATTTTGAGGAAGAAGAGAGTTGTGTGAGAATTAAACAACAACAATCAACCGAAAGAAGGTTCATATAATTAATTGAAATTCATAAAACAAGAATTGCAATCCCTCAGTTCATTGAAGATGAGATTGATAAAAGGAATAGAAGCTTACTCTGAAATTACTATTTTACGAAAGCAGCAGGATACATTAGCCGCGGAGGAACAGGGACCAACGGTTATTAGAGAAGCACAACACGGACAAATACGGCTTGTCGGTGAGAGAAGAGCAACAGTGGCGAGACGAGAAGCAGATGAACGGCGGTGAGACAAGCAGCGGAAGAATGGCGGCAACGAAAGGTGAAGGCGACAGTGAAGTTCCAAAGGCAAAAGATCGAGAGGTGAGGATCGAACAAATGTAAGATAGGGTTTGATTTTTTAATTTGGAGTAGAGAACCTGGAGGTAGTGTTCCCCCTTTAGTTTTTTCATTTTTATATTGTTTACTTTTTTCTCAAATTTATATAATTTTCAATTTTCATTCTTTTAAATATTTATGTTATGTTTCACTCAATTAAATTCTAGTGTTCAATTATTTTCAGTTCAAGTTATTGTTATCTTTTTTATTATTATTATTATTATTATTATTATTATTATTATTATTATTATTATTATTATGGTGCATTCTATGATTATTTTATTTTTTACAAAGTATTTATTACTTTGCACTTTTCTACCATGAAATTAATCTATTATTATTATTATTGTTATTATTATTATTAGGGACAATAGAACAATAATAGATTTCCTCTAACTTCAATGTACCTTTTGTATAGCTTGTCATATAACTAGTATTACTTATAAAAAATAGAAGGAAATAAACGGAACAACTCTTGCCATATTTGTTATACAGTTAAAAATAGTTTGTGACAATGTGTTAACTTCTAGCACAATTTGTTGTTGTGATAGTCATACATTTGATATAACATATGTTAAAGTTTTTGGTACGAGTATAGATGTCACATAATCAAGTATTTACTTGTGATAATGTGAAAAAACCGTGTCATATAAAACCTAATCTATTCCTTTTCACACAACCGACAACATTATTATATCTTTTCTATAACTTGCCATATAATCTAAGACACATTGCGTATACATATTTTACAACATTTCACAACACCCATTACCTGTATTTTTCCTCTATAAATCATTTACCTTTTCAAAGTATTGATACAAAACTAATGCATTATCTGCAACAAACTTTTTATGTTGTAACATATATTGTTTTTATGACAAAAAAAATTATTGTCACATATTGACAATTCTTAATGACAACTTGTACTTGTAACTAAAAATATTTTTTGTTTCAAGTTAAATTTATTGTCATAAATTAATAAAATATTTGTAACAAGTTATTTATATTGTCACATATAAAGTTTACGTGACAGTGACAATAAAATTTTTATTGTAACAAATTATAAATTATAGGTTACAATTAAAGTTGTAACTGAAAAATATTAGTTACAATCTTAAAAATTGTCACAAAATATCTATTATATGTGACAATTTTACATAAAAACTTCAAAAAAACTAATATTTGTGACGGCAATAATTTTATTATAACAAATAATAGCCCTTTTGTGACAACAATTTTGTGACAAGTAAATTGTTGTCACATGTTAACTGATTTGGTGTAGTGTTATTATGCAACGCTACTTATAAGTTAGTTTTTTTTGGATGGAATACTTATAAGTTGTGTAAGCCATTTTTAAACAACTTATAAGCAACTTATTATGCAACGCTACTTATAAGTTAGTTTTTTTTGGATGGAATACTTATAAGTTAGTTTCTACTCTTATGATTAATAGATTTAGAGCATTGCTCTTAGTTGTTATATTTAGGGTTGCAATCAAGTTGAGCGATTTGCGAGCAGTTAGAGATCAGCTCGGTTAAAGTTTGGTCAAAGCTCAGCTTGATAAGGCTCGACTCGAGTACGAGATCAGCTCAAGATATTAAAGAGTCAAGCGGAGTTTTTTAAGGTCCTACTTGAAAGCTTGCGAGCAGTCTTGTATAATTTTTTACTTACTTTATAATATTATTAATTTTCCATATATTAATAATAATATGGTAGGTTAGTTTTAATTTTTAATATTCTAATTAAAAAAAAAGTTGTGTATCGTATTTTTAATTAGTTCTAAATATCCTGAAACAAATTGTATTCATATTCTAATTCTATCACTTCTAAAAAAACCTTAACCTAATCATCTAATATAAAAAGAGTTTGTCCCTCTGAATCTTAATTTGGCAAAAAGTGTGTATTCAGAAATAATAAACAAAAGATTTGTTGGATAAATAAGGCTCGTTTAGGCTCGTAACCTAGCGAACTTGAGCCGAGTTTGTCCATGAGCTCGAGCCAAGCTAAAATATTCAAGGCTCAACGAGCTACGAGCTGAGCCGAGCCGAGCTTAATCATTTTTATTTTCGAGTCGAGCCTAGCTTAGATAAGTTCGGTCGCGGTTCGCCTTGTTCGCATCCCTAGTCACATTGTTTCTTTTTTGGCCAATGGTTTTAATATATATGATTAAGACTGAATATGTGAGTTCAAATGTAATGGATTTGAAAACATAAATCAATTGAAAGTGGTAGAGATATTTCTTTTTAATATTGCAAGCAATAGAATATAATTTTAAAAAAAATCTGACCGTGCCTATTGACACATTCTATGCTTTTATAAAGAGGAAAAAACCTACGACAAACACACATCACATTCACAAAGCTATACTTCTTTAATCCTTGTCTCTCTAATTAGCTTCTCTTCTTACTAATACTAACTATTAAGAAATTGATCATGTCTGCAAATGCACCAATGGAGTCCGAGACAACAAAAAGCAGGGCATATATTACTTTCTTGGACGGCAATGGTGATTATATTAAGGGAGTTGTGTGTTTAGCCAAAGGTTTAAGGAAGATTAAATCGGCTTACCCACTTGTTGTGGCTATTTTGCCCGATGTACCGGAGGAGCATCGCCGGATTCTTGAATCTCAGGGATGTATTGTCCGGCAGATTGCGCTGCTTTACCCGCCTCCTAATCATACTCAGTTTGCTATGCCTCATTTTGTTATCAACTACTCCAAGCTGCGCATTTGGGAGGTACGCTGGTTATTCACTTTTTGGGCTTATGGAATAGTCGGATTAAAATTATCTAAAATTGAAATTTTGTAATTTTGTAAAGTTTAATCAATATCAACCATCTATAGGATTTAAATTGTTAAAATTTAGTGTATTATGGACTCTACAAATAACTATATTTAAATCTCAACTTTACCACCGATTTGACTTTAGAATCCAAATCCAGGATGGTTTATCATGTAATTCTTGTGCTATTATCATTTAGTTCTTTTAGGTGGCGTTTGGTTCGTGGAAATCCTATTTCATGAAATAGAAATAGAAATGAATAGAAAGATGTCAAATATAGTAGAGTATATGTCTAGAATCCGTCAACGCATAGAAAAACTTTTCCTAAATCTTATACATCACATGGAAAAGCTATTCATTTGTTTCAAAAAGGAATAGCTTTCCATGAGATGTATAGAAGCTAAGAAAAGCTTTTCCATGCGTCAACAAATTCTAGATGAATAATGTGTTATATTTACATTTTTTCATACATTTCTATTTCTATTTCACGTAATAGGAATTCCGTGAACGAAACGAGCCCTTAGTTATTATTATACATGATAAACCAAATAGAAATTCCACCATTGCTGTCAGGAGTGACCCGGCCGGTTGGATGGGAATATCCAGCAGTGTTTTAAAAATCGGGCTAGGCGGCCGTTTAGGTGGCACCTAGACGGGATTTTTCATAACACCGTCGCGATTTTAGGTAGTCGGGCGATCCTAGGCAGTTGACCGATTTAGGCGGGGCTAGGCGGTCTTAGGCGGGTCTTTTGTTTTAAAAATCGGCCTAGACGGCTGTTTAGGCGGCGCCTAGGCGAGATTTTTCAGAACACAAATTGTAAAACATGATTTAAATTATCTTTTTTTATATTTTATATTATTATAATTTATTTTTTAATTGAATTTATATTTTTATTTATTAAAAAATATTTAAAAAATAAAAATATAAATCCGCCTAGCTCCCGCCTAGATTCCATCTAGGCCCTGCCTAAACTTCACTTAGGCATTTTAAACCCTCAACCGCCCGACTAGCGCCTAACACTTTTTAAAACATCGATATCCAGAATGACTAATGAAAGTTATGTGTAAATATAAGAATGGGGAGTATATAGTCATACAATAATTTTGATCTTAATTATAGTATTATGTAATAGTTAGGTATATAGTGTATCATATTTAGGCCATTTTCTTTTCATAGTACTGAACTGAAATGAATTGAACTTATTTTAATATAAATTTATATGTATGCAGTATTAATAAGTACTGAAATAAATGGAATATAAGTTAAAAAAATATGATCTTAATCTTTTAAAATATTAGAAATAATAAATTTTAACAGTTTAATTCTAAGCGGTTGAATTTTAATTTAATCTCAGTTGATCCATTTAACCTTGATTCTTTATATTCACTAATTCAAAGGGTTGGATGAATTCTATAACACAAGGCTTAATAAATTAAAAAATTGTATAGTATATGAACCAAATATCCAATAATTGCATACCACATGGATATAAAGAATAACAAATTACTAGAGTGTACAACATATAGATCAAATGGAAAATTAGCACATAATTTGCAGGTAAAGTAAAAAAAAACACATGGTTTTGATTTTTATGAGCAATTTCTCTATCACAAAAAACCGATATCACCCATATTGTGTTTTTTTATATGGGACCGGATATTTAATACCCTTTCCATTAGATGTTTGATACATATGCAGTTTATATATCATAATAATAAAAACTGTATACATGTCAAGCATCCAACGGGATGGTATTAAATATCCGGTCTTGTATAAAATTTGCCCACCCATATCTTTATAATCTATCTATCGACATTTCATCTAAAATTCGTATATTCATCAATTAAATATATCAAATACTAAGATCGAAAATTATCTTTTTCGAGTGATACGATTAGTTTTATCGATTATTAACAAAAAAAAAAAGTAAACAATATATAAGATGGCTGAAACTTTTCAAAAGTTTTCATTCTAGTTCAAAAGTAGATTAAGAAAAACTAAGTTTTATAATTTTTACTCGTTTTTATACAAATCTTATTCTTCTTATTTCCTAATATCTCATAATTTATATATTATTTCAATCACAAAGTGTTAGAATCTATTGGTGTTTTTACTGTAAATTATTATTATAAATTACAAAAATATTATGCATTTTACCAAAAATGGTAAAACTTTTCACTTAGGTCAAATTATAGAGGCAAAATACATTTTTATTCATAAACTTGACATTTTTCGCCTTATGTGATTCAGAGCTTTCAACAACTTCAATTAATCTACAAACTTATTAAAAGTGAACCAATTTGCTCCTTAAAAGTGTTCAATTAGCCCCATCAATTTGTATAAGCCATACCTCATAACCACATTCATCCTACGTAACACATATAGTAAATCAAAAGTTGTTACATCAATCAAAAAGGGCAAACTAGTGCATTTTTTTCATGTTAACGATGGAAAGTTAAACTTTTGAAAGTTCAGGAACACAAGGCGAAAAGTATAAAGGGTTGTAGATGTATTAAGAAAATTATAAATTGCGTTGATTAATTTGTGATTATCAAATTTTGAAGTTTGTGGAGTACGAGAAGATGGTATACTTGGATGGAGATATACAAGTATACCAGAATATTGATGATCTATTTGAATTAGAGAAAGGGTATATATATGTTGTAATGGATTGCCATTGCGAGAAGATTTGTAGATATTCAACACAGTACAATATTGGGTATTGTCAACAATGCCCAGAAAGAGTGAAATGGCCAAAGGAAATGGGTTCACCTCCTCCACTCTATTTCAATGCTGGCATGCTTGTTTTTGAGCCTAATCTTTTAACCTATTCAAATCTCTTGGATTCTTGCAAAGCCACCCCTCCTACTAGTTTCGCCGAGCAGGTACTGTTTTCTGTCTGCTTTATTACAAAACATGTTTTTACATACTTTCTGAAAAAGCAGGACTAAAAAATTTGATTAATTTAGGGTTAATGTGTTACAGGACTTTTTAAACACGTTCTTCAAGGATGTGTACAAGGCTATAGCTCCGGAATACAACCTTGATTTGGCTATGCTTTGGCGCCACCCTCAAAATTTTGAGCTTCGCAAAGTTAAGGTTGTTCATTATTGTGTTGATGTAAGTCCTCTCAAATATTTACATTTAGAAGTATAAAGTTCACATGTTACAAGTAGTAATAAATGAATGTTAACTGAATTTGCAGGGTTCAAAACCATGGAGATACACAGGGAAAGAAGTGAACATGGATAGAGAGGGCATCAAGATGCTAGTCCAGAAATGGTGGGATGTTTATGAAGATCAGTCACTTGATTACAAGAATGTGATGGCAAATTTAGATCCCTAATTGCAGAACGGATCACATGGGAATAAGTTCTTCATTGGAGCGCTGCCCCATTTTGAAAATTAAGCGACTAATATTTAGTTGTTATTGTTAATTATTTTTGTCTCGAGTTTTAAAAGAATAATTAAAACTGTTGTTTGATGTAAAAAAGATTAAGAACATCTATTGAAGAAGGAGTTAAACAAAAATTAATTGCTAATTTTAAGTTCAATCATCAATATTTTATTATTTTTTCTGGTGAGCAAACAATTGATACAGGGAATTTTATCTCTTAGAGAACAATCTTTTGTTGGTTTTACATTTAATGACAGAAATTATGATGCAATTGACGAAGATATTATTCGTTGACAATCAATAAAGAAACTTGGAAAGAAAAAGAATTTTTCTATAGCGACTAAGCAATTTTAGCACTAAAAAAATCAGATAAATTTTCTCCTAGATAATGTTTATTTGGTTATTGTTGGTGTTGTCTAGTTTTTCCCTTTTTCTTTTTCTTCTTGTATGCATTTTTCTTTTTTTTAATAATATTCAAGCATGAACTACCCTACTTCTACTTTATTTAAAAAATATTATTATTTTTTCTATAGAAATATATATTATATATGATAAAAGATTCTCCGTAGTTGATTAACCGCTGTAAAGTGAAGTTTAGCGAATCATGACCATAACTATAAGTTTCTAGTCATCGATTTATCAATTAATGGTCATGATTCACTGAACTTCACTCTGAAGTTGATGATTAACAGCAAAGAATTCTATTCCATTATATTTTGAACTTTTTTTCTTTTTTCTTTTTGTCACGTGTAAGCATTTTAGGTACCATGTCTAGGTTTTACTTCTATACATACATATACATTTGAAGTGATATTTCACACAACCTTAACAGTACTTACATAAACCTAAAACAAAAAAAGGGGAAAACTGAAAATCTAACAATGTCAAAGTCCACTTTCAAGAGTAAAATCCCATTTGAGGATTGCGTTTTAACTCAAGTGTTCACTTGTTTTCTGTTCAAGCGTTCAATGAGCTGTCTTCACTACAAGAAACCAGTTAAAATGTGACAACAATTTCATTGTCATAAAAATTATTGTCACAAAAAGGCTATTATTTGTTACAAGAGTTTTTTTACCGTCACAAAAGTTAGTTTTGTGAAATTTTGTTGTAAAATTGTCACATATAATAGATATTTTGTGACAACTTTTTAAGATCGTAACTAATATTATAGGTTACAACTTAAGTCGTAACCTATAATTTAAAAATTGTGACAATAACAACATTATTGTCACAAAAATTACTTATGTGACAACATAAAAATCTTGTTACAAATAATTTGTTAGTTTTGTGACAATAAATTAGAATTGAAACAAAATACTTAAGTGACAAGTAAAAGTTGTAACAAAAAATAATAATTATGTGACAATAACTTTCAACTGTCACGAAAAAAGTATATGTGACAACATAAAAAAACTTGTTGCAAAAATTATGTTATTTTGTGATAATAAGTTAACTTGAAACAAAAAATACTTTTGTTACAAGTAAATGTTGTAACCAAAATTATTCAATATGTGACAATGAAATTTTTATCTTCACAAAACTATATGTGTGACAACATAAAAAGGTTTTTGCAAAAATATATTATTTTTGTGACAATAATTTTTAATTTGAAACAAAAAAAAAATACTTGAAATACATGTTCAAGTTGTAACTAAAACTATTCAATATGTGACAGTATATTTTATCATCACATAAACTATATGGGTGACAATATAAAAAGCTTGTTGCAAATATATATTACATTCGCGACAATAATTTTAACTTGCGACAAAAAATACTTATATGACAAGTAAATGTTGTAACCAACATTATTGAATATGTGACAATGAAATTTTTATCGTCACAAAAACTATATCTGTGACAATATAAAAATGTTGTTGCAAAAACATATTATTTTTGTGACAATAATTTTTAATTTGAAACAAAAGAATACTTCAGTTACATGTACAAGTTATAACTAAAACTATTCAATATGTGACAGTAAATTTTATCGTCACATAAACTATATGGGTGACACTATAAAAAGCTTGTTGCAAATATATATTACTTTCACGACAATATTTTTAACTTGCAACAAAAATACTTATATGACAAGTAAATGTTGTAACTAAAATTATTGAATATGTGACAATGAAATTTTTATCGTCACAAAAACTATATGTGTGACAACATAAAAAAGGTTGTTGCAAAAATATATTATTTTTGTGACAATAATATTTGATTTGAAACAAAAAAATACTTGAGTTACATGTACAAGTTATAACTAAAACTATTCAATATGTGACAATAAATTTTAGGGTAAACTTAAAAAACATGCCATGTGGTTTGGCTATTTTGTAAAAAGGTCATTGTGAAATTTTTTGTTTCAAAAGAGTGCCTATGGTTTCAAAAATCTGTAAAAACATGCTTCTCAAAATTTTGAAACCATATTTCGAAAAGTAATCTCAGTTATTTCAATAAATTCAACATTCCTATATTTCAACTATATTATTTGTGAAAGATTTGAGTAAATTTCAGAAACTTTTCATTTTGATATGATTTTTTAAAGTTATCGTTAATTTTTAATTAGGTTTTGATAGAGCTTCATGACGTCGAAAGATCCATATAGCCGACCCCACCTTGCGTGGGATTTAGGCATGTCTCCAGTATAATTTAGGAATCTTCTACCTTTTACCATTGGACATTCATGTGTTATTTTATTTTATTTCGATTTAATTGTAGAATTTGAGCGAATTGACTGTAGATTTGAGTTACGGGTGGACTTTCAAGAGTTGAAGGGATTATTTTGTTGAGGATTTTTTTGCAACTGATCACTTGCTACGTCTCTTTTTTCTTTGTTTGTTGTGTTTATGAGATCAATTAGTTGTTTAACTTGTATTTTCTCATCTACAAGACATTTTTTGGTCATCTATCGAAAATCTATTGGACATCTACTAGATTTTCATTAGAAAATCTAGTTGAAGTGATATATAGACATCTGCAAGAGTCTATTCTAAAGTTATCTATTAAAATCTATCTAGTATTTTGAATCCAAGGTTTTCTACTTTTACTGATTTCTGTTGGACTTTTATTGGACTCTTATAGGACATTTATTGGATGTTTGACAGTTTAAGAAAAACTCGATAAAAGTATATCATCATGTATCTACTTTCAAAGATAAAAAAGAGATGAATAAAAAACTCTAGAGCGGCACGTCGAAAAAATAACGATTTAAAAAATATAAGTAAAACAAATTAAATAAATTAAAAATAAAAAGAAACATGCATTGATTACGGGGTGGGCGGGGGTTTTATAATTATTTTATAAGGATAACATTCTTAAAATTATTTTCCTTTTTTTTACATTTGACCCACATTTTTTTATTTTCTATTTATATAAAAGCCCCTTAAAATTAAGAGCAAAGTGAAGCGAAATTCCGCCCTAGTTTGTTTAATTTTAATTAACACACAACAATTAGCGTGTTGACTGAGGCAACAAATTTAAAAGACTTAATTATGATTGAACATGACAGATGTTATCAATAATTGTAGACTTTGAATATAAAGCTGAGGGTAGACATTGATTGATAAGTAAACCGATTAGAAAAAGATTTAGAAATTTTAATTTCAATTAGGTTGCCATCGAAAGGGACTCCTTAATTGGAAAACTAATCCCAAAGAATATATTGATCAACCTCGAGAAAATGTTTTTTTTTTAAAACTCCCGGAGGAACACCGTGTTCCTTCAAAAGCTAAAAGATTAGAGTTGATAAAAATTTTGGGGTGAAGATTCTAACTAAGTTAACATCCTCACTTGCCTACAAAACACCCACCCATTTTTTATTAAAAATTAAATAATTGATCTCAATGCGAGATAAAAAACATTCAGGTACAAGAAAGTAAAATATTCGGATGGTTAAAAATATCCGATGCTAAAAACGCAACATGCCGCCTTCTATGCCTAAAAATAAACCAGCATAAATAAATACATGCATAAAGATGATCCTCCGAGCTTAGCACGCCCTCGAACACGAACTTATTTCTCCGCTTTCAAATAGCCCATGCAATCAAAAACCATAACGAAGTTTCGAACTCCCGACACGACCCCGGGGAAAAGTAACCACGCCACATCTGCAAAAACTCATGCCCCGAAGATGGCATTACACTAACAAATCCGAACAATCTAAAAGATTGTACCCATACTTTATAACTATCATCACAATGAAATAATGCATGATTTGTTGTCTCCTCCGTGTCATAGAATGGGCATTTACCATCCGCAACAGCCTAACACCGACGATAAAAAAGAAACGCTCTCGTCGGAAGACGGTCATGAAAAACAGTCCACCCAAAAATTGCACTTTTGGCATAAGACACGCCTCCCAGGCAGACAAAAAATACAAATTTGGTTTAGGCCAATTTTTGTAGAACCTTGAGGATGCTGAAATCCGCTTCTGCTCGCCTAAACCCCACACAAACCGATCTGCCCCCTCTGAAAACCTAATGTGCCACTGCTGCCCCCCATCGGAATCAGCTCCTATCACGGTAAATAAACTCGGACAACTTTGTAACAACCAGTTCTGAAGTTGGCTACATCTCTCTCTATATGAAATCCTCAAATTCCGCTTCCAAAAGGGTCTCGAGAACCCAACATTGCCAAAAATAACGCCACACCCCTCTTGAACCGAGCATCCATTCCTATTACAAATCATATACAGACTAGGAAAAAGAGATGCCAGGTTAATTTGCGCTGACCAATTATCATACCAAAACGAACAATCAATTCCGTTACCCACCTCAACACGCACATTAGATAAGAAAAACTTTCAAAAAGTTTCATTTTTAATGCAACACGTAATAATATCTCGCCACACAACCGAAACCCTGCTCCTGACACAATTCTCTAACAACCACCATGAGGAAAAACCATAACGACGAACACAAATTTTGTACCACAAAGACTCTTGCCCCCAAACCACGGACTTTCCAAATCCATTTCATCAGTAAGCTACAGCTCACAAGCTTAAAATCCCTAATGAATAATCCTCCCAAGCGTTTCGGTAAAGTTATGGTACTCCAACTCACCCTTTAAATTCCCTTAGAGCTTGAATCTCCTCTCCACCGAAAGTTTCGCATTTGTTGGACAAGCTCCCCAAGCTAACTCGGCTTGCTCCGCAATCCGGGTTGCCTCGCGGGCTTGCCCGCTAGCCCAGCTCGAGGATGGCCCTTTTGGGCTGTGTAAGGGCTGCTTGTGCAGCGCTTGCTTAGCCTAGGCCGCATGCCCGCGCAAGTTGGGCTTGAGCGGCATGTGGCCCACGAGTGCACCATGCACACGTGTGGCCTTTTGTCATAAGCCCCACAAGTCCTTTCGGGTTTGCAGGGCCTATGTGCGTAGGGTCCAACCCTCACTTTGGCAATCCGATTTTTTTAGCTCTCCTCAATATTTTATTTTTCAACCCTAATAAATTAGTTACCGGTCAAAAATAAATTTCTTGGTTTATACAAAATGATCTAATCATTTTTAACCAATTAAATAATAATCCAATTATTATATTATATTTTCATAATAGAATAAATCTATTAATTCTTTACTCAGTCCGATGAAGGTCCAATGTGTGTGACCTCATAGAATCCCGAAGTATTGAGCTGTTAAGGCTTAACCAACCCTTGTTCTAATGGAACCATTGGCTCGAGGTTCTAGACCGTGAATAGAACTCGATTACCTTAAATGACTGTAGTACGCCTCTACCAAGGGTCTACCATCCCCCATTACTCGGAACGTCATTTATGCTCATGACTTAATCCCGGTTAATGCAATAGTTGTCCAATGCGATGAACTCCTTCCATTCTTTAATATTAGTACCAGCTGGTTTATAAGGTTTAGTTAAAGTGTTAACCCACTAATAGCAAGGTTGCTCCAAGCTATCCCAGTTATTAACTTGTTACCGAAGTATATTGCCTTTTACCATAGTGTGTTTAACTACAAACCATTTCTAAATTTGATTAATTTAGGGTTAATGTGTTATAGGACTTTTTAAATATGTTCTTCAAGGATGTGTACAAGGCTATAGCTCCGGAATACAAGCTTGATTTGGCTATGCTTTGGCGCCACCCTCAAAATTTTGAGCTTCGCAAAGTTAAGGTTGTTCATTATTGTGTTGATGTAAGTCCTCTCAAATATTTACATTTAGAAGTATAAAGTTCACATGTTCCAAGTAGTAATAAATGAATGTTAACTAAATTTGCAGGGTTCAAAACCATGGAGTTACACAGGGAAAGAAGTGAACATGGATAGAGAGGACATTAAGATGCTAGTCAAGAAATCCTCTCTATCCATGTTCACTTCTTTCCCTGTGTACCTCCATGGCTTTGATCCCTACAATTTTAATATTGTCTTTTTATCATTTACTTTTTATTATTTTAAAATGTAAACAAACAATATATCTGCAAACTTGATTAAAATATGTAAAATTCCTTTAATCAGATGTAAATTGAGATGACTTACATAAGCACAATAGTGGACAACCTAGACTTTGTGAAGCTCAAAATTTTGAGGGTGTAGCCAAAACAAGGTTATAATCCGAAGGTATAGGCTTGAACACATCCTTGAAGAACATGTTCAGAAAGTCCTTCAACATATAAAATTACCCAAAAACATTAAAATCTCAGTCATGTAAAATATCAAGAAGACCCCTAACTTCATTCACATAAAGGCCAAATACATCACTGGCCCCCTGAATTTGTCTCTAATCGCCCCTCGCCCCTCTGAACTTTCAAAAGTTCCTCTCGCCCTCCTAAACTTGTTTAAAGCTCCTCTTGCACCCCTGAACTTGTCAAATTACACCTCATGACCCCTTTCGGCTGACGTTGCATTGACTTTTCAAGCATTGCCAAATCACATGCCACATCAACCGAAATGGGTCATGAGCTACACTTTGAACAAGTCCAGGGGCGCAAGAGGAACTTTTAAAAGTTCCTGATGCATTAAGCCTTCACATAAATGAAACTAAACTCCAAATATATAGATTACATAGATAAATATTTGGGATAAAAGTACCTGTTCAGCTAGGAGGGGTTTCTTTGCAAGATTCCAAGAGATTTGAATAGGTAGAAAGATTAGGCTCAAAAACAAACATGCCTGAATTGAATTATGGAGGTGGAGGACTAGACCCCATTTCATTTGGCCATTTTACTGTTTCTGGTGATTGTTGGCAGTACCCTATTTTATACTGTTCTGAAAGTTTCCAAGTCTTCTCGCAACAGCAATCCATTACTCCATATACATACCCTTTTTCTAATTCAAATAGATGGTCAATATTCTCATATACTTGAATATCTCCATCTAGGAATATCATTTTCTCATACTCCACCAACTGCAATCATTTTAAACAATTCCCAAATTCATTATATCCTATTCTTTCATTTCAAAAATTTGGCGATAGAAATTAGTCTGAACTATAGTTACAACTTGATGGAATCTCGCATATTAATGCTTTATCCAGACCTAATCTAGCCCGCATAAATAATACGTAGGCTTGGATTGGGTTGGGTTTGCGTTTGGAATATCATTCCAAACTTGATCGGTCCATCAAATAAATTAAATGTTAATTTTTTTAGTAAAATTCTATTAAAATAAAAATTGTGACTATATACAACACATACACATTAAGAATAAAATAATTGTTTTTCTTCCGTGCAATCAAAATTGAATTATCAAAATACAATGGTAAACTATCATCACGTAACTATAAATTAAGATAAAATCACGCTTTAATATTATGTAATATTTATAATTTGTGAACTATATAAATATTTTATGTATAATCGGGGCGCTAAACATTAATTTGCGGATAATATTTGGAGGCTCTTAAAAAAATATCTATTTTCGTAAAATAATTTAGGCCAAAATAAAATATTTTCATTTTTATGTTGCCCTCCTTCCACATGCATTCTGCATGATTTTTTTTTCTTTCTTTTCCATTTATTTTTTCGACACGTCGCTTTAGAGTTTTTTATTCGTCTCTTTTTTATCTTCGAAACGACATCCACTGTGACTTTTTCAAACTTTTTCAACTGATAGACAGGTGGTAAATGTCTGGTAAACATATTATAAAAGTCTTGTAGACATGTGGTAGATGTGTGGAATCTATTTTTTTCATTAGCCTTTTTTCTCTTCCGATCTACTGCGCTTTCTCTCTATCAAATCTTGCTTTCTTTTCTCAATCTGAAAATAGTATCTCGATTCTCTTCTCTTCTTGTTATTTGTTTGATTTTCGTCACTAGTTTATCATTGTTTAGCTAGTAGTTTGATTCCAAGATTTGCACAAACTAACATAATGATTCCTTAAAAAAATCATCAAAAACTAGTGTCCACCAGATGTCTATCAGACTTCTATCACATGCCTATTGGACATCTATCAGATATCTACTGGTTCAAAAAATTCGAAAGTGTCACAGTGGATATTGTTTCAAAGATAAAACAAAAAATTCTAGAGCGGCATGTCAAAAAAATAAACGGATTGAGAGATAAATGAAAAATAAGAAAAAAAATCAAAAGAATAAGGGGAGAAACAAGTAACGGAACGTTTATTTGTAAATAATTTGACTTTATGGTGAATTTATAAATAGTTTACTAAGTTTAACTATTCTTGATAGTTTACCTAATATTTAAGTTATATCTAGGCAAGAAATCGAACATATATTAAAATCTATTTGTTCAACCTTGAGAGAACATTTTCAACAATTCAATTTCGAATGGCTAGTATTTGATACACAATTCCTTATATCTTTTTAACTTTAGACTACAGTTAACACATAGAGAATTCTAATCCCTCTTGAACATATTCAGTTCGAGTAGGGACGCCAACGAATCGAACTATGATCAAATTTATTTAAGCCCGACTTAACTTAAAAATAAAATAATTGAGCTCGACTCAACTTAAAGTTCGTCGAAGTTAAAATATTTTAGCTCAATTCGAGCTTACGAGCCAAACAAGCATTATATATTCGCTTAATTTCTCAACTATTATTTTCTAAATACACTTTTCTTTCCAAACTAAAATTCAATACATCTATGTGATATGCAATAAGAATTTTACAACTTTTTTAATTAAGAATATTAAAAATTAAAACAAACCGACCATGTTTATATATATATATAACAAATATACTATAAGTAATTAAAAAATTATACGAGCATGTTCGAGACTTTTTAAAAATTCGGCTTGACTCGGTAATATCTCGATCAAACCGAGCTTTGGTAGAGCATTGATTGAGCCGATCTCAAACTGTTTGCGAACAACTCAACTCAATTGCAACCCATAGTCCGAGCATCGAATCAAGGTAAACTACGTATAAAAAGAGTGAAATTATAAGAATGAATAAACAATATTCAGTACCTGCCAAACACGCAGCTTGGAGTAGTTGATAACATAATAAGCCATAGCAAACCGACTATGATTAGGAGGCGGGTAAACCGGCTCAATCTGCCGGACAATACATCCCTGAGATTCAAGAATCCGGCAATGCTCCACCGGTACATCGGGCAAAACAGCTACTACAAGTGGGTAACCCGATTTAACCTTCCTTAAACCTTTGGCCAAACACACAACTCCCTTGATATAATCACCATTGCCGGCCAATAATGTAACATATGCCCTGGTTTTTGTAGTCTCGGACTCCATTGGTGCATTTGCAGACATGACTGGGAAACTGGAATAGGTAATTAAGGGGATGAGGATGGAATATTTAAGTTTAATTTTGTCAGGTGTGATTGGTCTAGGTACATGCTTCTCTATATATTCATGGCAAGTGTCAGTATTATAACAAATTGGTATTTGACAGTAGTATTGCCAGCGGATTTGGATTCTCTAAAGTTGAGAAATAGTAAAATTATACATTTCAATTCATCTCAATTGTTCATTGAGTTTTAATGGTTGAAATTGAGTTTTAGTGGTTTGTGGGAGTCCATTAAAACTCAATGGATGGCTGAAATTGACTGGAATGTTATACAATTTTACCATTTTCTAACTTTAGAGAATGTAAATCCATTATCAAATTAAGGTCCATTTGGTTAAAACTTACGGATTAGGATTCTCTAAAGTTAAAAAATAATTTTAGATAATATTTAAGGAATATCCAAACATTCATCACATTTTGAATGGTTAAGATTGATTACACAACTCCTAATAAAATTCTTCTCTCACTTCTTTTCTCTTTATCTCTCTCTAACTTTACTCCAAAAATTTTTTAAAAAATTTTTTTCCTTAACTTTAATACTTTGCCCTTGGTCTTGTTATTTGTTGTTGTCTGAAAACAAAATAAGAAACAAATTTGCATTTACAATTTTCATGTTCAAAATAGAAGAATATGAAATAGATATCACTTGTATGCTAAAGGTCCAGATAATCTCTGAATAACTGAAAATAATCGAGTTTTCACGACTTCTGAACCATTAAAAAATAGATAACGAACTCGTTAAAGAAATCCCGAAGACAAAGTATAGGAGAGAAAATGAATTTTCCATCAATTGAAATTCTTTCCAACCAAATTTTTTTGCGAGAAAATTGATAAAAAAATATCTTATTTTATTCTTGTGAAAATAAGTTATTTAAATTATATCCTTAACTGATTCAGTCAAATCCTTTAACTTATTTAATTTTTAATTAAGTCTTTTTATTTCCTTTTTTTTTAAGAAAAAAATTTACGGAAATGCACTTATATTAAGGGCTTGTTTGATTTGTGGAAATCCTATTCCGTAGAATAGAATTAGAATTGAACTGAAAAATATCAAATGTAGTACAGTATATGTCTAGAATCCATAAACGTACGGAAAAACTTTTCTTAGTTTATATACATTTTAAGGAAAAGTTATTCGTTTGTTTAAAAAAGGAATAGCTTTTCTATAAGGGCTTGTTTGGTTTGTGGAAATCCTATTCCGTGGAATAGAAATAGAAATGTATAAGACGGTGTTTCTCCAAATTTATGGGGTATTTCTCTAAACTTTTTTTGAAGTCAAAGGCTCCTTATAAAGAGAAATGTAAAAAGTAGCCGTGAGCTACTTTTTACTTTTCTCCTTATAAGAAGTTATGAAATTAAAAAAAGAGAGAAACACTTCAACTTATAAGTTAAAATCTTCTTATAAGTCATCATTTAAGTAATAAGTAAAAGTTATAAGTTTGGAGGAACACCCCCTTATACTTATTGACTTTTAACTTAAAATAAGTAGAAGTTAAAAGTAGCTCCTCCTTATTTTTATAATTTTAACTTATAAGATAAAATTAAGATAAGAGAAACACTTTTTAAGAGTTCTAATAAGTTAAAAACTCCTTATAAAAAATTTTTAACTTAGGAGAAACACCTCCTAAATTCGATCCATAAAATATCATGCTTTTATGGATTCGAGTTCCGGCTACACTTTATAATAAACGTGTCCAAATCCAACCCGGCCCATTTAAGCGAACTCGAGTGACACGATGGATAGCCGGGTCGTGAACATGTCTGTTTGCAGCGGATGCTCTCACTCTTCTAGCTCCCGCCATTTTGAGCCTTCTCCCTCTCCATTAATGATCAATTCACACTTTCTTCTCAATTCATTAGGGTTTCCTTTCCTTTCCTTCACTTCAATTTCCTTCTCTTCACATCCCAATTTTCACTCACCATGTCTCCCCATTTCAACAAAGGCGACCAAGTTGAGGTTGTGAAACAAGTTAATGGCATCAACACTCTCACTTACTTCTCCGCCACCATTCTCGGCTCCCCTTCCAACCGCAACAGGAAAATCCTAATTGAGTATAGCTTCCCGATTTGCGATTCCGACTCCGGTAAACCTTTCAGGGAATCGGTTGATATTGCCTGCTTAAGGCCGATGCCTCCCCTTCAGGTTAGTGAGGGTTTCGAAATGGGGGATAGTGTCGATGTTTTTTGCGATAATGGGTGGCAGAAGGGGACTGTCAAGGACCTGCTTGGGAATTCCAAATATGTTGTTGAATTCGATGGGAAAGGCATTGGAATTGTGGCTGTACAGTGTAATTTAAGGTTTCATCGTGAGTGGGATGATGGCTCTTGGATTCCACCCTTTATTCAATGTGTAAGTCTGTGCCCTAATGTTTTCTGCTTATTGTGACTTGGTTTTTTGATTGATTGCGGGTTTGAATTAGTTGATTTGGTTTATCTGTTAATGAAGCCTTGTTTGTTTTGAATTTCTATGGTTCTGTTGATTTGTTATGTGTTTTATGGTATTGCATTTTGATTGATTGTTGTTTAGAATTAGCTCATTTGTTTTATTCGATAATTAAGCATGGTTTATTGTCGATGGTGGCATTGATTTGCTGTGTGTTTCAGTGTTCCATTTGTAATTGCATTTTGAATTTGCCAAATGCAACCCAGTCCCCTAAACTTGGCAAAAGTTCCAGTCACCTCCTTAATTTAGGAAAAATTGCACATGTTTGCCCCCATGTTAGTTTCTGGTTGTTGGAGATCAAAAAATTACGAAAATGACACATTTAAAAAATCAAACCAACCAGAAGCTGACACATGGCATTGAGGGCAAATTGGTGCACTTTTGCCAAGTTTAAGGGGTTAATTGAAACTTTTGAAATTTGACATCCGGCCGTGCCAGCCTCATTGATTTTGAACTTGTTTTGTTTGGTTTGTTACTTTTACCATTTACTATTTTGCTTGGCTAATGACATCTAGAATTGCAGAAAACTTCTAACAAGAATGCGAAACCCAGAAAACCGAGAGTAAAGATAAAGCGCAGGAAAATGAAGTTAGAGTTGGATCCATTATTTAAAACGGGGACTAGAGTAGAAGTGAGAAGTGATGAAGAAGGGTATGTAGGTGCCTGGTATGATGCTACTGTTGTTGGAATCATAGGAACAGATAACTACATGATTGAATACATAAACTTACTTACAAATGATGGTAACTCTTTTGTAAGAGAAATGGTTACTCATAACAGCATTAGACCTTGTCCACCCTTATTTCAATCAGAGCTCGATTTTGAACAATTTGAGTATGTCGATGTTTGGTTCAATGACGGTTGGTGGGAGGGTGTTGTTTTACAAGTGCTCAATGGGCCTAAATCTAGTTATGTAGTTTATTTCAGCTCAACTAATGAAACTATGGAGTTTCCACATTCCTTGTTAAGGCATCACCATGAATGGAGTAATGGAGAATGGAAAAAGAAGGTATATTCTCTATTGCTTTACTTATAACTGTGAACATTGGAGTTCATCCAATTGCAGCCATGATTCTTGACTTTATATTGTTCATAAAGGAAGTTGTCTTCTAAGTCTTGTTATTATATTTTGGCTAATTACATCTTTACCCGCCCGAACTTTGCCCGAATGGCCTCTTGCCCACTGAACTTGGCCAAAGTGCATTAGTTCGCCTTCTTAATGCCACGTGTCAGCTTCTGATTGGAGAGAGAAAAAATTAGGAAAATGACATCTTACCAATCATAAATTGACACGTGGCATTCAAGGAGCAAACTGGTGCACTTTTGTTAAATTCAGGGGGTAATAGGCCATTTGGGCCACGTTCAGCCGGGCAAAAATGTGTTTGGCCTTATAGTTCTATGTTTCTGGTTTGGTTTTGGATTCAATATCTTAAAATGTGTCGAGCAGGAGAAGTTGGAGCAAACCAAGAGTAATAACAATGTAAGTGAAATGTTCAGAATAGGAACAAAAGTGGAAGTAAAAAGTGATGAGGTCGGTTTCGAGGGTGCCTGGTTCGGGGCTACCGTTGTTGATCTAATGAAGAGTGGCAAATTTTTAATACAATATGACGATATTTTAACGGAAGATGGAACTGAAAATCTGAAAGAAGAGGCGAAGGCTTTAGATGTGAGACCTACTCCACCTTCTCTGCAACATTTACATCCTTTTAAACTGTTTGAAATGGTGGATGCTTGGTATAATGATGGATGGTGGGTTGGCCATATAAGCAAAGTTTATAGGAACTCCAGGTACATTGTACGCTTCAAAAGTGGAGAGGTATTGGAGTTTAAACACTGTAAATTGAGGCCTAACCAGGAGTTTATTGATGGAAATTGGGTCATTGCTTCAGTGGTATGATTACCAATGATACAGATTTTAAAGGTTGAATGTATCGTTGGCTCCTTCAACTTGTCACATTCCACCTACTGCCCCCTTAACTTTGAAAAGATCCTTGTAGCTCTCTCAACTTTCAAAAAGTGCGTCAATTTGCCCCAGTTAATGCCACATGTCAACTCTTGTTTGGTTTGACTTTTCAAATATGTCATTTTTCTGATTTCTCACTCTCCCGTCAGAAGCTGTCACATGACATTTTGGGAACAAATTGGTGCACTTTTTGAAAGTTAAGAATTTTTCGAGGATTTTTTCAAAATCCAGGGCCTTGGGTGGGATGAGGCAAGTTGAATTAGACACTCATGCATTAAGCCATTTTTAAATCCCTCTAGTTATCTATTCAATGTTTACTGCATTGTTTACCCCTTGTCTTGGTTTCATTATTTCTCTTTTGATTGCAGGCCGGCAGCCAGGATTCCTGAACGTGATAAATTCATTCTAGAACTGGATTTTTTGCTGAGAAGATTTATACAGATTCTAATTGTAGAGCTATTATGAGTTATCCTTTTCCCAAACAAAATCTCAAATACTTAATTTTTTGCACTAGTGATACTAATTTATGTAATTAATAGATAGAATTAGGTTTCTCAAGCAATGAACTTCTCCTGCTTGAACAGATTATTTCAGCTTAATATGGAATTCTGCATTATTATATAATTTAATATATCCACTGTCAAGCTGGTCTTATTGGTCTGAGACATAAGTGATGATTTTGCCTTTTATTTGTTATTGCGAAACAGTTGAATCATGAATTAGGATTCTCTGAACTAACTTTTTTTTTTTTTATAATATTTACAAGTATCTTCACTGAGATAATTTTATTCGGGGTTTAGTAATAGTTAAGGCTCCTCACCCCTCTTAACAAGTGTATTTAGTGGGATTTGAACCTTGTTCTCTTCCAACTTGCTCAGCCTACTTAGTCAATTGAGATACACCTTGTTGGTATTCTCTAAACTAACTTTAGAGGGTCAGTTTGATATTTTTGTAAGCTACTGTAAAAATAAGTTGCTCTCACAAACTTTAAATAAAATTATATATTTTGGCTTTAAACAACACGATTTGATCCTTCGTACTAATTAATTAATTATTTTTATCAAAATAAAATTTGCTACTAATAAAGGCTTAAAAATAGAGCTTTTAAAAAAAGCCGGTGAAAATAATTTAACCAAACTGGCCCAAAGTAAAGTTAAAGAGATGTAGTGGGAGGGAGTGAGTAATTTTTTTGGATAAACTTTAAAAAAGTATCTTGTGATTTCACTCATTTGCAAAACGGAGTCCAAAGATTTTTATTTTTTTTGTAAAATGAGGTATGTGGTTTCAAAAAATTTGTAAAAGGAGCCTACGGCTTCAAAATAGTAATTTTACACTGAATATTTTAAATAATTCAATATTATAATAATTTAACCTTATTATTTAAAGATTATATATCAGAATTTATTTTTTATGATTTTTTAAAGTTTGTATCATAATTTAATTAAAAAAATATTTGCACTATTCAAAAAATTTTAAAATTTCACTTATGTGCATTGTATTTTTAGTAACCATCACACAAAAATTTAAATAAAAACGAATAAGATTACCCATTTTTGTGACATAATTTAATATTGAGGCTCCTTTATTTATAAATTTTTTGAAACCACAGACCTCGTTTCGGCAAAAAAAATTCTTCAGACCCGATTTTATAAATGAGTAAAATCACAAGTTACTTTTTTTAAATTTACCCTAACTTTTTGTAAGAAAGTGTATATCAAATCTGAACTTTGAAGGGCTAGATTTCAACTTTAGAGAATTGTTATCTGTAAATCATTATTATCAACAAGCTTAGCTATTATCTCTAATATGCGTGAGTGCTTGGATTTGCACAAGAAATTATAAAAAAAAAAGGTATATTTTAAGGCAAACCACGTAGAAAGCATATTCTTATTTTCTACTCTTCCTTTACGTGATTAAATTGGATTATTTAATCCTTGCATAAACACAATACACATGAAAAAAAACTATACAATCATACAATCTTTACAATATTTTAATTATTGAACATTATTTACCCACAATAAGAATCAACATAGCTTTGAGTATTTTGAATTGGCTTTTGGTGCAACCATATTTGGCTGCAATTTTTCAACTGCGGTTTTTAGGATTCGAACACGAGACTGAGACCGGGATTCTTTACCGTTTGATCATATTCCTTAGCTTCAAACTCGAAAACCGAGAAAGGAAAGGATTTAGACAAACCTGAAGGTGTCTTGAAAGTAATAGAAGCAGCACAAGAATTATTATAATCCTTAACATGAATCTCACTCAATGTAATCCAAATCAAGAACTCTTTAGCCTTAACACCAGTCAAGTTCTTGATCTTGTTATGCTCGAAATAGGCTGTGACTATTGTGTCGAAACATATGACTATGTTTTCGAACTTGTGATAATCTCTCTGCTTCTTGTGCTTGAGCCAACCGAACCCTGTATCTTTCACGTAACCATATTCTTCTATCTCCTCGAGTTTCAACAGGCCACTGGGTAGGCCGATTTGTGTCAGTAACCGCATGAACTTCTCTCTGCAAGCCTCGTCTCCATAGTAGACTTCAGCTTTGGACTTCACGTTGGGTTTGACCGTGGAAACTTGACCTTTGTTGTTGCTTTGTGTTTGAATGAAGTTTCGTATAGAGGTAGGGGATGAAAGGGTGGGGTGATACATGTTTGATGCTAATTAATGAAGAAAGAAAGAATGGAAAATGTTGTGAATGTGTTGTGTTGTTTTATGTCTAAAGGCAAAGTTAGGATTAGAGGGAGAGAATGTTACCATTTTGGATTCTTTGGGTTATTATTGTAGGGGAACCTTCGAATATTAATTGGTATACGAGTGTTTGATGCTTTAGCATAAATAATTAACTATATAAAAATGGTTCTATGCTTTGGCACCCTTTAAGCTTCACGGCTTTAAAAATGCTAAAGCATTAAGGGTCATATTCATACAAGTTCAGTAGATCATTCGAGAGCGATGTGGATTCATTCCTAACATACCCTCTCATCGTGATATTGATAACGTGTTATAAACAGCTTGAACGATATTATCCGCTTTGGCGCCATTTACGACCAACCCCGCGGCTTTAAAACGCGTCATTTAAGTTAAAGCCTTCAAGGCCCTATTTATATACAAACTTAGAGCAATGTGTGATTCATTCTTAACAGTTTTATGTGGATATACCTTGCAGATCAAATTTACTACTGATTAAATAGTAATGAAAGGTAAAGCAACTACGACCTTTTAAAAAATAAAGTATTAAAAAATAAAGTATCCATGAATTGCATATAAAAAACATCGAGGTCCTTGATTCATGAACTTAACACTTTTAATCCTCCATTAATCACTTGTATTCGAACGCATTAAGTTCTTAGTTTTAGGAGAGTCAAAATAGAACACGTTTTAAATCGGAACTTCTTGAACTTGTCCCTAAACACCCATTTACCCTCTGAACTTTTAAAAGTTCCAAATAATCCCTTAAACTTGCAAAATAGTTCCAAATAACCCCCTAAACTTGCAAAAAGTGAACCGTGTTGCCCCTTAAATGCCACGTGTCAGATTTTGGTTGGTTTGACTTTTCAAAGATGTCATTTTTTCTCTTCAATCAAAAGCCGACACGTGGCATTGAGGGGGCAAAGTGGTTCACTTTTTACAAGTTCAAGGGGTTATTTGAAACTTTTTGCAAGTTCAGGGGTCATTGGAAACTTTTAAAAATTCAGGGGGCAAATAGGTGTTTAAAAATAAATTCAATGGATTATTGATGTATTAGGCCAAATTTTAACCATTCCATAACAGCTTTTCATGTGCATAGAATAATCTCGTTTTGAATAGTAAAAGATGCACTTTTAGATGCATATAATGATATAGACACGTTACTCTTTTAACTAGGTTCAATCTTCATAACTAATATTTTTTAGTAACTATTGGCTAACTATGCCATTACAATTCATCCGTCCTGTTTTCTTAAGTTATATTTCATCCAGTTCCATTAAGTTTCAGTGCATACATCACTGTAAATATTAATTATTAATATCTGTAATCATGAATAATAATATTTATTATTATAGAAAAAAATAATTTAATTATCATGATAATGATACATGATATATAATATAAATAGCATTTAATTGATAATGATATATCACTAATTATAAAAGTAACCAAATTTTAGTAATTAATATTAAAAATTAATAAAAATAACTAATAAAAATATTAAAATAAAAATATGGGGTTCACAATTATTGTCATTATTATAATTATTATTATTTAATCTATTAATTTTATGCTTCATTTTTTATTTATAAAAAATAAAAATAAAATATTATTATTTTTAAAGATATATTATTTATATAAGCTGTGGTTACTTTATTTTTTATAAAGTAAATATTACTTTTTCTTCTTATCATCATTAGATCAAATATCATTAACTCATTCAATGATAACAGAAGTAACGTAATGTTACTTCAAGTAACTATACTAAAATATCCCTAAATTATTTTAAATAATTGTGTTTTGGTGCTTCCCACAAAAACGAACATGTAAAATGTAATTATCCCCATATTCTTTTTTAAAATATTTAAATATCTTCGTTGACATAATTTTATTCGGTCGATAAACTATAATTACCCCGCACATCTCTCAGATATGGGAGAACCCACTGGAAAGCCCAGCCCATTTTATGATATCAGGGGCAAATGGATCATTAACCGATATCAAGTGGCATATTCTGTGTGTAGACTTTCTTCTCCCCCGATTCTCTCCCATTTTTTCATTTCTCGTTTCACCTTCTTCGCCCAATCCAATACCCACAATCTATTCTTCTTCCTTGCCAGATCTCGTTTTCATTTTTGGATTATCGAATAATATGTTTCTCCTGGAAAAAAACGCCAACTCCTTGTAAATCCACACGAAATTAACCCTTATTATTTCAAAATCGTTTCAATTGGTAATCTCCGTATCGAGAAGCCCGATCAGTCAAATTGATTTTATTCCCGCTGCCCTCATGAAATCCCCCTCTGGTAAGAAAGTTCTGGAGCAATTGGTGACTGAGCTTTTCAATTTTTTGTTAATTTGGGGAATCATATAGGATGTTTTTAAGAGATGGAATTTTACCTGATGAAGTTGTTCTTCAAATTCTAGCTAGATTGCCTGTTAAATCGCTGTTTAGAGCCAAAACTGTTTGTAAACTTTGGCTTAGGTTAACATCGGATAAGTATTTTATCCAACTCTACAATGAATTAGCTGTTAAGAACCCGACCGTGTTGGTGGAGGTTTCGTATTCGTCCGAGTTTAAATCTGGCTTAGTGTGTATTGATCATTTGAGGGGTGTTTCTGAGTTGTCCTTGGATTTTTTGAAGGACAGAGTGAAAGTTAGGGCTTCCTGTAATGGCTTGTTGTGTTGCTCTAGCATCCCTGATAAGGGTGTTTACTATGTTTGCAATCCTATGACCAGAGAATTCCGGTTGCTTCCCCGGAGCAGGGAGAGACCGGTGACTCGGTTTTATCCTGATGGTGAAGCTACTCTTGTTGGTTTATCTTGCAACTTGTCGAAGCAGAAGTTTAATGTTGTTTTGGCAGGTCATCATAGAACCTTCGGTCATAGACCAGATGGGACTTTTATATGCCTAGTATTTGATTCGGATTCGAATAAATGGAGTAAGTTGGTTTCGTTTCAGGACGAAATGTTTACTCACATGAATAGGAATCAGGTTGTTTTTGTCAATGGTGCACTTCATTGGTTAACTGTTAGTTGTTCGTCTATACTTGCGCTAGACCTTGATTGTTATGTTTGGAGGAAATTATCATTGCCAGAGGAAGTGGGTAGCGGGGCGGGGAATAGAGTTTACTTGTTGGAGTTGGATGGTTGTTTGTCTGTTGTACAGATTTCGGATGCTTGGATGAAAATCTGGGTGATGAAGGACTATGAGGGTGAATATTGGGTCGTAGAAGATAGGATTAGCTTGAGATGCATTAGGGAAATGGTGCCAGGTATTTTCCCGATTAGTCAGAGTGGTGAGTGTGTGCTGTTGGCTACACATAAACAGGTTTTGGCGTACAATAAGACGAGCCGGGTTTGGAAGGAGATGTATTCTGTGATGAATGGCTCTACATTGCCATTGTGGTTCTCGGCACATTCATTTCGAAGCACGATTTTCTCCTGTAACTAATTGGTGTGCGGATTTGACAATGTTTTTGTACAGATGTTTGTTATGACTTTTGCTTTGATATTTGATGATTCGATGAATCGACCACAATGAACTATTGGCTAGAAAACATGCGAATGCAGCCGCAGGAATTTTTACTCTTATGATTCTGTGTGAATATTGCTTTTTTGTGTATTATGTTTCATTTGATGTGGTATATGGTGTTTATAGTATCATTTTATTATAGCCAAACACATACATTGCCCCCCGGAACTTGGCCTGCCCCTGGCTACCCTGAACTTTCAAGTGTAGCGATTTGCCCTTTAAAGTTGACAAAATTAATACAGTTTGCCTCGTCGATGCCACGTGTTAGCTATATATTGGATCGAGAAAATCAGAAAAATGGCATCTTTGAAAAGTCAAAACAATCAGAAGCTGACACGTGGTATTGAGGGGTAAAATGTATCAGTTTTGCCAATGCCAACTTCAGGGGGGCAAAGTGTCACAATTAAAAGTTGAAGGTGGCAAAAGGTGGTTAGAGCCAACTTTAGGGGCTCTATATGTATTAGGCCATAGAATAGAAATAGTAATGTATGAAAAAATATTAAATATGACACATTTATGCATCTAGAATCCGTCGACGGACGGAAAAGCTATATCTAGTTTATATAATCTCATGGAAAAGCTATTCCTTTTTTAAATAAAGGAATAGCTAAAAACCTTTCTGTACATTGACGGATCCTAGACATATACTCTATTATATTTGACATCTTTCTATTTATTTTTATTTCTATTTCACGAAATAGGATTTCAGCGAAGCAAACGCTATCATATCACGATATCGTTTTTGTTTGGATGGTGTTAACAGTGTTGAAATAATAAACCAGGTTAGAATATCTATCTACAATCTGGTTTTAGGATGCAAGGAATATGTTTTCATGTCATATATTTTGGGTAAATACTTAAAATATTTATTTCCATGATTGATGAATACAATTATACTTACATTGCATAATCCTATATTCCAATTTTTAATCCGTATCTTATATGATTGGATATATTTTATCTGACGTTATCAATGCATGGCCAAGCTAGCTTTTAAGCATTTTTAATTTGTAAGCACTACGCTCATATGTTTAAGTTACTTATATTTCAACATAGATCAATTTATAGTGGTAAAGGCTTCGTCTAATAATTGAATTTTGAAGCTGTGATCCTAGAGATCGTAGGTTCGAATTCACACTCAGGTGAAGTGGGATAAGATTTTCATTTATTATTATTGTAAGCCCATATGAGATAAATTAAAAAAAGTCAATACGAATTTATAATTTACAATTAATGCGTCGGCTTTTGTTGTTTCAATTGTATGTTTTTTTTTATTGTTTAACAATTTAAAAAAAGCACCCTCTTTATATATTCAATTTTTTAAATTACTTTATTTGAGCTTACATTAAATAAAAAGAAAGATCTCCTATCTATTTTAAATGTGACTCAAACTTAAAACTTTTAAATATCACAGCTTTAGTGTTAACTATTAGACCGACACCTTAATGGACTCTTGGTATATTCAATTAATAATACTGAATTCCTAGTCTTTCATTAATCAATTGTTTCCTAACCCAACCTACGAAAATTAACCTACTCAAAATTAGCATTAAAAGGATTGTTCGGTGTGATAGCTGAACATCAATTACTGCCTTAAAATTTGGTTGATTATTAATAAAATTATAATACTAGCAAACATTTCAGCCTAGTGATTATGATCGCTATATATTTTACTTTCAAGTCATATTTGGAGATTTTCTTTATATTTAAAAGTATAAGTGCAATTGCGTAAATTTTTTTTAAAAAATAGCATGAAAATCAAATTAATTAGTCAGCCTAAATTCGATAAAAAAAATTAAGGCTAATCTTGTCGATTTTCAATGAATTTTAACTAAATTTAAAATTCAGACAACAAATGGTTAAGCTAGTTGGTTCAACTGATTCTAATTCGATCGAGTCGGTAAAGTTTTGTTTAATATGCATATTTTTTAGAAAATATTTTCAAATTCATGCTAATCATGGAATTATAGTATCAATTTATTTTAGTAAAAAAAAGAGTATCAATTTATTTCTATATTTTCAAGATTTTTCTGCCATTTTTAATATAATTGCATTTTCATTTAATTATTAATTTTACATTACCATAACAAAACTTGCTATCATTATTATTATGATTGCGTTACCTTATTAAATTAATTAAATGGATTTGCATTACAATGACAAAACAAATTGATAAATAATTAAGAGTTTGCTTCCCTTTAAACTAACTAAGAGGTTATTATCTATTGTTTGGATTTTCATAAATTATTTAAATAATAGTTTCTAATATTATCTAATTAATGAATAATTAGAGCATATTTATTGATTTGTCTATTTTAATAATAATCTTTACACATAACCAAAAATAGATAATTAAATAAAAAAATAACTCTACACTATCTCTTTTATTTTCTCTTTCCTATATGATATGGCACCATAAATGTTGAACATTATCTATTTAATCTTCTACATGTAAAAATCAAATAGAAAGTCAAGTCATCAAATGTTAAAAGCCATGTCAATGCTACGTGTCAGCTTCTGATTGGAGAGAAAAAATTAAAAAAATGGCATCTTTGAAAAGTCAAAACAACCAGAAGCTGACACGTGGCATTAAGGGGCGTAAAATATATCAGTTTTGTCAACTTCAGACGGCAAAGTGTCAAAATTAAAAGTTAAGGGTGGCCAAATGTGGTTAGAGCCATTTTAGGACGCTCCATATGTATTAGGCCTTATATTATACTAGATAGTTTCATTGAAAAAAGATGGTTTGATTTTTCAAACTGACTTGTAAGTCCTTTTTTAAGAGAATTCATGGGCCTCGAGAGTGTTGGGCTCGATAGCTTGAGTGAGCATATAAGTGAGGTTAAGCTCATCTAACACAAAAACTAATTGGCTTGTGTTAAGACTCAATTTACACCACTTATATACCGCTCATCATTCTCCTTTATTTCCCATTTGGGATAACCAACACTCCCCCTCAAGTGCAACTGGATCTAGACCAGTTGCCACATGCCGACATCCTTTAGCCTATCATCTCCGAGGCTCAAGGTCAACACCGGATCTAGCCTTTCTCTGCTAGCCAAACTCCATCAGGATTTTAAACACGAACCCAGGATCACTGGCTGTCAGGCCTTCTTCTGCTTCGATACCATATAGAGAATCTATGGGCCTGGAGAGTGTTGGACTTGATAGCTTGAGTGAACATACAAATGGAATTGAGCCAATCTAACACAAAACTATGTAGAGAATCCATGGGTCTTAAGAGTGCTGGGCTTGATAGCTTGAATGAGCATATAAGTTGGGTTGAGCCCTTCTAACAAAAAAATCAATTGGTTTGTGTTATAACCATGGTTTTGAAAACCGGACCGGACCGGCCGATCGGATCGGGTTCAATCGGAACCGATGCCTGGTCCGGTCTGGTCCGATTTGACTGGATTCTTGACATAGTCAAGAATCGGTCAACGATCGATTGAACCGACCGGTTTGATCGAGAACCGACCGGTTCAACCGATGATCGGTTTCTAATTCTCTTAAATCATGTTTTTTTAAAAATTACTAGTGGTGGGAATTGAACACAAAACCTTCAACATATATTTCAATACATGCTCTACCAACTGAGCTACCACACAGAAGTGGTAACATTTTGTCCTTATATACTTTTATATTATATATTAATAATTTTTAAATTATTTTAATAATATTTTATTAAAAAAAATCATAATAAATATTTTTTTATTTCATATACTACACATTTTATTAAATTTAAAATATTTCTTTCAATAACAGCTTTGAATGTTTTTCATAACGAAATAACATATAAATTTTTTAAATAACGTTACTCTAAGTTTTTTTGATTAAATTTATATTAAATAGATATATAATTTTTTTATTTTACATATTGTGTACAAATTTTAATTCTTTTAATGCATAATTTTTATATATCATAAATCAAATTTATTAACTTTTTTTTATCCAATCTATACAATATAGAATTCGGTTTGAATTCTTTTATTAGATTATATTAGTTATTATCTTGTATTTTATTTTTATTTAAAATATTACTTTAAATTATAGAATATTTTATTTAATATTATTAATTTTTATATGAGTATAACTTATATTACATGTTTAATATCAAATTATATAAAATATTTAGTATTTTTTCATATTTTAAAAAAATCCGGCTCGACCACCGATTTAATCCGGTTAAACTTTAAATCCATAAATCACTGCCTTCATCGGTTTGATGGCCGATCCGATTATGAAAACCATAGTTATAACTCAATCTACACTACTTATATATACTACTCATCATTCTCCTTTATTTCTCATGTGAGATAATCAACGTATCCACCACTTTTTATATTCCTATATATAAGTATGGATTCTGTTTTTTAATAGATGTTAACAGTGTTAAAATAATAAACCAGGTTAGAATATCTATCTACAATCTGGTTTTAGGATGCAACGAATATGTTATCATGTCATATATTTTCAAATATTTATTTCCATGATTGATGATTACAATTATACTTTTATTACATGAACCTGTATTCCAATTTTTAATCCGTATCTTATATGATTGGACATATTTTATTTGACTTTATCATGCAGGGTCAAGCTAGCTTTTAAGAATTTTTAATTTATAAATATTATGCTCATATGTTTTAAACATAGTTTGGCATCCTGGATCGGACTGACCGATCCAACCAGAATCGGTTATCAGCTTCTTTACGATTTTAAATCAATTAAAAATTCGGTCATATTTCCATTGAACCAGTTGGTTCAAAAATCGCCTGGTTCAATATGAATCGATTTCACTAGTCAAAATTATAACCTGGTCAAGAGACTTTTTACATGCTCGGTTAGACTTTTCATTAAATATTTTTCATTGGAAATGAAAAAACAATAATAATCGGCTTACTGTTTTCTCTTTTTCATAAATCTTAAACCACATTAATTAAAAGCATTTATCAATAAGGTATAATTTAATTAATTAAGTGAGTTAAATAAGTTGGAGGAGAATAAAATTTAAATTTCATTAAATATATTTATTGAAAGAGATGAGAAGCCTTAGCTATTATTAAACCCCCAATAAAATTATCTCAATAAACATAGTTATAATTATAAAAAAAAGCATTTACATACAAAGTGTAAATGTTAATCTGTATATGTAAATGAATAGTATTATCTTTGGTATTGACGTTCTAATTTTTTTTTATAAAATAGAACAAATTAGTAAAACTTTTAAATTACTGTAAATCAAATTACATTAATTTTTTAAAAAGAATTTTGCCTCATTTAACTTACATAATAATAAAGAAAATGTCATCCCACGCTGGCTGCACGTAGATTCGAGCCCATAATTTTTAAGATCAGCTTTAATATTTAACTACTAAATTAAGCCTTTTCCATTCAAATTACATTTAGTTGTTATCACAAAATTTATATTGAAAGTATTTAACTTATTGTTTTAATTAATTGTAATTTAAATTCTAAATTTTACTAATCTATTTTGTAGATGAATAATTATTCTATACTATAATAAAAATTCATGAACTTCTCTAGTCTCATATATAAAATTTGGTTTAATTCAAACTAAATTCGGTCTAATTTAAAATTAATGACCCTCTTTCTTTAACTTAATCAGTCCAGATCTAAATGCTATAAACTTTTAAATTACTTATATTTTAACTTCAAATAATTTATAATTAATAAGTGGGCTTTTATTATTTCATCTTTATGTCTTTTTTTTAGTTGTTTAATTATTTATAATAAAACACCCTCTTAGTATATTCAAATAAAAATAGTACTCCTAGTCTATCATTAATCAATTATTTCCTAACCCAATCTACGAAAATTAACTTACTCATAAAGAGATAATACACGTACAGATTGGCATTAAAAGTATTGTTAGTTGTTATAACTGAACATTAATTACTGCCTCCAAACTTGGTTGATTATAATAAAATTATAATAGCATGGTTGTGAAAGTCTCAAATATTTTAGCCTAGTCTCTACAAATGGTCCTATCATCACTATATTTCTCACATTCAAGTCACATTTAAGATTGATTGAAGATTTTCTTTATATTTAATAATATAAATAAAATTACGTAATTTTTTTTAAAAATAGCATTGTTGTGGAAATCAAACCGATCGATCGGCCTAGATTTGATTAGAAATGAACGTTAATCTTATCGATTTTCAATAGACTTTAACTAAAGTCAAAATTTGATAAACAAAAGTCTAAATTGGCCGGCTCAATTGATCCTATTTCGACCGAGTCGGTAAAGTTTTGTTTAATATGCATAATCTTTAGAAAATATTTTCAAATTCATGCTAATCATGGAAATAGAGTATCAATTTATTTCTATATTCTCAAGATTTTTGCTGCCATTTTTTAATGAGAGGTCATTATCTAGTTTTTTGGATTTTCTTAAATTATTTAAATAATAGTTTCTAATTTTATCTAATTAATGAATAATTAAGCATTTGTTGCATAAATGTGAACTTTTTTTTTATCTTTCTTATAAAAGTAATTTTATTTAAATTAAACTTTGCTAATCTAAAATCATTGACCATATCCTTTATTACATCATAATGTATCAACTTAAAATTATAAAATATTAATATTAACACAATATATTATCAATTATTGGTGTAATAATATAACTTATATTATATGTTTGACATTAAAATATTAAACATAATAGTGTTTTATAACATATTTAAAAAAATTCAGTTCAATTACTAATTTAATCCAGTCAAACCTTAAATATATGACTCGTTTCCTTCATTCAATTCGACCGGTCCGAATTTTAAAACCATTCTAAACCATAACAAAAATATACTAATAACAAAATTGAAAAGAGATTGGTTAAGCAAAACCGAGATATAGGGTATACTAGACCGGGGCAATATCGAAACCTTGGCCAGCGCAAGATAATCCAAATTAGGGATAATGGTACGGAAACAAACTAATCCAAACACATACAAACCTTGACCATCCATCCATCCTGGGTGATGAACAGCTGCGGTTTTTGTTCAGTTTCTCCTCTTTTTTCCCTTTCACTCTCATCAATTGAATAATTTCCTCCCGATTTCTGTGATACCCATTTCCACTTTCTCTGCTTTTCTCCTGCAATTCGTTTGTTTCTGAATTGGGTTTTTTTAATTCCAAGGAAATACCAGAATGCTATTTTTTTAATCGATCATGCTCTTCTCATTTTAGGGCTTTATCTTGTTTCTCACTCCTCTTCTCTCTCCTTGCTGGTCGCGCCCTAGATCAAGGTATGCTAATTTATGGCTTATTGATTGGATATATTCGTTTCATTGGAGTTGGAATTTGTCAATTTTTTTTCTTCTGGGTCACTTGTTGTGGACAGTTTAGAGCTGGGTTTTCATTGACTTAGGTTGGGGTTTGAGTTATTGCATAAAATATGCAGTTTATTTTCTTAAGCTTTGGATGACTTTGCTAAGGTGATTTGTGGTTTCTGTGTTACCTTATCTGCTAATTAGTCCACTTTTGGCAGTTTCATCTACGTTGTAGGCACTAATTAAATTTAAATTTAATTCGTTTGTTAGTATCCTAGATGAAAGGCTCCTGTTGTGGCTTGTTGATTGAAAAGGTTCTTATTGTTTCTTACATTTTTTTCTTCCCTTGTATGTGGTTTATGGATTCTTCTCATTCAATACCAATAGATCATCATACTTGCTTGTTTCGTTATGGGGAGGGTATGAAGGTTTAATTTGTAGAACAATTAGTGTTTAGAGATTCATACATATGATGATTGATGTTCTTAGTTTCTTACCTAGAAGAACAATTAGTTTATATGTGGCATTGTTTTTATAACGTCTGTAGAGATATCATTTGGATATTATGTTCTTCTCTCCCTTTTCTGTTTCCTTTATATCATTTGGATATTATGTTCTTCTCTCCCTTTTTTGTTTCCTTTTTCTTTGTCATTTAGCTGCCGAAGAGCTGTGTAATCCTGCAGTCTCACACCAATGCTTAATGCTTTTGACTGTTGTCTTTCTAAATTTCTTATAACATTAGAGAATTCAGTAACTTTATTTCAGATGCATTTTACCTATTGATGAGATAAATGTACCAAAACCTTTGAAAAGTTTATCATGCCTTTGTTATTACTGCTTATGTTACCATTTTTCAAGCACAATTACTGTCAGAATAGTGAATAAACCGAATGATGCAGTTATATTTTTAACCTTTTTGAAGTATGCAACTTTGTATCATGAGCTTCTTGTTTCAATGTATGGTATGCATTCGTTTTGCATGTGCATGCCATTGGTATGTGATCCTATTGGCACGGAATTTTTCTGCAATTCTTGTTACTTTTGACACCAATCGTGCTAAATGATTCCATTATTAGTTGTTCACATTATTGGTGAAGTTTAAGATTCTCATATGGGACTATTGTGGCTAGTTGTGCTTGTACAGATGGATTAGCTTGATTTCCTACTAAAAAAGTGCTCCCATACATTATCTAACATGGCTCGTAAGGCTAACCAACAGAAGAATGGGGTGGATCGGCACACAACAAATCACAAGAAAAAGGTTTCAGATTCTGATATGAAAGGGCGGGAAAAAGCCAGTGAGGTCAAGGTCTTTCCACGAGAGGAAATTCCTCTTGGTGATCAGCCAAGCAGTCCTTTTACAGATGATAATAAAGCTAAACAAAGTTTAGCTAAGTTTCACAAAAAGGAAAAGCAAGGGATGAAAGAACAACAGGATATAGGGGGGTCGGTTTCTTCTCGAAACAATTCAAATGATTGCTGTAGTACATTTGTGGAAACTCCTGGTGTAAGAAAAGAAAATGGAACATCACATGGCCAGGACAACAATCCAAATCACGCAAAAGATGGGCTTAAGTACATTGGATTGCATATAAAAAGTATGATTCAAAATGTGGATATTTCAGGCAACGTGAGAAATGTGAGGGCACAAACTTCGTCAATTTTGAAATCAGCAGGTCAATGGCTAGAGAAGCACAGGCCGTTTTTTGTTAGAGTGACAACCAATCTGTATAATGCTCATGGTTATCTTAAAACGAAAGTTAAGTATGCATATCCTGTTGTTTCAAAGTGGCTTGTTCATTTTGGGAACTTAATGCTTCTATTGCTAATGGTTTGGCTGGATTTCACTATTAGAGGCGTTGATTCCTTTTTACGGCTAGGGACAACATCGTTTTTTTCAGTTATATGGTGCAGCATTTTGTCCCTACTTGCAATGGTTGGCATACTCAAGTTTCTAATTGTCCTGGTAAGGCTTCAAAATTCTTAATAAGTTCATTTTTGGTTTTCTTTTACCAAGAAATTTCTTAATGATTATAAAGCCTTCCGTTCTTGGTATGCAGTTAGTGGTTCTACAATATTTATAATAGTTGTGTGCTTTCAGTTAATGCATTGGCTTTGTTGTTAACAGGATCAAGTAATTTGAGTTTAGAGTATAATTACTGTCTGTAACATTAGAAGATGCCTTAGCAGTTGGAACATTGTACTTTTGTGGTTGTCATGCAAAAAATTTCTCATAATTGTTTTGAATGTCAAATTATACAGGCCATAGCAGCCTTCATGGGAGTATTCATTGGTATAATTGTCGGACTTCTTGTAGTCGCCATTTCTGGGGCAGTTTTTCTATGGCTTCATGGAAGCTTCTGGACAACATTATTTGTTATTATAATTGGAGGTAACTTATTCTGTTTAGCAGGCATGTCTCATCTCTTTTAGCATTTTTACTTAGTAAGTGTTGGCTAATATGTTCTCTTTGATTCAGGAACATCATTCATGTTGAGCCATGAACGCGTTGCGCTCTTGACCACCACTGTATATTCAGTATACTGTGCATGGTCATATGTTGGATGGCTTGGCTTACTTTTAGCCTTGAATTTATCGTTTATCTCAAGTGACCTTTTGATATACTTCCTAAAGAATAATATGAACCAACAAAGAAGATCGTATGGACCGTCTGAGGAAAGTGCAGGTGTAGAAGGCCAACCAGGCTTCTTTAATGGAGAGCCCTTTCATCCTGCATTTGCTGAAAGTGGGCCAGAGACATCAGATTGTAGCTCTGGAGTTCCTTCAACGAGTGGGGTTGATTCCGAGTTGACTTCTGAAGATGAAGTTATTCGATTGCTGAACTGTACTGATCACTATTCTGCGTTGGGGTTTCCCCGGTATGAGAATGTAGATGTTTCTTTACTGAAGAAGGAATATAGGAAAAAGGTATATGGTGTTTTTTTCTACTTGCTTTTAAAAAAAGGCACATTTTGCCGTTTTGGGGGGTGGACTGAACATGAATCCGATGTCCAATTGCCCTTTACGGATAATTTACATGTTTTTCCATTAGTTCAACATTGCTTCCAGATATTCAATTAGATGCTTCCTGAAAATATTAGTCTATCCCGTGGCTATTATTTGGGGCAGTGCACTTGCAGATATGCCTTGTAACTCAACTATTAATGCAAGAAGAGGTTTTTGTGGAGTTATTTAGCAAATTTATTCTATATTTTAGGCGATGCTGGTTCATCCTGACAAGAACATGGGCAATGAAAAAGCTGCAGAAGCTTTCAAGAAACTTCAAAATGCATACGAGGTCAGTTTGTTGGTGCCCATTATCTATTTCTCAAGGTTGTGCTTGATTTCTCATTCTGATTAACTTGTTGATTATCGTTTTAGGTTCTACTTGATTCTTTGAAGAGGAAAGCATATGATGATGAATTGAGAAGAGAAGAGTTGTTGAACTATTTCCGTAGGTTTCAAAGCACTCCGCAAAAGGTTTGAGCTTGAATACGCATATGAGTTTTTCTTATGACGTTCATTTGTAGTTTGTACCATATCATTGACATGTTTCTGTGCTTCCTATGTTGGTTAAGGTGCTATGTTTGCTTAACCTATTTTGAAATGAATTCTATTCTAATGCTGCAAAACAGCTTGCCTTCTTAACTTTTGGTATATGCTAAATTCATATTGCATATGTTGGGATGGGAATATAAATCTCTGCTTTGAATCCATAATTTTTGAAACCTATATGGAATTGGTATTGATATTGCATATCATTTTCATATTCGTGGTATTCCTTCACAATTAGGGCTGTAAACGAGCCGAGTCGAGCCGAGTTATGGTCTGTTCATGTTCAGCTCATTTAATTTTTAATCGAACACGAGTCGAGCCGAGCTAGAATCGAGCTCAAAATCTTGTTTGTGTTTGGCTCATTTACGAGCTCATTTGTTCACGAGCTGTTCACGAACAACTCATTTAATTTGTTCGTGAACAGTTCGTTAATTTGTTCATGAACAACCTCATTTATTTTTGTTAACAAACGAAATTAATAGCAAAATATGAAAAAGTAAGCTCTCAATATCATAATATCTCAACAAAAAAAAAGAAATTAATAACATAGTATCCTTAAAAAAATACAAAATATCCAGAATGTTCTCAATTCAACAAAACATGAAAAAAATAAGAGTTTGATGTTTGAGAGATATCAGTTATGTCTGTAGAAATCTGAGGTTGTTATACAAAATAGGGAGATATCTAATCCTAATTTAAGTATTTATACCATGAATTAATTCATCAGAAATAAAATGAGCCGACAAATATTGTTAATATGAGCCATAAATTGGATTGTGGACTACATTTTTATATCACAAATATAAAATATTTTATTAACTATTTTAAAAAAGATGTTTTATTATAGTTTTATAAATATTTTATTGCTTGAAAATTATATTCAAGTTAGTTCACGCGAGCTTTAATCGAGCATGTTCATGAACTTGTTCACGAGCCTCTAATCGAGTTTGTTCGCGAGTTGTCGAGCCGAGCTAGTCCTTGTTCATGTTCAGCTCATTTATTATTCGAGCCCAAAAACATGTTCACGAACTGCTCAATTATAAAACGAGTCGAGTTGAGTCGAGCTCTTATCGAGCCGAACACCGAGTTGTTCATGAACGGCTCGTCTCATTTACAGCCCTAACAACCATGCACTCTGCTGTGTATTATGAGGAACATATCCTGTTGTAGGGCACTTGCTGTTATCTACATTTATTGCTGAGCCAGAAATAGCAACAAAATTTTCACTAAGAAAGTTGAAGTGTGATCTATGTTAGGGCCCGGTGAGGGATTGCTGGTTATACAGGGCCGAGAGTAATGTGAGGGCATATTGGGAGTGGTTAATAGAAATCTGCCTTTCTGTGTAAAATTTGTTTACTTGATATATCTGAGGGTTATGATTTGAAAAGGCTTGAACTTGGAGCATTTAATTAATATACTAAAACAAGTTAGAAAATTTACTATAAATGCTGAAACATAAAATCACTAGATTCATTACATTGATCAAAGTTGTTTGAAAATTACGAAATGAGAATTACTCAAAATTAAAAAGAGATTTTCAATGGTATTCGAGATGGGGTCTAGTAATGGCCAGTTTGACATTGCTTTTCAAACTCTTAGCTATTGTCCCAAAAAGCTATTTGCTTCTATTTTCTAATATGATTAGTTGATTGCTTAGAATGGAGAGCATGGTTCGTTTGCTGGTTCGGAAGCCGACCCATTTGGAGAATCAAGGCGAATAGCTTGCAAAAAATGTGGCAGTTTTCATTTCTGGGTGCACACAAACAAGTCAAAATCTCGAGCAAGATGGTGCCAGGTTTTCTTTTCTTTTGACCCCTGAATTCATTCAAGTATTGCACATTGACAATCAATTTATCATTTAACTTTTGAGCATGCATTTCGGTTTTATAGGACTGCCAAGACTTTCATCAGGCAAAGGATGGAGATGGATGGGTTGAGCAATCTTCCCACCCATTCTTGTTTGGACTACTGCACAAGGTATGTACTTTTTATGAGCAACTAAGGCCCTGTTCTCTTGGACTGCAATTCAATTAAGTTCAGTTCAGTCCACTTCGGTTCAGTGCAGTTCAGTCTACTTCGGTTCTGTTCGGTTCAGTTTGGTTCAGTCCACTGCGGTTCAGTTCAGTTCAACTATGCGTAGTTATAAATTTACACTAAAATCAGTTCAATTAAGCTCACTTCAGTTCAGCCCATTTCAGTTCAGTTCAACTTTCAAAAGTTGATAAGAGCAGGGCCTAAGTAGGCCAGTATATTGTTTATGTAGGAACAGAACAAAATGATAAATCAATCTCTTTTAATATGTTCAATTGAAAATTTTTCTGCAGGTTGATTCGCCCTCCGCCTATGTTTGTGCAGATGGCAAGATATATAATGCTACCGAATGGTATATATGTCAGGTAATTTATTCCGTTTTCTAAATCAATAATTAGTGGAACACCGAATAAGTAGAACGTTGACTTTTGGTGCAGGGAATGAGATGTCAAGCCAACACACACAAGCCGAGTTTCCATGTGAATGCTAGTTTAACTTCGAAGCATAACACAGGCAAGGGATTGGGTTCAGGGCAGAGGAACGGGCGGATGCCAGCTGGCAACATGGAAGAAACCATGACCGAAGAAGAATTCTTCGAGTGGCTACAGAATGCAATGCAGGCCGGCGTTTTTGACAATTTTGGCACCACTGAGACCCCACCATCTTCGAGGGCCAGTAATTTCCCAAAGAACACTGGTGCTAGCAGCAGCAGTAGCAAGAGGAAGAAGAAGGGCAACGGTAAGAAAAGGTAATTCGAAAATGTTAGACAGTACAAATTTTGGAAGCATTGAGTCGTAAAACGGCACGAGTTGAATCCATCAAAAGCCTTAATCAGGCGGATTGTGTACAGTGTTGTTATTCTTAGGCCAGAGCTCTCTGTTTCCTTTGAGAAGGAGAAAAAAATTAGGATTTGTTGTTGAAATGATAAGTAATAGCTTCAAGGAGAAAGAAATTCAAGAAAAATTATTGTTTTAATCATCAAAATTCGGTATCTTATAATTTATTATAAAGGAATGGAAAGGAAACGACGTGATTCTCTTTTATTGATATAAAATAAATGTTTAGATATGTTAAATAAAAAGAATGACATTTGTTTTAAAGAAAAAGAATGACATTTGTTTTAATTTCGTTGTATAATTTTTTTTAATAAAAGAGAATCATTGTTTTAATGAAATATTTCATTTTCTTAAAAAAATACTACTTTTATTATTTGAAACTTTATATAATATAGCGTATTATTTTTTACTTAATGTGTAATGGGGAATATTCATGTGGGGTAATTTTTCTGAATCCTAATATCCTGTTTGCATCTGTTAAGTTGTAGGTAGCACTTTAAATTATACATGCCATGCTAGCTCAATACAAGTCACAAGCCTCAACCATAAATCCAGGAATATGCAATAAGAAGAATAATAATAGGGAGCCTTAGCTAGGTTAATTAAACAAGGCTTATATGTGCCTCCTAGTTATAAAACTTTTAGAAAAACAATCAATCAAAGTCTAACAGGAAATTGAAATTTATGCATACGAAGTGTTGTACCGCTAACTTGAACTAGGAGTGACCCAAAGTGGGATTACTGGCTTGCTGAACTTGAAAACTTGTACTTCTTCAATCTTTCCGGTTTTCAAGTCATACTCCTTGAGGTATACTATGTTATTTAACCACTCATCAACGTCCAAGAACTGTATATTATTCTCTTTGAATCTTGTCGGAGTAGGACCATCTTTCAATGATATTGAGACCGCATCTTCGGTTCCAAGAAACAACATATCATCTCCAATATCTGTTAAGTTACTGTTCCATCGATCCGCTTTAAAATTAAATTTGTAAACACTAAATCTGCTAGTTATATCAACTCTAGCTTCATCTTTAATCAGTTCAACCATCAAAAGACCAACACGAGGTAAATCCAATTCTCATTATAACATGCTTTATGACCAATTGTTTGAGTCACTCGTGGATTTGATGCATCAATTTCAACAAACATCAATTGTGCATAATCTGTCAAACAATATAGCCGCCCTTCATAAAATATAATGTCTTCTACACAATCTTTGGTTGGAGTTTTCTTCCATTTATCATCTCCACATTTGGTGTATATTAAACTCTTTGGATCATCATAAAGTGTAGCTACAACCATATAATCTTCCCTCAAACTTGGATTTGATGACACAATACAGTTTCTTATAAGCTTTCTTCTAGTTGAAGGAAGCTGTTTTTTTAAACCTGTCAGCAGGTTAAACATAAATATAGGTTTACGACCTTTGTTGCTGTAGGCCGTGGCCACCACCCAACCGTGAGATGATCCACAAAAAGCGATAGAATCAAAATAATAAGTCGTGCCATCTGTAATGTAATGTTGAAGAATTCGTGAAAGGTTCCATTGAGCTTGGATGGCAACAATAGCAGTGAAAGTTGAAATAGGGATGGACTACTCAGCTCGGATCGTCATGACTTACAAACACGACGCAATCGAAGTTTATCATTGTACAAAATTAGTTTGTCATCGATCTTCCTCAAAAAATCGCCTGAAAGTTTCTCCCACTTGTTGCTCATCGATCAACTGAAAGACAAAAAAATATCAATACCTTTTTGATTTAATATAAATAAAATCAAATTTGAGACTTGGAGTGAGGTAAGGGGATTTATACAGGGAAACAATCTTATATGCTAAGGATTAGAATTCCCTATTTAACTTCCACTGCAAGTTGGTCAAAACTGTTTCCTGACAAAACTCGTAAAAAAATAAAAATTACTTTAATAAAGAAATATTAAAAAAAATCTAATTCTCAAATTGACATATTTTAAGTAATTCTCAAATGAAAAAAAAAATAGAATTTTTTGATATTCAAGAAAAATCACTGTTTTAATCATCCAAATTGGGTTTATCTTATAATTATAAATTTAGTGTTAACTGATATGGGGTGTCCCTAATTTTTTTTTTGTCATCTTTCATATCCCTATTCAGATTTATTATGTGTTACACACGTAGGAGAAAAAAAAAAAAAAAAAAAAATTAAATAAAAAAATCTAACACATAAAAAAATCTAAATAAAGGACATAAAAAAATATTTAATTAAAATAAAAAAATATTTAATTAAATATAATAAATAAAAAAATACTAAATACCCGATATTATACATAATTTCTCCTCCGTTCAAGTCCTGATGTGAGCTGTAAATGGAGCTTATTTGACGGGGCATTCTTATTTCTATTTATGTTTTGGAGAACCCTTTCTTTAATTCACTATTAAAAATTATCAATATGCAATTTTTTTTTTTAATATTTTGATTAATTAATTTCTAAATTAATAAAAAAGCATCATTAGAATTTTGAATTTTCCATACCATCTAATTTTTTTTACTGAAAAATATTGTTTGTTATATAAAATCAGAGCAAGTTGTAACTCTGATTAAAGGTGAACAAACATAAAGTCAAGTCTTTATATATGTCGAAGACTAACTGCTATAGCTAATAATTGTGCAAAATGATTTGCAGACCGATAAACTTTGACAAACCTAAAATACTAAAAACAGTTTATCGGAGTTCAAAATACCGGATAAAACATACAAATAGAACACAAACACACTAAACTTACTATTGCCCGCAAGACAAACATGCCCTTAGGCAAGATTTAATTCAAAAACAAGTCATTGCAACCTATACTTCATTAACCCCAAACTAACTAATTCAAATATCCACAACCATTACTTGCTTACGCCATAACATCAACTAGATTTAATCTATTTATGAATATGAATTAAAAAGTTATATATTCTATTTATTTACTTTTTGCATTATTTAAAAGTATGATCCTACTCTTTTACAAATTATGATATTTGAATATTTCATTATTCTTAGGATTTAACCAGTGTTTTCCGATTTTTATCCAGTGCAGAATTTGTATAATATTAAAAGATCAGCTCAAAATTTAATTTAGTTCAACATGTCAATTAGAAAAGAAGAAATTATAAATTAATGTATAATCTGGACTATATTTTGACATTTTATGTACGCATCATATTTTATTATCAGTATTTCATATTTTTTTTACTGGAATTTCCTTTGCTTGAGACTTAGGCCCTGTTTTTTTTAACTTTTTAAAGTTGAACTGAAATTGGCTGAATTGAACTAAAGTGATATGAATTGAACTGAATTGTAGTAAAAAAAAGGGCCTTACTAAAACTCGCAGATATATGATCTTCTTCTCTTTGGGTACACTTTTTGGTGGGAAACAATACCTTTTGTTTTTCACTAATGAGTTTTGTTATGATTTTTGTGGCCGATAACCCGTTTGCCAAGCATAATCTCACAAAATCTTCCTTTTTAGCCTTCAATTATATTTGAAAACGGCTAATAAACCTTATTATGACTATCCTTGGTTGCCCGCAGATTCCATCATCAAGAAGTGTATTTACTGCTTCTTGTACCAATTTAGGCTTACTTAGTATAATGAAATCAAACTTCATGTTCAATTCACAGTTCTTTCTCCTTAATTAGCTGTTTTAATGTAAATAATATTGATGAAAAACACAAAACCATCAAGTATAGATGTCCGCTTGAGTAAAATTAAAAATAAATTGTTGAAAGAACTAGCTAATTACAAGCCTCAATCATAAAATCCAAGAATATGCATACTAACTAGGACCAGGAGTAAACCAAAGTGGGATTAGTGGCCTGCTGAACTCGAAAACTTGTAATTCTTCAATCTTTCCGGTTTTCCAGTTCCATTCTCTCAGGTACACTATATTATTTAATCCGTCGTCAACATCTATGAACTGTATGTTATCCGCATCTTCGGCTCCAAGAAACAACATATCATCCCGATATCGGTCAAGTTACTATACCATTGACCCGCTTTAAAATCAAACTTGTAAAGACTAAATCTGCTAGTTATATCAACTCTAGCTTCATCTTTAATTAGTTCAACCATGAAAAGACCAACACGAGAATCTACTAGGTAGATCCAATTATCAATATAACATGCTTTACGACCAATTGTTTGAATCACTCGTGGATTTGATTCATCAATTTCAAAAGGCATCAGTTATGCATAATCTGTCAAACAATATAGCCGCCCTTCATAAAATATAATGTCTTCTATACAATCCGTGGTTAGAATTGTATTCCATTTATTATCTCCGCATTTGGTGTATCAAACTCTTTGGATCATCATAAAGTGTAGCTACAACCATATAATCATCCCTTAAGCTTGGATTTGATGACATAGTACACTTTCTTATACGACCACGAGAGTTTCTTCTACTGCAAGGAAGCTGTTTTTTTAAACCTGCGGGTTAAACATAAATACAAATTGACGAGCTTTGTTTTGGCGGGCGGCAACAACCACCCAACCGTGAGATGATCCACAAAAATAATAAGTTGTGCTATATGTAATGTCATTGGATGGCAGCAATAGCAATGGAAGTTGAAATAGGGACGGGCTACTCAGCTCAGATCGCCATAATTTACAAACACGACGTAATCGAAGTTTATCATTGTACAAAATTAGTTTGTCATCGATCTTCCTCAGGAGATCACTTGGAAGTTTCTCCCACTCGTTGCTCATCGATCAACTGAAACACAAAAAATATCACTACCCTTTCGATTTGAGACTTGGAGTCAGGTAAGGGGATTTATACAGGGAAAAACCTTATATGCTAAGTATTAGAATTCCCTATTTAACTAGGACTCTAACTTCCACGGAATTTCGACCTAAGTTGGTCAAAACTGTTTCCCCATAAAACTCGTAAAAAATAAAATTACTTAAATAAAAAAATGTTAATCAATTCCTTTTCCTAATCAATCAAAGCTATTACTCCCTCCATCTAGTTTTTATTGTCTTTTTAGCTTATTTTTTAGTTGTTAACTTATATTTTCAATGCATTTTTTACCATTTTTTCTCTAATTTGTCATTGTATTAATGATGAGAGAGATTGTGTATGAATGAAAATTATAAGTTGGTAATTAAGAAGAAGGAGAATATTTATATAAAGTGTAAGGGATAAATTAGTCATTTTAACAATGTAATGAATATTTTATTGATATTGATGATTCGGTTAAATAGACAATAAAAAATAGATGGAGGGAGTAATAAATACTAATAAATTTGTTTTTCTAATCACATAAGTGCCCTATTCTCTTGGACTGCAATTCAATTCAGTTCAGTTCAAACCATTTTAGTTCAGTCCATTTCAGTTTACTTCAGTTCAGCTATGTGTAGTTATAAATTTACACTAAAATAAGTTCAGTTCAGTTTAGCAAACTTCAATTCAGTTCAGTTTTTAGAATTTGAAAAGAATAGGGCCTAGATCGTTTTTTTATAACACAAATACTAATTATTTATTTTGAATTATATTTAAAGTTATATATTCATGTAAAATTGTCGTGTCCCCACACCCGTATTCAAATATGGGACAGAGTGTCCCAGTGTCCAAAATTTTTAAACTTGCGGTACTAGACACTCGGATCCGTATCTGTGTCCAAAATTTTTAAACTTGCGGTACTAGACAATCGGATTCGTATCTGTGTCCAAAATTTTTAAGCTTGTCGTACTAAACACTCTGATCCGTACCCGCGCCGGATACTTCGCCGGATACTTCTAAACAAGCCCATGCAACATAGTGTATACCTATGAATGGAAAATCTTATTCCCGAACACCTCTCCAGTTGATCAGTATGTAATTCAACTATCCAGCAAACCCTTATGAAATTGAAAGAATACAAGGGCTTTTCCTTACGAACTAAGCTTGGAAGAAAAAAGAAATAATAAAAAGAAACTTATATCCAAAACTGTTTTAGAATTGACACAAAGCATTACAAGTCAAGTTCAGATACTTGATTATGAGATTCTAAGAAGTAACAGAAGCAGCAGCTGTCCTTCGATCCATAAATGAAGCTGATCCATTGCCTGCTTACTAGGTAGTACCGAAACGGATACTGACACGATATGAAAACGGACACGGACACTAAGAATTGCCACTTTTAAAAAAATATAGGCTAGAAAACTTTGGGGGGGGGACGTCAAGAAGTTTTTGTGCTTCCTAGTCAGCATATATGCACAAGGAAATGCTATAGGTGGGTGGAATTCGAAGCTGCTGTCCTCATTTCCCTATCTCCTTCCATGTCCCCTATTAAAAAATTGATCTTTAACAGTTTTGAGGAAAGAGAAAATAAAAATAATGGAGTGAGAAAATAAAAAATAAAATAATAGCAAAAAAACTAACACATGTAAATTTTTTAATGGAGAACATGAAAGGAGACAGAAGACTGGTGGAACTGAATAAATGATACTAAATTAGTCATATTTTATTAAAAAAATGAACAAAGTCATATTTTATTAGTATTTCATATTTTTTTCACTGGAATTTTCTTTGCTTCAGACATAGTCTAGAGCTCATAGAGATATGATTGTCTTCTCGTTGGGTACTTTTCTGGTGGGAAACAATACCTTCGTTTTGTTGCTCTAATGAGTCATGTGGCCGAAAACCCGTTTGCCAAGTATAGTCTCACGAAATCTTCTTTCTTTGCCGAAAACGACTAGTAAACCTTCGTATGACCGTCTCTCATTTTATCAATTGAAGTAATTAGTTCTTTTTTATATCATGTGGTATTTTTCTGGGAGTTGTTTAAATCGAATGGGAGAGTTAAAGTGGGGAACGGGGCGAGCGGATCTTTTTGGCATGATAATTGGACTGCAAATGTGTCATTATCTGTTCTTTTCACTGATCTGTATCTATTATGTAATAGAAAAAGCTGTTCGATTCGGGATGGGTGTCTGTCTATTTCTGAGGGAGCAGCATTATCTAGGCCTTTTTGGAAACGTAGTCTAAGGATTACTAGTAGGGAGAGGTGCTCCCAGATGCGGAATTGGATTTCCCAATTCTGGCCCGCTGTTTTTGGGGGGAACGGGGCTGTCGGTAACAGGGGGCAGCAGCCACACGTTGAGTTTCAGGTGGTGGCAGATAGATTTGAATGGGATCTGGAAGCTAATAAGGTATTTTCAGCTGCATCTTTCTGTTTAGGGTCCTATAGGTCGCCTCAAAGGACTACGCCGGAAACAAATTATATGGTGGTTTGGAATGCGTATCTTATTCCTAAAGTCAAATTTTTTGGCTGGTTATTGTTACATAGACGCCTCCCAACGAAAGTCTTTCTGGTTTGTCGCGGATGCCAAGCTGTATTGAATGACAAGTGTCCGTTTTGTGATGAATCCGAAACAATTGATCATGCTTTGTTTCACTGTTTCGGTAGTTATCGTATATGGGTTCAAGCTTTTCTGTTACTAGGGATTTCGGTAACAATGCCATTCAAGGGGGCTGATTTTCTTGTAGTATGGCGAGCGCATTTTTCCTCAGGGATTGGACAGGAGTTTGGTACGGCTTTATGGTTTATGATAGCGTGGGCTATTTGGAAAAGGCGGAATAAGTTCGTGTTCGAGGGTGTCTTAAGCACAGATGATCTCTTGGGGGCAAGCATTCATCTATGCTGGTTCTTTTTCAAGTATCGAAGACGGAATCTAAATTTTGTTGTTTCTGATGTATTTAACTGTCCTGATTTATTTCTAAGCTGTAACTAGTTAGGTGGCATCATTTGGTCTATTCATTATATAGTCATACCTCGGGATCGGATTTCATATCTGTATCACCTTTAGGCTGTATCTTTGTTCACTGACGCTCTCATCTTGTGAGCGGTCTTTGGATTACATTAATAAAGAGAGGTAGGTGTTTTGTAGGTAAGCGGGGGCATCAACCTAGTTGGGACGCCCGCCCCGAAATTTTCACCTATCTCGATCTTTTTCCTTCTGGGGAAACACAATGTTTCTCCGGGGGGTTTTCAAAAAAAAATATCATGTGGTATTTGCCGCTAACCACATTACATGTTTTTGAAGTTTACCCTAATTATTATTTCTACTTGCATGTTCCCTGAATAACATTTTTTTGGGTAATAATTACAAGTATCTTCATTGATGGGGCTTAGTAACAGTTAAGGCTCCTCACCCCTCCCAACAAGTGTATTTAGTGAGATTTAAACCTTCTTATCCTCCAACTTGTTCAGCCTGCTTAGCCAACTGAGCTACACCTTGTTGGTATGTTCCGTGAATAACATAACTTAAAGTAATGGTGTACCCAGCTTACCATGAGTAGGTTTTGGCACCGATTAAAAATTATTCACCATAACTGTTAACTCAGAACTGCGGCTAAATATATACAACTCTAAGTGAGATAAAAAATCACATGCCGAGACCAAATGAAAAATTTCAGACCACTGGTGTATAATTACATGAGAATTCTGGAATTCAAATGTGGGATTATGTTTTTTAAATTTGCTATAATTGTTGTTTTCCTATTTTAGTGATGGAATCTAGGATTCTTCAAACCTTATTTTGTGACTTGGAGATTATGTTACTGATTTAAATTAAGTTGAGATAATCTTTTTCGAGGCTTAGTCACAGTCCTCACCCCTCTCAACAAGGATTCGAACATTAATGTTCGAACAATATTGTTCTCCTCCAACTTACTCAGCATGCGTTGCCAACTGAGCTACACCTTGTTGGTTATTTAAATTAAGTTTTAATTATGGTTTACGGGTACAATTTAGAAAACTGTGGATCCTATACATATCTAGTTCCCATTTGTTGTTATATTATTTATCTAAGGAAATATTTAAGTCACAAGCAACAAGAAGAAGACGAGGAAGCAGAAAAAAAACGAGAAGCCCTAGGTTAACTCATAAAACACTGTGCCTTAACTGGGTTGAATGGAGAAACTATAATGCTAATGATGACAGAAAAACAATTTTTTTAGAAAAACAATCAATCAAAGTCTAACAGGAATTTGAAATTCATGCATACAAAGTGTTGTATCATCACAGTTAACTTGGACTAGGAGCGAACCAAAACTTGAAAACTTGTAATTCTTCAATCTTTCTGATTTTCAAGTCACTCTCTTAGGTGCACTAGTTATCAACGTCCAAGAACTGTATATTATTTATTCTCTTTGAATCTTGTAGGAGTAGAACCAACTTTCAATGATCGATATTTGAACCGCATCTACGGTTCCAATAAATAACATATCATCCCAATATCTGTAAAGTTACTGTTCCATCGATCCGCACTAAAATCAAACTTGTAAACACTAAATCTGCAAGTTATATCAACTTTACCTTCATCTTTAATTAGTTCAACCATCAAAAGACCAACACGAGAATCTGCTAGGTAGATCCAATTATCATTATAACATACTTTACGAACAATTATTTGAATCACTCGTGGATTTGATGCACCAATTTTGAAAAGCATAAATTGTGTATAATCAGTCAAATAATATAGCTGCCCTTCAAAAAATATAATTTCTTCAACACAATCCGTGGTTGGAATTTTATTCCATTTATCATCTCCGCATTTGATGTAGATTAAACTCTATGGATCATCATAAAGTGTAGCTACAACCATATAATTGTCCCTTAAGCTTGGATTTGATGACATAATACACTTTCTTATACGACCACGAGAGTTTCTTCTATTGCAAGGAAGCTGTTTTTTTAAACCAGTCAGCGGGTTAAACATAAATACAGATTTACGACCTTTGGTGCGGTGGGCGGCGACAACCTCCCAACCGTGAGATGATCCACAAAAATAATAAGTTGTGCTATTTATAATATCATGAGAAGTTCCATCGAGCTTGGATGGTAACAATAGCAATGGAAGTTGAAATAGGGGGGGCTAATCAGCTCGAATCGCCATGATTGACAAACATGGCGCAATTGAACTTTATCATTGTACAAAATTAGTAGGTTATCGATCTTTCTGATGGGTGTCGAGATCACCAAAAATTAATCCTTGCCCAAAACAAACTGGTAGTTAGTAGTGAGCGGGAGTCGAATCCACAAGGAACGATATTTGACAATATTATTCTTAAAAGACGACACACGGCGTGACCTAGCAGTACTCTTGATGGGAAATTGGGGATTAAAACTAAATAAAGCAAGTAATGAAACTATAAGAAAATACGGCTCAACCAAAATAGGACAACACTGAACGTCATGGTGATCATAGGATAGGGAATTAAGTGCAGTGAGACCTAGATTTAGTTATACTAATACTCATGCACCATACAATACTTGCAACCCTTCCTTACTGTGTATGGAGACCGGACTTCGCGCCACGACCTCCGTCTTATTCACCGTGTCTCTCGGCTTCGCGCCAGAGAGCTCGCCGATGAATAGCAATATAAATTAGAAAAGCCTAAACCCTTACCGACAGGTAGTGAAGCACTCTCAATAGGCATAAGATTACCTTTCTCTAGTCTCGATGGAGACTGTTGTTACTTTATCTCTCTTCAGGCACAATTAAGGATGCAAGAATAAGATTAACAATAATCACAAAGACATGCCAAATGGGTGATCAGTACATACAGCGAGACCAAGTGATGTTCTTACCATAAAACCCTTCAAGTACCGAGATTGGTAAATAGGTCACCTTGCAGATTTCTGTATTCAATTGCAGTCCTCACACAGTTTAAACTCAGTCTTGACCATTAATTGGTCAAGCCATAAGGATTTTAGCTATACATGGGTGAATCTAAATGTATAGAAATATAAAGAGATTGAAAGTAAATCATGCTCAGAATATAAAGACTGAAATTAAAATAGAGAAATAAAACTGAAAATGAATTTGTAATTAAACTTAGAAACATTCAAAACCAAAGCTGTAAATCAAAATGTGCTTGAAACTAAAGAACACAAAGACCGAAACTAGAAAGACTGAATGGTAGATAATAGATTGTCTCTGAATTGTCCCCTTTGAAATGGCCGGCCTTGGTATTTATAGTTGAGTACTCCTCCTTATGCTTCTTCTATAGTGACAAAATAGAACTCTTTGCATTTATCTCGGTGGATTCATTTCCTTTTAGTCTTGGTCTTTAAATGGTAGTAAAATCCTTTGCTTTACGAAATTAGGAAAGAGATCAAACTTCCTTCCTGAATTGAGCTCTTCCTGAATAGGATTTGCCCAAATTGGGTAACTTCTAGATCTATACATGGCGTGCTCCGGTATTAGTGTCGTCGTGGTAGTTCTAAAGTGTTCTGGAATTATCAGGACCAGCTATCGGTCCCACTGTCTGCTTCAGGTATTGGTGAAAGGCTCTTTTCTTCTAAATATTGCATGTTTTCTCATAATTGCCTTAAAAACCTAAAAAAGACAGAAAAAGAAGTAATAACGGATATAGAGACTAAAAACATGGTCTCAATGATATGGAAACACAAATACATGGTGAAAATACAAGCAATCAAATCTCCCCACACTTATTCCATGCTTGCCCTAAAGTATGCATGAAAGATTAGGAAGAAGGGAAAACTGCGCAAATAACCGTTGCATAACTTTACAGAGACCAAATTCTTTCACCGAGACTTATATCGAGGCCTTTCATTGACCATTGAGCATTCCACTGTAAGATATCATCAAGAAGACCTTATTCAAAACTTTACCTGAGAGTATTTACCAAATTAAAGCACAAATACATAAAATATTGTTATCACTCATAAATACCTTGATTTAAAATTAAGCGCGTTTGGGTGATCATAAGATGACTCTTTCTAAACCTTTAATTTAATTGAAGCACACTTTTACTTGGTAGGGTCCTTAAGATGTAGGTCCCTGTTAGAGTATTTATAAGGGCAGAGGGGGGTGAATGACCCTTTTTTGCGGAATTTGTAGACTTAGAAAAAGTCTATGTATAGCGTGTTTGATTATGATCCAGAAGATGGATCCGGATGATAAATGTGATCTGGAAGATGAATCCGGATGATGCAATATGAATGCAGTATAGTAAAAATAAACAAATATCAAACACAAGTATTTTATACTGGTTCGGCCCTGCCTACGTCCAGTCCTTGGAATTTCCTTCTTCCGAGCTTGTCTACTAATGGATTCCTTTTCAACTGGCAGGAATTAAGCCTTACAAATTTGTATCGGATGATGACTTCTTCCGGAAGTAGGATATACCACTAGAAGCACCAACTCCTAGCTGAGTCCTCTCGTCTTTAGTAGGATATACCACTTAGCCTTCTACCTCGAATCTAAACTAAGTCCTCCAGGGAGATCTCACTCAAAGCACCTACTTCAAGTTCTATCCCAATCTCCCAACTCACCCAAGTTGGAGATTATTACACTTTTGGTTTGCAACAAAAGGTTGGTTTTGGAGTTCCTCAAGTTTATAATTTCACTTAGGAATCCTTATAAACATATTTTGAATCAAGGGTTCTTGGAGGGATTATTTTGACTGATTGAATGTGTATTGCTTTGTTACTTGCTTTTGTAAGTCAATCAGTTACCTTCTCATTTGGCGAAGATTTCCTTTTATAGGATTTGATCATAAATGTAGCCGTTTGTGGTTGGTGAGCTTACATTTAATCTTCACCCTTGATCAGGTTGTGAGGTGGAGCTTCTGGATCCGTTGATTAGTCCGTTAGACTATATTCATTTAAATTCTTGGGATTGGTGCTGAAAGTTATCATTGATCATTTTACTTGTCATTTTATGATACACTAACTTCTATACCAATTGTCATATAGTGTGAGCTCCATGCGCGCCTTTATTGGTCTAGTCTAAAAGTACTTTAGACTTTCGCTGTCCTCTGTCTGCTCTTTTTGACTTTTCTTTAAACTTTGCCAGCTGTCTTCTATTTACAAAAAGGTTCTTTGACTACTGTAGACCAAGGAGGTATAAGGAAAGCTATGTTTTATACTTTCCTTAGTTTTTGGATGTAGGTCTTCCGGATGCGTCTTCCGGATGTCTTTTGGACTTATATGATCCGGATCTTCCTTTCGAAGATGGCTTCAATTAGTTCTTTCGATTGCAAGTCTTGAGGATGAAAGTTTATTTTCTTTTCAGACTTTGTCCGGATAATTTTCCTTCATTGCTTAGGTTTCTGATTTTGTTCAATAAGCGATCTTAGCTTTGTCCGGATGCTTCCATTTGGATTTTAAGAGAATTACTTACATTCGTTTTTATTTCTTTCAAACTTGATTTGGATGTATATAGATTTATTTATCCGGATCATTATTTTCCAACAATCTCCCCTATTTAATGGAAATAAAAACTATAAGATACTCCCCCATGATTTTAATATCCAGGCTTCCCTATAATTTTATGATTTAAGCTTCTAAGTTTGTTGTAGTACAATTGTAGATTGTACTTTAGAAGCGTTTGTTTTGATAGTTAAGAATTTTTCCCTTTATATATACTTCTACTGTTAACAATGGTTAACATCATGAAGTTCAGTGTTACAAGATACAGAAATACACATAAAGAGAATCTAGCTATTACATGTTTATCTAGCTAGCTTAACTATCTCTTCGGATGGACCACTCTTTCGGACTTGTAATGTTTTTCCTTTCCCCCTTCCGTCTCCTTGACTATCTTCTTCCTCCCCCTTTTTGCTTCCATCAAGGGGGTCAATGATCATATAGGTGCGTTTATCCCAAGATTTCTACCATGCAGAGGAGTAGACAGAGTAGTCTTTATTACCTTTGGCTCGCTCATCAAAAATGTGATTTACAATAGGCGGAGTCAGGTAGTAAGGATGAAGGGCCCTCTGAAGCTGATCATATGACTGTGAGACTTGAGGGAGCATGTGCAGAATCTATTCTTGGTCCTTTAAATCAAAGTAAAGGAACATGGCTTAGTGAGTATAGTTAAGCCTTTTTGGCTCATGAACCCTGAATCCCCTATAGACTAAACCAGATCGTGCAGGATTGGAATGAGCTGGAACTTTGGAGTATCCAGAGAAGAGGAGGGTCCGAAGATAGACAATTTATTTATTCTGGCTTGAAGAAGAGTGATTTCATCACTAAGTCCCTTCCGGATATTATGGATAGATTCCGTCTGATCTTTAATCTCTTTGAAGACTGTTTTCTTCCACTCATTTATTGATTATTTAATACTGGAGTTCCTTGCTTGCATTTCATCACCCATATCATCAAGAATTTTCTCTTTCAATTAGGGGAGGATTTTATCTATAAAATTTGCAAGCATCTCCTGAGTGACTTGCTGATCAGTCTCTAGTTGGTTTCAAATCCCTATCCTCCATGAATTTTGGCAAGTTTTCAAACTTGGTATCTATGTAGTCTTTAAGTTCTGTGGATAGGTCTGTGGCTGAAGATTACACCTTTTCTAGCATTATTGTGTAGTTATCAAAGGCTAAGTTATTTGCTTGACTGGCGTTGTGGTTGGATTCAGAGGTGCTTTCCTTTATTTCATTCAAAAGAGGCTTAATCTCAGAGAGGGAAGCTGCCGCCAGAGCTCCAGGTGTTAGGAAGTTCATGACTTGTTGCTCAATTCTAGGAAGGCAGTTCAACCTTTCTTTAATTTCACCCAAATCCTCGCGGACCTCTTTATTCAATATTTGCTTCAGTAGTTCCTTTTCCACAGCCTTGAGATGGGTGCAGATGGTCAGGAGGCTCTTTTTGATAAACCCCTCTTTATGGTGTTCAAGGGTGCCTCCTAAAGGAGTTTGAGAGCTGCACTTACTTTTGATTCTTTGGAGTTTTCAATAGGAAGAGTCACTGATTTGGTGTGAGGAGGGAATTATTTATTGGAGGGTTCGGATGATTCACTACCGGATGAGCTTGATTCACTTTCAGAGCTTGAGCTACTTCCGAAGGGGCTATTATTTGGCGATTGTCAGCCTCCAACTACTCTTTTTGCTTCACTCTTACTTATTTCCCTTTCCTCCGGATTAGCCTTGCCCGTAGGATCCACTTCAGAAGTGTGTCCCTTGGGACTTAGACTTTCTCCCTCCTCTGGAGCTGTTACATCCGGGATTGGCACTATAGCCTTAGCTACATTTTAAAAGATTGTAGCTAAGTTATGCTTTTCAGTATTAGAAGAGGGATGAAGAAGATTAGGGGTTACCTCAGTGGTTTGTTGTGTCTGATTCTCGTTCCTTCTTTCTTCTTCCCGCACTTCCTCCAGATGGCTAGAACTATCCTCAACCATTTTAGCAGATGCCTTTTCAGGACTTTCTTCCCCCGGTATGTTAGCATTTTCCTCAACAGCCTTCTGCAATGCCTTTTCAGGACTTTCAAGGTTTATGACCTCACAGCTTGGTCCAAGCAGATTCTCCGGAAGTGGATCTGTTCTTTCACCAAAGAGGAACTCAGCTGCTTCCAGAATTTTTGAGATGGCATCCAGGGCTTGTGAATCAACAAGAAGAGAAGGAATCTGTGAGGAATCTCTAGGTCCTTCAGTTCTTTCTCTGTTGATTTTCATATTTTCCTTGATTACTGCTTCAATGACATTAAATTGATTGTCATCTTGCCCTACAATTTCCATTGCTCCAGGAATATTCTTCCCTTTGCTAGACTTAGCCTTTTCCAATGCAACCTTCTCTCTATACTGCTTGGCCTCTTCATTTAACACTATCCCAGCAAGCCTTTTGCTCTTATTAGCTTTCTTTTGTTGTGCAGCAAGGGCTTCATCAAATGTTAGCCCTTTCCTCTGAAGCTATTTTTGAGGAGGAGCCTCATCCTCTGTTTTCTCATCATCAGCTTCTTCCTTCATCTCAGCCAAAGTTCTCTTGGCTTTCTTTCTTCCAGCCTCAATCGCCTTTGTAGCGATTTTTGGTAAACCAGCAGTAAGCCTATGTAGTCCCTTCTTGGCTGCGACTTTTATCAATCTTCCTTTAGGTCTTGGTTGTTCAGAGCCTAGGACTTGAGTGAGAGGCAGAGTATCCTCATCAACTTCTTCCGGAACCAGTTCTATTTGCCTTTTGGCTTTGGCTTTTGTGGTTCTAGGCCTCTTGGGAACTGTGGTTTCTGCTTTCAGATCAGCTGCCTTTCTGGATTTAACTTTTTGCTTGTCCCTTCTTAGCTTTGCTTTTTCTTCATCCCATTCTTTATTGAAGCAGAGGTTCAGGAAGTTCTTCTCGAGGATGGGCTTTCCATAAATTCCTTCAAATCTAGTAAGATCCACTCCTTTCGCTTGAAGGATCCTCTTGACAGCCTTGATATGAGAATCCTTTAGATTAGCTTGATATCTTGCATAGTAGCATACTGCATAGTGAATGTCAGGTCTGCTGGCTATTAAGTATAGGAGTGAGCCAATCATTCCTCTATGTAGCTTTTAATCAACATCTTTTCCTTCACAGTCCTTGGATAAGACTGTGTCTGAACTCATGGGAGTAGACATTGGTTTGCTGCTGTCCATTTCAAATTTTTTTAGAATCTCCTTAGTGTATTTTGATTGATTTATGAAGATCCCGTCTAGACTTTGTTTGATTTATAGGCCAAGAAAGAAGTTGAGCTCTCCTATCATGGATATCTCAAATTCCTTCTGCATTTGAGAGCTAAATTCTTTGCACATCTTCTCATCAGTGGCACCAAAAATGATATCATCCACATAGATTTGGACTAGAATAATATCATTCTTCTTCTTCTTGATGAAAAGTATGGTATCTGCTCTGCCTCTAGTATATTCCTTGGATATAAGGAATGAGGTTAGTCTTTCATACTAGGCTCTTGGTGCCTACTTTAATCTATAGAGAGCTTTCTTTATTTTGTAGGCATGATCCGGATGCTTTGGATCTTCAAATCCGGGTGGTTTCTTGACATATACTTCTTCTTGAATGACGCCATTTAGAAATGCACTTTTGACATCCATTTGATATAATGTGAACCCCATGAATGATACAAAAGCACATAGGATCCGGATTGCTTCCAGTCTTGCTATAGGAGCGAATGTTTCTTCGAAATCAATTCCTTCTTATTGATTGTAGCCTTGAGCAACTAGTCTCGCCTTATTTCTTATTACTGCTACAGATTCATCAAGTTTATTCCGGAACACCCATTTAGTACCTATAATTGACTTTCCTTTGGGAGAGGGCACAAGATCCTATACATCATTCATGGTGAATTGATCTAGCTCTTCCTGCATCGCCATCATCCAGCTTTCATCTCCTTCAGCATCTTGAAATTTCTTTGGCTCTATAAGAGAGACAAAAGCAGCGTGACACATCATTCGGTTGAGCTATTCTTTGGTTTTAACTGTATTATAAATGTCATCTAGAATATTCTCAATGGAATGATCTCTGTGTGTTCAGATTTCTCTTTCCAAGCCTTCATGTTGAATTTGGACTTGCTCTTCTTCAGCTTCAGCTGTTTCTTCATTAAAGTCAATTTCTTGTGGATTGTGATTGACTTGATATGCCTCTGGATTATAGGATTTTCCCTCATCTTCCTCTATATATTTCTTGATTTGAAATGAATCAGGGATATCTTTTTCCTTCTTCTCTTTAGATTTTTCAGCTTCCGGAGCTTGATCTTTCGGAGTGAAGTTTTTCTTTCCTACAGTGTTAGTTTCATCAAAATATACATGTATAGACTCTACTACAGATTGGGTTCGTTTATTGAAGACTCTCTAAGCCTTACTAGGTATTGAGTAGCCTAGGAAAATTGCTTCATCAGATTTAGGATCAAATTTTCCTAATTGCTCTCTGTCATTAAGGATGTAGCATTTACATCCAAATGCTTTGAAGTATCCGATTTTCGGTTTCCTTCCCTTCCAAATTTCATATAGGGTCTTTTCTATAGTTTTTCTGATGAGAGCTCTATTTAAGATGTAGCATGCTGTGTTTACGGCCTCACCCCAGAAATTGTTCTTGCCATTTCTACTATAGTACTATTTTTTCTTTCTACCAATCCATTTTGTTGAGGAGTGTGAGGGGCAGAGTAGTTATGTTCAATGCCCTTGGAGTCACAAAAGTTAGCAAAACGCTTATTTTTAAACTCCCCACCATTATCGCTCCGGATGCATGCAATGCGTATGCCCTATTCTACTTCTATCCGGATGAATGTTTTGGAGAATTGGTCAAATGCTTCATCCTTGCTTGTTAGCAGGAGAACCCAGGTATATCGAGAATAGTCATCTACAATGACCATGGTGTATTCTCTTTTACCTAAGCTCAGTGGCTTAATTGGCCCAAAAAGATTAATGTGTAAGAGCTCAAGTATTCTTTTGGAAGGAATGTATGATATGGAAGGGAAACTTTTCTTATATTGTTTACCTAATTGACATGCGGTGCATAGATGATCCTTCTTAAAAGCAACTTTAGATAAACCCTCAACTAGTTCCTTTTTGGCTAATTTGGACAGGAGATTCATGCTTACATGTCCCAATCTCCGGTGCCATAGCCATGATTCTTCTTCTTTGGACACCAGGCATATATTCTTTTTATCATTTTTAATGTTTACAGAATAGACATTATTTACTCTAGGTGCATAAAGAATAAGTTGATTTGACTTACTATCATAAATTGAGCAGCCTCCGGAGTCAAATGTGACTTTTCTTCCTTATCACATAATTGAGCCACACTCAGTAGGTTGAATTACAGTCCATCAACTAGTGAGACATCTTCAATCTTTAACCTAGATCCAATGGTTCCATGACCAATGATCTGTCCCTTTTAATTGTCTCCAAAGCTTACTTTGCCTCCCTTCTTCCGGGTTAATATGATGAAGGCCTTCTCATCACCTGTCATGTGCCTTGAGAATCCACTATCAATATACTAAGTGTGTTGATCTAATGTAGATCTAAGGCATACTTGCAAAATAAATCAAGTGGGTTTGGGTTCCCAATCAGATTTGGGTCCTCTTGGGTTAATAACCATCTCAGGCCAAGGATAATCATAATAGCCATTTTTTAATCTACATGATTTAGTCATATGATTATTTTTTCCACAAAACCTACATCCTAAAATAGGCATGTTTTGCATTTGCTTCTTGCTGATATTCTTCAGATCCTTTCTTCTGTAGTTACCTTTATATCCAGCTTCGTGCACACTAATAGATGGTCCGATATAATTTCGAAAGCTGGTTAGAGGTGCAACTTCAGCATTATGATTTCTCCTCTGTTTGATAGGTAGTTAGTTGTAAGCTATTTTAGCTTTTCCTTTCTGAGCCGCAGTATATCTTTGAGGTTGTGGTTGTCTGCTAACTTCATTTGTCTTTTGATTTGGATTCCTTTAAATCCAGTTCTGAGAAAGAGGAGGATCATCTTTTCTTGGATTCTTTATTTCAGGTTTCCTTCCAGATACTTCCTTCAATAGACTAACTTCTCTTTCTAGACCCACTACATCTGCATTTAGAATCTGGACTTGATTTCTCATGAAGTTTTCTTCTACTACATCAATATGTTTGGTTGCTCTAACCAGATTAATGTCTTGCGCCATTACTTCAGCGTCTTCAGCTAATTCTAGTATCACTCTTTTCAGGGATTTGATGGCCTTTGCATTCTTCTTTACTCCCTTCATAACAATAAAAAAAGCTTTTGCAAGATCAAAGTTAGAGGTAGAGTTAGAGTAAGAGTTTACCTCAGTGTTTGCTGAATTCGATTTTGATTCTTTAATTTGCACAGTTTCTTGTTTGGAGGTGTTCCTTCTGGATTACTCTACTTCTGGCTCTGTTAGAGCCATGAATGCACAGTTAGTGGTCTCCTCTTCTTCTGTTGAGTATGAGCTGCTGCTTTCTTCACTATTGCTCCAAGTAGCAACCATTGCCTTCTTTTTAAGTTTCTTAGCTCTCTTAAGCTTGGGGCATTTTGTCCTGAAGTGGCCTTTTTTGCCACACTCAAAAAAAGCAGCATCTTTCTCCGGATCTTTCCTTTCTTTAGAATTCCTTCAGTGCTTACTTCTTCCGGAGGTGCCTTCTCTTGGTCTCTGAGATTCATACCTTTTTGATATTCTTCTATCCTTCTTTTGTATGGATCAATTTAGCCTTTTGGTCAATAGAGCGAGTTGATCTTTAGTACTCATTGACTCATCCATTTGCTCTTCCTCTCCGGATGAGCCTGATCCTGTGGATTCTGCCTTAAGAGCAATGGCCTTCTTTTGCTCCTCAGGTCTCTTTTCTTATTGACTGTATCTTTCCAGGGACAGTTCTTGAGTTAGAAGATTACCAATGAGTTCATTATAACTGTAGAAATTTAAGTCATGAGCTTCCTCAATGAGAGTCTTTTTATTGTCCCATTCCTTGGTGAGACTCAGGAGCACTTTCTTGACCATATCTACTTCTAGAATCTCCTTCCCTAGCCTCTTCATTTCATTTACTAAATTTGTGTGTCTAGTGTTCATGCTGCTGATTGATTCTTTAGGCTCCATCTTGAAAGATTCAAAATTTTGTTAGAGTAGATCAAGTTTGGCTTCTCTTACTTTGGTAGTTCCCTCATAGGTTACTTCCAACTTTTCCTATATCTCTTTAGCAGTTTCACATCCAAATATCCTATTGAGTTCCGCTGAACTAAGAGCACAATGAAGCATGTTAATAGCATTTGCATTTTCACACAAATTTTTAAAGTCATTATCATCCCATATACTTGATGGCTTTCGGGTAGTCATACCTCCTACTTTGTGAGTAGGTTCATATAAACCATCTTTAATAACTAGCCATGCTTGCATACTTTGTGACTGGATGAAGTTATTCATTCGGTTTTTCCAGAACGTGTAGTGTTCACCGGTGAAGAGTGGAGGACGGGTAACAGATATACCCTCGTGAAGAAGTTGCGAGTTATGGAAACTCATTTTGATTTATGAATCAAAATATGTGGACCTTTAGCTCAAGATTATTAGATCTCTAGTTTGAGCACTTGCTATGATACCACTTGTAGGTCCCTGTTAGAGTTTTTATAAGGGCAGAGGGGGGTGAATGGCCCTTTTTTCGCAGAATTTATAGACTTAGAAAAAGTCTATGTGTAGCATGTTTAATTATGATCCAGAAGATGGATCCGGATGATAAATGTGATCCGGAAGATGAATTCAGATGATGCCATATAAAAGCAGTATTGTAAAAATAAACAAATATCAAACACAAGTATTTTATACTGGTTTAGCCCTGCCTACGTCCAATTCTCGGAATTTCCTTCTTCCAAGCTTGTCTACTAATGGATTCCTTTTCAACTAGCAGGAATTAAGCCTTACAGATTTGTCTCCGGATGATGACTTCTTCCGGAAGTAGGATATACCACTAGAAGCACCAACTCCTAGCTGAGTCCTCTCATCTTTAGTAGGATATACCACTTAGCCTTTTACCTCGAATCTAAGCTGAGTCCTACAGGGAAATCTCACTCAAAGCACCTACTTCAATTTCTATCCCAATCTCCCAACTCACCCAAGTTGGAGATTATTACACTTTTGGTTTACAACAAAAGGTTGGTTTTGGAGTTCCTCAAGTTTATAGTTTCACTTGGGAATCCTTACAAAGAGATTTTGAATCAAGGGCTCTTGGAGGGATTATTTTGACTGATTGAATGTGTATTACTTTGTTACTTGCTTTTATAAGTCAATCAGTTACCTTCTTATTTGGTGAAGAGTTCTTTTTATAGGCTTTGATCATAAATGTAGCCGTTTGTGGTTGGCGAGCTTACATTTAATCTTCACCCTTGATCAGGTTATGAGGTAGAGCTTCTGGATCCGTTGATTAGTCCATTAGACTATATTTATTTAAATTCTTGGGATTGGTGCTGAAAGTTGTCATTGATCATTTTACTTGTCATTTTGTGATACACTAACTTTTATACCAATTGTCATATGGTGTGACCTCCACGCGCTCCTTTATTGGACTAGTCTAAAAGTAGTTTAGACTTTCGCTATCCTTTGTCTGCTCTTTTTGACTTTTCTTTGAACTTTGCTAACTGTCTTCTATTTACAAAATGGTTCTTTGACTACTGTAGACCAAGGAGGCACAAGGAAAGCTATGTTTTATACTTTCCTTAGTTATTGGATGTAGGTCTTCCGGATGTGTCTTTCGGATGTCTTTTGGACTTATATGATCTGGATCTTCCTTCCGGAGATGGCTTCAATAATCTCTTTCAGTTGCAAGTCTTGAGGACGGAAGTTTGTTTTCTTTTGAGACTTTGTCCGGATAATTTTCCTCCATTGCTTAGGTTTCTGATTTTGTTCAATAACCGATCTTAGCTTTGTCCTAATGCTTCCATTTGGATTTTAAGAGAATTACTTACATTCGTTTTTGTTTCTTTCAAACTTAATTTGGATGTATATAGATTTATTTATCCGGATCATTATTTTCCAATATAAGATACATCTAGCCATTGTTTGGGTCGGATTTTGCAATTTTAAGAACTTTGCTAGCTTTGCTAGTCTCTTTAGATTCTTTAACCCAAATAGTCCCATTACGTACTTTGCTATTTTTCTTAGGTCTTACTGCATTTTCCATCAATTCTTTCCTATGAAAGAGTCTTCACCCAGTTTTCAGCCATGGATAGCTCTTTCTTCTACCGGCCCTATGAAAGAGTCTTCACCTGGTTTTTAGCCATGGATAACTCTTTCTTCTATCGACCCTATGAAAGAGTCTTCACTCGATTTTTAGCCGTGGATAGCTCTTTCTTCTATCGGCCCTTTGAAAGAGACAAACAAGGTTGCGAGCCAAGTAATCCTCATATCGACTAATTGCGGAAGCAGAAAATAACCACTAAGATTGATACTAGTTTTGCAAGGTCTCGATGGAGGATCTTATGATACAAATGGACTAACTAAAATCAAATCAAGGCCAGATTAAAACACTTTAAACAATAAAATCATGTAACATTTTTTTGCACTCACTAGGACTAAGAAATTTACAAGGTGATTATCAGAAATCTTTGATTGGGATATCGATGTTCAACTCAGGTCTCGATGATAAGTTTCAGTTATTCGGGATAGTCCTGTTAGTTATTTAATTAGTTATTTACACAGTATTTTTAACTTGGTTATCATCACGTCTCAATGACAGGTTAGAGAACAAACAAGGTCATTGCGGGGATGAAATCATAAAGCATGAGTCCTTGTGAAATATTTTCTTATAGCAAGAGATAAATATATATTAAAGTAAGAAAAAGACTTAAACATAAGAAGCAAAAATAGATAAATCCCCTCCTCACACCTAATCTAAGCAATGCCCTTAATGCAAAAATAGAAAGAGCAAAAAGAGAAGAAGAGAGGGCAAATAAAAACATTACTGTCCTGGTGGAGGAGGGAGGAAGCAAAAAAGACCCAGCTAGTCTTGCTATGTCCGTCGGATCCTGAACTGCTGAATAATTAGGTCTATATTCAGTTCTAGGGTATCGCAGCAGGTTCGGAGGTCATGATTTTTAGCACCAAACTCAATGAGGCTTTTGAAAAGGTCCTTATACTGGTTCTCTAGACTGGTTATAGGCAGTTTGAGGAGTAAAGTCATCATAAGTAGGCTGGTCTGGCTGAGAGTCCTCGGGAGTAGGTAGAGTGGGCTTTCCTTCAGGAGGACCAGGAGGGCGCATAACCACAATCCCATCAATTATTTCAGTGAGCAGCATTGTCCCAAGAGTCTCCAAGTCTAGGAGTGGAGTTTTGGGGGTCCTGGTGTAGTGGACAAGCTCGAAATGCTCCATGCCATATGCAATTATCGAATTACTTTTAACAAGTAGTGGACTGAAGCAACTGCCGTCAACAATTGGCCATCTTACTCATTTGAAACATATGAGCTTCGCCTTATGTAAAAAATTGGAGAGTCTCCCAATCACTATCTGCAATTTGACATCTCTTAAGACACTAGATTTGTCAAAATCCAAAAATCTCCAAAAACTGCCAGAGGACTTTGGGAACTTGAAATCTTTGAAGGAGCTTTGTGCATCTTACAGTGGTTTGACAAAATTGCCCTCAACAATTGGCCATCTAACACTTTTGAAAGAATTGAGCTTGTACTCGTGTGAAAAACTGGAGATTCTTTCAAGAAGTATTTGCAACTTGACATCTCTTGAGGTTATGGATGTGTTTGGTTGCTCAAGATTGGTTGAAATTGGGTTGTCGCTAGAAAATTTGACGAAGCTTACTCAGTTAGATGTATGCCGTTGCACAAGTCTTTCTTTACTTCCAGAACTTCCAAGTAGCATTGCGGAATTGCATTTATCAAGTAGTGGGCTGAAGCATAAACACAAGGCTCATTTTCCGACTATCATTATAATATGCTTTATGACCAACTGTTTGAATCATTCGTGGATTTGATCCACCAATCTCAACAAGCATCAATTGTGCATATTCTGTCAAACAATATTGCAGCCCTTCATGAAATAGTGTCTTCTACACAATCCTCGGTTGGAATTTTTTTCCATTCATTATCTCCGCATTTGGTGTAAGATTAAACTCTTTGGATCATCATAAAGTGTAGCTACAACCATATAATCATCTCTTAAGCTTGGATTTGATGACACGATACACTTTCTTATACGATTGCTTGATGAGGTTGAAGGAAGTTGTTTTTTTAAACCCGTCAGCGGGTTAAACAAAATAAAGATTTACGATCTTTGTAGCTGGTAACCACCCAACCGTGAGATTTACGATCTGTAATGTCGAAGAATTCATGAGAAATTCCATCGAATAGCAATGGAAGTTGAAATTGGGAGGGGCTACTCAGCTCAGATCGCCATAATTTACAAGCACGACGCAATCAAACTTTATCATAATACAGAATTAGCCTGTCATCGATCTTCCTCAGAAGATAACCTGAAAGTTTCTCCCACTTGTTGCTCATCATCGATCAATTGAAACACAAAAAATATCATTGCCGTTTCGATTTAATATAATGAAAATTTCAAAATTGTTTATTGACAAAGGCGTATATGGGGATCTCACGAACAAATATATAGCAGAAATTAGCAGACAACGAAATTGCTAAAACAAAATTCTTTGCTTTTAACTTAACGAATTCTGTTACCCAAATTTACTTTATTATATCAATTTAGTCTATAGATTTACGGATTGAATATAAAATCAATTTAATGAGGTCTCAATTTTTTTCTTCAACTATATAAATGGAAAGAATAATGCGTACCTTGATGAAAAACACAAAAGCTGCAAGTGTAGATGCCCACCAACTTGGAGTGAGGTAAGGGGATTTACAGGGAAAAATGTTATATGATTGGGATTAAAATTCGTAGCCTCCCCGCTTAAGTTAGCAACGGTGATAAATAGGAGGCAAGAGAGTTTAGGGTTTAAAATGTGATACTTGAGTGGTCTCGTCCTATTTATTGAGTGATGTTTCCTATTTAGTGTAGGATTGTGTTTCCTTATTAGCGTGGGAGTCTTGTTAATAATATTCCTATTTATCTGAATAGGAAAGAGTTGAAGGTGGATATATTCTATCGCTGAACTTAGGGCGCTTAGCTTAGGTCTTCCATTCAGCAGACCGGATGTCATCCGGCTATAAGGTCAATTAATTTTTTAGTGTCTCATCGTCATTTCATGTGGTATCTCTGATAAAATGAATTATCATCTCATATGATAATTATGGATTTGTCAAGGGATTTCGACCTAAGTTGGTCAAAACTGTTTCGTGACAAAATTCGTAAATGAAAAAAATATTCGAGCCTTTTTTTTACTAATTTGCAAAAAGAAAATAAAAGTTGACTTTGAGAAAACACTTTGATCCCGTGATGGAGTCTCTTGTTTTATAGACAATAGAGGAATTTGAAAATATAATTCAATTTTTTTTCGAAAATTAATTATACCAGGATTTGTAAATTGATAGTGCTAATTTAGGACATCTTAGTCTAATTTAGATTGGAAAAACAAAAAAAAATTTCTGAAAATATTTTGTCAAAAAATACATGTAACTATGTAACAAAAAGTACATAAATTTGACATCATGTCACTAAACTATAATAAAGTTGTAATTAAATTATAGCACAACTATAGTATCAATTTGCCATATTTTAAGTAAACTAGGAAAGAACTGTAACAAAACAATAGAATCTATATTTGTAAAAGGGTAATGTTATATTTACAAACATGAAGTTTATACATTTTTACACATACACATGAATTTGGGAAATTGAAATTGTGGATTGTATTGTTTTTTAATAATTTTTTATTTCATGTATGCTGATTTACTTGAGCTTAAATAACTATTGAGATCTTTATGTCAAAGTAGGAACAGGAAAAATACCAATCTCCAGTTTTTATCTAATGGAGCTTTAAAATGACAAGAAAAAATATTGAGGAAAATGGGAAAGATAAGTGGGTTTTTATGTTGGTTAATTGATTTGTAATAACCACCATTGGATAAAAACAAATTAAATCAATATTTTTTTTTGAAAAACCCCCGGAAGGACAGCGTATCCCTCCAGTGGCTAAAAGGTTGGGGTGGATGAATATTTCGGGGCGGACATCCCAACTAAGTTGGCATTTCGCTTGCCTATAAAATACTCACCCCTCTTTTATTAAATAAAAAGAAAAGATACAAGGTTCGGATATGATTAGGTGAACCGAAACAGGCTTCGGCCACTCAAGTTATGAAAATAAGCATTTAAACAAAAATGTGGGACATTATCCCACCACAAGTAACTACTACGCTGCCGGCCATGATTGGCCGAGATATCCGCCACCTGGTTGCCTTCTCTGAAAATGTGAGAGACTGTAACTTGCATATCCTTTATCATATGTAGACACAAAGCCCACTCATGATAAATCTGCCACGGAACATTTTTACTCTGAGTAGTGATAATGCGAACCACATAGGCAGAGTCGCTTTCAAGCCACACTCTGTTCCAACCTCGGTTTGAGGCCACCATTAAAGCCGCAATAGCTGCTTTCATTTCTACAAAGAACGCATGTTTAGTCTGTAAACCAAAAGTGAACCCACCAATGAAAAGGCCCCGATTATCTCTGAAAATCCCTCCGCACCCAGCATTGGTCGTGTCCTTAATTACCCAAGCATCCGTGTTCACCTTAACCCAACCTGTAGTCAGCAGAATCCAGAAGACCGGAATCATTTGAGGTGCTTTTGATCGACGAGGAACAAGACCTAGCGTGTTTAAAATTTCAAGTTCGGCCGAAGAGTTACGAGTGAAGCCCATGCCAAAAAAATCAGTCTCCCTGATAAGGTTCCACAAGCTCCACAGACAGTAGTGAATATTAGGCCGTTTGTTCTCAAAGATGCATTCATTCCTCATGCGCCAAATGATCCAACACACATTAAACCAAGCACTCTGCCAAAGGAAATAAATTTGAGGCGTGAATTTTTTATTGGCAACCCATAAAAATAGGTCGTTCAAATTGCCCATATCAATGATGTCCCTACGGAACAGGCGATCAATTCCCATCCATAATTGCTTGGTGAAAGGGCAATTTAGAAATAAGTGATCCAACGTTTCAGTAGAATTGCCGCATAAGACACATTTAGATACCATTTGAAGGCCTCGTCTAGATAACACATCATGAGTAGGGAGATAACCTCAGACAGTTCTCCAACATAAGAATGCATGAGAAGGAGGAACATAACAACTCCAAATGAATTTGCAAATAGGGGACTGAGGAATGTCTCCGCACAACCATTGATAAAATGATTTAACCGGGAAAATTCCCATGCTAGCAGGACGCCATAGACAAGTATCGTGATCATCAAAAATCCTGACATCCAACACCTAATCAAGTATATGATTCGGTAGAATAGGTAAATTATTCCAATTATCTCCTTGCCACAAATCGGAAATTTTGGTAGTTAGGGATCTTCTGTGAGAGTCGCCGAGGTTGAGCTGCTCCGAAATTGGTGGATTGAACCATTCCAAATTCTAGAAGTTTAGATTCGACCTCGGGCCAGGGACCCAAAACGCATTGGCTCTTAAGGTGTAAAATATGTGACGCATAGAAGACCAAATAGAAGTATTAGTAGCCATTTTAACAAGGCCCGCATTATTTAAAAAACGAGTACGGAGAATATCAAAACAAAAAGACTACTTGCAAATAAGTCCCCAAGTCATTTTGCCAAGCAAAGCATCGTTCATAATAGAAAATTTCTTAACTCCAATTCCCCCTTGCAGAAACTTGTTAGTGCACAAAGACCAAGGGACCGTAACAATTTTTTTATCATCAATGCATCCCGACCAAATAAAGTTACGAACAGCACTATTTAAGATATTAAGGATCTTAATAGGCCATTTATAAACAATGAAGGAGTGAATAAGCGCACCTGTGATGACAGAATTCACCAAAGTAAGTCTACCGGCCATCGAAAGAGCACTCCCTTTCCATCTAGAAAATTTGGCAATTGTTGAATCAAGGAGCGGTCGAAGATTGGCAGCCTTAGGCTTTCTACGGAAAAGAGGAACACCAAGGTATTTAAAATTCATTTTTAATGGACAAATCCATATCCGCTCCATATCCAATGAATTTGAAATTTTTATATCCTTATCCATATCTTAGGATATGGATTTAGATATGGATTATAAATGGATTTTAAATTTTTAGCCCAAATGATGCAAATGAGCTGTGTTGCCCAAATGATTCCTAATTAGCCACTTTTAAATATTTCTATTGTATTCAATAATAAATTTTAGCCCACATTTAAATATCTCTATTTAAACAAAATCAGTGCTGGTATACTCAAGTTCTATCCAAAATATGAAAATACATTCCGAGACCCGGTTTCCAAAAAAATTGAAAAATCTCAAAAAAATTATGGAAAATCCAGAAAATAAAGAAAATAAATGTGGTGCAAGAAATTTTCAGAAAATGTTTTTGGAAGGGACCGGAAATGTGAAAATACGTACGGTTTTGTAAAAAATCGAAAACTTCTAAAAAATTACGAAAAATAAAGAAAATAAATATGATGCAAGAAATTTCCAGAAAATGTTTCTGGAATGGCTCGGAAATGTGAAAATACGTTTCAAGGACAGGTTTCGTAAAAAATTGAAAAATCCCAAAAAATTATGGAAAATCCGTAAAATAAAGAAAATAAATGTGGTGCAAGAAATTTTCAGAAAATTTTTTTCGAGTGGCCCGAAAATGTGAAAATATGTTTCAGGGACCGATTTAGTAAAAAATCACAAAATCCCAAAAAATTATAGAAAATCCGGAAAATAGAGAAAATGAATATGGTGCAAGAACTTTTCAGAAAATGTTTTGGAATGGCCCGAAAATGTGAATAAGTTTCAGGGACCGGTTTCGTGAAAAATCAAAAAAATTCCAAAAAATTATAGAAAATTCATAAAATAGAGAAAATAAACGTGGTGCAAGAAGTTTTCAAAAATGTCTTTGGAAGGGCTCGGAAATGTGTAAATACGTTTCAGGGACCAATTTCATAAAAATTCAAAAAATTCCAAAAAATATGGAAAATCCAAAAAGTAGAGAAAATAAATGTGGTGTAAGAAATTTTCAGAAAATATTTTTGGAATGGCTTAAAAATGTAAAAATATGTTTCAGGGACCGATTTCGTAAAAAATTAAAAACTCCCAAAAAATTATAAAAAATCCGAAAAGTAAAGTAAATAAATGTAGTGCAAGAAATTTTCAGAAAATATTATTGGAAGGACTCGAAAATATGAAAATACGTTTCGGGGATCGGTTTTCGTAAAAAATGAAAAGTCCCCAAAAATTTTGGAAAATAAAGAAAATAAATAATTAGATTTTGTATAGATAAACCAAATTTAAGTCCAAGTGGATATCCGATGCATATCCTATCCAAATCCAAATTCATTTTTATTGGATCCAAATCTAATCCAAATTCAATGAATTTGAAAATAAAAGAATTTGAATCCTACAAAATAAATTTGGATGAAAGGATATAAATAGATGCAAAATTCATTGATATCTCTACTGATAACCAGCCAAATTACTCTGTAACAAACTAGCTAGTACTACATTACCATATTTGTCAAATGTTAATTTTTTAGTTTGACTTGTTAATTACATGTTATGTCAACGATCAAAATTATGAAATAAAATTTAAAAAGACAAAATTAACTATATTTGCATATTAAAATTTAAAAGATGATACATCAATATGTGTAAACTAATTATTTCTCTTTAAATTTTGATGTATAAATAATTATAACATCAGTTGTTGGATGCAATCTAAATAAATTTAAGAAAACAAGTTTTCTATATTTCAAACATAAAATCTAAATGAGAAATTACAATAATGATACAGTAAAAAAAGAAATTATAGTAATGTTGAGAAACCGGTTCAAGTATTATGTAACATTGAATGAAGGTTTATATGGAGATTTTTCTATAAAATAAAGTAAAGGTCAGTTACATTCATGATTCATCACAATCGGATTAATAAATGTTAATTTAATCCAAGTGATGAAAGCCAAAGAAATTCTTGAATCAATGAATGATAACAAATTATATAATTAAATTGACAAATGATTGTAAGTTTATTTTCGTATCCTTATATTCTTTTTTGTTAAATATGCACAAATATAAAGAAAAACCACGCATTATCTTTGAATTTAAAAGTTTAAATAAATAAATATCTATAGAAGTGTTGGAGTAAATTTTTAGGTACTCATTTGAAAATTTATTTCTGAGTAACAATTTTTCTTATTATTACTGCATTTATTACTTTCATTCATGGTTAGAACTATGAAATCTAATAAAATAAGGTGTTGATATTTGCCACTCTTTTTTAAAATTATTGTCTTGCATAATCTCTTATATACCCTTTATATTTATTTATTGTAATATTAATTGATATTATTTATTACTCCCTTTTCACACTTACCATCCAAAATTATTTATATGTCTTTTATATTTATTTATTAAAAAATAAAAATTTCATCTAAATAATTTCAAAATAAAAAATTAATATATAAAATATTTTAAAAATACTAAATCAATTATTATTATTATACTTATGAGTAGCATAATTACAAGTTAAAATAAAAAAAAAACTAAATTGTTAACATATAATTGCATTAGTCAGAGATAAAAACACAATGCTTTAATTTATTGGATTAATGAAAGAGCAAACTATTCAATAACCAACATGAATAGATCAGTAAACATTAGAAAATATTTAAAAGAGGCTTGTAATAAATTTGATGGTGATCACAAAGTTTATAAAATTAATTTTCACTTCTGTTAAATTCGACTAATAAACTCAAAATGCATCAAACACTATAAATCTTTTAATGATATATTTAGATTTTCAATGCTCAGTCGATTTTATATCTAGAATATATAGATTTTGGTCTTCTTTATTTTTTAATTTTATTTTAGAATTATTTATTTATTTTCCTTTTCATAATTTGTATTATTTTCCTTATATAATTTGTAGTAAGAATTACTTTTTATTTAATGTTTAGGTTCTGTATTTTTATAATAACTAATACATTTATTTTTATTTAATTCAAATTTAAATATAATTTAATTTAATTTTTATTCATAAAATATTAAGATATAAGTATAATATTAAATTTATTGACAATAAGGATATTTCCGTCATCATATGAGGCGGTAATCATAATAAGGGGGCGGTAAATAACAATCTAGTAAAAAAAACTATGCAACTGTTTTAAAAAAAGTAACACTCGATATAAAAAAAGGCAGACCTCCATTCGTATTTTAAAGGTTAGTCCGAGAATCCTCTCTTTAACCAATCTTTTAGTGGTGTGGCGAGCGTGGACAAACTTACTTACTCCGGCGAGAATTTTGTTTTCCAAAAGAACACAAAAAATCCCTAACCAGATGCACAATACTCAGAATCTTGACGGAACGATGAACAACACAAATGGCACAGAGAAGATCAACTCCTTATCATGTCGGCATCCTCCTCTTCCACCGTCCCAGCAACAGACAACACCGTCACGCCTGCAGCCAACTCGGCGACTAGTGCTGCCTTTTTCAAAACTTTTGCTCGACGGTATCATGTCACCCCTGAGGACCAGACTCAGCTGCGACAACCTGTTTGGCATGATGATCCAAAGAGTTTAATCTACACCAAATGCAGAGATGATAAATGGAATAAAATTCCAACCTCGGATTGTTTAGAAGACATTATATTTTATGAAGGGTGGCTATATTGTTTGACAAAATATGCATAATTGATGCTTTTTGAAACTGGTGCATCAAATCCACGATTGATTCAAACAGTTGGTCATAAAACATGTTATAATAATAATTGGATCTACCTAGCAGATTCTCGTGTTGGTCTTTTAATGGTTGAACTAAATAAAGATTAAGCTAGAGTTGATATAACTAACAGATTTAGTGTTTACAAGTTTAATTTTAGAGCAGGTCAATAAAACAGTAACTTAATAGATATTGGGGATGATAACGATGCGATTTTAATATCATTGAAAGATGTTCCTACTCCTACAGGATTCAAAGAGAATAATATAGCTTCTTGGACTTTGACGACTGGTGGTCAAATAATATAGTATATGTGAGAGAGTGTGACTTGAAAACTGGAAAGATTGAAGAATTACAAGTTTTCAAGTTCAGTAGGCAAGTAATCCCACTTTGGTTCACTCCTAATCCAAGTTTACGGTTATGATACAAGACTCGGTATGCATGAATTTCAATTTTCTGTTAGACTTTGATTGATTGTTTTTCTAAAAAGTTTTTTTTTTTCCGTCTTGTGACTAGAATTTAGCTAGTTTGACATGTATAATTTAGAGTGCTGAACTAGAAACTAACAGGAAAGTCATGCAAATTAACAGGATATATTGAGAATATTGAGCTTTACTCCGATTACGTTCAGATCAGATCCAGGTCGGGCACCTGGCTGTGGTGGATAAGTCTTTTAATAAGAATTTTTTACATTCACTAGGTCTCGAACTCGAAACCTTGCTTAAGTGATACCAAATCGCTTACCACTTGAACCAACCTTATTATTAATTTTACTCTGATTTTTATGTCGACATCTATACTTGCTGGTTTTGTGTTTTTCGTCAATATTATATCCATTAAAACAGCTAATTAAGGAAAAAGAAATGAGAATTGAACATGAAGTTTGACTTCATTAAATTAATCATAGCATGAAAAGCATTTAGTCGGTAAAAGAATAAATTATAAACTAATCAATATGATTAGGTAAATTAAGAGAACTCGATAAGTAACTCTACGGATTTGGTCTAGTGATAGAAACTAGTCCATTTTTAAGCATATATTAGGGATTGAATTTTGAGATGTGCATAGAGCAATTTTAAATTTTGGAGCCAATCATCCTATCCTTTGAGACATTCATAAATTAACGATCGGTGATTAGTCTGAACGTGGATATGGCTTAAAGTTTAGGTGTAATAAGTAAACAATTCTGAAGAGCTGTAATGCAATAGGAGTCCTCATCCGCAGTAATTGTATGCTTTAATAAATTATTTGCAAATCAACTTTTTTAGAACCGAGAATCTTAGAAACGAACATATCCTAACTATGTTGGCTTCCCGGGACAACTAGGAAAGCAGTCTGAGCTCAAAAATTTACTATAAAGAAAATGAAAACATTACAAATAGTCCAAAATAACCACATGATATAAAAAAAAGAATTAAGTGTAAATTCGAGGGACAATCATAATAAGGTTTATAAGTCGTTTTTGTATACAATTGAAGGTAAAGAAGGAAAAGTTCGTAAGACTATGCTTGACAAACGGGTTTTGGCTAAAAAGCACCTAAAGAGAAGACAATCATATCTGTACGAGTTCTAGAGTAAGTCTCAAGCAAAAATTCCAGTAAAAAAATATGAAATACTAATAAAATATAATGTACACATTCGAATGCTTTCTTAAACTGTCAAATATAGTCCAAATTATACGTTAATTTATAATTTCTTCTTTTCTATTCTACAAATGAATTAAATTAAGTTTTGAGCTGATCTTTTAATAGAATATAAATTCTGCGCCGGATAAAAATCGGAAAACACTGGTAAATTCCTAAGAATAATGAAAACATTTAATTATCATAATTAGTAAAAGAGTAGGAACATACTTTTAAGTTTTAAATAATGCAAAAGTAAATAATAGAATATTTTTAACTTTTTAATTCATATATTTAGGCTCGATAGTATGGAAAATTCAAAATTCTTATGATGCTTTTTTATTAATTTAGAAATTAATTACTCAAAATTTTAATTCAGAATTCTTTCCTTTTCCAATTGTAGACCCGACTTTTAAGTATTAATTATTAATAGTAATTTTTTTAGTATGAAATTCAAAGTCTTACTTTTTAATCATTTTTAGATTTCAAGATAAGGTGTTCTCTATGATAAGTTATCATTACTTTGCTCTTTTCAAAATTTTGAGTTCATAAATTTTCTAATGTAACCGACCATAATGATTTTCTTTTTCCGTAGTCATTCGTGTTGTAACTATATCAGATTGTAAATCATTTGAATTTTCTTGGAGATGACACTATAATTCCACCTAGAAAATTATTTGCCTGTTGATTACTATGAATGAAATGGAGATGTAGGGCCAGTTTGATATTGTTTTTTATGTTCTGTCAAAATAAGTTACTCTCAGACTTTTAATAGAACTACATATTTTAACTTTGAACAACATATTTTAATCTTTCATACGAATTAATTAGGAACTGTCTAACTTATTTTTTCTAAAATCAAATCTGCAGTTTTTAAATAAAAGCTTGAAAATACAGCTTTTCAGAAAAGCTGTTGAAAAAAATTGCAAAAACTCACGGTCAAACTGGTGTGTAATATGCAGTTGTTTTTGGTGCCAATAATTTGTTGGTATATGAGCAGGTGCAGTGCACAATGCAGATGAGCATTGATTTTAGCAATTCTTCAGACCAAATAATATGACTGGTATTTCCTTGCTAGAACAGAGGCAAAATAGTGGATAATTTCTAAAATTGTAGACGACAGTTTAAATGATTCACATGTTCTTTGCCACCACAATAGAATCGAAGATTCTATGCTTTGTTTACCATGTTAGTTTAACATTTCAGGAAAAGAAAATGTCTCTAAAAGGTAATAAAGCCGGAATCCATTGATGCCAAACTATAGGAATCCAGATACTGATGGAACAGCGAATGGTGTATTTCAACTTGTAATCATTTTAATGTGTATAGCACCAAATAAATGATTGAAAAATTACAAAACTCCTCTTGGAGATTATCTAAGTCAACTTTTTTCCTATACAATATATAACATCTAAAGCATATTCTTGTCTAGACAATGTAGAAGAGTATAAATGAATTCATAACGCGCAATTTTAATGTTTTCATCGGGGCGAAAAAATCTACCAGTGGAATCACATTCTTCTCTGTTCATAGAACAATGACTTGGAAGTCTGAAACCTTTCTTCACACCTGTGAATTAAATACCAGCACATAGTTGTCAAATCAGGATTCGAATCGAGAATCGAAATCCAAATTTTATGAATCGGGAATCGGGAATCAAATCGTAAGATTCGGTTCATGTACGTAAGATTATAAAAACAAAACATTTAAAATGTTTAACTTAAAGATATTAAATTTTAGTCCAGATAATTCAAACCTAATGCATCTATAATCCTAATAAAAGTTTTAGGGGCTGTTTTTCCAAACTTTTGGCTTGTTACTTATGACTTAAAAGATACTTATAAGTAGATTTTAACTTAAAAGTTAGTGAATGAAGTGTTTCCCATTCCTTATTTTCTAACTTAAAAGTCACTCTTAAGGAGAAAAGTTAAAAGTAGCAGCTACTTTTAACTTTTCTCCTTATAAGAAGAAAAGATGAAAGGATTAATTGGAGAAACACCCCCTTAGTCCATAGTAAGATATTCTTAGTTTAGCTTCAATTCTTATGTTAAATGCTCTAGAAATTGAAAAGTTGTGAGATTTTTTTCAATTAGTATCCCAAGAGACTTAAATTCCATTCTTAAAAAAAAAGTGACTTAAATTCCACTTTTCCATTAGAGACTAATTTTTAAAGCAAAACATATATACGAAACACTTCAGTGCACAACCACCCCAACGTTCAGTCGCAGACATTGTTGCCCGGAGTCCATTGTGTAAATCTTCAAAATAATATGCTTCTACCATGCTTTAATTTAGTAGAAATCATGAATCGACCGCATCTGTAGAATCGTAAGATTCGGCCGATTCAGTAGGTATTGAATCGTAAGATTCAGGATGAATATAGATTCACCCCGCAGATTCGAATCGATTTGAGGTTGAATCGAATCGAATCGATTTGAGGTTGAATTGAATCGAATCGTATCGAGAATCATAAGATTCTGACAGCATATTACTACAGTTATTTGACAGTATTGTCAACAATATTCAACTAGCGTAGACCAAAAAAACGGAAATCACGATAAAATTTAGAGAATCTACCAGCATCTGAGGAACTCGTAAGAATATAAACGAGAAGAAATATAGAATGCTTCCGATGACTGCAGCTGTAATCATGTTGTGAGCAAGGCGTTTATTGTCTCTACTGGGAACAAATGCTATTTTCAGTGTGTTTGTCAGCTCGAACAATCTGTAAGAAACCTATACCAAGTGGGAAAACATTATTTAAGTGTTTCAGGCATTTTCTGGATATGAAACTTTTATGCCAATATACTTACTGCAACATATACTGCTGTAGTGAGCATAAAGTTCAGCAATGGGTAATCTGAGGATGGGATTATAGAAAGCAACAATTTCGGCTGTGCATCTGGAGTGCTTGATCTGCAATTTTGAATACAAACCTAGTAAGAAAATGAAAGCAGGCAAACTAGGGACTTGAGTAACTAGGCTGTAGAAATTTTCACACAGCATGTGAAAAACTAGCTTCAGTATACCTTAGCCAGATATGAAATTGTGAAATGTATGTTTCCAGAGTAATCTTTCCTAACCACCTATAGGCAATCAATGAATTAATCAGTAAAAAAAAGAGACTTTTACTTTACAACTAACAAAGCAGTCGATATATTCAAAAACAAAAATCAGCCACAAGTAGAATTACGGAGATTCTTACGATAGCAATGTCAAACTGTAGTTGCGGAGGTATTGGGTGACATTCCTCAAGCATATGTACACACTGATAAAAAAAATAACAGGAAACAGGAATCAGTAATATTTTCTCCCAGAAAGAAATGTGTAAGTGTATTTAAGGAAGCAGCTCATACGTTATTGGTATCCATGAAGTATAAGGATGGTATTTGTTGTAAGTAATCTTATCCAGCTTGTAAATGTATTCAAACCATAGATACCCCACCTAGGAATTTGACAAACTTGTTAAGAATGATAGTTGAAGAATCTCGGAATAGAAAAAGGTGTGAACTGTTATAATACCGATAGAGATATCACTGCGATTGTTGTTTTGATTGATATCCTGCGCTTCACTTCTAATTCCTCCACTTTCTCCATCCACCTTTCCACCTATAAAAAAAACCATCAAATACTTGTGGCCATTTAACTCGCAGAAGACATTTGTCTCAAGTTGCCAGAAGAGTGAAAAGATTTAAAATGGTAAGTTATGTAAGGTTCAGACTTACAGTTGGATGATAGTAAGCATATATCATTCCAATTATCCAGATATAGCGATCAAGTCCTGATCGGAAATGCCATTCATGCAGTCGAGGTAGATTCGGTTTTGCAGGATCAGTATAACCTGCAACAATTTGAGGATCAGAATTGGTTCAAATTCTCAAGGCTTTAACATTTAATGAACCACTGGTGAGATACCAACCAAGAAAGAAAGTAAATGGGGTCCAAAGCAATTCAAATACTCCAGGGATTTCCCATATCAAGATAACCACCAAGAAGCAGGCAGCAATTTTTACAGCCATGACAGATCCAACCTCGTTGTACTTGTTCATAATACCAAGCGCCCCATAGACCATAAGAGTGAAAAGAGTGTGCATGGGGCATATGTAGTATAGCATATAACTGTTGTTGAGTACAATGCAGCAGAAGATCACCAAAAAATTAAGGCGCCACATCATCTGTTCGACAATACTTTCTTACAATCAGAAGCAACGAAACTGCAGAGAGATTTAACAAGCTACACTAGACTTTTTTTAAGCAGCATACCTGTGCAAACCTAGCAAGACTGAAGTCTTTGCGGACATAATAATATGAGAAGTTCCCAAATCCAGTCATCCACACATATGCAGCAATGAACACCCGGATTGCATTATAGATTTCTGTTGCAGCAAAGTAATGATACATCAAAAACAATACCTGAAAAATAGCAGAAACAATAGTAAGATAACAACATTTAATGTCAAGTATGAGAAACAATGTGTTTGAGCTTAACCATTAATTAAGGAACACTAGAAAATTCTAAAACCATTATGGAAATACAAATTTAAATATCATTTGAAAGAGAAACAAACCTGCATCCAGCCTTTCCACTCCTCAGTTTGATGTCTATTCAAGTAAAGTATGGGTTTCCCTGAGAATGGTGACTTGTCATGATGTACCTTGAAGGAAGTCATTGCTGAAACTATGATGAGAAGGGCATAGAGGAACCAGAAAAGATCCCTGTTAAAATTCTGCACAGACAGACAATGATTGATAATAAGACTTAATGAACATCATTTACTTAAAACAATAGAATTATCTCAACTGTTAGTGCTCAATGAACCTACACTCCATTACTAATCCCTCATGCATCCCCACCAGAACTGTTTAAGGTTAAGATGTACAATACTATGAATAACAAAATATTAGGAATTTGCTGAAAGTGTTACAAAACCAAACTTCACATCCTCTAGTGGTACAAAATATACATCACGTAAGAAAAAAATGTACTATCATATATGCTTAAGAAGAATAAAAAAATGTGTACTAGGAGAATGCAATATAGAAAGATGTCACCATGCCATATTGACAGACCAGGTAAGAGGCAATAAAGCAAAGCATTAGAGAGCTGGAGCTTCAAAATGGTTAATTCGTTTTTGATAAACAGTATCAGTTTATATCTATCTATGCTTTGCTAAGTACTAGAAACACCAGTAGCAAGGATCTAATTGGAAAAGAATAACAAGTTGTGAGCAAGAGCACCTTCGTTGCTGAGCTAAAAACATCTGTGCGGTCGCAAATGTAAAAGTAGAGAAGAAGAGCAGCAAATTCAGATCTGCACAGGAAGAGAAAAATAAGAACACCAAAGATGGTGACTAAAACAGATTAAGTATTACTCAATTCAATCCAAAGACAATAGTCTACTCACATAGTTCTAAGTGTCAATCTGTTATCAATCAAGAATTGCTCCTCCAACAAAAAGAATCTAGGCAGTTCCCACACGAATAATTCAATCAGGAAAAAAATATATATAATGCAACTCGCGAGATTCAAGAAGTGAGTGTTAGCATTTACAGACCTGAAAATAGGAGATGACGCATAGGAACTCCGATTAGCTCTAGGAGAAGCTGACTGGAGACCTCCACCCTCCAATAAAACAGCCTTGTCATCGTCCTTAACAACGTCGGCTCCAACTTCCGTCAAAGCAATATCAGAGTGCCTACTAGAAGCAGCAGCAATTCGAGTTAAAACTCACGGAATTCAAAGCTTACAAGACATAATCCATTAGAAAAACAATGAAATGAACTCACGCTTTAGATGCGGCAGCATTTTTCTTGAACTCCAAAAACTCCGAATAAATCCAGGCAGCAATTACAAATACGGCTCCAAGGAAAAACGAGACCTGCAATTAAACAACACCATCGCATTTATAAACCAAATTCATAAACACACTGCACAAATCGGAAAGCATTTGCACAGATTGAGATTTCGAAATCGATGCAAGATCTGGTACAGAAAATTGAAAAACGAAGCAAAACCGAACAGCACGCACCTGACCAGGCGTAATAGGACTGGAGATCACCATTCTCGGGGAGCTCAAGTTGCAGAGGTAAGAAAAAACAACACAAAACACTTCAATTTCAAGCAGCGAACAATTGAAATAGCATTTGAAGAAAACGAATCAAAATCGAGCTGCTCAAAAACCAGATCTGAGAGATCGGAAATCCGGTTATCCGTAGAAGAAAGATAAGCACAAACCCCTAGATTTGCTCCAACATCTATCACTGCATAGCATTCAGTGTAAGATGGCGGAGAAGGCGAAAATGGAAATAAAATGATGAATTAAATATTGAAAATACAGAAGAAATAAAGGATTGAGAGCGGTTAGTTGAAAGAGAACTTTATTGTGGAAAGTTTTAAATTTATTTTTATGAAATTGATTAGAATCTTTGGACCGTCAGATCAGAACTCTGAATTTATTTTAAATTTTTTATAGACCGTTGGATCTTCATCGGAGGGTGGAGAATTGGAGGAGTTTATAACAAGTGTTGTAGGGTGTTTGGGACGTACTTTACCTTCACGCTTAATCTATAATTAATTAGGAGTAGTATAATATAATTAACTATTTTATTAGAGCAGTAAAAGTATAAATTAATAAATTAGGGTAATTAGTTGAAAACATGAGTCATGAGGATTGACGTATAAAGCTGGTGTCTTTTATTTTGGCAAATCACCCTTTATGTGATTATTACACAATTGGAAAGACAATAACACATACTGAATATTATATATTTATTTATAGTCAATTGCATGCTTATAAGATTGATATATTATTATAAGCTTTTAGTAGAAGTGTTCAAGGAAAATTTAATACATTAATTACTTATTTTTAATTTATTGGATTGTTACTTCATCCAGTTAGTTATTTTTAAAAAATTTATAGAAAAATGAAGTATGCATAACATTGTTCTATTTAAAATATAATTTGATAAAAGAAAGTGAAAATTAAAAAATAAAACACGAGTTTTGATTTAGACATTATTATTTGTTATTGTTATTTACTGTAATTGATATATTTTTACTCTTATTTGTAACTTTTTTATTAAGTCAAAAACATAAAAGCATCACTAAAACTAAATACTTCAAAACTGTAATACGACTATGGAATGCAAAGAATAGTCTATTAGCCAAACATACTCATATGTCTATAGGAGTATATAATAATTCATTGTTGATTAAAATTGTTTTTGAGAAGCAGATTAATTCGTTCCTAGTATAAATCATTTATTATTTAGTATATTTAGAATTTATATAGTTTTTTTTAATTAAGGAATTTTTCAAGAGTCTAGATATAGAATCTAAAAACATTCAATTAATTTATATCTAGTTGGTCATAATTTATAAAGTTAGTAATATTATGAACTCATTGAATCTTATATGGATATAGGATAGTAGTTTCCATATTTTGTTGTTTATAGTAATAACTATTGAATGCTTTTTTATGATAAATGTTCTTTTAGTAGAAAAATTGTTGGTAAAAACGCAAAACTAATTAATCATTAAATCTGAAATAGTAAAATTTAATAAAAGCTTCGGCGATGTTTGGAAAAGCGCGTTGGAGTCACCGACACGCCAAATGGCCAAAATTATTTTCAAATTTAATGTTATGCTTTAGTTATTCTAATATTTGACCATTTCTCCATGCTATATACCATAGTTTACTTCTGATGCTTGTTTCTTCTTAGGTCAAACAATCATTATCTTTATGAGTCAAGCTAACTCCATAGTGAATTATTTTATAAATATTTAGCTTGATTTTGATCATTTTTTTATATGACACAAATTAATTTTTCTGTACAGTTTAAATGTTTAGCGGAATTTAAAGTCTAAAGGCAGTTATGAATGATGAAAATATTTGTATATATAATGGTTCTACTAATTAAATTAACTCAAAATTATAGTCACTCAAAGATTAGTCGTAAAAAAGTATATTTGATGTCCAAACTTCATACAAAGATTAGAATATTTAACTTGCAAAGTAACAGAGAATAAGATTAAGTTGGGAGCATAAGGCAAGAGAATGAGGATTGACAAACCTTTTTTACTTGACTTGTCGGTTTTTACATAGCATGTAGACTATTGGTGTTATAATATTACAGTTGTGATAGGAATTAGTTCGAATTCAATTCTCCATATAAAAATTTTATTGTCTAATTCATCAGTAAATTTCATTATCATATAAAGATAAAACAAGAACGTATGCAACATATTTGACTGAAAGATGGTAATCATTTACCTTTTTATTTTATGAATTAAATTTTTACAGTTTTTTTTAATAATATCCACTCCATTTTTTTTAAATAAGTACTATTGTAGTACCCGTGCGTAGAGATGGTAATAGATTTTAAACCTGATCCGGATTCATTTTTACGGATCTGGATCCCTCATTTATATACCCGTTGGATGCAGGTCGGATCCGGATCCTAGAAAACGGATCAGGATACAGTATCGATTCTTGTCATGGAACCCGGACCTGTATACATATACATATAAATAAAAAAACCCTGCTTATCCCATCACTTTACAGCTCTCACCTCTCATCTAAAATCCCCAAGCCGTCACTTTACGCCTTTATCTCTACCTCTGGTCTCAAATCCCCAATCTGCCACTCTCTTCTCTAAATTCCCGATCCTTGTTTAGTTCGTTCTCTCCTTTCATACTTGTTCAATTCGTTTTCCTCTTCCTATCAGTAAGGTAATTATTTTGCCCATGGTAGTATTTTTGGAACAGTAGTTTTCTTTTGTTGTTGGAAGCCTGAAACTGAACTTCTGTGTTTCATAAAACATGTTCGTTCTGTCTTGGCTCTTGGGCATTCCATTCATTGATCTTGGCGTCTGAAGAATGTTGTTTCTTTAAAATTTTGTATTATATTTCATTTGTAATTGAAGGATAATTGCACACTTTTATTTATCATTTCATTTGAACTTATTGGATAATTGATCGGGATACATGTAAGCCTAAAGAACATAAGTTACTAGGTACTAAAATTAGATTTTAAGCAGAATGATATATACCCATTTTGAATCCGGATCCGTGGGGACCCGACGGATCTAGATCTGGATCCTTAAAATTTAGACCCGACGGTTCCGGGGTGGATACAGATCTAGTGTTTATAAACGGATCCGGATCGGGTCCAAGTTGGATCCGACCTCGTTGCCATCCCTACCCGTGCGATGCTCGAATAAGTCATTTGCAATAAATACATCAATGATAAGTTTATTCTCATATATATATAATAAAAATAGAAAATATTAAATCTAAAAAATATGTTATATCGTGTATCAAATTAAATTGCGAAAAACCTCTTTATATACAACATTTAAAGCTTATCAAATAATTAAAAATATTCCATTATTATCCATAAGAAGGAGTAAGTATTGTTATAAAATTCAAATTTTTTTCTTAAATAGGATTATAATATATACTTTATGCAGTTACCTTGTGATTCCCTTTCAAATATTTGATGAAAAAAAAGTCACATTAATTCTTAAATAGGATTGTAATCAATAGAATAAAATTAAATAAAATCAAGAAGAATAAATTAAATGTTAAAACATATTGGGGAGATATATTAGTTGATCAAATAATTAAAAATGTTCCATTATTATCTAAAGTCTATTTTTCAAAATTTAATTCCTAAATCATTAATTCCTAAATATCTTTTTCAAAATTTAATTTGTTGCGATTTCATTAAATAATTTCTTGTGATAATAATGGAAAATTTTTAATAATTTCATTTGATCAAATAATTATAAATATTCTATTATCATCCATAAGGAGTAAATAATATTATAAAATTTAAATTTTTTCTTCAATAGGCTTATAATCAATCAATCATCAATGTTTTTTTCCACTTTGGAGAAAATAATATAAGAATTGCAAAATTTACCAAAAAAATTGGAAAGGTAGAAATAAGAAGAAATAACACATATTTAAAATAAAACAATCCAACAATACAAAATAAATAATACATAACACTAAATAATAATTGTGCGAAGTTTGACAATTATTCAACAAATACTAATCTTTCTTTGAAAAGAGATACATATCAATTATTCTTCTCCTCTTAATCCTCATCTGCTTTGCTGATTGCTCGGAAGTTGTGCATTATCTTTATTTTAGTACTAATCTGTATTATTCAACAAATACTAATCTTTATTTAAAAAAAGATACATACCAATTACTCTTCTCCTACTTAATCCTCATCTGTTTTGCTCGATTGCTCGAAAGTTGTGCATTAACTTTATCTATCAATATTGACGGCGTCATAATTTCATTTCTTATCTCTACAGGTGTGACAGGAGAATTGACCTCATTTTTTTATATCGAATCCTGCCAAACAAAAATAAATAAATAAATAAAAGACCTAATTCAAATCATAGTAGATAATGAATCATTACTACTTATAATATAAATATTAGAAGTACCTTGAAATTTTCATTTGCATCTGAAAATTGATCAATATCGAAATCTGAATCCTATTGTAAAAGAATTTTAAAGTTAAGATATATATGAACTAAAATGCAAATAATACAACGTACTAATTTGAAGTTACATATAAAATAAAATTAAACTTACAGTCAATGAATTTTGAGGGAGAGGGATTATATTGTTTCAGAAGTTGTTCATCCTCCGTAAGTTCAACCACAGAATACACTTCATCATGTGCAATAATATTGTTGCTCTTAACTGAAAGTTTGAACATAATTTCTCTTCCTATAATGTTCTCAAAATTCATTGGTATATGTGTTTCACCAAGTGCAACAGACATCTAATATAATTTCAAAAGACAAAAAACAATAAAAGATGTTTAAGAAATTATTAATGATGAAAAAACTAAAACTAATTGGAATTCAAAGAAGATATGTTATTAAAAATTTATATTATTGATATGGAAAAACTATGTACCTCAATTACTGCATTCCTCAATTCATTTGCAGTTTTTCTAACTAGCTGTTGGATTTATATGAGAAAATACGTACTTTGAGGGTCCATTTCATCTTAGTTGGATTTATATCTCATATAAATCATCTTCAGTTGCACCCCAATTGGGTTGATATCATTCACCAAATTATATTTCTGCTTCAACATAATGAACACTATACTTTTCAAAAATTATCTTATGATTTCCTGTCAAAATTTGATAAAAAAAAAAGAGGCACACTGATTCTTAAATATGGATTAAGTACAGTTACGAAATTCAATTTTTTCTTAAATAGGATTATAACTAATAGAATTAAATAAAATCAAGAACAACAAATTAAATTTTAAATAAATAGATTTAATAAATATATTAGTTGATCAAATAATTTAAAATATTCCATTATAGGAGCAAGCACCATCATAAAATTCAAATTTTTTTAAACAGGTTTATAATTTATACTTTTTTGCAGTTACATTATGATTCTATGTCAAATATATGATGAGTAAAAAAGAGTCGCATTAATTCTTAAATAGAATTATGGTCAACAAATTTTAATTAGTTAGTATTTATAGTAAAAGTGAAATGTTAACTATTTTGATAAATTTTCCTTATATATGTCCATTTGTATATTTTTTAAATATCAAATAATCATTAATTACTATAGCAATTTTGCAATATAATTCTTATCAGCAAGTATGAATTATTTTATTGTGTAATTATTGCTTTAATTGGTTCTAAATTTACTTTGATTTGTTTTTATAATAATGGTATTTAAAATTGGTTAATATCCATAATAATCATAACAATACTAAAATATATTTCTGTTGATTATAATCCTATTTAAGAAAAAATCTATATTTTAAACTTTAATTTATAATTAATTAAATGCACAAGTTTTTTGATAAATATAATTTATAATTTATTCTTAAACAAGTTTATAATTTAGAATTAATGTGACTCTATAAGAATTAATGTGACTTCTTTTTCCTCATCAAATATTTTATTATTATTATTGTTGTTGTTATTATTATTATTTTAATTTTACCTTAATTTTATTTCAATTTCATATTTTGGTATTGTTATGATTAGTATGAATATTAACCAATTTTAAATATTCATCAAATATTTTATTATTACTATTGTTGTTATTTTTATTATTATTTTAATTTTATTTCAATTTAATATTTTGATATTGTTATGATTAGCATGAATATTAACCAATTTTAAATATTCATCAAATATTTTATTATTTGATGAGGAAGAAAGAGTTATATTAATTCTTAAATAGGATCATAATCAATAAATTTTAAATAGTTAATATTTATAGTAAAAGTGAAATGTTAACTATTTTGATGAGTTTTCCTTATATATTAAATATACGAATTTTTTTACAGATATAATTTATAATTTATTCTTAAACATGTTTATAATTTGGAATAATGTGGCTCTATAAGAATTAATGTGACTCATTTTTTTCATCAAATATTTTATTATTTTTGTTGTTGTTGTTGCTATTATATTAGTTTTATTTTAATTTTATATTTTGGTATTGTTATGATTAGTATGAATATTACCAATGTTAAATACTCATCAAATATTTTATTATTACTATTGTTGTTGTTGTTGTTATTATTATTTTAATTTTATATTTTGGTATTGTTATGATTAGTATGAATATTAATACTCATCAAATATTTTATTATTACTATTATTTTTGTTGTTATTATTATTTTAATTAAAATTTTATTTCAACTTTATGTTTTGGTATTGTTGTGATTATTATGAATATTAACCAATTTTAAATATTATTATTATAGTAATATAAATTGGAATAATGTGGTAATAAAATAACATAAATTTAATAATAAAATTGAAATATGTCTTTTGAAATGTATAAGGGCAAAAAAGTCATTTAGGACTTCTTTGCTTTTATATATATATATAGATTATAACCTAAAATTAGTTTGCTAAAATACTTGTCATTACACTTTTTTTTAAGTATTGTTTTCATTATTATTCTAACTCTACCCTTATACTATTAAATACATTTGGTTGAAAAATTAAAGCATTAATGAAACTTCAATGGTAAACTAGTATTTTTATACTCTTAATTAATTAGTTTATTAAGAAGCGTAAAATATGTAGAAAAATAAGTAAAAAAAATATGCAGAGAGTATATAATTATACTTTCGGTAGTGATAACAAAAAATTTAGGTAGAAATCATTATAGGCAATTGATGAGGTCTATAGAAATGCATTCTTCACTTCAATAAATTCTCAAAGTAACTACGATAATTTTCCATTACAGATCTTCGAATAATAATCAAATAGTACCTAAATTAATTATATTATGTATAATATCAATTATTTGGTGGATTGGTACAATAGATTTATATAAAGGGCTTATCCGTGTTCATAATCTCCATTGTTGGTCATTTCTCAGTTTGTTAACCATATGAAAGGAACATGGTTTACTATTATACTCATTTTAATTCTATGGTTTAAGTGGCATTTGTTAACGAAGTTTTAATTGAGATCTAGCGACCTCGTTGGTTTATTACTTTTAACTTTGTCGTCAATAGTTTTACTGCAGGTAAATTATACCATTCTAATTTCAAATCCTGACCCTCCATTCATTCACGTTGGCTTTTTTTCCCCTTTTTTAAGCTAAATCGAGTATGTGGTATGATTTTTGACTAAACATGAAATTCTCATAAAATCAAACATTACATCCTAAGAGATTCAGGGAAATGATCTCATTCATCTTGATTTGTCGAAGAATCAATTACCCTCTCAAGATAATGGGCAAGCTGATTCGCAAACCTCCTAACATGAACAAAATGGATACCAACAAAGGTTTTAGCCAACCTAAGACAATCTTCTAAAATCGTACCAATCGGAGAATAAAAAACAGAAGAACTATTAAGATACGAAACAATGTTGCTCGAGTCCAACTCCACCACCACTTTATCGATATTCTTAATCTTTAGCCAACTTAAAGCCTCCCTACAACTCATAGCTTCAGCCATTTTCGCATCACCACCTCCTTGTAACAACAAATTACGATCCCTATAACAACATTCGAACTATTTTGAATAATGCAACCATGTCCCAATCTGCGCCCATTATCGAAAACATTGCGTCCACGTTGCATCGCGTCCAATCCTCTTCACCGTGCCTCACCGAATTACTATTCGCCCCTACTTGTTGAACTTCGTCGTCACTAGAACTGCTAGGCTTAGTCTAAGATGACTGCCACTCACGAAGAAAGCCAACTCCCCTATTATAGACATGATGAACTAGCTACACTTAATGATTCCAAACTCGGTGATTGCGACGGGCCCAAATATCTCAGGCTATGGCACAAAGTTCCTGTTGCTTGCCCTTACCCAACGAACCACACCAGTCCCACCATTGCTTCCAATTGCTAATAGAGATCGGCCATCCTTCAGCAATGAATAGTTCTCAAACATCACGAGCCTTAGGGTAGACTAAAATAGAATAGAACGACGTCTCCCTAGCAACCCTACACAAATCACATAAATCGTCGTCCAAAGGCACATATCTACTCAACAGTCTATCCTTAACCGGCAGAATATTAATGGGACACTTCCACAAGAAGTTCTTCACTCTCTTCGATAACCACATCTTCCATAAACGACCCCAATTATCACTCAAAAAACAAGACTCCACACCTGCCGAGCCTTGAGCCCCTAGGTATAATATGTCGACCTCACCGAACAGTGCCCAGACCGCTCCAAGATCCAATACAATCTATCCACCTGGTCAACAAAGCTAATAGGGATTCTATAGATCAATGCTCGGTCTCTTTCATCAAACAAATGATCCACTAGGTCGCGATTCTAACTTCTGCCATCACACGCAAATAAAGATCGCACCTTCATATTATCGAGCCTAGCCGGCGGAGTTGAAGAAATTTTTGAATTGCTACTATCTGGCAACCACGCATCCTTCCAAATATCAATGCTCCTCCCATCCTCCACAAGCCAAATCAACCCCTTTTCCACTACCCCCCTAGCCGCCAAGAAACCACGCCAAACAAAACTATCATTACTCGAAGGTAGGGCATCAAAGAACGATTTATCCTTGAAGTATTTGGCTTTGAAAACTCTAGACATGAGTGAATTTGGTTCAGATAGCATGTGCCAAACTTGTTTCCTGATCAAAGCTACATTGAACTCATGTAAGTGGTGAAAGTTGAGACCCCCTCTATCCCTCCTCAAATATAACTTCCTTCAACTCATCTAGTGAATTTTTTCCTTCCCACCCCACTAAAATTCGGCAAACAATTGCTCAAGAGAAGATATGAATTATTTTGGCAATAAAAAGATATTCATAGCATATGTGGGAAGAGCTTGAGCAACTGCTTTAATCGTTACCTCCTTCCCACTTTGTGCCATCTTCTTTATATTCCAACCTGAGATTTTCTCTAAATTTCTCTCCTTAATAAAATTAAATACGCCTTGCTTCGAACTTCAAATTACCTACAGTAAGCCAAGATACGACCCATGATCCTCCACACCCCTAACACCGAGCGTCTGAAGCAATGCCACTTCTCTTTCCTCCTCCATGTTCGGGTTGCATAATAATGACGACTTGTCATAGTTAATAAGTTGACCTGAAGCTGCAGCATAAACCTGAAACATTCCTTTAAAGTAGGAACTTCCTCTATATTTGCTCTAAAAGAGAAGCAGCTATCATCAACAAACAACAAGTGGGAAATTTCCAGCCATGAATAACACCTCTACTAACACGGTCCCCTAGAATAGCCGAGAGCCCCTTCGACTATAAAAGGAAAAGAAATGGTGATAACAGATCACCCAGCCGTAAACCACGCTGAGGAGTAAAATAATCAAAAAGCCCTTCATCATGGTAAATCTGGTATCTCACAGAGGAAACGAAAGACATCACCAATGAGGCAAAACCTAACGAAAAACCAAGCCTCAACATAATAGTTTCTAGATAAGACCACTCAACTCGATCATAGGCTTTAGACATGTCGACCTTAAGCGCTCCATAACCCACCTTTCCTAACTGACGCCTCTTAAGGTAATGACCCACTTCAAAAGCTATAAGCAAATTATCTGTAATAAGTCTATTAGGAATAAACGCACTTTGCATCGGTGAAATAATATCATTCAATGTTGCCTTAAGCCTATCTGCCAAAACTTTAGACATAATTTTGAAGATAACATTGCATAAGGAAATGGGTCTTAACTCCTTAATTCTACTCAGACTCTTAACTTTAAGAATAAGAACAACCAAAGTATCATCCAAACCAGGCGAAACAAAATTTTTATTCAAACAATCAAGGCAAAAATTAATAACATCCGAACCAACTACGTCCCAAAAAAATTGAAAATAACCTGGATTGAACTCGTCCGGTCCCGAAGCCTTATTCGAGTGCATAAAGAACAGTGCTTGCATCACTTCCTCTTTATTAAATGGGCCATCAAACCTTGAATATGCATCTCACTGACAAACGACTTCACAAATTTCGTAATCACAGCCACATTGATATCCCTCATCATAAAACTGTCAGAAAAATAGCTTTGAATATGATCTTTAAAGCCTTGACCCCACAAGTACCACACACCATTATCATCATGCAATCTCTTAAAACTCTTTTTCCTTTATCTAGTAGTAGCTGATTGGTGAAAGTAACGAGCATTCTGTTCAGCACCTTCCAGCCAAAACTTCTTCGCCCTCTATCTCCAATAATCATTTCATCGTGCAATAATCAACCCTAGTGTGAGGTGTCAAATATGTATAGGTCTTCCTCGGCGCCTGTGTGAGAGGTGGGGCTTTAGGCGTGACAAAATATTTTTAGTTAAAGTTTGCACAATAAGCCGATTTTAATAAATAAAAGAATCGAGACCCAAATATTGATACAATTGATAGAGTCGCCACCCAAGTTATCTACTTGGGAAAGAGTTTTAGTACGGTTCCCTCTAGACAGGAGACTTATACCTATTAGATTAGAGATTCGGGTATTGAATGAGTTACTTATTTCTCATTTAGTTGATTCAAAATTACATTCACCGCGTAAAACCATTTTTGTTTTCATCATTTAGGGAATTATCACAGAAATCCTATTTCTACACTCTCTTACACTCATTACATGCGTTTACAGATTATAATAAAGTACAAGCAATAAATGGGGGAATAAAAATTATAACTGGGGGAAAAATGAGGGAAATTGCAAAGAGAATCTATACATTTATTCTAAGTTATAAAACAAAATGAAAATAAATTCCCCCGTATCCACAAAGATTAGCACAGTTTATAGCACATAATAAGTCAGCATTTTATTAGGGAAAAAGTGATTATGTTAGTGTGGCGGTTTTAGGATCGATAGTGCCTGGGCGGCTTCTAGGATCGGAAAAAAATAATAGGTCTTCAACGTATTTTATTATGAAAACACATTTTAACTTTTGTGGGTTGATTTATCAGATTATTAGTGAAAATGATCGCATAGAATATGGTGAGTTGGATTGACTTTTAATCGATTAAAAGTGAATTATGGATTTTGTCTAGGGGCTAGTACCCGTACGGATGGGGGGTACCCGTACGGGTATCAGGGAGGACCGGTACGGGTGTAAGGGGGCCTGTACGGGTCTTGTCTGGTCTTAGGTAGAAACTTAGTTTAGTTTAATTTACAGATTAATATGTTAATGGCATAAAAATAAAATAAAAGGGATTTCCCTCCGTATAAGTTTGGCGCACCGATTTGATACCTTTGGGGATATATGGTGCCAATAAGGCTCATAAGGGTTAGGACTAGATCCGAAATAAGAAATGAAAGGAACAGATATAATAGAAGAAATAAAGAATAATAATAATAATGAAATAACTATGATATGAGTCTTTTTGAAACTCAGGAGCATTACCTTTGCAGCGTGAATCCACTTTGAGATGATCCCTTTACTATTAAGAGAGTCCGACCAAAGTAGATGATGAAATAGGGGTGAGTATTTGTATGGACAGAATCTCCCCTAAATCCTAATAAAAGAAGCTAGGAATGAATAAAATGTAGACAAAACCTCAAAGGAAGGGTTTTCTCCCTAAGAAGGGTTTTCTCCCTATTTTATACTTCCTATAGCCCCACTATACCTTTTCTATACCTATAGAAATTGCTAGAGTTTTAGTATAATTTTCATATGAGATGTGTGTGTGTTATAAAATGAGGGGAAAAGGCCCTATTTATAGGGTGAGAGTCAGATCTGGATGCAATAAACCGCATTCAAGACTTGCCTTTTCCCAGAAATGGTAAGAGATAGCTTCCGAAAGAGGCTTATTAGGAAATCAAAGGACCCGTACGGGTGGGGCCCTACCTATAGGGGTGCTAGGGGACCTTTACGGGTCCTCTCCATATGTATAGAAGGAATCTACCTGTACGGGTCTGCCAGTGGATCTGTACCACCAGACAGAACCTGTACGGGTACCTAAGGGCAGACAAGGTCTCCGGACTTTGGCCAAACTCAGCTATGCAATAGTAGGACACCTCTGATGGATAACACCAGAAAGACGTTACATCATATAGCTCTCATCATAGTTTCGTGACAAGGATCATTAAAATCCAGTGCTCACAGACTGCCCCTCGAGGGATCATTGCATATACGGATCTGTATGATCTCACAATGTGAGCAAGGGTTTAGAAATTATACTTATGGTGATGTTATGGGTTAGTTACTTTCTTGAGGCGAACTTCTTTCCTTTGCTGACGCGTACCCCTTGTAACTCTACTAGGGAAAGTGTATCTCTTAATTGACTTTTATGGAAATAAAAGTATTTTTGCCCCTTTAATTAAGAATAAAGATGTGTGGATAATATAGACTGTAAAATATATGTGGGGAATGTCGGGTTTAGCCCGATCGATACCTACTTTGCCGCTGGGGAATGCCCCTAGGGTGGGAGCCCCTAGGGTTTGACAAATCCATTACTAGGAAATGGGGGGATGACCCTGGGTCTTTAGAGGGATGCCCTTGGGATTTGATGATTCCATTACTGGAAAGTGGGGGGATGCCCCTAGGACCTGATTCCTCTGTTGGGGAATGACCCTAGGGTAAGGTGCCCCTAGGATTCCTGATAATTGGGGTATACCCATTGAGTGATTCCACAGCTATAAAGGGAAGTGATATCCTTTGGGTAAAGCCTATTCTGCTGGGGAGGCCCTGTCTTTGTAAAATTTGTTTGTTGGGGAAGAACTCTTGTGTTAGGATGGACCTATATATGAATATTTCTGATCTGTGATTAACTCAAAAATGGCTTACCTTGATTCTTGATTGACTTTTGTGAAAACAAAAATATTTTTGCCCCTTTAATCAAGTATCAAGGTGAGCGAAGGGACTTATCCTGAATATAACAAAAATGTAAGGCTAAGAGGGAGTAGGGTCAGTGCCGAATTTAGACTGGATGAGTTTTTAGTGCTTGCTGAAACACTGATGCAAAAATCTACCCGTAGATGGCAAGATAGGGCCCGTACGGGTGGGCCAGACTCATAAGAGTAAGGTTTTCAAAAGTAGGGACTCGTACGGGTAGGGTGGGACCCATACGGGTCCTCGATGGGGGTTTCAAAAGGCAGATGAGCCCCCTCATATCCCGCCTCCTACTAAAACTTCTTATTTTATAATTCCGGTAATTTTCTTCCTACAATCAACCAAATATGTACAAAAGGATCCCATAGGTCGGCTGTTTCTCCCTTAGACTTGAGGACTTGCCCCTAGTGGATGATTCGGGACTTCGAGAATGCCCAGTTTCCATTGGGTATGCATTTTATGGAGGAGAATCGTTCTTGGAGCTTATTCCTGTCTCTAAGGTGCCACTGATCCCTTCTTCTGAGACCCATGCCTCAAAACTTAAGATAATTTCGCTTGATTCTCCGTTTTCCAATTTTGAACCTTTGGCGATTTCTCAAATTTTGGCATGAATTAGGGTGTTTTAGACCTTGGAATAGAGCATGCTGCATGTAAATTTATCCTAAGATACTTTTAGGATAGTTTTGGATAAACTTCTATTGAAATTGGATGATTTTGGATTTTTGGGAGATTTTTCGTAGAGGGATTGCTTGCAGGGGACCCGCACGGGTCCCTTTTTTATATGGGTGCTCCTCTAGAACCCATTCGGGTGGAACTTACCCGTACGGGTCCTATCCTCAAGGATAAAATGTTGGTTACTCTACTTTCTATAATCCTTTTTAGATTTCTGACTTTTTTGCTATGTTCTAACCCTGTTAAACTGTAATTCTATCTTTATAGTTTTAATATAAGACTATAGGAGCCTTGAGCTTTTGCAGAAAGTTATACGAGAAGATCCGCACTGCAGGGATACGGAGTTATTGACCCTCATCGATTCCTTTAGGTTCAACGACAGTATTAGGGCCATCCCTCAAGTTCCTAAGACACTAGCCCCGGGTACCGTCTCAGCTCTAACGGAGAGGTGGTTAGAGATGACCCATACTTTCCACTTGCCCATTGGGGGGGTCACTATCACTCCCTCGAATGTGTGCGCCACTACGTGCCTGGAGTGGAGCGGGTATGTGGTCCACTTTGATGTTTATGCCGACCGGTGTCATTCTTGGCCTTAGGTGAAGGCCTACATTGCTAGATTACTTATTCTTCATCTAGGTGGGATGAACAAGCTCAAGTACAGGGACCTATATGCTCACTGGATTGCATAGCCTAGTCCTATTACGGTTGATAAGAGGGACCAGTACGCTCGATCCTTCCTGCTGACGTTCCTTACCACCATCTTCTTCCCTATCTACTCAAGCAACCTCAACTATGGTTTGCTTTCTGCTATAGAGGATCTTGCAGCTGTGCCCTGTAAGAATTAGTGCCAGGCCATTTTGTCATAGCTATACTATAGACTGGATATCGGGGTTCGGGGTGAGCAGTCTGAGCTTAAGATCTGTCATCTGATACTACTAGTAAATCCTAAACTGATCTCTTGTACTTTTAACCTTTTATCTAAACTTGTGTTACAACTAATCCTTACTTTATCTTGCAGATTTGGGCTTTCGAGCACTAGTTGATTCCTAGACCAGGATTGTCCCTGCAGCTTAAGACGCCGTATATCGTATCTAGATGGATGGGGCTTTGGCAGAATCAGCCCTTGACTATAGTATAATACCGAGAGTTTTTACGCCAGCTGCACTCAGATCGAGTAAACTTGCATTTTACACTTCAATAAACTATTAGTAGAAACTGTATCTACTAGGTTGCGATACTCACAGTGCATTTATTTCGTACAGGTTATTTGAAGACCCATGGGAGAGATTGGTCACATAAGGAGCTATCGATGACTGCCGCTTTATCCTGGAGTCACCACTCTTCTATGAGTGGTATTTCGGTGAGCGGATTCGAGGGTGGAGGACCAGTGCCATGGTGGAGAGAATGATTCCTCATCTGATCCCGGTGGGCATCTTCTGGCCTTATCTTATGGCTAGGACCAATCAGGGGCTATACTTATTAGGTAAGGGAGCTTGCTTGCTGTCTGTAGAGGGCCCTTATGCTGAGTTTGTCAATTCCTCCCTTCTTCCACCTTGTAAGAGGATTCATCACGAGGACCGGCATTTGGAGTTTCACTGGAGTGATAGTGAGGATGATGATGATGAGGAGGAGGAGGAGGAGGGTGGATCGAGGGGCGACCTTGGGGGTCCATCTATAGTCTGGGGTACTGCGGACTTGGCCAGGTCTGCTACCCCTTCTTCTCTGGTATACTTCTAACTTGGCCTTTGTGAACATCTTGCGGCTTTCTAAAATTGACTTTGATCTTGAATCTGATATTTTTGTTGCTACAGCCTCTCGCTTCTACGTAGAAGAGATCTGCCGTTGCTATTGCTGTTGCCCCTGAGTCATCGATGAAGCGATCTCAGGCTTCTAGATTTGTGAGGGCGGGCGTCCTCCGAGCTGAGATAGATACTTTCTTTTGACTCCTCGACCATTCGGGGAAGCAAGCTTTTAAGGAGCTCGAGGAGTCGGTTTAGCTATCGGTTTTACTCCTTCCAACTCTACTCATGTAAGGAATCCTTTACCTTTGACTTTGTCCCTTACTATAATTGTATAGGATGTCTTATCCTGACGTGACCCTTTCCTTCCAGGTGATCATTTCTGAGGCTGAGAGGATAGCCTGAGGTTATTTTTCTATCCGAGATCTGTTGTTGGCCTAGGATGCACTAGCTTCAATAAGTTTCTTTTACTTGTAAAATTTCAACAAACTATGCATGATGTATGCTATAACATTTATATATGTATACTAATCTCATGATTTCCATTGCAGACTTTGCTGGCCATGGAGCGCAGCCGATCCACAAAAGATTTGGATACTTCTGAGGAGAGAGCCAGATTTTTAGAGGAGTAGCTGTGAGCAGCCACTACTAAGGCTGATCAAGCTAGGGCCGAGACTGCTCGGGCAAAGGCCGAGATTGAGATACTGAGGGGTTAGCTAGCGAGAATGACTAAGGATAGGCAGAAGCCGGTTCTTTTTGATGATGAGTCCGAGGATGATCTTTTGGCATATCAAGTAACTCAGAGGGGCATAGATCAGTGTGCTGAGGAAGCTGATGCTGCTAGGACTGATGCAGGGACTTTAGAGATTAGGGACCCCACCCAGCCGGCTACTGGTGCTGGTGACGCCGAGGACCATATGACCAAAGACGTAGATTATCTATTGAAGGATACTCAGGATCAGACTCATGAGGGATAGGATCCCCCGGCAGCTTAGGTTATGATTGTCTTTCTGAACTGTTTGATACTTTTGGGCCCTGCATGGCTTGCTCTTGATTATGAACTGTGGATTAGTACTTTTGATACTTCTTTTATGCTTATGGATTTTTCTTGAACTGAGATCATTGAGTACTTTTATCTAGCGATTTTTTAGCAAGGGGACAAAGTGATGTTCTAATTTTTGCATAGGCCGCTTAATGTGAGGTGACCTATCGAACCTTTATTTGTCCTAATTTTTGCCTGAGCTATCATTGACGGCTCAGCCCAGAGGAATTTTTTTTTCTTTTTAGCTTTAACTTTTGCCTAGACCGCCCTTTCAGGTTTTCAACCTAGCAAGCTTTTTCGTTTTCTTTTTATTCTGTCTTAGCTTTTGCCTAGACCATCCTTTCGGGTTTTCAATCCAGCAGACTATCTTAGCTTTTGCATGAATTGTCCTTGACGTCTCAATCCAGCAGACTTTTCTTTTTGCCTTAACTTTTGCCTGGACCGCCCTTCTGGGTTTTCAATCCAGCAAGCTTTTCTCAGTATTGCAAATGTGCGGTAAAGATGAATACAATGATGCATAACACGTAGAGAAAAATTGATGTTCATATACCAGCGAGACATGCATGCATTCATAAGACCAAGATTCTTAGCAAAATCATAACATGTTCATTGATGAGATTAATTTGAGTACATAGGCAATGGTAACAATTTCCAATGGTTAACCCCTACTGCCCACTGGTCTTTTATAGATTTTCCAGAAAGCAACTGACATTTTTGTTTTGATGCCCTAACTTTTGCTTAAGCCGCCTTTTTTGGGTTTTTAGCTTAACGAGCTTTATATGTGTTGGAGTGCCCAAATTTTGCCTGACTAGTTTTCAAGATACCGATCAGCAGGCTGCACCCTAATTTTTGCCCGAGCAGTAGAAGACCGCTCTCTGGGTGTTTTATTCTTTATTTCGTTTATTCTTTATGTTGTTTTTTATGATTTAATTCCTTTGACCTAGACATGATAACGCTTGAGCCTATCTTGATTCACTAGATTCACGAACTCATTTCCATCCATATCCATAAGCTTGATTCCTCCTTTAACAAGGACTTTCTTCACGACGAAATGTCCTTCCCAATTAGGCCTGAACCTGCCCCTAGCCAGGGTCGGCTATAAGGGGGAGCAAGTGGAGCGACCGCTCAGGGCCTCAAGTCTTTGGGGGCCTCAAATGTATTGTATGAGTAAAAAACTAAAGAAATATATAATAAAAGTTGCAAAAACATGTCAAGAAAAATGCTTTGCCTGGGCGATACGAATGTGGGATTGCACTCTAACGGGTGATGGTTCGATTCTTGGCAATGCCCTTTGTATTTAATCTCATTTTTGCTCTAAAAATTTGTTATCTTGCACAGCTTCTTTTATATTACTTTAAACCACATTTTATTTTATTTCCAATCTCCTAAAATCTTTAATATAAAACAAAAAAATATTTTTTAATTATTTACTTACATAAAAAAATATATTAACATGAAAACGTGACAATTTTAACATTTAGATATAATCTTTTCTATATTAAAAAATAGATATAATTTTTAATTATCTTTCATTACTTTTATCTCACACAATACTTAATATAAACAATAATTAACAAGAGCTTTATGTATTTATTAGTGACTTAATATTAACTTTTTTAGTAAGTTTTTTTTCTTCTAGATTTGGTATTAATTTAAGCCTATATAAGGTTGAGTATAAAAAAAAGTCTATGTAAGGTTTGACTCATTTGTTAAACGTACTATTTTTTTTCACAAGCAATCAATATTGGTATTTAATTTTTGTGTCATTTCTTTAATTACAATTTATAACGCAAAAATTAGTATAATATATCGAGTATAAGAATTTGATATGTAGTTTTGTAATTAAAAGTAAAATAAATATTATTTTAATGGTTTCAATATATATTTTCGAGTATCTAGTACTATATTTTATTCAAAGTCATGTATTCTTATATCTTTTAAAAATACCAATATTCAAGAAAATCGATAATGTAATTTTAGATTTTTTTGTAAAAAATTGACTGAAATTTATTTCAAAAAATACTCAAACAACTAGAATTTAAAATGATAATATCATATTCTACAAAATATACGTATATACCAAAATTTTAATACCTTTTTTATTACTTATCAGTGAAATATAAATTTTCTCGCTGAAATTTTTTTAACATACTTTCATTCGATAAGGGCCCCTATTTTATTTTTTGCTCAGGGCCTCAAAATTTTCTGAGACGGCCCTGCCTCTAGCGTCAGTGTTGACCTGGCATAGCTGCTTGAGGACCAGATCACCCATTTTAAGAGGTTGTTTCGGGTATCTGATTCTATTGTTACAAGCTCGAGTCATGCGCTATTGGTACATCTAGAGATGGTCAAGTGCCTTGAGCCATTTTTCATCTATCGCATTCAATTGTTCATACCTGGCTCTTGCCCAATCTAACTCTTCTAACTGCGATTCAAGTGCAACTCTTAGAGATCTTACTTCTGTTTCGACCGGTAACATAGCTTTCATTCCATATACGAAGGGGAAAGGTGTTTGATCGATGGGAGTTCTTAACATAGCTTCCATTCCATATACTAAGAGGAAAGGTGTTTAATCGGTGGGAGTTCTTACTCTGGTTCTATACCCCCAAACAGCGAATGGAAGCTTATCAGCCCAATCTCTGTAGGTGGCCACTGTCTTTGACAAAATCTTCTTGACCGATCAGCTTCCCTTTAGAGCTCTTGAGATGGTCAATTTGTGACTTAAGATGCTCTTTGCATTCATGGCCAGAGTCGACTTATTGTTGGTGCTTCTCTGAGCTTTCTTGGTCTTCTTTCTTGATGACGTGTGCTCTTGTACGCTTTTCCCCCTTATGAAGAAAGAAGGACCTAGGCTAATTGTCATCATGTTTGCTAAGCACTTTTCATTATCTCTCTTTTGATGATAGGTTTTAATCATTGGACGTTTATACCATTGCGTTAAACTCAAAGTTAACTTCATTAATGAATATGATAATATTTTAAGAATGTTGTTATTATGAGTGCATGACGTCATTAGAATGAAATACTCAAGTGAAATGTGAATGATAGGTGCATCAATTTATCCATGACATGTTAAAAATTAAAGATACTGACGCCACAACTTATTCTTGATATCCTTATAAGCGACATTGTTTGCATAAAAAATGTTTGCAATATTAAAAATTACATCATTTGAATCATCCTCCACAAGCAGAGGGCCTTGTTGATTGACAGTTGAACTGGTAGCCCTAGTGTGCAAGCTTGCTTGTGTTTCTTTGGCCACTGCTTTTGCTAAATTTTTAATAGCCCTGCTGATGGGATTTCCTTTCTCATTTCTTTTCAATTCTTCCTTATAAGTACCGCTAGTGCTTTAGTGATGGACTCGATTGCCTCATTCATTTTATCTTCTTCAGCATTCCTACATACTTCCACAGAAACTGAGGTTTCAATTAGGCAGCCTTTCTTGAAATCATATACATTATTAAAGATCTTAAAACTGGGGACCTTCTTACCACTTACCTCGACAAGTTCTTCTTCACCTGTGAATTCCCCTTGTTTGACTTCAGCCCCTATCATGAGGCAGGACTGAGGCTTGGACTTTTTGGTGCCTGGCTGGTTCTCAAAACCAAGTCTGAATGGAAATAAAAGAGGTAAGAGGGAGCATTCCCTGCAGATTCTTTCCGAGTCCTTTTCCCTTTACGTATCCCTGCTTCATCATAATCTTCTCGATTTTAAGTGATATGTACCCCTTAATTGAAAACTGCATACCTTGTTGAGCTATAACCACTCTAGATTCCTTTTCCTCGGTCTCCATAGCAGCTATGATAGATGGTTTGTCTGTATCAATGGTTACTAGTTTGCTATTATGGATGAGCTTAACTTTCTGATAGATTGTGGAAGGGATAGCCCCTAATGCATGGAGCCAAGGTCGACCCAACAGTACTGAGTAAGTGACTGGAATATCGAGAATAGTGAATAAGACCTTGGACTTTACTCCCCCAACTGTAACTTCATCTTCAAAGACCCCAATGACACTCATCTTTGTATCGTCATATGCCTTTATGACAGTATTAGACCTTTTCAACTTGGATTCATCCAACCCCAAGTGAGGAAGAATCTTAGCAGGACATAGATTAAGGGTAGAACCATCATCCACCATAACACATGAGATAGAACGATCAAAGATTTGCACCCTAATAAAAAGTGCTTTGTTATGCTTATTCCCCTCGGCTGGGAGATCTGACAGATAGAATTTAATGGTTCAACCTAATCAAGAGGAGATCCCTTGATTACTAAAAATACCTCAACCAAAGTAGTAGACGGCGTAGCTTCCATACTTAACAACTTTTCTATCAGACCCTTGTGGTGTTCTTCAGAGTCAATGAGGAGCTGCCAAATGCTGTACTTAGCAGGGGTAACTTGCAATTGCTGGATGAGAGGGGTGACTTTTGGATCTTTCTTTTCATTGCTGACTAAAGGAGGTGTAAAGATTGGAGCTTGATTGACACTTGGAATGACCTGGATATCTACATCTCTGCCCCTCCTTCTTTTTAGGAGAAAATCAGGAGGAATCTTTCCACTTTGGGTGACATATAATACCCTATTTTTCACATAACTTCTTCCTTCAGAAGTTTCCACCAACAAGGCCGGTCCTTCGAGTTCATCACTCTCTAATACATAAACATCGATATCAATTGGATCCTGTTGAACCAACATAGCTTCCTCATCATCAATTCCTTCTAACTCGAATGCATCAATGTTAATGGGGATTGGTTCATCGAGCAAGGCCACTACAGAGTGAACCATAGGATTAGCTTGCGAGATCATATTAAAGACATGATAGGAGGGTAAGCCTGACTCGACGGCTGCAACCTGTTTCTCAAAATTTAGCAGGGGGTTATTCATGGTACTAGGCTTAAGCTCAAGTTCCTGAATCTTCTTTTCCCTAATCAGAGTGCGAATAGCCTCAAGCAGATCCCTACAGCACCAGTGCAATGCCCTTTGCTAACATGGTAAGCATAAAATTGATCCCTGTCTTTAGGTTTGGGTGGGATATAGGGCTTGATACTCTGAAGAAGATCGAGTGCCCTCAACTTAGTAAAGATGGCTAGCAGAGATGCTTTCCAGGGTGAAATACGATCTTCGATGGAGCGGACTATGGCTACTTCTTCTTGTACTACCGCTGTTTTAGGATCAGAGCTGGACTTTGACTTAGAAGTCTGGGCTGGGGCTAAAGGGTCATTCTTTTTGAACCAAGGTTTGGCCGGTACACTTGCCTTCTCCAATTCCTCGATCCTTTACCACTTCTCAGCTTTTTCAAAGACCTTAACATAGCTAGAGAATTCATCCATACCAAGAACCTTACGGTAAGCAGGCAGGGCACCATCCATTAACTTTATGATCATCTCCGGGAGACTTAGCCTATCCTTCAATAGGACTTGAGTGGTCATCCACCTTTTGAGTAGGGTTTGAATTTCTCATTGGGGGCCTACTTGATAGCCTCCAAATTCTGTATGGTAGTTTTAATGGTGGCGTTGAAACCATAATGCTCAATAAAAGCCTCCGATAAAGCTTTCCAGTTTTTGGTCACTTTATCTAATAGAGTGTTGTACCATTTGATAGCATGCCCTTCTAAGGTGCAAGGGAACATTTCGGCTAGGACCTTATCACTTAACTTTCTGGTTCTCATAACCCTCTAATAGGTGGTGATGTAAGATTGAGGTGGACCGGTTCCCTTATACTTCGCTATGCTAGGCATACTAAAGTTTTCAAGGACCTAATCCTCCTCTCTAGTTGCTTGGACTGATAATGATGATGGTTAGGAGCCGAGATTAGCAGCAAACAATTTTTAAAGTAGGTCACGCAATTCTGAGGATAAAGATGATGCTTCTGATTGAGTACTCGCACTCAAGGGTATACCTGTTGATTGAGGAAAGGTCATCCCCTTAGGTGTGACCACAAAATTTAGGATCAGACCAGATGCCCTAAATTGAAATGGCGGTTGTACAAACCCCTGACTAGGCTGAGCAAACTAACTAACGACTGGAGGAACAACTATACCCACTAACTGAATGGCAAGCTAGCTGAACCAAATGGACCCACAGAACCCAACTGACCAAACTGACTAAAAGAGTCCCCATGAGTCTGTACAGGCGACAACTAGGACTAGGCGAATGGATTATGAGTAACTCCCGATACTTGCTCACTGATCACTGCATTCACTGTTGGAGCACTAACAGGCATGCTATGAGGAGCATTGGTCATTCTCTCCTCGGTCATGATTCCCCTGATGGCGGCTAACATCCTATCATTCATTCGGTCCAAGAACTGATCACTTCCTAAGTACTATGAGATGGCATTTGTGATCTCTGACCTAACCTCGTTCCTCATTGCATTTGCCTCCTCCCCAGTAGCAACATTCTCAACCTCAACGTCAATCTGGCCATCTGAAGTCAGGATGCCAGACATCTCCTCAGGATGATAGGCAGAAAGATCAACGGGACTAAACTAACTACTGGATGAAATACCCATAGATAGAGATAGAGTAACCCTTAACAGAACTAGAGGAGCCAAAATACGAGTCAAACGGACTTGAGATCATCACCAAGATTTTTCCCTTTGAGGTTTAGTTTTGGCTGAGGTGATAACCAAGAGATCAATTATGCATGGGATGTGGTATGCATGCATAAATTACAACGATGCATAGTGAGGTTAATCACAAGGGTATGTAATACAACACATACGAAGCGATCGATTCCGACCTTATTTCTCCTGCCGAGTCTGAGGGTATTCTTCCTTAGTCTAATCTCACATAGAAATCAGGGTACCTAAAGGGTAAAAATCTATGGCTTTTGATAAGAATGGTGTAGGAACATATTGGAAGTTGATGTAGAAGGTTCCCATCGTATCAAGTTCTATTGGAGGGAGATAGCAATGAGTGCTCTACCCACTAAGGTATCCCCAATATCTCTAGTGGTCATGAGTATCACCATTACGAGTGTCACGGAAATAATAGGGCACCTTAACCTAGCGCTAGAAGAAGAGCGCATCTAGCTAAAGAGAGAATGAGATTAGAAGATAAAGTGTGATAATTTTCCCAAATGATGAAAAAAAAGGGGTTGAATCAAGTAAATGATTTTCGATGCTCATCTTAATCTTTTAAGCTTTTAAAACCAACCAATATTTTGCAAGTTAAAAGATTAATTTCCCAGTTGAGTCGCCACTGTGAGGTGTCGATGACGTGTGGGTATCCCTTAGCGCCTGCTTGAGAGGCGGGGCCCACTAGGGGTTGGTTGGATTTAGGCGTGATAAAACATTTTTAGTTAAAGTTTGCATAATAAGCCAATTTTAATTAATAAAAGAATCGAGACCCAAATCTCCATACAATTGATAGAGTCACCACCCAAGTTGTCTACTTGGGAAAGAGTTTTGGTACGGTTCCCTCTGGACGGGAGACTCATACCTATTGGATCAGAGATTCGGGTATCGGATGAGTCACTTATTTCTCATTTAGTTGATTTAAAATTACATTCACCGCGTAAAACAGTTTTCATTTTCATCATTTAGGGAACTATCACAGAAATCCTATTTCTACACTCTTTCACACTCGTTACATGTGTTACAGATTATAATAAAGCACAAGCAATAAATGGGGGAATAAAAATTACAACCTGAGGAAAAATGGGGGAAATTTTAAAGAGAACCTATACATTTATTCTAAGTTATAAAATAAAATGAAAATAAATTCCTCTGCATTCACAAAGATTAGCATAGTTTACAGCACATTATAAATCAGCATTTTATTAGGAAAAAAGTGATTATGTTAGCATGGCGGTTTTACGATCCATAGTGCCCGGGCCGCTTCTAGGATCGAAAAGAAATAATTGGTCTTCAACGTATTTTGTTATGAAAATACACTTTAACTTTGTGGGTTGATTTACCAGATTATTAGTGAAAATGATCGCATGGCATACAATGAGTTGGATTGATTTTTAACCGATTAAAAGTGAATTCTGGATTTTATCTAGGGACTGGTGCCCGTACGGATGGGAGGTACTCGTACGGGGTACCAGGAAGGACCGGTACGGGTGTAAGGGGGCCCGTATGGGTCCTGTCTGGTCCCAGGCAGAAACTCAGTTCAGTTTAGTTTACAGATTAATAGATTAATGGCACGAAAATAAAATAAAAGGGATTTGCCTCCTTATGAGTATGGCGCACAGATTTGATACCTTTGGGGATATATGGTGCCAATAAGGATCATATAGGTTAGGAACAGACCCAAAACAAGAAATGAAAGGAATAGATATAATAGAAGAAACAAAGAATAATAATAATGAAATAACTGAGATGTGAGTCTCTTTGAAACTCAGGAGTGTTACCTTTGTGGCGTGAATACACTTTGAGATAATCCACTTACTATTGAGAGAGTCCGACCAAAGTAGATGATGAAATAGGACTATTTAGGTGAGTATTTGTATGGACAGAACCTCTCCTAAATAGTAATAAAAGAAGCTAGGAATGAATAAAATGTAGACAAAACCTCACAGGAAGGGTTTTCTCCCTATTTTATACTTCTTATACCCCACTATACCTTTTCTATACCTATAGAAGTTGCTAGAATTTTAGTATAATTTTCATATGAGATGTGTGTGTATTATGAAATGAGGGGAAAAGGCCCTATTTATAGGGTGAGAGTCAGGTCTGCATACAATAAACCGCATTCAAGACCTGCCTTTTTCTGAAAATGGTAAGAGATAGCTACCGAAAGAGGCTAATTAGGAAATTAGAGGACCATACAGGTGGGGCCCCGCCCTATACGGGTACTAGGGGGCCCGTACTAGTCCTCTCCATGCGTATTGAAGGAATATGCCTATACGGGTCTGCTAGCAGAACCCCGTACGAGTACCTAATGGCAGACTAGGTCTCCGGACTTTGACCAAACTCAACTCTGCAGTAGTAGGAACACCTCTGATGGATAACACCTGAAAGACATTGCATCATATAACTCTCATCATAGTTTCGTGAGAAGGATCGTTAAAATCCAGTGCTTACACCTAGCTCATCCCTCTTAGCCACAAACGCATTAGAACTCTCCCACCCCAACCTACTACGTAACAACTCTAACTCAGATCTACATAGTTTGCCAAAAAACATTCACTTTTAAGGCCACGAGTTCGCCTTTTCTTTTGGACTGCAATTTTATGAACTAAACTGAACTTAATTGAAGTTGGCTGAGTTGAACTAGACTGAACTAAAGTGAGTTGAACTGAACTGAAGTTATTTCAGTGTAAATTTATAACTACGCATAGCTAAATTGAACTGAATTGGACTGAACTGAACTGAAATAATCTGAACTGAACTGGACTGTAGTCTAAAAGAACAAGGTTAATGTAAAAATGTGGTTCACATCAAAGTCATGAACATGGTTTTACACCCGGACCAGCCATCGAACTGGTGAAGGGAGTGGGTCATGGATTTCAGGTTCAACCAAATTAAATCGATGGTCGAACCAGAGTTTTCTAAAATGTATTAAAATATTGATTTTTTAATAATTTAATATTACATATGTAAATATAAGTTATATCTTACCAACAATTAATAATATTTTATATTATTAGTTTATAATTCATATTAATACTTTAAATAAAAAATTAAATACAACATAATGTAGTGAAAATAATGGATTATTAATATTAAATTTATTTATATTATATAAAAATTATTCACTTAGAAAATGAATTTGTAAAATTTATAACTTTGAATACAATATATTAAATAAGAAAGTATAAGTTTAAATTTGAAAAATAGTTTAAAAATTTAAATGTTATTAGTTATATTAGAAAATTAAAAATATAATTTATAATTAAATGAAATAAATTTTAAATATAATACATTCAATCAAATTCATACGATATATTAAACAAAAATTAAAATGTATTTTTATAGTTTTTTTAAGAATAATAATTTAGTTTCACTTAAAATAATTTCAAAGTTAAATGATTTATGATATAAAATTATAAAGTGAGAATTATATGTCGGTTGATTGTAGTAGTTTAGTGGTTGGGCATAAGGTCTAAAAGTTAGAGATCTTAAGTTCAATACCCACAAACAACAAAAATTATTCTTTAAAATAGTGACCTAGTAAACTGGGATTGGTTGAACCGGTCAATTTCGAAATCATTTTGTTTATTCTCAATGAAAAACAAGAAATTCCCTAAATTTTCAACGATGACAAGTATTTATCTCAAAACACTATTTTGGAATGGGGATGAGAATGTATTTACAGCTGAAAGTCCTAATATAATTTAATGATAGTTTGAGGTTGGATATTAAACATAGAGATATATTGATTGAGTTACACCCAATTATACATAATATAATGATTGTAGAGGTACAATGTATTATAAGTTTTCACCGTAAGAGTGAATAATTAAAATTGGATAAAAATAGTTACCAAATACTTTAGATAATGTAATGTTTTCATAATGGAAGATGACATTAATGATGGTTGATGATATTGGAAGGGTCTATCTAGTACTGGACTTCGTCACCATTAATAATAGTGACAGTCTAATATCCACAACTGGGTGACATTACTTATCATAGTCAATTTTATCTATCAATGATAATTATACTTCTCCAAACTCAAGTGACATCTTTCAATTTCCATTTAGTTTAAATTTCTATTTTATGCAATAGTCAATTTGTTCCTTGCTTTTCCTTCATTTCTATTATGTTTTCATAGGCATTCCGTGAATCAAACGTCAGCTAAGTGTATAAGTAAACAAGAAAATTATAATTATTTAACCTAAAGTCTAAACTATGCTAATAAATACAACATTACAGAAACCGATAATGTGTAGCTCAACAGATTGAGAATGTGGAAAAAGAACATAATTTAAATCTCACAAGATGAATGAAGAATCGTAATTTTAACTAAGTCTCAAACAAAATTAAATCAAAATAGTTATTTGTATGGAATAAAATACACCATAACAACTCATTATGTATTTGTGTCTAATACATGTCTAATCCCCATACAGATGCATGTGGCTCACAGAATCTTTAAAGATGCTTACTTTATGCATTTATTGGCAGAATGTGCAACCGTTTTTTCAAACTTTTGAAGTTTTGTGCCAAATGTGAAATATACCAATTTGAAATTTACTTTTCTTTTCTCGTTCTTTTGTTTCTTTATTACTAGCATTCTTAAATATATAAAAAACTATTATTTTTATACATAACATATGAAAACTATAATTTTGAAACATATTATATGATTAATGAAAGTAATATTATTGTCATAAAAGTATAGTATACTCTCAGTATATACAAGAAAAAAAATCTAATGGACCAATGCTAAACGAACATTTTCATAAAAATAATTTTGTGCAGTTTTCATTGTACTTTTTTACCTAAATTTGGTCATTACAAAAAATTTTATCCATATTTGTGGGATTAAAAATGTATTGTCTCTAATTTTGTGTTCCCTTTATATGTTTGTCAATCAATTTTTAACACGTGACGAATTTATAGCAGAAGAAAACGTTTAATGTGTCAGAAATTAAATTAAAGATATGAAAAGAAATATTGAAATCCTGATAATCGATCTTAATCCTTATTTCTGAATAATAATAATAATAATAATAATATAGTATGTTGTGATCAATGGGTTTTATTACCACTATATTCTCTTGAACTACAATTTAGACCATTTTAGTTCAGTTTAGATCACTTCAGTTCAGCTGTGCGTAGTTATAGATTTATACTAAAATAAATTTAGTTTAGTTCATTTCAACTAACTTCAGTTCAGTTCAAGGTTTAACTCTCAAAATTCGAAGATTTCAGAACCTAAATTCAACTTGGACTACTTAATTTGCAATTGGGAGTATTTTTTTGTGAAAAAGAAAGGAAAGAAAAAGCGAGTAATTGAGGAAGGGCGGCGAAACCCAACAAGGGGTACACCTTTGCCACCTTATTTGCTGTGCTGCTGCCTATAATTTCAATAATTGCCATTGCCTTCTCTCTGTCTTCTGCTGTCTGTTCTACTTTGCTGGTTTTGCTTTCACTCAGGACTTTCATCAAACACTTGGTAGGCTCAGTGATATCAGCGGCTTACAGCTATGTCTCTTCGACCTAGTTCACGGACTGATGCGCGGAAGAAGTCTTACAAAAGCGGCGTGGATGGGGACGAAGCTCGCCGAAGGAGAGAGGATAATTTGGTTGAGATTAGGAAGAACAAGCGAGAGGATAGCCTCCTTAAGAAGAGGAGGGAAGGTCTTCTTCTTCAATCTCAGAATTTGACTGAGATTTCACAGCCTAATGTCGAGAAAAAGGTTGTTATCGTTTTTCTCTTTTACTTCTGCCCGTTTCTTATTTGTTTGTTTGTTTCTACTGTCTGATTTGATTTCAAGCTTCATTTTATCTTCTGCAACTTCTTGATTTTCGTGTTTATTGCCAGGCTTGTTTAATTTAGGTTTAGAGATTTCAGGTTTATTGGTTATTAGGAGAATCAAGAAAAAATCTAACCTAGTTTAGTAGATCATCTTCAACATTATAACGTCTTAGAAATGTATTACTGAAATCAATAGAAGAGTCTAACTTTTCAGCATGAATACCTTCTTCAGCCTGTGGTATAGTGTGTTTGCCTTGTTTACTGTTGTTTGTTATCACAGTTACCTACTTAAGCTTTGGTGTTATTCAATTCTTAACCATTTGGGTCAAAATTGGCTGGCAAGTGCACGTGTAACGACAAAATTCACTTGAAATTACGCGTGTAGCTTAAAGTTATGAGAGTCATCCGTACATTTTGGGCTAAATGGGTAACAAACAAATGAGTATGAGTGGCGAGTTGATGGAATGACTAGCGTGTAACATCAAAATTGACGGAAAAATTACGCGTGTAGCTTAACGATATGAGAGTGATCCGCACATTTTTGGGCTAAATCGGTAACAAACAAATGAGTATCAGTGGCAAGTTGATGGAATGACAGTGATAACACAAGATAGAATAAGGCATGCACCCACAAGGCCCAAAATTGTTTTTGAGCTCAAACTTATGATAGGTTTTCTTTGGAAAAGAACTTTTTTTTCTATTGCCTTTCTTAGAGTGAAAGTTGATCACTTCTGCTAATTATTGGAATTGATGGCAGTTGGAAAATCTACCTGCAATGGTACAAGGAGTGTTGTCTGAAAATCCTACATTGCAATTGGAAGCTACCACTCAATTCAGAAAGTTACTATCCATCGGTGTGTAAAATATTAATGCATTCAATCCCAACAAGCCACACCTACCCTTTTTCTAGAGCTAATTGAGCAGTTTTACTTGTACTTATGCAGAGCGCTATCCTCCCATTGATGAGGTTATAAAAGTCGGTGTTGTTCCTCGCTTTGTGGAGTTCTTGGATAGGCATGATATGCCGCAGTTGCAAGTATGAACAATTAAACTTGTTCCTATTCTTTTACTGTCTATACTACATATGCCATGATGAGAATTTGTATATGTAATTTACCGTGAGGATTTGTCTTTTCCTTCCTTATCAGTTTGAGGCAGCTTGGGCATTAACAAATATCGTGTCTGGAACATCGGAACACACACGGGTTGTTATTGAGCATGGTGCTATCCCCAAATTTGTGCAGCTTCTAGGCTCTCCAAATGATGATGTTCGAGAACAGGTTTGATGAAATCGAAAATCACATTTTTCCAAATCTCTTTACTATTCGCTCTTGTATCAGTAACTTGCCGTTATAACTATACCGGCAAAACACCTTTTTAGGCCCTGTGGTATCATTGGTTTGCCCATTTGGTCCTTGTGCTGTAAATGTTACCAATTTGGTCCCAGTGCTATTCAATCTGTTACCTTTTTTGTGCCTTTAGTACGAATTATGTGAAATATCACTAGTAAAGTCTCTACCGTATAGTGTCCAAAAAGATAACAAATTGCATAGCAAGGACCAAATGGGTAATAATTGTATAGCACATGGACCAAAAAAGGTAATATATTGCATAGCATAGGGACCAAATAAGTAACGTGTATACCACAAAGACCAAATGGGCAAAATGTTTATACCACAGGGACCAAAATGTTCTTTTTTCCTAACTATATTCATCCTGAATAAGCAGGCAGTGTGGGCATTGGGCAATGTTGCTGGTGATTCTCCGAGTTGTAGGGATCTTGTTCTTAGTCATGGTGCACTAATTCCATTACTTGCACAATTTAATGAACACTCAAAATTGTCAATGCTAAGAAATGCTACTTGGACTTTATCAAACTTCTGCCGTGGAAAGCCGCCTGCACCATTTGACCAGGTGAGGGGATTTGTTTTAATCTTGTCATAGACTTGAAAAAAGGCCAGCTATAGTTTGTGGTTGTTTATATCTATAGATTCATACCTGAGTTTACATTGGTTCAGGTTAAGCCGGCATTGCCGGCCCTTCAGCACCTTATTTTTTCATCTGATGATGAAGTTTTAACTGATGCCTGTTGGGCACTTTCTTATCTCTCTGATGGCACAAACGACAAAATTCAAGCTGTAATAGACGCTGGCATTACTCCACGACTTGTCGAGCTATTACTGTAAGTGGATATTTTCAAGCCGGACAATTTTTCTTGTTTTTCTCGTTTGTCGTATAGCTTTTTGCAGCATTTAAGGATAGTTCGGAAAAAGCAACCATTATTTGTTTTCTGTATTGTGATATAATAAATTCAAATTTGTTTCCCTAACAAACACCACTACCCATCAGATACATTAACCCTCCGTATGGAAACATTCCTTTCCAAGGAATTTAATTCATTTGAAATCATTTTATATACAAATTTCGAAACTTTAATACATAAAATGATTTTAAATGAATTGAATTCCTGAAAAATAAATGTTTCCAAACACACCCTATAGTTTCCCTAGTAAATATTGTTGATGTGAACTTCTCTTATGCAGTCATTCATCAACCACTGTACTTGTACCTGCACTTCGAACCGTAGGGAATATTGTAACAGGGGATGATAGTCAAACTCAGGTAATTTGGACTATGCTTTTGTATCAAGGAATATCTCCAGCTTCCTATTTAAACTATTTTATGCTATATTTTGCATCCAATAAATTTATGTCTCGTGTTGATTGTTGAATCTTTATTGTGATGGATTACTGACGAGTTAACTATGAAACAGTGCATAATTGACAATCAAGTGCTCCCATGTCTCTACCAACTTCTTACTCAAAACTACAAAAAGAGCATCAAGAAAGAAGCATGTTGGACAGTTTCTAACATCACTGCTGGGAATAAATTCCAAATTCAGGTTTGTAGATAGCAACAGTAATTCCCTTGTGTTTGGAAACACTCCTTTCCAAGGAATCCAATCCATTTGAAATCAACTCATTTAAATCTAATCTTTGTTTTTCTGGATCGGCTGTTGATCAGAAAAGGATCAACAGAAAAAGAAAGAATCAAGACTAAAAAAATTTATACTTAAAATGAATTGAATTCTTTAAAAAGAATGTTTTTTAACACACCCTTTATGTTTCATTACCTCTTGTTTTCCTGCTTTTGTGATAGTTAACTTATGCTTGCCCTGTGTACTGGTACATTTTCTCTGCCGCCATAAGCAGCTATTAGGTTTAACATCAATTTCTAGAATAATGAAATAAAGCTTAATATACGATTTGCTTAATTCCTTAGTGGGCAATTCCATAATTCATTTTTCTGTTCTTATTATCAATTCTTATAAACAGGCCATAATTGAGGCAAATATCATTGCTCCCCTTGTACACCTGCTGCAACATGCTGAATTTGAAGTCAAGAAAGAAGCTGCGTGGGCACTTTCCAATGCCACTTCTGGGGGATCACAAGAACAGATTAAGTATGTTCCTTCCATTTAGTCTTTTTTTTTTAAACAATATTGGTGGCGTTGAATAACTCTGCGTAGTCCTCCCAAAACGATTGATCTTTGAATATATTTGTTCTGATGGTTTCAACCATTTATGATATTTATGCTGCTGTTCGAATAACAATGTCCAACTAAACCCAGAACTGGCTTTCCACAATTATTTCTTTTTGCCTGAAATTAATCTAAAGCAGATATAGGCATTTACGGATTTACACCGGGACATGATCTAAGTTTTAATCGATACATGATATTTGACTTGTCATTCCAACTTATACAAGTGGTTTTGGTAACTAGATGAGTTGTGGGAGTTGTAAACATTTCCAGCCTGTACTTGAAACTTGATGATAGAACATTAAGAGTTACACTTGATAGTGCAGTTCTCCATAATATCTCAGATATTGGTTATTGCAATTTTTTGTCTCTCAGGTCGTAGTTTATGAATTCTCATGTTGGACTTGATTGTTTGTTAGGTATCTGGTGAGCCAAGGCTGCATAAAGCCTCTGTGTGATCTTCTGGTTTGTCCTGACCCGAGAATCGTGACAGTGTGCCTCGAGGGACTGGAGAATATTCTCAAGGCAGGCGAGGCTGAAAAGGAGGCAGGTACTACTCCGGTTAATATGTATGCCCAGATGGTAGATGACTGCGATGGTGTGGATAAAATCGAAAATCTGCAGAGCCACGACAACCATGAAATTTACGAAAAGGCTGTGAAAATCTTAGAAAGGTATTGGATTGAGGAGGATGAAGATGAGAATATCGAGGGTGAAAGTGACATAAACGGGGAGTTGGGTTTTGGTACAAACCAACCTAGTGTTCCTGCTGGAGGATTCAAATTTGGCTGAGGAGAAAAAGTTTCTGATCTGGGGTTATTAGATTTTTGTGTTTTCAGAGAGTACCCCTTTAAGATGGTTAATTGTGAATTGTAACTTTCATTTTATGATGATATTTTATCTGTTGGAAACTGTGGCTTAATCGATATGATATCGTCTTTTTTTTCGAATTTTACTTTTTGTTTATAATTCTTATGTGTAGTAAATTTTACTATTTTACTATTTTACTATTTTACTTTTCCAATTTTTAAGTGTAACCAGAGCTGATTTTCCCCCCTCATTTGGAACTTGATACTGAGACTTATAGCCATTGAAGTCAACTATTGGTTGGTACTTGCAATAAATGTTACCAATAATGTACTGGTTCTCGTACCGGCAAGGACAATGATATGCGGTATAACTAGTGGTTTTATATTTTTTAAAGAATATATATTATTTATGATTTTCAGTGGCTATTGCAACGCTTTTTAGGTCTTTAGCAATGCTGCTAGAGGGGTTTCAGAAAGAAATATATGTTTTAAGGGTTTTTTAGTGGTTATTGCAACTCTTTTTTTGTCTCTAGCAATGCTTTTGTGTCTCCAGCAACCCTTTTAAATCTTTAGTAACGCTTTTCTATGTCTTTAGCAACACTTTTACCTGTTGCAGAAGAATTTTGAGAAAATCGGTACGCCGGTTTTTTCAATTCAATCCGGTTTTCTCTGTTTTTTTTATTAAAATCAATTTGTATATATATCGTACTATAACCATGATTGATTTATGATAAAATTAACTGAAATCGGTCAGTACGATAATGTATTGATAACATTGCTTGCAATTCATGGCCATCAATAATTATGAAAATATGATGGTTTTTAAATTAAATAACGGTTTTGTGTCTTGGTTTTCAAGTTCATTTTTATTTAGTTTTTGTGCTAATATGGATAAATGAATTCAGATTTATCAAACTTAGGCTTGTTATAACTTAAATTAAGGTAACACTATTTCTAATTTATAAGTAGTAATATTATATTAAATAAAAAAATATTTATTTTAATATAAATTTATATATACATAATATTAATAAATATTAAATAATACCAAACTGAATTGAATAAATTATAGATTCAAATGGAACATAAGTGGGGTTGATGGGGAATTCTGAACTATGATTTTCAAATAGAAAGTTGAAATAAATCGTGATTCCAGCACTGAGGTGGGGTCCAATGCCAGACATTTTCACCCTCTCTCTGTCCTCAACAACACCAGACCTACTGGAACTTTCTGTCTCTTCTGCTATTTGCCTTAATTTTTTGTTTTAATCTAATTACATTGGTCAATTCTCAGTAAATTAAATCTCCATTGGCCGTTTACAGACATAAACAATTGATGTAGCATCAAACTCCACATCAACTGAATGTCCGAATCTCACCGTTCCACTTTTCGAATACATGTCAGCACATTATAATTGTTTTGTTTTAACTTTGGGTTAATTTCTTGTAATGTTTTACATATAAAATTACACCTAAGTTCTACTTTAGAGCAAAAAGACCTGTTAAATGACCCATTTGACCCTTTATCCTTCTTTAATCTCATTTTTTCGCCCAATCAAAGTCACATATCTGCCACTTCACAATCACAAAAACCAAAAAAAAAAAAGAAACAGTGATGAATTATTTAAAATTTTAAAAGAACAAAGAGAAAAAGCCACATATTTAGGCTTTGCTTGGGAGCAAGTTGAGTAAGTTGAGTTAAAATCATAAAGGAAAGGAAAAGGGTGAGGAAGTAATTGATTATAACATAAAGTAATAAATAATATTGTGTTTGAAAAGAACAGAACAAGGATTTATAAAGTAAAATGAGTATAAAATTACTTAAATATCCTAAATAAATAAAAAGTATTTAAAACCAATTTGGTGGGAATAATATTGAAGGACAGTGCTCCCTTCAATTCCCTTAAAATTAAATTGATTTTTGCTACCAAGTAGATGAAACTGATTCTCATCCCGTGGAAAACTTGCTCCCAAGCAGAGCCTTAAGAAGAAATATGACATCTTTGCCACCGCGTGAGCTGCCCCATATTCAAAGGTCCAACCACCATATACATTGCATCTGAACCAACTTTGTAATTTCCACCAAACCCATCAACCACAAACATATACATCATATATAGGCCCTCGCCGACAAAAATAAATTTACCAGTCATCAACAAAATTATAATCCAACACTCCAATCAAAGACATTACATTAACAAATCTTGATATTAATTTAAGAGAGGAATATCTAACAAAATGTGTTCTTTGAAGCAGTTATTTCAAACTTAAACTATGCATAACCAGATTAAACATATAATAATAATCCTACAACTAGTGAGACATAATGATGAAAAACATAATCCAAAAGCATCCTATCCTTAATTAATCTACAAAGATAGAGAGAGATTGACCTAGTATATGTTAATGGTCACAGTCCTCAAACCACACAAGGGTTGCAGCCTACCCCTACCTCTTTGATGGTCTCTCATCATCATCATCTTCATCTCCACTATCATCGCCTTCGTCTGAGTCATCATCGTCTTCGTCTTTAGTAGTTCGCTTCCTCTTAGGTGGAGCTTCAACCCTCTTGCTACCCTCAACTTCACCATCGTCATCATCTTCATCTTCCTCGTTAAGCTCTTCATCCTCCCCGTTCTCCTCTGGCTCAAAATCACTGCCTTCTTCTTCATCTTCAGCTCGAGCTACTGGTCTAACAAGGTACTCTGTTCCCATATCCTATTATACACGTGGCAAGATAGTAAGCAGGTGAGTTTGAATAGAAGAGCAAGACAAATTAAAAGACAGAAATCATATAAGAACCAAAGAAGAACAAAATCTCACGTACATATATCACCGAGAATGAAGCAACCAAAGCAAGAGATCAATTAAGAGCCAAAACAAGATAAATGGTTTACCAATCCCAAATCCATGCTATACACAAGCAACAAGAAAACAAAGGTGAAAGCCTTTTTTTATAATAAAGGAAGGAGCTTTTTAAATCATCTAATCAAACAAACATAACTCTCTAGTAAGGACTCGAATAAAAGCGAACCATATCTAATTGGGCAACTTTAACCGATCCAATAAAAAAGCCTAGTGCCAGGCCATAACACATTTTACGGATAACAAGGCAGCTAGAACCAATTCTCTGATTACAAATTGGACAAAACAAACTCAACTTGTGAGAAATCTAAATGGCAAAACTGTGAATCCAAATAGTCAATATAATCATACATACAAGACTTAAAATGTTTATCTATAGCCAAGTAATTGAACAAAAATTTATTTACCTCCATGAAAATAATAGTTTATAGAATCAACTTAAAAGATTAGGAAATTTACCCTGCAAAAGGCCGCAGCATAACTAAACCACAATATCATACATGTGCTCTACTACTTTCCCTATGTACTTAAGACTCTCCAACCCCAATACAAGGGCTTGATGACAACTTGGTAAAATTCCTATCTGCCAATTTTGCCCAGATCTGAGAATACCAACAGATTTGTGCTAATTGAACAGATAAATCAGACCAAAGAACACAAATCAGCATGCTTATACCAGATCTGAACATCAAAGCACACAATTTCACGATTAATTCAACTAATCGAGCTAATAAAAACGGATTAGGTATGAATAATATGAACTAACTATGAAATTAAGCGATGCGTTTGTCTATGTGTTACCTCTACCTCGCTATCATCATCGTCAACGTCAACCTCGTCGTCATCATCATCCTCGTCGTCTTCATCATCATCATCGTCACCGCCGCCGCCGCCTTCGCCGTCTTCAACCGCTTCATCATCGTCGCCGCCTTCGTCCTCATCATCATCATCCACCGAATACACCTGCGGCTCACCCGACTGTACGAGTGGCTCATCATCCTCATCGTCGCCGTCGCCGTCGTCTTCCGCTCCGTCGTCATCTTCATCTTCGTCGCCGTCGTCTTCATCACCGTCTTCGTCATCGTCGTCGTCTTCTTCCTCTTCCTCCTCAACATCTATAACTTCTTTAACATCACTGCCGTCATCCGTACTCTCTTCCTCTTCTTCTTTGTCAGTAGCTCTATTTTCCTTATCCTCATCGAAAATTTCTCCCTCAGGCTCCATGAAATTCACCTTCAGAACCTAGAAATCGAGAGGGAAAAGTACAGAAACTTTCACGGATTTTTTTCCTGGGAAAATATTGAAAAGAGAAAATTGGAGAGGAGAGATTGGGAGGGAGGAGCTTCTTCGTTCGAAGTACCAGTAGCTCTGCAAATTGATCTCAGCCGTTGAAACGAATATTAACGCGGATTGATGACGTGGAAGGAATTGAAGGGCACGGATGAGAGGAAATGCGTTATTGGAAAGAAAGAGCTATCGCGGCGCCTCAGCTGATAATCACGTGCAAGTAACTGAGTAGAGGGATCTAGGGTTAGGGTTCTTTTCTGGACAAAAAGGCCCATTACATATTTTCAACTCTTCATTGGGCTTCTGTTTCTTATAGCCTTTAAGACTTAGTACTAATATCCAATTACAAGATGGTTTATGCTGAAAGAAAATTGAAGTTACGCTATTTAATTTAATTTAATATTGTATATATATAAATTTATATTAAAATAAATACTTATTAATTCAGTTCAATACTATTACTATTAAGTTGAAAAGAATATAGCCTTACATTAATATTTTTGAGTAAATAAAAATTTTAATTTTTTAAAAATTCGAGACTCGAACGAAGAATCCCCACTTTCCTGCTCCATAATGGGAGGACGGTGTGGTTACCACGCTATTGCTTGATTGTTAAGTTATATTAATATAAAATGTGTCCGCAATAATATGGACCGTCCTTTATTTTAACTAGTGGTATGAGTTTTATATGTTACGTAGAAATATATATTATTTTTCCTTTATTGTTATTATCATATTGAATATTATATCGCATTCAGAATGTAAAACGTTATTTTCTAGTATTAGTTTTATAAATTGAAAAGGAGAATTTATAAAAAAAATTATTTGATTGCTATTTGCCGCCCCCTTATTAGATTTATCGTCCCACATGATAGCGAAAACGTCCTTATGAATAAAATTATTTAAAATTGTCTACCAACCTCAAATGTCGAAAATGTCACTGTAAATAAAAAAATTAAAATATATTTGATTTTATATAAAATAAATAATATATATTCTTTTAAAATAATAATAAATGTTTAAATATAATGGAAATATAATCCTAACGAGTAAGTAAATAATTAACTCCTATTATAAATAGATTAGGAAAATAATACAAATCTAGTTAGAAAACACAATTCTAAAAAGTAAGTGTACAATTAACTCCTATTATATTTAGATTAGGAAAACACTACAATTCCAAAAAAGGAAAATAAACATAACTCTTAAAACAAAACTAATAAACTCAATATAACTCAACTTAGTATTCTAGTTCAAGATCAATTATTCTTAATATGGATAACTCCAACTTGCAACAAAGAATTGGCGGAGATGGAAGAGATTACAGTTGTGAATATATTACCACAGAAGAATTCTTTACCTTAAAAGATGTAGTTAATTGAGCACAAAATAAAAATTGAGTCCAAAATAAAGCACTCTCTTCATGCTTTGAAATTAGCATTTCTTCGCACAAAAGTATAAATAGTAAGCTTTTGATATGTAACCGAGGTGAACGGTACAAAGGAAACGATAAAGATTTAGATCAAGCAACTCACAAGTACACTACAACGAAAGCATGTGAATGTCCTTTTCAAATATATGTTAATGTTATTAGGTGCTAAACACATAAAATTATCAATTAATATACATGATATTTTTCTAAATGTTTCTTACAATGTGCTCTAATTTGTAATTTGTATCAACCGCATCAATTAATATGTCAATTATGTACCAGCTTATCTCATTAATATGTTATATGTATGAAATAAACTTTTTTAATAAATAAATATAAGGGTATATAAATAAATTTGGGGAAAGTAAATAATATTACTTAATTTTTAATAAATAATTATAATTGGCATATAATAAATTATCGGGGGCGGTAAGTTTAAAATGGGGCGGCAAATATCAACACCCAAACATTATATAGTCAACTTTTTTTTTGGCAAACAGTCAACTACATCTCTATATAAAGATAAACAAATATGGGCATATTTAGGACCCGATATGAATTAGTCAATCAGTGGACTGAATACTGAAAACCAGAAAAAGGTATAGACAAATATGCTGCTGTCAAATTAGGTGGAGGAACTAACCAAGGTATAAAGGGCCTTCTTTGCTAATTTTCAAAGAAAAATAGGTTCGATAGTTTGATAGCAAAATTGGTTAATAAGCCGGAGAAAATTGGACGAAAACAACTAGATGGGCGATTAGTTTATTGGTGCATAGTAGATGTATTGGTGGGTCGGGTTTGGACATCTATTTTATTATTAAGCCCGACTTGAGTCTGAGTTTGCTAAAGTCTGAAGTTTTATGGATCAGACTTAATTTTTGTATAAATATCCAAGCCCGGCCCGAGTCCGGCCCGACGAATAATAATTTAATTTTTTTATATATATTATAATTGTATTAAATAATTATTTTTAACTTTTATATTTTATACTAATGAATTTTCAAATTTAAATACACTAAGTTCTATAATATATTAAGAACTTCAAATAAATAATGTTATTATACATAATTTTCTCAATTTATTTTTTAAAAATTTACAAAAAAAAACTATTAAAAAATTATCTACGGGCCTTGGGCCGGGCTTGGGAATGACCCCGTAAGCCCGGCTCGAGCCCGCAGTTTTAAAGTGTGGGCCGAGCCAGATTTGGGTTGATATTTTTAATTAAAAGCCCGATAAAGTCCGATCCAAATCCGGCCCAGCCCGCCCGATGAACATGTCTAGTGCACAGTAGCATGAGTTAAGCAAAAATGACCTTGATTGTTCAAACACCTAATATATATACCCTATATTTATATTTTGATGGGAATATGGTAGATAGGGTTGTAAATGAAGAAAGTTACTCGTGAATAATTTAATTTTTGGCTCGGTTAATGCTCGTTTGAGCTTGATTTGTTAATAAAAAAGTTTGATCGTGAACAAAAAATTTAGGATCGTTTTAGTAAACGAATAGAGCTTGAACAATGAGATACTCGGCTTAAAAGCTCGCGAAAATGCTCGATAAGCGGCTCGCTGACATACTTGCGAATAAGTTCGTGAATATGTCTAAAAATAAGAATATTATATTTATCATATAATTTATAAGTATATTATAAAAAAATAAATATACATAAGCATGTATGTAGTGTAAAATTCAAGTACTTTTAAGCGACTAAATAAGTTTAATTTTATAAAACTTCAATTAACGAGGTAAAAGTATAATTTTAAGTTTGAAACTCTTGAACTTGTAAAAAATTTAATTAATATATTCAATTAAAGATCGATTGAACAAAGCTCAATTAAGCTCGATTTAAACAAAACTCGAGATAAACTCAAACTCGGCTCAAGCTTATTTTAACCAAACTCAAGCTTTTCTTGAATTCAGTAAAAATTTAACAAACATAGCTTAAACAATTAGTGTTCGAGCTAGGTGAATTCTCTTACAACCCTAATGGTAGATGAACACGTCTAATTAAAGCACGTTCTTGAAAACTATTGCTGTAATAACTCATGCCAACTCCTGCCATCATGATTAAGCAATAAGCTTGTGAACGAATTGAAGGATAATTTATGAGTAGTACAAATTCAGCTTTAATCAATATTATCATTTTGAGCTGGTCAACCCTCTAAACTTGTTCGTAATCGCCATCGTCTTTTTAAATTTTTTAAAGCTTCTCTTGATCATTTAAACTTGTTTAAAGTTTCATTCATTCTTTTAAATTTATCTAAATTGTACCTCATGACCTCCTTTTTTATTGACACGTCATGTGAATTTATTATTTTAAAGTAATACAAACTCATATGATGTGTCAACAGAAAGAAGGTAATGAGGTGTAATTTAGACAAATTTAAAAGAGTTTGATGAACTTTAGACAAGTTAAAAAAATTAGGGGGTAATTAGGGATAATTTAAGAAGAATGAAGATACATGGGACTCTTTTCTTCTTTACTATGTTATGTATGTACTGCATGAACATACAACTTAATAGAAAAAAGCAAAGAAAAAAAAATCAATAAGGTCAATTTAAACGGGGAATGCCCAAATTAATCCAAATAAATGAAGTGTCAAGCTTTCATTGGCTGAAGCTCTCTTTCTCAACGACTAATTAATTATCGAATATTCAAATTCTCAAATCCCAATAGCACAATTAGATCAGTCCAGATAATGATAACGATAACGTATCCCACTCTCTAACTAACAATAATCAAACATCCCAATCCCAATCCCTTTGATTTGATTGATGACTTTCGCTTAATCTCCACTTCATTGTTCCATCGGAGATATGAGTCTGAGGCTGTACGCGCCTGCTTCCCGGTGGTGGCCGGAGTTCGGATTTTCACTACCTTCAACAGTCTTGCGGTGGCCGGAATTCGATTTTTCTCACTTCACGGCGGCGTGGAATCCGCAGAGTTTGAGGAGATGGCTGGATTTCTCAATCGATGATGCGGTATGGGCTGTTGTTATGGTATTAGAATCTGTGGCCTTAGCTGCTATGCTTTGCTGTTTCTTTGTGTTCTGTGGTTGTACTATCTGATTTCTTTTCTCTGATTTAGGGTTTATATACTTGTACATGCTTAGCTTTTTAATCTGGTTCGTAAAATTAGATTGCTCAATTGAAAATTGATTCTTCAACTTGAGAATCCGTTAGATCCCATTGACATTTTGTGTTTTGTTGATTCGATTTCTCGAGTTTTATACTTAGTTTAGCTTATGCCTCTAATATGATGATTTTAAGCTACGTTTTTATTCATCTAATATTTTACCGCTATGTTGTTGTGTGCCATTTTCTACATTCCACCGTGTATAAGTAGATTATAGATGCAAACCAATCAAGAACAGAAAAAAATTAATACAGAAATCATTTTTTCTCAATGGATCCTAGCTTGTTTGCCTATGCAATTTCTCTAACCACATTTTTACTCCCTGCCGAACCCCAATTCAGAATTGGGCAATTTGATGCCAATTTGGTTGAAATTTAGACCTGTTAAATGGGCGGCTCGGCTGGGCTCGGCTCAGGCAGGACTTGGTCTGGTCGACAGTAAAATTACTTGGCCCAAGCCTAACTTAGCCCACATAAATTCTATATGTGGGCTGGGTCGGGCCGGGTTTAAATTTTGAACTTCATTCCTAAGTCCGGCCCAACCCGCCCCATAAATTAATAAATATTTTTTAAATATATATATTTTACTTAAAAATTAAAAATTATATATATTTTATAATTAATAAATAATTAAATATATATATATATATATATATATATATATATATATATATTTTAATATAGGTCGGGATGGGCCAAACTTGAGTTTTCGAACTGAACCCAAGCTCAAGCCAACATATCTGCGGGCTTGGGTCGGGCTGAATTTTTTACATAATATATTTGCCTAAGCCCCGATCCACAAAGTGCGGGCCTGGACGGGCTAGGAGGGCCGCAGATTTATTGAACAGGTCTATGGTTGATCAAACATGTAAACAAACACCAAACTATGATGGACAAGGGCGGTGTCAGGACCCCAAGTGAGGTGGGGCTCTCCAATTGACGACTAATAACCAAAGTTATCTCAATGAATAATAAAACGTCTTGCAATTTGTTTAGCTATGGTCAGAAAAAATGAGAAATATGGTCAAAATTTTGTAAGTTTCCTAAATATGGTCCAAAATAGTAAACATGACTAAATGAAAATAATTGTAAATTATTTAAGCCTTAAAAAAACTCTTATTTAATTTAAATTTCTCAAACAAAAATTTAGTTGAAACTAATTAATTGGTGACAAATCATGAATGGAAAGAGATAATTAAATATATTTAATTTAAAATCTCAACTAATGATATTTTATAGGTTTCAATTAAAGATTCATCAGATTTTTTTTATTATGTCCTTTCTCACTTCATCTTCTACATCAAGCTTTATAAAATTTCATCAATTAAGGGTAGGGCTAAAGATACTTATACCATCTCTGGCGATCGGGGTGGGGCTGAAGCACCTACCCTTCCCGTCGCCCCTAATGATGGATGTAAGAAAGTTCTCAACTCAGGCCCGAGAAGCTCGAGTGTAGAAGTTAAGGCTTTATTTGGGAGCAAGGGATAGAAGAATTATAAAGGAAAGGAAGTGAATGGATTATAGGTTAAAGGATGGTATATGATGGAAAGTGGAAACATAAAGTATTGACTAATTTTATGTTTGCAATAAACAGATGAATTTATAAAAGGAAAGTGAATATTAAAATTACTTAAATGTAGTTTAGAATGGAAGTGTTTATAAATAAATTAAAAACACGTAGCTAATGTGGTGAATGGACATCACCACCCCCTCCAATCGCCTAATTTGGCTGAAATGAACAGTATCAAAAATGTTGTCAGTGAAAGGAAGGCGCTTCACCTAGCTTCCTTTGAATCTAGTCTTTACTTTCATCTCAAACACGGGATCCAAGCTCTCATCCTTTACATTTCCATGAAAAACTCTTGTCCCCGACAAAGCCTAAAGGGCTATCACTCGTATAAGTATATCATATGAAGGACGAAACATATCGGTTCAATTTATTCAGTAGATAGGAGTAATTAGGGGTTAGAAAACTCCAAGGTAGTGGTTCAATGGTAGTGATTAGTTCATCCTTAATCAAACCGTGAAATGTGTATGAAGCCAGTCATCTTGCCATTCGAGGCACCCGCAGATTGGCGATCGGGGATTCAGTCTGAATGTGTGATGGGTCCAGACACAATCAATTAGGTGGCACATATCAATTAAGAAGACGACAAATAGGGGTGGCAATTTCTCTGCTCATTTTTTCAAAAGAAATGAGTCCAATTTTGCAACTCCGTGTTGCCGTTTCTTGCCAACTCAATTAATAATTTCTCGCCTATTATTTCTGCTATTTAGGTGAACCTTTTGCCTATTTATTTCCAACTGTCCTAAAATTATTTTATACCTTAAGTTTGGATATACTTGAGATATGTTTTATTATTGTATTCTCATTATTTATTAATAGAGTTATTTTGATGCCCTGTGGTTTTTCCTTTTCAAAGGATTTTCACGTAAATCTTTGTGTCTCTTTATTGCTTTATTTATTTTTATACTCGTTGTTGCTACGTCTATTTTAGTTAATACATATCACCTTGCTACCGAATTCATATACGAGACCCAATAATATGGACATGACTTTAAGTTACCACCCACAGTTGAAACCAATCCTAAACAACTCGTGGTGAAGAAAAAAAAAGTTCGGGATTTGAGAAGCCTTCCAGTACTTGTAAAGTTGTGATTGTAAATATAATGGAATATTAACTTAGAATATTTCGGTAATCCTAAATTTGCTCAAAGATGGCATGAAAGATGCTGCGAACGAAGCTACTTTCCGATTTTAATGACTTGTTGAATGATATTTTGCGTATTTTTATTGCCGTTATTAGGCTACTCCTTTGAGAGTTGTAACTATAGTTTTGTTAAAAACAATAATTGAGTTTAAACAATAAAGAAGTTGTTCATCCTTCAATCCAATAATTTAATCTAATAATTCTCAATAATAAATTCGTATATATCTAAGTTGTGTAATACATGATTATCAAAAAAAAAAAAAGTTGTGTAATACATGACATTCTTACCATATGTTGGAACTTCTAATAGCATGAAATTGCTATGTTGAAAAGGGTATGTCATTGACTATTAATGGGTCAGTCTAGTAGTCTTTCTCCAATTTTTTTCTTTAAAGCTCCACTTTCAAACTTTTTCTATAACTAATAAATTTACTTTTGAAAAAAATAAATTAAACGGTGATAGAAAAGCATGTAAAAGCGCAAACATCAATGCGGTTCATGAAGTCCATTCACCAAACATATTCACTAAACTAAAAGGACAAGGACATGTGTCAATCATCCAAATATTTCTTGCCCATCAAAACAGGACACGTGACTATCATCCAATGGCACATCTCCTTTAAGATAATGATTAAAGGCACAAGTCCTCAGGTAATTGACGTTTCACTATTCACTCTCTTTACTAGCCTCTACATCGTCCCCCATGCTAAGTACTGACTTGAGCGTCGGAGTGGCTACGTTGACTCGCCCGATCTAGTCCTCTAACCGTTTACTACGTGTGTAGGCGGACCCCGACTAGATCTAGACTGAACCGAACCTGAGCTCGGATACCACGACATCAAACAGTTGGTGACAAATTAGTATGAAAGACTAATTATGAATTCTTTAAAGTAAAAATATATAATTCTATTAAAAATTTACGAGAATAAGTTATTAGAATAATAATTTAAAAAAAATACCAAACATACCTTAAATCGCAGAAAAAGAAATTTAAACTAATGGATAAAATCAAATAATATATTATTATTACTATTATTATTATTATTATTATTATTATTATTATTATTTTGTTACATAAGACTATAAACGAAGCTAAGCCTAGAGAGTTAAGGCACTTTTGAGTTTTGAGTCAAATTGAAGTCTAGCCTCATGAATCTAGTTGAACTTGTATATTGGGGTTGGGCTCGTTGAAGATGGTAGAATCTCTTAAGAAAAAAGCCCACGCCTTTTTCCATAGGCCGAAAAAGCGGAGTTGAGCTAAAAAAGTGTTTGATGAATAAAAAATTAAACAACGGTTCAAGGCTAATAATATTCAATTAAGTAAAATAAAATCAATTTGTTGTCAGATCACATTGTTTTTTACTAGTTGTAAATTTACAATTGTCCATAATCAAAGTATAATAAATCGTAGTTATTTATCAATAATAGTTAATTTGGGTAAACTATAACAAATTTATCGTCAAGTCACAAATACATATTTCTTTTAATCATATTTACATATCATCTCATTCACTTATTTCTAACTTTTTTTCCTTTAGTTTTCTTTCTTATTTTTCATTTATCTCTCGTTCCGTTTATTTTTTCAACATATCGCTTTAGAATTTTTTATTCGTCTTATTTTTAACTTCAAAACGATAGCCACCGTGACGTTTTCAAATTTATTTAACCATAGACATCTTATAGATGTCCAATAGACATGTGAGAAGTCTGATAGACACCTGGTTGATATTAGTTTCTGATTTTTTTTATGGAACAGTTATGTTAGTTTGTACAAATCTTGAAATCAAACCATCAGCTACACTAAAAGCAATAAAATCATGTATAGCAACCCAAATTCAATTATGATGAAGCAATACAATACATTAATTTCTTCCATTATTAAATAACAATAAGAACTTCAATTCCGAAATTAAAAATAATATGTGAATCAAAATCAATAATCATTAAACATCAGTAAGTGATACAAAAAAGGAAAAAAATAAAAATAAAAATTATGCTGCATAAAATCAAACAACGATTAACTAGAGACGGAAATCAAACAAATAAAAAGAAGAGAAGAAAAGAGAACCGAGATACGATTTCCATATCGAGAAAAAAACGTAAGAACAGATCTAATGGAGAGAAAGTGCATCATACATATCACGAGAGAAAACAGGCTAATGAGAAAAATAGATTCCAGACATCTATCGGACTTCTACCGCATGTCTGCCAAACTTTTATAACATGTATACCAGACTTCTACCACATGTGTACTTGAAAATGTCACGGTGGATGTTGTTTCGGAGATAAAAAAGCGATGAACAAAAAATTCTAAAGCGAAATGTCGAAAAAAGAAACGGTTTGAAATATAAATATAAAAAAATAATAAATTAATTAAAAACATGCATATAAATAATTTTTCATTTGATCCAAATTATTTTAGGAAATAATTTTTTTTTTTTTATAAAAGGCCGGTAAATTGTAGTAAAAAAGATGAAGGCTAAGTTGAAGTTTGTGGCTGATGGCTAAAAAATTGTTTGAATTTGCTTCAGGAGTAAACAATCTTGTGACATGAAAAAGAATGAAGTAGATAATTCTAGAAGTTCACGAGAGAGCAAGTTGAGAGATAAGAACCAAACAAAAATGCTTCTTTATGTCGACAAAATCATGGATTTATACAAACACAAAGAGACAATTAAACCCCAAAAACCTAACCACTCATTCTTAGCCACGAATCTAAGTTATGGTCAACATTTTACATCCCCACTCCTTCTCTCTCTTTTTTTTAACCTCACACATTCACACCCCCACCATTTTATATCATCACTCTTCTATTTCAATTGTTTATTGTAAAATTTATGGAAAAACTTTAACAAAATTGAATTGATTCTTTATAATTGAATTTAGGCTGGTACACATGATTTTATTTAATTCTAAGATTTATACATAAAAGATATCAAAAACTACTATTAATTAGGTGTTAAAGTTTTACGCGTTTGTTGGGCTTGCAAAACAGAGATTAAGAAATGTAAAATGAGGTTTATGGTTTTAAAAATTGATAAAAAGAGGATAACCTTTTTGTTGATGTTACATCATTTTAAGTAATTCAACATTCTCACAATTAAATTTTATTATTTAAAAATTATAAGTCACGATTTAAGTAGGATCAGAGATTTTTTCTATTTTTCTATAATTTTTAAAATTTATCATCGTATTTTAATTAAAAAAATATTTACAATATTAACAAAAATTCAAAACTTATCATTGTTGTATATTACATTTTCGTTAACCAACCCATAGAATTTCAGATGAAACCGAACAAGATTACTCATTATTGTGACATAATTTAATATTAGAAATCATCTTTTATCAATTTTTAGAAACCACAAACTCCATTTTTTTAAAAAAAAGAATTCTCATATCCTATTTTACAAAATGATGAATCCACGTTGTCCTTTTTTTAAGTTATTTCTCAAATTTATCTACTTATTTCCAAGGTATTTCTGTAAATAAAGTCTCTTTTTATATCTTAAACTCTAAAAAATCGATTAAAAGACATCAAGAAAAAGACATCAAGAAAAAGACATCAAGATAATTTAAATCAAGACAAATTTAATGACCTCTACGATTGTAATAGACTATTAGTTATATACATAACATGGTTTTAGTTCTCGTTTGGATAATCTATGTGGCAAAAATTTAACGTTGCTCATTATCTAAATGGGTTGCATTCTTTAATGAGACAACGGTATTTATCTTTTGCTACTCATTTTGTTACTTCATAATGTTTTTTTTTCTAAAAAAAAAGAATCTATTTAAACTAAAATTACACAGTATAATACCAGCTATAACTATCCCAACCGACACATAAAACATACAATAAACTAAATTACAAATTTTATGAAAATGGTTTATAATTTGTATCTTCAACCAACTAAAGATACTAACTTGATTCTTTTTGTCTGCTGAAAAATATTAATTTACTTCTAGAAATAACAATATAAGAATAAGATTGATATTTTTATATAGCTCAAATTTCAATTGAAGTTTGAATTGAGGGTAACTAAATAGTTATTCCGACTTAGATAAACATCTAAATTACTTAACATCTGAATTTAAGATTTACAAATTTATAACAGTATGGTAATGTAGTGTGCAGGAATATGATTAAGTATATAATCTAGCCAGCATCCGTTAATTGAATTTAAATTCTCTAAAAATATAATTTTTAAAATAAGTCTAATTAATTTTTAAATTTTAATAATTTATATTTAATTTTAAAAATTTATAATTTAATAAAATTTTAATTATTAAAACTTAATAAATAATTTAAATTTACTGAAATATATAAATTTAGGGGACAACCGTAGTTAATTATATCCTTACACTTAATACCAATTTGGTAGTATAATAGTACAAAATTTGATCTCCTCAAATATTTGACACATACTTGTTTGCCTTTTTGGCTTTTTCCCCACCACCACTCACAAACACCTGTCACTTCCTAGGTTCAACAAATCTCTATAAAATTTGTCTTCACATTTTCAGATTAATATAAAATATACATATGAAAAATAAAGATCAAATATTCAAATTTAATAGACAGCTAAAACTTAAGCTTTATATTTTTCAATTTATAAATAATTATATTAAATAATATTAAATTTAAATTTATTTATTTTATTATAAATTTATATATATAAAGTACTTATAAATATTAAATTAAATAAATTATAAGTCGAAAAAAAGTAAAACTTCAGTAGATAAACTCGTTTCAATTATCTCTTATTGTTCATAGTTACTTCTTGAAATATATAGCTTTTTTTATCTTGGAAATAAAAAAATATAAATAAATAATTACAATAGTATTGTATCATTACAGTTAAAGGTTAGTAAAATTATATATTTTAATAAATTTCATCTATCATTGAATTTTAATGAATAAAATCTTAATTATTAAAAAATTTAATAGATTATTCTAAATATGTCACAATGAAAATAAATTTGGTTTGCTTTTCGAGCGGATTTTTTTAAATTATTCTCGTAAATTTTTAATAGAATTATATATTCTGATTTTAAACAACACATTTTAGTCATTTCATATTAATTAATTAAAAATGGTCTAATTTTTTTTTAAAATTAAATCTACTACTTATTAAAAAAGCATAAAAAAAATTAAACTTTTATGAAAAATAGGCTTAGAAAGTACAACCAAATTGACTCAGTGTAAGAAACTTGTATTAAAAACTGAAGAAATTTGAACAAATTCCGAAAACAACCACTAATTTCAAAGCTTTTCTAATGTTGGGCTCTGTTTTAGATCGTAATTTTCTGAACTAATCTGAATTGAATAAATTTATTTTAATGTAAATTTATATTATATAGTTGAATAAAATTAAATTAAATTGTAGTTTAAAAAAACATAATCTTAATTACATATATAATCATTCTTTTCAACTTATAAATAAAAGTAATAAATTAAATTAATAAATACTTATTTTAATATAAATTTACGTAACCAATACTTACCAATATGGAACTGAATTATAAGAACATGGCCTAAATACTTTTTAGTTAATCGATTAAAATTACACACAAAACACTGCAGCATCACGAAAAAAAAGAAAGAAAAAAACTGAAAAAATCGGCCTGTAACAGAATCATAAATAGAAACAGAAACTGAAACTTCCACCCACAGATTTCCTTCCCTCTTTATAATAAACCCCAAACAAATCCCTGTCTTTCAAACAAATCCCTCCCTCCTCCTCCTTCTTCTTCTTTGATTTCAATTTCAATTTCAATTCTCCAACAATGAAATTCTCAAATTTACATTCTACTCCTCTCAAATTTCTCCTAATTTACATTCTACTCCTCTCAAATTTCTTCCCAAAATCCCAATCCTCTGATTTAATCGAACAAATCTGCAAAAAAACCCCCTTCTACGATCTCTGCATAAACTCTCTGGCTCCACTAGATCCCTCAGAAGACATCAAAGCAGTAGCTTCTACAATGGCGAACTTAGTCCTCTCCAATGCCACAGACACTCTGAGCTACATTCAAGACCTGATTAAGGAGGGACCCGACCCGGAGCTCCAAAAACCGCTGGCGAATTGCGCCGAATTGTACATCCCGGTTGTCCGGTACAATCTGCCTCAGGCGATCGGAGCTTTCTCGAGAGGTAAATTCGGGTTCTGTAGCTATTTGCTCTCTGATGCGAGAAAACAAGCGCAGGATTGTGAGAAGAATTTCTCGGGTTCGAAGGAGTCGCCATTGACGCAGAGGAATATGCTTATTAGTAATCTCTGTGACGTTGCTGTCGCTATTCTTAAGTTGCTGCAAAAGGCTTGATTTTGTTTTTTCTAGTATGTTAATTAGGGCGAGGATTAATTACTGTGGGTTATTGTTATTATTATTAATTCACACTAATTAAGATACTATATGTTATGCTATGGTTATTTTAGATTATATTTTTTGTTCTTGTACGAGTACTTGGAGTTTTTATATATAATATAGGCTTAATATAAGAATTTATTTTAAAAATTTTATTGTCCTCTTAAATTTTTAAAGTGACTCCTTTACTTTTAGGCTTATTTTTAAACACGAACGAGAGGGGCGATCACTTCAGACCCATATAATAAATATTCTTAATTATAAAATTTCATATTTTATGTGTTCAACGATAATTTATTTTTTTCTCCTAAATTAATTAATCCATTAGAAATAAACTAAATATTCAATTCATTTTCAAATTTTCATATACATTATTTACTAGGATCCTAATTTTTAAATTCTTAAATTCATTTAATCTCCTAAATGAATTGTAGTCTAATTTTTATTAAACACATTCACCTATAATTTATAAATAATCATTATTCTCTATATTATTTATTTGTCTTTATATTTCATTTCGATGCTTAGCATTTAGGTTTTAATGGTATTATTTAAATATTATAGTCTGAAATTTGACGTCTTTATTTCATCTTTTGTTAAGTGAAACATTAAATTTAAGGATTCATTAATTACAATTTCTAAAGAGAGCACAAATTTTTTTCTCTCTCCTATAGGCCTACAACAAGGTAGAAATAGACATGCATCCTTCAGCTATAAATAGTCATCCTTCTATATACTTCATATTTGTCTTTAAAATTTTATTTCGGTGATTAGCGCTTAGATTCTAAGGTTATGATGTAAAATTCGTTTTTATTCATTAAGTGAAATAATAAAAGTATAAATTTATTTATTATAAATTTCAAAATATTACTTGTTAAGAGGGCCTCAATCTCTCATCCCCTCATAGGCCCCCAACAAGCTAGGAACGGGCTTGTCTAATTTCAAAAAGTGCATCACCTTGCTCATTGAATGCCACGTGTCATCTTGTGGTAGCTTTAACTTTTTGAATATGTCTTTATTCTTTTTTTTTCTCTCCAATTGGAATCTGACATGTGGGAGCTAAGTGGAGCACTTTTTGAAAGTTGGGTGAGCTACGGGGTCACTTTGAAAGTTCAGGGAGGCAATAAATTTTTTTTGACAAGTTCATGTAGGTAGATATGCATTAGCCCTATAATATATGATATGGACATTAGAATAGTTAAATGTGTTTTTCTATAGTTAGTGTCTAGTGCCTTTGAACTTATTGTTCAAAGAACAATTTTTAACTTGCAAACACTTTAAAAAATGAACTTGAGGATGGTGTATAAGCACTTTATAAACCATTTAAATGTTTGATAATATTAGCTTATATTAAGTTGGAGAAACAGTTAAGTAATTTTAATGACATGGAGATAAAAGATGACTTTTTGTATATAAAATTTAATCGATGTATATTCGTCTTTTAAAGCGTGTTTGAAACCTTAAAAATGGAAAATTTTAATTTATTTTTTATATAAATATTTGTATATAATCTATATAAAATGAAATAAATTCATTTGAACTCCTTCATTTCTAATGGTGTCAAACAAGGGTTAGTCAAGTTTAAATGTTGTAAGTTACTTGAATATCAAATACAAATATCAGTTTGTAAGTTTTACCTAAAAGTATTTGTAAGTTAAAATTGTTTATAAGTTAGTTTTACAATAAACTTCCCTTCTAAGGAATTAAAGTTATATAAACAATATTAAGAATAATATTTCATAATGCTTAATTTTGATAACAGTGAGACAATTTATATATTCAAGGAGTTGATGAACTTGCAGTAAGAAAAAGAGTTGAACTTAAAAGTTAATTTCTTTATATACAAATACCGAAATATGTTGGAATAAATTGTAAAAATGTATTGAGTACACAGTAGTTTATGGTGAATCAATTAAAATCAATATTTTAAAAAGTGATAGGCGCTAGTTGGAGAACTGTAGCTTGAAAAAGTTTAGACGGAGTCTGATCGAGGCCTAGACGAAATTTAGGTGGGAGCTAAGCGAATTTATATTTATATTTTTAAATATTTATTATATATAATAATATAAAGTCAACTAAAAAGTAAATTATAATAATATAAAGTATTCAAAAAATATAATTTAAATCATGTTTTAAAAATGACTATGTGTCATAGAGCATATTGTTTCTCATTGTGAGATTCAAAATGACAATTTTATTGTGAGAACACATTAATGTACTTTAGTTTTACCAACTAAATTACTTTTATTTTTGTAAACTATGGTTATTATAAATAATTGTACCATAAAAAATCTAAATTAGGCACCGTCTAGAAGGAAAAATAGGGTGACATAAATCGACCGAGCATCTAATAACGCTCTATCAATGAAAAGTCGGAAGACAAGCTATAAAATAACGCCTAGGCAGATTCTTATCAGAATTAGGCAAAAAAATTTAAAACAATAATTAAAATGTTTACTAGACATGGACTATACAATTGAAATTTAAAAATAATTGTACAACCCAATTTGTTAAAAGCATATATTTTTAGTTCTTGAATTAAAGATACCCATCAGGTGAACCTATCCATGGAATAAGCCAACTACAAATGGACAAAGAAAATCCAATTTGGACTAACATAATATTAATTGCAACTAATTACTAATAATCTTGTCAATTGTATGTCAATTATTATATGCTGACAAAATTGGATATAAAATAGGCCAAAAATTAGATTGCTTATTTTATAAACTTCAACTAGTCAAGAAATAAAAGAGGCAATGCAATTTGATTCCTTTGACCCCAAACTAATCCATTACTTAAACTGAATTTAATTAAGCTAAGTACAATTTTAAATATACAGACAAAATGTATTAAAATTGATTTATTACAACATTTAAAGCAAGGCATCATTAAAGATTCCAAAGTCCCACAATTAAGCTAAAAGTAGGTTAATGTCCTATTCACATCTGTTGTCATTGTTGTTCATCCCCATACCTAAAGGCAAAAATCACATCAAACTCGCCCCCGTTACATTATTCCTCTGTTTGCTTATTGGTCAAATTCTGATATACAAGCACCACCCCGGACCAATACATTTTTATTTTACTTTTATGACCAGTGACGAAGCCACTGCTATAAGTGGGGTGGAGTCAGTTTCGATTATCGAGGGATAGGCCGCCGGTGTAGCCTCTTTAGGCCTGTAATAACGAGGTGTCCCATTTTTTTTATTTTCAAGCTAATGTGTAAAAATAAATGTTATTATTTCTCTTTTGAATTAAATACTCTAATTTATTTTTCAATAAACTATGATATAATAGTATAAATATTATTTAAAAAGATTACATATTTATTTTTTAAAGATTTAGATTTTTTAAAGTTTAAATTATTTAAAGTTATATATTTTAATTAATTTCAATCATTTATTAAATTTTAATGGTCCAGATTTTATTGTAATATGGACTCCACAAACCACTAAATTTGAATCTAAACCATTAAAACTCAATAAATGATTAGGATTGATTGAAATGTACAGCTTTAGAGAGTTTGAACTTTAGAGAATCCAAATTTAATTTTTAGTTACATTTTCTCATAAATATTAAGTATAGTTAATTACAATTTCACTTTCCAACTCAATTATATTTATTATTTTATCATTATGCAATAGTTTTTATTAAAGGCCCCTAACTATTTTATTTCATCTATTGTTCGGCCAAACACCTGAAAATATCAGGACTGGACCTGCTTTCATCCCTTTTATTCTGGCCAAAATAAAGGGTATGGCTGCACCTTAAATTTATGTGAGGTTTTCATTTTTCGGGGGATTGAGGTGGAGCTTCACATGAACCTACCCCTCCCTTCCACTGCCCATGAATATGACCCATTTGATTAGTTTGAGACCATTTTCATTGTTTCAAGTCATCATGGGGTGTAATACTAGACTTTATTTTAACCCAGAGAGTCCGAACATAACTCCATTATCAATGATATCAAAATCGAATTAGACATCAATTCGATAAAGTTAGTAATTCATGGCTTTATCGATTTAATCGGATTGAACCGTAATTCAACCGTTTCTTTGAATTTCTTAAAAAAAAAAATATAGTTGTCCAAACCGATAAAGTTAGTAGTTCATGGTATTATCGATTTAATCGGATTGAACCGAGGTTCAATCGTTTCTTTGAATTTTTTAAAAATAAAAATATAGTTGTCCAATATAAGTATAATTCCTATGAAATAAAATAAATTGATAAATGTTAATTGTAATAGTATTATTTCATGGGATTAAATATGATATAATAAATCAAAACCATTAAATACTCCTTTAGAGAAGAAAATAAAAAGGTAAATGTTAATAAAATTGCTATCTCTTTCTATATAAATAGATAAAATATCTTAATAACATTATTACGTATTTAAAACAATAAAAATAATAAATACTAATGATAAATGTTGATTTAATTCTATGAAATCACGTGAGAAATAAATAATAATTTAAGTTAAGTTTACCATATAAATAATATAAATGGTTGAACTAATATATAAGGTAGTAATTATTTTCAATAAGAATGAAAATATTAATATAAATTTCTTAATTAGCTCAAAATATTTGTAATCCTTTTAGGGAAAGAAATAAAAAGATAAATGTTAACAAAATTGTTATCTCTTTCTATATAAATAAATAAAATGTCTTACTAACATTATTAAAGTAATAAATACTATCATTTTTGAAACCAATAAAAATAATAAATACTAATGGTAATTGTTATTTTATTTCTATAAAATAATTTGGGAGATAAATAATAATTTAAGTTAATTTACCATATTAACAATATAAATAGTTAAACTAATAAATAAGTTAATAATTATTTTTAATAAGGATGAAAAAATTAATGTGAATTTCTCAATTAATTTAAAATATATGTAAATTTCATAAAGCTGGATTTTAACCGGTTCATCGATTTTTTTTGATTTAAACTGATTAAGGCCGATTTTTCATTAAACCGCTATTTTCTTTCAACCGAACCAGACACATTGTCGATTCTCGATTTTTCCGATTGAACCGGCCGATCTAATCCGGTTTTAATAACATTGTCCATTATTTAAGTTAGAAAAGATGTATCAACGTAAAACGATGAGTTAGATCACACCAACACAAGTTTTATACACTTGCATTGGGCAGTGAATGGATATTTCAAGCCCAATCCGTTAATATATTAGGCTAGTTTATATTCCAACTGTTTTTTTGATCAATGAATTTATATTCCAACTAGACCAATTACAAAATGCATATTTTCTAGCCTGATCCGTAGCATCTGGTTTTGGGCAGTCCGAGTAGGATAATCGACCCATGAACATGTCTAGTGGGCTTTTTCACATGACATGGAATATTTGATATCTTTTCGTTTGATGTTCGATACATATGCACTTTTATTATTATAATATACAAATTTCCCACGTGTTAATTATCCAATAAGAGGTATTAAATACCTTGTTCTGTATAAAAATTTCCTTAATTGGTCAGTTTATTTTAAAAGTTTTTTTATGGTACCGGATATTTAATACCTTCTTTAATCCAACAGTTGGGTATTCATGATGAACCATTTAATTAAGATAAAAATATTTAAATACACTCCTAAATACTCAACCGTTGGATTGAAGAAGGATATTAAATACCCGATACCATATATAAAAACCCATTAAATAAAGATTAGAAGGATGGGTGGACGGAAAATGAAACGGAAGATCTAAATTTTTTTAAGTATCTCGACATGTAAAATTTTCAATAGATGCAACTAGACTAAAATAAAATTGTCTAAATATAGTAATTATATCATTTAATATTGGACGAATTGGACTAATGTATTTTTGGTGTCTTACTTATTAAAGTTGTATATTTGGTGCCTTCGTATTTAATTTTTATCTATTTGGTACTAGTCAGATTCAATTTTAGTACGACAATCTAACGAAATACCGATGGTCGACTATTCCATGCATGATAAAAAAAATATATTCATGTTCAAAATAATGAACTAGATATTTCACGTTTTTTTTTGTATTGGTAGATGAAAGTTTGATGTACAAAATTAAATAGGTAATGCATCAAATAAGCTAATGTTAAATACGCTAGGTATTAAATAGACGAAAAATAAATACAATAGACGCAAGCAAACAGGCAACTTTAATAATTTGAAAACCAAAAGGATATTTAAGTTATATAACAAAACTCAAAAAGGAACATGGGTCGTAATTTTTAGTGTAGGGCGAGCCCGAGGTGTTTTCTCCTTAAAACAACTGCTAATTGTCACCCAAAGTCCAAAACAAACATGCCGAAAGACAAATTATAGGTAGCTCGTAATTAAATGATTTGAAGGAAGCAACAACACATCAATTAGAGACAACAATTGGCCATTTTTTAATTAATTTTTTTGTTGTTTCTTTTATTCAGCACCAATTCCCTCTTATTCCGTAAGGCTACTTTAATCATAAATAGCTAAAACAAGACACTATTCATCAAGTTAATTAGGGATAAGTGATGCAATCAATTTTGCTTTTTAACCTAATGCATAAACAAACCAAACAACCATTCTAATAATAAACTGCCATATGATTAAGACATTGCAAATACAAGAATAACATTACCTCAATACCTACCAAGCTCCAACACAAGCGAGATAAGGGGGTCGGATATACGCAACATTATCCGTATAATTAAAGAGAGACTGTTTCCGATTAATTCTAAAGTGGAATTCCAACCACTATCCGTGACTCCACAATAAAAGAAGCTCAGTCAGTTTAGTGAATCATTTTATTTTAGTCCAGAATCATGAATCTTCAGCCTTTCTAAAAACAAATTGCCATTTGGCACATTTTAATCACTAAAAACGAAAGAATTCAATTCAACCAATTCCATTCTTATACGCCTCACCAATCTACTTCCCCTATTAAACATGAGCTTACTAACAACACATCATTAAGCCTCCATTAATCTCTTTTATCATTCAATGTCAAAACTTGTTCTCTTTCTCCTTCTTTCATTTCTAATTCAATTAATTAGTTGCGACGATTTGATTAACAAAACTTGCAAGAAAACGCCCTACTACGGTCTATGCGTCTCGTCCCTACAAGCAAACCCTCGAAGCTCAAACACGAGTATCGAAGGTCTAGCTTCTATAATGGCAAATGTGACTCTTTCAAATGCAACCAATATACTGAACTACACGAAAGATCTAATCGACAATAACACCGACACAGAGCTAGAAACGCGCTTAGCCTATTGCGCTGAAGTGTATATCTCACTAGAACAAGACGTTCTTCCCCAAGCCATCGATGCGTTGGGGAATGGTCAATTTGGATTCGCCAAGTATGGAATAAACGAGGCTAGGGATGAAGTTCACCAATGCGAAAAGAAAATCCCGAGATCGTTTAAACTGCCGTTAAATGAAATGAACAAAATCATGCAGAATTTATGTGATGTTTGTGTAGCCATCATTGATGCATTGGTCAAGTAGGAACCTGGGCTAAATGCATCACTGACTCCCTCAACTTGTCCCATTTAGCCTATTGCCCCCTTAAACTTTGAAAAGTTCCCGTATCTCGCTTAACTTTCAAAAAGTGCATCAGTTTGTCATCTGAACGCCACCTGCCCACTTCTAGATGGCAAGAGAAAAATCGAGAAAATGGGCAAATTTTACAGGGAGCCAGGTATTTGGAGTACCATGCTCCCAGTAGATGACATTAGTCCCAATTTACAGTTAGTGGGACTTATGTCATCTATTGGAAGCAAGGTACTCCAAATACCCGGCTCCCGGTAAAAAAATCCAAGGAAAATGACATATTTGAAAAGTTAATCCAACCAGAAGCTGACACGTGGCAAACTGAGCCACTTTCTGAAAATTAACGGTGTTGCGGGATCTTTTCAAAGTTCATGGGGCAATAGGCAAAATGAGACAAGTTGAGGAAGAAGGTGATGAGCATTAGGCCTAGAAAGCAGAAGTGTGCAGAATAGAACAGGAAATAATGTATCTCTAAGAAGAAGTTTGGATATAACTTGATCAAGAATTTAATTTTCAGGTAATTTTATAGAACCATCCAAAAATAAGGCTAAATTAGCTGCCAATGGAACAACTTATACTTACAAAAGATGCATAGCCTCCTGCTAAACATGGTGTTAATTACCTTTATAATCCACTAAAAAAACACATTTGGCAATTTAACTCACTCCCCATTATTAAACAGTGTACAAAGAGGAATAAATTACCTACCAAACTTCATCAAGTTCGAACCACTAAAGGTACAAAAAAACTGCAGCTCATACACACTAGTAAGGATTTCTCAGCTTTATCGAGCAGCCGTTCTTCGGTTTTTAACAGATTCAAAGCCAGCAACGGACTTTACATAACTGCAAATAATCAAATAGAACATAACTATTATAAAATTCATTACCATAGATATTGAAATTAGAATCAACAAGAAAAGTAACATACTCTGGAGGACCAAAACTTGATGGATTTTCACCGTATTGGACAGCAATTAAATCACTTTCGGGTGTTTCGGCTTGCACATTTACCGAATTAACCCTTGATGATGACATTCCTGCAAAAGAAGTACAAAAAACAGACGACAAAATGTTAAATTTAGCATTTGTTACCAAACCATTGTTTTGATCGCTCGAAAAACCGAGTTATTACCTTGAAAGAGTATCACTACAAAGAACAGAACAGTGAACACCATGGCAAACACGTTGCTAATCGATGATGACGGTTTTGCCCCTTTCATTTTCTTCAATGTTTTCATCCTCTCAACTCGAGCTTTTTTCAACATAGCGATTTCGGCGATCTCTTTGATCAGTTTCTGGTCAGCTAAATCCAATGATGGACCTCTCGGTGGTCTGGGAGGCTTAGGAGGCTTCTTGTTACTCGACTTTTTACGCTTTTCCTTAACAACTTTCTTCACCATTGGATCCACATTACTATCCCCTTCCTCTAGCTTCGAAACTAGTGACGAATTTACCCCCTCGATTCTTGAATCAACAAAAACACCGCAAATCTTGGAAAACAAGTCCTCCCTTTTATCACTATCCTCAACACTAAAATTAACCCCTTTTTCAAGATCAATCTCAAAGTCCTTAGCTTTTGGAGCCATACTATGATTACTATCCATCTGAACCATTTCCTATACTAAAACCACTCTCACTTTCTAACCTTATGAACACTCTACAAATGACAAAAAAACCCCTTAAATTTATTCTAAAAGTCAACCCATTTGAGAACAATGCAATACAAGATGGATTATATAGCAAGGTGAGTAATGTCAATGACGAAATTTAACTGCATCAAGTTAACAAAATCACTTTCCAGTTTTAATTTCACACTAACAATAAAAAAAAGCCCCTTCTACTTCTCTTAATTTCCTTTCAATCCCTGCATTTTGCCAATTGGAAATGAAAAAACAAATCAATAAGCCAAATGGGAAATGTGAAAAACATTATATTATTAGGTTTAATAACAAAAAGGGTAAAACCTATAACGTGTATTTAGCATTGGAACCAGAAAATCCTTATGCATAAAGCAAGGAACATACTTTGAGGCGAATAAAAGCAATTGATTATAAGAAATTAAACACACATTGTGTAGATTATAAACAACCAATCTATACCCCGTTGGCAGATTATCATAAAATACACACAATTTTCAAATTACCTTGAAGAGAAAGCAAAGAAATCCCAGATCCCAAGTGAAGAACACCCAATTTCAAGAAAAATTACAGCCTGAAAATAAATGCGAAGATTCGGGTATTATAAAATGTGGATCGATGAAGATAAGCGGAATTTGAGGATTTTGGATTGTAGAAAAATATATAAATATTGCAAGAAATTTGAAATCAATAAAGGGATTAAAGTAATTGAAAAGGTGAAAGATTGAAGCTTTTCACTCATAAATGGCAGAGTGTTGATAAAATACAGCGTAATAGAAGAATTCAAACATGTGATGCTGTCCAGCAAAGCATTTTCGCCGACACTTGCCCTTTTCTTTAAGGGATTTATTTATTTATATGCAATTTTTTTATTTTCTTGTTTTTAATTAATAAATTAATAATTCAATATTAAAAAATATTGTCATTATTATTGATTTTTTTTATGGATTGCACTTTGAAAACTGCACTTTTGAGTGTCGGTTTGCAAATTTTGAGTGTTTTTTAATCTCTTTCGGACCAATATATTTATTTATATTTATAAGCAACAGTACATAATATAAGATGGATTAATTTTTTTCTACAGTTTTAGTTTTAGGCTCTAATATAAGATGAATTACAATTTAATGATTTAGTTTAAATTATTTCGATTTAGTTCAGTTTAGTTTTGTATAATTATGAATTTCACACTAGAGTAAGTTCAGTTCAATTAACTTCAGTTCAACTTTTAAAAATTAAAAATAAAATAACCTTAGTTGGACTGAATAATGAATAATAAAATTGGCACCCAATTACTAGTCTTAATTAGTTCTAACTATTAGTAAAAAATAGCAGTGTATATTTACTTTGCAAAAATAATTAAAATGAATATTGATTGAAAATTGATAAATTAGTTTTTAGATTTTCCATCAAAATAGGTTCGACCTAGTAAAAAAGAAGTTTTCCAGTATATCAAAAATAAGATCCAATTATAACAGAATTGTAGTTTTTTATTCAATAAATTTCCTAATTAAATGATCTAGAGGGTTAGAAAATTAACAATATACTGTTTTTGTAGTAAGTGATAGATATTATAATGAGTTAGGCATTTATAGCCAAATCTGACCCACAATGTCCTTATGGTTGTTTCAATTGAATATTTAGTTTTAGAAAAAATATCTTTAAGTTTTATTTTTGGAATTTTTTTTACTGTTTGGAAAAATATATAAATTTATACTAAAATAAGTTCAGTTCAGTTTAATCAACTTCATTCTAGTTCAGTTCAGCCAACCTCATTTTAATTCAGTTTGATTCAACTTTAAAAAATTGAGAAGAACATAACCTTAATTTTAATATAATGATCTTCTTAAAAAAAAGATACGGTGAATCATCATTTATCTAAATACCCTCAACTCCTAAAATTCAATTATGAAATAAAGTATTCTACAAATAATCATATTTCGACCTAAGAGCGTTAGCGTTTCTTAGAGCATCGAGAATTATGTAGAACGTGATATACATTATATATATGGATTAAGATTTTCTAAAGTTTGAAGTTAGTAAAATTGTACATTTCAATCAATCTTAATCATCTATTAAATTTTAATAATTTAGATTGAATTTTAATTATTTATGAAATCCGTTGTAAAATTAAATCTAAACTTTAAATTTCAATAAATAATTTAAATTAACTGAATATTCCTAACTTTATAGAATCCATTATATACATATGATGTAGTAGAGAATACTGGACAGGAAAGAGAGACTACTAGTAGGCCCAAGTCAACAAACATTGCACGAGAGAGAAATGTATGAATGTGTAGACATAATTAATACTGAAATTAAATTGAAAACGTTGCATGTTATGTTGGTAGGAGCCTTTTTTTTTTATCAGAAATATCCAATTATTTCAGTTTCGATTATAATATATCACCTCAATGTTACCTGGCATTGTCAATGTATCACATGACTTGAAGTTCTGGATTCAAATTTGAGATTTTATAGATATTTGCAAGTGGTTTAACTTCAATTATTGCTCCTAAAATTCATGAGAAAAAATGATTTTATTTTGGACTGAGTAAACATAGAATCAGAGCTATCTAGGTTAGGAGTTTTTTATTTAATATTTATTAAAATTTATTTTATTTACTTCAAAAATTTTGAATCAGTGATGAGATTAAAGAAGAAAAATATTTTGAACAAATTTTGTTATGAATTAATTGAGTTAAACTTGTGAATGAACTTCTAATTTAAAATCTGACCCAAGCTCGTATATTATAGATTTTGACTGAATTAGGCTTGGACATAATTATTTTTCTTTAGCCGAACCCGATCCAACCCCGTCTATTAAACTGTTCTAGAAAGTATGATAATTTCGTTATAGAGGAGACAGTTATTATTATTATTATTAAGGACAGTGTTTAGTTTAGTAATTTATTACCTCACTTATATAGAAATCTTATTAAGCATCAGGTAATGTTGTTATAAATTAATAAAATTATGCAGATGTAAAAATGAAATTCTTTCCCCAATAAAAAAGAAGAAATACAACCTTGGAAAAAGAGCATAATGGATAAGGTTTCAAGATTCTCCCAGGTGTCAGGAAATTTCTAGCTATTCACAGGTATGGTAAGGTAAAATCATGTAATGGGCAACAAGAATCAACTTTATTATATGGTCACTCTCATTAAAAATAAAAAAAAGCAAAATCAACTTTACATTATTCAAATTTATCATATGGTTTATCATGATAGAGGTTGTATACATTATCAGCCATTTTTATCGACCCTACAGCCCATTAATGATGACCTCTCTGCCCATTTTTTAAAAGCAATGCATAATTTTCATTTCTAATATCATAATATCTTTACACTGTTTTCTCCATAAAATAAATAAAAGTTTAAACATAAAAGCATGAATGTTTGTTTCTGTTGAACTTACTTCAGAAAATAAATTTTCAGAGCTGCCCACTCAAATAATGATCACGCGCTCAGAAGATATAGAATGTCATAAACAAGATAAAAAATTGGAAGATCACAAAATAATTTTAGAAGCTAAACATAAAGAAATTTCGGAAGAATATCTTAGTGTATAAGAGAAGGAAAACATCTGCTATAGTCATGTTTAGCTCTTTAGACAAGAACTCACGTGAAGGCAAACAGTAAAAATAGGCCTCTATTTTTTATAATTTAAAAAGATAAGTGACCGGCCTTACATAAAAAATTATTAAATGATTTTGAAAAAGTGAGTTGACAATAAGAAAACAAGTCCACTTTTAGCTACTTGACAACTGACACGAAACTAGTTGTACGAGACTAAAAAGTGTAAGAGTCTGTGAACTTACAGAAACTTTATAGAGTTGACTCCCACGAATGAGTCTCACGGAAAAGAAAATGAGTCTAACGGATAATCTAACGGTGCTTAAAGATTAGAGCCATTGTGAGACAACGGTCAAGATTGTAACTCTAAAGATGAGTCACAACGAGAGAATTTTAAAGACTGCCTATATAAAGGTCTCTACCCGCAAAGAAAAAATTATCTAAGCTTTCACTAACAATTGCATTCACTCTCTCAATCTACAACATTTCCAAAAGCAAACAACATACTCAAACTATGTTTATCATCATCCTGAAAGCAAAGAATAATTAATCTCTAATCTGTTATAAAAGTGATTATTGTAACCAAAAGTACGAGATCACTAAAAATCTTTTCAATCCACTTGTAATCAAGACTAAGCACGGTGCGTGCTGAGGTCTGCTTGTAACCTAAATACAGTTTGAGGATAAGTTGTGATTTAGAAGAATTCAAGAGGAGAGTACTTTTGGATTGAGAATTATAGACAGGAAGAGGAGCGTACTCTTTGTTGTAAGAATTCCAACAGTAAAGGTTTCTCCACCTCGGAAGGAGTTGATAATAGTAGATTAAAACTTAGAAGTGGACGCTCTGGGAACTTGAGATAAGCAGTATTCGAACTAGTATAAAATAGTAGTGTTTGATTGTAACACCCCCTTTATAGGGAGTGCCACAGTAACTATAATCACCCAATAAACAACTCCACTCCACTATATAGAGTTCAATACTTATAGATTTAATATGTACAAATACAAATATAGCATTTCAAACTCTAAATTATTCTCCAAATATTTTTCAATGCTAATTATTCTCCAAATATTTCTCAATACCACTTTACATTTCTCACACTATCACGTACATGCCATTATTCTACAAATCATAATATTACATTAAATTACAAATCCACCTCGAGTCTTTCCTTATTTGCTCTTCAAGCTGATCCACTTATACCACTTTGGTCCAAGCTATCTACAATCTTCAGTATCTGCGTGTAGAAAATAAACTACACGCTAAGCAATTTGCTAAGCAAGTTGCTTAGTGGTGTACATAAAAGAAATACAACAACTTTGAACATTTTTAACACTTTAAAATAGAAACCAAGTATGTTCGTAAGTCAAAAACAAATTTAAACAACTTCATAAAACCACAACACAAAACTTATATTATAAACCTTTCAAAGTACAATCAAATTTATTTCCAATTTTTTTTTTCAAACACTTTAACCATATATTGCCCAAAGTAAACAAGTCCTGAATAACGGTAAAATGGATACGGGAGCGGACAAGCCCGAAGCCGAAGCTTCAATATCAATGTATCGATCAAGCCCGAAGCCGAAGCTTCAAAATCAATATATCGGTCAAGCCCGAAGCTGAAGCTTCAATATCAATATATATTTATCAGAATATCGGCCGAAGCGCGAAGCCAAAGCTTCAATTGTTTGTACAGTACTGTACCCCCCTTTATTGGCGCCAATCAACCCTGACCCGTATTCTACTCGTTTAATAAGGGCAATAAATCAAAGTAACATCTTAAAAATTTCAGTATAAACCATCAAACATAATTCAACATTACTTCAGCAATTAAGAAATTCAAATCCTAAATTTTAAAGCATCAAACTTCAATTAAAACATAATAAAATCAACATTCATATTTTCCAGAAATTTTTAGATTTCGTGACCTGACTTCCCTTGCATTTTTCACTATCAAAACATCATCCAATCAAAGAAGTTTCTTCTAAACATAATTATCCACATGTCTCAGCTTTTCAAGGCCATCAGAATCACAGAAATCCAAATTGTATAACCAAAGTTATGATCAGAATACTAAATAGTGTACAAAGCTGAGATTTTTCGAAAACAGATTTCATGACTCAACTTCAAACGAAAATTTCACATTGAAAACGAACGAAATTCAACAAGGTTTTTTCTAAAAATATATTCCTTACTTTCTGTAGATATCAATAGAATTAAGAATCATTCAAATCGGATTTATATAACAAGAGAAAACCTTAAAAAAAAATAGGGATACAAATCTGGAAATTTTTTTGAAAAAACCAATAAATCGAAATTTGAGACACAAACCTTTTTCTAAGCTCTTTCTAGCTCTCTTCTACCACTTTTACCTTTGATTTGCTTGCACTAGCTTCCTCTACAATAGCCATATATAATTCTATCAAGATATTGTATAAATAAACTTTCTAATACCATAAATATGCTTAATCTACCATGAATTCTACTAATTAAGCTTTAATTTCATAAAAAATTACTCACCTCAAATTCGGATTACTATTCATCCGAACCTTAAAATCTGAAATCCTCTTCTTCTAACCTTGATTCACTAAAATTGATGATGATAGAGGGCTTAAGGATCGATTTTTAACAAGAATTTGAAGTTGAATCGAAGAAATCAGAAGTTTTTAGATTAGGAAAATTCTGGATAAAGGAAAGGAAATGGAGAAGAAGATGAAATAGAGAAGGAAGAAAGGATAAGTATATATTTTATGATAGGTTTTTTTCTTTCTAATTTCCAATAATGCCCTTGAATAAATAATTAAATACCCAATTCATCCCTCTAACTTAATTAACTCTTATTTCCTCATGTCTTATATCCAATAACAATAATAATAACTACAAAAATAATTTCCATGATATTTTAATACCATAATAATTTATTATAAGTAAAATTTGAAATTTCGGTTCGTTACAATTCTCCCCCTCTTGTGAATTTTCGTCCCAAAAATTACCTGAAAACAGTTGCGGATATTGAGTTTTCATTGTATCCTCCGGTTCCCAAGTTGCTTCTTCAACCTTATGATTTTTCCAAAATACTTTTACCAACGGAATAAACTTGTTTCTCAATTGTTTAACCTCTCTCGCCAAGATTTGTATCGGTTCCTCTTCATACGTCAGGTCGGGTTCGATCTCTATGACATCAGGATATAAGATATGTGATGGATCTGATCTGTATCTCCTTAACATCGACATGTAGAACACATTATGAATTTTATCGAGTGCCAGGGGTAGTGCCAATCGATAAGCTACCGGTCCAACCTTCTCTAGAACCTCATATGGGCCAATGAATCTCGGACTGAGCTTGCCTTTCTTGCTAAATCATAGGACTTTCCTCCAAGGAGATACTTTAAGAAATACTTTATCCCCAACTTCATCAGTAATGTCTTTTCTTTTTAGATCAGCATAAGACGTTTGTCTATCCGATGCAGCCTTCAATCTCTCTTGAATAAGTTTTACCTTCTCATTTGTCTCCTGAATTAAATCCACTCCCACAATCTTTTTTTCACTAAGCTCGGTCCAATATAATGGAGTTCGACATTTTCTTCCATACAATGCTTCATATGGTGCCATTTGTATACTTGACTGGTAGCTGTTATTGTAGGCAAACTCCATGAGGGACAAATACTTATCCCAACTTCCCTCAAATTCAATGATACAACTTCTCATCATGTCTTCTAACACCTGAATTACTCTTTCAGATTGACCATCTGTTTGAGGATGAAATGAGGTACTGAAATGAAGTTTACTACCTAAGGCTTCTTGCAACTCCTTCCAAAATCTCGAAGTAAATCTTGGATCTCGGTCAGAAATGATTGAAACAGGCACTCCGTGTAGCCGCACTATCTCATCTATATATAACTGAGCCAACCTATCAAGTGAATAATCCATCCTAACTGGAAGAAAGTGGGCAGACTTTGTCAATCTATCTACAATAACCCACACTGCATCATGTTTCTTCTGTGTATTTGGTAAAAATGTCACGAAGTCCATTGTGATTCTTTCCCATTTCCATTCTGGAATTGTTATTGGTTGCAATAATCCAGAAGGAACTTGATGTTCGGCTTTCACCTGTTGACAAGTTAGACATTGAGCAATATAATTACTAATGTCTTTCTTCATCCCATTCCACCAATAATGGCTCTTCAAATTTTGGTACATCTTGTTTGCTCCTGGATGCATCTCATAAAGACTACCATGCGCCTCATATAGGATATTCTTCTTTAATTCTTCATTGTTTGGCACACATAGTCTATCTTTAAAATATAGACACCCATCTTCTCGAACCATATAGTTGTCTAAGATACCCACTTGTGTCCTTGCTCGAATGATCTTCAAGTCATAATCTTTATTTTGTGCTTGCTTAACCTGTTGTAGTAGTACAGGTTGAATCTTCAATTTTGCAATTAAAGCTCCATCACTAGTAAGAGCTAACCCCGTATTCATAGCCCTTAGTGCCATCATTGTCTTTCTACTGAGAGCATCTGCCACTACATTAGCCTTTCCTGGATGGTAATCAATAAGACAATTATAATCTTTAATGAATTCCATCCACCTTTTCCGCCTTAAATTCAACTCCTTCTGTGTTGGTAAATATTTCAAGCTTTTGTGATCTGTATAAATATAAAATTTTTCTCCATAAAGATAGTGTCGCCAAATTTTCAAAGCAAAGACTATTGCAGCCATTTCCAAATCATGAGTAGGATAATTTCTTTCATGATTCTTCAATTGCCTGGAAGCATAGGCAATCACTTTCCCTTCTTGCATCAAAACACACCCAAGACCACTATGTGAAGCATCACTATAGATTACAAAGTCTTTTCCAGGCTCTGGTTGGGTAAGGATGGGTGATTTTGTCAACATCGCCTTCAACTTCTCAAAACTTTCTTGGCACTTGTCATTCCACTCAAATTTTGCATTCTTTTGAAGTAGTTTCGTCAGTGGGGCAGCAATTACTGAAAATCCCTTCATAAATCTTCTATAATACCCTGCTAAGCCAAGGAAACTTCTGACTTCCGTAGGGTTCTTTGGTGGTTTCCATTCTACAACTGCTTCTATCTTTATAAGATCCACTTTAATTCCTTCTCCAGAAACAACATGGCCTAAGAAAGAAACTTCTTCAAGCTAAAACTCACATTTGCTAAGTTTGGCATATAATTTATTTTCCCTCAAAGTTTGGAAGACTATCCGCAAATGTTGATCATGCTCTTCCCGTGACTTAGAATACACCAAAATATCATCAATGAAAACCACTACAAACCTGTCTAAATATAAGTAAAAGACACTATTCATAAGGTCCATAAATGCTGCTGGTGCATTAGTTAGACCAAATGGCATCACCAAAAATTCATAGTGCCCATATCTAGTTCAGAAAGCCGTCTTTGCAATATCATCATCTTTCACTCTCATCTGATAGTAACCCGATCTCAAATCAATCTTAAAGAAGTATTTGGCACCTTTGAGTTGATCAAATAAGTCTTTAATCCTTGGCAATGGATACTTGTTCTTCACTATCAATTTATTTAACTCCCGATAATCAATACATAATCGGAGCGACCTATCTTTCTTCTTAACAAACAACACTGGTGCGGCCCACGGGGATATACTCGGGCGTATGAATCCTTTGTCTAACAATTATTACAACTGAATCTTTAACTCTTTCAGTTCGGCAGGAGCCATTCTGTATGGTGCTTTGGATACTGATGCGATACCCGGCAATACATCAGTTGTAAATTCTACCTCTCTTTTTGGTGGTAACCCTGGTAGTTCTTCTAGAAATACATCGGGAAAATCACAACCTGTAGGAATATTCTGCAATTCTAACTCACCTTTCTTCAATTCTAGAGCAAAGATTAGGTAGGCCTGACATCCCTTCCTAATCGGCCTTTTAGTCTTTATAAAAGAAATTATGTTATAGAGATAATCTGATCTTTCCCCCACAATAACTATTTCTTCTCCAACAGAAACTTGAAGTGGCATTCTTTTATTTTTGCAATCCACCACAGCTCGATGTTTCGATAACCAATCCATTCCTAAGATAACATCGTAATCTCGGAAAGGTAACTCAATTAAATTTGCAAGGAAAAGTTAAAGTTGAATCATAATAGGGCAATTCCTATACACTTTGTTTACTATCACACTATGTCCTAAAGGATTAGTCACTTGAATATTTTCTCCTAATTCTTCTCTATGTAACCCTTTCTCTTGTGCTAATGCAGTACATATATATGAATAAGATAAACCAGGATCTATCAAAGGATAAACATCATGATTAAAGAATGAAAATTTACCGATAATAACTTCAGTAGATTCCCGAGTCTCAGGCCCTTGGATTGCATAACTTCGCACCATTCCTCCCGGTCTACCACTCTGCGGTGCTTGTTGAGCCACATCATGCCTACTTGAACTACTAGCATTTACTCTTCCACCTTGCATTGTAGGAGTAGGAACTACTGCAAGTGCATATGTACTTATCTGTCTTTGAGGACAATTTGCAATCAAATGTTCCCTCGAGCCACATTTAAAGCAGACTCTACCTTTCCCCAACATTCCCCTGTATGTATCCTTCCACAATTAGAACATTGTAGAATATTTCCTCTGCCTCGACCTGAAGGTACACTAGCCGCTGACCCCGTACTTATGGTTTGTCTCGGTGAAAACCCTCTGAAATGAGATTGTGTTTGTTCCGATGTTCCCTTCTGCTTCTTACTTGGAGATTTTAAACTAACTGGACCCTGCGACCCCTTTTGAAATCCAGATCTTTTAGCCATTCTTTATTGCCTATCTGAATTGATCTTCTCAATGCCCGTAGCTACATCAACCAAGTCATTGAACACCCTAATCCTTTGTGCAAGTAAATGCACTCTAATTTCATCATTCAGCCCATCCTTAAATCTCTTGCATCGCTTTACTTCACTGTGAACTATATCATGAGCATACCTCTATTTGAGGAATTGAATTTCATATTCTGATATAGTCATTCGTCCCTATCTCAAAGACAAGAACAATTTCCTCTGCTCATCCTTAAATTGTTCACTAACGTATTTCTTGTCAAATTGTTCCAAGAAAAGACCCCAAGTGATTTCTCCGGGGCCTTTCTCTCACAATATTATCCCACCACCTCCTAGCTTTTTCTTTGAGTAGACCTTGCACACAGTCTAATCTCTCTTCATCTATAAAATGAAGCCTAGTCATACACCATTTAGTATGATCAAGCCAATCTTCTGCAAATGCAAGATTCACTATGTCCCCTTTGAAGTCATCAGCCGGAAGCTTCTTGATTCTTTCAAGAGAAGTTCTCTCCTCTCTTCTTTCAACATGAGGTACAACAGAAACTTGAGGGATTGGAATGTTTTGAAGTAATTGTGTGATTACTTCAGTAGTCATATGCTAAAGTAAAGTAGCTTGTACTGGAGTAGGTTGTTCGGGAAAGCCATGAACTGGTGGAGGTTTATGTCTTTGTTCATCCCCTTGTCTAATACGAACTATACTCTCAACATCCCCTTCCTCATTCTGGTTGTGACTACTACTAGCCATTACTTATTCCTAAAAATTGGACCAAAGTGGATCAAACAGCTAACATAATATATTTATATCCTAGATGGCATGTACATACTAGTCCTAAAATCGCCTAAACCTCACTTTGATACCAATAGATGTAACACCCCCTTTATAGGGAGTGCTATAGTAACTATAATCACCCAATAAACAACTCTACTCCACTATATAGAGTTCAATACTTATAGATTTAATATGTACAAGTACAAATATAGCGTTTCAAACTCCAAATTATTCTCTAAATATTTTTCAATGCTAATTATTCTCCAAATATTTCTCAATACCACTTTACATTTCTCACACTATCACGTACATGCCATTATTCTATAAATCATAATATTACATTAAATTACAAATCCACCTCGAGTCTTTCCTTATTTGCTCTTCAAGCTGATCCACTTATACCACTTTAGTCCAAGCTATCTACAATCTTTAGTATCTGCGTGTAGAAAATGAACTACACGCTGAGCAATTTGCTAAGCAAGTTGCTTAGTGGTGCACATAAAAGAAATACAACAACTTTGAACATTTTAACACTTTAAAATAGAAACTAAGTATGTTCGTAAGTCAAAAACAAATTTAAACAACTTCATAAAACCACAATACAAAACTTATATTATAAACCTTTCAAAGTACAATCAAATTTATTTCCAATTTTTTTTCCAAACACTTTAACCATATATTGCCCAAGTAAATAAGTCCTGAATAACGGTAAAATGGATACGGGAGCGGACAAGCCCGAAGCCGAAGCTTCAATATCAATGTATCGGTCAAGCCCAAAGCCGAAGCTTCAAAATCAATATATTAGTCAAGCCTGAAGCTAAAGCTTCAATATTAATATATATTTATCAGAATATCGGCCGAAGCCCGAAGTCAAAGCTTCAATTGTTTGTACAGTACTGTACCCCCCTTTATTGACCCCAATCTACCCTGACCCGTATTCTACTCGTTTAATAAGGGCAATAAATCAAAGTAACATCTTAAAAATTCCAGTGTAAATCATCAAACATAATTCAACATAACTTCAGCAATTAAGAAATTCAAATCCTAAATTTTAAAGCATCAAACTTCAATTAAAACATAATAAAATCAACATTCATATTTTTCAGAAATTTCATGATTTCGTGACCTGACTTCCCTTGCTTTTTTCACTATCAAAACATCATCCATTGGAAGAATTTTCTCCTAAACATAATTAGCCACATGTCTCAGCTTTCCAAGGCCACCAGAATCACAGAAATCGAAATTGTATAACCAAAGTTATGATCAAAATACTAAATAGTATACAAAGCTGAGATTTTCCGAAAACAGATTTCATGACTCAACTTCAAACGAAAATTTCACATCGAAAACGAACGAAATTCAACAAGGTTTCTTCTGAACATATATTCCTTACTTTTTGTAAATATCAATAGAATCAAGAATCATTCAAATCAGATTTATATAACAAGAGAAAACATTAAAACAAAACAGGGATATAAATCTGGAAATTTTTCCGAAAACCGATAAATCGAAATTTGAGACACAAACCTTTTTCTAAGCTCTTTCTAGCTGTCTTCTACCACTTTTGCCTTTGATTTGCTTGCACTAGCTTCCTGTATAATAACCATATATAATTCTATTAAGATATTATATAAATAAACTTCCTAATACCATAAATATGCTTAATCTACCATGAATTCTACTAATTAAGCTTTAATTTCATAAAAAATCACTCACCTCAAATTCAGATTACTATTCATCCGAACCTTAAAATCTGAAGTCCTCTTCTTCTAACCTTGATTCACTGAAATTGATGATGATAGAGGGCTTAAGGATTGATTTCTAACAAGAATTTGAAGTTGAATCGAAGAAATCGGAAGTTTTTAGATTAGAGAAATTTTGGATGAAGGAAAGGAAATGGAGAAGAAGATGAAATGGAGAAGGAAGAAAGTATACATATAGATTTTATGATAGGTTTTTTTTTTCAATTTCCAATAAAGCCCTTGAACAAATAATTAAATACCCAATTCATCCCTCTAACTTAATTAGCTCTTATTTCCTCATGTCTTATATCCAATAACAATAATAATAACTACAAAAATAATTTTCATGATATTTTAATACATAATAATTTATTATAAGTAAAATTTAAAATTTCGGTTCGTTATATTGATTCTCTAACTCTTATTTTATAAATCATTAACTCCTTAACTTGTTTCAGAAGCACTTATTTTTTATAATTTACCTACTTATGAAATGGAGTCAATCACCCCCTCTGACTCCTAAACACCCATCTGGGACCAACAGTTTCATATCTTTTTTTTTAAATTAACAAGTCTGAATCATGTAACTTATGAACTAATCAAGTGTTAATAAAATAAGTAATACTTATTTATTTTACTAATTTGTTCAAAACTTCCAAGTTTACGTGTAACTGAAAAACATGAAGGATAAATTATTGGAAAATTGTTGGAAATGCACTGGCATATTTATTCTTAAAATGCACCTTTTTGAAACCTATTTATTAAATACCCCTTTTTAATAAACTTATTTATTCTTTACACCCATTCCACTTTCAAGTTACTTTGGGTATCCCTATTTTGTAGGAGATAGGTTTCTTCCCTTTCTGATTACATCTCTCCTTTCTCTCTTCGTACCTCTCTCTCTACAACTAATGTCGATCTCGATCTCGGAAATCAGATCATGGAAATTGGAATTTGTCAGGTTTCATTTTTAATCAGAATCGGAAATCGGCTTCCATTTTTTCTAATTTCAGAATCGACCTCCATTTTTTCCTATTTCTGATTGCGTCAGATTTTGATTTGTTTCCATTTTTTCGATTAATTCTGATTCAGACTTTTGATTGCGTCTGATTCCAATTTCGGTTTCCATTTGTTTTCGATTGCGGCTGATTCCGATTTCTAATTTCATGAATTGTCAAGTATTCTTCTCTTACTATAGCATGCTGGTATTGATGTTTACGACATGTTTACGACATGTATATTGTTATTAAAATATATAGTACTTGTATAAATGAAACGGCACACTTTAAATCGTATATGGGTATACAGTATGTGATATATAACAAATAAAACTTGGTACATTATCCGTTGTATGCCATAAGGGTGCATTTTATATAATTTTCGTAACTTAGGGGAATGCCCCTATAGGAGATAGTAATTTAAAGAATAGAAATAGCTAATTAACAAAAAGCACTTTTAGGGAAAAGTATTTATAACATACCTGATTATATTAGATTAGGAATCTGTTTTAAAAGTATTTATAACAATATGTATATTGTTATGTACATATTGTGTGTGCTGATATACAGTACTTACATAAATGAAACTGTACACTTTAAATCGTATATGGGTATACAGTATGTGATATATAACAACTAAAATTTGGTACATTATACGTTGTATATTGATATTAGATTTACGTTGTAAATGAAAATAATATTCAGGAAGACGATCTGATGGACACTGAAGTTGACAAACACGAGCTTATTTTTTCAACATCAAAATCAAGGGATGTAAATGACGGAGGGGGCGAGAAATGATGAAGGAATCCATTCAATAGAAGTTATAGAAAAATAGGGTTTCCACAAGGAGATGAACCATAGCATTAGAAATTCTTTTATTGCATTTGTATATTGTCATGTGTATATTGTATCTTGTTAATATGTGTCATTTGTGCTCATTTATTCTTTTATTTTATGACATTAGTTGACCAAATTTCATTATACTTGTAACAAAAAAAACTCCTTGGTGATGGTCATTCTGATGCAATTGACGTTGAGACTCAGTACATAGACTTCCTTACATCTTCCATAAGGATTGAGATAATAATAACAATTTATGCACTTTTTGTATTATAGAGTGTTTATGTACTTTTCAAATATATTACATTTTGTTGCGGAATTTTCATTATTACGGTCTGATATACAATACTGTTTACTCGTATATTAGCAATATACAGTTTATGTACTTTTATTTTTATTTTAAACTACGCATGAGATTGTGCCTGAGATTATTGCGCCTTGACCTATGCCTAGGACATGTGCCTTGATATGTGTTTCAAAATGCACCAGTTGTCATTACATTTCTGTTTGAATTGTGCTAGTACAATCATAATATACAATTTATTCAGCTCCTATGTCATCAATATACACCTTTTTGTTGGAACAATATACATCAGTATACAGCTTACCTTTATCTGTTGCACCAATTCATAACTTAAATAATAATTGCAATGTTTCATTCTACAAAAAAATACTGTTACACTATTCTATATTTCAAACTAAAAAAATATCATTAAACTGCAGCAGCTTCGTGTGAATCTTAAACCCGTGGTGGTCCACCCAATATCTGAATATTGTGCTTCTGAACTTTTTACAGATATTCTCGGACAAATTGGCAATGACACGAATAATGTCGTTATCCGATTCTCTCATTAATCTGGCACTCCACGTTTGTAAAACTATGGTGTTGTAAACCAGTGATGACAGCTGCAATTTAGAAATAAGTTAGTATACATTTTTAATATACAGACAATTTTAAAGATCTAATATCACTAATATTATAATAAATATATATTAATATACGATTGTCAGTATACAGCTTGATTTATGAGTCATGTACATTAGTTGGTTTTCATATTCCAAATAAAGAGATAGCAGTATATAAATAATGTATATCAATATACATACTATTTACATCAATACTGTTTATGCATGCACAGTATCTTTTAGGGGCATGCACCTATACTGTACAATCATAGTATATAGTTTATTCAATTCGTATATCATCTATTGCGCCTGCGATTGCACCTTGACATGTCCCTTGTACAATCATAATATATAGTTTATTCAACTCGTATATCATCAATATACACATTTTGGTTGGAACAATTCATAACCCAAACAATAATTGCAATGTTTCATTCTACAAAAAATACTGTTATATTGCTCTATGTTTCAAATTAATATCATTAAACTGTAGCAGTTTCATGTGAATCTTAAACCCGGGGTGGTCCACCCAATATCTGAGTAATCCGCTTCTGAACTTTTTACCGATATGTTCAAGCAGATTGGCAATGACACAAATAGTGTCGTTGTCCGATTCTATCATTAATCTGATATTCCACGTTTGCAAAACTCTGGTGTTGTAAACCAGTGATGACAACTGCAATACATAAATAAGTTAGTATACATTTTCAATATACACGCATTTTTAAAGATTTAATATCGCTAATATTATGATAAATGTAAATTGATATACGATTGTCAGTATACAATATGATTTATGAGTCATGTACATTAGTTGGTCTCCATATTCCAAATGAAAGAGATATCAGTATGCAAATAATGTATATCAATATACAGATTATTTGCATCAATACTATTCTTGCGTGCACAGTATCTTTTAGGGGCATGCACCTATACTTGCACTATTACCAAAAGGTTTCATTTTGCCCACCCTAGGGTTTTAGTATTGCATGCATCAATACTGTATATTCGTGAACATTATCTTTTAGGGGTAGGCATCTAAACTGTACATCGTTAGCAAAAGGGTTCATGTTTTTCAAAACTAGGGTTTTAGTATCGCCAGACATAAGTACTATTTATACGTGCAGAATATCTTTTAAGGATACTCATGCATAAACAATATTTATGCATGATGATACTAAAACCCTAGGTTGGGCAAAATGAACCCTTTTTGCTAACGATGTATAATATAGATGCCTACCCCTAAAAGATACTATGCATGCATGTATAGTACTGATGCATGCATGTATAGTACTGATGCATGTACATTATACATCTTGACTTATGAGTCATGTACATTAGTTGGTTTTCATATTCCAAATAAAAGTGATATAAGCAATTTACATATGAGTTATTTTAAGCGATATAGTTTCTGCTATATAATGCTAACAGGCATTTTTCATGCGGACTGTATATCAGCAATACATCTGTATATCAGCAGAATACATCACAAATCATAACACATTAATGGTTGTATATTAGTTGGTTTCCATGTACAAAATATAAGTAAAGCCATCATACAAATTGCAGACAGTGATGACATCATACAAATTGAGTTATTAACATCATATAGATTCTGCTATATATTGCTAATAGGCATTTTCTATCCGGACTGTATATCATCAATACATATGTATATCAGCAGTATACATCACAAACCATAACACTACAATGGTTGTACAGTAGTTGGTTTCCATGTACAAAATATAAGTAAGACCATCATACAAATTGCGGACAGTGATGACTGCATAAAAATTAAGTTATTTACAACATATAGATTCTACTGTATATTACTAATAGACATTTTCTATCCAGACTATATATCACTAATGCATATGTATATCAGCAGTAAACACCACAAATCATAACACTACAATGGTTGTGTATTGGTTGGTTTCCATGTACAAAATATAAGTAAAACCAGCATACAAATTGCAGACAGTGATGACAACTTACAAATTGAGTTATTAACAAAATATAGTTTCTACTATACATTGCTAATAGTCATTTTCATCTAGAATGTATATCGGCAATACAACTGTATATTAGCAGTATACAGCAGAAATCATAACACTACAATGGTTGTATATTAGTTGGTTTCCATGCACAAAATATACAAAAGACCATCATACAAATTGCAGACAGTGGTGACAACATATAAATTGAGTTATTTACAACATATAGATTCTGTTGTATATTACTAATAGACATTTTCTATCCATATTGTATATCACCAATGCATATGTATATCAGCATTATACACCATAAATCATAACACTACAGTGGTTGTCTATTAGTTGGTTTCCATGTACAAAATATAAGTAAAACCAGCATACAAATTGTAGACAATGATGACAGCATACAAATTGAGTTATTAACAAAATATAGTTTCTGATGTATATTGCTAATAGGCATTTTCATCCAGACTGTATATCAGTAGTATACAACATAAATCATAACACTACAATGGTTGTATATTAACCAACATACAAATTGCAGTACTCAAATTCTTACCTCATTTGATGTTTCATCTTTGGAAGACGTCGCTTTCTTCTTCCTAATTCCCTGAAAAATTCCGGAACCAAAATTAGTTTAAAAAAGATTACTCCAATTATCACATTACAAGATTACAAAAATTGTATACAGTTTTACAGAAACTGTAGCAGTATACAACAAAGATGGTTTTAATGGTCTGATTTCTATTATATACTGCTAGTATATAGTCTTACAGAAACTGTAAAACTGTATATCAGCACTTACAGAGAAAAAAATGCCAAAAATAAAAAAAATGGCAAAACCAAAAAAACCAAAAATAAAATGCAGATTGCACTTACAGAGAAAATTGATCAAAAGCCGTCCATCGGACAACCGGCTAGTTGATCGGCCGAAGTACGATATGCCATTAGGGAAATTGACCTGATTTGTGTGAAATCGGTGAAATCGTTCAAATCGGTGAATATAGCGGCTGGTTTTACAGATCGACGGGATTAGAGGGGTGAAATTAATGGGATTTGAAAGACCGGTGGGATGCGAGCGGTGAAATTGACGGGATCCCAAAGAACGGCGGCGGAATTCGATTACGATTTTAGGGATGATGGTGAGAACGATCGAATCGATTTTAAAATTGACGGGATCAATGTTTTTCTTTGCATGCGCGGTTTGTAGATTTAGGATGGGTGAGAACGATGGAACGATGGTGATAAAGATGAAACCGATTAATTAGGAATTTTAGGTTTGGGTTGAAAACTGATAAAAAGTATATTTTATAAATTAAATTCCCATAAGGTGCATTTTGTGAAATATAAATTTCTATTTTTTAAATATTTATCTCATATAAGCGCATTTACCTAAATTACTCTAAAATTATTTTCATACCAGATAAGGAATACATAGTTGATTGATTTTGTCTGGTAATTGATTGACAATTTATTTATTAATGAAACAAATAGGAACTCACTTTGAACAAGGAATCTAGGAGTTTCCATAAATAATGAGTTAAGTAAAACTACACAAAAAAAAGAGTAAAAAATCATGTGTTAAAACTTGAAAATCCTACTCGACGGCTTCGAAGCAAAAACATACAATCCCAAATCGTTCTTGTTGATTATGCCCTTCTCGATTCTTGATTGAAAGAAATTTTCCTAGTAACACATCAAACATTAATAGTAGACCCCATTATTTTTTAGGAGAAAAAAACAAATATGTTTAACTACATTCAAGTTGAGGATGAATTGTGGGACAATGGACTCTTTCACTAAAGCTATTGCACAACCACCGTGAGCGGACGATATTTCGCACGGCGGTAGTTGGGCCTGGACCTAGTCGAGTCGGCCCATTGGCGTGTCAGGGGATGAGTGTGATATATTTGAAAAATGATTTTGCATATTTTAATGCTTAAAAGATATGAGATCGAAATCCCGTACTTAAAATAGAGTCGCCACCCGGTTCAGCTCAACAGAAAATTTTTTGGTACGATTTTCCCACCGGGTGGTTGGACCATACCTTAAGTAGAGATTCCGAGTTCGGATGATGTTATCTATTTTTCATTAGGCCAAGTTAAGATACTTCATTCTTTCTTAATCGGTTTAATCCACCCTATTTATTTGTATTTTTAGTTATTTTGTTATTTCTGCGTTTATCAAGCAATTGAAGCAATGAATAAAATATTTACAGTCACAAAAAAAATAAGTGCGGAAAGTAAAATTATTACAAGGTTTTCAAGTCCTATACATTTTTCTATGCCATAAATAAAATACTTGAATATCCGATATACGTCTGCCTGCAGAAGATTGTTAGCATGGGTATAGCATATTTTAATTACAATATTATAAGGCCCGGTCGGATGGTTAAAATGAGATTTAAACGACGTTCTCGAGGAAATTCCATTTTTAATCAAATTTTGGGCTCAATCGTTACTTTAACCGTATTACAAGTGAAAATACCCACACATTACGGGGTAGGGTCTGTTTGCAAGAGATTTTGAACTTTCATCATTACATTATATGTTCTAGTTTCGAAAAATAAGCTAACCCGGGAATAAATGAAAATAAAACAGCTGTCCAGAAAGTCATATCGCCGACGATACAACTGATGCCGCCGGCGACATGACTGATGTTGCTGGCGACATAGCTGATGCCGCCGGCGACATCAGTTATGTCACCGGCGATATCAGCTTGTAGGCAGCAGTGGTGGCAGTAAAAATGACCGAAAGCTCAAAAATGTATATAAATTGACGAAAATTAACACAAATCAGTAGTATTAATGCCAAAGAGCTATGAGACTCAGGATTTTTACCTCGAGGTCGTGAATCCACCTCTTCGTGAACCGAAAGAAACACTTCCGGGGAGCTTATTATGACGATTTAGTAGTAAATTTAAGTGCTTTTGATTTCTAAATCCAATCAAGTTGATTTTAACTCAAAGACTTACTGGTTTCAAACTCATAATCAGAGAATTCAAAGAAGAAAAACCAGGAAAAACGGATCGGAATCCTTTTTTTTTCTATTTCATCTAATTCTTATCTCACTAGGATCTATTCTCACATTAAAATCTTAACACTCAAATCCCCCTCCCTAAAATGAAGCTCAAGGTGTGCTTTTATAGGTGAAATGGGGTGCTTTTTGAGGCCTTTTTGACCAATTCCGCCGAAAGTGGCCGAAAGGCAGTCTGTGGAGGGACCCATTTCAGGCCACGTCGTCGGCGGTATGGATGATGCCGCCGGTAACATGGTGATATCGCTGGCGGCATGGCTGATGCCGCTGGTGGCATCAGCCTCCAGCATACCGACAGATAACGGGCCTAAAAGCCAAAAAAATCGTGAAGAGAGGTTTAATAGTGGGTGGAAAGGCATCTTTTTGACTTTAATAATATTTTAATGGGTATTGATTATTTGGGTGCAAATCATCGGTTTAAGCTCATACCGAACGCGTTATCGGCCACACCGAACTGGATTCTACCAAGTATAAAATTCGCCAGGAATATTATTTTAGTAATAAAAATTCTAAAGAGAACTTTTATTTTGAGGCATTAAAATCGGGTACACGTCATCATCGTCTCGCAAGAGGGACTGTAAAATCCCGTGCTCACAGGCTTTCCCTCGGGGGATCACTGCTGCCATAGGTCAGTATGATCACATGAAAGAGTAAGGGATAGGAATGATACCTGATGGGTGATCGGTTTGACCCTTGGTCGGACCTTGTACTTCGTACAGCAGTTGCCCCTTGGTCGGGCTTAAGCTTTGTGGAGGAATTGCCCCTTGGTCGAGTTTGAGCTTTGTGTAAAGGACGCCCTTTGGTCGGACTTATGCTTTGCGGAGGAATTGTCCCTTGGTCGGGTTTTGTGTTTTGTGGATTAGTTGCCCTTTGGTTGGACTTATGCTTCGCGGGGAAATTATCCCTTGGTCGGGTAGATTGGTTGCCCTTTGGTCGGACTTATGCTTCGCACGGAAATTATCCCTTGGTCGGGTAGATTGGTTGCCCTTTGGTCGGACTTATGCTTCGCGGGGAAATTGTCCCTTGGACGGGTAGATTGGTTGCCCTTTGGTCGGACTTATGCTTCATGGGGAAATTGTCCCTTGGTTGGGTTTCGGTTTATGGAGAGTTTGCCCTTCGGTCCGGCTTACGCTTTATAGATTGGTTGCCCTTTGGTCGGGCTTGTGTTTTGTATAGTTATTGTCCTTTGGTCGAACTTTCATTTTAAAGAGATTGCCCTTCGGTCGGGCTTGTGTTTTGTATAGTGGTTGTCCTTTGGTCGGACTTTCACTTTGAAGAGATTGCCCTTCGGTCGAGCTTGTGTAAAATCTGATTTGGAGGAGCGATGTCGCCGGCGGCATGAATGATGTCGTTGGCGGCATGGATTGATGCCGTCGGCGGCATTAGTGCCACGTGGCAACTTTGACTGGTCGGATAATTTTAAAATTTGAATTGAAGGAAGCGACGTCACCGGTGACATAAATGATATCGCTGGCGGCATGGATTGATGCCACCGGCGGTATGAACGAACAGTTTTAGATAAATCAAAATTCCTCGAATTCCGCGCGACAGTTTAAAAGGGATTAAAACTCCCTTCTTCCTTATTCATTCACAAAACTGTTCCCCTCTCCATCTTCTTCTCCAGTTCTAATTTTTTCCTTTGTCTTTGAAATCATGAAGAGAATCACCAAGGCTTTTCGGGGCAAATCCAAGGCTAGGGAGAGCCTGCTCGATTCTTCCATTGAGGGATTGAAAATCCTCTCTGTTCCTACTGTATATGGCCTGAAGGAGACGGCCAAAATGTATAGCTATGGCATTAACTCTCCCATCACCAATCTGACCCCCGAGAAGGAGAAGCACCTCTGCTATGTCCAGGTAATCTCACAAAAGCCGAATCTCTTCTTTTTGGGTTCGATCTAATTTGGCTTTAGATTTGAAATCGTGCCATGATAGGAGTTTAAATGTGAAATAGATTGGTCATATTGTATGCTTTTAGGATCGATTTTTACCGTTTTTGGGCTTATTGTTCGATTGATTGCGATTTTTATGGTTTTGGCACGATGGGTGCGATTTTAGGAGAAAACTGGCTCTGCCCATACATAGTGATGTCGCCGGCAAAATGAGTGATGTCGCTGGTGGCATCAGTCCTTGCAAAAGGGCCTATGGCAGTCTGATGCGCTTCTGTTTTAAAGTGTCGCCGACGACATCGCTTTTAGTAGAAGCGACATCAGCAGCTCTTCTGATCAAAAATAAGCAGGACTGATCCGTTTTGTTTCTAATTTTGCAGCCATATGAACTGACTTACACAGGGGGAATGGGCACCATCGGTGAATGGTGGCACCATATCTCAGAGAACGACCTCAAGCTCGCGCTTGAAGTTAATGAGACAGGGTTTGGGGATCTGGCGCGGATAATGCCAATGCTGATGCCTAAGCTTTCTCATTCAGCAGTAACGACCCTAACTGAGAGGTGGTCCGAGACCACCCATACCTTCCACTTCTCTTTTAGGGAAGCTACAATTACCCCCTCTGACGTAGTAGCCATGACCGGCCTCCCTTGGACGGACGAGGTCATACATTTTGATGCTTACATGGACAAGTACCATGTTAAGAGGGCCGTGGTGAGGCGGGTGAAGGAGTTGTTTGGTCTTAAGCCCATTTCTGGGCAGCTATTATATGAAGAGTTGTACCGTCACTGGACCCGGGTGGACGTAATGCCCGAGGAGGAGAGGGAGGCTTGTGTCCGGTCCTTTGTGATTTCTCTACTCACTGTGCTGTTCTTCCCAATCTCGGGGAGTAAGATCAATTATGTGCTTATAACCGTGGTGGAAGACGTGCCGGGAATCAGGAGGAAGAATTGGCCGAGGGCCATCTTGGCCCAGTTGTACCATGGGCTGGACGTGAGATCCCGGAAGAAGGAGAAAGCCCTTCGCCTTTGCCACCTGCTACTCCAGGTATAACTTTTTGGAAATATTTTTCTTGATAGCACGCGTTCTCATTTATTGTATGACGCTTTTTGAATTGATTGGTCATCATTTGTGCAGGCCTGGGCCTTCGAGCATCAGATCCTCCCGCCGATGGAGTTTAAGAAGGTTGTGTCGCCGGGCTCTCACTTCCTCGCTCATTGGTGCGGGGGCATCGGTGGGAAGGCCAAGTACCCTTTGAAGTATAGGGAGGTCCTAAGGAGCGTGCGGTTGAGCTTGGTATGCAATTTTTGATTTAGTCTTTGTTTTTTACGTTTAGACGAAACAAAAATCGCTTACAGACTTATATTGGTTGTTTTGATGTAGCTTGTCTTGGATCCATTCGATGGGGTGGAGAATTTGGCCGAGGTCTCAAGGGTCTGGAGGGAGGTGGATGACTGCCGGTTCGTGATTGACTGCCCTCTGTCCCAGCAGTGGTATCTAGGCGAGCTCATCCGGGGCTAGAGGTCCATCCCGGTGGCTGCTAGACTAGTGCCTGCCGATCCTCCCAAGGGCTTATGGTGGCCCCATTTGGTGATCTCCTCTGAGGCTGACAAAGCTGATTATATTGACGGGAACGACCGAGTGATCCCTAGTGTCCATGGCCTCTACGAGCAGCTTCTACAGCGTCTACTCCCTGTGTGTCCTCGCATCTATGGAAATGATATGATCGAGTATCACAATGAGCAATGGTTGGAGGATGAGAAGAGGCGCCTCAAAGGCATTGTGGACATTGATGAGGAAGAGGATGATGAGGATGAGGCGCTTAAAGGAGATATTGCGGTCGACCCCGATGGGGAGGATGAGGTGGGCGCAGCCGTAGCTGGCAGGAGCGCACCAATGTCCCAAGGGGAGCAACGTTCTTTTGAGGTATGATTGTGCTTGTGTGTTCGATTTTAAAGTCGTTTAGGAACGTTGTTGACGTGCGGCTTTCATGTTTTTCAGGAATCCGCGAGAAAGAGGGGCCGGGATAACAAAAGTGGGACCCGGCACTATGGTGTGCCGGAGGGCATAAACTTTGTGGAGGGGCGTTTGGCCAATCCATTGGAAACCACATTCCTGCTGATGAGCTCCCGAGGCGAATTCTCCTATAGGAATATTGGCTCGAGCCGGCAAGCTCTGATTTTCATGCCTGAAAATACTACTTACGTAAGGCCTAATAATTACTTTCTTATTAAGCCTTGGATGCGGGTGTCTAAGGATTTGCCTTTTAGACTTTCCAGGTGGCGCGGAGTCATGTGGAGCAGCTCGCATAGAATAATTTTGTTCTCCGGGATACCCTTATTGGACAGTCGCTCCTTGTTCAGGTATTTTATGCACATGTTAAGATGGGATGTATGTATGGATGTTATGCATGACATGCACTGTTGATATTTTCTCTAGTTTGCAGGATTTCTCGGCCCTTTCCTTGTCTGATGCTAATGCAGCTCGGCGGCGGTACGAGGAGGAGACTGCGGTCCTATAGTGTCACGTGAGTGATCTCGAGGGTCAGCTGGCAGCCACCGCTCAGGAACGGAGAAGTAAGCATAACCTAGATCGTGCACACCCCGGGAGCACCAGTCGTAGGGGGATCAAGATGTTTGCCGGCCGACGTACGTTTACTGCGGCTGAGGAGTCCAGTAGTATGCCTGTGACAGAGGGAAGGGAGGAAGACGAGGATGATGTTGACGACTGGCTTGCAAGCCCTGATGACATTTCATCCTGCCCGGCCGGCAGTGGCAGGCATGCTTAGTTTTATTTCATTTTGCTTTTTTTTTTAGTTTCTTGTTTGCACCCTCGATACACTGGGGTTTGGATAAATTGGTTTTGGAATATTTTGAGTGATTTGCGCCTCCGGGCTTTTATTTTAAATAATAAAAAAATGAATTACTATTTGATAAGGCATTGGAAATATAGCATAGGATTGTTTACAGGCTTTGTACAGGTTTGAAATGGAAGAAACGCTTCTGACGCCGCCAAAAAATTCACTCTATATCGCCGACGGCATGACCCATATCGCCCAAACTCATCCAGCCAAAATAATATATACAGGGCTGTCTGAAAGTCCATATCGGCGGCGGCATCATCTGATATCGCCTAATTGGTCCATATCGCCGGCGGCGTCACCCATATCGCCGGCGGCATCAATTTTCCAACAACCTGATTTCGACTATTCTATCCATTCCTGCTGTCACAGGCTGAGAGTCACTGTCATGACAACCCACAATTAAAAGCTACGGAGTTTTCTGCAGAGCTTGGGGAATGCAGACTGGAAGAGGCTTGAAAAATTCAGGCTTTGGGGGGTTTTGATATATCACGGCATGGCCCGTAAGCAGCGAATTCCTTCAAGCGGCACTGTCTTTTTGGGATCCAACGGACCATGATTTCCGATTTTCATCGTTCGAGCTTTGCCCCTTGCTCGAAGAATTCCACGCTATTTTAGGGACACCGTGTCCTAAACGCGTTTCACTGGCGTTGCCGGACTTTCATTTTGGCATAGATGGAGTTTTACGAGGGCTGTGGAATTTGGATTCTGTTGACCTATTTCTGTCTCAGTTGCCCAATAAACCTGGGTTTCAGCTCGGAGCAGTTCTAGAGTGGTGTCGTGGAGTGCCCCGATCCCATCCTGCTTGGCCATTCATGGTGGCATTATTACTCATGGCATTGTTTATGTGCGGAGTGAGCCTGATTGCTCTGCTCAGGCTAATTTTGCTCATCGGCCCTATGTCGACAGAGGCTTCCCCAGTGGCTGTGGGGTTGGCCGATGTTTTATTGAATGTGGATGGTGCTTCTGTTGACTCGTCACTCATAGGAGATCAACTCATATTACTACTGTGAGCGGACGACGGCTCGTGCGGCTGCGGCGCGGGGCCGGGCCCTGTCGGGCAGGCCCTCTTTTTGTGCGTCGGGGAGACGAGTGTGATATAGTTGAAAAGAAAAATGATTTTGTGTATTGTAATGCTTAAAAGATACGAGATCGAAACCCCGTACTTAGAATAGAGTCGCCACCCGGTTCAGCTCAACCGGGAAATTTTCGGTACGATTTTCCCACCGGGTGGTTGGACCATACCTTAAGTAGAGATTCCGAGTTCGGATGATGTTATGTACTTTTCATTAGGCCAAGTTAGGATACTTCATTCTTTCTCAATCGGCTTAATCCACCCTATTTATTCGTATTTTCAATTATTTTGTGGTTTTCGCGTTTATCAAGCAATTAAAGCGATAAATAAAATATTTACAATCGCAAAAGAAAAGTGAGTACGGAAAGTAGAATCATTACAAGATTTTCAAGTCCTGTACTTTTTCTACGTAACAAATAAAATACCCGAATGTCCGATATATACCCACCTGCAGATGATAGTTGACACGAATATGGCATATCTATTTATAATATCCTAAAGCCCGATTGAATGGCTAAAATGAGGTTCGAATGGCGTTTGAGGGGAAATTCCATTTTTGTCCAAATTTCAGATTCGGTTGTCGCTTTAATCGGATTACAGATGAACATACCGCTTGTTATGGGGCGGGTCTGTTTTCAGGAGATTTCGAATCTCCATCGTTACACTATAGATCCTAGCTTCAGAAAATAAATTAGTTTGGAAACAAACGAAAACGACACTGCTGTCCAGAAAGCCAAGCCGCCGATTGCATCTGATGCCGCCGACGAAATAATTGATGTCGCTGGCGGCATGGATGATGTCGCCGGCAACATCAACTATTTCACGGGCGACATCAGCATGCAGATGGGCATAGGGTTTTCTGAATACCGTAAAGAAAGGGTTTCGCGAGAAAGTGAGGTCTCCGGGGAATGTGACGCTAGCGGCGGTACCAACGATGCCTCTCGCGACATGGGTGATACAGCCGGCAACATTACATGTCTCCGGCGACTCCAATTCCTTGCTATAGCAGTGGTTTGTAGTCAAAGTGACCGAAAACTCAAAAGATCGTAAATGAACGAAAATTCTTACAAATCACTAATAACAATGCCAAAGAGCTATGAGACTCAGGATTTTTACCTCGGGGTTGTGAATCCACCTCTTCGTGATCCGAATAAAACGCCTCCGGGGAGCTTGTTACGATGATTTAATAATGATTTTTAGTGTCTTTTGGTTTCTAAGTTCTACCAAGATGATTTTGACTTAAAGATTTGTCGATTTCAACTCACAATCAGAGAGTTCAAAGAAGAAAAATCAGGAAAAATGGGTCGGAATCCCGTTTTTTCTGTTTTATCTAATTCTTATCTCACTATTATCTATTTCTACCTTAAAAATCCCTTTTTTCCTTTTCTTTCCTCCCTCCCTCAAGTGCAGCCCAAGGTGCCCTTTTATAGGTGAAATGGGGTGTTTTTAGGACATTTTTTAATAATTCCACCGAAAGTGGTCGAAAAGGCTGTCTGCAAGAGGACCCGCTTCGAGTCATGTCGCCGGCGACATTATAATGTCGCCGGCGGTATGATCCATGTCGCCGGCGGTATGGTCATATCGCCGGCGACATGGATGATGCTCTGGGCGGCATCAGCCTTCAACATGCCTTCAGTTAGTGGGTCAAAAGAAGCCAAAAAAACCGGGAAAAAGTGGCTTAATAGTGGAAAAAAAGCATCTTTATGGCCCTTAACAATATTTTAATGGACATTATTTAATTTAGGTGTAAATCATCGGTTCAAGCTCCTACCGAACGCGTTATCGGCCACGCCAAACTGGATTCTACCAATTATAAAATTCACAAGGAATATTATTTTGGTAATAAAAATTCTGAAGCGAACTTTTATTTTGAGGTATTGAAATCGGGTACACGTCATCATCGTCTCGCGAGAGGGACTGCAAAATCCCGTGCTCACAGGCTGCCCCTCGGGGGATCACTGCTGCCATAGGTCAGTATGATCACCCGAAAGAGCAAGGGATAGGAGTGATACCTGAAGGATGACTGGTTCGTCCCTTGGTCGGACTTATGCTCTGTCGACGGTTCGTCCCTTGGTCGGACTTACGCTTTGTTGACGGTTCGTCCCTTGGTCGGACTTATGCTTTGTTGACGGTTCGTCCCTTGGTCGGACTTACGCTTTATTGACGGTTCGTCCCTTGGTCGGACTTACGCTTCATTGACGGTTCGTCCCTTGGTCGGACTTACGCTTTGTTGAAGGTTCGTCCCTTGGTCGGACTTACGCTTCGTTGACGGTTCGTCCCTTGGTCGGACTTACGCTTTGTTGACGGTTCGTCCCTTGGTCGGACTTACGCTTTGTTGACGGTTCGTCCCTTGGTCGGACTTACGCTTTATTGACGGTTCGTCCCTTGGTCAGACTTATGCTTCGTTGACGGTTCGTCCCTTGGTCGGACTTACGCTTTGTTGACGGTTCGTCCCTTGGTCGGACATACGCTTCGTTGACGGTTCGTCCCTTGGTCGGACTTACGCTTTGTTGACGGTTTGTCCCTTGGTCGGACTTACGCTTCGTTGACGGTTCGTCCCTTGGTCGGACTTGCGCTCTGTGGAGGATTCGTCCCTTGGTCGGACTTGTTCTTTGTAGATTGTCCCTTGATCGGACTTGTGCTTTAAATAGAGAGGTTTGCTCTCTGCTTTGAATCGAGAGGTTTGCCCCTTGGTCGGGCTCTCGTTTGGTACAGTGATTATCCTATGGTCGGACTTTTCACTTTAAAGAGAACGCCCTTTGGTTGGGTTTGTTTGAAGAAATTGCCCTTCGGTTGGGCTTGTTTGAAGAAATTGCCCTTCGGTTGGGCTTGTTTGAAGAAATTGCCCTTCGGTTGGGCTTGTTTGAAGAAATCTAGTTTGGAGGGGGAACATCGCCGGCGGCATGATTGGTATCGCCGGCGGCATGAGTTTATGTCGCCGGCGACATGGATGCCGCGGGTAGCTTTGACTAGTCAAACAATTTCAAAATTTGAACTAAATGAGGCGATGTCGCCGGCGGCCTAAGTGATATCGCCGGCGGCATGAGCTAATGTCGCCGGTGGTATGGATGCCACGTGGCAGCTTTGACTGATCAGATAATTTCAAAATTTGAACTAAATGAGGCGATGTCGCCGGCGGCCTAAGTGATATCGCCGGCGGCATGAGCTGATGTCGCCGGTGGTATGGATGTCACGTGGCAGCTTTGACTGATCAGATAATTTCAAAATTTGAACTAAATGAAGAGATGTCGCCGGCGGCCTGAGTGATGTCGCCGACGGCATGGGTTGATGTCGCCGGCGGCATGGAGGGACAGTTTCAGATTAATTAAAACTCCTCGGATCCCGCGCGGCAGTTTAAAAAGAGATTGGAACTCTCTTCTTCCCATTCTTTCTCAAAACCGCATCTCTCTTCTTCTCTCCCAAAGCCCTTTGATTTCTATCTTTGCTTTTTCAAATCATGAAGAGGATTAGCAAGGCTTTTAGGGGTAAATCCAAGGCTAGGGAGAGCCTGCCCGATTCTTCCGTCGAGGGATTGAAAATCCTTTCTGTTCCCACTGCATACGGCCTCAAGGAGACGGCAAAAATGTATGGCTATGGTATTAACTCTCCTATCACCAACCTGACTCCGGAGAAGGAGAAACATCTCTGTTATATCCAGGTAATCCCACAAAAACCTGAATTACTTCTTTTTGAATTCGATTTGATTTTGCTTTGGATTTGAAAACATGCTATTATAGGTTCGATTTTTGCCTTGTTATTCGATTGATTTGGGATTTTTGTGATTTTTGGCACGGTGGGTGCGATTTAGGGAGAAAGCAGGTTCTGCCCGCGTAGAGTGATGCCGCTGGCGGCATCAATGTTGTTGCTGGCGACATCAGCCTTTGTCAAAGGCTTTATGGGAGTCTGATGTCGCTTCTGTTGGAGCTGATGTCGCCGGCGACATGAGCCATGCCGCTGGCGGTATGAGCTGATGCCGCTGGCGATATCGCTCTTAACAGAGGCGACATCAGCAGCCTTTTTGACAGAAATGCACAGAATTAATCCGTTTTGCTTTCGATTTTGCAGCCATACGAATTGACTTACACCGGAGGGATTGGCACCATCGGTGAGTGGTGGCATCATATTTCAGAGAATGATCCCGAGCTTGCGCTCGCGATTAACGAGACGGGGTTTGGGGATTTGGCTCGAATCATGCCTATGTTGATGCCTAAGCTACCTCATTCTTCGGTAACGGCCTTGACTGAAAGGTGGTCCGAGACTACCCACACCTTCCATCTCCCCTTTGGAGAAGTTACAATCACCCCTTCTGATGTGGTAGCTATGACCGGCCTTCCTTGGACGGACGAGGTTATCCATTTTGACGTCTACATGGACAAGTACCATGTTGAGAGGCCCGTGGCGAGGCGGGTAAAGGAGTTATTAGGACTGAAGCCCGTTTCTGGGCGGCTGTCCTATGGTGAGTTGTACCGTTATTGGACCCAGGTGGATGTGGTGCCTGAGGAGGAAAGGGAGGCATGTGTCCGTTCCTTTGTGATCTCACTACTCACCGTGCTGTTCTTCCCAATCTCGGGGAGTAAGATCAACTACATACTTATAACCGCGGTGGAAGATGTGCCGGGAATCAGGAGGAAGAATTGGCCGAGGGCCATCTTGGCCCAATTGTACCATGGGCTGGACGTGGGAGCCCGGAAGAATGAAAAAGCCCTTCGCCTTTGCCATCTGCTACTCCAGGTATAGAAATATTTCCCTTGATAACATGTGTTCTTATGACGTTCTATGAATTGATCGGTCGTTATTTGTGCAGGCTTGGGCATTCGAGCATCAGATCCTTCCGCCGATGGAGTTTAAGACGGTTGTGCCACCGGACTCTCATTTCCTTGCCCGCTGGTGCGGGTGCATCGGTGGGATGGCAAAGTACCCTACGCTGTATAGGGAGGTCCTAAGGAGCGTGCGACTGAGTTCGGTACGGTTTTTTTTTTTTTTTTTTTATTTATTTATTTATTTGGTCTATGGACTTATGTTGGTTGTTTTGATGTAGCTCGTCTTGGACCCGTTCGATGGGGTGGAGAACTTGGCTGAGGTTGCACGGGTCCGGAGGGAGGTGGATGACCGCCGGTTTGTTATTGAGTGTCCCCTGTCCCAGCAGTGGTATCTGGGCGAGCGCGTCCGGGGCTAGAGGTCCCTTCCGGTTGCAGCTAGACCGGTGCCTGCCGATCCTCCGCGGGGCTTGTGGTGGGCTCATTTGGTGATTTCTGCCGAGGCCGACAAAGCTGATTACATTGAAGGAAATGGCCGTGTGATCCCTAGCGTTCCTGGCCTCTATGAGCGGCTTTTTCAGCGTCTACTCCCCGTGTGTCCTCGTATCCATGGCAACGATACAATTGAGTATCATAACGAGCAACGATTGGAGGATGAAAAGAGGCGCCTCGGAGGCGTTGTGGACGTTGAGGAGGAGGATGACGATGAGGATGAAGCGTTGGAAGGGGATGTTGCGGTCGACCCTGAGGGGGAGGATGAGGTAGGTGCGGGTGTAGCTGGCGGGAGTGTGCCGACGTCCCAGGGGGAACATCGTTCTTTCGAGGTATAATTGTGCTTGTGTGTATGATTTTGAAGTCGTTTAGGGATGTTGTTGACGTGTGACTTTCATGTTTTGCAGGAACCTGCGAGAAAGAGGGGTCGGGATAACCAGAGTGGGACCCGACATTATGGCGCGCCGGAGGGCATGACCTTCGTGGAGGGGAGATTGGTCAATCCGTTGGAAACCACTTTCCTGTTGATGAACTCCCGAGGCGAATTCTCTCATAGGAACGTTGGCTCGAGCCGGCAAGCCCCGATTTTTATGCCCGAAAATACAACCTACGTAAGTCCTAATAATTATTTTCTTATTAAGTCTTAGAAGTGGGTGTCTAAGGGTATGCTTTTTGGATTTTCTAGGTGGCGCGGAGTCATGTGGAGCAACTGGCGGAGAACAATTTTGTTCTCCGGGATACCCTCATTGGGCAATCGCTTCTTGTTCAGGTATTTTATGCACATGTTAAGATAGGATATATGTATGGATGTTATGCATGATATGCAAGGTTGATATTTTCTCCGGTTTGCAGGATTTTTTAGCCCTTTCTATGTCTGATGCTGATGCAGCCCGGCGGCGGTATGAGGAGGAGACTGCAGCTTTACAGCGTCGCGTGAGCGATCTCGAGGGACAGCTGGCGGCCACCGCTCAAGAACAGAGAAGTAAACAGAATCTGGACCGCGCACACCCTGGGGGTACCAGTCGTAGGGGGGTCAAGAAGTCTGCCGGCCGACGTGCGTTTACCGCCGCTGAGGAGTCTAGTAGTGTTCCCATGACGGAGGGAAGAGAGGCAGATGATGTTGACGATTGGTTCGCAAGTCCCGATGACGTTTCATCACGTCCAGCCGGTAGTGGCGGATATGCTTAGTTTTGCTTTTCCTTTTTGTTTTGCCTTGTTCTTGTTTGTACCTCCGACACATTGGGGTTTTGATATTTTTGTTATGGGCCAGAGGATTCGATACAATTTGAGCAATTTGTGCCCCCGGGCTTCTATTTTGAACATAAAGATGAATATGATTGTTTACAGGTTTTGTATAGGTCTGAAATGGCAGAAATGTTTCTGATGTCGCCGAAAAATTTACTCCATGCCGCCGGCGGCATGACCCATATCGCCGAAATGGTTCGAGCTAAAATAATATATACAGGGCTGTCTGAATTCCATATCGCCGGCGACATCGTCTGATATCGCCCTAGTTGGCTCCATACCGCCGGCGGCATCAACCACTTTGCCGGCGGCATTAACTTTCCAGCAGTCTGATTTCAACCATTCTGTCCACTTACTTGTCATGGCAACCCATAATCAAAAACTACGGGGTTTTCTGCAGAGTTTGGGGAATGTCGACTGGAAGAGGCTCGAAAAATTCAGGCTTTGGGGTTTTCGATATGTCGCGGCGTGGCCTGTGAGCCGCGAATTCCTTCGAGTGGTATTGTCCTTTTGGGATCCAATGGACCATGTTTTCCGCTTCTCATCGTTCGAGCTTTGCCCCTTGCTCGAAGAATTCCATTCTATTTTAGGGACTCCGTGTCCTAAGCGCGTTTTGCTGGCGTTACTGGATCTTCAATTTGGCATAAATGGAATCCCACGAGGGCTATGGAATTTAGATTCTATCGACCCATTTCTATCTCAGTTGCCTGACAGACCTGGTTTTCAGCTCGAAGCAGTCTTGGAGTGGTGTCGTGGAGTGTCTCGATCCCATCCTGCTTGGCTATTTATAATGGCCCTATTACTTATGGCGGAGTTTATGTGTGGAGTGAGCCTGGTTGCCCCGCTGAGGTTAATTTCCCTCATTGGTCCCATGTCGACAGGGGCTTCCCCCGTGGCCGTAGGATTGGCCGATGTTTTGTTAAACGTGGATGCTGCTTCTGTTGACTCGTCACTCATTGGGGATCAATTCACATTATTACAGGTATCTCTTGTTCTTTTTAATCTCAGCATTTCTTTCTCCTATCCTTACCCGAGTTCTGCATTTATAGGTCTGGTTGATGGAGAAGCTAAAGCTGAGGGAAGCACCCCGAGGGAATCCAAAAAAGTATCTTCCTGTCCATCTGAGGGAGAGAGGGCTTATGCGGGCCGATTTCGATGAGCTGACATATGACGATTGGGTGACTATCCTGAGGGGGTATACTGACATGCAGGTTCAGTGGGTTAGTCCGTGGTGGAGAATTCAGGATGTGGTCGTAGAATCTTGGGGAGCCTGTGTTCAATTGATAGGCTTGGAGAAATCTTCATTTTATACCCCATACCGGCTATGTCGTCAGTATGGTAAGAGGCAGAGAGTCCCGATCAAATTGCCCCACAACCAGATCGGAGTTTACAAAGCTAGGTGGGTCAACCATATTCAGGAGAAGTGGTCCAGGGAGGCTGTGTTCGAGATTCTAGATTATGATCAACTAGAAACCACTGAAACTGACACATACTGTAGAGGATGGCTTGCCGAGATAAGAGGTTTGCCGACCCGTCGAAAGCGGTCATGGGCCCGTTTGGAGGGGGAATGTGCAGAGCGAGGGGAAGATTCTCTCTCTACTAGCACACCGAGGCGGATCTCTAGGTACCAGGGTGATGATGCGGGAAGTTCGTTTTAAGTCTTGTGATTGTCGGAATCATCAGTTTTTTTTTTTTTTTTTTAAATGGAACAAACCGAACCCTGTTCAAAGCTTGTCGAAGTTGTCTTGAATTTATGAATACATGATTCACGTAAGCATAAGCATCTAGATTTTAACAAAAGAAAACTTTTTTGTTAATCGAGATAAAATAAAGTACATGATGTTTGGTTGCCATTTCCATCGACTCAACTCCCGGTGCAGACTAGCCGAGTTCGGTTTTCTAGAAGGCACTCGCTCTGTGCTCACATACCCTAACTTTTGCCTAGATCGCCCTGTTCGGGTTTTCGATCTAGCAGGTTTGTCTTATCCCCTAACTTTTACACGGTTGGTTCGCAGAATACCAATCGTCGGGTACCACCCTAATTTTTGCCCGATCAGTGAAAGACTGAAAGGCGGGAGATTATTATGTATGTGTTTTTTCGTGTGCTGCTTTTCTGATTTGATTCTTTTAATTATGATAACACTTAAGCCTGTCTTGGTCTACTGGATTTACGAACTCGTTCCCATCCATGTCCATAAGTTTAGCTGCCCCTTTGCTAAGCAGCTTCTTTATCACATATGGTCCTTCCCAGTTCGGCCTGAATTTTCCTCTCACATCAGTGGTAGAGTGTTTCAACTGCTTGAGGACCAGATCACCGACCTTTAGGGGGAACTTTTTATGTTTTACCCGACTGTTATATGCCCGAGCCACACGTTGTTGGTACATCTGGAGGTTGTCAAGGGCTTTCAACCTTTGTTCATCCATCATGTTCAACTGTTCGAACCTTGTCCGAGTCCATTCGGATTCTTCTAACTTAGCTTCCAGGGCAACTCTTAATGAGGTCACCTGAGTCTCAACTGGCAAGACCGCTTCCATTCCGTAGACCAAAGAAAACGGAGTTTGGCCTGTCGGAGTGCGTATGCTGGTGCGGTATCCCCAAATAGCGAAGTGCAACTTATCCGCCCAATCTCTATAACCGGCTATCATCTTAGAAAGAATCTTCTTTACCGATTTATTGGCTGCCTCAACAGCTCCATTGGCTTGTGGTCTATATGGAGAAGACCTGTGGTGTTCGATCCCATACTTCTCGATTAATGAAGCGGTTGCTCCTTGAAACTGTACCCCGTTATCTGAGACTATATGATGTGGGAGCCCATACCGCGCAAAGATATGCTTTTCTATGAATTTGGGCATCTGTTTGGCAGTGACATTGGTGAAGGATTCGGCTTCAACCCATTTTGAAAAGTAATCTACTGCTACCACAATGAATTTGTGGCCATTCGTTGAGGAAGGACTGATTTCACCAATTATATCTATACCCCATGCCGAGAATGGCCAAGGGGTGGACAAGTGATGGAGCTCGGTCGGTGGCAAATGTCGCATATCCCCGTAAATCTGGCATTGGTGGCATCGTTTGACTTGGGCGATACAATCGGCTGTGAGAGTGAGCCAAAAATACCCTAGTCGCTGGATCTTCTTTGCAAGGGCTATACCATTCATGTGAGGGCCACAGTCGCCGGCATGGACCTGGATCATTACGTTCTGAGCCTCGGTATCAGTGAGACAACGGAGGAGTAGGCCCTCACTGGTGCGCTTGAATAGATCATTATCTATAATACGAAATTGGGTAGCAAGCTGCCGTAGGGTGGTACGGTCCGAGTCGAAAGAATCTGTGGGGTATTGGCCGGTCTGAAGAAATAAGACTATGTCAGAATACCAACAAGGTTCGGATGAAATGGCGAGAACTGGAGGAGTCGTTTGAACACGATATGGGGTCTTGGTGGATAGCAAAACCAACGGGCGGATAGGTTGCTGTTGGGGTCCTTCCCATAAGGATGCGAGAGTGGCGAGAGCATCTGCCATTTGGTTCTCATCTCGAGGGACATGGCGGTACAAGCATAAGGTAAATTTCTCAGACAATTCGCGAACGGCCTCAACATAAGGGCGAAGGGATTCTTCTTTAACTTCCCAATCTCCAACAACCTGACGAACTACTAGAGCCGAATCTCCGATGACGGATACATGGTGTGCTTGAACCTGAAGAAGAGCCTCGAGGCCAAACAAGCAAGCTTCGTATTCAGCGCCGTTGTTGGTGACAGTGAATTCTAAACGTTTGGATAACGGGATTATCTCATTATCTGGTGTGACGATGATGACTCCGAGACCTGCTCCCCGGCGGTTCACAGCGCCGTCAAAGTACATTGTCCAATTGTCAATAAGGGTTGCAGCAGAGGCTAGCTGTTCGTCAGGGAACTCTAAATTTTCCTTATAATCGGAGCTGAGGGGTTGATTAGCCAAGAATTCGGCTACAGCCCTCCCTTTAATGACCTTTCGGGTTACATATTCAATGTCAAACTCAGATAAGAGAAGTAGCCATCGTGACAATTTACCGGCTAGAGTAGGGGATTGACAAAGAAACTTCATTGGATCAATTTTGGCTACGGCCTGGACTCGATAGGATTGGAAATAATGTCGCAACTTCTTAGTGAGCCAAACCATGGTAGCACAAGTCTTCTCTACAATTGAATATCGGGTTTTGTAATCCAACAGTTTTTTACTTAGGTAGTAGATGGCATGCTCACGCTTATCATCATGTTCTTGGACAAGCATGGCTCCGACGGACGTTTCTTCAATGGCCAGATAAAGGATGAGAGGTTTCCCTGGGATGGGAGGCGTCAAGACCGGTGGATTGACAAGGTATGCCTTGATTCTGTCGAATGCTACCTGGCAGTGATTGTTCCATACCACAGGTTGCTGTTTCTTTAACAACTTAAAGATGGGTTCGCAGACAATAGTGAGGCGAGCAATGAATTGACTAACATACTGTAAGGACCCCAAAAACGATCGGACCTCTTTTTCTGTCTTAGGGGAAGGCATATCCCTGATGGCTTTGGCTTTGTCTGGGTCCATTTCAATTCCTTTTTGGCTAACCACGTGTCCTAATAGCTTGCCGGAGGTAACTCCAAACACACATTTCTTCGGATTTAGACGAAGATTGTATTTTTCAATGCGAGTCATGAACTTGTCAAGAACAGCAGGGTGTTCCTCTCGAGTGGCGGATTTCACAATCATGTCGTCCACATACACTTCCACTTCTTTATGGATCATGTCGTGTAGCAGGGCAGTTACAGCTCGTTGATAAGTGGCTCCGGCATTTTTTAACCCGAATGGCATTACCTTATAGCAATAAACCCCCCACTCAGTAATGAATGCTGTTTTGACTTTATCGGCAACATCAACTAGGATTTGATTGTATCCTGAGAATCCATCCATGAACGAATACATAGCCGCCCTGGCGGCACTGTCAATTAGGACATCGATGTGCGGGAGAGGGAAGTCGTCCTTCGGCGAGGCTTTATTGAGATCTCGAAAGTCTACGCAGACTCGAACTCTACCATCCTTCTTTGGTACCGGGACGATGTTGGACAACCAAGTCGGGTATTCTACTACTTCTATGAATCGAGCTTCGATCAACCTTGAAACTTCTATCTTAACTTGTTCTGCCCATTCAGGTCTCAACAGGCGGAGCTTTTGTTTGACAGGTCAGAATTTAGGATCAGTTGGGATCCTGTGTTCGGCGATTTGTCGATCAACCCCAGTCATGTCCTCGTATGACCAGGCGAAAGCATTAACATGATTCTTAAGCACTTTTATGATCTCACTTTTTTCCTCGGGAGTTAAGTCTTTGGAAATGGTTACCATTTTTGGATTGTCATCCGTACTTAGGTTTATTTCACTTAATAGAGTTTCACTAATGCCAAAAACGTTATGCATATTGTTACGTGAATGCATGGATCCATTCGGGAAGACATCAAACAAGTAAGCTGAACGGGGGTTATTCATTGCGTAGAAAGCCTCATAAGCGGCATTGTTCGTATCAAAAACATCAGAAATATTGAAAATTACATCATCCATATCTTCCTCCACATGCGGAGGGACTTCAGCGGTTGTGTCGATGGGAGGTGTATTCCCTGTATCATCTGTCGGGGTGGTGTTTAGGTTGTGCTCCCAGGTGGTCTTTTGGGTAGTGGTGAGCGACGGTCCCTCAGACAGGTCAGCCTTTTCGGTTATAGCCCTAGCGAGCTCTTCCACTATAGTTATCGTTGCATCTTCTTTCCCATTACCTTTCCAGCCTTTCTTCATCAGTAGTGCTATAGCTCTCGTCACGGTTGCCACGGCATCCTCAATTTCTGGATCGACAGACTCACCTTCGGGATACATCTTATCTTTCCCCTTATCTTTTTCAGAAATCACGTTGATAGGCACATCAGACTCTGCAGGTTCAGGTTCAGCTGAAGTTATCATGTCACCGGCCTCAAAGTCGTAGACATCTTTGAAGATTTCAAAGCCGGGCCACATTTTCCCGTCATGGTCGATTGGTTCGGTCTCCCCTTTATAAAGCCTCTTTCCCTGGATTTCACAAGTAGTGACCATGCGGCAATAACAGTAAGGGACGCGACGATAGGCTTTTCTAGGCTTATACCCCAGTCCAGCTCCACGAATGAGGATCTTTGGTTCCAATGCCTCAATAATCCCCTATTCATGTATTCCTCCACCCTTGCCAGGCCTGTAACCAGACTTCTTCATTAGCTTGCCCATACCCGTGTGGAGGTAGCTGTGCCAAAGGGGAAGGGATCTTTCAGCCTTACCAATCACGGCAATCTGGAGGCTCTTTTCTAGGTTTGCTTCGGCTTCCATAACGGCCATAACAGAAGCAGGATCGGCCTCTATAGTTATCATTCTATCACCATGGATTAGCTTGATCTTTTGGTGTAATGTGGAGGGTACCGCACCCAATGCATGGAGCCATGGCCGGCCAAGCAGCAGAGAATAGGTAACAGGAATGTCAATGACGGTGAAACGTACATTGTTTGTGATACCTTCGATAGTAACCCCTGCCTCAAAGACCCCAATTACATTGCGCTTTGAGTCGTCATAAGCTCTGATAACAGTGTTGGACCTTTCGAGCATGTCCTCTGACAGTCCCAGATGAGGAAGGATCTTTAAAGGGCATAGGTTTAGGGCGGAGCCATCATCTACCATGACGCATGGGATGACCTTATCAAGAATTTGAACCCGGATGAACAAGGCCCTATTGTGATCCCTTCCTTCAAATGTAAGATCAAAACTATCAAACACGATTTGAGGCCCTTTTCTTGGGGGAATGCCTTCTCCTATCGTAGCGCACATCTCAACGACCGAAGTGGTCGGACTAGCCTCCAGGTCAAGGAGCCGTTTGATCAAACCCTTACAATGCCTTTCTGAGTCAATTACCAGTTGCCAGATGCTGTATCGGGCTTGGGTGTTTTTCAACTGGGTAATGAGGGGGTCAACCTCAAGACTAGTAGGGACAGGTGGAGGTGGAGAAGGGGGCCTCGCTGTAGTTCCAACCCTACCAGGAATCGGGTCTTTGTTTAGACGGAGATACCGATCTTCCGGCTGATATACACGACCACTCCGGGTGATATTGAGGACATTGTCGAGTAAGACGCTCTTGGTGGCTCGCATCTCAAATAGGTACTGCTGCTCTTCAGAGTCTGAATCTGGGTCTTGTAGTTCATATTTATCCACACTAAAAAGGTCATGGTGGTCGACCTTGAACAAGTTGGTACTTGCGGCCTTGGATTCCCGAGCCATTTCCCCCTCCTCATCAGAATAGTTCTCCTTTGAAACAAAGGAATCTACACTGAATAGTGCCTTTCCCTCAGCTTTCCTTCTCTTCGCCACAAATGGTTTAGACCTACGACCCTTTTGTTTTGGTTGGCTTGGATCCCTTTCCATTCCTTGAATGGAGTTAACTCCTGGGTTAGCCTGATTGATAAGTTCAAAAACTGAGCAAGATGGAAGTCCTGAACCGATGACCAGGACGAAATTACTACTGCCCGGCCCCTGGGCAAGGAGGTCGAAGACCGTGGCTTCAAGTAAACCAGATTGGACCATTCTGACCTTACTTTCGAAGCTTGGTAAAGGGTTATTCATAGTGCTCGGGGCTTTTTCTGGTTCAGCAATCTTTGCCTCGCTAACCAATCGCTGAATAGCTGAGAGTAGGGCCTTGCAGTTGTTGGTTTGGTGCCTCACCTGAACGTGATAATTACAGAAGTTATTCTTATCTTCAGGTTTGGGTGGCTTGTATTCTTGAAGGGACTGTATAAAACCTGCTTCTCTCAACCATTGGAAGATGACCCGGAGGGGCAATTTATAGGGGTTGGTCAAAACAAAAGGGGGCCGAGGAGTCTGGACCGAGGCAATTGTTGATGGTGGCGTAGCAGGGGTATGAGAAATGGTTTGGATAGCAGCCAGTGTTTTTGGCTTAACCAGCGCTAGGGTCGAGGGTTGCGCTTCATTTTTCCTGAACCACGGTTTTCCTGCCCTCTCGGCCTTCTCGCGTTCTGCCTCACGCTCAATCTTTTCTGCTTTCTCAAACACAGCTTTGTAAGAAAGGAAAGAATCCGTAGCCATTTCCTTGCGGAACAAGGGGAGAGATCCTTCGAGGAGTTTGACAATCATTTCCTCAAGGCTAAGCTTAGACTTCATCAAGACCTGGGTTGACATCCACCTATTGAAGTACTGTTTAAAGGTTTCATTGGGCATTTGATGGATCCTCTCAAGATGTTGGAGGGTCGTCTCCATCATAGTATTGAACCCATAGTGTACTTTCAAAGCCTCAGATAAGAGCGTCCAGTCGGTGACAATATGCTGTGGCAAAGTGTGGTACCACTCGAGTGCCGGTCCCCGAAGAGAACAAGGAAACATCTCAGCCAGCACTTTGTCACTTAGCTTCTTTACCCGCATCACCCTTTCGTACATAATGATGTGAGAGGCGGGTGCTCCCGAGCCATCATAATGAGCCATGTTTGGTATAGTAAAATTGTCAGGGACCCAATCCTCGTCCCTTTCAGGTTTTTTATTAATGATGAGGCGGTTGATGTAAGCTTGGATTTCTAGTGTCACGCCCGGAGGTTGCGTGACCTGGTCGCTGATCGGTCCGCGAGAGATGGTTGGGGCTTGGGGTGTCGCGCCTGGAGAATGCACGACCTGGTCGCTGACGGTCTGAGAAGCTATCATTTGTCGAACGAAAGCGGCTACCTCAGGTGTCACACCCGGAGGTTGTGTGACCTGGTCGTTGAATGTTGGAGGCAGCGTAGGACGGACAGTCAAATGGCTGGCAAATGGATTCTGGGGGTAAGTGGTGCCTTTAGGAGTTACGACAAACTGTGGAGGTGTGAATGAGGGTAGAGGCCGAGACGATGGGCTTTGGTGATTGAATGTCAGAGGAGTTGAGGTTTGGGTGAAAGGTCTTGGGTTGAAAGGTACAGCTGGTGGAGTGGTTGAAGTCGACAAGAGAGCCGAAGCCTGTCCAAACTGGAATGGACTCGTTAGGGGTTGGATTGATTAAAGTACAGGTACGACAGGTCCTGCCTCTACCAAACTGGTCAGTATCCGAGTTATACCGTCCGGGGCATGGATGTCGGATGCTGATACTCTATCGGAATTCCTGTTTTCGAGAGCTCGCTTAACCGCTGCATCAACCGTAGTTTGGATTGAGGTTTGAAAAGCATCCGAGTTTAAGAACTGCAACATAGCATTGGTCAAGTCAAAGCCAGGAGGCGGTTGGGATCCTGTTCCCGAGCTGGAAGTGGGACCAAGGGGCTCTTCTGGAGGGGGGGTCCCTTCATTTCTCGGGAAAGACATGGTCGGTCGAAGGAAACTTTGGCTTAACTGCACTTGCTCTGAATCTGATTCCTCGCTGGAATCGGTATAGGGGATTCCTTCAACTTCCGTGGTGGCAACCGGGGTCGGAGGATGACGTATCAGGCGATGTTCTATCCTTCTCCAGGCCGGGGTGCGACGGTCAGTGCGCCTCCTCCTAGCTGAAATGGTAGGCAGCGGATCAGGCTATACGTGGATGGGTGAATGATATGCATGGTATGCATGCTTTTCGTGCCCTGGGAGTGACATGTAGTGCGCATGGCTACACATAGATGTGGTTAAGGATGATGTGATGGCTTAACCCTCCAACATATATGAGACGTGTGTACTTCACGTCATACATAGCGATATGTGGTGATGCAACGGAGGTACAAGAGAAGTCCTACACATGTTGCTAAACCTCTTCCACGGGTGGAAGTGGTAAGGGCAAGTTGATTCATTTTCGGCCCTTAAAGCCGATGTATGGGGGTGCATGATCATAGAGCACTTAGCATGCGAATCGGCCCTGTTCCAACCTTTTGACTCCCGCGTAACGCCTCTTTGGTAGGATGGAGTTTGGCTGCTTCACCGGTAATGGCGAAAGTAGCGCGTCCCAATTATTTTATTCATTTTGGGTAATCCTAAGGGGAATGATGTGCTAAGGCTTTTTTCTAACGCGGCTTTGGTATAGGGTTGTTGATGTAGAAGGTTCCCGTTTACCTTGATTCCACGTTTACTCAATCACTACCCGAATGGGCGTGGTTGTAGGAGTTTACGTGTTGGTTGAAACGAGTGATCCACCCACTAGGCATCCTCAATTCCAACAAGGCATGAGTGATACTTTGTGAGCTTCTCGGCTAAAATAGGGTTCCTAAAATTACCGAACTATCTACACGCGTGAGGACAAGATGTCATAAGAAAAGAGTGAAGTTTTAATTTGGCCAATGATTTCAATACATCATCAAAATCTTTTAAACTATGAAGGAAGATTCAAGTTTAAAGAAAAGTCCCCAGCAGAGTCGCCACTGTGAGCGGACGACGGCTCGTGCGGCTACGGCGCGGGGCCGGGCCCTGTCGGGCGGGCCCTCTTTTTGTGCGTCGGGGAGACGAGTGTGATATGGTTGAAAAGAAAAATGATTTTGTGTATTGTAATGCTTAAAAGATACGAGATCGAAACCCCGTACTTAGAATAGAGTCGCCACCCGGTTCAGCTCAACCGGGAAATTTTCGGTACGATTTTCCCACCGGGTGGTTGGACCATACCTTAAGTAGAGATTCCGAGTTCGGATGATGTTATGTACTTTTCATTAGGCCAAGTTAGGATACTTCATTCTTTCTCAATCGGCTTAATCCACCCTATTTATTCGTATTTTCAATTATTTTGTGGTTTTCGCGTTTATCAAGCAATTGAAGCGATAAATAAAATATTTACAATCGCAAAAGAAAAGTGAGTACGGAAAGTAGAATCATTACAAGATTTTCAAGTCCTGTACTTTTTCTACGTAACAAATAAAATACCCGAATGTCCGATATATACCCACCTGCAGATGATAGTTGACACGAATATGGCATATCTATTTATAATATCCTAAAGCCCGATTGAATGGCTAAAATGAGGTTCGAATGGCGTTTGAGGGGAAATTCCATTTTTGTCCAAATTTCAGATTCGGTTGTCGCTTTAATCGGATTACAGATGAACATACCGCTTGTTATGGGGCGGGTTTGTTTTCAGGAGATTTCGAATCTCCATCGTTACACTATAGATCCTAGCTTCAGAAAATAAATTAGTTTGGAAACAAACGAAAACGACACTGCTGTCCAGAAAGCCAAGCCGCCGATTGCATCTGATGCCGCCGACGAAATAATTGATGTCGCTGGCGGCATGGATGATGTCGCCGGCGACATCAACTATGTCACGGGCGACATCAGCATGCAGATGGGCATAGGGTTTTCTGAATACCGTAAAGAAAGGGTTTCGCGAGAAAGTGAGGTCTCCGGGGAATGTGACGCTAGCGGCGGTACCAACGATGCCTCTCGCGACATGGGTGATACAGCCGGCAACATTACATGTCTCCGGCGACTCCAATTCCTTGCTATAGTAGTGGTTTGTAGTCAAAGTGACCGAAAACTCAAAAGATCGTAAATGAACGAAAATTCTTACAAATCACTAATAACAATGCCAAAGAGCTATGAGACTCAGGATTTTTACCTCGGGGTTATGAATCCACCTCTTCGTGATCCGAATAAAACGCCTCCGGGGAGCTTGTTACGATGATTTAATAATGATTTTTAGTGTCTTTTGGTTTCTAAGTTCTACCAAGATGATTTTGACTTAAAGATTTGTCGATTTCAACTCACAATCAGAGAGTTCAAAGAAGAAAAATCAGGAAAAATGGGTCGGAATCCCGTTTTTTCTGTTTTATCTAATTCTTATCTCACTATTATCTATTTCTACCTTAAAAATCCCTTTTTTCCTTTTCTTTCCTCCCTCCCTCAAGTGCAGCCCAAGGTGCCCTTTTATAGGTAAAATGGGGTGTTTTTAGGACTTTTTTAATAATTCCACCGAAAGTGGTCGAAAAGGCTGTCTGCAAGAGGACCCGCTTCGAGTCATGTCGCCGGCGGTATGGTCATATCGCCGGCGACATGGATGATGCTCTGGGCGGCATCAGCCTTCAACATGCCTTCAGTTAGTGGGTCAAAAGAAGCCAAAAAAACCGGGAAAAAGTGGCTTAATAGTGGAAAAAAAGCATCTTTATGGCCCTTAACAATATTTTAATGGACATTATTTAATTTGGGTGTAAATCATCGGTTCAAGCTCCTACCGAACGCGTTATCGGCCACGCCAAACTGGATTCTACCAATTATAAAATTCACAAGGAATATTATTTTGGTAATAAAAATTCTGAAGCGAACTTTTATTTTGAGGTATTGAAATCGGGTACATGTCATCATCGTCTCGCGAGAGGGACTGCAAAATCCTGTGCTCACAACTACAGGTATCTTTTATTCTTTCTGATCAGAACATTTCCTTCCCCCATCCTTACCCGAGTTTTGAATGATAGGTCTGGCTGATGGAGAAGCTGAAGTTGAGGGAGGCGCCACGAGGGAACCCGAAAAAGTACCTTCCCGTCTATCTGAGGGAGAGAGGGCTTATGTGGGCTGATTTTGACGAGTTGACATATGATGATTGGGCGTCTATTTTGAGGGGGTATATTGACGCGCAGTTTTAGTGGGTTATTCCATGATGGAGAATTCAGCATGTGGTTGTAGAATCCTGGGGAGCATGTGTTCAACTGATAGGTCTGGAGAAATCTTCATTTTATACCCCCTACCGGCTATGTCCTCAGTATGGCAAAAGGTAAAGAGTCCCGATTAAATTGCCCCACAATCAGATCGGAGTTTACAAAGCTAGGTGGGTCAACCATATTCAGGAGAAGTGGTCCAGGGAGGCTGTATTTGAGATTCTGGATTACGATCACATAGAAACTACCGAAACTGACACACACTACAGAGGATGGGTTGCCGAGATAAGAGACTTGCCGACCCGTCGGAAGCCGTCATGGGCCTGTTTTGAGGGGGAATATGCAGAGTGGGGAGAAGATCCCTCTTCTACTAGCACACCGAGGTGGATCTCTGGTACTGTGATGATGATGCGGGATGTTCGTTTTGAGTCTTGCTTTTGTTGGAACCATCAGGTCTTTCCTTTTTTTTAAAATAATCTAAAATAAAACAAAATGAACTCTGTTCAAAGCTTGTCGAAGTTGTCTTAAACTTATGAATACAGGATTCACATAAACATAAGCATTTAGATCTTAACAAAAGAGAACTTTTATTAATTGAGATAAAATAAAGTACATGATGTTTGGTTGACATTCCCATTGAATTAACTCCAGGTGCCAACTAGCCGAGATTGATTTTCTAGAAGGCACTCGCTCTTTGCTCACATACCCTATCTTTTGCCTAGATTGCCCTTTTCGGGTTTTCAATCTAGCGGGTTTGTCTTATCCCCTAATTTTTGCACGGTTGGTTCGCAGAATACCAATCGTCGGGCATCACCCTAATTTTTGCTCGATCAGTAAAAGACTGAAAGGCGGGTAATTATCACGTATATATTTATTTTAGTGTGCTGCTTTTCTTATTTGTTTCTTTTGATTTAAACATGATAACACTTAAGCCTGTCTTGGTTTACAGGATTTACGAAATCGTTCCCATCCATGTCCATAAGTTTAGCTTCCCCTTTGCTAAGCAGCTTCTTTATTATATATGGTCCTTCCCAATTTGGCCTGAATTTACCCCTCGCATCAGTGGTAGAGTGTTTTAACTATTTGAGGACCAGTTCCCCGGCCTTCAGGGGGAACTTTTGATGTCTTTCCCGACTGTTATATGCCCGAGCCATACGTTGTTTGTACACCTGGAGGCTGTCGAGGGCCTTCAGCCTCTGCTCATCCATCATGTTCAACTGTTCAAATCTTGCCTGAGTCCATTCGGATTCTTCTAACTTAGCCTCTAGAGTAACTCTTAATGAGGTCACCTGAGTTTTAACTAGCAAGACTGCTTCCATCCCGTAGACCAGGGAAAACAGAGTTTGGCCCGTCGGGGTGCGTATGCTGGTGCAATATCCCCAGATAGTAAAATGCAGCTTATCCGCCCAATCTCTGTAACCGGCTATCATCTTAGAAAGAATCGTCTTCACAGATTTATTGGCTGCCTCAACAGCTCTATTGGTTTATGGTCTGTATGGAGAAGACCTATGGTGCTCGATCCCATACTTCTCAATCAGTGAAGCAGTTGCCCCTTGAAACTGTATTCCGTTGTCTAAGACTATATGATGTGCGAGCCCATACCGAGCAAAGATGTGCTTTTCTATGAACTTGGCCATCTGCCTGGCAGTGACATTGGTGAAGGATTCGGCTTCCACCCATTTCGAAAAGTAATCTACTGCCACCACAATGAATTTATGGCCATTTGTTGAGGAAGGACGGATTTCACCAATTATATCTATACTCCATGTCGAGAATGGCCAAGGGGTGGATAAGTGATGGAGCTCGGTCAGTGGTAGATGCCGCATATCTCCGTAAACCTGGCATTGGTAGCATTGTTTGACCTAGGGCGATACAATCGGCCGTGAGAGTGAGCCAAAAATACCCTAGTGGCTGGATCTTCTTTACAAGGGCAAGACCGTTCAGAGGGCCACAATCACCGGCATGGACCTGGGTCATTATATTCCGAGCCTCGGAATCAGTTAGGCAACGGAGAAGTAGACCGTCGCTGGTGCGCTTGAATAGGTCATTATCCACAATACGAGACTGGGTAGCGAGCCCCCGTAGGGTGGTACGGTCTGAGTCGGAAGAACCTGTGGGGTATTGGCTGGTTCGAAGAAATAGGACAATGTTAGAATACCAACAAGGTTCGGATGAAATGGCGAGAACTGAAGGAGTCGATTGGACATGATATGGGATCTTGGTGGACAGCAAAACCAAGGGGCGGATGGGTCACTGTTGGGGTCCTTCCCACATGGACCCGAGAGTGGCGAGAGCATCTGCCATTTGATTCTCATCTCGAGGGACATGGCGGTACAAGCATGAGGTAAATTTCTCAGACAATTTACGGATAGCCTCAACATAAGGATGGAGGGATTCTTCTTTAACTTCCTAATCTCCAGTGACCTGACGAACAACCAGAGCCGATTCTCCGATGATAGATATATGGCATGCCTGAACTTGAAGAAGAGCCTCGAGGCCGTACAGGCAAGCTTCGTATTCAGCGCCGTTGTTGGTGACATCGAATTCTAAACATTTGGACAACGGGATTATCTCATTATCTGGTGTGACAATGATGAACCCGAGACCTGCTCCCCGGCGGTTCACAGCGCCGTCAAAGTACATTGTCCAATTGTCGTCAAGGGTTGTAACAGAGGCGAGCTGTTCATCAGGGAACTCTAAATTTTCCTTATAGTCAGAGCTGAGGGGTTGATTAGCCAAGAATTCAGCTACAGTCCGCCCCTTAATGACCTTTCAGGTTACATATTCAATGTCAAACTCAGACAGGAGAAGTAGCCATCGGGATAATTTGCCGGCTAGAGTAGGGGACTGATAAAGAAACTTCATTGGATCAATTTTAGCTACGGCTTCAACGCGATAAGATTGGAAATAATGTCGCAACTTCTTAGTGAGTCAAACCACGGTAGCACGGGTCTTCTCTACAATCAAATATCGGGTTTCATAATCTAACAGCTTCTTGCTTAGGTAGTAGATGGTATGTTCACGCTTACCATCATGTTCTCGGACAAGCATGGCTCCGACGGACGTTTCTTCAATGGCCAGGTAAAGGATGAGTGGTTTCCCTAGGATAAGGGGTGTCAAGACGGGTGGATCGACAAGATATGCCTTGATTCTGTCGAACGCTACTTGGCAGTGATCGTTCCATACCACGGGTTGCTGTTTCTTTAATAATTTAAAGATAGGTTCACAAACGGTAGTGAGGCGAGTAATGAACCGACTAACATACTGCAAGGACCCTAAAAACGATCGGACTTCCTTCTCTGTCTTAGGGGGAGGCATGTCCCTGATGGCTTTGGCTTTGTCTGGATCCATTTCAATCCTTTTCTGGCTAACCACGTGTCCTAACAGCTTGCTGGAGGTAACTCCAAATGCGCATTTCTTTTGATTCAGACGAAGATTATACTTTTCAATGCGAGTCATGAACTTGCCAAGAATAGCAGGGTGTTCCTCTCGAGTGGCGGATTTTACAATCATGTCGTCCACATACACTTCCACTTCTCTATGGATCATGTCGTGTAGAAGGGCGGTTACAGCTCGCTGATAAGTGGCCCCAGCATTTTTCAACCCGAATGGCATTACCTTGTAGCAATACACCCCCCACTCAGTGATGAATGCTGTTTTGACTTTGTCGGCAATATTAACCAGAATCTGATTGTACCCTGAGAACCCATCCATGAACGAATACATAGCCGCCCTGGCGGCGCTGTCAATTAGGACATCGATGTGTGGGAGAGGGAAGTCGTACTTCGGCGAGGCTTTATTAAGGTCTCGGAAGTCCACACAGACTCGGACCCTACCATCTTTCTTTGGTACTGGGACAATGTTGGACAACCAAGTTGGGTATTCTACCACTTCTATAAATCGAGCTTTGATCAACCTTGAAACCTCTGTCTTAACTTGTTCTGCCCATTCAGGTCTCAACCGGCGGAGCTTCTGTTTGACAGGTTGGAATTTAGGATCAGTTAGGATCCTGTGTTCGGCGATTTATCGGTCAACCCCAGGCATGTCTTCGTACGACCAGGCAAAAGGGTTAACATGATTTTTAAGCACTTTTATAATCTCACTTCTTTCCTCGGGAGTTAAATCTTTAGAAATGGTTACCATTTTGGGATTGTCATCTGTACTTAAGTTTATTTCACTTAATAACGTATCGCTAATGCCAAAAACATTATGCATATTGTTATGTGAATGCATGGAGTAAGTAGAACGAGAGTTATTCATTGTGTAAAAATCCTCATAAGCGGCATTGTTTGCATTAAAAATATCAGAAATATTAAAAATTACATCGACCATATCCTCCTCCATAGGCGGAGGGGCTTCAGTGGCAACGTCGATGGGAGAGGTGTCCTCTGTATCGTCTGTCAGGGTGGTGCTTAGATCATGCTCCAGGGTGGTCTTTTGGGATGGCTTTTCAGACAGGTCAGCCTTTTCGGTTAGAGCCCTGGCGAGCTTTTCTACTATGGCCGTCATGGCATCTTCTTTCCCGTTATCCTTCCAGCCTTTCTTCATCAGTAGTGCCATAGCTTTTGTCACGGTCGCCACAGCATTCTTAATTTCCAGATCGATAGGCTCATCCTCAGGATACATCTTATCTTTCCCCTTAGCCTTATCAGAAATCACATTGACAGGCGCATCAGGCTTAGTAGGCTCAGGTTCAGCTGAAACTATCATGTGACCAGCCTCAAAGTCATAGACATCTTTAAAGATCTCAAAGCCGGGCCATATTTTCCCGCCATACTCAATTGGTTCGGGCTCCCCTTTATAAGGCCTCTTGCCTTGGATTTCACAAGCAGTGACCACGCAGCAATAGCCGTAAGGGACCCGGTGATAGGCTTTTCTAGGCTTATATCCCAACCCAGCTCCATGGATAAGGATTTTTGGCTCCAACGCCTCAATAATTCCCTGTTCGTGTATTCCCCCACCTCTGTCAGGCCTGTAACCAAACTTCTTCATTAGTTTGCCCATACCTGCGTGGAGGTAGTTGTGCCAAAGGGGAGGAGGTTTTTGGGCTTTACTAATCATGGCAATCTGGAGGCCCTTTTCTAGATTAGCTCCGGCTTCCATAACGACCATGACGGAAGCAGGATCGGCCTCTATAGTCACCATTCTGTCATCATGAATTAGCTTGATTTTTTTGTGTAATGTGGAGGGTACTGCGCCCAAAGCATGGAGCCATGGTCGACCAAGCAAAAGAGAATAGGTAATAGGAATGTCAAGTACGGTGAAACGTACATTGCTTGCCACACCTTCGATAGTGACTTCTGCCTCAAAGGTCCCAATTACATTGTGTTTTGAATCGTCGTAAGCTCTAATAACCGTGTTGGACCTTTCAAGCATGTCCTCTAACAGCCCCAAATGAGGAAGGATTTTTAGAGGGCATAGGTTTAGAGTGGAGCCGTCATCCACCATGACGCACGGGATGACCTTATCAAGAATTTGGATCCGGATGAATAAGGCTCTATTGTGATCCCTTCCCTCGAGCATAAGATCAAAACTGTCAAACACGATCTGAGGTCCTTTTCTCGGGGGTATGCCTTCTCCTATCGTGGCGCACATCTCAACGACCGAGGTGGTCGGATTAGCTTTCAGATCTAGGAGCCGCTTGATCAAACCCTTGCAATGCCTTTCAGAGTCAATTACCAGTTGCCAGATGCTGTATCGGGCTTAGGTATTTTTTAGCTGGGTAATAAGGGGGTCAACCTCAAGACTGGTAGGGACAGGCGGAGGTGGAGAAGGGGGTCTTGTGGTAGTTCCCACTCTGTTAGGAATCGGGTCTTTGTTTAGACGAAGATAACGGTCTTCCGGCTGATACACGTGACCACTCCGAGTAATATTGAGGACATTATCGAGCAAGACGCTCTTAGTGGCTCGTATTTCAAATAGGTACTGTTGCTCTTCGGAGTCTAAATCCAGGTCTTGTAGCTCATATTTATCCACACTAAAAAGGTTATGGTGATCAACCTTGAAAAAGTTGGTGCTTATGGCTTTAGTCTCTCGAGCTATTTCCCCATCCTCATCAAAATAGTTCTCCTTCGAAACAAAGGAATCTACGCTGAACAGTGCTTTCCCCTCAACTTTCTTTCTTTTTGCCACGAATGGTTTAGGCCTGCGGTTCTCTTGCTTTGGTTGGTTTGGATCGATTTCCATTCCCTAAATGGAGTTGACTCCCGGGTTGGCTTGATTGATAAGGTCAAAAACTGAGCAAGATGGTAGACCCGAACCGATGACCAGGATAGAGTTACTACTGTCCGGCCCCTGAGCAAGGAGATCAAAGACTATGGCTTCGGGTAAACCAGATTGGACCATTCCGACCTTACTTCCGAAGTTTGGTAAAGGGTTATTTATAGTGCTTGGGGCTTTGTCTGGTTCAGCAATCTTCGCTTCGCTAACCAACCGCTGAATAACTGAGAGCAGGGGCTTGCAGTTGTTGGTTTGGTGCCCCACCTGAACGTGATAATTATAGAAGTTATTCTTATCTTCAGGTCTAGGTGGCTTGTATTCCTGAAGGGACTATAAAACCCGCTTCCCTCAAGTGTTGGAAGATGATCCGCAGGGGCAATTTATAGGGGTTGGTCAAAATAAAAGAGGGGCGAGGAGGTTGGACTGTGGCAATTGTTGATGGAGCCGGATTGGCTGTAAGTGGCGTAGCGGGGGTGTGAGAAATGGCTTGAATTGTAGCCGGTGTTTTTGGCCATGCCGGCGCCAGGGCTGAGGGTTGAGCTTCGTTTTTCCTAAATCATGGTTTCCCCGCTCTCTCGGCCTTTTCAGGATCTGCCTCGCGCTCAATTTTCTCAGCTTTCTCAAACACAACCTTATAAGAAAGAAAGGAATCTGTAGCCATCTCTTCGCAGAACAGGGGGAGAGACCCTTCGAGGAGTTTGACAATCATTTCCTCAAGGCTAAGCTTGGACTTCATTAGACCTGAGTCAACATCCACCTATTGAAGTACTGCTTAAAGGTTTCGTTGGGCATTTGACGGACCCTCTCAAGATGTTGGAGGGTCGTCTCCATCATAGTATTGAAACCATAATGTACTTTCAATGCCTCAGATAAGAGAGTCCAATCGGCGATAATATGCTGCAGCAAAGTGTGATACCATTGGAGTGCAGGTCCCCGAAGGGAACAGGGAAACATCTCAGCCAGCACCTTATCACTCAGCTTCTTTACACGCATCACTCTTTCGTACATTATGATGTGAGAGGTAGGTGCTCTAGAGCCATCATAATGAGCCATGTTTGGCATAGTAAAATTGTCGGGGACCCAATCCTCGTCCCTCTCAGGTTTTTTATTAGTGATGAGGCGGTTGATGTAAGCTTGGATCTCTGGTGTCACGCCCGGAGGTTGCGTGACTTGGTCGCTGATCGATTTGCGAGAGATGGTCGGGGCTCCAGGTGTCGCGCTCGGAGAATGCGCGACCTGGTCGTTGATGGTTTGAGAAGCTATCATTTGCTGAACAAAGGCGGCTACCTCAGGTGTCACGCCCGGAGGTTGCGTGACCTGGTTGTTGAATGTCGGAGGCAGCATAGGGCGAATAGTCAGATGGTTGGCAAATGGATTTTGGGGGTAGGTGGTGCCTTTAGGAGTCACGACGAACTGCGGAGGCATAAAGGAGGGTAGTGGCTGAGAGACTGGGCTATGGTGATTGAATATCGGAGGAGTGGAGCTTTGGGCGAAGGGTCTTGGGTTGAAAGGCACAACTGGTGGAGTGGTCGAAGTCGACAAGAAAGCCGAAGCCTGCCCAAACTGGAATGGACTCGTCAAGGGTTGGGTTAATTGAAACACAGGTGCGACGGGTCTCGCCTTGACTAAACTGGTCAATATTTGTGTTGAACCGTTCGGGGCTCGCATGTCTGATGCCGATACTCGATCGGAATTCCCGTCTTCAAGAGCTCGCTTAACTGCTGCCTGAACCATAGTTTGGACAGAAGCTTGGAAAGCATCTAAGTTCAGGAATTGCATCGTAGCACTGGTAAAGTCAAAAGCAGGGGATGGTTGGGATCCTATTCCCGAGCTGGACGTGGCCTAAAGGGCTCTTCTGGAGGAGGGTCCCTTCATTTCTTGGGAGAGACATGGTTGGTCGAGAGGGCCTTTGGCTCAACTGAACTTGTTCTAAAACTGATTCCCCGCTGGAATCGGTGTGGGGAATTCCTTCGACTTCCGTGGTGTCAACCGGGGTCAGAGGATGACGTATCAGGCGATGTTCTATCCTTTTCCAAGCCGGGATGCGACAGTCAGTGCACCTCATCCTAGCTGAAATGGTAGGCAGTGGATCAGACCATGAATGGGTCGGTGAATGGTATGCATGGTATGCATGCCTTTTATTCTTTGGGAATAATGTGTAATGCGTGTGGCTGCACGTAGATGTGGTTAGAGATGACGTGATGGCTTATCCCTCCAACATACGTGGGACGTTTGTGCCCCACGTCATACATAGCGATATGTGGTGACACAACGGAGGTACAAGAGAAGTCCTACGCATGTTACTAAACCTCTTACGAGGGTGGAAGTTGTAAGGGTAGGTTGATTCACTTTCGGCTCTCAAAGCCAATGCATTGGGGCGCATGATCACATAGGACATAGCACGCGAAATCGTCCCTCTTCCAACCTTTTGACTCTCGCTTAACGCCTATTTGGACTGATGGAGTTTGGCTTCTTCACTGATAATGGCGAAAGAAGCGCGTCCCAATTATTTTGTTTGTTTTGGGTAATCCTAAAGGGAATGATGTGCTAAGACTCTTTTTTTTAGCGCGGCTTTGGTATAGGGTTGTTGCTATAGAAGGTTCTCGTTTACCTTGATTCCACGTCACTCAGTCACTACCCAAATGGGCGCGATCGTAGGAGTTTACGTGTTGGTTGAAACGAGTGATCCACCCACTAGGCATCCTCAATTCCAACAGGGTAAGAGTGATACTTCACGAATTTCTCGGGTAAAATAGGGCACCTATAATTACCGATCTATCTACACGCGTGAGGATAAAACACCATAAGAAGGAATGAAGTTTTTAATTTGGCCAATGATTCCAATACATCATCAAAATCTTTTAAACTTTATGAAGGAAGGTTCAAGTTTAAAGAGGTCCCCAGCGGAGTCGCCACTGTGAGCGGACGACGTTTCGCGCAGCGGAAGCCGGGGCCGGACCTGGTGGGGCCGGCCCATTGGCGTGTCGGGGGATGAGTGTGATGTATTTGAAAAATGATTTTGCATATCTTAATGCTCAAAAGATACGAGATCGAAATCCCGTACTTAAAATAGAGTCGCCACCCGGTTCAGCTCAACCGGAAAATTTTTGATACGATTTTCCCACCGGGTGGTTGGACCATACCTTAAGTAGAGATTCCGAGTTCGGATGATGATATCTATTTTTCATTAGGCCAAGTTAAGATACTTCATTCTTTCTTAATTGAAGCAATGAATAAAATATTTACAGTCACAAAAAAATAAATGCGGAAAGTAAAATTATTACAAGGTTTTCAAGTCCTATACATTATTACAAGGTTTTCAAGTCCTATACATTTTTCTATGCCATAAATAAAATATCTGAATATCCGATATACGTCTGCCTGCAGAAGATTATTAGCATTGGTATAGCATATTTTATTTACAATATTATAAGGCTCGGTCGGATGGTTAAAATGAGATTTAAACGGCGTTTTCGAGGAAATTCCATTTTTAATCAAATTTTGAGCTCAATCGTTACTTTAACCGTATTACAAGTGAAAATACCCACACATTACGGGGTAGGGTCTGTTTGCAAGAGATTTTGAACTTTCATCATTACATTATGTGTTCTAGTTTCGAAAAATAAGCTAACCCGGGAATAAACGAAAATAAAACAACTGTCCAGAAAGTCATATCGCCGACGATACAACTGATGCCGCCGGCGACATGACTGATATCGCTGGCGACATAGCCGATGCCGCCGGCGACATCAGTTATGTCACCAGTGATATCAGCTTGTAGCCAGCAGTGGTGGCAGTAAAAATGATCGAAAACCCAAAAATGTATATAAATTGACGAAAATTAACACAAATCAGTAGTATTAATGCCAAAGAGCTATGAGACTCAGGATTTTTACCTCGAGGTCGTGAATCCACCTCTTCGTGAACCGAAAGAAACACCTCCGGGGAGCTTGTTACGACGATTTAATAGTAAATTTAAGTGCTGTTGGTTTCTAAATCCATTCAAGTTGATTTTAACTCAAAGACTTACTGGTTTCAAACTCACAATCAGAGATTTCAAAGAAGAAAAACCAGGAAAAACGGATCGGAATCCCTTTTTTTCTGTTTCATCTAATTCTTATCTCACTAGGATCTATTCTCACATTAAAATCTTAACACTCAAATCCCCCTCCCTAAAATGCAACTCAAGGTGTGCTTTTATAGGTGAAATGGGGTGCTTTTAGAGGCCTTTTTGACCAATTCCGCCGAAAGTGGCCGAAAGGCTGTCTGTGGAGGGACCCGTTTCGGGCTATGCTGCCGGCGACATGGTAATGCCGCCGGCGGTATGGATGATGCTGCCGGCGACATGGTGATATCCCCGGCGGCATGGCTGATGCCGCTGGTGGCATCAGCCTCCAGCATACCGACAACTAACGGGCCTAAAAGACAAAAAAAGTCGTGAAAAGTGGTTTAATAGTGGGTGGAAAGGCATCTTTTTTACTTTTAATAATATTTTAATGGGTATTCATTATTTGGGTGCAAATCATCGGTTTAAGCTCATACCGGACGCGTTATCGGCCACACCGAACTGGATTCTACCAAGTATAAAATTCGCAAGGAATATTATTTTGGTAATAAAAATTCTAAAGAGAACTTTTATTTTGAGGCATTAAAATCAGGCACACGTCATCATCGTCTCGCGAGAAGGACTGCAAAATCCCGTGCTCACAACCACCCCATCCAGCACCCGTTAACCTTGCCCCTAATGCACTATGGTTCCGATAAACTTTTACGAGTTCTTCTAACTCAGGACAACTGTTAAAACAAAGAAAAGAGAGATATCGAAACACAACTTATGGAAATTGATAGAATGATTTAGAGAAAGTAACGGTAGACGTATTTGTACCTGCACTCGTAGAGAACACTACAACTGTGGTGGCTCTCATTCATAAGGTCACCCAATCTCTTTACTTATCCTCATCGCTACGAAATAGTATGCAAAAGTTTATTTACTAAGAAGTAAAGATGAGGGGCTTTTGATAAGTTTGTGCTATACAAAAATGAGGTTGAGAATCAGTTGAATAAGAGGATTAAAAGGATTAGATCCGATAGGGGTGGTGAGTATACTGCCTTAAATGATTTTACTGAGAAAAATGACATTATACATGAGACCACACATCCTTATTCACCTGAATCCAACGGTATAGCTGAGAGGAAAAACCGAACTTTAAAAGAAATGATGAATTGTATGCTTTTAAGTTCTGGTGCTCCTGATAATTTGTGGGGTGAGGCTATTTTGTCTGCTTGTCATTTGCAAAATAGAATTCCTTATAGAAAAACCAACAAGACACCTTATGAATTATGGAAGGGTTATCCTCCTAATTTGAAATATTTGAAAGTGTGGGGGTGTCTTGCTAAGGTTTTTCTTCCCGAACCTAAGAAAATAAAAATAGGTTCAAAAACCTCTGATTGTATAGTCATAGATTATGTTGAACATAGTGCTGCCTATAGATTTCTTTTGCTTAGAAGTGGTGTATTTAAGAAAAATACTATTATTTGAGACAAAGAATGCTGAATTCTTTTGAAAATGTTTTTCCATTAAAGACTAAAGAGATTTCCCCATCTGTGTTGTTCCTGATGTTGACCCGATTGCACCTGTTTTTCAAAATGATTTTGAAAATGAGAATTTAAGGAAAAGCAAAAGAATTCGAAAAGGAAAATCTTTTGGTAATGATTTTTATACTTATCTTGTTGAAGATGAACCTTTAAATTTTTTTGAAGCTATTTCATCTTTCGAGTCAAAATTTTGGCAACAAGCTATTGATATTGAACTTGGTTTTATTTTGAAAAATAGAACTTGGATTTTAGTTGATTTACCTCCCGGAGCTAAACCTATTAGTTGTAAATGGATTTTCAAAAAGAAACGCCATCCCGATGGGTCTATTAACAAATTTAAAGCTCGTCTTGTTGCAAAAGGTTTTACACAAAAAGAAAATGTTGATTATTTTGATACTTATGCTTCAGTAGCTAGAATTTCTTCAATTCGTATTTTAATCGCTTTAGCTTCCGTTCATAAACTTTTTATTCACGAAATGGATGTTAAAACTACTTTTCTAAATGGAGATTTAGATGAAGATATTTATATCGTGCAACCTGAGGGGTGTGTTGAGCCTGGGCAAGAGGGGAAAGTGTGTAAATTAATAAAGTCTTTATATGGTTTAAAATAGGCTCCCAAACAATGGCACGAGAAATTTGATCAAGTTTTGATAGATGATGGTTTTTGATCACTTGAGCTGGATAAATATGTATATACTAAAGTAATAAATGGTATATGTGATATAATATGTATTTATATTGATAATATTCTTATGTTTAGTCCGACTATTGATGTTATTAATAGAATAAAGATATTCTTATAATCAAAGTTTGACATGAATGACATGGGAGAAGCCAGTGTGATATTGGGTATGAAAATCATAAGGAATGATAATGGTATCATGTTAACACAAAAACATTACGTTGAGAAACTTTTTAAGAAGTTTAAATATTATGATGTAAATCATGTGAGTTTCCCTTATGATTCCAAAATCCATCAAAAGAAAAAAATTGGTGATCCAGTGGCTCAATCCAAGTATGCACAAATTATTGGTAGTTTGTTGCACTTGATGAATTTTACACATCCTGACATAGCTTATGCTGTGTGCAGATTGAGTAGGTATACACATCATCCAAGTGACGATCATTGGGCAACTATATTAAGGCTTATGAAATATTTGAGAGGTACCATGAACTATGGTATTCTATATAGTGGAAAACCCGTTGTACTAGAAGGGTATAGTGATGCTAATTGGATCTCTGATTCAGATGAGGCAAAGTTCACTAGTGTTTATGTTTTCACCCTTGGTGGTGGAGCAATAACATGGAAGTCAACAAAACAAACTATAATTGCAAAATCCACAATAGAATCTAAGTTTATTGTGTTAAAGTTGACTTGTAATGAGGCTGAGTGGTTGAAAAACTTCTTAGCTGGTGTGCCTTTGGGAATAAAGCCAACACCTTCTGTGTATATACACTGTGATTGCCAAGCGGCAATATCGATATCGAAAAATAAGACTTTCAATGGCAAGAATAGACATATACGTCTGAGACACAACGTTGTGAAGCAATTGCTAAGAGATGGAGTAATATCAATAAATTATGTGAGCTCAGAAGTGAATTTGGCCGATCCTCTGACCAAACCTTTAAGGATGAAATTAATCTTCGAAACATCCGAGGAGATGGGACTTAAGCAAATTTGAAATTAACAAAGGTGGGAATCCAACCTATATGAGTGGAGATCCCACGGAATAGGTTCATATGGGTAATAACAAGCCTTTGTTAGTTCTACTAGCACAAAATAAATTGTCCCAATCCTAGATGTGTGAATGTGCTATATTGCAGATTTTGAGAGGTTGAGTTTAAAGAACTCTTAATAAATTTCATAGCTCTTATGAGTGGTGTATAAAGTCCAATATACACTTGATGAAATCACCTACGTAAGTATGAAGTGGGGCGGCTTCTATGAAATATTGGCACTATCTCTAGAGCACTTATGAGAGACCAGGCATGCGCATGGCCTATTATGGCGCACCACGGCGTTGAACAGGAACTTATCTTGTGATAGCTAAAATCTCGATCTTACGTAGTGAGTCTTTGGTTCATAGAAACTATATGTTTCACCAAATTTTCCGTAGGATAAATTTTATTCATCAAGTATTGGTTCATAGTCCAAAATACACCAATATCATGTATTATATGTCAAACCTAAGACACCTAGAATAGTCTTTATTTTCAAATTTTCTTTTAAAATAAGTGGGGGATTGTTGAAAAAATATGAATTATTTCAAAAGAATTTATGTTACATTGTATTTTATATTTATAATATGAAAACCCATTTTTCTTATTTAATTAAATGGTTCACATGATAATGTTTTAATTAAAGTTAATATTTTTATACTTATAATATATCAGATATATTTATATCCGTTTTAAACAAAACCAAAGTTTGGTTTACTTTTATTTTGTTTTTATTAATCAAACGAGTCTGTGTAGTCAATAATGCCGTTTGATTATATCTGATTTTGGTTGGTGAATTTGCTTGTGATTTCACCCAAAATTTTTGGTTGGTTGAGATTTATAAACGTTAATTAACTGCTATTTTTTGCTCTGCCTATATAAGGCTGCTCTACGGGTTGTTTCGAACACATATTGAACAATTCCTTTTCGCTATCGTTTCATTCCATTGTTATACTATTCTAGATATAGTCTTGAGTTTTTGTTTCTGATCCAATCAATTCGATTGAAGAGGTTGATTAATCTTGTAATGAACTTCAAGTATCCTTTAAGGACAGTGGTTGCACGACTCAGCTTTTCGGTGTTCAGATTTTTCCACTGCAATTTTGGTTTGGTTGTATTATTTATTAATATTCTATTATTTCTCATTGATCATTTTCTTGTATTTTTTTATTATTTTCTAACACATCCAAGTCGAGACTTATCTCCGGGAACAAAGTCTATACACCGTTCACTCCTTCGGCACTTCGATCGCCATAACGGTCACATCCTCCCCATTTGTTGCACATACCTAGATCAACACCACCATCTCCCTCCTTGAAAATCACGCCGGCCACAATGTCGTCGGTGTCGGCGTGCAATGGAATCCGTATTACTCCGGCTACACTCCGACAGATACGATTCAGCTCTGCTTGCTCAACCGCTGCCTTATTTTCCAACTCTCTTTAGCCAGAACCATTCTCGGACTACTCCGTGGATTTCTCCTTGATAGAAAGTACTGTTTCGTCGGACTGTGGAATGGCGGGGACGCACGGTGGCTGATGGTGCATATTGGAGGTACGTAAACTTTGTTGGATTATAAACTTGATCCATATCAGTGGAAACCCAAAATCCAAATCCAATCAATTGGAGTCCAAGCCCACAAATCCAAAAATTAGTAAATTTATTTAGGTATTTTAAGTATGTAGATTTTTGTGTGTGATAACCAAATTGGAGGCTATTAACTACAACCAATTTGGAAGCCATTAAATTAACTAAATAAGTTGGTTATTAATTGTATTAGTTGGAGGTGGTGGTGAGTAATTGTGTTAGTTAAGAGTTGTAGTTATTAATTGTGGGAGTTGGAAGTTGTATAATTCACATATAAATAGGTGAGTTGTTTAGTTGTTTTTTATCAAAAAAAATAAGAACTTCTTTGGAGAGAAAAAAAGTAAAGAGTGAGTTGTAGTTTTATATTTTGAGTGAGAGTGTTCTGAAAATATCTTTGAGTTTAATAAAAGTTGTTCATTTGAGTGTTTTAATTCCAACAAAGTGGTACCAGAGCTAGGTTGAGAGCTCGAGTCCTCCTCCCGAAAAGAATTTTTTTTCCGAGTGCGGAAAATTTGAGTTGAAACTGCCCAGGCATTGCAGTAGCTAAAAAGCCCAGAAAGTGTCGCAGTAGACTGCTAAAAGCGTTGCAATACATCCAGTGTGTTGCAAAAGATTCCAAAAAGTGTCGCAACAGCCCCTGTACCTCTAGAAAAGCTATTTGAGTAAGATGGCGAATAGTGTGGCATCGTTTCAAGTTCCAACACTCAACAACAACAACTATGACAATTACAGTATCAAGATGAAGGCTCTTCTGGGTGCTATGATGTTTGGGATATCGTAGAGAAAGGTTTCAAGAAGCCCGAAAATGAAGCCTCTCTCACGCCAGATCAAGCTACAACTTTGAAGGATTCCCGAAAGAGCGACAAGAAAGCTCTCTTCCTCATCTATCAAGCATTAGATGATGATGGTTTTGAAAAGATTTCAAGTGCAACTTTCTCCAAGCAAACATGGGAGAAGCTACAAACCTCTTACAAAGGATTCGAAAAGGTGAAGAAGGTCCGTCTCTAAACACTAAGAGGTAAGTTTAAATCCTTGCACATGAAACCATCTGAGTCTATCTCCGAATACTTTTCTAGAGTAGCAGCCGTTTCTAATCAATTGAAAAGAAACGGTGAGAAGTTAGAAGATGTAAGAATAATAGAGAAGATACTTCGCTCGTTGGATCCCAAATTTGAGCACATCATGGTGACAATTGAAGAAATAAAAGACTTGGAAGAGATGACAATCGAGGAACTCCAAGGATCACTACAAGCTTATGAAGAAAAGGACAAGAAGAAGCAAGGGATCACTGAGCAACTAGTCAAACTACAACTCAAGGATACGAGTGAAAGTCATGGCAATAGTATAGACCAACATGGCAGAGGCAGAGACAGAGGCCGAGGTCAAGGCTGCGAATGAGGTGGTGGTCATGGTCGTGGACGAAGTTGAAATCACAATAACAACAATTCCAACAATAACTACAAGAAGGGAGAAAGCTCCATACAAGGCCGTGGAAGAGGCAACTCAAACTCATGGTATGACAATTTTCAAGCCCAATGCTATAATTGTCAAAAGCTCGGACATTACGCTTCAGAATGTAGATCCCCTAGCAGTAAGGTCGAGGAGAAGGCCAACTTTGTGGAAGAGAAAATCGAAAAACGTTATTACTAGCATACAACAACAGCAATGATCATCAAGAGAACACATGGTATCTCAACACCGGTGCAAGCAATCACATGTGTGGCAAAAGAAGTTTATTCGTGGAGCTCACTAAAGAAGTAAGTGGCGACGTCTCTTTTGGAGATGACAGCAAAATATCGGTGAAAGGAAAAGGTAACATACTTTTTCGCCCAAAAGATGGTAGCCACTAGTTAATCTCAAATGTCTACTATGTGCCTAATATGAAATGCAACATTCTAAGTCTGGGCTAGCTCTTAGAAAAAGGCTATGATATTCACATGAAAAATTGTAGTCTTTTAATAAGAGATGGCAAAGGAGATCTAATTGCCAAAGTGAAAATGTCAAAGAATAGAATGTTTCCTTTGAACATTCAGAATGATGTTGCGAAGTATTTGAAGGCATGTTATAAAGACGCATCGTGGCTATGGCATCTTTGATTTGGTCATCTCAACTTCGGAGGATTGGAGCTACTATAGAAGAAAGGAATGGTCAGAGGCTTACCATGTATCAACAATCCTGATCAATTGTGCGAAGGATGTTTACAAGGGAAGTAATTCAGGAGAAGCTTTCCAAAGGAGTCAGATTCTAGAGCCAAGAAGTCGCTCGAGCTCATCCACATAGACGTGTGCGGTCCTTTTAAGCCAAGTTCTTTCGGTAATAAAAATTACTTCCTCCTCTTCATTGATGATTTTTCAAGAAAAACATGGGTGTAGTTCTTACAACAAAAATCAGAAGTCTTCAAAGTATTCAAGAAGTTCAAAGTAGCCATCGAAAAGGAGAGTGGTTATAAAATTAAAGCCATGAGATCAGATCGAGGAGGAGAATTCACATCCAAGGCATTCAACGAGTTTTGTGAAGCATATGGAATCCGTCGCCCCCTAACAATCCCTAGATCCCTCCAACAAAATGGTATGGCGGAAAGGAAGAACAGAACACTCATCGACATGGCATGAAGTATGCTCAAAAGCAAGAAACTATCCAAGGAGTTTTGGGCAGAAGTAGTGGCATGTGCAGTCTACCTGTCAAATTGTTCTCCTACAAAAAGTGTATGGGGAAAGACACCAGAAGAGGCATGGAGCGGAAGAAAGCCTGGAATCTCCCACTTGTAAGTCTTTGGCAGCATAGCTCATGTTCATGTACCGGATGAGAATCGAACCAAACTCGATGATAAAAGCAAGAGTTTCATTTTCGTCGGTTGTAACTCAAGCTCAAAAGGCTACAAGCTATACAATCCAACTGACAAGAAGGTTGTGATAAGCCGAGATGTGATATTTGATGAAGAAGGGGAATGGAATTTTAATTCTCAGACATATGACTTCAACTTTTTCCAGTTCAATAAAGATGATCAGACAATAGCTGAGCAACAAAGAGAACTTCAACAAGGCTGCACCACTCCACCAACTTCTCTAACTCATAGAGACATGTCATTCTCATCATCCTCTCCATCTTTAAGTAGGAGTGATGATGAAAGAATCATGCATCGTACAAGAAGCCTTCGAGAACTCTATGAGGTGACCGAACAATTAGACAATTTAACATTATTTTGTCTATTTGTTAATTGTGAACTGGTGATATTTCAAGAAGCTGCATAAGAGAAACAATGGAGAGATGCAATGGATGAAGAAATCAACTATTGAGAAGAACGACACATGGGAACTCACTTCACTTCCTAAAGGACACAAGGCAATAGGTGTGAAATGGGTGTACAAAACAAAGTGAAATGCCAAGGGAGAGATCGAAAGATATAAGGCGAGGCTTGTTGCAAAAGGCTACTATCAAAAGGCTTGAATCGACTACGATGAGGTGTTCGCTCTAATTGCTCGACTGGAAACTATTAGACTAATCATATCTTTGGCGGCTCAAAACAAATGAAGGATTCATCAAATGGATGTAAAATCGGCCTTTCTAAATGGAGTTCTTGAAAAGGAAGTCTACATTCAACAACCACCAGGCTACGAAGCAAAAGGCCATGGAGGCAAGGTGTTGAAGTTGAAGAAGGCTCTTTCTGGGCTAAAACAAGCACCAAGGGTATGGAATAGTAGAATCGATAAGTACTTTCGAGAAAATGGCTTCAACAAATGTCCCTATGAGCGTGCTTTGTACATCAAGATCAAAGATGGAGATATTTTGATTGTGTGCCTCTACGTGGATGATTTGATCTTCACTGGAAGCAATCAAAGAATGTTCGATGAATTTAAAAAAGTGATGACGAAGGAGTTCGAGATGACAGACATGGGGCTCATGGCGTATTACCTCAGCATAGAAGTAAAGCAACAAACGGATGGAATTTTAATTTTACAAGAAAGCTATGTGAAGGAGATCTTGAAAAAGTTCAAGATGGATAACTGCAAGCCGATAAGCACACCGGTTTAGTACGGGATCAATATGTCGAAACATGAAGAAGGGGAAAGTGTAGATCCAACATTTTTCAAAAGTTTGGTTGGAAGTCTACGCTATCTTACATGCACGAGGCCAGATATCCTTCATGCAGTCAGATTAGTAAGCCGCTATATGGAGTCACCAACAACCACCCATTTTAAAGCCGCGAAGAGAATTCTTCGCTATTTAAAAGGTACAACCGACTTTGGCTTGTTTTATTAGGTATCTAATGATTACAAGCTTGTTGGATATAGCGATAGCAACTAGGGTGGAGACGTAGATAACCGAAGAAGCACTAGTGGATTCATGTTTTTCATGAGAGACACTGCTTTCACATGGATGTCAAAGAAACAACCGATTGTAACTTTGTCTACATGTGAAGCAGAATATGTTGCAGCAACCTCGTGCGTCTGTCATGCAATTTGGCTTAGAAATTTATTGAAGGAGATTAGGTTAATACAAGAGGAGCTGATTGAGATCCGTGTTGACAACAAGTCAGCCATTGCCTTAGCAAAGAATCCTGTATTCCATGATCGAAGCAAACATATCGACATCCGCTACCATTACATAAGAGAGTGTGTTACAAGAAAGGAAGTACAAGTTGAATACGTGAAGACACCAGATCGAATTGCGGATATCTTCACTAAGCCGCTCACAAGCGAAAACTACATCAGATTGAGAAGCTCACTCGGAATGACAAGATCAAGTTTAAAGGGGGGTGTTGGATTATAAACTTCCATATCAATGGAAACCCAAAATCCAAATCCAATTAATTGGAGTCCAAGCCCACAAATCTAAAATATAGTAAATTTATTTAGGTATTTTAAGTATGTAGATTTTTGTGTGTGATAACCAAATTGGAGGCTATTAACTACAATCAATTTGACGGCCATTAAATTAACTAAATAAGTTGGCTATTAATTGTATTAGTTGGAGGTGGTGGTGAGTAATTATGTTAGTTAAGAGTTGTAGTTATTAATTGTGGGAGTTGAAAGTTGTGTAATTCACATATAAATAGGTGAGTTGTTTAGTTGTTTTTTATCAACAAAAAAATAAGAACTTCAGAAAAGAAGTAAAGAGTGAGTTGTAGTTTTGTATTTTGAGTGAGAGTGTTCTTGAAATATCTTTGAGTTTAATAAAAGTTATTCATTTGAGTATTTTAATTCCAACAAACTTATGGATCTGAGGAGTTGTGCGGTGATTGAGTATGGAGATCGGAGTCTTGTTAGGGCTCCAAAGGAGAGGATAGTAGAGGCGTGTTTGGGTTATAAGGGAGTAAGGATAAAGAAGGAGATAAGCATGAGCCGTTGGGACGCTGATTATGTTTCGAAAGCTCAGGTTTTGCAGGCTTGTGTGGATGCTCATGTTTAGTTCCTTATCGGGGTGGATTTGCGGTTGGGTCCTATCAACAATGAAGCTGTGTATGTCGAATCTGATTGTGATTAATTAGGGTTTGTTTTTATGAATCAGTAGTACTGTTATGGAATCAATAGTTTAGTTTTAGTTGTTTGATTTCTGCTTGGTGTTATGAAATGATCCTGGTATTGCCAAAAAGTGAAATTATGAAATGATTCTTGGGACGATGAAGTTCTTTCTCATTCTCAGATGTTGCAGGTTTGTGCTGGCTCATGCCTCGTTCAGCATGCCCGACAATTTAGGCACTAGTCAAATTAATATTGAAAGTAGTAATATGTGTCTTATGAATTGAACTCTTACACTCTCACAACTTTAATATGCACGTTACCAATTCTATTAATATCAATTTGTGTTTACTTTTATCTTTTAAATAATAACAACTAAATATTTAAATAAAAAAAATAAATTTTGCGCCCCTTCCCGCTATGAACTACAGACGGTCACACCCATTACCCATCCCGAACCGGGCCTAATTGGCAGGAATTTGCATGCTTGTCTCTAAAACAGGTTTTGATTTTTGAGAAAATAGTACGGCCAAGTCCAACCAAACCATTGGATTTTCTCTTTTAAGTTACATTGGAAATCCTTACTGTTGTTAGGCTCGGGGTTCTTACAAAAATCCCATAAAAAACTAAAATAATTTGATGATACCATAAATAATTTACAAGTTTGCAAAAATAGGAGGTAAATAATTAAAAAAATACAGTCTAGTATTTATATGGTAAATATATAGTAATCGTCTAGTAGTTATCTGATAAATATTTAGTAATCGTCTGGTAGTTATCTGGTAAATCATAACTTCAAATATTTTTTCTAAAATATACATAACATAATTTTGACAGTTTTTTATTAATCTAATGACACCTAACATATATATATATATATATATATATATATATATATATATATATATATATATATATAATAATAGATGTGCATATGACAATTTCATAACAATGTTTATAAGATAACTACCAGACGATTACTAGATGAATACTAGATATTTACCAGATAAATACCAGACTGTATTCATGTAATTATTTTCTATTATTTTTGTTAATTTGTAAATTGTCTATGGTTGGACAGTAGATATGTAATTAGTTTAACTTAATGATCAATTTTATAAATATTTTAGTGAGACATATATATTTTTAACAATTTTTCGATAATTTATTTCTAATATTATTCTGATAACGAACACTTTTAACAAAATTACTTCGTGTAGCCTTTATAGTCATTGTTTTTGGATAGTATATGATCAATTAAAACTTTTTAGGAAAAGGGTGACTACATAAAAAATGGAAGAAAACAAAATACAAATAGACGGTGAAGAAAACCAAATCTCAGTTACCTCACTAAAATGAACCAATTGCAATCGAATGCCCCCATGCTATTTTAAATTTTTAGGCACAAATATGAAAAACACTACGAAACAAAAAGGTTTGGATTTAGACAAGAAATGATGGCACGACCAATTTACTGTTTAGATATCTATTACTATCTAACTAAAAAACAGAAAATAAATGTATAGAATCTCAATTGACATTCAAAGTTTATGGTAGATAAATTAATATCCAACAGATCAATAATTACTTTACCCTAATAGCATTCTGGCGTAAAAATCCATAACTCATTATCAAATTTTTGCCCCGTGTGTCACAATCGTTTTTGACTATATGAACGAAATATTAAACCATAGAGACATATCCACTAATGAAAGGATTAGGATTCTCTAAGAGCATCAGTAGGAGATTATGTGGCATGTGAAATAGAAGTTTATATTGATGATCTGTCAATAAATTTAAAATTGACAATATCTAAAAAAAGTCACACTAAATTGTCTATTTTATTTAGAATTGTGTGATTAAATAATAAAAATACTTACTTACAAGCTTGTTTCAATGTGCAATAGTAAAATATTAATTAATTTGATGAGTTGGTAATTTATTTGATTGTCTACATGTAGAAGATCAAATAAATAATGTGCAAACATTTATTGTTCCATCTCATATAAGAAAGAGAAAATATTTAAGCTAGTGTAGAACAATTTTCTAATTAATTGTCTATTTATGCCTATGTGGCAAGACTATTATTGAAATAAACTATGTACTAAAGATGCTCTAAAGTTATTGTAAAGTTGAGCAATATCCAACCATGTATCACATTTTGTATGGCTAAGACTGATTTCACAACTCCTAATAAATTTTTTCTCTAATTTGATTTCTCTATATCTCTTTAACTTTACTCTAAGGAGGCGTTTGGTTGGGGGTTTCAGGATAGAGAAAGGAAATTAAAATATCTTATTCCATTTGTTGCTGTTTGTTTGGATAAGAGAATTAAATTCATTACCCCTTTTGGGTAATAGGATTACCCTTTTTAAGGTCTTTCCATTACCAGGCCCGTTCCTAGCTTGTTAGGGGCCTATGGACGAAAAAGAAAATTTGGGGCCCTTTTTAATAGGAGGCTCCGTCTTAACATTTTAGGGCACAACCACTAGATTTGATCTAGTGGGTACAGCTTCCTCTCAAAATGGAGAAAGAAGCTGGGGGTCCTGGATTTGAGTCCCAGGTTCCTAAAAAACTAAAATGTTCCTACTTCTTCAAAAAATAAAAAAATATTTTAGGGCACTAGGCAAATAAATATGGATAGTAAAAAGACCTTCAATTTAGAACATTATAACAAAATTTTTATATTTTGAAGAAGTTATAAACTGAACTTTTAATATTTAGCTAAGTTTAATTAATATTTACATTTCAAACTATAAAATTAAGAAGCTAACAAAATTTATTTTCAGGCTACTTTCTACTCGGTGCCTTAGGCAATCGCCCTTATTACCCACCCTAAAAAACGACCATATCCATTACCTTCACTCTACTAGATATTAACATCCCCCTTCTTCATCTTTCTCCAATATTATCTTACAATTGAATTGTAATAATAATTACTATTATAAAGATATAAAATAATAATAATAAATATTATTATATATTTATTAAAAATAATATTATATAAATAATAATAATAATAATAAATAATATATTATTTTTTATAACTAATAAAAATATATAAAAATGATTATTGATAATTTTTATATCTTGATAAAATTATTATTATATATATATATATTATTAAATAATAATATTTATTTATTTATTATAAATAAAATTTAATATTTAATTATAATAATTTTTAATATTATTAAATAATTTTTAATATTATTAAATAATTATTAATATTAATAATCATTATTATACATGTAAAAATAATTATCATTTCTATTACTCTATATTAATATTTATAATTAATTATATAATAACTATTATAAATAAAATAATAATTCATTGTAATAACACTTATAGTTAATCTTCATAATAATTTTAATTTGTATGATAATTTTAATATAATAAAATATTTAAAATAATTGTATATAATAATATTTAATATTATAATTAATATTAATTATTATTATTATACTACTTTAAATATTATTAATTAATATTATATTTAAATTTATTAATTATTATAATATAATTATTAATAATATTTATTATAATAATATATTAAATAATAATAAATTTTATTAATATATATTATTAATATTAATATTATTTTATAATTAAAATTAATTTATTAAAATTATATATAATTATGGTTATTACACTGCAATTAAATATTTGATTATTTTCTAATTCAAATAATAATAAATGAAATCAGGAATAATTTCATTCCATTTCTTGATCATGTCAAATACATAAGTAAAGTAAAGAAAATTGCATTCATTACCTTATATTTTCCTTTCTCTTTTTTGATATGAACAAAACGCTCTTCAAACTATTTTAGAGAATTTTTCCCCAATGAAAACAATTTTTGTTGGAGGGTCAAACTAGTCAATTTAACTCCATTTATCTAATTGTGCCGGCTAATATTATCGTATCGTACCGATCGGTTTAACCGATTTTATTGTTAATCGGTATATGTAGAAACCGGTTTAAATAAAAAATTGGAAAAAATTGGGTTGAATCTGTAAAAAACCGGTAAATTGGCGTATCGGTTCAAACCGGTTTTCTTAAAATACTTTTGGGAATAAATAAAAGTGTTGCTAAAAATATAGAAAATTGTTGCTAAAAACTTAAAACCGTTGCTAAAGACATAGAAATGCGTTGCTAAATACTGAAAAGCGTTGCTAAAGAAAAAACAAGTTGCTAAAGACCCAGAATGGCGTTGCAATAGCCACTAAAAATTCTAAATAATATATATTTCTTTCCAAAACTTCTATGGCGACATATAGAAACGTTACAAAAAACTTAAAAAGCGTTGCAATAGCCACAAAAAATTGTAAATAATATATATGGTTTAAAAAATAAAAACTGATATAACTACTAATAACATCGATAATACCGGTTATACCGTGTATCACTAGCCTCACCAATATATGGTCCGGTACGGTATTGATAACATCAACGACCCAATAAGAAAATAAAAAGGAAAAAATTCTCTAAAATAACTTTAGAATAAAATTAGAAATAGATAAAAATAAAAAAAATAAAAAAAAAATTCTATTAAAATATATATAATCAATCTTAATTATTTAAAATATAATGAATGGTTAAATATTATTTAATTTTATTCTAAAACTATTTTTCAACCAGAGAAAAATTGTAATCCAAATCAAAATATCTATAAGATAAACGGCCAATATGATGACGATGTAAAACACTATTCTCTCTCTATGAAATCCCGTCGGCAACACTGTATCAGTGACTCCCTCACTAGGTACACATGATATATTTGTGTCAGCTCTCCCACACCTCGAACAATGCACTGTGCATTTCCCGGGCCGGAAAATAAGAATAGGCGGATAGCGTCGTCTTCGAGAATCATATACCCGGCGGAACTTTGTACACAGTCAACTTCTTTGACACTCGCATCCTTGTCACAGTTACCTCCTCTGCCTCCGTCGTACGGAAATGGATATCAACGACGATCCACCTTCGCCGGAGCTATTTCGGACGCCTCGTCGTCGGTGTCGGCGTACAGTGGAATCCTTCCTACTCCGGCTACATTCCGGCGCACACTCTCCAGCTTTGCGTCGGCTCTCGCTGTTTGATTTTTCAACTCTCTATGGCGGACTCAATTCCAAGGATCCTCCGTCGATTTCTCAGCGACAGAAATAACACCTTCGTCGGACTCAATAACGGCGGAGATCGGAGGCCGCTGAGGGAATCTAGGCACGATTTGGAGATCCACGAGCTTTTGGATATGAGGAAGTATGTGAGGACTGAAGACGGAGATTCTCTTGCTACGGCTTCGGTGGAGGAGATCGTGGAGGAGTGCTTGGGGTACAGAGGAGTGAGATTGGAGCAGGATGTTGAGCATGAGCGATTGGGATGTTGAATATCTTTCCGATGCTCAGATATATCAGGCGTGTATTGATGCTCATGTTTCCTTCCTGATTGGCAAAGATCTGCGCGCTTGGAAGCTCTGAGACTGAAATCGGTAAGTAAATTCCTGGTGGAACTCCTAATCAGGCATTTTCTACTTCTCTGTTTCTGATTTTGCATCTTTTATTACTGTAGTTTGGTGGATGGATCATGGAAGAATCCAGGATTTAGGAATTAACAATGTAGTTTGAGGATGTATATTCTAACTAAATCCTCCTAATTAGGTTTTTTTTTGCTGTTTTGATTATCTTTTGTGATTTTAATGGCGTTTTTCCTTTTGGATACTGATATTCTACTTACAGAGGAAGGAAACCTATTAAAAAGGTGTGTTTTTTGTTTTGTGATGCAGTGTTTCTCTTGTTTAATGTAGATTAAAAGCTGTGCTTTAGAATTTGAATTAGGTACTGCTTATTTTGAAATTTTTTTATAAGAAATAGATTTAATTTTGGAGAAAAGACAGTTTCGAATTAATTAGTATGAATGATCGAAATGTATTGTTTAAAGTTAAAATATGTAGTTCTATTCAAAATTTGTAATTTGTGAGAGTAAACAACAGCTTAATAAGCAATACTAAATTGGGCCACTGTGTCTTGTCTATTGTGATTGTTTCGCACTGCATAATGGTATTCTATTTCTGGCACTTGGAGCAATTTTATGCAGCAACCTTCGTTTTGGGTGAATCAAAATCAAATATTAAAATGTAACTTCTACATATTAGGATATTCTATGATTATTAATGGGGTATATGATGTTAATGTCTTTCTATCTCGGTGCTCTTTGCAATTATTTGCTGCCTCAGTAATTTACCATTATTTTTTATGGGGGAAAAGGGACATTAAATTAATTGGCCAACTCCTTCTATGTTTTTTTGTTTGCACGCAGTCCAAACTTGATGTCCGTTATTTCGGTGGGCAAACTTCACCGTTCCGTACACCCAATCCCCTACCCTACTTGTGTAGGAGCATTGTTAGATATTAGGGTAATGTTGTTGTTGGTGCATGCAGTTCAAATTTGATTGCCAGTGCGAATGTTTCATCGTTAATAAGCCATGATGGCTGTTCCTTTAGGAGTATAAAACTGTTGTTTCTTATTTGCCTGAACTTTTTTTTTTGTTACTGGAGTGGCAAATTAAGTAGGGGAGAATATATATTCGGATCATAATAGAAATACACATGTCCAATTAGATGAGACTTGTATGTGAATTTATTTTTGTGTGTTGAATATCTTATGTTTGTGGGTAAGAAAAAGTTGAATTAGTTCATTTTTGCATTTAACATTTACTGGGGTAATTTATAAACGAGTCATCAGAATGATGTCTTCCATTTTATAGAATAAAATATGTTGTCTACACTAACCTGGTTAAAAAAGACCTGGTCACGTATTCATTTTTATCATTTACTTAAAACTTTTAAATAATATTCATTTTGCTACATGTATAATTTATGAACACTTGCAAATATTGAGTGAGAGATTCAGACATGTACATTTTGTAATGAGACATACGTGACAATAGATTTTATCCCCTGTTTTTGCTATAGGAACTCATTCATACATTCTATTGTAAGTTATTATGCAAAAGAGATTTATATCTCCGAGTGGATAGAATGTGTATTACTTTTTCCTTTGTACAACTTATGCTTACTTTATCCGAGATATGATGTGAGTAAAATTCGTTCCATTGAAAAAGAATTAAAAGACTTATATAAAGAGACACAAAATGAAACCAAAGCTATGTTATGTTTATTAAAATTGAATCATATTAAACTAGCTTGGTTTTGATTTAAACCAAATTATCAAAATTTCGAGTTTGTTTGGAATTTTATGTTATTAATTGTAATTATTATCTCTTGGTATATGCCTTGTAATATGAAGGCCCAACTCATATTTCAGAGGAGGCCTATAAAGTCCACTTGTCACACCTAGACTTCTATAAAAGGAGGACATGACCACTACATGGGAGAGGTCACATATTCTATATTCTCTCAATACTTTATATATACACACATGTCTTCTCTCTACATAATTCCATACCCTCTTTATACTTTTCAACTATGCAAATATATTGATAAAGGTATCGAATGGGCTATACTAACCCCCCTTTGTCTCCTCTTTTTTGTGCAGGTCACGGGTTCACACTCTTGAAGCGGACCAGCCGTACCATCTCTTATAACATATTGTTAGTAATTTACTTGATTTTATTTGAAAGTTCTACAAATAACAAAATTATACAAATAAAATATACTTTTTAGTAATATGGATTAAGCCAAAAACTAGTTTTCAAGTAACTATTGCATTTTTAAAAAAATTGAAAAAATCCAATATAAAGTTCAATTTGATTTTCAAATACTAGTTTTCTCAACATTTGGAAGTTGTTCCCAAAAACTCCGGTTATAAACTTTTATTCAAATGAACTTTGAATGTGCACTGAGATGTTTAAATATTTGTTGTAGGTTTTTTAATTTTTAGATCATAAGTTTGCATAAAATGACCTTTAAACAATAAATTGTTCATATACTATTCAAAAACACTTCACTTTAAAGGCTAACTAATTTATTACTTTTGAGATTGCTGTCAGAACTGCTGTCACATAAAGCTCCACTTAAAAACTTTTAATAAAACAACATTGGACAAAGATTTCTACTCTTAATACTAAATAATTAAGAACTGTTTGCTATTGATTTCCAGAATTTATCGGGATAACAGCTTGAAAAAGTTTAAAAATGAAGTTTTTTAGAAAAGTAGTATAGGAAAGCAATCCCAAACTAGCCCTAAAAAAATTTGTTATCGGATCATTTCCCCAAAATATTATTATTTTTCAATTATAAACTTCGATTTTTATCAAATAACTATCAATTAAATACACCACTCAATATAATAATGAGATGTCCTAAATTAAGTATTTAACCTCTTCAAATCCACAATTATTCAAATAAAATTAGGAGAATTAGCTCGTATGAAATAAAATTCCTTACCACAATAAGCCATGATTGTTTTTGACAAAATGACCAAAATTTTTAATAACAGATACAAATCGGTTAATGAAAATGAATTTTTTTTGGGTCAATCTAGTCCATTTAATGTTCACTCCCAACTATAACCGAATTATTAAAATTAAAAAAATATTTATTATACTGTTAAAATAATTAATTTATTCTTTATATATTATATAAAAAAATTTTATCTTCTTAATTACTACTCATAATTAGGGCTGTAAACGAGCCGAACTACTCGTGAACTACTCGACACTCGACTCGGTTAAAGCTTGTTCGAGCTCGATTCGTTAATAAATGAGCTTGTTCGTGAATAAAATTTTAGGCTTGTTATCCTAAATGAACCAAGCTTGAACAAGGGGATACTAGGCTCGAAAGCTCGTGAACATGCTCGATAAGAGGCTTGCGAACTAGTTCGCCAACAGGCTCGTTAACATACTTGAAAACTTATACATTTTATTTATGAAATAAATAGATTATGAATAAGTATAAAATAGTGTAAGTGTAAAATAGATATAAAAATGTACAAAGAAAAATCTTTACTATATATATTCATCAATCTCTATATACTCAGTAAAACTTTAATCTCATTTTCCTCTGAAAAGACGCAGCCGTCAATACAACACTTCTCCTCATCCTCTTATTAATACAATGAAAATCATTTATGGTGTTTAGATCCTTCATCTCTGATTCTTCATCTTACAGATTCTATCTTTTTTATGAGCTGAGCTCGAGATAGGCTCGAAGCTTGGATAGAGCTCGGTTTGACCAAACTCGAGCTCGGTTCGGGCTTGATTTGACCAAGCTCGAGTTCGATTCGTGCTCGTTAAAATTTAAATGAACAGAGCTTGAACAATCAATGTTCGAGTTCGGCTCGGTTGGTTTACAGCCCTACTCATAATCAATGATCTCTATCCTAATTAGTAAAAGGCCCATTAGAAAAGATATGAAAAAATGAATTGAAATTCTAATATGTCAAACTCTTAGAAAGAAAAACAATACGTTAAACTTTTGAAAATCGAGGAAGTAACAAAAAAAAGAAGTCATTTTAACCATTTATCTATTTATCCCATCAAGATTAGACCTATTGGTCAGACGGGCCGGGCTTATTCGGGCTTTTAATTAAAAATATCAATTTAAATTCGGCCCGGTTCACACTTTAAAATTTCGGACTCGGGCTGGACTTTAGAGGTCATTCTCAAGTCCGGCCGAAGCCTATATACTAAAAGAGTAAAAAAAGACTAAATTTTATATAAATATGTTCAAATCTTATGTATGATTATATTTTCTACTTGAATAATTTAATAAATAGATAGTATTATTGTAAAATTTAATATTAAAATATAAAAATTTAAAAAAATTATTAAATATATTATATAAATATTTAATAAATATAAAAATGATTCATCGAGCCGGGCTTAGGTATTTACTTAAAAACTAAGCCCGACCCATAAAATATCGCGCCTTAGCGGGCTTGAGTTTGGGGCGAATTTTAAAGAAAAATGAAGGCCTAAGTCCGGGCCATTTAAGCGGGCTCTGGCCGGGCCGGCCCGTGGACAGATCTATTCAAGATCATTACAGTTACTAATCCATCTAAAAGAGATGAACGGCTATCATGATGAAAGACATTAATTGTTCCGATAGTATCGGCAACACTCTATCACCTGCTCTCTTGTACTCATTATATACTTTTCGCGCGGGAGTGAGAGAAGAAAATAACAGGCTGCTCAGTCCTCGCACACACGTCTAAAAAACTCTGGCACGATTCATTTTCTAACCGCCGGAAAAGAACAATGCCGCCGAACATCAACTTCAGAAAACGAATTCCCGGCGGGGGGTTGTACACTGTCAAGTTCTTTGGCACTCGCATCTGTGTCACAGTCACCTCCGCTGTCTCCGTTGTAAGGAAATGGATCTATACGACACTACACCTCCGCCGGGCCTATCTTGGAAGCATAGTCGTCGGAGTCGGCGTACAGTGGAATCCGTCCTTATCCGGCTACACTCCGGCAGATACTCTCCAGCTTTGCGTCGTCACTCGCTGTTTGATTTTTCAACTCTCTATGGCGGACTCAGTTCCGAGGATCCTCCGTCGATTTCTCAGCGATGAAAATAATACGTTCGTCGGACTTTGGAACGGTCAAGATCAGAGGAGGCTGAGGGAATCTAGGCACGATTTGGAGATTCACGAGCTTTTGGATATGAGGAAGTATGTGAAGAACGAAGATGGAGATTCTCTTGCTACGGCGTCCGTGGAGGAGATCGTGGAGGAGTGCTTGGGGTACGAAGGAGTGAGATTGGAGCACGATGTAGGCATGAGCGATTGGGATGTTGAATATCTTTCCGATGCTCAGATTTTGCAGGCGTGTATTGATGCTCATGTTTCCTTCCTGATTGGCAAAGATCTGCGCGCTTGGAATCTCTGAGACTGAATTAGGTAAGACCTTTCCATCAGGCTTTTTCTACTGCTCTATTTCTGCTTTTGCATATGTTTTTGCTGTGGTTTGGTGGATGGATCATGGAAGAATCCAGGATTTTGGAATTGACATGAAAGTAAAGAAAAATGTAACTTGAGGATGTATATTCTAACTAAATCCTCTGAATTAGCTATCAAAAAAAATCCTCTGAATTAGCTATAAAAAAAAATCCTCTGAATTAGGTGTTTTTGTTGTTTTGATAATTAGATCTGGATTTCTTAATCATGTGACTTTAATGGGGTTTTTGCTACTGTATATTGATATTCTACTTACAAATTAAGGAAAACGATTGAAAAGGTGTATTTTCTGTTGCTGTGATTCTCTTGTTTGATGTGGATTAAAAACTGTACTTTAGAATTTGAACTAGTTTTTCTATTGTGTGCGCATGCATAAAAAATGGTCTTCTGTGTGTAGCAACCTTTGTTTGGATATTCTATAATTAGTAATCGGTATATAATATATTTGCTTTGCCATTCTCGGATTAAAGAATTTTTTAGGGCAATTTCTCGAAATATTTATAGGTTTATGGTGGTTTGAAACTATTTATGAGTTTGTGGTATTTTTTATCCATCCAACTTTTAAAAACTTGTATAGACTAAGTCTGCGGTTAAAAAGTGGCTTTCTAAAATATTCCTTGGCTATCCGACTTTTATAAAGTCGGATACATCTGTCCGCGGATACATCAATCCGACACGGACAGATATATCCAACATTATGAAAGTCTGATAGCCAAGAGTTTCAAAAAAAAGTTTCTTTGAAGATTTAATTTGCTTACTAATTTCTATAAGAGTTATAAATACTATGCTTAATTTACTTGTATAATGATTAGTGCAACTAGCTAAATAGAAATTAGTAACCGTTAAAAGAAACTTTTTTGTAACCCTTATACAAGTAAATCACAGCCAGCTGTGCGATTTGGGTTGGATCTAAATATAGTCAAAGTAAATTTCTGATGAATTAGATGGGCAACTAAAAAAAATATGAGTGTGTTTAGTTTCGGAAAAGATTTTTCATTTTCATTTTTTACTTTTGTTTTCTTTTTCTAACTTTTCCATTTTTCATTTTTTCAAATAAAAAATAAGAAACAAAAAACGTGTTTAGTTTACCTTCAAATTTTTTGTTTCCTAATGATCTTAAATTTGGAAATATTTTAAATTATTGTGAATATAATTTAGAACAGAAACATTGATATATAAATAAAAAAAAGTCATCGTGGCAAACGTTTGGTGCAGTGGTTGAGCCTTGAAGCTGTGATCTTAGAGGTCATTAGTTTGAGTCCACACAAGGGCATGGTGGATGCGGTTTTTCTTTGTTATTATCATAAGCCCAATATGAGACAAATTTTAAAAAAATAAAAAATAAAAAAGTCATCAAAATGAAAATATTTAATGCACAAACTCAATTTTTATATGTAAAATAATAGTTTGAAAGACAGTAATTATACATTAACTAGTTAAAATAATAATTTGAAAAAATTTTCATATAAGATATTATCATAATACTATAAAGTTTCCATCTTACACTCATAAGTATATAATCATATAATATACTGATTAACAGTATAGATTAATAGGATTATATAAATAAATATTATTTATAAGTAGACCTGTTCACGCGTCGGGCTATCCATTGAGTCCGGTCCCGTGGGCCAGGCTTGGACATATATATTTTTACTAAGCCTGGCCCGAGCCCAAGTCCGAAAAAGCCTAAAATTTAATAGGCTGGGCTTGGTTTATGTATAAAAGCCCGAGCCCGGCCCGACTAATATGTTAACATGCTATCAGAATTATAATTTGAACTTTTAAAGTTCTAAGTCTCAAAGCCCATTTGATTAGTAATGGGCCTAATTGCCAATGGGCCTATGGCTATGTATTTCAATTCATAGTCTGGTATTTTATAATATATAAGTACATATGTTCACTTCCTCATCAAACCCTACTTCACTTTCTAGTTCACAGTCGCATTCTCTCTCAATTCTCAAACTCTTGATTCTTCCTTTTGTTTTTTCCCTTTTCATTTTCTACTGATTTGTAGTTTTTTACACTTGTCTTTCACCTTCTAAAGATGTTGCCGTTTTCCTTTGCATTTTCTGGTTTCGTTCTTAACGTTTTTTTCTTAGCCGCTTCACTTGGTTCCGTCTTTTTCATTATACGACAGTTGGATCTCGACGAAAATCACAAGTGAGTTGATTCACTCTTTTTTAGATATGTTTCATGTTTTTATGATACATTAGGTTTTAGATTATTTAGATTATTATTGTTTAATTTTATAAATCCCATTTTTATAAAAAAATAAGTAATAGAAGCCATAAACATGTTTCCAGATTCTTGCTGTAGGTTGACTTAACAAATTTTTAGATGCTGAAACTTGGAGATATATACTGATTTTTTTTGTTATTTTGCTAATTGGATTATAACATGTAGCATTTAAACATGTTTCTAGATTTAGTTCCTACTTATGTGGGAATAGACCTTATTTAAGCTAGATATGACTAAATTTTGGGTGATGTTAATATGACTAACTTGTTAGTTTTAGCAAGTAAATATGAAAGAATGAAGTATGTAATTATTAATGACAATATGTCGAAAATGTTATTAGTTAAATATTAGAGTAAACTTTAAAAAAGTACCTTGTGGTTTCACTCATTTATTAAATGGGGCATGAGGAATTTTTTTTGTAAAACAGGGTCTGTGGTTTCAAAAAATTTACAAAAGGGGGCCTATAAATTCAAAATAGTAGTGTTACATCGAATATTTTTAACAATTTAACATTTTAATAATTTAACCTTATTATTTAAAAATTAAACGTCACATTTGAGTAATTTTCGGAGATATTTTTTATTTTTTATGATTCTTTAAAGTATATTATCATAATTTTAATACAAAAAATATTTGCACTGTTTAAAAATTTTCAAAAAAAGTCACCGATGTGTATTGTATTTTTAATGACCATCCTGCAAATGTTCAGATAAAAAAGAACAAGATTACCTATTTTCGTGACATAATTTAATATTGAGAATCCTCTATTTGTAAATTTTTTGAAACCACATACCCTGTTTTGCAAAAAAAATTCCTTAGACCCCATTTTACAAATGACTGAAACCATAAGGTAATTTTTTAAAGTTTATCCTAAATATTATATCAAGTGAATGGTTAATTGCTGATGTAATTTGTATTTTTTTTGTTTCTATATTATACTCTTAATACATGTATGTTAAAATTATAATGAATGGGCCGTGGGCTAGGCTTGGGAATGCTTCATAAGTCCAGCCCACGCCCGACTTATAAAAAGTATGGGCTGGGCCGGGCTTGGGTTGACACTTTTGTATGAAACCCGATGAGGTTCGGCCCAAGCTCAGCCCAGCCCGTCCAATAAATAAGTCTATTTATAAGTATATTCTGTCTCTCAAAATAAGAAAATAATTAAAATAAAAAGTAAAAAGAAAATGAGGGAAGGGAAATTGTTGTTGGTGGAAATTGAACTAATTATTTATCATGTACTATATCTACGTTTGACGGACTCGTCCGTGTTTTTCCAATGAGAACAACATTTTGTCGTTTTCAAAATTCTACATAAGAAGACTTAAAGCATTAATTGCCCCTTAAATTTGACACGTTTTATCACGTGTCATCCTCAACTTTCAAGTGAATCACTTTACCCCTAAAGTTGGTAAAACTGATACACTTTGCCCCCTCCAATGCCACTTGTCAACTTCTGATTGGAGGGAGAAAAATCTAAAAAATGATATATTTGAAAAGTCAAACCAACCAGAAAATGACACGTGACACTAAATTTTGCCAACTTTAAGGGGTAAAGTGATTCACTTAAAAGTTGGGGATGACATGTGACAAAGCGTGTCAAATTTAAAAAGGTAACAGATGCATTTGGCCTAAATAAAAATTTTTTCTCTCATTCTTTTACTTCCAAAAATTTTTCAACTAAACATCAACCTCTATTTTTCAGTTTTGACCTCAATTTTTCTAAAACTAAACACGCAATTCCAATAAGAATAGAAGGTAGTATTTGCACTTTAAGTGAGTACAAAAGCCAAAATTCAAAACATATTTTATTTATAAATCATATTAGACTCTTGCCTATTTCAACCTCGTGTTATGAATTGAAACTCTTGGCTATCTAACTTTTATAAAGTAGAATGGTCAAAGAATATTTTAAAAAGTTAATTTTTAACCATAAAATTGATCTATACGAGTTTTTAAAAGTCAGATGAATAAAAAATATTTTAAATTCATAAATAGTTTTAATCATTCTTGAAGAATTTGTCTGCTGTGGTACATGCATATGCGTGGTTATGTTGCAGGCGAAGTTCTTTTTCTTCTTCCGCCAATGACCTCTTTGTCATGCAGCTTTTCAGTCCTTTTTGTGTGCAACAACTTTTTCCCTTTTTCCCTTTTCGTCTTTTCTCATTTTGTTTGACTTTTCTACCTGAAATCACCAAAAGAAATTTTCTCTCTCGAGCAAGTGAAAAGTGTCATTGTGGACTGAGCTCAGTGCAAAAAAGTGTAAATTAATTAATTTGACCTAAGTACCTAACACTGACTTGTATCAAGGGCTATAAATGAATCAAATAATTTGTGAATAGCTCGGTATTTTATTTAATAAAAGTTTAATTCGGTCCGATTTAATTTATAAATGAAGTGTTTCTGAATATGATTTTATGGTTTAAATTATAAATAAATTGAATATGAACATGCTAAAGTTCAGCCCGTTAATTCGAGAACAAAATCGATTAAAGGATCGCAAATAAGTTTGTGAATTGACTCGATAAATGTTCATGAAGTAGCTCGATTATTATAATTACATATCAAAAAGAAAATTTTATAGAATTAAAACAAAGTATGGCTATATAAAATTAGACTAATGCAACAAATATATGTATAACATTACCCAACCAAATTTTATAGCCCACTTTAAATTATGCATTGAATTGGTAATGTTGTTCACGAATAAAGTATACAAGCTCATTCGCAAACAATATCTGTTCACGAACAAAATAAATGAGTTGTTCGTGAACAGTTTGCGAATAAACAAACACTTAAACGAACCGAACACGAATAGAATATTTTAAGCTCGAATTCGAGCTCGGCTTGGCTAGTGTTCAATTAAAAATTAGATGAACAAACACGAACATGTCAAAACTCGGCTCGAGTCGGCTCGTTTATAGCCTTAATGCTGAGTCAGACCTATGTTGAGTACACTATTTCAAGACGTACTAAGTTATGTTGACCTATTGCAATCCACTCTATCACTGAGTTACTCGGAGTGACGACTACACAATATAAATTTCAGTCCGAATTGTTGTCGAAACATACTCATGCTAAGCTGGGTTAATTCAACGATTTGACTCATTTAGAACCATATTTGCAAACAGAATAAAGAAGAGATAAAATAGGGGCTAGAATTTCTTTTTCAGTCTGAAAACAGAGACAAAGGCTTGAGATTTTTTTAAAAGGCCAAAATATTAGTGTCTTTTTGTGATCTACAAAATAAAATAAAAATGAGTGTATTAATTGAGGTAGTATAAATAACATTTTTTTGGCTAATTATATAAATAACGGCCCAAATACACATATGCACCATTGTGATTACTCATTTATATTGTTCTTTCCAAATTCAGTTGAAAAGAAACTTCATCATTCAAAACTATATTTGGTCTGATTTATTTATTTGTCTTGGGCAAATTAATTTAATTTATAGTATTTTACGATACTACTATACAAATTAAGGTTTAATGTTTTTCCCAATTTGTTTATAGATAATTCTAAAAATTACACGAATATTAGTTGAGAAAAATAAAATTTTATTCAAATTTTAGTAAAAACCTAATAATTATCCTAACACTAACACTATGAACAATGATCATGCCAAAAAAACATAGTTACATTCTCGTTATACGCACAAGTAAAATGAACTCCACATTTTTTAATATGTAGCTACTATTTGTTACCGTACTCCTAATAACGTGTATTTTACTTTATTTGTTTTCCTAATACAAGTATTAATTAATTTAAATTTTACTTTATAATGAACCGAAATCTCGACCTTGATCAGGGTCCGCCATTGCCAACGGTTATCTGCAATAAGTACCAAAAATGCTCAGAAAGTATTATTATCAGCTTTAACAATTAAAGCAATAATAGAGATTACAAATTGAACACATTTTACATAACTTTTTTTTTTGATACTAACATAACTTATTATGTTTCAATTTAAAGTGTCAAATAACGTCACCAGACATTGTATCAAAGCTCATGTTTCCTTTCATACTGACGTGGATTTGTGTTTGATATCTATGAACATTGACACGTATTTTTCAGTTTGTAATATGAAAACTTGGCTTTATTTCAGTTTTTGTTGTTTATTATGAAGTGATTCTAAGGTATTTTCAAACCTGATTTTTCAATTTTTACTCCAATCGCTATTTTATCCTATAATTTGGAATAACTATAGTATTTTCTTTTCCAACCATCATTTAAAATTCACTTTATATTGAAAAATTACATTTATACTTCTAAAATTACAATAATAAAATTACATTATTTCAAAATCATTTTAGAAACATCATAATTATTGGTTGTTGGAAAAATGAAATCATTTTGTTTCTATCAAATCTCTTTCCGTTGATCTAATACATACAATGGCTTGGAGAATAGGTGACGGCACCAATGTCAATTTGTGGACAGACAATTGGCTTCCATCGGAAACCTCCCCATCGGTGCAATCCGGTGTTGTGAATGAATTTGAAGAGGCTACGGTGAGCTGTTTAATAGATCAAAGCACCAGAACATGGAACAGCGGTGTGATGCAGTTTCTTTTATCAAGTGCAGAGCAGCAATTAGTCAAAAAACATGCACTGGAGACTCGAGCAAAATGGTATTTTTTCGGTAAAATCATGTTATTAAGCTTTGCTAGATCAGTCTCAGATGAGTAATTTACCATCTAATTACTTGTCTCATGGAATTCAATGTGGAATATTAAGGTACCTCCAAGAGTACATTTTTTCCTATGGAAAGTGTCAGCAAACTCTTTACCCACGTTGAGCAGACTCCGATATCGACATGTCGATGTGGGCTACCTTAGTCTGTTATGTGGTGATAGCGTTCAAAACGATTTCCATGCTTTAGTTAGTTGTGCATTTGCTTATTCTATTTGGGATGAATTTGTTAGAAAATCTATTAGTAGCGGTATTGAATAAAATAAATAATATTATATTTCATTAAGAATAAGTACACATTACAATATGATTCTCAAAGATATAGAAATGTAACAATTATAATATAATAATACTCAAACCTTTTACCGAAGAAGAAGCTTATTGCTGAGGCCTGAAACTCAATTTCCTTAAGATAATTATTAATTCGCTACCGATGAATTTGTCTCACAGGATACAACCGCAATCGTAGGCGAACTCTAACCGTGTGAAGAGCAATTCACAAGAACCTAATACTAAATAGCATTCTTGTAAAAGGAATGAAAACTTTGAGAGATATGTTTAGTATGAAACAAAAAATAAGTCACAAAGTAAACAAGAACAAATACCAGCTGGATTTTTTTTTTCAAGAGTGAAAGAGTGAAGAAAAGTGTAAATAGAAGGCACACAAGAGTAGGGTATTTATAGGGTATATGGCATTAACATGGCTTAATGAGGTTTAAAAGACATTAACTTTTGTAACCACACCTTTATGGTCATTAATCATGGATGTTATGAGAAATACAATTGATTAAGGGATTAAACACCCATTAATCTAATAAAAAATCAGGTGAAAAAAAATATTAATGGAAATATTTTTTCAGTATCGAATCACCGATTTAGCGCGTCTAAATTTGACAGATATCCAAACTTTAAACTACAATTTCTCATTCATCGTTAATCCGTTTTGGGCATATAATATATCGTTGGAAAGCTCTCGAAGCATAGAATACAATGAAATATTTCATGTTATTCAAATTATAATTTTTTCATATTATAATTTAGCCTAAAGTAGATAATGCACACATTATCTAATATGCCATGTTTCCAACAGAATTTTTTTCCTGGAGGCTGGCCTATTAATATTTCTTCTATGGTCGATTGGTGGCCATGGCTTGCGAATAAGGATAGTGAAACAATTACAAAGGCTTCTTGTATTCTATGGGCGATCTGGGCTCGTAGAAATCATTTCGGTTGGAACGACAAGTTCCGAGTTGCCTCTCATGTGGTGCGTCATGGTCTCAATTTTATTTCGATGTGGAGGTCGACCAATAGGGCAATCACACCGGCATCAACTTCTTCTTTTGTGCAGCGTTGGCGTCGTCCTCCTAGGGGGTGGGTAAAGTGTAATATTGATGCGAGTTTGTGTGAGCTAGCGACCAATTTCCCGCCCGTGAGGACCGCGTCAGATGCGTAGTACGGGGGGCGAAAAAATAACGAGCGCTGTGAAGCGTGCTAAGGGAGAGTCCTTATTTTAGGCGTGATGAGAATAATGATAAAAATGATGTTGATATTGAATTTAAGTCCAATTCGCGTGTTAAGGGATACTAGACTTGAAATCCCGTATTTTAAAATAGAGTCGCCACCCGGTTAAGCTCCACCGGGAATTTGGGTACGATATTCCCACCGGGTAGTTAGACCATACCTTAAAATAGAGATTCCGAGTCCGGATGATATTGTTTACTTTTCAATTTTTAAATCAAACCATTTATATTTTAATAAAAGCTACTTTAGTTCTTATGCGATTTAAATCCGGTTATTGTTTAGAGTTTTCGGTTTATATGCCATACATCACACAAAAAGCGGTAAATAAACAAAGCAAGAAAATAAAATTATTACAAGGCTTTACGAATACCTATACATTTTTCTAATGCGAGAAAATAAATAAAGCGATAAATAAATAAACGGGAGAAATCGGGTTTTAACCGAGCTTACCAACTCGGACCTGACTCCGAACGAGGTAAAATATACACTACCAATAATAAACGATGCAATAATAAATAACGACAGTCAAACAAAGGAAAATAGCATATCTTTGGATTTTTTGGGACCAAAACACAATTTTTGGGTATTAGTTAATTATCTAACAACCGAAAATATGAAATAAATTAACTAAGCAACCTAAAAATAGATTTAATATTTGCAGAATATTTTTGGGATTTTCATTGATGATAAAAAGATTTATTAGGCATTTATTTAGCAAAAGGGTCATTTTTAGGCCATTAAAATGAATATTTAACCAATTTAATAATTAATAAAATAATTTCAGTAGATTAAAAAATTAATTTAATTAATTTCAGATTATTTGTGATTTTTGGAGATTTTTTTGGGTGAAAATCGGGGCTGAAAACGATTAGTATGACAAAACAAGGCCAAAAACACAAAATAAACAAACAGGGACCATTTGGACATTTTTTACCAGTAGGCCGACTCAGTGAGGTGGTAGGCCGACTCAGTGACATGGTAGGCTGACTCAGGGAGGTGGCATAGATGACACTCAGTCGGCCTTCTGCCCACTGAAGTGGTCTATCGGAAAAAAGTGTCTAAACAATCCATAATCGACATTTTTGTGCCTGAAAACCCAAGATTATTGACACTTCAAGTCGTTTCCTACACTATTACAGTAGATTTGGACTTAAATGCTACAATAACTTTGGTTTTTCAGTTTGTGAGAAAAGAACCAAGAAAATCCGGTGAAATAACGATTGGCCGCTTGAACGACACGTAGGCCGACTGAGCGACGTGGTAGGCCGACTCGCTGAGTCGGCCAGCCATGTCGCTCAGGCGGCCTGAAGTTCGCCGGAACAGTTAGCCAGAGTTTCGCCAGAAAATCACAAAAAAAGTCGAAAATAAGGGCCAAACGCCTTGAAAACCAACCAAAACACAGTAGAAGACAAGAAATAATTAAATGAAATAGATTGGAACTCAGAAAGTTACCTAAAGGCCGTGAATCCACCCTTAAGACTCAAATCGAACGTTTGGCAAGCTTTGTGATGGATTTGTGACCAAATCCCACTAAACAGTGACCAATTTAGCAAGGGATTTAGTGATTTGTAAGGAAAAAGTCCCTAAATCCTATTTAATTCAATTTTTACCTAAGATTTCTACTTGATTTTAATGATTTAACTAAAGAATCAAGTCTAATAAAGTTTAGGAAACTAGGATATTTTATTTCGACCACTTTTTTATCTAATGAGCCAAAAAGTCTTTTTAAATATGAATTTAATGGGTTTTTATAGACTCATTCAAGTACAAAATTTCACAATTAATCCCCCAAATGATAAGATTTGATGGAAGAATCACAAAACCTGACTTGATGAGCAAGAAAAACCTTAGAAAATGCAGAAAAAGGGATTCCCCGCGCCAAGGTCGCGTCGCTAACGCGGTAGGGCCTAGGCCGCGTCATCTGACGCGGCAAGCCGTAATAGATGATGGGCCTAGGCGCAGTCTGGGAGACCATGCCAGGCCGCGTGAGCCATGCAGCCCATGGCATGGACCATGCAGCCCCGCCATCGCCGGAGTGGAGGCACCAGTGGGGAAAAATAAGGGAAAACAGGGCCAAAGTAAAGGTTAAATCAGTTGCCTACGAGTGGTCTAGGAATGCATCATAAATGGACCTATCAGATGTAAGGATGAATTGGTTTTCTAAGGTTGGTCTGAGAACGTACAGTCAACGGACCTATCTGAGGAGAGGTTGAATCGATTATCTACGAGTGGTATGGGAGTGCACCATCAACGGACCTATCGGAGGTAGAGTTTGAACCGGTTGTCAATGGGTGGTCTGGGAATGCATCATTAATGGACCTATCAAGAAGGAGAGGCTGAATCGATTATCTACGGGTGGTCTAGGAACACACCATCAGCATACCTATCGGAGGAGAGGTTGAATCGGTTGTCTACGGGTGGTCTAGGAATGCATCATCAATGGACCTATCGAGGAGGAGAGGCTTGAGAAGTTAGTAGTTATCATAAATTGCATTTTTAATTGCTTAATTAATTTTGTGGAACAAAAATTTTTGCCCATTCAGTTAAGCAATAAAAATGGAATATTGAGAAAAACGAGTTTAGCGATGTCCGGGAAGTCCGGGAATTCCATCGTTAGGTTGACTTTGTGAAAGTTGTATTGGGATTCCCCTAGAGAACCGAAGTTGCATCACGCTGTCCCTAGAAGGTCAAAAGCTGTATGGAGGTAAGGATTCTCTGAATTTTGAATTCTGGATCTTCGGATCAATCGATCGTCCTTCAGAATCACCATACGGTGTTCCTGTCAAGGAAGTATTGAGACATTAGCAATTGATATGAGTTGCGTTTTAATTGCTTAATTGATTTTGTGGAACAAAAAAAATTTGCCCGTCCAATTAAGTAATTGAAATGGAAGAACGAAAGCTAAGATAGGATTTCTGGGAGTCCGAATAAGTTGTCGAGGTATCCATCGGGTCTAGCTGATATGCCCCTTGGAGAAATTCTGACTTCTGATTATAGGACCTATCGGGTTGGTTGTCCATGTAGGAATATCACATGGTGTACTTGTCAAGGTAATTGTGAAGCATTAGTAGATGATATAAGCTGTGTTTTTATTGCTTAATTGATTTTATGGAACAAAAATTTTTGCCCCTTCAATTAAGCAATAAAAATGAAAGAATGAAATATAAATTAAGATGAGATTTCTGGGAGTCCGGAGAAACCGCTGAGGCCGAGCGCCGAGCCTGGCTGATATGCCTCTTGATACATGTAATTTTTTGGAGGTCAAGCGGATAGCTTGAGGACGCTTTACTGTGCTTTATTTCCTGTAGAATTCAACATAGAAACACAGATATGACATTTATGATCATTATGCATGAATGTATGAATGCATGAGCTGCTTGGACTGATTATCCACCACATCTGAGCTACACAACTGCTGGGCTGCTCGATTTTGCTTAACCTAGTTGCTTGCCCGATTGACTTATCTGACCCGACCTCTTGCTAGGAGAGAGGATAAATGGAAAAGCGCTGCAGCATGAATAAGACGAGAAGGCCCCTAGCAGAGAATTAGGGATTTTGCACAGATTAGGTGGGGATGCCCCTGGTGGATAATTAGAGAAGCTACACAGAATAGGCTGGTGCGGCCAGATGTCATAGCTAAGATAGGACCTATGAATTTTTTGCTACTAGTACAATAGGTGATAGAAGCCTCCTCACGAGTGGTGAGCCGACTATAAATTGATTATTGGATCGAGCATATCAAAGACAAAGGGGGGCACGAAGCGAAGTTCAAGATTCTGGATGACGAACGACTGGACGCTATCACTACCAATGAATTCTACCAAGGGTGACTTTGAAAGATTGGGATGCTGTGGAATCAAGATGCTCGACAGTGGTCGAGATTTGAGTGGAAACGTGCAGAGGATGAATTTGAGCCCTTCGAATCCATTAGACCGAAGAATGTATTCAGAAACTCCAATGCTGGTGACGATAATGCAGATATTTTGTTGTGATCGATGGTAGCCATTTATCCTTATTTTAATTGTCTTAATTTTTGCATAGACCCAAACATTGTGTTAGGCCCATCAGACTTGTTTATTATGATTTTATATCCTAATTTTTTCCTAGACCGCCCTTTTCGGGTTTTTAATCTAGTGGACTTTCCCTGGCTTTTGCATAGACCTCGATTCTTTTCTGTCTATCAAGATTTTTGCCTTTTGTTATCTTTCTTTTGTTTTGAGGAATTGAGATGACTGCATGGAACCCCACGTTTGACTTACTTGCAACATTTTGCCTTTTGGGCCCAATATATTCATTCAACCACAAACATAAAGAATTCAGTAAAATGACATTTCAGTTAAATGAAGTAAGCTTGAGTACATACTGATGATCACCGTTTATATTGACCCAAACTCCGGTGTTAACTAGCCTATGAAGGTTTTCTAGCCAACACACTCTCGTAGCTCACTTTACCCTAACTTTTGCCTAGACGGCCCTTGTTGGGTTTTCAATCTAACGGGTTATTTGCACCTTAACTTTTGCCTAATTGGTTTGTTGAATACCGATCAACGGGATACACCCTAATTTTTTCCCGAGCAATAGAGGACCACTCGTCAGGTGTTTTGTTTCATCTATTTTTCTTATGTGCGGCTTTTTTGAATTTGATTCTTTTAGGTTGGATATGATAATGCTTCGACCAGTTTTTATTGATAGGGTTTTCAAACTCGTTACCATCCATAATCTCCATACCCCTAGGACTGATTATCTTTTTGATTACGCAAGGTCTTACCTAATCTGATTAGAACTTCCCCCTTGGATTAGCATTAGCAGGCTTTGCTTGCTTTGGAATTAGATCATCGGCCTTTGAAGGTACCTCTGATGCTTGACTTGGTTGTTGCTCGGCCTTGCTACACACTGTCGGTATACCTGAAGACTACTTAATCTGTTTGGACCGTGCTTTAGTCCATGGGGGTCTCTTTACTGCAACTCTTAAGGGCTTCATCTCGATTTTGGTTGGTAGCACGGTTTCCATTTTATAGGCAAATGAAAGAGGTGCTCGATTTAGGAGAATTCTGAGATTTTTTTAGCATCTTTGAAGGGTGAGTGATAGCTCATTGGCTAAATCATTGATCCTTGCGTAGTCTTGGAAATAAACTTTTTGATAGACCGATTTACGGTTTTGGTTGTCCCATTAGCTTGTGGTCTGCATGGTGAGGACCTACGGTGCTCAAACCTAAATTTCTTGATCAATCAGGGGTGCCCCTTAGGACCAAAGCCATATTAACTAAGATGATATGATAGGGTAGGCTATGCTGTGCAAAGACGTGCTTCTTGATGAATTTGGACATCCTCTTGGTGGTAATGTCAGCTAAAGACTCGACTTCCCTCTATATTGAGAAGCAACAATCATTTATTGATGAGGGTCGAATCTTGTCGATCACGTGTGTCCCCCTCCCCGAGGATGGCCAAGGAGGAGAGAAACATGCAAGGGTTGGGGAGTTGGAATGGATTGGGATATGGGTAAGAATAAATGGTTATCGGGGTGGGAATTTAGAGAATGGGTGGGCGAATAAAAGGTAGGCCTTTATTCTGTTGAAGATGATCTGGCAATTCTATTTCTCCATAATTGGCCGACGTGTTGGATATGATGTATGCCCTTAAGGCAATTAGGGCGATATATCTTAATTATGTAATAATACGAATAATTTATTTAATCAATAAAGACATTTGTTCTTTTGTTTATATCAATGTGTTTCTATATATATATATATATATATATATATATATATATATATATATATATATATATATATATATTATAGCTAGTTAAATATATATTCATTGATGTATGTAAAAGTCCTTGACATATTATAGCATGAAGTCAGAGAAATTATAGTTGGACAATATTTGGTGTAACCTGCTTCATGTGCAATTATGATTATGTCTAAACTATCCCTAGTCATAGTTTCATCAAGAAAGGATGTTGATGAAATAGAAAGAGTAGCATGTGGTCAACTTTCTTGGAAAGGGTCCAAGCAGTCAATCTCCTAAAGACTGAAGGTGGTGCCTTAAGTTTGACACATGGATATATCTGGGAGATATATTGGAGACCGCAGTAAGATAAATACTTGGTATATATATCAATGTGTTAGTGTTTATCTTCATGCAATAAGCCTTGCGAATGTCCTCATACTTAAGATGTTAGGTACCTTGTATGGTACTATTGCTATACTTTGGGTCATTACTATACACTAATTTATTTAAGGTGCTACGGGTGATTACGGGTATAGTGATGACAGCACGTTGGTAAGCTGAGTAGTCGGAAAGAATCCATCACTCCGGATATATTAAGGAGTTGTACCTGGCCACTTGTTGAAGTGATGATTGCCATAAACCTCTGGTCAGAGTACGTGTTTTATAGAAATGGTTTCTAGTCAAACACACTATGGTAAAAGGCAATATACTTCGGTAATAAGTAAATAACTGGGATAGTTTGGAGCAACCTCGCTATTAGTGGTTTAACACTTTAACCGAACCCAATAAACCAGATGGTACTAATATTAAAGAATAGAAGGAATTTATCGCACTGGATAACTATTGCATTAACCAGGATTAAGTCATAAGCATAAATGACGTTCCGAGTAATGGTGGATGTTAGACCATTGCTAGAGGCGTACTACAGCCGTTTAAGGTAATCAAGTTCTATTCACGGTCTAGAGCATCGAGCCAATGGTTCCATTAGAACAAGGGTTGGTTAAGCCTTAATAGCTCAATACTTCGGGATCCTATAAGGTCATACACATTGGACCTTCATTGGACTAAATAAAGAACTAATGGATTTATTCTATTACGAAAATATAACATAAATAATAATTGGATTATTATTTGATTGGTTAAAATTCATTAGATCAATTTTGGATAGACCAAGGAATTTATTTAGACCGGTAACTAATTAATTAGAGTCATAAATAAATTATAATTGATTAGATCAATTTTGGTTGGACCAAGAAATTTATTTTGACTGGTAACTATTTTATTAGAGTCAAAAATAAATATTTATTTGAAAGGATTTAAAAGGGATTTTGCATTGACAAGTTAAAATTGAAAAGTATGAAATATTTTGTACAAAATTCGTTTGCATGAAATACACCGAAAGGTGAGCAAATACTGAAGTATTCGCGGCAGCCCTTATTCATAGGCTGCACAAAGGCAGCCCATGAAAAGGGCTATATATATATATTAATGGGATGGGAGTAATTACTCCCATCCCACATCGCTTATAGGGGAGCAATTTTGCTCCCCCAAGCCTATATATAGGCTATTCCCTTTTCTTTCAAATTGTACCAAGCTCAAAGCATAAATCCTAAGCGAGATAATTAATCTCTCGGGTAATTGAGCAAGTTATTTTTGTGGAGCCTGAATTTATTCAGGCACTGCTAGTTTATATTTTTGGGTGAGGCTTCTAGAGTGGTCTAGCAACTACTCGAGGCTTCTTAGTTCTTCCTCCTGGGGAGGTTTTGATTGTTGGGGTTCGTGTGGATACTGATAGAGGCTATCCTACGATTGGAGGCTTGTGCAAGAAGGTTCTGCAAAAGCACGCTTCAACTGGTAAGTTCTTTTTCTTTCTCTTTTAATTATTAAGTCTTTTTCTTTAAGTGTTGTTTAGACTTAATAATTATGCTTAGGTTATTTTTGCATGGTTAGTTTATTTTATGCTTAGGTTATAACTTAGAGTTATAACATGCTTAGTATGAAATAATATGCTAGGATATAATTTGGAATTATGGTATGCCTAGTCCTTTAGCATGCTAACCTAGGTAGAGAATTATTTAATTAAGGCTTTATTTAATTTATATGCAACTAATAGGAGTTCCTGGGGACATGGACAAAATTTTGAATTTCTGCCATGCCTCTTATGCATGTTCAATTTGACTGGCAGTTCCCAACAGTGGTATCAGAGCCTGCCTATTTAGTGCATAATTAAGTTATAAGTAAACTAAATATTATTTTCTAAATGAAATGATTTGTTTATTTAATTATTTAGAACAATATATATATATATAAACTTGTGCCTTTCATTTCAAGGTTAGAAAATGGTTATAAATAATTTTGAATAAGCCTGCTCAACTTACTCAAATTATACAAGTGTCAATAATTTATTTAAATTACATGGGTTATAGAAGCTCCTAATTTACATGAATTGAAAGAACAAAATTTATTAGTTCAAGAGAATCCATTAGTCTTCAAGTTTGTGCCCGTATTTGTTCTGGCTAAGGATTGGACTTGGTGTCTACTCCTCATAGGGCACCTCTCCTACCTGGGAACCTATATTGGTGCAATTTGAATTGACCAATCGGGGGATTAATATGAACTAATTTATTTCTAGTATATAAGATAGTGCTTATATATGTTTCTATAACAGAGTAAAAAAATTAAATTTATTGAATAAAAGCTTAAAGGAAATGCAATATTAATATAACAAATAAAAGTGTTAATTATTTTGCATATAATCTAGTTGATGGAATAATTATAATAAAGAGCTGAACCCACCTAAGGTTAGACCTTATAAATTAATTCAAAAATTCCCTGAATTAATACAAGTTATTATAATTTTGTCCATCTGATAAAATCCAAGATTGGGTGAGACGTTTAACACCAATAAAATCCCAAAGTAAATATATTAAGGCAAGTTGTAGTCTTCCTTACTCAAATTTATAATACGGTCTCTTTGGGCTATCAAAGTGCTACGCAAAGCGTTCCTTCTAGTCCACATTGATTGGTTGTAAAGTTTGAGCTAGGGTCTGCCTTAACAGAGCTGGGGTAGTCCACTATAAAATTGGGGGCTAGGCCCAGATCTGAGACATATTCAAGGAGATGCTAATATAAGAGCACACGTCCCTTGGGATTAGGGAACTTGAATTAATTAGCAATTGCATGCGATGCAAATGGAATGGGATTCCAACTATGACTTACTGTTATGACTTGACTCATAAAATTGGGGGTTGTAATAGACTAGTTATAGATGCTACCTATTAGGAAATTTAGCTAGGCTAAAATTCACGAATTCAATAGAATGGGCTATTGTAAATTTCGAAGAAAATAGTAGGAAAATGTATTTAATTAAAAGTCCTCATATTAAATACATGTACTTAAACTAATATCTACACACTTTTCTTTTCTTATATCTTAGGTTGAAAATGGCTTCCAATTTTAATCTCGGTACGTTACTGGACACCAAATTGAATGGCTCAAACTTTTCTGATTGGTTTCGAGCAGTGAGAATAGTTCTCAGATCCGAGGGAATTGCCTATGTCCTAAGTGAAATTTTCCTTATAGAACCTGATGTTGATGATCATGTGGAACATGATGCCTGGTTGAAGTACAGGAAAAATCGTGAGACTGCTATGTGTATTATGTTGGGGTCCATGAATCCTGAGCTTCGAAAATAACATAAGAACATGCCCTTGGAGGATATGGTTCTCCATCTTAAAGAACTATTTTCAGAGAGAGAGAGGACAGAGAGGTATGAGACCTCCAAGCTCCTTTTCAGAACCAAGATGCAGGCTGGCACCTCTGCCTCTCAGCATGTACTGAAACTCTTGGGATACATTGAGAAGCTGAATCGATTGGGATTCGAGATGAATCATAACTTGATCATTGACCTTGTGTTGATGTCCTTGACAGATAGTTACTCAGGCTTCGTGACTAACTATTACATGAACAGGATTAATTCTACTATCCCTGAATTAATCAACATGCTGAAAATAGTAGAACCTCAGATAAAAAAGGATCAGAAACCTCTACTGTTGGTTGAAAAAGGCAAGGCTTCTAAAAAGAAGAAGTAGGCACTGGGTGCTAAGAAAAGAATCAGTAAGAAGAAGAATGAAAAGAAGGCATCTAAGTATGTCTGCTTCCAATGTGGGAAACCGAGACATTAGAAGAGGGATTGCAAAGCTCCTGCTTTTGAGCATTTGAAGAAGAAGCCTACAGAGGCATCTACTTTAGGTATATTTGTAATTGAAAACTTTGCTACTTTTTCGCGAGAATCCACATGGGTATTAGATACTGGTTGTGGTTCTCATATCTGTACTTCTGTGCAGGGACTAAGGAACTGTAGAAAACTTGCAAAAGGGGAGATGGACCTATGCGTGGTATATGGAGCCAGAGTTGCTGCATTAGCCGTAGGGAGCTTTAGTCTTATTTTTCCTAGTGGACTTGTTTTAGTTTTGAATAATTGTTACTACATTCCAAGTGTTACTAAGAATATTGTATCTGTTGCGTGTTTAGCAGTAGAGGGATTTGAAATTTTATTTTCAAATAATAATTATTAGATTCATTTGAATAATATTCTTTATGGTTGTGAAATGTTGAAAGGTGACTATATTCTTGATACTAAAATAGAAGTTTTTAATATAAACAATGTGAAGAAAGTTAAATTAGATAATGAGAATTCCTTCTACTTATGGCATTGCCGTTTAGGCCACATAAACAAATATCGCTTAACTAAGTTGCATAAGCGTAGAGACTTAGGCCCAATAGACTTAGAGTCTTATGGTGATTGTGAACCTTGTTTAAAAGGAAAAATGACAAAGTTACCCTTTCAAGGAAAGGGTGAGCGGGCCACAAGTACATTGGAACTTATACATACTGATGTATGTGGTCCAATGAGTGTTTAGGCACTAGGAGGATACTCCTACTTCATAACCTTTATTGATGATTACTCACGATATGGTTATTTGTACTTGATGAAGTACAAGTCTGAAAGTTTTGAAAAATTCAAACTATTCAGAGCTGAAGTAGAGAAACAGCTTGAGAAAAGTATTAAAACACTTCGATCGAATCGAGGTGGAGAATACTTAAGTTAGGAGTTTTAGGACTACCTAAAGGAAAATGGGATAGTTCCTTAATGGACCCCTCCTTGTACAGCCCAACACAATAGAGTGTCAAAAGGAGGAATTGGACTTTATTAGATATGGTCAGGTCCATGATGAGCCATGCAGTTCTTAGTAAATCCTTTTGGGGATATGCACTAGAGAGCACGGTTTATATCTTAAACAGAGTGCCCTCTAAATCAGTTGATTTTACACCTTATGAAAGATGGTGTAGCAAAAAGCCATCTCTAAGTCACTTAAGAGTATGGGGTTTTCTTGCTATGGTAAAGAGGATAGCGTCAGAAAAGCTAAATGCCAAGGCTGACAAATGTCTATTCATTAGATATCCAAAGGAAACAATTGGATATCTATTTTACCAACCTGAAGCACAAAAGGTATTTATGACTCGGAATGCTCACTTTTTAGAAAATGATCACTTACTTGCAAAAGTCAGTGGGAGCAATATTGAATTGGAAGTTCAAGAGAAAGAAACAGACAATCAACTAATTGACCCCGTTCTAGATACATAAGAGAGTGTGATCGAAGAACAACCTGTCGAAACACAATCATTGCGAAGATCAGGTCGTATTCATAAGGGTCCCGATAGATATGGGTTTATCATCACTAATGATAAGGAACTATATCTTATGGAGGATGATGAACCAAAGACATATGATGAGGCAATGAAGAGCTCAGATTCTGATAAATGGCAAAAGGCCATGAAATCAGAAATGGATTCCATGTACGAGAACCAAGTTTGGAATTTGGTTGATGTACTGCAAGAGGTTAGACCAATTGGGTGCAAATGGGTCTTCAAGAAGAAGATAGACATGGATGGTAATGTATTTACCTGTAAAGCAAGGTTGGTTGCGAAAGTTTATAGTCAACGGAAAGGTATTGACTATGATGAAACCTTCTCACCGCTAGTCATGCTTAAATCTATAAGGATACTCCTCACTATTGCTGCTCATTACGATTATAAGATCTGGCAGATGGATGTAAAAACAGCAATCCTGAATGTCCGGGATGTGTATATGACACAACCTGAGGGTTTTACTTCTCAGAATGGCTTAAAGGTATACAAGCTATAAAGATCCATTTATGGACTTAAGCAGGCATCCAGGAGTTGGAATATAAGGTTTGATCAGACAATTCGGGAACTGGATTTTAGCCTAAATATGAATGAGACTTATGTTTACAAGAAGGTTAGTGGGAGTGTAGTCGTTTTTCTAGTATTGTATGTTAATGACATTCTGTTAATAGGAAACGACATTTCTCTTCTTCAAAATGTTAAATAATGGTTATCAAGAAAGTTCTCCATGAAAGACCTTGGTGAAGCAACATTTATACTAGGTATAAAGATCTACAGGGATAGATCCAAGAGGCTGTTAGGTCTTTCTTAAAGTACATATTTAGACAAGGTGTTGAATAGGTTCAACCTTGAGCATTCTAAGAAAGGTTATCTCCCAATGACAAAGGGGATCAACCTATCTAAGGCTGAGTGTCCGAAGACATCTCAGGAGAGAATGCATATGAAGGATATAACCTATGCATCCGCGATAGGATCCATCATGTATGCTATGATATGTACTAGGCCGGATGTATCTCAAGCTTTGAGCTTTACGAGCAGATATCAATCAGATTAAGGTGAAAAGCACTGGATGGCCGTCAAGGCAATCCTTAAGTACTTGAGAAGGACTAAGGATGAGTTCTTGATTTATAGAGAAGGTGACCTCACTATCAAAGGTTACACTGACGCGAGTTTTCAATCTGACAAGGACGACTATAAGTCTCAGTCAGGTTTTGTGTATGTGTTAAATGAAGAGGCAGTATGCTGGAAGAGTTCCAAGCAAGAAACTAATGCTGATTCAACAACAGAATCTGAATACATTGCTGCATGCGAAGCAGTAAAAGAAGCTGTCTAGTTAAAGGGATTTATTGGTGATCTCGGTGTGGTGCCTGAGGCTGTTAATCCAATTACTTTTCATTATGATAACAATGGTGCCATAGCTCAGGCAAAGGAACCACGGTCTTATCAGAAAAACAGACATGTATCCAAAAAGTATCATATAATCAGGGAGATTATTGATGCTAAGATAATAAGATTAGAATACATACCCACTGATCAGAACCTCGTGAATGGTCTGACAAAGCCGATGACTCAAGTCAAACTTGACCAACATGTTAAAGCATATGGATTAAAACATATGGCTAATTGGCCTTAGTGCAAGTGGGAGTTTGTTGGATATGATGTATGCCCTTAAGGCAATTAGACGATATATCTTAATTATGTAATAGTACGAATAATTTATTTAATCAATAAAGGCATTTGTTCTTTTGTTTATATCAATGTGTTTATATATATATATATATATATTATAGCTGGTTAAATTTATATTCATTGATGTATGCAAACGTCCTTGACATATCATAGCATGAAGTTAGAGAAATTATAGTTGGACTATATTTGGTGGAACCTGCTTCATGTGCAATTATAATTATGTCTAAACTATCCCTAGTTATAGTTTCATCAAGAAAGGATATTGATGAAACGGAAAGACTAGCATGTGGTCAACTTTCTTGGAAAGGGTCCAAGCAGTCAATCTCCTAAAGACTGAAGGTGGTGCCTTAAGTTTGACACATGGATATATCTGGGAGATATATTGGAGACCGTAGTAAGATAAACACTTAGTATATATATCAATGTGTTAGTGTTTATCTTTGTGCAATAAGCTTTACGAATGTCCTCGTACTTGAGATGCTAGTTACCTTGTGTGGTACTATTGCTATACTTTGGGTCATTACTATACACTAATTTATTTAAGGTGCTACGGATGATTGCGAGTATAGTGATGAAAGCACATTGGTAAGCTGAGTAGTAGGAAAGAATCCATCACTCCAGATATATTAAGGAGTTGTACTTGACCACTTGTTGAAGTGATGATTGCCATAAAACTCTGGTCAGAGTATGTGTTTTATAGAGATGGTTTCTAGTCAAACACACTATGGTAAAAGGCAATATACTTTGGTAACAAGTAAATAACTGGGATAGCTTGGAGCAACCTCGCTATTAGTGGGTTAACACTTTAACCGAACCCAATAAACCAGATGATACTAATATTAAAGAATGGAAGGAATTTATCGCACTAGATAACTATTGCATTAACCGGGATTAAGTCATAAGCATAAATGACGTTCCGAGTAATGGGGGATTGTAGACCCTTGCTAGAGGCGTACTACAGTTGTTTAAGGTAATCGATTTCTATTCACGGTCTAGAGCATCGAGCCAATGGTTCCATTAGAACAAGGATTGGTTAAGCCTTAACAGCTCAATACTTCAGGATTCTATAAGGTCACATACATTGAACCTTCATCGGATTAAATAAAGAACTAGTAGATTTATTCTATTACGAAAATATAACATAAATAATAATTGGATTATTATTTGATTGGTTAAAATTGATTAGATCAATTTTGGATAGACCAAGGAATTTATTTAGACCGGTAACTAATTAATTAGAGTCATAAATAAATTATAATTGATTAGATCAATTTTGGTTGAACCAAGAAATTTATTTTGATTGGTAACTAATTTATTAGAGTAAAAAATAAATATTTATTTGAAAGGATTTAAAAGGAATTTTGCATTGGCAAGTTAAAACCGAAAAGTATAAATATTTTGTACAAAATTCGGTTGCATAAAATACACTAAAAGATGCGCGAACATTGCTAGGCAGTGTTCGCGGCAGCCCTTGTTCATGGGCTGCACAAAGGCAGCCCATGAAAAGGGCAGCCTTGCCATATGTACCGTGCATAGTATGCTGCATGTATATATATATATATATATATATATATATATATATATATATATATATATATATATATATATATATATATATATATATATATATATATATATTAATGGGATGAGAGTAATTACTCCCATCCCGCATCGCTTATAGGGGAGCAATTTTGCTCCTCCAAGCCTATATATAGGCTATTCCCTTTCCTTTCAAATTGTACCAAGCTCAAAGCATAAATCCTAAGTTCGATAATTAATCTCTCGGGTAATTGAGCAAGTTATTTTTGTGGAGCCTGAATTTATTCGGGCACCGCTAGTTTATATTTTTGGGTGAGGCTTCTAGAGTGGTCTAGCAACTACTCGAGGCTTCTTAGTTCTTCCTCCTGGGGAGGTTTTGGTTGGTGGGGTTCATGTGGTTACTGATAGAGGCTATCTACGATTGGAGGCTTGTGCAAGAAGGTTCTGCAAAAGCACGCTTTAACTGGTAAGTTATTTTTCTTCCTCTTTTAATTATTAAGTCTTTTTCTTTAAGTGTTTTTAGACTTAATAATTATGCTTAGGTTATTTTTGCATGGTTAGTTTATTTTATGCTTAGGTTATAACTTAGAGTTATAACATGCTTAGTATAAAATAAATATGCCAGGATATAATTTGGAATTATGGTATGTCTGGTCCTTTAGCATGCTAACCTAGGTAGAGAATTATTTAGTTAAGGCTTTATTTAATTTATGTGCAACTAATAGGAGTTCCTGGGGACATGGACAAAATTTTGAATTTCCACCATGCCTCGTATGCATGTTCAATTTGACTGTCAGTTCCCAACACGACGCTTCTTCGACAGCTTGGAAATCGGTTTGCACACAGATGTGAGGCCGGTGATGAACCGATTTTCATATTGGATCTATCCAAGGAAGAACTGAGCTTCTTTTTCTATTTTAGGTGTGAAGAGAGGATGCTCGGCAGTCTAACGATGAACCTAGGGTATGTCTAGGTGTGACCAGGTGAAAGCTTTATCATGATCTTTAAGCACTTGTTATCTCTCATTTTCTTTCAGAGGTTAGGTCATTAAGAAATGGTTACCATTTTAGATTATCATATGTACTTAAATTTATCTCAGTTAAAGAAATGTCATGAATACTGAACATGTTATGCTTGTGATAAAATGCATGCATGGTCCCATCGGGCGAAACATCAAACAGATAAGCAAAAAGAGAGTCTTTGATTGAATAAAAATGCCTTAAAGGTAGATTCGTTCACATCTGAATACTAGAAAAAGAAAATTACATAAATATATAGTCCTCCTCCACAGGCGGAGAGTCTTGAGTGGTAGAGCTGGTAGACTAAGCATCCTCGATAGCTTTCATTGGTGTCATCCATGACTAGATCTAGAACTTTCACTTCTTCGGCTGATAACTTGTCTCCTTCATTTGCTAGAGACCTCGTGAGATTCTTGTTAGATTTAGTAGTAGAATAGGCTCATATAGTAGTGTTCGCTGAACTAGAGTAGATCGAATCCAACATAAATTCTTCAGGTAGACCGAAATTGATCACCCCTACCTTATCGCTCGAGTTTAGTGATGGCTTCTCCTCAGCTTCGATTTTTCTAGCTAGTTGGGCCATTTTCCCTTCTCTCACTAAACGCCAAATGGCAATTCCTAGATGCCTGCATTGATCGGTTGTGTGCCCCTTCTTAACATGATAGCGATAAAAGTTTCCTCTCTCTTTGGGCATAGGAGAACGATATTCACGAAGAGAGCTAAGCATGCCTTTCTCTAGCGACTTGGTAAACATAACACTAAGAGGGAGTTTCCACGGAGATATAAATGCTTTCTGACCAGGTGTTTGAGCGGGTGTGGCTTGAAATGCAGAAACATTCTCCTGATCGTTGACTTGAACTACAACTAGCTTCTTCTCAATCGGAACTGGAGTAAATTTGAAAGATTGAGAATTGTTGTTTTTCTTAAACCAGGGTTTGCCACTCGGCTTGTTTGCCTTCTCTTTCTCCTCCTAAGGCTCAATTTTCTCAGCTTTTTTAAAAACCTTCTAATAAGATTTGAAAGAGTCGGTTTCCATTTCTTTCCAGAGGAGAGGGAGAGCCCCGTCAAGCAACTTTGGGATCATTTCTTTCAGGCTGAGCTTTTGCTTTAAGAGAACCTGAGTAGCCATCCATCTGTTGAAATATGACTTGAAGGATTCACCTTCCTTTTGCTTGACTACCTCAAGATGTTGAATGATGGTCTCTATTGTGGAATTAAATCCATATTGGGCAATCAATGCTTCCGATAGGAGTTTCCAATCTAGGATTGTGGACTCTGGGAGAGTGTTGTACCACTCTAAAGCAGGTCCTGAAAGGGTACACGGGAATAACTTAGCCAGGACTTTGTACCCAATCGTTTGGACATACATAATCGGCTCATACATCGCTATGTGGGACTTGGGAGGTCCCTCACCTGATAAGCTTCCATTCAGGGCATTGAGAAATTCTTGGGCACCCAATCATCATCTCTCACTTCTTTCTTATCATCGCCTGAACTCAAAAATTATCTGAAGAAAGCCACCATTTCAGGTGTCATACCCGGAGGCTCGTGACCTAGTCGTATGGTGTCACGCCCGAAGGCTAGGTGACCTAGTTGTTGAGCATTGAAGATGATCCAAACTGAAATGGTAGAGGAGCCGAGATCTTGATCTAGGGTTGACCAAAAGGATTCTGGGGGTAAGTAGCTCCGTGTGAGGTAACCACAAAATTGGGGGGAGATGGGGGCAAATGATGTTGGCGGCATCGAGGAGATGATGAAACCATTGGAGGGAATGACCATTTATGAGGTAAAACCCGCTAAGAAAGCTGAGAATATAGGAGCTTGGCTAATGGGCCTTGAAGGTACAAGGGGATGAAAACCAAAAGTTGGTGGAAAAAATGACAAAGGTGGCTGAGAGGAACTCTAACCAAACTGAAATTGGCTCTGCTGGATAGGATGAATAGGGGGAAGCGGCGGGGCCGAAAACTAATTCTGAACTAGCAAAGACTGACTAGCCATATTCTGAATTATCTCTCCCTAAGCTTAACTTATAGGCCCCGTTGGCCTCTGAGTCTCTCTTTCCTCCCTAAGAGCTGATCTAACTTGCTCTTGAATAGTGGCCCAAAACATATCCGATTGCAGGAATATAGCTATAGTATTAGCCAACTAAGAACCCAACTGGGATTGCCCTTGATCAGATAGAGGCAAAGAAATGGGAGGAGACATCCCGGATGGGACCCCACTAACCAGAGGAATACCAGACATGGTTGAAAGAGCAGATTCAGACATTAAACTCACTAGCCGGTGAATCTAGCGGCGATCTATATACAACCAAAGAGGACTGTAGTGATGAGGACGTCTCGACCTAACTAGCCAAATCGAAAGATGATCAGCCCAAATCGAACCATGAATGAGATGGATGATTACATAAATATTTGAGTGATGAATGCTAAATATAGGGGGGTGGTTTAGAGAGGTAGAGAGTAGAAGAGCTATGATATAAAGCTTAACCCCAAAATACGTGAGATGTACGAATTCCTTGTTATGCCTAGCAAACTAGGTACGGGTCATCGGAACTTGAACAATCTCAGGCATTTTGTTAAATTCCCCCTTCAAGCGAGGGCAGAGTAGAGGTAAGCGAAAATCGAAAATAAAGGTCGGCCACAGGCAGCCTATGCATAAAGTGCATATGCATGAGCACAATACAAGTAGCACACGAAAGCAAATAAACCTCTTCCAACCTTTTAAATCTCGCACAACGCCAATTTATAGTCTAGGGTTAACTCTGGCCCTAGTGAATGGCAAGAGAGTATGTGACCTAAATCTAGATTGTGTTGGTGAGCCTAAGGGGAAGTTGCTATGGCTAATTTTATCACGGTTCATAGTCTCAAACTGCTGGTGTCGTGAATGACACTGTAGAAGGGTCTCGTTTACCTTAATTCCATGTAACTCAACCACTCCTCAAATGAGTGCAACCGCGGGAATTGCACGTTGGTTGAAACGAGTGTTCCACCCATAAATATCCCAATTCTTTGAGGGCATGAGGTATACAAGTGAGCTTCATGGGGTGATAAAAATGGCACCTTAAAACCTAGTATCTAACTAAGCGGTGGATAAAGAAGGCATAAGAAATAAAGCGTTGATTTAAAAATGATTTAGGCACATCATCAAAATCCTCTAACCAAAGTTTGAAAATGAAAGCGATTTTCAAGTTTTAAGTTAAAAGGAAATCCCTAGTGGAGTCGCCACTGTGAGCTAGCGACCAATTTCCCGCCCGCGAGGACTGCGTGAGATGTGTAACACGGGGGGCGGAAAAACAACGAGCGCTATGAAGCGTGCTAAGGGAGAATCCTTATTTTAGGCGTGATGAAAATAATGATAAAAATGACGTTGATGTGGAATTTAAGTCCAATTCGGGTGTTAAGGGATACGAGACTTGAAATCCCGTATTTTAAGATAGAGTCGCCACCCGGTTAAGCTCCATCGGGAATTGGTTATGAGATTTCCACTGGGTGGTTAGACCGTACCTTAAAATAGAGATTCCGTGTCCGGATGATGTTGCTTACTTTTCAATTTTTAAATCAAACCATTTATATTTTAATAAACGCTACTTTAGTTCTTATGCGATTTAAATCTAGTTATTGTTTAGAGTTTTCGGTTTATATGCCATACATCACACGAAAAGAGGTAAATAAATAAAGTAAGAAAATAAAATTATTACAAGGCTTTACGAATACCTATACATTTTTCTAATGCGAGAAATAAATAAAGCGATAAATAAATAAATAGGCCGAAATCGGGTTTTAACCGAGCTTACAAACTCGGACCATCCAAACGAGGCAAAATATACACTACCAATCAGAAACGATGCAATAATAAATAACGACAGTGTATATAATCAAAGAAAGGAAAATAACATATTTTTAGATTTTTCGGGACCAAAATACAATTTTTGGGTATAAGTTAATTATCTAACAACCTAAAAATATGAAATCATTTAACTAAACAACCTAAAAACAGATTTAATATTTACAGAATATTTTTGGGATTTTCATTTATGATAAAAAGATTTATTAGATATTTATTTAGCAAAAGGGTCATTTTTAGGCCATTAAAATGAACATTTAACCAATTTAATAATTAATAAAATAATTCCAGAAGATTAAAAATTAATTTAATTAATTTCAGATTATTTGTGATTTTTGGAGATTTTTTCGGGTGAAAATCGGGACTGAAAACTCATTAAAACGATAAAACAGGGCCAAAAATACAAAATAAACAAATAGGGACCATTTGGACATTTTTTACCAGTAGACTGACTCGGTGAGGTGGTAGGTCGACTCAGTGACATGGTAGGTCGACTCAGCGAGGTGGCCTAGATGACACTCAGTCGGCCTTCTGCCCACTGAATTACAGCAACACCATACCTAGCAACACTGGTGAACTGTATGGTGTTGGTGCTATATGGGCTACCACTTGTGCACCCAAAGAGCTTATTGGTTGTGACCATTAATGGAACAGGAAGAACAATTGAGCTAATATATGTGATACTGTTCATAATATTTACAGACAAGAAGAACAGGCTTAAAGTGGTTTTAGCATTTGTTGGTGGCCTTGTTTTCATGGCAATGGTTACACTGCTTGTCCTAACTCTAGCCCATACCACCCAAAAGAGGTCTCTTATTGTGGGATTTATGGGCAGCCGCTTCAACATCATGATGTATGCAGCTCCATTATCCGTCATGGTTAGTCATCTTAACTCAATCGCCTGTTAAATTTAAACCGTTGAAAGTGTCTAAATAAGCCAGAATCGATATTTTTGTGCCTGAAAACCCAAGATTATTGACACTTCAAGTCTTTTCCTATACTATTATAGTAGATTTGGACTTAAAATGCTACAATAACTTTGATTTTTCAGTTTGGGGGAAAAGAACCCCGAAAATCCAGTAAAATAATGATTGGCCGCTTGAATGACACGTAGGCCGACTGAGCGACGTGGTAGGCCGATTCGCTGAGTCGGCCAGCCATGTCACTTAGGCGGCCTGATGTTCACTGGAACGGTCAGCCGAAGTTTTGCCGAAAAATCATAAAAAAGTCAAAAATAACGGCTTAACGCCCAAAAAACCAGCCAAAAACATAGCAGAAGACAAGAGATAATTAAATGAAATAGATTGGAACTCAGACCGTGAATCCACCCTCAAGACTCGAACCGGACGTTTGGCAAGCTTTGTGACGGATTTGTGACAGAATCCGACGAAATAGTGACCAATTTAGGAAGAGATTAAGTGAAAAGTCCCTAAATCCTATTTAAATCAATTTTTTACCTAAGATTTCTACTTGATTTTAATGATTTAACTAAAGAACCGAGTCTAATAAAGTTTAGGAAACTAGGATATTTTATTTCGACCACTTTATAAAACTTGTTCTTCCTAAAGAATACTAAGAAGTTCTAATATATGAGTTTTTTTTATCCAAGGAGCCAAAAAGGATCTGAATTTAATGGGTTTCTATAGACTCCTTCAAGTACAAAATTTACACCAAACGAATGCATTATGTATATGGACTTCATGGGAATCCCTCCAGTTTTAATTGGTGAGAAACTGATTAGACAATTGGTTGCTTCTTTTGACCGAATTATCTCTCTGGGTTTTAATTTCAACAGACCAGATTGTCTGGATGTAGTCTCTTGTCTTGTCTCAGTTCTCATCGGAAATACAAACCGAACGTTCAAACTTCTTGTCGGTTCAATGGAGGCCTTGGTCCATACTAATATGAGACAAGGAGTGGGGTGTGAACATTGCAGTGATTATGATTTGGATGTTCAATGTGATTCAAGTGAAATTTATAGTGACCCAAGTACTTCTAATGAATTTTTCCAAGCAGATATACAACCAAGGAACTCGGAAAATCTTGAAGTCATTTCGCTCAAAAACAATTCTGAAGTTCATGACAGTTTTATTCTGGAAACTAATGAGCCTATCATAGAACTTGCTCCTGTACGCCATTTCGGATCATTATAGGCTGTTATAACGCATCCATCTATTGATTCAGTTTCTTCAGGACAGGACATCTCGAACATGAATCGTATTATCATTTTATCTCAATCACAGCCTTCACCGAATATGGAGAAGAAACTTACTATAGATATGGGGAACAAGCTTGGTTTATTCAAACCACGCCATGAAGCAATTATTATGGCCGCGATGGATAATCTGGTTGAATGACGTGGTTAGTTTTCGTCAAGGTATTTTATCATTACTTAAGTAGTTAGCTTTTTTATGTCGGAACTGTCGAGGGGGCATTAATGGGGGTCCAAAGCAGCAATTCATGTCATCATGTGTTTGAAAGCATAATTTGAAATTTTTTTTATCTTACTAGAGACGAAACTTGAAGGGTGATATTATGGTTCGTCGCTATTGGGGATATAATGATTTCGCATATCACTACATCCCTTCTATTGGACTTTCAGGGATTTTGTTTTCCTGGAATTTGGCTCGTCTTCAGGGTTTGGTGATTCATTCAACTTCTAGATAGGCAATGCTCAAATTTTCTATGCACCAACTTGATTTTCATGTATTGAGCCTATATGCACCAATTCATCATACGGACAGAAACGTGCTGTGGAGGGAAATTTTACCTTTCATTTGTTATTTGCAAAAGGTATTAATATATGGCGATTTTAATGAGGTTTTACAAGCATCAGAATAAGCTGGGGGCAGACCCGCCTCCTCCATTACTGCTTTTCAAGATTTTGTCTTGGAAGGTGAACTTCAGGACCTTCGTCTTCAGGGCCGTGACTACACTTGGCACAACAGGTTCTCCTATTCTCGTATTGACAGGGTCCTCGCTTTGAGTGGTATTTTAGACATCTGGCAGACTATGTCTATATCAACGGTAGACACCACTTTATCTGACCATCTACCTATTTTGTTCCGGTCCTATATTACCCCTAACTTGGGATCGAGGCCTTTTAGAGCGCTAAACTTATGGTGGGATAATGCTGAATTTTTACCATTTATTTGGAGCTCTTGGCATTCTATTTGTATCGCTTACACAAATAGGGATATTTCTTTCAAGCTGTCTATATTGGGTTCGGCAATTTGACCATGGCATTTGGCAAATTTCGAGGATTTAAATCGTAAAATTACAGAATTGGAAAACAAAATTTTGGCACTAACTTCCAGCAATGTTCCGCGACCCCTTATCTTTGCGTAGCATACAAAACTTCCCAATCATCGTTCCCTACTTCTTCAATGGAGAGAAAGTATGGAAAAGCTATGGCATCAACAATCACTGGTTAATTAGACTCTTTTAGGAGATAACAATACTGCCTTTTTTCACCGCTTGGCATCCGCTGGATTTCACAATAATCTAATTTCCCAGTTAGATATTAAGGGAGAGATTATCACCTATTCACAAGTTATATATGATCATATCCGATCCTTTTTTGAACGGCCCTTACAACAAATCGGGAGGTTCCTTTCTCACTTCGGAAACTTCATTTCAGGACGATTAATGCTTAACAAAATGCTAACCTAATAGCCCCATTCACATATGATGAGATTTGGAACTATATTTGTCAGTGTGGAGAGAACAAAGCTACAGGACTTGTTGGTTTTAATTTTTTCTTTTATAAACGATTCTGAGAAGATCTGAAGTCTGAATTGATGGGTGTTTTTGATCATTTTCATGATACATCTCAGCTGCCCGACTCTATAAAACCGTCATTTACGGTGCTAGTGCCAAAAATTCCAGGTTCCTGCTCTTTGAATAATTTCAGAAAAATTTCTCTCATTCATGGAGTTTACAAAATTATCGCAAAACTGCTATCTATTCGATTACAAGCTATTCTCCCTTCTTTAATCTCGAATAATCAGTTTGCATTTGTTAAAGGAAGAAGTATTCACGAATGCTCATTTTTGGCAGCTGAGGTAATACAAGACTTGCACGTTAGACGGAAATCCTGTCTGATCTTGAAATTGGATTTTCACAAGGCTTTCGATAGTATTTTATGGACATACATAGATGCGGTTCTTACTAGAATGGGTTTCAATCAAAATTGGATTTCTTGGTTGTCGAACTGCAGGAAAAACTCCACAACATCTGTTTTGATTAATGGAACACCAGGTGCACCAATAAAAATTAAGAGTGGAGTAAAGCAGGTAGACCCTCTTTCACCGTTTATTTTTGTGCTTGCTGTGGAGGGCTTAAAACAACTTATGCACTATAGTATCAGGGAAGGCGTATTACCTGGCTTTCGACTTGAGGAGTCCCTTCATGACATTTCGGTATTACAATTCACAGATAATACCATTTGTTTTTTTACCGGTAGAGGGAATCTATTATCCCTAGCTTCATTCGCATCTTGATGTGTTTTGAGCTAATTTTTGGCCTTCGTATAAACTTCTAAAAGAGTGCGTTAATGGGCATTCATGTTCCCGAAAATTCTCTTACATCATATGCGACCCGATTTTGCTGTAGGTTGGAAAAATTTCCTATTAAATATTTGGGTGTGCATCTTTGTATAAATCAGCCCACTACCACGACTTGGGACCCGTTGATTGCAAAGTTCAAGAATCGATTGGCCAACTGGAAGGGCAGTTGTTTATCTTACACTGGAAGAACTATTCTCATTAAAGTGGTACTCTCTTCTCTTCCAATTTATTTATTGTTCTTTTTAGAATTCACACCTCAATGATTATCATTCTAAATCGATTGATGTGTAATTTTCTATGCGAGGTGACTCAAACACAAATGGCATATGCAAAGTAAGCTGGGACACTATCTATTTGACGCAACATCTGGGAGGATTATCCATCCGGGACCTTAGGCTAGCTAACACTAGCTTACTTTTTAAGTGGATTTGGAAAATGAGAGTTACAGATATGGATTCCCTTTGGTCACAGATATGGGATGCGTTCTTGGCATGATTTGGTCATTCAAGATTCTAAAGCTTTGTCACCGTTGTGGCGCGGGATTATAAAACCAATGGGACCTGGGATTTTTTCAACACTCATGTGCGAGTTAAAGTTGGTTATGGGCGAATGGGCTCGTTTTGGCATGACAAATGGACCACCAATTCCCCTCTTAAGTCCATCTTCCCGGATTTATTTGTTATCTGTAATAGAAAATTCTTTACTATCGCTGAGGGGTGTTGTTTTCACTTTGCTACCCAGCCCCAAACTTGGCCCTTTTGGAAAAGGAGTTTGCGTATTACGGGGCAGCAGCGTTGTATGGATATGAAGGCGTGGATTGGGTCATCTTGCCCAACTCTTTTTCTTGCTTCGGAATCCTCGAGTCAACCTATCTTTGGGTCTAATGATGACCAATTTATTTAGGATATTGGAGTTAAAAAGGAGTTCTCGGCTGCTTCCTTCTTTCAAGGTCACTATCAACAATCGCATTGGACTCCACCTTCGAAGGATTTCAATCTCATTTGGGATGCAATTTTGTACGCAAAATCAAATTCTTTGGTTGGCTTGTATTTCATTAAAGGCTACCGACGCGTGAATTTTTATGGAATCGCGGCTGTAACTCAATCACAAATGACATATGCCCCTTTTGTGCTAGCTCGGAATCCTGAAACCATTGTCTCTTCTTATGCCAGGCTTGTTTTAGAATATGGAGGGATGCATTCCAATGGTTGGGAATTTCATTGGTTATGCCACATTCGGGTTATATTTTTTTACAACTATGGTGTTCTTTCTTCAGAAGGGGCATTTATCGAGAGTTTGGGACTTCGTTGTAGTGTATTATATCGTGGAATCTATGGAGAAGGCAAAACAAGCAAATATTCGAGGGTGTGACCGGGAATGGGGACATACTTGTGGGTAGCATAAACTTGTGCTGGTTCCTTTTTAATTCTCATAAGCGATTTGTTTGTATCTCGGTTTAGGATTTATTTACGAATCCGAGCTTTCTCATTTTGTAACTTCGTTGTAATTACTTTTGGTTCTTGATTCGAGAACCATTTATTTATAAAAGAGGGGTGAGTGTTTTGTAGGTAAGCGGGGAAACCAACCTAGTTGGGGACTCCGCCCCGAAATTTTCACCTGCTCTAAACTATTAGCTGTTGGGGGGACACAATGTCCCTCCGAGGGTTTTTAAAAAAAAACATATGAATCCTCTTTTCACCGGACATAAAAATTGGTGATGTGGTGTGGTGTTAATCAACTTTTCTTGCCACTCCATGCATAAAAAGTAAGAACAAGTAAGCAAGCAAAATGGACATTCTTGATCTATGACACCTTCACTCTACTCAATGAAATAATACACTTTTCTACCATAGTTGTTAAAGGCGCACCATATGCAGGGCACAGGGTCCTAGGCCTTACCATACCTCAGGTGAGGTAGCGTACCTCGAGCGCATACTTTGTGTGTCTAGACGCGCGCGCCTTTTGGTGCGCACTTTAGAGATACTTTTATTTTTTAAGATTTGAACAAACTTAAATATGTATTTTCTATCTATTTTTAAGAGTATTAAACAATAATTGAAAGCTACATATTCCTAATTCAGAAGGCTAAGAAAGAAAAGTAATAGAATTGATTAAACAAAATTCTATTTTATTTATTTGTGTAAATATTAATATTCACTTGAAATTTGAGCGGGATTTTATCCCGCCCACAATATTGTATTTCTACTAATTTGTGTAACAATTTGACCACGTACTTCTAGACTTGAGTAAGATTTTACCCGGATCAATTAGTTCAAGTTAACAATTAATAATATTAATAATAACTAGTATGAATGATTGATAAAAATTAATAGATGGCAATAAAAAAAGAATAAAAAATTTTATATTCAGATTTATAAGACTATTTACTGTCAAAAAATTACTAATTATTATAACAAATTCATTATGAATTACAGTGATTAATAATAATAATAATATATTCAATTTGCAAAATAATATCTAAAATAATAATAATAAATATCAATAATTATATAATTGAATGACTTTTTATAAATTGAGAATTGAAGATGCTGTGTATTGAACTCGGGACATTCCATCTCTACTTTGAAATGTGTTCGAATTGAGATACATTTAATTGATAATAATAAAATAAATAATTCTAATAATACTTAATATTGATTAATTATAAGTAGCAATAATTATAAGTATTATAATATCTTTTATATAACCTTTCATATAAATTATAAAAGAAAAATAATCCAAAGCTTTTGGATATTTAGGAAATTTGAAATTTAAAAATGGTATAAACAATTATCCATAGAAATTAAAAATAAAATAAAACTTGAAAACAAAAAGTAGATCTTACAATTTCTCTTAACATAGACAAACAAAGAACTGGATGAGGTTAAGCCACTTTTTTTTTCTGTGTGTATTTCACAAGCGCTTTTGGCAACGTGTTTTATAAAAATGTTGCATGATAAAGAGCTAGCATGCACTTTGGTATCTATTGCAACTATTGTAAAAAGGTGCTGCTATAAATCAGTTTTTATCATCAAAATCGCTATACTTAAAGAGCACACTTTGGTTTTTCGTTGCAATAGACCATATATGGTGTAGTGATTTCAATCACAACCATTCATATAATTTTAATAGTTCAGATTTAGTGCAGTTAAATCTCGACCAGTAAAATTCAATGTATTGTTGAGATTAAATGAAATATATAATTTTAGAGAGTTTGAACTTTAAAGAATTCAAATCCCTACAAACAAGCGTTCTACAATTATTGCTTTGTAATATCCTCATCTCGCCAATTAGATGTATCAAATGCTCTTTCTCCATGGTTACATTTGAGGAGTGTATTTAATCTTTATGCAACAACTGGGTGGCTTTGTGGATCAATCCAAACCAAAATATATATGGAATAGAATTACAATAATTGTGCTCAAAGTCAAAGTTAACGCTAAGCATAAAACCAATCAGAAATATCAAAATGTTTTTTTTGAGATGAAAAATAATTGAACCGTCAAATGAAAAAAAATCAAAAAATTGTTATTAGCAATTGAAGTATTAGAGACAAGTATTCTTTCAAGCCAATTATAACTATCTAGAGTAGAACATTGTCTTTTTTAGGAAACATAAAACTTCAAGCAATAGTGTCCTTTCAATTTTGATAGAAAAAGAAAAGATATGCCAAATAATAATAGTAATACATAGTTCTTAGAAATGAAATGTCAAAGCTATGGAAGAGCTTCAAAGAAGTTAGCGAATTGGTCTCTTACTTTTACCCTGCATACAAAATGTGTAGTTTGAATCATATAATATATTTTAAATTTGAATGAGTTAATGATGAAGAGACAAAAAGAAGAGAGGAAAAATATTACGGGAAAATAAATTTCCAACCCCCATCTTAGCGTATTTTATCAACTATCCCATTTAATTTTAATTTGTACCAACTAGCCTCTTTAATTTGATAAAAGTTTACCCAAAAGCCCCTTAATTTAGCAATAGTGCATCTGTAAGCCCCTTAAACGCAGTTAAATCTCTCACTTCGAAAAACGTACTACACTGGCATAAATTTTTTTTAACAAGTCCATAATATAATTTCAATCAACTCCAAAAACCTTTTAATCATTTATAAAATCCATTAAATCTCAAGAAAATCCATAAAATCTCAAACAAATGCTATATTTTTTTTTTCTAAATTCTTCAATTTATATCACCATGACATGTACATTAATCAAATTCATACAATTTCAAATAGATTCTACCTATTTCTTTGAATTCTACCCAAACTAATAATTTCAAACAAATTTTATATAATTTCTTTATATTCTCTCATATCGATAAAATTTTAGTTGATAATGGTTGTTAATGGAGTTTGTGACGGAAATCGTAAAGGAACAAATTTGAATACATACCTTTTATGTGCCCGAGATCGAAGAATGACACAATGACACTGTTCGTATGTAAAGTCGAGATTGTATTACGGTATATCGTATAACAATCGAGTTTCCACGACTTCTGCTGCATTAGAAGATCGATAACGATCGATTTTGTGGGATTTCTCCATTGTAGGAAGAATCCCGAGAGAGATAGAGAGAAAAATGATTTTCATCAATCTATTTCCTACCATATAACACACATATATTGAGGTAGTAAATATAAAAGTCCCCTTTTGGTGCTTGTGGAGAAACTATTTGCACTTAAGCCCCTAAACATATTCTCCAATAAAATTCAACTACTCAAATTGAATTGGATTCTTTGACCCCGTTGACCTGCTCATGGGCGAATCAATTAATTCCAGCAGTTTGCAATTGAGAAATTTGGAGTCTGGAGAGGTAGAACTAAAGAATACTAAGAAGTTCTAATATATGAGTTTTTTTTATCCAAGGAGCCAAAAAGGATCTGAATTTAATGGGTTTCTATAGACTCCTTCAAGTACAAAATTTACACCAAACGAATGCATTATGTATATGGACTTCATGGGAATCCCTCCAGTTTTAATTGGTGAGAAACTGATTAGACAATTGGTTGCTTCTTTTGACCGAATTATCTCTCTGGGTTTTAATTTCAACAGACCAGATTGTCTGGATGTAGTCTCTTGTCTTGTCTCAGTTCTCATCGGAAATACAAACCGAACGTTCAAACTTCTTGTCGGTTCAATGGAGGCCTTGGTCCATACTAATATGAGACAAGGAGTGGGGTGTGAACATTGCAGTGATTATGATTTGGATGTTCAATGTGATTCAAGTGAAATTTATAGTGACCCAAGTACTTCTAATGAATTTTTCCAAGCAGATATACAACCAAGGAACTCGGAAAATCTTGAAGTCATTTCGCTCAAAAACAATTCTGAAGTTCATGACAGTTTTATTCTGGAAACTAATGAGCCTATCATAGAACTTGCTCCTGTACGCCATTTCGGATCATTATAGGCTGTTATAACGCATCCATCTATTGATTCAGTTTCTTCAGGACAGGACATCTCGAACATGAATCGTATTATCATTTTATCTCAATCACAGCCTTCACCGAATATGGAGAAGAAACTTACTATAGATATGGGGAACAAGCTTGGTTTATTCAAACCACGCCATGAAGCAATTATTATGGCCGCGATGGATAATCTGGTTGAATGACGTGGTTAGTTTTCGTCAAGGTATTTTATCATTACTTAAGTAGTTAGCTTTTTTATGTCGGAACTGTCGAGGGGGCATTAATGGGGGTCCAAAGCAGCAATTCATGTCATCATGTGTTTGAAAGCATAATTTGAAATTTTTTTTATCTTACTAGAGACGAAACTTGAAGGGTGATATTATGGTTCGTCGCTATTGGGGATATAATGATTTCGCATATCACTACATCCCTTCTATTGGACTTTCAGGGATTTTGTTTTCCTGGAATTTGGCTCGTCTTCAGGGTTTGGTGATTCATTCAACTTCTAGATAGGCAATGCTCAAATTTTCTATGCACCAACTTGATTTTCATGTATTGAGCCTATATGCACCAATTCATCATACGGACAGAAACGTGCTGTGGAGGGAAATTTTACCTTTCATTTGTTATTTGCAAAAGGTATTAATATATGGCGATTTTAATGAGGTTTTACAAGCATCAGAATAAGCTGGGGGCAGACCCGCCTCCTCCATTACTGCTTTTCAAGATTTTGTCTTGGAAGGTGAACTTCAGGACCTTCGTCTTCAGGGCCGTGACTACACTTGGCACAACAGGTTCTCCTATTCTCGTATTGACAGGGTCCTCGCTTTGAGTGGTATTTTAGACATCTGGCAGACTATGTCTATATCAACGGTAGACACCACTTTATCTGACCATCTACCTATTTTGTTCCGGTCCTATATTACCCCTAACTTGGGATCGAGGCCTTTTAGAGCGCTAAACTTATGGTGGGATAATGCTGAATTTTTACCATTTATTTGGAGCTCTTGGCATTCTATTTGTATCGCTTACACAAATAGGGATATTTCTTTCAAGCTGTCTATATTGGGTTCGGCAATTTGACCATGGCATTTGGCAAATTTCGAGGATTTAAATCGTAAAATTACAGAATTGGAAAACAAAATTTTGGCACTAACTTCCAGCAATGTTCCGCGACCCCTTATCTTTGCGTAGCATACAAAACTTCCCAATCATCGTTCCCTACTTCTTCAATGGAGAGAAAGTATGGAAAAGCTATGGCATCAACAATCACTGGTTAATTAGACTCTTTTAGGAGATAACAATACTGCCTTTTTTCACCGCTTGGCATCCGCTGGATTTCACAATAATCTAATTTCCCAGTTAGATATTAAGGGAGAGATTATCACCTATTCACAAGTTATATATGATCATATCCGATCCTTTTTTGAACGGCCCTTACAACAAATCGGGAGGTTCCTTTCTCACTTCGGAAACTTCATTTCAGGACGATTAATGCTTAACAAAATGCTAACCTAATAGCCCCATTCACATATGATGAGATTTGGAACTATATTTGTCAGTGTGGAGAGAACAAAGCTACAGGACTTGTTGGTTTTAATTTTTTCTTTTATAAACGATTCTGAGAAGATCTGAAGTCTGAATTGATGGGTGTTTTTGATCATTTTCATGATACATCTCAGCTGCCCGACTCTATAAAACCGTCATTTACGGTGCTAGTGCCAAAAATTCCAGGTTCCTGCTCTTTGAATAATTTCAGAAAAATTTCTCTCATTCATGGAGTTTATAAAATTATCGCAAAACTGCTATCTATTCGATTACAAGCTATTCTCCCTTCTTTAATCTCGAATAATCAGTTTGCATTTGTTAAAGGAAGAAGTATTCACGAATGCTCATTTTTGGCAGCTGAGGTAATACAAGACTTGCACGTTAGACGGAAATCCTGTCTGATCTTGAAATTGGATTTTCACAAGGCTTTCGATAGTATTTTATGGACATACATAGATGCGGTTCTTACTAGAATGGGTTTCAATCAAAATTGGATTTCTTGGTTGTCGAACTGCAGGAAAAACTCCACAACATCTGTTTTGATTAATGGAACACCAGGTGCACCAATAAAAATTAAGAGTGGAGTAAAGCAGGTAGACCCTCTTTCACCGTTTATTTTTGTGCTTGCTGTGGAGGGCTTAAAACAACTTATGCACTATAGTATCAGGGAAGGCGTATTACCTGGCTTTCGACTTGAGGAGTCCCTTCATGACATTTCGGTATTACAATTCACAGATAATACCATTTGTTTTTTTACCGGTAGAGGGAATCTATTATCCCTAGCTTCATTCGCATCTTGATGTGTTTTGAGCTAATTTTTGGCCTTCGTATAAACTTCTAAAAGAGTGCGTTAATGGGCATTCATGTTCCCGAAAATTCTCTTACATCATATGCGACCCGATTTTGCTGTAGGTTGGAAAAATTTCCTATTAAATATTTGGGTGTGCATCTTTGTATAAATCAGCCCACTACCACGACTTGGGACCCGTTGATTGCAAAGTTCAAGAATCGATTGGCCAACTGGAAGGGCAGTTGTTTATCTTACACTGGAAGAACTATTCTCATTAAAGTGGTACTCTCTTCTCTTCCAATTTATTTATTGTTCTTTTTAGAATTCACACCTCAATGATTATCATTCTAAATCGATTGATGTGTAATTTTCTATGCGAGGTGACTCAAACACAAATGGCATATGCAAAGTAAGCTGGGACACTATCTATTTGACGCAACATCTGGGAGGATTATCCATCCGGGACCTTAGGCTAGCTAACACTAGCTTACTTTTTAAGTGGATTTGGAAAATGAGAGTTACAGATATGGATTCCCTTTGGTCACAGATATGGGATGCGTTCTTGGCATGATTTGGTCATTCAAGATTCTAAAGCTTTGTCACCGTTGTGGCGCGGGATTATAAAACCAATGGGACCTGGGATTTTTTCAACACTCATGTGCGAGTTAAAGTTGGTTATGGGCGAATGGGCTCGTTTTGGCATGACAAATGGACCACCAATTCCCCTCTTAAGTCCATCTTCCCGGATTTATTTGTTATCTGTAATAGAAAATTCTTTACTATCGCTGAGGGGTGTTGTTTTCACTTTGCTACCCAGCCCCAAACTTGGCCCTTTTGGAAAAGGAGTTTGCGTATTACGGGGCAGCAGCGTTGTATGGATATGAAGGCGTGGATTGGGTCATCTTGCCCAACTCTTTTTCTTGCTTCGGAATCCTCGAGTCAACCTATCTTTGGGTCTAATGATGACCAATTTATTTAGGATATTGGAGTTAAAAAGGAGTTCTCGGCTGCTTCCTTCTTTCAAGGTCACTATCAACAATCGCATTGGACTCCACCTTCGAAGGATTTCAATCTCATTTGGGATGCAATTTTGTACGCAAAATCAAATTCTTTGGTTGGCTTGTATTTCATTAAAGGCTACCGACGCGTGAATTTTTATGGAATCGCGGCTGTAACTCAATCACAAATGACATATGCCCCTTTTGTGCTAGCTCGGAATCCTGAAACCATTGTCTCTTCTTATGCCAGGCTTGTTTTAGAATATGGAGGGATGCATTCCAATGGTTGGGAATTTCATTGGTTATGCCACATTCGGGTTATATTTTTTTACAACTATGGTGTTCTTTCTTCAGAAGGGGCATTTATCGAGAGTTTGGGACTTCGTTGTAGTGTATTATATCGTGGAATCTATGGAGAAGGCAAAACAAGCAAATATTCGAGGGTGTGACCGGGAATGGGGACATACTTGTGGGTAGCATAAACTTGTGCTGGTTCCTTTTTAATTCTCATAAGCGATTTGTTTGTATCTCGGTTTAGGATTTATTTACGAATCCGAGCTTTCTCATTTTGTAACTTCGTTGTAATTACTTTTGGTTCTTGATTCGAGAACCATTTATTTATAAAAGAGGGGTGAGTGTTTTGTAGGTAAGCGGGGAAACCAACCTAGTTGGGGACTCCGCCCCGAAATTTTCACCTGCTCTAAACTATTAGCTGTTGGGGGGACACAATGTCCCTCCGAGGGTTTTTAAAAAAAAACATATGAATCCTCTTTTCACCGGACATAAAAATTGGTGATGTGGTGTGGTGTTAATCAACTTTTCTTGCCACTCCATGCATAAAAAGTAAGAACAAGTAAGCAAGCAAAATGGACATTCTTGATCTATGACACCTTCACTCTACTCAATGAAATAATACACTTTTCTACCATAGTTGTTAAAGGCGCACCATATGCAGGGCACAGGGTCCTAGGCCTTACCATACCTCAGGTGAGGTAGCGTACCTCGAGCGCATACTTTGTGTGTCTAGACGCGCGCGCCTTTTGGTGCGCACTTTAGAGATACTTTTATTTTTTAAGATTTGAACAAACTTAAATATGTATTTTCTATCTATTTTTAAGAGTATTAAACAATAATTGAAAGCTACATATTCCTAATTCAGAAGGCTAAGAAAGAAAAGTAATAGAATTGATTAAACAAAATTCTATTTTATTTATTTGTGTAAATATTAATATTCACTTGAAATTTGAGCGGGATTTTATCCCGCCCACAATATTGTATTTCTACTAATTTGTGTAACAATTTGACCACGTACTTCTAGACTTGAGTAAGATTTTACCCGGATCAATTAGTTCAAGTTAACAATTAATAATATTAATAATAACTAGTATGAATGATTGATAAAAATTAATAGATGGCAATAAAAAAAGAATAAAAAATTTTATATTCAGATTTATAAGACTATTTACTGTCAAAAAATTACTAATTATTATAACAAATTCATTATGAATTACAGTGATTAATAATAATAATAATATATTCAATTTGCAAAATAATATCTAAAATAATAATAATAAATATCAATAATTATATAATTGAATGACTTTTTATAAATTGAGAATTGAAGATGCTGTGTATTGAACTCGGGACATTCCATCTCTACTTTGAAATGTGTTCGAATTGAGATACATTTAATTGATAATAATAAAATAAATAATTCTAATAATACTTAATATTGATTAATTATAAGTAGCAATAATTATAAGTATTATAATATCTTTTATATAACCTTTCATATAAATTATAAAAGAAAAATAATCCAAAGCTTTTGGATATTTAGGAAATTTGAAATTTAAAAATGGTATAAACAATTATCCATAGAAATTAAAAATAAAATAAAACTTGAAAACAAAAAGTAGATCTTACAATTTCTCTTAACATAGACAAACAAAGAACTGGATGAGGTTAAGCCACTTTTTTTTTCTGTGTGTATTTCACAAGCGCTTTTGGCAACGTGTTTTATAAAAATGTTGCATGATAAAGAGCTAGCATGCACTTTGGTATCTATTGCAACTATTGTAAAAAGGTGCTGCTATAAATCAGTTTTTATCATCAAAATCGCTATACTTAAAGAGCACACTTTGGTTTTTCGTTGCAATAGACCATATATGGTGTAGTGATTTCAATCACAACCATTCATATAATTTTAATAGTTCAGATTTAGTGCAGTTAAATCTCGACCAGTAAAATTCAATGTATTGTTGAGATTAAATGAAATATATAATTTTAGAGAGTTTGAACTTTAAAGAATTCAAATCCCTACAAACTAGCGTTCTACAATTATTGCTTTGTAATATCCTCATCTCGCCAATTAGATGTATCAAATGCTCTTTCTCCATGGTTACATTTGAGGAGTGTATTTAATCTTTATGCAACAACTGGGTGGCTTTGTGGATCAATCCAAACCAAAATATATATGGAATAGAATTACAATAATTGTGCTCAAAGTCAAAGTTAACGCTAAGCATAAAACCAATCAGAAATATCAAAATGTTTTTTTTGAGATGAAAAATAATTGAACCGTCAAATGAAAAAAAATCAAAAAATTGTTATTAGCAATTGAAGTATTAGAGACAAGTATTCTTTCAAGCCAATTATAACTATCTAGAGTAGAACATTGTCTTTTTTAGGAAACATAAAACTTCAAGCAATAGTGTCCTTTCAATTTTGATAGAAAAAGAAAAGATATGCCAAATAATAATAGTAATACATAGTTCTTAGAAATGAAATGTCAAAGCTATGGAAGAGCTTCAAAGAAGTTAGCGAATTGGTCTCTTACTTTTACCCTGCATACAAAATGTGTAGTTTGAATCATATAATATATTTTAAATTTGAATGAGTTAATGATGAAGAGACAAAAAGAAGAGAGGAAAAATATTACGGGAAAATAAATTTCCAACCCCCATCTTAGCGTATTTTATCAACTATCCCATTTAATTTTAATTTGTACCAACTAGCCTCTTTAATTTGATAAAAGTTTACCCAAAAGCCCCTTAATTTAGCAATAGTGCATCTGTAAGCCCCTTAAACGCAGTTAAATCTCTCACTTCGAAAAACGTACTACACTGGCATAAACTTTTTTTAACAAGTCCATAATATAATTTCAATCAACTCCAAAAACCTTTTAATCATTTATAAAATCCATTAAATCTCAAGAAAATCCATAAAATCTCAAACAAATGCTATATTTTTTTTTTCTAAATTCTTCAATTTATATCACCATGACATGTACATTAATCAAATTCATACAATTTCAAATAGATTCTACCTATTTCTTTGAATTCTACCCAAACTAATAATTTCAAACAAATTTTATATAATTTCTTTATATTCTCTCATATCGATAAAATTTTAGTTGATAATGGTTGTTAATGGAGTTTGTGACGGAAATCGTAAAGGAACAAATTTGAATACATACCTTTTATGTGCCCGAGATCGAAGAATGACACAATGACACTGTTCGTATGTAAAGTCGAGATTGTATTACGGTATATCGTATAACAATCGAGTTTCCACGACTTCTGCTGCATTAGAAGATCGATAACGATCGATTTTGTGGGATTTCTCCATTGTAGGAAGAATCCCGAGAGAGATAGAGAGAAAAATGATTTTCATCAATCTATTTCCTACCATATAACACACATATATTGAGGTAGTAAATATAAAAGTCCCCTTTTGGTGCTTGTGGAGAAACTATTTGCACTTAAGCCCCTAAACATATTCTCCAATAAAATTCAACTACTCAAATTGAATTGGATTCTTTGACCCCGTTGACCTGCTCATGGGCGAATCAATTAATTCCAGCAGTTTGCAATTGAGAAATTTGGAGTCTGGAGAGGTAGAACTAAAGATATCGGTGAAATTATGTTGTTTTCATCTTACCCTTAATATTTTATTTAATTTTGAATATATATTCTTTAATTTTTTTAATTTTACAACTGAAATTGTTTAATACCTTATCCACTCTCCTCAATTTTTAGTCTTATTGCCACATTTTCATCAAGAGGCACAATGGTACACTTTTGCAAATTTGAGTTGCGGGTAAACGTTAGCCAAGTTGAGGGGACTCGGGGTATACTTTTGCCAAGTTGAGGGGGCTCGTAGGCACGAGTCAAAGTTAAGGGAAAAGTTGGCAAAACATGCCAAGTTGAGGGAGCCAAGAATGTATTTTGCAAAAATATTACCTTATCGAACTACAAATATCTTCGCAATCTTCCACCGTTGGCTCTTGCTTACTTTCTACACAGTTTTTCACGCAAGAATCCATACACCTATTGCATGCTCCCATTTCAAGAACCTTTGTTAGAGTACTATCTTCACCCGCTTCTATAAAATCAGTAACACAAATAAACAACAACACAACAATAATCTTTTTCCCCATTTCTTAACTTTCAATATTTTCTCACACAATATCATATCACATCACATATATATCCCATTTAAAATATTCCTATTGTAATCACTGGTTATCCATTAAAATCGTAAGTAATTGGAAATTTTCTCACCATTTTGCTTGTTATTTGCTTCGACTAGTTCTCACATTTAGACCACAAGTGAAGCTCATTAAGTACGTAAAAGTTGGGTTTTGATCTACTTTTTTGCTAACCAAAAGTTTTGAATTAATTTATTTGATATAATTAGCTTAGACTAGTTCTCACATCAAACACTACACTACACCAAATCATTTGATATGTGACAACAATTTATCTGTCACTAAAATTATTGTCATAAAAATGCTATTATGTACAATAAAAAAATTTCCGTCACAAATAATAAATTTTTTAAATTTTGCTATAAAATTGTAACATGTAAATTACAATGTGTGTGCTTCTTATTTTCTATCACAATAGCTTATGAAATTCTAAATATTTTTTTTATCAAATGAAACTCTAAATATTAGTGCACAGCACACTATGCGATTCTTTTTTTTTAAGAGATAGAGGGAGATTGAAGTTATTCAATTTAGTTGTTTAAAATTAGATAAATGATTGTTGATCTTGTCAATTACAAGCCTCATCAGGTTCAAAGAGGTCACATCCACTCAATCCCCAGCTCACTCTGCTAGGGTTTCGTGATCGTCTAAGCCTCTGATTCGTTTACTGGCTGCCACCATAGCTGTCGGCCACTCTGGTGGTTCAAAACCACCGAAATTCTATGATGGCAATATAGCTGGTCTTTTAGTAGAGAGAGTTTCATAAAAGCAACAACAAAATTGGTTGGGGTAGTAAACCCTGATCTGTACAACTCGGAATCTCAATCCAAGGGACAAGTTAGCTTCACGAATATTGTTAAAGGCGGTGATTCTTGCATACCGAAGGCTATTGCATCTGCTGAGGTATCCACCAAGGGAGGTTTTACATCAGTAAAGATCCCGCAGGGTCTGATTGAGAAAAGAGTAGCATTGTGTGCCAATTCTTTGATTGGTAGACTGATTCTTCAAAAGGGGGACAAACCCTACAGGTTATCTGATTTGAAAGAATCTTTAACCACTATTTAGGGGATCAAGGAAGCATAGAGGTTGATTTCGCTTGGTAAAGGATATTACCATATCTTTCTTGGTTCTTAGGCCACGAAACAGCGTATTTGGGCAAGGGGAACAATCAGTTTGAAACCGGGGACTTTCAGGATTCAGCCCTGGCAACCTGACTTTCGGTCAGAGGATCGAAAAACCATGAAGGCCCTTGTGTGGGTCAGATTACATGGTTTACCATGGGAATACCGGGACTCTGCGATTCTTGCTTGCATAGCTAAAGGAATTGGGGAGTTTTCCAAGGTTGATAGAGCAACTTTAGATGCAGATTTCGGGCACTTTGCCAGGGTCTTAATAGATATTGATTCAGCAAATCCTTTCCTTTACACGGTTGGTGTGGAGAGAGAGGGTAAACAAATGTGGATTGATGTCGAGTATGAAAATATATCGGACTTTAGTAAGCTATGCTCGAACATGGGGCATACATGGAAGGTTTGCCGCCAAAACCTTAAAGCTAAGTCTGATCAAGGGCTTAATAAGGCAGGAGGTCAGATTCATGGAAATCATAATACAGTAGAACAATCACTTGTGAAAGCAGGAGGAAAAATGCAGGAGGAGACGCGTGAGGAACCAAAGACACCGGCGACTACTAAGGCTGCAAAAGCAATCCCGGTTGCTGTAGTTGAGGGTTCAGTTTCATTAATGAAGGTGCAACACCGATTAATAGAAGATTTGACTATTCAGGAAAATAATGCAGAGAATATGGCTTCACTAGGTGGAAAAATAGTGGATAACAATCAGGAATGTAACAGTTCTTCAGGAAATGACATTTCTCCTTCATTTAAGGAAATTTAGAAGGTTTTAAATGTAGCTGAAACCTTGGTTAAGAGTGCACAACATGTTGATTTGGTTGTGGATTTCACTCAAAGTCAGGATAATCCGATTACGGGTACTGAGGGGCAATTTATGGATCTAGAGGAGTCCGATGAAAAGGAAAATAACCACACTTGAGCAGTAGGGAACATTAGCCATTCTATGGATGGCACTTTAATTCACCACATGTTGATATTTCTTCTGGTAAAGGTCATTTTTGGGCAGATTACTCTGCCTCAGAGGAACCAGTTCGTGAAACTGCTACCAAAGATGTCAAGAATGATAAAAAAGGGTCCAAAGACTCAAGGCCATGGTCGAAGGAGGGGACAAGTAGGTAGAGGCCAGGGACATCAAAATCCTCCAAGGAATCGTAAATGAAGACTTTATTCTAGAATTGTAGAGGAATTGGCAACTCCTCTACCAGATAAGTTTTTTTGAATTTTTGTCAGACACATCGTCCAGATTTAGTTTATCTTGTAGAGCCTATGATTTCTTTTGATGATAATTCGTATTTCGGGAGTATTGCGGGTTAGAGGTTCATTTCTGGGAACTATAGGGATCTTCAATCTATATGGGTACTTTCTAGTTTTTATGTAACTCCTTCGAATGTGATTAGGGGTCAACAATTGGTAAGCATTGACATTCCGATTGACTGCCAAGATCATCATTATTCATTTGTTTACGGTAGTAATTTGGTGGGTGAACGAAGAATTCTTTAGAATGAGCTTTTAAATTTGCAGCAAGATGGTCCATGGGTAGTCATTGGTGTTAATATAGTTTATAGTGCTCACGAGAAACGAGGGGGGAACATCAATGCCTTGGCTTGTAGAGAATTGATTCTTTCACTGATGGAGCGGGTTTAGCGGATTTACCTCTTTTGGGTTCAGATTATATGTGGACTAATGGAAGGAGGGGGTCTCAAAACATTCAATGTATGCTTGATAGGGCTATGGGAAATTCAGTTTTCCTAGATAATTGGGCCTCCATTCATTGTCAGGCTCTTCCTCGACATCACTCGGACCATAATCCTATTTTGCTGGAATGCTCTAATGGCGAGGTCAATATTTTGCGATTTCATTTTCAAAGTATGTGGCTCACACATAATGATTATCATGATTATATTTGTTCTAATTGGAATCCGATTACATCTTTTGCACCTATGCATGCTTTTACTGTTAATCTGAAGTTTTTACATAGTAAATTGAGGGAGTGGAAGAAGTCAGTTTTTGGTAATATGATCCAACAAATTCTTGCTTATCGTGAGTCTTTACGGCTGGTACAGTTGGAGATTGAGGATGGGGGATTTACTGATGAGCTTGCGGAAAGGGAAGTTCAGGCTCATGCAGATCTTGAACAACAAGAAATTTATTTTAAAGAAAAGGGGTATGAACTAGATTCATGCAGAAGATAGGAATTCCGAGTACTTTCATCATCAATCTAAGATTCGCAAGGCTTCACCAAGCTTAGGGTTACTGAATATTAACGGCACGGCTACACCCGATCCGCAAGCCATTTCAAACCATGTGGTTGACTTTTACAAATCTCTCTTTAGTAGTCAGGGAGGGGTGCACGTTAGTCAAGATAAGGTTCGCTCAGTGATCCCAAATTTAGTGATAATAGGAAAATATGGCTCTTACTAGGAGGTCGACTATAGATGAGATATGAAGTGTAGTTTTCGATATGGATGGGGATAGTTCTCCTGGTCCTGAGGGGTTCACAGGAAAATTCTTCCAGTCTTTTTAGCATATTATTAGCAATGATGTTAGTAAATGCATTTGGTGGTTTTTTCATAAGGGGAAAGTAACCACCGGATTTAACTCTAGTGTAATGGTTCTTATCCCTAAAGTTGATGGGGCTGATTATATTGAGCAGTTTCATCCTATTGCATACTCGAATTTTGTTTTCAAAATCATTACTAGCTGCTTACTAATCAGGTTGAGGTTGTATTGGCTCAGCTAATTTCAAGGAATTAGTTCGGGTTCATTAGGGACAGGAAAATCAGCCATAGTATTTCCTTGGCCTCAGAAGGTATAAATGTACTTCATAAAAAGGAATTCGGGGGGGGGAGGGGGGGGGGGGGAGGGGGGGGCATGGCACTCAAATTTGACATTCAAAAAGCATTTGATACCCTGGACTGGGGCTTTTTACTTATTGTATTTAGATAAGGTGATCCCCTTTCTCCTCTACTTTTTTGTCTTGCAAAAGAATTCCTTAGTCGATCCATATCGAGGTTGGTTAGTGAGGGTAGTTTTACTCTGATGCGATACTCTACAGATGTGCCTTTTCCATCTAATCTTCTTTAGGTGGATGACGTGGTCATTTTTTGGGCAGCAACTAAACATAACTTCTTATGTTTAAAAAGTTTATTTAATGACTACGCGGTTTCATCAGGACATGCAGTTAATTGGAATAAGAGTTTGGTGTATTACGGGAGAGGAGTTACTACTAGTTGGGCACGTGACACATCTAATATCTTGGGGGTTAGGAGAATTGATAGTCCTTTCCCATATCTAGGGGTACCTTTATTTAAGAGGATGCCTAAAAGGTCTCATATGAGGGCCTTAACGGATAAGATTCTGAGTAAGTTTGCGGGATGGAAAGGAAGCTCACTTTTAATGGAAGGTCGCATTTGCTTGGTCAATTCTGTAATTCAGGGCTCTTTTATTCATTCATTCTCAGTTTAAAAATGGCCCGTTAACCTCTTATAGGATATGGAGCGTGCAATCAGGAACTTCATTTGAAAGGGTTCAACGACTAACCGAAAGCTGATAACAGTGCCGTGGTCCACTTGTTGCAAATCAGTGAAATGTGGTAGACTTAGGATTAAGAGCCTATAAACTCTCGATAAGGCTTTACTTTCTAAGCTGAGCTGGGAGATCCTTCAGGGCAAACAATTCATGTCCCATTTATTGAAATCGAGATTTATACAGAAGTCGGAGGACATGATTAGACAACTTATTTGTTCAACAATTTGGAGCCCAATCAAGGGCATTTTTGGGTTGGTTAGGGATCAAGCTATTTGGTTGATTTTATCGGGGCATAATATAAGCTTCTGGTTTAATAATTGGATGGGTATGTCCTTGGCTGACCGGTTGGAATTGTCTGATGCGGAAAGACGGGCTGTTTGGAGAAAAGTCTCTAATTTCTTAGTTGACAATGAGTGGAATCTACCTGAGAGATTACCATTGGAAATTTGGTACAAAATTATGCAATTAGAATGATTGAGAAATGACCCTGGTATTTGTATTTGAAAGGCGACAGTTGATGGACTTTTACCATCAAGGGAGTTTATTCTCTATTATAGAATTCAAACGTTGTGGACCATGGCATGATTTCATTTTGAAATCTTTTCTTCCCCCTTCGCGCTCCACTTTGTGTTGGAGGTTGATTTATAGTCGGATTCCTACTGATGATGTCCTTCAACGTAAGGGAATATCAGTTGCATCTAAGTGTCATTTCTGTGGGCAAAATGGTGAGACTATTGATAAATTTTTTTGCAATGCTCATTTGCAAGGAGCTTGTGGAATTCACTGAGTACTTTTTTTTGGTAAGGAGATTTATTTAGATGAGGGAGTAATTCCTCTAATTATCAAGGCCAAAGATAAATGGTGTACGATACATTTATTTGCGGTTTGGAACGTGGAAATAGTGGGCTATTTCTGGATCAAATGGCATATGAGAAATTTGGTCAAGTTTCAAGGAAAGCGTGTGTTGATTGGTGATGGTTTGTGTCTTCTTTGGCACTCCATGAAAAAGGTCGAATTTTATAGATTTGGATATACCAAGAGCATTTCCAATTTCAAGATTCTAAAGAAGATAAGAATTGATATTATTCCAGGGAGAGTGAAAAAATTGTTCCGGTGACTTGGATTCCTCCACCGCGATTCTTTATGAAGGTTAACATTGACGGGTCAGCTGTGAGTGCCCCAGGACTGGCTGGATATGGTGGGATTTTTAGAAATCTTAGAGGGTTCATGCATGGATCGTTCACCGGGAATATTGAAAACGCATATGCCTTTGAAGCAGAGTTAACGACAATAATTGTAGCGATTGATAAGGCTTTTGATCTTGGCTGGAAGAATTTGTGGTTAGAAACTGATTCTATGTTTGTTTTACATGCTTTTCAAAATCGAAACATGGCTATTCCATGGTCACTTAGGGTCCGCTGGGAAAATTTGATCCACAAGCAGCGATAAATGAGTTTAATTGTAACTCACATCTTTCAAGAGGGAAACAGGGCAGCTGATTCTTTGGCAAACCATGGGCAGTTGGATGGACAAGAATGGTGGTCGTCGCACCCACCCTTTGTCAATGCTTTTATAACAAAAGATAATGTTTGCCGACCTCAGTACCGGTTTGTTAGATCGCATTGATTGTTGGGCTGCTGCAGGCGAGTTGGATAGGCATGAGGCTTGTTTTCCAAATTTCTTCTATTGTAAACCGATGTTTCGGTATGATCTAGTTATGACTCTTGTATTTATCATTTTATTAATAAAAAGCCTTGAAGAGGGTTTTTAACGGTGGTGGGAACCTTTCCCACTAACCTTTTCCCTCTTTCTGGTAAATTTAAATAAAAAACTTGTTCATTCTTTATGAAGAGTTATGTTAACTTGGAGTCCAGCATAAGCATATGCGAAACTTTAGATTCGAATTTAAGGAACAATTCAGAAAAAGAGATAAGCTCTAATGTTAACATGCAATCAACACTAAAAATTACAAAGTTAATAGTCCATCAACTCCCTTTTTCAAAAAGTTTTTCAAAAACCAAGATGGAAAAGGAAGACGGTAAACTTAAGATTATTGGGATAAATGATTCATTCCTTGATGCTTTTGATATAATGGATAATATTGCAAATGATACATTATTAATTCATTTGGGAATAATTTTGCTTGATGATATTAATTTCTTTGATCTTTTGTTGAATAATGAGTTGAAGGAAACCATCAAAGGATTAGGCATAAAAGAGCTTGGTTCGAAAATAATAGCATGGGATCCCGGTTGAACATGGTCATCAAAATAAATAAATTAATTAGTATTAGTCCACTGCAACGGCGCTAAAATTTGATGGGGACTAATACTAATTAATTTTATTTCTTTTGATGATTAAGTTCAACCGGGATCCCATGCTATTATTTCGGAACCAAGCTCTTTTAGGCCCAATCCTTTGACAGTTTCCTTCAACTCATTATTTAACAAAATATCAAAGAAATTAATATCAACAAGCAAAATTATTCCGAAATGCATTAACAATGAATCCTTTGCAATATTATCCATTATATCAGAGGCATCAAGGAATGAATCATTTATCTCAATATTCTTGAGTTCTCCGTCTTTCTTTTCCATCTTGGTTTTGAACAACCTTTTTAAAAAAGGGAGTTGATGGACAATTAACTTTGTAATTTTAATTGTTGAATCCTTGTTAACATTAGAGCTGATCTCTTTTTCTGAATTGTTTCTTAAATTCGAATCTAAAGTTTCGCATATGCTTATGCAGGACTCCAGGTTAACAGTGACATTTTCAGATTTATCATCGATAAGTTCTTTATCACGTTGAACAATCATTGCACAAACATTTTGCTTTGGGTTAAATTCAATTTTAGATGAAAACTTACCTTGGTTCTCCAACTTACTCAATGATGTGATTAAGTTGTCTCTCTAGATTTTGGATCCTTTGCTTATCTCGAATCGAATTTTCCACCAATACCATCATCATCTCCTCAAGAGTCATGGTTGAGTTTCTCCCACAGTCGAACACGGTCATCAAAATAATAAAACTAATTAGTATTAGTCCCCGACAACGGCGCCAAAATTTGATGGGTGTAGAATCCACCAAAAATAATACCTATTACTCGATTGATTGAATTTGTAGTGTTGAGTAAGTACGGTCGAATCCACAAAGACTAATATAATCAATTTGATTTAAATTAATGACCAATAAAAAAACAAATAAATAAAAAAATGGGGATTTTGAAATTGTTTGTTTGTAAAAATAAAAACTATATTAAAAAGCAAAAGAAATAAACTATAAATATAAAATTCTCTCGATTAAGAAAGTTCTCAACTAGGTTGCAATTGATGATAGGCATAAAAATAGATTTTCAAAATATCAGTTAGTTGGTTATAACCATGAACATCATGAGTTAAATTCTTTTTCTAAATATGGGACTAATTTTAGATAAGCTAAACCAGAAACCCTCGATTATCAGACGCACTTACAAGAAGCAGATAAGATTTAATCGTAAAAAAACATTAAGTTTTGAAGAACCAACTCTAAACCAAAATTATGATGATCAAGCATAAAGATTGATTGAAATCAAATAAACCACGAAGACTTGTAAAAGAAATCATTTGTTGCAATTTTCGATTAAACTATGAACATCATAAATTTAATGAAAATAACAATCCATTATAATTTCAAAAACAACAACTGGCCAAATTGAAGAAATCAAAAGTATAATGAGAAAGATATTACCAGTTTAATCGAAAACTGAAATTCGAAAGAAAGATTAAGAACAAGCCTCACATCATGCAATTAGCCTTGATTATTCCTCAACCAAAAGATAAAAACTTAGCTACTTATTAATTGAAATAAAAATAAAATTGTCACTGGAGAAGAAGAAGAAGAACGTTGGCCACAAGACCAAGTTCCCAAAAAATGATCCAATTAGTGCAACAATCCTCCCTATTTATACTAAAATAAAATCTAATATAAACAAGGAAAATATATCTTCATTAAAATAAAAGACTAAATAAAAAGGTAGAATTTTTCTAAAAAACTAAAAGGTAAAGATAAAATAGGAATAAGATGTAGGGCAAGCATAAAAAACATGCCTTGTGGTTTGTCCGTTTTGCAAAAAGTTACTTGTAGAATTTTTTGTCGCAAAAGGGTGCTTGTGGTTTTAAAAGTTAGCAAAAACATACTTCTCAAACTTTTGAAATCACTTTTGGAATGGAAATCTTATCCATTTTGAAGTGAAATTTTACAACTTTGTTTATAAAAATACAATACATATTAGTGATAAATTTTAAAATTTTTTGAGAAGTTCAAATATTTATATTAATTAAAAATTGACAATAACTTTAAAAAATAATAACAAATTGACAAATCTCTGAAATTTACTCAAACCTTGATAAGTAATTCATAAATAATATAGTTGAAATATAAGAATGTTGAATTTATTGAAATAACTAAAATTACCCTTCCAAATGTGGTTTCAAAATTTTGAGAAGCATATTTTTGCTAACTTTTGAAACCACATGCATCCTTTTGAAAAAAAAATTTCACGATGACCTTTTTGCAAAACAATCAATCCACATGGCATGTTTTCGAAGTTTACCCTAAGATGTAATATAAATATGAAAGTCTTTGTCATCAACTAGGAAAGATCAGCCTTTAATTCCAATTTTGCTCTCAAACGTGCCAAAATGCTCCAAACTGGCCAAATCGGCCAAAATATCATTCATAACCTAAATAAGCATAAAATCATCATGAAATCAGCAGCAAATCATTCAAATAATTAAATGAAATAGGCATGAAACAAGTCAAATTTACGAGTTGTCAAGTTATATTAATTTGACTCTTAATTTTCCATATTTCTCGTGTTCCAATGCATTTTCATCTAAGAAGAATATGAGCAGCTCTTAAAATCCTTATTATCATCAAGTGCTTCTTCCCCATATATCGTATTTTTATATTCAATACTATTATTGCCGATTAAGTTAATGTGATTATTGTGTTTTGGTATGTTAAATTAATCTGTTAATAAGTTAATGTGATTAGTGTGTTTAAATATGTTAAATTAGAGATGTTAAGTTAATTTGAGTAGTGTGTTCCAATATTATTTGGTGGTCCATTACCCTAGCTCTGTTTAGCAATTATGTCTAAAGTGTACAATGGTTGAGTTTTGTGTTTTGAATATTCTAGGTTCATAATGATGATAAAGTTAGAAACCATTGTTCAAACATGTTCAAGGTGACGTTCCACCATCACTCATATTTATATTGACGGTTGTTTCCTAGGTTAGGATATTACATAAACATTGATAAGCATGTGATATTAGAGGTCATAAGTTCGAGTCCACGTATGATTGGGGTGAGATGTGATTATTCTTTATTATTATCATAAGTCCAATAAGGCAATTTTTTTTTAAAAAAAAATGTATACAAGTTCAATATTATATTTTGTTAGTATTTTTAAAACTTGTTTAAGGTGATTTTTTTTATGAAAGATGGAGGTCCACTAAAAAAAAAAGGCTATATCGAGACAAGGGAAAAAAAATTTATTGTCAAAGAAGCGTGCATGAAAGAGTAAGGTGAGAATTGCTAAAGTGGTTTTCACACTTACACAACTCAACCAGCCGAAGCGGGAGTTAATATTAGTACCATCTAGTTTATTGGATTCGGTTAAAGTGTTAACCCACTAATAGCAAGGTTGCTCCAAGCTATCCTAGTTATTTACTTGTTACCGAAGTATATTGCCTTTTACCATAGTGTTTTTGACTAGAAATCATTTCTATCAAACACATACTCTGATCAGAGGTTTATGGCAATCATCACTTCAACAAGTGGCCAGGTACAACTCCTTAATATATTTGGAGCGATGGATTCTTCCCGACTACTCAGCCTACCAACGTGCTGTCATCACTATACCCGTAATCACCCGTAGCACCCTAAATTAATGAGTGCATAGTAATGACCCAAAGTATAGCAATAGTACCACACAAGGAAGCTAGCATCTCAAGTATGAGGACATTCGCAAAGCTTATTGCATGAAGATAAACACTAACAAATTGATACATATACCAAGTGTTTATCTTGCTGCGGACTCCAATATATCTCCCAGATATATCCATGTGTCAAACTTAAGGCACCGCCTTCAATCTTTAGGAGATTAATTGCTTGGACCCTTTCCAAGAAAGTTGACCACATGCTAGTCTTTTAGTTTCATCAATATTCTTTCTTTATGAAACTATGACTAGGGATAGTTTAGACATAATCATAATTGCACATGAAGCAGGTTCCACCAAATATAGTCCAACTATAATTTCTCTAACTTCATGCTATGATATGTCAAGGACTTTTGCATACATCAATGAATATATATTTAACTGGCTTTAATATATATATATATATATATATATATATATATATATATATATATATATATATATATATATATACATACAAGCATATTGTTATAAACAAAAGATTAAATGCCTTTATTGATTAAACAAATTATTCGATATATCGCCCTAATTGCCTTAAGGGCATACATCATATCCAACAATCTCCCACTTGCACTAAGGCCAATTAGCCATATGTTTTAATCTATATGCTTTAACATGCTGGTCATGTTTGACTTGAGTCAATGGCTTTGTCAGACCATCCGTGAGGTTCTGATCAGTGGGTACATATTCTAATATTATTATCTTAATATAAACAATCTCCCTGATTATATGATACTTTTTGGATACATGTCTGTTTTTCTGATGAGACCGTGGTTCCTTTGCCTGAGCTATGGCACCATTGTTATCATAATATAAAGTAATTGGATTAACAGCCTAAGGCACCACACCGAGATCACCAATAAATCCCTTTAACCAGACAGCTTCTTTTGCCGCTTTGCATGTAGCAATGTATTCAGATTTTGTGGTTGAATTAGCAGTAGTTTCTTTCTTGGAACTCTTCTAGCATACTGCCCTCTATTTAATACATACACAAAACCTGACTGAGACTTAAAGTCATTCTTGTCAGATTGAAAACTCGCGTTAGTGTAACCTTTGATAGTGAGGTCACCTTCTCCATAAATCAAGAACTCATCCTTAGTCCTTCTCAAGTACTTAAGGATTGCCTTGACGGCCATCCAGTGCTTTTCACTTGGATCTGATTGTTATCTGCTCATAAAGCACAAAGCCTGAGAGACATCTAGCCTAGTACATATCATAGCATACATGATGGATCCTATCGCGGATGCATAGGGTATATCCTTCATGCGCATTCTCTCCTGAGCTGTCTTCGGACACTCAGCCTTAGATAGGTTAATCCCCTTTGTCATCGGGAGATAACCTTTCTTAGAATGCTCAAGGTTGAACCTATTCAACACCTTGTCTATATATGTACTTTGAGAAAGACTTAACAGCCTCTTGGATCTATCCCTATAGATCTTTATACCTAATATAAATGCTGCTTTACCAAGGTTTTTCATGTAGAACTTTCTTGACAACCATACTTTAAAGTTTTGAAGAAGAGAAATGTCATTTCCTATTAGCAGAATGTCATCAACATACGATACTAGAAAAATGACTGCTCTCCCACTAACCTTCTTGTAAACACAAGTCTCATTCGCATTTGGGCAGAAATCCGGTTCCTGGATTATCTGATCAAACCTTATATTCCAACTCCTGGATGCTTGCTTAAGTCCATAAATGGATCTTTGTAGCTTGAATACCTTTGAGCCATTCTGAGATGTAAAACCCTCAGGTTGTGTCATATACACATCTTGGTCTAAATCCCCATTCAAGAATGCTGCTTTTACATCCATCTTCCAGATCTCATAATCGTAATGAACAATAATGGCGAGGAGTATCCTTTTGGATTTAAGCATGGCTACCGGTGAGAAAGTTTCATTATAGTCAATACCTTCCTGCTGACTATAACCTTTCGCAACCAACCTTGCTTTATAGGTAATTACATTACCATCCATGTCTGTCTTCTTCTTGAAGACCCATTTGCACCCAATTGGTCTAACCTCTTGCGGTGCATTAACCAAATTCCAAACTTGGTTCTCGTACATAGAATCCATTTCTGATTTCATGGCCTTTTGCCATTTATCAGAATCTGAAGTTTTCATTGCCTCATCATATGTCCTTGGTTCATCATCCTCCATAAGATATAGTTCCTTATGATTAGTGATGATAAACCTATATCTATCAGGACCCTTATGAACATGACCTGATCTTTGCAATGATTGTGTTTCGACAGGTTATTCTTGGATCACACTCTCTTATGTATCTATAATGGGGTTAATCAGTTGATTATCTGTCTCTTTCTCTTGAACTGTTAGTTCAATATTGCTCCCACTAATTTTTGCAAGTAAGTGTTCCTTTTCTAAAAAGTGAGCATTTCGAGACGCAAATACCTTTTGTGCTTTTGGTTGGTAAAATAGATATCCAATTATTTCCTTTGGATATCCAATGAACAGACATTTGTCAGCCTTAGCATTTAGCTTATCTGACGCTATCCTCTTTACTATGGCAGGACAGCCCCATACTCTTAAGTGACTTAGAGATGGCTTTTTATTACACCATCTTTCGTAAGGTGTAAAATCAACTAATTTAGAGGGCACTCTATTTAAGACATAAACCTCACTCTCTAGTGCATATCCCCAAAAGGATTTACTAAGAACTGCAACGCTCATTATGGACCTGACCATATCTAATAAAGTCCTATTCCACCTTTCTGACACTCTATTGTGTTGGGGTTTATAAGGAGGGGTCCACTGGGGAACTATCCCATTTTCCTTTAGATAATCCTAAAACTTCTGACTTAAGTATTCTCCACCTCGATCCGATTGAATTGTTTTAATACTTTTCTTAAGCTATTTCTCTACTTCAGCTCTGAATAGTTTGAATTTTTCAAAACTTTCAGACTTATGCTTCATCAAGTACAAATAACCGTATCGTGAGTAATAAACAATAAAGGTTGTGAAGTAGGAGTATCCTCCTAGTGCCTGAACACTCACTGGACCATACACATCAGTATGTATAGGTTCCAATGTACTCGTGGCTCGTTCACCCTTTCCTTAAAGGATAACTTTGTCATTTTTCCTTTTAAACAAGGTTCGCAATCGCTATAAGACTCCAAGTCTATTGGGCCTAAGTCTCCATGCTTATGCAACTTGGTTAAGCGATCTTTATTTATGTGGCCTAAACGGCAATGCCATAAGTAGAAGGAATTCCCATTATCTAATTTAACTTTCTTCACATTGTTTACATTGAAAACCTCTGTTTTAGTACCAAGAATATAAATGCCACCTTTCAACATTCCATAACTATAAAGAATATTATTCAAACGAATCTGACAATTATTGTTCAAAAATAAAATTTCAAATCCTTCTACTGCTAAACATGCAACAGATACAATATTCTTAGTAACACTTTGAATATAGTAACAATTAGTCAAAACTAAAACAAGTCTACTTGGCAAAACAAGACTAAAGCACCCTACGGCTAATACAGTAACTCTAGCTCCATTTCCCACGCGTAGGTCCATCTCCCCTTTTGCAAGTTTTATATAGTTCTTTAGTCCCGACACAGAAGTACAGATATGTGAACCATAACCAGTATCCAATACCCAAGTGGAGTCTCGCGGAAAAGTAGCAAAGTTTACAATTACAAACATACATGAAGTAGATGCCTCTATAGGCTTCTTCTTCAAATGTTCAGAAGCAGGAGCTTTGCAATCCCTCTTCCAATGTTTCAGTTTCCCACATTGGAAGCAAACATACTTAGATGCCTTCTTTTCATTCTTATTCTTACTAATTCTTTTCTTGGCACCCACTGCCTGCTTCTTCTTCTTAGAAGCCTTGCCTTTTTCAACCAACAGTAGAGGTTTCTGATCGTTCTTGATCTGAGGTTCCACTGTTTTCAACATGTTGATTAATTCAGGGATAGTTGAATTAATCAACTTCATGTAATAGTTAGTCACGAAGCCTGAGTAACTATCTATCAAGGACATCAACACAAGGTCGATGCTCAAGTCATGATTCATCTTGAATCCTAATCGATTCAGCTTCTCAAGGTATCCTGAGAGTTTCAGTAAATGTTGAGAGGCAGAGGTGCCAGCCTGCATCTTAGTCCTGAAAAGGAGCTTGGAGGTCTCATACCTCTCTGTCCTCCCCCTCTCCGAAAAGAGTTCTTCAAGATGGAGAACCATATCCTCCAAGGGCATGTTCTCATGTTGTTTCTAAAGCTCAGGATTCATGGACCCCAATATAATACACATGGCAGTCTCACGATCTTTCCTGTGCTTCAACCAGGCATCATATTCCATATGATCCTCAACATCAGGTTCTATAGGGAAAATTTCACTTAGTACATTGGCAATTCCCTCGGATCTGAGAACTATTCTCAGTACTCGGAACCAATCAGAAAAGTTCAAGCCATTCAATTTGGTGTCAAGTAACATACGGAGATTAAAATTGGAAGCCATTTTCAACCTAAGATATAAGAAAAGAAAAGTGTTTAGATATTAGTTTAAGTACATGTATTTAATATGAGGACTTTAATTAATACATTCTCCTACTATTTTCCTTTGAAATTTACAATAGCCCATTCTATTGAATTCGTGAATTTTAGCCCAGCTAAATTTCCTAGTAGGTAGCATCTATAACTAGTCTTTACAACCCCCAATTTTATGAGTCAAGTCATAATAGTAAGTCATAGTTGGAATCTCATTCCATTTGCATCGTATGCAATTGCTAATTCATTCAAGTTCCCTAATCCCAAGGGACGTGTGCTCTTATATTAACATCTCCTTGAATATGTCTCAGATCTGGGCCTAGCCCCCAATTTTATGGTGGACTACCCGAGCTCTGTTAAGGCAGACCCTATCTCAAACTTTACAACCAATCAATGTGGACTAGAAGGAATGATTTGCGTAGCACTTTGACAGCCCAAAGAGACCGTATTGTAAATTTGAGTAAGGAAGACTATAACTTGCCTTAATATATTTACTTTGGGATTTTGTTGGTGTTAAACGTCTCAACCAATCTAGGATTTTATCAGATGGACAAAATTATAATAACTTGTATTAATTCAGGGAATTTTAGAATTAATTTATAAGGTCTAACCTTAGGTAGGTTCAGCTCTTTATTATAGTTATTCCATCAACCTAGATTATATGCAAAATAATTAACACTTTTATTTGTTATATTTATATTGCATTTCCTTTAAGCTTTCATTCAATAAATTTAATTTTTTACTTTGTTATAGAAACATATATAAGCACCATCTTATATACTAGAAATAAATTAGTTCATATTAATCCCTCGATTGGTCAATTCAAATTGCACCGATATAGGTTCTCAGGTAGTAGAGGTGCCCTATGAGGAGTAGACACCAAGTTCAATCCTTAGCCAGAATAAATACGGGTACAGACTTGAAGACCAATGGATTCTCTTGAACTAATAAATTTCGTTCTCCCAATTCATGTAAATTCGGAGCATCTATAACCCATGTAATTTAAATAAATTATTGATACTTATATAATTTGAGTAAGTTGAGCAACTTATTCAAAATTATTCATAACCATTTTCTAACCTTGAAATGAAAGGCACAAGTTTATATATATTGTTCCAAACAATTAAATAAACAAATCATTTCATTTAGAAAATAATATTTAGTTTCCTTTTAACTAAATTATGCACTAAATAGGCAGGCTCTTATACCACTGTTAGGAACTGACAGTTAAATTGAACATGCATAAGAGGCATGGCGGAAATTTTAAATTTTGTCCCTGTCCCAGGAACTCCTATTAGTTGCATATAAATTAAATAAAGCCTTAACTAAATAATTCTTTACCTAGGTTAGCATGCTAAAGGACTAGGCATACCATAATTCTAAATTATATCCTAGCATATTTATTTTATACAAAGCATGTTATAACTCCAAGTTATAACCTAAGCATAAAATAAACTAAACATGCAAAAATAACCTAAGTATAATTATTAAGTCTAAAAACATTTAAAGAAAAAGACTTAATAATTAAAAGAGAAAGAAAAAGAACTTACCAGTTGAAGCGTGCTTTTGCAGGACCTTCTTGTACAAGCCTCCAATCGTAGGATAGCCTCTATCGGTATCCACACAAACCCCCCCAACCAAAACCTCCCCAGGAGGAAGAACTAAGAAGCCTCGAGTAGTTGGTAGACCACTTTAGAAGCATCACCCAAAAATATAAACTAGCTGTGCCCGATTAAATTTAGGTTTCACAAAAATAACTTGCTCAATTACCCAAGAGATTAATTATCTCGCTTAGGATTTATGCTTTGAGCTTGGTACAATTTGAAAGGAAAGGGGATAGTCTATATATAGGCTTGGGGGAGCAAAATCGCTCCCCCTTATTCGATGTGTGATGGGAGTAATTAATTACTCCCATCCTATGTGCACACATCGTGTGCACATGCAAGGCAAAGCCTTTGTGGGCTTTGCCTTGCTTGTGCACACGCTGCGCATGTACAGCCCATTTTTTTGGGCTGCCGCGAGCAATGCCCAGCATTTCTCGCACACCTTTTGGTGTACTCCCGCGCACTCGAGCCTGTACAAAATATTTTTGTATTCTGGGTCCAATTAAACTCATCAATGCAAAATTTCCCTTTTTAATCCTTTTTCAAAAATTTATTTTCTAACCCTAATAAATTAGTCACTGGTCAAAATAAATTTTTTTGTCCAACCAAAATTGATCTAATCAATTATAATTTATTTATGACTCTAATTAATTAGTTACTGGTCAAAATAAATTCCTTGGTCTATCCAAAATTGATCTAATCAATTTTAACCAATCAAATAATAATCCATTTATTATTTATGTTATATTTTTGTAACAGAATAAATCTATTAGTTCGTTACTTAGTCCGATGAAGGTCCAATGTGTGTGACCTTATAGGATCCCCAAGTATTGAGTTGTTAAGGCTTAACCAACCCTTGGTATAATGGAACCATTGACTCGATGCTCTAGACCTTGAATAGAACTCGATTACCTTAAACGACTGTAGTACGCCTTTAGCAAGGGTCTACCATCCCCCATTACTCGGAACGTCATTTATGCTTATGACTTAATCCCGGTTAATGCAATAGTTATCCGGTGCGATAAATTCCTTCCCTTCTTTAATATTAGTACCATCTGGTTTATTGGGTTCGGTTAAAGTGTTAACCCAATAATAGTAAGGTTGCTCCAAGCTATCCCAGTTATTTACTTGTTACCGAAGTATATTACCTTTTACCATAGTGTGTTTGATTAGAAACCATTTCTATCAAACACATACTCTGATCAGAGGTTTATGGCAATCATCACTTCAACAAGTGCCCAGGTACAACTCCTTAATTTATCCGGAGCGATGGATTCTTTCTGACTACTCAGCCTACCAACGTATTGTAATCACTATACCCGTAATCACCCGTAGCACCCTAAATTAATGAGTACATAGTAATGACCCAAAGTATAGTAATAGTACCACACAAGGTAGCTAGCATCTCAAGTATGAGGACATTCGCAAATCTTATTGCATGAAGATAAACACTAACAAATTGATATATATACCAAGTGTTTATATTACTGCAGTCTCTAATATATCTCCCAGATATATCCATGTGTCAAACTTAAGGCACCACCTTCAGTCTTTAGGAGATTAACTGCTTGGACCCTTTCCAAGAAAGTTGACGACATGCTAGTCTTTCCATTTCATCAATATCCTTTCTTGATGAAACTATGACTAGGGATAGTTTAGACATAATTATAATTGCACATGAAGCAGGTTCCACCAAATATAGTCCAACTATAATTTCTCTGACTTCATGCTATGATATGTCAAGGATTTTTGTATACATCAATGAATATATATTTAACCAGCTTTAATATGTATATATATATATATATACGAGCATATTAATATAAACAAAGGATTAAATGCCTTTATTGATTAAATAAATCATTTGTACTATTACATAATTAAGATATATAGCCCTAATTGCCTTAAGGGCATACATCATATCCAACAATAACAACATTCCAAACCGAGAAGTACTGCGTTCCACACCATTTCTCGCTAGCATGTCGAAGCATAGCCCTATCACCCTCATTTTTCCGAATATTCCTGCTAAAGAAACTTGACACAAAATTCCAAATACATGCCAAAAAAATGCATAGCAAAAAAATATGGTCAGTTGTTTCCTCCTTAACACAACATAAATAACTACGAGAAACAATGTTAATACTTTTGCATTGAAGAACTTCATCTGTGGAAACAAAACCATGTAAAAGTCGCCAAGCTAAATTGGACCTCGAAGGTGGCAAGAAAGCCTTCCAAATAAAGATATGAAGAGTCTCTATAGTCCTCGAATTATGCAAGATATGATATGCCTATTTGACAGTGTAAACCCTATCGATCCCCGGCCTCTAAACACATAATTTAGTCCCCAATCTAAGCTCGCCTAAACTCTCAATTTCCTCCACTAAATCTGGTAGTATTTCCTCGGGTAGATTCCAGTCCGTATCAGTCAGAAAATCCAAAACATAACCCAATAAAGGGCCCCTTCTATCCATGTCAATGTTCATGCATTCCACTAAGCTTTTTCCGACCCAATTGTCAAACCAGAAGCTGACTTTTTGACAAGTAGCACATAACTACAAGGTGCAATTTTGAACCTATTTAAAATTAGATTTTATTGAGCTCCAAACACTAGAACTCATCGGCCAAGATCTAGTGTCTCCCGAACAACTTAGAAGTCTCTTTCTCAAAATCTCCATCGCAAAAGAATTTTCTTCAATAACCTCCCAACTAAGCTTTCCAAGAAGAGCCTTGATAAGATTACATAAGCACTTAATTCCCAAGCCTCCATTTTTTTATAGGTTTGCAATAAATATGACATGGGACCGTAACCAGCTTCCTTTTCATTATAGAGCCCGTCCAAACAAAATTTCCCATAGCCTTTTCCATTTCTTTAAAAGTGAACTTCGCAAACGGTACACCATAAAAGAATCAATAAAAGAGCTAAGCACCATAGAGTTGACAAGGCAAATACGACCAGCCATAGAAAGAGAATTACCAAACCAACCTGTGAACTTTCCCAAAATTTTATCTGCTACACTTCTAAGATTTGATCGCCGAGGAGGCCCCTTAAATAATGTAACGCCCAAATAATTGAAAGGCATTTACAAATGCTAAATACCTATGAGAGATGAAAGATTTCTGGCCCTAATCAAAGAGATGCTTTTGCCAAACAAAATCGAAGATTTTCTCCAATTGACACATTGCCCTGAAATAGTCGATAAGCAGCAAAAAGAGAATTCAAAGCATTAAAATTCTTAACATTAGCCGCACCAAAATTAACAATATCATTTGAATATAATAAATGAGAGGGGAAGAAGGAATTTAACGTGTACCTAATAGGCGTAAATTCTCCATCATTCACCATTTTAGTGATAGCTCGACTAAGATATTCCTCTGGTAAGCAAAAGAGAATAGGAGAAAGAGTATCCCCTTGACAAACTCCTTGAGAGCACGAGAAATAACCATTAAGATGGCCATCGATCGCAATTGAAATGCGACATGAAGATAGAATCTTGATGGGTGTCGACTCCACCAAAAATAATTCCTATTACTCTAATGATTGGATTTGTAGTTTGAGTAAGTAGGGTCGAATCCACAGATACTAATAAAATCAATTCTATTCAAATTAATGACAAAAAAATAAAACAAATAAATAAAAATGGGGGGTTTGAAATTGATTGATTTATAAAATAAATTAGAATGCAAAAAAATAAAAATAAAAATATGAACGTAAATTCTTTCGATTAAGGACACTCTCAGCTTAGTTGCAATTGATCATAGGCACAAAAGATAGATTTTTCGAAATATCAATTAGTTGGTTTTAACCATGAATAGTTGCATTAAATTCTTTTTCTAAATATGGGATTTATTCAAGATGAGCTAAACTAAAAGCCCTCAATTATCGGACGCACTTGCAAGAAGCAGACAAGATTTAATCGTCAAAAAACATTAAGTTTTGAAGAACAAACTTTAAACCAACAAGTTATGAACAGTACAAAAGGTTGACTTAAATCAAATAAACCACAAAAATTTATAAAAGAAATCGTTTGTTACAATATTCCAATAAATTATGAACAACATAAATCTAATGAAAATAACAATCATTATAATTTCAAAAACAACAACTGGCCAAATTGAAGAAATCAAAAGTATAATGAGAAAGATATTATCGGTTTAATCGAAAATTGAAATTCAAAATAATGATTAAAAACAAGCCTCACAACGTGCAATTAGCCTCAATTATTCCTCAACGGAAAGATAATGAAATTTAGCTAAAGAAAGCAAAATAATTCATTCAAGGAGACGAACAAAAGATGATCTTATTATTTATACTTAAATAAAATATAATCTAAACAAGGAAAAGATATCCTTATTAAATATAAAGATTAAAATAAGAAATAGAATTTTCCTAAACAACTAAAAAGTAAAGATAAAATAGTGAAAAAGATAAAAGGGAATAAAATCTAAATTAAATCTCAAAGTCTTTGTCTTTAATTAGGAAATAAAATCTCTTTAATTCCCATTTGCTTCAAAATAGTTTCAGTATTCTCCAAACATGCCAAATCAGCCCGACATCTCTTTATCTCCTAAATAAGCACAAATTAATCATAAATTAGTAGTATACTATCCAAATGTTAAATGAAATTAATACTAAAATGTGCAGAAATGAGGTTAATAACTGGCCGTACGCTTGAGGCGTACACCCCTCATTGGTGACACCGCCTCGGCTCACCAACCACCATGTCGTAGCAATATTGAGCCACATGCTACTGGTATTTGTCTCAAAAGCAAGACGACGTATGCCAGAGTGTCATCTACTTAGTCAAGGCAATAACTTCCCACTCCCTAAAAATGAGGAACTAACAGGATTTGACTGAGTCTTCTTACAATCTCGGGATCATGATCCCACATTCAAGCCCGTAACCTCCAGATCATGGGTAGTGGTCATAAGGAGGCCTATAAATACAAAAGGCCTACCGCTGAAATGGTAATCATTTTTCTACACTCACTACCTAAATTCTGCCATTTTTTACTTACAATACACTCTTTCAAGTTACTGACTTAGGCATCGAAGGTTCCCCCCGGGGACAAGCCCCTTAGGCCATTGATTTTTTTGCAGGTTCTATCCCTAATAGACGTCCTAATCAATTTTTTTGTAGTTCTAGCGCGTTGAACACCCACTCTTGGGGAGAACTTTCAGTGGTACGGTGAGCGTGGACCAAATTTACTTGATCCATTTAAGAAGTTTGGTCTACCTATGAACGCAAAAATGGTGGAAATCAATGACAGCCATCCTTCTAAAACCAGTGTTCTCCAAGGCACCCCTGAGGGTCTCACTAGTCTTGGAGGCTCCTCTATAACACCCCCACCAAAGAGTGCCGTGGGGCAGATGCTAAAAATCTTTAGGGATTACAACATCCCGCCGGAGCAGCAATAAATCATCAGAACAGGGTTTACAGAGCAGTATAATATGGTGAGGACTACCCTCCAGGGAATCCCCAACGACGGACCCAATCGGCAAGGCCTAGCTAGAGAGCTATTCCCCTCTAATGACAATCGTCAAGCGACTGTCACTATAGAGATACTCCCTATTGTCCTGGCTACCGTGGCTCCCCACCCAGTGTTGACAGTTCCTCAGGCTAGTATTGCCTCAAACTCGGCAATGCAAGTGCAAATGCTCGCAATGCTCCAAGCCTTCAATTCTCCAGGCAATAACCCCCACTTCCCGGCACCGATAATGGGCATACAGATACCATACTCATATGGAGTGGCTCTGTCGGCCTGGCCGAACCCTTACTCCCAAGCACTAGGCGTGCCATCAGCACTCCATCCTCTAAGCATTGAGCTAGCAGACAATGCAGGTAAATGAGACAACGACACAAAAATTGACCCCAAGCTCAGAGGAAACCTTAAAAAGCTGCTGAAAGACCTAGCAGTACTATACTAGGAGTCACTAGTGGAGAAGAGGCTCTCCCCATTCACCAAGAAGATCTGGGAGTCCAATTAAATTCGTACATCATTGCTCCCATCTTCATGAAGTTATACGATGGCCTTGATGACCCGGTGGTTCATGTGAGGCCTTATGTGAATAGGATGGAGATGATCTATGCCTCAGAAGCCTAGAAATGCCGCTACTTTAAACAGACACTCATCGGTCCAGCTGCGTACTGGTTCTATAAATTGGAACCTAATTGTATCAGCTCCTGGGACTAATTAAGTGAGGTGTTCTGTAAGCACTTCCTTGGTTCCACCCCCCCAGTATGTGAGCCGATAGCTGCATGAAGTTATCCAGGAACCAGACAAATCACTCCAATCTTACATCCACCGCTTCAACGAGGTGTGCATTAGCATTGATGATCTCGATTTCAGCACTACTAAGGAAGCCCTTATTCAAGGCACAAGGAATGATAGGCTCCATAAGGAAATCATTACAAGGAGGCCCCGAGACACTACACAGATGACAGCTATGGCTAAGAGCATGATTGAGGTGGATGAAATGAATAGATCCAAAAAGAGGAAAGTTGAAGAAAGATCTTGCAACCAAAGAGATGACCGCCGCCCAAGGAAGCCTTCAGCCGGCTCAAGTAGAAGCACTGTCCCCCGAGCCGATGTCAACCAACCGGCCCCAAATGCCTCGCTTAGTCAAATATTAGTTGTAATAAAAAAGACTAATGAGAGGAGAAACTTAAGGTTCCCAAAGATACCCGAGGGCCAGACGGTGGGCCATGACCCGGAAAAGTATTGTGAATTCCACCGAGCAAGAGGACATCACACGAATGAGTGCAAGGTGTTGACAGACAAAGTGCATGCCTTGATATGAGCCAGGAAATTCAGTCAGTTTGTTAAAGGAGTCACAAGGGAAGAAAAGAAAGCTGCCCTGGAGACATCAAATTCTAGAGATGATAAGGCACAAAAGGCAAAGAGTCTGATAATGGTGATAGCAGGGGGAACGGGATTCGAGTTTCCCCAAAAGAAACCCAAGATAGTAGATTTAACAGGCCGAGAGGCTGATCTTTTCAAGGCCTATCAAAGACATTCATTGGTAAAGAAAGACCACGCAGACCCCATGGTCATTGAGATGCTGACCGAATGGTATATAGTTAGAAGAGTCCTGATCGACATAGGAAGCTCAGTACCAAGTCAGCATTATAGTAGCTAGACTTCTACCACGGTAGGGCCCAGCCAGGATGTAATCCCCTTGTAGGACTCGGAGGGCAAACTGTCCCATCAATAAGACAAGCCACCCTAGAGATGGAGATAGGAGACAAGGACTTGACTTGGAGAGGGGAAGTAGAGTTTACTATAGCTGACATCTCAGTTGGTTACAACATCATTTTGGGACGACCATTCTTGGTCGAGTCGGAAGCCATCATCTCCATGAAAAATTTTACGCTCTAAATACTAACCAAGAAAGGAACGGTAGTAGTAGTGGGTAACCCACAGGTAACCCAGCATATTTAGCACCCTTACAGACTGAACCATCTCTATCGAGGTGGAGGAGTGAGAAAGAGTAGATCAGTGGGAGATCCGAAAGTCCTTACTGTAGGTCAAAACAGAATGCTTAAGCTCATGAAGGATTTGAGAAAAGATATAAAAGCTGCCATAATAAAGGTATTGAGAGAGTAACAACACACATTCTCATGGTCTCCAAATGATATCGAGGGTGTACGTCCCGAGGTCATGTGCTACAAGCTGAACACAGATCCTTCGGCCCCCTAGTAAAGCAAAGGAAATGTAAGCACGCCCCTGAGCGGTAGAAGGAGATTAAAGCAGAAATTAAAAAGCTGCTTGAGGCAGGTCATATACGAAAAGTAAACTATCCCGAGTGGTTGCCTAATGTGGTACTGGTGAGAAAGCCCAATGGCTCATGGCGAATGTGTGCGGACTTTATATACCTGAACAAAGCCTGCCCCAAGGATAGTTACCCTTTATCGAGCATCGACTAACTCGTAGAATCAACGGCTGGATTTGCAGTCTACTCCCTATTAGATGCCAAGGTGAGATATCATCAGATCACGATGGACCCTAAGGATGAAGAGAAGACTTCCTTTATTACACATGAGGGAACATACGGTTATAAGGTGATGCCATTTGGGCTAAAAAATGTAGGAGCTACTTATCAGTGGCTCATTAACGAGATGTTCAAAGGGCAGATAGGTGAAAATATTAAGGTATATATAGACGACATGATCATTAAAAGCAAAGATGAGGCCAGCCACGCAGACGATATTGAGAAAGTCTTCAAAGTGCTCTGAAAGTACCAGTTGAAACTAAACCTAAAAAAATGCACCTTTGGGGTAAAAAGTGGCAAGTTCCTAGGGTTCCTTATCTCCGAAAGGGGTATAGAATCCAACCCCGAGAAAATGGAAGCTATTATCAAGATGAAACTACCTCAAAATCTAAACGAGGTGCAACGTCTCAATGGTCGGATCAACGCTTGGGATGGTTCATCTCCTTTTCCGTAAAGAGATGCCTACCTTTCTACAAAGCAATTAATCAAGACAAAGCCTTCAAATGGGACAAGTGCTGTGACCTAGCCTTTGAAAATTTGAAAAAATTCCTAGCTTTGCCCCCGTTGCTTACCCGTCCTATCCATAGGGAACCACTTTAATCTACCTGGCGGTTACTGACGAAGCGGTTGGACCAGTCCTAGTAAAGGAACACGACAATGAACAGCATCCCATCTACTAATCCAGTAAGGTACTAAAAAATGTCAAACTAAGGTACCCAAAGATTGAGAAGCTAGCCTTAAGCCTAATCTCTGCATCGATGAGGTTAAGGCCCTACTTTCAAGCATACACCATAATTGTAAGAAGAAATTTTCCTTTAAAGAAGGTACTCCATCGGCCTAAGACGTCGGGTGAATGGCCGAATGAGCAGTAAGGCTAGGAGAATTCGATATAAGGTTTGAGGGAATAATGGCTCTGAAACCACAGATACTAGCCAATTTTGTGGTTGAATTTGCAGGCCTTGAGCCAACGGAGATAGTCAAAATGGAACCCTGGGTCGTATATGTAGATAGAGGATCCTCGAACTAGAGAGCCGACGTCGGAGTATTGATAAAGGGGCCTGATCGCGTCTGTCTGGAGTATGCTGCTAAACTTGCCTTTTCGATAACTAATAATGCCAAGGGCCTCAAGCTGGTAATTGAGATTGCTCTCGATAGGGTAATTGTTTGAAGTGACTCATGGTTGGTGTCCAACCAAATCAACAGAAACTTCGAGACAAAGGAGGAAAGCATGATTAAATATTTACACAGAGTATAAACTTTAGTGGAGAATCTAGAGAAGAAAAGGACGGAGTGGAAAGTTGAACACATCCCTCAAACTTAAAACGAGATAGCATACAAGCTAGCAATAGCCACAGCTAGCCTAGACAACTGCAAGAAGCTAAGCTGCCCATATGAAGTTCTCGTCAACCCAAGCTGCGATTGAGGAAGGAAACAACGACTGGCATTAGCCTATAATCACCTATCTCAAAGAAAACAAACTCCCAACTGATGAGGAAGAAGCCTCTGAGATTGTTCAAAAATCCATGAGATACTCCCTTAGGAACGACGAGCTCTACAGAAAATCTTATGTGGATGCCTGGAAGAAATGTGTGACTCCGTCTCAAGGCAAGAGCATCTTGGAGGAGCTGCATAAAGGAATTTAGGGGTCTCACTAGGAGGCACCACACTACTTAGAAGGGTTAGCTTAGTCATCTACTATTGGGAAATAATGGAGGTGGATGCCATAAGCTATGTTCGAAGTTATCGCCAGTGCCAAGTGCGCGCTACAAAAACACACATCCCTCAAATGAACTAGCGGCCCATCATAACCACTTAGCCTTTTTCAATATGGGGAATTGACATAGCCGGAGCTCTGCCAAAAGCTAGCGGACAAAGAAAGTTTGTGATCGTCGCCATCGACCACTTCACTAAGTGGGTTGAGGCGGTAGTTGTGAACACAATCACTCTGGAAAAAGTCATTGACTTCATCTAGAAAAATGTTTTCATGCGATTTGGGGTACCAAGGAAATTTGTGGTAGATAACGGCACCCAATTCAGATCAGAGAAGTTCCCACAATTCTACCAAGGGCTGAAGATAAAGAACCACTTTTCCTCTATAGCACATCCATAGATGAACGGCCAGTCAGAGGCCACCAACAGGATGCTTGGAGTGGGGTTAAATAAATGCCTCGAAAGAGGGAAGAAAGGATCCTAGCCAGACGAGCTCATATGTGTACTGTAGTCCTACTAGACTACCCCATGCAGACCAACTGGCGAGATGCCTTACTCCTTTGTGCACGGGATAGAAGCTATGATCCCAGTAGAAATCGCAGCCCTAACTGACAAAGTTGTCTATTACTCCAAAGAGAAAAATGATATCAACCTAAGGCACCATCTGGATAACCTCAAAGAAAGAAAAGAGTGGGCTTGCATCAGAATGGCCGCCTACAAAGACAAAATTGCAAAGTATCACCACAAGAAAGTTAGAAGCCTACGACTCAAAGAGGGAGACCTAGTTCTCAAAGACACTACACCTCGCAGTCTCGCGAGTGCAAGGGCAAACTTGGAGCTAACTAGGAAGGTCCATAAAAGATAGCAGAAGTCCTAGGTCATGATATATATCACCTCAGCGACCTCAACGACAGAGAATTGCCCAGAACATGGAACATTTTCGATTTGAGGCCATACTATATAGCATCTAACGGCTAGGGAACCAGATGACCACACCCTTTTCCTCCCCTTGGATTTTTTTCCCCCTAGGTTTTTTCCTCGGGTAGGAGGCGTCCCCTAAGCCTTCGCCGGCTAACAAAGCACCGGATAATGTTATTACTTGTAATCTATTTACGCTAATCAATAAAACCACTTCATTCAATTTCAGATTGTGTTTGCTATTATCTTTACTTAGCCTTTAAAGGCCCAACAATGGCCACTATCTCGCCCCTAAGCGGGGCAACCTAGCCTTAGCCGACTGCCATTATCCTATAACTAAGCTAATAAGCCTTAGATAATCTAAACAAGCAACTACAGCTAAGCTAACGGGCCTTAGCCAATATAAATAGTGGTTATAACTAAACCTGCAAGACTTGGCACCAAAAGCCTCATACCTAAGCTAACGAGCCTTAGATAGAGCAGATAAAGCAATTCTTAGATAAATCTAAGAAACAAAACCCCCAAGCTGGTAACCATGCATGTAAATGCAAAGTAAAAACATTCATCCAAGCAAACATAGCATAAAGCATCCTAGAGCAAGTGTCTGCAACATAATAATTCAACAATTGAAGCATATATCAAAATATTCTTTGCTATTAAATATAGTCAATAATTATAAGGCCTCAAGCCCAAAACAAAATGTTGGTTGACTAGCTAGTATACTAGTTCGTATTCAGTAGCAAAGGGCAAGTACAAGTGTCATTCCCACTAGGAGCAAGGGAAATTATTTAAATAAAGTTGCAAATTAGTGAGTTCAAGGTTACAAAGCAATAATAGTGGATTGTTAATAAAAAAAATGCTAAATATTATAATTGCAATTAAAACAGAAAGTTTGGTTGCTTTTAACAAATTTATATTGGAGCAGGCAAGTCTAACAGGCAGACAAACACAATTTAACTTCTCTCTTATTTCTAACTTGTTAAAGTTCATAGATCTAGGGTATCTTGTTCTAATCACTAAGCTCAGCATACCAACTTATTGCCTAGATTATTTAAGGTTTCACTCCGAGAACCTCTTATTGCAAGCTACACCTTATGCATTAAAATTAAACAAGCATTCTGAAATTAACTAGAAACCCCTAGCACATTCCTAAGTCATTTTTAGTGAATATAGAAGTGTGTGTATTGAGTTTAGATCCGTGTTCATAGTTCACCTTCCGGTTCTTCCTAATTCCACTATGCACAAGTTTGGCCTAACTTATGATTCAATTAAGTTCAAACACAATACAATCAGTATCAAGATGATGTTAGAGATAGAGACAGAAAGTATCACATGGGATTAGCCCATCTACCTTGCTAGCCTTACCCGCCAAATGACTTAGTTAACCATAATTAAAGATAAGCAAACGATAATAATAATAGTAAACATAACTAACATATATTAATGACTAGAAAAACACAAAAATAAAAGGTAGAAGAAGCCAGTACCAAGCTTTTTCAAATGGCGGCCATTCGCCAAAATATAAAGTGGTGAACAGAAGGATCTCGAAGTACCACGTGCACAAATAAAATAAGCCAAGATAATGGATTACATCAGCTGATCTAAAAGACCTTCTAGAAGATAATGGGGTGGTCCAATAAGAATCCACTAAAGTGGCTTAATAAAATAATAAAACCAATCCACTAGCCCACTAACTAAAACGTCCCTAACAACCTTCAAAAAGCCTTTTAGAAGCAAAATAATGGTTCTTTTTCTGGTATATTATCATGCCACGCCAACATGGCCACCTCCTTCTCTTTATGTCTACCCATTCTGCTTGTCTTGACGGTCTTTCTACCTACTCTGATAGTTTTCTACTTGCTATGCTCTTTTTACTAATTGCTTACTTCTATTTTCTCTACTTTCTCTACATATTCCACTGTTTTGAAGAGAAACCTGAAATATTATCAAGAAACACTTATAATTCTCTCATTTTAGCTCCAAATTGGACGATTATAAAGCTAAATTACTAATGTTTTCATGGTATAAATTGTTCTTATCAAATTCCCCCACACTTAAGCATTTGCTTGTCCTCAAGCAAAACAAAGAGAAATAAAAAAGAAGGTACAATAAAGGAGAAGAAAACAAAACAGGAAACAAGATAAAATAAGAGTAGCAATTAACAGTTTAAAATTTCTCTTAAGAAAGCAAACTAATCTTATAAAAATACAAAGATTAAAGAAGGAGATGAGTACCCTCACACTTAGCAAGAAACTTAGTGTCAAAAACATTTCAAGACTACAAATTGGAGCCAGTTCATCAATAATCCAAGTCCATTGTGAAACCAACTGCCTCACCAAAGGAGTTCACTCAATTCACTCAAAGTGTTTAAGGGAGAGTTTTTAAGAATACACTCCTCGGCTATACACAACAATCTTAAGTCCATAGGCTTGATTATCGGTCCTATCTCCACCACTAAAATATTAATCACATACACAATCAAAAGGTCTTTTATTTGGGTTGTAATGTTGGTTTAGGGTTAGGTGTGTCAAGTGAAAGGCTTTTTGTGTGTGAGGTGACTTTACCAAAGTAAGCATTGATGATTGTAAAACAAGTTGTGTGGTTGCTAACTCATGCATCAAGAGAGTATTTCAAATTCAAGGATAATCAATGGAAGAACAGCGCAATCAAATCTTTAGGATAGAGAAATCATTCCAGCAAGAAGACCTCAAGAAGATAAATACAACAAGCTTTTTTCAATATTGAACAAGAAGATTTTAGCTTGCTTTTCCAGCAACTACTAGATTTGTAATTGATTTCAATTGCTGAATAAACTTATTCTTTTCAATTTGTTTCCATCATTTTCTTTGAACAATGAAGAACATAGGCTGGAAAGAGATAATGAATTTGAAGAAAGCTCAATGAATTTTCCTTGAAAAGATTTGTGTTGAAAGCAACCCAAAATGTTGTGAAAATTTGCTGTTTTTGTGAAAATTTCCTTAAAATCAAGGGTGAGAAAGGTAAAACAAAGTGAAAAAGCTATGGGTTTAATGTGTGTATAAAAGAAAAGGTTTAAAAGGCTTAAAGGGGCTTACTAGGGGATAATTAGGTCAAGGGTGGTTGTTTGGTTAAGAGAAGGTGAAATCCTTATGTGAGTGATCAATGACGTGGTCTCGACAAATACTATATCCAATTTCTCCCAAATCAAGTTCTAGCTTAAGTATGCATGTGTAAGCTCTCTCAGCAAGGAATTCAAGCAAATAATTCAGCAAAGAATGATTTTAAAATTAAGATTTAATTTCTCAAAGAATTGATTTAATCACAAAAGAATAGGCTCAAATCCTCTCTAAAAAATGGGTTAATTTTTCAGTTGGTTCACTTTAGCTAAAGTTATTGAAAAACAGTTCCAAGTTTATAGTCTATCTTGCTTAAGTTACCTCATTAAACTAGCTAATGTAAGTTTATCATCAACCATCCAAACTCAAGTATTTTACAAAGACTAATTATTTTCAAAAGATCAAAGTTACATGTTAATCACCAAAAACATACTTAAAATCGAAATTTTTTGACAAACTTCTACTAAAAAATAATTTTACAAAATATTTTACGAAAACACAATTAAAAACATAAAAAAACAAAATACTCAAGTTCAAACAAAATAACCTAGCAGCAGTCAAAAATAATTGGCATCAATCAAAGATCAGCATTCAAACTATAAACCACCCCCCACACTTACATATTGCTTTATCCTTAAAGCAAGGAACAAAATTAAGTGAAATCGACCAAGAGCATCCAACTAGTAAAGAGGGTAAGTGGAAATTACCTTTTAATCACATTGTTTTTAAGGAAAAGTGGAAGTGGAATACCAGGAATGGAAGATGCAGATTATCCCCATTTAGGAAGTGACCAATCAAAAATCAAACTGTATGTATGTAGAACAACAAAAAATGATTGAAGTCTTGGTGTTTCCCCCCACACTTAATTCATTGGCTACTACAAAAGACAAAAAGATAACATTAAATAGAATAAAAATAGAATAAGGGAAACAAATATTTACAGGGATAGAAATTGAGCGTGGGCACAAAGTTACTCCAATTGGTGTTTGGAGCGGACACCACTTCTTTTGGTATTTCAAGGTGGCCGTAAGTGTTGTCCTTCAACAGCAATTTTTTTTGCCCATTGAAGAAATATGGCTTAAGCCTTTGTGCATTTACTTTGAATGTTCTCCCCGAATTACCTATGATCTCTATGGCTCCATGGGGGAAGACTTTGTGGATAGTGTAAGGGCCTGTCCATCTAGATTTGAGCTTCCCTAGGAAGATTTTTAACCTTGAATTGAATAATAACACTTGCTGCCCTGGTTGGAATTCCTTCGATTCAATCTTTTGATCATGCCACTTTTTAGTCTTTTCCTTGTAGTTCATGGCATTTTCATAACTAAACAGCCTGAATTCCTCCAACTCATTGAGTTGCAATTATCTTTATTCTCCTACTACGCTTCTATCAAAATTCACCAAAGTTAGTGCCCACATAGCCTTAAATTCTAACTCAACAGGTAAATGGCAAGCTTTTCCATAGAGTAATTTGAATGGGGACATTCCGATGGGGGGTTTTATAGGCTATTTTGTAAGCCCATAGTGCATTATCAGGTTTGACTGCCCACTCTTTCCTAGAGTTACGAACAGTTTTTTCCAAAATTCTTTTGATTTCTCAGTTTGAAATTTCTGCTTGCCCACTTGTTTGTGGGTGATAAGGAGTGCCTATCCTATGTGTTACCCCATATTTGTTAAGTAATTTTTTGAATTGATTGTTGCAAAAATGTGTCCCTTGATCACTTATGATTGCTCTAGGTACCCCAAATTTTTTAGAAATTTAGCAACTACTCTAGCATCATTTGTTGGGCTAGCAATGGCTTCAACCCACTTACTAACATAATCAACAGCTAAGAGTATGTATCTATTACCATGTGAGTTGGGAAAAGGTCCCACGAAGGTAATGCCCCAAACATCAAAAATTTCACATACTACAATGTTGTTTAGGGGCATACCATTTCTAGCAGATATGTTACCTATTCTTTGGCACTCATTGCACTCTACAACAAACCGTTGGCAGTCCTTAAATATAGTTGGCCAATAAAAGCCGCATTCAAGAACTTTGGGTGCTATTCTGGTTGCTCCAAAGTGTCCACCAGCTTCTTTGCTATGGCATATGTTTAGAATGGCTGAAACTTCTTCCTAAGGAACACATCTCCTCACAATTTGATTTGCACACAATTTAAAAAGGAAAGGTTCCTACCAAAAGTAGTATTTCTAGTCAACAAAGAACTTTTTCTTTTGTTGATAGGATAAATGAATAAGTTTAATACCACATGCAAGGAAATTACCAAAATCAGCAAACTAAGGGAAAGATCTCACCTAGAAAAGCTGTTCACCTAGAAATGAGTCAATAATTTCTGGTTGCTCCACTTTATTGCCCTCTAGAATTCTGGATAAATGATCAGCAGCCATATTTTCTGAGCCTTTCTTGTCCTGATTTTCCAGGTCAAACTCTTGAAGAAGTAGCAACCATCTAATGAGCCTTGGTTTTGCATCGTTCTTTGCTACTTTAAAGTAGAATGATCAGTAAAAATAGTGACTTTTGATAGGACAAGGTAAGATCTAAATTTGTCAAAGGCATAAACCATAGCAAGCAACTCTTTTTCAGTCATAGTGTAGTTTTGTTGTGTTTCTGTGAGATTTTTACTTGCGTAGTAGATAGGCCTGAAGTGCTTGTTGACTCTTTGACCCAAAAAAGCTCCAATGCAAGTGTCACTTGCATCACACAAAAGTTCAAATGGCTACTCCCAATCTGGAGCAATCAGAATGGGTGCATTGATAAGTTTTGCCTTTAGCTCATTAAATGCCTTTAAGCAACCGTCATCAAATTTGAATTCAATGTCCTTGTGGAGGAGGGTTGTTAATGGTTGAGCTATTTTGGAGAAATCCTTGATGAACCTTCTATAGAATCCAGCATGCCCAAGAAAGCTTCTGACTTCTTTGACTAATTTTGGGGCAGTCAACTTTTCAATAATCTCCACTTTTGCTTGATCAACGTCAATCCCCTTCTCTGAAATCTTGTGGCCAAGAATAATGCCTTTATTAACCATGAAATGGCACTTTTCCCAATTCAGGACAAGATTGGTCTCTTTGCAATAAAGTAAAACAGCTTCAAGATTGTTCAAGTAAGATTAGAAAGTTTCTTCATAGACTGAGAAGTCATCCATGAAAATTTCCACTGTTTTCTCCACCATATCATGGAAAATAGACATCATGCATCTTTAAAATGTTGCTAGAGCATTGCAAAGTCCAAATGGCTTCCTCCTATAAGCAAAGACACCATAGGGGCATGTAAAAGCTGTCTTCTCTTGATCCAATGGGTGGATCACAATCTGATTGTATCCCGAATAGCCATTAAGTAAGCAATAGAATTTATAACCAGCCAATCTCTCCAGCATTTGATCAATAAAGGGAAGTGGAAAATGATCCTTTCTTGTTGCTTCATTAAGTTTGCGGTAGCCAATGCAAACTATCCACCCTGTCATTGTTCTTGTAGGGATAAGCTTATTCTTTTCATTTGTCATTATTGTCATCCCTACCTTTTTTGGCACAACTTAGACTGGACTAGTACAACACTATCTGAAATGGGGTAGATAATTCCAGCATCCAGAAGTATGATTACTTCCCTCCTCAAAACCTCTTTCATGTTAGGATTGAGTCTCCTTTGGGGCTGTACTACTGGTTTATGGTTTTCCTCCATGAGAATCCGATGTACACAAATAGAAGCACTAACTCCCTTGATATCAGCAATTGTCCAAGCTAGGGCCTCCTTATTTTTCCTTAATACATTAATCAATTGGGATTTTTGGTCTAGGTTCAGTTTTGAGAAAATAATTACAGGTAGTTTGTCAAGAGGATCAAGGAAAGCATATTCAAGGTGAGAAGGCAAGGGTTTCAGCTCAAGATTTAGAGGTTCTTCAAGTGATGTTTTGGGGAAAGATGTGGTGTGTGATTTAGTGGCTCAACAGGTTATTTTCTGTACGTGGGTAGTTGGCGGTTTGGTTGTTCCACTTTTTGTTTTACCTGCTCCACTAGTTCTGCCGTCTCCATAGTTTCTAAAGCAGTCAAATCTTCCTCTTCAAAATCAGTTTCTTCTAATTCCTGCGTTAGAAAAGGGTTTAAATTTACATCAGTAGCATCAAAGAAGTAACATCGATCATCAAAATTAGATGGATACTTCATTGCCTCATTCATTTTAAATACTACTTCTTCATCATGTATTTTCAGAATCAATTTTCCATCATTTACATCAATTAAAGCTCTTCCAGTAGCAAGGAATGGTCTACCTAAAATGATGGGCACATGAAAATCTTCTTCCATATCCATTATAATGAAATCAACAGGCAAAATAAACTTTCCAACTTTAACTAAAACATCTTCTACAATGCCTCTAGGATACCTAACAGTTCTATCAGCAAGTTGTATAGGTACTTTAGTTGGTTGAGGTTCACCTAAGCCTAATTGCTTATAAATGTAATATGGCATCAGATTTATGCTTGCTCCTAAATCACAAAGTGCATTATCGATGTTTAAGTTACCAATAGAGAAAGGTATAGAAAAACTCCCTGGATCTTTAAGTTTCTTAGGCAATGGTTGCCTACTTTGAAGGATAGAGGAGCAATTTTAATTTAGTTTCACCATGGCTACATTCTCCAATTTCTTCTTGTTTGCCAGCATGTCTTTTAAGAACTTCACATTCATAGGCATCTGTGTAAGTGCTTCTGCGAAAGGAATGTTAATATGAAGTTTCTTAAAGACTTCTAAAAACTTATCAAATTGCTTAGCCATTTCATGCTATTTTGCTCTTTGACGATATGGAATCCTTGGTTGGTAGGATGGAATTAGCTGTTTCACTAGAATGGGCTTAGTTTGAACAGAATTCTGTTCTACTTGCTCCAAGTCAGAAACAAGCTTTGCTGGCTTCGAAGTTTGTGCTTGCCCTACTAGATTTTGGTTGCTCCATGCATTTTGAACTTCAAAGTGTTGCTCTTTCTCCTTACCCTTTTCACCTGCATTTCCATCAACAACAACATTATTTTTAAGTTTAGAATTTTAACAAATCTTACCACTCCTTAGATTTAAGGCCTTGCATTCCTCCCTTGGGTTAGTTTTGGTGTTTCTTGGCATCACTCCTTTATTTTTGGGAGTCACAATGGTGGTAAGTTGTTGGAACTGAGTTTCTAGATTCTTCATGAAAGCTTGAGTTTGCTTCATGAATTGTATCATCATCTCTTTCATTTCTTCATTTTCAGATTTCTTTTGTGGCTGAGATGGCTCTGCCTATTGCATATTCTATTGTGGTGTTAAGAAAATTGTTCTGGGGCTGTTGGTAAAGAACCTGCTTGTTTTGGTTGCTCTTGGAGAAATTAGGATGGTTGGGCCAGCCAGGATTGTAGGTATTTGAGAAGGGATTGTTCCTTTGATTGTTCCCAACATAGTCACATTGTTCTTGAGAGAGAGGAGTATCACAATCAATACTTCTATGGTTTTCACCATAGAAATCATAAATTGCTTGCGTATTTGAGATTGCCGAGACATTTTACTTGGCAAGTTACTTCAAAATTAGGTCCATCTTCTTGGAAAGCTTTGAAACAGATTATGACTCCTTTTGCTTGCTTATTTCTTTCGAACTAAGTGCCATTTGTAGCTGGTGTTAACCAACCTTTCAATGAGTTCATAGAGCTCTTCGGGGGCAAGTTCTTTTGGATCATCATTTGCTGCGAATTCAATTTGGATCCTGTGTTGATGACACAACCTGTTGTAAAAATTTTGCATTTGCATCTATAGTGGGATTTAATGATTTGGCACCCTTCTTAACAGCTCCTTATATCTTTCCCATGCTTCGATAAAAGATTCATCTGGTTGTTGCATGAAATGAGTCACCTCATTTTTGGGTTTGATTGGTTGCCTTGGTCGGAAGTATTTTGTGAGAAAAGCTTGTGCCGTTTGTTCCTAAGTCCTTATGGATCTAGACTGAAGATTTTTCAGCCAATTTTTAGCTTTATCCCATAGAGAGAAGGGAAAAAGCTTGAGTCTAATGACATCATTTAAAACTGCTCGATTTGTACGGAAGGTATCACACATAGTGATAAATTCTTGGATGTGTACATTAGGATCTTCTCCTGGTGAACCCCCAAATTGAACAGCTGCCTGGAGCATTTAAATCATAAGGCCTTGATCTCAAAGAGGTTGTTCCCCTCATTAGGTATCACAATGGAAGAGTAGTGTCCCTCGGTTGAAGGTCTACTATATTCTCTGAGAGTTTGCCTTGGTGGGGGTGGATTAACTTCACCCACCATTCACGGGATTAGCTAGATCAGCCATTCTTTGTTGTCTGTGCCTTCTTCTAGCTGCTCCACTTAATCTATGACAGGTTCTTTCAATTTCAAGGTCTACTGGAACTAGGGGCAACCTAGCTCTTCGCATACAACAAAAATAGCTTCAAAATAGAAGAAATCCTATAAAATGGCAACAAACGGATTAAATGCACCAATTTACAAACAGAAATTTAAAAACTTCACACGTTGCTCCCCGGCAACGGCTCCAAAAACTTATTGGTTGCCTAGAAAGTATACTAGTTCGTATTCAGTAGCAAAGGGCCAATACAAGTGTCATTCCCACGAGGAGTAATGGAAATTATTTAAACAAAGTTGCAAATTAGTGAGTTCAAGGTTACAAAGCAATAATAGTGGATTGTTAATAAACAAAATGCTAAATATTATATTGCAATTAAAACAGAAAGTTTGGTTGCTCTAGTTTGGTTGCTTCTAACAAATTTATACTAGAGCAGGCAAGTCTAGCAGGCAGACAGACACAGTTTAACTTCTCTCTTATTTCTTACTTGTTAAAGTTCATAGATCTAGGGTATCATGTTCTTAAGTCACTAAGCTCAGCATACCAACTTATTGCCTAGATTCTTTAAGGTTTCACTTCGGGAACCTCCTCTCGCAAGCTACACCTTAAGCATTAAACTTAAATAAGCATTTTGAAATTAACTAGAAATGCGTAGCACATTCCTAACTCATTTTTAGTGAATATAGAAGTGTTTGTATTGTGTTTAGATTCGTGTTCATAGTTCACCTTCTGGTTCTTCCTACTTCCACTATGCACAAGTTTGGCCTAACTTATGATTCAATTAAGTTCAAACACAATACAATTAGTATCAAGATGATGTTATAGGTAGAGAGAAAGTATCACCTGGGATTAGCCCATCTACCTTGCTAGCCTTACCTGCCAAATGACTTAGTTAACCATAATTAAAGATAACAAATGATAATAATAATAGGAAACATAACTAACATATATTAATGACTGAAAAAAGTACAGAAATAAAAGGTAGAAGAAGTCAATACCAAGCTTTTTCAAATGGCGGCCATTGGACAAAATATAAAGTCGAGAAGAGAAGGATCTCGAAGTACCACTTGCACAAATAAAATAAGCCAAGATAAGGATTACATCAGCTGAGCTAAAAAACCTTCTAGAAGATAATGGGGTGGTCCAATAAGAATTTACTAAAGTGACTTAATAAAATAATAAAACCAATCCACTAGCCCACTTTATGCCTGCTCTGCTCGTTTTCTTGACTACTTGCTTCTATTTTCTCTACTTTCTCTACATATTCCACTGTTGTGAAGAGAAACCTGAAATATTATCAAGAAACACTTATAATTCTCTCATTTTAGCTCCAAATTGGACGATTATAAAGCTAAATTACTAATGTTGTCATGCTATAAATTGTACTTATCACAAAATAAAAAAAAGAAGAGGGAAAATCTAAGCTAAGCGGTAGGAGGGTCTTGATGTGGCACTTGAGATGAGCTCACTAGTAATACCTCGCGAACCTCACTTCCTACAAAAGGATTTGCTTGGTTAGCAGGAGGACTATCAGGAACTTTCTCAAAAGTGGGAAAGTTAACATTGCTCACCATCTCCTCCGAAAGCTCCGGCCAATGCTGACAAGCCACCTCGAGTAACTTCTGCCTAAACAGACGACCCCTTCTCACCATCCTCCCCACGAGGCTATCTAGCTCAATGCCTCATTCAGCAATCTCCACCTCAAGCTTTGCAACCTTCCCTTGCGACAGTCCCAAATCCTTCTCCAAAAGGGTATTACGGGAAAGGATTTGGGTATGGGCATCACGCAGGTTTTCGAGCTCTTTCTTTGCCTCCGCCAACGCTGCCTTGGTCTCTCGCTATTTGGCAGCCACCGCCTTGGCCTCTTCCTTGGACTTTAAGGCCTCATCCTCCCTTTTGTTGGCCACCGCCACCTCCTTCTTAACTGCCTGGATACCAGCCTTTGTCACTTGGAGGTCTGCCTTGACCTTTGCATGGTTAGAGGCCCTCCGATGCATCTCAATGCATCGAGACATAACCTATAAAAATATACAATATCACAGGTTGCACAAAAGAAATAAATTAAAGTAAAGTTAGTATCACATACCTTAGAGAGCTGGTCAAGTATGATTCTAGTCGCATACTTACTGAGCACGTACTAGGCTCCTCTTTATAAGCCTCCTTCTCCATTGGCAGAGGAATCACGCTTTAAAGTGCAAGCTAAACTTGAGGACTGTTTATCCCCCCTTGAGGATCGGCTAGCTCTAGGAAGCTCTCCTTAAATTGGGCAGAAGGAGAGACGGTGGCAGTCGAAGCTGGCACAATCGGCAACCCCTAGCGATGGCTCAGGCCCGAAAGCTCTTTGCCCTACAAATAAAGAGAGCAAATCAGCAAGATAAGGCATGCAAGGAAAACATAAGTCACAAAAGTAATAGAGTACCTCACGCCCTTTCTTGGGCAGAATTTTAGCCGACGAGGCAGATTTTTTGATAGGAGGAACATCCTTCCTTGATCTCTTCCTGTCCCCAGCCTTCTTGGAGAGGACTAGTTTTGAGGCGTCATCCTTGGTAAGGTCAATCATCTCTGCCTCCTTCCTCTAGTTCTCCCGGCCCAGGACTTTAGTACCTTTGGCTAGATGTTTATTAAGGACAGCGTTAAGTCAAGACGACGACATCCTAACAAAGAAAATAGAAAAATAAGCTTACCAGGAATATTGACTTCCCCATCGTAGTACACATTATTTGGGTTGTCCCATTCAATGACTTTAATGTTAGTCAAGTAAGCCCAGGCGATGGTCGCCAGTGACCATCGCCCCTGCTCCAACTGGCTGAAGACGTTAAGGCGGCTGTCCAACTTAAGCCCTCTCGTGGGCAATGCTTCGAGAATGTCTTCCCTCCACTGAGTTCGAAACGGCGGATACAGCGGATTTATCTTCATGTAGAAGTAGAACTGCTTGAAGTTCCGAACTTACTACGGCCGGTCCAAGAAATGGTAGAATCCATCCTTGTGGCTGAAATGTAGATGATCCTCAGAAGCTTTTTGCGTAAAGGAAGCCAGCCGGCAGAAAAAGACCGAGTCGAACTCAAAATTGAGGCTACGGCATAGATGATAGTGTCCCACAATATCCGACCAGTAGTTTGGGTGTATTTGAGTTGGACACACACCTCACTCAGTCAAAATTTTAGCAATTGCCTCAAGAAGGGGATACATGAAGCTGGTCTAGACTTGCTCCATATATATACTAAAATAGCCCTTCGGGGGAGTATGAACCCATTCATGGCGAGCCGACAGCAAACATGGCTTTCCAATTAGCCACTTATGCACCTACGCCTTGAACCTGATATCTAACTCATTCGAGATAGACACAATACTCCTAATTCAAGGCATATGACCCTTAGCGTGGCTCTTTCTTGCCCGCTTAGGGGCATCCACCTCCATGGTCCTTCTTCATTTCAGAGTCAGCTAGGGAGACAACGTCCCAACCTCTTGTGCGGATCTAATCCCCCCATATCTATAGGACCATCAACCCCCTCATACTCATCTTTGCCCCAGAACTCCGTATCGTCTGAGTTAACGGGGGTCCATAACTTAGAAGTTGATCCCACTTAGCTAGTCATTATCCTATACTCCCTTTGCATAGTCTTAATAAAAGGACAATGGTTAGTTCTATCAATAGTTATCGGCTGAGCCAGGAGACGGTCCAAATCCTGATCAAGCCTCATAAGACAGCCCAAGATCTTGGCAAAAAGGGGATCGCCATTTGAACTACTAGATGAGCTCATCCTAGGAAACAAATGATAGAAGAGAAACTCAAGCCCTGAGCTCAAGACCAAAGGGGGCACCACCCCAAGGCCGCTGCACTAAATCAGTGGGGAACTAAAAATACCTCTTTTCCCAAAACACATGTAAATTCAATCCTCGGAACCTACGTCTATCCCAAGTCTATACAAAGATGCATGAAATGCAAATCCATTCCTATAAAAGCTTAGCTAAAGGAATAAACTAAAAAACACATAAACCATGGCAAAAAAAATAGAGGAATCTATAACGCCCATTGCAAAAAAGGGCACACTACAATTTCTTCAAAGCATGAATCATCACATTTTATAGAGTTTGTAAATAGAAGCATAAATTAGAGCAATTGAAGTAAAAGAACTCTTACTTATAATTGGGATCAAAAGGAAAAGCCCTTGCCATCGTAGAAGAAATGGAGAAAGCACCAAAAAAGTTTTAAAGTTTCTATGCCGGAAAACGCTACGCCGATAGAGATTGAGTTTAAAGTGGTAACTGTTGAAAAAGGGCAGCTTTTATAAGAATTTGTTGAATTCGACCAGTCATCTTGGGGAAAGATCCAGAAGCACACGTGGCACATTTTTATGGTGTGGCACACTGCACGAGGAGCTTTAATAGTTGTTACAGGAATCATAAACGCCAGACCACACCATCCTTAAAAAGACGTTCTTCTTGGGACGACACTCAACTCGAGATGACGGAAGCCTGAAGACTTCCCATACATGCGGGGGGGACTTTGATAACTAGATGTACGCTTGAGGTGTACACCCTATATAGGTGACACCGCCTCAGCTCACCAACCACCATGTCGTAGCAATATTGAGCCACATACTACTGGTATTCGTCTTGAAAGCTAGACGACACATGCCAGAGTTTTATCTACTTAGTCAAAGCAATAACTTCCCACTCCCTAAAAATGAGGAACTAATAGGATTTGACCGAGTCTTCCTATAATATTAGGATCATGATCCCACATTCAAACCCGTAACCACTAGATCATGGGTAACGGTCATAAGGAGGCCTATAAATACCAAAAGCCTACCTCTGAAATGGTAATCATTTTTCTACACTCTTTACCTAAATTCTACCATTTTCTACTTACAATACACTCTTTCAAGTTACTGACTTAGGTGGGTTCTATCCCTAATCGATGTCCTAATCAATTTTCTAAAGTTCTAGCACGTTGAACACCCACTCTTGCAGAGAACTTTTAGAGGTGTTATCAAATTCCCCCACACTTGCCATTGGCTTGTCCTCAAGCAAACAATAAAAAAATCAAAGTAAACTTTTTTTTTTAATTATCAACTATGTTGATCACAACTTAGAACTTCCAATAAAATTGAAAAGAATGCAGTACAAAATAAATGTCTAACAAGGATTCAAATAGGTTTAAGCATCAAGTTAAAGTCTAGGGAAGTTTGAAAGAAAACTTAACTGAGGATTAAAAAGGTTATTACATTCTTTGAAATTTTGACGCTTGAACCCAAGCAAACCAATTTAAAGGAAAATACGATTGGAATAATCATAAAGCAATGACTAATTTAACATTTTTTGACACTTGCATTACCAACCAAATCGTGCCTGGAATCGAGAGTAATATCGTGAAAGTAAGCGGATCTTACTTGCCTACCCCTAGTGTCGGCTGAGGTGGCTACTAGCTCCACTCATAGGCATTGCTATAGGAGTGTTTCATAGGCTGCAAGATTTTTTAAACAGTTTTCTTTTTTCTTTTTTTTCTTTTTTCTTTTGCTTTTTTTCTTTTTTTCTTTTTTTTTACTAAAATTAATCAAAATAAAATGGAGATTGGTTTAGGTGAGCTTTTGTGTCTATTTTATAGGAAAGTCTTAACAATTTTAACTATTAAAGAAATCTTAATTCAAGCTCCCCAAATCCAATAACAAAAGTGGCTTACAACCTATTCGAATCAAACATTTTAGAAAAAATTTATTTCACAGTGAATGGAATTCAAATTGTTGTTGAAACTAAGGTGGTCAATTAGTGTTAAAATGACAAAAAGTGCTACCAAAACATATTATTTTGCCGAGAACCTTCAAAAGGTATTAAAAACCCCTCCCCCACACTTAAAACAATAAATGTCCTCATTTATGTCAAAAAGGAAAGTGAAAAGCAAAGGACAAGGAAAGAATATACCCAAAAGTGAGGAATGTGCGACGAGGCAGCCTATGGGAGTTACTATTTGGCCTGAAAAAGCTGACAGATGTTGGAGATGAGAGTGAAACCAAGCTTGAAGACAACTAAAATATTACACTTATACCCTATAAAAAAACAATTAAACTAAAAAAACGAAAATGAAAGCAAAAATAAAAATAAAATTTTGGGTTGTCTCCTAAAAAGCGCATTTGTTTAACGTCGTTAAGCTCAACGCTTATTTCATTCAATCGGGGATCCCATGTTATTATTTCTGAACCAACCTCTTTCACGCCCAATCCTTTGACGATTTCCTTCAACTCATTATTCAACAAAAGATCAAAGAAATTAATATCATCAAGCAAAATTATTCCCAAATGAATTAACAATGAATCCCTTACAATATTATCCATTATATCAAAAGCATCAAGGAATGAATCATTTATCTCAATAATCTTAAGTTCAACGTCTTCCATTTCCATCTTTGTTTTTGACAACCTTTTTGAAAAAATGGAGTTTATGGACTATTAACTTTGTAATTTTTAGTGTTGATTCCTTGTTAACATTAGAGCTTATCTCTTTTTCTGAATTGTTCCCCAAATTCGAATCTAAAGTTTCACATTTTAGGTTCATAGTGATGTTTTCAGATTTATCATCGATAAGTTATTTTTCACGTTGAACAATTATTGCATAAATACTTTGCTTTGGGTTAAATTCAGTTTCAGATGAAAACTTACCTTGGTTCTCCAACTTACTCAATGATGTTGCCATTTGACTAACTTATCTCTCTAGATTTTGGATCCTACGTTGAGTCACGAATCGAATTTTCCACCAATACCATCATCATCTCCTCAAGAGTCATGGTTGAGTTTCTCCCACAGTCAAACATGGTCATCAAAACAAATAAAACTAATTAGTATTAGTCCCCAGCAACGGCGCCAAAATTTGATGGGTGTCAAATCCACCAAAAATAATGATTGGAATTGTAGTTTGAATAAGTTAGGTCGAATCCACAAAGACTAATAAAATCAATTCTATTCAAATTAATGACAAAAAAATAAAACAAATAAATAAAAATGAGGGGTTTGAAATTGATTGATTTATGAAAGAAAATAGAATGCAAAAAAATAAAAATAAAAATATGAACGTAAATTCTCTCGATTAAGGACACTCTCAGCTTAGTTGCAATTTATCATAGGCACAAAAGATAGATTTTTGAAATATCAATTAGTTGGTTATAACCATGAACAACATGTGTGAGATTGATTTTAGATGAGCTAAACCAAAAAACCCTCGATTATCAGACGCATTTGCAAGAATAGACAAGATTTAATCCTTAAAAAGCATTAAGTTTTGAAGAACCAACTTTAAACCAACAAGTTATGAACATCACAAAAGGTTGACTTAAATCAAATAAACCACTAAAACTAGTAAAAGAAATCGGTTGTTATAATATTCCATTAAAGTATGAACAACATAAATCTAATGAAAATAACAATTCATTATAATTTCAAAAACAACAATTGGCAAAATTGAAGAAATCAAAAGTATAATCAGAAAGATATCACCGGTTTAATCGAAAACTGAAATTCGAAAGAAAGAATAAGAACAAGTCTCACAACATGCAATTAGCCCTTTTTTTAAAAAAAAATTTGCCTCATATGGGCTTACAATAATAACAACAGAAAACTTTATCTCACCCTACCCGAGTGTGGACTCAAAACTACAACCGCTAGGATCACAGCTTCAAGCCTCAACCACTAGACCAAGCCTTTACCACCAATTAGCCTTAATTATTCCTCAACCGAAAGATAGTGAAAATTAGCTAAAGAAAACAAAATAATTCATTAAAGGAGACGAACAAAAGATGATCTTATTAGTGCAACAACCCTCCATATTTATACTAAAATAAAATCTAATCTAAACAAGGAAAGATATCCTTACTAAATATAAAGACTAAAATAAGAAATAGAGTTTTCCTAAACAACTAAAAAGGTAAAGATAAAATAGAAAAAAGATAAAAAGGGGATAAAGTTTAAATTAAATCTGGAAGTCTTTGTTTTCAATTAGAAAATAAAATCTCTTTCATTCCAATTAGCTCCAAAATAGCTTCAATATTCTCCAAACATTTCAAATCAGCCCAATATCTCTTTATCTCCTAAATAAACACAAATTAATCACAAATTAGTAGTATACTATTCAATTGTTAAATCAAATTAATACTAAAATGTGTAGAAATGAGGTGTTATCAAATCTCTTAGATCCAATCACGAAACAAGAGTGAAAAGCCGAAGTAATCCAGCACATCTAGCAAGAAACCCCAACCTAACGTATCGAACGCCTTTCTAATGTCAATCTTAAGGGCCTTTCATCCCCCAAACATCTTCTTATCAAGAACATTGATCCTTTCAAATGCTAAAGTAATAGCGTGATTAATTTTCCGTCCTTTCAGGAAACTAAATTGCTGAGGAGATATGAAACGAGAAGCGATCTCCCGAAGCCTATTGGCAAGGATTTTAGTAGTGATCTTGAATATAAAATTTGATCAATCAATTGACTTGAAGTTCTCAATAACATCCACTCCTTCCACTTTAGGAATAAGAACTATCACGCTAGAATTTAACCACGTAGTGAGAGTACTGTGATCAAAGAAACTCCAAACATACTTACATACATCCTTCCCAACGATATTCCAAAAGCTTTGAAAAAATTTCCCATTGAAACCATCCAGTCCAGGGGCACCATAACTTTTCATATCAAAATAACGTTTTGAAGATCCTCATCCATAGGTCAGCAAGTCAGCAACTTAGTATCCTTCTCCCTAACTAAACTAGGAATCAGCTCTAACCTTCTCAATGCAAGAATAAATTCACAGGTTAGTGAAAATATTTTTGTAAAACCCCACCACGTGATCATCTATGATAGTCTCATCCGAAGTTAAAATTTTGCCAACCCGAATAGGATTTAAGCCAGTATTCATAGGCCAAGATTTCAAAGTTCTATGGAAAAACTCCGTATTTCAATCCCATGTAGAGAGCTAATGCAACCTTCCTTTATCTCACATGAAAATCTCTTCCTATTTCATAACCAAATCCAAGTCGGCATGAACCCTTAATTCCCGTTCTACCAAGTCAACAATGTAACTCTATAACTCAATATCAGACTGAACTTGGATAAGTTCATTTTTAGCTGCAGAAACTCTGTTTTGAAGGTTACCAAACACATTAAAATTACATCCCTTTAAAAGCTCCCCAAGGACCTTCAATTTATATGTCAGAGCATGCATAGGAGCCAAGTGGGAACATTGTCGCCAATTAGATTCCATAAATTTATGAAAGTCAGGATCCGTAAGCCATATATTTCAAAAACAAAATCGTGACTTACTCATACTGCCCTTACTACAACCAACAAGAACAGGATTATGATCAAAATGGTGTCCAGGTAGAGCTGAACACTTAATGTTGTTCCAAATGATATAGAATTCCACATTCACCAAAGCCCAATCTAACTTACATTGGATATTATGCACTCCTCTTCTACCATTAGATCATGTAAATTATGCACCCTGAAGAGGATGGTCCTCTACATCAGCCTTATCGATGAAAGAGATAAAGTCACGACAAGACTGCATGTTAATCACCCCTCCCAATTTTTCATGTGCCCCCTAACCATATTGAAATCCCCCATTAACATCCAAGGATGATTAGGACAAATAGAAAGGAGCTCTCTCCATAAATATCTTCTCCAAGTAGCAAAATTATAACCATATACAAATGATAGAAAATGTCGATGACCAGAAAAGAAAAAATCCATAGTAACATGTTGTTTAGAGATCATTGATGAAACATTAATAAAATGCCTACTAGCAAACACCCAAAGAGTAGGTAAAACCCTATCATTAGCAGCAATAAAATGGAGCCCGACATGATTCCATTCTCCACTAGAATGAGAAAAAAGAACCATTGGCTTCGCCAAACACAAAAAAAATTGGACGATAGAACGATAAAAATTGAAAAGTGCTAATTTAATTTAGGCTTTAGCAATATCTCTAAAGTTCTAATATATGATCTTCATTAACTAGGATAAGATGGATTATGCAGTCCATGGCCCTATGCAACTTGTCCTCTGCCTCTACCAGGCGGCTTTCTTCAGCCTTGTTTCTTCGACTAGCTAGCATCAACCCTCATATTAGTTTCTCTAGATTCCTCATTATCTGAATGATCGGCTCACAATTCTACCCTTGCCTAGAGCATGATCCAAAATCCCTTTCCTTATATGATTTTGAACCCATCTATCAGAACCCTCGCTTTTTTAATTTCAGCATCCCCATATGAGACATCAATCGACTTACCATCAAGATTTCCAACATTAACCAAATTAACATCCACAACAACATTAGTAACATCCGAAATTCACTTGGCCCTATTGATATTATCTGTAACAAAATTAATTGGTTCAGAATTTTTGTTTGTCCTTTGTGTGTCAGCTATCACAATAATAGTGCCTTGCATCTCCGATAAATCAGACCGAAGGCGTTATTGCACGTGTCCCGAAGGAATACTAGACTACACCTCTTTATTAGCCACAATAAGAATCAGGTCAACATTAGCATGTTGAGTAGTTTGAACAACCCTTTCAAAACTAGTAGGGACTTTAACTGAACCTTTCTGATCATCCTTCTTTTTTGTAACTTCTTATTTATTAATGTCCTTATTATGTCTATAGTTTCTCCAAGAATGCCAAATGAAAGAACATATTTTGCAAAATGAAGGAATATTTTCATATTTGACATCAATCCAAAGCTATTTACCTTCTCGCTCCTCTTTTATAGTGCTAGGAATGGTCTGAGCCAAATCCACATCTACCAACGTAGGAGCGAAGTGCCCAAAATCCCCTTCCACTGTAGTTCTATCAACTCTAACAAAAACCAATAACCTTTTCAATGGATGCAAGTATTGGTGCATCCCAATATTCCCATGGTAAGTTATGTAACTGAACCCAAACCAAAGCTCTTGTTGTCTTTTGAAATCAGGTTGCTGTGGTTGCACCCTAAAAGTTCCTGATTTCAAACCTACGATGCCTCTATTCTAGACTTTATTTTTTAAACCTTAAGACTCAAGCAAGAAATGATAATAGCCCCTATTTAATAAGATTAACCTCCATTGTTCTTTAATTCCCTAAACAGAACTTAAAACTTTCTTCAGATCTGCAAGTTTATATGGGCTATCTCCCTTTTGTAAAATTAATCTACCAATCACAGAATTTGGGCACAAAGGTAATTGCTTCTCAATGCCCTGTGGAAGTTTCATCGAAGTAAAACCCCTCTTGTGTATCACTTCGGCTTTCACAATCATGGTTTGATCAACATTTATAGGAATAGCTTTATTTCTATTAACAATAGCCCCATAAGAAGTTAGCTTAAAGGACCGAGTTGAATTAGGTTTAGCGATGCTTGGAATTGAACCTACCATAGCGCGCAGGAAACCTTCACGACTAAATATAGCTGCTATGTAGTAATCATTCGTATGTTGTGCTGCCTTGGGTTAATCGTCGGCAGCTGGCTTTTTAATCAAAATTACACCCGAAGTTGCTATTACTGTAAGATATCCCTCTCTACTAAACATAGAGATAATATTAATGCCACAAATAGGGGGAGAATGGGGCAACGACACCCTAGAAGATTCTCCGGTGTTCATCAAGAAAAAATCGCCAGCATGGGTAAATTTCTCAGCATGCTATCATTTGAGGTGATATTATTTATAGGTTTAGATATAATGTATTATGGTAGTTTTATTTATTTTAGAGATGAATATAGTTTATCAGCCTGCTTCCTTCAATCCAAATAGTTTATTTGTTTAATTATATTTTATGTTTTTAATTAAAAGTTACTTAAAAATTTGAAAGGGAATATTGCAAGGGATTTTATTTGCAAATTTGCAAGAATAAATTTTGCAAGGGATGTTATGCTTGCAAATCTAAAAGGCAATTTGGAAGGGAACATACTCCCGTTGCAATTTTTCAAGGAAAATAAATCCCTTGCAACTAATCTACGAGAATACTATAGCAAAACCGCTATTTCTGTTGCAGGTTCCGTTGCAAACTGTTGATTTTCTTATTGTACAAGCTTAGACCATCATCAAAGCCATCCTTCGTCTTTGCAAACGCCCTTCTTTGTTTAGTTTTTTATCACTTAAATTATTCGCTCCATTTTAGGGACTCATCTCCCTTTGCGCTGTTGCCGCTTAGACTCGCCTTCTCCACCCACATCGTTGCCATTCTCTACCTATCTCTCTCTCAACTGTTTGTACTATGAATTGTCTATTTCCTTCATTTTTCTAGGTCACTAAGTCCAAGTTTCGGTTTTCATCTTCTCTAAAAACTAAAGGCACTGTCTGTTTTTATTGGCCCTTAGGTTGTATATTTTTATTTCATGCTATTTCTGATTGCTTGTTCTAACTTCCTATTATGATTAGTATGGATAATTATGATTTTTCAGTTATTGGGATTAGGGTTTAGTGAACTAGTTCTCCTCATTGAATTAGTTTGAAATTTGTTAGTTGAATGATTCAAAATAAATTAAAATCAGATTTTATTATTTGTTAGCAAGATATTAGGAGTTTAATTAGTCAAAATTTGATAGTTAAATATCTGATTTTGTTAGGATTTTAAGGTGTTTTGTTATTTTGTAGCCTATATAACGAGGCTTTTTCCATGTAGAATAATCAACTCAATGAATAAGAAACTTCGAGTTCAAAAGTCTTCCATTTTATTTTCACAACATTCCAACAATTGCTATCAGAGCCTATTTGTTCGTGAGGGACCTGTGAGTGATTTGAGTGAATAAAAATGGCAAGCAATAATTTGTTTTCATCTCCTCCAATCTTTAATGGTGAGAATTATCAAGTTTGGGCCATGTAAATGAAAACACATTTGAGGGGTTTAGGATTATGGCAATGAGTTGAAGCTGAGAGGGGAATACCACCTCTTGGAAACAACCCAACTCTAAATCAAATTAGAGCTCATGAAGATGAACAAGTTAAGGCACCAAAAGCATTATCTCAAAATCCATGCTAGTGTTACTGACTTGTTCTTTCCAAGAATTATGGGTTGTGAAACTGTCAAAGAAGCTTGGGATACGTTGAAAGAACTCTATTATGGAAATGATAGAACAAGGAGGATGCAATTACTCAATCTAAAAAGGGATTTCGAGATGATGAGGATGGAAGAGAAGGAGACTTTACAAGAGTTTTCTGATAGGATAATGATGGTGATCAACAAAATCAGGTAGATGGGAGAAGTTCTACCTGATAGCAGGATCGTAGAAAAGGTGCTTGTGAGTTTGCCTGAAAGCTTTGAGTCAAAAATTTTGTCTTTAGAAGATTCTAGAGATCTTACTCAAATTTCATTTTCTTAATTTATTAATGTTTTTCATGCGCTTGAGCAAAGGCGTAAGTTGAGAAAAGAGGAAACTCAACAAGTTGTGGAAGGGGCTTTAGTAGCAAAGGTTTCTTCTTCAGAAAATGTTCCATCCAAATGTTGCATTTGCGGGAAGTTTAACCGCAAAGAAGAAAATTGTTGGTACAACGGAAAGACCGAATGTTACAAATGCAAGAAATTTGGACACATGAAAAGAATTGTTGAATGAAGACCGAAGAAAATGTCAATTTGACACAAACAGTTCAAGAAGAAGAATTATTGTTTTAAATTGATGACATGTGAGAGAAGTTATTTGGAGATACGTGATCCAAATGTTCGATGGTAGGAGAGTACATCATCAGGTTCAATGGTGGGATGGTACATCATTAAAGATTTTGAATCAAGAGGGAATGTTAGTTGAATGATTTAAAATAAATTAAAATCAGATTTTGTTATTTGTTAGCAAGATATTAGGAGTTTAATTAGTCAAAGTTTGGTAGTTAAATATCTAATTTTGTTAGGATTTTAAGGTGTTTGGTTATTTTGTAGCCTATATAATGAGGCTTTTTCCATGTAGAATAATCAACTCAATGAATAAGAAAGTTTGAGTTCAAAAGTCTTCCAATATATTCTCATAAAATTCCAACAAAATTGTTTTAAGAGATGGAATTGAAAGAAGATGAAGTTCAGATACAGATTTTATCTGAAGCAAATTCAGCTTAGACACTTTAGTGGATTTTGCATTGAATCAAGGATCCCAATGGATATTTATCACTACTCATGATATCAAGTATTAGAGTGTGCTTTAATGTATATACTCTTTTTCCAAGTTTTCCTCTTTGTTCTTTTCTCTCTTCTAGTACTATTAAAACCACATTTGGAATGTATTTTACAGTCTAAAATGTTCCAATTATGGATGCTTATGATTATCTTTAATGACTTAAATGTGGTTGTCGTAGTTCTACAATTGAGATGATATAGGTGCTACTTTCTTTGTTGTTTATACAGTATGGTAAAACAAGGGGAAAGGATAAAGAAGCAGCAAATGGCAGCTCCTCGTTCTTGATTATGGAAGGAAACAGGACTAGGCATTGCGATGGTTTTTACATTCTGGATTCTGCATTTTTTTGGTGAAAAATGTAATCTCTTTGGATTTGGATTCCTTAAAGTTAAAGATTAGTTAAGTTGTACATTTTAGTCAATTTCAATCGTTTATTGAGTTTATGATTGAAATTTAATATTTAAGTTTATGGTTGACTTTATAGGGTTCACAAATACAAATAAATTTATATTAGATTTCTGTTAAAAATCTATTAGAAATCCATATAAAGTTTTGATCTGTTATAAATCTGTTAAATGAATTTCTATTCGAAATCTGTCTAATGTTTTAATTTCAAGTTATTCTTGTTTTGCTAATTTCTACGGATCTTCTAATAGATATCTAATAGCTCAAGAAAAATTGGAAAAAAATATTACAGTATGTGTTGTTTCAAAGATAATAAAAGAGACGGAAAAAAATCTAAAGTGGCATGTAAAAAATAAATGGTTCGAGATATAAATGAAAATTAAGAAAAAAAATAAAAAGAAATTGAGTTATATATCTCAAATTAATGAGTGTTTAAATTGAGATTCCTTCCTTTTCCGGTAAATAAAGGGTTTTCTTTTGTTTTTTTCTTTATATAAGTAGAATAAAAAAATTTTGATTCTGTGTTTTTAGGGGGAAAACGCCTACGAAAAGATCGCTTGGGCTAAGGGAAAAGTTGTTTGGATTTATCCATGGTTTGTTTATTCCTTATTTCGTTCAATAACCTTGAAGTCATGGGTTCAAATTCCATCTCTGCAACATTTTTTTAGAAACAAATTGGAGTTGTCCCTGTCAACCGTTTTACCTGACCATTTTAGGTGCGCTGTCTTCCTCTCAAATGATATCGGAGAGCTTCGCAGTTATTGCGGAAATTCCAATTTCCCGACAATTAGGGTCTTCTTTAGGTCTATTAGAAGTAGAAGGCGATCTCCCATTTGTTCAAGTCCCAAGGACCCCTACAAAATCATTAATATAAAAAAAACCTATTCAGATTCAAATTAACTCATTAATGATTTGAAATAAATAAATTAAAATATCTCGACCTTTTTTTGATATATCATTTTAATCATTATTAATGAATCATTAACCAAGTATATCAATTCCCTTGACATTGCTTTTATAAAGTCATAATTAAATCCAATATGTTTAAATATTTTAAGTTGTATTTTATTTCTCTTGATGAAGTTTTAGTTTAATGGTAAGATTGAACTTGTGATCTTTTTAATGTAAGCACGATTGCGCATATTTTATAAAAATTTGTATTTTATTTCTCAAAAAACTTTATTTATCATTAGTAAATTGAAAAGTTGATTAAAATTTTCAAATTTGAATGGTTAGGGTCATCAAATAATATATAAATGAATTATTTTATCTCCATATTTTTTAATATCTAAATGGAAAAAAAAAATTTTGCATTGTTATATTTTACTGTTTTACATATTAAAATAGTATAACCAATCATTTACGTTGTTAACTTTAAAGTGATATATTTTACTTCTTGGCTCCCGAAAGTATGGACTTCATACTCCACTTTGCAACTCATCAAATTTGGGTTTAGAAAAATATAAGATTGATTATAGTTGGACTATTTATCCGCTATGTAATATATTTTAGTTTTTGGCGCAGTCATAAATATTAAGAAGTCTTGATTTTTTATCCTTCAAAAGCGAACTCCTGAAACCGCACTGTTGTACAAGATAATTTCGAAAAACTAATCACAAGATTATCATCATTAAGATAAACAATGATTGGTACCATCATGATGTATGTGGAGACCACAAAAATTAATCCCTATAAAACAAGATTAAGATAGTGATAGATTGATCCCACGAGGAACAAAAATTGAATATAAACGGACTCCTATGAATATAATTGAGTTATAAATACTAAAAACAAAAGCGGGGAAAGTAAAATAGAGCATAAGGACTAAACTGACTCCTATGACAGCAAGTGACTTAAACAAAGGAGGGAAATCAAACTTCAGAGTGATCACGAGACCAAAGATGAACCACACTGAGACCCAGACCTAATTATTTTGATGTTCCACAGTGTCCAACACCAGCAATCCTTCCTTGCTTTGTACATCGACCGGACTTCGCACTACGACTATTATCAATAAGAATTCCAGAAAAGTTGATTGGAAAATATATTTTTGATGATGTATTGATCTGTGATTTACATTGCTTTATATAGCATAAAATACAAGAGTATAAATGGTAGCATATCTCTACAGAAGGCAAGTATTAAAAATAGAATAAATGAGAATGAATTCCTGAAATTATGATATTCATATATGGGATATGATGAATCCTGATCCCAAATCTGCTTTAGTTTCCATATTTCTAACACTCCCCCTCAAGTTGAGTAGTGAGGTCTCCAATGCACAACTTGTCTAAGACTTATTTGAATATCTTCCCATTCTCTGCTTTTGTCAGAATATCTGCTAATTGGTCTTCTGATCTTATGAAAGGAAATTTCACGATCCCTGCTTCAATTTTCTCCTTGATGAAGTGTCTATCTACTTCAACGTGTTTTGTTCGATCATGTTGAATGGGGTTCCTAGAAATTTGGATGGCTGCTTGATTATCGCATATCAATTTACATGCTCCTGATGGTGGAAACCCAATCTCTGTGAGCAATTTCTGAAGCCATTATATTCCCGTCAGGCCTCTAGCAATTCCCTGAAATTCTGCTTCTACACTAGAGAGTGCAACAACCTTTTACTTCTTGCTTCTCTAGGTGACTAAATTACCCCCTACAAGAGTAAAATAGCCTAACGTCGATCTTCTATCTATTGGACTTCCTGCCCAATCTGCATCAGTGTAACCTTCAATGTTAAGATATCCATTAGGTTTAAACAAGACTCTATGTCCTACTGTACTTTCCAGGTACCTTACAAATCTCCAGACGGCTTCCATGTGGTCTACCTGAGGTCGGTGTATAAACTAACTCACAACGCTTATAGCATATGCTATGTCAGGTCGAGTGTGAGATAAATAACTTAACTTTCCCACTAAACGTTGATATCTCTCTTTGTTAGCTAGCTTTGTTCCATCTAGTATTTCAACCCGTGGTTTACTATCATGGGTGTGTCAACTAGCTTACAATCAAGCATTCTTGTTTCAGTTAATAGATGAAGAATGTATTTCTTCTGATATATAAAGATTCCTTGTTTAGACCTTAGTACATCAATCCTAAGAAAGTACTTTAGTCTTCCAAGATCTTAAATTTCAAATTCTATGAACAAATTCTATCTTAGCTTGTTGATTTCTTCTTCATCATCCCCTGTAGTAATCATGTCATCCACATAGATAATCAAACAAGTTATAAGATTACCCTTTCATTTGAGAAAAAGGGTATGATCAGAGTTACTTTGCTTGAACCCATATCTATTCATTGCCAGGGTGAACCTTCCAAACCATGCCCTAGGTGACTATTTTAGTCCATAGAGTGACTTTTTCAATCGACATACTTTCCCTTCTATAAACTCTTGTCTAAACCTTGGTGGTGCCTCCATATAGACTTCTTCTTTTAAATCTCTGGGTAAGAAAGCATTCTTAATGTCAAATTGATGTAGTGGCCATCTTTTATTTACTGCAATGGAAAAAGGTACCCTGATAGTATCAATTTTTGTAACTAGTGAGAAGGTTTCTGAATAGTCGATACCATAGGTTTGAGTATATCCCTTTGCCCCCAACCGTACTTTGTATCTTTCGATTGATCCATCTGGTTTGTGTTTTATAGTAAATACCCAGCAACATCCAACTGGTTTCTTCACTATAGGCAGTGTATAAATCTTCCAAGTGTTTTTCTTGTTGAGTGCTTTGATTTCTTCCTTCATTGCATTTGCCCACTTTTCAGAAGTTAGAGCATGTTCGACTATATTTGGGATTTCATCTTTGCATAGGGCAATAATGAATGCCTTGGCCTCATTGGTTAGACTCCCCCTTGCAATGTGTGCTACTGGGTATCGTGACCTGTGAGAAATTCTTTTCGAAAAATATTTGTTAGGTGGAACTCCTCTTTTACTTCTGAGAGGTAATATAAATTTATCGGTCTGAGTTATTTCTTGTTCAAGTGAGACTTTAGATTCAAGCAACATTTCAGTTGGAGGATCATAATAAGACATATAAGGACTTTTAGATCCCCCTACCTCGAATACCTGGTCAGGATGACTATTTTCTGAGGCATTAAGCTCCTCTTATTGTATGGCAATTTTAGAAGTATGCTCAAAGGTACTATTTTCCCTGTGTACAATCACCATCTCTGAAAGCCAAATGAGTGTGTCTAGATTCTCTTTCTCCCCCTGATCGCTAAGTTGGGTATTGTAAAAATACTCAGTTTCAAGGAAATCACAGTTCATTGTGGAAAAAATTTGACGGGTTTTTGGATTATAACACCTGTAACCTTTCTGATTTATTCTATAGCCAACGAACACACATTTTTTGGCAAAGCTTGGTTTGTTCTGTCTTTGGAATATGGACAAAAACTATACAACCAAAAATTCTGGGTTGAAGGGTTAAAGGCGCTGGTATATCGGTAAATTTGGCTAGGACTTGTACAGGGGTTTGTAAGTTACGGATTTTGGTTGGAAGTCTGTTTAGTAGATACATTGTTGTGGCTAAGGCTTCGGGCTAGAAACTCTTTGGAACTTTGGATTCAATGATTAGTGCTCGGGGTCATTTCTAAAAGAATCCTATGTTTTCTTTCTGCGACACTATTTTGTTCAGGGGTATAGGGATAGGTAGTTTGATGAACTAACCCTTGTTCTTGAAAAAAATGTTTCATGGGTGTGTTGACAAATTTTCCTCCATTGTCATATCAGAGAATTCGAATGGTTTTTTTGAACTGGGTTTGGATCATATTGTAGAATTGAATGAACTTTTCTATCACTTCTGATTTGTTTTTTAAAAAATAGATCCATATCATACGGGTGCAATCAGCCATGAAAATCAAAAAATACGGAAGACCTGATCCACCAATAACAGGTGATAGACCCCATACCTCAGAATGGACCAAATCAAATGGGAAGTCAACTTTGGTATTATTTGGTTTAAATGTTTGCCTATGACTTTTGGCTAAAATAGATGTCTCACATTGTATTTTATTATTTGAACTAAAAAGTTTGGGGAACAAGATTTATAAATAACCCGTGGATGGATGCCTCAGTCTCCGGTGCCACAACCATGCTTCCCTTCCTGTTATTCCATGAGCAAGTAGTGCAATACCGTGTTGAGCAACTTTATCCACATAGTACAATCCTTGGCACTCAGTGTCATTCCCAATAATCATACCCGTTCTGATATCCTATAAAATACAAAAGGATGGATTCATTAGCACATTACAATTTAGTTCTTTTGTTACATGGCTAATGGATAATAGCTTGTGAGACAGTGAAGGAACATATAAACAATTTAACAATTTTAGTGTAGGTGACAAATCAATTATTCCAGCTCCTTCTATTGGCACATTTTCTCCATTCGCTGCTATTACATGGTTTTTAAAGGTTTAGTCTGAGTCTTAATGTCATGAGGATTAAAATTCATAGTATCGGTAGCTCCACAATCAAAAATCCATGACTCATTTTTTGGGTTTTTATGTTTATGGGCCAGATTTTCAAGGGAAAGGGTTTCTATGGGGTAAATTTCAGCATTTATTGTAGTTTTGGGGCAATGTTGAAAAACTTGGAAAACATGAGGGCTTAAGACAAAATTCCCAAACCCTTTACCTTTATAACCTGTGCTAGGGTTATCAACTCCCTTAGCTGCTAGCCCCATTCCTCCGCTTTGCTCTAGGCTGCCGTTGCTGCTGCCAGCGACTTCAGTGTTGCCCACGGCGGAGGTAGCTTTTCTAGCGGCCTGACTCCATTTTTTACTCCGGTCATTCCACCATTCGGGGTAGCCTATGATTTTAAAATAGCCCTCTTTAGTGTCCTTTGTTCTCCCAGATATTTTGCATTTAAGCTTCGATTTATCTATTTTGGCTTCTATGGTATTTGATTATCCAATGGGATTTAGAGTCCTTGAGCCACCATCCCTGCCGCTTTGGAGCTAAATACGACGAGGCCTCCGCCTATGCCCTATTGTGACAATATTTCTGAAGTTGGCCCTAAAATCACAAGGCGTACTGCTTCTTTCTAAATAGCGGCGTAGACGGTTTTCGGCGAAGGTAAGGGTTCTTGCCTCAAAATTTCCCTTTTTGTCTATAGAACTTAAGAACTGAAAAATTTTCTGCTCTTGACTTATCTTTTTGTAAGTTATGATATCCACTGTTGATGTCATTGGATTTTGCTCTCTAAGGTTTATTTTGCCCCATAGTCCTTGTAGAGAGATCCAAAAATCTTCCAAAGGCTGGTTTTGTTTCATTCTGTTTACTTTTGAATTTAAATCAAACATCTGTAATTTGTCTTTTCCTAAACTATAAGTGGTTGCGAGAGTGTCATACAAGGCTTTTGCTATTGGAAATTCAGTCAGGTTGCAAGCTATATATGGTTCAATGTTCTGGATTAGCCATGAGAACACGATCAGGTCATTTTGTCCCATTCATTATATTTCAAGTCACTGACAACTAGAGGCTTTGGTACTCCAGTGAGGTGTCTAAGTAGCAGTTTTGATTTCCCACCGATTGCTACTTTGATCATACAAGCCCATAAGGCATAATTTTGACTGTTTAATTTTATGTTGATAGACAGATTATTAGAGAGGGTTTGTTTTTGGTTTTGATTACTCAAACCATCACTGATAAGAGTTGCTAATTGCTTTGACAGTCATGGCTGATTTCAGGCTTCCTTGAGTTACCTTCTTTTGATATGGCAGCTATGATTGTGTTGCCGTCTTCGGACTTGGTAGCAATTCTAAAGGGAAAGACCGGTATGTGATGAGCTTTTGGAAACTGGTCCTAGGACCAAAACTCCGCTGTGATACCATATTATCAATAAGAATTCCAAAAAAGATGATTGGAAAATATATTTTTGATGATGTATTGATCTGTGATTTACAATGCTTTATGTAGCATAAAATACAAGAGTATAAATGGTAGCATATCTCTACAGAAGGCAAGTATTAAAAATAGAATGAATGAGAATGAATTCCTAAAATTATGATATTCATATATGGGGTATGATGAATCCTGATCCCAAATCTGCTTTAGTTTCTATATTTCTAACAACGGCCACCTTCTTACTCACCGTGACTTTACACGTCGCGTGTAAGAGCTCACCAGAAAATAGCATTACCTTTTAGAAAGACCCAAGTCCCAAACGACAGGTAGTGAAGCACTCCTCCCAATATGCATTGGATCAATCGCTCTCACGATCTCACTGAGACGTCGTTACTCTATTCTTCAACAAACACAAATACAGATGCAAGATCAGAACTAACTATAGATCATAAAGACTTACCAATGTACTGGCCAAACTAACTCCAAGACCAAGCAATCCTCTTCTAAAACCCTTTAAGTACTGAGATTGATAAATAAGTCTTGATGGCTAATTATTGTACTTAGATCAGTCCTCACACCATAATAATTAAGTCTCTTACTCCATGACTAAGTTACAAAGATAATTAGTGGCAAAGGCTTGGCCTAGTGGTTAAGCCTTGAAGTTATGATGTTAGAGGTTGCAGGTTCAAGTCCACACTCGGGCAAGGTGAGATAAGGTTTTCCTTTATCATTATTATAAGCACATATGAGGCAAAAAAATTTTAAAAAAAAGTCACAAAAATAATTAGCTACTCATGGTAAAAGTAAATTGCAAATAAAAGCAAAAAGAAATGAACGTAAATTGCATATAAGCAAATAGACTATAAATAAGAATTGAATATACTTAAATTGAAATAAACTAGACCATGCGAAGAACAAAACATAAAATTAGATTCAAAAGATTAAAAAGCAATTAAAGGCTAAATCTGAAGAATTCTGTCTACTCTTCCATTCTCTACTATAAGTTATGATCCAAAGAAATTGATTCAAGATTGTCTTCAATGTGTTTTGCCAATGAGTATTTGTGGAGTTGTTCCACCTCCTCAATTCTTTCCTTCCCCTATTAAAATTGTGACTTGTTTAGCACTCCTTTCTTAAATAACCTTTCTTCCTTATTAGTCTTCTTTCTTGATTAGATTTTTCTTGCTTAGGATCTTTAGGAAGTCCATTTCTTGAAGGACAAGGATTTCTCTTTAGGATAAAGAAGAATTAATCAATAGATGTACGCTTCTTCCTTTCTTGGGCTTTGGTCAACTTGGGCTATTCGACTTTGACTTATGGAAATCTACTTTGACTTTTTACTCTAGAATGTTGCTACGTTATCGGTGCCTCATCAATCATGGTGAATACGCAAAGATCTCGATGCTTTCTGACTTTTCACTAAGACTTCCTCTTTTCACTTCTTCTTTGCGTTCCACAAGGCTTCCAAGTCATCGGGACTAGACTAGTCTCGGTGCATCCATTTGGAGTCTTGATAATTGGTCATTTTCTACCCAGAATTACATCTTTTCTCCAAATCATCATAAAAACCTAAAAAGATAGAAAATGAAGTAATATCGCCCAAGAATAATAATATCATCGTCATAATGATAGGAAAATAAGGATGAAAGCATGTTGAATTTATGACCTATCAAATCTCCCCACACTTATTACTTACTTGCCCTAGTATACATTAAAGATCAGAAAGAAAAGAAATTTAAACCGCATAAAGATCCTAAACATTTTCAAAAAGAGACCGACTTCTTTCACCTAGACATGGACTAAGACTCCTCATCATTTACCGAGATTCAAACTGAAGATTTCCTTAAGAAAGCATAAAGACCTTTCTCAAAATTTAGCCCCAAGAATTTTAACCAAATCCTAATTATAAACACACAATTAATTGTTGTTAAAGTTCAAAATTACCTTAGTTTTAGACTTAGGGTTCCCGATAGACAAAAGATGACTTCATTTCAACCTTTTATTGAATTAATGTACATTTTCTCTTGGTGGGGTCCCTAACACACATCTAGCTATAATTTAGGTCTCAACATTGCAAACTTGCTAACTTTTGCTAACCCTTTTCATTCCCATTTCGTACTTTGCTATTTGTGCTTTGATTCCCTTTGCATTTCCCACTGCCTTATTCCAGTCTCTTTGCTCTCCCTATTAAAGAGTCGTCTACCTATCTTTACTCGTGGATAGCTCTTCCTTTAGTGGTCTTATAAAAGAAATTAAACATGGTTGTGAGCCAAGCATATCTCGGTTTTGCCTTATTGCGAAACTCACAGCTGAAATATAACCACCAATATCAATGCTAAAGATAATGTAGGGTCTCGATGAAGGTCATATGATACAAAAAGACTTACTAAATACAAACCAAGTCCAAATTAAAGCACACAAACAGATTACCTATGTTTAATTTTTCTGCACTCAATTGGAACTAAGAATCTTACAAAGTGACTTTCATATATCTAACATTTGGAACAATAATACTCGAATCAGTTCTGAATGACAAGTTATGATTAGTTAACTTAGGTCTTGTTATTTGTTCAATTAGCCAATTATGTAGTATTTGTGAGTGGATGACGTTTTTGGTGCGGGGCACGAACGCCCTTTTGTTTACTTATTCAGGTCAATTAGGGTCAATCGAGGCAGCTTTTCCTTTAGGGACAATCGAGGAATTGTATAAAGGCAACCGAGGCAACTAGGTAACTCAGCCGGGGGCTTTAATAAAACATATTAGTATTGGTAGAAAAGAACATAAAACAATTTACAAAACAAATTTATGAAATAATGTCAAAAAGATTCATGGACTAAATCCATGAGTTAAAATATAGTCGCCACTTGGATCAGCTCTTTCTAAGAAGTTCCGGTATAGCATCGTTTCCAAGAACAAAACTACACTTTGATTCAGAGATACAGGTCCGGACGAATTACTTATTCATTTTGATTAGCCAAATTAAATTAAAATATCAAAATTCCTTATTTGGTGTCAAATATATTACCTAGATTCATTTTAAGAAAGGGATGAGAAATAAAGCTATTCTAATCAAAACATACCGCCACAATGTGTTCATGGCATCATATTTTATCAATTACCGCATGCTTATAACACGTTAAACCAATAAAATACAAATCAATTTGGATTTCGGGCAATTATCCTACAAAACAAAGGTTAAAACAGAAAAAATAGCATTCTTCTCGGAATGATAGCGGCACTGTTATCATGGATCACGGTACTGCTCTTCCGGCATAACGGTACCATGATCGCTTAAAATCATAAATTTTCCAAAATTACAGAATACAGAAACAACAAGAAATTAAAAGTAACTTCAAAAATTAAAAAAAGAGGGTTAATAGGGACGTGTACTAGGGGTTGCAAGCGACTATCCCTCAAGTAAAATCACTACAATAGAGATCTTACCTACTCAAAATAATTTAAAGAAATGACAAAATTGAAATTAAATGAAATTTAGTCTGATAGATTGTGTACCTTTTTGTTTTGAACCCATTGTCAGATTCGAAGGAAGATTGGAATAGCCTCTAGGAGAGCAAATGGAAAGAAAACAAAGGTGAGCTAAACGGTAAAGAATAAAATAGGCGAAAATGAATTCCCCTTTTTATTCTAAACTTGCTTAAAACTCGGAATTGATTTGGATAGAACTTCGATAGGAACATTTTTTGAGACAATTTTGTGTGATTTGTTTGATTGCTATGAGTTGTGTGTTTAGAAAACTGAAATTAGCCTCTATTTATAGGTGAAAATGAGCTGTAAAATCGGGTAATGTAATTAATTCTCTAACTAAATGCAGGAAATGAATAATTCAAAATGTTATCCTACCTAAAAATTGATGGCGGTATCGTTATTGAGATAGCAGTACCGTTATTGGGTGAATTTTAAACAGGATATTTGAATTAAGATATTGAAATTCAGGAAATAACATATAGTGGTACCATTATTGATAATAACGGTATTGTTATTCTCTGATGATGGTACCCCTACTGATGACAGGGGTTCCCCTGTTAATGCCTTAGACTGATTTCATTAATCCCCCAAATGTTAAGATTTTACGGAAGAATCACAAAACCTGACTTGATGGGCAAGAAAACCCAAGAAAATGCAGAAAAAGGGATTCCCTGCACCAAGGCCGCGTCGCTGACGTGACAGGGCCTAGGCCGCGTCATCTGACGTGGCCTAATCTAGGCCGGATCACATATGCGGCCCAGGCGCGGTCTCCCAAGCCTAGGAGACCGCGCTAGGCTGCGTGATGCATCCCACAGCGTGGACCATGCGGCCCCACCGTTCGGTGATGGTGCCGGCCGCCGTCGCCGGAACGGGGGCACCGGCTGGGAAAAACAAGGGAAAACAAGGCCTGACGAGGGCCAGACTTCAAAAAGCTCACAACTTACACTAAGGTTATCCAATTAAGGCGATTCCTGACATTCCGGAAAGCTCGGAGAGTCAAGAATCCAATGATGCAAACAAATCTGGCTGAAAAATGTTCGGATCTTATAGAAAATCGTGAAACAAATTACTGCGCCTGAGGGGAAGGGAAACGGTTAATTCTAAACGCGAGTTAATCATTTTTAATCGGGGTCAAGGGCATAAATTCATCAACAAAGAACTTGCCAAACGGGATTCGATTCTAAAAGCATGGAACAACTAGACCGATAAAAGGTTAGAGCAAAAAGCCATCATCATTCCGCAGGTCATCGAAAAGCCCGTGCTCACAGTTTGTTTAACTCTGGCAATGCTATAGGGCATGGATGCGTAATAAGAGATGCATTGGGAAATTTCATTGTGGCTAGATTGAATATGTTAGAGGGAGGAAGCAATGTGTTTCAAGGCCATTAGCTATAGAGAAGCATTGAGTTGGCTTAAAGTTCGATCAAGTTATTTTGGAGCTAGACGCGCTTAATGTGGTGAATGCGGTGAATAATAATTTACGTTTAGATTCTCCTACAGGTTTGATCTTTTCTAATTGTAAAAACCTTATTAGACATTTCTCCGCTTTTCGTCTTATTTTTGTGAGTAGGTCTGCGAATTATGCTGCGCATTTATTAGCTAGAGCAGTTAGTTCTTCGATAAATAGGGGGACTTAATTTTATTCATGTCCATCTTTAATTAGATATGTAACTTAATCTTCAGTAAAAAAAACACATTCAAATATGTTTTCAACCTAAAATTTTAATTTGTCAATATTTTCATGCAAGAGTATGAAAACACGATTAATCTCCGATACATGCTAAATTAATCTCAATTCGTCATACAATCCATAATTAAATTTGTTGTCATAAAAAGATACAAATTTGAATACATTTAGAAAAAGGCTTACTGACCAGTTTGTACTAGATTTAATTAGGTCATGTTCTATATCTCAAATTTTTTTTTATATTCGACCTATTAAAATTACTTATTTGATATATGATGTATCTACTTTTCGCCTATTTGGTACCCGATCTATTCAACATTAGTTTATTTGATGTCTGACCTATTTAATTTTAGTAAATCAAACGTCCATCTAACAGCACAAAAAGCATGAAATATCTATAAAATCATTTGAAACATACATATAATTTGTTCATCATGCATAGAATTATTGACCCTCAATGATCCGTTAAGTTGTCGTAGTAAAATTAAATATGTCAGGTACTAAATAGATGATTTCAATAGGATGAATACCAAAAGGGCATATAAGTTATAGAACATGACCCAAAGATGTATTTAAGTCATTTGTACTCTCATGAAAAGTTTGTTATAGTAACTAATACATCTACACCTACTTATATTTGTTCCTAAAGCTTATTTACCCTATGAACTTATATATACATTTCACATAATCCCTTAATTTTGTTAAAAGTGAACCACATAACTTATGATATTGAAATTGTCCCGTATTATTTCGCTAACATTTGAATCGAAAAATGTTAGTGAAACAATATTGGGCATGCCAGCATACGAGGATCACTTTTCACAAGTTCAGGGTTTTATAAAGTCTACTTTAACAAGCTTAAGGAGCTATAAATTCTACTTTAACAAATTCAAAGGACTACACAAAATTATTGTAGATTTAGCTGGTAAGTAGAATTTTAGGACAAATACACGTATGTTAATATTTTTAAAAGAAATAAAACATAGTAATTGCAACGTTAACCAATGTAGCTATTGACGAATATCATGATGTTTGTCAAGGGTAAACTTCAAAATCGTCCATCTAGGAACACAAAAATATTCCACTTGACATCTTTTATCCATTGTCATTTTTAACTTTGAAAAATTTCCACTAGCCCCCTAATTTAGTAAAAGTGTACTTATCAGCACTTTAATGTCATATGTCATATTCTGATTGAAAAGAGAAAAATAAAAATTTGACATTTATGAAAAGTCAAACCAATTACACTGTGACACATGGCACTGAGGCGGCTGGTAAGTACGCTTTCACTAAATTTAGGGTGTTAGTAGAAACTTTTCAAAGTTGAAGGTGAGAACTGATGAAAGGTGTTAAATTTAAGGAATGACCTAAATACACTCTAAAACCCATTGAATCTTTGCATTAATTAGACGAAGCTTCATAACATGTTGGTAATGAAATTATTAGTTTGAAACTTTATTTTATAAAAATATTTTTAGTGTTTCAAATAAATAGAAAACAAATCACAAAAAGTTATGAAAAATGAAAATTAATTGCTTATGTTATCACAAAATAGCGCAATTTATATATTGTTTTTAGTAATAGTTACTTTTTCTTTATCACCTTTAGATGAGTGGTGGAATGGTTGATTGATAAGGAATAAAGTGACATGTATTTTATTAAAAATAAGTATTAAATTTCAAAAACATACCATTTGGTTTTGACAATTTTCAAAAAGAGGATCATAAAATTTTTATTTTTGAAATGAGGACTGAATAAGCTCTAATGTTACAAAGGAAAAAATTTATAAAATATCTTAGTTCTAATGTTACAAATGGTATTTTAACTAATTCAACATTCTTATAAATTAACCGTATTATTATATATCAAGATTTGAATAAGTTTTGAAGATGTTTCATTTTGTTATAATTTTTCAAAACTATCAGAGTCTTTAAATAAAAAAAATATCTACACTTCTAAAAAAATGAATATAATTTCCCTTTGTCGTGACATATTTTCAAATTGAGGATTTTTTTATGTCATGTGTTTGCTAAATTTTGAAGCCACAAACCCCGTTTTAAAACAAAAAAAAAATTTAATCCCCCTTTTAAAAACGAATTAAACCACGTGACATATTTTTTAAATTTACTCTAAAAATAAAGCAAACATGCAAAGCACCCACAAAATAGATGGTGTTTCCCAGTGCTTTAAGTTGGCGTATATAAGCTTATTTAATCTACAAGTAACCTAAAAACAATTATTTTAATCAATTCCTAAAACTATTTATCAACCAGGCATAAGAGAAATCATTTGCTACAAACTTTTCATTCGACTATCAACAACACAAACTTAATGAAAATAACGATTCATTATAATTTTAAAAACAATAATTGGCTAGATTAAAAAAATAAAAACGATAATGATAAAGATGTTATCGGTCTAGTTCAAAAAATTGAATTAATAAAGGTAAAAAATGAGACTCACAGTTAACAATTAGCCTCGAGATACTCCTCAATTGCAAGATAAAGGGATTAATTTCGCACATGATACACCAACTATTATTACTCAAGTTTCAATATAGTACATAAACAAATTTTTGTATCAGTTACATGTTAGAAAACAATTACAAAATAAGTAAATACAAATAAATCTTCAATCTCGGTTTTTCTCTTTCCAATATGTGAGTGTCAATCTCGTCGGAATGTTCACCTTATAGAGTTATTCCACCTCCATTTTGTTGATATGATCATCTTATAGAGTTTCTAGTCCTCACCTTCAACCAAATAAATAAATATAATCAATAGATATTATGCAGAAACTGTTGAACCAAGCACGAGTTTGACTGACTCAGTAGTGCTTAATTTTGATCATAACAATTAAGTTTAGTTGGAGTTAATTAAATCAATAATGATGTTAAAATAAATAATCTATGGTTGTACGGGAGTTAGTAAATTCAAGGGTAGAATTTCAAGTCTCCGTTGACCTAGTTATTTAGTTTAACTCTGAGTATTCTGGCCTGAGTAACTACTTTAGTTTCTGACTAAGTAATATTCACTCAGCGCTTGATATTTAGATTTTGTTTCAGCTGTTCTTTACGATACATTATTTTGCTAAGTTACTTTATGTCTGTCAAATGTACTGACCTTACCATGTAAGGTAAAAAGGGATCTTTACTTTTAGTGTTGCTTTTTGCAGGACATTAATGAGACAAAGAGAAAAAGAATTAATGCCTTGACAAGACCCAGTTTAATGAAGGAAATGACAAAGTCTTCCATATTCAAGCTGCAAAAAGTCATTTGCCAATTTGGTCAATTCTGCAGAATCAACAACATAGTATCACGCGCTCTGCAACATGTTAAATTACTAGAAGGAATGGGAAGAAGACACGTAGCAAGTCAGCGCGAGTTCTCTCTAATGGAAGACTAGCTTCAAGCGACAAAGGATTCAAATTGAAGCTCGAAACTCAATCCAACGGGTTGATTTTCTATCTCACAATGGTGCAATTCTATCTCTTAACGAATTGATTTGAAGAAGCAACGGGTGAATAGATGGGCTGTCAGTTTCAGAAGATGTCAAAGTAAGTTCAATGGCTACTTTCTCAATCCATCTATAAAATGAGCAAGAAGGCAAGTGTTGGAACTTGGTGATTACACATGAATTTCTCAAAAGCTAAAACTCTGTCAATTTACAAGCTTTAAAGAAGTTCAAGCAAGAAAGCAACTACTCAGCAAGAATCTGCTTTAGAACAAGTGAGAATAGAATAGATCATTGAATTGTAATATTTGATTATCGTAACTCTATCAATTTACAAGCTTTACAGAAGTTCAAGCAAGAAAGAAGCTACTCAGCGAGAATCTGCTTTAGAACAAGAGAGAATAGAATATATCATTGAATTGTAATATCTGATTATTGTAACTAGATCAACAATTTATAAGTTGAATCCAGCTCTTGTTTGGACTCTTATTGAGTGGCTGATAAAAGAGGGTATTCTACTCAGCGGGTGAGCGATTGCAGTTTGGAGGGTACTTACTGTAATTGGGGAAATTGTGAAAGGCTTCTCCGCCTAGGGTAAAGGAGTTGAGATTAGTGGATTAAAGTTGAGACACTCTCTCGGGACTGGATGTAAGCACGGGTTGTCGAACCAGTATAAAAATCTTAGTGCTCTTTACTTTGACGTTTTTCAGAAATTTCAATCAGCCAGCTGACCTCACTCAGCGGAGTTCATATTATTACAAAAAAGTTTACTAAGTTTTTGAGTGAGTTATTCACCCCCCTCTAACTCATTGAGTGTACGCATAGGGACCAATAGAAATAATATTGTAGAAATTTATAAATAATTTAAAGAAAAGGAAACACTGATAAGCTAGCTGAGTCATGTCTAAGACATTGTCCTTAAAGGATACTTGTAGTTTCTCGCAGGATTAAACAGCTTCTTCAACCGATTGGTTGGATCAGGAAGAGAAATGCAATACATATCCAGAATAAAAAGAGAGAACAAAATTATGATGGGAAGTATATGTGAAAGATGGTACACTTTAAAACACAAAACAAAATGCCCTTTTTATATTGAAATAAAATAGTTATATGAAAGTAAATTAAAAATGCTATTAATGATAAAATAAATGTAAATTCATTATAATTTGAAATTAGGAAATAAGATTTAGTAAATATACAAATATTAATATGCTACCAAAACTTTGTTATAATATTTATAATAAGTAACATATCAATAAAATTCTTTTGAAATAAAATAAATAAAATTTTCAACAATCCCCCACTTATTTCAAAAGAATTTTTGATAAAACGATTTTCTGGATATCTCAGATTTGACATATAATGCATGGTATTGGTGTCTTTTGGCCTATGAACAATACTTGATACGTAAAATTTAACTTACGAAATATTTGGTGAAACATATAGTTTCTGAACCAAATAAGCGCTACTGTAAGATAAGGATTTTACATATCACATTAAATCAAGTACATTTCTGTTCAACGCTGTGGTGCACCACAATAGGCCATGCGCGTGCCTGGTCTTTCATAAATACTCTTGAGATAGTGCCAATATTTCATAGAAGCGACCCCACTTCACACTTTCATAGGTGATTTCATCAAGTGTATATTGCACTTTATACACCACTCATAAGAGCTATGAAATTCATTAAGAATTCTTTAACTCAACATCACAAAATGCAACATAATGCTTACTCACATATAGGATTGAGACACTATTTTTAGTGCTAGTAGAACTAACAAAGGCTTGTTATTACCCACATAAACATATTCCGAGGGATCTCCATTCATGTAGGTTGGGTTCCCACCTTTGCTAATTTCAAATGGCTTTAGTCTCATCCTCTCTGATGTTTTCGATATATTTCAAAGATTTAGTTAAATGATTTGGCAAAAATCACTCTTGACTCACAAAGTTCATATATAGAATTCCATCTTTAATTAATTAATTGTATCATAATATATTGTCTCAAAAATGTCTACCTTATTTTTTTAAGATAAATATTGTCACTTGACAATGTACATATTGAATGTGTTAGCTTTATTTCTAAAGTAACACATACTTACTAAGAAGTTTATCAACTATTTAGCCTCGTTATATGTCAACTTCAAAACAAATAAGTTTGATTATAATTTGCTTAGTTGACATTTATGTTATTGTTCCACCACCAAGAGTAAAAATATAATTACGAGTAAATATTTTTTTCGTTTGAATCTAAGATCTAATTAACATCATTGCACTTTTTTAGTACAACGGATATCCACAATATATAATATCACAATTCAAGGTAGTTCTCAATAATTTCACAAGTATGATAATAACAACTCATTACCATATTTCTTTTTAACTCAATATTTGAATCATAAGGGACAACTCAAAGATTTGTTATCATAAATTCAAACTTCTTTTGAAGTTTCTCATCATAGTGTTCTTGTGTCAGCAAGACATTCTCAATATTCATATCCAAAAAATTACATACTCTTCTTCACTAATATTTTTTATTTCCATTTGTTCTCTACTCAAGAAACTATACATTTTTCTTATCTCTTTTTCCCTCCATCACTTCCATCATAACACCAAAAGAAAAATTATTACGAAAACTTAAACAATATAATAAAACACTTGTAACCATAAAATTAATTTCTCTAAAAATAATAAATCATATTTTTCTTTTTCTCAAAACTAGAAATAAGAACTTTATCAACACCCTTAAAAAACTTTATGCATTTTCTCATCTAAAAAAAATATCTCCGTATTTTCCCCTTCTAAAAATCGAAAATAACAACTTCACCAAAACACCCCGACACTTTCAAAACTTTTGGAGTTTGGGAAACTCTTTCAAAAATCATATTGTATCCAAATGTTTTTGATTTAGCACAAATATCAACTTTTGAAAATTGGAAAACGAGGAATACAAAATATCATTTAGGATTGTTGGAAAACAATTACAAAACAAGTAAATACAAATAAATCTTCAATCTCGATTTTCCTTTTTCCAATATGGGAGTGTCAATCTCGTCATAATGTCCACCTTATAGAGTTATTCCACCTCTATTTTATTGATATGATTACCTTTTAGAGTTTCTAGTCCTCACCTTCAACCAAATAAATAAATATAATCGATAGATATTATGTGGAAACAATATTGTAGAAATTTATCAATAATTTAAAGAAACATAAGCACCGATAAGCTAGCTGAGTTATGTCTAAGACATTGTCCTTAAAGAATACTTGTAGTTCCTCCTAGGATTAAACAGCTTCTTCAACCGATTGGTTGGATCAGGAACAGAAATGCAATACATATCTAGAATAAAAAGAAAGAATAAAATTATGATGGGAAGTATATGTGAAATATGGTTCTCTTAAAAACACAAAATGAAAAGCCCTCTTTATAATGAAATAAAAATGCTGCATGAGAGTAAATTAAGAATGTTATTAATGATGAAATAAATGTAAATTTATTATCATTAAAGTAAAAATTAATTCTCATTAAAAATATATATTTAAAAATAATTTAACTCATAAATATATATTAATAAATAAAATAATAATAAATTTTATTTCTCACATTATTATTTAAAATTAAATAATAAAATTTAATAAATATAAAATATTAATATATTACTAAAACTTTATTATAATATTTATAATAAATAATATATTAATAAAAAAATTTTAAAATAAAATAAATAAAATTTGATACATTACATGCACGAACTTATTAATGACCACCCATTATCATCATTTTTACCTACAACAACAAGTCTCACCCATCAAACCTGGCACGTCAGATTATTAACAACTTACTCTATGCAAATAACCATTATACCCTTTTTTTCAAATACACGAAACATGTAAGATCTCTATCCTACTCATCTTCTTCTCAAATCTAAAATCACTTTTTTCACTTTCAAATTTCTCACCCTCTCTCTTACTTTGATCCCTGTATGAATAATATAAAATTTTAAATTCTGTAAAAACAATTTACTCATTTATTTTAGCAATAATAAAAGATTCTCAACGTGTAATGAAGCTTAGAAATATATAGTTTGTAAAATTATTATTGGTGTTTAGTTTTCTTTTTGTTCGTTCTTTTTACTCTTATAACAAATTTTTTCTCTTCAATATAATATTTTAGTGAAATGTTTTATTTAACTTTTCTCGTTGACGTTCCGCCAATGTATCAATTGGAGGTAATCAATGGGCGGGCTTGGCTGAGCTCGGGCTTGGGCCAGGCTTGAACATGCAGAAAAAATTATGGCTTGATCCGAGTCTAACCCAACCCGCATTAATAATATGCGGGCTTGAGCTGGGGCCAGGCTTGAAAAAAAAACTTCATTCCCAAACCTAACCCGGCCCGTCCATAAAATAATTAAAATATTTTTTTAATCAATAATTATAAATATTTAATCATATATAAAAAAATATAAAAACCATATTCCTGACATTATTCTATTAATTTTTATTATATATATATATATATATATATATATATATATATATATATATATATATATATATATATATATATATTGTTAATAATATTTTTTAGGTCAGGTACATTCTGAATTTTTATATAAAAATCAAGTTCAATCCATTTTATAGTCAAATTTATATTTGTCCAAATTCAATCCATTAAAAACGGACATGAACGAATCAGGTGAGCCACAAGCACTTGAATAGATCTAGTATCAATTAAATATAATATACTCAAAATATCAATATTTATGAAATGGTGCCATTTACAAATAAAATACCAAATTACTGGAAATGGCTGTTGCTGAAATCAGTATAGGCATAACAACATTGTAGGCTGTAGCAGCTGTGTCAGTTCTAAACTAATACCTTATAATTGCTTCTCCTTGTATAGTAAGTACTAATAGGATTTCTCTCTCTTCCAAGTTCCAATCTATGGCGATGTCCATCCAAGTCGAGGTTTATCGCCGGGCCGAAAGACTATACACCGTCCACTTCTTCGGCGATCCGGTCGCCGTCAAGGTCACATCCTCCGGTTCTGTCGCACACAACTGGGTGAACTCCGCCATCTCACTCCTTCGAGATTCCCCCTCGAATGTCGTCGGCGTCGGCGTGCAATGGAAACCGTCTTACTCCGGCTACGCTTCGGCGCACACTATTCAGCTCTGCTTGCTTAACCATTGCTTACTATTCCAACTGGCTCTAGCCAGAACTGTTCCGCGAAATCTCCGCGGATTTCTCCTCGATGGAAAGTACTGTCTCGTCGGAATGTGGCGCGGCGGCTGATGGCGTCGCGGCACAGATTGGAGGTTCGTAAGCTTATTGATCTGAGGATTTGTGCGGCGGTTGAATATGGCGATCGGAGGCTTGTTAGGGCTCCTGTGGAGGGAATAGTAGAGGCGTGTTTGGGGTATGAGGGAGTAAGGATGAACAAGGGGATAAGCATGAGCCGATGGGACGCTGATTATTTATCTGAGGCTCAGATTTTGCAGGCTTGTGTCAAAGCTCATGTTTCGTTCCTTGTTGATGTGGATTTGCGTTTGGGTACTGTTAATTTGGACGCCTTGGAGGGATCTGAGTATGATTACTGATTAGGGTTTTGTTCAATCGGCTAGTTTTTTTTGAATAACAAGGATGCTGTATTTTAATTAATCAAATGTGGAAAGCAATCAGGTAGCGTTGAGAACCAAACCCATGACCGAATCGGCTACTTTTACTTTTATGCATTAGTAGTTTTTTAGTTTAAAATAATAAATGAATTATGCTTTATTAAAGGAATGATTTCTATCGCCATGGATACTGAACTATCTTTTTTTTTTAAGAATTGAACTATTTCTTTCGTCCTTCTCATTTCACATCATAATTGGGAATGAGTGTTGCTAAGCGTCGTCCGTTTCACTTCACATTGCTTGAAAAGACACTTTTATCTTTATTGTGCCCAAAAATACACACTGCCAGTCAGGAGGGCTGTCACCGTCCGGCCAAGGTGACCGCCGGCCGTTTTCTTCGACCAGTCGGGAATTGGCCAGCTAATTTTTCTGGTTATTGTTAGAAAATAGAAAAATAATTAATGACTACATGTCGATAAACTCTTGACTAAAACATAAACTTATAAGCTCACTATAATAAAGCTTTATTATTACCACACATACACACTACAATTTTTAGGTATACTTGCCTACACTCATATCACTTAATCCCTTACGTTTTTGTCTCTATATATATTCTTACTACATATGGAACTCTTATATAGAATTCAACAATATGCATTAGGCATCACTCTCTGAACATAAACAACACACAAGTGTCGTACACTTACCCTAATTCCATAAGTCATTTGCCATAGCCAAAAATATTGACTTGCCACAGCCACAAATATTGACTTACATATTTGCATGATAAAAAAACATGTGGTAATGAAGGATTTTGTTAAGTTTAATTAACTTTTAACACTCCCCCTTAAACTTAATTTTCTGTTATTCCCAACAATGCTCGCAATCAATTAAACACCTCAAACTTCAGTGGCTTTGCGAAAATATCAGCAACTTGATCTTGTATTTTCATGTACTTCAATGTGACTTCCTTTTGCTCAATGCACTCTCTGATAAAATGATACCTAGTATCAATATGCTTACTTCGGTCATGGAAGACTGGATTTTTCGCCAACGCCAATGCCGACTTGTTATCGACAAAAATATGAATTGGACCATGTTGTGCCAATCGAAGTCCCTTTAACAGTCTTCTCAGCCATATTGCATGACACACACATGATGTTACAGCAACATATTCAGCTTTGCATGTTGACAATGTGACGATAGGTTGCTTTTTCGAACTCCATGTGAACGCCATTTCACCAAGAAAAAATACAAATCCGCTGTACTTTTTCGATCATTTTTATCACCAGCCCAATCACTGTCACTATAACCAATTAATTTGAACTGATCAGATTTTGGATATCGAAGTCCAAAATTAGTTGTACCTTTGACATAGCGGAGTATTCTTTTCGCTGCATTCCAATGAGGCTCCTTTGGTTCTTCCATGTATCTACTGACTAGCCCAACCGCATAAAGAATGTCGGGCCTTGTGCATATTAGGTATCTGAGACTCCCGATCAGAATTCAAAAATTTGTCGGGTTCACGCTAACTCCAACCTCATCCTTGGTCAATTTTAGGCTGCATTCAGCCGGAGTGCTAACAGGATTGCAATTCTCCATCTTGAATTTCTTCAAAATCTCCTTAGCAAAGCCACTTTGACTAATAAAGATGTCATCACCATTCTGCTTCACTTTAATGCCGAGATAAAATGACATCATACCAATGTCAGTCATCTCAAATTCTTGAGCCATCATCCTCTTGAAATCTTCAAACATTTGAGGATTATTTTTGGTGAAAATGAGATCATCCACGTACAAACAAACATGCAACATATCTCCATCTTTCACTTTCACGTACAAGGCATACTCATGTGGGCACTTGACAAATCCGTTTTCTTGAAACTATTTGTCAATGCGACTGTTCCATGCTCTTGGTGCTTACTTGAGCCCGTAAAGTGCCTTCTTCAGCTTAAGCACTTTTTCCTCATGGCCTTTGAAGATGTAACCCGGCGGTTGTTAGATATAAATTTCCTCCTCCAAATATCCATTGAGAAATGCTGACTTCACATCCATTTGGTGGATATTCCATCCATTTTGGGCAGCAACTGAAATCACTAATCTGATCGTCTCCATTCTAACAACCGGTGCAAAAACTTCATCATAGTCAATACCAGGCTTTTGACTATATCCTTTTGCAAAGAGTCTTGCCTTGTGTCGTACAATTTTTCCATTCGCATCCTTCTTTGCTTTAAAGACCCATTTGACACCAATGGGCTTTTTATCAGCTGGAAGTTTTGTTAACTCCCACGTCTTGTTCTTCTCAATTGAATTGATCTCCTCCTCCATGGTTTTTCTCTATTTCTCATCTTTCATTGCTTTTTCAGCATCAATAGGCTCACTATCAATAAGATTACAGTAAAGAGTTAATTCTTCATTGAGCTCTCTAGTCGCATCGTAAAGATCTTCAACAAGATGAAATTTTCTAGGTCTTTCTCTTGGACTTTGACTTTTATCATCATCTTATCCTGGAGATGCAATTGGCATGGGACTATATGACATTGATGTTGTAGTGGGCTTCTCCATATCATGATCATTGTTTTCATCTATGGTGAAAGGATAAAAACTGTAATTTTTCTTTTCATTGTTCTAATCCCAAACTGCTTCTTCATCAATGGTGACATCTCTGCTGATAATTGTCTTTCTCGTATCAGGATCGAACATCTTGTATCCTTTAGAATATTCTGAGTATCCCATGAACAAGTATTTTTTACTTTTATAATCTAACTTTCTCTTTTCTTCATTAGCAACATGAACATGTGCAACACTCCCAAAAACACAGAAATGAGAGATATTTGGCTTTTTCCTACTCCACGCTTCTTGGGGTGTCATATCTGACACACTTAATCTTAGGGATCGATTTGAGATGTAAACAGCGCAATCGACAGCCTCTGCCCACAACTCCTTGGGCAAATTCTTGCTTTTCAGCATACTTCTCACCATATCCAACATAGTTTGATTCTTTCGTTCAACGACACCATTTTGTTGTGGTGATCTCGGGACTGACAGGAAATGATGGATTCCATGATACTCACAGAATCTTTTAAATTCATTTGATGTAAACTCTCCCCCTCTATCAGATCTCAGGGCTCTAATGTAATAGCCACTTTCTTTCTCGATGAGCGGTTTGAACTTTTTGAATGTTCCAAAAACTTCTGATTTCTCCTTCAGAAGATACACACACATTTTTCTGCTATAGTCGTCAATGAATAGCAAGAAATATTTATTGCCTCCCAATGATGTTGGTGTCATCGGTCCGTAAACATCAGCATGGATGAGTTCAAGAGGCGCCTTTGCCCCTGACATGGACTCCTTTGGAAAACTAGCTCTTGATTGTTTTCCAACAAGACATCCTTCACAAAGCTGATGGGGTTTATCAATCGGGGGAAGACCATGCACCATCTTCTTCTGGCTTAGCAATTTCAACCCTCTAAAATTGAGATGATCGAATCTCAAATGCCAAAGCCAATCAGATTCCTTCATGCAAGCTTTTAAACACTTAGCCACGTCCGTCTTAATATTAAGAGTGAACATCCGGCTCTTCAATATAGGCACACTTGCAAGCAGCTCCTTCTTATCATTCAGTAGCACCAACTTTCTATTCACCATGTGAACTTGATAATTTTTCTCCAGCAGTTGTCCCAAACTTAAAATATTACTTTTCATGTTTGGAATATAGTAGACATTGCTGATGAATTGGTGCTCTCCATTCTTTAAACGAATGAGATAGTTCCTTTGCCTCAAATAGGAACTTTTGACGAATCTCCAAAGACGACATTTCCGTTGAATGACTTGTCCAGTTCTACAAACATCTTATCATCCCCGCACATGTGATTGCTTGCTCCGTTGTCAAGATACCAAATGTTATTTTCTTGACTATGATCACCTTCACGGGTTAGTAAAATCGTGTCAATCACCTCCTCATCTTGGATGTTGTTAGTTGTCTCCTCCTCTTAGTTTGGTGGGCTCTGACACTCTGATGCATAGTGGCCAAATCTCGAGCAATTATAACATTGAACATTGGACTTATCTCATCCATCAATCTGTCTCCAGTCTCCTCTTCCTCGTCCTCATCCACGTCCATGACCTCTGCCTCGTGTGGACTGATTATCTCCGTTATTATTTTTATTTCTGTAAATTATTGATTTTTGCCACGTCCTCTTCCTCTTCCATTTCCTCCACAGCCTCTACCACGTCCTCTTCTGAATTGACTACCAACTCGGCTATTTTCACCTTCTTTTAATGAATCCTTTGCTGCTAGGACTTATTCAATAAACTCATCTTTCTGTCTATTTAGTCTTTCCTCACGTGCTTGCAACGAGCCAACAAGTTTATCAACGGTCATTGCACTTGTGTCTTGCAATTCTTCTATGGCCACTACTATGTAGTCAAACTTCGGTAGTAGTGACCGTAGAAGTTTTTCAACGGTTTTTGATTCATCGAGTTTTTCTCCGTCCTGCCGCATTTGATTAACGACAGATTTTACTTGTGAGAAATAATCTGCAATTCCTTCTATCTCCTTCATTCTCATCATCTCAAATTCTCCCCTCAACATTTGTAGTCGAACCTTTTGAACTTTCTCTGCTCCTTGAAGAGAAACTCGCAATATGTCCCATGCTTTCTTGGAAGTGGTTGCTTCTGCCACTTTCTCAAACATTACATCATCTAATCCTTGATGGATTAGACTAAGTGCCTTCTGGTCGTTTCTTCAATTCTTGTGCAAACTGTCTTTCTCTGCTTGAGACAGTTGTGCATTTTTACTGGGACTTCGTAACCTTTTTCGATAATATCCCAAACATCTTGGGCTCCTAGAATGGCTTTCATTTTGATACACCAATTTTTGTAATTGGTTTTGGTAAGTTGAGGGAAATTGAAGGAAACACCGTTGAGATTCATTTTTGTAGAGGAAAATTTGTTTCAAAGCGTATAGGGGCTGTTAAAACGCTTTTGAATTTATCACAACACTTTGCTGCGTCGCTATAGCCTGCAGTCAGATTTTCCAAGGAAAACAGCAATGGAAATATTTCCTTGCAATTTTAGATGAACTTTTGCAATTTTCTAGAAAAAATTGATTCTGGAAGTGTAGAGGCTATTGCAACGTTTTGTTGAGTATTGGCGACACTTTAGGCTTACTGCGACACTTTTTGCAGCTTTTTGCAACGCTATAGACAGCCTATTGCAACACCTTCTGGGCTACTGCAGCTTTCTTCAAACTCGATTTTTTTTCACTCGGGAATTTTCGGGAATAGAATTGGATACGAAATGGCTCTGGTACCAGGTTAGAAAATTGAAAAATAATTAATGACTACATGTCGATAAACTCTTGACTAAAACATAAACTTATAAACTCACTATAATAAAACTTTATTATTACCACACATACACACTACAATTTTTAGGCATACTTGCCTACACACATATCACTTAATCCCTTACATTTTTGTCTCTATATATATTCTTACTACTTATGGAACTCTTATATAGAATTCAACAATATGCATTAGTCATCACTCTCTGAACATAAACAACACAAGTGTCCTACGCTTGTCCTAATTCCATAAGTTATTTGCCATAGCCAAAAATATTGAGTTGTCATAGCCATAAATATTGACTTACATATTTGCATGATAAAAAACATGTGGTAATGAATAATTTTTTTAAGTTTAATTAACTTTTAACAGTTATTTTATATTTTTATATATTCTCAAACAAATGATAATATTCCTAATTAATGTAATCTTTGTAACATTAACCAATTATAATAAATTGTTAATTTGAAAGATTTCAAATCCTAAAAGCATGATTAATTCCTAATTTCTAGTATTTCTTAATCAATGAGTTAGTATTTCCTAACTAGTTTATGTTTGAATTTACTAAACAATTGAAACTAATCATAATAAATTCCTGATTTGAGAGAATTAAATTCTTAAAGACATAATAACATTCTTAATTCCTAATTAATTATATTTTCATGTAATCTTAATTAATAATTAATAAATTTCTAATTAATGTATTTTCTTGTAACGTTAACTAATTATTATAAATTGCTAATTTGAAAGATTTCAAATTCTAAAAGCAAATAAAATTAATAATTTCGAGTTTTTTTAAATTAATTTTTTAATATTTCCAAATTAGCCTATGTTTAAATTTACCTACAAAACAATTGAAACTCTTCATAATAAATCCCTAATTTAAGAGAATTAAATTCATAAAGTCATAATAATTTTAAGCATTTTTTCCTTATCAAATTTTAAGTATTTCGTAATTTTTTTAAGTTTGAATTAATCTAGTAAACAATTTACATTTTCTTTCAGAATACTGGGTTAAAAAAATTTTAGGGACTGGCTAGCATAATTTTTCGGCCGGCCGTCCACCAGAGACAGCAGTTGCATCACAACAGCCGTCTCCGGCGGACGGCGACTGTGGGACAACTGACGTCCCCGTTGGACGGTTGTTCTTCAAAAGCTAACTTGAAAAACACTCGTCCACTGGAGACAACAGTTCTCTCAACCCCGTTGTCTATGTCGAACGGCAGTGATGGGAGAGCAGTTGTCATCCGGGGATGACAACTCTTTCACCGTCGCCGTCCGTCTGAGAGGGCTGTTGTAAGACAAAAAAACCGTCTACGACAGACAGCTAGCTCATTTTCTCTAATAAAAAAAATTTAAAATTTTCAAATTTCGGCAAGAAATTACTTATCAATTCGATGCTCGACAACATTGTCCGTTCGTTGAGTTCCAATGAGTTGGAAATTTGAATTTGGAAAAAGGTTATGGAGAGAATATCAAACTAAAAATTGAATTTGTTAGTGTACGGGTTATGAAGGTTTTTAATGGAAAGGGCAAAAAAGTCAAATTTGATAGCGACGCGAAGTAAAAACGAAAGACGCATAGGCCCTGTTTAGCTGTAGAAAATTAGAGATATTTTCCAGAAAAATTTTTCAAAAAAATTGAAATTTGGAGTTTATTCCGTTGACAAATTTTTGCAATTGGAAAATGGAAAAAAATTTCCTTCTTTTTCTAAATTAACACTGATGATGGAAAACATCGGTTAGGGAATTAGACCCACATCGGAATGAAATATTTATTTTGGGTAAATATGGCAACAACAAAATAGGAGAAATAATTAGCGAAAGGAAAAAATAAATAATCCACTAATAATACAAAAAAGTGGTACAAAAGAAATGAAAAAATAAAACACTCAAACCCTTAACCCAAATACACCCAAACCTCACATACAAATATATGTACAATAAGTATATATATTACACTAAACTCCCAAATGATTTTTGCTAGAATGAATTTGCAAAATGAACTTGGAAAGGTATACATAGGCCTATAAAGTAATGGGAAATGAAAGACAAAAATAATGTGAACAAAGGAGGCCAAATACATGTTGTATTTTGCCAACCATACAAGTTTTTCAAAGTCCAAAATTGCATATGAAAAATGCAATTTGTAATTGATAACTTAAAATCACATTCAGAAATCTCCACCTTTATTTGAATGTTGACTGAATTCAATTGTCGCAAACACCAATCAAGTTTAAGCAATGCTTAAACTTACTGGTTGGAAGAGGTTTCGTCATCATGTCGGCTGGATTGTCTGCTGTACCAATTTTAGTAATACCAGTATTTCCCTCGGAAACAATGTCTCGAATAAAATGGTATTTCACGTCAATGTGCTTCGTTCTTTTATGAAACATCTGATCTTTAGTTAGACAAATCGTACTTTGACTATCGCAATGAACAATAATTTTCTGCAAATTTGATCTGAGTTCACCGTCCAAACCTCTTAGCCAAATAGCTTCTTTTACAGCTTCGACTACCGCCATGTATTCTACTTTGGTAGTGGATAATGCAACTGTGTGTTGTAAAGTAGCTTTCCAACTGATAGCGCTACTACCAAGAGTAAACACATAACCTGTGATCGATCTTCGCTTGTCAATATCACCTGCATAATCTAAATCGACATAGCCAACATAGCCAACCACCATGTTCTTACTTTTTCCAAATTCCAAACAAGCATAGTAGTACCCCTTAAGTATCTCAAAATCCATTTCACAGCATGCCAATGTTCTTTGCCCGAATTAGACATATATCTACTAACAACACTGACTGCATAAGAAATGTCAGGACGAGTGCAAACCATAGCATACATGATACTACCAAAAGCACTAGAGTAAGGAACATGTGACATATACTCAATATCCTTTTCAGATTGAGGACATAGAGCAGCAGAAAGTCAAAAATGAGCAGCGAGTGGAGTACTTACAGGTTTGGCATTTTTCATGCCAAAACGCTCCAACACTTTCTCAACAAAACTTCTCTGAGTCAAATAAAGCTTTCTTGCAGCTCTATCCCTTTGGATCTCCATGCCGAGAATATTTTTAGCAGCTCTCAAATCTTTCATCTCAAATTCACTGCTAAGCTCTACTTTTAATCTATTGATATCAGACATATCCTTGGCAGCAATAAGCATATCATCAAGATAAAGCAACAAATATACAAATGAGCCATTTGCAAGTGTTCTAAAATACACACAGCTATCATATTAGCTCCTTGAATAGCCATGTCCAACCATAAAGGAATCAAACCGCTTATACCACTGTCAAGGCAACTGCTTTAATCCGTACAGTGATTTTCGCAACAAGCAAACATAGTCCTCTTTGCCTTCAACTTCAAAACCATTTGGTTGTTTTATAAAGATCTGCTCCTTTAATTCTCCATGCAAGAATGCAGTCTTGACATCAAGTTGCTCTAACTCCGAATCATGTATAGCAACTAAGGCAAGCAACACAAATAGAGCTATGTTTAACAACAGGAGAAAACACATCGTTGAAATCAACTCCTTGTACCTGACTATAGCCCTTAGCGACCAATCGTGCTTTGTATATGGCATCCTCTACGCCCGGAATGCCATCTTTCTTTTTAAAGACCCATTTGCAACCAACAATCTTCTTGTCCTTAGGCAGTTTCACCAACTCCTACGTGCGGTTCTTGTGTAGAGATTCAATCTCTTCTTGCATAGCGATAAGCCATTTCGCTGAATCATTACGAGAAATGGCCTTTGAATATATGGAAGGTTCGCCAACTCCTTCTGTTTCTTGTGTAGCTATAAAGGCATAAGTAACATAATCTGCAAACTTTACAAGCATTCTTCTTTCTCTATCTGGCCTACTTTCAATAATAGGATGCTTCACCTGTTCTACGGTAGTAGTTTCTTCAACTTCTATTAGCTCGGACAACTGTTCTGAAATTTGCTCCTCTGTGGCTTCAGGCGGAGCAAATGATTCCTCCACCTCGAATGGAACCTCCACCTGCTTATCAGAATTCTATATTTTAGTGTCAACTACAACTGGGGACTCTTTTCTTGGATGAAGTATAACAGACTCATCGAACACAACTTTTCTGCTTATTATAGACTTCGGTGACTTGGGATCAAGAAGCCAAAATTTGTATCCCTTTACACCATCTGGATAGCCAAGAAAATGCCCTTTTTAGCTCTAGGCTCCAATTTTCCATCGTTCACATGGACATAAATAGGACACCCAAAAATCCTCAGATTAGAATAATTAGCAGGTTTCTCAGACCACAACTCTTCAGGTGTCTTGTAGTTAATGGAAGTATAAGGGGAACGATTCACCAAATGAGCAGCAGTTACAGCTGTTTTTGCCTAAAATGCTTGAGACAAACCAGAATTTGACAACATGCATCGAACTTTCTCCAACAGAGTTCTGTTCATCCTCTCAGCTACACCATTCTATTACGGTGTACCCAGAACTGTGAGATGTCTCGAGATGCCCATATCTTTACAAAATGTGTCAAATTCTGCATTACAAAACTCCAAACCATTATCTGTTCGGAGATGTTTGATCTTCCTACCAGTTTGATTTTCCACCAAGGCTTTCCACTGCTTGAAAGTGACAAAGACATCATTTTTGTGTTTTAAAAAATAATTCCAGACCTTCCTTGAGTAGTCGTCAATAAAGGTGAGCATGTAACGAGCGCCACCTTTTGAAGGAACACGAGCAGGGCCCCAAAGGTCAGAATGGATATAATCTAAAGTACCTTTTGTTCTATGAACACCACCACTAAAGCTGACTCTTTTATGCTTGCCGAAAATGCAGTGCTCACAAAACTCTAACTTGGAAGTGCTTTGGCCATAAAGTAGACCCCTTTTACTTAGCATGGCCAAACCTTTTTCACTCATGTGGCCAAGCCTCATATGCCATAAGTTTGTAACGTCAGAATCTGAAATGGAAGACAAAATTGCAGCAACACCTGTGGCAGTTGATCCTTACGACACGTACAATCTCCCAACTTTTATGGCTTTCATCACGATGAGGGCACCTTTCAAAACCTTCAAAACTCCACCTCCACCAGAAAATCTGCAATTGTTGTCGTCTAAAGCAGATAATGAAATGAGGTTCTTCTTCATGTCTGGAACATACCGTACATCGGTCAGAGTTCTGACAATACCATCATGCATCTTAAATTTGATAGTACCGATTCCAACAACTTTACAAGGATGATCATTTCCCATTAACACAATTCCTTTATCTACAAGTTCACAAGAGGAGAACCAATCTCTGCGGAAATAAATATGGAATGAGCAAGCAGAATCTAAGATCCATCCTTGTCCAGATCTGGCACCATCGTCGGACACGGCATATACTTCAGTATCTACTTGATCTTCTGCAACACTGGCTTCGGCAGAACTGTCATCTTTGTGACTCTTGTCTTTATTCTTCCATTGGAGCTTGAAACATTCAGCTTTAATGTGCCCTTTTTTCTTACAGTAATTGCACGTCAAATTACTGTAACGAGATCTTGATTTAGATCTAGATCAGTTGTTGCTACTGCTGCTGGGATCTCTTGTACTAGATCTCCCTCGAACGACCAGACCTTCTCCAGGACTATTTCTATCACCAGAAAGCTCTGTATCAATAAGATCTTTAGAGAACAAACATTCTTTAACCTCCTCCATGGTTAAAGTGGTTTTACTATAGATCAGGGTCTCGCGAAAATTTTTGAATGAAGGAGGAAGAGACCGCAATAACATAAGAGCTTTATCTTCTTCTTCGTATTTGATATCCAAATTTTCCAGATCTAAAAGAATGGAATTGAAATCATCAAGGTGAGCCTTAAGGGATGTGCCTTCTGCCATGTGGAGCATATGGAGACGATGCTTCACCACAAGCTTACTGGTGAGGTTTTTGTATATGTAGAGAGATTGTAATTTCTCCCATAAATTTTTGGCAGTCTTCTCATGGACGACTTCTCGCAGAACCTCGTTTGATAAACATAACTGAATGGCAGCAAGAGCTTTATCCTCTAGATCTTGTTTCTTCTCCTTTGTCACCGTTTCAGGTAACTCTCCATCATCGCCTTGTACAATCCATTTTGCCTCAAAATCGCTTTCATCTTAACTTGCCATAAGCAAAGCTCATATTGCGATCAAATTTCTCAATATCGAATTTTGTTGTTGTCATAGTAAATTTTCAAAATCCCAAAATAAATATTGATTAGCTCTGATACCAATTTGTTAGGGAATTAGACCCGCAGCGGAATGAAATATTTATTTTGGGTGAATATGGCAACAACAAAATAGGAGAAATAATTAGAGAAAGGAGAAAATAAATAATCTACTAATAATACAAAAAAGTGGTACAAAAGAAATGGAAAAATAAAACACTCAAACCCTTAACCCAAATACACTCAAACCTCACATACAAATATATATATATATATATATATATATATAATAAGTATATATATTACACTAAACTCCCAAATGATTTTGGCTGGAATGAATTTGCAAAATGAACTTGGAAGGGTATATAGTAATGGGAAATTGAAAACAAAAATAATGTGAACAAAGGAGACCAAATACATGTTGTATTTTCCCAACTATACAAGTTTTTCAAATTCTAAAATTACATATAAAAAATGTAATTTATAATTGACAACTTCAAATCGCATTCACAACATCAAATAGACGTTTTCCAAATTTCTAAAAGGACACGGAACTCCATGCGTTTTATGTGTTTACGTCGTGTAGTTGCTGGGTTCAAATCCCAGCAACTACATATTGCTTTATTGTTTTAATTAGTACTTTTAGTTTAGTTTTTTTATTTTGTATTTTCATATCATTTATAAATATAATATGCTTTATATAAATTATTAGTTTTTTTACTAGTCAATTAACAAGATCTAACATCCATAAATATTATAAAATTTACACATTCAGTTTTAGTTATGTAAAATGTTTCAATTGAATAATTTAAAGAAAATAATGTTATCTATGATTTAGTATCAAAAAGACCAAAAAATTTAATGCACAATCAGTTCTAGTTACATTTGTATTTATTCGTTCTCAGATACTATTGTTGTTATTTAAAATTATATTAAATTACATTTATAAAAAGATTTTTAATTTATATGATAGTATTTTTATTTGTTTTTAGTTTGATTTGTATATTTTAACAAGTAAAATTTATAAATATTAATATATTCAAACAGTAAAAAATAAATAACTGAAAACTAGCTAACAATGAACATGTTTTTCATTTTGCAGTATTCATTGAAAACCGGAAAATTTGGAAAAGAAAATAAAAATCCTAAAATGAAAACAAAAATTATTTGGAAAATTGAAAACAGGAAAATTTGGAAAAAAAATGAAAATCGTAAAAGGAAAATTATTTTCAGAAATTAAACGAGCCCTTAGCAATTCAATATTTTTAGATTTTGCAGGCTTGTGTTGATGATTTTGTCTCGCTAATATTTGGCGAGAATTTGCGTTCTTAGGAGCCATGAAACAGGCTTGATTTGTGACAAAGAAAACTAGTAAGCATTTATTAACTGGCCAAAATTTCTTCCGGCTGCTGTTGTTTCAAATTACAAGTTCACTCTTAAAAATTGAAATCAAAAGAGGTATTTTGGCTCAATGTTATTGAAATTGGACTGGATATTAAATCAGCGAAGTCAATAGTTTATAGTTTAGTGGTTCAATCACGGTTCAATCACTTGTTTGATTTTTTGATAAATACTTTAATAAAAGGCCTAATACATCTAGATCTCCCTGTAGTTGCCTCTAAAAACCCCCCAGCTCCCTAAACTTACAAATAGACCTCTTAACCCCCTTAACTTGTTTAAAATACACCTCATAACTCCCTCAACGATACAAAACCAATCACTCTATGGAGAGTGGGGTACACTCACTGCCACGTGTTACTTTTAAAAAGTCAAACCAATCAAAAAATGACACATGGCATATATAACATAAATTACAAAAAATGCCTTGAACTTTTACATTTAAACCCCTATATAATTGTTTCTTTCAATAACACCATCTTCTCCAAAAGTTACACATTCAATTCTTCAAAATTCATATAATTTCAACTAACATATAATGAGATCAACCCATAGATTGAAAGGTGAAATCAACTGACATCTCACACTCATGCCATTAATACAATTGAAACGCACTAGATCTAATGACTTCATTCTACATGAATTATATATTAAATTAAGATTGATGAAGTCTCTGCTTGTTATGTTGGCCTATAGTTTATTGGCTTTGGAGCTATAGACTTTTCTAAGCCCAAATTAGTAGCTTGTTTGACCAGCCCACTTAGTGAACCCTTGCTCAATTCCTTTTAATTAACCTAACTAAATAGCCTCCATTATTTTTTCTGAATCTCGTTCTTTTTCAGCCATCTCTTCCTCTTATCACAACCTCTTTGTTTCTCTCTTTGTTTGTTGCAACCCTTAGCACCATGTGCTCGGTGTGAGCCTCTAAGCTTCCTCGGCACGTGAGGATGCACAAGCTGCGTGAATCCGTTAGAAGAGGCCACTAAAAAAAAGAGAAACTGTGACGGAGGCAAATTTCCGTCACAGAAAACGTTTTGTGACAAACATCAAACCGGCACAAAAACTCACCAATTTTGACGTGTTTAATGACGGATTGGTGACGGTACTGTGACAGTCTTTCCGTCACAAAGTTCTGACATATTTGTGACTGAGTTTCAGTAATGGAGTCTGACGCTTTTCCATCACAAGTTTCTTTTTTTTGTCACTGTGTTTCGGTCAGAGTCGTGATGGTGTTTATGACGCATTTCCGTCACTAATATATATATATATATATATATATATATATATATATATATATATATATATATATATATATATATATATATATATATATATATATATATATATATATTATCAATATGAAACAAATTTTATAACATGCTTAAATATATAAATTGTTCAACAAAATGAATACAATATTTTCTAATATAATATTGTTTGATTTATCATCCAAGTATATATATTGTAGCATCAATATAGGATTACTTTTAAGTTCAAGTATAACTAATATCTAACTAATTACACTCACCAAATAGAAAGAAAAACCAATTAATGTACCGCATGAAAATTGCCAAAAATCCCATCTTGTGCTGTTCCAAAATCTGAAAACCATCGAATTCATCATTTGCAAGTAACTATGAAATCCAAGTGCCTGAAAAAAAAGGTTACCTATTAATTAGCTCATCCAATTGTCGTGTATTTATCGAACGAAGGCATGCATCATTATCAAACAAAAAATGATAAAAGTGAGACATATATCTACCTTAAATTGGGAAGTTAGTGATAGCTATATATCAAGGACACACATTTGAGTTAGCAATCTTAATTTGTGGTGGAAAAGAATAAAAAACAGGTAACCCATTACCCATCCACTAACATACTCTTTGTATTAACTACACACTGACAAATTAGAGTTACTTGTCATGTAATTTAACTAATGACAACACAAGATATCTTCATTATTCAATTATCGTATGTGTATATCTTTTACTTCACAACACCATATCTTGATAAGATTCGATTCAAATGTGTTAAATGTCAATCTTTTTAGAGTCTAATTCATGTACTAGGACTTGACTTAGACCTTAAAATAATCAGATTCTTCAATCATCTATGAGCATAGTTGTTAAAGGCGTGCCTAGGGAACGCCTAAGGCGCGCCTCAAGCAAGGCTCAGGAACCTGCGCCTCACCATACCTCAAGCGACATAGCATACCTCAGGCGCGCGTCTTGTGCGCGCCTTTTGGTGTGTGCCTAGGTGCGCCTTAGAGACACTTTTTTATCATTATAAAAGAACAATATTTCATACCTGCTAGAAAAGAGATAAATGTATTACACAATGGCGGAGACCCCGCGACAGACGTATTCCTGTTTTAAGAATAAACTGAACCATGGACACCCTTTAGATTGTAGAAGAAAGAATATGAATAGGAATGGACTTCATATAAGAATTTGATGTAAAAGTTATTATCTCTATACAACTAGTCTTTTCTATTCTATGTAACACGAATATGGAAATAAAAACGCCACTTCTATACAATATAGCAAGCTGAAACTGTGCGGAAACATGTAAATGATGAAAACAGAGGGATATATTTATAAATTTTAAATTATCGATATGGATTTATATAATTTTGTTCTTTTAGACTATAGAAGAATGTCAAGTATGAAATTCTGACCAAGTAACTTAAGCTTAAGATAGACAGAAGTTTTAAATTCCCCCCAAGTTCACTAAGGCTAGAAGCTGTTAATTAGGCACTCTTAATTACTTTTACCATTATAAATATTAACGTGATTATCATTATAACTTTCTAATTCCAATTGCAATCTTAGAAATTTGTTTTTCCACTCCAACAACATGGATCTCATTTCATTTAGTTCCATCCTTACAATCATCTTCCTGTAAACTTTATTTTTCTTGGACTAGAAGTGATGATAAACAATAACTTCTTGTTTTACTACTTCTCTATATTTGTAGGTATAGGAACTTTTTTTAGCATTGTCAAAATATATATTACTCAGAGGTATTTCATTTACAAAGTTAGTTTTGCTTGGCCTCAACTTAAGTAGAAACTATACTAACATTTCTCTAAGGCATTTCATCAAATACCTTATATTCGATCTTTATTTATTTAGAAAATATTTAAGTTATCAAATTAATAAACAATAATAATTTAATAGTGTATGAGTTAGCATTTAACCATTAACACACTGATGTTTTTTCATCTCCTAACACAAAAAAAATTAATCAAAATTTCATAGAGAGCTTATTTATTTCAAAAAGAGAAAAATGCAAAATCATTACACAAGTAAAAAGTTACAGAAGCAAGACCAATGAAACTAATTAAAAGCAATTAAGCACCACCCAAACAAAATAAACATCAATTCAACAGCAAAACATTATGAATCCAAGCACAATTACCACCATGACCAATATCATCAATTCTAATACAACAAACTAAAATTACATGTCTTTGGTCCCTCTATTTAAGCAAACTAGAATTAGGGATTTGAAATTTATAACTGAACAACGAACTTAAATATGAGAGACACTTACACGGTGGAACGAAAGGCGCGCCAGGATACTGCCACGCGAACTTCACAAACTATTTCAATTCACGATTCTGGTCAAATTCAGAGTATGCGGCTCGTTTCGAGGGAGGAGAGCGTGCTATATCAACACCGGAGTAATGGTGATCGATCTATTGAAATGGAGAGAGGGCAAATACACAGAGAAACTCGAGTACCGAAAATACAGAAGAGGTTTCAAATCTATGAATTAGGATCGCCATGATTAGAGGCCAAAGGCAGAAATTGGGGGAGATGAAAATAGAGAGGCGGCTGTGAGTAGAAATTAGGGTTAAAGGGAAAGTGAGTTAAGTTGAGTTTATATTGGGTAATTTTAAGGGATAATGGGTCTGGGTAGAATATTTTGGGCTCAGTTCTTAACATGTGATAGGATTTATTTTTTATTTAAGTTATATTTGTTTTATTTTCTTTTTAGACAAAAAAATTTACTTATGTAATTGCATTTTAGAGTGAGTTTATTGAGCTAAACAATTTTTCGCATTTTCACTTATTTTTAAAATTTTTCTTAATTCTATTTTTTTATTAAACTTAATTTTTTTAAGCCACTAAATGGGTTTTTTTGTTTTTAAATTAATAAAATTATTAATATATTAAATTTAGTTTGTTTCATAAGATACCACCAAATAAATTTACGAAGATTCACTGTTTGTGGTCATCTTTAGGTGAGTATTGAAATTAGTTCTATATTATAGGTCATATCACTGTTAATGCATAAATACAAATTATTTTTATTAATTTATTTATAAATTTCATTTAATGTTTTTAAAAAAAATATTTTATGGTAGTTTTCAAAATGGTACATTGACAATATTGAAGGAATGATAGTGTCTAAATCTCATGACTTGTTAAATAATTATAAAAGTGCCAATCCTAATTAAGCCTTTATTTATAGTAAAAAAAATTCATCAAAAAAAGTCTCTATAGTAAAAAACACAAATTTCATAAAAAAAAACACAAATTATAAATACAAAACAGCACATGACTTCTATTAAAATGTTATTTGAGACGGAATATTATATCACAAAATTCGTCACTCCCACAAAGATTTGGAAGGAAATATTCCGCCAAACTTTAGTGACGGAAACTTCTGTTCCGTTAGAACATCCGTATTATTTTGCGACGGATCACCAGTAATGTGAAAACGTCAGCTTTTTATGACGGACAGTTGTCCGTCACGTCTTTCCCTCACAAAATTGCTGTTTTCTTGTATTTAGCCTTTCACACGCTTCACCCCTTATCAAATTCTATTTTGAAAAGTTTTCTAAATTTGATAAAAGTGCACTCGCTAGCCCCCTCAATGTCACATGTCATGTTGCGATTGTTTGACATTTTAAAAATTTAAAATTTTTTTTCTCTTATCAGAATGTAACTCTTGACATTGATGGGACTGACTCATGCACTTTAATCAAGTTTAGGAGGCTGGTACAAACTTTTTAAAATTAAAGGTGGCAAATGGTGAAATGCATCTAAGGGACTATGTATATATTAATCAATTTATTTATACTGAAATGACAATATGTCATCATGGCAATCTCTACATGGTAACAATGTAATTGCCATTCAATTCTTTCAAAATATCAGCCTCCATGTATTTTTCCTAAAATTCTAGTTACCTCCTAAACTAACAATGATTTCGGGCAGCCTGTTGAATTTATTAAAGTAAAATTTATAGTTTCATAAGCTTGCTAAAGTAGATTTTATAATCCTCTAAATTTGTTAAAAATGATACTCGTAGCCCTTAAAACATGCATGCCCAATATTGTTTCGCAAACATTTTTCGATTCAATCTTTAGCGAATAATATTTGACTCAATCTCCAGCAAAATAATATCAGATAATTTCAACATAAGAGGCTATGAGGTTCACTTTTAACAAGTTCAGGAGGCTATAAGGTATATTCCAACAAAATCAAGGAAATATGCCAAAATACTATAACAAACTTTTCATGGTACAAACTAGCCATTAAGCCTTGTTCTTTTGAAAAAAAAGAGAGAAATGTATTCAAATTTGTATCTTTTTCTGGACATAAAATTTTAATTGTGGATTATATGGCGATTTGAGATTAATTTATGGCATGTATCGGAGATTAATCGTATTTTCATGACTCTTAAATAAGAATATTGACAAATTAAAAGTTCACGTTGAAAACATATTTGTATGTGTTAGAAAATTACGGAAAGAGCTTTGATAGAAACAAAATGATTTCATTTTTCCAACAAACAATAATTATGATGTTTCCAAGATGATTTTGAAATATCGTAATTTTCTTATTGTGATTATAGGTGTATATAATTGTAAATTTCAATATAAAGTGAATTTTAAATGATCGGAAAATATCTCGTTTTTAAGAAAAAATTTAGCCGTCTTCTTTCTCTCTTAATATCTATTTATTTTTTTTTCAATCTTTCGTTGAAGAGGAAAGAGGAAGGTTTGGCTTTCTTCCTCCTTTTTTGTTTTATGGATTTATAATTTTTTTTTTGTGGTGAATAATTTCTTGCTGTTTTTCTAGTTTTAATAACGGGATTGGCTTCTTCAATTATGGATCTGATGCTATACATCTCAATCTTGATAGTTTATCATTGGGTCGGACTTAATCTGCCTTTAGAAAAAATAATCTTACGATCTTTCAGAGTAGACACCCAGATTTATGTCCTTATAGTTGTGGATTGAAAACGTAGGTTGCAACGTTCTTTTTTTTGTTTTTGTTTATTAAGTCTTGCCATATGGCTTGTTTGTCTTGTGTAAAAGCAAGTTTAGTATGTCTGTTTGATTGTGTCTGTCCGGTATTTTAACTTCGGTTTTATGTTTAAAGTACTTTTCGATTTGTCTATGTTAATTAGTCTGCGAATCACGCTGCACAATTGTTAGTTAGGGCAGCTGATTCTTCGACATGTTGGAGAATTTATCCACCTTTAATTAAAACTGTTATTGCTACTGATTTTATATAATAAACTATATTTTTCAGTAAAAAAATGATAGTTATAGTTATTCCAAATTATAGCGATTGGAGTGAAAATTGGACAACCCCTTAGAATCACCTCATAATAAACAACAAAAACTGAAATAAATGAGTAATCACAATGGTATATATGTGTCTTTGGGCTGTTATTTATATAATTTGCCAAAAAAATATTATTTATACTACCTCAATTAATGTACTCATTATTTTTATTTTATTTTGTAGATTACAAAAAGACACTAATATTTTGGTCTTTGAAAAAAACTTAAAACTTAAAAGAAATCCTGGCGCGTATTTGATCTCCTTCCCTTCATCTTATTTATTCATTTTGAAAGTAGTACTTTAAATAAGTCTAGTGATTTATGAACCCAGCTCAGTATGGGTGGGTTTTCACAATGACTTAGTTTTATATATATTTATAATCCGGAATAGAGTTTATATTGGGTATTCATCGCTCCTGATAGAGTGAATTGCAATAGGCGACATAACTTAGTGGGTCTTGAAATAACGTACTCAGCATAAGTCTAACTCAGCATGAGTTAACTTGATGCAACTCAGTGTCAGGTTATATTAATTTACACATTTTTACACTGAGCTCAGTCCGGAGCTCTGTTTAAATATTTCGCCTAATTCTGTACAAGCGTTATTTTGGGGCTTATCGTCTGATTTTTCATTTCTAGAGCGCTCTCAGGTGCTCGATCGATTTATTGCTATCTAGACACTGCCTAGTCCGATTTTTTTTTCGTCTAGACAATGCCTAATTTTAACTTTTTTATGATACTATTATTTATAATAATTATAGTTTACCAAGAAAAATAGTTTAGTTAGTAAAACTAAAGCACATTAAAGTGTTCTCATAATAAAATTGTCATTTTCAGTCTCAGACCGAAAAATAATATGCTATTTACCACTAATAAAAAGGTCTCTATCGTTGTACTTAATGATTTATAAAATATGATCTAAATTATTTTTTTAATATTTTATATTATTATAATTTACTTTTTAATTAAATTTATATTTTTATATATATAATAAATATTTAAAAATAAAAAATATCACCTTAATATTTTAAAGTCCTGAGAGTCGGACTAGTCTAAAAACATTGGTCCGCAGTGATACTTTTCATTGGTTGGAGAGAATATTTCTTTTGGTGAATTTGAGGTAGAAAAGTCAAACAAAATGAGAAAAGACAAAAAGGGGCAAAGTGGTTACATACAAAAAGAACTGAAAAGTTGCATGACAAAATTCTTCAAGAATGAAGCGGCAGAGAATTGCAAAGCAAATACATTATATACCGATTACTAACCATAGAATATCCAAACAAATAAAATTGTTTCTAGTGCTACAAATACAAGACCATCTTTTATACATGCACACAGAGTTCAAATTATAAAGAACAGTTTTAAATCCACAGCATCACAAACTACACCTTTTTATCAGTTTTCCTTGATATGTAAGCAGAATATCAATATCCAATACCAAAAACGCAATAAAATCACATAAGAAAACCAGATCTAATTATCAAAACAAAAACACCTAATTAAAAGGATTTATGTTTGTTTTCAAAAAAAAAAGGATTTATGTAGAATACACATCCTCAACCTACATTATTCTTTACTTTCATGTCAATTCCTCTTCCATGATCCATCCACCAAACTACCTTCAAAAAAAAAAAAGCAAAATCAGAAATAGAGAAGTAGGAAAAGGCCTGATGGAACCAATTGGGTGTAGCTCAATTGGTACACCACTCAATGTAGTGGTGGGAGATCCTAGGTTTAATACCTAGCCAATTCAAAATCCATAATTCTTAAAAAAAAAAAAAAAGAGAAAAGGCCCCATGGAAAGGTCTTACCGATTTGAGTCTCAGAGCTTCCAACCGCAAATCTTTGCCAATCAGGAAGGAAACATGAGCATCAATACAGGCCTGCAAACTGAGCATCAAAAAGATATTCAACATCCCAATCGCTCATGCTCACATCGTCCTTCAATATCACTCCTCCGTACCCCAAGCACTCCTCCACAATCTCCTCCACCGACGCCGTAGCAAGAGAATCTCCGTCTTCAGTCTTCACATACCTCCTCAAATCCAAAAGCTCGTGGATCTCCAAATCTTGCCTAGATTCCCTCAGCCTCCTTTGATCTTGACCGTTCCATAGTCCGACGAATGTATTATTTCTGTCGTTGAGAAATCGACGGAGTATCTGTTGGAATTAAAACACTCAAATGAATAACTTTTATTAAACTCAAACATATTACAAGAACACTCTCACTCAAAATACAAAACTACAACTCACTTCTCTACTTCTTTTCTCTCTAAAGAAGTTCTTATTTTTGTTGATGCATAAACAACTAAACGCTCACCTATTTATAGGTGAATTTGTATCCTAATACAAGGCTTATAAATTACCCAAGTCACCTAAATAATACAACCACAAAATACTACCCACATTTTACAACTAACACATTACTAACCACAACTTTCAACTAACCTTCCACATATCACACTTACTTACCACAAATTCCAACTAACTCTCCATATTTCACACTTTCTAACCATTCATCAAACCTAACACAACCTTTTAACACATCATATATTTTCCATACACAATAAAATCTACATACTTAAAAATATCTAAATAATTTACTACAATTTGGATTTGTGGGCTTGGACTCATTTTTATTTGGTTTGGGTTTCTTGAGTTTTTTTAACTTGGATCAAGTTTATGATCCAACACCCCCCTTAAACTTGATCTTGTCATCCCAAGTGAACTTCTCAGTCTGATGAAGTTTTCACTTGTCAGTGGTTTAGTAAAGGTATCCGCAGCTTGATCTTGTGTCTTGACATATTCAACTTGTACTTCCTTTCTTGCAACACACTCTCTTATATAATGGTAGCGGATGTCAATGTGCTTGCTTCATCATGGAATACAGGATTCTTTGCTAAGGCAATAGTAGACTTGTTGTCAACACAGATCTCAGTCAGCTCTTCTTGGGTCAAGCCGATCTCCTTCAATAAGTTTCTGAGCTAAATTGCATGACAAACACACGAGGTTGCTGCAACATATTCAACTTCACATGTAGACACAGTTACAATTGGTTGTTTCTTTGACATCCATGTGAAAGCAGTATCTCCCATGAAAAACACAAATCCACTAGTGCTCTTGCGGTTATCTACGTCTCAACCCCAATCGCTGTCGTTATATCCAACAAGTTTATAATCATTAGAAACCGAATAGAACAAGCCAAAATCGATTGTACCTTTCAAATAGCGAAGAATTTCTCTTAGCAGCTTTGAAATGGGTAGTTGTTGGTGATTCCATGTAGCGGCTAACTAACCAAACTGCATGAAGGATATCTGGCCTCGTGCAGGTAAGATAGCGTAGACTTCCAACCAAACTTTTGAAAAGTGTTGGATCTACACTCTTACCTTCTTCATGTTTGGGCATCTTGATCCCGTACTCCACTGGTGTGCTTATCGGCTTACAATTCTCCATCTTGAACTTTTTCAAGATCTCCTGAGCATAGCTTTCTTGTGAAATGAAAATTCCATCCTTTTGTTGCTTTACTTCTATGCCGAGGTAATGCGCCATGAGCCCCATATCTGTCATCTCAAACTCCTTCGTCATAGAACATTCTTTGGTTACTTCCAGTGAATATCAAATCATCCACATAGAGGCACACGATCAAAATATCTCCATCTTTGATCTTGATGTATAAAGCGTGCTTAAAGGGGCATTTGTTGAAGCCATTTTCTCGAAAGTACTTGTCAATTTTGCTATTTCATGCCCTTGGTGCTTGTTTTAGCTCATAAAGAGCCTTCTTTAATTTCAACACCTTGTCTTCATGGCCTTTGACTTCATAACCTGGTGGTTGCTGAATGTAAACTTCCTCTTCAAGAAAATCATTTAGGAAAGCGGATTTTACATCCATTTGTTGAATCCTCCACTTGTTTTGAGCCCCCAAAGAAATTACTAGTCTAATAGTTTCTAATCGAGCGACTGGAGCAAATACCTCATCATAGTCAATTCCAGCCTTTTGACAATAGCCTTTTGCAACAAGCCTTGCCTTGTGTCTTTCGATCTCTCCCTTGGAATTCTGCTTTGTTTTGTACACCCATTTGACACCTATCGCCTTGCGTCCTTTAGGAAGTGAAGTGAGTTCCCATGTATCATTCTTCTTAATGGCCTTGATTTCTTCGTCCATTGCATCTCTCCATTTTTTCTCTTGTACAGCTTCTTGATATGTCATTGGCTCGCAATCCACAAATAGACAAAATAATGTAAGATTGTCTAGTTGTTCGGTCACCTCATAGAGTTCTCGAAGGCTTTTTGTACGATGCACAGTTCTTTCATCATCATTCCTACTTGAAGATGGAGAGGATGATGAGGATGACATTTCTCTATGAGTTGGAGAAGTTGGTGAAGTAGTGCGACCTTGTTGAAGTTCTCTTTGTTGCTCAGCTGTTGTCTGATCATCTTCTTCAAACTGGAAAAAGTTGAAGTCCTCCGTCTGAGTATCAAAATTCCATTCTCCTTCTTCATCAAATATCACATCTCGGCTTATCACAACCTTCTTATCAGTTGGATTGTATAGCTTGTAGCCTTTTGAACTTGAGTCATAACCAATGAAAATGAAACTTTGGCTTTTATCATCAAGCTTGGTTCGATTCTCATCCGGTACATGAACATAGGCTAACTCCCGAAGACTCGAAGGTGGGAAATTCCGGGCTTTCTTCCACTCCATGCTTTTTGTAGTGTCTTTCCCCCACATACTTCTTATAGGAGAACGATTTAACAGGTAGACTCACATGCCACTACTTCCGCTCAAAACTCCTTAGGTAGTTTCTTGCTTTTGAGCATACTTCGAGCCATGTCGAGGATTGTTCTATTCTTCCTTTCTGCCACTCTATTTTGTTTGGGGGATCTAAGAACCGTTAAAGGAAGATGGATTCCGTGTGTTTGACAAAACTCGTTGAATTCCTTGGATGTGAATTCTCCTCCTCGATCAGATCTTATGGCTTTGATCTTATGACTACTCTCCTTTTCTACGGCTGCTTTGAACTTCTGAAACACTCCGAAGACTTCTAATTTCTACTTCAAGAAATATACCCATGTTTTTCTTGAGTAATCATCAATGAAAAGAAGGAAGTAGCTACTATTAGCGAGAGAACTTGGCTTGATAAAACCACACACGTCAGTATGGATGAGCTCGAGAGGCTTCTTGGCTTTGGGGTCTGAATCCTTTGGAAAGCTTCTTCTGAATTGCTTCCCTTATAGACATCCTTCGCATAATTGATCGGGATTATTGATACAAGGTAAGCCTCTGAGCATTTCCTTCTTGGATAACAGCTCCAATCCTCCAAAGTTGAGATGACCAAATCAAAGATGCCATAGCCATGATGCGTCTTTGTAACATGCCTTCAAACACTTCGCAACATCGTGTTGAATGTTCAAAGGAAACATTCTATTCTTTGACATTCGTACTTTAGCAATTAGATCTCCTTTGCCATCTTTTATGAAAAGACTACAATCTTTCATGTGAATATCATAGCCTTTTTCTAAGAGTTGGCCCAAACTTAGAATGTTGCACTTCATATTAGGCATATAGTAGACATTTGAAATTAATTGGTGGCTACCATCTTTAGCACAAAAGAGGATGTTACCTTTACCCTTCACCGATATCTTGTTGTCATCTCCAAATGAGACATCGTGGCTTACTTCTTCAGTGAGCTCCATGAATAAGCTTCTTTTTTCACACATGTGGTTGCTTGCACCGGTGTCGAGATACCATGTGTTGTCTTGATGATCATTGTTGTTGTTGTATGCAAGTAATAGCGTTTCTTTCTCCTCGATCTTCTCCTCTACAAAGTTCACCTTCTCCTCGACTTAATTGTTAGGAGTTCTATATTCTGAAGCATAATGCCTAAAATTTTGACAATTATAGCTTCGGACTTAGAGATTTTTCATACCTCGCGTTCGAATTGCCTCTTCCGTGACCTTGTGTAGAACTTTCTCCTTTTTCATAGTTATCGCTGGAATTGTTGTTGTAATTCCAACTTTGTCCACGACCACAGCTACCACCTCATCCACGGCCTCGTCCTCTGCCTCTGCCTCGTCCATGGTTGTTTCTACCATTGCCTTGACCTTCACTCGTATCCTTGAGTTGTAACTTGAGGAGTTGCTCAGAGATACCTTACTTCTTGTTTTGCCTTTCTTCATAGGCTTGTAGTGATCCTTGGAGCTCTTCAATTGTCATCTCCTCCAAGTCTTTGGTTTCTTCAATCGTCACCTCGATGTGCTTAAATTTGGGATCCAACGAGTGGAGTATCTTCTCTATTATTCTTACATCTTCTAACTTCTCATCGTTTCTTTTCAATTGATTAGAAACGACTACTACTCTTGAAAAGTAATCAGAGATAGACTCGGATGGTTTCATGTACAAGGATTCAAACTCACCTTTTAGTGTTTGGAGACGGACCTTCTTCACCTTTTCGACTCCTTTGTAAGAGGTTTGTAGCTTCTCCCATGCTTGCTTAGTGGAAGTTGCACTTGAAATCTTTTCAAAACCGTCATCATCTAATGCTTGATAGATGAGAAAGAGAGCTTTCTTGTCTCTCTTTCGGGAATCCTTCAAAGTTGTAGCTTGATCTGGCGTGAGAGAGGCTTCATTTTCAGGCTCCTTGAATCCTTTCTCTACGATATCCCAAACATCATGAGCACCTAGAAGAGCCTTCATCTTGATACTCTAATTGTCATAGTTGTTGTTGTTGAGTGTTGGAACTTGAAAGGATGCCACGTTATTCACCATCTTACTCAAATAGCTTTTCTAGACTACAAGGGCTATTGCGACACTTTCTGGAGTCTGATGCGGCACTTTCTGGATTCTTCTGCGACACTTCTGGAGTCTGTTGCGACACTTCTGGAGTCTTTTGCAACACACTGGACGTATTGCAACGCTTTTGGCAGTCTACTGCAACACTTTCTGGGTTTTTAGCTACTGCAACTCCTGGGCAGTTTCAACTCGATTTTTCCGCACTCGGAAAAAAAATTCTTTTTGGGAGGGGGACTCGAGCTTTCAACCTAGCTCTGGTACCACTTTGTTGGAATTAAAACACTCAAATGAATAACTTTTATTAAACTCAAACATATTACAAGAACATTCACACTCAAAATAGAAAACTATAGCTCACTTCTGTACTTCTTTTCTCTCTAAAAAAGTTCTTATTTTTGTTGATGCATAAACAGCTAAACACTCGCCTATTTATAGGTGAATATGTATCCTAATACAAGGCTTATAAATTAGCTAAGTCACCTAAATAAACCACAAAATACTAACCACATTTTACAACTAACACATTACTAACCACAATTTTCAACTAACCTTCCACATATCACACTTACAAATTCCAACTAACTCTCCACATTTCACACTTTCTAACCATTCATCAAACCTAACACAACTTTTTAACACATCATACATTTTTCATACACAAAATAAAATCTACATACTTAAAAATACCTAAATAATTTACTACAATTTGGATTTGTGGGCTTGGACTCATTTCTATTTGGTTTTGGTTTCTTGAGTTTTTTTTAACTTGGATCAAGTTTATTATCCAACAGTATCCTCGGAACTAAGTCCGCCATGGAGAGTTGAAAAATCAAACAGCGAGTGCTGACGTAAAGCTAGAGAGTATCTGCCGGAGTGTAGCCGGATAAGGACGGATTCCACTGTACGCCGACGCCGACGAGTAGGCTTCCGAAATAGGTCCGGCGAAGGTGTAGTGTCGTATAGATCCATTTCCTAACAACGGAGACAGCGGAGGTAACTATTACACGGATGCGAGAGCCAAAGAACTTGACCATGTACAACTTCCTGCCGGGAATTCGATTTCTGAAGTTGATGCTCGGCCGCATTCTTCTTTTCTGGCGGCGATAAATGAATAGTGCCGGAGTTTGCTAGACGTGTGCGAGAACTGAGAGCAACTCCAACCATATTCCTTATTTTTCATTCCCTAAACTCTATTTTAGGAGATGTATAGTGTTTTTGCTCCAACCATATTCCCTATTTTCATTTCGTATGTTACATTCCAAAAAAAATAATATTCTATTATTATTATATTAATTCTTTTATATCATTTTTATTATAATCAACTAATAAAATAATTAAAAAAATAAAAAGTAAAAAGAAATAATAATTTAATATTCATCCCTAAAATAAGGTTCTCTATATAGGAAATCCTATTTTATGAATATATTTCCTTATATTCATCCCCTATTTTAAGAATTACCCTAAAATAAAGAATGATTGGATTTATTTTAACTAGCCTGTCACTTTCTTCTCTGCGCGAAAAATATATAATGAGTACAAGAGAGCAACTGATAATAGAGTGTTGCCGATACTATCAACAATCATAACAGCCGTTCCTCTTTTTAGATGGATTGGTAATGATCTTGATGGGGCAATTTGATAAAGGGTTAAATTGACTTCTTTTTGTTAAGCGTTTTTTTGGTAACTCTTTTTGTTAAACGTTAAATGGACTAGTTTGATCCCAAAATTCATTTTCATTTCCTTTATTTGGGATAAAGATCTCCAAAGTCCACAATTTATTTTAAAGTATATTTTAAATGTTAAGCGATCATAAAATGAATGGATAAGATTTTCTAATCCTTTATTTAATAAAATTTTTTTTTTATTCTTATGTCACTCTCTATTTTACCGCATGATGGAGTAATCGCAGAGAATTCTTCCCCGTTTGTTTCTAATTTAATACTATTTTTTTGTCATATTAGTCAAAAACAACTGATCACTTATTATGCTAAGAATATGAGTTAATTGTCCTATTTGGTAAAAATGAAAGTTGATTACTGAAAAATAAAAATATTCTTATAACAAACCTTTTTAACAAATTTTTTTTCATAATTAGGGGTATTTTTGTCAAATTTATTTATTGTGATGCTTGAACCCACTATCCACATTTATTGGTTTTGTTCCGATAAAGTTGTTGCCACTGGACCAAAGCTTAACGATTCCTTTTTAATAAAATTAGTTAGTGTTTATAATTGCTTTTGGATAGTATGTGACCAAGTTATTGTTCAGAGTTCATTTTATGTAAAATTATGGTCTAAAAAGAAAAAATAACCTACAACAAATATTGAACAATCTCAATTGACGTTCAAAGTTCATTTGAATATAAATTTATAACTGGAATTTTTTTTGGAACAACTTTCAAGTGTTGAGAAAACTAGTATTTGAGATTCAAATTTAACTTTATTTCTTTTTCAAATTTTTAGAATGCAATGAGAAAAATGAAATCATTTTGTTTCTGTCAAATCTCTTTCCATTTTGCTAACACATACAAATATGTTTTGAACGTGAAATCTTAATTTGTCAAAATTCTCATTTAAGAGTTACGAAAACACGATTAATCCCCAGTGGATGTCGTAAATTGATCTCAGGCCCTGTTCTCTTGGACTACAGTTAAGTTCAGTTCAGTTCAAATCTCTTTAGTTTAGTTCAGTCCACTTCAGTTCAGTTCATTTGAGTTCACTTCACTTCAGTTCAATTCAGTTCAACCAGCTTCGATTCAATTCAATTCAATTCATAAAATTGCAGTCTAAAAGAACAACGCCCCAATTCATCGTACATTCTACAATTATAATTTGCTGTCCAGATACAAATTTGAATACATTTCTCTCTTTTTGTTCAAAAGAACAGGGCTAGTGTCCAGTTTGTACTCTCATGAAAAGTTTGTTATAGTATTTTATTTTGGCTTAATACGTCTACACCTCCATATATTCTTTCCTAAAGTTCATTTACCCCCATAAACTTACATATATTTAACGTATTCCCTTGATTTTGTCAAAATTGACTTTACAGCCTCATGAAATTGTTATAAGTGAACCTCGTAACCTCTGATGCTAAAATTGTCCAATACTATTATTTTGCTATAAATTGAGTCAAATATTATTTAGCTAAAGATTGAATCGAAAAATGTTTGCAGTGCCATATTGTCAGTTTCAAGGGCTATGATGATCACTAACAAGTTTATGTGGCTTTAAGATTTACTTTAACAAGATCATGGAGTTATGATTCTACTTAAACAAATTCAAGGGACCACGTGAAACCATTGTAACTTCGTAGAGTAGTTAGAGTTTTAGGAAAAATACAGGGATGTTGATATGTTTAAAAGAATTAAAGCATAGCAGTTGCAATGTTACCCATGTAGCGATTGTCATTATGACATTGTCATTTCACTATACTACGGTCTTTTTAGAAATCGGGCTAGGCGGCCGGGTACGCGGAATATTTCATGATGCCACCGCGATTTTAGTTAGTTTGACGGTCCTAAGAAGTTGAATGATTTAGGTGGGTTTTTGTCCGTTAAAAATCGGCTTAAGCGAGATTTTTCACAATACTACAAAATTTTAATTAAATTAATTATATTAATGTATTTCTAATAAATTGAATAATATAAATCTGTTTAGGGCCCGACCAATCCCCGCTTAGTCACTGATGGGCCTAGCCGCCCGTCTAGCGCTTTTTAAAATATTAGTATAAATACATGGCTTAACATATACTTAGTCCCTTAAATATGATAACCTTCACCACTCGTCACTCCCTTCAATGACACATGTCACATTCTAATTGGAAAGAGAAAATTCAAAATTCAAATTTTTGAAAAATCAAATCAATTTTCATTTGACACGTGGCACTCAGAGCTGATGAGTGCACTTTTGCCAAAATTAAGTAGCTGGTATAAACTTTTCAAAGTTGAAAGTAGCAAACAGTAAAAGGTGTCAAGTTTATGCACCAAATATACTTAAGGCCAAGGGCCTATTCTTTTCAACTTATATTCAGTCCAGTTCAATTCAATTCAATTCAGTTCAGTACTTATTAGCACTGCATACATAAATAAGTTTAGTTCAGTTCATTTCACTACTGCTACTTATAAGTTGAAAAGAACAGGGCCTAAATACGGGAAATTATATAATGGACTGGGATTTTTGGTTCTTCATCCCTGCATGAACGTCAAGTACCCCAAAAATAAATAAAATAATAAAAAGCAATGCCATAAAATAGTTTCTGAGACACTTATTATTTATGTAGGGAGAAGAGACCAAACACCGGAACCATTATATAAAAATGCGGTGTATACGTTGAGATCTCCAAAATCAATTACTTGGTAAACCCATTGAGTACTTTTCTGATCTTTGCATTAATTAGAGGAGGCTTCAAAAGCTGTGGATCGGTGATGTTTGGATTGCTTCCATTCAATTTCTTATATCTTATCACAAAATAGATGATGTTTCCCGCTAAATGTGCTTTTAACTTGGCGTATCGATAAGGTATTTCGCTATTTTTGGACCGTTATAGTTACGGCCGCATCAAGTTTAGTTTAGTTCAGAAAATCGCAGTCCGATCAATTGATTCACCTCTGAATTTAAAAGTGTAGTTGATTTTGTAGAGTATGCTAAAGTTCTTAATTTTTTTATATCAATTGGTACTATGGAGTATGTTAAATTTTTAAGCTTATGCGGATATCTAATAACATGTAAAAAATCTTAGAAAAATATAAATCGCAAAACTTTATTACTAATTTAGTTTTAACAAATTTTTCCATCTTTAGAGCAGTTGATTTTTCGACATATAGGGGGATTTGTTCACCTTTGATTAGAGCTGTTATTGGTTCTAATTTGATTTAATAGACTCTCTTCTACAGTTAAAAAAAGATATTTTTTTATTTTTGATTTAATTTGTCTCATTTACTTTTTAGGTTAACCATACTCAAAATTTCAATATTCACGAAATAGTCCTATTAACCGATAAAAAGAATATATTCCAAATTACTGGAAATGGCGGTGAAGTGTAGTCTCTTGCTGAAATCAGTATAGGCATAGTAACATTGTAGCAGCAGCTGTGTCAGTTCCCGTTGTTAACTTATAGAATGCTCATGGTTTTTTCGTATCGTCATCCAATGCTTGTAAACCAATGTGTAATATACCTACAATACAAATAACTGTACCTTATAATTGCTTCTCCTTGAATAGTAAGTTACAGGATTTCTCTCTCTAGTCTCTTCCAAACTATGGCAATGTCCATCCAAGTCGAGGCTTATCGCCGGGACGAAACATTATACACCGTTCACTTCTTCGGCGATCCGGTCACCGTTACGGTCACATCCTCCCCTACTGTCGCACACAACTGGATAAACACCGCCATCTCACTCCTTCGAAATTCCCCCCTTCAGGTCGTCGGCGTCGGCGTGCAATGGAAACCGTCTTACTCAGGCTACGCTCCGGCGCACACTCTTGAGCTCTGCGTGCTTAACCACTGTCTAATATTCCAACTCTCTTTAGCGAGAACCGTTCCGCGAAATCTCTGCGAGTTTCTCCGCCATAACTACTGTTTTGTCTGAATGTGGCGCGGCGGCTGATGGCGTCCCGGCACAGGCTAGAAGTTCATAGGCTTTTGGATCTGAGGATTTGTGCGGCGAATGAGTATGGCAATCGGAGCCTGGTTAGGGCTCCGGTGGAGAGAATAGTAGAGGCGTGTTTGGGGTATGAGGGAGTGAGGATGAACAAGGGGATAAGCATGAGCCGATGGGACGCTGATTATCTATCTAGGGCTAAGATTTTGCAGGCCTGTGTTAAAGCTCATGTGTCGTTCCTTGTTGGTTTGGATCTGCGTTTGGGTCCTCTTAATGTAGACGCCATGTCAACCCCTGAGGGGTCTGAGTATGATTACTGATTAGGGTTTTGTTTCCCTAATTCTTGAATTAAAGCTAGTTTTATGTATTAGTATATAGTAGTATTTTAGTTTAAAATAGTAAATGGATTATGCTTTATTGAAGAAATGATTTCTACTTCTACCGCCATGGATGGTGAACTATTTCTCTAAGCTAGTTTTCCCTAATTCTTGATTTCTATTTCTGTTTCTCTTTCATTCTTCTCATTTAACATCATAATGGGGATGATATTCTTAGATTTTGCAGGCTTGTGCTGATGCTTTTGTCTTGCTTAAAATTGGCAGGAATTTGCGTTCTTGGGAGCCATGAAACAGGTTTTGATTTGTGAGAAAACATAAACTAGTATGCATTATTTACCGGCCAAAATTTCTTCCGGCTTACAAGTTCACCCTAAAAAATATTTAAAATTAACCTAGTGTTTTACTCAATATAATGGAAACCAGAGAGGAAAAGTTTACTGGTTTACGGTTTTAGCGGTCCAATCCAGTTTTAATGCCATTGGTTTTGTCAAAACGCCCAAGTCACTAGCTGCACGTTTGCTCAAACGCTCTCCCAATGGAACATGCGTTCTGCTGGAATGCCTATGGGCCAATTTGGCGTTACTTTTTAAGGTGTTGTTAAAATAAGTTGCTCTCACAAACTTTTATAGAACTGTTTATTTTGGCTTTGAATAACACATTTTGATCTTTTACACTAATTAATTAGAAAGTGTTTGATTTATTTTTTCTAAAATCAAATCTGCAGCTTTAAAAAAAAATTTGAAATGAAGCTTTTTGAAAAAACTGCTGGAAAAAATTACAAAAATTAGGCATTTTGGTATAATTGCAAATTTGTGCTTTTTCTACGTGTGAAATTGATTTTTTTGAAAAATTCGAGAGATGATGTAAGTTAGTTGTATAGGAGTAAAAGCTAATTCATCTTCTACACCCGGAAGGCATAAAGAAATTTTGGGTGGTAATTATACAAACTTTGATTTGAAATCTTCAAAACTTTTATCAAAAAGAAATCCTCAAAACTACTTTTTCTGCATAGTTCACCCTCTGGAAGCTTAATATGCATGTAAATTATATATTTTTATTCAAAACATGATTTGTAGTTTAAAAAGATAGAAAATAAAGGAAAAAATGATGTTTGTTTTATATATCCTTTTCTCGGTGTTATAAATGGTAAATTCAATATTTCTATAATTTAAGCCTATTATTATCAAGATTTTAATAAGTTTTGAAATCAGTTACCCGTTTTGAAATAAAAAATACTTTAATCCTCTTTTTAAAAACGAATTAAACCATAAGACATGTTTTTAAATTTTATCCAATATCTTATGTTTGTGGGTTAAGAAAAGAAGTTGATTTAGAGCCTGTTTGGCTAAACTTTTTTCAACAGCTTTTTTTAAAAGCTCCATTTTCAAGTTTTTTCTAGAAGCAGAAGAATTTATTTTAGAAAAAATAAATCAGATAGTTCTTAATTAATTAACATAAATTATCAAAATGTATTTTTTAAAACCAAAATATATAATTTTATTCAAAGTTTATAAAAGCATCTTATTTTAACATCAGCCTGAAAATAATATGAAACTGCCCTTAGTACAATTATAGTTTTTACAATTATTTTTGGCTTGTGGTTTAAAATCTACTGATCCCGTATAGCATGTCCCTTTGGCTATCTCTGGCAAAATATTTGCCACCACATGTTTATTTATTCATGAATGAGTTTTTTTTGGGTAAACTTAAAAAATATGTGATGTTGATTGATAGTTTGCAAAAGAATTATTGGAGAATTTTTTTGAACTGGTGCACGTGGCTTTAAAAGTAAAAAAATAAAATTTTCAATTTATAATTACATCATAAAAAAGGGTAATATTGTCCATTCTAAAGTAAAATTTTGAAGCATAGTTAATAAGAATGCAGGACACCTTAATGATAAATTTATATATTTTTGAGAAGTAAAATATCTTTTTATTAAAATGTGATGATAACATTTCAAAAACCATATTAAAATAAAAAAAAATTGAAAAGTAGTCAAATTTTTTATGTATGATTCATAAATAATATGGTTAAATTGTAAGGATATTGAATTAGTTGAAATACTTTTTGTAACATTATTATTTTTAATAAAATAATATTTTTTTTCAAAATTTTGAAACAACGTGCACCCTTTTGAAAAAAAAATTCTACAAGAATCTTTTTATAAAACAATCAAACCACATGACAAGTTTTTTAAATTTACCCTTTTATTTACACACAAAAATAGTAATATTAAATTTATTAATACAAACAATATTAAGTTTAAATTGTTATAAAGTTTAAAAACCAACAAATTTTAAGTTAAAATAATAAATAAATGAATTGAAATGTTTCGAGTGTATGCCACTAAAATATTATTTATTCATATTTAAAGTTTTTTGTATTATGTAAAAATATAATAAATCATTTTGAATTGACTCTCCGTTCCAACCTTCCACAGCGAGAAATCATCACTATTGCTACCACCGCAACCACTCAGGGATGGATGCACCGGCCCCACCCTAATCACAAAAAAAACCCTTTATCTTGTGTCTTCCTCAACTTTAAAGCTTGAGGGGAAGACGACTAAGAATAAGTGAATTAGGGATTTTTATTTGTGGGTCCTACCACTAAAGAAAACAAATTAAAGGTCAATTACGGAGCTGCCCCTATTGAGCCCATTCCACTTTTTTTTTTGTAATTTACCTTCCTCAACGCAAAAATCCAAGTAACTGCAAGAACCATGGTGTCTATTATTTTTGGGCTACTAGCCCACGTCGGTGATTTGAGGTCTGAATTATTTTTTATTGTTAGTTTATTATGATAGACTATATTACTCAGAGATTTTCTATTTTAAAAATTAAATTGAAATTTTACTAACTTTATGTTGTTTCTTCGGTTAAATTGAATTATTATTAGATTTATAAAAAATTTGATTTGAATGGGAATTTGGTTTATAGAAATAAAGTTAAATTAGATGCTTTAGAAGAAATTTAATTGGAATCGAGTTTACTAAATTGAAATGAATTAGATTTAGTCTAAATTTATTTATGAGCTAAAATGTGTTAGCCAAATTTATAATTGATGGCTTTCGATATCCTGGGTCTCGTCCTGGCACCAACAACACCACCACCACAGCTTGAGCCACCGTTACCACGACCAGCATCGTCACCGTCATCCGCACATCAAATCTCATCTTTTTGGATTAATTTCTTTTTCTAATTGAGATTTTCGTTTCCTTCTCTACTGCCTTTGTTTCTTTCTTATTCTTCAAATTTCTGAAGCGCCAATGGTTTGCGTAAATTTTGGTTGACAATTTGTTTTCTTATTTGAAGTTTTGTTGTTTTTTCTTTGAAAGGATGTTTCTTCTATTTTTTATTCTAATCTTCAATGGTTATTATTTTAAATTGGGAATGGAATTGATTTCTTGCTTCGGATGAGGATTTTTTAATATTGCTTTCAGAGGTTAACTTTTTTCTTTGAAAACTGAATTTTGGTATGATTTGATTACTTCTGTTTTCACCTTTCTGAAATCCATTTGTTTTCTCTTGGTAATATGTTATATAAATGTCTGAGTTAATATAATTTAGTGGACGTTAAATGTTTGAGTTTATGTAATTTAGTTGAGGTTGTAGACGATGGTTTGAGCCCAGTAGCCACTTTATTATGTCGACGAATCGCCAAAGAATAAGATTACAGGCCTATTGATTTACAGAACTCCAACGAACATGCATAATATCTCTGATGCATAAAAGAACAAACAGAGCTTCTAAATTAAGAACAAAAAGGCACGAAATCTCAAAGAACTTATCTCAAAACAACACACAAGGCAAATCGTACCTCAACCCTAAATTACAAAGGTATTTATAGAAGACCAAGAGAATAATCGCTCCTTCAAAGAGTCGTTGGTAACAGTATCAGGTAATCCCGTAACAGACGCCACATCAGCAAGCTTCTTATCGGATAATAGCAGGTATCGTTTGGTGAAAGAAGATGAGGCAGAAGAAATATTGTAAGAGAGAAGGAAGAATGAGGCTCAAGCTTAAAGAGGGTATTTATACTATTGAACACAAGTAACCCTAAATATAAATAGGCTTTATAATTCAACGGGCTTCTAATATGGGCTTTAGTCATTTGAATGGGCCAAGCCACATAAATGTTTGCCAACAATCTCCACCTTGGCGCGGATCATCAACACAACAAGCTACTGACAGGATAATAACCAGGATATATTAGGGAGCACAAAACTTTAACACACAGTTAAGGATTGCACTACACCTAATTTTCTCAGAATCTGCCTGAAAAACAGCAACATAAATTGGTTTAGCAAAATCATTATAATAAAGTTTTACAACAATGTTAAAACAATCTGCAGTCAGAATTGTATCATAAAACAAACTTATAGCATGCTGAAAATCATAATGATCATATATCCTATTATATTTTAAACAATTTTCAAACAATTTTCCTTTCAGCCATATAACTTTTTTTACAACATTTGTCAAATCAATAATTTCAGATTTCATAGTGAAAAGTGCAACAACAAATTGAAAACAAGATTTTGAACTAATCAAATTCCCACCTAAAATGAAACAATACCACAATGCTGACTTTTTGATAAAATTAGTACCAAAAATAGAATTAAACAATTCATTAACACTAATGTATTGTTCATTAAATTCAGATTGGTTATTATCATGCTTAAAAATTTCAGATTGGGCAAACAATTTGAAGTGAATTAAAACTAAAACAACTTAGCTCTAATTGTTTAAACTCCACCTCAAACAACATAGAATCAAACATCAAATTGTCAGTGCTATCAAGTTTATCACAAGTCTCAAGTATAACCAAATTATGTACACTAAGCATATCAAGACTCTTAGCACAAACTTTTCCTAAATTGCAATGTAACAAATAAGCCTTATTAAATAGAGCAAACAAGAGAAATATCAACACAACTAGGAAAGTAATAAAGGCCCTTAAACACCTATCTCCCTTAGTAACCCTCAAAACTCCACCTAGAGCACTATAACCAAGGCCTTTACTATCTAGGTGACTAAGTGAAATTAAATTCCTTTTAAGATTGGCTATATGCCTAACTTCACTCAATAATATCCTTCTACCATCTTCACATACAGACTGAATACTACTAATTCCTAGGACCTCACAAGAGGAGTCATTTCCCATAAACACTCTACCCCCCTTAAATTGTTCATACTTGGTGAACCACTCTATTTTAGAAGTCATGTGAAAGGTACAACTAGAGTCTAAAATCCAGGAATCTAACCTATTTTCACTAATGGTTAAGGCTTCTATGTCATCAAACTCTGCAATATTATTAATTGCTCCACCTAGATCCTTATTGCCATTTTGTTGATTTTGTTTATTTAAAAATTGGCCTAATATATTCAGACCCCCCTGAACTTGTCCCTAATAGCCCCTCGCCCCCCTAAACTTTCAATGGTTCCTCTCGCCCCTGAACCTGTCTAAAGTGCATCGCTCAACTCTCTAATGCTGACGTGACTGATGATTAAGCAATGATTGAAAAGTCAAGCAAGTTATAGCTTTTTTATAAGAATAAAAAATTAAAAAAGTAAAAGATAAACGAAGGAGTTTTAGTATTGTGCACGTTTCAACTTTTACCCTCATTCATACCCTTTCATTCCATCTATCCATTGCCGGAAATTAAATCAATTTATCTTCTCCGACAAAATTTCAATGTCGCACTCCCCGACCACCGCTATCTATCGCTTAACCCTTCTCCAATGCATCTCTTCTCCATCTTCCCACCCACTGATACTAAAAGGTTCTCTTTAATTTGAATTCGTTTAGTAGCTAAATCACCTAGTAATCTGTAATTCTACATTCAAATTTAGCTAAATCGTATTGTTATTTTGACTATTAATTGAATTGTACTTTATCCTTTCTACAAGAGAATTCAAAATTTGATTTCCTATATAAAGGGGAAACGCCTAATTTGTTTACCGAAGGGGCCAAATCCCTCAGCTCAACCCAACGCATAACGTCAACGTACTAGAGCTAAGCCATGCTCGTTTTCTTGGAAGGGTTCAAATCTTTAATAAATAAAACTTAATTGGTAATGCAATTTGTGATCTGTTGAATGGGTTGCATTTGATTTTAGAAGTTGAGTTATTCCTTATTTTCTTCATGAAAGCAGTAGAATGAGGTTTAATAGAAATAGTGGCTCTTCAGTTTAGATTGGTTTTTTGAACTTGTAGGTTGATTTTTTTTTTGATTGTCAAAAGGAGAGGTAAAATGGAAAAGATGATGTTTTTGAAACAAAATATTTTTTAAGGATTTGAATGAAATTGTGTTAGGGATTTTTTTTATAATTTTTACATAATATGCCACATGTCAAGTAACGATTGGTTTGACTTTTTTAACTTTGAGATGTGGCAACTAGTGTAATACACACTCTTTGGTGAGAGTGGTTTAGTTGTGTTTAGGGGGTCCTGAGATGCGGTTTAGACAAGTTCAGGAGGGCGAGAGAAACCTTTGAAATTTCAGGGGGGCGAGGGCTATTAGGGACAAGTTCAGAGGGGTCCGGATGTATTAGGCCTTTAAAAATTTCCTATAGAATTTTATGATATGACATTTCTTTTTGCAAATAAAACACATTGTATTCTGGTAGGATTTTGGGTTATTTCCACCATCGGACTGATTGGTGGCATTTTCGTTATCTTTAACATTACTCTGATTATTGAACTTTGCCTTACCTTTCTTTCCCTTTCTAAAACCTCCCCCTTTGCCCTTAATGTTTAAAGCTTCACTAGACTTCCCCTTACTTTTATTATCCCCTTCTAGTTCTAGTTCCTTCAACTTCAAAGCATTTATTATATCATTGACACTTAGAAACTCCCTACCATATTTTAAGGCATTTTCATCTTGAAACTAAATAGGTTTTCTTTCAGACACTTTGGACAAGTCTTTAGTCTTATACAGAGACTCTAATTTGATCTAGAGTTGAGGGGCTTTATCACAGCCCCTCACTCTCCTTAAAACAGAATCAGACAAATTTAGGATTATAGTGGAATAAAACAATTCCATTATATCTTATTTTTCTTCAGGTGTAAGATCAGCAAACAAAGAATCCATGCCATTCAAGGCCCAATGACAATTTTGTAGAACAAGGACAACTTTCATTTTATTTTTCCATAAAGTAAAATCCATTTTACCATCAAACTTCTCTAAATTAACTCTAGCTATTGACATGATTACTAGATTCAGAGAGTTATATTTTAGTTTTAGTTGATTTTAACCAAAGGTACTTAAACTAATTTAATGACTTAAAGAAATAGAGAAAAAGGAACTAAATCTATTTTCTAGACTTATCCTATAAAAATCAGAACCTAAGAGCACTTGTAATAGAATGATTACTTAAGAAGAGAGGACTGAAAGAAATTATTCATATAAAGAACTAGATGAAACTAGGCAAAATAGTCTTTAAACTACAAGTAATCAATACAAATAATACCAACAGAATCAAAAGAAAAACAATATCAATTATATCTTCACTTAATCCAAAACCAGTAATATACAACAGTAAACCAGTACCCAATTTAGTAAACAACAACTATTAGAGCAAGAAAGGAAGAAATATTGAACCACCTCTAGAGAAAGTTTGAGAATTTACTTGATATAAGGGAAAGTCCAACGCATAAAATGTCCAATGTTTATCTAGAGAATATTCCTCAAAGAAAAAAAAATTCGATTAGTGAGAAATCAGAAGGGAAAACAAAAAATAACCTAATAAGCAGAGATGAATTAATAAAGAAATGATAAACCATAAAATTTCACAAGTTTCATAATAGATTCCATAGAACCTTTCAAAGAAAGGAAGTTACGAAAAAGTCTCAAAAAATTCAGAGTAGTCACATAAAATCAGATCTGTACCCAAAAAGCATGCAAAGAAAAATAGATAAAAAAGAATCTGAAAGAAAAATTACTCACAGATAACAGAAATCTTGCACAAAGAGATTCAAAAATGATCTATTAAAGAAAACCCTAAATCAATAGATTTAAGAGACATGCAAAGATCTGAACAAACAAATAACATGCAACCCTTAAAACAAACACTAAAGACACCTAAAACTTGTAATTCTACAGGAACGAGGATCTTAAACGCTCTAATACCACATGTGGAATAATAGCCTAATTCACTCCAAAAGGTAACTCAGAAGGTAAGGGTTGTCTCACATATATAAGGAGCAACATTGCTCAAGCCACAACCAATTTGGGATATCTAACACACCCCCTCACGCCCAAATCCATTTGGAGCGTGGAGCTATCAATGGGTGACCCAATATCGTAATCGGGCTCTGATACCACATGTTGGGATTTAATCCCCTAATTTCCATATTTCAACATAAAGAAAATAAAGCATAAAACATAAAAGAACACAAGATTTACATAGTTCCTGTAAAACAAAGGTACGAGTACATATACGGAGTGAATCGGAGTCCGGTGGCCGCTTTCAATGGCGGTGCCAGGAATTGTGCACCACATGGGCAAAAATTTCACTAAAATTACATATTATAGTCGATGAAAATAATTCAAACCGTCAAAATTTCTCTGAATGAGTGAAAAAATGTTCTATCAACACATTATGATACTAACATTGCCTAAATAAAGTATGTAATTAGAACACTTTTTTTTTCTTAGTAAGTATCGAATATTAATATACAACTTAGAACAATTTGTTTGCTTTATTCATTGAATAAAATTAAGGAAGACTAGGAGAGAGAAAGGAGGTAGGTTGGGCTTTTTGAAGTTTCAATTTATATGTTTTTGTTCAGAATGATGTCCTTTAACTAACTATATCATTTTATTTTTATTTAAATAAAGAAATAGAGGGTCATCATCTTCAATTATTAGACCTAAACATGCAAAAAGAAAATATAAGTGTCGCCGCTTAAAAAGCGAAGCAACAACCAGATGGGTAAAGAAATTTCGGTGTTATGGTTTTCCAGCTAAAAGGAGCTTTAGACCTTGCTACTCCTCCCCTGGTTGCGGCAGCTATTTGTTTGGGAGGGCAGAGTGGCTGGAATACCCCATATTTATAGGATTTTTCCAGCAACTACAGTGGCATGTGCCTCTGCATGCCCCCCTCAGCACCGCTACTGGCCACTTTATTATGTCAATAAATCGCCAAAGAATAAGATTACATGCCTATTGATTTACATAACTCTAATGAACATGCATAATATCTCTGATGCATAAAAGAACAAACAAAGCTTCTAAATCAAGAATAGAAAGGCACGAAATCTCTGAGAAATTCTCTCAAAACAACACACAAGGCAAATCGTACCTTAACCCTAAGTTACAAAGGTACTTATAGAAGACCAAGAGAATAACCGCTCCTTCAAAGAGCCGTTGGTAGTAGTATCAGGTAATCCCGTAAATGACGCAGCATCAACAAGCTTCCTATCAGATAATAGCATGTATCGTTTGGTGAAAGAAGAAGAGACAAAAGAAATATTGTACGAGAGAAGGAAGAATGAGGCTCGGGCTTAAAAGAGGGTATTTATACTACTGAACACAAGTAAACCTAAATATAACTAGACTTCATAATTCAACAGGCTTCTAATATGGGCTTTTGTCATTTAAATGGGCCAAGCGATATAAATGTTTGCCATCAGAGTTTACCACCCCTACCTGCAAGATTACTGAAGATCTTTGAGATGATACATTCCGATATTATAAACCAATTTTGAGTACTAGGCATTGTCTTCTTTTTCTTTTTTTGGCCCATATTTTGTTGGGCCATAATAAGATAAAGCAACCCATCAATAAAAGCTATCAGTTAAAACTAAGGGTAATAATATTTTACCCCATTTTTCTCTACTAATTTCTCTTTTATTAGGTTAGATTAATTTTATTTGTAGTTTGTTTGTTTTATTTCTATTACATCTTTTCATTTTTTTCAAAGTTATTTTTTTCTAATATAAATTATTGGAATGCTAAGATTTGATTTTGTTTTGTAATTAAATTTCTCATGTAAGTTTTCTTGGCATTTAATTTCAACTTTTATTTTCTTCTTTTCATCCCTACATAAGTATTCATTTCCATTTTATTGTCTTATAAATTGTTTTTACTACTACTATTATTATTTAGTGTATTTTTAGAATATTTTAACATTTTGTTTTACTTTTTCTAATATTTTTAAAATAGTAGTATAAGAAGATAAAAAATTGCTATTTATGAAGCAATGTATAATGTTATACACAATTTTTAGGATCAAAACCGCGGCCAATAAAATAATGAAATTACTTTCTCTATTTTACCAAAAATTTATTGCCACTGTCCATCATCAGCCTCGTCAATGCTATATAATTGAATTTGTGATCCATCAGTAATCAAACCCCACGAAAACAAACCCAAACGATGGGTTAAACTCGTACAAGCCTTGACTTTGAGTTTCAACTTTAGATTTGAAATCCACGAATTGAAGTAGTCGTCAAGATCCAGTCTGCTAAAATCATCGGCCCAAGATCCACCAATCCTTTGCTGCAATCCAATTATTGTTCAACTGGACAGTGAACTTCTTTCGTGGAATCGCTACACCAACTTTCCCTCTTTTTTCTTCCATTAGCAGAACAAATTCCATCTCCCAATTCTTCTTAATTTCACTGCTAGGGTGTATTAGGGTTCCTCACAGTTGTATGGATAGGCACAGGGGAGACCGCTACGGCGGTGCCGGTGGTGGTGGTGCTGCCATCAACAACAGCTACAATCAAGACTCCTATCATAGCCGTAGACCCTCTCGATTTCCTGATGGCCCGCCTCCTCGATTCTCTGATGGTCCTGTCAACCGTTTTTCCACCAACGGCACCAATTTTGACCGCCGGAGCCCTAATGATTATCGTGGTGGTGGTGGCAGTCATCGTGCTTTTGAAAGCCCTCCGCGTCACACTCCTCCTGTCGGTAGTGGAGGAGGAATTGGGGCTTTTCCACCTCCGGGAGGCGTTGGTAGCGGCGGTCTTGGCGGATTTAGACCCATGGGCGGCGGAGGCGGAGGGTTTGTGCCTAATTACCAGGCTCCTCCGCCGGTGGTTCCTTCACAACCTCTCTCTGGTCAGAAACGAGGTTATCCATTCTCTGGCCGTGAAAATTCTCCTGGTGAGCTTTTGTTATAGCTAGCCGTTCTCAATTTCAGTTTCAATGCATTAGGATTTTTGGGTAGCATTAACTTAAACCTCGTCTGGTTACATGTGTGTCAGTATCTGGTTTCAATGAATTAGGATTGGCTAAGGTTTATAACTCAGCATATACTATTTAGGGCCTTACACTGCTCACATGGATTCTCGCCGAGCTAAAATTGCTTCAAGATCAGCTTTGAAATAGATTAGTCATAGTAAAAGACTTAGGTTTTTTATCCGATAAGCAGGTATATGTCACTACCGGGTTTAGACAACATCATTAGATCAATTGAACCTCTGGTAAAAAGTAAGGCAAATACATTTGGTTGATTGTCTGTAATTTTCTCTTTTTTTATGATTTTTGGGGAACTTGTCTTGCTTCTTTGGCTATCATCTTTTTCCTTTCAGTTCTTTTTATACTTTAGGATAGGATTCTTTTTTTTCTTCTTATATTTTTGCCTTGTGTTTATTTGGAATTTTAGCATCATAAGGCACTTATTCACAGGTGTTAGGCTTACCATCTTCAGAGATATCTTTTGTTTAGCTCTTAATTGTTTGTCTTGGATCAAGTGGTTATAATTTGCATGTGGGCTACAGTTCTGTGGTATAATTTCTTAATTCTTTGGGCTTGTTGGAAGACTTCCGTAGCACCATGTTCCGCCTATTTCAAGCATGTGAACAATTTTTTCAAGGCCACGCATTGTTTATTCTCAGATGAAAGATAACTTAATAAAGCTTGTTGCCTTGCATACCTTAATTTATATATGCAATATGCATCCTATTGCTTTGAATCTCATTTATATATTCAAAGCCCTTTTTTTCTCTTGAGGTGCTAATGGGTTTTGCTGATCGCTTTGTAGATTCTGATAGTGGTAGTTTTGCTAAACTCTTTGTGGGATCTGTTCCAAGGACTGCTACTGAAGATGATGTAAGTTTTACTTCGCTATATTTGAGTGCAGGCATTTCAAATAGAGTCACTTTTATGTTGCTTGTTGCCAGATTCGCCCCTTGTTTGAACTACATGGAAAGGTTGTAGAGGTTGCCTTGATCAAAGATAAGAGAACAGGACAACAACAAGGTATGCATAATTTTTTTTTCAATGTAATAATTTTGATTCACACCTATCTCATTTCAGGTCCTCTAACTCTATGGGGCTGATGGGAGCAAAGTATGCTCATTGTTCGTCTCAATTTGTTTTTGCAACAAGTTTCGGGCTTGTTGATTTGGTAGCGACTAGCAACCCCCCTTTTTTGTCCACAACCTGTCAAAACAAGAAGGCAACACATGTAAACAAACTAAGACCAGTTTATATTATAGCATTTGGGGACTTGAAGGTGGTTAGATGCTCCTATTGTCGTAGTGGCTTCAGCAATAGGGGGCACTACCTAACAAGGCGTTTGTGTTGGGAGTGTCTGTTGCCGTGCTGTAGCTTTTTTTATGTTAGGATATTCAAAGGAAATATTTGTACATACAGTGACATGGAAAGAATCTTAATTGTTCCTTTTTGAATGGGTGGTAAATAGACTTATATTTGAAGGAATTCAGTGGTTTGGTTGTGATAATCTTGAACTTGGGGTTCTATCGTGAGTGGCTTGGATGTCTACCTATCTTGTGAGCTGTCTTTTCAAGTGGAGTTGGAGATATATGTCTTTTCTTTTACGAATGGTTTTTAGATTAAATGAGGTGTGAATGCTTCTTATATGTCCCATAAAGCTACACTTGGAATTGTGTATGCCTTATTCATGCGATGGGTGTTGTGTATGGCAGTTGTTTAATTGATTAAACCAATATCTTTCAATCCAGGTTCCGCTGCTTGAATGTATACCTTATTTGTGTTGGTGATTTTTGGCTGGATACATGTGATTTGGATTGTATAGTTTGGCCATTTTCTGAATATGGATATTACAGATATTTAGCAGCTCATTTAGGAAGCTTGTTTTAGTTAACTTTTTTTCCCCGTCAGATTTTATAAGTCTACTGCCAGTGAGATGGATATCAACCTTCATTGTGCAGTTATATCTTGTTCTTATATAAGCTTCCGCTTTAGTTGTTCTGCTTGAAAATAATGAGGGCATTTTATCAATGTGGTTTCTTGTGGTAGCAAGGTGGTTGAATGGGTTCTTTTTATATGTTGAATGTGTATATTATATTAAGTTGAAATTTTGGCCTATTTTCCTTAATACTGTTGCCGGGATATGTGGATGAAATAACGTGGTGTATGATCAGTTTATGATTTTGAATGAACTGTGATGGGTTATTTTGGTGTTATTCTAGTTGTGGAGTTGAGTTGGGGGTTTGGCTCCAGGCTCCAACTCAATCTTGTGGTAGACTGCCCTCCTAGGGCTAAATTTGAAGCCATTTCCATAACTCAGGGCAAGTGGTGTCCTCGCTTATAACTGTCATCGTTTAACTACCATATGTCAGCTATGAAGAGAGTGAGTGCTATTTTTCAACTAAGGTTTTTGCTTCAAGCACCGGCTCTGGTTTCTGCTATAAATTTATTCAACTGTTTTGTTTTTTCATGGTTGGCTTTCCTACTGTTATGGTATCTGAAGTGGTTAATGGCTTCTTTCTCTTTTGTGAATTATTGGTGGATGATATAAACTCCTACATTATGCTGCACTTCTTATTCTATTTTATGAAGATTCGAATGTTCTGTTGCAGTTGAATCACTAGTGTTCTTAGACTAGAATTTTCGATTTGAATGTTCATGTGATGATTCAACCGTTCTCAAGTTACTTTATGAATGATGTGGCACTTGAAGTAGCTCATAGCTTTCTTTTTTCTTGTAGAGTAGATTAATCTATTTTTGCGATTGCTTGGTAGCAGCATCAATGAGACGTTTTATGAAGATATGAATGTTCTACTATAGTTATATCATTAGTATTTTATAGTAGTTCTTCGACTAGAATTTTAGATTTGGATGTTCTCAAGTAGCTCATGGCTTCTTTTTTGGTGTAGAGTAGATTAATTTTTTATCTCTGTGAATGCTAACTACCATGTTTTGGCACTGGTGAGGCTGAGTGCTATCTAGTGGGTAAAGTTTTTGCTTCTGGTTTCTGTTCTTAACTTATTCAACTGAGTTGCCTTTTCCATGGTTGACTTTACTAATGTTATGGTATCTGAAGTGGTTCATGGATACTTTTTCTTATGTGAATTTTTGTTGGATGATATAAGCTCCTATATTACGCAGCACTTTTCTGCAAAAACCAAATCTAATTTGTGAAGATTTGAATGCTCTACTAAAGTTAATTCACTAGCATTTATACTTGTTCTTAGACTAGAATTTTAGCTTCTAATGCTCATATTACGATGTGGTATTTGAAGTAACTCATGGGTTATTTTTTCTTGTCTAGTAGATTCTGCAAATGCTTGATTGATGATATCAGCAACTTATCACGCTTCTTTTTTGCAGAAGCCTATTTTGTTATATGGAAATTTGAGTATTCTATAGTTAAATAGCTTGTATTTGTATTATCTCGTAGTTAAGTTGTTATGCAAGAGATGACTATTGTTGGACTCTTCATGTTAAGTGGGAGCATAAGGTTTATAAGCTACATTTGGATTAATTTTCCTGTTTATTATCGAAAATTTTGTGCTCCCTAATGAAAGTTGGAGTATGTATATGTTTAGGACTTGAGCCAGGACAGTTGTTATATAATAACCCTTATCTTGTAGTTATCAGTTTATCACCAGTTTCATGATCTCATAATAGCAATAGTTCTTGGCTTGAATTTTTCCCCTTATTACTGTTTCAACTCCATTGAAGACCTCCAGTATTTCTTTTTGTGTGGAGAATCAGATTACTTATTTACCGCTCCTTGTTTTTTATTGGCAACCTGTAGTACCATTTTAAATTATCTTTTTGGAGTTGGAAAGTTTTTGGCTCAAACTGGTATTGAAATATGCAAATATATATGGAGGTTTGCCTGTTGCAAGGTGATCTCATTTCTATTTGATGATATCTGCAGTTATAAACTATTGATGAGGCATGAATTTTCTGTTTGTTGCTTTTCTATCTATTAAGTTGGCAATTTGTAATTCTTTCATTGTATAGCTTGTGCTTCAATGACTCGAATCTTAGAAACCTACAAAAGATTATATCATATTTAGACTTTAGAGATATGCTTCCTTATATTTGATAGCCTTGATTGTGGATAGATATAATTTCAAAAGCTGATTGTTCCCTCACTGGCTATTTCTGTATTAGAGCACATGATAGTAGAGAGAGAGAGAGAGAGAGAGAGAGAGAGAGAGAGAGTGCATGTGAGATAACTCTTATCACATGTTCTGCCTTTGTATGTGAACATTAGTTCTAATGTGTGTTTGAGCATTTTTTTATCGTTCATATTGCAATTTTGTGTTTGCCCTTCAGTTGTATGAGCAGGGTCTTGTATTTGATTATTGTTTGGGGGTTGCTTTCAAACATTCAGTGTCATGTGTTGTGAATATTCAATTAGAATGATTGTGACCATGCTTCCCTAGTATGTATTATAATGCTTCAGCGTCCAATGATTTAGTTAACTCTGCAATTTACATACCATTGCTAGAAAGGTAAAATTAGCAAATCTAGAGATCAGTTTAAAGACCATTAACTTATGCAGGTTGTTGTTTTGTCAAATATGGGTCCTCAGAAGCAGCAGATAGAGCTATAAGGGCTTTGCATAATCAAGTTACCCTACCAGGAGTGAGTTTTATCTTTGTACTTCTTTTCAATTCAGCCGAGGCTTGGTATAGTATTCTAATATCGAGTGCTTATTTTCCAGGGAGTAGGTCCTATCCAAGTAAGATACGCCGACGGTGAACGTGAGCGTCTTGGTAATTTAATTTTCTATATTGTTGTATCTGGAAAGTTATTGCTATCGCCTATCTTTCTTTTTATTGATAGAGATCCATGGATTCAGAAGATCCATATAGCTGACCCCACCTAGCGTGGGATAAAGGCTTGGTTGATTGATTGACTTTTTATATTTAGGAAGCTACAAATAGCTATCCAACAGGAGATGCTTTGTTGAGCAAAACATGTTTACTATGTTTGTTTTAATGTTGATTGATATGCATGATCTTTTTCTTTTTCTTGTCTTGTTGGAATTCTAATTCGCACTGTCTACACTTTTTTCCCTATGGTAGGTGCTGTTGAGTACAAATTATTCGTGGGGTCATTAAACAAACAAGCCACAGAAAAGGAAGTAGAGGAAGTATGTTAAACATATCAATTGGCTGAGCTTACTTTACTTTCTAATTTCTATAAGCCTTTTATTCGTATGCTAATGGAGGCATAACATTTTTTTTGTTATAGTGCATTGATGCGTAGAGAACCTTGTTATAATATACCGCTACTAATTGATCCTTTTCAGATTTTTTCTCCTTACGGCCATGTTGAAGATGTCTATCTCATGCGTGATGAAATGAAGCAAAGCCGGGGTATGTTCTTACTTCATTATTTTTATCAAAATATGATGCAGGTTTATTTGGGACTGCATTTTCTGCCCCGGTTTTCTTTAATGTGCATAAGTAGACGTTGTAGACTGAGTTGCAACTTATACATCAATATCAAATTATTTTTCATAAAAGCATCTACCAAAACGAGATACCATATGCTCAGGTCTTTTGAAAGGCATGCGATGATTGGTAGAATCAGTTTGAGATATTAGCTTTAGAATTCACACAGCAACTTCATGAGTTGCTCTGAATTTTTTGTATTTCATAACATTTGTCTTATGTGGACCTAATCTTCTCAGTTTTATTTTCTGTTGTTTTCTCTTCTGTTAATTCTTTCTGAAGGATGTGGATTTGTAAAATTCTCTCAAAGAGAAATGGCGATGGATGCAATAAATTCTCTTAATGGAATTCACAAAATGAGCGTGAGCATTTCTTTTTTTTTCCCATTTGCTTTCTCTAATCTGAAATTTACTGAATATATTTCAAGCAGTATGTTTGATTTCCATTTTGTTTAAACAAAAGGGATGCGATCAGCCATTGACTGTTCGATTTGCTGATCCTAAGAGGCCTAGGGCTGGAGATGCAAGGTCTGTTTTGATAATGTCATCTTTAATGTTTTTGTGTTATATACCCTACCAATGTTGGGGAATAGAGTGCATAATATTAATTGAATTTAATTTATTTATCCAGGGGCGCTCCTGCATTTGGTGGTCCAGGCTTTGGCCCTCGACTTCAAGGACCAGGACCAGGACCAGGGCCAGGGCAAAGGTGCTTATTTTTCTCCGTTCCTCAATTGGTGATATGTAATTTCAATATCGTTTTCATGAATATTGTTTGAAAATTTGGGTTTCATGCTAATTTAGGCCACCGACCAATTTTGGTGAGCCTATGGGCAACCGACCACCAAATGCATGGGGTCCTATCAGCCCACAGAATATGGGGCCTTCACCAAATGTGCGTGCTTTTGGGAGTCAACTACATAATAGCTCTGGTGACCTTGCAAATCCACCAAATCAGGTAAGTTCAAGTGGTGGTTATCTGACTCATATGTAATGCTAGATGTGAGAAGCATTTGATTGTTCCATTTAATTTAAAGAATAAATCTTTTTTTGTCTGATCTAGTTCACATTCGCTGTTTTGGCCTTTTATTTATTCATAAGAAAATAGTCCTCCTGTAGTTGTCTAATTGTGCTGACTGAGCAGTTGATTTTCGTATTTTATTCTAATCATTTCTTGCTCACTAGTTTCTTCATATGTTCGGCATTGATTTCTCATTATTTGGATATTTTCAGACCCCTCGTTCCATTTAGCTGAAAATTTTCTTTACCGTCAGTTTAGTTTTTTTGGCTTGTGACAAATTTATTCTACTTCACAACAGGCTTATGAAAAATGTTATTTGATGCCTATATACTTGTGTTGGTCTTTATGAAGGAAAGTTGATTGTTTTTTTTACCCTTTTTTTCCATGTAGAGTCTTAATCAGCCTTTACAAGTTCCACCTGTCAGCCAGCAAATATCGCCTTTACAGAAACCCATCCAATCCCCTCAAAATATGCCGCCTCTTCAACTGCACCCTCAAGTTACTTCTCATGGTGTCCAACTACAAGCACAATCGGCACAGCAGTACCAAGGTATGGGTGGACAGGTGGCAGCTTCTCAACCACATCTCCAGCAGACCAAATCATCGGCTATGCCACTATCCAATCGTAGTCCTGGTGTAGTGAGTCAACAGCAGATGCCTGTTCCTGTCCAGCAGCAGCAGCAGCAGCAACATGTTCAGCTTCTCCAGCAATCCCCTTCTCCGCTAGCTCAGATGGTGTCACAGCAGAAGCAAAACCTGCAAGCCACCCTTCAATCTTCCCAGCAAACATTCTCGCAGTTGCAACAGCAATATCAGATGATGCAGCCATCCAGTCAAAATTTGCCAATGCAGCAGAATTCTCAGCCAGCTAAGCAGCAGGTATTATTGAATTAGAGGGACGATTGACTTCACATTTTAGACCAAGAGAGAGAGAGAGAAACTACTTGATGATATAGTTGCCAAAAACTGCTAAGACATTTTGATTTCTGCATTTGAAATGGGAAAGGTTTAAAATCTTCTGAACTTTCTAATTTGGAGTGAAAAAATGGAGGATTTTAACCCTTGTAAACTCTTACCTCTCAAATTACCTTATCCCTAAAAAAGATTTTTTTTTACCCTTCACTTGTGACCATTTCAAACCTTCTATCCAAGTACGCTCTTACTAGGAGGTGGTGTTTGGTTTGCGGAATGGCTATTTCATGGAATAGAAAAGAAATGAATGAAATAATGTGAAATAAAACCAAAAAAAAAAGATTGACTAATTATCTTGATGCATCATTTTATGGAATAGCTATTCCTAGCTATTATACATTTCGTGGAATAGCTATTCTTATGTGAATAGAAACAATTTGTATTTAATTGGATAATTAATAGCTAGAAATAGCCATGAGAATCCAAGACAAAAAAAAAAACTTTATCATGTTTCACATTTTCTCATTCATTTGTATACTATTCCATGTAATAGCAATTCCATGAACCAAACATGTCAGGAGGGTTACAGGTAGGAGTGAGATGATCATCTATTCTCTAGCAGTTGTTCTGTGAAGATCTTGAAGAATTGCTTATGCTCCTTTTCCTCTTTAGAAATTAGTTCCTTTGTCCTGTCTCATTTTTTGCGCTTATTATTGTGCAGTTTACCTGCTTTTTAAAGTTGTACAAGTTCGTCATTTGTGCTAAGAATTCTGCTTTCATCTAATTTCAGTGGCCAGGGATTGCACCACAAACACCTCCGACTACAGTTGCTTCAGATGTGACCTTAGGGTCTACTTCATCTGCTCCTGTCACAACTGGAATGGCTCAACCAGTGGCTCCTGTGAAGTGCATATGGACAGAGCATACATCACCTGAGGGTTTCAAGTATTATTATAATAGCATCACCAGGGAAAGTCGTGTAAGGACCTAATCACTTAATTTGCTCTAGCAAAACCACCTTTTTGGACCCTGTGGTACAATTCTTTCCCATCTGGTCCCCCTCTAGTATACATGTTACCTATTTGGTCCCTGTGCTATGTAATCTATTACTTCCTTTGGTTCCAAAAATTAGTCGCTTCTAGGCTTTTCATCAAAAACCAATAAAAATTTAGTACACCATTAAAATGACTAATGTACCCTTGATAAAATTCTCTTTCTTCTTAATTACCAATTTATAATTTCATCAATACCTAATCTCTTTCCTAATGAATACAGGGGTAAATTAGAGAAAAAATTGTGAAAGTTGCATTGATATTTTAAAATGACAAGTAAAAGGAATCAAGGTAAAAAGTCTAAAACGATTAGTTTTTGGAACCGGATGGAGCACCTTTTTGGTCCCTTAAGTGCTTATTATGCAAAGTTACATCAATAGACATTCTACAATGCGGGGCCAAAAAATATAACAAATTGCATGCCGTATGGACTTTATAGGTATTGTTTGCATAGCATAGGGTTAAAAAATGTCAAAAATTGCAAAGCAGAGGGACCAAATAGGTTAAATGAATACCAGAGGGATCAAATGGGCAAATGAGTTATTCCACAGGGACCATATAGGGCCTTTGCACATTCTATTTTCATAAAAAGCATAACGAGTTTTAACTCCGGCAGTGGGAGAAACCAGAGGAGTTAACTTTAAGTGAACAACCACCACCGCAACAAAAGGCTCAAAGCCAGTCAAACCCTCAGGCTATGCCAGCTCAGCAAGGGCCACAAGCACAGCAAATGCACCTTCAGCCTCATTTTCAAACACAGTTTCGCCACCCATATCCACTGCAACAACAACCTTCTTTTCCTGCATCGGTCAGTGTTTCTAAATGATTTTGCTTATTAGCTATAGTAGTTGGTTTATAGTTGCTGACTCTATCATGTCGAATACATACAGTATACTACTGCTACTGGAGGCAGAATTCAGCAAGATGCTCAGGTGCTTCATACATATGCTCTTTATGACAATGGTTGCATGGGCTACTGTTTTAATAATGCCTTTCTAAAGTTTTTGTTGATAGATGTTAGTCTGAGATGTTAGCGTGCCCGTGCCATCTATATCTTTCTTTAATATGAATGCCTAAATTTATAGTCTCTTCCTAAATTACCTATTACTGCCCTGGCTTACTGCTTAGGAATACCATCACCTTTATCTGCAACATCTGTTACTACCTCCGTTCCATTTTATGTGTCTTCTTAGAAAATTCATCCGTACGAGTAAAAAATTTATTACACTATTGAAGTAACTTATATACCGTTTGCATTTTTAAACTAAAGTCTGTATCTTCTTAATTACTAGTATATAATTTCATCAATAGATAATCTCTCTTCTAATTTTATTTTTTTTTTAAATTAATGGAACTTTTGAAGAGGCAGGGTATTGAACCTAGGACCTCCCACCACTTTCATAGAGTGGTGTATCAATTGAGCTACACCCAATTATCTCTCTTGTAATTAATACAAGGGAAAATTAGAGAAAAAATGCATTTGATAATTATACTTGACAAATAAAATGGAACAAAATGAAAAGGCTAAAGAGTTACTTAAAATTGAATGGAGGAATTATTTTCTAAGGGTTAAATTGAAGTGTTTTCATCAAATGAGTTGGTTGCAATTATTATTCTATGATGGATAATTGTTGTCACAATTTTGATTCGGGTATGGTTAAGGCCAATGGTCAAACCAAGAGTGTTATCACAATACACCTGATTTTCATTGTCATCTGGGTCCCGTTGTTGACAATATTCTGCTATTCCTCTGTGGTGTAGGGGCTTCAGGCTACTCAGGAATGGATGTGGAAGAACAAGGCAGCTGGTCCTGGTAATTGAATCTGGTACTAAATAATTTATTTTACTGCTGATCTGAATTTATTGGCTACCAACTGTATTTTCCTCCCAAATTCTCTTATAGAAATGGCTAAATTCTATCAATTATGGGGGTTATTGATCCTTTTTTTGGGGCCTTCCGCCATAATCTTACATGTTTTGTTTCATCTACAGGAGACAATCCTCAATGGCAGCAAGTGCTATAAAATTTGCTGCAGAGAATGTTGGCGATTGCTTTAAAGGTGAAAATACCTTATGACAGATGTACATTACAGGTTCCGGGCGAGTTCTATGTGTTATTTATAATTATTTTTGTGCATTAGTCATATTGTAGAATCAAACCCAGAGATAATAGAATTTTAGATGTATGATGTTATTTTCATCAGTTACTATAACAATTAACTATCTAATCTCCTCTTCACAACATCATGAAACTTCAATTTGATAGTAAACAGAGAGTTAACAGCCCTGTAGTTCCATGATTAGCGTATCTTTAATAACTTAAAAGAAAGATAAAAGTTATAAAAAAGAAAAAATAATAAGAAAAATATTGTTAAGCTTTATCTATTTTTTTTACTTCGTCGCACTATTGAATTAAACTTTATCTAATAAATTTAATAATAATGAAATGTAAAGTAATTTTTACTTTATAAAATTAAAGTCATTATGCAGGAAGAAGTGAATGAAAAGTGATTGAGGTGTTCTGGTTAACATTGAAGTCGTGACCTTTAGAATTTTTAGGTTTGAGTCATATTTGGGGTGGATTGGGAAAAATTTTTTCATCTAATGTAACTTTATATGAGTTAAAAAATTTTTTTTTTAAAAAGTGAGTGAAAATTAAATGCGTGTATAGTCCTCCTACATAGCTATCTATCATTATGGGCTTCGTTATAAAAACGTTGATATTCATGAATTGGCTTATTTATGTCATAGTGGGCTTCTTAAATATACACCTAATTTTGATTATATATTACAAATAAACACCTCAGGAACTCAATTTTAATGTTCTAAAATTGTAAAAGTAGACCAATTACTTTTAAGAGATAAATGAAAGAGGGTAAGGAAATAATTAAGAAAATGTAAAACAGAATCAATCAGTTCGAAAGTAGCAGAATAAACGTAAACTTAAAGCCCAAAACTTTTGTTAAAAAAATAGTAACATTTGTTAGGAATGAATCTCACATCGCTCTCAGATTATCTATTGATCATGTATATAAACAGGGTCTTGAAGGCTTAACTTGAATAACGTCTTTTAAAGCCGTGAGGTTGGCCGTAAACGGCGCTAAAGCGGACAATATCGTTCAAGCGGTTTATAACACGTTATCGTCACGATTGCGATGAGGGGGTGTGTTAGGAATGAATCTCACATCGCTCTCGGGTGATCTACTAAGCTTGTATATAAACGGAGCCCTGAAGGATTAACTTGAACTACGTGTTTTAAAACCATGAGGTTGATCGTAAATAGTGTTAAACAGACAATATCATTTAAGTTATTTACATAGTAGTCTATTAATATGAAAATAATATATTCAAAGTCAACTTTGAATATTAGAGATGAAATAATATATTGCATAAGTTAGTGTCTGATATGGATTTTAAATGATGCTCTTATTTTAGGGAGCCCAGGTTAATTTATGTAGCGCAATTCTCAAATGATCTCAATCCATGCATAAAAGATTTTACCACCTAAAACAATCACGTAATAATTACTTAATCTGCCAGCTTGGATATTTATGAACTACTACGATAAAGTAGTATATTTCATTCAATCTGAATTGTTTATTGAATTTTAATAGTCCAGATTCCATTCTACTGTAGACTCTATAAATCATTAAATCTAAATCTGAACCAATAAATCTCAACGAATGATTGAGATTAACTATTATATACAACTTTATAAAGATTAAACTTCAGAGAATCCAAATCCATTCCATTTTATATCAACTTTATCTTATTTATATTTTTTTAAAAAAGGTTTATTCCTTTTTCAGAATTAGCAAATCAGGTTATGTCAACAATATATTATTTTATTCTATTAAATATTATATGGTTCATGTGTTATAAGTATATTAAAAAAAGAATAATATTGATTATTCTCTTAAGCATAGTTCTCCAACTCAAGCATTGGTTCCAACGAGTATAAATTATGGTAAATTCTATTTCATGTTAGAATGTTGCAGAAGTAAATTTTTTAAATAATGATGAACTATTAAAGAAACGAAGTAGTAAATAAACAACTAAATTATGAAATTGCACTTTTTCAATACAGGAAATATTTATTACTTTGGAAAGTAAAACACATGCAATTTAAAGCTAATGCAAAAACGTGCAAGGAAAATAATTCCCAAATCATATGAAGTCAACTGAAGTTAGTTGAACTGAATCGAATTGAACTTATTTCAGTATAAATTTATAACTATATGATTCAAAAAAATTTATAACTATGCATAGATGAACTGAACTGAACTAAAGCGGTCTAAATTAAACTGAACTAAACTAAATTGAAATCCAAGAGAACATGGCCTAATTTGATTCCAATAATATCTGAATTCTTCTTTTACAGAGGTTGCAAATAATTCCTATAACTATCTGACGTATTTTTCTTATCAATCAATTTCATCTTAGTATATTTAATCCCATCTTTTGGAAGATCCTATCTTCCAATTCTGGTTATTATTAGAAAAAAGTTATAAATTTGGTAAAATAAACTAGTTAGTTTAGTTGGTGAGTTTGTTAATAGGAAGGTAAGTTAACTAACTATAAATAGGAAAGAAGCAAAATTGTGCTTAAACTTCCTTCACTCTTTTTTCCTCTCTTTTCATCTTCTTCTCTCTTTTATGTTTTTTTTGGTACCCATAATAAATGTCTTTATTGAAATTATCTTATTTAAAACTTATTTACTGTTAAATTATGCTCTCATATAGTGAGGGCTGAACTTGATTGACCATTCTTATTCATTATTCACTGCCAGACTTTTATGTATGTAATATTTTAAAAAACGTTACGCGCTAGTCAAACGGTCAGGGATCTAGCGTTTAAGTTGGGCCTAGGCAGTGCCTAGGCGAATATGTGATTTTGTTTGTATGTTAATACTTATTAATAGATAAAAATATAAATTCTACAGAAAAATAAATTATTATGCAATAATATATTACAAAAACATAGTTTAACATATGACAACATAAGTTTTAATCGATTCTTATATAAAAGCACATCAATACTGAAATTAATTCCCTAAACACGCATATCCTTACAAAATTTTTGTGGTCTATAGCATGCTATTTCTCTTTTGAGATTCAAAATGAGAATTATAAGTGAGAATATTTTAAACTATAATTATTATATACGTATTGGCATTTTAAAAATTATAGAAAAAATCGGATAAGGCGGTGCCTAGGCAGAAATATATTGATCCAGCGTCTGATAGCGTCCGAGAAATGAAAAGTCGGACGGCAAGCCTCAAAATAACGCTTAGGCGGGGCCTAGGCAAGGATTTTTAAAACAGTGCATATATATATATATATATATCTAGATTAAAAGGAATTAAAATACGTGTATTGGATTCAATTTAGTACATTGATAACTAAGAACACAGCAGAGACAAATGTAAGTAGAAGCAACAATATTGAACTTTTTAGCAGCAAAAAACACATGCAATTAAGATAATGAGGATTGCCAAATTTCCCATTTCTTCCACCTATTTCCAACAAGAAAGATGCTCAAAGGCAAAAGAAATACTACTCATTAATTTCCAAGAATATTCACTGCCACACCATGGACTCATTTCATTTTTCGAGAATATTTGCTTTTCATATTCATTGTTTCCCATTATTAATTATAACCCTATCTGCATATGCATATATGTATGTTTCCATGTTCATACTACACCTTCCTTTCCATGCATATAAGCACATAAAATTAGGCCACATGTATCTAAATTCCCTGAAGTTTGACAACTTTCGTGAGATGTCTCCCTCAATTATCATTTGCTCCGGTTATCTCTTTAAACGTACCGATGCTCATTTAACGTCATGCGTCAGGTTTTGGCTGAGATAAAAAAAATCAGAAAATGACATATCTTTGAAAATCAAACCAATCAAAATCTGACACATGACGTCAATAGGCAAACTGATGCAGTTTTACTAAATTTAAAGTGTTGATCGAAATTTCTAAAATTCATGGTGACATTAACAAGTTCATTGGTGTGCATGTAATTACTCAAATTAGTTGTTCATGAAATACACACACGACATTCTGCTCTATGAGTGCATATGGTGAAATCAACGTGAAACGTTATTATTCATATCAAAGAATTTGTTTTCTTTTATAAAATATCAAATAATTTGTTACTTTGTATAATTTTTGTGTAAACCAGCACTTGTTATATATATACTTTTAGGCATATTATATGATTAATTTACGTAACTATTACTTTATCTTTTTTATCATTAGACTAAAATATTCATCACTCATCTTATAATAAAAAAGTGGAAAATAATAAATATTTTACAAAAATAAAGTAACCGTACTTTTAAAATTTTTACATTATAGTATATATATAATTTGAAAATTTGAATGTATCAACCTATAATCTTCCACGAAGCTGCTCAAAATTGATTTGAAAAGTTAGGGATATGGATTAGACATTTTGGTTTACAAAATAAAATTATTTTAAATTTTCACATCACCTTATCATTACTTTTTTTGCAACTTGTCAAAATAAATCACGCTCGACAACTCCAAGAAGCAATCTCCCAAGCCTATAGCTTAGCACAAGACAAGTGTTTTAAAACTCTCCGGCCCCGCTAGACGCTACTTTGAGGCTTGTCATCCGACTTTTCATTTTTCGGACGCTATCAGGCGTTGGATCGACATATTGTTGCTTAGGCACCGCCTAATCCGATTTTTCCTCCAATTTTTATGATACTGATACCTATAATAATTATAGTTTAATTTTTTCAATTCAAAAAAGGCAGCACAGTTGGTAAAACTAATGTACAATAAAATATTCTCACCATATAATTTTCATTTCGAATCTAAAATCGAGAAATAGTACGCTGTAAACCACAAAAAATTTAGTGAGGATATTTATTTTTAGGAAATTAATTTTAATGTTGATGTATTTCTATGTAAAAATTAACTAAGACTTATGTTTTCAGATACTAAACTATATCTTTTTTTAAATACTATTGTATTATAATTAATTTTTTAGTTAAATTTATACTTTTATCTTTTAATAATTATAAAAAAATAAAAAATTTACAAATCCGCCTAGACCTCTCCTAAGCATTTGAAGCCTCAACCGCCCGACTAGCGTCTAGCGCTTTTTAAAACCTTTCACAAAAGACTTTCATTTCTTCACACCATACATACATACATACTAGTACTTTTGTACTATACACTATTTCATGCATGCCTAAGCAGCAATTTTCACCATACATACACCTATACACCATAAAAGTTTGACATATATGTTTATATAATAAAAATTCCATATAAGATATTGATATGCTTTACAACACAATTGCAACAAAGCATATGATATAAATATTATTCTCTCATGTCATAATGTGAAACTACTTAGTCTAAAAAAAGTTAAGTTTATGCCGAAATATGTTATAAGAATCATACGTGGTAAAGGTTTGGTCTAGTAGTTGAGCCTTAAAGCTGTGATCTTAGAAGTATCAGGTTCGAGTTCATATTTGAGTTAGGTGGGATAAAATTTTTCTTTGTTATTATTGTAGGCCCAAATATGGCAAAATTTTTTTAAAAAAAAATGTTGGAAGAATCACATGTATATGTTAAGTACTTCACATGCAAATGCTTCGTAGCCCTGAAATTAATATAACACAATTAAATTAAATCATATGCCAAAATTAAATGATAGATTGGATTAAGAAAATTCCAATTCTCAACATCTAAACTTATATGATACCATAAAAAAAAAAAATCTAAACTAATGAGGATTGAAATATCATCTGAACAATAATAAAGTGTTAATGCACATTTAGCCCCTTCAATTTGGCAACTTTATCAATTGGCGCCTCTAACTTACAAATGTCTTTACCAACCTTCTGACCTTGGCAAAAGTATTCACTACAGCCCCCCGATGTCACATGTCACCTTGTAATTGGTTTGATTTTTAAAAGACGTCAAATTTTTATTTTCACCTTTCCAATCAGAAGGTGACACGCGGTATTGAGGGGAGTGCAGTGGACAATCTTGCTAAATTCAGATTTTGGTAAAGACATCTGTAAGTTAGAGGCGTGAAGTGATAAAAGTTGGTAAGTTGAGAGCTTAAGTATTAAGCCAGCAATAAAATCTGAAATCTTAATTCATGGTAGATAAGATAGACAAACTGTATTCATATTGATTTTGGCAATGTAGAGAACAAAATGAACCAATACTACAAGAAATGTCAAGCAATACAAAATTTACCACTGTATTGCTTATTTAGCAGTAATATTAAAAAATTGTTGTGACTGGCAAAATAAAAAGTTACTGTTAGTTCTCTTATTTTGAATAGTGAAATAATGAATCTAATTTTATTGACGGTACACATATGAAGCTGCAAGAGTATTATAGAATTTCTCCACCATTAAGAACAAAATAAAAAGCCCTACTTAGAATATGAAAACCTAAAACAAAACAAGAAAAAAAAGTGAAATATGTATCTATATGTTACAGTATTTAGTACTCTATGCATAGGATCTTCAAAGGATTTTGTATCATTTAATACAACAGGGCAGAGATAATGGAGAAGTAATTAATCAATAGGCTTTATGATATAAAGTGGGTGCCTGCCCAAATTCATGCCAAAGACAAGACACAGCAACAACTTAACAAATCATGTTTGGTCTGTAAGTAGAAACTGAAGCATTTCAAGTTTAATGTAGTAAGAAACAAGAACGACAATGCAATGTGGGAAAAGGACTCAAACAATTTATTAACAAACCATATCCTTAACAAAATCTATCACCACCAATAACGGTTGGTCCAAGTGGTAAATAATTTGGTATCGTTTAAGCAAGGTAGCGAATGCAAAAAATCCTCGGTGGGAGACTCACCAACCATAGTCAGATACGCAACCCGGATTGAATCTAAATGTAGTCTCCAGTAAACCAGATGGGCAAAAAAAAAAAAAAAAATCTATCACCATCTTTTCAATCAAAAATTGCACTATATGTATATAAATTTCTTTCCAAGATCCTTCACAAAAAATCAACATTCAATGCCACATTAATTTCCCTATCTCAATGCATAAAGCTTAAAATAGAAATTACATTCATTAATTTGCATCTAATTTAAATAGAAATCCCAATTTTGATTCCAACCTATTTGTCTCCCACATTTCACTAGTGGATACCAAATCCAATCCCATATAGAGTTGAAGAGTTTAAACAAACTCTTAGATAAACAAGAGAAACCCTAACCCTAAACTATTTATATGACAATAACACCCTTGTTGAAGTCAATAATTGACAGTTATTGAACAACTAGAAGAAATAAAAAGATATTAAAGAAGGGGATGAAAAAGGATGATACAAAAACTTAACTATACCCAAAAATGGATATATAGTCTCTGAATAATTAAACACAAATAAAAAGAACCGGAGAAATAAATTAACTAGTCTCTGCATAAGCTAAAAAAAGGCTATACTAATCAAGTGGGATTCTCTTTTTTTTTTTTTATAATTTAATTAAAGACAAGAACCCATATGAGATAATAGTTAGAGAATTACATACCATGATTAACAAGCAAAATCAAAATCCATTAATTTTTACTCTTCGGGAGGGTCTTTTCTCATCTGGGTAGGCACAATATCTTGAAGAAGACCATCATCTCTAATCAAATTAGAATTTGATGTTGGAGGGCAAAATCGTCTTTCTTGATTGATCACAAAATTTGATTGAGAAAATTGGGCAATGTTGAGTGGATTAGGAGACGAATTGAACATATAAGCATGCTGCTGTTGGCGATAAGAACTAGCCTGAGGAACGATAAATGACGAATTTGCCCCCGGGAAAACGGAGCCGGATTCCGGCAAAAGGGCTAAACCAGGCCTGGGAGTAACAGGGCTTGGATGTGTGTGTTGTCCTTCGTATGTTGTCACAACTATTGTCGGATCTTCACATGATCTTTCCACTCTTTTCTTTACTCCACATCCTGCACTAGTGCACCGGTAATAACTCCTACATAAAAAAACAAAATTCAATTATCAATTTAGCTACTTTGCTTATTCTTGCAACACAAGAAATCAATTTAATGAGTTGTATGCAATCATAAACAAGAGGACAAGAAGAACACTCAATGGTGTGTTTGGAAACCATATTCTCGGAGGAATTCAGTTCAGTAAAAATTACAAATCTTCTCTATAAAATAAAATAAAATAAAATAAATTCAATTTAATTGAATTCAGAATTGTTGCTTCCATACAAGGGGTTTACAGTGGTGGCAGCTCAGCCCATACTGACCGACCGAGTACATGGATTACGTTCGAACTCTTACTAAATACATCGGTAAACCTTAACGGTTTTAAGCTCCGAGCGAAAAAAAATCAAAATTTCCACTTGGATTAGTACCTTGGATAAGGGCTGTTTTTGACTGCTTTTTGGCCGTACTTCCTCCATCTATAGCCATCATCTAAATGATCAACTTCACTCTTTGTCATGAAAGCAAATCTTGGTTCTCTTTGCCTTTTTTGGTTCTTCTTTTTGGGTTTCAACCTGAAAATAAAAACAAAAACACCCACAAAAAAAAGAGATTTCATCTTTACACTCTACAACACTTGAGAGCAGAAAACAATGAAACCCAGCAGCAAACAATTAAGACGTAAAAACAAACTTGAAATTAACTAACTCACTGCTTCTTCTTCTTGTCTTCATCTTGGTCTTGTTCTTCATCTTCTTGATCTCCGAGTTTCGGCTGAGCATCATTATTTCCGGCTTCATTGGAGGAGGAGGATATGGAGGAGGAGTTAGGGGTGGCCGGAGTATTCAAAACCTCCGACGACTCCGGCACAGTAGAATTAGAAGCCGGGGAGGGGGTTATCGGTAAATTCACGGGAGGAGAAAACCAGTCGAATAAACAAGAATTAGAAGAAGCAAAATCCTGATTAGCATCAAGCAAATCCATAAATCCTAAAGAAGAAACCTTTTGATCAATAATAATATTATTTGCTTGATCAAATGGAATCATCATCATGTCAAAGATGCCTGGATTTGACGAAATTACTAGATTATTGTTATTGAAATTACTGGGCATTGGAATTAGCATCTGATCTTCTCCTCCACTAGTACTGAACATGAACGTTGAATTTGCTGCCATTGATGAATCTTCGCTCTTTATTGCTATTTGCTGCTCTTTTTTTTCTCTCTTCTCCATGTACATAAAATCTAATCTGATGATTTATATAAATCTAGAAAAGAAATAAATTATGTAAAAAGGAAGCTTTTAATCAGAGCACATATTCTGCTTCTTCATTTGAGTGTAGCACTTGTTCTCTCCTTTATCTCTCTCTTCCCTTTTCTTTTATTATAAATGGAGACTCAACAAGCTATTTTGATTGGCTCTTTTATTTTATTTAAAAGTGTTCAATAAAAATGAGCTTTTTATACATATTTGAATTCTCCCCCGTTAACTTGAACAGAGAACAATATTTAAATTCACTTTATTAAAAATTGAATGAAGATATTTACCGAAAAATAAGAATCTTATTAATTCAAATCAAAGATAAAGGTGACTTTAATTAGAGGTGGACAAGAATCAACTGTCTTAACTAATAAATGAGCAGCTTAATTCACATACCTACTAACATATACCATTCTTACAAAGTTTCTTATTTAATGTGATGACATTTCATACAATTCATTGACGTATTATAAATAAAATTCAAGCTCACAAATAATTTCAAGGAAAGTCATTTTTTAGACATAAAAAAGACCAATTATTTGTAGATTTGGTTTGAAAGTGTGAAAGGGCAGTTTGGGTTGGGATTTTGGACAACAGCCGAGACCAATGAGGTTTCCCATTAGGAGGAGACGACCGGCAAATGCCGGTAAATTATGGTACGGAAGCAGTGGATTTGCGCCGGTGTTTTGCATTAATTCCCATTACACTGCAGCTGGGTCCCGCTTTTTCTTAACGCGGATATTTTGACTGGCTTAACCGGTTGCGTGTATACAGGTTTCTTGGTACACGTGGATCCCTGAAAAATGTGATTTCAGCTAACTTTGTGTGTATCTGATCAGTGCCTCGCTTTTTCTCTTTCCAGTTCCTGCAGCACTGCCGCAGGCGTCTCTCTCTTCAACGGCAAAATATATAATGGTGAAATTACTTGAATGTCCTCCGTCACAATAGTTTTTGGAAATAATCATATATTTGGGCCATTTTGTCACATATATACTTTTAGTGTATGCATCATAATTTGCTAAGTTTAGCCATTAGATTTTCTTAGCACAAGTATCAAATTTACTTCCAAAATGATTGAGAATGATAAGTTTACATTTTTATTTTACAAATTAAATACACCAATTACTTTTAGAATATAAGCAATCAATTTTGGAAAATGTCACAACCCATATTAGCTAGCTCAATAGATGAAGTCGGTGTGTATCAAGTGATTGGTGCAAATTTATGTAAACAATAAAAATATTTAGAGTACTCCGAATCTAAAGAAGATACTTATAAAATACATGTTACTATCAGGGTCGGATCTGAGGGATATATACGGGTTGCGATCATCTAGACCGCATAGCAATAAGGAGCTCACAATTATAATTTTTTTAAAAAAATTAATATAAAAAATAAAAATTAATGTTATTGTTATTGTTATTTTTCAATATAATACTCTAATATCTTTTCTAATGGACAATAATATAATAACATACATTACGACCGTATATTTGATGTTGTATAAGAAGATACTTATTATTGTTTGTTGTTGATGTTGTTGTTGCTTGTTGTGACAGTTAACAATTGTTTGTTGTTATGATTTGTTATTTAGTACTAATTGATCCTTATTAAGTGTTTAATAAAAATATGATTTATAGTAGCGATTATTATTAGAGATGTAAAATAAGTAAAATTAGTATATTCAAAATTAATAATAAATAAATTATAAGAAGGTAATTAGAGTAAAATAAATTAATCCATAAAATGCTCTACTAAAGTACCAATTCGTTAAAAAACAACTTAATCCTTATAAAAAGCAACCTCTAAACAACAGAGGTGATAAAAATACTTTCATTTTCTAAATTATCTCATTTTAGTTCACACTACAAAAAATATTTTTATTAAGTAATCAAATAGAGGCTATTTATGATTTTATAATTAATCGTTTAATTTCTTACTTTCGTTTCGTTAAAAATATAATTGGATATAATTAATTATAATTTAATCCATTAATTATATGTATATATTAATTTTATAATTTAACAATAATATTTTTTATTAAATGACCTAACATATTGCTTAATGTATTGTTTGCGTAGGAACCAGAAATATCAGAGGGGCCTCATTACTATATATGATTCATCAAATGAAATGGAAAAAACTAATACGTTTAACTAATATGACTTCATGTGCCCTCATTAATTCCATAAAGATACATTTACCTATATATATATATATATATATCGAAATGTAAAACAAAACTTTGTATTATTATCCAATTGGCAATATTGGAAAAGACATTTTGTTTAATATTTTGCTTACGTTTGAGAAGTCCGAAGGTTTGTTAATAACAAATGTAATAGAAATTAGAAGCTCAAGGCAACCTTTTGAGTTTGACAAAGTTTTTTATATACAAGTGAAATTCGCAATGGTAATTACGTAAAGTACTAAAAACACATTCTCTCAGAAAAATACTTTTCTTGTCTGAGTAAAGAACTGATTGAGCTTACAAACAAGAAGAAATAAAAAGCTTATACCCAAAAAAGAAAAAGATAAAAATCTAATTAAATAATAAATTAAGAAAAGAAAATTACCGCGTCTTAAGCGTGCGAGCGAAGTTTCTGGCACGTACGGCGGATTTATTACAAAAACTTGCACATGATGACATAAGCATTGCGTCATCAAATTTGTAGAGGGTTATCGTCCAAGGTCAACACCGTCATGGACTAATTTCAGCACCATTTTAATATGACCCCGTACAATTTCATTAACAAAATCGTTTTCCTTTTTACCGTGAATATAAAGGCTTACTTTAATGGTTGAGTTTTAAAATTATAACTCTAGAGGTTGTAGGTTTAAATCTACACTTAAATTATAAGAATTAAAGTAATAATATAAAGCATGGTAATATATATATATTTATATATATATATATATATATATATATATATATATGTTTTTCAAAAAAAATATATATATATATATATGAATGCACTTATGGTTAAGGGCTTAAGTTAAAAAAAATTAAAATTTCAGTAAAATGATAAGAAAGTGATTCTTGTTAAACAAAGCGACTGTGTCAAATATTTTAAATGGGATTAAAATACCAATTTATTTGAATCGCCTCAAACATCAAGTATTTAATATCTATCCTGATGAATGCTTGATACATATATAATTTATATATTATTATTGTAACGATCAGTGTCTATCTGTCAAGTATACAACAAGAAGGATATTAAATACCCAATCCCATATTAAAGAAAAATCCTCAAACCTAATGAAACTCAATACCATTAAAAGTAGAAAAAGCTTAGACAAACGTCAACAACCAAACAATTATAAGAGAACTTTGAAATATTGGTGTTAAAAAGACTAATTAATGATTATTTTGTAAAAAAAAAAAATACCGAAAAGCTAAATAGGTTTGAAGTTACAATATCGTTGACAACAGTATGAGCCACATTATTTTAGCTATTTTTCTGTTGACAACAGTGGTCAATTAGTAATTAAATAAGTGGGCTTCTTAATTAGCTAATTTGCTGATATGGACTGGCGAGAATAGGTCAATCCATGAAAATTGATCTATATAATTTATGCATTAATATGGAGGTTTACTAACCTGTCATATATCAAGATCTCAATTTTATTTGTGGAAGCACTTGTCGAAATGTCAATTGGCTTTAATTTGATATTGAATGTATTCGAATTAATATTCAAATTGTATCATCAAACATCAACAATTATAAACATTTTAATGCACAATATTTTATTGACTTGGAAAAAGGAAGTACGTATGTTATGGAAATACATGGATTGAAATTATTTTACTGGCTTAGAAATACAGAAGTAATTATATTGTGGAAATGAAAAATTTTATACGGGAATGAGAACGCATAGCCGATTCAAATAGATGGTTTTCAAAATCCAAATGGGAGGAAAAGAGGATGATGTGGACATGCTATAAATTTATAAGAAATCTTCTCTTATAAGTTGATGATTTTGTATGTATACATAAAATAGAAATGCCATATGATTGTTCCAAGGTACAAACTTTACATGACGAAAATAATTCCAAAAACATGTCCATCAATAGCATATCCATCAAATAACATTAGATTTAATTACCTCCTCAAAAACTAAAAAATCATATTATTTATTCAATATATTTACATTAGATGGATACTTTCCATTTTCTTATAATTTAGTTTTTAGTGCTTTTATATAATTTATTTAACCTTTGAGCAGGTAGAGTCAGATTTTGATATTAACAGTATTATTTTTTGTATGATGTTTGTGCATTTACATAAATTTAAAGAAGATTATAATGTCATACAAATAAAGTTGTGTTTTCTTTAAAAAATAAAACAAATAAATAATTAAAGGAAGATGTTAAAATAAGATAAGGGACATGTTCTTTTCAATTTATAATTTATTTAATTTAATATTATTCATTACTTATTAATACTATATATAAATAAATTTATATTAAAATAAATAATTATTAATTTAGTTTAATTTAATACTATTTTTATAAATTAAAAAGAGAAAAATAATAAGTGTATTCTTTTGTTGAACGAAGGATAGGTATCCTCTATCTTATATATATCTCAACGTGGGACATGCAAAAGCTAAAATTAGACACAAAACTACGTGTAACGTTATAGTTGCATGCTGCTCTTTTATCCAAATTAATAATAATTTAAATTTAAATTCAAAACTTAATTAATGTATAGTTTTCGTAATTAATAAATGAGAGGGACGAGAGGGACACCGTTTCTATCTTTTCTCTGTTTCAAAGCACATGCACTTTTACGCGGTTTCAGTATATTCTTTTAGGGGTTGCTTCCAAAACACGTCCTATATATATTTTTTATATATACGCACAGCTTTTTGGATTAATTATTTTAGAAAGATTCGGATTTATAAATAATTAGTGTAGTACCAGTATGATATATTGATAAGTCATATATAATAAATAAGTTTAAAATTTTAAAATTTTATTTTATAGTTTATATTTTATTTTATTAAAGTAAATATTAACTGTATTAATTTACTTGTTTAGTAGTGATATTATACAAATATTATTATAAAATTAAAATAATGCATAAAAGTATAAAATCAACGTATATTTAGATTAAAAGTATAATTATATTTTATAATTTTTTTAATGATTCGTTTCAACTTTCAAGTATGTAAAATAGATATTTTGTATTCAGTTAAAAAAAGACTAACCTGTATGAATCCATAACGACAAATATTAAAGCATAAACTTTTATCTCGATAGCTTCCGTGCTTATCGAACTCGTGTAGGCTTTCATTTTTACTATATGTGCTTCGATATAAATATTTATATTGATTGTGAAAAATGGCCACAATTTATAAGTGTATAACAATAACTATAATTCACCCTAATTAATTATTTCTGTATATAAAGTAGTTATTGCTATTAATCATTATCATTTTTCTCAATCAAACCTATTCGAGAAATATATTAAAATCAATTTCCTAAAATTTTGATTGAAGAAGCTTTGATTTAATATTGATTTAAATTTAATATTCAATTTAATAATTATTGTAGACGACAGTACAATCTGCTCATATATAGTGTAAAATTAATTAAAGTAAAGAAAGCTCTTATATATCAACAAAAAATTGAAAAAATTAACAATAACATATCAAATATTCATATTAAAAAAAATAAGAATCAGCTTGTAAAAAAAATTTCAAACAATTGGACAATATGAACAATAAATTAAAATTTAAAAATATGACTTTATTGATTATAATCTTATTTAAGAATTATTGTCACTCTTTTTTCTCATCAAATATTTTTTTATTATTATTGTTGTTGTTATTATTATTTTAATTTTATATTTTTTGTATTGTTATGATTATTATGAATATAAATTTTATTGTTTTTATATATAATTTTTATTTTGATTTTATTTATAATAATTAATAATTTATTTGTTATTGACACTGCTTGTAGTTAGTTTTATCATTTATTATTCATGATAAGTAACATTAATTAGTAATCTATATATGTAAAATGTATAAGGATAAAAAAATTTTAAAAGGTATAAGGGTAAAAGAGTCTTTAAGGACTTCAATTTCATCATTTATTATTCATGGTAAGTAAACATTAATTAGTAATTTATATATGTAAAAGGTATAATAATAAATTTTTTTTATAAAGTATAAGAGTAAAAGAGTCTTTTAGGACTTCATTATTTTTTTTAAAGAATTTTGAATAGGCAAGATATTATATATATATATATATATATATATATTATTTGTTTATTAATGAGTATTAGCTTTTTAAAAAAAATGAAACGGAAGGTGTGATAGTTCGGGCTCAATTACTATTAAAGAAAATTAAAAAGTCTGAAAAAAATAATGAGCATTAGCTTTGATTTGAAGTATTTTCAGTCTTTTAGTATACACTAATTACCCTCTCTCAACTATTCGGCTTTAGCTCTTCTGTCATCACCTTTTAAAGAAATTAAGTTATGTATGATTCAAATTTTATATAGATTCGAATATGATAATTTAAAGGTTTTAGATAAAATAATATTAAAATTAATAAAATAAGATTTTCAATAAAAAAATATTATAATAATTATCTATTTTTTTAAAAAAAATAAGAATTGAATTTACCACCTCTCGTAAATTTGATAAGTGTTCTACAATTGATTTACCATTTTTTAACATTTACATTTATCATTTTAACAATAACCGCTAAAACTTTAAACGAAAAAATATTTTAAGTCCCTTCTAACTATAGGGCCTACGTGGTCGCACTTCCCCACCACCCCCTAAGACCAGACCTGACCCCACAAGCAACAAAATTAATAAAAAATATCATCATATTAATAATATAAATTTCCCTCTTTCGGTTTTTGAACTCTTGGAATTCAAAGTTTAAGACTTGAAACCAAAATTTACTTAATAGAATTTTATATTCGTTAATTTTATTAACTAAACTAACCATCGTATGTGTCCTTTTTATTTAGTAATTAGATTTCATCTCCCATTAATTTCAATCAATTTTTTCAGCATATCACAATCTTATTTGTCGTCCTCATAGCAATAGCTTGTGACTTTCCTAATTCATAGGGAAATAATTAAGTTCCTTTCATGTATAAATGACCATACAATTTACCATAAAATGAACCAGCTAAGTTATTTAATTTGAATTGTGTAGTTTTCTCCAATGGAACATACTGTTGAATATATGGCTACAAAAAATATTAGATATAATTAAAAAATTAAAAATTTTGTTATTTATTTATCATCAAATGTCTATTAAAAAATATTCATAATAACAACATTATTATTTATTTCTATAGTAATTGATTTTGATGGGCCAAAGATTGACAATTCATTGGCTTTAGATTACAATAGACTAAAACAAAATGATAACTCATTAAACTGTTCGAGCTTTTTTTATTGTGAAGTGACGGGTAGCTGTTGCAACTCCACTTCATGGTCAATTAGAAATAACCTTTCTGTAATTATAGAGATAAGATTGCGTATATTCAACCCCTCATTACCCCGCTTGTGCGGAAGCCTTGTCAGACATTGGAGTAATGTTGTTGCTGTAATTGATAAAAGATAAAATTTGTGTGGAATTAATTTATAAGTTGGGAATGTACATGTCTTAGCCAAGTACTACAGTTGGTTGAATCTTGTATCATATGCACTATTTTGTTAGTAAATTATTTTCATTACAACGTTACTAACTGTTTGATAATATAATATCAAAATTCTTTTATTTTTTTAGTACATAAATCAATAGGTAGTTAGATAGGATTAGTAGGGATTAGAAGTTAGATAGGACTAGTAGGTTGAGATTTCTTAATCTCTAATATCCTTTCAAAATTAACCGCAAAGACAAAATAATAGTTTTTTCGGTAATTTTATTTTTTAATAAATTTTGAATTATAGTAGGTTGTCAATGAAATCATCAATATTTTTCATTCGGTAAATTGTCAACAAATGAAAAATATTGATGATTTTATATATGTATATAGTACAACATTAATTAAGTGGAAACACTATGTAATGGATCCCATATATTAATTTAATAACAAGGTAATATGTATTAACTAAAATAGATGTAGTAATAATGAGTATAAAATAAATAGAGTAATAAAAGAGACATAAAGATTTACGTGGAAAACCCTTTAAAGGAAAAAATCACGTGGTACCAAAATAACTCCACTAATAAATAATGGAAATGCAATAAGCTTTTTCAAATATACCCAAGCTTGAGGTATAAAACGATTTTAGGAAAGAAATTGGAACACTCAAATTAACCCTTACACTCAATAGTATAGTATTTCTCAAAGTATTTAATTTACTCCCCTAACTTCTCTTAAGCTCTTTTGTAGAAAATATAACTCTCTACAAAAGGAAAACTCTTAAATTTTGCTTTATGAATTTGGATTATGGGAAATGCCTATTTATAGGCAAAAAAAGTTGTATCAACTTTCCAATTGGCAATTAATATGTCAATTACTAACTACCATCTTCCCACTTTGTTTGTTGGGAATTAATTAGCCTCTAAATTGGTTTGGACTTAACAATTCTCCCCTTCCAAACAAATGGGGTATGAAATAAGCTTTTACTTGAAACTTATGCCGATCAACTTATTGCACAGCTCAAACTTATCCCGAGGAATAACTTTTGTCAACATATCCGAGGGGTTCTCTTTTATTAGAATTTTCTCAAGATGAAAAATCTCATTTTCCAATTGCTCGCTTATCCAGTGATAACGGATATCAATGTGCTTTGTTAGAGAATGATACATAGCATTCTTGCTTAAATCTATAGCACTTCGACTAACGCAATATATTATGCAGTTAGCTTGTTTTTTACCCAACTCTTCAAAGAATCTCTTGAACCAAATCATCTCTTTTCCTGCTTTAGCAACCGAAATGTACTCTACTTCGGTCGTAGATAGTGCAACACATTTCTGTAATTTAGATTGCCAAGATATTGCTCCCCCAACAAATGTAAATACGTACCCCAAAGTTGACTTTCTATGATCGAGATCTCATGCCATGTCAGCATCAACGAAGCCTTCTAGGAATGGTTTAGATCCTCCATAACATAAGCACTTCTTTGAACTTCCCTTCAAATATCTAAGAATCCACTTTACAGCTTCCCAGTGTTGTCTTCCCAAATTGTCTAAGAATCTGCTTACAACTCCAACAGCATGTGCAATGTCTGGCCTTGTGCAAACCATAGCATACATCAAACTCCCCAATGCAGAGGGATATGGAATCTTTCTCATGTCTTCCTTCTCTTCTTTAGTTGTAGGACAAGATTCCTTACTCAACTTCAGATGTCCGATAAGAGGAATGCTAACTGGTTTAGCATTCAACATGTTGAAACGTTGTAGCACACATTTAACATATTTTTCTTGTGACAGCCACAACCTGTTGTTGCTTCGATCACGAACAATCCTCATGCCCAATATGTATTGTGCTAGACCCAAGTCCTTCATGTCAAAGGACTTTGCTAATTGCTCTTTCAATTTACGAATTGAAGAAACATCTTGTCCTACGATCAACATGTCATCAACGTATAACAACAATATGATGAAGTTGTTATCAGAGAATCTCTTGAATTAGACACATGCATCCGCCTGGGTCTTCTTGTAGCCATGACTACTCATGAAAGAGTCAAACTTCTTGTACCATTGCCTGGGTGCTTGTTTCAACCCATACAGACTCTTTTGCAGCTTACAAACCATGTGCTCTTTCCCTTTCACTTCGAAGCCTTCTGGTTGCACCATGTAGATTTCTTCCTCTAGGTCACCATGAAGGAAGGCAGTTTTCACATCTAACTACTCAAGCTCAAGATTCAAACTTGCTACTAAGCTTAGAACTACTCGAATAGAAGTCATTTTAACCACCGGAGAAAAGATTTCATCAAAATCAATTCCTTTCTGTTGTTGGAATCCTTTCACTACTAGACGAGCTTTATACTTCACTAGCTTTCCATTGCCATCTCTTTTGAGCTTGAAAACCTATTTGTTCTTCAAGGCTTTTCTTCTTGTAGAAAGTTCAACTAACTCATATGTGTTGTTTTTCTGCAAGGAATTCATCTCATCTTGCATTGCCTCCAACCAAGATTCTTTATCTGCATGAGTTAGAACTTTCTGAAAATTCTCTGGCTCCCCCTCATTAGTAAGGAGAATATACTCAGAACTAGGATACTTTGATGTTGGTTGGCGATCCCTGGTAGATCTTCTAAGCTGTTGTTCAGCTTTAACTTGCTGGGTGGGTTACTCCCCCTGCTCATCAACATCTTCTTGCTCGTGATTTTCTATTAGCTCTGGAATTTCATCATTGTTCTGAACTTGTTCCTCATCTCCCCCAATGGTATTGTTTGACGATGAAGGAATATGGTTGGGAATGATGTCATGCACAAGTCCTGACTTTCCATTTTTCTCAAAACTTTCTATGGTCTCATTTTCTCAAAAGACTACATCTCTACTTCTAATGGTCTTCTTCTTCTTTGGGTCCCATAGTTTATACCCAAACTTTTCATCTCCATATCCAAGGAAGATACAGGGACTTGATTTATCATCAAGATTTGACCATTGCTCCTTAGGCACATGTGCAAATGCCTTACAGCCGAACACCTCCAGATGAGAGTATTGAACATCTTTTCCAGTCCATACTCTTTTTGGAATATCAAAATCTAGAGCAGCAAATGGTGACCAGTTGATGAGATAGCAGGTTGTGCGTGCTGCTTCTCCCCAAAACGACTTTAGCAAGTTAGCCATTTTGAGCATACATCTGACCTTCTCCACAATAGTGCAATTCATCCTTTCTGCTACACCATTATGGTGTGGGGTTCCAGGTACAGTCTTTTCATGTCAAATTCCATGTCTAGAACAATAGCTCTCAAAATAATGTGATGTGTATTCACCTCCATTGTCGGATCGGATACATTTTAATTTCTTGCTTGTCTCTCTTTCCACTATAACATGAAATTTCTAGAATGACTGGGATACCTGATCTTTTGTTCTCAGAAAATACATCCACAGCTTCTGTGATGCATCGTCAACGAAAGTAACAAAATACTTGTTTCCTCCCAAGGTCTCATATTCAAAGGGGCCACATACATCTGAGTGCACCAAGTCGAGAACACTTGACTTTCTACTTGATGACTTGTTGAATGACACTCTATGTTGCTTGCCGAATAAGCAGTAATCACATGGAGATAGTGGTGTATCATTAGCAGAAGGTACAAGCGCCTTCTTTGCTAGAATCTGCAACCCTTTCTCACTGATGTAAGCCAATCTTCTATGCCACAAATCTGATGAAGACTCTTCTTCAACAACATACAATCCATCTTTACAAATGACAACATTTGTTTTGTACAGTGTACAACACATAGCACCTTTTGCAATTACCAAGGAATTCCTGGTAAGCTTCCATTTCCTACTCCCGAAGAAATTCTCGAAGCCTTCACTATCTAGGACACCACAAGATATGAAGTCGAGCCTCAAATTAGGAACATGTCTAACTTCTTTAAGGATGAGTGTGCAAACAATGTTCGTCTGAATACGAATGTCCCCAATTCCAATGGTTTTGGAATGGCCATTATTGCCCATCTTCACCACACCAAAGTTTTCTACTCTGTATATGGTGAAGAACTCCTTGTTGGGAGTGGCGTGATAAGATATTGCAGTGTCAATCACCCATTCCGTATCATTTTGACTTGAGACTTGCAGACATTGTTCTTTATAACTGAAGGAAAGAACAACAATCTCCTCAGTTGCTGCAGTAGTGTTCTTATCTTCCTTCTGGTTATTGCCATCATTCTATTCTCTCTTCAGCTTTCAACAGTTCCTCTTCAGATGGCCTTCTAATCTACAGTGGTAGCATTTGACTCTACCCCTGGACTTAGATTTGCCTCTGAACTTGTCTCCTCCTTTGAATTTGTCAGGATTATTGGGACCTTTAATTTTACTTCGGCCTTTCATTGATTAAAACTTTCCTCCTTGTTTCCTCGTTGAGCAGAGTGCTAACAACGAGGTTCAAGGAAACTTTTGCATCAAGAGCGAAATTGGTCACAGATACCACCAAGGTTTCTCAACTCTCCGGTAAAGAATTGAGCAACAATAAGGATTGTAACTCATCTTCAAGTGTGATTTTCATAGAAGATAACTGATTAATAACACTTCGAAATTCATTTAGAAATTCGGCAATAGGAGTTCCCTCCTTATATTTCATGTTGACAAGTTTTCTTATTAGGAACGACTTGTTTCCAGCAGTTTTTCGATCATAAAGATCTTGCAGCTTCTTCTATAGTTCATGGGCAGACGTTTCCTCCGAGACATGGCCAAACACGTTGAAATCTAGCCACTGGCGAATGGTACCGATGACCTTTCTATTTAACTTGCTCCAATCTGGATCTTTCATGTCTTTCGGCTTTGCGGTGTCTCCTTCGATTGATTCATGCATATCTTTACAGTACAATATATCCTCCATCATGGGCTTCCAAATTGACCAGTTCGAATCGTTCAATTTGATCATAGATGTTGAAGAACCTTCAATTTTAATTAACACAACTACGTTTATGAAACCAACTGCTCTGATACCACTTGTTGTGTCCCGTATATCTATTCGGTAGCAAGATGATATGTATTAACTAAAATAGATGTTGCAACAACGAGTATAAAATAAATAGAGCAATAAAAGAGACACAAAGATTTACGTGGAAAACCCTTTAAAGGGAAAAATCACGGGGCACCAAAACAACTCCACTAATAAATAATGGAAATGCAAGAAGCTCTCTCAAGTATACCCAAGCTTGAGGTATAAAATGATTTTAGGAGAAAAATTGGAACACTCAAATTAACCTTTACACCCAATAGGGTAATATTTCTCAAAGTACTCAATTTACTCCCCTAACTTCTCTTAAGCTCTTTTGTAGGAAATATAAATCTCTACGATAGGAAACTCTCAAATTTTACTTGATGAATTTGAATTATGGGAAATGCCTATTTATAGGTAAAAAAAAGTTATATCAACTTTCTAATTGACAATTAATATACTAATTACTAACTACCATCTTCCCATCATATTTATTGATAATTAATTAACCTCCAAATTAATTTACACTTAACAGTATATTCAATGACTTACTAGTAATCAAGATTAAAAATGTATTACTAACATTGTACGTATAATTTCTATATATATTTTTCTGACTTAATTTGTTTGTCTAATAGATTTAATTAATAAATAGCAAAATGCATGCACAGTCTAGCTATTGCACGATTGTCGTAATGTGTTTGTTAGCAGTGAATTTTTACATTTTTTTTTAATAATTTTTTTAAAAAGTTTAATTTTTAAATTTTATTTAAAAATTATATTATAATTTTTAATTAATTAGTATAAAAAATTAAAATATATTTTTTAAATTTAAAATATATAACCTTATTAAAAATTTATAAAAATAATTTATTTTAAAAACAACTTAAAAATTAATATTAACTTTCTATTACAGGGATAGTAAGTGATTGAAAAAGCATAACTAATAATTATACTAATATTTTATTACAGTTGATATACGTTGACATTGTATTATTTTGTTAATTAATATGTCAAACTATGTTATATTTCAATATTAATTAAGTTAATAGATCTATAGATAAAAATTCTAAATATAAATTTGTAGTCACGTATCTACCACATACCTTACCGAGAACAGTGTATTTATTGTTTTATTTGAAGTATGGGTTACGTGCTAAAAATCTCTATTTGATAAATGTGCTTAAGATTATTAGAATGTACTCCCTGCAATTTTTTTAACTGTCACTTTAGATAAATTTATAAATATTAAGAAAATATTAATTAAGAGAATAAAAATACTAAAATATCCCTAACACTAATAATTATTTAAAAAGATGATTGATCTTTATTATATTTTATCATTTCTAATATTACATTGAATAATGATAAAATGAGAAGGATACTCAAACTATTACATTGAAATTTAAAAATGACACTTATTAAAAAAATTTACTTTACTCCAAAGCCGTTACAAAAATGGAGTATAACAGCATAGAAAACCAAAGTTAATTTCATTAAGGTTGGTTTGCTTTTTCTTTTCTGAAAAAATCATTTTTAAAAAACATGTTTTTTTGACATCACAGTGATTATTAACTAATTCAATTTTATAGTGCATACATTTTTTTTGATAAATTTTATAGTGCATACATGTAACGGTTTGATGGATTATGTTATAATGAGTTATAGTGTACTTGTGTTTTGGGAAAGATAATTACAAATTTTATTTATTGATTTAAAATTTTAAAGTTATTTGTTTGTATGACTTTTCCCCAGACATAAATTTATGGATTTGAATTCTCAAAAAATTAATAAATGGTAAATTTATATATTTTAATTAATTTTAATTATTTATTAAATTTTAATAATTTAAATTTAATTATATTTTAAACTTCATAAATTATTAAAATTAAATTTAAATTATTAAAATTTAATAAATAATAAAAATTAATTAAAATATACCACTTTAACGTCCACCAAAAATCCAAATCCTAAATTTAGCATCTGAACTCTGTTTTCTGATTGATAGTTTTTGTGAAATTGTACAAATTTGAGCTTTATTTATTTTAGATTCTATATAAGTTGGCTTATTTTCTCATTAATTGAAAATCCTTTTTAACCACTAGTAATGTGAGATATTCCGAGAAATTGTTTGGAATAATTTATTGCTATCTTTTTAGTTTTTATAATAGGATTGGTTTTTTTAATCGTGTATCTGATGTTACACGTCTCAATCTCGATAGTTGGATTAGACTTCATCCGCCTTTAGATAAAATATTTACATGATCTTTCATAGTAGGTATCAAGATTTATCTCCTTTAAGTAAGATCGTTCTAGATTTACAGTAATGGTGGATGCTATGGCGTACATAGAAGTTCTTATATGGTTGTGGATCGAAAACGTTAGTTGAAATTAAGAAAATATAGATTGCAACATTTTTTTTTAGTTTGTCTTGGCATATCGCATGTTTCTCTTATATAAAAGCAAGAGTCATTTGTTTGTGGTGGTTGTTTCTGTCCGGTATTTTAACTCCGGTAATTCTGTCCGGTATTTTAACTCCGATAATATATTTTAAGTAGTTTTTGATTGTCTATATTGATCGGTCTGCGAATCATAATTAAAACAGCTAATTCTTTGACATATAGGAAAATTTGTCTACCTTTAATTAGAACTGTTATTAATTCTAATTTAATATAACAGACTATATTCTTTAATAAAAAAATAATCTTCATTCGCAGTTATATATTTTAATATTAAACAATAATTATAGAATTTTATTGAGATTATTTAATAATAAATTTCTGTGAATACAAAACTACGGGCAACAACGACCGTAACTTCGAATATTAAAAGGAACATAACTACTTATATAGCTTTATTAATTTGCTTAGGATAAGTTGGAGATCTCTTTTATACTGTATATATTGAAACCGATATTATTTTATCAGTATAACTATACAACAACAATAAAATCAATAAGGTTTTTTTTAAGTGGTAAGTAGTTTGATATTATTTAAATAAGATTTTGAGTTTGAGTTATAGTGAATATTGATCGAATATGGGTGTAGTCGGAGGAAAGCTCCAGTGAATTAGATAGGCAACCAGAAAAATACAACAATATTAACAATATTACACTAATGCCTAATGAGGCCCCGCACAAGCAGCAGGGTAAATGAGATTATCTGTACGCAACCTTAGCTCTATAATTATATAGAGGTTATTTTATCAGTATTAGGGATGTGTAAATGGTTTGGTAACCGAATTACCGAATCAAACCAAATCGAAATATTATTTTGGTTCGGTTATTTCAAAAATTCAGTTTGGTTCGCTTTGTAAAATGTTGAATATTTTGTTTATTCGGTTTGGTTTTTGTGTAGAAAAAATTGAAAAAATCGAAACGAACCGAAATATACATTACACATAATAAAAATTTAAAATATGTTCATATATTAATTATTTTAACACCACACCCTTATTTCTATTTTTCAAAATGCACTCTTATTTCTCTATGTGTCTATAATAAGCCATTTAATCTATTATAATAGTTATATTGAATGTATATTTTATATTTTAAGTGTTAACGTTTAAATTTTACTTAATTTATTTAAAATTTCAAATTAAATCAACTTTTAACCAAACCTAATTATTTATTTTAATTTAATTAATTCAATTTTAATTTTTATTTAATTTAATTTAAATAATAATTTTTTTATATTTAATATTTAATTAATTTAATTTAATTCAATTCAATTAACTTTTCGGGCTAATCGGTATAGTTATAAGAAACTGAAAATGAGAGGTGAAAGGGAAGAAACAAAATAATCGGTGGGGTCCGGCGGATGAATATAAATGAACGGTCACCGACTTATGAAGTGGGTCCAACTTATAATAACCTGTTACTGTACTGATCAATGTCCAAATATGTTTATTTTGTGTGGGAATCTAAATTTGGAATTGGTCAAATTTGAATATTAATTATTCAGCAATCAAATACAAAAGCACTCCTATAACTGTTAAATTTTATTATGGGCCTCCACAGACTTTTGCTTTGTGCACAGCTAGGCTAAAATTTTAAACTGGAAATAGGTAATAAAATTGGAGTAATTGGCTTCCTATTACATAGTTTCATACTATTGTATATATTTTTCATTTTTACATCCAATGGAACAATCTAACACAATTAGAATTTGCAGCTTTTTTTTAAAAAAATATGGAAATCTTAAACTACTTTTCCCCTAATTTTTTTTAAACAATATACTTTTGCGTATTTTTTTTATAATGCATAGGATAACAACACCAAACATGAAATGAGGAAGATAATTAAGAATTTGACTAAACAGATAAAATCCTAACCATTTAATAATTCTCATCTTCGTTTTTTAATTAATGATTGAGAATAAATCTAATATGGATTTTTTTGCTCCCACCCTTTTTTGTTTTATCTTTCCTTTTCTATTTTTAATTTCGGTGTGAGAATAATCTGCATCTGTAATTTTTTTATCATCCATAACACGATCGTCTTCTTCAATTACGGAATTATTATTGCACAACTCAATCTTGATTTCAATTGAGTAAGACTTCATCCGTCTTGAGACATGATACTTGTTGATCTTTCACAGTAGACACCTAAATCTATCTCCGTTCGATAAGATCGATTCAGATCTAAAATGCTAGTTGATGTTATGGTGTGGGCAAATATTCTTATGGTTGTGGTTTTTTTAAATCGTTAGTTGGAGGTTATAAGAAAATATAGGTTGCAACTTTTATCTTTTATGTTCTTATTAAATCTTGTCCAATGTGTTTTTCTTGCTGCAAAAGGCAAGTTTATAATATTTGTGTTGTGTATTAATTTATCCCCAGTATTTTATGATAGACGTTAGTTTGCTTTTATTCTTTTTAGATTATTCATATTTTTTAATCTGTAAATTATGCTGTAAAGTTATTAGATAGGGCAATTAATTCTTTAACATGTAGGTGAATTTTGTTCATCCTCATTAAAAATACAACTCCAAACACATTTTTAGATGATCGTAAAGTCTCATTTGCTGAATAAAAAGTGTACATCGATCATGTGTTGGGAAATTGATTGCCATTTTGCCCTTTTTTTTTTAATCTGCTTCATCGGAGCTTTATTTCGACTACGTCTAAATTCGATTTGGGTCGTATACCTGGCTGTAGTGGATGAGTCTTTTAATAAGGATTTTTTACATCCATTAAGACACGAACTCAAGACCTTATTTAAGTGAAACTAAATCACTTATTACTTAAACCAACCCTTATTAATTTTATTTAGCTAAGGAGAAAATGTTTTTCTTCAAATAATTGTAAATGAAAAAAGATTAGTAAAGTAAGCGGCGATTTCGTGTACGTGGAACATATAAAAGTGAATAAAATTATACTATTGCTACACTTTTTTGTGCTTTCTTAGTTCCAACTTCTTGCTTCAATTCCTTAGTTATATTAAATGAAAATAGGTTCTGATTAATTAAAAATCATTTAACTTTTCTGCGGGATACACTTGAAACAAAAAGGTTTATTTAATTAGATTCTTTACTGAACAAGTATTTTTGATTGATTTAATTTATTTTGAATTTATTAAAAGGAAGTTCATAAAAAAATTAAAAGGAATAATCATTATCCTTTATAGATTTTAGTTACTTTAAATTAATTATTTGAAAAATCATATAATTCATCCAAGTTAACTGCTTCACTAGGCATTATTTAAATTTTCAGAGGAATCTTCAGGTCCTGAATTATTCCATCACCGACCTCTCCATTATACACATAAATTTGTTCATATCTATGTATATTTGTGAAATTAAATTAAATGTTGTCTAGAATTTATTTAGTTACTAAACTTATATATAGATATGTATAACTAACTCATTAAGTAGACAATTTACCAAAATATCTCATTAAGTAGATGTATATTCACTAACTTTAGTGAATATATTGATGATTCTAAATATTCGCTTAATCAAATAGTTTTGAATATATCTTTATCAAAAAAAATTGAATGTTATTTTTAAAACGTACTACTTTACACCTTATAATAAAGTTCAATAAAATTAAAAGCTGATTATAAATAACTCAATCAAAAATATAAACAAGGGAAAGAAACTTAACGGGGATTAAATTATACGGTCTAATGAATATACAACTTTTTTTATTAATCAATCAGAAAATGATTCTGTTTCTAGATTAACATTCACATCAACCACTAATGATGGTTATAATTTTATAAACTAAGCCTTCAACTTCTAATTACATTTTGAAAGAGAGATTATTGAAGAGACTAGAACAACTATTTATTCTTTGTCTTAATAAATTAGTATATAGTTTCACCAGTAAGAATAACAATAAATTAATTAAATATAATTGAGGCAGAATCATGGTGCTAGATTTGTCCCTTGATTAATTAATTAACTAATTAATAAATATATTGGATTAAGTAGCAAATTGTTTATAATTTCCACTAAGAATAATAGTATTGCTTTTAGACTAGCCCCAACTTATCGTATATATTCACAACTTGAATATTTTATTATTAAACATTGATAATATTATAATATTATCGGTTTTGACACCGTTTATGATCAATCTCACGGCTTTAAAATGCGCCATTTAAGTTAATACTTTTAGGACCCTGTTTATATACAAGCTCAACAGATCGTTCGAGAGCGATGTGAGATTCGCTCCTAACACACCCCTTCATCGCGATCGTGCTGATAATATGTTATAAACAGCTTGAACAATATTGTCCGCTTTGATGCAGTTTTCGATCAACTTCATAACTTTAAAACGTGTTATCTAAATTAAGACCTTTAAAACCCTATTTAAATATAAACTTAATGATTTATTCCAAAATTGTGCAGGATTCATTCCTAACATATGATAATTAATTAATTCATTATCTCTCTAATTCCTCCGGACTACGGTCTTAATGGTCAACCCAATCACACTAATTAGTAAATAGACATCAATAAACTTTCGCAGCTTTAGACTCAGTCAATTGCTTAACAAGTTTCCAGATTTAAATTAATCGACATGCTTCTTTTTTAATAATATAATTGTGAAATTCAACTATGACTAAATAGTATTTATATATATATAACTTTGGTGATTCATATTGGTGAATTATTGATAAATAAGTTAGGTATAAATTTCTTTGTTTTTTCCCCAAAACCAACAACTCCCTTTAGCTTTTTTTTCACACTTATAGTACATTGGTTTTGTTTAATTATTATCTTAATTACTAATTACTTTCATCTAGAAGTACTTAAATTTACTAATTTAGTAGCCTCTTTCTAATATAATGTGATGTGAAGCTTTTGACTTTCACCTAAACTTTTCTTTTTTTAATGCAGAGATTGCATTAACAGTTCAATAACTGTAAGGTCAAACTTCACAGTTTTCAACATTGAGACGAGTAAATATTCTTTTCAAACTTATAATCAGTTCAGTATTAGATATATATAAATTCATACTAAAATAAATTTAATTTAGTTCAACACTATTATTTATAAGTTGAAAAGAATAAAATCTAACAGTGCAAATGCATTCTTGCGAAATAATAAATACTAGTAGTAATATGTTTGTTAAATATAGTTTTATGATTGCATGTTTGTTTTAATTTATCTTAATTACAGTTAAGTTAAAAAGGTATACCTATATGCATATGTCTCATAGTATCTCAATCGTGTGAAATTTTAACTTTTTTTGTTGATATAAAACAAGTAAATTAGGCTTTTGAGTGCCTAAATGGGGCATGTTTTAGATATTCACTTTTTTGAAAAAAAATATGAATATATCCTTTACGTTTTCTTCTTTCAAATTTATAGATAAGGTAGTACATATTAAAATAACTAGAATTGTGGTGTAAAAAATATATTTTTGGTTAGAAATTACATGTTCATTTATATTTTTTAACTTACATTTTTATTTTTTATATAATAATTTACATAATTGCGGTTATATTAGTGACAAATAGCTGGTTTTTTTTAGCTTAATGCTTATAAGCACTTTTTGAATAATAAATAGCTTAAAAATTGAAGTGTTTCTTAAAGTTTTTTAGAATGTACTCCCTCAATATTTTTTTACTTATCTTCCTACAAGTTTCATGCTTCTTAATAAATTAATTAATTAAGGGTATGAAAATACTAGTTTACCCTTATAGTTTAATTAATGCTTTAATTTTTTAATCAAATGTAATTAATAATATAGGGATAGAGTTGAAAGATTAATGAAAAAGATACATAGAATTTTGCAAGTGACAAGTATTTTGAGAAACACATTTTAGCTTAGAATACCTATTTTAAAAGGACGGATGGAGTAGCTTTTAAGCAGCTGAAATGCTTGAATAAATAGCTTATTAGCAGTAGAAATTATAGACATGACTTAAAAGATATACAAAGCTTAGAAATTATTTGTACATGGAATTCAATAAGCAATATATTTATTTTTTTTATTTGTTAAACTTCAAGTACTTATAAGCTTTTTATACACAAACTACAAGAACAAACTACAAGAACAAACATATAACTTTCAACATATAGTTTCTTATAAATTAAAATATAAGTCATCACTATAAGTTAAAAGTGTAGTGAGACATAAATTTTTGTTTAAAATATTATTATCAGATAATTAACATATCGAAATATTCAAAAAATATTAAAGAAAAAACAACAAATCGATATAGAATTCATATCTTTCTTAATAGTTCAAAAATTTCTCTTAAATGAAAGGCTGAAAATGATAAATATTAGCAACTTTGATTTATTTAAAGAAAAACAGAGTTGAAAGGTAAAATAATTAATTAAACAGAAATGTAGATGAATGAGTAGGCAAATGAACTCAAACACTTTGACTCATTCCGTTGTACAAATGAAAACACAGACCGCTAATTACGGCATCTATAAATTACTCAAAATCTGTATAAAAAACATAAAAATTAGATTATAAATAATATTGAGACCCTAAAAAGTTATAGTATTAAATTAGTATGGTTAGTTTTGGAGATAAAATGAATTTAATGCTAAAGGGGAGAGGGGCACATGGGGGAGTCAAAGTCAACAAATTTTGGGCTATTAATTAATAAAAAAATGCAAAGGCTAATAGAAAACGCGTAGAATAATAGGAAAGGACAAAACGACTTTAAAATCGCAACGTTTTGGCAGTGGCTGTGGTGTGTATTAAACGACAAACTATCTGCCTCGTTTTGCGTGCACGTCTCTCTATGATTTTATGTGATTCCCTCCTCTTTCTATTTTCGTATTTCAGCACTGTTAATAAACTTTTCAACATCCGCAATTATTTGAATAAAATTTCATACCGTAAGCTTAGTTTATTTGTGTTTTATTTATATATTTTTTTCATGTTTTAATTTTGATAAACTATTTTAAGTATTTTTAGGTTTATTTATGTTTATCGATCTATGAATCATTCTGCGTAATTGTTAGCTTGAGCAGTTGATTCTTCGATATATAGAGGGAGTTGACGTTATATTTGTTCACCTTTAATTAGGACTATAATTAATTCTGATTTTATTTAATAGACAATATTCTTTAGTAAAAAAATCTAAACAGAACTGATTTACTCTTATGATTGTAAGGGGGACCTTACCATATTGTAACTTGTGAATATACTTGTCCAAAGATTAGTGAAAAATCCCAAGTTGTTGATAAATTATTGACATGACTTGCGATAAATTTTAAACTGAATATGTTCAAGCTGATTACTATATAGTACATGAATTTGAAAATTTTGGAGAAAACACATAAGCTAATTATTTGTTTCATCATCTAGGTTTATTATTACTTTGAAACATTATTTGGCAATTTATTTAGTTGTCAGTATTACTGAAATTTATCGAGATTTTAGTAGGTCATAATAAAATAGATTAATCTTTGAAAAATGTTCTTCGTGGGATCGACCCCTGCTCATACTATTATTTTCTAGTTCCCACTTTGAATGCAAAGAGTCATTTATAAACATTTGAAAATTGGAAACTAATTATAGTTCTGTAGTTTGCCTTTTGAAAGTGAGTTTAGCTCTAAACACAAAATGTTAGACTTGAAAATTAAAAAAATTATTTAGCAACAATATTCATATATACTAATGCTCAAAAAATTACAATATTTTCATGGTTTTAGCAACAACAAAAATCAATCATGATATTAATCCCTGGTAGATAAAGAGTTGGCAGGGCATAGTAGTGCTAGTTCACAAAGCAGTTTCATATGTAATAGATAGGTTTGTTCTTACTATAACTTATACTATTTACTAGTGCGACTCTTTAATTCGTTGTTAGTGGCCACATGTTCTTTTCAATCAAAACAACTACAAAGTGTTGTTTAATAGTCGTAATTAAACACTTCAAAAATCTTAGTTGATGCTGAAAAGTAAAAAAGAAACAGTTGTTGTGAAATTTTTCACACATTGACTTAAAATAGTCGTTTATAACTTTACTACAGATATATTACGAACCTAGTGAAGTTTTAAGTATAAAGTATTAGTATCCTAAGGCTATACCATATTGAACCCTAACAAAAGAAGAACAAAAAATACATCTGTTTTTTGGTATATAATTTAGGGCTTTTCTAAGATTATTAATGTATGCTATTATGTCATCTACAGTTTATAAATAAATAAATCCCAAATTAAAATCTAACCCGTGACAATGAGGCATATATTCTGGACGTAAAATTAGAATAAAATCATTCAACTTGAATTAATTAATATACATCCATTAATAGATTGATCCAAAAATTAAATATAAAGCAAAGTAAGAAACAGAATGTCAGCATAAGAAGAGGGGAGATGTGTGACATTGTTGACTTTTGAATTGTGTCAAAATCACATGCTGAAGAGATTTGAATCCCAATTTAATATCACAAAGGTCAACTAGTTTGACTATGTCTTGTTTGTACAAATAATCTCATATTGAATGCCTAGGTGGTCTTGTCTTTGTTCTTTTCTTGGCATTTTTTCAAGATAGAAGTTTTTGTGGGTGGAGTTCTTTTACACGGAATCGGATATTTAATACTCTTTTCGTTGGATGCTTGATACATATATAATTTATATATTATAATAATAAAAATTACATATATATCAAACATCTAATGAAAAGGATATTAAATACGCGATCCTATATAAAATTTGCTTTAGTGGCCATCTACTCACTTTTTTTACTAGTTTGATTAAGTCTCATATACTCCCAAAACGAGAGTATGGGCCATCTCTCATCAATTTATTAGCAAATTGACCATTTTTGTTATGAAGGTGAAACAATTTGACCTTGATTACAATTCAACATTTTATCATTAAATTAAGTCCATATACATCATTTACCTCTAAATTTGATACGAAAAGACAGATATCATCTTAAACTTTTAAAAAATTTAATAAGCCCTTTAAAATTGACAAAAGTACATCGATTTGCCCCCCTTATTACCATGTGTCAACTTCTGATTGGAGAAAGAAAATTCAAAAAATTGACATCTCTGAAAAGTCAAACCAAACATACGCTGACACGTGGTATTGATGGGGCAAACTAGTGCACTTTTACAAAGTTTAAGAGGTCAATCGGAACTTTTGAAAGTTTAATGTGACATCTGACTTTTCGTGCCATTTAAGCTTAAATTCTTGGTTGGAAGACTCTTTCAAGTAAAATGAAGCGAAAAACACAATTAAAAATTTTTAGCTAATAAAATTTACAACCATATTGGAATGATACGATTATAACAGTTATTAATAGATTTGATGAAGTATTAATAATAACTTAGAGTAATGTTAAAGACTTGGGCTATCTGAAATTATTATTCGTATTAACATAACATGTTTATGATAGGTGCTAATGTGACATGATGGTAAGAGATGATGCTGTTGCATAATTGTTTTGGTAGTGAAATTGAGCTTTGTTTGTGCATCTGATGATGATGTGAAGGGCCAAGCAAGAGAGAAGCTAATGTAGGCGATAATTCGGAGCCGACCCAAATTACAATTCTGACATATGCACATTAATGCCGACATATTTACCGACATTTAAATACGATGTAGTCTCAAGCCGACAATTAACTAGTCTTGTGGTGCATTATGATTTTATGACTTGGGCTTACCTTTAATTGACTGCCCACCCAATTCACGATTACTGCCAAATTACAATTCAAACCTACATTAATAATGTATTAAAATTGACCAATTATTTGCAATTTTCCAATTAGAAATACCAGGAAATATTATCTAATAATTGTTGTTTATCAATAAGGATAAAAAAAAAGCCCATTTTGAAATTTAATTGTGAAGTTCTTGGGTATGATCCTGCAAACTGACGCAGTTGGGCATAATGTGAAAAATTAACGCCACTTAGATTAATATAAGCGCTGTCCTGTGCCTTTGGACTAGACCTAGGCAAGGCCGGGCTGGACCCAATCAGATCTAACTAAAAAATTAGTAGTTTAAACCCAGTTCAATTCATAGAAAATAAAAATCAAACTCGGATCGGACCAACCTTTATAAAATAATCAAAATCAAACTCGACCCACGGACTACCAATTAATATATATAATTAAAAAATTTAAATTTTTTAGTAAAATTTACTATGATAAAATAATTCTAACAAAATTTCTAATATAAATTATAAAATTAAGTTTAGATAACGCTAAACTTTACAAGAAAATTTCTATTTTTTAACAATTATTAGTTTTATAAATAATAAATATACATATTTATTTAATATGTTAATTATTAGTTCAAACCGGGCAGACCAGGCTTAAATTTTAAAACTAAATCCAAGTCCATCTCATATCTTATTCGGACGTCTTCTGGTCCGGGCCGATTCTCTAATTACCTTGCTAAGCCTGGTCCAAAGGCAGGCTGGCGGGTTAGTACCCAGGTCTACTTTGACTAAATGGAACTGGGGTGAACTAAAACGAATTCAGTGTGAAAACTTTAGCTGTGAATACCACCAAAGCTGCCGAGTCACCAGCCCACTGAATCAAATTTTATATTAAAAATGAATATCTACAACAGGAGAAAAAACAAAGTGTATGATTGAAAGAAAACTTAATAAAAGAAATTAAGACAAAAGAAACTTGCTGATGTTTGGGCATGATTTTCCTGAATTTCCAGCACTATTGATTACTTCAAAGTTCAAATACAGAATCATTTCCTTTTACTTGACTTGATCAAACACCAAGGTTGAACTTCATGTCATTCTTGACTAATTCTAGAATCATTTTTTTTCTAATAAGTAGAACAAATCCAGATCTACTCCCCTTTTCAGGCAGGAGATAAGATATGCTTATGCTTACATAAGCAGGACGCTTGTCGCCTAATCTCTTTTTAAACTTTTTCTAATCACATATTAACCTTCTGTAGGTCCCACAATCCCCACTAAACCAGCACAATAATTCAAAATTTGAATCATAAATCAGCCACTGCTACTAAATTGACAGAAACCACAATTAGCACATGGAGCTTAACCAAAACTGTTTTTAAACATCAATAATAATTTAAGCTTACACCATGATAGAAAGGAAACCATAACAAACCATAGCCTTAAACAAGAGGCAAGCAACGACATGAAGCAAGGTTTTTTAGTTAGTTTAGTTTTAAGATGAATCACCAAAAATACAAGACAACCCCATCCAACCAAATAAAAAGCGATATATTAGGCCGATACTCTGATGGGTATATAAGTTCACCTCTAAATACGAGTTTCACTCTGCTTTTTTTCTCACACCTCAGTAGAAACATTACCAGATTGTCGCAATCTGCGCTGGTGAACATCCCAATTATACACCCGAGCTATAGTGACCTGAAAGGAAAAATTGCAAAAAATATATCAAAATTTCGGGAGCTTTTTAATTCCATAACACAGTTTCCACTGAATAATTTTAAACCTGATGCAAAAAAGTTCATATGTCAACTAACACCAAGATTCAAGAAGTACCTGCGTTATTGTGACTTGATCCCTCAAGAATTGTAAATCAGCTACGAGAACTTCTAAACTAGCCTTAGCATTCTCCAGATTCTTCTGCAGAAGAGCAGTGGCCTGCATCATATAAAGTTACCAATGATTGCATCGTGTATTCAAAATAGGGGTTTTTTTTGTCAACAACAGGCAGATGCTGTGGTATAATCCATTTACCTATTTCGTCCCTGTACTATGAAACATATTACCTTTTTGGTCCCTTTATTATGCATAGTAACATCAATTGAGATTCTACAATGCAGGGCTCAAAGAGATAATAAATTGCATAGTATAGGGACTTAATGGTAGCATAGGGTTCAAAACGTAACAAATTGCATAGCACAGGGACCAAATGGATGACATGAATAGCAGAGGAACTAAATGGTTAAATGACTCATACCACATGGACCAAAAAGACCCTTTTGCCATCAACATTTCAAGGAAAAGATGCAAACCTCTTCACATGAATATTCCAACATGACATTTGCTCCAAGCCATAAACACACCGAGTCTGTATCGTCAATTCGAGCCCGTGAATATATGCCTTCTGAGACTTCAAAATCGGCCACAAGTGACTGTAAGAGAAATCCAAAACTCATGAAGTTAGCATTGAGAAGAGAAATTCAAAATAATGCCCAAAAGGCCACGCCATCAATTAGTTGTAGGTAACTCTTAAAAGCCAACCGGTCACAATAGGCCATAATTTACAAACAAATTGAAGGAGAAACGGAACACCACAAGCATGTGGCTTGTTCTCAGTAGATCAAATAGCCGAATAATAATGCCAACACAAATTTTACATTTCAAATTACAAGGAAAAAGAGTCCCTGTCCTAGCTGCCACCAGCAGCATGATCCAGACACATTGAGGTCTTAAATGAAGTTTCTGTTATAATGTTAAGTTATATTAACATTATTCACATTCGAACTTGTACCATTTATGACTGGATTTAACTATTTTATGTTTGATAGTAAAATTGAAAGAATTACATTTACAAGCTTATGCATAAAACATAACAAAATATATAAATAGAACATAGGGAACATCACATGGGGATACACATCCCCAACATGACTCATATAGGGGCAGAAATGGGAATCACCTAAGTTATGACAATATTAAAACTGTTACTTCTCTTATGAAACAAACATTGTTGAACACAAGTATTCAATAATCAACATTATTGATGAACTCTAAAGAGTAATCTATCATCTTTGACTTAGGAGGATATTGGGTTTAGGATAGGAATTAATGACACGAGGTCAGGAGAAAGTACAAATTTGATGAACTAAAACAAAAAAAAATACAGCTGAACTTGAAAATGGAGTGCCGTATAGAGCTGAAATATGAGTCGATACAGTTGAAATTAGGGCCACAGTAAGATTTATTCTGTATGTAACACTAGTCAACAAGTAGAAAAATTGCTATGATACAAAAAAATCTACAACTCAAGAATTTCTAGCGGATTAATTGCATTGATGAAATTGGAGAAAAAACTTCATGAACAAATAACCCTAAAAATAAGCAGATCAATTAAGCACTGGATCCTGGAGGAGAAAGAAGTCGTCACTATTGGAAGCATGATTAAAAGAAAAGAAGCACAAAAACTTCAACTGAACTTCACCACATACCAAGTGGAGAACTATAATGAATAGCTATGTAAGGAGAATTCTGAACTTTTTTATGTGTTTCACTTCTTAAGCATCAGGGCTGTTCTTGAATAATATCCTACTTATTGAACTTACTATGAACTATGCACACCTCATAGAATATAATTTTGAGATGAATTGGTAGTGACAGGAGGTTAAACGTATTTCCACACTGGTACCGCATAATTATTGAACTGATAATAATGGAATTTCAAATAAGATATAGTGTGCTTATTTCAGGCATTAGGGACCTCCTAATGGATGATAATAGTGTTCCTTCTCGACTTATTGAACAACAAATTGAAGCACATTAGTAACACTCGATTTGAAGAATTAAAACTGAAAAGAGATCCACAATTTATGAACATGTGATGGATGAGATGCAGTTGATCAAGTTGCAACAACTACATGACATCCCATATAACACATTACTGCTGGCTGTCCAATTTCAAAAAGCTTATCATAAGATGATTAATATGCAAGAACGAACCTCACCAGAACCCTTTTTGGCATGTAAAGTCGCAACAATGTCTAAGCACTTCTCAATATCAGGGATCTTTGCCTGAAACTCATAATAATAAAAGAATGTAAGGTCAAAGTGATCTGCAATGAAAAAAAAAAATTCAACTTCAGTATACAACAACAACATTACCCCAGTGCCTAACATGGCTCCCGCACAAGCGGGGTAAGGGGGTCGGGTGTACGTAGCCTTACCCTTGTAATTACAGAGAGGCTTTTTCCAATAATTCAACTTCAGTATGAAGCAAAAAAATCAACTTGGTTCAGTTCAGTAAAGACGTCACAACTATGCTTATATAAATCCCAGGGCAAGTATCGTAGAGCTTAAGTTCGATAGTGCTTATAAAAAAACTGTAAAAGTGAAAGAGTTCTACATAATCCTGGCTAAAGCTCAAACCTTACAAGGAAATACTCAGATTTAGAAATTCAATCTTTAAATTAACCTAGCTAAGCTACACAGGAACATACTAATAGAGGTATGATTAAGATGGTTACACAGGAGCATTAATAGAGGTATGATTAAGAAGGTTTAAAAACGCAGACACATTAATTAACCTGACAAACACCTAATTCCCGACATTTAAAAGCCAGTGATCCAATCAATCAATTGAAGCTTTCCCTTTAGTTCGTCAAATCGTAAAATAACAAGAAGTACCTGAAGATCCCTCTGCTGGGCGAGAAGTTTCATCTCAACCAGCTTGTATTGCTGAAGTCTACAATCGATAAATAGCGATTACCATCAGAGAAACAAAAACGAGAGTGACTAACTAAAATTGAGCTAAAAAGAATCATACAAGACTGATTAAGTAGGAATAAAACTGGAAGGGGGAAAAGAATACCGCTCTTGAAGGAAGGAAAGGGCGGAATTGACATCGAGGCCAGATTGCGTGAGATAGGTTTGGACATCTTCTACGAATTGAGCACCGGGTATCCCTCTTCTCTCCGTTGACATTGACGAGGCCGCCATTTTTGCCCTAAATCAAAGAGGAAACGAAGAAATAGAGAGGTAGAGGGGTTTTTATAGCTCTGAGGTTTTGCTTGCTGTGTTTTACTGTCTGGGAATACTCGGAAAGACTTCTACTGTAACAAAGGAAGCAGTAACAAACTACGAAGAGAAGAGGGGGAATACAATCGCGAATGCTACGTCGTTTTATGCATCTTGTAGGCCTGAAATAATGCTAGTTATATGGCCCTATGCTGTCTTCAAGTACATACACGTGATAACCATATTTCATCTCTTATTAAATTGAGTTTTTTTTTTTTTTTTATCATGAAACCATTATATTTCTTAATTTTTTTTGTTTAAATTTCATTTTCCAATATTTAGAGAGAGATTCATATCGATATACTTTTTGGCAAATTCAAAAAATTATTCCAAAAGAGAGGTATAGAAGCGCTTATACAGGTGATTGTGAGCACTTTACACCATGTACCAAAAAAATTAATATCAATTTTATAGTGAAAAGTGTAAGTTGTTATGAACACAAAGAAAGAAGGCAACGTTTTACAGTTTCAATGAGTTAACCGTGGTTCCATTGAATTCAATCACGATTCAGCAGTTGTTCAATTATAATTTTTCCGGTTAAACCGGCCGGTTTTAATAACATCCCCAAAATAATAATGTATCTCTCCCAAAAGGAAACCTCCCAACAAGCTTCACTACTCAACCTGCTAAAGCCCATTAAAATCAGCCCAATAGAGCATCCAGGATTTTAACGAAGTGCTTCTTGTGTTTTTATATTCTTTCTCAATTCTTCCATTTTCTTTTCCTTTTTACTAAAGATATTAAACAACTTTAAATACAAATTTCAGAATACAAGAAAAAATTATTCGTAACAAAACCAAACAAATCCAATAATTTCTCCTCTAAACATTGAAGACAACATACTGATAAATATAAAAATTAAAGGTACAATGTGAATTACAGGATGGAATCAAATGAAATAAAATAGTTACTCCATTGAAATAGAATATCAAGTGTTTTTATTTCCATCAATAAAAAATTAGATTGAATGAAAATCTTAAGAAAAAATCATGAGACATAAGAGAACGATCTCAAGTCAACAAGTTGAAAAAATTATGAAAAAAAAGTAAAATACATGACGTACAAATTAATTTTTTCGATATAGTTATAAAAAAAATCAAGTCAACAAGTTGAAAAAATTATGAAAAAAAGTAAAATACATGAGGTACAAATAAATTTTTTCCATATAGTTATAAAAAAAATCAATAAGTGTGGTACATGCTCTGTACTTCTCTTTTTTTAATTTACTTCATATGAGCTTATAATAATAATAATAATAATAATAATAATAATAATAAAAGAAAACATTATCCCACTCCATCCGAGTGTGGACTCGAACCCCCGATCTTTAGGATCACAGCTTTAAGGCCAAATAATGCAATAATAAAGTTGAATCGATGCAATTGTACACTACAGTATAATGTAAGATTTTAAGTATAAATGTTATACTTGATCAATGACTCCACGAATCCAGAAATCAGACAGCTTCTTGTCGGTTCAATGTATGTGCATGTATTATATATGTGATTCCGTTTTGCCTACAATGGAGTCATGTCTTTATTTGTCAGTTTATAAGAAATTTGCAGCCTACAATAACAAGTGAATAGTGAGCTATGGCAAATGGATTTTTGCTTGCAAATACAATTTCTCTAATGATGCTTTTGCTTTAAATTTACTTTTGGCCACTGTTTTCAAATCTTTTAAAAAAACACTTCATTCCTCCCATGATTTTCATTTAATACAGTTAGGGCTAAAAATGAATCAAGTCGTTTGTAAATATAATTTTATGGTTCAAATTATAAATAATTTGAACATGAACAAGCTAAAATTCGATTTGTTAACTCGTAAACAAACTCAATTAAAGGTTCACGAACAAGTTCGTGAACTGACTTGATAAATGGTCGTGAACTAGATCGATCATTATAATTACATATTAAAATAAAATTTTATAGAATTAAAATAAACTATGGCTATATAAAATTAGGCTAATACGATAATTATATGTATAATATTATCCAACTCAAATTTATAACTCATTTTAAATTATGTATTAAATTGACAATGTTATTCGCGAACAAAGTAGACAAGCTCGTTCGCATACAAATTAACGAATCATTTACGAATAAAATAAATGAGTTGTTCGTAAACAGCTGGCGAATAAATTCACACTTAAATGAACGAACATGAATAGAATTTTAAACTCGAATTTGAGCTCGGCTCGACTTGTGTTCAATTAAAAGTTAAATGAACGAACATAAACAGATAAAAACTTGGCTCGGCTTGTTTACAGCCCCGAATACAGTACTTTCTTTTTAATTAAAAATGTAAGATTCATTCTATAATTTTTTTTTTAAGTTATCATTATTTTAGCGTTGATGATCATGAAAGGGCAAGTATAACTTCACCGTAGAAAGACCTTATATGATAGTGGTATTTGAATTCTCGAGATTTTAGTCCGAGAGCGACATTTTTACCATGATAATATAGTTGGATAAATGGTAGAACAGAAGTGCTATATATAAAGGCTAAGAAGTGCTATATGTTGCAAAATTAAAGAATTAGGTAACCAATTAATTAAAAAAAAGGTAGTTAATTAATTAATTAACAAATAACCAAACAAAAATACGGGGTTAGATTTATAATGGACGAGAAATTATATATGATACTAAGTATTTAATATGTTCTTTAATTTAATAGTTAAGTATTTATGAGAGAGTATTTTTTTATTCTCTCGTCTTAATAAAATGATCACTTGTAAATATTCAACCGTTGAATTAAAGAAGGGTATTAAATAATCGATATCATGTAAAAAAATCCATAATAGAGATCCCACGTTAATAGAAAGTAATCATTTTTCTAAAAATCCAACAGCACTACCGTGGCTAATGGCTATAATTAATTTTTTCATGATCTCATCAAAGAAAAATAGTTTTATTTAATTACTTGTGAAAATTGGGCAAAAGTATTCATGACACAGAAACACTACCCAGCCCGCTCAAATGACGGAATTTAGAAATTTAGATGGGTTTGGTTTCTTGGTTTTTGAAAAGAGAAAGGGAATTAAAATATTTGATCTCTTTTATTATTGTTTGTTTGAGTAAGGGAATTAAATTTGTTATTTATTTTAAGGTTTTTCTATTCCTCTCACTCTACTAAATATTAGCACTACATTTATTTATCTTTCTTCAATACTATTATCTTATAATTAAATTATTATTATTATTATTATAAATATATAAAATAATAATAATATTATTATATATTAATTAAAAATAATATTATATAATTAATAATAATAATAATAAATGATATTATTATTCTATATAACTAAAAATAATTTATAAAAATAACTATTAATTATTTTTTCATGTCTTAATAATATTGTTATAAAATATATACAGAATTATTATTATTAAATAATAATATTTATTTAATAATAATAAATATATTACTTAATATAATAATTATTATTAAATAATATTTATTTAATAATTTTATTATTTTTAATAATAAATAATATTATTAAAAATTATTAATATTAATAATATTATTTATCATTAAAAATTTTCTCAAATAATATTTATTTAATAAAATATTAAATAATAATAAATATTATTATTTTAATAATACATATTATTAATATTAATATTATTTTTATAATTATTACAAATATAAATAATAATAGTTAATAAATAATATTTTTATTTATTATAATTAATTATATTAAATTAAATAATTTATTTTATTTAATCATATTAGGAGAAATTTTTTTCCTTTCTTGACCATACCAAACACATAATCCAATTAAAGGGAATTGCATTCATTTCCTTACCTTTCCTTTTCTTGATTCCATTTCCCTTTCCTGATATTAACCAAATGCTCCCTTATTCTTTTCACAACGCCTTGTCGGAGGTCAAGCCAGTTAAAACCTAAAATTTTATGGAATTTTAATTCAAGTAAATAATGAAATTTATTTTTTTTCCTATTTAATTCACCAAAACTTTTAAAATAAAAACTATTTATGAGCATTGAGTCAAGTTGAGAATGGCCTATAAGCTCAGCTCGAACCCAAAGCTTTAAAGTATGGGTCAAATCGGACTTGAATTGATATTTTTAATCAAAAGATTGATGATACTCGAACCGAACCTGACCAGCTCGCGTGACGAATAGGTTTAAGATGCAATAGGTCAAATACATATTCTCAATATTTCTTCATATACACAGGCGTGACCATGGCAGGCGTGACCATGGGGTGGGCAGCAGGTGCCACCACCTAGGGCCTATATTGGGAAGGGGCTCAAACATATTTTTTTTTTAAAAATTTAATTGTTATTATTTAAAAGATAGAAGAAATACAAATTAATGTTAGTAGAGTTGGTAAGGTGAATATTAGAGTTGTAAGAGGATGAGGGTTCAATACCTAATTTAAAAAAAATTATATTTTATTTTATTATTTTTTTAAGGACTCCATGTTACTAAGAACCCCAGATTGTCAGCTGAGCCTGTATATACATATATTTTATATGTATAATTCATTCATTTTTAAAGTAATGCATTTTGAGTGGCAAAAATCTTATTCTAGTGATTGAGCTTGAAATTGTGATTCTATAGATTATAAGTTTGAGCTCACATTTAAATGAGGTGGAGTGATATTTTTCTTTATTATTATTATAAGTTTAATAAAATAATTTTTTAAGAAAGAGGTAATGTATTTCCAGTAAGGACAAAAAAATTAAAATTTACCCTTATTCACACTTTGAAATTTTTTTAGGAAATAAACAAATTTAATAAAAGAATAAATTAGTATATTTAATTGATACAATTATGATACTTCTATTTAAAAAAGATATAAAAAGAAAAATTATAAAGAGATTAGATGCATTCATATACTTTAATTTTTTTTTAGCTTCATGTGTTTAAGCATGAAGTTTCAGTTCTTCCTTGACTGTTTGTCCTTTCTCTTAAATTATGTAAATTATGTCAAAAATAATAAAAAAAAGTATCAGATTACATAATCGAAATATTGTAATTATATATTTATTTTTATACTATCTCTTTCAGCCATAACAGCCAAGAGATAAATAATTACTATTAAATATAAACAATAAAAATAAACATATCAGAAATAGTAAGCCTATATGAATTACGGGCAGTAGGTAGGCCTGGGCCTAGGCCTAGGAGGACAGGAAGGCAAGTTTTGATATACATTAGAATAAGATGGGAATGTTAAATCAAATTATTAAAAAGAAGACATGTCTTAGATTTATAAGTACTATTGTTGTTATTGTAATTCACAGTCATTTCAAGTTCAATTATTCAATGCACGTACCCTCCTCCAATGTTAAATTAAACTTTTAATTTTTAAGGGAGCAACTATTATCTTTTAATGCCACATGTATTTACTGCATACAAGTCGATCTTCTTGTTTTCAATTCTATTCAAGTTACTTTATTAAAATAACTTAAAATTATATTGAAAATAAAGGACTACTACTTCATGCCAAATCTGTATGGTGCATGTAAAAAAATCTACTATTACATAAGAAAGATTTTATTGATCTTTGTTCTCCGAATGCGATAGAGTGGGTCCTTTAAAACTTAAGGTGATAAGCGAAAAGTAAATATTTAAAAATTATTGGACTCTAGACGAAAAATATATATTTTAAAATATCCTAATCATATTAAAAGCTTATTAATTAAGTTCATTCTATATAAAAATATTATAACAAGTTTACTTGATATTGGAAATTTAAATTATATATTGAAATAAAGTATTAGTATAATGTAAAATACTAATAGATTTGGGGCTTCTAATATTTTGGAGTCTAGACGATGACCTAATTGGCCTCTGCTGTAAGGCCGGCCCTGGGTAGGGATGGGCGCGAGTCGGATCTAGACCGAATCCATAGAGATACAGATCTACATCATTTTTTATATGTAAGATCCAGATCCGCTCCAAATTCATTGGATCTATAAAATTAGACATCGTATCAATATCCAATGGATCTCACGGATCCGGGTCCAAAATGGATATGTAAAAAATAAAATTAGAAAAATACAACACATGAAAATATTAAGAACGAATCGAAGATTTGTTCTCAAAATCACTATCTTGGTTTATAATAAAAAAGAAATAGTTCAACATGTAATTTCAAGGTTCAAAACTTGAAATAAATATAATGTAAATTAATATTCGTCCAAATTCAAATACGGAGCTGATGATAATCGGTAGAAAGTTGAGTATGAGTGAATATATATATATATATATATATATATATATATATATATATATATATATATATATATATATATATATATATATATAAAAGGATCCGAATTTGGATCCGGGTCTTTAGAAAAACTTGACATTGAATCTATATTTTTTAGTTAGATTTAGATCAGGCTCAAATTTAATGGGTCTGAAATAATAGGGTCTAGATCCTATAAAATGGATCTGGATCTACTGATCCAGACCGGGTCCAAGATCTTGTCCCATCCCTTGCCCTGGGTCTCGAAACCAATCTTTACATTTTATCCAGTATTTAAAACATGTCCATTATTTCGATCGGGCCAAAGAATAATTTGGCTTAGATTATAATAATGAACTAAAGTAAAATGACTCATTAAAATACTGTCTGAGCTTCTTTTATTGTGAAGTCACGGATAACTGTTCTAACTCCACGTCATGACCAATTAGAAATAACTTCTCCGTAATTCTAAAAGTAAGGTTGCGTATACCCGACTCCTCTTACGCTCTTGTTAGACATTGAGGTGATCACGTGGGTGCTGTATCCTATTTAAAAGCGATTGTATACTTCTAAAAAAAAAGCCTACATACACGGAGGGAGAGAGTAAGCCAAGATTGGCGATGAGTTCAATGAGTAGGTGGCACAAAAGCAAAGCCCCTAATCAAACCCAATTAGCCTAAACCCTTTTTTTAGCCTTTACTTTAGTGCTTGCTAATATGCCACTAATTGTCCTAATTCAATTTAATTGATTGATTAATTTTCTTGCTAATCGCACTACTATTATTTTAGGCTTAGCTGTTTATCTAAAAAGTCACAATGTGCATAGGATTTAAGTATGGGATGAGGTGAAGCTAATATTCTCAATTTGCTAGGATAAAAATTGATTAAAAAAACATTTTTCATTCAAATTTTTTTTCTAATGTATATGTATGGCCTTAACAAAACTAATAACCGTCAACATATATATATAGTGTTACCGTACCGTATCGGCCGGTTCGATCGGTTTTACTGTGAACCCGTCACAACTACGGTACGGTATGTGTAGAAACCGGTTTTAATAAAAAATTAGGTTAAACCGGTAAAAAACTGGTAAACCGGCGTACCAGTTTAAACCGGTTTTCTTAAAATACTTTTGGCAACAAATAAAAGTGTTGCTAAAGATATAGAAAAGTGTTGTTAAATACTTAAAAGCGTTGCTAAAGACATAAAAACGCTTTGCTAAAGACAAAAAAAGTTGCTAAAGACTCAGAAAGACGTTGCAATAGCTACTGAAAATACTAAATAATATATATTTCTTTCCAAAACTTCTATGGCGACACGCGTTGCAAAAGACCAAAAAAGCGTTGCAATAGCTACTGAAAACCATAAATAATATATATTATTTAAAAATAAAAAACTGATAAAACTATTAATAATACCGATACTACCGGTTATACCGCGTACCACTAGCCTCGCCGGTATATAACTCGGTATGGTATTGATAACATTGTATATATATATGTATACCTAATATTTTTATTTTAAGTGAGCTTAAAATTTTTTATATAATAATTCATAATTGAAACATGACCGTTGAATCACTGAATACTGATACCTAGAATGACAATCCAGACAAGTTCATATTAGAGTTGTTTATATGTTAGAGAAGTGGAAGTTATCAGTGATGGTGAAAGGGGTGACCAGGCAGGGTATTGACACCATCCTAGCCTCTGAAACCTTCTATTTACCGTCTTTAGTTAATTCCTTAACCCTCCATTTAAAAATATTCTTCTCCAAAAAATTCATTACATTTGAAATTAATTTTATACACAATATTAAAAAAAATTATACACAAAATAGTTTAAATAAATTAAATTTCTTCAAAAAGTATGTTTTCATATACACCCTCAATGAGTTGATAATAATAGTCGTATATAAGTGACCATTGGATTTGTCAATCGATATGGATGGGCTTGTTGGTCCTTAAAACTCATTTTATCAATCTACCATATTTTATCTCTTGCACTGTGAGAAAATTAAAAATAAATTAAGTTTCTCCAAATTTTAAGATCTTATTTATATTGTTAAATTCAGCTGAATGGAGTTCACTCCTAACTTCATCAATTAGAAGTATACATATGGCTCTCAAGATTTTATTATTACCATAATCATTATTAGTTATTTTCTTATTTTAACTTTTATATTATCACTTTAGGACACTTACTTTTGTGATTGATTGGGATGGTTTTGGAATTGTATGTGAAAAAGGAAGTGGCCATGCTATATGTCCCCATTTTATTACTTTCACATGTTGAGAGGATTTGGTTATGATATTACCTCTTTAAAATTATTTGTAATTATTGTTGTTGATCTTGCTTTTCAAATCAACTTAGGCTAAATTTTTAGCTAACTGAATTGAATTTAATGTATAAATATAATTTTATAAAATTAAATTTAACTGAAACGAATAAAATGGAATTGCACTTTAAAGGTATATAGTTTAGTGTCTTTAAGACAAATCCACACTTTTATAAGTGGAGAAGAATTTATATTTCTTTTAAATCTTTTTTGATTTATTATAAATTATTTTTGTAAATAATTTGATTTATTAAATATAAATTCATTTACTAAAATCATTTGGTTCCAAAGTGTAATGTACACCGTGTATTGTAGCCCTTTATTTACCTGAGATTTAAATTTAATGTTTCCAAAATTTAAATTAGTATTTTTTTATATCTCCCTTCATGTATCTATTTTTATTATTATTTTATTTTTTTTAATTTATTTTTTTATAAATATAATAAATGTCAAAAATTAAATGAAGAGATAAAGGGGATACTATTTTGAGAGAACAACGTTAGCCCATCAAATTATGAGATGAATCTTTTTAAGAAATGAAATATTGACGGGATTTAACATTTATTGGTTTTGGTCCAGCCAAATCATGCAAGCATATAATATGGGTATTTATAAAGACTCCTCATCTTTAAATGACAATGACTTGCCCTATTTTTGGACACTTAAATTCATTGCACCTTGTCATTCATTTCAATTAAACACAAAATACATAAGAAAATAAATTATATTTAATTTTTCAGTCACTCTTTTCTACCTAGTAAAAGTTTACTAGAGTATATATTGAAATAACGACATTGTAAGTTAAGTTAAATTTATTATGCCCTCCAATATAAAATGTATGTGATTTTAGAAAATATTTTATTTTTTTTATTTATTATTTTAGAATTTCAATGTAATATTTATCACTTTTTTTTAATTTATCATTGTATCAATTATGAAAGAGATTAAGTATAAATAAAGTTATAAGGTAATAATTAAGAAGAAAGAGAATTTTATAATAAATTTAAAGAATAAATTAGTCATTTTAATCGTGTAACAAATGTTTTATTGGTTTTAATAAAAATCCTAAAATGACAAACATTTTGCACCAGAGGTAGAAGCATAAAACTTACGACGAAAAGATTGAATTGTGTTTGGACATGCCACCCAAGAGTGCGCTGACATTGCACTTAGAAAAAGTTTGAAATTTAAATTTTTTGGTTTTCCATCTATTTATGGGAATATTGCTCCAACTACATTTAAATCTTATTTGGGTCATACACTTAACTATAATGAGTGAATCTCTCAATTAAAAGTTTCTCACTTATAACCAAACAATATATGATTTGTTTTGAATATTTAAGTAAACAAAAACATCTTCAGGGTTCCGCTTTCTCCTGGGGCTTCACCGTCGCCGGGTTCTGTTATTTCCCAGGGCTCTTAGTCGCTGGTTTTTCTTATCGTCAAGACTTAGTCGTCGATTTTTTGTCCCTTTATGCTCTTATAATTGGTTTGTCCTTCCTATTGCTTTTTATGCTGTCTCTATTCTGTGTGTCCTACCTTCAATGAGTTGTATTAGCTGGAATTGCTATGGTTTAGGACCCTCAAAAACGGTTCAGGATCTAAAGGCTCTAGTTGCCCGATTTCGTCCTATTTTGGTTTTTCTGTCGGAAGTTTGTTGTTCTAAGAAGCGTGTTGAGGAGTTGGGTCGACAAATGAGTTATTTCAATGCTTTTACTGTTCGAGGAGATAACTCGGGTGGTGGTTTAGCACTGATTTGGGATTCTAATACTGATGTAACTTTGCGAAGTTATACTATTTCCCATATTGATGTTGATGTAACTTTTAATGGCTTATGCTGGAGATTCACAGGTTTTTATGGTAATCCAAAGCGACATTTTAGGCACCTATTTTGGTCCCTGCTTAGACAATTGGCAATGGCGGAGGTTAAATCATGGGCAGTTGTTGGGGATTTTAACAAAATATTGAGTGTTGAGGAACAGCAAGGGGGCCTTTCGCATCCACCGAATCTAATTCGGAATTTCCAAGATGCACTTGTTGATTGTTCATTGTCGGATATGGGATTTTGAGGAGGAATGGAGAGATCATAATACTGGAAAGGTTAGATAGAGGCATAGCTAATGAGATGTGGTTTTTTATATTTCCAAACTATGTGGTTAGACATGAGCTGATGTCAGGGAGTGATCATGATGCCATCCTTTTATGCCTTAATAATGAAAACAGGGGAAAAATAACAAGGTTTTGCTTCAGTAATGAATGGAAGCAAAAACCTATGTGTCGGGAACTGATTTTGTCAGCTTGGAATTCGACCAGCAGCGATGCGATAGTGCTGAAGTTACAGCAGGTTTCAGCAGAGAATTAAGGATTGCAAACAGAGAGTTATCAGTAATAAACGGTTTTTTAATCCAAATTCTACTAGGCGATATATGCAGGCTAAGATTGATTTGGTGGCCTTACATGGGGAAAGAGAGGTCTTTTGGCGTCAGAGAGCTAAAATTAGTTGGCTTTAAAATGGAGATGGCAAAACCAAGTATTTTCATAATTATACCTCGTCTCGCAGAAGGAAAAATAGAATTGACTTTTTAGTAGACCAGTCAGGTAACAAGCTGGAATGGGGAAAGGGCCTGCAGGAGTATATTCTTTATTTTTACAGCTCTCTCTTTTCCCGTTCGACTAACCTGGATTAATCTTTTGTGAATCACATTGAGAGCCGTGTTTCTGCTGAGCAGAATGTGGAGCTTACCAAGCTAGTGTTAAAAGATGAAGTCAAGGTGGCACTTTTTGCTATGCATCCTAATAAGGCTCCTGGGCCTGACGGCTTCAATCCAGGTTTTTATCAGTTCTATTAGGATATTATTGGTGATGATGTTTTTCTGTATGTGCGTAATGTGTTGGATACTGGTGCGATTCCTTCTGATATGCATTCCACTAATATCGTTCTGATTCCTAAATGAGAAAATGCCAAGTCAATTTTTGATTATAGGCCTATTGCATTATGTAGTGTTTTGTATCGAATCTTGGCCAAAGTGCTGGCAAATAGGTTGAAATGCGTCTTGCATAATGTGGTTTCTGAGAATCAGAGTGCGTTTATCCCTAGTAGATTGATAACTGACAATGTCCTGATAGCTTAAGAGGTAGGGCACTGTTTACACTGAAAGAAATTAGGCAATGATGGCTTTTTTGCAATGAAACTTGATATGGGGAAAGCCTATGACCGTATTGAATGGGAGTATGTTAGATCAGTTATGACTCGAATGGGTTTCTCGCCTATTTAGATCTCTTGGATGTTAATGTGCATTTCCTCTGTTAGTTACTCTTTCTGGTCTAGTGGACAACTTTTTGGATCCATTCTACCTGAGAGGGTCCTTCGTCATGGGATCCCTTATACCCCTACCTATTCATTCTTTGTGCGCAAGGATTATTTGCGGCCATGTCTCGGTTAGAATTTCAGGGGCTTATCCAAGGATGTCAAGTGGCAAGAAATGCTCCTATTTCTCACTTGTTTTTTGCTGACCCTTCTTATTTATTTTTTCGGTCTCACCTATCTGAATGTAAGTTGATTCAAGATTGTTTGTCTGCTTATGAAAAAGCATTTGGCTAGAAAGTCAATTTGCACAAATCATCCTTGTCTTTTAGCTCGAATCTCGATCCTTGTTATAAGCAACTGATATGCAATTTTTTTGAACATATCTATGTTTGAGGCCCACTCTATGTATCTTGGAATGCCTATGGCTATGGGGAGGAGTAAGATTGCCTCTTTTGGCTTTATTTGGGATAAGATTTGGAAACGTATTAACTCATGGAGAAATAAGTTTTTAAGCTGGGGAGGACGTGAAATTATGATTAAATCTGTGCTTAATCTATCCCGACTTACCTTATGTCACTCTTTCGATTGCCTTCCTCCCTTTGTGATTCCATTCAAAAAATGCTTAACTCATATTGGTGGGCTTCAAGCAATGGGGATCGTCGGGGAATTCACTTGCAATGATGGGATCTCTTATGTCGACCAAAGAAACATGGCGGTATAGGATTTCGAAACCTTATGGATTTCAACACCGCGCTCTTGGAAAAACAACTATGGAGATTTCTCTTATATCCTGACTCGCTTGTCAGCCCCATATATGGGTCTCGGTATTTTCAGAATGGTTCGGTTTTAGATGCTGGCTTATCCTCATCTCCTAGTTATGTCTGGAGAAGCATACATTCAGTTCTAAACTTTTTTTAAAATCAGGTCAGATGGAGAGTAGGGGATGCGCATAGAATTAAAATTACCTATGATGCCTGGGCGAGAACGGTTGACCGTACTATAGTGAATGGGCGGGAGGGGGCTGATATTAATAACAGCTTTGTTGACTCTCTTATTGTTAATAATAGTTGGAATACTAATATGATCTATGCATTATTTCCTCCTGATGAAGCCGAGCTGATTCTTCAAACACCATCTTGTAGTGATAATCCTTTTTGGCCTCTTAAGTATAAAGGATCTTATTCGGCCAAATCAGCCTATAGAAATTTATCCATAGCCAGATCTAATGCTTTGCCGATTCATAATCTGCTATGGAACAAACTCTGGCAATTACTGCTTCCATTAAAATTTCGTACCTACATTTGGAGATGTTTGAATGATGTGCTTCCGGTTCGGTCGAATTTATTACAACGCCATGTTGTAGATCATGCTCATTGCCCGAATTGTAATATGCAAAGTGAATCTACATGTCATGTGCTCTTTACATGCTCTTATGCGAGAAATGTTTGTAAGCTATTTGATCCACATCTTGAAGTGCCAGTGTGTGATTCTTTTGCTGAAATTTTTAACGAATGGTTAAGGGATAAACCTATGACATTTATGCAGCAAACTACTTATATCATGTGGGCTTTATGGACAGCAAGGAACAAATTTTTATGGCAGCAAACGCATATGCAACCTCGGTCCATTGTGAGAATGGCTATGATGACATGGTCTCAATAGATTGCTGTGACAAATGGCTTGTTTTCAGCAGGCCGCCCAAGGCAGCAGCAGGCGCGGGGTCAGGCGCAAGAGTTAGGCGCAGGTACTGTGGTTTATGAGCAACAAGGCGCGACCTGCGCGATCCAATCCGTTTGGGAGCCACCTCACATTCCGTACATCAAATGTAATTCTAATGCTGCCATTTTCCAAGAGGAACAATCTGTATGTTATGGCCTTGTAGTTTGAAATGCAGGTGGTTTTTTTGTTCATGCTAAAACTGAAAATCTATCACCTCTATTCTCGGTGCTTGTGGTTGAAGCGCTATCAGTTTTAGAGGCTCTGTCTTGGCTGCAGAGTATAGGCTAGAGTCATGTTATTATCGAAGTGGACAGCTCACTTCTTTTTGATGCGCTAGTTAATCTTGATAGTGGTCTTTCTTATTTTGATTCTATTGTCTTGGAGTGTAGAGCAATGTCTCGATTATTTGATTCTTGTGTTTTTAGTTTGGTCTCTAGAACCGTGAATACGATTGCTCATTCTTTAGCTCGTAGTGTTTATTTTAATGAGGTAACAGGGGTTTGGAACTCACCACCTCTTTGTGTTGCCCATCTTCTTGAGATTTAATCTATACACTCTATTTTCCTTCAAAATAATTTTTCTCACTTATAAAAAATAGATTTTCTACAAGTTTGAAATTTAAAATTTATTAGAACTGTTGTAACCAGGCCCGATCCTGAGGGGTGAGCAACAGATGCCACCGCCTAAAGTCTATAGCTGAAAGGGGCCTGAAAATATTTTTTTATTCAAAAATTTAGATGTTATTATTTAAAAGATTAAAATAAATATAAATTAATATTAATAAATTGATAATGTGTTTATTAAAATCTATGAAAAGGTAAGAGTTACATTCCTAATTTTCAAGATTCTCACGGCCAGTGCACTCGCATTTTTAAAGTTACTACGTTGACATGTAAAGTTATATGTTAATTATATATAATATGAATAATAAGAAAATATATATAATTGGATTTTAATTTTGATATTATGATTGATTTATTTGATAATAGTATTAAGACCTTCAACGTATAGTTAGTTAATTGACAACACATGCTCATTACATGAGAAGATATTCAAATTCTATTCCCACTATTAAAGCCTTTATTAGAATTAAGATTCGAATAAAATTATTTCAATTACTCCTTTATAATTATTTATTGTATTTAATAATTTTAATAATAATAATAATAGTGATATATTAATTGAGGCAATAAAAGTGTTGTTGTATTTAGGAGTGTTCATCGGTTGATTTGGTTGAATTATCGAATCGAACTGAATACATTAAAAATCGAATAATTTAAAAAATATAAATCAAAACCGAATCGAAAATAACAATTAACCGAACCGGCCAATTTTTATTGGATTGATTCGATCGATTATTTTAGTTTTCCTAATCACCTTTATTATATAATAAAATAAATTATTAGTTGAAATTAATAAAATTGAACATACTGGCGGAATAAAATAAGATGCTCACAAATGGTGAATGTTGATTATGTTTTGTGGGCAACTGAGTCACTTTCATTATTTAGGAGTTTCATTATTTAGGAGTCTGAAGAGTCATTAAATTGTAAATTACAATATTTATGAATATTATATATATCTAGTTTAAGAGAACTTTGAAAGTAGTGGAATTTCGCATCCAAGACTCAACAGGATAGGTCGGGGCCTTTTTAAAGCTCATCCGTGAAAATTCTAGTAAGCGAGTAAAGCTTTTTTGACTACTACCTATCGTAAGAGCAAGGCTAGCTTCTGTCCCTCTATTCCATATTCTTTTAGGCTACCAATAATATATTTGTATGAGCTTTACTATTTAATTGATCGGTTCGATTATATCGATTATTTTTTTTATAAAATTGAACCGATCAAATAAATTAAAAGTACAAAAAATAAAAAATTGAAATCGAACCGTTAAAATCGAAAAATCAAATAAAAAAACTAAAATTCATTGATTCGATCAGGTTTGATTTTTTAATGTCCGTAATTATATTATTATTATTATTATAATAGATAAATGATTGATCTTTAAATAACATAGGTCATCGAATGTGAAAGATGTTTAAATTTTAAAAAAGTAAACAACTTTTAAAAAAATTGAAAACTACGCTGGTTTTAAAACGAAGGGAGTAAGATATTTGTAATTTGTGTTTTTCGGTCGGCCAAAATACTTGGATACAATATCCTCCTAAAGTTATGATATTGTCTATTTTAAATTTAATGGATTAGATTATGGACTTAAACCTAAAAGGCCACGTATCAATTGCTATAATTGTCCAAACTATTAACTAACGTGGTTCATTGTTCGCATCCCAATAATCCTTTCGTCGAATAAAGTGTCATCAAGCCTTTCCTTGGCCGACCATACATTCAAACGTTCTCTACATAGTAATTTTATTCCATTATAATGCGATGAAGGACACCTTACATAGAGCACTAGCGGTTTTATGGATCATTGGTGATCAACTGGGCAAACAAACCTTTGTTTGACATTCTAATGATTCATCCACATGGCTAACTCTAGAGCATGACTCTCATACCAATTGGTGTGCGGTTCGCGGAAGCATTTAGATACCACATATCCCCCCAATGGTACACAATTATTCATTTTAGACCTAAACCCTCATGAATTCAGTCTTAGACTTTACCCAAAATACTTCATAGCAATGGATGTTGTCCACATTGTTCAAATGCACCCATCAATTTATACCAAATAAAATAATAGTAATTAGATGATGAAATCCGTGATTAAGTCTTACTCTAGTGGCAAAACTCAACTTGTGAAGAGTGAAATTTTTTTTTAATGTAAATGCTATTATACAAATAAAAAAAATAGATGACCAAATACATATAATTATATAAACACATAAATTAGTAACGAATGATTCCTTCATAGTAAATGGATCCATCAATAAAGCCCTAAAATAGGGTTGGTGATGGGATATAGCAGCTGCATGTCACATGCATTTTCTAACAGATCACATACACTAAATAAGATTCTTAAGATAAACAATTACTAATTAATATGCATTTCGTGGAGTTTGGGCCAACTACAAATTGACACTTTATCCAAAGTTTGAGTATATATAGTACTGTATTTTTATTTAAATTAATTATTCCTATTAATTCTTGTGAAAGTTGTGATCCACATAAATTTAATTATTTAATGTAATAATTTCACAGTTGATGGGGTATTTAATGGGTTTTGATGGGATATTATTATTAATTCATTCAATTTTTGTGGCCTTAATTTTTTTTAACGAATAGTTGACACCAATTATTGTCGACATTTTGGATGTATAATCAGCCGAAATTACTTGAAGTCTTGGTTTCTTTTACAAAATTTTGTAAATATAAAAAAAATACCCAATTTACTTCGAACGTGACTCGATATAAAACCTCTAAAGGTTATAATTTCAGTGTTAATTATTAGGTCAATACTTTAATTATTTTGGTTTCCATTGTTTAAAATACCTATCTATATAAAATTACAATTTTTTTACTTGAAAGCCAAAATGATATAGGAATTTATCTTTGCCAGATATTTCTTCCCAAACTATAATTTGTCATATAGTTTGCCAGTTGATTGATACTGCGGTCGTATTTTTTAGTATAACTTCTTCAAGGCTTCAACAGTCGCCTTTAGCTATTCCTGCATATCATGACAACAATTATTTGTATTGTACACGACTGGTTTAAGATATTTCGGGTGTAAAGGCAAAAAGTTATTAGTAACAACGGAAAAAAAAATCCATGTCTTCATTTCCGTGCGGTATGCACATTCAATTTCTAACATGTCCCATTACATCCTACAGTGAGGGGATAACACATTGTCACTTGCCTCTATATGTATCAAAAAATTAACTTTACATGCACATTCATAAGCTAACTTATTTACAGAAATCTTAACATAACTAAACTAAACTTATTCAATACTCCCGGCAATCAATAAACAATCAGCAATCAGTAGTAATAAGTATATATTCCTAACGGGGATAATATTGAAACCTTATTATTAAGAAAAGTAACTCATTATAATGCGCAGACAGACATTAGATTTTTTATATATATAAAAAGAGGCTAAAAATTACAATGAAAAGTCCTCTTATTTTACCTCTATCGAGCAACCAAAATAATAATGAGATAAGCACTATGACTACAACCGTGAGCTAGTTTAGTCGAGTCGAGCTTTCTTTGAGCTTATAATATATTTATTAATTAATAGAAGTTGATTAGTGGTAAGTGATTTGGTATTATTTAAGTAAAGTTACATGTTTGAACTTTTTGAATATAGAAAATTTTCAGTGGGAGACTCTGCGCGATCCGGATCAGATCTGGTTGTAGCCAAAGCAAAGCTCCAATCAACCAGATGGGCAACCAAGAAAAAATTTATGTTCATTAGGATTCGTTTAATAACTCGTTTATTCACGAGTATGTACACGAACAATTACAATTTTTTCGTTTAGAATAATTATTTGTGAATAAAAGAGCTCATATATTTTGTTTACAAACAAAAATAATAATATGAACAAGGTGTAGTTTCAAGTTGAACAAGTGGGTGAAGAATAAGGTTTGACTCCTACTAAAAATATTTGTTGGGAGGGGTAAAGAACTTTAATTATGATTAAGCTTCGAAGAAATTATTTTAATAAAAATACTTATAAATATTAAAAAAATAAAAATAATAATATTAAATTTAGTACGTTAAATAATATTAAGTTTGCACATTTAATTATAATAACATTTAGTTACTAGTACTACACAACTGTTAATAGTTGTTGCACGGTGCACGAAGCTCGTGGACATTTCATATTTTCACAATGATATAATATGTTCACTTGTGCTTTAAGGTATCGTGGATTTGCTCTTGTGCTTTATCCCAAAAAGTCTCATATAAATGGAGATAATCCATGGATATAACCAATCAATCTCCTTCTTTTTAACCATTGTGGGATATTTGAATTCCCACCCTAAGAATCATCCCCTCGAACAAAGTGTATGATTGAGCTTCCCCTCAATCAATGATTCATCCATCCACTCATTTTTCAACTCTAACGCGTTGGAGGACACACGCCTTACAAATAATCCACTCATAAATTGTTGGTCATCAAATGGGTGAACCACCTTTCGACTTACCGTAGATTCATTTACATAACTAACACCATAGCATGGCTTTGATACCATATGTAGCGATGTTTGCATAAGCTTGGCTGTACTCTACAAAGCCACATATCAATTAGGATATTGCCCATATATCACTACAAAAAAAGGACTTTTGGGGACAACTCAAGTTGTCCTCAAAAGTGTGAAAAATCGTCCTCTAAACTTTAGGAGACCGTTTTTTTGTTCTCTTCATGGGTGCCTGATACCTCCATACCCGAAAGTATAGGGAACGGAAAATACGATGTTGTCCCTATATTTAAGGACGATATCCGTCACCGAGAATATGGACGAATTTCATCTCTAATATGAGAGACGATTGTCGTCCCTGTTATAAGAAGACGACTTTTGTCCATACTTTTAGAAATGACTATTTGTCCTTAAAAAGTGGGACAAATTTCGTCTAATTAACAACAAAGATGACTTGGGTCCTCTATTAGAAGACAACTATTCGTCTTAGAAAAATGGGACAATTATTGTCTCCAAATTAAATGGAGATGGTATTTGTCCTTAATTTGAGGGCCTTATTGCACCATATCAATTATTTGGATTGAAGGGAGCTACCACATGAATTATATGGACAACGATTTTATACATGATCTAGAAGCAAGAAAATCATCCAACCAATGATATATCAACCAATTGTTCTTTTACCTCATTAATATAAATAGCATGTACAATAGGCAAAATTGATAGGGAACTCAAAATTCAAAAGCTCTGTTTAACAACCTGAGTAGATTGCACAGGCAGGGTAAGAGCATCTAAAACTCTAACAAATTCGTCTTGTCGCTAAACTATTATAGTTGTCGCTCATCGAGTTATTCACTTACGGTTGCATTTCTAAAGAGCTTGCAATAAGGTAATGATCTAGACCTGCAAATAAGCATTGCACTAGTCCATAGCAGTAACTATTAAACATAAGATATTGTAAATATGTACAAGTCATTTTTCAACTCATATAATTCCTTTGCAGTCCGCAACTTAATTTTAAATGGAAAAAATAGAGTCAAAGAAGTTTGTAATTAACTACCATACAAAAAATACGAGAATTAAGACAAGAAGATTCCAAGTATAATTGGAGCAGTATATTTCTTTCATGATGCTTGAGTCGCCAAAGACCCCAGACTATTACACTTATGGTAGTAGCCATCCAAATATATCATTTCATGGTATTCTTATGTCCCATTCATACAAAAAGAAAGAAGCTCGTGATCGGAATTCACAATCATCAGCCATTTAGATATAGAATGTGATACATAAAATGCAATAAAATAACTAACGTCAGTATTACCTCAAATCCTCAATAGTCATTGTGTGCTTTGAGATTGAAAGCCTTGTCTCTAAACACATCGAACATCCACAAGATCTGAAATTCAAAGCTAATGAAAATAAAATCAAGTATATATTGCAATATAGTAATAATATATTAGTTTTTAAATTCCTTAAAAAAATTAGTTGGTAAATGCCAGAATAAGCTCATATAACAGTTAATAAGATGAAATTAAAAATCTGAACATACATTTTAAACCCAAATAGAAAGCATATATATTCTCGAATGTTTTAAATAAGAAAAATGAACAAATGGACTAGATATTCTATACAAGTTCATATTTGAATTAAGACTATTTAAACATGTTTTCCATTTTATTTTCAATTTTGCTTTCACATATGACATTTATCCTTTGTTCAAGAGTTTAGTCAATCTTAAGCTTGGTTTGTTGAGAATATGCTAGCTTGTTTTATATGAAAAAGACAAGGAACTTACTATACATGAGCAAAAGATTACTATACTTTTGTGTAATTGAATAGATTTAAACATCACTCTTTTATGGCTTTCGAAAACCATTTTTATAGAATAATAGTTCTAATTGGGAGATAGCATACAAGTTCATACTATAAAGCAGTAGAGTTCAAGAATTGATACAAGTTCACATCAAGGATTCATACATAAGTGTTTTGAAGACCTGTCATAATTAAATAGACATTTTAATATGGTGAAGAGTGAAACTAGATTCTGAAAGTTTTTTTAATGATGTGAAACTCACGTATATAAATAGCATTATAAATGAAGCTTCAAAGATGAAAAGTTATAACATCTAGAAATACACACATAAAAAAAAGCATGAGTTCTATACTTTAACCATGAATTCTACATTTTCCTAGAATTTCACTTAACTATATCTTCCTAGATAGTAAACAAACCTGGCTCAACAGTTCAATAATTGTATGTGCCTGAAAAGCTGAGAATGAAAATAGAAGTCGTTAGCGTACCTTGCACTTTTGATGCATAGTAACTCTACTGCTCTGCTCTCAACGAGTACCATCATCAAAATTACCTTATACACAAAATTAGGAAACAATGAAACAAATGAGAGACATTTGTAATGAACACGAGTGGAAAAAATATACACTTAGCTCCTTATATGAAGTGAAAATTACATGTGAAGTAAGAACTACATGTGAGCTGATAAATTAGACTCAGATAAAAGAAATTTGAAGTTATAAAAGAAAATAAAGGATTCAACATCAGGGAAGAGGAAAATAATTAACTACGCAAACTCCATAAATTTTGAAGTAATGCCATACAAACACATAATACAATAGGCTAGTGAGGCAATGTCACATTCAAAGCAGATTTGCAAAAACCTATGACAACAAGCCACATCTCTAGACATTTCGGAGTCACACAACTAAACTACAAGTTTGATTTTCCACAAAATCTAATCCAAGCTTCTAAATATGTCAAAGATAACCAAACCTATTTGCTAAATAGGATAATCAAACTTTGTAAAATAAGAAAAAATTTCACAATCAAGGATACATTTGATATAAAGAGCATGAAATCAAGATTCTAAAATGCAGATTACAACTATTACCACAAATCTTCATAGGAGCTTCAAGTTCAAGAAGGTTTGTCTGACTAAGAAAAATTAACTTGATGAGACACAAAGAGACCAGATTTCTGCTGTTATTACATGCACCTGTTTCGCAGTCATTTCATTCTGCGCCTCCACTGGCCGCCCTACAATATCATCAAGGAGACTCTCAAGTTTCGTCAATCAAGCAAGCCTGAAAAGTCCACACAATATCATCAGTAATTCCTCTAGAAACTTGTTACCTCACTAACTATAACTGAAAGCGATAAGAGCAATAGCCCGAAATGCAAACTCAACCAGTAAAACAGGGATCATTATGCAATAAAGCAATAATGTAGTAAACTCAACCAGAAACGCCAATTCTTTATTTATTGAGTTTATCTTAGTTTGAACTCTTAAAAAATATAATTTTCTCGAGAAAAATAACCCAAAAAGAATCTCATAAATTCGAAATCCCCAAGCTCTGTGTAAGGGCATACTTGAATCGATGAAATCAATGGAATTGGAGATGCTTGTGCTCGAGAGAGAGAGAAGATAATCGATGATTCCAAGATAAATGAAATCGATATTATGATATGTGAGAGTGGGAGAAGGGGTTAGGGATTTTAAAGTTTGAACTGAATCCGATAAAATTGACAGTCTGGTATTAGAGTAAAATCGATAATCTGGGGTGGTTGCTTGTTGAACTGAATCGAGAGAGCAAATATTCTGATAGATTGAAATTGGGGATATACCCTAAGCTGAAGGTGAAGAAGGGTAAGGAAGAACAATATTTTATTTCAATGAAAGGAAAAGGGTGTTATACGATAAGAAGAGAAGTTAACCATCCTAATCTGTCCCCAAATATTAAATAATATATATTTATTTTATTTTTATTTTATTTAAAAACAAGTTATCTTCTATTTCAAATACATAATGAATTGGACACCATTAATAAAGTTGTCTCGTATATTAGTTATACAATAACAATTAAAGACAATATAAATAAACTGTCTTCAGCTTTCTGTCTTCAAAAGTCAGTTTTTTTTAATGTATATATCAATTAATCTCCTTTTTAACTATTCTGGAACATTTGTTCCCACCCAAACCATATTTTCTATATCAACCAACTTTGAATTGAAATGATATATATAATTTAAATTATAAATACATATGAAATGTCAATTAATCCTCATTTAAATTTTATTTTAAATGTAATTAAAAAAGATAATAGATATAGTTTACAGGCTTTTATCCAATTGATTGACAAATTTATTCATTAGCCTTAATTGAATTTGTTCATAAACTTTTAAGTCAAGTTTTAGCTTGTTGAATCTAACAGGCTCAGCTTGTATATAAATTGAGTTCAAAAGTTGTACCCATCTAGAAAATCAAGCTGAGTGGGGATCAAACGTCAGTTGCTCGTTAAGAGCTCAACTTATATCATAATTGAGAGTCTAGAAGAAGACAAGATGCCCAAAATTTGGAAGAAAAACAAAAAGATTCCTTAAATATTTGATTAAATCAATAATATATACTAACTTCGGACTCAAACTTTTTTTATCAGCCACAGTTGCCGAACCCTTCAAAATCAGCCGTCAATCACAATGTCTAGAGTTTTTACTTTTTACCGGTATAATATGTTCTATGTCTGAAAGAAATTCTGACCCAATGACTTTAAATATTAGATTAAATTAAATGATAAATACCAAATTTTATCCATATTAATCATGATATCTTTCTTTATCATCCAAAAATACTATATATTAAGCTCTCCATATATACATCAATAACGATTGGTGTAAGTGATAAGCGGCTTAATATTGCTTAAATAAGGTCTCGAGTTCGAGTCCTAGTAGATATAAAAAATTCTTATTAGGAAACTCACCCACCACAGCCAGATGCCAACTCAAATCGGATCTGAATATAGTCAGCTTCAATGGAAAAAAAAAACTCCCCGTACATATAAAATTTAGATCCCTCTTCAACTAATCTAATCTTGCTCTCTAAACTAAATAAAACAGTTGGTAATAAGCTTTAATCAATAATTTGGTTTCAAGTCTTTTTCCATTAATATATATTAATCATGAAAAATTATTTTGTTGCTCCATAAATCACAATTGCAAAAGCAATTAATAAAAAAATTGAATATTTATTTAAAATGTTTAATAAAGTTTTCTCACAACTATATCTACACAAACAATTACTCCCCCATCTATAAAATATTGTCCATTTAACCGAATCATCAAAATCAATGAAAAATTTATTACACAACCAAAATGACTAATATATCATTTACTAAATTCTCTTTCTTCTTAATTACTCACTTATAATTTTAACAATACATAATCTCTCTCATAGTTAATGCAAGGGCAAATTAGAGAAAAAATTGTACAAAATGCATTGATAATCTAAATTGACAACTAAAAAGAGAACTAATAAAATGGCTAAAGAGGCAATAATTTTTAGATGGAGGGAGTATTTTATTAGTAATTCAATTACGAACAAGCGGTTCAAACCCGAATCACCGGTAACTTTTATAAAATAACTTATTACAAGGATGTTGTAGCTTTTAACTTAATTAATTGAAAAAAAATCATATGTCCTTAATTTGGTGTCTCCTTTTATGTCTCTCATTTATTTTTTAACATATATTAAATTTATAAGAGAGATGTGATGAAAAATAAGAAAATAAATTTAAAAAATAATAAAATAATAATTAAAATTAGTATTTATAAAAAAAATAAATAATAAACATAAAAAAACACTAAACCAGAAGACATATGATTTTTTTCCTAATTAATTGAAAGCCATTTTGTAATTACTCTTTATTTATAAGTAGCATTGTAGGTGAGAATTAAATGTATATAAAAAATTTTAATTAGTTCAAGTTCTTTTCCATTTTTGTTTTCCAATAACTGTTTTAGTTATTCGATTACAACTGCTTTTAATTATTATAAAGAGATAAAAATTCTTTAAACTTTAGAATTAGTATATTTCAGTTAATCTCAACCATCTATTTAGTTTTAGTAGTTGAGATTGAATTTTAATTATCTATGGAGCCCATAATGAAATTAAATCTCAACCATTAAAACTGGATAAATGATTGAGATTGACTGAAATATATAAATATACCAAATCTCAAAGTTAGAGAATCATTTTCTAATTTACAGATAATAAATTACCTCTAACAACAACAAGTACCAACCTGCCTTTAAACTAATTATATTGGCTAGGTTAAAGTAATTTTACCTACCTATTGTGTATGAACAGTAATTTCAATTACGTGATTCAGATTTACAATAACAATTTAAAAAATATATGCGTTAAAGGAAATATTAAAAAATATGTTATGGCTAATTTAATTTAGTAAACATATCAATTTCTCCGCAGTTATTAGTTTCGATTTTTACTGATTTACTGATTTAATTCGTGTTGGCATTTATATAAATCCAAAAAAATCTAACGAGATTAATTTAATATAAGAAGTATTTTACTTTCCTAATTCAATAAGAGTATTAACAGATATTTGCATAAAACAGAGTCACATGACTCTAATACATGTTAGCATTATAGAATCCCAATCAAAAGTTATTTAATAAAGTTAAAATTATTTTTATTAATATAGTAATAAAAAAAGTTAAAAAGATGAAAAGTCCAGGCCTTTATAGCTACGTTGACACCTGTTCTGCATTAAAAAAAGTAAAAACTTAATGAAAATAAAATAATACAGTATAAAATGCAGAAGTGGTAGTGCTCTTTGTTTTATGTTTATGTCCAGGACGTCGATCCCAAAAATATAATATAAAATAATAAGGAATAAAAATAAAAAATAAATTAAGTAGTAGTGCCTCTTTGTTTTATACTTTTATTTATCACAGTAAATTCCCCCATACCTTTTTGGCTTCATATCACCGCTAACCCATGAACCTCAGCAACTGTAAAAAAACAAGAAATAACAAAATGTTGTAAAGTATATTTGTGTAATAATTTAGACACATTAAAATAAAAAAGAACTGCAAAAAAATAATACGACCAGACAAAAATTTTAAGTTTTATACAAAATTACTCAACAATTGGAAAAAAAATAACGAGTTATATTACACAATCACAATTTCACCGTATGGTCAAAAATTGAAGAATGAATTTCATTCAGTTTTGATACGGGTTCGTTTTTGTTATTTTCTTTAATTATTTTTGAGTTCTCTTATAATCCTTTTTACGTGTTATTTACAAAAGGTCTAATATATAAGGAGTCCTTTGAGTTGGCTCTAACCGTCCTTGGTTATCCCTAACTTTTAATTGTGATACTTCTCCTTGAAGTTGATAAAGTTGATATAGTTTATCTCCTTAATGTAATGCATAAGCTTCTGGTTGGTTTAACTTTTTAAAGATGCCATTTTTCTGATTTTTTTCTCTCCAATTAGTAGCTGACACGTGACATTGAATGGACAAATTGAATCAATTTTATTAATTTTAGAGGGGGTAAAGTGTCACACTTAAAAATTTATAGTAGATAAAAATAGTTAAGAGTCAAATTAGAGGGGAACGTATGGATCTTGGCTTTATAAAATAAGAGACATTAAATAAAACAATAATTTTTGTAAGATTAGATTATAATTTGAAACGGTAGTGGGGTAGGGTTATATAGGGAGTGAAGAAAGAAGTGGAGGGAGGAAAAGGGAGGTTAAGTAAGGCACATGGGGTGCATGTGTTGTGTTATTTGTTTTTTTGCCTGAACAAATTGAATGCAACCCCATGTGCTTCTTCTCATCACTTTTTCAACCCTTTAAATATCCAATTTTTTCATTTTACTCCTCTATTTCATATATAAAGTTATTTTGTTTGATTGGTTTGAAATGATTAGACATTGTATGGTAACAAGTAATAACGACCTAGTTGATAAGTTGCAAGAGGGTGGCGCAAAATCAAAGAGATAAGCATAATTTGACATGCAAACAAAAGAGTATAGAATTAGAAATATATATAGAAAATGAAATGAAGTGGTCCATAGGCATTGGACTTGATTGTGAAGAAACCAGGGCACTCGTGTGGCTCTATAACTTCTGCCAACGAAAACGATGGCTGCCTCTCCAATTTGTCCCTCTCCAATTCTACACTGGAGAATAAATTACTGATTGTCTTTAATAAATAACAAACTTAATAAAAAAATATGTTGTGTCTGAAAATGGAGGAAATTTTTTTTAAAGGAAGTTTAGAGTAAAGTTAAAGACTAATAGAGATAAAAGAAGTGAGAAAAGAATTTTGTTGGGAGTTATGTAATTAATCTTAGCCATTTAAAATGAAATGAAGGGTTGAATATTAATTAACTTTACTCTAAAGTTGTTTTTTAATTTTAAAAAATCCTAATCCCCAAAAATGATATCCTATCTTGCAATTCTTATTCAATTTTTAATAGGTGGTAATTTAAGGAGAGAGAAAATAAAAAAAATAATAAAAAAATCAATAATTAAATGAGATACGCCAGTAAAAACACCAAAACCATATAACATCAATAAAAACTCATTATTGTGGATTTCCACATGGGATGTGGCAGTTTTAACATTAATATAATTTCATGCTTTTGAGGACTTTATGGGGGTAGTGGAGTTGGATATTCAACAACACTACCCCTCCCTCTCCATCCCCGCTACTTGTGTTTTTTATTTGCCCAATTAAAATTCTTACCTATCATCAATATGAAATGCTGGTGGTTTTGAAAGCTTATACCATGCATCTGATGGATTGCTTCTCATTCTCTGTATTTTTAAGACACTTATCATTTATATAGAGAACAAGTAGCAATGTACCATATACATGACATAATTTTCTAGTTCTTTCACATGGAAAAAGGATAAACTTTTTTCATAATAAATTCGGTCCTCAGTATTAAAGCCCTTGATGACTGACAAAACAACGATGCTCTTACCATACATGAAACTTGAACTTGATATTACTGTGATCATCAACTTGTTAGCATACAAGTAGGCATAGTTTTTGAAAGCAAATAGTTTGAATTAGGGAATGATTGAGATTACTATCAGAACTGCTATTACGAGAATTTTCACTACTAAACTTTTAATTGTACAGCATATTTTAATATTAGATAAAAATTTTTAACTCTTAACCCTAATTATTTAGAAACTATTTGTTATTGATTTTAATAAATTTACGAACAGCAGCTTGAAAAAACTTAAAAAGAGAATTTAAAAAAAACAGTTCAGAAAAATAATCCCAATCTAGCCCTTACTAGGTTGGATAGGCAAGTTTCAGTTGAAATGTAAGGAATGCATACAAGACATATGACACGGAAATAATAAATAAATTTCTTTGCTTTTTTGGTTTAGGAATAAAATGTCCAAGTTTTACCTCACACACCACCCAAGCAATAATAGGCATTGAAAGGGTCCTTTTATGGGTCTCTGTGTATTCAAACCAATCCATTATAAATTCAACCGGATAAACTTTACTACTTCAATCACAATTTGCATAAATGACAATTTACATCAAAATAAAATAACAAACCCAACAGTATTTATACTTCCCATACATCTAATAGTGCAAATATGATTACTATCATTTTCAATTTCTTTTGAATCAGGAATTGAATTGATAAAAAAAAGCTATATTAATCAGGGCTGCCTAAGAGAATTTCTATTTCAAAAAACAATAAAATTAATTTAAATTAAGCTTAATACATGTTAAGTTCTCTCAACTTTATAAATTTTATCATTTCACGCCTCCAACTTACACATGCCCTTATTTGATAAAAGTGTTCCTTACAACTCCTTTAATACCACGTGTTACCTTCTAATTAGAAAGAGAAAAATAAAAAAATTAATATATTTAAAAAGCCAAGCCAATCACAAAATGACACGTACCACTGAATGAGCTACCGTAAATACTTTTACTAAATTCAAGAGTTAGTAAAGCCATCTCTTAATTGGACGCGGTAGTGATAAAAATTGAGGCCAGGCATGAATTGAACATTTAAATTAACAACCCATTAAACAACATAGAGAAAGTCAGTTCATATATACAGCAAAACAACTATTTTGCCTCAGAAATATAAACAACTTTGGATTTTGCTTATTAAGGTGACAAATTATGAGAGGGAATCATCCAATTCACAGGTCAATTATTTACTTTCTAATAAGACAAAGCGAGAAAAAACATAAGAATTTGAAGGTAAAAAAGGTAATTTTGTGATAGAAATTACGGAGTAAAAAAAGAGTATTTAACAAGGGATTACTGAGTGAAAGTGGGGGATGATATAATATAAATTTATATTATTAAAAAATAATAATAACCGGCTAATAGTGCCATCACGATTAGCTCATCGGCGCAGCACCAGAGCCGCCACCGTCGCCGTCGGAAGTACCGGGGCTAGAACCAGATAACAGTTCAGCGAGAGCGCTCATGGCTCGTACTTGCATCTCCAAAGCCGCTATGTAATCAGTAGCTTCTTCCAAAATAACCGGCAGCGGTTGTTTCCGGCAACCGGGAACCAACCTGCCAAGAACACGGACTTTCCTTTGAACAGCCGGTAAACTCTTCCCTTTCAACCGGTAAACGCTGATTCTCGGCTTCTTATTCCGGCTACTCCCGACTCCAGCCACCTTAGGCGCCGCCACTCTCTGCCTCTTGTGCTGCTTCCTGAACTTGAGCTTGATCCGGCTAGTCAAAATCGCTCTGCTCCACCTTGTCCTCCCCTTCGCTGCGGCGGCCAAAGCTCTGTCCGCGGCTTCTCTAACGGCCCGACCTTGGCGCGGCGCCGCCGTAGGGGAGGGGGACGAGAGGCGGACTTGGCTCAAAGCCTGGATAAGTTTAGAAGAATAGATTTGTTCCTGAGCTTCCGTTTTCCATTTGGCGTGGCCTTGATTTTGATTTTCCTTGGATTGATTGTGCGATTTCTTCTTCTTTTTCCTTTTCGAGCGATCGGAGTTGGTGTTACTTATAGGATGATTCGAGATCAGAGTAGACGCCATAGATTGACAGAAATATCGATTGGATCGATAGATTCTGATAGAATTCAAATCAAAATTCTCAGAATCGAAGCGTTCAATAAATTCTCTGCTTGGAATACCTGAAATAGAAGGATAATCAAGACAGATTCAACCAAAATCCATTATTCATCCAAACAGATTCGAGAACCGGAATAATTGGATCCAAAATGATTAAAACGATCAAAATACGAGTGATTCACGATTAATGAAAGATTTGAATAAACAGTAATCGATAAATGACTAAAGAAAATGAAATCAAAGCAGATGAATTATTACCTTTCCAAAATTAAATTGTTTACAGATGAACAACGGAGCTATGAATTTACGGGAGAATCTGAAGGTGAATTTTGATTATTTTGAAAGGGAAGAGGAAAGAGGGAGAGGAAGAAACGGAACGGAGTTGGTGATGGAGCTAAGAGAGAGAGGAGGAATCAGAGAAACGGTGTGAGCTTATAAAGGAATCAATACTCTAAAAGGTAGCACGCCTTATTATTTCCTTAAAACCACAATTATTGGGTGGTTTTCTTTAAGTTTCCTTCTATTTTTTTTCCTCTCGTTTTTTTTTATAGTTGGCGTTAGGGTTATAAATTTATAATTATTTCTAAGGTGCTAAATAAGACAGTAATTTTTTTAATATTTATAAGAATTTTTATTAAAATATTTTTATTTGAAACTTATTTATAATTAAAGCTCTCCAAACCTTTCATTTAAAAAATATATTATATTTTTTAAAAAATTATTTTCATTTTATACTTTTTATATTAAATAAAAATTTAAATATTAGTTAGAAATATTAAACAAATATTTTTATTTGCTTTTAAAATAAAAATTTATCGACAATAAATAAATAAATGATAACAAACAAGCAACTAAAATATTAAATTGTAACAATTTAATCAAACAAGTTCTTAGATTTTTTTAGTAATAAAAGGTATTTTTTTATTATAAACAGTGGAGACTGTTATAGTGTTATGCTTCTTATTTTTTTTCTTAAGAAGGTGATGTTCATCCAGCCATTACTTAAATTTTAGAGTTGTTTGATGCAAAGACAAAATACCAACAAAAAGTATATTACTTTTCCTGATTTGTTATTCAATTGTTTTCTCTTTATATGTTTAATTCTTGCCCTTGGAAATATTAACTGCATTTTTTATATTCCATTAAACAACCAATTTTTCTTTTTGTACACTAGAATTATATATACTAGTTAAAATATTTTGTTTGAAATTTAGTAAAATAATGTTATTTTGTTTTTGAAATTTTATTATTGATTGATTAACTTTTTATTTTTATTGTAAATCTATATGAGGCAAATTTAAAAAAAGTGTGTAAATTTATATATTTATTTAATTAAAAATTGTACAAAACATTAATTGGATAAAAACATAAATATAAGACATTCAACGAAATGAGATAATTATACAATTATAGTATTAAGTAAAAGCTAATGTTGTATATTGGCTGCCATATATTAATGATGGCAAACTGAGGCTTTCATTATTTATATATTTGATAGCAATGGAATCTATTATAGTCTATTGTTGATAACCAAAATGGGAAATAGTGGCCAGTTCATTATCCTGATTTAATTTAAAGTTATTACTTTGTCAAATTGATATAGTTACATGTTTAATTAAAAATTGAGTCAAGTATAGTTAGTTATAATATTAAACTTTGCCCATTTTGGTACGTATTCATCATAAATTAACTGTCAATTAAGCCTACTATGGTATTGAATAGTAAAATTGGACATATAGTGAATGTTATACGATGGCCTTTGGATACCGTACCGGACCAACTGAGATCATCTTGTATATTCACAAATTCTGATAATAGCAATTGAAATCATAAATTTGTTGAGTAATTGATTTGAGTTAACAATGCTTACTTCATTTTTAAAAGGTAATTATTTCTTTACGTTTTTCAGTTAATTGGTGATACAAAAAAAATATTGTAATAGAAAAGGTAATGGCTTCTTCAATAGAATGCACATGCAAGTCAAGATTTTATGCTTATGTTTTTGCCTACCACATACACATACTCCTGAAATTAGCTAATCATCTTTAGTCACTTTAAACTTTTAAGTGTAATATTTATACTAAAAATTAATAAAATTAATACAATTTATTTTTTTTATATTACATGTCAGCTTTTAATTAAAAAAAATTAAAAAAAATTATATTTTAAAAAATTAAATCAATTAAAAACTAATACGTATCATTAAAGAAGTAAGTGCAATAATTTTAATAATTTAAAAAGATAAAATATCAAACTTGCAAAGTCACCAATAAGGTTCAGAACCAATTTTAAGAGGGTGTGCGCGCATTCATGCTTATGTTTTTAACTTTTTTCTCCCCGCCGACTTTTGCCAGGATCAATCATTTTCACTATTTTTTATATTACATTTTTTTGTTTTTTTAAACATAAATAGGTGGAAGAGTTATTTTTTTTTGATAAAGGAAGAGTTAGTTTTAAGCAAATGTACTAAGAGGTGGGATTATGGTAATTAAGTCATGATGGTAAGTTAGTTTTTACGTTTTAAAATACAATACAAAAATATAATCTATGAGTTAAAAAATTCTTTTCTTCAGAAAATCTAACCCTCCTCATCAATAATTCCATAAAAAATGTTTCCATTAAAGCTTTCTTTGGGATAATTAATTAATTTCACCACTTTTCAGTTCTGTAGCTATAATATATTTTCCAGGATTGGTTTATGAAATTTGACATATATTGAAAGAATGATGCATAATGCATTTAATAAAATACAGTAAAAGCTCATTTTAAGAACAATAATATTTTCATAATAAGAGCAATTTAGATATGTTTTCACATGTGATGTGATATGATTTTAAATGTTTTTACGAAAAAACTTTTTTTAATAATACCTCCTATTTTTTGAATGATAATAAGCTATAAATTTACAAAATATACCTTAGGGTACCCCCACCCAGTAGGGTACCCAAGTAATCAATCTCCTTTATATTTGTCATATAATTGGCCCAACCATCAAAACTTTATCCTTAGTCACCTCAAATATTAACTACCTTTTATGTCACCCGTATTTGACTACATAACATTTTAGATCAAAAATTATTTTCCAGAAAAGAAAACTCATCTAATAAGTTCAGGTAAATATGCAAAAATATATATATAAAAAAATGTTACTGTACTCACTGAATTCAACGGAAAATGTATTAGCAACCAAATAAATTAGGATAATATTAGTCCAATCATATGTTTTATTTTTTATTTTCTAAATTTTATTTTACATGATTTATAATATTTTTATTCCAATCATCTTTTTTATTTTTCATTCGCTGTATTAGATTTTCCAAAAATAATAGTATTCCATTATTATCATATTAATTCTTTTACATTATTTATATTTTAATTAAAAAAATAATTAAAAAAAATAAAAAAAGTAAATAAAAATAATTTAATAATAATTTATATAAAAGAAACCCTATTTCAGGGATATATCATATAGGAAATGGTTATCATTCCCTATAGCCATTCCCTATTTTAGGGATCCAAATAGAGAATGGTTGGATTTACTCTTACTCCATGTTGATTAATATATTTAATAAAAGAAAAGAACTTCTAAGTTCATGATTTAGGATTGTATTTCTGGATTCTCTACTACAAATGCGTCATTATATGGATAAAACGAAAACCTAAAAAATATTGACAAAAAAAAAGGGTTCTAACCTTAGTTCTTTCTAGAGTTAAAGCAATTATTAATAATTATTGGAAAAAACACTGCATCTCTATTTTTACCACAAAACAACAAAACAAAGCAGAAAAATTGATAAAATTAAAATATAATTCATTTTATAATTATATTTTCATGCTGAAAGGAAAATTAAAGAGATTCCATGTGCCTAATCTAACTTTAAAGCACTTGGTTTTGCTTAACATCAATCTTTTTCTTATATTTATCTATTGTATTAAGTATTAAGTGATTATTAACAGAAAAAGTTTTTTCTTTGAGAAAGGAAAAGGAAAAAGAAAAAGAAAGAATTGTATGTTTTATTAGTAATAAACAGTACCACCCCATGTGCCTGCCACAGCATTAAAGTTTTGTTGTCTCCTGCCTAAACTGAAAAATTAAGAGCAAATTAAGCAAAAGCAACACCTATCCTATTTGTTTTTATTTGGTGGGTGTGGCGTAAATTTCATTGAAACCTTTAAGCAATTTTTAAAAAATTTGCATTATCACTTTTACATTAAATATAAAAAAAATCAAACCTGCGACTTAAATTTATGACATTTAAAGATCACATGTTTAATATTAACTACTAAGCTAACACCCCTCAGACAATTTTTTAAACTACAGAATGCTTTAATTATAATTTAAAACAAACAATTATCTCTAAAAAACATTAATCAAGAAACGAAGATCAAAAACCATTCAGCTACTCACTAATTGCTGTAAAAACATTGAGGAAACAATAAAACCAATCCATTTAAAGAATTTGGAGGAACTTTAGAAGAAAAGTGACGGAATTTTTTAGTTCCATATTCTGCATCATCTTGCCATTCCTCAGAGGTTTTTTTTAGTAAAACAACTAATGACATTTTGACACTAGTAATCCAATGAAATCCATTATAATGCAAAAGCAAACCTATTAAGGGTTTGCTCTTTTCAACTTATAAGTAGTTGTACTAAACTAGACTGAACTAAAATGTATTTCAATGTAAATTTATATATACGCAATACTTATAAGTACTGATCTGAATAAATTATAATAAGTGATCCCAAACGTCCATTTTCCTCTTAAAAAATTGATAATAGCAATGAAACAAACCCAAATGGATGGAGTTGACTATTTGACAACCAATCTAAGTACTAAACTCAAAACATTTAGAGGCTTAGCTGCGAAAACCAATAACAAAATATTACTGAATTATCAAAAAAAATTAGGGGTAGATGAGGTGGCAGAAAGTGATTGGGGGAATAAGTGGTGTTGGCTTCCACTAATTGACCAAAAGGGTGTGTGGGTCCAGTATAATATTTTGTTATCATTCCGTGCAATGATTAATGGTGGTGATGACCCAGAAAAGAAATGATAAACAAAAGGAAATGCATGTGAATTGTAGGTTGTTCTTCTGGTCTTTTCTGATTTTTTAAATTTGTTTTTGCATTTTGTTAGGAACAAATTTTGGAGTTTTGCTTCTTTGTAATGTGTGGACAGTTATGCTCCAAATTTCTAGCGTTGTGTCCTTAAATACTCTTAACCCTAAACTCACTAATTATATGTACTTCTCAAGACAGAAAAAGCTTAGATTTTTTATCTGCATAATTAAGTTTATAATCAGTAATGAAAAACACTGACCTCTTTCTACATCAATCAGAAGTAGAGCCTGCAAAGTTTATGTTTGACCAAGTAATAATTAAAAAGTTAATCACTAATTAAGTGGAAATGCTCATAATTTGACTCTACTATTTTTACTAACGGCCAAAAGATAATAGCTTCAGTTAACCAGTAGTAGGTATGAGTATGATACGGGTCATTTCATGACATGAATTAACTGACTTTAAGGATAAAAAATAGGATGTAATTATGAAAATGTTTAGTGGTGCTAATAGTAATCATGAACCTAATCCTCATTCTCACCAAAATCATGGTACCCATGTGTCTATCAGTTTTATAAAGAGACAATGAATTAAGAAACCTCAAAAGTGTCTTTGAAAACCTAAAGATCTTACAAGGCATTATGGCAGGCCAGAGAGATTGCCTCCCTTGAGCAAGACAATAAAACAAAAGGAAACATTATATAGACCAAGTGCAATAAACAAGCATGAGCAAACACTGAGAAATTATTACAAGTGGATCATGAAAGAGTGATTTGAGATTCAAAACATTAATCTGCTTGAATTTAAGGCCTTAGATTCACACTTGAAACAACCAAATAAATGCAGCATGTGAATAGAGTTTATACTTGGTTTTATAGTATCATCTATAACATATAGTTTGTAAGGATCTTATAATATCTAGTATCTTATAATAAATTTGGTCCAGTAAGAGTCTTGTGTGATTTAGTGATTCAGGCAATAAATCTGAAGTTTGAGTGCATAAAGGTTGAAACAAAAACTAAAGGTTTTAAAGCACGTACAGTATTAAATTCGAAGTTCAGCCGGTTCCAGTCCACATCAGCTTGAATTATTGTGGTTTTTTTCCCGGCCTTGCTCTGAATGGCTCAACCACTTATCTGTAACTGCCAAAAATAATTGACCTATGAGTTGGATTTACATATTTAAGGCTTAATTAAGGGCAAAACATGCATCAAGCACAAGAAGTCAGACATTTGAAATGTAGAACATGTACAAGTAACTGTAGTCACATGCTAAGATAATTCAAAGATTTCCTTCCTATAAGTGTGGAATAGGATAACAAAATGTTCATAATATGCTTGACAGTAAGCATTTTGCTGGCAAGAGGTCAGTTATGAGTTCTATACGTAGCAAGTTAAAACCATCCTGATATATTGTTATTAAAAAAATGTTGCTATAAAGATACAAATATTGGCATAACCACCTTTTCGGACCCTGAGGTATAATTCAATTGCTTATTTGGTCCCTCTTGTATACATGTTATCCAATTAGTCCTTGTGCTACTTAAATTATACCTTTTTGGTCCCTTAAGTGCATATTGTGCATGGTTACATTAATATATATCCTCTAATGTAAGACTTAAAAAGGTAACAAATTGCATAACACAAGGACGTAATGGGTGATGGTTACATTACACAAGGACCAAAGGGCAACAAATCACATAGTTTAGGGACCAATAGGACCAAATAGACAAATGAGATATACCGTATGGACCAAAAAGGTCCTTTTCCCTCCAAATATTTTATGAGCCATCTTGAAACAACAACAGCAAGCACTAAATGGGCACATAAATATTATATTAATACACCCTCATGCTTGTAATTATGTTTATGGAATATATAATTAATAAGAAAAACCAAATTTATGTAATAATATATGTTGTCAACAACAATTTAAATTCTAATGTTCTACAAGCATTATCAACGCTTCACATGAATTGAAGAGGTAATGATGAAAACATTTAAAAATGTCAAAATGTGTCCAAAGCAGATAGTACAATTAAATAATATACGCACTCCAATCGTCATATTTCAGGATTAAAGTTTTGGCCTCTATATGCTGTACAAACAAAACCCACCCACTCCTTTATTAAGACACCATCAAATGTCCCAGCTTCATGATTAAACAAAATACCAGGATAAGATGCCTATTCATGGAAAGCACGCATCAAATAATTATCATAATCCCTCACTAATATCCTAAACTCTTATCATGGTTATAATAAACCATTGCTTTTGAGTTCAACTTGCTCCCCGCCTCACTTTCCTTTAAAAAATTGATTTATTCCCTATTCATCAAGCTAAAATAATTATTGGTGGATTACACCAAATCTTTGGCTTTAAGCATAGCCGGCTAAGAAAAAGCTTCATTATCTCATTTATAAACAAAGAAAACTTTCATGTATATAACAATTATCCAATTCACCCTGTCAAAAAAGAGGATCACTCACATCTTATCTCCTTGGTTCAAGAATAATAAGATGCTTGGAATAAAATTGCCACTCATTGGAAAACCAATTTCTTAATTCCCAAATGAACTAGTGAGATTAGATTTCTCTTAGTGAACCATTATTATCATCTAATAAATAAGTCCTAAATTGGGCGTTTTCATTGTCTGTTCTTAAAGATAGTTTTAAAGGCAGAGACCAAAGAATTATCTTTGGTGTCCATATTTCAGATTCGGTCTCACTATCCTTGCATACACGTATACCACAAAATGAGCCTTTCAGGCCTCTTTGGCTGTCCTCTTATGATAAAGGAAACATCAAGTGATAATACAGCCATTAAACTTTCCTAGGCATGTCATTATCTGCTAGAAAGACCAGCTTAATGTTGTCCTTTTTTCTTTTGATAAACAGCTTAATGTTGTCTTAATCTAATATTATGCCTGCCCACCATAGAATTTTCATAACTATGTCGCCATCTTTAGAGTTTGACAGGTTCACATGTATTTTGTCCTATTCATACTCAGAAATTCAACCACCACAGAGATTTTTTTAATGACAAATTAGTAAAGTACCCCATGACTTTTGACCTTATGGTCACTGACTCCCTATTTGAAGCTTTAAGAGTCAAAATTGTTTGAAGTTACAATCATTATATACATCATTTAAGCTCAATACAGTAGCTCCTCACCAATATTCAAAGGTAAAATCTTCTTTGAGCAATCAAAATTGGTTTTAAGTTACAATCTTTCTATACTCCATTTAAGCTCAAAACAGTACTAGCTCCTCACCCTGTTACCAGCAAAAACTTATCAAGCAATCAAAATATGTTTTAATTAGTTAATTACAATACGTAGTGTACAAACCTCATTTAAGCTCAAAATGGTAGCTCGTCGCCGAGACACCGACATCCCCAGAAAAAAACATTTTAGGCAATCAAGAAAAATGCTCATTAGGTTTATATGCTATGTAGAAGTTATTATATTGCCAAAACCATAATAGCATGAATATACAGTCACTTCAAAATAAATAACACTTATAATCAGATTGCTTGTTTAGTTGTTTACGATAATAATCATGTGGTGTGCTTATAGTTATAAGCCTTTTATAGTTGGAGACAGTTCAGAAAAATAACAGAGAATGCCCCAGGAAAAAACTACTTGTTGTAGGCAGGATATTGAGGAGCACATCTAATAACTTGGAAAAAAGAGCAACTGAAAAGTGAATAGGAAAATATAATATTTCGATAAGCCAGTTAGGTAAAAACAAGAAGGATAACTATAGCAAGAGACAGTACTAAACATGTCTTTTCAATTCATTGCACAGAATGCAAAAGAAATTTTGAATACATTTATTCTCAAACCTCTCCACCTAAAACTCTTGCAAAATTCTAAGTTAAAACCTTCTATTAGATATCCCAAACTACTACCACTTGCAAGTTATACGTCTATATGTGAAATTTCTCATTACAAATGACAAAATTATCCAATTACATTTAGAACTATCAAATACTAACAAAAAAATTACTAAAAGAATCATAGATCATTTTGCAAACTCATTGACAGAGTTGCATTTACCAATCATGTTTACATATTTAATATTCGAAGAAGAACTAGTCCACAATAATCATATAATATTGGACAACTCAATACACTAACGAATTAGATAACAAAAATAGAGAAGATTTTTTTTATAGAATCAGTAATAAGTTTGTTTTCACTCAAAATGAATGTATCACAATGTTTATGTATCATATAATTAGACAGACTGATTAGATCAGCTTTGTTGTTTTAAAGGATAAGCTAAAAATCTGGGTTCTATATGGTATATGGGGAATCAAAATTGTTCATGTATGATTAAAAAAAATAATGACAGCAATTGAGAGCCAGATTAGTAGTGGGTGCACATTGCTTTTTCAGCAGGCCTTCAAAAAGTTATCACTGGCTTAAAGGAGTTCTATTTGGCATTTTAAAGATTGCATGTCAAAATTCTTACAACTCATCATGAAAATGGCCAGAAGTAAAGAGTATGAAGCTTGTTCGCTTGTGAATATCTGTTTAGAGCATGGTATAAACTCATATCTTATTAAGCTAGGTATAGCTATCCTCGACTATTGATAAACACCAAAACCAGTGAAAATACTAAATAGCACGGAACAATTTTGTGTGATCTCCCAAAATTGATGCATATCAACATATGGTTAACCATTGAGACATATCAACTAAATGCTAGAGCAAAATTTTCAAATAATCTCAAAAGTTGGGTAGTGTGTAATTGATATGCCAAGCTAGTTCAATGGCATTTGACAAATCAATAACAATTTAATAATATGTATATTCGAATCATGAAATATTACAAAAGTACTGGTGACAGCAAGAAGACGGTCCAATAAGATCTTGGAAAACTAAAATTTCAATATTACAAACTCCTACTTCGCTCCCAACAGGAAATATTGGACAAAAAACTCAAGAAAACAGTACTACAAAAATATCACATAGACAGACGAATTTTTAGCAGTAAACAATAAAAGAAGCGTTGAACAGCTCAACAGCAACATCATGTTTAGCAGTTCCATTCTAAGTGTAACTAAAAAAGTAAATATATGAATCCAATCCAACAGTATCCATGAACAGAAATGAAAAAGAAACTGCAAAAGCCTTAAAAAGAAAGAAATATATGTGTACCTCTTTTGCAGTTCTTTAAGTAGGTAAGGATCCATAATGAGAGCGATCGGACACCAAACAATAGAAGACTATCACTGTCAACATAAAGCTGCAGAGCAAGATACAAAGAAAGAGGATGCAACCTCTTCTTGAAACAATTTCAGTGAAGAAGTCTTTCTCATCAGGAAGAGCATAGCATTCGTCTAAAAAAACTTTCAAGAGTTCATCAACAAGTTTCTTTGACTGCTTATCCACATCACTTGAGTTAACCACTTGCTTTCGAGCTTCTTTTACAAGATTCGACACGATATCTACCTCCATAGAACCGTCCATTTCGTGGAATACAAAACTCTCCACAGCCATATCAACCGAATAATCATAGTTTGTGAAAGTATCATGATCAGAATATGATTGCGATGAAACTGGTGGAGAAAACGTTGTAATGGAGCTCTAGAATGCCAAAAATGAAATCAGTTCGAATTATCGCTAGGATTCATATTCAGTATTAAAAAAAATTAAACAGTTGATGCTAAACCACACAGACAATTTAGCTTGTAGAACTGAATTGCACTTCAATTACTATAATGTTTCTAATTTCACAGAAAATTCACGATCGCCAGAAAAATATCACATGAAAAAAAAACAATAGCGCCACCGGAATCAAACAAAAAGACAACAAATAAAATAACCAGCAGATAGAGAGAAATTATACATCTGAGGTCTCCATAGAGGGAGAGACTTCGCTCAATTCCTTGTCGGTCTCAGACGAAAATTCTTCAGTGCCGGTGGTAAGCGTAAAGCTTCCATCGGCGACCTAAGAAATGAGAAATTAGAACGACAAAAATCACAATAGCACCACCGGAATCAATCGAAAAGTCAATAAAACAAAATAACCAACAAATAGAGAAACTATACCTCTGATATCTCCGATACTTCGCTCAATTCCTTGCAGGTCTCAGTCGGACGTTCATCAGTGCCGGTGGTAAACGCTAAGCTTCTCTTGGCGACCTAAGAAATGAGTAAGGGAGAGTTAGGGTAGAACAACTAGAAACGGAGATGAAAATGCTAGGATTTGATAACAAACCTTTAGATTCTTCTTCAATCGCGATTCCTTTGATCTGCGATTGGCTATATCTTCCCTTAGAAGAGTGTGATTTTCTTTCATTTTCGCTCTCGATTTTTGGCGGGAAGAATTTAGAGTTCAGTTTTTCACCGACTCGTAAACCATTTATATACAGTGGAATTGCCATTTACCTTGCCTGCCTTATGCAAATTTTGGGTTTGTAGTTTGTACCAGTTGGGCCCGAGATGAGCCATAGAACCCTACTAAAATCTCAAGCCTCATTTCTACATTTCTGTATGGATAGGGTTAACTTCGAAAACTTTCATCTGATTTTATTCTTTCTTAAAAACGCTTTTGTATTTTTTTTCTAAACGGTTTTGGTGGTATTAAGTATTAGTAAAAAAATAAATTTTTTTTTAACAACGTTAGTTCTGCTGAATTGTTAAAGTAAATTATCATATTTTTTTAAAAATTGATAAATTTTGGGGTTTTCGAACCCTTTGCCAACTCAAAATATCTAATATTGTTAAGATTAAATCCATTTTTTGCTAACTTTTAATACCACAAGACTCCTTTTAAAAAAAATAAACGCCTTTTTTTAAACAAGTCAGCGGGTTTTTAAAGTTAATCCTAACTAATTATAACCTTGTTTACTTTTAGACATGTTCAATGACCGAGTTAGATTAGATTTGGCTGGGCCAAAATTTTTTGCTATATCCAAGTCCAACCCGTATCAACAATACATTTGGGTCAGGCAGGGTCAGGCTTGAGTTTTGAGCTTCATTTCTAAGTCCGACCCAGTCCGTCCATAAATTAATATATAATTATTAAAAAATTACATTAATATATTTTTGTGGTAAGTAGGAAATTAAGTACCTGACAAGAGATCACGAATACCAAGCAAAAAAAGAAAAAAAAATATATCAAAATTAAATTAAGACTGAAGGACCAAATCTGGTTTACCCCAACCTGACAAAAGAAAGCTACAATTATTAATTCAACATATACAGTAAGCAAGTTTAACTTTGGACAATCTGACTGATTGATATAGGCTTGCTCCAGTAGTTAAGTCCTGAAGCGGTGATTTTAGAGATTGTAGGTTTGAGTTTATACTCGAGCAGGTTAAGATAAGGTTTTTCTTTATTATTATTATAAGCTCATATGAAATAATCTTTTTTTAAAAAAATTTAGGACAATCTAAAAATTATCACAATTCCTAATTTATATATATATATATATATTATTCAAATTTATATATTCGGGTGGGGTTCGCTCGAACTTAGATTTTTATACAATATTTAAGTCCCAATTTAACATATCTTTAGGTTTGGGTTGGGCCGGACTTCTATCACAAAATATTTATCCAAATTCGATTCATAAAAAACAGACCTGAACAGATTAAGTGATTCGCAGGTCGGTTATACAGATGTATTTATTTTTAATTAAATCCACTAGTAAATTTATGTGTTTTGTAAAATAATTTATATCTCTATGAAATTTACTTTTGTCCAACATTGACGACTTTATATCTTATATTATGCATTTTTCTATCATATCTAAAATTATCAACACGAAATCATAGTTATACTTTATTTGTGGTCAGTTACCAAGTATTGGACTTAAAAAATGTATAGTGTATATTGTGTTCCATGTCATATTAATTCAAGGAATTCAAATTTCTTAAATTTGGATGGATGGTTAAAAAAAGGACTATTTTCAATTATTAATTAAATTTAAATGATTGAAATTAAATGTAGGAGATGTTTATTTGTAATATATATAAATAAAATTTCGTAATAAAAAATTTGCTACGGCTATTTGAATGATTATAGCGTGAAAACCTTGAAAGTGAAGGAATAAGAAAATTATTGAGAATTACGAGTCAACTGAAGACATTGTACTTTCGAGCATTAATTTGGGTATTTATCTTATTCGTAGCAAAAATCCGTCCTTTCAATTTGTATTATCGGATATCTTGAACAATCATTCGTTCTTTCTATTGTAATTTTCAACCTCTTCTCGAGGTCCTTATTAATATATCGAGGTTTTAATTGGAGTTGCTTGTAGATGTTCTAACATGTTGGATATCTACTTCCTCTCCCTCTAAGTTTCATATTTCTTATAAAAAAATATTCTTTTGCTCAACGAATTTGGAGAATTGTTATGGTTCCGTTGGATTGATCTTTTGATTTTAGTGGAACGCTAAAACTACTTGGTTGGTTGGAGCATTCAATCACGAATTGACTTCACAAATTAATGTTCTATGGTAAACTACAACTGTGAACATAAATTTGATTGATTTGACATATCCGAAATAAATTTAATTTTGACAGAAAAGCTCCGAACATTCACGTTTCACTTCAAAAGCTATGGATGTGAATACGAAAGCCCGATTCTTTGGGTTTAGGCACCACCGGAAACTCACAAGCTGAAAGGTAAACACCGGCGCATTTGTTGGCATTCCAAGATAATTAGAGTCGGGATTTGGGCTGTTTTGTTTTTCCAGTTTTTTTTTTTAAATAAGTTTTGCTTTTTCCAGTTGACTTATTCCTATATATTCTTGGCTAAGTTAGAAGTTGTAATTTTTGTAATTGGCACCTCTAGAGAGTTGCGAGAGAGATTGGACTAACACATGGGTCAAAAAAGTGATTCAATTTATGTGGTTGGTTGATCAAAACTTGCAGCAAGTTAGTAGCGTGGTCAGTTCGTGAAGCATGACTTGATTGTCTCAAAAAATTAAGCTCAATGTGTGTGTGTGGTGGCCTCGCATATTTTTAGATACTGATTGCTTTGCCATGCTCTGGCGAACCATGGACGCACCAGTCTACCCTTGCTTGGTGGAATGAAATCATGTCCTTTTGTTTTAATTTGTATGTGCATGAAATTTGTGGTCAAGACTAATATTGCTTTACTTAATTTTCAATGTTTCTTGCTATCTTGTAAACATTCTTTTAATTTTACATATTAATAATTTTAGAGTCGACCGTATTGTTTAGGTGCACAGAATGTCAACCTAGTGTTGGAAAATTATTTGGTACTACCTTTACATTTTTTTACTTATCTTCGTATAAGTTTTACGTATTTTAATAAATTCATTTATTAAAGATATGAAAATACTAGTTTATCCTTATATCTTAAATTAGTGCCTTAATTTTTTAACCTAAGTATAATTAATATCAAGGACATAGTTAGAAGAATAAAGAAAAAAGCACATAAAAAAATACAAATGACAAATATTTTGGTAATCCAATTTTAGGCTAGAATGACTATTTTAAAAAGATAGAGGGAGTATTTCAAAAAAAATTTACTCTTAATTTATATTATTATGTTTGAATGAGTTTAATTTTATAGAATTATATAATTGTGAAAATAAATGGTCTAAAAATCTATTTATAGTGCAAATTGGATTTCGATATACGAACTCATTTTTGTTGAGTTAATAAAATACGTGTTATGTTTTAAAAATAATAGAAACATATGTATTATCTTTATATTACTATTTTCCAAATAATGCTATGTTAATTTGGTCTATCAAATCCAACGGCCATATGACTTGGTCAATCCATCTTCTTTTGATCAACGGTTAGTAATCCACGAGATTGCTATTTTGATTTCTTTAAAGGAGTTCTTTTATACATATTCCGGTATTTTAGGGTGGTAAATTATTATTCCATATAACAACTGACACATATCTCATTATATCACTTTTTTTACAGATAATGAAACATATGACAATTATTGTATAGAGCGATACTTTTTTATCCTAAAATATCGAGAGTTATATAAAATTTGCCTTCTTTAAAGTCTTTATTTTACCGTTATGATTAGTTCCAAATTTTGTTGGCAACAAATACTAACATTGGGTAACCGTCGTAATTTTGCTATAAAAAGGCCCATCTGCCTCCATGTTTTAAAACACAGAAAGGAATCACTTGTGGCTTTTATTTTTTCAAAACAAATTGTTTATAATGTTATTACATTTTCTTTATCTAATTAAAATCATTTTAATTGAAGTGGTTATTTAATTTTAAAAGGAACTTTAAGTATCTTTTAAAGATAATGTCGTTTGACATGACTGAATTGATAAGTATTTTCGTTACTTTAAACTTTTTTATAATTGTTGTAAAATATGTTCTAAATTTACTCTTTAAAGCTAGTTCCAGAGTTACTTTTGGACAGAGGCAACGCTTTTCTGAAAACAGTTACAGAAGCTCAAATACTGGATCAGAGCAACACTTCCGGATTTGAATCTGTCGCTGGAGCTCAGAAGCTGGACCAAAGGCAACGCTTTTTTTTCTGAAGCAGTTGCTTAAAACTGAAAATTTGGGCAGTAATTCAGCAGATGATTTTGAACTCGGAGGCTAAATCTGAGACACAAAAATAGCAGAAAAAATGGATTAAAGGTTAGCATGAGTTGAGTCGAGTAGGAGACTCTATCCTTAAAGGATACTTCTTAATTCCTCACAGGATTAAACAACTCCTTTAATCTCGATTTGAGTTTGGGTACAGGAATCAGAAATGCTTATCATATCCAGAAAAGAGGGAGAGAGAAGAGAGTAAAAATTGGATTCTTTGTTGTTCAAATGGAAAAACCCACCATCCATTTTATAGGTAAACAAAAGAGTTTATGGTCATAAACGTTTTGCTGTTACAAAAATTAATAAAATAATCGTTTAGTGATTAAGTGTTTTAATTACAATTAAAACACTTAATCAAAACCATAACCGCCGGGTTTACAAACACTTAAAAACTGTAACCACAATATTTATGAAAATATAGTTGTTAGAGTTTTAAATACAAATAAAACTCAGATTTATTAAGGAATTAAAATCAGTAACATCCACAATTAAAACGATTGATCAAAGATATTTTTCTCAATAAAAAATAAAACTTATTCTTTTGAAAGTAACATAAAACTCTCATTTTTCCAACATTCTCCCACAACTTTCAAAAGAAGTTTAAATAAAAAGAATTTTTTTGATATCTCGAGTTTGACATATAATGCATGAAACTGGTGTCTTGTGGACTATGAACCAGGACTTAATAGATAAAATTTAACTTGCGGAATATTTGGTGAAACATATAGTTTTTATAAACCAAATAAGCGCTATTGTAAGATAGGGATTTTACCATATCGCATTATACCAAGTACATTTCTGTTCATCGCGTTTTGTGCGAATAGGCCGTGCGCGTGCCTGGTCTTTGATGAGTCCTCTAGAGATATTGCTAATAATATATCTCATAGAAGCGACCCCACTTCACACTCACATAGATGATATCATCAAGTGTATATTGCACTTTATACACCACTCATAAGAGCTATGAAATCTCATTAAGATTCCTTTTGACTCAACCTCTCAAGATATGCAACATAGCACTTTTCACACATCTAGGATTTGGGACAATGTTTATAGTGCTAGCAGAACTAACGGAAGGCTTGTTAGTACCCATATGAACCTATTCCACTCATATAGGTTGGGTTCCCCCCATTATTAATTTCTAATTGGCTTAAGTCCCATCCTCTCTGATGTATCAAAAATAAATTTCTTTTTCAAAATTTATTTCTCAAATACTAGTCAAATGATTTGATCAGAATCACTCTAGACTTAAATGGATATGATTCCATCTCAATTATATTTCTTAAACGTATACGTTTTATTTTGCCATTATAGGTCTTATATCTCAATATATATTGCCATTTTACAATAATAATAATAATGTATATACTTTGAATGTGTTAACTTTAAAGTTACACTTTTTCAAATGATTTTTCCAACCACTGAGTCTTATTTTATTCCAACTCTCAAGTAACTACTAACTCTTAACATAGCTTGCTTAGTTGGTTTTCATGTTATTGTTCTACCACCAAATGTGAGAACTAACCACTAATGAAATTATTCCTATATTTATTAAAAATTCACTCAACGTCATTCTTCCCCTCAAGAACAATGGGAAATTCACTAATGAATTTCTTCTCATATGAATCAAAGATTCACTCAACATCATTGTTCCTCTCAAGAACAAATGGGAAATTCATTATATTTTTAAGTAAATGTTGAGCTCGGTGAAAATCGGCTCCATTTATTAAAAAAAAAAGAAAAAATAACAAATAAAAGAAAAAAGAAAAGAAAAACAAAAACATCCGAAGGATGTAGCGAAAGATTTGCAACCTAATGCAATATTAATGGACTAAAAGTCCCAATCACAACAGAGTGTGATCCTAATGATATGAAGCCGTAGCAAAATGATCGGCGGGAAGAAGTTCCCCGTGATGCTCCAAAGTAAATCCCGACGAAAAGGCTGAGATGATTAATCGTAACGGATGCGAGGTCGCTAAAGACCGACACAACGTTAAAACATCTAAATGTCGACTTAGATAAAACCAAAATCCAAGCCGATAAATAAAATCTGAAGATCCAAGCCGATGAACTTGCGATCCCTACTGCCCGGAAAGGCACCCCCCCCATATAGTTAGGGATTAGCCAAAGCCGCCCGTACCGTAATGCATCAAAATAGAAGATGCGATCCCTGTGTTGAAAAACTGTTGGCCAAATTCCGGTTAGAAGAACATTGACCCCCAGTTGAAATGCTGGCCTAATAGAACCCTATCCGCCAAAATAGTCTCTCGTTGAAGGTCAGTTGCTCGAACCAACCACGCTGGAGGAGTGAAATCATCCTGATAAAACATAGGTGGAATCAGGGCGCCGCCAACCCGTAAAGTTATCGTCTTGTCAAAACCTATTAGAAAAAACCAACAGAACCCAAGCCATAATCACCGAGGTCTACTATTGTGGAGATCGAATTGACCAGATGCCAGTAGAGTGAGAAATTCAGTTACAAGCCGGTGGAGAAAATCAATAGAAACCTAGCCACAATCACCAAGATCTGCCGCTGTGGACCAGAAGCCGGTGGAATGAGATCAGGCGTCACCTAGTCTTCGTCTTGTCAAAGGCCGGCCAACCGCCGGAGGAGAAGATTAGGGCGGCAAGGGTTCAGAGAGAACCCTAGCCGCCCTAGAAGAGAGCTCTCTTTTTCCATATAATGGGAAATTCATTATATAGAATACCATATTTAAAGGTTTCTCTCAAATATTTCTTAAGCCTCGATATGGCTTCTCTATAATCAATGATTAGGTTATGTGTATACTTGCTCACATAGCATATGCTATGTCTCAATGTGTGAAACTCATCAAGTATAAATACATATTTGGATTTAGTCACTAGATCACGATTATCTTCCCTTGAGTATTGGAATCATAAGGGATACTCACATGATTTACATCATAAAATTCAAACTTTTTAAGAAGTTTCTCAACATAGTGTTCTTGTCTTAACAAGACACTCTCATTCATCCTTATGATTCACATATCCAATATCACATTGGCTTCTCTTATGTCTGTGAGCACGGGATTTTGTTGTCCCTCTCGTGAGATGATGATGATGTGTTCCCGATTTTATTCCTCATAATAAAAATTCTTTGGAGTTTTTATTACCGATATAAAATTCCCCGCGAATTTTATTTCTCGTAAGAATACAGTTCGGCTTATCCGATAACGCGTCTGGTAGGAGCTTGAACCGATGATTTGCACCTAAAATCAAATTAATCTCTAAATGTCCGTTAAAATACCATTAAAATTCAAAAAGATGCCTTTTGACCCCTTTGGCAGCTTTTTGGGCTTGTGGGCCTACTGGCAGTCAGCTTGCAGGAAGCTGATGGCGCTAGCGGTATCGCTCATGCTGCCAGCGGTATCACCATGTCGCTGGCAACATTGCCAATTCGGGCTTCTGCAGAATGCTTTCTTCTTCCTCCTTGGGTAGTCTCTTTTTTGCCATTTCGGTGAAAATGGCTGAAAGGTCTCGAAGACCACCCATATTTGCCTATTAAAACACACGTTAGGGTTTCAAAATGAGGGGGAGATAACAACAATAGAGATCAAAATTTTAACCTGTAGTTTTAGAGTGAGAAAGCTACTTTTAGAGAGATAAGGGGAGAAAAGGTAAGAAAAGGGATTCTAATCCATTTTTCTTGATTTTTCTTCTTTGATTCTCTTAGTTACTACTTAAAATCAGTAGACTTTAGGTTTAAAATCAACTTAATAGGAATTTAGAGACTTAAACTCTTAAATTTACTACCAAAATCACCATTTCAAGCTCCTTGGAGGTGTTCCTTGGTTCACGAAGAGGTGGATTCACGGCCTTAAGGTAAAAATTCTGAGTCTCATAGATCTTTGGCATTATTCTTGCTTGTTTTTGCTGTTGTTTACTGTTTGTGCTTGCTTTTTAGGTTTTTGGTCATTTTTTACCGTTACCTCCTGCTGCTGTAAGAAGCTGAAACCGTTGGGGGCATTCGATGTTGCCGGCGGTATCAACCACGACGCCAGCGACATCATTGATACCGCTAGCGACATCACTTCCCCCAGTGGCCTCATCTTCTTGTAGGACACCCTTTCTTTATGGTATCTAGAAAATCATGCAACCTGCCTGTCTGACTGATACCGCTAGCGACATCACTGATGCCACCGACGGTATTAATTATGCCGCAGGCGATATGACTTTCTAGATAGCTGTTTTCTTTTCGTTTATTCTTCCGACCTAGTTATGTTCCCGAAGCTAGGGTGTATAGTGCAACGATAAAGGTCCAAAACCATCTGAAAATAGACCCGGTGGCATTTTCACTAATAATCCGGTTAAAACAACGATTTGGTTAAAACAAAATTTTCCCACAAACACCGTTCAAATCTCATTTTTAGCCATCCAACCGGGCTTTCTAACATAACAAGTGAATATGCCTTGTTCGCGCTAACTCGGGTCTTGTTTGGTCCACTAACTATGCATGCTAAGTGATACACCTCGTACGATGTGCCATATCCGTGCTAACCGTTCTCTGCAGGTAGATTTAGGTTAGATGTATGTTTAGGCCTTCACGTATTTTATTTATCGCATAGACAAGTGTATAGGATTTGGAAAGCCTTGTAATAATTTTAATTTTCGCATTTATTTTTGGATAACTGTAATAATTTATTTATCGCTTCGATTGCTTGATAAATGCGAAAACAACATATATAGCCGAAAACACTAGTAAATAGGGTGGATTAAAACCGATTAAGAAAGAATGGAATATTTTAACTTGGCCTAATTTAAAATAGATAACATCATCCAAATTCAGAATCTCTACTTAAGGTATGGTCTACCACCTGGTGGGAAAATCGTACCAAAATTTCTTGATTGAGTTGAACAGGGTGGCGACTCTATTTTAAGTACAGAATTTCGATTTCGTATCCTTTAACACCTAAATTGGACTTAAATTCAACATCAACATCAGTGCTTTTATCACGCTAAAATGATGATCGATTCCTCGGCACGCTTCACAGCGCATAGTTGTTTTTCTGCCCCCCGTGATACGCATGTCACGCGGTCTTGGCGGGCGGGAAAAAGGCCATCCTCTCACAGTGGCGACTCTGCTGGGGACTTATCTCTTTAAACTTGAACTTAAATTTTTCAATAAGTTTAAAGGATTTTTGATGATGTATTGAAATCATTGGCCAAATTAAAACTTCATTCTTTTTTATAACGTTTTATCCATAAACACGCATGTAGATAGTTCGGTAATTTTTTTAGGTGCCCCATTCTACCCGAGAAGCTCACAAAAGTATCACTCATGCCCTGTTTGGAATTGAGGATACCTAGTGGGTGGATCACTAGTTTTAACCAACACGTAAACTCCTACGATCGCACCTATTTAGGGAGTGGTTGAGTAACGTGGAATCAAGGTAAACGAGAACCTTCTACATCAACAACCCTATACCAAAGCCGCGCTAGAAAAAGCCTTAGCACTTCATCCCTTTAGGATTACCAAAATAATAAAAAAGTAATTGGGACGCACTTCTGTCACCATTACCGGTGAAGAGGCCAAACTCCATCCTTCCAAAGAGGCGTTACGCGGGAGTTATAAGGTCGAAAGAGGGACTTTTTATGTGCTATGCGCTACGTGATCATGCATCCACCATGCATCGGCCTCAAGGGCTGAAAAATAAATCAACTTACCCTTACTACTTCTGCCTGTGGAAGAAGTTTAGGAACATACGTAAGACTTCTTTTTGTACCTTCGTTGCATCACCACATATCACTATGGGTGGCGCGAGATACAAATGTCCCACATATGTTGGAGGGATAAGCCATCGCATCATCACTAACCACATCTACGTGCTGCCATACATATCACGCACTGCCTCCCAAAAAGCATGCATACCATGCATACCATTTACATCCCATTCATGATCTAACCCGCGGTTCATGATCCTAAACAGTCTCCCTCCCAAGTCCGGACCTTTGCCACCAACCATGGGTCTCCCTTATGATGATGACCTTGCCCTAAGCGAGGACCAAGCTAGTTTCGCCCCTACCGTAGGAGCAGTTCCTCTGCCATCCCTTAGCACAAAAATCGCCACTGCCATGACCCAATTTATCTATTCAGATCTCTTCCACAACACTATTTAGAAATAAATCCAACCATGTGGCATTTTCACTAATAATCCGGTTAAAACAACGATTTGGTTAAAACAAAATTTTCCCACAAACACCGTTCAAATCTCATTTTTAGCCATCCAACCGGGCTTTCTAACATAACAAGTGAATATGCCATGTTCGCGCTAACTCGGGTCTTGTTTGGTCCACTAACTATGCATGCTAAGTGATACACCTCGTACGATGTGCCATATCCGTGCTAACCGTTCTCTGCAGGTAGATTTAGGTTAGATGTATGTTTAGGCCTTCACGTATTTTATTTATCGCATAGACAAGTGTATAGGATTTGGAAAGCCTTGTAATAATTTTAATTTTCGCATTTATTTTTGGATAACTGTAATAATTTATTTATCGCTTCGATTGCTTGATAAATGCGAAAACAACATATATAGCCGAAAACACTAGTAAATAGGGTGGATTAAAACCGATTAAGAAAGAATGGAATATTTTAACTTGGCCTAATTTAAAATAGATAACATCATCCAAATTCAGAATCTCTACTTAAGGTATGGTCTACCACCTGGTGGGAAAATCGTACCAAAATTTCTTGATTGAGTTGAACAGGGTGGCGACTCTATTTTAAGTACAGAATTTCGATTTCGTATCCTTTAACACCTAAATTGGACTTAAATTCAACATCAACATCAGTGCTTTTATCACGCTAAAATGATGATCGATTCCTCGGCACGCTTCACAGCGCATAGTTGTTTTTCTGCCCCCCGTGATACGCATGTCACGCGGTCTTGGCGGGCGGGAAAAAGGCCATCCTCTCACAGTGGCGACTCTGCTGGGGACTTATCTCTTTAAACTTGAACTTAAATTTTTCAATAAGTTTAAAGGATTTTTGATGATGTATTGAAATCATTGGCCAAATTAAAACTTCATTCTTTTTTATAACGTTTTATCCATAAACACGCATGTAGATAGTTCGGTAATTTTTTTAGGTGCCCCATTCTACCCGAGAAGCTCACAAAAGTATCACTCATGCCCTGTTTGGAATTGAGGATACCTAGTGGGTGGATCACTAGTTTTAACCAACACGTAAACTCCTACGATCGCACCTATTTAGGGAGTGGTTGAGTAACGTGGAATCAAGGTAAACGAGAACCTTCTACATCAACAACCCTATACCAAAGCCGCGCTAGAAAAAGCCTTAGCACTTCATCCCTTTAGGATTACCAAAATAATAAAAAAGTAATTGGGACGCACTTCTGTCACCATTACCGGTGAAGAGGCCAAACTCCATCCTTCCAAAGAGGCGTTACGCGGGAGTTATAAGGTCGAAAGAGGGACTTTTTATGTGCTATGCGCTACGTGATCATGCATCCACCATGCATCGGCCTCAAGGGCTGAAAAATAAATCAACTTACCCTTACTACTTCTGCCTGTGGAAGAAGTTTAGGAACATACGTAAGACTTCTTTTTGTACCTTCGTTGCATCACCACATATCACTATGGGTGGCGCGAGATACAAACGTCCCACATATGTTGGAGGGATAAGCCATCGCATCATCACTAACCACATCTACGTGCTGCCATACATATCACGCACTGCCTCCCAAAAAGCATGCATACCATGCATACCATTTACATCCCATTCATGATCTAACCCGCGGTTCATGATCCTAAACAGTCTCCCTCCCAAGTCCGGACCTTTGCCACCAACCATGGGTCTCCCTTATGATGATGACCTTGCCCTAAGCGAGGACCAAGCTAGTTTCGCCCCTACCGTAGGAGCAGTTCCTCTGCCATCCCTTAGCACAAAAATCGCCACTGCCATGACCCAATTTATCTATTCAGATCTCTTCCACAACACTATTTAGAAATAAATCCAGCCAACAGTGCAGTTATTTATTAAGCAAGCCCCAGCAAGTGAGAACATCGGTTGGATTTCAAAATCAAACTGTCAACCCCAGTATCAGAATGAATTTATTCGAAATGGTTCAGATCATATTCTGTTCTGTCCAGTAGGGGCACAACTAATTCGGTTTACTCAGCTTCCCGTCTAGTCAGTTCAGACTCGACCCCAGCCCAGTTTGTTCCAACTTGATCAGACTTCTGTAACTCAACCAACTTTCTCTTTCTTACCTCCAAGCCCAAGGCATATGGCCCAAAACTCAACCCTCCTTCCATTTCCTGATAAACTCACCCAGCAAATCTCAGCTCTCCCTAGAGGATCGGCCCGACCAGCAATGCTGCCACCGCTTTTTGGCACGACACCTAGGGGGATGACCTACCAACAAAACTTTTTGGCGATGATCTGGTGGCTGGTCCCCGACTTGATCAACCAACTCCTTATCGCTGCAGTCAGTTCGAAAACCACAACCAGGTCACGCAATCTTCGGGCGTGACACCTGAAGCCATGCATCAATAGCCAACGGCCAGCTCGTATAACCTTTAGGCATGACACATGAGGTGGAAGCTTTTTTGCGCCAACTAGTGCATGCATGTCAAGGGGAAAGGGTACCCTAAGGAAATAGCAGTCAGGCCTCTAAGGGTTCTAGTATATGCCGAGAGGAAGGCTATAATGGGTCAGAAGCATTGCCATTTCAGGTCGAGGGGAGCCAAAAAGCCTCTCAAGAACCTATCCCAACTGCTATTGTAAACTCCTGGGTTTTACCCCTCAATGATTATCACCAGATTAAGAAGAGATGGTCTCATCGAACCCCTTCGTAAGTTCAAAAACCCAATGAAAGACGAGAAGGGAAACTTTTATGGGTATCATGTCCAGTTGGGACATCGGACGATTGAGTGCCAAACCTTAGCCCGAGCTATACATCATCTAGTAAAGGAAGGAAAGATAGCCGAGCCGGATAGAATGCCTGGGGTCACAAAGCTCATCGACCAGGCAAGTATGGCCGTTTCTGGTATGCCTAAACGAGCAAATGGGCTATATGAGCTCACTGGGGTTGTCGGTTCTAAGGATAAGGCCAGTGTGAAGAGAAAAATGTGCCTTGATAATGAGGCTAGGAGGGCCAGATTTAAGTGAACTGGGAGGATAGAAAATGTATGGCTTAGAAAAGACGATGATGTCCAGGCAATAGCCACCCAAGCTTTTTTGACAGTGGCTGCAGTCCAGTCTAACCGCCCTCATTTTACCCTAGAAAAGGCCCCCAACACTTCACTACCCATTAATTCCCACCTAAAGGCATGATCTTGCAAGGCCCTCCGCCTGTGGAGGTTGATTTTTTTTAATATGTAATTGTTAGGTCTGTTTGCTTTGTTTTATTGAACATTTTATGTACCAACTTTGAGCTCCATGAGCAACTTTTATTTTTCTTACTTATGTCATTTTTCTACCATTTGATCCAAGCATTCATATGAGCATACGCATGATGCTTCCAGTATTCAGGATATTTTACTGTATGAAATTAATTTGAGTATAAATGAAGGCTCTTATGTGGTAATCAACTCTAATAATTTAACTTCTGTCAAACATATGTGAGATAATAAAGTGCTTAAAGACCGCAATAGTGCTTTTTCTTGGTCCCCAGATCAATAGTCAAATTGTTGAACACCACGGGTCTCTTCCAGAATTAACTCAGCAGCCCTACAACGGTACACCTTCAAGCTACCAAAGAAGTATCAACTAGTTCCCTGAAATGGAAAATGACGGCATTTTCACCCACCCACCCCTTTCCGTTTTTAAACCTTCTCCAACACTTCTCCGCTCCTTAGCCATCCTTGGAGTGGGGGCATAAACGATTGATGAAACCCAGCCTCCATCAAATAAACACATCTTTACCTTGCATAAATTAACCCGCATCAAACCCCTCGAGCAACAAAGATTAGGGGGCAACCACTGCCAAGAGCATAAAGTATAAGAGCAAGCACCTTTACCCTACAAGCCACAAAGATAAGCGCACAACTGAAGTCCCGATCAGCTTGCCAAGTAAACCAGCAAAACAAGCTACCATTTCACCTTTCAAAGGCACCAATTAAAAAGCTCAAGAACCAAACGTCACTTGGTTTATGGAAATAAGATAAAGTTGAAACCCTCCACCATCGGTGCAAGGGGCAAATTCAGGCCTAACTAGGAAGGGATGTACAAATCGCAGACTGAAAGAGCAATCAGAATAGTAATCAGAACTATAATCAAACCAACTAAGAAGGCTCTGTGTAAGCGCCAAAACTCTCACAAACTAAACTCCTTGCAATGTGGCCAATCAAAATCAAAGCAAGATTACTCGATGTAACTTTGAAGATCAGAATGAATCAGGTGATCCAGGCAAAAATCGAACGGACACTAAGAACCTTGGAGAATCTGCGAAGGCACAACCGAGTGCACAATAGCAAGTCAGATACCTAATACCCTCGCCAAGAGTCATTGACCCGGTATTGAAGTATTTGGGACCTTCCGACACCGACGTTAATAAAAAGTTCAGAGCAAATTGAGAAGGTTGTCGTGTGGCCAAAGATGATACCAAATGAGCAGGGTCATCAAAGTCATGAGCATGGACAAGAGTGAGTTCATCAACCTAGTCAACCAGGACAGGCTTAAGCGTTATCAGGTCTAAATAAAAGAAATAAATCAAAAAAGCAACACACCAAAAAATGAATATTATAATCACCCGCCTTTCGGTCTTTTACTAATTGGGCAAAAATTAGGGTGACACCCAAGGTTGGTATTCTGCAAATCGGCCGTGCAAAAATTAGGGGATGAGTTAATGTCGCCCGCTGAACTGAAAACCCGAAAAGGGCGGTTTAGACAAAAATTAGGGCACAAGAGAAGAACAGTGAGATGTTAACTTGAAAATTTGTGAAGGTTGGTTAACATTGGGAGTTTGATTAATGGAAATGATTGCCAATATCTTGTACTCAAATTAAAGTCATTCGATAAAAGTGTCTTTCGTAGTGAAATCTCTATGCTTATGATTGTATGAATGCCTGGTGACCAAAAGGGAAGGAAACATCACAAGTAAGCTTAATTGAAGAAGCTCCGAGCTCATCAGTATTTCATCTTAAAAATTCGGATAGACTGAAAACATTTAGGTCTATGCAAAAGTCGGAATAAGTCTGCTGGATTGAAAACCTGAAAAGGGCGGTCCAGGCAAAAATTAAGACAAGATTCGATAGATTGAAAACCCCTTGGGGCAGTCTACGCAAAAGTTAGAGTAAAAAAAAGACAAGAAAAAATAATAATAATAAAAATAAAAGGAATAAAGGTAGCAAAAAAAAGATAAGCCCGAATTTCTCCAGTTCCCTCTAATTTACGTTTCCCAGGCTTTGCAGGAAGCCTCGTAGCTGTTGATTGTGGCTTGCTATAGCAGAATTTAAAGAAATGGCCGAATCTGGGTTTCTGGGCAGTTGATGCCGCCGGCGATATGGGTGATGCCGCCGACGACATGGGTTGATTTGGGCGATATCAGTTGATGCCGCTAGCGGCATGGGTGTGGGCGGTTTTGAGGTGATGCACCTAGCGATATGAATGATGCCGCCAGCGGCAAGGAATTAATTTCCAGCGGCATCAGAAGCATATTTATCATTTTAGAGCTAAGCAAAAATCTGTGAATGACCCTGTAACATAATTCCAATACCTGTCCAACTGCAATCCATTTTATTCAAAGTAAAAATCCCGGAGGCACAAAGCATTCAAATATCCCATAGCTAAACCTAAATGCAACCAAAATTATCCAACATCCAAAATCCCTAAACCAATTAAACCCTAATGTATCGAGGGTACAAACAAAAATCTGAAATGAAAAGCAAAAATGAAAGTATGAATCTAGGCATGCCCGCCACTGCCGGCCGGGCAAGATGATACATCCTCGGGGCTTACTAGCCAATCATCAACCTCATCCTCCTCTCTTCCCTCAGTCATTGGGATGCTGCTAGACTCCTCAACCGCAATAGGTGGCGCCGATCGGCGGACATCTTTACTCCTCTACGACTAGTGCTACCGGGGTGCGTGCGATCCAAATTTTGCTTGCTTCTCCTCTCCTGGACAGTAGCCGCCAATTGTCCCTCAAGATCACCCACACGGCGCTGGAGTGCTGCAGTCTCGTCCTCATATTTTTGCCGTGTCGCATCCGCATTCGATAAAGACAAAGCTAGGAAATCCTACAAATAGGAGTAACAATATCCCATATCATTCATAACATCCATACATGTATTTCATTTCATTTGATATCATGATAGGAAATGTACCTGGACAAGCGGCGGCTAGCCAATGAGGGTGTCTCTAAGAGCAAAAGCGTTCTCGGCCAATTGCTCCACTTTGTTTCGATGGACCTGAAAAATTCAAGGGATAATCAACAGGCATTTATAGTATAAGGAAATCGCAGGAATATATTTAAATGTTAGTAAGCCTTATATAAGTGGTATTTTCCATTATAAAGATCGGTGGATGCCTGCTTGATCCTATGCTCCTTGGTTGGAACTCACCCCTTGAGTTCATAAGTATGAACTGAGTCTCTAGGGGATTGGACAAGCGCCCCTCCATAAAGTCAATGCCATTGGGTACACCATAGTATCGTGTCCCGCTCTCTCCAGCTCGACCTCTTTTCCTTGTGGGTTCCTAAAAAACATAAAAAGCAAGCATTTTTTTAATCCAAAAAACTACTAACACATGTATATAAACACAATCATACCTCGAAAGGGCAAGGCTTCTCATGATACATCGGCACATCCCCTCCAGCCACGTTCTCACCAACCTCATCCTCTCCCTCAGCTTCGCCGCCACCCTAGGCTTCTTCCTCCTCTTCCTCATCCTCAACATCATCCATAATACCTTTGAGCCACCTCTTCTTCTCCTGCAATCTTTGCTCATTGTGGTACTCAATTGTATCATCCCTATAGATGTGGGGGTATATGGGGAGTAGGCACCACTGGTGCTGCTCGTAGGAGCCCAGAATGCTAGGGATGACCCTACCATCCCCCTCAATATAATCGGCTTTATTAGCCTCGAATGTAATCACCAGATGGGGCCATGATAGGCCTTTGGGAGGATCGGCAAGCACCAGTCTATCAGCAATGGTAACCAACCTCTAACCCCGGACGCGCTTCCCCAAGTACCACTATTGGCACAAGGGGCACTCCATGATAAACCGGCAATCATCAACTTCTATCTGAACTCTAACCACCTCCACCAAGTTCTCTACCCCATCAAAGGGATCGAGAATAACCTAATCTGATAACCAAGCAAATAGTCAATGTAAGTATATTATAAATTCATAAGCGCTTTTTGTTTACTAATGCTTTGTTCTAAGTGTAAAACAAGGACTAAATCAAAAGATTGCATACCGAGCTCAGTCGCACGCTCCTTAAGACCTCCCTATACTTCGTGGGGTACTTGGCTTTCCCGTCAATGGCACCACACCACCAGGCAAGAAAGTGAGAACCCGGTGGTACGGTAGCCTTAAACTCGACCGATGGGAGGATCTGGTGCTCGAAAGCCTAGGCCTGCACAAGTAATAATTAATCAGTTCAAAAATATCCACAGTAAATGAAACATGCACAATCAAGTAAAATGCTTCCAAGGAAGGTATACCTGAAGTAGCAGATGGCTGAGACGGAGGGCCTTGCCCTTCTTCCGAGCACCTACATCTAGTCTATGGTACATCTGTGCCAGGATGGCCCTCAGCCAATTCTTCTTACGGATGCCCACTACATCCTCAACGGCAGATATCAGTCCATAGGTGATCTTGCTCCCCGAAACCGGGAAGAACAGCACGGTGAGTAAGGAAATCACGAAAGAGGGGACGCAAGCGTCTCTATCGTCCTCAGGCACCACATTTACTTTAGTCCAGTATTGGTGCAGCTCACCATAGGATAGCCACCCTGAGACAGGCTTCAAGCCAAATAGCTGCTTTACTTGCCTCACCACAGGCTTCTCGGTATGATACCTGTCTATATATGCATCAAAATGAATAACATCATCAGTTCATGGGAGTCCGGTCATAGCCACAACATCAGAAGCCATGATAGTCACCTCCCCAAATAAAAAGTGAAAGGTATGGGTGGTTTCCAACCACTTTTTCGTAAGCGCCATCACAGCCGGGTGGGAAAGCTTCGGCATTAGCATGGCCATAATCCTGGCTAAGTCTCCAAAACCCATCTCATTAATGGCTAGCGCAAGTTCAGGATCCTTCTCCGCTATATGGTGCCACTACTCGCCAATTGTACTCATACCCCCGGTGTATGTTAGGCTATGCAGCTGCAAAACTTAGAAGCAAATCAGATAAGTCCTGATTTATTTTCTCATCGCTAGCACCTGCTGGAAGGCTACTGACATCGCTTCTACTAGAAGAGATATCACCGGCAACATCATCCATACCGCTGGCGGCATCACCTCAAGATGAAACGTCATCACATCTTCTCAGGCCTTTTTACAAGGCCTGATGCCGCTAGCGGCATCACTAATGTCGCCGACGATATCATAACCTATAGGTAGAGCTCAGTTTTACCCTAAAGTCGCACTCATCAGGCAAAACCACAAAATTCACAATTAATCGAATCCTAAGTCTAAAAATAGTAAAAATCAAACCTAAAACATGCAATATCAGTTCACAATCAATCTATTTCACGCTTATAACTCCTATCATGGCATGAATTTTGAGCCTCAAGCCAGAATCAAGACTCAACCAAAAAAAGGAATTTCGAGTTTTGCAGGATTACCTGGACGTAGCAAAGATGTTTCTCCATATCCGGGGTCAAGTCGGTGATAGGAGAATTGATCCTGTACCCATACATCTTGGCCATCTCCTTCAAACCATAAGCCACAAGAACCGAGAGAAGTTTCAGCCCCTCAACAAAAGAATCAGGGAGGCTCTCCCTAGCCTTAGTGGATTTTCCCTTGAGAGCCTTGATAATTCTCTTCATGGTCGAAATAGAGAAGAAAGCAAAGGGTTTGGTATTGTGAAGAAGAATGAGTGCGGTTTTTGTATATGCAGAAGGAGGAAGAGAAGGAGTTTTACTCCTTTTTAAACCCCTACGCATAATTCAAGGAGTTTTAATTTATCTGAAATTACCCGATCCATACCGCCAGCAGCATCCATTCATACCGCCAGCGACATCACCTCCACCAATTTGAATTTTGAATTAGTTTGACCAGTCAAAACTGCCAGGTGGCAATCACATCGCTGGCGACATCAAGTCAAATCCCCAGCGGCATCACCTATGTCACCGGCGATATCAACTCCTCTTCCTGCACTTTTCAGCCATTTTTAGTGAAATCCCGGCTCTAGCCCCGACACCCAAGGACTTTCAAAACCCTTATACTTTTTATGTTTTTACTATTGATCGAAGGGGCTAAAATATTCTTCTTTCACAAAATAGATCAAGCAGTAAAAATGTCATTCAAAGATCAGTCTAATCTTTTAACTTATCGCTTGTTGTAGAAACTACACTCCACCAATCCACAAAGCAAGAGTCCGACCAAGAGGCAATCTCTCCGCGAAGCTCAAGTCCGACCAAGGGGCAACTAATCCATAAAGCATAAGTCTGACCAAGGGGCAATCTCTCTACAAAGCTTAAGTCCTACCAAGGGGCATCCTTTCCACAAAGCACAAGTCCGACCAAGGGGCGACCAATCTACAAAGCATGAGTTCGACCAAGGGGCAATCTCTCCACAAAGCTCAAGTCTGACCAAGGGGCGACTTATCAACAAATCATAAGTCCGACCAAGGGGCAACCAATCCATAATGCATAAGTCCGACCAAGGGGCAATCTCTCTATAAAGCTCAAGTCCGACCAAGGGGCAACTTATCTACAAAGCATAAGTTTGACCAAGGGGCAACCAATCCACAAAGCATAAGTCCGACCAAGGGGCAATCTCTCCACAAAGCTCAAGTCCGATCAAGGGGCAACTTATGCATAAAGCATAATTCCGACCAAGGGGCAACCAAACCACAAAGTATAAGTCCAACCAAGGGGCAATCTCTCCGCAAAGCTCAAGTCCAACCAAGGGGAAAACAATCCATAAAGCATAAGTTCGACCAAGGGGCAATCTTTTCGCGAAGGTCAAGTCCGACCAAGGGGCAACCAATCCATAAAGCACAAGTCCGACCAAGGGGTATCCTTTCCACAAACCTCAAGTCTGACCAAGGGGTAAACCAGTCATCCATCAGGTATCATCCCTATCCCTTGCTCTTTCAAACGATCATACTGACATGTGGCAGCAGTGATCCCCCGAGGGGCAGCCTATAAGCACGGAATTTTATAGTTCCTCTTGCGAGACGATGATGACGTCTTCCTGATTTTATTCCTCATAATAAAAATTCTTTGGAGTTTTTATTACCGATATAAATTTTCCCATGAATTTTATTTCTCGTAAGAATACAGTTCGACGTATCTGATAACAATTTCGGTAGGAGCTTGAATCGATGATTTGCACCCAAAATCAAATTAATCTCTAAATGTCCATTAAAATATCATTAAAATTCAAAAAGATGCCTTTTGACCCACTTTTTAACCCCTTTGGCAGCTTTTTGGGCTTGTGGGCCTGTTGGCAGTCAGCCTGCAGGAAGCTGATGCCGCCGACGGTATCGATCATGCTGCTGGCGGTATCACCATATTGCCAGTGATATGGCCAATTCGGGCTTCTGCAGAATGCTTTCTTCTTCTTCCTTGGGCAGTCATTTTTTTGCCATTTCGGTGAAAATGGCCGAAAGGTCTCGAAGACCACCCATATTTGCCTATTAAAACACACCTTAGGGTTTTAAAATGAGGGGGAGATAACAACAATAGAGACCAAAATTTTAACCTGTAGTTTTAGAGTGAGAAAGCTCACTTTTAGAGAGATAAGGGGAGAAAAGGTAAGAAAAGGGATTCTAATCCATTTTTCTTGGTTTTTCTTCTTTGATTCTCTTAGTTACAACTTAAAATTAGTAGACTTTAGGTTTAAAATCAACTTAATAGGAATTTAGAGCTTTAAACTCTTAAATTTACTACCAAAATCACCATTTCAAGCTCCCCGAAGGTGTTCCTTGGTTCACGAAGAGGTGGATTCACGGCCCTGAGGTAAAAATTCTGAGTCTTATAGCTCTTTGTCATTATTCTTCCTTGTTTTTGCTGTTGTTTCCTGTTTGTGCTTACTTTTTGGGTTTTCTGTCATTTTTTACGGTTACCTGTTGCTGCTGCAAGAAGCTGAAGCCGCCGGGGGCATTCGATGTCGCCGGCGGTATCAACTATGACGCCAGCGACATCGTTGATACCGCTAGCAACATAACTTCCCCTAGTGGCCTCATCTTCTTATAGGACCCTTTCTTTATAGTATCCGAAAAATCATACAACCTGCCTGTCTGACTGATACCGCTAGCGATATCACTGATGCCACCGGCGGTATTAATCAAGCCGCCGGCGACATGACTTTCTAAACAACTGTTTTCTTTTCATTTATTCTTCCGACCTAATTATGTTCCCGAAGCTAGGGTGTATAGTGCAACGACGAAGGTCCAAAACCTTCTGAAAACAGACCCCACCTCATACCATGTGGTATTTTCATTAATGATCCGGTTAAAACAACGATTGAGTCTAAAATTTGGTTAAAACGAAATTTTCCCACAAACGCCGTTCAAATCTCATTTTTAGCCATCCAACCGGACTTTCTAACATAACAAGTGAATATGCCATGTTCGGGCTAACTTGGGTCTTGTTTTATCCACTAACTATGCATGCTAAGTGATACACCTCGTATGACGTGCCATATCCATGCTAACCATTTTCTGCAGGTAGATTTAGGTTAGATGTATGTTTAGGCCTTCGGGTATTTTATTTATAGCATAGACAAGTGTATAGGATTTGGAAAGCCTTGTAATAATTTTAATTTTCGCATTTATTTTTGGATAACTATAATAATTTATTTATCGCTTCGATTGCTTGGTAAATGCGAAAACAACATATAAAGCCGAAAACACCAATAAATAGGGTGGATTAAAACCGATTAAGAAAGAATGAAATATTTTAACTTGGCCTAATGTAAAATAGATAACATCATCCGAACTCGAAATCTCTACTTAAGGTATGGTCTACCACCTGGTGGGAAAATCGTACCAAAATTTCCCAATTGAGCTGAATCGGGTGGTGACTCTATTTTAAGTACGGGATTTCGATCTCGTATCCTTTAACACCTAAATTGGACTTAAATTCAACATCAACATCAGTGCTTTTATCACACTAAAATGAGGGTTGATCCCTCGGCATGCTTCACAACGTATAGTTATTTTTCTGCCCCCCGTGATACGCATCTCATACGGTCCTCACGGGCGGGAAAAAGGTCGTCTGCTCACAATGTCTTTCACGACAAATATTGATAATAAGATTATCTTTATTCTATTGATAACATCAATATTCAGAATAAAGGTAGTCATATCATCCACGTATAATCACACATATACCATTAATCACTCTAGTATAAACACATATATACGCCTCAAATGATCAAACTTCTCAATTCATAATTTAGGTGCTAGTCATTAAACCATATAAAGACTTTATCAACTTTTCCATCCATGTCCAGGTACTACATACCCCTCAAGTTGCACCATATAAAAAACTTTATTTTGAAAGGCAATTTTAACACCCATGTGGTGAACTTAATTGTGAAGAGAAGCTATAGCAAAAAATCTAGAAGAAACGTAATCTAAAGCACAAATTCTATATTCCAAAGTATAGAAACAAACTCAAACAATAAGAAGCTTCATTCAAAACCTTTGATTCAAAAGATGAAATAGTTTTGCCAACAACAAAAGTTCATCTTCAATCAAGCACATATAAAAATTTTCACCAAAACTTTCTTTTCAAAGTTCTCTTTCCTTTCCTCAAATTATCATTTTCAAACTCAATTTGGAAATTACGTGCAACCAGGTCAATATCCGGAATAATACTTAAAATTGGAAATCTCTCTAGTCTTGATTGAAAACATTCACAAAGAATTTGTGTTCTTTGTCTCAAAGATATTATTTCCAAGCACATCAATATGTTCAACAAAATCGATGAACATACAAACATAAAATTTGAACATATTTCTCTTTTCATAAATTCGATAAGAAGCACCTTAATAAAACACCCCCACACTTTTGAATATTTTAAATTAGGATGATAATCCTCTCATTTCTCATATGGTGTCTTATCGGTTTCTCATCTGAAGTTCTATTTGTATAAAAATCTTAACAAATATCTCAAGTATATATCTAACATATTAAATATGAAACTCATATACATATATACTTAATAATAACTCACAACATGTTTTCATGTGCCTCAAGTTTACTAGAAATTATACACCATCAAATTTCAAGGTAAACACACCAAAATTATACTCATATAATCACACATGGTTACTAATAATTTTGCAAACCTAAAATCTGCTCAATTCCAGATTTCGTGAGTCCAAATCAACTCAAATTTTGAACATTTAAACGAAGTTATTTGACAAAACTTTCTTCTACTCATAAAAACACATATGTCTTAAGTTTCCAACGCCACTAAAAACACTTAAAACTGATTTGTATAACTAAAGTTATGCCATAATAATCTACTGCGCTCAAAGCTGAAATTCCAGAAAACCGAGATTCTTATCTCAACTTCAAAAAATATTTCAACCCACTAAACTATTGAAAAAAATCTTTGATAAACATATCTTCATCTATGTCTCATGAAACTATAGAAACAAGAATCGCTCAAAATAGAGTTGTAAATCTCAAGAAAACTCATAAACAAGCAAGAGTGTTCAAAGCTGAAATTTTCAACAAAAACATAAAACAAGAGTTTTATTACAAATTGTATATCAACAAAACTCCAATAAAAATAAAATCAACATGTCTCAAAATAACTTAATTCAAAAACATATTAAACCACATAAAACATAACAAAACCTCATTTATCTCTCAACAAATAAATATTTTGATTCAGCATAATTTTTACCTGTAACGCCCCCCCTCTATAGGGAGCGCTACGGTAACAATAAACACCCAATAAACAACTCTACTCCACTATATAGAGTTCAATACTTATAGATTTAATACGTACAAATACCAATATAAAGTTTTAAACTCTAAATTATTCTCCAAATGCTAATTATTCTCCAAATATTTCTCAATGTCACTTTACATTTCTCACTCTCTAATACATGCCATTATTCTACAAACCATAATATTACATTAAAATATAAATCCACCTCGAATCTTTCCTTAATTGCTCTTTAAGCTGATCCACCTGTACCACTTTGGTCCAAGCTATCTACAAGTTCTCCACCTACGCGCAGAAAAATCAACTACACGCTAAGCAATTTGCTTAGTGGTGTCCAAAAAAAAATAACAACTTTGAATATTTTTAAAGTAGAAACAAAGTATATTTATAATTCAAAACCAAATTAACCAACTTTATGGAACCAAATCACAAAACTTATATAGTCATCCTTTCAAAGTATAATAAAATTTATATTCAATTTTTCCAAACACTTTAACCACATATTGCCCAAAGTAAACAAGTCCTGAATAACGGTAAAATGGATACAGGAGCGGACAAGCCCGAAGCCAAAGCTTCAATATCAATATATCGGTCAAGCCCGAAGCCGAAGCTTCAAAAATCAATATATCGGTCAAGCCCGAAGCCGAAGCTTCAAAAATCAATATATCGGTCAAGCCCGAAGCCGAAGCTTCAACATCAATATATATATATATCATAATATCGGCCAAAGCCCGAAGCCAAAGCTTCAATTGTTTGTACAGTACTGTACCCCCCTTTATTGGCGCCAATCTACCCTGACCCGTATTCTACTCGTTTAATAAGGGCAATAAATCAAAGTAACATCTTAAAAATTCCAGTATAAACCATCAATCATAATTCAACATAACTTCAGTAATTAAGAAATCCAAATCCCAAATTTTTAAGCATCAAACTTCAATTAAAACTCAATAAAATCAATATCATACTTTCCAGAATTTTTCCAGGTTTCATAACCTGACTTCCCCTGCATTTTTCACTATCAAAACATCATCCAATCGAAGAACTTTCTTCTAAACACAATTAGCCACATGTCTCAGCTTTCCAAAACCACCAGAATCACAGAAATCCAAATTTTATAACCAAAGTTATGATCAAAATACTAAACAGTTTACAAAGCTGAGATTTTCCGAAACAGATTTCATGACTCAACTTCAAACGAAAATTTCACATTGAAAACGAACGAAATTCAACAATATTTTTTCTGAACATATGTTCTTTACTTTCTGTAGATATCAATAGAATCAAGAATCGTTCAAATCGGATTTATATAATGAGAGAAAACATTAAAACAAAACAGGTATAAAATCTGGAAAATTTCCCAAAAAACCGAGAAATCGAAATTCGGGACACAAACCTTTTTCTATGCTCTTTCTAGCTCTCTTCTACCCCTTTTGCCTTTGATTTACTTGCAATAGCTTCCTCTACAACATCCATATATAATTCTATCAAGATATTGTATAAATAAACTTCCTAATACCATAAATATGCTTAATCTACCATGAATTCTACTAATTAAACTTTAATTTCACCAAAAATCACTCACCTCAAACTCGGGTTACTATTCATCCGAATCTTAATATCTGAAATCCTCCTCTTCTAGTCTTGATTGACTGAAATTGATGATGATAGAGGGCTTAAGGATCGATTTCTAATAAGAATTCGAAGTTGAATCGAAGAAATCGGAAGTTTTTGGATTATAGAAAATTTGATTAAGGGATTTAGGAAGAGAGAAAAAAAAAATGGTGAAGAAGATGAAGGGAAATGGATAAGGAATACGCATAAGATGATATAAATTTTTTTTTTTCAATTTCCAATATTGCCCTTGGACAAATAAATAAATGTCTAATTCATCCTTCTTACTATAATTAGCTCTTATTTCCTCATGCCTTATATCAATAACAACAATAACAATAAAAATAATTTCTATGATATTTTTAATACCATACTAATTTATTATAAGCAAAATTTTAGAAATTTTGGTTCATTACATTACCCTTCAAAACTTTAAAAGTTCGAACTTATGAAATAAAACTACTCAAATTCATAAGCCTTAAGTACCACAACGCAAATCTCATGATTCAACCAGGTTGGTATAGAAAAACAAACATATAAATTAATAATCTCAAATATATTCTATAGTTCATATAGCTCATTCTGACAACACACTATCTTTGGTTATTAAGACCTTGTCGAACTCAAAAGTTATCTTCACTCCATTTTTGCCTAAAAGGCTCGCTAAACCAATTCGGTTTAAACATTGGGAACAAGTAGCATCTCATTATATTCTAAATATGTAAGCTTAAGGAGAACCTTTATTCTCCACTTTCAACTTGGGTGTATATAACTAGGGAGCATTCTTATTTATTCTCACAAACGTGCCTCGTTACTCCATAGTCAATAACTCACGCATTCACATCAATCACCATGTTTACTTGTGAAATGACTACAAATTAATATCATCTACTTAACTATAAGTTGAGTAGGATTGTCACATTTCACAACTCTCTTCCTCCATTTAGGAGCATGGTGGTCACATGTATACAATTTTTCTTTTTATATTATTGAAGGTTTTATTACTTTTGGGCTTTTTAAATTAACCATAGAAAATTCATACCTTTTTCCTTAGCGAGGATTAGTCTCCTTGGTGTTTACCTTTGAGACTATTTCCTTCTCTTTAGTTATTCTGATCTCCTTCCAATTGACTTTATTTAGGTCAATGCAACTTTTGCTTATGAGCACCCTCATAATTATATTTGGAAATCAAATATTCCCAAATCTCATTAGCTTCAACTTTTGAAAAATAGCACCAAATTTAATTTTTGTAAATAAATAACTTCGCTTATAGTGGATGAACAACTGCTTTCATTTTCTTGAAGGAATAGGATCCCCATGGAGTAGCATAATTTTCCATTATGAAATTATCCTTTAAATTATTGTAAAATTTGCTCTAAATTTGCTCTTTAAAGCTAGTTCTCGAGTTGCTTTCGGACAGAGGCAACGCTTTTCTGAAAAATAATTGCAGAAGCTCAGATTAGAGGCATCACTTCCGGATCTGAATCTGTAGCTAGAGTTCAGAAGCTGGACCAAAGACAACGCTTTTTTCTGAAGCAGTTGCTTAAAACTGAAATTCTGGGCAGGAATTCAACATATGATTTTGAACTCGGAGGTTAAATCTGAGACACAAAAATAGCATAAAAAATGGGTTAAAAGTTAGCATGAGTTGAGCCGAGTAGGAGACTCTGTCCTTAAAGGATACTTCTTAGTTCCTCCCAGGATCAAACAACTCCTTCAAACTCGATTTGAGTTGGGTACAGGAATCAGAAAAGCTTAGCATATCTAGAAAAGAGGGAGAGAGAAGAGAGTAAAAATTGTATTCTTCGTTGTTCAAATGGAAAAACCCACTATCCATTTTATAGGTAAACAAAAGAGTTTATGGTTATAAAAGTTTTGATGTTACAAAAATTAATAAAATAGTCATTTAGGGTTTTAATTATAATTAAAACACTTAATCAAAACTATAACCGCATGAGTTACAAACACTTAAAAACTGTAACCACAATATATATGAAAATATAGTTGTTAGAGTTTTAAACACAAATAAAACTCAGATTTAATAAGGAATTAAAATCAATAACAGTCACAATTAAAACAATTGACCAAAGATATTTTTCTCAATAAAAAATATCATAAAACTTATTCTTTTGAAAGTAACATAAAACTCTCATTTTTCTAACAATAATTTCCATAATATTTCTATATGATTTCTACTAATTATATTTATATTTTTGTCGAAGGTGAGGACAGAAAACTCGAGAATGCGGATATTTCAATTTGTGTTGGCACCTCCATATGTTATAGAGAAAAATCGAAGATTAAATATTTATTTTGTAATTGTTAGCAACAATCTTAAAGGATACTTTTCTAACTAACTATTAGTATTGTAATTTATACAGAACGACAAATATTCGATAATGAAGGCTTTCAATGAAGCAGTGGTTGATGTGCATATGAAGGGGCATTTAGGTGCATGGTATTGGACAGAAGTTGGGAGAACTATTCAAATTCTGCGCCACTACGGGGTGCAATACGTTAAAATAGATTTACATATTTCCAGCTTATACGCATGCTTAATAATGCAACACTAATGGTTCATTCAAGACAAAGGTATTAATGGTAGCATTCTGACTTGACATTCTGAATGAGCCAATATCAAATGTACCTCTTTGTGATTATTTGTTTTTGCATAATTCCAATTCTGATTTTGTTAATCAAGCTATGCAGAACCTGATTGGTGTTGGTACGTAGTATGTTTCTGTTGCATAGTTTTATGTACTTTGGAATTAGGTAGTTTGAGCTAAGTGGGATCTTTGGGTGATGAGATGATGTGGCATGTTTGAGAATTATATTTCTAGAATGAACCTGCTTTATTTATACTAATGTGTGAGTTGGCTAGTTAGAGTTCTGGCCGATCTCTAAGTTATGGAAGTTCATTATTGTGACATGCCTTCAAGTGTATATATTTTGAGGTTCTAGATCATGGGCTACAGATATCTACCCACTATTTGAATGAGTCAATCTATCATCTCTATTTTGTCATGCTTGTTTGCCTAATGAGACAATGTGAATCTTCTTTTGGGAATTCCACATATAGAGATCTAATGGAAGGAAATTATTGAACTTTGAGCTTTTTCATTTTTACTTAACCTTTTGATTCTTGTAAGTGGAGTTTGTTTTTATGATAAGAAACATGAAGAAGTCTGCGGTTTTGGTTTTATTGTGTGGTACTCAATTTTTTTTAAAGTATCTACTTGGTTTTTTATGTCGATATTTTGATTGTAGTGCTTGCTAAATACAGTTGTTGTTTTACATGAAATAGAGAAATTCATGCTTCCTTCATATTGTCCTATTTACAAAATAGAGTTCCACTTTATTTTTCTAAACTTTAAATATGTGATTTTAAACTTACAAGACACCGCATCAAAGTTAATTTTCACAATCTAAATTTTTGAAAGTGTGGGGGTGTCTTGATAAAGTTCTTATTTATATTCTCATTTTGTGATTAGTGAGATAAGAAGATATATATATATATATATATATATATATATAAAATTTTTTGGGTATGAGAATCATAAGGATGAATGAGAGTGTCTTCTTAACACCCACGAATACTATGTCGAGAAACTTCTTATGAAGTTTGAATTTTATGATATTAATCTTATGTGTACCCCTTATGATTCAAATATTCAACTAAAAAGAATAATGATCATTGAGCTTCTATTGTCATACTTGTGTAACATTTGAGAGGTACCATTAACTATGGTATTCTATATTGTGGATATCTACTGTTCTAAAACTGTACAGTGATGTTAATTGAATCTCTAATTCAAATGAGATAATAATTATTAGTGGTTACGCTTTCACTTTTGGTGGTGGATCAATAACATGAATGTCAACTAAGCAAATTATAAGTAGAGCTAATTGCTTTAGAATTGAAAATATAATGAGACCAAGTGGTTGATAAACTTCTTAGTAGGTCTTCTTTTATAAATAAAGCTAACGCCATATTTTTACATTATCTATCTTGAAAATAAGATAGATTTCTTTGATACTATATATAGCGAAACTGTGACTTAAAAATGGAATTGATCACTCCATTAACTATATGAATTAAGAGTGATTTTGGCCAAATCATCTGACTAGATATTTAAGAAATAATTTATTTCGTAAAGATCGGAGAGGATGAGACTAAAGCTAATGAAATTAACAAAGATGGTAACCCAACTTATATGATTGGAGATCCCATGAAATAGGTTCATATGGGTAATAACAAGTCTTTGTTAGTTCTACTAGCACAAAATAAATTGTCTCAATCCTAGATGTGTGAATGTGCTATGTTGCATATTTTGAGAAGTTGAGTTAAAAACTCTTAATGAATTTCATAGCTCTTATGAGTAGTATATAAAGTGCAATACACTTGATGAAAATCACCTATGTAAGTGTGAAGTAGGGCCGCTTCCATGGGATATTAGCACTATATCTAGAGCACTTACGAAAGACCAGGCGCGTGCATGGCCTATTATGGCGCACCACGGCGTTGAACAGAAACTTATCTTGGTATAATGTGATAGCTAAAATCCCTATCTTACATAGCGAATATTTGGTTCATAGAAACTATAAGATTTACCAAATTTTCCGTAAGATAAATTTTATCTGTCAAGTATTGGTTCATAGTCTAAAAGACACCAGTACTATACATTATATGTCAAACTTGAGATATCCAAAATATTCTTTGTTCTCAAAACTTCTTCTGAAATAAGTGGGGGGATTGTTGGAAAATTATTTATTATTTTAAAAGAATTTTACTCTTTATTTATGTTATTATATTTGAATGAGTTTAATTTATGAACTTATATAATTATAAAAATAAATTTATTTACATATAAATAAACAGTTTAAAAATTCGTTTATAGTACAAATTAGAGATTCATATACGAACTCATTTTATTGAGTTAATAAAATATGTTTTATGTTTTAAAAATAATAAAAATATATGTATCATCTTTATATTATTATTATCCAAATAATGGTACGTTGATTTAGTCTATCAAATCCAACGACCATCTGACAAATACTAACATTGGGTAACTGTCATACTTTTGCTATAAAAGGCTCATGCGCTTGTGCCTACATGTTTTAAAACATCGGCTTTTATTTTTTCGAACACAAATTGATTTCAGTGTTATATTCTGGATATAAATTTAAATTTTTATTTTTAATTCAATTATTTTGATGGAAGAAATTGTTTAATTCTGAAAGAAACTTTAAGTATCCTTTAAAAATAGTGTCGTTCGACATGACTCAGCTGATAAGGGTTTCCGTTACTTTAAATTTTGTTTATAATTTTCATAATATTTCTATATAATTTCTACTAATTATATTTATGTTTTTATCGAAGGTGAGGACATAAAATTTAAGAATGCAGATATTTCAATTGAGCTGACACCTCCATATATTATAAAGAAAAATTAAAAATTAAAAATTTATTTCTTTATTTAATTTTGTTATCAACACCTAGATGAAATGTCGTCCGTATTCATTAATTAGTCATTCTATTGGTATTTGATATTCTTTGGGTGATGAGAGAAATATTATTTGTATACATGACTTTATATTCCAAAAGTAATGCACTAATAGTTGTCAACGTTTCATTACAAAAAATGGTGTGCAGATATCAACAACTTTGCCTTTGTCCACTTTAAGCTTCGTGTATATTTTTAGGGTGAATGAAAAAATAAAACCTTTTTGCTCAAGTATGCCATCTGTTACTCTTAATTGAAACTTATATCGAATAGTCCCAAATCATTTAAAAATTAAATATAAAAACTAATGTGTATGGGCTAAAAATCGTATAGAAAAGTAATATTTTTCTAAGAATTTTATATATTCAAAACATGTTAAAATGAGATTTTATATGGCATATAGAAAAGTAGACTATTTTTCTAAAAAAATTTGTACATTCAAAACATATTAAAATGAGATTTTATATGAGTATGGTTCAAGCCAATTAAGAGGACATACCACATATATAGAAGTTAACAGTAAACTCAATTATTTTAGGAATAACGATAATAAAATGTCTAACTGATTTAAGTGAAAAGCGACTTGATATCACTTAAGTAAGGTCTTGAGTGTCCTAGTGAATTCAAAAAATCGTTACTGGGAGACTCACCCACCACAACTAAGTGTGCGACTCGGATCGAATCTGAACATAGTCGAAGCAAACCTCCGGTGAAGCGGAAAAAAATGTTTGGTTTTTCTACTTAAAATTTACTATCCTCTTCTAAGGCCCTGTTCTTTTCAGATTATAAGTAGTAGTATTAAACTGAACTAAATTAAATTAAACTGAACTTATTTTAGTATAAATTATATATATATATATATATATATATATATATATATATATATATGTAATATTAAATTGATTGAACCGAATATCTTGTACTAAAGTTGGTCCTCCCATTAAACTTTTCATTTTCTCCAATTTCGTATTCCAAAATCCAAAACGAATGGCCAATGTGTTAGCCAGCACATAACTATGACATTGAATCCACTCAATGTGGACGAGCCTAGCCCACTAGAAACTCCTAGATTTCGTTTCGTTAAAAAATAAAATTTGAAAATGTTCATTTCACTTTATTTCGTTCGATTATGCACTTAAATTTCACGCTACCATTATTGCCAAATGAACTTTTTCATCATCCTATAATAATATGCAAATTATACATGTTTGTGATATTAATTTAGATTGGTTTTGTGGATTGTATTCTATTGATTTATTGATTTATAACTAATTGTCTATTTCAGACTTAAAATAAATAATGACGTGTTCAAAGACTAAAATAAAATTATGAACTTAGTTTCCTCTTCAAGAATTTCCAAATATACACTAGACGTTATTTTCTATTTTTTTTTGTTTTATCTTTTTAAAAATATATATAGGGAGACTTTGTGTCCTTATTAGTTCTAATTAGGATTAATTGAATTTTCTCTCCCCTTATACAGGGAGTAAATTCTAGCAATAAGGGCATCCCTTGGTTAGGTTTTTTTAACATTTTAAAAAGCGTTAGGTGTTTAGTTGGATGGTTGAGGCTTTAAATGTTTAGGTGAGATTTAGGTAAAATTTAGGCGGCATTTAGGTGAATTTATAAATTTTTTATTTTTTATAATTATTAATAGATAAAGGTATAAATTCAACTAAAAAATAAATTATAATACAATAATATTTTATAAAAAAATATTATTTAGCATATGAAAACATAAGTCTTAGTTAACTTTTATATAAAAACACATCAACATTAAAATCAATTCCTTAAAAACAAACATGCTCACTAATTTTTTGTGATTTATAGGTACTATTTCTCGGTTTAAGATTTAAAATGAAAATTGAATGGTGAGAATATTTTGTTGTACATTAGGCTTACCAACCTTGCTACATTTTTTTAATTAAAAAAACTGAACTATAATTATTATAAATATCAGTGTCTTAAAAATTGGGAAAAAAATCGGACTACGCGGTAGTGCCCAGGCGGAAAATCGGACTAAACGGTGCCTAGGCGGTAATATATCGGTCCAGCGCCTAATAGCGCTCGAGAAATAAAAAGACGAACGACGAACCCAAAATAATATCTAAGCGAAGCTAAACGGGGAGTTTTAAAACATTGAATTTCTTATTTTCAACGTCTACTTCTTTTTCTCTTATGTTTTTTCAATGGAAAACTCATTTAGCTTTTTATCATCCTCCATAGTTCAAAAAAAATAAAATTGACAATTAATCAATAGACTGGAGATAAAAAAAACCGTGTTTCAAACCCTAGCACCTTCGAAACTAAACTAAATATATAAAAATCTTAACATTTAATTTTCATTTTTCTATTTTATCAAAAAAAATTCATTTTCTATATATTTCATCCTTTTGATTTGAGAGCAATTTTATTTTGACTATGTTCTTTTAAATTATAGTTTAATTTAATTCAATTCAATTTAACTATACATATTTATAAACTTATACTGAAATAAATTCAATTCTATTAAAAAAATTACAGTATAAAACAACATATTCTTAATAAATTCAATTAATAGATTTGAACTAATCAGACACATCTTAGAATACTTGCATAAATAAACTATTTAGTAATATTCAAATTTAGAGCATTTTCATATTCTTCTTTTAAAAAACTAAAATATCGGCGCATTGAATACTCTTATTTATCGCATTACAAAGCCCATTATCTCCTGCCATGTCTATAAAAGGCAATATTTCACAAATTATTATTCCCATCAAATAAAAGAGGGCATATATCTCTAGTTTGTGCGTGAATCGAACCCCACCACCGCCGTTCATTTTCTACATCCAATGGTGTTAGATTCACGCACAAACTCGTGATATCGGTCTCTATCATCTCTAATTTCATTTTGGCGCCAGTTCTAGCTTTCATGTTATAGCTTTTTGATTTTTCCCTCTCAGATTTCAAATTCCTAGAAGAAAGGGGAAAATCAGCTAGATCGAGTTTAGGAGTCGGATCAGATGGCTACGGGATCGGTAGATGAATCGGCGAGTCCGATTCGAGATGATTACCAGACGCTGATTTCAACGACGGATGTGGAGCTCTTGAAGACTGCGTGGCGTAACGAGAAGGCGGCTCCTGAGATTCTTCAGTATGAAGCTGCTTTGGTTCAAAGAATTAAAGAGCAGATTGAATTGGCGGTACGATTTAGTTTTAATTCTACCTCTTATTTTTCTGTTTGTTTACTGAGAATTGATGAGATGCACAAAATCGGGTCTGTTTCGGTGTTGAGCTTACTTTATTCTCGGGAAATTGAATGGTGAATTTGATTTTTCGATGTCCTAGTACTGTTCAGGATTGAATTTTGCCAACGAAATTAATGGATGGGTTATTGACTTTAGAAAATTCGTGTTCTTTTTGGCGTTGATTTGGAGTTCTGTTGCGTGACAATTTCTATAATTTGAACCTTTTTTGGACCTTATACTGAGGTTATTTGTATAATTGCTTATAAATGTTATGCATTGTGATGGTCTTTGCAGGAACAAAACATAGAAATATCTGAAACGGAAAATATAGATCCCTTAACAGTGTCACTTTACCAGATGGATCTTGACAGGACCCAGTTTCTGTTGAGATCGTATCTTCGAGTTCGTCTCCAAAAGGTACTTAGCTTCAATGTTCTATTAGTGGTTGTCTTTATCTCCTATTGCATTTAGAAACTTATGTCCTTCATGCTACGGCTTAAGCTTTTACTAAAACAAGATCTTCTAAATGTTAACAAGCTTCAATATTTAAAGCTATTGAAGTAACGGTATTTCATTAGATCTAGAAAGAATATTCGAGTTCAATAAAGAAATGCTATGATCCGCTTGCAGATTGAGGAATACTTGTTCCACATTTTAAAAACGGACCACCTTTTGAATCGGCTTTCCAAGCAAGAGCAAATGTTTGCACGAAGGTGAAAGCATTAGTTATATCTACTAGCTATATTTGGGCCTGTCAGTTGATTAGTTATAAAGTTAATTGAATTGTTGCAGGTGTACTGATGATTTGGGAAATCATCTTGATGAAACTGTTCTGTCTAAATTGCCTGATAATTACCAGTCCATACTAAAACAGTCCACAACAAGTGAAGAAGATGATATGGGTAATGTCCACCAAACTTCATCATCCTATACTATCTGCATGTGGTTTCAAAAATATATTTTCTTTTATTTTCACCATAAATTTGAAGCTGTACTCCAACTGGTTTGCATGCAAGCAACTTCATTAACCTATTACCTAGTTTCTAGTTAGTTGAATTAAATACCTTTTTGGTCTTGTTCTATAGCTCGGATACCCTTTTGGTGTCTGACTTATTGAAATTTTCTATTTGGTGTTTGATGCATTCACTTTTCGCCTATTTGGTACTTGACATATTCAATATATGCCTATTTAACTTTATTACATTGAACTTCCATTTAGCAGCATAAAAAATTGAAATACATATATTGACATTTGGAGGATGAATATATTTTTGCTGAGCATGTATAGAATTGTTAACCCTCGTTGATTTCTTAAGTTGATCTATTAAAATTGGATATGTCATATGATAAATAAACAAAAACTGAATATGTCTGGCACCGAATAGACGATGCCAATAGGTCAGACACCAAATTGACATTTGTAGCATAGATTAGGACCCAAATGGGTACTAAAGTCATAGTTAGTGAAAGACTCAAAGATTTATAATTATTGCTGTAGTTTCCAGAACTAGCATTCCCATATTTATTTTAACAGGTTGTGGTTTCGGATTATGTATAAAAATGTTCAATGGTTCTTTATCAGTTTATGTATAGTATATTTGCGTATCAGGTTTTGTTTAAGGCATTGTCCATTCTAGTCTTAGATTAGGATCCGGCACTGTAATTGAACTATAAATAACATGTTCATTTCTATTTTTCAAGTTTTACGGCTCTGTTCTTTTCAACTTATTTTCTGTTCAATTCAGTTCAGTTCAATACCCTTCAGTTCAGTTCATTTCAGTTTCAGTATTCAGTATTCAGTTTCAGTATCCAACATTCAGCATTCAGTATTCAGAATTCAATATTTAGTTTCACATTATATCAATATTATTAATGTATATTATTATTCATATATATTAAAAAGCAATGATTATTAATGATAATATATTTCAATTTCAATTTTAGTTCATTTCTATTTATACATTATATAAATATTATTAATTAATATCAGTAATCACAATAACAATAAAGAAAAAGAAACCAATAATAATATTTTTAAAATTATTAATTATTATTTCTAACATAAATAATTTTGTAAGAAATAAATAAATAAATAAAAGTAATAATGTTTTATAAATATTGATGATAATTAAAATAATAAGGTAATATTCATAATAATAATTATAATAAATAATAATAATAATAATTTATAATAGTATATTTAATTATTATTATATGTAACAATTAATAAATTTTAATAGAATGTATAGTATTATTTAAAGTATTATTAATTATTATGTAATTTAATGTTTTTAAAATATTATTTATATTATTAATTATGATTCAGTTTCAGTATTGTTCAGTTTCAGTATCATTCAGTTCAGTTTTAGTACAGTTTAGTTCAGTACCATTCAGTTCAATTCAGTACCAATCAGTTCAGTTCAGTTCAGTACACCTACTTATAAGTTGAAAAGAAGAGGGCCTAAGTGTATTAATTATTTCTGAAAGCTTTTTATGCTTGTAACCTCTTATTTATTGGGCCTTATGTTTATCTAGTTCTGTTATTACTTTCAGTCTGTGATGAAAAGAAATATTAAAATGAGTTTCTAAGCCAATCCTGTCCCTTAATTTAAGTGAATCCATATAACAGGACCTTTTCAAAACCTTACATCAATTTACGGAATGTTAATTCCTGATATGTTCTACTTTTACACTTTTGTCCAAGATGTTCAAATTGTAGCATATGCTTAGTGTGAGATTCTTAAGCACCATGTGAATATATTCATTTGGCCAAATTCGGTTTGCTGTGGTGCCTTTCCCATCTAGTTGAATTACGAAATGATCAAGAATATCTGGCTTTTAACTGCAAAATTAAGAAATTTTATTCTGATTCAGCATATTTATGATCTCCAATCATTAGACAGCTGATAGATGCAAAAATACCATATTTCTATAATTGGTTAGGCAGTTCATGTTCTTTGTTCTTTTTTCCTTCCATGGTACTGTAGTTAGTGTATGTATGCTGATTTCTGAAATGCCCTATTTTTACATTCTTTTCCTAGGTGTTCAAGTTGTATATATGCGTACTGTGAAATACCTGGGTAGCATACGGGAATATATTCATTTTTCAATAAATATGCGAAACTTGTGCTTTAGTGGCTGCCCATTAGTTGTGTAAGAGATGATCATGTACATTTAGCTTTCAATATTATGTTAAAGAGAATCTTCAGGATTAGTGTATGCCAATTAGGATCTCAAATTGTAATGATCTATAGCATATTTTCCATAATTGGTTTTTGCAGTATGATGTAAGCTTGAGTGGCAAAAAGAACTTTTTGGTCCTCGTAATATAAACGATTTGCCCATTTGGTCATTGTGGTATACATATTATCTATTGGGTGTCTATGCTATGCAATATATTAATTTTCTGGTCATTGTGCTATTCAATCATTACTCGTTCGGTACTTGTGCTATTTAATCGTTACCCATTTGGTTCTTGTGCTATGGAATTTGTTGTCTTTTGGACCCTGTACGATAGATTTTATTAGTGATAACATGTATAGCACAGAGACAAAGAATCAAACTTGTAGACACCATATGGCCTAAAGAGGATCATTTTTTGTCTTAGAAGCTTTATTCTTATTTTTCCTCTGTATGAACTGCAGTTCCAGAACCGCTACTGGACACGTTTGTTATTTGCAAAGCGAAGCAATACCTCTCAAGCATGGACTTTGAGACTGACTACAGGTAATTTGATAGCATAGTTTTGGGCCTTTTGTTCATTAATTTATTTTGAAAAGGCGTGAATGTGAAATTTTGCTAAGCAATCAACTTGTGATTTTGCCAGTATGGAAATTACAGAAATGGAGAAAGATTTGCTTACGTTTGTATCTTACAAGTTCATCAAGAAGCCACTAGAAATGGGGAAAATAGATTTAGTATAAATTATTTCCACAGCTGTATGAAAGACATGAAAGTTTCTTTGGGTCTACATTTCTTCTAGAAATAACGTACCATTATGGTATTCAAGGTTGTAATTGCCATGTTATTGTAGTTTTATTATTCTGAAAGTATTGAGCAATTATTTATTTGGAAACTAGCTTTTTTTCCTTTCACTTTTAGTTACACTTCTCTTGCTATGGGTATTATTGAACACCATGTGAATGAATGATGCAGTTTCAGTAGTATGCTATCTTGACTAATTTCTGGTCATGAATTTGGGAAATTATAAAGGGTTTTAGGTATTTGTAAGAACTCGTACTTTCGATGGATGACATTTGTCTTAGTAAATAAATGTCATCCATCTGAAGTAGAATATTCAAATACTCGGCTACTTATAAAAATTATTTTACATTGCTCGTCTGGCTTTAATTTGTAGAAAAGTAGACGTAAAAAACCTGTGATTTTCAATAGAAATAATTTAGTGTCCATGTCCATTAAATTAAATGTTGCTCATAGATTGTCACAATCTACTGTTCATTATTACTCATCTAACAAAGGTGTTTAGATTAATCTTTAGTCTTCTTTTCTTGATTGCGTATTGACTATGGAGATTCAACAAAGTTTTATTCTCTTCAAAACAAAAATTATTTTTAATTTAGTCAGTTGTTCTTTATTTGGTAAATAAAGTGTACTTTGTAGTTTGTACCTATGAAATCTAATTTAAACCAACCACTAATAAGAAAAGTATAATAACTAATATGCATTTGCAGCATAGTTATAAAATATCTCTAAGTCGTGTGGTTCAAAACAAAGAAAAGCATTTTGTGATGTCTATATTAAACGAATGGCTACAAATAAACTACAAATTCAGCGAATATATACATCCATGAACACAGACCAAATACGAACAAACAAAAAGAGAAACATCAAGGAACACGCAAATTAATTTAAAAAGGTATCAAATCAAATCAACCTGGCAAAATCAACACAAACGGACAAACCCACTCGAGTTGGCCAAACTCAAATCCAAATCAAACTCTCATTATTAATTAAAATCCAGCACTAATTAAACTAACAACATCTTTCCCAATTTATCTATTCCAACAATACTCGTAACATATAGATAAAAATAAATTATTAATTAAAAAATAACTCAATATTAACTCTTTTTTATATAATATAATACAATAAATATTAAATATTATTTATTTAATTTTTTACATAAATACATTCTAATAGAAAGTTAATTTATTAATATTTAAATATTTAATTTAAAATTTAAATATTAATAGCTATAAAAAAAGATAATTTAATAAATAAATAATTATTTTTTCAATACAACTATATTATCTATTTATATTGACACATCATTAATATGAATGTCTATTTCAAATATCACGTAATCATACGGCTGTATAGTAAAGAAGTTCTAAACTAATGATCGTCTCAATTCATAATCAATTACCAATAATATGTATTCATTAATAACTTAACAAAACTGAAAACAGAAAAATCACAAGTACCAAGCCACAGATTACAATTGTGTTGACCTACAATAAGGATTTCTTAATTTCTTTCATTGCAAGAACACAGAAATCAAGAATCGAGGGACAAAATCCTTAACAAACCATTGAACGAAACGGCGTCGTCGGAATCATCATCTCCACCGCCGCCTAATTTAATCATAGCCTTAATATCATCATCATTAGCATCAAATCCAGCCCACTGCATATAACTTTTCAGATCATCATGGTTCAATTTCCCATCCCCGTCTTTATCCATTACCTTAAAAACATCCTCCATTACTCCATTGTTCATCTTCTTACCATCCAAAACTCGCTCGAACTCATCATACTCCACGAATCCGTCCTTGTTGAAATCGGCCACGGACATCATCGAACCTATCAGATCATCCTCGTCGGAAACGGCGCCGTTTGAGAGTCCGGAGTAGAACGTCTTGAGATCTCCTCGGCTGATCTTGCCGTCGCGGTCGGCGTCGAGGACGTCGAATGCTGACCGGAAATCTAGCCTGGACGACGCCGTTCTGGAGGCGAGAGTTCTTCCTGAGGGACACATTGTTTCGTTTCGGCGTTGAAAATTTGAGATTTGGAAATGATGAGAATCTGAGATGGATTTGTTTATATAATGAGGAAGAGTGGGGTCCGCCCTGGTATTTCGGGTCCAATTATAGTGGAAAAATGAAATAAGGGGCTTGTTTGACAAGTTTTTGAAGGGGTGCCACGTGGGATTTGTGAAAGTATGTGACGTATGTGGTGACGTGGGGTCTTTTTTGGCTGGCTGGCTGTAAGTAATTAAATATGCAGGGGAGTTGCTTACTAGTAGCTTTGTTGTTTGTTTGGTAATTATAAATACATCCATGGAAGTTCCTGGGAGTACCCGGAACTTGGGAGCTATGTATTTATGTCACACGGTTATAAGCATGGTTATACATTCATAATTCATTCCCGTATTTCAGAATAAGAAAAAATAGATGTTAGCATTTTGTTATTAACTTTTTTATAATACTGCTTTTATATTTTTTTAATTGGATCAATTGTAATATTGAGAATTAATGGTTATTTTATAAAAAATAAAATAATAATTGAAAACTGTTGTTGAAAGCACATACTCCCCCGGTTTTTTTTAAGTTTGTATATAACAAAAAAAATATTAATTAAGAGAGTAAAAGTATTAAAATGCTCTATCATTAATAATTATTTGAAAAGATAATTGGTCTTTTTTTATCTTTTGTCATTATAATGTGCATTAAATAAGGGCAAAATAGAAAAGATGAGCAAATAATTATATTAAAATTTAAAAGTGATACTTATTAAAAAAAATTTATTTAACTCTAAAGTGATAATTGAAAAAACAGAGGAAATATAAATCGTTCTAGAGCTAATCTTAATGACATCCCACGATGACATTTGGCTGGATTTTATGAAACCACTTTTAAAAATATTTTAAATAATTTCAAAAAAAGTTTTTATCTTATTACATTTTATAATGAGTTTAATTTTAAAATTTTATTATTTTATAAAAGAGACCTGAGTAAACTCAAGTAAAACGGTCAGCAAATATTCTAAGTACCAAAATATATGTCTCCTGTGTGGATTTCGATAAAAACAATTTTATTATGTTTAATATGCAGAATGTATATATTATCATCCATATTATATACATTTTTATTATTATTACTAAACTAATAAGCCTTATCAACGGCTACGGTTTTATTTGACCAATTCAATTATTTGTCATTAAACAGTTTTGATTTGTTCAAAGATTTGTTGCTTACCATTTGATTTTCAGATTGGATTTTGCATGATTTTAGCAACAAAATTATTTTCACATTAGCCTTTCAACAGCTGATTTTTTTTTGGCTATATAAGGGTGAAGCTCATCCGGTTCCCATATAGAACAAAAAACACTTTTATGTAGCTAATCCAATTAATTTAATTGAAGCGGCTATATAATTTTGGAAAGAACTTCAGTATCCTTTAAGGACAATATCATTCAACGTGAATTAGTTAATTGGTATTTCCGTTACTTTAAACATTGTTTATAATTTTCATTAAATTTCTATATGATTTCTATTAATTAAAATAATGTTTTGGTTAAAGATGAGGACATGAAAACTCGATGAGTCAGACATTCTAATGAAATTGATACTCTCAAATTGGAAAGAGAAAAATCGGACTCAAATATTTATTTATTCATTTATTATTTTTATAACTGTTAGCTAACGACCATTTCATAGAAGTTCATTGATATCTTCTTTTCATAAAGCAAATCAACTTCGGTTCCCAAATAATTTATACCACCTCTGCTTATATTAGAATAGAAGATTCCCTTTTTATATGAAAAGGCCAATATCAAGAAATCTGATTTTACGCATAGATAATTTCTTAATATCTTGTTCATTTGTAACTTTATTTTTTTCTTTATTTTATCACTTTCATCATTAAATTGACTTCTATCTCTAATCTAATAACGATGAAGGGCAAAATAGCTTTAAATTTATAAAAAAAGTTACCAAAGTCGTTACCATAATTCTGCACTTCTCCGCATTTAGAAAAGTTAATCAAATTTTATCTTTGCAAAATTTATTGGTTTTGAAAGTTAATCCAATTTCAGTTATTTTTAATTACTTTTCAACGGTCAAAATTTATTCTTTAAGATTTTTTTTAACAAATTTAAGCGGGTGGTGGCATACATTTAGACCTGTTCGAGCAATGCTATCGATTAGGTTAGCTCAAGTCCGTTTTCATGGATCAGATTGAATATTTATTTTTTATTAAGTTCGTCCTAAATCTGAGCCTGTTAAAGTTTAAAATTTAATGGATCATATTTAATTTTTATATATATACTCTAATCTGATCCGACGAATGATAATTTTATTTATTTTAAATATTATATATTGTATTAAATAAACATTTTCAACTAATGATGAATTTTGAAATTTAAATACAGTAAGTGTTATATTTTATTTTGTGATACAGGGAAGCAACAACAAAAGAAAACAATAGGTCCTAGGGGAACAAAAATACAACAAAAGAAAAAACCAAGAAGTGTCCAAGATAGTAGTTTCGTAGCCAATCCGAAACTCCACTGGAAACCAAGTCCTGCGTCTCTTTGGGTGGGGTTTGTACCGTGACACTCAATTAGTAGTTATGACCCTTTTGCTAAGAAATATGCACATGTATTACTTGCAATCAATTGTATATAATTTTGTTATATGTATTACAATGACTTAAAAACTTCATTTCAATAATGTAGTAATTTATAATCTTGTTATTTTAACTCTATTAAATCTATAAAAAAAAATTATACAAAAATCTTTCTACGTGCCATAAGCCGAGCTTAAGAATGACCTCGTAAGGTTAGCCCGAATTCAACCCAAGCTTGGAGTGCTAAATGTGCGTTGGGTCGGGCCTGAGTTGACATTTCTAATTAAAAGCCTAAACAAACTCGGCATGACCCGCCCTATGAACATGTTTACACATATGTAAGTTAAGTTGTTGGTTTTTGAAGGAAGAAAAAATATTTACCCTACTATTAGCGATATTTTAAAAACCTTTTCCGAGCATGTTACTCTAATCCTTGTTTTCTTTTAAGAAATTTTTAGAAAATATTTTTGGAAGGGCTCGAAAATGAGATATACGTTTTGGGGTCTGGTTTTGTAAATCAAAAACTCTCCAAAAATTATGAAATATCCGGAAAATAAAGAAAATAAATTTGGAGTGGGAATTTTTCAGAAAATGTTTATAGAAGGGCAAAAAAATATGAAAATACGTTTTGGGGCTTGGTTTTGTAAAAAATCGAAAACTCCCAAAAAAATTATGAAATATCTGGAAAATAAAGAAAATAAATTTGGTTTTATAAATTTTCAAAAAATTATTTCTGGAAGGGCCAAAAAATGTAAAAATATGTTTCAGGGTCAATTTCGTAAAAAATTAAAAAATTATGAAATATCCGAAAATAAAGAAAATAAATTTAGTGCAAGAATTTTCAAAAATTGTGAACTTTCCAAACACATCCTAAAGGTAGAGAGGGACTACCGATATTTTGAGGAATTTTTAAAAAATCTTATAACCTTTGGCACATGTCAAATTCTTTTTAGTTTGACTTTTTAAAACCTTGACATATGAAGCAAGTGTGATACACTATCTAAAGTGAGAGTAATTTTATAGTGTTCATAGAATTAAGAGGTATATTTTCATCAAATTTAGAGATTATATATATATTCCGCCTGTTCTAAAATTATTGAGCAATTATTTATTTCGAAACTAGCTTTTTTTTCCTTTTACTTTTTTCTTTTAGTTACACTTCACGTGCTCTGGGTATTATTGAACAAGATATGTGAATGAATGATGCATTTTCAAGTAGCATTCCATTTTGAGTAATTTTTGGTCTTGCTTATGAGAAATTATATAGGAAGCAGGGTGTCTCAATATTTGGAGCATCGGATCAAATGGTATTTCCAGCTGATTTATTAATTTATCCTTTTATTAATGTTCTGCTTTATTTTTTAAGGTAGTAGGTAAAAGCAAAAAGCATTTTAAATATTAAGTATAATAAAGATAGTATTGAAAAATATGAAAAAAATAAAAAAAATAAAAAAATAACTAACAACAGAAATGAAAAACGGGCGGAAAACGACTATAATTTATAGATGGAGAGAGTAAATTAATATTAAAAGTCTTTAAATTCTTTTTTGAGTTTACTTTGTTAAAAAGTAAATATAGAAAAACCTGTGATTTTCGACTGCTATAATTTTGTCATCTCTTGAGATGTGCATTAAATTAAATGCTGTTCATAGATTATCACAATCTACTGTTGTTTATTTAAAAAATGGTGTTTGGATATACTCATTAGCTTTCTTTTCTTTATTGGCTATGCACTGTGGAGATTGGTTTTATTCTCTTCAAAATAAAAAATATTTTTAATTCAGTCAATTTTTCTTTATTTGGTAACAGATGTGCATTAAATTAAATGCTGTTCATAGATTATCACAAGGTTTTTTTTACTAATATAAAAACCATTCAAAAGACCAATTTGATATTGATTTTAAAATTACGATTAAAATAAGTTATTTATATAAAATTTAAATAAAAATTTATATTTAATTTTAAATAATATATTTTAATTATTTATATTAATTAATTAAAAATTGTCTGATTTATTTTATTAAAATAAAATTTGTTACTTTCATAATTAACTTAAATAAAACTTTTAGAAAAAGCTGAAAAAAGCTTAGCTAAATGGGGCTTAAAAAGAAAATTATACTAATATGCATTTAAACATTACTAATTATAAATATCTCTGAGTCGTGTGGTTCAAAATAAAGTAAACCAATCAGTGATGTTTACATAGAGTTGAGTGAGGTTATGGATTTCCTAAATTAGATGGGGATAGACAATTCTCAATAAGAATTCTTATGAAGTGAGGATGAGATTTTTTAATTTCTGAATCTTTAATAGGGGTGGGAACTATGTTCCCAAACCCGATAAAAAAATTATTTTTTAATTTTTATACGTGCTATTAATAATCTTATAAAAATTATTGATTAACCTTAAAATTAAATTATAAAATATAATATTATAATATTTATAATTATTAATTTCTATATATTAATATTAAAAAGTGATCATTTAATTAAAAATAATCATTTCATTAATTATTTAATTAATTTTATAATTTAATTAATATTAATTATATTGAATTGTTCTTAATTAAATTTAATTATTTTTATTAATTATATAATTTATATCAAATTTTTTGATGTAACAATATAAAATAATTTTAATTTATATTACTTTAATAAAAAAATTAATATATCTTTTTATTAATAAAAAATTAGAGATTCTAAAAAAAAAAAGAAATCTACAACTTAAATTTTTCCCAAATACTTAATACAGAATAAAAAATTATCCCCATTCTAATAAGCCCACTTTCAGAGCCATATGTCTATATTAAACGAATGGCTACAAGTAAACCACAAATTCAACGAATATATACATCCGTGAACCCACAAACAAATACAAACAGACAAAAAGAGAAACAGCAAGGAACACACAAATTAATTGAGAAACTGTAAAAATCAAATCAAACTGGCAAAATCAACACAAACAGACAGCCCGTCGAGTTGGCGAAAATCAAATCAAAATCAAAATCAAAATCAAACTCCCATTATTGATTAAAATCCAGCAAAAATTAAACCAAACCACTCATCTCAATTAAAAATCAATCACCAATAGTATACCTTCATTAATAACTTAACAAAACTGAGTACAGAAAAATCACAAAAATCAAGCCACAGATTACAATTGTGTTGACCTACAATAAAGATTTCTTAATTTCTTCCATTGCAAAAACACAGAAATCAAGAATCAAGGGACAATATCCTAAGCAAACCATTGAACGAAACGGCGGCGTTTGAATCATCATCTCCACCGCCGCCTAATTTAATCATAGCCTTAATATCATCATCATCAGCCTCAAATCCAGCCCACTGCATATAACTCTTCAAATCATCATGGTTCAATTCCCCGTCCCCATCTTTATCCATCACCTTAAAAACATCCTCCATTACTCCATTGTTCATCTTCTTGCCATCCAAAACTCGCTCGAACTCATCGTACTCAACGAATCCGTCCTTGTTGAAATCGGCCACGGACATCATCGAACCTATCAGATCCTCCTCGTCGGGAACAGCGCCGTTTGAAAATCCGGTGTAGAACGTCTTGAGATCTTCTCTGCTGATCTTGCCGTCGTGGTCAGCGTCGAGGACGTCGAATGCAGGCCGGAAATCTTGCCTGGACGGTGCTGTTCTGTAGTCGAGAGTTCTTCCTGAGGGACACATTATTTCGTTTCGGCGTTGAAAATTTGATATTTGTGAATGATCAGAATCTGAGATTGGTTTGTATATGTAATGGGGAAGAGTGGGGTCCGCCCTGGTATACCGGGTCCAATAGTGGAAAAATGAAATTGGGGGCTTGTTTGACACGTGGGATATCTAAAAGTATGTGACGTATGTGGTGACGTGGGGTCTTTTTGGCTGGCTGTGATTAATATTTAATTATACACTTGGGATGCTTACTGGTAGATATGTTGTTTTTTTTGGTAATTATAAATACATCCATGTATTAATAAAATGTAGTTCAATTAATAATATACATTGATAAGTTAGAAAAAAATTAATTTTAAATTTTATTAAATATATTTATTAAAATTTTTTTTATTGTGATTAAACCTCAAATAAAATAAATAAGGTTAAAAATATTATCAAAGAATATAAAGACATCCGTGGAAGTTTCTCGAGTCCCCGAAACTTGGGAACTATGTATTTATGTCACACGGTTATACGCACGGTTATACATTCATGGTTCATTTCCGTATTTCTGTATAATAAAAAGAATGATTCTACCTTGCTTGATATGGTACTCAATTATATTATAATTCTATCCTTTAAATTTTATTACGGTATATTATTCAACTAAAAAGGAGAGAGGTGGTTTCTTTAAAAACACAATTTTTTATTTTAAATTTCAGATTTTTTATCACAATGGTTGCTCTCTAATTTTTTTTATTAATCATATATAATTTTTTTTAAAAAATTTAGATTAGATTTCAAATTTTTTTGACTAAAAATGTTAATATCATAAATGAAATCGCATTACATCACTAGAGACGAAGGAAAATAATCCCATTCACTCCTATATATCCAGCTCGAGCTAGAACATGAGCATGAAGATTTACAGACTTTTTAAGATAAGAAAATTGTATCTCCCTAAAAGACAAAGCAATGGAAATACAATCGTCTAAAACAAGACCTAAAGGAGACAAGATTGAACATTTATTGTTCAAATAAAAAATGATATTTAGGGCGTCCATCTTAAGGGTAGCTCTCTGAACTCCTCGTCTCTTCAACCAAGTCAGTGCTTCACGACAACTGAGCGCTTCAACAAGCTCGGGATCTCCTCTTTCTTTTAACAAGTCACATCTAGCACCCACTACAACCCCTGTATCATTCCATAACACAGCTCCATGACCTAATCGTTGGCCATTCTCAAAAGAGCTAGCATCAATACAGCAAACGAAACTCCCCGAACCATGCACCTGTCTTAAGTTCTCCATTGGCCTCTGTTGTAAATGATTTGCACCCCTTGATCGGTTTTAAGCCATTTGCCAATCATTCAAGTACCCAATACCATGATTATAAACATGATGTACTGGTTTAAGACTACCTTTCCAAGTTAAGCTGTTACGTCTAGCCCATATAGCCCATGAGATCGCACATACCTGCTGCTGAAATTCTTCCGACTTCAAGCACAACCAATTCCACCATTGCTGCAAGTTTGTAACTGAAACAGGCTACCCCTTAGCTAGGTACAGGTCCCATACATCCATCGCTTTACAACAACTCACCAGGGCATGAAAAATCGTCTCTTGTCCGTCCTTGCATATGTCACACACATCATCCTTGAGCTGAACATGTCTGACTCTTAATGTCACTTTCATTGGCAATATACCGACAACACATTTCTGTTTGATTATAAACTTGATCCATATCAATGAAAACCCAAAATCCAAATCCAATCAATTGGAGTCCAAGCCCACAAATCCAAAATATAGTAAATTTATTTAGGTATTAGAAGTATGTAGATTTTTGTATATGATAACCAAATTGGAGGCTATTAACTACAACCAATTTGGAGGCCATTAAATTAACTAAATAAGTTGGCTATTGTATTAGTTGGAGGTGGTGGTGAGTAATTGTGTTAGTTGAGATTTGTATAATTCACCTATAAATAGGTGAGTTGTTTAGTTGTTTATCATCAACAAAAAATAAGAACTTCTTTAGAGAGAAAAAAGTAAAGAGTGAGTTGTAGTTTTGTATTTTGAGTGAGAGTGTTCTTGTAATATTTTTGAGTTTAATAAAAGTTGTTCATTTGAGTGTTTTAATTCCAACAAAGTGGTACCAGAGCTAGGTTGAGAGCTTGAGTCCTCCTCCTGAAAAGAATTTTTTTTCTGAGTGCGGAAAAATCGAGTTGAAACTGTCCAAGCGTTGCAGTAGATAAAAAGCCTAGAAAGTGTCACAGTAGACTGCCAAAAGCATTGCAATACATCCAGTGTGTTGCAAAAGATTCCTAAAAGTGTCACAACAGCCCCTGTACGTCTAGAAAAGCTATTTGAGTAAGATGGCGAATAGCGTGGCATTGTTTCAAGTTCCAACACTCAACAACAACAACTATGACAATTTGAGTATCAGGATGAAGGCTCTTCTCGGTACGCATGATGTCTGGGATATCGTAGAGAAAGGTTTCAAGGAGCCCAAAAATGAAGCCTTTCTCACGCCAGATCATGCTACAACTTTGAAGGATTCCTGAAAGAGAGACAAGAAAGCTCTCTTCCTCATCTATCAAGCATTAGATGATGACAGTTTTGAAAAGATTTCAAGTGCAACTTCCTCCAAGCAAGCATGGGAGAAGCTACAAACCTCTTACAAAGGAGTCAAAAAGGTGAAGAAGGTCCATCTCCAAACACTAAGAGGTGAGTTTGTATCCTTGCACATGAAACCATCAGAGTCTATCTCTGAATACTTTTCTAAAGTAGCAGCCATTTCTAATTAATTGAAAAGAAATGGTTAGAAGTTAGAAGATATAAGAATAATAGAGAAGATACCCTGCTCGCTGGATCCCAAATTTGAGCACATCGTGGTGACGATTGAAGAAACCAAAGACTTAAAGGAAATGACGATTAAGGAACTTCAAGGATAACTACAAGCCTATGAAGAAAAGCATAAGAAGAAACAAGGTATCTTTGAGTAACTCCTCAAGCTAAAACTCAAGGATACGAGTGAAGGTTAAGGTAATGGTAGAAACAACTATGGAAGAGGTAAAGGCAGAGGACGAGGCCATGGACGAGGTAGTAGCCGTGGTTGTGAATGAAGTTGGAATTACAACAATAATTCCAGTAATAACTATGAGAAAGGAGAAAGTTCCACCCAAGGTCGCGGAAGAGGCAATTCGAACGCGAGGTATGATAAATCTTAAGTCCGGTTCTATAATTGTCAAAAGTTTGAGCATTACGCTTCAGAATGTAGAACTCCTAACAATCAAGTCAAGGAGAAGGCACATTTTGTGGAGGAGAAGATTGAGGAGAAAGAAACGCTATTACTAGCATATAACAACAATAATGATTATCAAGACAACACATGGTATCTCGACACACAGTGCAAGAAACTATATGTATGGAAGAAGGAACATGTTCGTGGAGCTTAATGAAGCAGTAAGCAGTGATTTCTTATTTGGAGATGACAGCGAGATATCAGTGAAGAGAAGAGGTAACGTCCTTTTTAGAGCAAAGGATGATAGCCATAAAATGATTTCAAATGTCTACTATGTACTTGGTATAAAATGCAACATTCTTAGTTTGGGCTAACTCTTAGAAAAAGGCTATGATATTCATATGAAAGATTGTAGTCTTTTTATAAGAGATGGCAACGGGAATCTAATCGCCAAGGTACAGATGTCAAAGAATAGAATGTTCCCTTTGAATATCAGAAATAATATTGCAAAGTGTCTAAAGACTTGTTACAAAGACGCATAATGGGTATGGCATCTTCGATTTGGGCATCTAAACTTTAGAGGATTGGAGCTGTTATCTAAGAAGGGAATGGTTAGAGGTTTACCATGTATCAACAATCCCGATCAATTGTGTAAAGAATGTCTACAAGGGAAGTAATTTAGAAGAAGCTTTCCAAAGGAGTCAGACTATAGAGCCAAGAAGCCGCTCGAGCTCATCCATACCGATGTGTGTGGTCCTATTAAGCCAAGTTCTCTCACTAATAGTAACTACTTCCTTCTCTTCATTGGCGATTATTCAAGAAAAACTTGGGTATATTTCTTGAAGCAGAAATTAAAAGTCTTTGGAGTGTTTCGAAAGTTCAAAGCAGTCATCGAAAAGGAGAGCGGTCATAAGATCAAAGCTATGAGATCTGATCGAGGAGGAGAATTTACATCCAATAAATTCAATGAGTTTTGTGCAGCACATAGAATCCGTCAACCCTTAAAGGTTCTTAGATCCCCCCAGCAAAATGGTGTGGCAGAAAGGAAGAATAGAACAATTCTTGACATGGCACAAAGTATGCTCAAAAGCAAGAAACTATCCAAGGAGTTTTAGGCGAAAGCAGTGGCATGTGCAGTCTACCTATTAAATCATTCTCCTACATGAAGTGTATGGGGAAAGATACCATAAGAAGCATGGAGCGGAAGAAAAGCCTGGAATTTCCCACCTTTGAGTCTTTGAGAGCATAGCTCATGTTTATGTACCATATGAGAATCGAACCAAGCTCGATGATAAAAGCAAAAGTTTTATTTTCATCGATTATGAATCAAGCTCAAAAGGCTACAGGCTATACAATCCGAATGACAAGAAGTTTTTGATCAGTCGAGATGTGATATTTGATGAAGAAGGCGAATGGAACGTTGATTCTCAAATGGAGGACTTTAATTTTTTCCCATTCGAGGAAGATGAGCAGACAACGCTTGAGCAACCAAGATAACTTCAACAAGGCTCACAACTCCATAAAATTCTCCTTCTCGTGGAGACGGGTCATCATCATCACATTCTCTATCCTCAAGTGAGACTGAAGATGAAAGAGAAGTGCATCGTATGAGAAGTCTTCGAGAACTCTATGAGGTGACTGAACAATTAGACAATCTTACTTTATTCTGTCTATTTGTTGATTATGAGCCGGTGACATTTCAATAAGCTGTAGAAGAGAAATAATGGAGAGATGCAATGGACGAAGAAATCAAGGCCATTGAGAAGAATGACACATGGGAACTCACTTCACTTCCCAAAGGACACAAGGTAATAGGCGTCAAATGGGTGTACAGAATAAAGTGAAATGCCAAGGGAGAGATTGAAAGACATAAGGCGAGGCTTGTTGCAAAAGGCTACTGTCAAAAGGCTGGAATCAACTACGATGAGGTGTTCGCTCTAGTTGCTCGATTAGAAACTGTTAGACTAATCATATCTTTAGCGGCTCAAAACAAATGGGCAATTCATCAAATGGATGTAAAATTGGCCTTTCTAAATTGACTTCTTGAAGAGGAAGTCTACATTCAACAACCACCATGCTACAAAGCAAAAGGTCATAAAGGCAAGGTGTTGAAGTTGAAGAAGGCTCTTTATGGGCTAAAACAAGCACCAAGGGCATGGAATAGTAGAATCGACAAATACTTTCGAGAAAATGGCTTCAACAAATGTCCCTATGAGCACACTTTGTACATCAAGATCAAAGATAAAGATATTTTGATTGTGTGCCTTTATATGGACGATTTGATCTTCATCGGAAGCAACCAAAGAATGTTCGATGAGTTCAAGAAAGTGATGATGAAGGAGTTCGAGATGACAGACATGGACTCATGGCATACTACCTCGACATCAGAGTAAGGCAATAAAAGGATGAAATTTTCATTTCATAAGAAAGCTATGCGAAGGAGATCTTGAAAAAGTTCAAGATGGATAACTGCAAGCCGATAAGCACACCGGTGGAGTACGGGATCAAGATGTCTAAATATGAAGAAGGGGAAAGTGTAGATCCAACATATTTTAAAAGTTTGGTTGGAAGTCTACGCTATCTTACATGCACAAGGCCAGATATCCTTCATGCAGTCGACTTAGTAAGCCGCTATATGAAGTCACCAACAACCACCCATTTCAAAGCAGCTAAGAGAATTCTTTGCTATTTGAAAGGTACAATCGATTTTGGCTTATTTTATTTAGTATCTAATGATTTCAAGCTTGTTGGATATAGCGATAGCGATTGGGGTGGAGACATAGATAACCAAAGAAGCACTAGTGGATTCATGGGAGACACTGGTTTCACATGGATGTCAAAGAAACAACCGATTATAACTTTATCTACATGTGAAGTAGAATATGTTGCAGCAACCTCGTGCGTCTGTCATACAATTTAGCTTAGAAATTTATTGAAGGAGATTAGGTTAATGCAAGAGGAGCCGACTGAGATCCGTGTTGACAACAAGTCAGCCATTTCCTTAGTAAAGAATCCTGTATTCTATGATCGAAGCAAACACATCGACATCCGCTACCATTACATAAGAGAGTGTGTTGCAAGAAAGGAAGTATAAGTTGAATGCTTGAAGACACAAGATCAAATTGCGGATATCTTCACTTTGCCGGTCACAAGCAAAAACTACATCAGATTGAGAAGCTCACTCGGAATGACAAGATCAAGTTTAAGGGGGGGGGGGGTGTTGGATTATAAACTTGATCCATATCAATGAAAACCCAAAATCCAAATTCAATCAATTGGAGTCCAAGCCCACAAATCCAAAATGTAGTAAATTTATTTAAGTATTTGAAGTATGTAGATTTTTATACGTGATAACTAAATTGGAGGCTATTAACTACAACCAATTTGGAGGCCATTAAATTAACTAAATAAGTTGGCTATTAATTGTATTAGTTGAAGGTGGTGGTGAGTAATTGTGTTAGCTGAGAGTTGTATAATTCACCTATAAATAGGTGAGTTGTTTATTTCTTTATCATCAACAAAAAAATAAGAACTTCTTTAGAGAGAAAAGAAGTAAAGAGTGAGTTGTAGTTTTGTATTTTAAGTGAGAGTGTTATTGTAATATCTTCGAGTTTAATAAAAGTTATTCATTTAAATATTTTAATTCCAACAATTTCCATAAGAAAAACTTCATTCTCGCAGGTACAAACATAGACCAAATTTTCTCCCAACTCGGTACAGAAAAATTATTTGGCATATTATTAGACAACTCCTCCGTTAGCATATAATAGGCCGATTTAATGGAGTAAAACCTATTTTTTCCCGGTGCACAAAACATCTGATCCATTATCGAGAAAAAGCTCAATGGAATGTTCTTAATTAGCTCTACATCACGCTGCTAGAACATTGAATTAATTAAGTGCCAGTTCCATCTACCATTATCGATCAACAAATGAACACAAGCACTTTCAAGACCATCCACTATATTAGTTTTAGGTTTCAAATTCAATTTGTTTGGTAGCCAGTTGTCATTCCAAATACTGACATTCATACCATCGCCAATTCTCCAAGCCATACCCTTTCGAATGAAATCTCTAGTAGCAAGTATTGGTCCCTGTGAGAGTATTTATAAGGGCAGAGGGGGGTCAATGGCCCTTTTTCGAGGAATTTATAGACTTAGAAAAAGTCTCAGTGTAACGTGTTTGATTATGATCTGAAAGATGGGTCCGGATGATGAATATGATTCAGAGGATGGATCCGGATGATGCAAATAAGTGAAATAAAGTAAAAGCAAAAGAAAATCAAACACAAGTATTTTATACTGGTTCGGCTTTTGTAAGTCAATTAGTTTAACCTTCTCATTTGGTGAAGAGCTTTTTTTATAGGCTTTGATCATAAATGTAGCCATTTGTGATTGGTAAGCTTACATTTAATCTTTACCCTTGATCAGGTTGTGATGTGGAGCTTCTAGATCCGTTGATCAGTCCATTAGATTGTATTTTGATCCATTTGAATTCTTGGGATTGATGCTAGAAAGTTGTCAGTGATCGTTTTGCTTGTCATTTTGTGATACACCAACTTTCATACCAATTGCCGTATGATGTGAGATCCACGTGCACCTTTAATGGTCTAGGAGAAAAAGTAGTTAGTTTTTCTCTGTCCAGTGTCAGACCCTTTTGACTTTTCTCTGAATCGTGCAAGCTGTCTTTTTGTATTTATCTTGAGAAAGGGCTCTTTGACTTTTGTAGACCAAGAAGGTAAAAGGAAAGGTATGTTTCAGACTTTCCTTAGTTTTCAGATATAGGTCTTTCGGATGTCCTTTGGACCTATATACTCCGGATCTTTCTTTCGGAGATATCTTCAATCAGTTCTTCCGGATGCAAGTATTGGAGGACAGAAGTTTGTTTCCTTTCCAAACTTTGTTTGGATGATTTCCTCCATTGCTTAGGTTTTAGATTTGCACAATAAATGATTTATGTTCTGTGCTTTGTCCCGATATTTCCATTTAGATTTAGGAGAACTACTTACATTGTTTTTGTTTCTTTCAAACTTGATCCAGATTGTTTTTAGATTATATTATCCGAATCATTGTTTTCCAATAATCTCCCCTATTTGATGGAAACAAAAACTTAAGTCATCTAAGCAAGGGGTAAGTACTGAGTGTAACTTTTTGTTACTTAGACTTTTATAATACTCTCCCATAGTTTTAGCATCCAAGCTCCCCCATAATTTTATGACTCCTGCTTCTAAGTTTGTTTTAGTATAATTATAGATTGTACTTTAGAAGGGTTTGTTTTGATAGTTAAGAATTTTTCACTTTATATATACTCTCGCTGTTAACAATTGTTAACATCATGAAGTTCAGTGTTACAAGTTATAAAAATACATATAAAGTGAATCTAACTATTACAAGTTTATCTAGCTAGCTTAACTATCTCTCCGGATGAACCATTCTTCCAGACTTGCAGCGTTTTTCCTTTCCCTCTTCCTTCTCCTTGATGACTTTGATCTTCTTCCTCCCCCTTTTTGCTTCCATCAAGGGGATCAATAACCATATAGGTACGTTTGTCCCAAGATTGCTACCAAGCAGAGGAGTAGATAGAGTAGTCTTTGTTGCCTTTGGCCCTCTCATCAATAATATGATTCACTATAGGTAGAGTCAAATAGCAAGGACAAAGGGACCTTCAGAGTTGATCATAGGATTGTGAGACTTGAGGAAGGATGCGCAGAATTTGCTCTTGGTCCTTGGGATCAAAGTAAGGAAACATAGCCTTGGTAAGAGTAGTCAAACCTTTTTGGCTCATGAATCCTGAGTCCCCTATAGCTTGAACAACATTGTGCAGGACAGGGATGAGTTGGCATTCTGGAGTAGTCGAAGAAGAGGAGGATCCGGAGATAGATAACTTATTTATTCCAGTTTGAAGAAGGGTGATTTCATCATTAAGGCCCTTTCGGATGTTGTAGATAGACTCCGTCTAATCTTTAATTTCTTTGAAGATGGTTTTCTTCCATTCAGTTATTGCTTGCTCTATACCGAAATTCCTTGCTTGCATCTTATCACCCATATCATCTAGGATTTTCTCTTTCAGCTCGGGGATGGTTTTGTCTATGAAGTTAGCAAGCATTTCCTGAGTTACTTGCTGATCAGTTTCTATATTCAGTAGAGTGGGTTTCAAATCTCTATCCTCCATGAATTTTGACAAGTTTTCAAACTTGGTATCAATGTAATCCTTGAGTTCTATTGATAGGTCAGTGGCGGAGGAAGACACTCTTTCAAGCACTGTTGCACAGTTATTAGAGGCCAAGGTATTGGTTTGACTATCATTGCAATTTGAGTGAAAGGCACTTTCCTTTAGCTCATTTAAAAGAGGCTGGATCTCAAAAAGGAAAGCTGCTGCCAGAGCTCCGGGTGTTGGGAAGTTCATGACTTGTTGCTAAATTATGGGGAGGCACTTCAACCTTTCTTTGATCTCACCTAAATCCTTTTGACTCCTTTCTTAGACTTTTGCCTGAGCAACTCCTTCTCCACATCTTTTAGATGGGTGCATATTGTTAGGAGACTCTTCTTGATAAATCCCTCTTTATGATGCTCAAAAGTTACCTCCTGAAGGAGTTTAAGAGCAGTACTGACTTTAGATTCTTTGGAGTTTTCATCAGGGAGAGTCACTGATTTTGTGTAAGGAGGGAAGTGTTTGTTGGAGGGTCCGGATGAGTCACCATCGGATGAGCTGGATTCATCTCTGGAGCTTGAACTGCTTTTGGAGAGGCTATCTTCTTTCGAATGGGAGCCTTCAATTACTCCTTTCTCTTCTCCACCCTTGCTTCTTCCCCTTTCCTTTGGGGTAGCCTAGCTTATCGGATCCACTTTAGAAGTGTGCCCTTTGGAGCTCAGACTTTCTCCTTCTCCGGAGCTGTTGCATCAGGGTTTGACACTATATCCTTAGCTACATTATGAGAGATTGTAGCTAAGCTGTGCTGTTCATAATCAGAAGTGAGATGAAGAAGATTGGGGATTACCTCAGTGGTTAGTAGCGTCTGATCCTTATCCTTCTTTTCTTCTTCTAGCCTTTCCTCCGGATGGTTGGAACTGTCCTCAACCACCCCTACAGTTGCCTTTTCAGGACTTTCTTTTTCTCCTTTAGGCATGTTGGTATTTTCCTCAACAGCCTTCTCTAATGCCTTTTCAGGACTTTTAAGATTAATGACTTTATTGTTGGATCCAAGCAGATTCTCTGGAAGTGGTTCTGTTCTTTCTGCAAATATAAATTCATCTGCTTTCGGGATTTTGGACAGTTTATCCATATCTTGTGGATCTACAAGAATTGGAGGAACTTATGATGAGAGTCCGGGACCTTCAGTTCTCTACCGATTAATTTTGTTGTTGTCCTTGCTTACTACTTGAATAACATTAAATTGATCGTCATCTCACCCCATAATCTCTGGTTCTCCGGGCTGGACTTGGCTTTTTCCAAAGCAGCTTTCTCCCGATACTGCTTGGCTTCTTCATTCGGTATTATCCTAGCAAGCCTTCTGCCTTCACTATCTTTCTTTTCTTGAGCAGCGAGGGCTACAACAAATGTTAGCCCTTTTCTCCAGAGCTGCTTTTGAATATGAGCCTCATCCTCTGTTTCCTCATCATCTGCATCTTCCTCCATTTCAACCAATGTTCTTTTGGCTTTCCTTCTTCCAGCCTCAATCACTTTTGTAGCAATTTAAGGTAGACCCGCAGCAAGCCCAAGCTGTCCCTTCTTAGCTGCAGATTTAATCAGTCTGCCCCTGGGTCTTGGCTATACGGAGCTTAGGATTTGAGTGAGGGGCAGAGTGTCCTTATTAATCTCTTTCGGAACCATTTCCACTTGCCTTTTAGCCTTAGTTTTGGTGGTTCTGAGCCTTTTAGGAACAAGAGCCTCTGCTTCCGGATCAACTATCTTTTAGGATTTAGTTTTGCGCTCAACCCTTTTTAGTTTTGCCTTTTCTTCATCCTATTCTTCATCAAAGAAGAGATTAAGGAAATTCTTTTCTAAGATGGGCTTTCCATATATCCCTTCAAATCCAGTAAGATCCACTTCTGCCGCTTGGAGAATTCTTGTGATCAAGGCACCATATGAGTTTACATAGGTCTTGAGATAATGAATGATCAAGACTGGCCAGTTTACTTCCACACTGCTAACCCAGTGCTGCAGGAAGCAGGGCCGGAGGGAAGAAACTGTAGTCAATGACCCCTTCCTTATCAGGATGAGCTTGGCCAGAGCATGCTACATGAATCTAGGAGTTCTTGGGAAGTACGTTGAGAACTTATCACCAAAGTAGTTCCTGTGTAGCCATAGCTTGGAATCATACACAACTCCAGCTTCATCTCCATTCTTTCACAACATTATTCCAGAGTTTTTCATGTGTAGAGTCTTCTCAAAGAATTCCAGGGTGAGAATTATCACCTTTACTTAGACCTCAGTGCGTAGGGCATCAAAATAATTATGAGCACTGAGATTTGATAAGAATTCTTTTACCAGCTTCGGGTAGGTAGGGCAGTTTATTTTTATAAGATCACTTAGAGTTTAATCTTCGATTAGAGTGAAGAAAGGTAGAGTTCTAAATAGGTAATCATCCCCTAGATGATTAGTAGGGATGAGTCGGAAGTTTTGAGATTGAAAGGCTCAAAATCTGCATCCTTCAAGTCAGATGCTTAAAAGAGATTTTTGCTAGGTAGGATTTTGAGGGTGTTGGAGGTGTTTATGGCTGCCATTTTAGAGAGATTTTGAGAGATGAGATTTTAGGTTAAAATTTTGGTAGAGTAACAGTAAGGTTATTGCTCGTGTGAAGAAGAGAAGGAATTTTGAGGGGGGTTTATATAGAATTTTTAGAGTGAGGGTATACTGGTAGTTCGGACTCCGGCTATTTTGACTGGATTGATGGCATGGCAGTCAGATCTTTTAGGAGACAGGTGAAATTAGTTTAACCGGAGAATGGGAATGGTTTATTTTTGAATTAACTGTTGTATTTATCGCCCGTGTAACAGCCAATGGACTTTTGAAATTAAAAAAGTAACAGTTACCTTTATGAGCTTTTACTGCCATACATCATTGCTGTCGGCTGATGTGGCAATCTTCTGGAATAGACCTTTCCAACTCTTCTTGTCTTCCGAAGTGAGTTTTTATCTCAGGATCCGGCTTGGATTTAGAAACTATCTTTTGGAGTTTTTCTAAATTGGATTTGACATCCCAATTGATTCTCTCAGTTTCCCAAATTGATCTTTACTTAATGGTTTAGTAAAGATATCAACTCTTTGTTCATTGGTTGGGACATATACTAATGCAACATCCTTTTTCATCACATGATCCCAGATAAAGTGATGCCTTATGTTGGCATGCTTTATCTTGCTATGGAGCACCGGATTCTTTGACACATCAATAACACTTTTGTTGTCACACAGTACATCCACACATCCGGATTACACTCTATAATCTTCAAGTTATTGTTTGATCCATAGGAGATAAGCAACACAGCTTCTAGCTGCCATATATTCTGCTTCTATGGTGGATAAGGCAACTGAAGTTTGTCTCTTGCTATACCATGAGACTAAGCAGTCCCCAAGGAAATGACATCCTCCGGATGTATTCTTTCTCTCAAGAGTATCTCTACCACAGTCTGCATCTGTGAATCCCTGGAGTGTGAAGTCTCCATTACTAGGATACCATAACCCAACTTCAGTGGTTCCTAGGAGATATTTAAGTATCCTTTTGACAGCCTTGAGATGAGAATCTTTGGGATTGGCTTGATACCTTGTATAGTAGCATACTGCATAGTATATGTCAGGTCTACTAGCTATTAAGTATAGGAGTGAACTAATCATTCCCCTATATAGCTTCTGATCAACATCTTCTCCTTCACAGTCCCTAGATAAGACTGTGTCTGAAAACATTAGAGTAGACATTGGTTTGCTGCTGTCCATTTTAAACTTCTTCAGGATCTCCTTGGTGTATTTTGATTGATTAATGAAGATCCCATCTAGAATTTGTTTGATTTTTAGACCAAGGAAAAAATTGAGGTCTCCCATCATGGACATCTCAAATTCCTTCTGCATTTGAGAGCTGAATTCTTTGCACATCTTTTCATCAGTGGTGCCAAAAATGATATTATCCACATAGATCTAGAGTAGAATAATATCATTTTTTTCTTCTTGATGAAGAGTGTGGTATCTGCCCTGCATGTAGCATATTCCTTGGATATAAGGAATGAGGTTAATCTTTTATACCAGGCTCTTGGTGCCTGCTTTAATCCATAGCGAGCTTTCTTTAGTCTGTAGATATGATCCAATTAACACTACTCTGGATTCATCAAGTTTGTTCGGAAACACCCATTTAGTGCCTATAATTGATTTTCCTTTAGGATAGGGCATAAGATCCCATACATCATTCCTGGTGAATTGATCTGGCTCTTCCTGCATTGCCATCATCCAGCTTTCATCCCCTTCAGCATCTTGAAATTTCTTTGGCTCTATGAGAGATATAAAAGCAGCATGGCTTATCATCCGATTGAGCTGTCCTCTGGTTCTAACTGGATTCTGAACATCATCTAGAATATTTTCAATGGAATGATCTTTGTGTGTCCGGATCTCTCTTTCTAGGCCTTCATGTTGAGCTTGGACTTGTTCCTGTTCAGCTTCACCTATTTCTTCATTAAAGCCAATCCCCTATGGATTGTGATTGACTTGATATATCTCTGGATCAAAGGATGTTCCTTCATCTTCCTCTATGTACTTCTTGATTTAAAATGAATCAGGAATTCCTCTTTCCTTCTTTTCTTCAGATTTTTCAGCTTCAGGAACTTGATCTTCCGGAGTGTAACTTTTCTTTCCTGCAGTGTTAGACTTATCAAAATCTACATGTATAGAATCTATGACAGATTGGTTTTGTTTATTGAAGACTCTATAAGCCTTACTATATGTTGAGTAGCCGAGAAAAACTGCTTCATCAGATTTAGGATCAAATTTTCCTAATTGCTCTCTATCATTAAGGATGTAGCATTTACATCCAAATGCTTTGAAGTATCCAATTTTTGGTTTTCTTCCATTCCAGATTTCATATGGGGTCTTTTCTATAGTCTTTCTAATGAGAGCTCTATTTAAGATGTAGCATGCTGTGTTTACGGCCTCACCCCAGAAGTATTTTGGCAAACAATTTTCAGTTAGCATCGTTCTAGCCATTTCTGCTATGGTCTCGTTCTTTCTCTCAACCACTCCATTCTATTGAGGAGTGTGGGGGGTAGAGAAGTTATGTTCAATGCCCTTAGATTCTCAAAAATTAGCAAAATGGTTATTTTTGAATTCTCCACCATTATCGCTCTATATGCGTGCAATGTGTATGCCCTGTTCTACTTCTATCCGGATGAATGTTTTGGAAAATTAGTCAAATGCTTCGTCCTTGCTCGTTAGTAGGAGAATCCAGGTATATCGAGAATAGTCATCTACGATGACCATAGTGTATTCTCTTCTACCTAAACTCAGTGGCTTAATTGGACTAAACAGATCAATATGTAAGAGCTCAAGTACTCTCTTTGAAGGAATGTATGATATGGAAGGGAAACTTTTCTTATGTTGTTTACCTAATTGACATGTGGTACATAGATGATCTTTATCAAAAGCAACCTTAGGCAAACCCTCAACTAATTCCTTTTTGGCTAATTTGGACAGGAGGTTTATGCTTACATATCCCAACCACCGGTGCCATAGCCATGATTCTTCTTCTTTAGACACCATGCATATATTCTTCTTATCATTTTTAATGTTTACAGAATAGAGTTATTTACTCTAGATGCATAAAGAATAAGTTGATTGGACTTACTGTCATAAATTGAGCAGCCTCCGGAGTCAAATGTGACTTTTTCCTTTATCACATAATTGAGCCACACTTAGTAGGTTGAATTGCAGTCCATCAACTAGTGAGACATCTTCAATCTTTAATCCAGATCCAATGGTTCCATGACTAATGATTTGTCCCTTTTAATTGTCTCCAAAGCTTACTTTGCCTCCCTTCTTCCGGGTTAATGTGATGAAGGCCTTCTCATCACCTGTCATGTGCCTTGAACATCCACTATCAATATACTTAGTGTGTTGATCTACTATAGATCGAAGGCATACCTGCAAAATAGATCAAGTGGGTGTGGGTACCCAATCAGATTTGGGTCCTCTCGGGTTAATAACCATCTCATGCCAAGGATAATCATCATAATAGCCATTTTTTATTCTACATGATTTAGTGATATGATTATTTTTTCCACAAAACCTGCACCCTGAAATGGGTATGTTTTGCTTTTACTTCCTACTGATCTTATCCTGATCTTCCCTTCCATAATTGCCTTTATACCCAGCTTCTTGTACGCTGATAGATGGTCTGGTGTAAATCCGGAAGTTGGTTGGAGGTGCAACTTTAGCTTTATAATTTCTTCTTTGTTTGATAGGTAGTTGGTTGTAAGCTACCTTAGCTTTTCCTTTCTGAGTAGCAGTATATCTTTGAGCTTGTGGCTGTCTGCTAACTTTATTTGTCTTCTGATTTGGATTCCTTTGAATCCTATTTTGAGGAGGAGGAGGATTATCTCTTCTTGAATCCTTTGTTTCAGGTTTCTTTCTGGATACTTCCTTTAATAGATTGACTTCTCTTTCTAGTCCCACTACATTTGCGTTCAGAATCTAGACTTGATTCCTCAGGAAGTTTTCTTCTACTACATCAATATGTTTGGTTGCTCTAACCAGATTGATGTCTTGTACCATTACCTTAGCGTCTTCAGCCAATTCTAGTATTGCTCTTTTTAGAGATTTAATGGCTTTTGCATTCTTCGTTACTCCCTTGATAACAATAGACAGAGCTTTTGCAAGATCAAAGTTAGAGTAGAATTAGAGCAAGAGTTTACCTTAGTGTTTGCTGAATCTGATTCTGATTCTTCAATTTGCATTATCTCTCGCCTAGAGGCGTTCCTTCCGGATTGCTCTACTTTCGGTTCAGTTAGAGCCATGAATGCATAGTTAGCAGTTTCCTCTTCTTCTGTTGAAGATGAGCTATTGCTTTCTTCACTGTTGCTCCGGTAGCAACCATTGCCTTCTTTTTGAATTTCTTAGCTCTCTTGAGCTTGGGGCATTTTGTTCTGAAGTGGTCTTTTTCACCACATTCGAAGCAGGTGGCGCCTTTCTCTAGATCTTTATTTTCTTCCAGATTCCTTCTGTGCTTACCTCTTCCGGAGGTGCCTTCTCTTGGTCTCCAAGATTTATACCTTTTTGATTTTCTTCTATCCTTCTTTTGTATGAATCAATTTAGCCTTTTGGTCAATAGAGCGAGTTAATCTTTAGTGCTCATTGACTCATCTATTTGCTCTTCCTCTCCAGATGAGCCCGATCCGGTGGATTCTGCCTTAAGATCAATGGCCTTCTTTCGCTCCTTAGGTTTCTTTTCTTATTGGCTATATCTCTCCAAGGACAATTCTTGAGTTAGAACATTAGCAATGAGTTCATTACAACTGTAAAAATTTAAGTCATGAGCTTCCTCAATGGTAGTCTTTTTATTATCCCATTCCTTGGTGAGACTCCGAAGCACTTTTTTGACCATTTCTACTTCTGGAATCTCCTTCCCTAGACTCTTCATTTCATTCACTAGATTTGTGTATCTAGTGTTCATGCTGCTGATTTATTCTTTAGGCTCCATTTTAAAAGATTCAAACTTTTGTTGGAGTAGATCAAGCTTGGCCTCTCTTACTTTGGTAGTTCCTTCATATGTTACTTCTAACTTCTCCCATATCTCTTTTTCAGTCTCACATCCTAATATCCTGTTGAATTTTGCCACACTAAGAGCACAATGAAGCATGTTAATAGCATTTGGTTTTCACGCAATTTTTTAAAGTCATTATCATCTCACATGCTTGATGACTTTCCGGTAGTCATACCCTCTACTTCACAAGTAGGTTCATACGGGCCATCTTTTATAACTAACCATGCTTGCATACTTTGTAACTGAATGAAGTTCTTCATCGCAATTTTTTAGAATGTTTAGTGTTCACTGGTGAAGAGTGGAGGACGAGTAACAGACATACCCTCAGGAAGGAGTTGCGAGTTGTGGAAACTCATTTTGATTTATGAATCAAAATATGTGGACCTTTAGCTCGAGATTGTTAGATCTTAGTTTGAGCACTTGCTCTGATACCACCTATTGGTCCCTATGAGAGTATTTATAAGGACAGAGGGGGATGAATGGCCCTTTTTCATGGAATTTATACACTTAGAAAAAGTCTTAGTGTAGTGTATTTGATTATGATTCGGAAGATGGATGCGGATGATGAATATGATCCGGAGGATGGATCCGGATGATGCAAATAAGTGAAATAAAGTGAAAGCAAAATAATATTAAATACAAGTATTTTATAGGTATTCCGGATGTCCTTTGGACCTATACACTTCGGATCTTTCTTCCGGAGATAGCTTCAATCAGTTCTTCTGGATGCAAGTCTTGGGGGACAAAAGTTTGTTTCCTTTCCAAACTTTGTCTGGATGATTTCCTCCATTGCTTAGGTTTTAGATTTGCCCAATGAATGATTTGTGTTCTATGCTTTGTCCGGATATTTCCATTTGGATTTAGGAGAACTACTTACATTGTTTTTGTTTCTTTCAAACTTGATCCGGGTTGTATTTAGATTCTATTATCCGGATCATTGTTTTCCAACAGCAAGAAATCCCTTCCAAACAAAGCTTGAATTATTGGCAGAATTCACATCGAAGAAACTTTTATTATGAAAGTACTTTGCTTTAAAGACTCTAGCCATCAAAGTACTCGGCTCCGTTAACATCCTCCATACTTGTTTACCAATAAGAGCTAGATTAAATTTATGAAGCCTACGGAAGTTGACTCCCTCAGAACTCTTACGTTAACATAGTCTATTCCAACTAATCCAATGGATTTTTTCTTTACCCCCAACCAAAAGTTCGAAAACATGGCTTGTGCTACTAATTTTATCATAATCTCCTTACCAACCTAGGTCAAATTCCTCGTAGTCCAACTTGAAATCTTAGCCATTGCTTTCTCTCGTATAAATTTAAATACAGTTTGCTTAGAACACCTGATCATGGAAGGTAATCCCAGGTAGTTCCCATGATCCTCAACCCCTCTCACTCCCAACAAAGATAAAATAGCTACCTTCATATTATCATTTACATTCAGGCTAAAACAGAGGGACGACTTATCAAAATTAATTAAATGTCCCGAGGCTTTTCCATAGACCTCAAAACAATGCTTCAAGGTTTCAACCTCCTCAATAGAAGCTCTAAAAAAGAAGTAGCTATCATCTGTAAATAATAAATGGGAGATTACAAGCGCTGTACGTGCCACCTTACTGCCATTCAAAAGTCCTCTGCTGATACAATTATGCAATAATAAATACAGTCCTTCCCCACACACTAGAAACAAGAATGGAGATAAGGGGTCGCCTTGCCTTAAACCTCTATAAAGAATAAATTTTTCAAAAATCCCACCCTCATGTCTAATCTGATAGCACACTGTAGTGTAAATTTCCATAACCAAGTTAACAAAGGAGATAGGAAAACCCAATAAAATTAGCATAGCAAGCAAACTATTGGAAACAATGATCCGGAACACTACTATCCAGATCAGGTTTGAAGTAAACAAAACCTAAGTATAAGACTTATCCGGATAATCCAAAGCAACAGGACCCAAAACACCAAAGAACTAAAGCTATATCATCCGGAAAACTAAGACATTACCAAGCCCTAAACAAGGCACTCAAGTCAAGATAAGTACCTAAGCATAAAAGGAATTATCCAATTAAAGTTTGGAAAGGAAACAAACTATTAACTGTCAAGACTAGCACCCGTAAGAATTGATTGAAGCTGCACCAAAATAAGGTAGATCCGAAGATATAGAGTCTGAAGATATCCGGAGGACTCCTATATCAGATAAAGGGAAAAGTTTCAAACATAACTTTCCTCCACCTTTTTGGTCTTCATAGTCAAAGATCCTTTCCCCTCAAGAAAGGCAAAATGACAGCTTGCATATTTCAGAAAAAGGACAAAAGGACTGACACCGGACAGAAAAAGCTAACTACCTTTTTCACCTAGACCAATAAGGAGGCGCATAGAGCTCACACCAAAAAGCAATTGGTATAAAAGCTGGTGCATCACAAAATGCCAAGGAAACGATCACTGACAACTCTTCACCCTTAAGGAAACGGTCAAATTACAGTCTAACAGATTGATCAACGGCTCCGAAAGTGCCACCTATAACCTGATCAAGGGTGAACATTTATTTCAAGTCCAACAACCCACAACGGCTACATTTATGATCGAAGCCTATAAAAGGAGCTCTTCACCATTTGAGAAGGTTGGCTGTTTGATTGACAAAATAAGTAAGAAAGAACAAGCATTCAATCAGCTTACAAATCCCTCTAAGAATCAATTAAATTCCACATCTGTTGTAAGGATTCCTAAGTGAACTATAAACTTAAGGAAATCCAAAAAACCAAAACCTTTATGAAAAATAAGAGTGTAAGAATCTCTAACTTGGGTAAGTTGTGAGATTGAGATATAACTTAAAGTTGGTGCTTTGAGTGAGAACTCCGTATAGGACTCAACTTAGATTCAGGGTAAAAGGCTAAGTGGGATATCCTACTAAAGAATAAAGGACTCAGCTAGGAGTTGGTGCTTCTAGTGGTATATCCTATATCCGGAAGGGGTTACCATCTGAAGACAAATTATAAGGCTTGATTCCTGCCAGTTGGAAAGGAATCCACTAGTGGAAAAGCTCGGAGGAAGGAAACTTTGGGGACTGGAGTAGGCGGGGCCAAACCAGGATAAAAACCTTCTGTGTTTGATTTCTTTAACTTTTATCTATTGCATTATATTGTCATAACTGCATCATCTAGATCATATTCAATCACGCTACACTAAGACTTTTTATAATCTTTTAATTTCATGAAAAAGGGTCATTCACCCCCCCCTCTAACCCTATATAGACCCTCACAGGGACCAACAAGTGATATCAAAGCGAGTGCTTAAACTAGAGACCTAACAATCTTGAGCTAAAGGTCCATATATTTTGATTCACATATTAAAATGAGTTTCCAAAACTCACAACTCCTTTCCGAGGGTTTGTCTGTTACCCGTCCTCCACTCTTCACCGGTGAACACTATATATTCTGGAAAATCAGATGAAGAACTTCATCCAGTCATAAAGTATGCAAGCATGGTTAGTTATTAAAGATGGTTCATATGAGCCTACTTATAAAGTAGAGGGTATGACTACCCAAAAGCCATCAAGTATGTGGTATGAGAATGATTTTAAAAAGTTGCGTGAAAATGCAAATGCTATTAACATGCTTCATTGTGCTCTTAGTGCAGCTGAATTCAAACGCATATCCGGATGTGAGACTGTAAAAGAGATTTGGGGAAGTTGGAGGTAACCTATGAAAGAACCACCAAAGTAAGAGAAGCTAAGCTTGATCTACTCCAACAAAAGTTTGAATCCTTCTAGATGGAGCCTAAAGAATCAATCAACAGCATGAACACTAGATACACCAATCTAGTGAATGAAATGAATAGGCTGGGGAAGGAGATTCCAGAAGTAGAAATGGTCAAAAAAGTGCTCCGGAGTCTCACCAAGGAATGGGACAATAAAAAGACTGCCATTGAAGAAGCTCATAACTTAAACTTTTACAGCTATGATGAACTCATTGGTAATCTTCTAACCCAAGAATTGTCCTTGGAGAGATATAGCCAACAAGAAAAGAAGCCTAAGGAGAAAAAGAAGGCCATTACACTTAAGGCAGAATCCATCGGATCAGCTTCATCCGGAGAGGAAGAGCAAATCAATGAATCAATGAGCACTAAAGATCAACTTGCTGTACTAACTAGAAGGCTGAATCGATTCATACAAAAGAAAGATAGAAGGAAATCAAAAAGGAAATCAAGAGAAGGCACTTCCAGAAGAGACAAGCCTAGAAGGAATTCAGAAGAAAAGAAGGATCCGGAGAAAGAAGCTGCATATTTGGAATGTGGTGAGAAAGTCCACTTCAGAATAAAGTGCCCCAAGCTCAAAAGAACTAAGAAATTCAAAAAGAAGGCAATGGTGGCCACCTAGAGCAATAGTGAAGAAAGTAGCAGCTCATCTTCAATAAAAGAAGAAGAGACTACAAATTATGTGTTCATGGCTCTGACTGATCTGGAAAAAGAGCAATCCAGAAGGAACTCCTCCAAGCAAGAAACAATGCAAATCGAAGAATCAGAATCAGAATCAGATACAGCAAACACTAAGGTAAATTCTTGTTCTAATTCTGCTTCTAACCTTGACCTTGCAAAAGTTCTTTCTATTGTTAATAAGGGTGTAAAGAAGAATGCAAAAGTAATCAAGTCCCTTAAAAGAACAATAATGAAGTTGGCAGAAGATGCTGAAGTAATGGCACAAGACATCAATCTGGCTAGAGGAACCAAGCATATTGATGTTGTAGAGGAAAACTTCCTGAGGAATCAAGTCCAGATCCTAAATGCAAATGTAATGGGACTAGATAGATAAATCAATATATTAAAGGAAGCATCCAAGAAGAGGCCAGAAACAAAGGCTCCAAGAAGAGATAATCCTCCTCCTACCCAGAATAGATTTCAAAGGACCCCTAATCAAAAGATGAAGGGAGCTAGCAGGCAACCACAAGCTCAAAGATACACCACTGCTTAAAAGGGAAAGGATAAGCTGGCTTACAACCAACAACCTATCAAACAAAGAAGAAACCATGGAGTAGAAGTTGCACCTCCAACTAGCTTTCGGATTAACACTGGACCATCCACTAGTGTGCAAAAAGCTGGGTATAAAGGCAACTATAGGAAAAAGGATCTGAAGAAGATCAGCGAGAAGCAAAAGCAAAACATACCTATTTTAGGGTGTAGGTTTTGTGAGAAAAATAATCATATTACTAAATCATGTAGGTTAAAAAATGGTTATTATGATGTTATCCAGAAGCTCTATAGAGGAATGATTGGTTCACTCTTATACTTGACAGCTAGCAGACCTGACATACACTATGCAATTTGTTACTATACAAGGTATCAAGCCAATCCTAAAGATTCCCATCTCAAGGCAGTTAAAAGAATCCTTAGGTACCTCCTAGGAACCACTGAAGTTGGATTATGGTATCCTAGTAATGGAGATTTCATACTTCAAGGGTTTATTGATGCTGACTATGGCAGAGATACTCTTGAAAGAGAGAGTACATCCGGAGGTTGTCATTTTCTTGGAGATTGCCTAGTGTTATAGTATAGTAAGAAGCAAACTTCAGTTGCTTTATCTACCACAGAAGCAGAATATATGGCAGCTGGAAGTTGTGTGGTACAACTTCTATGGATCAAACAACAGCTTGAAGATTATAGAGTTCAATCCGGATGTGTGGATGTTATGTGTGACAGCAAAAGTGCTTTTACTGTGTCAAAGAATCTGGTGCTCTATAGTAGGATGAAGCATGTCAATATACAGCATCATTACACTTAGGATCATATGATGAAGAAGGATGTTGCATTGGTATATGTCCCAACTAATGAAAAAAGAGCAGATATCTTTACTAAATCACTAAGTAAAGATCAATTTGGAAAGTTAAGGGAATCTATTGGAATGTCAAATCCAATTTAGGGATAATTCGGAAGACCACTTTAAATCAAGCCGGACCTAAGACTAAATACTCAATCCGGAAAAGGAGAAGCACTGGAGGGAAATATATCCTGAAAAAATGCCATATCAACAGACAAGAATGACATATGGCAGTAAAAGCGCATAAAGGTAACAATTACTTTTTGAATTTCAAAAGTCCATTGGCTATTACACGCGCGGTAAATACATCAGTTATTTAAAAAATAAACTGTTCTAATTCTCCGGTTAATCTAAATTTACCTCTCTCCAAATATTCCAACTGCCATGTCATCAATCCAGTCAAACAACTGACATCCAGATTACTAAAATACCCTCACTTTGAAAACTCTATAAAGACCCCCAAAGTTCATCCTCTTCCTCTCGCGAGCAACATACTCTTACTGTTACTCTATAAATTTGAAAACTCAGAACCCTAATTCCTTTAAATCCTTCCAAACACCTAAGATCCTTTCTAGCAAGAATATCTTTCAAGAGTCTGATCTAAAAGATTCTGATTTTACTCCCTTAAACCTAAAAACTACTGAATCTGTGATTCCCACTAATTATCTAGGTGATGAGTACCTCTTCAAAACTATCCCCTACTCAACTCTGATTGAGGATCAAAATCTGGGTGATTTCTTAAAAATAAACTGCCCTACCCTGATCTCATCCGAGAATTCTATGAGAATCTCTGTGCGCATAATCACTATAATGCCCTGTAAACAAAAGTCCAAGGGAAGGACATCACCATCAGACCAAAATTTTTTAAAAAGCACTTTAACATGAAGAACTCCGGAGTCTTGATGAGGAAAGATGGAGACAAAATGGGTGTTGACTATACCCCAAAACTCTGGCTTCATGAGAAATACTTTAGAGATAAGTTCTCCACCTATTTCCCAAAAACCCCAAGGTACTTGCAACATGCCATGGTGAAACTGATCCTAATCTAAAAGGGATCTCTAACTACAATATCTTCTTTCCAACACTGCATCCTACAACACTGGATTGGGTAGGTAGAAATCAATTATCCGGTACTCATCATCAGCTACCTCAAGAGCCACGCAAACTCTCATGGTGCTCTTATCGCCTAGATCCTCCAAGCTACTGGAGTTGATTTCATCGGATTTAATGCTCTATCCAAAAAGGCCATTCTCAAGAAGAACTTCAAGAATCTACGGTATAATGAGGTCTAGAATGAGGAAAAGGCCAAGCGGAAGAGGGATAAAAAGAAGACAAAGTCCCGTATAACTTGGATCTGGACGTGGAAGCCCCTGCTCCTAAGAAACCAAAAACCACTAAGGCCAAGGCTCAAAAGCAAATAGCCATGGTTTTGGAAGAGGTTGATAAGGACTCTCTACCCCTCACTCAGATTGTAAAAGCTAGTCCTGAGAAGCCTATGGCAAGGGGGAGATTCATCAAAGTAGCATCAAAGAAGGGAAGAAATGTTGTTGATGCAATTGCTGCTAAAGCCATTGAGGCAGGAAGAAAGAAATCCAAGAGAAGCCTGGCAGAAATGGAAGATGCTGATGAGGAGACTGAGGATGAAAGACTAGCACCCCAAGAAATAGTTGGAATAAAATTGGCTGGAATTGTACTGAACGAAGAAGCTAAGAAATATAGAGAAAAAGCTGCCTTGGAAAAAGCCAAACAATCTAAAGGGAAGAATGTGCTAGGGGCCACTGAAATTATCGGCCCGGATGATGAGCAATTTGACATCATTCGACAAGCCATCAAGGAAAATGCTCAAATCAATCGGGAAATTATAGAAGGCCCTGGTGCCTCATCCGGTGTCACTTCAGTCATGGTACCTCCCATTTTGGTGGACTCAAATGATATGGATACCATGTCTAAGATCCTAGAAGCAGATGCATTCATTTTTACATCTAGATAAGAGCATCTTTCAGATAATCTACTAAATGAGAAGGCAATGGTCATAAATCTTGAAAGTAATGTAAAAGTATCTAGAGAGGATGTTGAGGAACAGACCAATAGTCCTAGAGAAGTGGTTGTAAGTCCTGTAAAGGTAAGTGAAGGGGTGGCTGGGGAGAGTTCCAGCCATCCGAGGGTTGAGGAGGAAGAAGTGGAAAGAGAAAAAGAATCAAATCAGAATCAGACCCAACAAACCAACGAGGTAAATCTGGCCTTAGTTCAATTTGATTCTAATATTGAGAATATTGCTGCTGAAGACAAGGACAACTTAGCTACAGACTCTCAAACTGTAGTTAAGGATCTAGTGCCTATCCCAGATGAAAAGACTCCGGAGGAGGGATTGGGTCTGGGATCCGAAGGGCACACTTCTGAAGTGGACCCTAAGGTGAGGCCAATTCGAAGGAAAGGTTGGAAGAAGAAGAAGAAGAGCGGGAGGATGAATATATGTAAGGTGAGGACGACAAGGAAGAAAGTTCATCCAGATTATCCGGAGATGACTCATCTGATCCACCGGAAGACAACTTTCCCCCATCCACTACTCCAATCACCCTACATGGACATAATTCAAAAGACTCCAAGGTCACTGCAGCACTCAAACTCCTACAAGAGGCCACTCTTGAACAGTCCAAAGAATTTGTAAAGCAAAGCATCCTAACCATATGCACGCATCTGAAAGCAGTGGAGAAAGAACTTATGAAGCAGTCAGGGTCCGAAGTTCGAAAAGAACTGGGTGAAATAAAGGGGAGTCTGAAAAGGGGTTAAAGAAAAAGTGATGGACTTTCCTACTCCAGGGGCCATAGTATAAGCCTCTCTCTCCCAGATTAATCCAACCCTTAATGAGCTTAAAGAAAATGTCTCCACAGCAAACAAAATAGTGGATCAGGCCAACAGTTTAGCCTCCAACAACTGTGGTACAATACTTGATAAAATCACTTCCTCCTCCTCCAAGCAAATAGAAGAAATAAAGGCTTATCAGGAATGCACGTTTGAAAACTTGTTAAAATTCATATCAAAAAAAGAAGAAAAAGCCGCTCTCCCGCGCCTAACAGAGCAACATCAAGAAATTTTAGACAAGTTGACAAATTTTTTTAAAGAAGATTTACCTAAGAAGCTTACTGCTCATGCCGCAAACATTGCTCAAGATGTATGTAGGCAGTTAAATGGGAAAGATTCAGTGATTGAGTGAGCCAAAAATGAAGTATGAAAAGAAATCGCCATTGTAAACACCAGCATTCACAACATCCAAAAGGGAATCAGTGAAGAAGTCACTCTCTTGTAAATGGATTCAATAATCTCTCCATCTCCGGATCCTCATCATCCGGACCATCTATCCCGGAGAGTCAGCTTCTTCCTGTCTTCCACAACCTTATCCAAGCCATTGGGGGCTCTGGGTTCTTTTGGTAGAAAGGAGTAACCACTCTTCTCAAAGTTCTTTTTCCATAATTTGACCCAAAAGATCAAGAGCTTGTCCTACACCTCTATCCGATTATCAAGTAGTCCTATGATCAACTCAAGAGAACTCAAGAGAACAATCTGCGCTTACTACCTGACTCCACCAACAGTCAATCGGATCATTGATTTAAGGGCCAAGGGACATCTTGACTACTCTATTTACTCAAGCGCATGGCAGTAAGCCTGGGATCATCGTACCTATATGGCCATTGATCCCTAGGATGCAAACAAAAAGGGGGAGGAAAGTCAGAGTCAACATATGGAGGAAGGAAGTGGAAAAGACAAGGCATTGAAAGTAAAGAAGAGCGGACCATCCGAAAAGATAGTTAAGCTAGCTAGATGATATCAAATGTAAAATCTTGTAATATCTAGATTCACTCTTATATATATTTCTATATCTGTAATCTTGAACTTCATGATTTTAACTATTGTTAACAACCGAAGTACATATAAAGTGAACTCTTAACTGTCAAAAATTGCTTCTAAAGTACAATCTGTTATTGTACTAAAACAAACTTAGAAGCAAGACTTGAAACATGTTGGAGGAGTTAGGATGCTAGATTTATGGGTTAGCATTGTAAATGACTAAGTATCAAGAATCATACTTAGATCATTAAACCCTCTCTTTCTTATGCTTAGTTGACTTAGGTGTTTGTTTCCATCAAATGGGGGAGATTGTTGGAAACAATGACCCAAAACACTAATATCTAGATCAGGTTTGAAGTAAACAAAACCTAAGAATAAGACTTATCTAGATAATCCAAAGCAACAGGACCCAAAACACCAAAGAACTAAAGCTATATCATCTAGAAAACTAAGACATTACCAAGCCCTAAACAAGGCACTCAAGTTAAGGCAAGTACCTAAGAATAAAAGGAATTATCCAATTAAAGTTTGGAAAGGAAATAAACTATTAATTGTCAAGACTAGCATCCTGAAGAACTGATTGAAGCTGCACCAGAAGAAGGCAGATCCAGAGATATAGAGTCTGAAGATATCCGAAAGACTCCTATATCAGACAAAGGGAAAAGTTTCAAATAAAACTTTCCCTCCACCTTTTTTGTCTTCATAGTCAAAGATCATTTCCCCTCAAGAAAGGCAAAAGGACAGGTTACATATTTCTGAGAAAGGACAAAAGGACTGACACTGGACAGAAAAAGCTAACTACCTTTTTCACCTAGACCAATAAGGAGGCGCGTGGAGCACACACCAAAAAGCAATTGGTATAAAAGTTGGTGCATCACCAAATGCCAAGGAAAACGATTGCTGATAACTTTTCAGCCTCAATCCCAAGATTTCATATGGGTCAAATTACAGTCTAATGGATTAATCAATAGCTCGAAAAGCGCCACCTATAACCTGATCAAGGGTGAAGATTTATTTCAAGTCCAACAATCCACAATGGCTACATTTATGATTGAAGCCTATAAAAGGAGCTCTTCATTATTTGTGAAGTTGGCTGTTTGATTGACAAAAATAAGTAACAAAGAACAAGCATTCAATCAGCTTACAAATCCCTCTAAGAATTAATTAAATTCCACATATGTTGTAAGGATTCCTAAGTGAACTATAAACTTAAGGAAATCCAAAAGCCAAAACCTTTGTGAAAAACAAGAGTGTAAGAATCTCCAACTTGGATGAGCTGTGATATTGGGATACAACTTAAAGTTGATGTTTTGAGTGAGAACTCCCCGTAGGACTCAGCTCAGATTCGGGGTAGAAGGCTAAGTGGTATATCCTACTAAAGACTAAAGGACTCAGCTAGGAGTTGGTGCTTCTAGTGGTATATCCTACATCCGGAAGGGGTTACCGTCCAGAAACAAATTGTAAGGCTTAATTCCTGCCAGTTGGAAAGGAATCCACTAGTGAAAAAGCTCGAAGGAAGGAAACTCCGGGGACTGGAGTAGGCAGGGCTGAACTAGGATAAAAACCTTCTGTGTTTGATTTCTTTAACTTTTATCTATTACATTATATTGTCATAACTGCATCACCGGATCATATTCAAACACGCTACACTAAGACTTTTTATAGTCTTTTAATTCTGCAAAAAAGGGTCATTCACCCCCCTCTAACCCTATATAGACCCTCATAGGGACCAACACAAAAAGCGCGACTTGACCCGATCATAGGCTTTTTACATATCAACCTTTAAAGCTCCATAACCTTTCCCCAATCTACGTCTATTCAAGTAATGACCAACCTCAAAAGCAATCAACAAATTATCAATAATGAGTCAACTAGGGATAAAAGCACTTTGTTCCACATAGATGATATCATTCAAGACCCTTTTAAGATGATTAGCCAACACCTTACATAGAATTTTGCACACGACATTACATAGGGAGATTGGCCTTAATTGTTTAATAGTATCAGGGTTTTTAACTTTAGGGATCAAAATAAGATTGGTGTCATTATGGCCAATTGGAATTTGACAACTACTTAAGCAAGTTAAACAAAAGCTAGTAATATCCTTGCCCACTATATCCCAATAAGTATGGGAAAAACCTGGGTTAAAACCATCGAGGCCCGGTACCTTATTAGGATGCATTGAAAACAACGCTTGATGGATTTCCTCCTTTGTGAAGGGCGATGTCAGATGCTGCACATTTAAGCTTAATAGGCGCGGTTGCACCAAATCTACAACTTCCTCATAGTTTGAATTTTAAGAATTAAAGATATCAGTAAAATACCCTTGAATATGCCCCTCAAGACCTTGACCCTATTTTAACCAGCCTCTTCCTTCTTCCCATAATCTCTTGATCATATTTTTACGACTCCTAGAAGTAAGAGAATAGTGAAAATACTTCGTATTCTGATCAGCTCCTTCCAACCTGAATTTTTTTGCCCTTTGTTTCCAGTATAAATCTTGTTGTGCTAAGAGATTACCAAGTTGCGCTTTTTCACCAGAAATATATCTGAATTATCCCACCCCGACTGGTTACGTAAGTGCTCTAATTCCAATCTACATTGATAAATTTCATTACGAAAAGTTCCCCTATGAATTTTGCCCCATTCTTCTAAACGCCTAGCACACAATTCTAACTTGTCAATTGTCCCTAGATCCACATTCTAACAATCAGCTACAACATCTCTGCAACCCACCTCTATACTCCAAGCATTTTCGTATTAAAACAGATAGTGACGTTGGACCTCAACCATGTTACAATGTGCCAAAAGCATCGAATGATCTGAATGAATGGCTAATTTATTTTCCACCCAGGCTATTGAGAAAAGTGCCACCCATTCTTCGTTTGCTAAAACACGGTCTAATCTCTTTGCTACCCAATTAGTTGTACCACGACTCATTTCCCATGTAAACGAGTAACCTGACATTCCTATATCTTGTAGGCCACAAGCGTTAACAGCATTAAAAAAGCCAATCAACATATACCTCAGCTGTTGGACACGTCCCCTCTTCTCATTTAAATTCATTATATCATTGAAATCACCTAGTATACACCAGGGCATTTGCTCAAGCTTAGACAAACTACATAACAAATCCTATGACGCTTGTCTTCTACTACTTTCTGGAAAACCATAGAACCCCATTAGTCTTCAAGGGGGGAATTATTTATAAAAACTCTAACGTTGATGAATATATGACCATACCTTAATAATTGAACCATCTGTTGGTCTTTCCAAAGCAAAGCAAGTCCTCCTCCATGGTTTACATCAGGGATAAAGAATAAACCATCATAGAGTTTTTTCACCCGAATACTCTCCACAATATCTCTCCCACCTCTAATTCCTTTACTGCGCGTAGTCTACCTAAACCACGGCAGTTCTAACTTAGTATTTTCATGGCTCTAGGCCGGTTCGGCTCCCAAAACCTACCTCTGGTTTATAAATAGACATAACTGAATCCTTTCTGTTATTAGAAATAGGAATGTTGCAAACAGAATCACCCGCTGTCCTCATTCTCTTCATATCTATAATAGTGATCTCTATTAAGTCATCATTCCTACCACCCATCACCATACTACCTAGTGCCGGTCTTCCCACATGTTTCGCACTATCAAATATTTTGACCTTTTCATTAAGTGGCAATGGATTACCCTCAGGGTCACGTAAGTACTGATCTTCATCCGTTATCATAAACCTTTTGGAGAAAGGAAGAGGAATAATAAAGCTTGAACTCAAAATATTAATTACTCATTAACTATGAGAATACAATAAGAGGAAAAACGAAGAATGAATAAATAAACTCTCTATCTTCAATTCACTCTACAAATTCTTATAATATAATGGTTGATTTCTCATGCCTTATATAGGCATTTTAGATTTCAATAATCGGAAGTAGAGTGATCCACGTATCCATCTTTTTTACCATGTTTTAATAAAAGTGTATTCTAATTTTGGCCATGAATTTCATCCAATTCATACCCAATGACTCATTGCATTTTCCTTCTTTCATTTTTTTGTGGTTAAGTTTATTAATCTAACACTCCCCCTTAAACTTAATTCTCGTGTATTCCCAACAAGGCGCGTAATTGGCTGAACACTTCGTACTTCATTGGCTTTGTAAAAATATCAGCAATTTGATCTTGCATTTTCACGTACTTCAACGTGACTTCCTTTTGCTCAATGCAGTCTCTAATAAAATGAAATCACGTGTAAATGTGTTTACTCCGATCATGAAACACTGGATTTTTTGCTAATGCTAAGACTGACTTATTATCGATAAAAATATCAGTTGGATCATGTTGTGTCATTTGTAGTTCCTTCAACAATCATCGTAGCCATATTGCATGACACACACATGAGGTTGCAGCAACATATTCAGCTTCACAAGTTGACAATGTCACAATCAGTTTTTTTAACTCCAAGTGAACGTTGTTTCGCCAAGAAAGAACACAAATCCGCTAGTATTTTCCTATCATTTTTATCACCGGCCCAATCACTATCACTGTACCTAACTAATTTGAATTCATCATATTTTGAATAATGCAATCCAAAATTAGTTATACCTTTGACATAGCGGAGTATCCTTTTAGCTGCATTCCAATGAGATTTTTTTGGTTCTTTCATGTATCTGCTCACTAGTTCAACTGCATACAAAATTTTTGGCCTTGTGCACGTCAAGTATTTGAGACTCCCAATCAGACTTCGGAATTTTGTTGGATTGACTCCAACTCCATTTTTATCTTTGGCCAATTTTAAACTACATATGACTAGGGTGCTGACAGGATTGTAATTCTCCATCTTGAATTTCTTCACTATCTCCTTAGCAAAGCCACTTTGACAAATAAAAACACCATCATCATTCTGCTTCACTTCAATGCCAAGATAATATGACATCAAAGCAATGTCTATCATTTCGAATTCGCGAGTCATCATCTTCTTGAAATCATCAAACATCTTAGATTGTTCTCGGTGAAAACAAGATCATCTACATACAAGCAAACAAGCAATATGTCTCCACCTTTCACTTTCACGTACAAAGCATATTCATGAGGGCATTTGACAAATCCATTCTCTTGAAAATATTTGTCAATGCAACTATTCCAGGCTCTTAGTGCCTGCTAAAGTCTGTACAATGCCTTCTTCAGCTTCAATACTTTCTCTTCATGCCCTTTAACAATGTAACAGGGTGGTTGTTGTACATAGATTTCTTCCTCAAGATATCCATTCAGAAATGATGAATTGACATCCACCTGATGGATCTTTCATCCATTTTTAGTAGCAATGGAGATTACCATTCTAATAGTCTTCATTCTCATGACTGGTGCAAAAACTTCATCATAGTCAATATGGGCTTCTAGCTATATCCCTTTCTACTAGTCTTGCTTTGTGTCGCACAGTTTTTCCGCTCGTATCTTTCTTTGCCTTGAACACCCACTTAACACCAATGGGCTTTTTGTCTACTGAAAGTTTAGTTAACTCCCATGTCTTATTCTTCTCAATTCAATGGATCTCCTCCTCCATGCCTTTTCTCCATCTCTCGTCTTTCATAGCTTCTTCAGCATCAATGGGCTCACTATCAATAAGATGACAATAAAGAGTTAATTCTTCACTTAGATCTCTTATCACATCATAAAGTTCTTCAACGCTCCAGAATTTTCTTGGCCTCTCTTTAGAAATTTCACTAGAGCTTTCTCCTTGTTCAAGAGTTGCACTTGAAAACGGATTATTCATCATTGATGATGTGGCTTGCTCCACCGATTCATGCTCATTATTTTCACCCATTATGAAAGGATAAAAACTGTAGTTCTTCTCTTTATGATTGCTCCAATCCCATATTGCTTCTTCATCAATAGTTACATCTCTATTGATGATTGTCTTTCCTATATCAGGATCAAACATCTTGTAACCTTTAGAAAATTCTGTATATCCTATGAATAAGTATTTTCTGCTTTTATCATCTAGTTTTCTCCTTTCTTCATCAGCTATATGTATATGAGCTACACTCCCAAAAATATAAAAATGAGAGATATTGGGCTTTCTCCCACTCCATGCTTCTTGGGGTGTCATATGAAAAACACTTGCTGTCGGGGACCGGTTCAAGAAATACACAGCACAATCAATGGCTTTTGCCCATAGCTTCTTAGGTAAATTCTTGCTTTTCAACATGCTTTTGACCATGTCCATCACCTTTCTATTCTTTCTCTCCACAACTCCATTTTGTTGAGGCGATCTCGGGACTGACAATAAATGGCGGATTCTATGGTTCTCGCAAAATCTATTAAGTTCATTGGATGTGAATTCTCCCCCTCTGTCGGATCTTAAGGCCTTGATGTAATAACCACTTTCTTTCTCAACAAGCGCCTTGAATTTCTTAAAAGCTCTAAATACTTCTGATTTCTCCTTCAAGAAATAAACCCACGTCTATCTGCTATAATCATCAATAAATAGCAAGAAATATTTGTTACCCCCTAATGAAACTGGTGCCATCGATCCACAAACATCGATATGAATGAGCTTGAGGGTTGCCTTAGCTCTCGATATGGACTCTTTTGGAGAACTGGTTCTCGATTGTTTTCCAATAAGACATTCTTCACACGGTTGGTGGGGTTTATTAATAGGGGGAAGACCATGCGCCATCTTCTTCTGACTCATCAACTTTAGTCCTCTAAAGTTGAGAAGTCCGAACATCAAATGCCATAACCAATCAATATCCTTCACATATGTCTCCAAACACTTGACCACATCGGTCTTGCTGTTGAGTGTAAACATCCGATTCTTTAACATCAGAACACTTGCTAAAATTTCCTTCTTGCCATTCAACAGCAATAACTTCCTATTCACCATGTGAACTAGGTAGTTTTTCTCTAGCAATTTGGAATATAATAGACATTGCTTATGAATTGGTGATCTCCATTCTTTAAAAGAATAAGAATGGTTCCTTTGCCTTTGATGGGAACTTCTGATGAATCCCCAAATATAATATTTCCACTAAAAGACTGGTTCAGCTCAACGAATAGTTTCTTCTCTCCGCACATATGATTACTTACTCCATTGTTAAGATATCATATGTTATTATCTGGACAATGTTCACCTTCATGGGTTAGTAATACCACATCGATGACATCCTCTTCTTGTATGTTGTTAGCAGATTTCTCCTTATGCATAGGACTCCTACATTCAGATACATATTGGCTATAGTTTAAGCAATTGTAACATTGCACAATTGACTTATCTCGTCCATCATTTTATCTCCAGTTGCCTCTTCCTCTTCCTTGACGTCCACGGCCTCTACCTCTGCCTCTTATGGAATGATTATATCCATCATTATTGTCAGCTCTTAGGAATTGCTAACTTCTGCCACGTCCTTTTCCTCTACCATTCCTCCTCGACCTCTACCTCGTTCTCTTCTAGATTGACTAAAATCTCAGCTATTTTCATTTTATCAAAACGAAACCTTTGCCGCCAGGACTTGTTCTAGAAACTCTTCTTTCTGTCTATTTAATCTTTCCTCACGTGCTTACAACGAACCAACAACTTCATCAACTACCATTTGACTCTTCGATGGCTACTACTATATAATCAAACTTTGGTAGTAACGATCATAGAATCTTTTCAACAATTCTCGACTCTTCAATTTTTTCTCCATATTGCTGCATTTAATTAATGACAGATTTTACTCGTAAGGAGTAATCAACAATTGTTTCTGTCTCCTTCATCTTCATCATCTAAAACTCACCCCACAGCATCTGTAATCGAACTTTCTGAACTTTCTCCTCTCCTTGAAGAGAAACTCATAAAATATCCCAAGCTTTCTTGGAGGTAGTTGCTTTAGCTACCTTCTCAAACATCACATCATCCAAACCTTGATGGATTAAACTGAGCGCCTTCTGGTCACTCCTATAATTCTTATGCAAACTATCTCTTTCTGCTTGAGATAATTATGCATTTTCAGCTGGGACAAGAACTACGTAGCCATTTTCAACAATGTCCCAAACGTCTTGGGCTCCTAGAATGACTTTCATTTTGAAGGATCAATTTTTGTAATCGGTTTTGGTGAGCTGAGCAAAAATGAAGGGATAATTGTTTCTGTTCATTTTTCTTTGGGTAGGGTCTCTCAAACACTCAAGAAAATATTATAAAAAATTCTCACAACTCTCACACAACATACAAGAAGTGGATGTCATCGACGTGGTATTACTAACCCGTGAAGGTGAACATTATCCAAATAATAACATATGGTATCTTGACAATGGAGCAAGTAATCATATGTGCGAAGAGGAGAAACTGTTCTTTGAGCTGGACCAGTCTTTTAGTGGAAATGTTGTATTTGGGGATTTGTCAAAATTTCCCATCAAAGGCAAAGGTGTTAGAGAATGGAAGAGGAATAATAAAGCTTGAACTCAAAATATATATTAATCACTCATTACAATAAGCGGAAAAAACAAAAAAAATAATAATTAAACTTTTTTCTTGATTAACTCTTCAAATTCTGATATTAAATGCCTGAGTCCACATGCCTTATATATGCATTTTGAGACCTTAAAACTTGGACATAAGTGGTCCACATATCCTTTTTTTCTGGACCAAGAATTATCATGAATGGTGACAGTTAAAAGCTAATTATGTATTCCACTCTTCATCTTTCATTTTTTATTTTATTTTTTATTAGTTAAATAAAGCTTATTAATTTAACACTCCCCCTTAAACTTAATTTTCTATTATTCCCAATAATTCTCGTAACTGGCTGAACACTTTGTACTTCAGTGGCTTCGTAAAAATATCGGCAATTTGATCTTGTGTTTTCACGTACTTCAACGTGACTTCCTTTTGCTCAATATAGTCTTTGATAAAATGAAATCTTTTATCTATGTGCTTACTACGATCATGGTTCCTTTTGCTCAATATAGTCTTTGATAAAATGAAATCTTGTATCTATGTGCTTACTACGATCATGGAACACTGGATTTTTAGCTAACACCAGGGCTGACTTGTTATCGATAAAAATATCATTTGGATCATGTTGTGCAATTTGTAGTTCCTTCAACAATCTTCGTAGCCATATCGCATGACACACACATGAAGTTGCAGCAATATATTCAGCTTCACAAGTTGACAATGTCACAATCGGTTGTTTTTTCGAACTCCAAGTGAACGTTGTTTCACTAAGAAAAAAATACAAATCCGCTAGTGCTTTTTCGGTCATTTGTATCACCGGCCCAATCACTATGACTGTACCCAACTAATTTGAATTCATTAGATTTTGAATAATGCAATCCAAAATTAGTTGTACCTTTGACATAGCGGATTATCCTTTTTACTGCATTCCAGTGAGATTCTTTTGGTGCTTCCATGTATCTGCTTACTAGTCCAACTGCATACAAAATATCTGACCTTGTGCACGTCAAGTATCTGAGGCTCCCAATCAGACTTCGAAAATTTATAGGATTGACTCCTACTCCAATTTCATCCTTGGTCAATTTTAAACTGCATTCAACTGGGGTGCTGACAGGATTACAATTCTCCATCTTGAATTTCTTCATTATTTCCTTAGCAAAGCTACTTTGACAAATAAAAATGCCATCATCATTCTGCTTCACTTCAATGCCAAGATAATACGACATCAAACCAATGTCTGTCATTTTGAATTCATGAGTCATCATCTTCTTGAAATCATTGAACATCTAAGGATTGCTCCCGGTGAAAATAAGATCATCCATATATAAGCAAACAAGCAATATGTCTCCACCTTTCACTTTTATGTACAAAGCATATTCATGGGGGCATTTGACAAATCCATTCTCTTAAAAATATTTGTCAATGCAACTATTCCAAGCTCTTGGTGCCTGCTTAAGTCTGTACAACGCCTTCTTTAGCTTTAATACTTTCTCTTCATGCCCTTTGACAATGTAACCAGTGGTTGTTGTACATAGATTTCTTCCTTAAGATACATTCAGAAATGCTAACTTGACATCCATTTGATGGATCTTCCATCTATTTTGAGCAGTAATAGAGATTACCATTCTAATAGTCTCCATTCTAAAGACTGGTGCAAAAACTTTATCATAGTCAATACCGGGCTTCTGGTTATATCCCTTTGCTACTAGTTTTGCCTTATATCGTGCAATATCTCCGCTCGCATCTTTCTTTGCCTTGAATACCCACTTAATACCTATGGGATTTTTGTCTGCTGGAAGTTTAGTTAACTCCCATATCTTATTCTTCTCAATTAAATGGATCTATTCCTCCATAGCTTTTCTCCAACTCTCGTCTTTTATAGCTTCTTCAACATCAATGGGTTCACTATTAATAAGATGATAGTAAAGAGTTAATTCTTCACTTAGATCTCTTGTCACATCATAAAGTTCTTCAACGCTCCAGATTTTCTTGGCCTCTCTCTAGAACTTTCACTAGAGCTTTCTCCTTGTTCAAGAGATGCACCTGAAATTGGACTATTCATTATCAATGTTGTGGCTTGCTCCACTGGTTCATGCTCATTGTTTTCATCCATTGTGAAAGGATAAAAATTGTGATTCTTCTCTTTGTGATTGCTCCAATCCCATATTTCTTCTTCATCAATAGTTACATCTCTACTAATGATTGTCTTTCATGTATTAGGATCAAACATCCTATAACCGTTAGAAAATTCCAAATATCCCACAAACAAGTATTTACTGTTTTTATCATCTAGTTTTCTTCTTTCTTTATCAGCTACATTTACATACGCTACACTCCCGAAAACACGAAAAATGAGAGATATTTAGCTTTGTCCCTCTCCATGCTTCTTGGGGTGTCATATCAAAAACAATTGTTATCAGGGATCGGTTCAAGATATACACAGCACAATCAATGGCTTCTGCCCATAGCTCTTTAGGTAAATTCTTGCTGTGCAACATGCTTCTGACCATGTCCATCATTGTTCTATTCTTTCTCTCTATAACTCTGTTTTGCTGAGGCGATCTAGGGATTGACAATGGTGGATTCTATGGTTCTCGCAAAATCTATTAAATTCATTCGATGTGAATTCTCCCCCTCTATCGGATCTTAAAGCCTTGATGTAATAACCACTTTCTTTCTCAATAAGTCCCTTGAATTTCTTGAAAGCTCCAAATACTTCTGATTTCTCCTTTAAGAAATGAACCCATGTATTTCTGCTTTAATCATCAATAAATAGCAAGAAATATTTGTTGGCTCCCAATGATATTGGTGTCATTGGTCTGCAAACATCGGTATGAATAAGCTCGAGAGGCGCCTTAGCTCTTAAAATGGACTCTTTTGGAAAACTGGTTCTCAATTGTTTTCCAACAAGACATCCTTCACACAATTGGTGGGGTTTATCAATAGGGGGAAGACAATGCACCATCTTCTTCTGACTCATAAACTTTAGTCCTCTGAAGTTGAGATGTCCGAACCTCAAATTACGCAACCAATCAATATCCTTCACACATATCTTCAAACACTTGGCCACATCAGTCTTGATGTTGAGTGTAAACATCCGATTCTTTGACATCGGAACACTTGCTAACATTTCCTTCTTGTCATTCAACAAGAACAACTTCCTATTCACTATATGAACTTGGTAGTTTTTCTCTAGCAATTGCCTCAAACTCAAGATATTGCTTCTCATGTTTTGAACTAAATAGACATTGCTTATGAATTAGTGATCCTCATTCTTTAAACGAATAAGAATGGTTCCTTTTATTAAATTAATAAACTTTATTTATCTAATAAAAAACAAAATAAAAAATGAAAGATGAAGGGTGGAATACGTAATTAGCTTTTTACTGTCACCATTCATGATAATACTTGGTCCAGAAATAACGGATATTTGGATCACTTATATCCAAGTTTTGAGGTCTCAAAAAGCCTATATAAGGCATGTGAACTCACGCAATATCAGAATTTGTAGAGTTAATCAAGAAGAAACTTTAATTATTATTTTTTTCCGCTTATTGTAATGAGTGATTAATATATATTTTGAGTTCAAGCTTTATTATTCCTCTTCCATTCTCCAACAAAGTGGTACTAGAGCCAAGTTGAAATCTTATGTGAGAGTTGTGAGAATTTTAAAATATTTTCTTGAGTGTTTAAGAAGACCCTACAAAAAAAAGAAAGAAAAAATGAACACCAACAATTTTCCCTTCAATTTTTGTCAGCTCACCAAAACCAGTTACAAAAATTGGTGCATTAAAATGAAAGCCATTCTAGGAGCCCAAGATGTTTGGGACATTGTTAAAAATGGCTACGTAGCTCCTGTCCCAGCTAAAAATGCACAATTATCTCAGGCGGAATGAGATAGTTTGCATAAGAATCGTAGGAGTGACTAGAAGGCGCTCAGTTTAATCCATCAAGGTTTGGATGATGTGATGTTTGAGAAGGTAGCAGAAGCAACTACCTCCAAGCAAGCTTGGGGCATTTTATGAGTTTCTCTTCAAGGAGAGGAGAAAGTTCAGAAGGTTCGATTGCAGATGCTGCGGGGTGAGTTCGAGATGATAAAGATGAAGGAAACAGAAACAATTATTGATTACTCCTCACGAGTAAAATCTGTCGTTAATCAAATGCCGCAATATGGAGAAAAAATTAAAGAGTCAAGAATCATTGAAAAGATTCTACGATCATTACTACCAAAGTTTGATTATATTGTAGCAGTCATCGAAGAGTCAAGAAACACGAGTGCAATGGCTGTTGACGAAGTTGTTGGTTCGTTGCAAGCACGTGAGGAAAGATTAAATAGACAAAAAGAAGAGTTAATAGAATAAGTCTTGGCGGCAAAGGTTTCATTTTGAGAAAATGAAAATAGCTGAGATTCTAGTGAATCTAGAAGAGGACGAGGAGGAAATGGTAGAGGAAGAGGACGTGGCAGAAGTCAGAAATTCCCAAGAACTTACAATAATGATGGACATAATTAGTCCACAAGAGGCAGGGGCTGTGGACGCGGACGAGGACGAGGAAGAGGCAATTGGAGACAAAATGATGGATGAGACAAGTCTAATGTGCAATGTTACAATTGCTTAAACTATGGTCACTATGCATCAGAATGTACGATTCCTCCTATGCAAGTGGAGGAAGCTGCTAACAACATACAAGAAGATGATGTCATCGACGTGGTATTACTAACCCGTGAAGGTGAACATTGTCCAGATAATAACATATGGTATCTTAACAATGGAGCAAGAAATCATATGTGCGGAGAGAAGAAACTGTTCATTGAGCTAGACCGATCTTTCAGTGGAAATGTTGTATTTAGGGATTCGTCGAAAGTTCCCACCAAAGGTAAAGGAACCATTCTTATTCGTTTAAAGAATGGGGATCACCAATTCATAACCAATGTCTATTATGTTCCAAACATGAGAAGCAATAACTTGAGTTTGGGGCAATTGCTAGAGAAAAACTACCAAGTTCATATGGTGAATAGGAAGTTGTACCACTTTGTGGGAGAAAGGAAGAGGAATAATAAAGCTTGAACTCAAAATATTAATTACTCATTAACTATGAGAATATAATAAAAGGGAAAACGAAGAATGAAATAATAAACTCTCTATCTTCAATTCACTCTACAAATTCTTATAATATAATGGCTGATTTCTCATGCCTTATATAGGCATTTTAGATTTTTATAATTGGAAGTAGAGTGATCCACGCATCCATCTTTTTGACTATATTTTAATAAAAGTTTATTCTTATTTTTGCCATGAATTTCATCCAAGTAATACCCAATGACTCATTGTATTTTCCTTCTTTCATTGTTTTTTTTGTGGTTAAGTTTATTAATCTAACAAAACCTGCGGAAATTTGCTTTAATGGAATAATCATACATGCGCTGTAAATTTTGTCTTACATAGACTAGAGGGCAAACTGACTCCACATGCTCTAACAGGCCGCGATAAAGATAGAAAGATGGAAGCCTTTCGTATTTGAAATCAACATAGAACACCTTATTCAGTCCCATCCTTATAGCCATCCTTTTCTTCAAAGGCTTCTTTATTGGAATAGAAACTCTAACACGTAAGTAGGCCAAATATCTGGCAGAGAAGTTATTTGCATCAATCTCAATCAGTTTGCCCAGAAAACTCCCTACCGCATTATATATTTGGTTTGAGATAAGACCTCTTGGGACCCTAAAGACTTGTACCCATATCGGAGTGGAATCAATTACAATCATGATGGGATCGTCATCTTCGTTGATAACTTGTATGGCAAGAATTTTATTTTTGAACCACCATGGCGTACCCTGTGTAACACGGTTTAGGTCCATCACATGAAAGAATTTGAATAGGAATTGATTCCTTCCAACCTTCTCAATAATAACCCCTTCTTTAGGGATCCATAGATTTGAGAGTGTACGCTGCAAGTACAGAACGTCTACCTCCCTTTCTGAAAACAATTTACCCACAATTCTATATTTTGTGCGATGATTAGCCTTTAGAAATATTAGAATTTGTGTTTTCTCCCTCTTCAATTGTCACCACACCCACTTCCCCTAAGTGCAACTTCTCGTACTTCTGTTGCAATTCATCCATATTACTCCCACTCATTGTGCACAGTTGAAAAAACAAGACTCGTGCCGGAGAACAAAAGATAATTCTGCCGTGGACAAAGATGAACCAAAACTGTCAAACTTTCAAACGGACATGACCAAGGTCAAGACTCTTCCAAATTATAATTTTGTATGCAGAAATTATAACTTTTCAATCTTATAAATTTTAAAAAATTAATTTAAATTTCAGATTTTTTGTTAGATTTTTTTTATATCCAATTGCTGCTTTTTTAATTTTTTATTTTACATAATAGATTTTAAATTGTAGATTTTTTAATTTTCGTTTAAAATTTTAGGTAAAATTCAAATTTTTACTTATAGATTTAAATTTTTTTTGAAATTTCATATTTTATATTGTTTTTTCTAATTAAGTTTTGTTATTTTTATTTTAGATTTTTATTTTAGATATGAGATTAAATTTTAGATTTTTTATTTTTTATCTCAATAATATTTTTTTTCTTTAAATATTATATTTTAGGGTATAAAATTTTAGATTTTAGATTTTTTTTCTATTTTTAAATTTAGATTGTATTTCAGATTTTACTTTTATATTTGCATTTAAGATTATTGAATACTATAATACGGCATTAGTACAAAAGCTTAACCTATGAAATCGAATACATTAATTTAAAGTTCAGTTTTAAAAAGAAAGCTACAAAGATGGAGTTTAAGCAATATTTTCTTTTTTCGTAAACTTTTATGTGATATGGTAAAATATATAAGTAAAAGTTTTATGTTCATGCTTTTAAATTTCTTTTATAATTTTTTATTATACAGAGTATTGATATATATATAAAGCAATTACGCCAAAGTCATTGGTTGAATTAATCCACGAAAATTTTATCTATTGACTACATTTATGCTACTTTATAAATCGATAACTTTTAAAATAACGAAAATCTCTATACATTGACATGGTTAACATTTCTATTGCAATTTGTTTATTTTATAGTATGGATAGGGTTTAAGGTTAGTATTGGGGTTTAGGGTTGTACATAGTTAAGGCCAATTTGGGATTTGATTTTGAAAAAAAAATAAATTAACAGTTCCTAATTAATTACTTTGAATGATAAAAATGTGTTGTTCAAAACTAAAATATGTAGTTTTATTTAAAGTTTGTGAGAGCAATTTATTTTAACATCTGCTTAATAAGCAATATCAAACTAACCCTTAAATTATATTAGAGTTGTATATTTTTGTAGATACATGTGCCTTTACATGGGGAAAGTGAAAATCATGCATGTGTGTTTGCTAGTTATTGATATTGCAACCAAACAAATTATGTAATCATTTGAAATGTCTTATACAGTAAATTCATTGTCAAAAGCATATTCTTATTGTTAATTACCAATTTTTTGAAATGAAATTACAGCCGTCAATATATTTTTTTCTTGAGACTAACTAAAAACATTAACAAAATGGTTGGGATCATGTTTAATTAGAGAGCGATTCAACATATGTCGTCAGTCTTTTCATTATTAGAAGTCGTCTAGTTCCATGGAGTAGCATTCGTATAAAGTGGTTGGAATGTTTGAACATAAGAAACTCCATGCACTTTAGAGTAAATATGCTCGTCGGGGTGGGTTGGGTCGGGCATTGCCAAACTTTTTTACTAAAAACATCAATCGAGTCCAGTTCACACTTTAAAAACTTTGAGCTCAGGCTTAAGAGGTCATTCTCAAGCCCGACTCGAAGCACATTTATAATTTGCATTTAAATTTTTAGGTAAAAAAAGAGTAATAAATATTAGTTATATTCAAATATTTTAAAATTATAAGTATAATTATATTTTATATTTAAACAATTTAATAAATAGTAAGATATATTGTAAAAATTCAATGTATTATAACATAAAATCCAAAACGAAATATTACATATGACATATATCTATTTATAAATAGAAGTCGGGTTTAGGTATTTATATTAGAAAGTCAGACCCAAAAACTTTCAGGCTTTATCAGGCTTGGAATCGTGATGGGATTTGTAAAAAAAGAGTGTCCAAGTCTATAGCCCATTTGAGCAGGCTTGGCTGGTCGGGTACCACTGCCCCTAAGCAGGTCTACTTTAGAAAGCATTGTATTCATCTTAACTTCTCCTCAATACTGTTAATATTATTTCAAATTATGAAATGTCTGGCTTTCTCGGGTGTAATAAAAATACAGAAATAAAATTTCATCTTCTTTGTCATATATGTGTATATATGTGTGCATTAAGTATTCGAATTATACGTCTTGAAATTGACTCGAGTAAGGAATATGCAAAAAAAACAAAAGAGTAAGATTTACATATCAAATAAAAAAATCTTTAGTGATTGATGTTGTCAAATTTTATCAAAAACTTTGTTGCTTAAACATAAATTTTTCGTAGATTCTTTCATATGTTATGAAAATTTTTATTTTAAAATTTTTATTTTAATTTATAATCAGAAGATAAACTTTACTATACTATATATATAAAATGAACTAGTTTATTGAATATTATAATGTATTTTTTTTAATATATAATAAGAAAGTTTGATAGAGTTATATCCCACTTCTATCCTTATCCTTAGAGCGATTAGTGAATTTGAGGTTAATATTTACTAATTATAATTAATTATAAATAAACTACAAAAATGATGAAATTACAGAGGGACGTGGGTTTGTTATTTTTTTTTGTCTAAATTCATTGTAAATAAAGAATATAAAATAATTTATTAACTTCCACAATTATGCTTTTTGAATGGTTAATATATTGTAATAAAATTTTATATATAGAGTTACAATGTTTTACAATGCCTTCCCAAGCATTCTAGAATTATTGTAATAAAAAATACTCCTTTCTTTTTTTTAAATAAGTGTTACTTTTAAAAGGGTAAATTTTTTTTAAATAAGTGTCACTTTTTAAATTATAATGTATTTATACCCATCTCTTTCCCTTTTTTCCTTTATTTACTCTTTGATTGTAAATAGTGAAAAAAACTGAACAGTGAGCTTTAATAGTGTAATAGTATTTTTATTATTCTATTTAATATAGTACTGGTATGTAAGAAAGTGGGGTTAATTTCATTCATAATACATCAAGTATCTTTATTTTCTCAATTTCATACATGAACTTTACTTTTGCCCACTATCATACGTAAACTTGTATGTAACTTTTTATTATAGCATATATAACTTAAAATTGTAGGTTACTTGTACGTGTCAATATTTTAACCATAGTCAACCCAAAAATGATGGGAAGAATTTACAACAATTGTATTTAAAATATTTGATAATAATAATAATTATTATTTAAATAATTATTATAATATATATAAGAATCTATTTGAAATAATTAATAATAATAAACAAGAAATATAATAACAAATACTAATTATTAGATAGTAATAATAATAATATTGAACCAAGCACAAGTTTGACTGACTTAGTGGACTGACTCATTAGTGCTTAAGTTTTGATCATAACAATTAAGTTCAGTTTGAGTTAATTAAATCAATAATAATATTAAAATAAATAATTTGTGGCTGTTCGGGAGTTAGTAAATTCAAGGGTAGAATTTCAAGTCTCCGCTGACCTAGTTATTTAGTTTAACTCTGAGTTGTTCTGGGCTGAGTATATACTTTAGTCACGGACTAAGTTGTATTCACTCAGCGCTGAATATTTAGATTTTGTTTCAGATGTGCTTTATGATACAATATTTCGCTGAGTTACTTTATGTCTGTCAAAGCTACTGACTTTACCTTTTAAGGTAAAATGAAATCTTTGCTTTTAGTGTTGCTTTTTGCAGGACATTAATGAGACAAAGATAAAAAAAATTAATGCCTTGACAAGACCCAGTTTAATGAAGAAAATGACAAAGTCTTCTATATTCAAGCTGCAAAAAGTCATTTGCCATTTTGGGCAATTCTGCAGATCAACAACCTTGTATCATGCGCTCTGCAACATGTTAGAATACCAGAGGGAATGGGAAGAAGACATGTGGCAAGTCAGCGCGAGTTCTCTCTAACAAAAGTCTGGCATCAAATGACAAAGGATTAAAATTAAAGCTCGAATCTCAATCTAACAGATTGATTTCCTATCTCACAACGGTGCAATTCTATCTCTTAACGAATTAATTTGAAGAAGCAACGGTAGAATAGATGAGCTGTCAATTTCAGAAGATGCCAAAGTAAGTTCAACGGCTACTTTCTCAATCCAATTATAAAAGGAGCAAGAAGGCAAGCGTTAGAACTTGGTGATTACACCTGAATTTCTCAGAAGCTAAAACTCTACCAATTTACAAGCTTTAAAGAAGTTCAAGCAAGAAAGCACTACTCAGCAAGACTCTGCTTTAGAACAAGAGAGAATAGAATGGATCATAGAATTGTAATATCTGATTATTGTAACTGGATCAACATTTTTATAAGTTGAATCTAGCTCTTATTTAGACTCTTATTGAGTTGCTGAAAGAAGAGGGCATTCTACTCAGCGGGTGAGCGGTTGTAGTTTGGAGGGTATTTACTGTAATTGGGAAATTTATGAAAGGCTTCTCCGCTTAGGGTGAAGGAGTTGAGCTTAGTGAATTAAAGCCAAGATACTCTCTCGGGATTGGATGTAAGCACATGTTGTCGAACTAGTATAAAAATCTCTATGTCCTTTACTTTGAAGCATTTTCCAAAATTTCACTCAGCCAGATGACCTCACTCAGCGGACCTATTAATTATCGTGAAAAGTTTCATAAGTTTTTGAGTGAGTCATTCAGCCCCCCTCTGACTCATTGAGTGTACGCATAGGGATGAATAAGTGGTATCAGAGCAGTTCTCATTTTAAAGATTTAACAATCTCGAGACAAAGAACATGGCATACAAAGGAGAAGAATCCAGTTATAGATCCCAACTTTATATACTGCCAGAAGGCATGTCAGTCACCAGCCCTTCAATGTTCAATGGAGAGCATTATACTTATTGGAAGAACATGATGAAGAATTTCATCCAGTCTCAAAGTATGCACGCTTGGATGGCTATTGTTGAAGGGCCATATGTTCCTACCATCGTGAAGAATGGAGTGAAAGTTGAAAAGTACTTTGATGAGTGGAATAGTCAGGACTTGATCAAACTAATAGAAAATGCAGCTGCTATCAACTATCTTCATTGTGCTCTTGATGCAACTGAGCTCAATCGCGTTTCAGGATATGAGGATGCCAACGAGATATGGAAGAAGTTGGAAGTGACTTATGAAGGTACTGACAAGGTAAAAGAGTCCAAGATCAATATCCTTATAAGGCATTATGAATGGTTCCACATGAAACCTAAGGAGGATATTTCCAACATGAACACCAGGTTCATGAATATAGTCAATAAGCTAAAAAGACTTGGCAAGACCTTCACAAAGAGACTGTAAAGAAGATCCTTAGAAGCTTGACTCTAGAATGGGAAGCGAAGAAGAGTGCTTTTGAAGAAGCTCATGATTTGAAGACATATAAGTTTAATGAGCTTATTGGAACCTTGCTGACTCTTGAGATGTCCTTATAGTAATATAAAGATGAGTCCAAGAAGCACAGGCATAAAGAAAAAGAGAGCTCAAGTAGAGCTGTTGTTTTGAGAGCTGATGATGAAGAAGATTCCTCTGAGGAAGGATATCCGGAGGACAGAAAAGAAGAAATAGCACTAATGACCAAGAAATTCAGAAGATAATTGAGAAAAGATAACAACTTCCAAAAGTTCAGAAAAACAGGAAAGTATAAGAAGGGAGCAGATGATAAACCATGAAAGGATTTCAATAGAGAGCATAATAAAGATATCAAATGCTTTGAATATGGTGAGAAAAAGGGCATATTCAGTCTAGCTGTCCTAAAGCTAAAAAGGACAAGTTTAAGAAGAAGAAGAATAAGAAAGCCCTTACTGCTACCTATAGTGACTCTGAACAAGAGTCATTATCCTCAGATGAAGAGGTACAAGACTCCGCTAATGTGTGTCTCATGGCTAAGGATGATCTACCCAACTCAGAGTCAGCTGGCCAACCATCTACTTCCGCTACCAATCCATCAGCTGACTAGAGCAGAGACAAAGGAAATCACACTGAGGTAATTTTTGAACCCCTTTGTCTTCAGATGAGCTTGCTACAGTACTTAATGATGTTATTAATGTGATTAAAAAGTCAACCAAATAGATCAAAGTACTTCAGAGGAGGTGAGATGATCTAGAAGATATCAGTTCTTCTACCTCTCTTGACATCCTATACCTGATGGAAAAAGTTAAGTACCAAAATGGATATAACAGCAATATCACTAAGAAATTGAATGACCTAGCTGCTAAATTAACAGCTTTGAAAAAGGTATGGGTCCCTCCTCAACCTAGCATGAATACTCAGAGTAATCGCGCTCACAACTCTGAGAAGGTTTCTCATAAGAGTAAAGTGCGCAGGCCTAATCTTAAGGCCGCTTGTAATTTTTTTGGAAAGTCAGAACATGCAATAATCATGTGTAGATACAAAAATGGTTACTATAATGAGTATGACTGGTCAAGGATAACCACCACTAACAAGGGAGGACCCAACCAGAAAAAGCATGGATACCTAAGAAAACTTAATTGTTTTGCAGGTGAGCCTGAGATCCATTGATGACAGAAGAATGTGGTATTTGGATAGTGGATGCTCGAGGCATATGACAGGTGATGAGAATGTGGTATTTGGATAATGGATGCTCAAGCCTGAGATCCATTGATGATAGAAGAATGTGGCAATTCATCACATTGGAGTGTAGAAGAAATGGAAGTGTCAGTTTTAGAGACAATAAAAAGGGAAAGATTGTTGCAGTGGCACTATAGGAGTTAAGCCTTCAATTGATAATATGTCTTCTAGAAAGGCCTAAAGTTCAACCTACTAAGCGTTGCTCAGCTGTGTAATAAAGGCAGGAAAGTGATATTTGACTCAGCGGGCTGCTCAGTCATTGATGGTAACTCTGACTAAACTATTCTTTATGCTCCTAGAATTAATAATGTTTATATGTTTGATTTATCCCCTGGCTCCAATGATATATGCTTAGTTTTGAAGGAGGAAAACTCATGGCTATGGCATAGAAGGTTAGGATATATCAATATGACCAATCTGTCCAAATTAGCTAGAAATGAACTTGTTGAGGGATTACCCTATCTAGCCTTTGAAAAAGATAGACCCTGCTAAGCATGCCAACTTGGGAAACAATTTAGGAAGACCTTTAAATCATTAGCTGATATATCTTCTTCTCATCCCCTTGATCTTCTACACATGGATTTATTTGGACCTATTGTGCCAACAAGTCTAGGTGGAATGAAATACACCCTTGTGGTTGTAGAGGATCTGACCAAGTTCACTTGGATTATCTTGCTAGCAAGTAAAGATGAAACATTTGAATCATTCTCTAGTTTGGCTACTTAGATCATGAATGAAAAAAACCTTAAAATTAATAGAAACCGATGTGATCATGGAAGAGAGTTTGAAAATAGGCAGTTTGAGGAATCCTATTCTAAGCATGGTATTGATCAGAATTTTTCTGCCCCTCATACACCTCAGCAGAATAGGGTTTTTGAGAGAAAGAATCGCACTATCATGGAGATGGGTTGTTCTATATTGAGTGATAACAATCTACCAAAGTATTTCTATGGAGAGGCTGTTTACACAGCTTGTTATATTATAAATACGGTTTTAATTCACCCAGTTTTGAACAAAACTCCTTAAGAACTTTGGAAGGGGCGCAAGCCCAAGGTTGGTCATCTCAAGGCCTTTAGTTATAAATGCTTCATATTAAATCTAAATATTAATTGGCTAATTTGATCCAAAGGCTGATGAAGGAATCTTTCTAGGTTACTCAACACACAGTAGGGCATACAGAGTGTATGTCAAGAGAACTAGCATCTTAGAGGAGTCTATGCATGTAGATTTTGATAAAACTAACAGTGCAGGTAAAGAAGCCAGTGATGATGAAAGAGAAAAGGCACAAGTCAGCGTATCAGTCAGCCAGCCCATTGTTATTCCTAGTCCGGTACCAGAAAAAGAAGATTATAAAGTTGACTTGGACCAATCAATCAACTTTGGTGATCATGTGGATGCTCAACCAATGATAGTAGCTCAGTGAGCTGATCCTGATCAACCAAAAGAAGTCAGAGCAAGGAGACATCACCCAATTGAGAAGATTCTTGATAGTGTGCAAAATCCAGTGATGATTAGACATCAGTTGAACAGGATGATGAGCCATTCTGCATTTCTTTCATCAATTAAACTAAAGAAGTTTGAAGATGCTGAGTTTGATGACAAATGGATGATTGCAATGCAAGAAGAGCTAGACCAATTTAGAAGAAGTGAAGTTTGGGATTTAGTGGAGAAACCCAATGACAAGTCAATCATTGGCACCAAATGGGTTTTCAAGAACAAGCTAGATGAAGCTGGTAATGTTATTAGAAACAAGGCCAGATTAGTTGCTCAAGGCTATAATCAACAAAAAGGAATTGACTATGAAGAAACCTTTGCACCAGTACCAAGACTTGAAGCCATAAGAATTCTCTGTGCTTTTGCATCCTATATGAACTTCAAGTTGTTTTAGATGGATGTTAAGAGTGCATTTCTTAATGGTTATATTTAAGAAGAAGTCTATGTCAGACTGCCATTAGGCTTTAAAGATCCAAAGTATCCAGATCATATCTTCAAGCTGAAGAAGGCTCTATATGGATTGAAACAGGCTCCAAGAGCTTGGTATGAGAGATTGACTAACTTTTTACTCACCAAAGGTTATGTCAGAGGAAAAGCAGATACAACTCTATTTATCAAGAAGAAGCATCAAGATGTATTACTATTCCAAATATATGTTGATGATATCATATTTAGAGGAACTGATGAAAAGCTATGCAAAGAGTTTAGCTAGCAGATGAAGAAAGAGTTTGAAATGTCAATGATGGGAGAGCTTAATTTCTTTCTTGGTTTGCAAATCAAGCAAGGCAAAGATGGAATCTTTATCAGCCAAGCTAAGTATGCTAAGGAAGTACTCAAGAAGTTTGACATGGATAAAGCCAAGCCAATGTCAAAACCTATGGCCACTGATACTATTCTGAGTAAATATGAGGAAGGTAGACCTGTAGAGAGTAAGCTCTACAGAGGTATTATTGGTTCTCTACTTTACTTGACTGCTAGTAGGCCTGACATTCATTATATTGTATGTTATTATACAAGATATCAAGCTTACCCTAGAAAATCTGACTTAGCTATTGTTAAAAGAATTCCCAGGTATTTGCTAGGCTCTATTGGTGCAGGTTTATGGTATCCAAGTAATGCAGATTTCACTTTGAGAGGATACATAGATGCTGACTATGAAAGAGACAAACTTGAATGGAAAAGCACCACATGAGGATGTCATTTCCTTGGTGATTGTCTAGTAATATGGTATAATAAGAAGCAAACTTATGTGGCTCTGAGTACAACTGAGGCTGAGTACATGGCTGCAGGAAGTTATGTAGCGCAACTGCTATAGATCAAGTAGCAATTGGAGGATTATGGTATAAAGTCTAAGTGTCTTGAAGTCTTGTGTGATAACAAGAGTGCAATTGACCTATCCAAGAATCTAATTTAACATAGCAGGATGAAGCATGTCAATATTAGACATCACTTCATAAGGGATCATATACTGAAAGGAGAAGTCAAGCTCACATACTTTCCAATTAAAGAACAGCGACCTGACATATTCACAAAACCCATTGGAAAGGATCAATTCAATACTCTGAGAGAGTTGATCGAAACATTCAATCTAATTTGAAGAAATAAACTCCACTCTGACCAATTCTGTAGCTGACCAAATTAGGGCACAATATGAGCTTCTGCAAATTAGGTTAAGTATTTCTTTTGGCACTTGAATTTTGGACACGTCATTAAATTACCACCAGTTTCTTTTCGAATTCAAAACTAATGGAAACGGTAGCAAGTTATGAAATAATTCACATTCAATTGCAGTTATCCCGTGTTTCTCGCTTTCATTAATCCGATGGTATACTCTGTGCAATCTCATCGTTTATTATATGACCATGGATTGTGAGTCATACACGAAGCATTGCAGGGATTAAGGAAGAGTTTGTGGCTATTTAAGGAGAATTTCAGAAGAAGAAAGGTTACTTTACCAAAATTCTCTTCTGCAAGTTTCTCTCAAAAATTCCTAAAGTTCTCTAATCTTCTTCAAAAAAATTTCAATGGCGAGTTCATCAAGAAGATCAGCAAAACCCATTTATGAGAAGCCTTTGTTCATGAGAAATAAAAAGGATACATGCTGGGTACAACTCAAGATCATATAGCGAAAGTGGCGATTGGAATCAACAAAAGATAAAACATATTAATTCCCACTAGAACCAAGTACATCCCCGCCAACTAATTGTTGGACTACTACAGATGCCCGAGAAAGAGGGATCAAACTGCGCATGATAAAGGATGAAGACCATGTATATATCCCCATCGACTATGAGGTTCCTGAAGATTATAAAGCAGATGAACTCATAGCTTTAATGTTCACTAAATAAGGAAACCATGCACATGGGCTTGTTACTAAGGTTCTTTTGCCCAAGACAGGCTCTACAGGAAGTTGCTCAAAATTTGAAAGAGTGTTTGTATATGCTCTGACCCATGGCATGAGCATTAACTGGCTGCTGGTTATATTGCACAGATTTTTTAAGGTCACTAAGCATATGGTGTATGGTCAGCTAGTGATGGAAATTTGCAAAGCTTATGAGCTTGATTTAGAAGGATAAGTAGTGAAGAACAACATTCAGCTGAAGGTGATTGAATCCCAGGTTCTCAACAATGCTTATTTTCATGGACTAAGGTGCAATAAGAAGCCTAACAACACCAAATATATAAAGCTGAAAAAGGGAGAAGTCATAGTAAAGGATCCAAAGGCTATAATCGAAATGAAGCCTATTCAGGCCAATGAGGAGGACTTAACTTTGGATGCCTTTGTGGCTAGTGAGCTTGAGAGGATCACCAAGCTCAGAGCAGAAAGAGGAGAGGATATAACTGAGAAGAAGGCACTAAAGAAGGAGGTCAGGAAGGACTCCAAGAAAGAAAAGAAAGGGAGCTCAGAGAGCTTAATTCCCGCAGTTGTTCCTAAAAAAAGATCTACCAAGGGATCTAAGGAAGAAAAGGTCAAAGAACTGACTCCTAAAGAATTTGAGGAGGAGAAGCAGGCTGAAAAGGAGTTCAGAGAAGAAATGCCCTTAAAAAGGGAGAAGAAGAGGAAGGTTGATGAAGCTCAGCTGGATGCCATGACTACTAAAGGGCAAGGAGCTATATTAGTTCTTATGCCCTAAGTAGGTTAGCCTAAAAAGAAGCTGTTGGTAAAAAATGGACTGGCATAGTCCCAGGATCTTGAGGAAGCTAAGAGAATAAAGGTCGCTGAAGAAGAAAGAATCAGAAAGAGGCAAGAAGAGATTGAGGCTGAGAAAAGAAGGAAGGCTGAGGAAGCAGCAGCTAGAGCAAAGGCTGATACTAAGAAAATTCTGCAATCTGCAGTAGCTAGCTTAGTTGAGAAAGAAGTTCCTGAAGTTATGGAGGAAATGATTAGTACCCTGAAAGGAATTGAAAACCACGAGGAGTAGGAAGAAGATGAGTTATGGAGGTTGATGCTATTGAATTTGATGTGTTTAACGCTGGCCAGCAGGTCACTCTGACTGCTGAAGAAGTTAAGAAAGCAAGGAAGAGAGGATTGTTGAAAAGAATAAAAGTAGTGATTGGTGAAGATGAGGATGATTTGGAGGATAAAGAGGAAGATGTTGTAGTTGATCAAGGAGCTTAGCTGACTGAGGAATCTCAAGCTCAGGTCAGTAAGTTCATTATTAAAGGTGCTAATGGAGAGAAGGAGGAGGAGAACCAAGAACCATTCTTTTTCCAAAACCCTACGCCTGAAACACCACTCTCACCTACACCCATTTCAGCCATGCTTTTACCTGAAACCCAAACACCATCCACGTCCACCACTGACCAACAAAAAAACCCAAACTTTGACCAAACAGGCATCATTCCATACCTTTCACCCATTGGATCTTCAATGCATGAATCATTACTCTTGGTAGGACCAGTAATAAGAGGCCCTCCAATCATTGAAGAAATTCCACAACAACCACAACCACCTTAACAACCATAACCCCAATTTAACCCACTAGCAGAGCTATTGGGAGATATAAGGAGGATGGGGAGAGAGAGATTTCCAGGACTTAGGATAGACACTGAAATTGATGCTAAAATAGCTAAATCTTTACTGTTTGAGGAAGTCCTGAGGAAAATTGCAAGGGTTGTGGAGCCAGTGCAAGGTTTGGTTGAAGCCATTGAGGAGATGAAGGCCCACTTTAAATCAGTTCCTACTCAGATATCATTGGTCAAAGCAATTATGTCCCACATATTGCCTTTGTTATCTATTGCTGGTAGAAAGCCTGACTATCTAAAGATAGAAGTTGCAGAACGCAAGAAGAAGATGGAGAAGATCTTTGAGAGTAACTGCAAGGTGCTGAATGATGAGAGGGATTTTAGAAATTCTATGATTGATAAATTTAATCCCCTATTAGAAGCTATGCAGGTAGTTCTTGATGGCTACAGCATATTGAGTAAGGAGGATGGTGATAACATAACTCGCTTAGATGCAGTTATTAATGATGTTAATGCGCTGATAACATTTGTTACTCAACACCAAGGTATACATACTAAGCTGAGGGTTGCAAAGGAAGAGATGCTGAAGGGAGTCAAGGACTCAGAGGGAGAAGTGCTTAAAGCCTTGAAGAGGCTAAACATGTCAAATGCTCTGAATAGTGATATTATTATGGCAGATGCTGAACAAGAACCATCACTCCATCAAAAACTTGGTCACATCCGTGATCAGATCAAGAAGGTTCACTCAGACATCATAAATGATGGTCAAGCCATTGATCAAATTCATGAGGAAGTCACTACTCATATAAGGAGCACTCCTATGCTAGAGCGGATCTTAAGGGAAAATTCTCAAGCTAAGGCTCTAGCCAGTCTAACCTAGATTTCCAAGGAAGGACTAAGTGCTCAGTACCAGGTCAATCTGTCTCTCAATCCAGCGCTTTAGTAGACTTATTTGCCTTTCTCAGAGAGCATGATTCAATATCGCAAGAAATCTATGAGTTATTAGTGCAACATTTTTCAACCAATATCTATGGTCAGCTTGGGACATTTGAAAAATCTCTGAGCTCGTTTGATCATCAAGCCCAAGCCATTTTGGATGCAATGGCAATTGAGGAGAAAGATCGCGAGAAGCGTGAGTAAGAGGAAAGAGAAAGAGATTAGAGGGTAGCTGAATGTTCATACAATTTATCCAAGGATCTGGAGCTTATTCAGAGAGAATATCATGAGACAAGGAAGAGGAAAGGCAAGGAATCGTGCTGCCCAAAGAGAAGAAATCAAGATGGGATCAGCATATCTATGAGGAAAGAAGAGCCAATCTTGGAGGACCACTTTTGCCTAAATATAATAAAATCATTGTAATCATTAGCGCTAATTGTAAAACTTAGTGTAGATTAACCTATCATTGTCTGTACTCGAGATCTTCTTTACTTCTTATATTTTATGCTACATATATATGTGTTGATCTTTCTGTAGAAATATAAGAGAAGTGTTGAGGAATGCTGAACTCAGAAAAGTCAAGGATTATAGGGGAGTTAGCATTCACTCTGATCAAATTGAAGATGTTGAACAAAAGACATATCAAGCATAAGTATAAGGTAACTCTGATCTAGATATCTTATTGATTTAATTCTCGCACAAGTTAATTGCCATTGATCAAAATGGGGGAGATTATTGAACCAAGCACAAGTTTGACTGACTCAGTGGACTGACCCAGTAGTGTTTAAGTTTTGATCATAACAATTAAGTTCAATTTGTGTTAATTAAATCAATAATGATGTTGAAATAAATAATCTATGGTTATACCGGAGTTAGTAAATTCAATGGTAGAATTTCAAGTCTCCGCTGACCTAGTTATTTAGTTTAACTCTGAGTTGTTCTGGGCTGAGTATCTACTTTAGTCGCTGACTAAGTTATATTTACTCAGCGCTTGATATTTAGATTTTGTTTCAGTTATGCTTTACGATACAATATTTCGCTGAGTTACTTTATGTCTGTCAAAGCTGTTAACTTTACCTTTTAAGGTAAAATGGAATCTTTGTCAGTGTTGCTTTTCGCAGGACATTAATGAGATAAAGACAAAAAGAATTAATGCCTTTACAAGACCTAGTTTAATGAAGAAAATGACAAAGTCTTCCATATTCAAGCTGCAAAAAGTCATTTGTCATTTTGGGCAATTCTGCAGATTAACAACCTTGTATCGCGTGCTCTGCACCATGTTAGAATACCAGAGGGAATGGGAAGAAGACACGTGGCAAGTCAGCGCGAGTTCTCTCTAGCAGAAGACTGGCATCAAACGACAAAGGATTCAAATCGAAGCTTAAATCTCAATCTAACAGATTGATTTTCTATCTCACAACGGTGCAATTCTATCTCTTAATGGATTGATTTAAAGTAGCAACGGGTGAATAGATAAGCTTTCAATTTCAGAAGATGCCAAAGTAAGTTCAACGGCTACTTTCTCAATCCAACTATAAAAGGAGCAAGAAGGCAAGGTTAGAACTTGATGATTACACCTGAATTTCTCAAAAGCTAAAACTCTGCCAATTTACAAGTTTTAAAAAAGTTCAAGCAAGAAAGCACTACTCAGCGAGAATCTGCTTTAGAATAAGAGAGAATAGAATAGATCATAGAATTGTAATATCTGATTATTGTAACTGGATCAATGTTTTTATAAGTTGAATCCAGCTCTTGTTTAGACTCTTATTGAGTTGCTGATAGAAGAGGGTACTCTACTCAGTGAGTGAGCGATTGTAGTTTGGAGGGTACTTACCATAATTGGAGAATTTGTGAAAGGCTTATCCGCCTAGGGTAAAGGAGTTGAGATTAGTGAATTAAAGCCGAGACACTCTCTCAGGACTAGATATAAGCACAGGTTGCCGAACCAGTATAAAAATGTTTGTGTCCTTTACTTGAAAGCATTTTTCAGAATTTCACTCAGCCAGCTGACCTCACTCAGCGGACTTATTGATTATCGCGAAAAAGTTTCATAAGTTTTTGAGTGAGTAGTCATTCACCCCACTCTAACTCATTGAGTATACGCATAGGGACTAACAAATAATAATAATAATAATAATAATAATAATAATAATAATAATAATAATAATAATAATAATAATAATAGTTGTGAGTATTTAACTCAATTATAATTTTATTCAAAATTTCCTTTTTAATAATAGTAATTAAAATTGATCATTACTATTAAATTGAACACATTACTATTTTTTATTTTTCATTTTTAATAATAATTCATTATTATTTATTATTCTTATTTATAATTATTATATTTTTAATTATTTATAATATTTATTATTATTTAAATATTTAATTTTGAATTGAATTATTGGATCTAAAATGAACTTAATAGACATGAAATCAATGAACTTATTATAACTAAAATAAGGGTATAGAAAATACTTTTTATTTATACAAAATTCAATTTTTAATAATAAAAATAGCTCAGTGTTCAAATACTTGCTAGTATGTTAAAAACTAATAGTTAATTACCAAAAAAATGTTAAAAAATTCTTTCAATAAAAGAAAAAAAATAAGATTAACTATGAACCATCAACGGCCCTAAGATTGTAAAAAAAATCAAATCAATGTTTTTTTGCTATTTAATTTCTATTAGGTTATGAATAAAATTATAAAAATATGACATGAATGTTTTATAAGGTTAAAACTATATTCTTCGATAAAAAAATACAGTAGGATCCAATATTTTAAGTTGATTATGATCAAAATGCTGACATATCATAAGAAATCTGCAGTATCAAGTCACATGTACGATAATAGGAGTTCACATACAAATTTATACATGAAAGTGAGAAAAAATAAAGTTCATGAATGAAATTGAAAATGTAAAAATAATTAATGCATTATGAATGAAATTAATCCATACTTATTTTTAAAGGGAGGGAGTTATTAACTTTTTTATAATGCCATTGCTTTTATATTTTTTAGATTGGATCAATTGTGATGTTGAGACTTATCAAAAAAAATTGTGATGTTGAGAATTAATAGTAGCATTTTATAAAAAAAATTAAATAATCGTTGAAAATCATTGAAAGCAAGTAAATATACATTAAATTCTAGAACTTATTTAGATGACTTTTTTTTCTGTCATATTATCACCATTTAATTGAATTCATTCTGATTAATTCAATAATAATAAATAGTAAAGTAAATTTAAATTTATAAAAAATAAAGTCATAACATCTTTCACCTGTACTTCTCCACACTTGGAAAAGTTAGTAAAATTTTATCTTTGCATTATTTATTAATTTTGAAAGTTAATACAAATTCAGCTATTTTTAAAATTTTGTTATTTAAGATTTTTTTTAACAAATTTACGGCTGGTAGTGGTACATATATCTAAATTAAGTTGTTGGTGTTTGAAAGAAAGAAAAAATATTTACCCTCCTTTTGCGATATTTTAAATACTTTTTCCGAGCATCTTGTTCTCTGGTCCTTGTTTTCTTTTATGTTACTCTACATTATTATATGATAGTATAATATGTAAATAAAAGCATAAACTGTAGAAATTTAAAAAACACAAGAATTTAACGGAGTTCCCTTCTATCGATACGTTTATTTGAAGAGTCAATATTTAAGGTATGTCTCCGGAGTAAAGATTAGAGCCTTTATTGATAATCAGAAAAGCTAAGCAAGGTACAAAGAGATTTCTGGCGAATCAATATACAGAACAAGAATCTAACGCATAAACAGTAAAGAAACTACTTCATGCAATAAGAACAAAACCCTTAAACTATCAAATCGCCAAAAAAATATCAAAGAGAATGATCTAAAGATAATATACAACCCGCAAATACTAGTAAACAGAAATTACCAAGCCACACAGACCACCCTTTATATCTCCTCTTTATATAGCAACGAAAGTAACCGCTCTTCAACAAACTCAAACAAACCCGTGCCATCTCACGTGCCAAGAAGTTTCAAGAATTAGAATCGAGCAAGTGGCAAACGAAGTTGCAGAAGATTTAAAGAAGATCAGAGTTTTGCAGCAGTAAAACATTCGGGAATAAAAAGAGGTGCATAGAGCAAAAAGAGATAAGAGAGGCTTTTATAGTAAGAGCTAACATAGGGTTAAAATAGGTAGTGGACTTAAGAGGGGTAATGGGCCACCTGAAAGCTGTTAAGCCACTTATAACCCAACAGATACAATTGTACTAGAGATTCAAATTTTTTTTAAATAAATCTATGGATTCTAACTACACCATAAATAGCTTAACTATAGATAAAACAAAATGGCCACCAAAAAATGCTAAAAAGCAATACACATGACTTAATAAAGAGCTTTATATTGTATTGATTGTTTAAAAATATTCAATTACAGCAATAAAGCATGGAATTGAAGTGATAAGAACCGAAGTTTACTCAAATAAAATTGAAAAAATAAAGTAGCTTAAATTGTTACGATTTGGAAGAACTTAGGAATAGGAGATTGAGAAATTGAAAAAAAATGAAGGATTTGAGAGTTGGACTTGAGATTTGGGGCTTTTATACGTTTTATTTTGTCTTTCTTATTTTGTTGATTCATTGTTTATATGGCTAATTAATTAAACAAAGACTCCTATAAAAATATTGAGCAAGAAAATTGAAACGCTCATGTGTTTTAATTACAATCCGAAAGATATTTTCTCATATTTGGTGGAGATGGTGGCACTGGTCAAGGTAGAAAAGGTGGAGGCAGTATTAGTAGTGGCGGAAATGATGGTGGTGACAGCAGAAATAGAGATAGACGATGAAATAAGTTTACCGAAAGTATACCATAATTATCCTTTACCGCTATTATATTTAAAGGTATATTATAATTATACTGGAAGTATACCATAATTATACCAATATTATATTAATCATGATTTTTAGATTTGGATCGGTTATCGAATCGATGAACGCAGTGGTTTAGGAATTTAAGGTTTAACCGAATTAAATTAGTGGTCGAACCGAATTTTCTTTAAACATGTAAAAATACTAAATATTTTATATAATTTAAGTTTAAGCATGTAATATAAGTTATACTCATTTAAAAATTAATAATATTAAATAAAATATTCTATAATTTAAAGTTATATTTTAAATAAAAATAAATATAAGATAATAACTAATATAATCTAATGAAAGAATGTAAACCAAATTTTATATTATATAGATTGGATAAAAAAAAGTTAATAAATTTGATTTATGATATATAAAAATTACGCATTAAAAGAATTAAAATTTATACACAATATGTAAAATAAAAAAATTATATATCCATTTAATATAAATTTAATCAAAGAATTTAGAGTAATATTGTTTAAAAAATTTATATGTTATTTCGTTATAAAAAATATTCAAAACTGTTATTGAAAGAAATATTTTAAATTTAATAAAATGTGTAGCATATGAAATAAAAAAATATTTATTATGATTTTTTTATAATTAAATATCATTAAAATAATTTAAAAATTAATAATATATAATATAAAAATATATAAGGAGAAAATGTTATCACTTGTGTGTGGTAGCTTACTTAGTAGAGCATGTATTGAAACATATGTTGGAGGTTTTGTGTTCAATTCCCACAACCAACAATTTTTTAAAAAATACGATTTAAGAGAATCGGAAACTGGTCACCGATCGAACCGATCGGTTCAATCGGTCGTTGACCGATTCTCGACTATATCAAGAATCCAGTCAAATCGGACCGAACCAGACATCGATTCCGTCAAACCCAATCCGACCGGTCAGTCCGATCCGGTTTTCAAAACCATGATATTAACACGTTGATAAATATAAACTACTCCCTCCATCTATAAAATATTATTCATTTAACTGAATTATCAGAACTAATGAAAAATTTATTACACAACTAAAATGACTAATTTATCCTTTACTAAATTCTCTTTCTTCTTAATTACTCACTTATAATTTTAACAATACATAATCTCTCTCATATTTAATACAAGGATAAATTAGAGGAAAAAAAATTATACAAAATGCATTGATAATCTAAATTGACAATTAAAAAAACTAATAAAATGATCAAAAAGATAATAATTTTCAGACGAAAGGAGTAATATTTTAAGGATATATGTGGAGATGATGTATTTACTTGTATAAGTTAGGGAGTTGCTTTATTAAAATCTTCATTTTTTAAGTTATTTTCCCAAAAAAATTTAAAAATCAATAGCAAAACTATTCTGAATTAATTAGTATTAAGAATTAAAATCTTTTATTTAATATTAAAAGATATTATTTTATTAAAAATTTATAAATAAAATTTTTCATAATATTTTAGAGCAATCCCAAACAGACTTTAAGCTTATTTCATGACATTTGCGTACATGTGATGTACAGTTCTTTATAATTAAATGAATATATGACTTGTTTCTCATATAATTAGAGAGGGCGACCAATAAGCAGTGTCTTATGGGCCAATTCAATTGATTTTATTACTACATGATTATAATTATGATATGATTCAATTTTAAAATGATATTTAAAAAAAAAGTTATGACGACCAAAAGAAATGTAGCAAAACCTCGTTCAATGTACTTTATTAAAACTTTGTCACGTGATAAATGAAATCCTAGTTAGTTAACACACCTTTTAACGCTAACGTTAACGGTTATCTCTTCATATCTCATTTAGATTCTTCTTCTCTTCTTCTCAACCCAAAATCTGATTTTATTATTGTTGCAGAGGTTTCTTTGGGTTCCATTTTTTATTGATCGATGTTATTCTACTCCGAAATCAACAATTCTTTGAATTTTGAGTGGTTGAAGTTAACTTGTTCTTCCAATTTCAACTACAATTTTTTCCTTTCAATTGGCTTGGAACATGACAACCAGATCTATCCAGGCAATTTTAGGGAAATTAGCACAGTCGCGAAGGAAACCTAGTCCAAATCAAAGCGAGTTTGCATTATTTGGTTAATAAATATAATAACCTGATGAAACTGAAGCATTCTGATGTTTGAATGCCTTTTGGTTTAGATAATTTTATCTGCCATCAAAACCATCGCTTTCTTTGTTGTTCTTCTTCTTATCCATCCCCTTTTACCCTCTATCTTGTTTATTGTCCTCACTCATTATGCTATGTCTCACCAAATCATATTTTTTGAGCCTTCTTGATGTTAGAGCTTTTGAAGCCATTGAAATCATAAGCAATTCAACCAACTCACAATTCTACTGTGAAATCTCAATTATTAAATTATTGGGACTTGATAAAAAATTGATTCCGATTCAAATTTTGAGGATGAGAGATGACAATGGAGTCGTAAATGGGAAAGATTTTTTAATTAAGCATAGCAAGATCATAGATTGTTGACCTTATAGTTAAATGGGTAAAGTTAAATGGATTAACTGATTAGGTAAATATCTGTCGAGTGATAAAATTTAAATGAGGTACGGGGATATTTAGTTGGGAATAATAGATTTTTTTTTGGGTAAAAGATCCAAAATATTTAATAAAAGCTGCAATAATGATTAAAAATATGTAAAAACGTTTCAAAATCCTTTAAATAATATGTAAAAGTATTATAAAAAATCTGAAAGTGTTATAATAACCAATCAAATTTTAAATAATATATATTTTTAAAAAATAAAAAATAAAAAATTATTAATTATATCAATTACCTTGATGGGTATAATGTCTAATCCATAACATTGCGAATAGCTTTATAAACGGAGGACTGTCTAGTAATTTGACAAAAAAAAACCCTACTAATTTCATGCATTAGGAGTATTCAGTATAAATATATCCTTATTCGCAGACTTCATCTTAATCTTCTTCTTCTTCTTCGTCGGCCTTGTCTACTGTTCTTCTCCTTATTTCTGTGTAATTGTTCTTTGGGGTTTTCGTTTAACAATTGGTGTTTGTTTCGATTTGCAATTGGGCTGCCTCTCTAATGGAGTACCCTTCAATCAGATTTGTTCAATGTTTCTAGGGTTTCTTCAAAAGAATTAAAAGAGGCATAGATTAATTTGCAGATGTTGAGTCACTTTGCCTTTTGTAAGACACAGTGAATTATACTCTGCTACATTTATGTAATTGCTGTAATTTAAATTATTGGATCTGTTTTTGGTTTTCGGATAGTTTAATATTTGAAAATGCTATCAAAAATCAAAATCGAAGGGGGTTTCCTATGATGGCATGAAATCTTTGAGACCTGAATTTGTCTAATTTGATGAAAGTTACAAGCATAATCTCTGAGGAAATCCTTGTATTAAATTAATTTTTTTTGTGTGTTTTGGAGAATTTGGGCGAAGAAATTTTTTTGAGATGATGAACATGCACTGGGCTCTGAGCAATATTGATGCATATTTGCTGCCTAGAAAGCTATGTCTGATCACTTCTATCTTTTTAGGCTTGTCCCCTGCTCTAATTTGCAGCTTACATATGTCATTTAGTTGGTAAACTGATGGGGGTTCTCCGTAGAGTAAATTGGTTTATTTTTATTAAATTAGACTTTTGTAAGTTTAGGGCAAACGATGTATTAAGCTATTTTTTTTATTTAGTTATTTTAAGTTACATTTTTTATATTGAAATTGAAGTCTTTTGAGCTAGTGGTTGCCATTGATAATGAATTTGTTCTTGCAAGACCGACCTATATATCGAAGTGTGTTTGGAAGAGTCATTTGCATAGGAAAATACTATTTATGGGAGTTTCCGTTTCTCGTATCAAAATTTTAAACCCAATTACGGTACAATAACAACAGAAGGTGTTGTATTGGACTTCATTCACTAAAGCGTGTAAAAGAACTTGTGTTAATACAAGTAATGGATACAAAATTACTAGTTGCAAAGTAATTGTTAATATATGTCACCACAAAATGTTAAACTTATGCTTGATTTAAATAATGTCAAGAGACTTGATCAACGAAAAGATTATTTAAGTACGGGATAGTTGAACAAGTGTTTAGCATCTTGTAAAAGATAAGACGACTCGAGACGTTTTATCCAATAATTAGACAAAATATTGAGTTGGAATTTTAGATGGTAACACTAACATGTCTAGTAAAATTGAATAATAATAGTTGATATATGTCAAATCATACGTGTGTTTGTGGTTTGCGGTGTTTTTTTTATGGTAAAAAGGTTAGTTAGAGCTGTAAGAAACTATTTGGCTTCTAAGGTGTGGAAATATAAAAAAAAATATTTATTTTGTAGTTAATGCTTATAAACTACTTAAAATTAGCTAAAAGACTATTTCTAAGCTATGAGAAATATTTGAACTCGTACATTTTCAGTTAATCCTAGAACATAAACAACATTTGCTAGGAAAAACTATATTACTAATCAACGGACAGGATTGGCAAAGAAAATAACAAGAAAGTAAACAAAAAATCCAGCTAGAAGAATTCCTCCATAGACAAAAGTTTGTGAAGTGTGCACTGCATATTTGTATTCGATCTCACAGCATCTCATTTTCTCTCTCTCATTTGCCAATATATGATCTACGTACCTACATATCATTATATCCAACCTCGAATTATTAGAGCAAGACCCTGTTTTTTTGGACTGAATAGATCTGAACTGAATTGAATGGAACTGAATTGCATAGTATAGTTAGAAACCTAAGTAATAAATTAGGGATGAAAGAAAACTTACTGCTCAGTAAAGATGGAGCTTTGAAGAATTTCAGAACTATTAAAATGTGCTTCTCCTAAGCGGTGATCATATAACAATGAAGATAGATCTACAAGCTGTTCCTCAAGGCCCTGCCATGTAATTCAATGGCCAAACACGTAACTGAATGACAGTAGAAAAAAAGAAGATCAAGGGTTACGTGTTCTGAAATTTTTCGGTTTTCATTGATCAAGTCAGTACAACAACAACATTACCCCAATGTCTAACAAGGCTCCTGCACAAGCGGTGTAGGAGGGTTTGGGTGTACGCAACCTTACCCCTGTAATTACAGAGAGGTTGTTTCCAATTAATCTAGAGTTGCGACAGCTATCCATCACTTGACAATAAAAGAAACTCAGACAGTATAATAAGTCATTTTGCTATCCATTATAATCCAAAGCCAAAGAATGGTGAATCTTTAGCCCCATTAAAATAATGGGCTTTTATTGATCAAGTCAGTGATCTTTCAATATTTCAATTATAATGCCACACATTAAGCCATTGGTTTATGACACAGATAACTGGCAGCATCAAACCTGTGGGTTTAAAGAGTGTCTTAGTAGAGACTAAATGACATGTTTTTGAATTGATAAAAATGGTATACGAAATCCGGATAGAAAAAAAACCTTTTACCGAGCTAGATGTTAACAGCTAACTTTCCTTGTTATCAAGGACTTGATGTACAAAATAATAGTTGATTGTGTGATCAGTGCATAAAATTCAACGTTTAGGGGCCTCAGACTTTTGTGAATGGGATAACTGTTTTCTCTTTTCTATATGAATAACATAGCAGTTTTCCATTAGCGAGTGACTTACATCGAGATATTTCTCCAATCTGTCGACTAATTCATGGGGAAACGGCTCAGGCAAATTGGTTGTTTTCCTGTAGAACTTCTCTAACCAGAGTTCTGTTTTCGTCTTGTTCTTTTTGCCTTTCACAGGTTCACCGAGAGCAGTTTTCAGATATTCCGCAGCAAAAACTTGGACAGCCTGACAAAAAAGAGTCTTTTTGATATCCAACTATACATATACTTAAAATCTTTTATCACCTGGGGATACATTGAAACCAACTTACTTTTGATGTCTCACGAATTTTATGAAGTGCCGAATCTACACAAGCATATATCGTGTTTCTCTGCCATCAAATATACAAAAGTGAGAGAACTTAGCTAAATACCAGGTTATTTAATCACTTGCCAAATGATTAAGAACAAGAAAATTCTTAATTCAATATGACGGTTATACTCGGCAGTGCAGGCCCTGGGGGTAGGCACTCGGTGCAACCGCCGAGGGCCCAAAGCTGGATTTTAATGTGAAAAATAAAAATAAATTTTAGCATAGTTTTTTGGCAGAAAACGTGTTCTAATTTCTTCTGTAATGGACCATAATATATTAGAAATACATTGAAATTTTAATCATTTTTCCTGATCATTTGACATTTTTAGTTGTTTTTTCTCATAATTAGTTTGAGTATAATTAAATATCGTTTTAATTTGTTACGCAATTATCTATGCATTTTTATGTTACACTTTCTTTTGAAGGCCCCAGTATATACTGTTACGCCTATGGGCCCAAAATTGTCAGGGCCAGCCCTGATACTCGAGTTCATTTGGCAATATAAGAAGACATGGTTTTCGTAATTATGGGATGAAATTAGGCTTACCAATGCAACATCCTGTAGCAATTTACTGACTTTGGAAGTATTAGAGAATGGTCCAAACGGATGGCATCCAGCAGCCCAGAGCCAATTTACAATTGGCCGTTCATGTACATGAGATGCCTTCTCGTATGGTGCACTTAACCCACCGACAGCGGAAACAAGTCCTGCCATTATATGCCGCTGAGCAAGGGATGGATAGGCATACCTTCTCTCTGTTTCTGAAACATAGCTGTCACATCACAGCAAGCAATTTTTTTAGACTAAATGCAATCTGGTCTTATGTCGTCAATCATTAGTTGACAACTTGACATATATTGTGAAACCAACTGGTTTAGATTGGCCAAATACATAACTTGGCTCAAATGGTGTACTGCCCCCAGAACTTTCACTTGTTTCGATGAACTCCCTAAACATGGCAAAGGTGCACCAGATTGCCCCTGAATGTCATGTGTCAGCTTCTAGTTGGTTTGACTTTTCAAAGATGTCATTTTTCTAATTTTTTCTCTCTCCAACTAGAAGCTGACACGTGGCGTTCAGGGCAAACTGGTGCACTTTTGCCAAGTTCAAGGGGATCAATAGACCATTTGAGCCAAGTTTAAGGGGTAATTGATGTTTTTGGCCTTTTAGATTCGAAGATAAGATCAGCCATGAAACTAAGGCCCTGTTCTTTTCAACTTATAAGTAGCATTACTGAACTGAACTGATAAGTACTTATTTCAGTGTAAATTTATATGTACACAGTACTGAACTGAACTGAATGGATTATAAGTTGAAAAGAACAGGACCTAAGTAGGGGGATATGCTTACTGTCACACCACCTTAGAGGTATCTTGTCATGCTGATGCTCAAGTACAATGACAACATCATTACTTGTCCAAACAAAACTTTCATCCTCCATCATAAGCTGAGGGTCTACATCAGCCAATGATAGCACAAAGCTGCAACAAAAACCACAAAACTTAATGTTAACAGTTAACTTAAGAACGATCAGCAATAAAAGACTTCCCAGTTCACAGCAATTATTACATCAAAATTGAAAAAATTGCAGTGTGATTATTTAGAAATACAAGGACTGTAATTGCAACATCACAATGAAGGGTGTTTACACCGGTATAACTCTTGTTCCATAAGTGCGATACCAATCCCCATTTTTCTTCTGTTCTTCCTTTTTTTTCTTCTTATGCTTCTTCTCCTTTGCATATCTAGAATCGTAACTAACCCAAAGAGGTTTATGTTTGACAATGGAGTCACTTTGACCATCAGACTCATCCATCCAGTTCTGTGGAGAACACCTCATTTTAATAAATATAGAAAACAGAATTAAAAATAAAACGACCCGTACTGAGCACAATTACAGAAGATAGCCATTTAATGAAAAAGGTGCTCTTTAGACAACCTCATCAACTATAACGCCATAACGGTAGCATATGGTAAGACTGAACACACCTGGCGGAGAAAATATTTACTTGAAAGAGATGGATCAGCCATCTCAACTAAACCTGCAGCAAGCACATCGGCAGACCGTTCCATCTCCTGCAGTGAGCAATACCAAGAACATTGAATCAATGACAAGCGACTGAATCGAACTTCATGAGAAGTTGAATTTCAAGCCAGAGCATATTTATCCTAAGAAGACAGCAAGTAGAGGAAAACAAGGAAAGTAACCAAGTCAGAAGGCATTTTGACCCAACAGGTAAATAGAATTCAAATGAAAGGCCATCTGGAGAGCATAATAAATTAGCTCATTTTGCCATTGCAATTACTTGTGTACGGTGACCCCTCGAAAACTAAGCATGCCATGATGCCAATATCAAAGCCAAAAGCACATCACTAATTAGTAATTACTAGAAAAAAGGATATGCAAACAATTAGGTTTTATACCCCAAAAGAGGATCATAAAACAAGGGTTTAACAACTAAACCATAATAGCATATACAAATGTAGGCTCACTTCTTTAAGTATAGCGCCATCTAGGTATGTCTTGGTATGAACATGGAAACGCCCATCTTTTCTGGTTTCTTGCAGGGAGTGTCCACGCATTGCTTTTGAAACTGCAATAGCCAACTTCTCATGACGATGTAATGGATGCAAACCGCCCACAATTACAACGTCTTGCCCATCATGAACCATCTTTTTCACCTGAAAGCTCAAAACATATGACAGTGAATGTAACTATGTAAGGTGTTTCTAAAACCAGATTTATATGAGATAAACAGTTCAGAATGCTGAGATCCTGTTGTTGCATGACTAAGTTTTATCAGGGTTCTCTTTGTTGTCTGTTTATGACTTTAATGGTTGGGATTTGTAAACATGTAATAACACTCAGCCAAGCTTGAAAGGACAGAAATATATCTCACAATCAGAGAAGCCCCTTGTAAGGTTCACTTGTTGGGACAACAACGTACAGCAATCCAATAACACTTTTGAAAATAACTAAAGCTCACTGCTCAGTATACTTAGAGGCCATCCCTATGTAAATGAACTTCTTACTCCAACCATTTAAAAAAAATTCTGGTAAGGTTTTGTAAGCTTGTTTACAACTCGGCCAAGCTTAGACCCCACTTCTTCATCATCATCTCCCACTCTAGTTCATTGAGGCGCAAACTTTGGCGCTTCAACATACACGAGAGGCACTCGCCTAAGCGGCGCCTAGGGTGTTCATCGGTCGGTTCGATTGAATAACACAACCAAATACACCGAAAACCATACAGTTAAAAATATGAACCGAAACCGAACCAACCATTTCAATTCGATTGGTCCGCTCGGTTATTTCGGTTTATCTTTTTATAATGTATAAATGCTATTCAATTAGTTATCAATTATCACCGTTATAATATACATAAAATAAATTTTTATTCAAAATTAATAAAATGAAATAAATTGCTCGCAAAATGCTTTGGGAAATAATAATTGTGTTGGGTGGGCAGCTAGTTTACTTGCATATCTTCGGAGTTTGAGGAGTTATTAATATATATATATATCTAGTTAAATGGATTAAATAAGTTACCGTTAATATATTTTTTTAAGAGTCTTATTGTTTAATTGGACAGTTCGGTTATAACGGTTATTTTCAATAAAAACCGAACCGACCAAATAAACCAAAAGTATATGAGATGAAGAACTGAAACCGAACCGAACCGAACCGAACAACCGAAATAAATCGGTTCTGTCGGTTATTTCGGTTAGGTTCGGTTTTTAAACACCTTTAATTCCTAAATTCAAATTATTGAGAGCATCAGGGTCTCAATGTTTTGATGCTACAATCATGCGTTGTTTGGTACAGTTCCTTCCTTTTCACTTTTTTACAGAGTACTTTTATAACAACTTTTCTTTGATTCAGCATAAAAATTGGAAGTACGCACAAATAGAATATATTCTTTGGATGTACATGTACGCATCAGCTAAAAGAGAGAAATCTGTATTTTGTCTTCATCCGAAACAAGTTCTCACCTGAAACTGCCTTGTGCTTCTAAATGAACAACATAGGAAAAGGCAGCATTCACAAGCTAACCAAATATAGCCTTACCTTTTCCATACCAGCAAATAGAAACAGACACTATTTAGGGACTAACATTATCCTAAGAATTTAAACATACAGAAACAATTTTCTCATATAACAGCTCACCTCTGATTCAATTTCTTCAATGTTTATGCTGTAATTATGACCTTTCTCCATAATATTATATCTATTATGGTTTTGGAGCACGATGATTGGTATTAGCAATCTAGTTGCCAGATCAACAGTCTCAAACCTAGATTATTCAAGAGCGCAAAATATAAATAAGCTGCATGATTTACAGAATCTAGGACCAAAATGAGGTAACAGGATACTCAAATTTAGAAAATATTTTACGATTATTGAGTAAAGATGAAGCCATGGGAATACCTAACATCTGGAGCTATGACATGCTCAACTGTTACTGCAACCAAAGTAGCAACTTGTCCAACAAAAACATCAGGAGAAGCATGATCACTAATTGATCCTACACCTCTTGGAAACAACATGTTACGTATCCGTGGCAATGTTCTAGAGCTGACACTTCCCTCCTCAGTTTCTATCTTTCCATAAGTGCAGGGGCCAGCTGATAGGTCAATCACAACAAACCTGAATATTACAGTTAGAAAGTTAGAGCCTCAAGAAAAGGTCATAAGGGTATGCTGAGCAGCAGGATAGGAGGATTTTAAGGAGACAAACTACAGGCTTTGACAGGAAATGCATGCAAAGGCTATAATGCAATGAAAAATATACTAGTGTAGTTCCCAGTTGCCAGTTATTCTCACAAATATATTTCTCCACTATAGCATGTAAATCCAGAATATCAAAGATAACTTAAACCAGGTTCTATTCAAATACAAATTTTCTCTAACAATGTTAAAAGAAATTTTTAGATGGCAAAAAGGATAGTTCACGCTACGTTAAACTGACATTAAGCTGAAGATACCATTAATCACTCTCAAAGAGATCATAGGTTAAGTTACAGGAGGTATTAATAATTGAACACACTAAGCAAGTTAGTAATATTACTATTGTCACTTGCAACATAAGGTATGCCTGATCAAGTAACTACCCACCAAAACATACACATGTGCATTCTCTTCCTAGTGGCATATTGCTTTCATATTCAACCATTAATTTCCTGAGCATTCTGTAAAAAAAAGGCAAAACTTTCATTGATAATAATCTGCATACTGCATACGTTTACATACCAATATCTCTCCACATGGAGATCTCAACTGAAGATTATAGCTTCTTCCTGAAAAAATATTTCTATATGAATATTTAAATGGAAAAAAGCCTAATCTGAGCCTAGATGCCAGTAAGGTTGATCCAGTTTGACCTCGAGATCATGAGTTCAAATAACAAATACAAATTCTTCTATAACAAGTAGAAGGGTGGGCATCCAGTTGATGTTACCTAGAGTCTATAATGCAGGATAGTGATGTTTAGATGGGATATTGAAATTTCAAACACATCAATGAACCTACTCCAAGGAGTTGATTAGTATATAGGAGATTGAAGAGAATAGTTTTTAACATAAAACAAAAGGGGAAATTCAAGCAGAAGGTCAGAACCAATTCAAAAAGACAAGAATCTCATTTCTCATACCTAACAATTTTAGGTCTAGAGATCATATAGACAAGGTCAATCATGCACACCTGTCCGAGCTCAACCAAACTTGAGAAGCTCCTCCTCCATTATATCGATAGCGATAAATGTAATCTCCCTCTTGTTTACCCATCTCTTCATCTGTTAACTTGTTGATTTCACCATGCATCAAACTGTCTAAGTCAATTTCCTTGTTTCTAGGATCCATCCTTACCTGCGAAAGAGATTATCCAGATGAAATTGGAATTAGTAACCCCTAAATTTGAAGAAATGTGAAGTGGTGAATCACAGTACTGCAAACCATGGTACAATACCTTATCAAAATTGACTATAAAAATTGCACTAGGCGCAGGTCTTTCATTCTCTCTGACATTGTACCTAACATTCTCCAGATCAAATATGTAAGAATATAATCTCTGAAACACAGGCTCAACAACTGTTGCCTCCACCTCAAACAGTGGCACCTCCCTTCCGAAATCAGTCTAAAAACATCATAAAGACCAATAATCAGAATAATCCTTATACTTCCAGAGGGTGAAACTAATACAAGGATTGTTCCTCACCTCACTGGCAGTCCCAGAAGGAACCATAGCCTCTTTCAACGACTTCTCGAGTGCAATCAACTCTGGCTGCCCAGCCTATAGCAAGTGCAAATTCCAAAAACAGCACCCATTCAGACTTGATCACTAATGCTAATATAGAGAACTCACAATATACTAGTATTTTCAGATGGCCAACTGAAGAGAGCTTACAGGAAATGCGTTAAAGACAACATGATGCTCAATATCAAGGGGCTCCCCGGTCTCCTGGCAAGCAGGTCTATGAGATACAAAGCTAGTTCGAAGAAACTCTTCCAATTTGTGTGTATCTAAGCTATATCTATAACCTCCATCTCCGCTGAATCCAATAAGCAGCACGTTGACCTCCAACGGGACCTGAAATGGAACCTGCAGTAACAAAAACCATTGATCAAATCAACAGCTACATTGAGCAAATCCAATTCTAATAAAACAAACCTCCGCGCGAGTGTGGAGCATGCGGCGGACGTCTGATCGGACGCTTTCGCGAACATCGTGAAAAGCGCCGTGGTGCCACTGAGGGTGGCCAGGGTCTCTCCTGAAGGCCTGAGGAGCTGAGTCGGACCGAGTCAGGAGCAGGCTCAGTGCGACGATAAAGACGTAGGAGAGAAATGAGAAGCTCCGATTTGATACGGCGGACATGATCAAACAAGGATTAAGCAGAAATTGTGAACTCTGAAGAAGGAAAACCATTCATGAGTGAATTTGGTACCCGACAGGGCGAGGACTGACTGTGATTCTTCACTGGGTCACCGGCGAGGGAGAACTGAGGATTCCGTTGGACTAATTGAGAAGCACAATCCCCATTATACCCCTCGCCTTTGTATAATTTACTACTTCTATCCCTTGCATGTAGCTCAGTAAACGAACCGAGTCGGGCCGAACCGAGCAGAGCTGCGAATTTAGTTTTAAATCGAATTTCACCAAGCTTTAGTCGAGCCATATGGTCATTAAATTTTTAATGAGCTTGAATCTAGTTTCAATTTTAATTCAAGTTTAAAATTATTGTTAGATTATGCGAATTAAATTTTTATGTATTTAATTAATTTTCTCTCCTTAAAATGTATTTGAATCTTATGGTGCATACATAAAATATATCTTAAGTTTATAATGTCAAAATAAAAAAAATAAAGCATAAAATGGTGTTATACCTATAATTTATATGATTAACATAATACAACTTATATGGAGTTCTGTTATGAAAAATAAATTACTGTTTTTTTATATGACTAGTGTTTTGTTCTAAAAATATTTTTCAAGAAACTCAGTGTAACTTACATTTAACTTAAAAAAGTATAGACATAATTGTATTAAAATAAAATGAATAAAAGTATTATTTTCAATAAGAATAAGAACAAATTACAATAGAGATTTATTACAAACAAATATAAAAGAAATATTCAATCTTTTTACCGAAGTAGAAGTTTATTACGGGGGCCTAAAACTCAGTTTCCTTAATGTTGGAAAACAATGATCCGAATAGAAATCTAAAAACAAATCCGGATCAAGTTTGAAAGAAACAAAAACAATGAATGCAATACTCCCAAATCCAAATGGAAAAATCCAGACAAAGATCAAGGTAAAATTTATCCACTAAACAAATTAAAGACCTAAGCACTAGAAGAAATCATCCGGATAAAGTTTGAAAATGAAATAAACTTTTGTCCTTCAAGACCAGCATCCGGAAGAACTGATTGAAGCTATTTCCGGAAGATAGATCTGGAGCATATGGGTCTAAAAGACACCGGAAGACCTATATTTCAAATATAGGGAAAGTCTCCAATATAACTTTCCCTTTACATTTTTTGGTCTATGAAAGTCAAAGATTCTTTCCTCAAGGCAAAGATAAAATGACAACTCGCATATTTCAGAGAAAAGTCAAAAGGGTCTGACACCGGACTGAGAAAAGCTAAACTACCTTTTTCTCCTAGATCAATAAAGACGCGCGTGGAGCTCACATCATAAAGCAAATGGTATCAAAGTTGGTGCATCATAAAATGACAAGCAAAATGATCACTGACAACTTTCTAGCCTCAATCCCAAGATTTCAAACGGATCAAAATATAGTTTAACGGACTGATAAACGGATTCGAAAGCTCCACTTCATCAGGAAGAGCTAGATCAATTCACTAGGAATGATGTATCGAATCTTGTGCCCCCTCCTAAAGGAAAATCAATTATAGGCACTAAATGGGTGTTCCGGAATAAACTTGATGAATCCGGAGTAGTGGTGAGAAACAAGGCAAGACTAGTTGCCCAAGGCTACAACCAGCAAGAAGGAATTGATTTCGAAGAAACTTTCGCCCCTGTAGCAAGACTAGAAGCAATTTGGATCCTATGTGCTTTTGCATCATTCATGGGGTTCACATTATACTAAATGGATGTCAAAAGTGCATTTCTAAATGGTGTCACTCAAGAAGAAGTATATGTCAAGCAACCACCCGGATTTGAAGATCCAAAGTATCCGGATCACGTCTACAGGCTGAAGAAAGCTCTCTATGGATTAAAGCAAGCACCAAGAGCCTGGTACGAAAGATTAACCTCATTCCTTATATCCAAGGAATATACTAGAGGCAGGGCAGATACCACACTTTTCATCAAGAAAAAGAAAAATGATATTATTCTAGTCTAGATCTATATGGATGATATTATCTTTGGAGCCACTGATGAAAAATTGTGCAAAGAATTCAGCTCTCAAATGAAGAAGGAATTTGAGATGTCCATGATGGGAGAGCTCAACTTCTTCCTTGGTCTACAGATCATGCAAAGTCTAGATGGGATCGTCATCAATCAATCAAAATACACCAAGGAGATCATGAAGAAGTTTGAAATGGACAACAGCAAACCTATGTCCACTCCAATGGGTTCATACACGATCCTATCTAGGGACTGTGAAGGAGAAGATGTTGATCAGAAGCTCTATAGAGGAATGATTGGCTAACTCCTGTACCTGATAGCTAGCAGACCTGACATACCCTATACAGTATGCTACTGTGAAAGGTATCAATCCAATCCCAAGGATTCTCATCTCAAGGCAGTCAAAAGGATCCCCAGATATCTCCTAGGAACCACTGAAGTTGGATTATGGTATCCAAGTAATGGAGACTTCACACTCCAAGGGTTCACAGATGCAGACTATGGTAGAGATACTCTTGAGAGAAAAAGTACATCCGGAGGATGCCATTTCCTTGGAGACTGCTTAGTCTCATGATATAGCAAGAAGCAAACCTCAGTTGCCTTATCCACTATAGAAGCAGAGTATATGGCAGCTGAAAGTTGTGTTGCTCAACTCCTATGGATCAAACAATAACTCAAAGAGTATGGAGTGCAATCCGAATGTGTGGAGATAATGTGTGACAACAAAAGTGCTATTAATGTGTCAAAGAATCCGGTGCTCCATAGCAGGATGAAGCATGTCAACATAAGGCATCATTTCATCTGGGATCATGTGATGAAGAAGGATGTTGCACTGGTATATATCCCAACCAATGAGCAGAGAGCTGATATCTTTACTAAACCATTAAGTAAAGATCAATTTGGGAAACTGAGAGAATCAATTGGGATGTCAAATCCTATTTAGGAAAAAATCCGGAAGACAGTTTTTAAACCAAGGCGGATACTGAAATAAAAACTCACTCTAGAAGACAAGAAGCATTGGGAAGATCTATTTCGGAATATTTCCATGTCAGTCGACAAAGATGATATAAGGCAGTAAAAGCATATAAAGTTAACTGTTACTTCTTAAATTTCAAAAGTCCATTGACTGTTACATGCGGGATAAATACAGCAGTTAATTCAAAAATAAACCGTTCCCATTCTCCGGTTAAACCGATTTCACCTCTCTCCTAATAATCTGACTGCCATGTCATCGATCCAGTCAAAACAATCGAAGTCTGGATTACCAATATACCCTTACTTCAAAAATTCTATATAAACCCCTTAAAATCCCCTCTCTTCTTCACGCGAGCAACTACTCTACTGTTACTCTGTAAAAATTCAAACCCAGAACCCTAACTTTCAAAATTTCTCTAAAATGGCAGCACAAACACATCCAACACCCTTAAAATCCTACCAAGCAGAAATTTCTTTCAAGTATCTGACTTGAAGAATACTGATTTTGAACCTCTAAATCTCAAAACTTCCAACTCCGTCATACCCACTGATCACTTAGGTGATGATTACCTATTCAGAACTCTTCCCTTCTTCGCCGTGATGGAAGATCAAAATCTGGGCGACTTCCTGAAGATAAATTGCCCTACCTACCCAAAGCTTGTAAAATATTTTTTGCCAATCTCAATTCTCACAGCCATTTTGATGCCTTACACACTGAAGTATAAGGGAAGGTTAAAATTGTTACTCCAGAATTCTTTGTGAAGAATCTGAACATGAAGAACTCTGGTATATTGGTGAGAAAAGATGGGGATGAAACTGGAATTGTGTACGATTCCAAACTATGGCTTCACCAGAACTACTTCGGCGATAAATTTTCAACATAATTCCCCAGAACACCCAGATTCCTGCAGCACATCCTGGCCAAGCTCATCCTAATAAGGAAAGGATCATTGACTATAGTTTCTTGCCTCCAGGACTGCATATTGTAGCACTAGGTTGGAAGTGTGGAAGCAAACTGGCCAGTCTTGATCATTCACTATCTCAAGATACGTGTAAACTCATATAGCGCCTTGATCACAAGAATTTTCTAAGCGGCAGAAGTTGATCTGGCCGAATTTGAAGACATCTATGGAAAGCCTTTTCTGGAGAAGAATTTCCTCAATCTCCCCTATGATGAGTAATGGGATGAAGAAAAGGCGAAACTAAAAAGGGATGAGCAAAAAATTAAGTCCCGAAAGATAGTTAATTCAGAAGAGGAGGAACATGTCCCTAAGAAGCCCAGAACCACCAAAGCCCTAGGCCAAAAAGCAAGTCAAAATGGTTTCGGAGGAGATTGATGAGGACTCTCTGCCCCTCACTCAGATCCTAAGCTCAGCGAAGCCTAGGCCCAAGGCCAGATAGATTAAGGCTGCAACAAAGAAGGGTCAGCATGCTATTGCTGCAGGTTTGCCTAAAATTGCTACAAAAGCAATTGAGGCCGGAAGGAGGAAAGCCAAACGAACATTGACTGAAATGGAAGAGGAGGAAGACGATGAGGAGACAGAGGATGAGGCTCCTCCTTAAAAGAAGCTCAGGAGAAAAGGGCTAACTTTTGATGAAGCCATTGCTGCTCAGGAAAAGAAAGCCAGTGAAGGCAGAGGCTCACAGGAATAATCCTCAATGAGGAAGCCAAGCAGTACATTGAGAATGTTGCTTTGGAAAAATCAAAATCTAGCAAAGGGAAAAATGTTCCCAGTACAACAGAAATTGTAGGGAGCGATGATGAACAATACGACATCATTCAAGCAGTGATAAAAGATAACAATAAAACAAATCAAGGGAGAACAACTGAAGGACCTGGAGAATCATCTCAAGTTCCCCCAATTCTTGTAGACCCAAAAGATATGGATAAACTGTCAAAAATTCCATGAGCTGACAAGTTCATCTTTGCTGAGAGAACAGGAGCTCTTCCGGAAAATCTGCTTGGATCCGGCACTGCAATCATTAACCTTAAAAGTCCTGAAAAGGCACTAGAGAAGGATGTTGCGGAAAATACCAATATGCCTAAGGGGGAAAAAGAAAGTCTTGTAAAGGCAAGTGTAGGGGTGGTTGAGGACAGTTCCAACCATCCAGAGGCTAGGGTGGAAGAAGAAGAGCAGGATGTTGTAGACCATCAGAATCAGACACTACAAACCATAGAGGTAACCCCTGATCTCTTTCGTCTTAATTCTGATAATCAAGAGCACAACTTGGCTATAGTCTCTCCTAATGTAGCTAAGGATATAGTGCCAAACCCGGATGAAATAACTCCAAAGAAGTGAGAGAGTCTGAGTTCTAAAGGGCATACTTCTAAAGTGGATCCTACGGGCGAGGCTACTCCGGAGGAAAGGGAGATGGATAAGGGTGGAGAAGAGAAAGGAGCAGTTGAAGGCCCCAGTTCAGAAGATCATAGCCCCTCCGGAAGTAGTTCCAGCTCTAGAGATTAATCCAGCTTATCCGGACCTTCAAACAAAAAGTTTCCTCCTTACACAAAATCAGTGACTCTTCCTCATGAAAACACCAAAGACTCCAAAGTCAGTGCGACTCTTAAACTACTTCAGAAGGTAACTCTTGAGCATCATGAAGAAGGATTTATCAAGAAGAGTCTCCTAACAAGCTACACTCACCTAAAAGCAGTTGAGAAAGAATTGCTCAAGCGAAAATCTGATAAAGCAGTCCAAAAAGATTTGGGTGAGATCAAAGAAAGTTTAAAGTGTCTCCCCAAAATTGAGCAACAAGTCATGAACTTCCCAAATCCCGGAGCTCTGGCAGCAGGTTCCCTATCTGAAGTCCAGCCTCTTCTAAATGAGCTAAAAGAAAGCGCCTCTACAGTAAATCAAAATGCCAGTGAAGCCAATACTTTGGCCTCTGATAACTGTGCAACCATCCTAGATAAAATGTCCTCATCCGCCACTGATCTATCCACAAAAATCAAGGACTACATCGACTCCAAGTTTGAAAACTTGATAAAATTCATGGAAGATAGAGATCTGAAACCTACTCTGCTCAACCTGGAGACTGATCAGCAAATAACCCAGGAAGTGCTTGCTCACTTCATAGATAAAACCATCCCCAAACTCAAAGAGAAAATACTAGATAATATGGGTGATGAGATGCAGGCTAGGAACTCTGGTATCTAACAGATAATATACGAATGGAAGCAGATTGTCTCCAAAGAGATAAAAGATCAAACGGAGTCTATCCACAACATCAGGAAGGGCCTCAGCGATGAAATCGCAGTTTTTCAAAATGGAATAAATAAATTATCTATCTCCGGACCATCCTTGTCTTCGACTATCCCAGAAAGTCAGCTCATACTTGTTTTGCACAACCTCGTTCAAGCCATAGGGGACTCAAGGTTCATGAGCCAAAAAGGTATAACTACTCTTATCAGGGCCATGTTTCCCTATTTTGATCCCAAGGACCAAGAGCACCTTCTGCAAATTCTTCCTCAAGTCTCACAATCTTATGATCAACTCCGAAGGTCCCTTCGCCCCTATTATTTGACTCCGCCTATAGTAGATCATATTATTGATGAGCGGGCTAACGGTAATAAAGACTACTCTATCTACTCCTCTGCATGGCAGTAATCTTGGGACAAGTGAACCTACATGGTTATTGATCCCCTTAATGGGAGCAAAAAGGGAGAGGAAGATCCGAGTCATCAAGGAGAAGGAAGTAGCAAGGGAAAAACGTTGTAAGTCCGGAATAGTGGTCCATCCGGTGAGATAGTTAAGCTAGCTAGATAATTTTGTAATACTTATGTAATAGCTAGATTCACTTTATATGTATTTCTATAACTTGCAATATTAAGCTTCATGATGTTAACCATTGTTAACAACAGAAGTATATATGAAGTGAAAATTCTTAACTACCAAAACAATCGCTTCTAAAGTACAATCTGTAATTGTACTATAACAAACTTAGAAGCAAGTATCATAAAATCATGAGGGAGTTAGGATACTAAAATTATGGGGGAGCATTGTAAAAAAAAACTAAGTAACAAAAATCATACTTAGTTCATATACCCATATCCTATTCTTAGATTAGTTATGTTTTTGTTTCCATCAAATAGGGGAGATTGTTGGAAAACAATGATCCGGATAGAAATCTAAAAACAAATCCGGATCAAGTTTGAAAGAAACAAAAACAATGAATGTAATACTCCCAAATCCAAATGGAAAGATTCGGACAAAGATCAAGGTAAAATTTATCCATTGAACAAATTAAAGACCTAAGCACTAGAAGAAATCATCCGGACAAAGTTTGAAAATGAAACAAACTTTTGTCCTTCAAGACCAGCATCCGGAAGAACTGATTGAAGCCATCTCCGGAAGATAGATCCGGAGCATATAGGTCTAAAAGACATCCGAAAGACCTATATTTCAAATATAGGGAAAGTTTCAAATATGCCTTTCCCTTTACCTTTTTTGGTCTATGAAAGTCAAAGATCCTTTCCCCAAGGCAAAGATAAAATGACAACTTGCATATTTTAGAGAAAAGTCAAAAGGGTCTGACACCGGACTGAGAAAAGCTAAACTACTTTTTTCTCCTAGACCAATAAAGACGCGCGTGAAGCTCACATCATAAAGCAAATGGTATGAAAGTTGGTGCATCACAAAATGACAAGCAAAACGATGACTGACAACTTTCTAGCCTCAATCCCAAGATTTCAAACGGATCAAATTACACTCCAACAGACTGATTAACGGATCCGGAAGCTCCACATCATCGACCTGATAAGGGTGAAGATTGAATGAAAGCTCACCAACCACAAACGACCACATTTATGATCAAAGCCTATAAAAGGAGCTCTTCACCAAATGAGAAGGTCATCTGGTTGATTTACAAAAGCAAGTAACAAAGCAATACTCATTCAATCAGTTGATACAATCCCTCCAAGAACCCTTGATTCAAAATTTGTTTGTAAGGACTCCCAAGTAAAACTATAAACTTGAGGAACTCCAAAAACCAACCCTTTGTTAAAAACTGAAGTGTAAAAATCTCCAACTTGGGTAAGTTGGGAGATTGGGATATAGCTTGAAGTAGGTGCTTTGAGTGAGATCTCCCTCTAGAACTCAACTTAGATTCGAGGTAGAAGGCTAAGTGGTATATCCTACAAAAGACAAGAGGACTCAGCTAGAAGTTGGTGCTTCTAGTGGTATATCCTACTTCCGGAAGGGGTTACCATCCGGAGATAAATCTGTAAGGCTTGATTCCTGCCAGTTGGAAAGGAATCCACTAGTGGATAAGCTCGGAGGAAGGAAACTCCGGGGACTGGACATAGGCGGGGCCGAACTAGTATAAAATACTTGTGTTTGATTTTCTTTCTATTTTTTCTTTATCGCATATTATTGTCATACTTGCATGATCCAGAGCCATCCTCTGGATCATAATCAAACACGCTACACTAAGACTTTTCTAAGTTTGTAAATTCCGCGAAAAAGGCCATTCACCCCCCTCTGCCTTATAAATACTCTCACAAGGACCAACACTTAAGACAATTATTCATCTGCTACCGATGAATTTGTCTCACAGGATACAACCGCAATCGTAGGCGAACTTTAACCTTGTGGAGAGCAATTCACAATAACCGAATATTAAGTATCCTTGTTGTAAAAGAAATGAAAACCTTGAGATATACTTTTAGTATGAAACCAACAAAATAAATCACAAAGTAAACAAGCACAAATACCAGCTAGATTATTTTGAGAGTAAAAGAGTGAAGAAAAAGTGTAAAGAAAATTCTATAAGAATAGGGTATTTATAGGATAAATGGCATTACAAAAGATTAAATTGGTTTAAAGGACATTAACTTTTGTAACCACACATTTATGGTCGTTAACCTTTGTAACCATATTTTTATGGTCATTAACCATGGATCTTATGAAAAATAAAATTGATTAAGGGATTAAATACTCATTAATCTAAAATAAAAATCTAGTTTAGAAAATATGACGAGACAATATTTTTACTGAAACACCGGTTTAACGCATCTAAAGTTCACAGATGTTCAACCTTTGAATTTCAATTTCTCATTCACCGTTAATTTGCTTTAGGCGTGTAGTATATAGTTGCTTGAAGCATAAAATACGATGCATATTTCATATTTTTCAAGTCATAACTTTTCCATATTGTAACTTAGACTAGAATAGTTAATGCACAACATCATTTTATATGTCATATTTTCAACACTTCTTCCATGAAAATTATGGTCATTCTGCTCTCCTTCTCTCGTACTCAAACTTTATATCATCAAAAGAATACATCGGCTTTAATATTTACTGAACAATAACTCCTATATACCCCCGAGTAAGTGGGTAATGGGCGAATTGGATTGGGCTCAAGCTCGGACCGTACCTAGTAAATCTCAGAAAAGCAGGATGAATTAACTGACAAAAAGTTAGCTAAAATTAATTAGTTTTTCGCCGCGACTAAATCTCAAAATTTAGCAATATATATGGGTCTACACAAATGGTAAATGACTGTACATGCATCTAGTGTTTCTAAAAGATATAATTTTATTTTAAACCTCAGAACCATAACCTACTCATTAAATCAAATTAACAACTCCAAATACTTTTATCAAAAAAAAAAGGAACTCCAAATACTGTTTTTGATTAATTTACCATCGTCTACTATAAACACAAACTTTAAGAACCTATTCAGTAAATCAAATTAGTAATTCAAATAACTTTTTGACTAAAATATACCTTTGCCATTCAATCAATTTTACCTGGCCCCTCCTCTTCATTTGCTTTACCAAAAAATTCTTCAACAAGCAGGCTTTACAATCCCCCTTTTCTTGGATAATCCAAAAACCTTCCTAAATACTCCAAAAATTTTCTTTGTAACCCCACCATTACCTTTCTTTTTAGCAACCCTTTTCTTCTCGCCCTTGAACTGTTCGATCAAAGTCCCCAATGAAGCCCCATTCTTGCTAAAAGCCCTATAGAGTTGTGGATACAACTCTTCAATTGATCTCTTGAAATTTCCAGATACTTTACAGGCAGAGCTTGAATTTGAATTTGAACCGTAATGCCCAATTTGAGCTCCACCATGAGCATACATAATACAAGCCGATAAAATCGCGTGCCCTCTCTCTTTAAAATGGCCAGCAACAAAAGCCTCAAAGTTCTTCGGCGGCCTGCGCATGTGAAACAGCATTGTCTTGCAGCACAATACAAACACATCCTTGTTATACGATTCCGATACATTCTCCCACGAGGACAAACCCCGATACCCGGTATAAACCGGTTCGTTGAAATACGGGCTCTCGTTGAGTACTAGAGCTTGGATCGAGAGCAATACCTGGAGCACAGTTGACTGAACCGGATTCCACTTCTCGTTCTTCTTCCCGTTCCATGTGTTCAACAGGCTCAAGCAGACCCGGCCGGAAGAGTAGAGGTTCGGGTTGATCCGGAACCCGAAAGATCTGTAATGAACGTGCGGCGGCTGCGACGGGTAATTTGACGGAAAAGAAATGTCGAAGAAGTAGAGGCCGTCGTGGTACGGTGTTCCGGCGGCTCCGACGATGACGGCTCTCAGTAAATCGATCCGGTCCTCGTAAACTCGAACGAATATTGAATCGGGGAGGTTTTTTTGGAGGATTTTCCATTCTTGCATTATATTCTTCTGAAATTGGCTGCCGGTGGTTTTGCTTTTAGCGAAATGGTGGTCGGAGGAGTTCGATACGACGTCGAATTGAGGAAAAGCGAGCGCCATTGTTGGAGCCAAACAGAGCTATTTTCTTTCGCAAGAGAGAAGAATTGTACTGTACTCTTTATAGGACTGTCAATCAACAATAAGTGGGCCCTAGAATATGATTCGAACTTCAATCAACGGTGATTAAGTGATCATGGAGTATAAAATACGGGGTCCACAAAAGAATGTCCGTCATACGTTGATATTATTCATGCGCGGTCTCTGTTTCTAAAATTCTCGTTTACGGTCTAACTTTTTGTTCTTACAGTGCTATGAGATTGCTAATCAATTTATTTTTGCTTAAGCATCGTCCAATAGCATTACCGCCCCTAGACTCAATTCTTAACCATTGATATTTATAATAATTATAATTTAATTATTTTTTTTAGTTTATAAAAAATAGTTTAGTTAATAAAGAAGAATTATATATAAAGTGTTCTCGTAATAAAAAACTCGTTTTTATATTTAAAATATGGTCGAAATCTGCCTAATCATGCGACCAAGGCTTTTAGGGGCTTAGAGCACCTCTAATAATTTTTTTTATTTTTCATTCCTAATTTTCATTATGGGGAATCTATAATATTTTTACTTCAATCATCTTCTCCATTTTTCATCCCCATATTAAATTTTCTAAAAATAATAATACTTTATTATTATTATATTAATTTATTTACATTATTTTTATTCTACTTAATTAATAAAATAATTAAAAAAATTAAAACTAAAACATATATTAATAAAATAATTAATTTTTTATTTTAATAATATACCATGTAATGAATAATTAAATTCAATCATTTCTTATATAAATTTCTCATTTTAAAAAATAAAAAATTATTGAAATTGCCGCTAAGCTATCATTGAGGTTATAGGTGGATTATAGTAGGGTGGAGCTAGTGGGTCCATAGGATGTGAATCGTACGGCGATGGAGAGCGCTTGGCCAGTGAATGATGTAGTATTGTTTGTCACCATCTCATGCTTTTCTACATTCTAAATGACACATTACTTGTGGGATTAGAAATCCTTGCGTGCGAGGGTTGAAATGTTTTATTTTTAGCAAAATAATAAAGATTATCGTTAGAAGATTAAATTCCCACAATCGATTTAATTTTTAGAGTAAATAGTCAGAATATCCCATAACTTTCAAATATTCTTTCAATTTATTTATTGATTTATTCTCCCAATTAAGATTATTTGTTGTAGAAGATTAAATTTTTCATAATTGATTTAATTTTAAAGTAAAATATCGGAATTTTTTTTAGCTTTTAAATATTCTTTCAACTCATTTATTGATGAAATATTAACTCTTTTGATTTTTTTGGATGATTGGTATGGATTTAAATATGTTATCCCCAAATTGATGACTGTTTTTATGTCATTTCATTCATCATTTGACACAGAACATCTTTATATGACAGATAAATAAAAAAAATATATAATAATAATAATAAAAACAGACACATGTAAATATTTAAATGAAAAATATGAAAAAATATACCAATTTTGGAACAACATATTTAAATTTGATATGATATATAAGACTAAAATTCGATGCATTTATAGATATGTTTGAAGCGATCAAATGGTCACTCCATTATATACGGAATTTTCATAAACAAAATACAAGTAATTTGTAAAAAAAAAAGTGATTAATTGATTTTCAAGATTGATTAGATTGAACTTAACTTTACTGTATTGCTCTTAATTGGTTAAAGATATGGTTTTAAATTATAATTAGTTATTTAATTACATGAATTTTTTCATTATTTATTTATGATTCTAAGAATCATAAAAATTTAATTTTTTTTAACCATATATTTGGCAATTCTCTACGATTCTCCTTTAAATTAAATTAATTCTTTTAAAAAATCATATCATATCATCTATTAAATAAAAAAATTTTAAAAGTCAAACCATGCTAGGCTTAATTAATGAGCGTCATTAATTAGCTAAATATATTAATGACCGTAGCTTTTTTTAGAAATTTATGATGATAATGACGTTGTTAAGGAAAAAAAATTCCTATATTTGTAATCTTTCTATCTATTTTTTATTATCCATTTAATCTAATTATCAAAACTAATAAAATATTTATTATATTATTAGAATAATTAATTTATCCCTTATATTTTTATATAAATATTTTCTTTCTTCTTAATTACCAACTTATAAGTTTCATTCATACACAATCTCTCTCATCATTAATATAAGGGCAAATTAGGAAAAAAGTAATAATAAATACATTGATAATATAAATTGACAACTAAAAAAATAAAAAAAGAGCTAAAAAGATAATAAAAATTAGGTAGAGGGAGTAATTTTTATTTGTTTTGGTAATCTATGGTGAATTGGTGACTATACTAATTACTCCCTCCATTTTTAATTAATTAATTAAAAATCAATAAATTAAAGCAGAAAAATATTATTGATTAATTAAAAATCAATAAATTAAAGCAGAAAAATATTATTTTACCCTCTAATTAATATTTAGTTTTTCACTTCATTACAATTAATGATACCAACCAACCAACCAACTAAGCCTTAAATCTCACGCTAGGTAGGGTCGGCTATATGGATCTTCCGACGCCATGAAGCTCTATCAAAAGCCAAATTTTCGTCCATACCGAGTAAACACATATCCTTAGAAATAGTTTCCCTCCAAGTAATCTTAGGTCTACCTCTCCCTCTACCCTTACTCTCTGTCCTCACATTTTCTTACTGGAGCATCTATTAGTCTACGTAGCACATGTCCATACCACCTTAGTCGTCCTTCTCTCAGTTTATCCTCAATATGTGCCACACCGATCTTTTGGCGGATGCACTCATTTCTAATTTGATCTATCCTTGTATGCTCACCCATCCACCTAAGCATCCTCATTTTCACCACATTCATCCTGTGAATATGTTGTGTCTTAATAGCCCAACATTCACTCCCATATGTCATGGCTGGCCTAACCACCATTCTGTAGAATTTACCTTTCACTTTCAAAGGTATCTTTTTGTCACATAAGACTATAGTAGCACTTCTCCATTTCATCCATCCTACATTAATTCTATGAGTTACATCATCATCAATCATCCCCCCCTCATAGAAGATAGAGCCCAAATACCTAAATCGTTTGCATTTTGGTACGATTGTATCTCCTAGTTTTACTTCTCCTTCGTCTCCTTTCCGTAAGCTGAACTTGGTGTGCAAATACTCCGTCTTACTTCTACTTAACTTAAAACCTTTACTCTCTAACGCATTTCTCCACACCTCTAGCTTCTTGTTAACCCCTTCCTTTGATTCATCAACCAATACGATGTCATCCGCAAACAACATACACCATGGAATGTCGTCTTGTATTTTGGTGGTCAACACATCCATAAATAGGGCAAATAAAAATGGGCTTAGAGATGATCCTTGATGCAATCCAATCGTGATGGGAAACTCCTCTGTCACTCCTTGTCCAGTTTTAACACTTGTTACCGCCCCTTCATACATATCATTTATTAAGTTTATGTACTTTACATGAATACATTTTTTCTCCAGTGCCCACCAAAGTACTTTCCTCGGCACTCTATCATATGCTTTCGCTAAGTCAATGAAAATCATATGAATGTCCTTCTTCTTCTCCCTATATATCTCCATTAGATTTCTCAAAAGAAAAATAGCTTCAGTCGTGGACCTACCAGGCATGAAACCAAATTGGTTTGAAGAAACCTTAGCGATCATCCTAAGACGGTGTTCAATCACTCTCTCCCAAAGTTTCATTGTATGACTCATCAGTTTAATACCTCGATAATTAGAGTAGTCTTGTATATCTCCTTTGTTCTTAAATATAGGTATAAGGGTGCTTCTTCTCCACTCGTCCGGCATTTTCCTCTCCCTATATATAGAGTTAAATAATTTGGTTAACCAAACTATTCCCTTATCTCCAAGGCATTTCCATGCTTCAATCGATGTGTTACCTGGCCCACATGCTTTCCCTACCTTTATCCTTTTCAGAGCTTCCTTCACTTCATTATACGTAATTCCTCTTGTGTAATTTAGGTTTTTCTCAACTCCGCTTAGCCCCAATCCTGCAATGTCATCTTCCTTTCCATCATTGAATAACCGATCAAAGTAGTTTCTCCATCTCTCTTTAATCTCTCTATCTCCTAACGAGACTCTTTGTGTTTCATCTTTAATGCATTTGACTCCATTCAAATCCTTTATCTTCTTATCCCTCAATCGAGCTAGCTTGTATATGTCTCTCTCTCCTTCACGTGTTCCTAGCTTTTGGTATAAGCCTTCAAAGTATTTACCTCGTGCTTGACTAACAGCCTTCTTAGCTTCTTTCTTAACCCTCTTGTATTTCTCAAAAGCCTCACCATCAGTTGGTTTTGGTAACATCTTATACCAATACCTCTTCTTCTTTATAACATTTTGAACCTCCTCATTCCACCACCATGCATCCTGAGGGCGAGGTCCTTATCCCTTAGAAATCCCTAACACTTCACCTGCTACTTTCCTTACACGTTCTCCCATTACTTTCCATATTGAGTTTGTGTCGATTTTCATATCTCTAAATCCTCCATCTAATACATTTTTCTTAAACTCCAACATCCTGATACCTTTAAGGGCCCACCATCTAATCTTGGGTTCCCTATATTCTTTTATCTTTCTCCAAATATCCATTTCTTTGATGTCCAAGACTAATAGCCTATGTTGAGATGTTAGTGCTTCTCCCGGAATAACCTTACAGTCTTTGCACAAAGCCTTATTTCTACTTCTAGTAAGCAGAAAATCTATTTGGCTTTGGTTACCCCCACTCTTGTAGGTAATCAAGTGAGAATCTCGCTTTTTGAACCAAGTGTTGGCTATAACCAAATCATGAGCTAGTGCAAAATCCAAAATTGTATTGCCTTCCTCGTTCCTAGTGCCGTACCCAAAGCCTCCATGCACTCGCTCATAGTCTTCCCTATTATTCCCCACATGTCCATTTAGATCTCCACCAATGACAAGCTCGTGTTCATTTGGTACATGTTGAGTCACTACATCCATGTCCTCCAAAAACTTGTCCTTTATACTTCTATCTAATCCAACTTGGGGGGCATACACACTAACTACATTCAAGGTAGCTTTTCTAAGTACGAGTCTTAACATAATAATCCTATCTCCAAATCTCTTAACTTCCACCATATTATCCTTTATACTTGGTGCTACCATTATTCCAACTCCGCTCAACCCTTTATTTCCTCCAGAATACCATAGTTTATAACCAGTATTACCTATTTCTCTCGCCTTATTTCCCGTCCATCTAGTTTCCTGCAAGCAAACTATCTCTACCTTTCTTCTCTTCATAGTATCTACTAACTCCATAGTCTTTCCTGTAAGGGACCCAATATTCTAACTCCCTATCCTGATCTTCTCATGATGGACTAGCTTCTTTACTCGCACCCGTCCATGATGCGAGAACCCTTTCCTATCTAACACCACATCCGGGCATCGATGTGGAGGGACTAACTTCTTTACCCACACCCGTCCATGATGCGGGAGTCCTTGCTCATACTCCATCTTATCCAGGCGGCGATAAGATGGAACCCCTTGCCCACTTGTCACTACACCCGGGTGCCGATGTAATGCGTGCCTAGGTGGGCACGTCCCAACGTTATACATTAATTATTGAAGATCCATAATGAAAGAATAACATGACTATAAAAAAGTTATAGCTGTTTTACGCGTTAGCTATCGAGTGGCTAGAATGCCTATTTTAAAAAGATGGAGTGAGTACTAATATATAATGGATTAAATTTTGGACATAAATATTTTTTTAGGTATGTTCGACAACTCAAGTGCTCTTTTAATATCTGGCTGATTAAAATTACATATTCAGTATCTGACACATCTAATTTTGGGATGTTTAGTAACTATAGAAACTGAGAGTAAACGAAATTCTAACATTCCTCTGAAAATTGTTGATGTGTCAACATGTAATAATTCATTTTTATAATTGCTTATGGAATCGTGTTCTTCAATTCTAAAGGTATGTTTGGGAGCAAGTTTTATGGGAATTATAAAGGAAAGGAATTTAAAGGAAGAGAAAGTGAATGATGACATTTTAAAGAAACGATGTAATTTTAAAATTATTATATTAGGAAGAAAGAGATGAAATTATAAAGAAAAATAGATATAAAAATTATTTAAATAATCTTTAAAAGTAAAAGAATTATGAGTAAATCAAAAGAATAAGATTAGAATTGTAAAATTAAACTCCTCTTACTTTAAATCCCATCAATTTGAAGAGATTGAAAATGAGAAAAACGATTACATTACAAAAGAATTAAGTTTATTTCTATTACAACCATTTAATTTCTAAAACTTGCTACTAATTAGAGCCTAAATAAATCATGAATTAAGTGCCAAAATATCGAAATTAATTAGCCTTAATTAAAAAATTAACTGAATTTCAAAATTTATACCACTGTGCATGCATCAAGGTTTTTCTACCTGGATTATTTAATTTAAAACCTCACACTATTGAACGCTATCAGAATATTAAGAGGCCAGAATAGTCCAGATAATGGCATACTACTTCTGAGAAATTGGACAACCTATTCAGTAAATCAAATTAGTAATTCCAAACAATGTTTGATTAATATACCACTGTATCCTATGATCATAATGCTTAAGAGCATATTCAATAATTCCAATAACTATTTAACTATAATCTATGAAGCACGGAAACTCCCAGACACTTGCGTTTATCGATATTTGACACGTTCCCCCAATTTCCTAACCCAAATAAGCCTAATTTTTTTTTAAAATAGCGCTTCCGGTATCGATGTCAATGTCGGTCTCTCTGTTGTTTCCGTTTCCATGTCGGTGATACGTAGACTATAATTTACCTTTTCGCCTATCAATTAAATTCAACTCTTCAACAAGCAGGCTTTGTAATCCACTTTTCTTGGATAACCCAAAAACCTTCCTAAATACTCCAAAAATCTTCTTTGTAACCCCACCACTACCTTTCTTTTTACCCAACCCTTTCTTCTCGCCCTTAAACTGTTCGATCAAAGTCCCCAATGAAGCCCCATTCTTGCTAAAACCCCTATACAGTTCTGGATACAACTGTTCAATTGATCTCTTGACATTTCCAAATACGTTACAGGCAGAGCTTGAATTTGAATTGTAATGCCCAATTGGAGCTTCACTATTTGCATACACAATACAAGCCGATAAAATGGCATGCCCTCGCTCTTTAAAATGGCCCGCAACAAAAGCCTCAAAGTTCTTCGGCGGCCTGCGCATATGAAACAGCATTGTCTTGCAGCATAAAACAAACACCTCCTTATTATACGATTCCGAGGCTTTCTGCCACGAGGACCGACCCCGATACCCGGAAAAATCCGGTTCGTTGAAATACGGGTTCTCGTTGAGAACTAGGGCTTGGATTGAGAGCAAAACCTGAAGCACAGTTGACTGAACCGGATTCCACTTCTCGTTCTTCTTTCCGGACCATGTGTTCAACAGGCTCAGGCAGACTAGGCCGTTCGAGTAGAGGTTCGGGTTGATCTGAAACCCGAACGATCTGTAATGAACGTGCGGCGGCTGCGACGGGTAATTCGACGGAAAAGCAATGTCGAAGAATTAGAGACCGTCGTGGTACGGTGTTCCGGCGGCGCCGACTATAACGGCTCTCAATAAGTCGATCCGGTCCTCGTAAGCTCGAACGAATATGGAATCGGGAAGGTATTTTTCGAGAATTTTCCATTCTTTCATGATCTTCTTCTGGAGTTGACTGCCGGAAATCTTGTTTTTGACGTAACAGTGGTCGGACGAGTCAGATACGACGTCGAATTTAGGAAAAACTGCGGCGGTATGAGTCTCAGATGAGACAGAGTGACGGAGCGCCATTGTTGGAGCCAAACAGAGCTTATTTTATTTGGCACGAGAGACGAATAGTAGTGTCATCTTTATAGGACTCTCAACAATAAGTGGGCCCCGGAATATATGCAAAATTTCAATCGACGATGATTGAGTAATCATGAAGATAGAGAGGAGAGATTATACCATGGAGGGAAACATTGTCAACTTCCGTTTTAGATAAAAAATGAAATAAATTGAATGGAACTAAAGATTATTAAGTGGGAAAATAGAAAAAAAAATTAAATTAAAATAATTTGATTCGGGTTTTAGTTTTATTTTCTAGTTTGGTTCGATTGTCTTTCTTTTCATTTTATCATTTCAGAAACCGAACTAAAAACCGCAAATTTTATAAACCGAAAATCAAACCTAACCAAATACATTTGGGTCGTTTTTTTGTTCTGCCCTAACTACTAATGGCCCAAAAATTAATAAAATAATAAAAAGTAATGGCATAAAATAGTTTCTAAAACACTGTCATTCATATAGAGAGAATGAAACAATACTCCCTCGGTATAAAGGTAGAGGTGGCAAAAGAATATTGGTCATACGTTGATATATTCAGTGCGTGGTTGTACTAGGATGGAGCTAGTGGGTTTATTGGATGTGAGAGAGCACTTGGCGAGTGAATGATATGTGGTACTGTTTTTGGTGGAATAGAAGCATCATCTCATGCTTTTCTACACTCTAAATGGCAATTACTTGTGGGATTAGAAATCCTTGGGTGCCAGGGTTGTAATTACTTCTTTTAGCAAAAAGATGAAGATTACTATTAGTTGATTATGGTGCTTTTGGTTCGCCCAATGTTTTAAAAAGCGCTAGGCGCTAGTCGGATGATCGGAGTTTTAAAGTGTCGAGGCGGGGCTTGGGCTTAGCCTAGACGAAACCTAGACAGAATCTAGACGGATTTGTATTTTTTATTTGTAAATATTTATTATATATAACAATAATATAAATTCAACTTAAAAGTAAATTAAAATATCAAAAAACATAATTTATAACATGTTATAAAATTCACTAAGTGGCATAGAGTATATTATTTCCCACTTTAAGACTCAAAGTCACAATTTTATTGTGAGAACACTTTCTGTACTTTAGTTTTACTATCTAAACTATTTTTTGTCGGCAAATCCAAAATAGTACCTAAACGGGGTCTAGTCGGGACTAGGCAGAAATTTTTAAAACAATGGGTTCACATCGAGTAGCAAAAGGGGAATCCTGACAAGGAAAAGTAAGGAAATTATAGTAATTCCTTCAAGTATTTGGAAAATGTCACAAAAATATAATGCAACTTTCTTTATTGTTGTTTGGTTTGAAGAGGAAAATCAAAACTGAATTATAACAATTAGAAAATTTCAAATCTAATTCCAAACCAACAATTATATATTCCTATTTTCAATTTCAATGGTAAAGAGGCAAATTCAATTTCATGAGCAGGGGCAAATTCAATTCCAATACAACTTGAAACAGACACAGAGAGATTGTTGGGCATGGGGAAAATTCAAGTGCAAAATTTTCAAAAGCATATTCAATGTAATGAGTTGGGACAAATTAACAATTTAAACAAATTCATGAGTTGGGGTAATTCAATTTCAGTTTCAATGGAAATTGAAACAAACACAAAAAGAGTTTGTTGGGATTGGTGGGCAGGGTCAAATTCAAGTGCCAAATTCTCAGAGGTCAATAGACATGGCCATTAACCGGCCGGCGCTTTTATGGATTAGCTTTGTGCAAATTAATTGCATAATTAGTCCGACCCGACCCAAATCTATAGAGGCCGTGAATAAAGTATAAGATGAACTTGATTTTAGTCTTAAAATTTAAACTCAGCCCACCCGACCCAAAATAATAATAAACATATTAAATAAATATATATTCATGAATTACAACACTAATAATTGTTGAAATTTTAAAATTTTTTATAAAGTTTAGCATCTAAATTCAATTTTATTACTTATATTAGAAATTTAGCTAGAATTATTTTATTATAATAATTTTTTTATTAAAAAAATTAATTTTTTACATATATATATTAATTGGTAAGCCTGCGGGTCGAATGGGGTTTTGATTATTTTATAAACGCCCGATCCGATCCAAACTCGATTTTTATTTTCTATGAGCTGGGCCGGACTTGAGCTACTAATTTTTTTAACTAGATCCAATTGAACCCGACTAATGCACAGGTATAGAGGTCAACTACTCAACTCTATGAGCAAGTTATTCAATCTGAGCCTTGATAGGACAGACACAGTGATAGCAACAATGGAGATTGAAGACGAATTATGGAAAGGGAATACATAACATAAATATTGATGAATTATTGAATCTTTTGACAGACTCAGTTATGATGCATATATAAACTTTTAAAGCCATGAGATGGTATCTAGATTACAAATCAAATATTCGTAAACTAAATACAAGCGATTTATAAAAAAGTAATTACTTGACTTTTAACTGATTAATTAGGTTAAACTTAATTTTATCGTGTTGTCCTTGATAAATGAATATATTTTACTCAACTCTATAGATAGTTTAGGTATTGAGCATCACTAATTAGCTAAATATATTTATGATAATTTTTTTCAAGTAACATACTTTTTTTATAATAATGGAATTTCGAAGAGACTTAGATATTTGACTTAGAACCTCTAAATAGACCTGTACCAACTATGGTTGTTAGATCCGGACCGACCGACGAACCGATGAAGGAAGAGGGTCATAGATTTAAGGTTCAACCGGATTTAAGCAATTGTCGAACCGAATTTTCTTAAAATATGTTAAAATATTAATATTTTTAATAATTTGATATAATACATGTAATACAAGCTATCCTACACAAACAAATAATAATTTTTATGTTAATAATTTTAATTAAAAAATTTTACTTTATAAAAATAAAACACAAATAATAATCAATATAATTTGGTGAAAGAATGAATCATTAACAAATTAAATTTAACTCAGATTAAATCATATTTTATGAACTAGATATAAAAAAATTTTGATTTATAGTTTATTTAACCTACATATTTACACAATAAATTTATATAATTATAAATTTTAAATAAAATTAATTAAATAAAAATATAATATTCTTCATTTTAATTTTTATTTTTATTCAAATGATTCAATGTTAATTTGATTTTTAAAAGTATTAAATTTTTAAATGTTATTTAGTTATATAAAAAATTTCATATTGTGATTAAATAAATTTTTTAAAATGTAATATAGTCAAAGTGTTTTACATAATAATTATATAGATACACTATATAAATACATCGTAAATTTTTTTTAAATAAAAATTTAGTTTTATTGAAACAATTTAACAACTTAATACTTTATCCTATAAATATATAAAATGCAATTAAAGCTCAATTGGAAGTAGCTCAGTTGGTTAAGGCATGGAGTGTTTGAGTGAGAACCAGATCGATTGAACCGGCTTGTTCTCGGTCAAATCGATCAGTTCAACAGATCAATGGCTGGTTCTTGACTTTAATGTGAACCAATTGAAACTAGACCTGGTGATCGGCTGGTCCGGTCCGAGTTTCAAAACCATGATACCAACTAACTTACACTCAATTGAACCATTGATCTCTCCTTTAGTTAGAAGAGGGTTTGACTCTAACTTTAAAGAATAGTTTTTCTTCAAATAATAAATATTGATCATAACACATAGCAATGTTACACTAAAAATCTTATATTATAGTATTTGATGATTATATTGTTTTGGTAATATATGGTGACTATACTATACAAAGTATTAGGTATAAACAAAAATAATGCACTTTATTGTTGTTAGATTTTTTATAAAGACCCTTTTAAATTAGTGGCTACTTGATTACCAAAACAAAATAACTACTAATTTTATTGTTACAAGATCCATCCACTTAACCTTGCTTAATGTTAATTTTTAATTTATGTAAGATGCACATGGAAATTGAGTACATATACACAGATAATCATATATTAATGTTCTTAGCTCAATTTCAAATAAGTGAGTTTATTGTTTTGAGGTGTAGACATTTTTATTGTTAAAAATAAAGATGATGCTTTTTTTTAAGTAAATATATTGTTTACCTCGGAATTTGACACAAAAAATTAGATGTCATTCTAAACTTTAAAAAATTTCAACTTGCTCCCTGAATCTGACAGAAATGAATCAGTTTGCCCCATAAACTTAGCAAAAGTGCACCAGTTTCCCCCCTATTGCCATGTTTTAGCTTCTGATTGGAGAAAAAAAATCAAAGAAATGTCAACTTTGAAAAGTCGAACCAATCAGAAGGTAACACGTAGCATTGAGGTTGCAAAATGATTCACTTTTAACAAGTTCAGAGCACAAATTAAAACATTTAAAATTCAGAGTCACGTTTAACTATTCGTACTAAATTCAGGGACTAATGGTGAATTTAGCTTCTTTTGTTTGTTAAATTAAGATAATGCTTTTCAAAGCTCTTAATTTGTAGTATTTTCATATACCATTTTTATAGCTACTTATGATCATTTCTTACTCCCTTTTTTTACTGTCATTTTAAAGGTAAATAAATTTTTTTTAATAAGTTTCACTTTTAAATTTCAATGTAATTATTTAATCATCTTTCTCACTTTATCCTTATTTAATGCACATTATAAATGACAAAAGATAGCAATGATCAATAATCTTTTCAAACAATTATTAGTATTATAAACATTTTAGTACTTTAATTCTCTTAATTAATATTTTCTTAATATGTACAAACTTACCCAAAGTGATAAAAAAATAGAAGGGAATACCATTTTTTTTCTAACGTTAGTCTATCAAGCAATTGTCATTGTCACCAGTGGCGGTACCAGGAAATAGCTCTTGAAGGGGCAAAATCAAGACCCGTAAAATGAAAGTCATGATGGCAAACCATATGAATCTATTTTTAGTGAATAAATACCTCAATAATAACCAATGTTGGATTTTTTCAATCAATTTAGATTAATTGCAAAATCAAGACCCGTAAAATGAAAGTCATGATGGCAAACCATATGAATCTATTTTTAGTGAATAAATACCTCAATAATAACCAATGTTGGATTTTTTCAATCAAGTAAATAGTCAATTATTAAGAAGCGAAATATATATATATTTTAATATGCCAAATAGAAAAAATATAGCATAACAATAATAATATATTTGATTAATTTTACTTATATGCCAATTTAAATTTGAACTTTTATGTAATTAACATTTTAATATATTGATGATGTCTAAATTGAAACTTGTAAACACATATTATGGAACTGTATAAAATGAGGCTTAATATAGTTAACTTTTTTTTTTATATAAAATAAGCATTACTTCCTCTTTATTTCATTTGTGTAAATTTAATTACAAAAAATTGTAAGAACAAAGTAAAAATGGCTTAATGAACAAAATTATTATAAAAATACTGATGAATTAAATATTAAAATATCTGTTATGTTTTAAAATATAAATAATAGTTTCTATAAAGAAATAAAACAAAAATACATACAATCAGTCGAAAAATAAAGGTGGAGTGAGCGTCACCAATTAAAATGTGAGGTATACGTGGTTGTTGTCAAACATAATTAATGAGAAAAAAAATTTCAATATTAAAAGGCCAGCAAATTGGACTGTCTAAAAACCTGCCTACCACCTTTCTTACTGGCCCATTCAAAAGTGAAGCAATTTAAAGTAGCCTCATTAAAGAACATGCCCAACTAACCCTAAGTTGCAGAGAAGGTGAACGATCCAAATACACCACCACAAACATTTTTCCCGCATTTGGAGGATCAACTGACCCTCCACAACCCCCGGGCGCCGCCCCTGATTGTCACATAATAATTAATGGTTCATACGTGTAGTTTGTTTTTGAATTATATACAAATGTTGCTAATTTTAAAGTCAGCAACACTGAACTCTGAAAATTTCTAAATATTAGTAACAGAAAAGTAGTAGAAAACAGAAGAAGTAAATGGTTGATCTTTATTCCCATTAATTCAGGGGCAAAAAGCAGGCATATTATTTACTTTAACAACCGGCGAATCAATTAAACTTTTACAATTTGGAAGAAGGTTTTTTGGCACTTCTACCTGCAATAAACTCCTGCATCTTCTTAAATTGCTCTTTTGTCATCCCATTATAATATTCATACGCCCTCTCCTATAACACCATTCAAAACAAAAACAACATATAAACAAACATCAATTTTACAGGTTTCTTTACAGGGAGCCAGGTATTTGGAGTACCCGGCTTTCCACAGACGACATTTGTCCCAATTTACAATTAGTAAAACAAATGTCATATTTTGGGAGCCCGTAAAATTTCCCCAATTTTGGAGACCCTCTAACATCAACAAGGTAAAGAGCATACCTTTTCCAAAGATAAAGCATGGCCCAGATCCAGTTTGAGGCCATCATTTAAGACAGATTTGTATCTCAACACCAAGTCTTGATTATTTCTAATAATGGCCTCTGCAATTTGGTAGGCCTTGTTCAATAACTCACTGTCTTCAACAACATAATTAACCAATCCCCACTTCTCTGCCTGCTCTGCAGTTATTGGCATTGCGGTTAATGATGCTTCCCTTGCTCTCCCTGCGCCTATTATGCGTGGAAGCTTTTGGGACAGACCCCATGATGGAAATATCCCAAACCTGCAATCATCACATTTTTCAATGTTAACTTACTTTATTGATCATGTTGCCTTTCAATTTTCACTTTGCATCTTGAATTTTACAGAACTGTTTTTTTCAATGTTTTAAAAAGGGGCAGTTTACACCCATCACGGCGTTGGCCTGGATTAATCGGCACTTAGGCATGGCCTAGGTGAATTTTTATTTTTAATTTATTAATATTTATTAATACATTAATATAATTAATTCAACTAAAATTTTATAGTGTTTTCAAAAATCCCGCATGGGCGGCGCCTGAGCTGATTTTTAAAACACAGAACTCCGCTTAAAACCGCCTAAATTAGTCAACCGCCTAGAACGCCCGACTACCTAAAATCACGGCGGGGTTATGAAAAATCACGCCTAACCCAATTTTTGAACATTGGTTTTTTTCTATGAATAATTCATGGAATCTATATCAATCAATCAATTAACCAGACCTGAAATCTCAAGTTAGGTGATTTCGGCCATAACGTTCATATGCTTTTAAAAAAATATGTTGAAAATACTCATAATAGTGAGAACGCAACCATTTAGGCTCAACTCACCCTTATATTATTCTGTAACTCTACTTGCATACCATAGTTCTCGTGCACGATCATAGGAAAACCTAAAATTTTGTTCATTTATGCCTAAACTCCTCTCTTAGTTTACACAAGAAAAATCAAACAAATGAAAGTGAATGAATTGATAGACGGGTAATAAATTGATACTAATACATATCAAATGAGATAGAAAAAAAATGAAAATTGGCCCTTGTATTACATGGACAAATGTAACTTTCATAATGAACCAAATTGTCACGCCAGGGGCCAATTAAAAAAATAATTATAGCAAAGGGTGTTGATTAGGTCCATCTATGCACCAAAATCAAGATTCAGTGTTTCAAATTCACGAAATCAAAGTTATAAGAAGAAATGTCAATGTTTGATACAGTATATGGCCCAAAACAAAGCATTATTCGCCGGAACAGTATGAATACGAAGTTTCTCATAGGTAATGGCAGAGCATAATTTTTGTGGGTCAATTACTTAATTAATACGATCCCTAAATTCTATTCTGATTAGATTCACATTACTTCTCCAAACTTAGGGTTTTGTAAAGTTGTACGGTTAATCTACGGATTGATTTATAGGGTCTATAGTGTAATAAAATCTAGATGGATGGTTAAAATTGACTGAAATCCAAATTCGGTCTATAAACCAACAACGAATTTATTTGCTTGAACGCCAGGCAGCAACTTCTGGCATTCAAAACAAAGAAAATCAAAGTTTTGGTAAACTAAATAAAAAGATGGGAACAAAAAGTGCTATAAAGCAACATTTGAACAAGAAGAGCTGAAGCGAGGAGCTAATTCTCAATGAATCAAAATTCAGGCAAACGAAATCAAAATCGAATAAATCCTTTTACCCAGATTTTATTTTCTAAGCCTTTCATAACCAATTTCAAAGCATAATCAAACAGAATATACTGCAACTCAGTTGAAAATCAGATCTTAAACCTGGCATGAGTATCCATAAATTTAGCTCCTCTAGCAGCAATCAAAATATCACAGGCGAGCGCAATTTCAAAACCAGCAGTAACAGCAAATCCATTAATCGCTCCAATGATAGGCTTTCTAAATCTCTCCATCTGCGCTACAGGATCGGCCTCAACATCCTTGACGTCTCCCTTAAAAACATCCTCCGCTCTGTTCAAATCAACGCCGGAGCAAAACGCTCTGCCGGATCCGGTTAAAACGAGAACCTGAACAGATTCATCGAGCCCTAGGGCCTTGATCTGCTGAGCCAGGCGAGCCATCATTGGCTTGGTCAATGAGTTGAGAGATTTCGGACGGTTGAGTATTATCGTAGCGACGCCGTTTTTGTGGCGGGAGACGAGGATGAGATTATCGGTTTCGGATTGATCCATTGATTTCGGTACGATTTTTCGGGTGTGGAAGAGAATAATCGGCCGGCGGTGGTAGGTTGTTTTATAGTGGTCTGTGGATAACGATTGCGTTGGATTGCGTACTCTGCTATGTTTGTTTGATGATGACGGTGAAAGAGCGGCGGGTACCACCGAATTAAAGGATAAATTCCGACTTACATTCTTTAAATTATAACTTTCAATACGTTTTAAATAGTAGTTCAAATTTTAATATATTGGAGATCTAATAAATCATTTAAATGAAGTGTAAATATAAGTTAACTGTTAAAATTGATTAAAATTTATCACTTTACAAACAGTAGCATAAACAGCGGAGAGGTTCATATCTAGACTGAATTTTTTGAAGAGTGTCGCATGAATGATTGTAACTTTTAATTAAAAAATTTTAATTTAAAGGAAAAAGATAATTTTATTATATTAATTATATAATTAATAATTTATTTTAAATTAAATTTAAATTTTTATTTATAATTGTGATCCATTGAATATGAAACCGTGGCTAGGGAAAATCTACATCTAAGAATAATTAGGTGCGCAGCTTTTGTTTCTTCTAGAAATGTAAAGACTGAATTTTAATTGAATTATCAAATATTACAAAAAGTTAAAATCAAAATGATAGGTTTTATACTGTATAAAATGTATCATCATTACTTTATCATGGAATTTGTATGTAACGCTTGTTCATTTATTGACGTGTGGACAATTTTGCCCTTGAGCAAACCAAAATATTTACAAAGATTTGAGAGAAATTTCGTTAAGAATCACCATGCTAATATGAAAATATTCTTAGTGGGACGCGGATGGAGTTGGGAACAAACAAAGCTTTTAACTATGGATTCTTGAATTTACAATAAGTATAGCAATTTGCAATAAAAATAAGGAAATTGAGACTTATAATATTCTTATATTACCTTGAACACGTCATTGCCAATATAAAAAAAATGTTCTCAAATTTTTGGTAGGTGATTCATTCATGGGAATCAATAATAGAGAATGTGGCAACCAAATGAATTGGAGAACTAAATTTTCGGCAGTAGAAGGCATTCAACCTCGCTATGCTAGTAAAACAAGGGTGGAAGTTGGTGTCCAACCTAGTGCTTTAATGAGCCATTTTTTCAAACAGAAGTACTTCCCCCACTGCTCTTCTTTTAGGCCTCAATTCCGTCTAACGCCAACTTCGTCTGGAAGAGTATTCTTGCGAGTAGAAACATTATAAGTAGTGGCATGGGTGTACGTATTGGAGATGGATGCAGTACTCAAATTTGGGGCCCCGAAATGGTTGCCAGCAACCTCAACTTTGTTCATTAGTTCAATGCCCCCTGCAGTTTTGAAAATGCCACGGTTAACATGTTGATGGCAAATGACCATAGAATTTGGAATTCTCAAATGATTTCGTCCATATTCAATCAAAACAAAGCTGCTAAGTCAAAGATATTTGCTCATTGTGCGGAGATACAATTGAATCAACTTATCATGCTCTCATCACTTGCGATTTTGCTATGTCAATTTAGTCAGAATTTTTTAGCGATGAATGGCCTGACACAAATTCAAGTATTTCGGCTTGGTGGAAATTGTTAACTCAGCAGGGGTCCAAACAAGTAGAGGAGGCATCATGTGTGTTGTGGGAAATTTGGGCTCGCAGGAATTATTGGGTTGGAATTGTTGGTCCCTGTGAGGGTCTGAATAAGATCAGAGGGGGAGAATGACCATTTTTTGTGGAATTAACAGACTTTAGAAAGTCTTAGTGTAGCGTGTTTGATTATGTTTCGGATGATGGATCCGGATGACGCAAATATGAAATATTATGCAAAAGTAAAGGGTAAAAAAATCAAACACAAAGTTTTATCCTGGTTCAGCCCCGCCTACTCCAATCCCCAGAATTTCCTTCCTCCGAGCTTTTCCACTAGTGTATTCCTTTCCACCTGGCAGGAATCATGCCTTACAATTTGTCTCCGGATGGTACCCCTTCCGGATGTAGGATATACCACTAGAAGCACCAACTCCTAGCTGAGTCCTTTTGTCTTTAACAGGATATACCACTTAGATTTCTATCCAAACCTAAGCTGAGTCCTACAGGGAGATCCCACTCAAAGCACCAATTTAAAGCTATATCTCAATCTCACTACTCACCCAAGTAGGAAATCTTTTACACTTTGGTTTCTCAAAGGTTTTGGTTTTGGAGTTCCTTAAGTTTATAACTCACTTAGGAATCCTTACAAACAGATTTGGATTTTGTTTGATTCTTGGAGGGATCAAGTAACTGAATTCCTTAGAGAATTCTCTTGTGTATGCTTTCTTGAAAACAACCAGCACCTTCTCAACTTGTGAAACTTCCCTTTTATAGGCTTCTATCATAAAAGTAGCTGTTGTGGGTTGTTGAACTTGAATCAAATCTTCACCGTTGATATGGTCATATGTGGCGCTTCTGGAACCTTTGATCAATCCATTAGACAGAGAGTTTGAACCGTTTGAATCCTTGAGATTGAAGCTGAAAAGTTGTCAGCGATCATTTTCTTTGTATTTTAGTGATTCACCAACTTTTACGCCAGTAGTCTGGAGTGTGTGTGTCACGCGCCTTTCTTATTAGTCTAGGTACAAAAGGTTGTTACCTTTTCTCTTTCCCGTGTAAGTTCTTTGTCCTTTTTTTGAAAAATATTAGCTCTCATTTTTGTCTTGCTTATGGGAAAAGGATCTTTGACTTGTAGACTAAAAAGGTGGAGGGAAAAGTTAAACTTTTCCCTTTGTCTTTATAATTGTGTCTTTCAGATAAGTTTTTCTCTTGATATCCGGATGTTATTCAATCAGTCTTCCTCCAGATGTTGTTGTACAAGGAGTTAGCAGTTTGATTCATTTCCAAACTCTAACCGGATGCTTTCCTTTCATGCTTAGGTAATTGTCTTTACTTTAATAATTATCTTGGACTTTAGATGTTTTGGTTATATGTCCGGATACAATTATTTTGGACTTAAGTGTCTTTGTTTACTTGTCCGGATATAGTGACTTAGGTCTTTTTGTTTACTTCAAACCTGATCCGGATTATTTATTGTCCCGGATCATTATTTCCAATAAGAATGGAAAATTCAGACCGGCTTCCTAAGTAGTTAGACATGGCCTTGGCTTTCTTTGAGAATGAGAAACTGCGAATTCGAATATAGACATCAAACCAGCTGATACAACATGGGTGAAATGGTGTCGTCTTCCACAAAATTGGCTCAAATGCAATGTAGACGTGAGTTGTTTCAACTCAGGTAGCAAATTGCGACATGGTTGCTTGGTCTGAGACAATAATGGGAGTGTTTTGGCTACTCAATCAATGATTATGAAAGGACAAGGCGATGCTTTCTTGACGGAGGCAATGAGCTGATAGAGGCTCTTAGCTGGCTCAAACAACTTCATTTGGACAACATCATTCTCGAGTTGGATTCCCTTAATGTAGTGAACGTATGAATAATGACATTATTATTTTTGCTCTAGTAAGTTCTATTGTCGAGGGTTGTAAACAACTTATGTATAGTTTTCTTAGTTTGAAACTTGTTTATGCTAATAGGTTTGTGAATTAAGTTGCTCACATGTTGGTTATAGCAGCTGATTCTTTGACAGGCAGGGGTCATGGTTACATGTATGTCCACCTTTGATTAGAGTTATCCTCGTCTCTGATTAATAAGACCGATTTCCATCGATAAAAAAAGATGGCTTACAGCATATCTAACTACCTGAACTTGTTCCAAAAAATCTACTGCCTCCTTGAACTTTTAAAGTGACTCCTTAGCTCCCTCAATTTTCAAGAAGTATAACCCTTTACTCCCTAAATGACACGTGTTAGCTTCTGATGGGTTTGACTTTTCAAAGATGTCATTTTTTCTGATTTTTTTCTCTCCAATCAAAATCTAACACGTGACATTTAGGGAGCAAAGTGGAGCACTTCTTGAAAGTTGAGGGAGCTACGGAGTTTTTTTGAAAGTTCAGGAGGGCAATAGGTTTTTCGAGAAAAGTTTGGGTAGTTAGATATGTTTTAGGCTAAATAAACTTTAATAATTGACATTGTTTAACTCTTATCAAATTTTGAAATAGTGTCTTAAATTTAAATTACCATTAGAGTGTTGTATTAGCTTATTTAGTCAGTGGCACAGACAAGGGAGGGAGGTGGGTGATCCACCGGCGCCGGAACTCCTTTCTACTTTGATGTTTTTAGTCTGAGTTTTATGGGGAGTGTTACAGGGGCGACTGCGATTTTCAACTAAAGAACTATAATCTAAATGAGAAAGATAAATCTATTTATTAATTGTGAAGTTGATAATTGATTCTAAGTCAAATTTAAATTTTTATATACAATTATGATCCACCGAATATAAAATCCTAACTACACCATTGTATTTAGTTATTTTAACTAATTATGTATCTTAAACTATTTTTTTAAGTCTTGATTTGAAATAATTTTACTTTTACGCCATATGGGATTGGAGAAAATCTCCTATGAAGCATGAAGAAAAATATTTTTCAATGTCTGAATAGAGATGCAGACAAAAAAAAATTTCTGTGAAATCTCAATGGTTACAAAGATAAATAATACATATTCCACATATAAACCTTATTTACACTTTATTCTTCAGTTTTTTTAGATATGATAAAAATCTTTACTACATAGTTGATAAGTGCAAAATATACCGAAGAGATACAAGTAATTTGACTTTAAAATTACTTAATTTGGATTTCAATTGTGGAAATTATAAAGGTTTTTATAATTTTACAGGTAGTTTCTGCCTGCTCCTTTTGATTGCTTGAGAAAGTCAGAGAAGGCAGAGCAGGCAGAATTACTGCCCAGTTGAAGGAGAGGACGCCAAATCTGATATTTTGAAGTGAAAAATGACCAGAATACCTATGCTTCTATAAGGACTTCTATATGGCTTGCTGAGGACGTCATACTAGAGTGGTGAAATTACTTTCTAATATTTTTTTCTCCACTTGCACAAAATTTAATGGGCAAGACTTGATCTTCTAGAAAGGGAATCTTTTGTGTGGTGTGAATTATTTCTGGAATATTTTATAGGCAAGTAGACTTTCTAGGCTCTTCCATTTATCATTATAAATAGAGAAGAACTCCTCATTTTATAGTCAGCCCTTGTTGGCTCAAAGCTTTCATTGGTTCATCTTTCTATTCTGTATTCTTGACTTATTTAATATAATATTTATATTTTATGCTTTATTTTATTACTAATTAAGTCGGAGCAGGCAAAATGGACTGAATATTGTTTGAATCTCTTTCTCTTTTATTTCTGACATTATTCTAAGTTGATTGTGTTATGTGGAGCTTACTTAACTCATAAGTCCGGCCAAACTTATGCATAGTGGGATTAAAAAGCACCGAAATGAGAATTATGAACACGGAACTTACATAACTCACACAAGTCTATAAATACTAAATGTAGAGTAGATTTGTGCTAGGGGTTCCTATTTAACTTAATAGAATACTTGCCTAAACTTACTGCTTAAAGTGTAGCTTGCAAGAGGAGGTTCCCGGAGTGAAACTTTAAAGAATCTAGGCAATAAGTTGGTATGCTAAGCTTAATGATTTTAGTGCAAGATACCTTAGATCTATGTGTTGTAACATGTCAGAATAGAAGGGAGAAGTTAAAATTATCTGTTTGCTTGCTGGTCATGCCCGCCGCCATATAAAATTGTTAATAGTTTTCATTTTAAAGCAACAAGAATTTGTTTACAGCAGTCATTTTATTTTCAGTATTTACTTTATTTTCTTTTATATTATTCAATATTTTGTTCTCTAACTACTGATTTACTACTTGATTTGATTACTTTCCTTACTCTCTGTGGGAATGATACTTGATCTTGCCCTATACTACTAACACGACTTAGTACACTTGCTAGAGCGAGCTTGCAACAATAGTAAAGTAGTGGAGAACAATAAAAATAATATTTAGTTTTAAATAAGTGTCCATTTATATTTTTAATTTTAACTTTTTTTATTATCAATATATATCATCAATGCAATTTTTATCATTTTTCTCTAATTTTGCACTGCATTAACTATAAAATAAATTATATCTTGATAACATTATAAGTTGATAATTAAAATAAATAATTTTTTATAAAGTATAACCGACAAAATAATATTGTTAATAGTATAAAATAATTTATTGATTTGACAAAAACTCTAGATACGCACTTATTTAGAACCGGAGAGACCAGATTACTCAAATATTACAAAATATTCAACAAATTTTTTTATGAGGTAAATGCACTTTATAAAAATTAAAACACAAGTGGTGGCATGTGAAATAGAAGTTCACATTGATGACTATTTTAAAAATAGACAATATCTATAAAAAAGAGCTATACTAAATTATCTATTTCATTTAAAATTATATTATTAAATAATAAAAAATATTTAAATATAAACTTATTTTAATATTAAAAATTAAAAAATTAATTAATTTAATAAATTAATAATCCATTTAATTACCTATATATAAAAAATATCTAACATTTATTTTACTAAATTATATATATATAAATAAATTAATATAACATAATTTTTTAATCAATTATGCACATGAAAAAGACTATAGTTGGAATCAATAAAGGTGTGGAATTCCATTAACTAATTGGCATAGCAGTTATTGAATTCTGTGTAGCCGATTCCATTTGAGTAAATTACAAATTTAAGAAAAAGATACAACTATGATAAATTTTGAGGATTTCAAACCCAAAAAATGTATAATATAAAAAAAATTATATTATAGGTGCATGGTTAAAGAATAAATACTTGAAAGGAGCAAATGTAACAAGAAAATTTTTTTTTAAAAAAAATTTGTAGTAAAAAGGGCTTTGTCAGCCCGTTTTCAGACAAAACGGGCTGACAAAGCCCTTTTTGTCTGAAAACGGGCTTTATCAGCCCTTAAAGCCCGTTTTCAGATGTGTTCCGGGTATTCAACCCATTCCTATTTATTCCGAATTTGGCATCTAAAATTTTTTACTTAATTTCACTCCCCACACTTTGATCTCTCTTCAATTTCAAATTTCACTCTTTCATTTCTCTCAACTCTCTTCATTTCCATCTCACAAATTTCCCTCAATTTGTATTTTTAATCTACTAAATTTTACTTGTATAAGCTAAATCCAAGGTAATAATGGTTGTTATTTTTTGTTTATTGAATTTATTATTGTAAATGATAATGTTGAACTTATTGTCAATTTTTTACAGGATATTTACCACAAAAAAATAGAGGTATGTAACCCAAATCTTTAAATTTTAGTTTTGATACAAAATTTATAGTTATTTGCGTGTATGAACATATTTTTACTATTATTTTAGTTTTAGTTATACATATACTATAAGGTAAATTTTTTTTTTCGTATATTAATTAACATATTATTGCTTTAGTTTTAGTTTAAAAAAATAAATAAATTAACTATAGTTTTAGTGATATTAAAATAGAACATATTTTTGATTTAAGTTCTAGTTTTAGTATGATTTTAGGTTTAGGTTTGGTTTTAGTTTTAGTTTTAGTCTTACAAAAAAAAATAAGTTAGATATAGTTTTAGTAAAATTTAAAATATGCACGTATTAATGTTTTACCTTTAGCTTTAGTACAAGCTAAAAAAGAATTACCAAATACAATGTTAACAAAATTTAATTTTGTAATAAAAAGTAGACGAAATTTGCATATAGGAACATATTATTGCTCTTGTTTTAGTTTAAGTCTTGGTGTTAATTTTAGTGTCAGTTGTAGTTTAGTTTTTTGTAAAAAAAATTAAAGAAATTGGCTTTAATTATTTTTTAAAATAAAAAATTAGTTATACCTTTAGTATTATAAAAATTTATTTATTTCATATATTATTGCTTAAGTTTTAGTTTTTGAAAATAAGTTAAGTATAGTTATACCAAATTAACATTTATCATATTTTTGGTCTAGTAAGATTATAATTTTAGTTTAATAAAGTGTTAATTTACATGCTTTCTAATTTAATACATTACTAATTATAAGTCCAAAATATCATTAATTTTTGAAGTTGTGTATAATGTACTAATTAAAGTGGGAAAATATAAGTACACTCAGTTGTAAGTAAAACTCCACATAATGAGATTTAAATTATTCATATTATATATTCGTGTATTGTTACTTAGTTTTATAGTCAATAATAAACATTGATTTTGTACAATTTATATAGATGGTGAGGACACTAATTTGTCCAAAATTTGCTTGGCAGTTCAAGAGGCTCGAAGATGAAATGAAAGAAATAAAAAAAAATCTCATATCCACATGGATATAATGATATAGATGCATTGTCATCTCATATTATAAAAATGCATGATAAAATGCAAAAATATATATGGATAGGAGGATTTAACATGGGAATGAATCAAAAGTCCCTTTTCACATGTATGTTTGAATCTTTGAACAATAGGTTTTTTTAAAAAAAGTTGAAGCGTGCATTTGAATTTAAAAATGAAAATTACAGAGATGCGATGAAGTTATTTATAGAGTACTTATGCAATGGTCTTCACGTTTTGGTTCGTACGGAGGAAGGAACTATAAATTTAAGGAGTCGCCCGAAAGTGATTCGCAGGAGATCGCCAGCCAAGGATCAACCAACTTTATGGCATTTGGAATATGCAATGAGTGCATCCATTCCAACTAGAAAATTATATGATTAGAAAAATTATGACTATTATATATTTATGTAGCTTTTATTGCTGTTAGAAGAATTATGAGTAGTATAAATTTATGTAGCTTCTAGTATTTTTATTATTGTGAAATAAATATTGTTAGTTTTTTTATATATTTAAGTTATGTTTGTGTAATTAATATTTATTTATGTGTGTTTACTTTATATTTGTTTATAAATGATCATTAAACAAGAAAATTAATTTGTTTCTAAATCAGGAAAAAATGTCAGTCAACAACCATTACATTATATATTGGGGTGTAATGCAAAAATGTGTGAAGGTGAAGAGGAAGCCGTTGTTTGGTAGTCTTGTTCAAAAGATATCAACAGAGATTGGATTTGAAAATAATGGAAAGATAACAAAGATTGTGTACAGGTATCCGGTTCCACCAACTAATTATTATTGTTACATAGACATTTGTAATGATGAAGGAATTGAATTTATTCACTATAATTTGGACAACATTTCAAATTATCACACGGCTGAGTTATTTGTTGAATATGAGGTAGATGGTCAAGAAGCACCATCCCCTTTTTCATTTCAACAAAATCAATCATTGTGTACATTTGGTTCCATAGAAGCAAATACAGGATATCCTTCTGTTGGAGTTCAATCAACAAGAAATGTGGGATGCAGTGATGCTGGAAAATCCAATCCTGTCCAATTTTTTTCAACAATGACAACTCCAATGATAACAACAACAGGTGGAGTTACTGGTGGCATTGCAACAAGCAATGAGGTGAATCCAATGACTGATATTGTGGAAAGTTCCCAAAACGAAGAAGAAGAAATAGAAGACCCAATTTGTGATTATGTTAATGGTACTGTGGAACCAAATGATATTGACGACACATTGGAGGAGCAATTCATTTACGATATGGATATGTTTGACAGTGACAGTGATAATGATGACGGGAATGTTGATAATGAGACTACCAATGAATCTGATATGATCGATTTGAATATGACTCCCCCGGATGTTGAGGAAAGGCACGACGTTCCACCTGTTGCTCCATTAACAGCTTTTGAATTTCCAGGCCCTACATATACAGCGATAGAGGAGAATGATTATGTACAATATGCTAATGATATTGATGACATAAGCACATGGGATGGAGTGTCCGAGTTGAGAGTTAGATTAGTTTTCCCAGATAAAAAGTATGTGCAAACAGCGGTTAAGATCACGTCAATGAAAAACCATGTGTCCTATCTAGTGGTTGAATCTTATCCATATAAATTAGCTCCCCAATGTAACAACAAAGAAGGTGGACCGGGACAAACATGTGGATGGAGGCTCCGTGCAAACCTTAAGAAGTCAATCAATATGTGGCAAATCACTAGACTACCTAGTCCACATACATGTGTGAACTCTCAACTATCTCAAGACCATCGGAATCTCGATGGAAATTTAATTGCCGGTTCTATATTTGGAATGGTTTCAAAAAACCCATCACTAAGCCTTGATGTAATAATTGAGCATGCTAAAGATAAATGGGGGTTTACCATTTCGAAGAAGAAGGCTTTTTGTGCAAAAAGAAAAGCAATGCAAGAAATTTTTGGCAGCTGGGAAGGCTCGTATAATATGTTGTCACGTTATCTGAATGCATTGACCCACTATAACCCTGGTTCTGCCACCATTTTGATCACGGATGCAACAACTGACAGTCGATATCGCATGTTCAGTCGAGTATTTTGGTCTTTCAAGCCATGCATCGAAGGGTTCAAGCATTGTAGACCTATAATCCAGATTGATGGGACATTCTTGTATGGGAAATATCATCACACATTGTTGGTAGCAACTGCGCTAGATGGTAATAATCATATTCTTCCCATTGGGTTTGCTATTGTTGAAAGTGAGAACGGATCTAGTTGGGGGTGGTTCATGGAGTGCATAAGGGTGTATGTGACACAATGTGAAGGTCTAGGTGTCATTTCTGATCGCCACGGTAGAATACTACAGATAATGAATAGTGAAGTTTCAGGGTGGGCAGAACCTTTAGCATACCATAGGTTTTGCCTCAGACACTTTACAAGCAACTACAACAAAAAGTACCACAATACTATAATAAAAAACCTATTATATAGAGCCGGTACGAATGTACAGATTATGCACTCTATGTATTTCTAATGCTTTTGGTATGCTGCCGACATATAGCTATAACTGTATGAATTTTATTACATGTAGGAGCTCAAGCACAAGAGCGGAAGTTCTTAAAGCAGATGGACGAAATCAGAAAAATAGATGCACGAGCGTACTAGTGGGCGATGGAGAAACGTGTGCAGAAGTGGAGTTTGTCAAATGATAACGGCTCAAGGTTCGGTCATATGTGCACAAACGTTGCTGAGTGCGTAAACAGCGTGTTAAAGGGCATTCGACAAAGGCCTATCCAGAGCATTGTTGAACACACCTTTGGAAAAATGGTACATTATTTTGATACCCACCGAAATAAATACATGAATTTGCTTTAAAAGGGTGAACATGTTACTCCTGTTTGTAAGAAAATAGTGACAAAATATGCGCGTAAGGCAGATTGTCATACTGTGACATACTTCGACAGTAGAAGTGGACTGTGCGAAGTTTTAACTGGATATGACCCAATTCTATTAAAAGGACGCAATATTCACGTTGTGAACTTAGAACGTCGAGAGTGCACATGCAAGAAATTCCAAATATACAAAATGCCATGTTCGCATGCAATTGCGGTATGTAAGCGCTTGCGTTGTGACTTTTTTGAATTCGTTGATAAAGTGCACACTTTGGAGGAGAACTTAAAAGTGTACAATCATCCATTCCAACCTTTAGGCCACAGGGACTATTGGCCTGAAGTGAACTCGGCAACAGTGGTTCCGAATCCGGCTTGCAAACGGAGCAAGGGAAGGCCAAAGTCAACGAGAATAAGAAATGAAATGGATGAAAAAGAAAAGGGGACCACTTCTTACAAATGTAGTAACTGTGGCCGAGGTGGACATAATCGAACAACTTGTACCAATCCCGGTCGTAGTAGGCAATATCTAAATTAGTAAGGGATCTATCACTGTGAAATTATTATTACTATTAAGTTTGTCTCTTCTTTATAATATTTTTTAATTCTGTGAATGCATTATTGTGTGTTTTATGGTATGTTTACTTTCACATTGACATGTCTACACTTTGACTAATGCACATTTGGTAACTCAAAGCACTTAAAGTTTAGTTTTTAAATATTTTTAAATGGGTTTCAACTTTGAGCACAATGCTGAATTTTTATACTAAATGAGTAAATATTTTTAAATAGTATTATGTCCATATTGTTTTCATAATTAATCATTTATTTATTTTCTTTTTCATTACTTCATAAATTTTTTAAACACCTTTGGAAAAAATGCTACTAAAAACAAAACCAAAGTAACTCAAAATAATATGAAAACATAACATATTAAAGAAAATTTACTTGAGTTCGAAATAAATAAAACATTTTTTTACAGTACAAAACATGCTATAATTGGTATTTTGGGTTGTGATGTTGGGTGTCTTGTTCGTTAAGATCGAACGTATTTCGACATCGGACATTCATTGATCCTTGACCCTCTGTGTTCAATGCTTCTGAATAATCTAATCTCCTTGGACCCATTCCTTTATATGGGATATTTGTGTTCATATTATTGTATAAACCACTTGAAGGACCAATCCCAAATTCATGACCCATCTGGAAATTTGGCATAATTGTATTTCCATATGAATCAAGTGTAACATGTCCAAATGGAGGAGCATTAGGTTGTACCGGGGTGTGATATTGTTGGACAAATGAGTCAGGACTGCCAAAATCAGAATTATTTCCACCATTCGGATCATTTGTTGCATTATCATTTTCTCTAACCATTTCCATTATAGTACTGAAACTCCAACTTTGTTCATTCTGGATTGTTGATTGGCCTACGACATTCTGGTTGTTTGATGGAGCTGCAACATTCTGGTTGTTTGATGGACCTGCGTCATTCCGGCCCACTGATGGGCCAACATTTCCATAATGCATAGGAAAAAAATAGGGTCCTGGAATTTGTTGAATTCCCTCAGGAAATGGAGGAAAAGGAACTGCATCTCGTTGCATATCAAAGGTTCGTTTAAGACGACTTGCCAACCAGGCGGGGTTTACCACATTTTCATATGGAATTGGCGGTGGACCTACATTTGGTCGAGCTATCCTCTCCATACGATATTCTTGGTTTAATCCACCAAGCATACTTCCGACCATGTTTCTAACGTTTTGACGGTAGGTTTCGCCTCCTTCCATATAGTACACTTGTTGGAGTCCGTCTCCCTACCACGAATAATATTATGTCAAATAAAAATCATCAATATAGTGACATTATTATTTCACAATAAAAATGTATACTTTCAAACAAATATCATACCACTGCATTAGTTGCGGCACCAGTCGGGCTGATCCAACGTCTTGTAATTTGAAGGTACCACTGCATATATTGAGATTGATATAAAGCTTGTGGACTTGAGAATGCTGGACACCTATCTCTAACGGCTGCAATCCGTTGCAAACGTGAATTCCACGCAGCTATGTACTGAGCATGTTTGTCGCCCCAGTCAGCATTTGTATGCCCGGTCATTTTGATAGTTTGGAGATCGTACACTGCAGGATTAATGGCTTGCGGTATAGGTTGATCAAATCCAAATTGGCGCATGCATCGATCTGGATGGTGAAACTCAACTATATGCCATGATATAATTGGTACAATTGCTCTCCAAACTATATTTCCACGGGTACAATACTCAGGCAACAACTCTAAGATTTCATCATATGGTGTCCATACAAACTGCATAACAAATGCATAGTCAAATTATATGTCCTGTTTTATACTATTAACGTGTTAGCTCTACCCATTAATCAAATTATTTTTCAATAAAATAAAACAAACCTGATCAATTGGCAAACAATCTAATCGTCTTCTTATTTCTTCCAAATGGAACCTTTCAGAACCTACACCTTTCCACCTGTGATTCACTTACATTGTTCAAATAGTTTACTTTTTCTAAAATATTTTATCCCCTTACTAATTGAAACTTAATAAAAAGTTAACCATATAATTTTACCTCATAGCATATGGTTCTTTGTCACAAGCTTGGTAACGTGGTTCAGACAATCTAGGGACTATATTTTTTATCCGCTCAAAAGCCCATACTTGCACTAGTTGGAAATATCCACACATATTTTGTTTCCCTGGACGTGTTGCTTTTGACAACTCTCTGTACAAATAGGCCAGCACAGCAGCGCCCCAGGCATATCTACCAACGCCTCTGGAATTCAAATTTTGCAATAAGCTCAGCCACATTACATGTACACTATTTCTACAAGTATTGCTAAAGAGCAAACCCCCAAATAACTGCATTAGAAATGCTCGAGTATACTGGTCAATTGTACATTGATCGGCATCAATAGGTAAACAAGAGAACTCTTGTCTAAACCATTTCAGCCTTATATTACTTCCTGATACATCAGTTGTCCTCGGAGATTTTCCTAACAAATTTTCACATGTTTCATAAAGATTCTGGGGATGTTTCGTTACACCTGTCACTGCATCTCCATCTATACGTAACCCCGTTAACACCTCAACATCCTGAAGTGTTATAGTGGCTTCACCAACGCTTAGATGAAATGTGAATGTTTCGGGTCGCCATCTCTCCACTATTGCATTAATCAGTTTGTGGTCTACTATCATTGTACCAATTTTTACAACCCGTTCAAAGCCACATTCAATTATTTTTTCATATATTTTTAGGTTAATGTTGTCTAACAATGACCCAACCCCGCCTTTATTCAAATATACTTCTGAACATTCCTGTCAGTATAAAATCTTCAATTAATAATTTTTTTATTCAATTACATTAAAATTAAAAAAATTGTCGAGGTATATATAATATTTTACCTCTCCACGCCATATATTTTGTGATCTATGCTTCATTTGTAAAGTTAACACATCCATCTGAACTGGTCCAGAATTTATAATCTGTTCAGCTCTTCGAATTTATTCCATTTTTCCTTGTAAAACAACACAATTTTTTCTAATCAAATTACACTTACAATTTGTACAGAATTTTCATACTAAAATAACCAAACAAACCAAAGTATACTAATATCAGTCAATATCAAAATTATACTAAAACTAAAACTAAAACTAAAGTTATAATCTGTTGATATATGAAACAAAAAAATTAACTTATACTACCACTAAAACTAAAATATTAATATGTGAATATTTCAAATTTCCAAACTAGAGTTATTTTTTTTTTTCAAAAACTAAATGTAAAACTAGTTTATATATGCAAAAAAATTAATTATAAGTTCAAAATTATCATTTAAAATAGTACATTCTATGAACACAACATTTTTAAACAATTAACAACCATTAAAAAAATTAACAACCATATTAAATTTATTTTATTATTTTTCAAATTTCACTAAAACCTAAGCTAATTTCTTTTATGCTCATTTTCAGCAGAAAATTTTAAAAAAAAATTCAGTGGTTAAATTTGCTTCTTTCTTGTATTTATTCTTCAACCATGCGCCTATAATGTATTTTTTTGTATTATGCATTTTTTGGGTGCCAAATCCGAAAACAAATAATAATACTAAAACTAAAATTGGATTAAGGACCTGAAAAATGCAAAATAGTAAAATATATATATCAAGAATGTACAGTCAAACAATAAATCACAAATAGGTGCAACTATAATCGGGACAAACAATCAGTTTTGATGCTTTTTATTTTTAATAAATTCGATAAATGCAGAAAATAGGCTTTGAAAGCCAGTTTTCTGCACTACGGGACTGACGACTGACAGTATGTCGGAAATAGTCAGTTTTCACACATTTTTTTTGAAAAAACACATATTTGCAGAAAACTCAAGACTTATTGCAAAAGCTTTTGGACCCGTGATCTCATGTGTTAATGACCTGTAATTTTCAACTTATATTTAGTTCAGTTCAATTCAGTACTGTTGAGTACTGCATATATATAAATTTATACTGAAATAAATTCAGTTTAATTCAGTTCAATACTGTTACTCATAAGTTAAAAAAATAAAGCCTGACTTTGAAAAATCCATCTATACTTTTTTTACATGTGTTTCTATTTTTTTATTTTTTTTGCACCCATCAAAATTTGTGGCCTAACAGAAACCGAGCTTTTTGTTTTTTAATATTTAAAGAGTACATTTTGTTCACCTGTTTGAAACTTGTAACCTTTGATTTATTCAGTGTATTACGATTTCTGGTAAATGTACAGCTGAAAATTTATATTTTTTTTTCAAAAAGAAGCATGAAAAAACCAATTTTCAAACTATTTCCGGCTTGTGGTAAGTCGGCAGTCCCGTAATGCAGCATGTATTGAATTTTTAAAAAATAAAAAGCATGAAAACTGGTTTTGTGCAAAGCGAAAACTGGTTCTGACAATTAGTTTTTGTCCCGATTAAAGTTGCACCTATTTGTGATTTATTGTTTAAGTGTGCATTCTTGATATATAAATTTTGCTAGTTTGCATTTTTCAGGTCCTTAGTCCAACTAAAATTATAGCATAAATATGTTCATACATGCAAATAACTATAAATTTTGCATCAAAACTAAAATTTAAAGATTTGGCTTACATACCTCTATTTTTTTTACTTGTAAATATCCTGTAAAAAAATTAACAATAAGTTTAACATTATCATTTACAATAATAAATTCAATAAACAAAAAATTAAAAAAATAACAACCATTATTACCTTGGATTTAACTTGTAGAAGTAAAATTTAGTATATTAGAAATCAAAATGAAGAGAGTTTTGTGAGATGGAAATGATGAAAGTTGAGAGAAATGAAAGTGTAAAATTTAAAATTAAGAGAGAAAAGTGTGGGAAATAAAATGGATTAAAAAATTTTAGGTGGAAAAATAAATGAAGTGGGTGAAAATAAATTCACCCACTAAACCGGTCTCACCATTTGGCGTGGGAATCTCCCCACGCTACCTTCTGAAAACGGGCTTTGTCAGTCCGTTTTGTCTGAAAACGGGCTGACAAAGCCCTTTTTACTTCAAATTTTAAAAAAAAAATTTGGTTAAATTTGCTCTTTTCAAATATTTATTCTTTAACCACGTGCCTATAATGTAATTTTTTTTACATTATGCATTTTTTGGGTTTGAAATCTCAAATCCTGACTACTCCTTATTGAAAATTGTGACAATATGATTATCCAGTGGTAGTGGTATATTTTTTAAATTTTAAGTTTTTTTTTCTAGTTTCGTTGATAAATCCCATGTAACTTAGATTCTGCGAGGTGTTGTCCAATTGAATAATAGTTTTGGTTGTTGAATCTCAGATAAGTTAGGTTGTGGTAGTATTGTCCACAAGTGAAATGAGGGTGCAAATCTAGTGATTATATAGTTACTTTTTCCCTTTTTCTACTCTTATTTTTTATAAATTTATTAATATTAAAAAAATAATAATTAAGAGAATAAAAGTATTAAAATCTCTTTAATAGTAATAATTATTTAAAAATATGATTGGTCTTTATTATCTTTTATCATTTTTAATATTACATTAAATAGATAAAATAGAAAAGATGCTCAAACAATTGCATTAAAAATTAAAAGTGATACTAATTAAAAAAATTTAGTTAGTTCAAAAGCAACAGTAAAAAAAATGGAGGGAGTATCTAGTATAGTAGTATTTCATTTAGTAACATTTTTATCTTTTTTTTCGTAATTATTTTTCTTCATTTCTTCTAATTTGAACCTGTATTAGTTATGTATGTATTTAAAATTGTAAGCTAGTAAAATAAATTTTTTTAGTGTAATAATATAATATAAAAATTAATTATTTTAGTTAGTATGACAGTAAATATTTTATTGGTTGGAGGAAGTGTAATCTCTCCACATCTAGTTTTACCCTTTTCATTAGTTCCGTTTTAGATGTAAATTTAGATTATAATATATTTTCAACATTTTTTTATCTAAATTGCAATTATATAGTTATAAATTTATATTAAATTATAAAATTACAATCTTCTAATATTTGTAATTTAGAGTTGCATCTTTTTTAGATATCAAACTTGAGAATATTAAAATGCAATGTTCAACATTCAAAGGAATATGAAAAATACTTTGAGCTTTTGACTTATACACAGACATATTTAGGGTTGAAAGTTGACGTATTTACAATAAAGTACTTCATACAAGTATTTTTTTAGACTCAACAACACTAACCCATGAATAATTTAAAATATTAAAAATAATTAAAGGTTTGGGAAATTCTCCAATTGAAATTTATTGGGGTCGAATTCAGTAATTAATTAAACAGTACAATACATTCTCCATCTCCATTTTTATAAGGTTTTAGGTATAAAATGCATCACATAATTTTTTTTACTGAACATTTTCCATCTCCATCGAGCTGTTCTCCATCAGATTCGGGTAATCCCCCCTCATTTTTAACTCAATTGTACAACAAAATATTTTTAGATATTTACTTCAAACTTAGATAAGTAGAGTCTACTACATACACGATTTAAACTCATGAACAATATTGCTTAATATTAAACAAAGTAACCGATGAGTGCTTGTGAGATTTAATCTAATGACAAAATATGGTAAAATAATAATTATTTGTTAAAAAAAGGAGTTACGGTAAAAAGCATCCAATTAATCCTTTCACTATTTCATATGAATAACTACCAAATTGCATTAGTTACACTAATTTTCAAATTAAAGAAAGTATTTTTGGCATATCAATGTTTACTATGTATATCAAATTGTTGGATATTGGTCTATTGGTTAAGTAATGTAGAGGTGCTAAATGGGCGGGTTGGGCTGGACTTGATCGGAATGATAAGAATATAGCTCGATTTAAGTCCAATCCAGCCCGCATTAATATAATGTGGGTTCGAGTCGGGTCGAGCTCCTTCATATAATTTCTTTTTCAAGTTCAGCCCGGCCCACCCACCACATAAATATTAATAATTAATATATATTAAAATTTTAAGACCGGTACTACTAATTCAAGCCACCAAAATTTGGTAAAGTTCACGGAATTTTTAAGTTACACATTACCATTTTATATCCTCGATAAAAAAACCATTTTTTTAATTTTCTGAAATATTGTACTTCTTGCACAATATCTCGTAGTTCTTTTTAATATATTTTGTACATATATTTTTTTAAAATAATATTATTAATATATATAAATTAATACAGGACCGGACTTATTTTTTTATATAAAAATTAAACCCAACTCATTATATATTCAGGTTTTTACAGGCTCGGGATAAGTTGGGCCTATATGAAAATATCGTTGCCCAAGCTCGACCCATTGAGATCGGGCATGTGCAGGTCAGGTGGGTTACGGGTCAACTAAACAGATCTAAGCAATGGTATCAGAAGTTACTTTTTAACAAAATTAAAAGAAAAATATAAATAATACAGTTACAGGTGCCAAAATACTATACTAGGAAACAGATAAAAACATATGTTATTGCTAATACTTGCAACTATAGAAACAGCTATAAAAAAACATTAAAATAACAAGAAAAAAGAAAACATTAACCACACAAGTGTTTGTTAAAATCCCTCCAAATAATTAAGACATTTTTAAAACCAACTTCTTACCAACCTTTCAATCCTTAAAAAAAACTTAACCACTCTTTTTTTAACCCATTTTTATCTTTATAACTATTCTTCCATTTTTCTATTCTTTTCTTCATGAGCCTCAACAAAGAATCCACCAAAAGTCAGAAAAAAATAAAGAAATAAAAATTTTGCGTCTTTAAAAAAATGAATTTATCGCCCGCCTCTCCAACATTGATGACAATTAATGTTGTCGTTGCAGCAATTCTTGTAATTGTTGTGTTTTTTAGCGACAATGTTGATGGAATGAGTGCCCAGACAGTTATCGATTCACCTTTATTAACACAAAAGATCGGCACAAATCGTACTATCAAAGTTGATTTCAATGGAGACGGAGAATTCACCAAAATTCAAGATGCTATTGATTCTGTCCCTGAAAATAATTCTAAATGGATTATTATTCATGTTAGGAAAGGAGTTTACAGGTAATTTTCATATTTTAAATACCTTTCTATAACTCAAATGACCTTTTAGTACCTCGTATATTAGATTTGCCTGTTTGGTGAATGATTAATTCAAATTTTGCTAGTTTGGTGTATAACCTATTCAATTTTGGTATTGAGTGTCCATCCAACGGCACAAAACTGTGAAATACCAATACCGTTCGTTTGAAAAAGAACGCGATTTTCTTGTCCTGTATGGACTTGTCAATCTTTAATGATCTGCTAAGCTGTTGTACTAAAATCATATTGGCCGTATATCAAATAGGCAAAATTTGAATAAAACATCTATAATTGAAATATATCAGGCACCAAAAGGCATTCGGCATTCGGGTTATATAACATGACTCAAAAATGTATTTAATTCGATCAAAGTAATTCAAATGTTGTCATCTATTTTGCAGAGAAAAGATTCATATTCCAAAGAATAAGCCTTATATTTTCTTAAGAGGGAATGGGAAGGGAAGAACATTTATTCTATGGTCTCAAAGCTCCGTTGATAATATAGAATCTGCAACATTCTCCGTCGAAGCTCCCTATTTTGTTGCTTTTGGTATTAGTTTCAAGGTGAATTTGCTTCCTTTAATGGCTAAAAATTAAATGGGTATAGTCACATTTTATATCTAACTGGTTTTCTATTACATGGTATAGAATGAGGCTCCAACAGGGGTGGCTTTTACCTCACAAAACCAATCAGTGGCGGCATTTGTTGGCGCAGACAAGGCTGCATTTTATCACTGTGCATTTTACAGTACTCATAACACTCTATTTGATTATAAAGGCAGGCATTACTACCACAATTGTTATATACAAGGTTCCATTGACTTCATCTTCGGACGTGCCAGGTCTATTTTTCACGTAAGTTTTCTCCAGTGGTGAATTCATAATTTTTTTTACTGTGATATCCATATGGTAAATATTAAGTTCAGAAAATAACATGAACTATTTTTATTACACTATAAACTGAAAAGAAAATACCAGAGCATTTATTTACTTTGCAAATTTCTTCATATATATTTATGTTTCTAGAAATAATTGATAATTTTAATGGATTTCATATTTAATTCAGATATTCATTTCTACTATTTTTAGAAAAAGAATGGGGTCCAAAGACTCCGCTTATTATTGAGTGGAATCGCCCCTGCTTCTCTCTAATAAAAGAAGAATTTTCCCCGTAAATGTGAATAATATGTGCTTAAAATAAACTATATGCATGCCCAATTTCGAAAATATTTAATCAATTGTTATTCTTTTAACTTGAATTTTTTGGTATGCATACAGGGTTGTGAAATCTTTGTGATTGCTGATATGAGGGTGAAAATTCTTGGATCAATTACAGCCCATAATAGGGAATCAGATGATGATAGTGGAATTGTGTTTATAAAAGGAAAAGTTTATGGAATTGGTAATGTATATTTGGGAAGAGCTAAAGGAGCCTATTCAAGGACTATTTTTGCTAAGGTTTACCTTTCTAAAACCATTGCTCCACTTGGATGGACTAATTGGAGTTACAATGGCACCACTGAGTAAGTAATTTTAATAAATTTCAGTAAACTAAACGGCAACTTATAGCAATTACGGAATGCGTAACGGATTTATTTGTAATAGGAATATTTTCCAAGCGGAGTATAAAAACCATGGACCGGGAGCAGGTACGCTTGGACGTGCTGACTGGTCGAAACAACTTACAGACGAAGAAGCTGAACGTTTCATGTCTATTGATTTTATTAATGGACAACAATGGCTTCCTATTTGGCATTACAAATGATCAAACTCTTTGGTTTTGAAGATGTTCTTGTTCTTCAATTGCCATGTGCTTATAATGTGTACCCTTGCAATGGCACTAATACTTGTTAATTAACTCTCGATTTTAATTGTACTTATTACTTAATGTAATTTATTATGCTATTTCAATAGAAAAGAAATCAAATCATACTTCTATTAGCTTTAAGGGTGTGTTTAGAACCAAATCATGAAGGGATTTAGAACTGTTAGAATTCATTTTAATTCCATTCTCACTCAATTTCTTATGTTTGGAAAACACAATTTCACAACAAGAATTCAATCACTCGTGAATTACTTTATTGGCCATAATTCCCATAGTACATGCAAGAGATTCCTAATACCATATTTATCTTCACTAATCTAACTTATATTCATTTTGAAACTAAAACTGCAACAAAATTATTAAAAAAATTACATAAATTTAAAAATCATTAAAAATCAATAAAGCCTTGACAGGGACCAAATAGGGACATCCTTTTTCAATTTCCAGCAACTCTTCTTTCTTCTGCAATTTTATCCACAGATTGGTTAGCAATGGAGACTCTATTCATCTGATTCAAAGAAAATTAAACTTTACAACAACACTGATAAGAAGAAATATACTAGAATTAAACCACAAATTGCAGATAAATCAAATCAAAGCTCGCGAATCCAAATCTCAGAGAAAGAGAATTTTTGGAGATTAAATCTGTAGAACGAACCTTCTTAACAGAGAGTTTCCTCTTCAATCGGTAAAACAAAAATAAGAAACGGACCTAGCAGAAATTGAGAAAGTTAATCGAATGAAACTGAGATGAAGCGTCGAATATGACCGTGGATTGTCGAAGGAAAGAGGAATAGGTAAATCGAAGAGGAATAGGTTAATCGAAGGAATGAGGAGAACAAAATGAAATAGGTAAAAATGTAAAGTTATAATTAAACACCCAAGCCCAAACTGAAATCCTTCAAAATCCGGTTAGATTTGGGATGATTTGGAAATGACTTATTTATTTAAGCCCAAATTCCACATAATTTGAATTCTCTCCTCCTTAATCCTTTCCAAACACGGGAATCGGAAAAAAGAATTCAAATGAACTGAACTCTCGGTGGAATTCATGGTTCCAAACAGGGCCAAAAAGTGAAGCCCTTGTTAAATGTTCTTTCTTCATCGAATATTAATTTGTTTTTAAAAAATTATTATAATATTTATCCTCTTTGTATATTTTTTTATTATTAGGGACTAATACCCCAATAGTTAACTGAACATGACTAAAAAATATATTGCATCTTTGTAACGTATATTGTAGCTCGCTCAAAAGTACATCATTTTGCCCCCTGAACGCTATATGTCTGCTCCTGGTTCATTTGAATTTTTAAAGATATCATTTTTCTGATTTTTTCTCTCCAATCAGAAGCTGACACATGACATTTAGGGTGTAAAATTATACACTTCTTAAAAGTCGACGGAACTATGAGATCGAGAAACAGCATGTTTTTTTTAGAAAAGTTGATAAAATTAATATATATTTGTTAGAAATCGACTATATATGCAAGGATATTGAAACAATAAAGAGAGAAAGCAGAGAGAGAATTTGAGAGAAACTTTTATTTCTTATTTCTGAGATATATGAAAATGAAGAAATTGAATTCCTATTTATAGAGAAATCCAACGGTAAGAATGGTAAATAGGTAAGAAACATTTTACAGAAAATAATAATGACAGGTAGAAAAGTAAAAGAAATATTATATTAAATTATTAAGGAGGTGGACCCTACATCAATAATTTAATGACAAGGGTCACATCAAATAATTTAACACTCTCCCTTTTGATGTGTCATCTGCCGCGAATGGAACACTGCCTCGTTAAAAACCTTACTAAGGAAAAACCCTGTGGGATAAAAACCTTAGCTAAGGGAAAAAGAGTATAGTGTTTACTCCCCCTGTTCGCGAGTTGACTGGAGATCCTTAAGACGTCGCATTCCAATGCTGTAAGTTAATTTCTTGAAAGTTGAGGAAGGTAAAGCCTTGGTAAACAAATCTGCTAAATTATTACAAGAGCGGATTTGTTGAATATTGATTTCACCATTCTTTTCTAGATCACGAGTGAAGAAAAATTTTGGTGAAATATACTTTGTTCTGTCTCCTTTAATATAACCTTCCTTCAATTGAGCAATACAAGCAGCATTATCTTCATATATTGTCGTCGGACCTTCCTTGACCGTAACTTTTTCACATGCTTCTTGGATATGTTTGATTAATGATCTCAACCACACACATTCACGACTTGCCTCGTGAATAGCTATTAACTCCGCATGATTTGAGGAAGTAGCTGTAATTGTTTGTTTTGTCGATCGCCAAGATATAGCTGTTCCTCCATATGTGAATAAATAGCCCGTCTGAGATCGAGCTTTGTGTGGGTCGGATAAATAACCCGCATCCGCATATCCAACTAATTTAAGCTTAGATTCATGTGAATAAAATAAGCCTAAATCAATAGTTCCTCGAAGATAGCGCATTATATGTTTAATTCCATTCCAATGTCGTCTTGTAGGTGCAGCGCTGTATCTTGATAATAAATTAACAGAGAATGCTATATCCGGTCTTGTGTTATTAGCAAGATACATTAAAGCACCTATTGCGCTTAGATACGGTACTTCAGGACCGAGAACTTTTTCATTATTTTCTCTAGGACGAAAAATATCCTTTTTCACATCGAGTGATCGTACAACCATTGGGTTACTCAATGGATGTGCTTTGTCCATATTAAATCGTTTCAGGATCTTTTCTATGTAGTTTGATTGATGCACTAAAATTCCTTTTTCAAGGTGCTCAATTTGTAAACCAAGACACAATTTTGTTTTTCCAAGATCTTTCATCTCAAATTCTTTCTTTAAAGAATCAACTGCTTTTGGAATCTCTTCTGGAGTTCCAATAATATTCAAATCATCAACATAAATTGAGATGATAATAAAATTAGATCCTGATTTTCTTATAAAAATACATGGACAAATTGGATCATTTTTATATCCTTCTTTCAATAAATATTCACTGAGACGATTATACCACATGCGCCCAGATTGTTTTAATCCATATAAGGATCTTTGTAACTTTACCGAGTAAAGTTCTCGTTTGCCATATTTTTCTGGCAGCTTTAATCCTTCAGGGATTTTCATATAAATATCATTATCAAGCGAACCATAAAGGTAAGCTGTGACAACATCCATCAAGTGCATCTGTAAATTTTCTTGTACTGCAAAACTAATAAGATATCTAAAAGTTATTGCATCCACCACCGGAGAATATGTCTCCTCATAGTCTATCCCGGGTCTTTGAGAAAAACCTTGTGCAACTAATCTGGCTTTATATCTTATTATTTCATTTTTCTCATTTCTCTTTCTAATAAAAACCCATTTATTACCAACAGGTTTTACGTCCTGTGGTGTTCGAACTACTGGTCCGAATACTTTGCGTTTTTCAAGAGAATTCAGCTCTGCTTGAATTGCTTCTTTCCATTGTTGCCAATCATTTCTACTTTGGCATTCTACAATAGATGTTGGCTCATAATCCACGTTTTCATTTTTAATATTGATCGCAACATTATATGAAAAAATATGATCTATAACTATTTTATTGCGACTCCATCTTCTTTCGTTAGTGATATAATTTATTTGAATTTCTTCATTTTCAATAGCTTCAGGTATTTGCACTTCAGGTGCTTGCACTTCTTCCGGAAGTGTATTTATATTTATATCCTCAATGGGAATATCATCACTATCAATAATTCTCCTCTTTTTAGAATTTTTATTCTTTGAACCAATTGGTCGTCCATGCTTCAGGCGTGATAGAGTATTATCCGTAGGTTGTTCTTCAGGAATCTCAATACGAATTGGCGCATTTACTGCTGGTATATGCGATTTTGTTACTCTTTTAGGATTAGCGAGTGCATCAGGCAATCGATTTGCTAAATGTTGAAGATGGATTATTCTCTGAACTTCTAGTTCAGAATCATTTGATTTAGGATCCATATGAGAAAGTGATGAAGCATTCCATATTATTTTCTTTTCCAAAATTGGGTTCTTATTCTCTCCCCCTAATTTTGGGAAAGTGCTTTCATCAAAATGACAATCTGCAAATCGTGCAGTAAACATATCGCCAGTTAATGGCTCAAGATATTTAATTATTGAAGGGGATTCATAGCCAACATAAATTCCTAATCTCCTTTGAGGACCCATTTTAGTCCTTTGTGGTGGAGCAATAGGCACATATACTGCGCAACCAAAAACTCTAAGATGAGAAATACTAGGCTCATGGCCAGAAGTTAATTGTAATGGAGAATAATCATGATAACTTACTGGCCTTAAACGTATAAGAGATGCTGCATGCAATATTGCATAACCCCAAACTGTAGTAGGGAGATTCGTTCGCAAAATTAGCGGTCTCGCAATTAATTGTAGACGTTTAATAAATGATTCTGCTAGACCATTTTGTGTATGAACATATGCTACAGGATGTTCAACTTTTATTCCAATCGACATACAATAATCATTAAATGATTTGGATGTGAATTCCCCAGCATTATCAAGACGGATTGATTTAATAGGATAATCGGGAAACTGTGCCCGTAACCTTATAATTTGAGCAATTAACCTTGCAAATGCCATATTTCGTGAAGATAATAAGCATACATGTGACCACCTAGTTGAGGCGTCAATTAGAACCATAAAATATCTAAATGGTCCACATGGTGGATGAATTGGTCCACAAATATCACATTGTATGCGCTCTAAAAATGCTGGTGATTCGATTGCAACCTTACTTCTGGAAGGATTTATTATTAATTTTCCTTGTGAACAAGCAGCACAAAATAATTCATTATTTTGAAGAAACTTCTGGTCCTTCAATGGATGCCCATATGAATTTTCAATAATTTTTCTCATCATTATCGAACTAGGATGACCCAGTCGATCATGCCAAATTTTATAAGTATTTGAATCTATAAACTTCTGGTTTATAGTTAAATTGGCCTCAATCATATTAATATATGTATAGTATAAGCCACATGAAAGAGTATAGAATTTTTCAAGTATACATTTCTTACTTGAAATTATTTTTGTAACATAAAGACATTCTTTATTGTCTTCGCTCACAGTTTCAATATGATATCCATTTCTGCGAATATCTTTAAAACTTAATAAATTTCTGTGAGAATTCGGAGAAAATAATGCATTATTTATAATAAGTTTTGTTCCCCTTTGTAATATAATACTAGCTCTTCCGGAGCCTTCAATCATTTTTGTTTGTCCCGATATTGTGGTAACAACAGTTTCACCCTTTTTAAGAATATTAAAATATCTTACCTCTTTGAGAATAGTATGGGTGGTGGCACTATCTACAATACATAAATTTCCTTCATTTTCCTTCAAGTCATATAATACCGGGAAAGAATTCATTTTTTTTTGATTTATTTGGTGATATCCTCAGTTGATTAGAGCAAGCTCGTGCTGATAACGTGTTAGAAATCGACTATATATGCAAGGATATTGAAACAATAAAGAGAGAAAGCAGAGAGAGAATTTGAGAGAAACTTTTATTTCTTATTTCTGAGATATATGAAAATGAAGAAATTGAATTCCTATTTATAGAGAAATCCAACGGTAAGAATGGTAAATAGGTAAGAAACATTTTACAGAAAATAATAATGACAGGTAGAAAAGTAAAAAATATATTACATTAAATTATTAAGGAGGTGAACCCTACATCAATAATTTAATAACAAGGGTCACATCAAATAATTTAACAAGAGCCAATTATTAGTGGCACCCTTCTGGATATTGAGCACTTAAACGATTGATGTTCTCCTGCTGTCTAAGAATAATGTAAGAATACTTGTTAGAAAAACATGAAAAAAAAGGTTTTGTCGGGGAGGAGCCCCACCAATTATGACCTTAATTGTAATTCTTAATTACGAAACCATATTATGTGATTTATGATTGGCATTGAATTAATAAACCAAATTATATTTGAAAATGTTATTATCCTCTCTAAAAATTATTGTTTCTTTAGTCATTATATTAGTTTTCTTTTTAGTTGTTAATTTAGATTATCAATGTATTTTATATAATTTTTTCTCTAATTTATTCTTGTATTAACTATGAGAAAGATTATGTATTGTTAAAATTATAAGTGAGTAATTAAGAAGAAAGAGAATTTAATAAAGGATAAATTAATTATTTTAATTATGTAATAAATTTTTTGTTGATTTTAATGATTCAATTAAATGGATAATATTTTATAGATAAAATTTCAACTAAGTTTCTTAGTGCTGAAGAACACTATATATTCTTTTTATTTTATATATATGAATGTCTCTTTTATATATTTTAATGAATTCTATGCATGATTACTTTTTTTATTACTCATCTGATTCACCTGAGTTTTGCTCCGACTACGTCCAAATTCGACTCGAGTTACGCATCTGGCTGTGGTGGGTGAGTCTCCTAATAAAGATTTTCTACATTCACTAGGACTCGAACTTAAAATCTTACTTAAACAGTATCAAATCGCTAACACTTACACCAACTAGTATTGGTTATGCATGATTACTTTGTTTCTTTCTTTAGAAAATCAGTTTTTATAGTCATTTATTACTATTAGACTCTAATAAAGGGCTTCATTATGATTACATTGTAGAATACCAAGAAACCATGAGAAGCTCATATGATGCTATTATTTCAGTACAAGTTAGGGTTGTAGAACGGAAAATAAAGATGCATAATATTTTATTTTATTTATTCTAGAATCCAATATCTCCATGTTTAATAGACTTTGGAAGTCTATTTTTAGGTTACATGTAGCTAGGGTTTAACATAATTCATCGACTTTGATGTTAATTCTTGCCTCCGATTCCTCCACCAAAACCCCCACCCCCACCAAAGCCACCTCCTAAACCTCCATTATGTCCTCCAATACCTCCGCCAGAACCACCGCCACCTCCGAAACCTCCTCCAATGCCACCGCCTTTACCTCCTCCAATACCACCACCTGCACCGCCGCCAACTCCTCCTCCGCTACCACTTCCTACTCCTCCACCTTTTCCTCCTCCAATTCCACCACCTGCACCGCCGCCGACTCCTCCTCCACCACCACCTCCTATTCCTCCACCACCTGCACCGCCACCAACTCCCCCTCCACTACCACCTCCTATTCCTCCACCTTTTCCTCCTCCAATACCACCGCCTACACCACCTCCTCCTCCACTGCCACCTCCTATTCCTCCACCTTTTCCACCTCCAATACCACCACCTGCACCACCGCCAACTCCTCCTCCACTACCACCTCCTATTCCTCCACCTTTTCCACCTCCAATACCACCACCTGCACCACCACCAACTCCTCCTCCACTGCCACCTCCTATTCCACCACCTTTTCCTCCTCCAGTGCCACCACCTGCACCTCCTCCAAATCCTCCTCCTCCACCTGCGCCGCCTCCTATTCCTCCTCCACCACCTGCACCTCCTCCAAATCCTCCTCCTCCACCTGCACCGCCTCCTATTCCTCCTCCTCCACCTGCACCGCCTCCTATTCCTCCTCCTTTACCACCTCCACCACCTACACCGCCGCCGGCTCCGCCTCCTATTCCTCCACCTTTGCCTCCTCCAATACCACCTCCGCCGCCAGATCCTCCTCCAACACCACCTCCTAGTCCTCCATCCTTACCGACAGCTAAGTTATGATCCAATCTTGTCCGACATTCTGCTAGTCCCAAAACTAACAGAATCCCCAAAGTTAAAATTGCCACGTTCTTATGAAAGAATTTCCCCATTATCTTATATTTCTAAATGAAAACAAAGCAGTGCTCACTCACTTGCAATTATAATACCACAAAGGACGTATTTATAGCATTCAAATGGAAAGTAATGCATATACTAATGCATTAAATCACAAAGTCAACAACTGAACTAATTCAAATTTTTTAGTTAGCATACTGCATGGAGACTGAATTTCTACGTACTCTCATAATGCAATGGCACAAAATTCAACCCAATTTAGTAAAGAACATTATTTGGCCGGTGATTTTGTTAAGGTTTGCAGACCCCACCCATATCTTGACATGCAACTGTCCCAAGCTAAATCAAGTAATCTACCATTACTTCATACTTCTTAATAAACTCATTTATTAAGAGAATAAAAATATTAATTTATCCTTATATCTCAAATTAATGCCTTCATTTTTCAACCCAAGTGCAATTAATACTAGGAATATTATTGGAAGAGTAATGAAAAAAGTACCTAAAAAGTGTAAATGACAAGTATTTTGATAATCTCATTTTCACCTAAAACGTCTATTTCAAAAATATGGAGGGAGTAATACATACTTGGAATTTACTAGTCTTTGGAAAGAATTAATACCATGAGATAGATTAGTTCAACTAGTAGAACTACCATGCATTAAGGTGTTCCTACTAAGAAATTCTCGTTTTCAAACCTCAAATTTCGTGACAATGGTTTAGGTACTGTTTAAGATAGTCCAGATCAACACAATAGTTATTTAAAAATAAAAGAAAGAGTATTAATGATCAATTAATCCCATATATACTTGAATTGAAACCAGCTAATATTATTAAAGAATTTTGTTAGAAACAGCTAGATGGGTCTCGGATAGTCATAATTATATTGGTTAAATGTTGAATTCTGACGCATTTGTTGTGAGCAAAGGAAGCAAATCGACTAGTAAGAAATTGACCTCTACAAGTTGTTATTTGAGAAAAATAAAAGTAGTTCTTTTTTGTACCATTTTCAAAGTTTTCAATTAAATAATGAGGGTACACCACAACTACATTGTGTGGACATTTTCTATATCGTTTGTTTTTTAATGTTTTAGATTTTGTGAATACTAACGTGGTTTTTTACCTGACATATTATCTTAATGTTAAAAACAACTGATGTTACCGTTTGATCTCTCCAAGGTTGGTTATCTGCAACATGGGTAGGTTAGAAATGGCTTTCCATGGTATTTGAGCCCATATACTTTCATGGGCCGTGATTCAAGTTTTAAACTTTTACTTTATATCAAGGCTCCATTCGGCCCAAACATTCACACTACAAATTCCTTTGTAAGTTGTGGACTAGAGCTAGTTTGAGCCCAAAACCGTAGAAGGGTTAGCAGTAGAACTTTTTTTGGGCCGGGCCGGGCTTGGTTAGGCTTTTAGCTAAAAATATTTACTCAAGTTTAGTTCAAGTCCATGAATTAGAACTTCGGGCTCTAATCAGGCTTTTAAAGATTTCGAAGTCCATCCAATGGGTCATATATGATTTTACTCGTTTTAATATTTCATAAATTAAATTAAAAAAATTATAATTTCTATATAAAGATATCTAAATTTTATATACAATTATATTTAGTAATTTTTTTTATATAGTAAAAAATGTATATTAAAATATAAAAGTATAAAACAAATATAAATTATGTTCATAAGATTGGACTTGAGTATTTATATAAAAATTAAATTTGACTAATAGAATTTCGTGTTTTTATTGTATTCGAATCGAATTTTATAATAAAACGATTGTTCGAGCTCCCCGTTCAAAAGAGTTTGGGCCGGGCCATGCCAGGCCCGCGAACAGGTAAGTGAGGGCTAGTTTTGTCTTCTACTATTTTCGTCACCAGTTGGAGGAGAAAGAAACAGATAGTGGAGCTACAGAAGCTTAAACAAGCGACGCGGAGTAATAGCTAGGGTTTATAGACTGCATAAGCAAAGTATAGTTCGATCATCAAATCTCAGCTCGAAACAAGATTAGGAAAAGGAAAAATGGAGGGCGCAGATGAAGGAGGAGTAGCAAATTTTGTCGATTCCAAGGACTTGCAGCAACAGAGCAAAGCCTTTGATAAGCTCACTGACCGTGTCGAAGATCGCCAGCTCGATTCCACTCGCGTTCAAGAGGTTTTTTCATTTTTTATGTGTTTCTCAGCTTCATATGCTTGATTTTAGGTGTTTATGGTGTAATAGGGAATGCAAATTGGGAAAGACTGGAGAATTTGATTTGATTTTATGAGAATTAGGTATTTATTGGTTGGTTTTGTTGTTGTATTTTGATTGAGTGCTAATTAATTGTTGTTTTGTTTGAATAGGCTATGGCATCAATTGCTGCATCTGCTGAAGCAGATCGGAATGCTATGAGAATGAGGTAATAATTGGAATTTGCTCTTTTCTCTTTTCTTCAGTACATTCAGCTGAGACATTGTTCTTTCAGTAGGAGTATGTGATTTGTACTTCCTTTTGCTGTGTATGTTTTATTTGGTGTAGAAAGTTAGGAATTATAAGTTTTGAACTCCCAGTCTTTGGTTCTTTGTGTTGCTAAGGCATAAAGACATTTCTCTGTATGTTATATATACTAATCTCCACAAGTAGCAATTGCAACCAATTTGAAATAGTTTCTTCGGTTCGAAAAGATAGACTAAGTGTTGATGTTTGCAGTTAGAAACTTTTGATTGAAACCTGGAGCAGTATCATATTCCGCGAACTGAACCAATGAGAATTATAGACCGTAATCATATTAAAATGTTGCATTAGTGTCAGCTAAAATTTATGGGATGAAACTCATAAGTATTTCAGGTTTTAGACTTTTAGTATATATTGAAACATAGGTACTGATTGTTTTTAGAGAGGACTTCCATTATCGGCGAAATGGAGTGAAATTCGCATTCTTGGGCTTTTTCGTGTCATTGTGCAATGAAATGAAGAGACATGCTAATTGAACCGGTTAGTATAAAAGTATATATTTTATGTAGTTTCTTAGTCCAAGCATTTCCGTGAAACATTTCCTTAGCTTATCTCGTAGAATAGCATAGAACTTGAACTCGTGATGCAAATTCCATTGCGGTACAATAATATCTAATGGATAAACTCTCCCAAATTCAAGTTGCATACTTTTTTGGTATAACCTGATGTATGTAATCCGAATGCTATTCCTCACAGGGAGAAAGAATTGGCTGCTGTCAAGATTAATGCTGCCGATGTTGACATAATCGCCAATGAACTAGAGGTTCCGTTTCTGCCCTTTTTTTGCTTTTGATTAATGTACTAGTCTTGTCGCTCCTAACGCTCCCCTTTTTTCAAATGCATTTAGTTGGACAAGAAGGTCGCAGAGAGAACGCTACGGGAACACAAAGGTGATGCTGTTGCTGCAATTCAACATCTTCTTCGCTAGAATAAGGTATCGAGAATGATAAGACTTTTGTTCTTAGAGCCATTGAGATTATGAACATATTACAGCTTACACTATTATTTTTGTGTTTTTGTTCTGCTGCATTAATTTTCGGAAAACATGCATTTCTATGCCCCTGATAAATTTTTTTTAAAATTTTGTTGATTAAGCCTATGTTTTAGATTGATAGTTTGATACAGTGAGCCCTAGATCCATTATAATCACTTAATCAAGGCCCTGCTTTCGTTTTGTTCTACATTAATATATATATAAATCGGCCCTCAAATTGTACGCTGAAGTTAAAAATGTCAACTTAGCTCGTAGATTTGCATAGATGGTAAATTCAGTCCCAAAAATTGGCTTTTGAGATCAATATAGTTCAAATTTGGTTCCATGAGGCTCTTCTTAGCCTAAAATAAAGCCTTATTAGTAATTTAGCAGTGTTATTTCATTTTACATAATAGTGTAGACTACCTGCAAAATTAGGGAGCTATTAACAATTGTATATGATTTTTTTTCTTAATGAAAGCAATCAATTGTTCAATGAGGCCAAAGATTCACCATTCTTTGACTTCAGATTATAATGAACTAAAGCAAAATGACTCGTTAAACTCTCTGAGCTTATTGTGAAGTCACGGATAGCTGTGGCAACTCCACTTCAGGGTCAATTGGAAACAACTTTTTGTAATTACAGGGGGTAAGGTTGCGTACACCGACCCCTTTACCTCGCTTGTGCGGGCATTGGGGTAAGCAATCTGTTGTTCGAATGGAAAAAAAACAGAATACAAGTATTCAAGCTGTTATAGAGAGGAGAGAACTTGCACACGTATTCAAGCTAAAATTAGTATAAATAGCTATGAAGGTATATAATTATAAGAACTTATCTTAGACACTATAATACACTGTGGCGCTAGGACTTGTCGAATGGGGTTAAATCTGCTTCTTGGGCTGGCAGGACTGGGTTTAAGCTATATTCTGTTGGTCTTTTTACTAAAAATAACAACTTAAACTCAACTTAGCCTGTTCTTTAGAACTTTGGGCTCAAATTGGCTTATAAAATCATTTACAAGTTCATAAACACTTTTTATTTATTTTTTGGATGGATAAAACATAAATATAAATGTTATACAAATGTTTGAATCTTATGAATAACTAAATCGTTTACTTGAATTCTTTAATATATAGTTGTAATTAACTTTAAAAGGCATATAGGTTAAAATATATAACTTCAAAGTAATTATTAAATGTAATATATAATATATAGATCTATTATTGGATTTATATAAAAATCAAGTTGAATCAATAAAACTTCACGCTTTAGCGGGTTACAAGAAATGAGCAGTGTTTTAAAACTACCCGCTAGCTCCGCCTAGGCGCTATTTTGGGACTGGCGGCCTGACTTTTCATTTTTTGGGTGCTATCAAGCGCTGGGCTGACTTATTACCGCCTAGTTCGATTTTTTTTGCCTGGGCATTGCCTAGTTCGATTTTTTCTCCAATTTATAAGATACCGATATCTATAATAATTATAGTTTAATTTTTTCAATTCAAAAAATATAGTACAGTTGGTAAAACTAATATACAACAATTTTAATTTTCATTTTGAATCTCAAACCGAGAAATAGTACACTATAAACCACAAATAATTAGTAAGGATATTTATTTTTAAGGAATTGATTTTAATGTTGATGTGTTTTATGTAAAAATTAATTAAGACTTGTGTTTTTATATGCTAAATTTTTTTGTAAAATATTATTATATTATAATTTATTTTTTAGTTGAATTTATACTTTTTATCTATTAATAATTATAAAAAATAAAAAATTTACAAATCTACTTAGGCCCGTCTAGGCATTCAAAACCCCGGCCGCCCGACTAGCGCCTAACGCTTTTTAAAACCTTGGAAATGTGTCAAAGCCACCTAATGTGAGGGTATCAGGTCAGGTCGAGTGGGCATCCCAGCCTGTGAACATGTTTGAATGGAACAGCGGAACGGTGATACCCTAGCTCCGGCGATTAAGCTGTGAAATAACTCCATATTCATGAAATTTTCCAGCTGTTATTAGGGCTTGCAATTCTGTCATCTCCTACCATAGGCCATGGTATAGTGTTCATGTCTTTTTTTTTGTTTGGTTAGTTACTGTAACTTGACGAGGATGTCTCTCACATGAGATAAATGAATACAAATAATGACCACAAAGAAGCAGCAAGAACAGTGTTTGAAAAGTAGCCACAAGTTCCCACTCATTGGGGGGATAACTCACAAGAGGTGAACTACAAATTACATGTGAAACACAGTCCTACACACTACCAGAATGCCCTACCAGATACCCTCAAAGTCAACCACCACCATATGAAAATTTATAACTGTATTACAAAAATATATCAAAATATTTTATCAACGGTTACAACGGTGTTTACCGCTTATTTGTATACAAATTTGATATCTGGTAGAGTCAAGTTTCTAGTTTATGTGCACTCCTTGCGGGCATACACAAGAAAGTGAGAAAGCAACTGAATAGAAAATAAAGCAAGATATTCATTGAACTCACTCCAAATAAACAATTTGAAAATTCTATCTTTTTCCCGTACTACTTTTTTCTTTTCAAGTGATCCTAAGCATCTCTCACATAGTCACATAACAAGCACTAATGGGATTCTCTTTTCATACAAGAACCAGCATAATTCCAATCTCATAGCACCACTAATAATGGTTTTTTGACGATTCTAACGATGTCACTAATATAAACAAACATTAAAAACCCCCCAACCAGTCACCATCAATCTATGGCCCAGCTCACCCCACTGTTTCTTTTTCTTTGTCTTCTTGCTTTGAGATTTGTCAGTGCCACTACTAATAGTCTACTACTACCACTAATGTTTAGTGGAATTTTGGGGGCAATCATTTTCACTTTCTGACCACAAATTGCCACAAATATATTTGTTTAAATGTGGGAAAGTTTTTTTCTTTTTTTTGTGCCTTGTCAACCAAACAAAACCATATGCAACAAAAAAAGAAAAATATATGTGGGCTATACTTCCTTTTTTGAGTTGTCTCCAATTGCAGAACGGGCTGCTTGCAATTGAATTGTATACTGTCTTTGCAGGTCTCTAAGCTTTTCCAACAGTTCCTGGAATGTTGGACGGCTTTGCGGATCACTGGTTTCACCCAAGTACACAAATTTGTTATTTTGATTTACCAAAAAAATAAGAAAATATTTTGGTGTAAGAATGAGGGGTTTTTATATATGGTATCGGGTATTTAATACACTTCTCCAATTGAGTATTCATGAGAGACCATTTAATTAAAATGAAAGAATATATAAATACACTCTAATAAATACTCGATCGTTGGATTGGAGAAGGGTATTAAATACCCAGTATCATAAGAATGACGGCATGTTCTTTTCAACTTATATTCAGTTCAGTACTGCATACACATAAATTTACATTGAAATAAGTTCAGTTCAGTACTGCTACTTATAAGTTGAAAAGAACAGGGCCCAGAGACTAATAAGACAACTTATGTAATCTTTTTTTACAACCTTAAATCCAATTCTATTTATTTGCTGCTATATATTCAAGGCCGTTCCTGGCTGATAGGGTTGACCGCTCACAGGGTCCAAATTCAAATTTTTTAGCTTGTTAATTTGAAGTGTGTGAAATATAAAAATTAATTGAGTTTAGATCAATTGTTACTCTTTAAAAAAATTGGTTAAATATTATGTAACCTCTTCAAAATATTAATCTTTTATTATAATTTTTAAATTTGAAAGACTTTTTAGGACAATCTATATTTTTATGGCCAGTGCCCAAAATGTTAGGAATAAGCCTGGGTGTAAAAAGGGCCAATTTTTTTTTATTTCGCCTGTAGGTCCCAACAAGTTAGGAACAAGCCTGGTCATTGGTAAAGTCAGGGTTAGGGTTCAAATTAATATGACAAAGTTGGGTTAAGCTTGGCTGAATATGATTGTGATTTTTAAGAGAGGTGTTTTAGACTTTCAGTTAGGAAGAGAAAAGGCACCTGTGCCAGCAACTCTGAATTATAGAAGACCACTGTGGATCAACGTCTTTCGGGATCTCCAACCGTTGATCCATGAACCCTACAGCTCCAATCACCTGAAGATGTATAAGCATAAGTTATTTATATTAAAGAAAGGCTATATTTTCTAGTACCACGTTCAGTTTCTATTTGAAATGCATATCAACTTTTGGGAAGTTTTTAAAATCTAAACCTGCATTGAGTTGAGGTTTTCCCATGGGATTTTCTCCGCGGCAATCTCCCACAGGATCACTCCAAAGCTGTATACATCAGACCTAAATGAATGCAAAACAACATTGTAAGTAGGAGATCTAGAAGATGATTTTACATTTTCAGTAAATAGTCCTAAAAGTATAACTTACTTTTCATCCGAGGGTTCATTTCGTAGAACTTCAGGCGCCATCCATTGGGGCTGCAAAATGAGAATTTGATAAAAATGATAAAAAAAAAAACTGATAAAATTGTACAAGAATTTGAGATAAGAGCGAGGATAAAGTACCGTTCCCTTCCCAGTCTTAGTTGTCAAGTAAGTTGCATGCTTGAGACGCGATAGACCAAAATCTCCAACCTATTCAGGCAACGATAAGAGTATTACCACGAGACGATTTCTAAAGGAGAGAAGTTGAAATGGGGAAAATGTATAAATAATGACACCTTTACAGTCCAGTTCTTGTCAACTAGAAGATTTGAAGACTTCAAATCACGGTGAATAATGGGTGGATTGAGATGATGAAGATAATTCATACCCCGTGCCTGTGAAAGGGTTAAAAGAAAATAAATACATTGTAAAATAAAATAAATTTCCAATTAAGATGATAAATACTCACAATATCTAATGCCATGTGCACGCGACGTCTCCAATCCAATTTCGCTGTGTTCCTTTGGAGTAGCCGAAATAAACTTCCACTGTATTGATTGGAAAAAATAGAAAAGTCGCCAATCAGACTAATAAATTATAAACGTTCTCTTTTTTATCCTCCTTTTGATGTTGCCCATTAGTTCAATGTTATAAACAGCTAAAGAGCCAGGAAATAAGCTCAACAATTCACAGTTGTTATTTTTGGTGCATTGTAGGAAAAAGGTTATCTTACCGGGGGAGGAACTCTGTCACAATGCATAGACGCTGAGGTGAAGTAACTGCCCCCATGAAAAGTAATACATTTGGATGTCTTAGCCTTTTCATCAGAGATACCTGGAGATAAACAATATTAGTGTTCATTGTTCAATTAGAAGGAAATAGTATACACCGCAGAGTTGAACTGTACTTGAAAAGGGAAGAAGTAAGAAACTACACTACAGATTTATCAAAGCATACCTCCTGTCTAAAAGCTTCAATGACATCCTCCGAATATTCTTGCTTGGAAAATACCTTGACAGCAACATCCTGAAATAAAATAGATATTATTGAGATAACATAATTAATATCAGCGTCAAAATAAACATATTTTAGCTACAAACTATGAACCAGGATCAACTGATTCATCCTCTTGGGATTAAAGTTGTTAAAAGGAAGAGAAAAGAACATACTGATCCATACCACAGCGCATGGTATACAGTACCGCAAGAACCTGCATAAAGTAGAGAACCGAATAAACAAAATGGAAATCAGAATGATAATACAATGAAAAAATATAAGAACCCGAGGTCAGAGAAATAAAACCGTAATGGAAAATAAGTAAAAGCAACATCTGATGGAAGTTGTGGTTCTCAAATAGCCACTTATAGGCCGAATATGATATTCCTGGTAATGAGCATAACAAACTCAAAAGGCATTAATCATAATTACCTTGTCCAATTTGCTCTCCAATTTTCAAATCCTCCCACAATATTTCATAATCCAAGCAATCAGTCTCCATGTCCACCTTGTTGATCGCACTACTGCTGGTGCTCCCACAGCTGCTGGCACTACTCGTGCTGTTAACATTAACCGAGGAAGACCAGGATCCCGAGGGCTCATTATTGGCAGGTCGGTTATTCTCATTAAACCGAATCTCGGGTTTCACACTAGAAGACGAATCTCGCTGATGAATAATTTCACTCTCTTGATCGCTTTGCAACCAAGGCCATACAAAACGAGGTGTTCGTATATCTGACCCTTCCCTTTCGTTCCCTTTCCAAGGCCATGTCAAGCCTCTCTTACCCATCCAATCCCCAGCCTTTGATGAAAAAATCTTGGCAATTGCAGGTTTTCCTTCACTTTCATCACCAGAATCTTTGGAAATTTTAGCTGATGACTTATTATCATCAGCATTAGAAAATGAACCGAAATGAGAAGACACGTGGACATCTCCTCTAGGTGTACTAGGTCCACTAGAGTTAGCATCCTCCCTATGGTCTGCATCTGATAAGCCATGGTCAGATTGATGACTCTCACCACTCCCACCTTCATTAACCAGGCCACTATCTCCAGTTCGAATTTTCAATTTCACTTTTGTGCTCACCTTGGATGCCTGTTATATAATATATCTAGCAATCAAAATATGCAGCATCCAATAGTTAATGACTTAGACTCTGTTCTTTTCACTTTATAATCCATTCAGTTCAATTCAGTGCATCTAATTGTAAGTTTAAAAAAGAAAAAAGCCTTAATTCACATGCAACATTATATATGTGAGACTAACCAAATTTGATATCTTAGATGCAATAGCTGCTTGTAAAGGCTGCTGAGAATCAAGGCCGAGCTTTGATGTGACACTATTAAGTCGGCCAGGCCGGTTAAAGCTTGTATCTGGTTCTGAATTGTTTGAATTTACTAATGGCACCTTTGATTCGTGGAACTTTCGGGAATCATTGGAGACACAGATTTGTCCAATCAAAGTACCATCATCATCTAAGAATGGAGTATTGGTTGCAATTATCATAAACCTCTCTCCCTTCTTGTTCTTGACTGGAAATTGACCTGTCCAGTGCTCTCCAGTTATAACACGCTGAATTATATTGTTTGCTATTTGGGAATCACGAGGATCTATAAGCAACTCCATTAAATTCTGGCCAAGAGCTTCCTCAGCTGTGTAGCCATAGAGCCTCTCAGCCGATCGATTCCTACAGTTTCAAATAACAACCAAATACATCAAATTCTACCAATCAATAAGATTTGAAAACAGCATTTGGATAGGGAAAAACAAAGTCAAAGCTTAGTTTTCTTTTTCCTTTCACTTTTTCAAACAGATTTCCAGTTCCAGTTCCAAATCCCTAGTCAACCACAGCAAACTACAGCATCATGAAAAATTGAAGCCAATAATCGAGAATAGCAACAGCTTTTGAAGATGAAGAAAATCGACGAAACGCATCAAACCTAAAATCTACTTACCAATAAATGAGACGGCCATGGAGATCAAAAATATGAACAGCCTGTCCCATAGACTGCAATATATTCAAATACTGTTTATCAGTAAACCTCATAGCCCAAGGCTCACGGTTATCTTCTTCTTTAACAGCATTATTCGAACTCCTGCTCTCTCTCTGCAAAGGAGAAGAATGCCTACACGAAATCGAACCTTTCTTCCAAGCTGCGGCCGCCTCAAAACCCGCTCCTTCACCTCCTCCTCCTCCGCCTCTCCTCGTCGGCGATATAGAATGAGACCGCCGGTGATTCTGCCGGTATTGCAAGTGACTGTCGGATTTCGGATCACTAGTAACCTTGAGCTTGGAAATCTCCTCCTTAAGATGAGCTTGACCTTCTTCAAGCTCTTGGATCTTCTTCAGCAGCTCCTCTGTAGGCGGAGTTTCCATTTCAAACAAAAAATTCCAAAATCCAAAATCAAACACAGTAAACAGTTTTTTGGTAGCTGAAAATGGATTCAAAGGTGAAATGGATAAGGATATTGAGATTCATTAGTGCTATGAAATTCCTAAAACGAGTTGAAATTGATTTCACAAAAAATGGAGGTCTCTCTAATTCTTCTTCTTCATCTGACTTTCTCCTCTTTTTTTTGGAAACTTTATTTTATGTTTCCTTAATCAAATAAACGAATCAACTCAGCTCTTCTCCCACTGTAGGATCGAGTGGTAATCGAACTTTAAATTTAAGTTTTAGTGAATAAAAAATTTTTTATTAGGAAATTCATCAACTATTAATAGATAAATAACTCACGTTAAATTTAAATATAATTAGAGTAAAGTTCTAATGAACTACACTATCGACCTGGAAAAACTCAGCTCTTCTCTGCTTTTATTTTTTAGTATATTTTAGTTTATATTAAAAGTTTTTGTATGAATATGAGCTTTTTAGCTTTAATTAGGTTGGCAATGGTTTGATATATTTATTACTGTCATTCTACTAGATTTTCTCTCTCTTACCATACTTTTGGTTTAAGTTTGAACCAATCAGGTCATTTCAAAAAAGCTAGCGAAAAGATTCGAAATTTCCAGAAGTAATAAATAAGAATGGCCATGAATTCTCCGATTTATAACGTCACTTATTCATTTTTTTTACGGTGGTTTGGTTTCAATGAAAATAAATGGACAGGACAACTACAATTGAGCAACCTAAAATAATACAATAAATAAAATATGAAATACCTCAAAAAATTAAAAAAAATGCGAAAATGCATATTTGTGTCTCTTTTTTAGATATAAATTTTTAGACTGAACGTATCTTGATCATATTCATACTGAATCTATAAATAACACTCCGACCTATAAACTCATATGAAATTGAATTTATAAATTTATAAAATATCAAAAAATTTTAACCAGATTTCATGAGAAAAATTCGTACCATTGTTTTTATTCAAAATGATAGTTTTATCTTAAAAAATTATCTTAAATGTATTATGGAACAATAAAAATTTAGTATAAAATTTATTTATTTATAAGAATATTTAAAAAACTCTTATAATTGTAGAATAAAATCACATTTCATCAATATAATAAATATTTGTTAAATTGTTATTCAGTATACTATTAAAAATTCAAATAAAAATCCTTATGAGAATTTTGTAGGTGTTCATTTTAGACTCAAATATGTGAGATCGAGAAATCCGGTAAAAATTTTGATCTACCTGTAAAAATATATATGGTCCGCACTAAAAATTTGACATTAAACATAAAATTTAAATTTTATTTTACAGTGTAAAAGAAAACGAGTCAATACGTGCCTATTATAACCGATTAGGTTTTAAAACCTTAATACATTTTATATTTTTGAACTTATTCCAATCTTGAACTCGTTAATCATGAACGTTTTTTAACATAGATTTCAGGGTAATTTCTTACTTCAACAACATTGCTCCTAAAATGCATCAAAAATTCAAAACTTTCTAAACTCATCAAGACTAGCTTTAAATTTATTTTTTACTAATTAATCATTTTAAAAATTTCTGCATAACTTCGCCTAAACGCTATTTTTGGGCTTGCCGCCCGACTTTTTATTCTTCGGACACTATTAGGCCTTTGAACGATATATTGCCGCCTAGTCCGCCTTTTTCTGCCTAGATGCCGCCTAGTCTGCCTTTTTCCGCAATTTTTAAGATACCAATACTTATAATAATTATAGTTCAAAATATTCTCACCGTATAATCTTCATTTTAAATCTCATACCGAAAAGCAATACGCTGTAAAACACAAAAAAATTTGTGAGGGTATGCATTTTTAAGGAATTGATTTTATTGTTGATGTATTTTTATATAAGAATAGATTAAAACTTATGTTGTCATATGCTAAGCTATGTTTTTATAATATATTACTACATTATATTTTTGTTTTTAGTAAAAATTATACTTTTATCTTTTAATAAATATAAAAAAAATCATATCCGCCTAAGCCCCGCCCAGGCGCTGGAAGCCCTGGCAGCCCAACTTGTGCTTAGCACTTTTTAAAACATTACTTTAAGTACACAAATCAAACTGAAATCAACAGCAAACAATTTCACTAGATGTGGGATATCTAACTCCACACTTGCCCTAACATTCTCCCCCTCAAGTGTGAGTTATCACCACATTTGAGCCAAGATCGTGCTTCCCCTTGAGCACAACACCGTACTCAAACAAGCCAAACCTTGGCTTTAATACCACTTATTGCGGCTCGCGAAAGCACTTAGACATTACATATCCTACACATGGTATGATATTATCCACTTTAAACCCAAATCCTCATAATTTTACTCTTAAACTTTACCTCCAAAACACCTTATATCATTAAAGATATTATCCATCTATATAAATTATTGATTCTCCAACTATCTCAACTTATATACATTTGTTTGTACACAACCGTTATATACATTAAAAGTTTAAGCAAGTTGTCTTTTTTTATTCGGCAGATAGAAGAGGCTTAATTTCACCCATAGTACATCAACTATACTTGCAGTTTCACTTTCATATATGAACTATGTTTTGTTCCATTATCATACATGAACTTGTATGTCACCTTCTATTATTCCCGTTTTACCTATTTCTCTAAGTTTCAACACTAAAATGATCTCATTTAAAATATATTACCCATAATACACCGATTTCCCTTCCTAAATATCTCTCCAATATCCATTAATAGTATTTCTTAATTAATTTTTTCCTAATTATCTTCCCCTTTCTCTCTCTTTTCTCCATATCATTTTAGTTCTCTTTATATCTATCCTAATTATTTTTTTTGGATTATTATTTGCCGCCTGTAATTACTTAGTGTCGCCCACATTATTCTCTGTTTTACCCTTATTAAAAAATTAGAAACCAAAATTAAAAATCTCAGTTCTCGGGTTTCAAATTTCCCTTTTCCCACTCCATTCGCAGAGCTCCCTGTTCGGTAAAATTCTAAATTCTATATAAGTACGCACTCTGCATATATATCAGAGTATTGCTTCTTATTTGTCTAGTAAAGTGAAACTGATTGATGCCATTTTGTTTCCATCTAAGATTCTAATTAATAATAAAACCAATATCAAACCACTGTTTCTGTCTAAATTAATAAGAAAATTAATATCCAATCACCGGAAAAACAGACGGAAGTAGAAATAAGGGCAGTTTCAAAAGTAAATTAGAGATTTTTTAATAAGGGTAAAACAGAGATTAATGCGGCGCGCACTAAGTAATTATGTGCGGCACGATAGATGAAAATAGAATTGAAATGATATGGAGAAAGGGAGAGTAGAGAGAGAAAGGAGAAGATAATTAGGAAAAATTAATTAAGTAATACGAATAATGGACATTAGAGAGATATTTAGAAAGAAAAATTGGGATATTATGGGTAATATATTTTAAGTGGGGCTCATTTTAATGTTGAAACCTAGAGAAATAGGTAAAACGGGTATAATAGAAGGTGACATACAAGTTCATGTATAATAATGAAACAAAACATAATTCATGTATGAAAGTGAGACTGTAGGTATAGTTGATGTACTATAGATGAAATTAAGCCGATAGAAGATAATGAATTTAGGTTATACTTTTTTTTTTGTCAAAATGTATTTTATGAGATTTCAGTTGGTAAATTAAGCGCAATAAAATGTTTTTTTTATTAATGACGATCAAAATATAGTACTTATTCAAAATAATAACACCCACATCTTATTAATTTAATGCATCACTCGATTAATACATGTAATTTTTTAATAGTAATAACATTTAATTTTTAAGGTATTTGAGGTTTGAACCCATAATTTTCAACTTCTTTCTTCATTTTAAGAAAAAGTTATGGCCACTAGATCAAGTCTAATGATTATTAATACGTATAGTTTTGGAGATGGATAAGGCTATATCTCCCATTTAAAATCTGATATGTAGATGCTTCAGGAGAGAAAAAATATAAATATAAAAAATTAGAAAAGACACGTGCTAAATTTTAAATGAGAAACACCGAAATGAGGATAACAGATTTTATCTCCCTATTCTAAAACTAATAATAGAAACAAAATAAAATAATATTCTGTTGAATGTTGAGATTAGTTTCCTCACTTAACGTTTGAATTTAAATATCTTTTTAGGTCATGTTCTATAATTTAAATACCTATTTTAGTGTCTAACATATTAAAATTGCCTCTTTAATGTATAACGTATTCATTTATTGCTTATTTAGTGGCCGACATAACAAATTTCATTACGAAAGCTTAAGAAATCGTTGAAGTATGCTTGATCATATAAAATATCTCCATTCTCCAAATAACGATACATGCATTTCATATTTTTTGCATTGTTAGATGGACATTTAATGTACTAACGAACTAAATATTAATTACTGAATATTGAATACTGATTACTGAAACCGTATTAAATTGGACTAAACTAAACTGAAAATAGGATGAAAAGAACAGAGCCTTAATCACTCGGATAAAACTTTCCCACAATTATTTTTAAAACTTGAACAATTTTTCATCTTGTCATCGTGAACTTTTAATATTTATTTTCTTAAAGTCAGTAAAACTACATTAATTTACTCTTTAAATTTATCAAAAATATCATACTAATTATCTTAACTTAGTCAAACTTATGCAATTTTATCAAATTACAATTGAAAACTCAAATTTTGTAAGCTTGGATCAAAGTTTATATTTATTGGAAATTTCGAAATAAATTAAATGAATTTTTTAATAATTATAAATATTCACGCACTCTTGTATATATTTTGTTCTATTTTATTCTCATCATTACAATTTGAATCTAACCATATAGACCAGACCTTATTCAAAACTCCACAAAACTACCTTATTACAACACGCGCTTGGATTTTCAGGGCCAGTAATAGTGTTTGACGTTACTGAACTGTCCAATCACACAAGCGAGTTTGTTACACGCTCGGTTGCAACTGGTTGGAAATTTTTATATAATGTCTTCTCTTTCCCGCTAAATCGACCAATGAGATTGCTAGTTTACATCACCTATAATAAACAATTATTTGTAAATTGTAACCCTTTTTTCATTTTTATTTATTTATTGCAAAAGCTTCGCATCACCTAATATAATATTCACAACTTTCTTACAATAAAATTGAAATTCATATATTTTACAATGAATTTAGAGAGTTTATCAATGTTTTTTCTTCTTGTTCTAATTTAAAAAAAAAAACATTTATCTTATTTGGACTTATAATAATAATAAAAAAAAATCTCATTTTATCTTACCCGTACGTGGACTCGAACATGTGATCGCATTGATCCAATTCACTTTATTAACAACATTTTTAAAGAAAAATTGTAGTTAAATTTGATGTATTGAATTTCAAAGTCAAATTCACGTTAAGGTTTACAAAAAAACACATATAATACGATATTTGTTATTAAAGTATTGCTACTATAAATGTAAGATCGTTCTTAAAATGTAAGCATCCACATGTGATATCAAAAAATATTCATTGAGATTATAATTGCTTTATCCATATAAAGAACATTTTTTGCTTATAATTAATATGAGATCCCAATACAATAATTATGCATTTGTTGTTTATTGATGTTATATTATTGTCACTTTGATGTCAATAAATAGGAGCATAATTTTTTACTAAATATTAGCATATTCATTTTTTAGTGCAAAAATTATTACTTTGTAAACATTTTGATTTTCATTGGTTGAGCTATGAAACTTCTCCCTATATGTATGAAGGTTTTGATCAGTAACTATGGTGAAAACTCCAGCAAAAATAGTACCAGCTCAATTAAGAAGTGTGTATACGTTCACAAAATTATACATAGAAAATTTATAATAAAATGGGTAAAATTTAATTTTTATAATTAAATGATGTCATGCCCGCATAAAAAAATATTATCTTCACTGATACGTCTTAATCATGTCCCCCGTTGATTTTTTTTACAAATGTTGTTTTGTTCAACTATCTTAACTTTTCAATTTATCTTTCTTTAGTTTAATTTTCTATTAGTTATCCAAAACATGTCGAAATTCAATGGAGGACAAAATTAAAGACACGATTGTTTGAAACATTAGACATATTTTTGTCATACCACACTCACAAAAAAAATTCTAAGGCCGTGCATTTTTATTGAATACAATGGACATCAACTTGCATTAAAAAATTTAATGCGTTGAATTGAAAATTCAAATAAGAATAATATATATGTAAGTAGATTTTTCCTTAATTAAATTTATTAAGATTTCCCTTAAAATAATGCCAAATTATTTCTTTGAAAATTAGATACTCAAGTTGATTGCAAATATAAAAAAAAAATCATTTTATTATAATTTATAGTGTTGTTTGAAATGTACAGGGAAAGCTAAGTTTTTTTTTATTTCAAACAGTATCCTGTATTATTTTTAAAAAAAATTTATCTCGGAGCTTATAATAATAACAAAGAAAAATCTCATCCCACCCCGCCCTGTATGTGGACTCAAACCTGCAAGTTCTAGGATCACAGCTTCAATGCTCAATCACTACACTAAGCCTTTACCACAACAGTTTCTTGTATTTAAAGAACACTTAGAATCTTAAATTAGAAAGTACTACTATATAAACGTGTTAAAGAGAATTGCAAGTTCAATATCAAACAAATCCTACATTCTTCACTTTCTTTTTTTCGGGGGTTTCCTCTCAATCCATAATTTCATGGCTGAAAAGAAAACGCACTTTTAATGAAAACTCATGATTATATTTAATAAAGAAAGAAAATTAAGGGTTAGATTAGAATTTTGGATTACTTCACTTGCAAGCATCACATATTCATTGGATTGGCTCAAGGTTCACTTTAATAATTATGTATTTAATTAAACGATGTTTGTCCTTAATAAATCACTGCAAAACATGGGGAATTTAAAGTTTTATTACTTGATAGTTGAGACCCCTACCTATTTTTTGTTTTTGCGGTTCTTGCTTATAATTTTTTTTTTTGTTATTATTGATAACTTTTTTTATATTCAAAACACCTAAAACTAATTATTTAATATTTATAACCAAACATTTTTAATGTCAAAAGCACAACACACGAGTGTTAAAGAAATTATGATACTTCGTGTAATAAGTTAAAAAGAGTAAATTTTGTATAGGAAGGAAATTTTGCATGAGTGAATATTTGATCTTTGGTTATCTTCACTCACTAGCTTTATTTTTTTCTTTTTTTTAATATTTATAAGTATCTTAATTGAGATAATTTTATTCGGGACTTAGTAATAGTTAAGGCTCTTCACCCCTCCCAACAAGTGTATTTGATGGGATTTGAACCATTTTCTCCTCCAACTTGCTCAACATGCTTAGCCAACTAAGCTATATACCTTGTTGGTTAACATCTGTTCTTTTCAACTTTTGAAAGCTGAACTGAATTAAATTGAGTTGAACTAAACTTATTTTAATGTAAATTTATAATTATGCATAGATTAACTGAATTGAACTAGAGTGGAATAAACTGAAGTGTGGTGTAAATTTAATCTTATAAAGGTGTATAAGTTGGTGGTCAAAACTAATAAAAAGGATTCTGGACTTGCGTTTGCGTAGATAAATTGTCTTAATCATTGAGATTTTAAGAGCTTAGCTTCCAATAATATCTTTTACTGATTCATAGAGAAGGAGAATGTTCAACAAAAGAATTTATTTGGGCTAGGTAAATATATATATTTTATTTTATTTCCTATCTGTCTGTCTATTTCTTATCAATAATCATAAGCAAGCAAAAATATTGGGTATATTATTATAAATAAGCCTCCATCATAACTCATACATCATGGCTTTGTCTCCCCTTTTGAAGCATTATATATCAATAAACTCTTCTTGAATTGTTATAGTCATTTTTTTCTTTCATATGTTAGTTATTACCGTGTTTGAATTAGAAAAAACACATCAAGCATGGCCCGCTTTATTTGTTGAGGTAATATTTTAATTCAAATATAAAATATTAATTGTTATACATTTTAAATATTTAAAACATTAAATAGTAAGAATACTTACTAAATATATACTTTATTTTAACAAAAATTTGCACAATTGGCGTTTGCACTTATAATGTGCTTCTCTAAACTTGTGATTTATGACTTAAATGATATCTTTAAGAAGATTTTAACTTAAAAGTCAGATAATAAAGTCAATCTCATTCCTTAATTTTAACTTAGGGTAAACTTAAAAATTATGCCATGTATTTTGATCATTTTACAAAAAGGTCCTTGTAGAATTTTTTTTCAAAAGTGTGCATGTGGTTTCAAAAGTTTGTAAAAAGAGGATTTCTAAAATTTTAAAACGATATTTTGAAGAGTAATCTTATCCATTTTAAAGTGAAATTTTACAGCTTAGTCAATAAAAATATAATACACCTTAGTGATAAATTTTAGAATTTTTTGAGAAGTATTAATATTTATTTTAATTAAACATTGATTATAACTTTAAAAAATTATAATAAAATGAATTTTTTTTGAATCTTACACAACTCTTGATATATAATCCTTAAATAATATAGTTAATATATGAGAACATTGAATTTATTGAAATAACTGGTGTACCGGCTAATTTTTAAACCACAAGCACCTTTTTGAAAACTCTTGAAAGCACATGCATCTTTTTGAAGAAAAAAATTTCACAAGGACTTTTTTAAAAATGACCAAACCACATAGCATATTTTTTAAGTTTACCCTTTAACTTAAAAGCTCCTTATAAGTATAAAAGTTAAAAGTAGCTCCCACCTACTTTTTACTTTTCTCTTTATAAGGAGCTTTTAACTTACAAGATAAGTTTAGAGAAACACCCCTTTAATACAAAGAAAATTATCACTTCACTTGATGTGCGACTCGAAGATGTGATTTCTCACAGATTCCGTCTTAACCACCAGACTAAGATATTTAAAGCATTAAGTTTCGAAACAAAACACAACTTTGAGTCAATGTTTTGACTTAATAGATCTATAAATGATTCCTTGACTTTATTGAAACATTTAGATGGTGATGAAGTCTTAATCTAATGATTAAGATTAAACTTGTGGTCTTCAATGATTTTAGATTCGAATCTCATCTGGGGTAAATTGGGATTTTTTTTCGATTCAAATGTAAATGCAATTGACAAATTAAAAAATAAATTGAAACTTTTAAATGGTTTTATGACTTTATCCAACATAATCAAAACTAATTAATATTTTATCCTGTCAAGAATGGATGCCTTTAGGGAGTATACATATATTGAAGCAATAATGTGTCAGAAATAATTATCTTTAATAAAAAAAAATCTCATTTAATTTTATACATAGTTCATAATATGCGGAATAAAAAAAATTAATGTTTACATTCAGTTTTCTAAATGCTAAGATATTAATAGTCAAATAAATAGAAGGTAAAAACGAAAAAATGTTAAATTTGTTGAAATGAAAACTAATATGGAAAAATAAAAACAGATGGAAAGACATTTGTAGAGTAATGGGAGTACGTATTTAAAATATTTATTTTAAGTACGAAGTAAGGTTATCGAGTAATTTTTTAAAGTGTGTTTGGAATGCTCATTTTTTACGAAATTTAATTAAATTGAATTTATTTTGTTAAATTCCCTTGTTTGAAATCAACAAAATATCGATAGAATTCAAATCATGCAAGATTTGAATTCTTGTGAATGTAAGGAATAAGAATCTTGCCAAAAGTCGTATGATTTTGAAGGAATTCATTTGAGCTAAGCTTTTGGGTATTATTTTTACCATATTATCCTCCATATATTTTTTGTTTTGATGAGTGAAATTATTTATGTATACAATTTTGAAAAAAAAATATTAAATAAATACATCACCAATCAATTGAATTCTCTAATATGAATGATGTTCCAAATAAAGAATTTGTTTGAATAAATCAAGTCAATTGAATTCTATCTTGAGAATTTGATTCAATTCTTTTCCATTTTCTTGTGGAATTGTTTCCATAGAAAGGTCAATTTTGAGAGAATTCAATTCAATCGAATTCATTTTGTCAAATTCTCTTATTTGGAATAAAAAAATATCAATAGAATTCAAATCATGCAAGATTTGAATTCTTATGAATGTATGGATGGAATAGAAATCTTGTCAAAAGTTGCATGATTTCGATTGAATTCATTTGAGCTAAGCTTTTGGATATTATTTTTACCATATTATTCTTCACATGAGTGAACGACATATGGCATAAATTATCAAAATTTTAAAAAAACCTTGACAAAACTTTTTTTAAGTCCCTATAGTTTTAATTCAACCAAAAACACTATCTTCTATAATAGAGTTCAAAAAAACCTTGACAAAATTCATTTAAGTCCCTACAACTTTTATTATATAAAGAAAATAAATTTGGTGTAGGAAATTTTTAGAAAATGTTTATGTATGGGCCAAAAATGTGAAAATACATTTCGGGTCTGGTTTTGTAAAAAATAAAAAAATCTCAAAAAATTATAAAATTTTCGGAAAATAAATTTGGTGCAAGAATTTTTTAGAAAATTTTTCTGGAAGGGCCCGAAAATGTGAAATTATGTTTCGGGGCCTAGTTTCATAAAAAATCAAAAAATCTTAAAAATAACAAAATATCCTAAAAATAAAGAAAATAAATTTTGTGCAAGAATTTTTCAGAAAATGTTTTTGAAATGGCTCGAAAATGTGAAAATACGTTTCGGGGCCCATTTTCGTAAAAAATTGAAAAATCCCAAAACATTATGAAATATCCGAAAAATAAAGAAAATAAATTTTGTGCAAGAATTTTTCAGAAAATGTTTCTGGAATTGCCCGAAAATGTGAAAATACATTTCGGGCCCAGTTTTCGTAAAAAATCAAAAAATCTCAAAAAATTATGAAATGTCCAAAAAAATAAAAAAATAAATTTTATGCAAGAAAATTTCAGAAAACGTTTCTGGAAGGACCCGAAAATGTAAAAATATGTTCCGGGGTCCGGTTTCATAAAAAATTGAAAAATCCCCAAAAATTATGAAATATCTGGAAAATAAAGAAATTATATTTGGTGCAAGAATTTTTTAGAAAATGTTTATGGAAGGGCAAAAAAATGTGAAAATACGTTTCGAGGACCAGTTTCGTAAAAAAATTGGAAAATCCAAAAAAATTTATGAAATATCCGAAAAATAAAGAAAATAATTTTGGTTCAAGAATTTTTCAGAAAATGTTTTTGGAAGGGTGCGAAATGTGAAAATACGTTTCGAGGCCCGGTTTCGTATAAAATCGAAAAATCCCAAAAAATATGAAATATCCAGAAAATAAAAAAAATAAATTCGGCGCAAGAATTTTTCAGAAAATGTTTCTGGAAGTGCCCAAAAATGTAAAAATATGTTTCGGGGCCTAGTTTCGTAAAAAATCACAAAATTCGAACAAATTATGAAATATCCAAAAAATAAAGAAAATAAATTTGGTGAAATAATTTTTCAGAAAATGTTTATGGAAGGGCTCGAAAATGTGAAAATATATTTCGAGGCCTGGTTTCATAAAAAATAAAGAACTCCCAAAAAATTATGAAATATCTGGAAAATAAAGAAAATAAAGTTGGTGTAAGAATTTTTCAGAAAATGTGAGCTTTCCAAACGAGGGTCGTTTTGTAAAAGTATTTAGCGATTTTTTATATTTTTTTTTACAAATTATTGAATTTATTTAATTTTTTACTCAATTGGAGGTGAACCACACACCCCCTTGGTCAAAGTAAAACACCTCAGCTATCACGTAGGACTAAGGTAGTACGGAGGTTAACTTTTTACAAGTTTAAGTACTTCGGAGGTCCACTTAAAAGTTGAGGATATCTAAGGTAAAAATAATCAACTTGGGAGTATTAAAGAGCATTTAGGCTTTAATTAAACATTTAAGAACACTTGTTATATGAGAAGGATAATTTTAAAAACATCTTAGAAACAATTCTTTGAAATCAATTGAATTCTTTTATATATAAGAAGTTTTCAAACAAAGAATTTAAAGTGAGAAAATGAATTCAATTGAATTCTATCAAAATTGAATTCTATCAAAGAATTCAATTCAATTCTTTTCATTTTCCTCAAAGAATTAATTTCAAACACACCATTAAAGTGTGACATGAAATTGTTATAATGAGATTAAGTTGATATACGAACTTCGTCGTAGCACCGAGGTAGAATATGTGAGCTATAAATATCTATGAAAAATGTCAATAAGGACACAAATGAATTGAACTATACAAAAAAAGAGTGTTTTGAGATTGTGCTTGCATAGAAAGGTGTAGGTGTAGCTCAGAAGTAAAGACATTTGTGATAACACTGATACGAGATATATACTATCAACCAATATCTCAAAAGATTTGATAAACTCTAACTATACTAGTAAGATGCATCTTGTTATTGGTATGTCATTCATAAAAACTTTTACATTTAAGTATGCTTTGATCTACACAAATTTCACGATGGTGGGATAAATGTGTATGGCTTAAACAAGTGATGGTGGGATAAATGTGTATGGCTTAAATAAGTGAGGACAAAGTTTGATGTAAAGACTGGTGTTAATTTATAAAGACAACTAATTAAGGATTAGTTTGATATAGCCTTTTTAAGCTTTGACAACTGTCACCCGCAAAAGCTCTTGTTACAAGCTTTTCCTTGAAAAGTAGATTATGGCCCTGGAAAAGCAATGACAATCTGATCCTAAATTTGAAATACTACAACTTTCTAAAGTGGGTCATTTCCTAGTATAGTGTGGATTTACAATAAACTAGACACAAGTTTGTGAGCCTAAATGACTCAATAACATGATGGGCTAAAGGCATTTCCATCACTTTTCACTTCAAACTTTACAATTTGAAGTTGTTATATGGTTTATTTCCATTCATTTTGAATTTCTACCTCAAAATAAAACATAACCATTTTATTCATTTCTACCCAAATTGAAAAAAATAAACAATCAATTAAACTAAAAAATAAAAACAAAAACTAAAAGTATTATATAAAATATTTAAAATTGTTACAGTATCACTTCAAATATGAAATGGTACCATAGCAACTTTAATATTTGAAGTAGGAAATAAAGCTGAGTTGAAACTCTATTTCCTTCTCCAATCCCATTTTATAAATGGAATTCGAGATCTCCTAAACGACAGTATCAAGATTTTTCGATAGAAAAGAAAACTTCCACATTTTCTTCATCATATTTGATGGTTATATCCTAAAATTTTAGGGAATTCACCGATTGTTAGCCACGGCGCCCAAATGTTATCCTGCATCTAAAATCATTAATCATTATCACCTTAACCACTTAGGGTCAGTTTGGCTGTGAGTTTTTACAGCTTTTTTCAGCAGTTTTTCTGAAAAGCTCCATTTTCAAGCTTTGTTTGAAAGCTGCAGATTTAATTTTAGAAAAAATAAATCAGACAGTTTATAATTAATTAATATAAAAAATTAAAATGTGTTATTTAAAGTCAAAATATATATAGTATTATTAAAAATATGAGTTATTTTGAAACCAGGGGAATGCCAAACTTGCATTAAATGTAAGTTATATGGGAGTTTTGGGATTATTCTTTTTCTCTTTCTTCTAGACTTATGTTTGTTCCTTAAACTAAAAGACAACGTATTTTCGTTTGCGTGCACAGCATTAGTGAGGGCGTGCACGCACACAATAGAATCAATAAGCAATAACATCACCTATGTACCTAAATACTACCTTATTTGTTAAATACTAAGTTGAGGAAAATTACAGACATAAAAAATTCCAAATAGATGAAACAAGTGACTGCCGAATTGCCATTAATATACATTTTTAGTTTACTATTTCACATAAAGTACCAAATGCATTTTTTTTAATAAAATGTTATCAAAACCGGACCGGACATTGAATTGATGAAGACAACGGTTTGTGGTTTTTATGGTTAAATTCGATTTAACCATTGTTCGACCGTGGTTTAATTATGATTCAACCGCAGTTTTTTCAGTTAAACCGGCCGATTCGATCCGATTTTAATAACATTGCCGGCAATAACTTGCATTTGCATCATTGTCTTCATGGGCTACCTAACATGTAATATACATTCAGCACTAGCTAGTTAAAATCGATTATATGGATTAACTAACAATATAAATCTGTTTTATATTTACATTGCTCATCAATTTCATTTTCAGAACTAGTTTTAGAAAGTTACTATCTGTGGCAGCGGATGCTTCACTTGCAATCTAATTGGTTGATAACCTGAAAATGTTGTGAAGATTGAATAAACCAATTTCAAATATTTTTGTAATCACTATTATGTACTTAGAATTGGATTAGAGCTGTTGATTAAAATTTTGAGTGTATGAACTGAATATAGAATACATAAATGAATATATTTTGGTAAGTCTATCTATCTAATGCGCAAAATCATGACTCGGATTTCGTTAAAATTGTATATCGTTATATAAGTACATATGTGACATTTTGAATTAAAATTCTAAATCTTGAGACACTTGAAAATTGTATTGGGATGTCTAATCATTTTACCAGTGTTATCCAATATGTACCGTACCAACTGATTCAGTTGGATTTATCGCGAATCGATCATGGCTACAATATAGTTTAATTTAAAAATGATTTTAAAAAAAAACTATGACGACACGTAGAAACGATGCAAAAGACTATTAAAGCATCGCAATAGACCAAGAAAGCATCACAATAGACCAGCGGATGTCCGATAAAATCACTAATTATACCAGTTATACCACATACTAAAATCTTCATTAGTATAAGGTCCGGTAGGATTTTGATAACACTGCATTTTACTACCCAAATTCACGAGTCTAGTCAATGGCCCTGCTTTCTTAGACTTATAATTAGAATAATAAGTTAACTTCACTTCAATTAGCTTACAGAAATCCAAGATATAACGCCTATCACCAAATTTAGGAGACCTCAGTTCTATACCATATTAACCTCAAAATTTTCTATAACAGGGTCTATACCATATTCTATCAAAAAAATCTCAATACGTGTTCCATCAAAATTTAAATGTATCAAATTGAAAGATGAATGTCTCAAATCAACAAAAATGGAAAAAATCAGAGCCTCGATGCAGTTATTTTCGGGGATGAAAAGTACAATTTTGTTCCGTTAATGGCATATATTACTCAACCCTCTCAACTCCAAGTTGACCTTTGCAACGAAACATATCAAGCCCTTTTAAAAAGCGTGCTAAAGCAAGCCTGATAAAAACAAAATATAAGAACAAAAAGGACCTAAATATCACAAAGGCAACAAAACAAAATAAACAATGGAAGGTAATAGCAAAAAAGGAAACATTTTTCACTAATTAAGGAATATTGCACATGAAAACAAAACAGTCAGACATTGCAAAAGTTTTGACCTTTATTAGAAAAGAAAACCAAACCATGCAAAAAAGACTGGCCTTCAGTTGTTCTATACAAGTATATACTTACAACAACAGGGGAAATGTCAGTTTTATCCAGTTTCAGAGCTCTTGATCATAGAAGTAAGCCGCTGAACAAAATTTCGCCTCCATTTGCAGCCATTAAGATCCAGAAAACGGTTAATAACTTCCAGGCAAAGATAAAGAGCAGAGTGTTAGTAATCTTGCCCCAAAAACAACTTCAACTTCAATTGATTTCAATGAAGTCAAATTTGGCTTATTTTCGCCATATTCTAGGCTACCGAGTTAGCAATCTGTGAGAAATTGACCGGAATTCGTCGCGGGTTTTTTCTTTACACAAATTTGAAGTTATTTGTGGCGCTCTCAGGTCAAAACTGTGAAGCTCTTTAAAATCTAGCCTGCATTTTTCAGAGTTCTACGAGCGACAGGAAGATCAAGGACGACTAAGAAATACGACTTTTCAGATTCTCGGATGTATTGGACTTCACCGTGCATAAGTTTCAAGATTTTCCTGCAAATGCTGAGCCCTAAGCCCTCTTGAGTTGACCATTGGGTTTGATGGAACATGTCTTGAACTACCTCAGGTGGTAGCCCTTCACCTGGACATACCATCCTACACAAATACCAAAATCACCATTAATCAAATCCAATATATACTTGGGCCCTGTTCTATTGGCCCACAATTCAGTTCAGTTCAATTCAGAACACTTCAGTTCAGTTCAGAACACTTAAATTCAGTTCAGTCTACTACCGTTCAGTTCAGCTATACGTAGTTATAAATTTACACTTAAATAAATTCAGTTCAGCTCAGCTAAGTTCAGTCTATTTCAGTTTAGTTCAGCCAACTTCAGTTCAGTTCAATTCAGTTCAACTTTCAAAAGTTGAAAAGAACACGGCCTTATTGAAGGACACTTCTTAGTACATTAAATGTCCATCCAACCAAAAAAAAATGAAATACCAAAACCATAATTTAGAACATGAACATACTTTGTTGACTGTGCATGGACAAGTCAAACTTAAATGGTTCGTTAAGTTGTCGTACTAAATTTGGATAGACCAGACACCAAATTGGCGAAAAATGAATAGCTCGTTCACTAAATACGCAGTTTCAATAGGTCAGACACCAAAAGGGCATTTGAATTATAGAACAGGACTTCAAAAGTTAAGTCAAGAACTTAACATCATATTTCCTAAAACCACCACTTCCCTAGTGGAGAAAAACAAATTCAAATAAGTTAATAATTTTTGTCCACTGAAGGATTAAATATAAAATGCATACTAAACCAAAATGTATAAAGTTTCACACTCATTCAAGAAAAGGGTAAAATACATAATTGGCCCTTGAACTTTGCCCAAATCATCTTCGACCTCTTGAACTTTTTAAAATTCAGGGTGCAGTAGACCATTTGGGCCAAGTTCAGGGTGTAATTGATGTATCTAGCCAAAGAAAAAGCATGGCATACCTGAATTCAGTATGCAAAACAGTGTGGCCATCAGAGATTTGCTTAAACATTGGATGAACATGAATCTCGACCCAACCCTCAGACGAAGAAGCATAACGAACCATATTCAACAAGAAATCGGCCAACACCTGTTGAATTCTGATCTGATCTCCATATACAGCCAGACTTTTTATTTCTTCTGGAATATCACGAATCAATTGTAGCTTTTTCTCCCATAGCAATAGCATTACTTGGCTAACAACAGCATTTATAACACTCCCAAGCAAAAATTCTGACCTCTCAAGCTCCAGCGAACTGTCCCAACAATAAATTGAAATCTTCAGACATTAGTAAACATCTGCACAGTATTTGATTCAGAATATAAGACTAGTCTTATCTGTACAGAGCCAATATTGTCATAATCAGTGTTATCAAAACCTTACCTGACGTCATACTGGTAAAGATTTTGGTACACAGTATTACCGGTATATTACCGGACTTCATACCGGTCTATTGCAACGCTTTCTGGGTCTTTTGCATTGCTTCTGCGTGTCGCCATAGCCATTTTCTAAAAAACTGTTTTTAAGTTAAACTGTACTGTAGCCATAGCTGGTTAGCAGTAAAACCGGTCGGACTGGCCGGTACGGTACGGTTTTGATAACACTGGTCATAATTATATTTCAAGTACATACATTGACATCCCATTCCACCTACTGCACTCCTGAACTTTGAAAAGATTATCGTAGCTCCCTCAACTTTCAAAAAGTGCATCAATTTGCCCCTTTAACACCACATGTCAGCTTCTGGTTGGTTTGACTTTTCAAAGATGTCATTTTTCTGATTTTTCCCTCTCCAATCAGAAGATGGCATGTGGCATTCATGGGGCAAGCTGGTGAACTTTTGCCAAGTTGAGGGAATGATGGGGACCTTTACAAAGTTCAGGGGCAGTAGGTGGAATAGTACAACGCATTAGGCCTAGTTTTTTCCAGGAAAACTCACCCATCCTCAATGCTCTCTAGGTTAACATCTTGAATGATTTTCGAAATCTGCTTCTCACAAGCAGCACTGGTTTCAAGAAACTGCTTTTGATCCTCAGTCAAGTCTGTAGCCTCCAAAAGCGAGTTAGTAAACCGTATACCGCTTAAAGGATTCTTTAATTCCTTGCAAATGTAAGCCAACTCTTTCATCCTCGTAAAGCATTTCTTCTCCAGTTGCTTCTGGACTTTTAAAGCTTGTTGCAACTCAGGACTAGCAACCTGCAAGAAACAGAAGGCACCGATAATCTGACCTTCCATATTTATCCTCTTGTTTGCTGTCAAAAGAGCTCCCACAGCTTTCCCATTTCGGTCAAAGAAAGAAAACGCAAATTTGTCTGTATCTTGACCTCCAATTGCATTGTGCAAGACAATCATGAAGTGAGTCAACGCATCTGGACCTTTTAAACGGCAGCAACTTCCAAAAACTTCCCCAACCAACATTTTTCCGATAATTTCGCCACGTGGCCACCCGGTGAGCTTTTCCATCGCGGTGTTCCACTCTAAGCAGCAAGTGTTTTCGTCTGAAGCAAATATCGGAGGGATTAAAGGATCGGGACTATGAACTATAGCCTTGTAATCACCTTGGATATTGATGAATTTGTCCATCACCACTTTTTGACCTGTAATATCCTGACCAACAAAGCAAACTCCAACAATATTGTTCATGTAATCTTTGCTAGAACAAGCATTCACCACCACAAATACAGACTTCTTTTCCTTCTCAGAGCCAAATGTCTTCATCTTTATCTCTATATTTTTATCTTCTTCACCTGCATTAGTTAAATTAATTGAAAAGGCAATCAAAGATCAATTGACCAATTACATCTAGATGTCTTAATTCTATATTTCTTCTGCATTGGCTGCATGTCATCCCAACCATCATTCGACCTACGTCCTACCCTTTTCATTCAAATAGAAGCATCATAACCTGGTTTATCAAATCCACACTAAAATCCCGAATTTCCTTGTTTGTCAAAGATGAGTCTGGAGACATTTCATTATCACATATTTTACATAAGTTGCACTTCAATTTGGAACATCAGATCATGTTTCAACAGTATAAAAGGTTGATTGTCTACATCAATACGCTAAATAAGCATCCTCCCAAGTGTGACTATCAAAGGTTTTCTACCTAATATGCTAGGTAAACCTTTCCACTGCATCCATGGGTTTTAAAGTGTTAACCATTTTGTACATTCATTCATCAAGTTTAATAGTTGCTCTCTGTTTTTCAAAGAAACCTAGTATCGTTTAAGTTTCATTCTGATGAGGGTAAATAAACCATGAATGTTCAACCACCTAAGGAGGCTAAAAATACCGTATTGCCAATACAATCAAAGATGAAAAAGTTAGATTATAAAGAAAATATACCTCTTAAAGCATGATAAAGAAGCTTGCCAACAGTTTCTTCACACTCCTTATAAATAAGATCATGAACCAAAGATTTCCCCATAGCCTCCTCAAATGAGAGTCCAGTTAGCTCAGCAACCTTACCATTCCACCCATTTATGCAGCCATTAACATCTACAGCAAATATTGGAGCAGTTGCAGTCTCGATTAACCTAACCATTTCTCTGGCAACTGAGCTGAGTTCATCCATCCCTTGCAGTGCCAAATCCCCAATTTGGGGCTTCGCGATTGCCTTAGACTTGTTAGCTTCAATATCCCTAAAGGAATCCCGAAGAATTAGCTGTAATGAGTGAATAGCATCCATTTCGGCATTCTCCCATGGTAAACTTCGGCTTTTTACCACTTCCAAAAACGCCTTAAAGGAAGATCGAGGATGCATCCTCTGTCCATCGTCTTTATCCTCTGGATGATGCTTTGCACCGCCCCATTTCATCTCTTTTGCTGTGTGAGATCGAAACCAGAAAAGAAAATCATTTTCAGTGATACAAGCAACAGCCATCCCACATACCGCATCACCGAGTAAAGTTGCCCCAGGATATCCAGCATCAGCTAAACTATCGGTACTTAAACCCGTTGAATCTCCATGAAATGCCAACAACCATTCCACGATATCTTTTATCTGGGGTTCGGTTGGGGTCACACCTAATGAATAGTACTTCCCTCGGTAATACAGAGCTGCTCCATCACACTTCACTAGATCCATGATACTTGGACTTTGAGTAACAATCCCATTAGGAGATTCCCGCAACAGCATATCACACAAGAGTGTTTGAGTCCTTAAAACGTGTTTTTCCGACAATTGTGAAGCCAATTGCAACTCCATATTCAATTGAAGTCCAAAAGCCTGCATTAAAAACTCACAACCGTAGCGAAGTGGAAACGGTATGCTCCTAGGTGAAGTATGATGACAAACAACCAAACCCCATAGCCTCATTGAACTCTTCCCCCCAATAGCTTCTTCACAATTTCGATTGATAATAACAGCCATAGCCAACGAGGCGATCGAGCCCATATTCGCCATGTACTGAGCATGACACCCGTGTGGGGCCCGCAGTGTCGAGCCAACCAAACACAAAGGCTGAACCAAAGCTCCATCCTGTATGACACTAACCGGTGTAGCATGGCAATCAACTATCATTCTAACCCTACTTTGTTTAAACAAAAACCTCGAAGCCTGAGGTATATCAGTAGCAGGATAATGTAAACCAATATAAGGTTCTAAATCAGAGCGTTTCGACTCAGCTACAACCTCACCGTGTTCGTCTTCATGAAATTTGTAGACCATAACCCTATCATATCCAGTTAACTCCGTTACACACTCAACCACAGTATCACACAAAAGCCTAATATCCCCACCAGGAAGTGACTGTAGCCGTGAAATAGCACGGACGGCTAACTTCTGAGACTGCACAGCCCCAGCTATAGACAAAGCAGGGTCCTCTGTCCTAGTAGGCTCTAAATCAATTACAATTCCAACATCAATCCTATGCAAAATCGCATAGAAAGGTTTCCCAGAATTCTTAGAGTGAATCCAAAGAGGGTTTAATAGCGTAATTTCCCGAGCAGCAAATGCCTTTTCGAGTAAAACGGCACTGGATGGGGTAAAAAGAGTGCGCACATCAGTCCCAATCGAGAGAATTTCCGGCTTCTCTAAAGAAGGGACTGATTGAGGCATTAAACCAAGCATTTCACGGGCGTTTTCGCTGTAAGCAATAACCCTAGAAGTAGATTCATCAATTGCGATCATACACCCAAAGGGCTGGATATAGCCACCGCGTTGAATCGTAGATAGATAGCCGGTGATTTGCTGTTCAGGAACTGATTGATTAGTGGTTCTAACTGACTGAGAGTAATCAAAAGACTTACCCGACTCCCCAGATTTTTCGAAAACAGCATGAAGCTGAGCATCCACAGTGTACTGAGCGATTGCTTTGTTTACAGACTCCGTGTTCTGTGCCCTAAAATTGCTGGTTCCAGAAGACTGAGCTGCTGCTGCAGGTGGTTGAAAGCGTTGTGGCTGCTGCTGCAATTGGGTAGTTCCTTTTCCACTTGATGCCATAACGAATTCAGCTTTGTTATCGTGTAGTAGAAATAATACTGATTGTTTAGCAATGGGTAATTGTTTTTTTCAAATTTGGATTGATCTTATATGAAAAGAAGCGATTTTGATTTGAATTTGAAGGAAGAACATGTGAATTTGGAATTGAAAAATAAAAAATGAAAAATGAAAAAAAAAAAAGTAAAATGGACAATATTTTAGGAGTAACTAGAAAATAATTTTATATTAATTTATTTTTTTTTATACATATCATATTAAATGTTAAATATTATTTATTTAATTTTTTATATATAAATAATTAAATATTCTCTTCATATTATTTTATTTATCTTCTTATAAATTTCTCATCTTTTAATAAATTTATTTATTAAGGATATGAAATTACTAATTTATCCTTATATCTCAAATTAATACTATAATTTTTTTTAATAAAATTTATTATAAAATATACGATATAATATAATTAATTTTTTAAAATATATTATTAATTTTTAAAATTATTAATATAATTATTTATTTTATATTTCACGAATTTAGTGTGTATTAAAGATGCTATAATTTAGTTGGTAGTTTAGTATGTGGTGGAAAGAGGTGGTGGGGAAGGGAAATTTAAAAAGTTAAAGGAAGTGGAGTGGGGTGGGGGCTACAGCAACGCCAGTCTACTAAAGGCCGTTCATGCCCACGTGACTATGGCCTAATTGAGGCGGGGATTTCCTGTATATCGGTATTTTAAAAGTTGGACCAGCTTAGTGCTTATATGAGATTTTTTATATGACTGTTGTGATTTTAGGTAATTTAGCTGTTTAGTTGATTAATTTAGATGGTTCTCCGTGATTTTAGGTGAGGCTTTGTATTTTAAAAAACGGTCAGGGTGAAAGTTTTTAAAATAATATAAAATTTTAATTAAATTAATTATATTAATATATATTTAATAAATTAAAAAATATAAATTTGCATAGGCCTTCATTAATCCCGCTTAGGTTTGCTTCTAGCCCTTTTTAAAAAAAAAATTTCATTCAATTATTTTAAATTTAGTAATTCAAATAACTAGTTTCTAATCCCTTTATTTTTTTAATATCGCTTTAAGTAAATTTATCAATATCAAAAAAATATTAATTAAGAGAATAAAAGTATTAAAATACATATAATTAATAATTGTTTGAAAAGATGATTAGTCTTTATTATCTTTTATCATTTATAATATTGCATTAAATAAGGATAAAATGAAAAAATTGCTCAAATAATTATATTAGAATTTGAAAGTGACACTTTTTAAAAAATAAATATTTGGTTCAAAAACGACAATTAAAAAAAAGGATGGAGTATATTTTTTTTGGAATTGCTAAAAAAAGGATCAAGAACTCTAAAATTTTTTGCATTGATTTTACATAAAAGATAGGGTAAACTTAAAAAAAGTACCTTGTTGTTCCACTCATTTATAAAACGGGGTATGAAGAATTTTTTTTGTAAAATAGGGTCTATAGTTTCAAAAAATTTATAAATAAAGGATCCTCAATATTAAATTATATCACAAAAATGGATAATCGTGTTCGTTGTTATCTGAATTTTGTTGGATAGTCATTAAAAATACAATACACATCGATAAATTTTTTTGAATAATGCAAATATTTTTTTGAATTAAATTATGATAACAAACTTTAAAAAATCATAAAAAAATCTCCGAAAATTATTCAAATCATGACATATAATTTTTAAGTAATAAGGTTAAATTATTATAATGTTGAATTGTTAAAAATATTTAATGTAACACCACTATTCTGAATCTATAGGCCCTCTTTTGCAAAGTTTTTTAAACTACATACTCCATTTTATAAAAAAAAATTTCATACCCCATTTTACAAATGATTGAAACTATAAAGTACTTTTCTAGATTAAAAAATACTGCTGTAGCTGTATGTTGAAACTTAAAAATGATGCATGGATGAATATGAGGACAAGATAAAATAATGATCCCAAAACCACAATCTTAATTGGGACCAACTTCCTAGATAATAAAATTTCATATCAACAAATCAAGAAGAAGACAACTTAAAAAAAGTCCAAAGAACACCATAAAGTATGTGTGTATTTAGGTAATGAAATTTTTTAGGGCAACAGAGTGACCACAATATCAAATAGACCTTACTTTAACTCTTGTGTTTATGTATTTTTTTAGCATTAAATAGCATTACAAAGTCTAGAGCTAACAAAAAAGAATTAAGAAGAAATAAATTAATTCAAGTTAGATTGGAAAATATTTAAGAATTTTTAACTTTTTTATACAAAAATAGAGTTTTGGACACTTCCGGCCACAAACAAGAAAAAAGAAACAGAAAAGGACATGAAGATAATAAAAGTAAAATGTAAATATTCGAAAAAAGACAATAATTGAGAAAAAAAGGTTATATTTTGTGGGGACAGGATATGAATTGAAAGCCATTTTATGAAACGTTAACATCAAAGAGCCCACACCATTTGCAATCAACAATAATACTCCATTTTTCATCCATTATTAGCTTAACCAATGACTGAGGAGTGAGATGTATCATTTGGGATTTTTTTTTCCTGTTTTTTTAAAAGGATTAAGTCATTTTTAATTAATAAATATTAAAAGTTAAAATTTTTTTATTCAATATTAAATTAAATCGTTCTATTAAAAGTTTTTTTGAGTGAAATTTTGGATCTAACCGTATTCCAAACGGGCCTATGAGAGAGTGACAGCATTGTACCTTTAAAAAATAACCAAGGAGACAACAAGTATTCTGCCCACGTGATTATCCCCACTTCATCAACATATTAATTTCTTGCCCACGTGACTGATAGTACACCTCTCTCCTTCTATCAGGAAAAATAAAATCACTTGTTGCTTTTAGTTTTGAGTTCAGAATATGCTATGCAGCGTCTGTCTTAGTATTTTTTAGCCACCAAATTGCAGAAAATGACAGTTCAAGAGTCAAGTATGAAAAAAATCGGAAATTGAGGCATGCTTACGGTAGTTAGCGAATAAAGTCATACTGAAATATAACATTATTAATTAAGCTATTCGACTATAACGTAACTTTATTTTTTAACACAAAACTTAGGGCACATGATATCCACCTCTTTTCAACCTAGTTGTTATGATTTGAGTGCAAATGACTCTAAGTGCACAATTGACACTGATTTTCAAAACTGAAATTGTTTTTCAAATATTTTTCCAAAATTATGTTATCACATTCTTTTTTTAAAAAACCAAATGGACAACCCAAACTTGCCCTAAAAACACTCACATTAGTAAGTAGCAACATAGAGTTAACAAAAAGAAGACTTCAATTTTAGAGCTTTTTATAACCGTCGTTGAAGTAAGCATGTTGTTTACTTAACACCAATAAAATTGAACTAGAATAGCTCAATGTCTTATACAGCGTAATACATACTTGGGGGTGTTTCTTCAGACTTTTTCTTTCCAACTTATTTCCTTACAAGGAAATAAGTGAAAGTAGCAGCTCTAAGCTACTTTTAACCTATCTTTTTATAAGAAATTTTAAATTTATAAAAAGGAATAAAGAACATTTCATGGTCTTATTTTTAAATTAAAATCTATTTATAAATATCTTTTAAGTAATAAATAATAAATGAAAAGTTTGGAGAAACATCCCCTTAATATATCCATACCCCTCCAATATGATTACAATAAGAGGATACTTGCCATTTATATAATAATAAGAAGAGAAAAGGTAATGACACGCCATCTTTTCAACCGATTTTACAAAAAAAATCTTATAACAACTATTTTTGCGAGATAAGGAAACAATATATAGTTATTTTATTATAAAAAAAATAATGGAAATTGATCTGGACTTTTTTTCATATTTCTCAACAGTTGTGTTGAACAAATGATATAGTAGTTATTACAAAGTTCTGATACAAGCTATAGACCGGTGTCCCTCAGCTAATTGACAGTGCAACACTAATCTTCTAGCAACTGAAGAGATAGATATACTATAGCCTAAGACAGCATATAACAAACTTGGTAAATTCAGAAACCGAAAAGCATCTGAGTAATATAGATACCACCACAGATCACCATCGCAACAAACTTCTAGAAATTCTCACTTTGTGTAGAGAACATCCTCCCATGGGTGACGGTATAGCGGCTGTTTCAATCTCTTCTGGTCAAATGTGTGCCTGAAATTTAAAGAATTTAATTAACGTCATGAGCAATTGTACAAATTCATATTGGATTTCTTAGGAACCATAATCCATAAAGGTCAAATCTGTCCAAGACAATTATTCATGGGTCCATGAACTGTTCAACCTTAAAATCTAATATAATCATAATGGCTAAATAAGGTCAGGAATCTGACTGTTAGTACATCAGTGTCAAGGGCCCTCTTCTTGTAAGTTAAGTAACAACAAATGAGGCAAAAAATGACCTTAAGTATAATTCATTTACTCATTTGGTCCTCATACTTTGCATTTTGTTTCCTTTTTTAACATTGTACTATGCAACCATTACCCGTTAAGTCCCTATGTTATACAGTTTATTACCTTTTTGGGCCCTACATTATATATGTAACTATACATAATATGTACTAAAGAAAAAAAATAATAGGTTGCGTCGCACAAACACCAACTAGATAAATGGATTATCTAAAAAGTGGTTCTGTCCAACAGATGAGATACCTAATAAAGTTTAACTGCTACCCCTTGTAGGCTTTCTTAGGAAACAAAATATATAGCTCACTAGTCATAATCCAAAAAGGTCAAATCTGTCTAAGACATAAAACAATTAATGGGCCCATGAACTGTTTATCCTTAAAATGCTAAAATCAAAATGGCTAAATAAGGTCAGGAATCTGACTGTTAATGCATCAATGTCATGGGCCTTCTTGCAAGTTATATGATAAGAACATAAACCAACTTACCCAATTAGACCAATGGAACGGGCCAACACAAAAAGCCCATTCAGATAGCCAATCTCCACTATCTCATCAATCTCTTGTTTGGTAAACATTCCACTTCCAGCAAGAAGATCTAAGAAAAGGGATCCAATAGCACCATCAACATTAAGGACCAGGTTGTTGGCCTTTGATAGAGTGTAGGTTTCAACTTGAACAGCATACTCCATGTATTTCACAGAAGGGAAATGTGTGCGAGCAAAAAGCTGTAAGAGCTCTACTCTCTTGTCTCTGTTATCACCTCTCTTGATCCTGCCCCGAGAGAAAAAAACGACAGAAACAAGAGTTACCATTTACCATTAGTACATTTGCAATGGCAATAAATAAAACAAAAGAGCCCGGTTTTCTTGGTGTTTAGAGTTTTATCATATAGTCCTTATATTCCATGGTTTCTATTGTTTCATAACCCTGAAAAACAGTGGTAGGGCAGAGCTACCATCACCTGTGCCCAATTCCTGGAACACGGATACCCTTCTTTTTCATGCTCTCAACAAACTCGTAGGGTGTCAAACTCTGAGAAGATAACAACGGTGTAAATACTTAGATACCAAAACCAGAAATCTACGGGGAAATCCCGGTCAAAGTTACTGTCATTCAAGTTCACTAAAGCTCACCCTGTCATAAGCATCCTTGAAGTATCGAGCTGCATCATCAATTGCACCACCAAAGCGGGGACCAATTGTGAGCAAACCTGTCTCAGAAGACCATATTTCAACATTATATTCCACAATTAACTCTAGAGATCTAACTTTATTGAACAACTACTGAAGAGAATTCATTAAAGAAACAAGGATAAAGTGATTGCATATTGTACCTGACACAAGACTGGAAACTAGGTCCTTCCCAGCCCTTGCTGTTACTATGGTGTTGTGAGCACCAGAGACGCAGGGACCATGATCAGCGCATAGCATGATGCATATCTGTATAAGATTAAAATATTCAATCACAAACTAGGACAAACAAAAACTTGTGAAGTGGAAATCGAATTATGAGAAACCTGCCTCAATGAATTGAGTACAATAGCGTGGAAGACTACGTTTGAACCACAATAGTGAGATGACATCACCAACACCATAACCGCGCTCAACAATGGATGACATCGGAACACCAGCATAGCATGGCTCTTCTCCTGCAAAAAGTTTAGCAAGAGTTGTCAGTTTTTTCAGTCAAACAAAACAATAAGCACCTTTACATGATTGACACAGAGGTTAATGCACCTCTATCATCAGATATTGTCGATATAATATGAGTTGGAGCCCGGACTTTGCCACTCTTAATAGCTGTATTAAGATCCTCAGGGATTTGTGGAGGTTTAACCTCTTTCACAGGTGCAATCTTACCTGCTTCAACCTGTGAAAATAAGATCGGGTTAAAAATAGACTTTTTAAAAATTGAAATGAGTCTTTTTCAGGTTTGAAAAGTCACAGGCACAAAGAACACTGATATGTAGAAACTAACCAGCTTCTCAAATGTTTCCTTAATTGCAGCCTCAAGAGCTTCATATGAAGTGGGAACAACAGCTCCAGCATCCTTCAGTGCTTGATTTTTTGCTTGAGCAGACTCCATCTCCCCACCACTTTTAGCACCCTGATTTAGATGTATCAAGAAAAATTTTAAAAAGGTACCTTTTCCAGGGCTGTAAGATAGGTTTAAGACATTTGATAAGACAGCTTACAGCATGGCCAAACTGTACTTCTGATTTGAAAAGTCGAGCACAAGTTCCACTGACCCAAGCAACTACTGGTTTGGTCACCTTTCCCTGTTTGAGGGCTTCGACAAGGGAATACTCATCTCTTCCACCAAGCTCCCCAAGTACAACAATCATCTTAACCTGATTTTTATCAGAAAAGCAGTTAGGAGTAGGGGCAAAAACAACAGAAGAAAGCATCAACCACAATCATTCTCTTTCTTCAACAAAGCAGTACAGTTCAAAATTTCAACCATTAAAAATGCATGCAAATGTCATATGATTTTCATTTTCTCCGTCAAAATGGAACTACAATTTAGAGGCTCCTGTTTAGCATACATACCTGGGGGATGTTGTTAAATCGCAAAACATGATCCGAAAGAGTGGAGCCAGGAAACACATCTCCTCCAATTGCAATTCCTAAAATAATTTTTGAACAGCGTATTTTATTTGAACTCAGATATATACATAAAAGTAGCCCAAAAGAAGTAGTGAGCGTGCAGGAGCACCTTCGAATATGCCATCGGTTACGCGGGCAATTGAATTGTATAGTTCATTTGACATTCCACCCTGCAATAACATACGCCATGGGATAGTTAGTACTTCGTTTGCCAAGACAATACCACCTTAGGAGTGAATGATTATAGCATCCTCAAAGAAAAACTACTATGAAAATCCAGAGGCTAGACTCGAATCAGATGGTACGTGCCATTAATTTACCCAACAAATTGTAAACACAGTAAATAAATTGATAAGCATACATTTAACATAGGCACTATCACATTTGACGAAAAATTGAACATAGAGAAGTTTTGAAAGAACATTAAGCATTCATTGGTATTATAGTTTAAACTGCTTTATGGGTTTAGGTATTGCTACAAAATGCAGTTTGAAATTACAAGAAAATATTCATTATTGGAGTTTTATGGCCATATGAAATTCAACTTTGGAATGATTTAAGGGTCTTTTATCCTAGACTGATTTTCTTAATAGCAACAACACACAAATAGTCCGACTATAGGCATTACTCCCAAGTTCACAAGCTGTACAATCACTACATGCTTTAGTTTATATCGTTCTGCTCCAATAAAGAGTTAAAGCAATATTGCAACTCTATTTTTCATGGTTAGGGAGGGATATTAAAACACATGAAGTCCATATTAATAGCACAATCAACTTTAGCTTCATGGTTGTAAGTTCTTTGCCTATCTGAGTTCAAATGTATATGCCAAAAGTCTATCTTAATATTACAAAACATTGTTCCAAAGTCAATAGTTGCAGTGAATAGAAAGTTATAGAGATTCAGAGATATCGACAATGTGAACTAGGAGCAACTAATAGTAGTACGTACAGATTTAGATACGAATCCGACAGAACCAGGTCTGTACAGCTTGCAAGCAATAATGTTATCAATTGTTCCAGCAGTGTCACCTATCTTGAATGCTCCAGCCTGAATGCCTCCGACAGTTGCAGGGCCAATAACAACCTGAAACACAACAAGCACTAGAATAAGGAAATATGATGGGGCTAAACCAAAAGGTTATTCCAAATATTTCAAACACATAAGGCTGCTAGATTGTTTTCTTCAGTTAACTTGAATGGCACTGAATCATAATCACACCTTATTGTTAGAGCGTGCATATGAAATCAACTGTTTGGTATCTGATTCAGGAACTCCCTCTGCAATTATAGCAACAACTCGAATGGTTGGCTGTTTCAGGGCAGACATTGACGATGCAGCCGCACTGCAAAGAGAAAAATATGCAGTTACTATCATATGCCACAAAAGCTGTTATGCAATCCAGCCATAAATAAGTATGAAACAAACCTTCTGAAAGATGCAAAATTTATAAATACATCAGCAGTTGGGTGTGCGGCGCAAGCTGCTTCAATGCTGCAAATAGAAGTTAAGTGTCAAAATCTTAAGCTCAAGAAAGGTAAATGCCCAATTGTTGGCGGTCCCACATTTCAAATCTAATTTAAGTTTCTAATACTTTGCAAGGGCCATGAGATTTGCTCTTTAATGGCTGGTATGTTGCAATAATTCAAGTTTAGCATAGGAATAAGAAAGCAAGAGAGTAGACCAAATATGAAACGAGGCGAATAGTGTTAGAAGATCTGATGGTATCATTCAGAAAATGCAGCTCCAAATTAAGCATAATGAAGGCAACAAATTTGAACATCCAGCTTCTACTACTTCTGGATTAAGGCGGCTAAGATTAGGTGAAGTATCATACCTGCCAGTATATTTTATTTTGATACAAATGGTGGGGGGAGGTGCTGGGTTGATGTATTGGTTCAGAACCTATCGATTTTATTACATAGACAGGTGTCAACCAAGACAAGTCAACTATTATAATAGTTATCGTGAGGTATAAACTTGTCAATATTGCTAATGATCTGAAAACAGGCACCTCATACTTCATGTTTTGCAATTTATCGTCCAAACATGGGAGTGAAGTGGTAGAAGAAAGAGTGTCAATTAAAGAGAAAGAATACAATATGAAGCCTAATATACTCTCCCTCATACATTAATAATGATTTAACTTCACACGCTCAGTAATATTATCTATTCTAAAGCGCAAACAATGTGGAACATAATTCTTAACATACATAGAAAAACAAGAAACAAGGATCAAAACATACGTTGAATGTACAGGAATTGCAATTTCCTCTTGGCCAAAAAAGAGTTTCTGGAATCCCTCTGCACCAGGGTCAATAATTCCAGCAACGGATGGTGTTTCTCTCCCTATAAATACAGGGAAAATCAAATGTCAAGCAAAGACAGAAAACAAACCACTCAAAAAGGTCAACATTAGATCTGAATCTCTGATCATAACATTCCTCCATGAGTATAACACAGGCAAAGAAGAAATAAATACCGCATAGGAAGTCAAAATCAAGCATGCGTTGGATGGGAAGCTGCTTATAGTTGTAAAATAATGCCTGCGTAGTGCGTGAGAAGAGTTGGCCAGTTGCCATGGTGCAGACTCCAAAAAAACTGATAAATGACAGGATCAAATACAAAAATTAATCAAAATGCTATAGCTTCCGAATCCAGAAAAGAGACATAAGTAACGAAAATAAATAATGTTGCTGTTTTCTTCTTCTCTGTCTCAAACATATAAGATACAGTTTCCAAATACACAGTTCATTCCGTCTATAATTTCCACATTATTCCACCACCAAACTATGATCTACCTCACTACCAAACACCAACCAAAGAACACGATATCGCACGAGTAAGCTCCCTAAATCACAACAACCACACAACACCTAACTCAAAACTACACCATACCAGATCTTATCTTAAGGCAAAAACCAAATCGAATCGAATCGAATCAAATCAACAAGAAACGTAATGCAGCTGAAATAAACTTCGATTTGAATTCGATCATCAGTTATAAAAAAAGCTCGAATTCACTAAACAACATATCAAAACGGAATTTCCGATTAAAGGGATCGAAACCGTTAAATTCAAAAAAACAAACAGAAAATGACAAGAAGCGGAACAAAAGAAACAGATCTGGAGCGAGAAAATGAAGCAGCTAAACAAGTGTAAATTAGAGTCAATGAGAAGACAGATCCAGTGGAATACCTGAAACCGAAAAGGACTCACACTGTAGGCCTCGTGGAAATCGTCAAATTGGAGAAAGTGAGGAGAGAAAAGGGGGAAATGGATGATGATGATGATGGCAATGGGAATTGGAGAAGAAAGGGGAAATATATATATAGGGGAACAAAGGGACTGAGAAATTGCAGCTACCACCGGAGAGGAAGAGAAGAGCCGGTGACGTGGCACGTGGTTGTTAGTTCATAAGTTGGAATTTGATCAAATTATTATGTTATATATTTTGATTTTTTATTTGTGTAACTATTTTTCAATAATTTTATTTTTATTGAGCTTTTGGTTAAAAGTTTCGAGTGGACCCAATTGCAGTTGGCAGGTAGGCTGCGGAACCAACCAGCCATAACGTTTCAATGTTATTATCTTTATTTTTGTATAATTTTTCTACATACTTAATTTAACTTTTGAAGTTGTATTATTGATTTAATTTTACAATTTTGCAATTCTATTTATCTATTAATTTTTGGATAATACTATTTTTACACAATTATTTCACACACTTTACACATATTAATAGTGAATAATCATCCTATAATTTTTCAATTCAAAACTCCTCATTTAATTAACATAATTAATATATTAATCTTAGGTTAATTATCCATTATTAAATAAGATGTAATGAAAGGTTGAAATGAATATATATAAAAATGTATGAAATAATTATATGTAAAAGTAATATTACCCAAATTTTTTTATGATGACTGTTATAATAAATTAATTATTATATTTTACCTTTTAGAGTCATTTAATTATTCAACAGTAGCAAATCATAAAACAAAGGTAGCCTTGCCATAATAACGTCACAAAATAGTACATTTTGTTCATTTATTTATATATTTATAAGTCATAATTCTTTCATAATTGCTTAATTTAAAATTTGTATAGTTATTGGTTTTGTATTAATTTTATTAAATAAAATGAACTCCCAATATTTTCATATTCCAACAAATATTTTGTGCTAAATAAAACGTTATGATAATTATTTTTAAAATTTTAATAAGGTTTCGAATTCAAACTTTATATATCACGCATATCGTTTGAAAATTACGTGGTAAATATTATTCTAAGACTTTGTAATACAGGAAATAAACTCTAAATTAAAGAAAACTACTTATAAAAATATAGAGGTTATAAATCAAACTCAAACCTCAAACTGAAATTATGGTTAGATTGTGTTATCTTTTATAGAGTGAAAATATAAAAACTTAACGGAAATATGATAAAATCAGCCAATATTATAAACAGTGACATAAATATGAGCAGGTTGCATTATCTTGATATTTAACAAAAATGTACAAAAATCAAATATTTTTTGTAATTAATTGCATGATCAGTTATAAACGGAAACTCAATTACATTTTATGCTGCTGTAAAAAAAATTACAGATTTTGCTAAATTTTTTTACCTATATACATAAAATTAAAGCACGTGGGTAGTTATCTTGGAGTAGAAGGGGTATTTAGAAATTAAATAAACAGCCAGTACCAAAAGATGGAAAAAAAAATGCACTACTCACCTAACACTTCAAGTACGAATTTGAATAGAATTGAAATATTCGGTTCGGCCACCATTACTCCTTCTCGGAGTCGTAAATGAGTTAAATTATTTATAAATTATTTAGTTCGATCAAACCTTATTCGAGTTTAATTTATTAATAAATAAGCTTATTTGTAAATAAAATTGTAGGTTCGTTATCGTAAAAGAATAAAGCTTGAACAATGGGATACTCAGCTCGAAAGCTCGTAAACATGTTCGATAAAAGCTCACGAATTAGTTCGCCAACAGGCTCTTTAGTAGGCTCATTAACAAGCTCGTTAACAGGCTCGTAACATAATTGAAAAGTTTAAATATTATATTTATGAAATAGATAGATTATGAAAAATATAAAACAGTGTTTGTGTAAAAAATGTGTATAAAAATGTATAAAGAAAAATAGAAAATATAAGATAAAGAGTGAAAGAAAAATATGTATAAAGTGATATATAAATTATAGATAAAAATAAGTAAAAAAAATGGATATAAAGTCTAATAAAGGCAATCCATATCCAATTCAATCCCTACTATATATATATTCACCAATCTTCACGTATTCATTAAAATCCTAATCTCATTTTTCCTCCGAAAAATATAGCCGCCAACACAACACTCATCCTCTTTGTCTTCTTCGTGCAGTGAAAATCATATATGGTGCTTAGATCCTTCATCTTCAATTTTTCATCTCACGGATTCTATTTTTCTTACATGCTTGAGCTCTCGATTTGAACAAAGCTTAAGATAGGCTCGCGCTCGGCTCAGGGTTCGATTTGACCAAGCTCGAGCTCGGCTCGAGTTCATTAAAATTTAAACGAACAGAGCTTGAACAGTTAGTATTCGAGCTCGGCTCGATTCATTAACGATCCTACTCCTTAAGGCCATTTTTTATTTTTATTATATAAATAAATACACCATTGATAATTTGCTTGGATATAAAAAAAAATTCTTCCCAAATTCATTTATAATGTTCTATCTTTTTTTTAAAGAAATAATGTTTTATAATATCTTTAATTAACTAATCGAGTTTGATAACAAATATATTAGAACGCCTAGAAGACCTAATAGAGAACCTAATTTTCCCTAAACTGAGAGATAACTAGTTGATACGAAAGGCTCATTATTTTAGAAGTTATTAAGCAATTGTAACCAACTTCTTATTATCGGTAAATTAATAATTAAGTAATTACGTACTTAATGACACATCTTTCATAACATTATAATCACTATAGATCCAAAGAAGCATTATATAATTTAAGTTACACTAATATTAAAACTTATTTTATGCTATATTTAATTTTAGCACTGAAAATTAACTTAGACTTTAGAGAGAATTCGTCGGTTTTTCAACCAAGCCCTAATTTACTCTTTTTTTTTTTAGATATTTAGTATTATTGTGAGTCTTCTTCTTTCTACGTAACATTAATTTTTAAACCACTTGAATTAATTTTTATAATTACTAAAAAAATTACTTCAATGCCTTCTATCATACTTATAAACTGCTCAAAGACTTGGACTATATTTCTTCTCTATTAAAAAAACCTATATTTCTTCAAAATAAAATCAAAGATAAAAGTGCGTTCTGTTTTTTGCAACAAAAACAATATAGAGTCTTAGTCAACTAAATATAAGAAATCATAATTATATTTGATTTGGAAATATCTATTTTCAAGTCAAGTTTAGGGATCAAATATTGAAAACAGTATCAAAAAGTAAAATAACTAGCAGCCTTTTCCCTTAAAAATCATACTGTCACCGTCAACAATAAGAATAATTTAATAAAAAGATCAATAAAAGTAAATTATATAAAGGGGCAATAATATTATTATCATTTTTCACATTTAAAATGATGGAATGGGGTTTATAGTTCTGACTGTCGTGCATATTTTGAACTCAATTTTATACATAATAGGATAAAATTTTAATATTGTTTAGTTTAAGTTTTTTTTGACTAATAGTTTTTGGGTTGATTTTGCTGGTATTTTTGGTCATTTCTACGAAGTAACTTGGTATTTGAAGGCAAACTTGAGGTCATTCTATAAAAAAAAACTAATAATATATCAAAAATATATTAACTAAACCGACTATTTTTATTTTTCCTTTCATTCAAATTCTGTCCTACATCCTTTTTATATTATTGTTTTAATTTCTATTTTGTTATTTCATTTATTTCTGTAAAATTATTACTCCCTTCATCTTTTTTTACTTATTTTCTAACACATTTCATATTTTTTAAGGAATTAATTAATTAAGGTAAAAAAATACTAATTTGTCCTCTAATTAATGTTTAGTTTTTCACTTCATCGTAATTAATGATAATGGGACAAATAGGATATAATTAAAAAAATAATACAAAAAGTGCCTAAAAATTTAAAAATGACACGTAAAAAAATATTTAAAATAATGGCTAGAATGACTATTTTAAAAAAATAAAGGAAGTATATATTTTGATGTAAATGAGAGATATAAAAGAGAAAATAACGAAGACATCAAATTCATATCCGATCAAATTTAATGCAATAATTATGTCAAATGTAAGAATGATGTTCTATTTCTGTAAAAAATCTTAGTATATGATCTTTAAATTGAATGAAAGACATCAAAGCAAAAAAAAAAATTAGAGACATCAAATTTAAGTCCTCGTAGATCTAATGCAAAAACTTATGACAAACGTAAGAATAACGTTCTATTTCTATTTAGTATAAGCCTACAATAAATAAAATAAAAAATCCTCGCACACCTTAAATTTGATTCGAACTTAAAATAAAATTAACACATTCACCACTAAATTGAGTGATCTTTTAAACTAGAAGTTTAGTAAATGATCTTTTAAGCTGATTTTGTTAAAAAAAGAATTGCCTCATATAGGCTTATAATAAAGGAAAATATTATCCCACTCCGTCTGAGTGTGGACTCGAACGCGCGACCTCTAGGATCATAGCTTCAAGGCTCAACCAGTAGACCAAACATTTATCATGATCTTTTAAGCTGAATTAAGTGAACCAGATTCAATATAATCTATAAGTATGCTGAACTAACTAAAACATAAATAACCGAAAAAATAATTGAAAATAATATGATCTTAATGCTGTTGAGAACTGACAGTCAGATTGAACATGCATAAAAGGTATGACGGAAATTTAAAATTTTGTCCCTGTCCCAGGAACTCCTATTAGTTGCATATAAATTAAATAAAGCCTTAACTAAATAATTCTCTACCTAGGTTAGCATGCTAAAGGACTAGGCATACCATAATTCTAAATTATATTCTAGCATATTTATTTTATACTAAACATGTTATAACTCTAAGTTATAACCTAAGCATAAAATAAACTAAGCATGCAAAAATAACCTAAGCATAATTATTAAGCCTAAAAACACTTAAAGAAAAAAATTTAATAATTAAAAGAGAAAGAAAAAGAACTTACCAGTTGAAACGTGCTTTTGCAGAACCTTTCTGTACAAGCCTCCAATCGTAGGATAGCCTCTATCAGTATCCACACGAACCCCACCAACCAAAACCTCCCCAGGAGAAAGAACTAAGAAGCCTCGAGTAGTTGCTAGACCACTCCAGAAGCCTCACCCAAAAAATATAAACTAGCGGTGCCCGAATAAATTCAGGCTCCACAAAAATAACTTGTTCAATTACCCGAGAGATTAATTATCTCACTTAGGATTTATGCTTTAAGCTTGGTACAATTTAAAAGAAAAGTGGACAGTTTATATATAGGCTTGGGAGAGCATTTTGCTCCCCTGTGAGCGATGTGGGATGGGAGTAATTACTCCCATCCCATGTGCACGCACACTCTCTGCACATGTGCGGCCCATTTTTATGGGTTGCCGCGAGCAATGCCCAGCATTGCTTGTACACCTTTCGGTGTACTCCCGTACACTCGAGCCTATACAAAATACTTTTGTACTCTCGGTCCAATTAAACTCGCCAATACAAAATTCCCCTTTTAATCCTTTTTCAAATATTTATTTTCTAACCCTAATAAATTAATCACCAGTCAAAATAAATTTCTTGGTCTATCGAAAATTGATCTAATCAATTTTAACCAATCAAATAATAATCCAATTATTATTTATGTTATATTTTCGTAATAGAATAAATCTATTAGTTGTTTACTTAGTCCGATGAAAGTTCAATGTGTGTGACCTTATAGGATCCCAAAGTATTGAGCTGTTAAGGCTTAACCAACCCTTGTTCTAATGGAACCATTGGCCCGATGCTCTAGACCATGAATAGAACTCGATTACCTTAAACGACTGTAGTACGCCTCTAGTAAGGGTCTACCATCCCCCATTACTCGGAACGTCATTTATGCTTATGACTTAATCCCGGTTAATGCAATAGTTATCCGGTGCGATAAATTTCTTCCATTCTTTAATATTAGTACCATCTAGTTTATTGGGTTCGGTTAAAGTGTTAACCCACTAATAGTGAGGTTGCTCCAAGCTATCCTAGTTATTTACTTGTTACCGAAGTATATTGCCTTTTACCATAGTGTGTTTGACTAGAAACCATTTCTATCAATCACATACTCTGATCAGAGGTTTATGGCAATCATCACTTGAGCAAGTGCCCAGGTACAACTCCTTAATATATCCGGAGCGATGGATTCTTTTCGACTACTCAGCTTACCAACGTGCTATCATCACTATACCCGTAGCACCTTAAATAAATTAGTGTACAGCAATGACCCAAAGTATAGCAATAGTACCACACAAGGCAACTAGCATCTAAAGTATGAGGACATTCGCAAAGCTTATTGCATGAAGATAAACACCAACACATTGATATTTATACCAAGTGTTTATCTTGCTACGGTCTCCAATATATCTCCCAGATATATCCATGTGTCAAACTTAAGGCACCACCTTCAGTCTTTAGGAGATTAACTACTTGGACCTTTTCCAAGAAAGTTGACCACATGCTAGTCTTTCCGTTTCATCAATATCCTTTCTTGATGAAACTATGACTAGGGATAGTTTAGACATAATTATAATTGCACATGAAGCAGGTTCCACCAAATATAGTCCAACTATAATTTCTCTGACTTCATGCTATGATATGTCAGGGACTTTTGCATATATTTAACCAGCTTTAATATATATATATATATATATATATATATATATATATATATATATATATATACAAGCATATTGATATAAATAAAACATTAAATGCCTTTATTGATTAAATAAATTATTCGTACTATTACATAATTAAGATATATCGCCCTAATTACCTTAAGGGCATACATCATATCCAACAAACTCCCACTTGCACTAAGGCCAATTAGCCATATGTTTTAATCCATATGCTTTAACATGCTGGTCATGTTTGACTTGAGTCAATGGCTTTGTCAGACCTTCCACGAGGTTCTGATCAGTGGGTACATCTTTTAATCTTATTATCTTAGCATCAACAATCTCCCTGATTATATGATACTTTCTCGATACATGTCTATTTTTCTGATGAGACCGTGGCTCCTTTGCCTGAGCTATGGTACCATTATTATCACAATATAAAGTAATTGGATCAATAGCCTCAGGCACCACACCGAGATCACCAATAAATCCTTTTAACCAGGCAGCTTCTTTTGCTGCTTTGCATGCAGCAATGTATTCAGATTTTGTGGTTGAATCGACAATAGTTTCTTGCTTGGAACTCTTCCAGCATACTGCCCCTCCATTTAACACATACACAAAACTTGACTGAGACTTAAAGTCATCCTTGTCAGATTGAAAGCTTGCGTTAGTGTAAACTTTGATAGTGAGGTCACCTTCTCCATAAATCAAGAACTTATCCTTAGTCCTTCTCAAGTACTTAAGGATTGTCTTGACGGCCATCCAGTACTTTTCACCTGGATCTGACTGATATCTGCTCGTAAAGCTCAAAGCCTGAGAGACATCCGGCCTAGTACATATCATAGCATACATGATGGTTCCTATCGCGGATGCATAGGGTATATCCTTCATGCGCATTCTCTCCTGAGCTGTCTTCGAACACTCAGCCTTAGATAGGTTAATCCCCTTTATCATCGGGAGATAACCTTTCTTAGAATGCTCAAGGTTGAACCTATTCAATACCTTGTCTATATATATACTTTGAGAAAGACCTAACAGCCTCTTGGATCTATCCCTGTAGATCTTTATACCTAGTATAAATGCTGCTTCACCAAGGTCTTTTATGGAGAACTTTCTTGACAACCATACTTTAATGTTTTGAAGAAGAGAAATGTCATTTCCTATTAGCAGAATGTCATCAACATACAATACTAGAAAAATGACTGCACTCCCACTAACCTTCTTATAAACACAAGGCTCATTTGCATTTGGGCAGAAATCTAGTTCCCGGATTATCTGATCAAACCTTATATTCCAACTCTTGGATGCCTGCTTAAGTCCATAAATGGATCTTTGTAGCTTGCATACCTTCGAGCCATTCTAAAATGTAAAACCCTCAGGTTATGTCATATAAACAACCCGGTCTAAATCCCCATTCAGAAATGCTGTTTTTACATCCATCTGCCAGATCTCATAATTGTAGTGAGCAGCAATGGCGAGGAGTATCCTTACGAATTTAAGCATGGCTAGCGGTGAGAAGGTTTCATCGTAGTCAATACCTTCCCGTTGACTATAACCTTTCGCAACCAACCTTGCTTTATAGGTAATTTCATTACCGACCATGTCTTTCTTCTTCTTAAAGACCCATTTGCACCCAATTGGTCTAACCTCTTGCGGTGCATCAACCAAATTCCAAACTTGGTTCTTGTACATGGAATCCATTTCTGATTTCATGGCCTTTTGCCATTTATCAGAATCTGAGCTTTTCATTGCCTCATCATATGTCCTTGGTTCATCATCCTCCATAAGATATAGTTCCTTATCATTAGTGATGATAAACCTATATCTATTGGGACCCTTATGAACACGACCTGATCTTTGTAATGATTGTTTTTTGACAGGTTATTCTTGGATCACACTCTCTTATGTATCTAGAAAGGGGTCAATCAGTTGATTTTCCGTTTCTTTCTCTTGAATTTCCAGTTCAATATTGCTCCCACTAACTTTTGCAAGTAAGTGTTCCTTTTCCAAAAAGTGAGCATTTCGAGACACATATACCTTTTGTGCTTCGGGTTGGTAAAATAGATATTCAATTGTTTCCTTTGGATATCCAATGAACAGACATTTGTTAGCCTTGGCATTTAGCTTATCTGACGCTATCCTCTTTACCATGGCAGGATAGCCCCATACTCTTAAGTGACTTAGAGAAGGCTTTTTGTTACACCATCTTTCATAAGGTGTAAAATCAACTGATTTAGAGGGCACTCTATTTAAGCCATATACCGCGCTCTCCAGTGTATATCCCCAAAAAGATTTACTAAGAACGGCATGGCTCATCATGGACCTCACCATATCTAATAAAGTCCTATTCCTCCTTTCTGACACTCCATTGTGTTGGGGTGTATAAGGAGGGGTCCATTGGGGAACTATCCCATTTTCCTTTAGATAATCCTGAAACTCCTGACTTAAGTATTCTCCACCTCGATCCGATCAAAGTGTTTTAATACTTTTCTCAAGCTGTTTCTCTACTTCAGCTCTGAATAGTTTGAATTTTTCAAAACTTTCAGACTTGTGTTTCATCAAGTACAAATAACCGTATCGTGAATAATCGTCAATAAAGGTTATAAAGTAGGAGTATCCTCCTAGTGCCTGAACACTCATTAGACCACACACATCAGTATGCCAATGTACTTATGGCCCGCTCACCCTTTCCTTTAAAGGGTAACTTTGTCATTTTTCCTTTTAAACAAGGTTCGCAATCACTAGAAGAATCCAAGTCTATTGGGCCCAAGTCTCTACGGTTATGTAACTTGGTTAAGCGATCTTTGTTTATGTGGCCTAAACGGCAATGCTATAACTAGAAGGAATTCTCATTATCTAATTTAACTTTCTTCACATTGTTTATATTGAAAACTTTTGTTTTAGTATCAAGAATATAAATGCCACTTTTCAACATACTATAACCATATAGAATATTATTCAAACGAATCTAACAATTATTATTCGAAAATAAAATTTCAAATCCCCCTACTGCTAAACACGCAACGGATACAATATTCTTAGTAACACTTGGAATGTAGTAATAATTATTCAAAACTAAAACAAGTCCACTTGGATAAATAAGACTAAAGCTCCCCACGGCTAATGCAGCAACTCTGGCTCTATTTCCCACGCATAGGTCCATCTCCCCTTTTGCAAGTTTTCTATAGTTTCTTAGTCCCTGTACAGAAGTACAGATATGAGAACCACAACCAGTGTCTAATACCCAAGTGGTTTCTGGCGGAAAAGTAGCAAAGTTTTCAATTACAAACATACATGAAGTAGATGCCTCTGTAGGCTTCTTCTTTAAACGCTCAGAAGCAGGAGCTTTGCAATCCCTCTTCCAATGTCCTAGTTTCCCACATTAGAAGCAGACATACTTAGATGCCTTCTTTTCATTCTTCTTCTTACTGATTCTTTTCTTAGCACCCAGTGTCTGCTTCTTCTTCTCTGAAGCCTTGCCTTTCTCAACTAACAGTAGAGGTTTCTGATCCTTTTTGATCTGAGGTTCTGCTATTTTCAGCTTGTTGATTAATTCAGGGACAGTAGAATTAATCTTGTTCATGTAATAGTTAGTCACGAAGCTTGAGTAACTATCTGTCAAGGACATCAACACAAGGTCAATGCTCAAGTCAGGATTCATCTCGAATCCCAATCGATTCAGTTTCTCAAGGTATCCCAAGAGTTTTAGTACATGCTGAGAGGTAGAGGTGCCAGCCTGCATCTTGGTCCCAAAAAGAAGCTTGGAGGTCTCATACCTCTCTGTCCTCTCCCTCTCCGAAAAGAGTTCTTCAAGATGGAGAACCATATCCTCCAAGGATTCAGGATTCATGGACCCCAACATTATACACATGGCAGTCTCACGATCTTTCCTGTGCTTCAACCAGGCATCATGTTCCAGATGATCCTCAACATCAGGTTCTACAGGGAAAATTTCACTTAGGACATAGGCAATTCCCTCGGATCTGAGAACTATTCTCAAGGCTCGGAACCAATTAGAAAAGTTTGAGCCATTCAATTTAGTGTCAAGTAACATACGGAGATTAAAATTGGAAGCCATTTTCAACCTAAGATATAAGAAAAGAAAAGTGTTTAGATATTAGTTTAAGTACATGTATTTAATATGAGGAATTTTAATTAAATACATTTACCTACTATTTTCTTCGAAATTTACAATAGCCCATTCTATTGAATTCGTGAATTTTAACCCAGCTAAATTTCCTAGTAGGTAGCATCTATAGCTAGTCTATTACAACCTCCAATTTTATGAGTCAAGTCATAATAGTAAGTCATAGTCGGAATCCCATTCCATTTGCATCGCATGCAATTGCTAATTCATTCAAGTTCCCTAATCCTAAGGGACGTGTGCTCCTATATTAGCATCTCCTTGAATATGTCTCATATCTGGGCCTAGCCCCCAATTTTATGGTGGACTACCCCAATTCTATTAAGGCATACCCTATCTCAAACTTTACAACCAATCAATGTGGACTAGAAGTAACGCTTTGCGTAGCACTTTGATAGCCCAAAGAGATCGTATTATAAATTTGAGTAAGGCAGACTACAACTTGACTTAATATATTTACTTTGGGAATTTATTGGTGTTAAACGTCTCACCCAATCTAAGATTTTATTAGATGGACAAAATTATAATAACTTGTATTAATTCAGGGAATTTTAGAATTCATTTATAAGGTCTAACCTTAGATGGGTTCAGTTCTTTATTATAATTATTCCATCAACCCAGATTATATGCAAAATAATTAACACTTTTATTTGTTATATTTATATTGCATTTCCTTTAAGCTTTTATTTAATAAATTTAATTTTTTACTTAGTCATAGAAACATATATAAGCACCATTTTATATACTAGAAATAAATTAGTTCATATTAATCCCCCGGTTGGTCAATTCAAATTACACCGATATAGGTTTTCAGGTAGGAGAGGTGCCCTATGAGGAGTAGACACCAAGTCCAATCCTTAGCCAGAACAAATATGGACACAAACTTGAAGACCAATGGATTCTCTTGAACTAATAAATTTCATTCTTCCAATTCATGTAAATTGGGAGCATCTATAACCCATGTAGTTTAAATAAATTATTGATACTTGTATAATTTAAGTAAGTTGAGCATGCTTATTCAAAATTATTCATAACCATTTTCAAACCTTGAAATGAAAGGCATAAGTTTATATATATCGTTCCAAACAATTAAATAAATAAATTATTTCATTTAGAAAATAATATTTAGTTTGCTTCTAACTTAATTATGCACTAAATAGGCATGCTCTGATACCACTGTTGGGAACTGACAGTCAGATTGAACATGCGTAAGAGGCATGGCAAAAATTCAATGTCCCTGTCCCCGGAAACTCCTGTTAGTTGCATATAAATTAAATAAAGGCTTAACTAAATAATTCTCTACCTAGGTTAGCATGCTAAAGGACTAGGCATACCATAATTCCAAATTATATCCTAGCATATTTATTTTATACTAAGCATGTTATAACTCTAAGTTATAACCTAAGCATAAAATAAACTAAGCATGCAAAAATAACCTAAGCATAATCATTAAGTCTAAAAATACTTAAAGAAAAAGACTTAATAATTAAAAGAGAAAGAAAAAGAACTTACCAGTTGAAGCGTGCTTTTGTAGAACCTTTTTGCACAAGCCTCCAATCGTAGGATAGCCTCTATCAGTATCCACACGAACCCCACCAACAAAAACCTCCCCAAGAGAAAGAACTGAGAAGCCTCGAGTAGTTACTAGACCACTCCAGAATCCTCACCCAAAAAATATAAACTAGCGGTGCCCGAATAAATTCAGGCTCCACAAAAATAACTTACTCAATTACCCGAGAGATTAATTATCTCACTTAGAATTTATGCTTTGAGCTTGGTGCAATTTGAAAGGAAATGGGACAATCTATATATAGGTTTGGGGGAGTATTTTACTCCCCATGTGAGCGATGTGTGATGGGAGTAATTACTCCCATCCCATGTGCACACACGCTGTGTGCACATGTGCAACCCATTTTTATGGGCTGCCGTCGCACACCTTTCTGTATACTCCTGCACACCTGAGCCTGTATAAAATATTTTTGTACTCTCGATCCAATTAAACTCGCTAATGTAAAATTCCCCTTTTAATCCTTTTTCAAATATTTATTTTCTGACCCTAATAAATTAGTCACCAGTCAAAATAAATTTCTTGGTCAGCCCAAAATTAATAAAATCAATTATAATTTATTTATGACTCTAATTAATTAGTTATCGATCAAAATAAATTCCTTGGTCTATCCAAATTTGATCTAATCAATTTTAACCAATCAAATAATAATCCAATTATTATCTATGTTATATTTTCGTAATAGAATAAACTTATTAGTTCTTTACTTAGTCCGATGAAGGTCCAATATGTGTGACCTTATAGGATCCCGAAGTATTGAGCTGTTAAGGCTTAACCAACTCTTGTTCTAATGAAACCATTGGCTCGATGCTTTAGACCGTGAATAGAACTCGATTACCTTAAACGACTGTAGTACGCCTCTAACGACTGTAGTACGCCTCTAGTAAGGGTCTACCATCCCCAATTACTCGAAACGTCATTTATGCTTATGACTTAATCCCGGTTAATGCAATAGTTATCCAGTGCGATAAATTCCTTCCATTCTTTAATATTAGTACCATCTGGTTTATTGGATTCGGTTAAAGTGTTAACTTACTAATAATGAGGTTGCTCTAAGCTATCCCAGTTATTTACTTGTTACCGAAGTATATTGCCTTTTTACCATAATGTGTTTGACTAAAAACCATTTCTATCAAACACATACTCTGATCAGAGGTTTATGGCAATCATCACTCCAACAAGTGGCCAGGTACAACTCCTTAATATATCCGGAGCGATGGATTTTTTCCGACTACTCAGCTTACCAACGTGCTGTCATCACTATACCCATAATCACCCGTAGCACCTTAAATAAATTAGTGTATAACAATGACCCAAAGTATAGCAATCGTACCACACAAGGCAACTAGCATCTCAAGTATGAGGACATTCGCAAAGCTTATTGCATGAAGATAAACACCAACACATTGATATTTATACCAAGTGTTTATCTTGCTGCGGTCTCCAATATATCTCCCAGATATATCCATGTGTCAAACTTAAGGCACCACCTTCAGTCTTTAGGAGATTAACTGCTTGGACCCTTTCTAAGAAAGTTGACCTCATGCTAGTCTTTTCGTTTCATCAATATCCTTTTTTGATGGAACTATGACTAGGGATAGTTTAGACATAATCATGATTGCACATGAAGCAGGTTCCACCAAATATAGTCCAACTATAATTTCTCTGACTTCAAGCTATGATATGTCAAGGACTTTTGCATACATCAATGAATATATATATTTAACTAGCTTTAATATATATATATATATATATATATATATATATATATATATATATATATATATATATATATATATAAGCATATTAATATAAATAAAAGATTAAATACTTTTATTGATTAAATAAATTATTCGTACTATTACATAATTAAGATATATTACCCTAATTACCTTAAGGGCATACATCATATCCAACAAATGCATCATTATTCTTGATTTAAGCACTAACAATCTAGTGATTTTTTGAAGTTTCAAAAGATCGTTATGCCATTGAACTTGTTCAAATCCCACTAATTTAATCTTTAAGATGGGCGTGATGGCTTTATATTTTCGTTATGTATTAGCATCGTGTATGAAGAATGCGGTAATGAAGTCAGAGTTATTCAATTCAAGTGGGCTAATATAACAAGTTTAGTGACGTTGACAGGCTAATGACAGTTTGATTTACTTCGTACTTCAGATTCTAAAAACTAATCGCTTTTAAACTTTTCATTAAAATTAATAAAAATTTAATACTTCACTAAAATAATTAATATATCCTTAATAAAATTCTCTTTCTTCTTAATTACCACTTTATAATTTGATCAATACTTATATTTTTTTCTAATTAATAGAAGGGTAAATCAGAGATAAAATTTTAAAAGCTATATTGATATTTTAAAATAACAAATAAAAAAATTAAGATAAAATCTCTAAAATAATTAATTTTTAGAATCAGGGCTAATTAGGCCGTTAGTGGATTATAAATTTGGTGGTGATGGATTATTTCAAATTGGCCCGTTTTGAAGCTAGGAGAGATGATGGATTTGGATGTTAAGTGAAAAAGACAAAAAAAATACTCTAGTTCTAAAATTCATTTTTTTCTCCACTATTACATGTATAACTTATAACTAATTTCAAGCTTTTTGTAAAAGCTGTAGTTTTAATTTAAAAAATAAATTAAATCGTTTTTAATTAATTAGTATAAAAAATTAAAATATATTATTTAAAGTGAAAATAAATATATTTTGTGAGAATAGCTCTATTATTAAAAATTTGTGAAAATAACTTATTTTAAAAGCAGTTCAAAGAGTAATACAAAACTCATCCTCTATGATTTTGTTTTGTAGATTAATAATGTCATGTTAGCATTTTTCTTTACAATAGAAAAATATTTATAGTCCGACAGAATATAAAATATTGTATTACACTATACTAGAAATACAATTTTGAAAAAAATGCTGCTAAATAAATATATTTTGTTTTCCTTCTTCTTCCTTAACCTTATAACCACCACCAAAAATGACAACATTAATCATTTCATTCAGCTCCTTTGATATTGGATTAAATCATATGCCTACAGCAAAATCAAGCTATTTATTCAGAGACCCGCAAAAATATAAGAAAAAATGAAAAGAAAGAGAATGTTTTTATCAGTGTTATTAAAATCGCACCATACCGGCTAGTTAAATTGATTTTACTGTAAACGAGTTATGGTTACAATACGGTTTAACTTAAAACAGTTTACTAAAACATGCCTATGGTGATACTCAAAAATATTACAAAAGATTCAGAAAGCGTTGCAAAAAATCAATATGATGTTTGATAAAATTATTAATTATATCGATAATACCGCATATTAAAATCTTGATCGATATAATGTCCAATATAGTTTCGATAACATCACTGCTCCAACAAAGAGAACGGTTTCATAAATTAAGAATTAATGCAATAAATAAGTAACAACAAAGCAAGCTAAAAAACCTCTAAACCCCGAATTAATTTCCATTTTTAAAGGGCGGTTAATGCTGTTAAACATCCATTCAACTTCCGTTTCTCTATGGTTACCGTTACACGTACGAAAAAAAAACAGAAAGAACAAAAAAAACAAAAACCAAAGAAAATTTCAATTTCAATTTCCTCAGAGAGCCAGAGAAAATTTTGGATAGGAAAAATTACCTTTCTCCTTCCGCTCTTTCTCTCTGCTCCCTTGCCCTAGTATCCAATTCAAAATCCAATGAATTTCACTGTTTAATCACTAAATTAAAAATCTTTTTCCTCTAATCGGAAGAAATTCATTGTGCAGGAAGACAAATTCCTTTCAATTTTATCAATTTTATCTGTTTTCCTGCACTCTGTTTTCACTTTCCTCTGTTTTTTGGCCTGAGATATGAACCCTAATGCCCTAGTTCCCCTTTCATTTCTCTTCTTTTTGATCCAATTGAATCTGATTCTGGCCGCCGATCCCTCTTATGTCCTTTCCTGTGGGGCTTCGGATGCCGGAACCGACGGCGATGGCCGGAAATGGGAGCCCGATACGAAATATGTGAAATCTTCCGGCAATTCGATTACAGCATCGGCCGGTAGTCAAGACCCTTCCTTGCCGTCGGCGGTTCCGTACATGACGGCGAGGATTTTTACCTCTGCATTTACATACACTTTTCCGGTGCCGAAAAAGAGCCGGCTTTGGGTCAGACTCCATTTTTATCCCAATACTTACAGCTCTTTGAATCCAGAAAATTCGTATTTTGCTGTAACGGCGAATAAATTGCAATTTATGAACAATTTTAGCGCTTCAATTACAGCTCAAGCTCTAACAATGGCGTATATAATTAAGGAATACAGTATCGTTGCCGTTGATTCCGGTAATCTGGAGCTCACATTCACGCCGTCGAATAAATACAAGGATTCGTACGCTTTTATCAACGGAATTGAAGTGATCCCAATGCCGGATATTTACAAAAGCGCTGTAATGGTTGGTTTTAGCGACGAAACTGATATTGCCGCTAATTCTCTCGAAACGTTGTACAGATTAAATGTAGGAGGACAGTTTATTCCCGCGACAAATGATTCGGGTTTGACACGAATTTGGTACGACGACACGCCGTATTTGTTCGGAGCGGCGACCGGATTAACAAATCAAGCTAACACTTCAATTCAATATCCGACCAGTGATGTCCCCAAATCAATTGCGCCGTTGGATGTTTACAAAACGGCGAGATCAATGGGGCCGGATAATAATGTGAACAAGAATTTCAATTTGACGTGGATATTCGAAGTCGACGCTAATTTTACATACCTAGTGAGACTCCATTTTTGCGACTTCCAGTTGCAGAAATCGAACCAGAGGGCATTTGATATCTACATTAATAATCAGACGGCAGAGGCCGGTGCCGATGTGATCGGATGGGCGGGATCCGGCAGAGTTCCGGTGTATAAGGACTATACAGTTTATGCTGGCGACAAACCTGGAGACGATGACGAATTGTGGGTGGCGTTGCATCCTAGTGTTGATTTGAAGCCTGAATATTATGATGCGATTTTGAATGGGTTGGAGATTTTTAAGGTCAATGATCCTAATGGAAATTTGGCTGGCCCTAATCCAGTTCCGTCGCCAATGTTGGTCGCCGCTGAAGCTAAGAAGAGTTTTTCGTCGTCTAATACTAATAAGGGACCGATTATTGGCTGCATTGCTGGCGGCGCGGCGGGATTGGCAGTAGCTTTTGTTATCTCAGTTTTTGTCTCTAAAAAGAAGAGGGGTTTGACCGGAAGCCAATCCGGGAGTCATAATTGGTTGCCTCTTTACGGACAATCCCACACATCGGGGAGTAAGTCAACAATATCGGGTAAGATCTCAATTCGACCCCTGAATTTGGCTCTAATAGCTGACTGTCCCGACCTTTGTACCCATTACCCCCTTAAACTTGCAAAAAGTGTATCAGTTTACCCTCTGAATTTCGCGTGTCAGCTTTCCGTAGGTTTAAAGATGTCATTTTTTCGATTTTATCGCTATAACCTGAAGCTGACACGTAAAATTAATGAAGGCTAAGTTCTTTTCAACTTATAATATATTCAGTACAGTACTAATAAGGACAACGTACATATAAATTTATACTAAGATAAGTACATTTCAGTTCAGTACAACTAATTATAAGTTGAAAAGAACAGAACCTAAAGTGGTACACTTTTTACAAGTTTAAAGGACAACGAGGCGCAGTCAGTTATTGATGAGTTTGGCCTTTTATGTTATTTGTAAGTATGATAAGAATTCATGTCCTGATGTGCCTAATTGTAGGGAAAAGTACGGCTAGTAGCCATCTCTCGTCGCTAGCACAAGGTCTATGTCGCCATTTCTCCCTCCCGGAGATAAAACATGCTACGAAGAATTTCGACGAGAGCAATGTGATTGGAGTTGGAGGATTTGGGAAGGTGTATAAAGGAATTATCGATCAAGGAACGAAAGTAGCTATAAAGATATCAAACCCATCTTCCGAACAAGGAGTCAACGAATTCCAAACCGAAATCGAAATGCTTTCCAAGCTAAGACACAAGCACTTAGTCTCCTTGATTGGTTTCTGCGAAGAAGACGGCGAAATGGCTCTCGTTTACGATTACATGGCAAACGGTACACTTAGAGAACACATATACAAAGGGATCAAACCTACTTGTACTCTTAATTGGAAACAAAGACTAGAAATTTGCATTGGTGCAGCAAGAGGACTTCACTATCTCCACACAGGAGCCAAATACACTATAATTCATAGAGACGTTAAGACAACAAATATCCTCCTCGACGACAAATGGGTAGCAAAGGTTTCCGATTTTGGCCTATCGAAAACGGGTCCTAACCTTAACAACCAAAACCATGTTAGTACAGTCGTAAAAGGAAGCTTCGGATACTTAGACCCTGAATACTTTAAAAGACAACAGTTGACTGAAAAATCCGATGTTTACTCGTTCGGTGTAGTACTTTTCGAGGTATTATGTGCGAGGCCAGCTCTTAACCCGAATTTACCGAAAGAACAAGTTAGTCTAGCAGATTGGGCATTACAATGTCAAAAGAAGGGGATCATTGATGACCTAATTGATCAACATATTAAGGCGGAAATACAACCCGAGTGTCTGAAAAAGTTCGCCGAAACAGCTGAGAAATGTTTGTCTGATCACGGGATTCATCGTCCTTCAATGGGGGATATTTTGTGGAACCTCGAATTTTGTCTGCAGTTGCAAGATAATCCTGAAGGGGGGAAAAAAATCGCGGAAAGTAAAGCAAACGACAGCTACGCATTGCATAAACAGTTGCTAAGCATTGATGAGGAAAGCTCTGTAAGTGATGATACTGATGAGCTCAACAACAGTGATATTTTTTCACAGATAGTCAATCCAAGAGGAAGATAATTAATGAAAATATTAAATATTAGTGTTATTTGCGTTGACTAAATTCTTCTAGCTTTTATGTTACTTTTATAATACCGATTAAACACAGCTCTTTCGGTTTTTTAGGCTCTTGAACCTGGGAATTTTTATGTAACTATGCGTTGTCTCCTTTGCAGTTCAAGTTCTTGATATGTGTATTGTTGTTGGGTAGCATCAAGTTGTTTCTAAGTGGATCTTAATTATGGTTAATTACATACTAATAATACAAAAAATGTGCAAATCTCTTATACAGCATGCCAGAACATAAACTTTCAGAGTGTCAACAAAAGTTAGGATTCTTACGGTAATGCCCATAAAAACCAAAATAATTTGGGCACGCTATAAACTATTTACAAATTAACAAAAACAGCAGAAAACAATTACAAAAATATCATGTAGTAATTATCTGGTAAATATCTAATAGTCGTCTAGTAATTATCTAGTAAACATCTAGTAGATCGGTATTAGATATGTAGTATACATCTAGTAGCATCTAGTAGATATCTCATAAACATCTAGTACATCGGTATTAGATATATAGTAGATATCTAGTAGATCGCTTACTAAATATTTACCACATAACTACTACATGATATTTATGTAATTATTTTCTCTTTTTTTTGTTTGTAAAATTGTTTATGTTTTTTTTTGTATATATGTAATTAGTTTGACTTAATGGCAAATTTTGTAAATATTTTAATGAGACATGTATATTTTTGACAATTTTCTAGTAAAATTTGAACATGACATGTCAAAAGATCCAAATAAAAAATTGATCACTGAATGTTTCAATGTTTCTTCCAAGTACATTAAGAGCATTGCCTGAGAAATCATTAAATATCATTATGAAGGAAAAAATTATTGGACCGTCGAAAACAAAAGCATAATACCTGTATAGTCTTGACTTGTATGATGATCAGTGAAATAAGAATCGGATGTGATGAGAAAAAAATTTAGCATCCAACCCATTGCCTTTTTCTGGCTGGGCGCTTTTGTTTATTTTCAACTTCAACTGTATCAGCTATCGAATCAATATGGGGCTTAAGAGTCGAATCGAGTTCCTTTTTCAATGCAATTGGATCCTGAAAACGCTGCCTTCGTTTTTCCATCTTTGCTAATGTGTCCAATATTCGTTGTTCATCATATCCCTTGTCACACTGAATTCCCTCAGGTACAATCTGACCTTCCTCAATACCGAAATCTTTATTTCGCTCTGTAACTGGAAACTTATCGAGGAGTTTGTCGTCTTTTCCACTACCAAGTTTCGAAATGCTACATTGTGCTGCTCTCGTGGACTGAAATCCACTGGAATTCTTCGGAACTTCCTGCTCCTTGACGAACTTTTGATCCACTAATTCAAGTTTACGATTAGCCATCGAACTTGCAACAGTTGGACGTCTTCCAGAAGACTGCAGAATATATTAGCCACAGGAAAATTGTTATCCAGTTACACTCAGTTGAACAGGAAAGAAGGCAAAGCATCACTTTCAACATTGAAGAAAACTCAACACAAATTCTTAACACTAATATCAAGGAAAGCACTTAGGGTGTGTTTCGAAACCCAAAAATTTAAAGGAACTCAATTGATTTCAATTCATTTTTCATACAAAAGTTTCAACTTTTCTATATAAAATGAAATGAATTCAATTGACTTCCTTCAAATTTGGGGTTTCCAAACGCAACCTTAATGAATCAAAGAAACTCTAGTATGCACCCTACAAGCCGAAAAGGAAGAGTACCCTTAATGTAGGCATTATTATTAGTACATCTCAGCACTAAAGGACACAGAAACAACAAGTTGTTACTATTTCTCAGAAAGCACACCATCAACACAAATGAACTACAAGGTTCATAAAATAATAATAAGTTACAGTTAGTGCTTTATCAAGGATAGTAAGAATGGGTGATATCTAGATAAACATCAAGTAAGAAAAGATTCAGCCAACTACAAAATCAATTCAGTTTGAGAAAGATCACAACTTACACTAGTGCAGTAGTTCAAAAGTATACAAAGCAGGAAGAGAGCAAATTAGCATACAAAACATTCAAGTGTTGCACAATTGTCTAAAAGTATATAAAGCAGGATTCAAAGAACATAGCATAAAACATGAGATACACAATTGCCAGGAAAATAGATCAAGAAAGACAAACTAAAATCATTTCCTTGATACAAATGCACTTCAACATCTAATATTGCAGGGAGCAGATCAGACATTCTGCAACAAAATTAAGGTGGTTAAATTAGACCCAGGAACGGAAAATACCAAATTATTTTCCTACTTTGCAGCAACCACCCTGCACTGCTTACAAGAAGGATGCACATAAACACGCATAAAGTATACAAGGAATTTGTTTCAAATAGCTTCTCTGCAAGGGGTGAACCAAATTTTTTTTGGCTAAGTGCGACATTTGGGATAAACTAACCATAGACAAGCAACATTAGATACTACACCAACAGCAGCATTAACTTTCTAACTCCAGTTTCAAATGTGAATCGTTTATGACTTGATGCAGCCTATATATCAAATTCCAAGAGTTTGATGCTAGTCTAATTGAATTAAAATGTTTTCCTGACAACATAGTTGTTAAAGGCGCGCCTCTGGCGAGCCTCACGCAAGGCTCGGGGTCCTGCGCCTCGATACCTCAGGCGAGGTAGCGTACCTCGGTCATGCGCCTTGTGCGCCTAGGCGTGCCTTTTGGTGTGCGCCTCAGAGACAATTTTATTTTTTAAGGTTTTAACTTACTTTAATATGCGTAGTCCATCCATTTTTAAGAGTTCTAACAATAATTTAAAGCTAGATATTCCTAATTCAATATCTATTAAGGCTAGATTATCTAACAGTTCTCTTAGTTCTTATTCTAATATTGTTATTGCATTTAACTTCACTTTTCAAGAAAATATTTTTTGCAAATTTTCTGCGCCTAGCGTACCTCAGACGCGAGCCTCGCCTTGAGGCGCACCTGGAGCCCTGACGACTATGCCCGACAGTATACCAGAAAATAATCATCCTTCAACCTCCAAATGGCTCAACAATAACAAGAACAAGACGTCTAAATCTTATGCTAACCTTCAGAGAGTGGCAAGTTAGCGGAATAACTAAGACTAGTAACATTAGATACTTGCTAGACTATGACAGAGAGAAAAATAAATAATTTGAGAAAGATGCAACTTTCCTTAGCTTGAATGGTAATCAATAAAGAATGTAGTTGATGGTAACTAAGCCTCTAAGAACTTTAGAAATCAGAATAACTAAAAATTGCCACAGAAAAGAAACATGGGGAAAAACAATGACGTTTACAAGAACAATGAAGACTCACTTGTAAGTTGACCAATTTTACATAAAGTTACAGTTACACAAGGTTTATATATCAGTCTCTCCAAGTTTACCTTTCCTTCCCCACAAATCAAGTCAACTGGATTACGGTACCTCCAGGCTGTCTGGACATGTTGAGCTCTACATGTCATAAGAGGTTTTCTATTAAGAAAGGAAGCATTAGTTTCTCCTTTGAACATTCTAGATCTATTTGTACAACCATTGGCAGGACTGTGATTAAACTGAAACTTTTCATGTCTGAAAGATTTTCGATATGAACCTGATGACCTTTTAACATAAGATACATTATCACGCTGCCTCAAAATAGATTCACATTCTACTTCATGCAGTATTCTAGATTTCCAACTATATTTTCTCCACCCTCTATGAGCCTGATCATCACTATAAACAATATCACCTTCTATATTACCGTAATCGTTATAATTTTCAACCCAGGGATAATCCCTGTATTCTTCACTACCTAATTCTAGCCTATGTTGCCCATATCTTTCATCTAATCCAGGGTCACAGATGTCGTTTCCTTGTGACATCTTATTCCTCAACCTACCTTTATTGGCTGCATAAGTTTCTCGGTTATGCCAATAAGGCAAATCATGCCTATTGAGATCCCAATGTTCATCTTCATTGTCCATACTCCGTAGACTATCCAGATTCATAGGGGGGCTGCAACCATATCTCTCTCTTCTTTCAAAGAGATATGCTTCTCTTTCTGGGTTGAATAGAAACGGTTTCCCATATTTATGTGGCGTATCATAATCCATATTTTGATGATCAAGCAAAAAAAATTCATCATTAGTTTGCTTTCCATATTCAATTCTGTCCCTCTTTCTTCTCCATTGAATGCCACTCTCCTTGATATTATTGTACTCGGAAAACAATCTCCTGGACTGCCCACAATTGAAAGGACTCGTGCCACTAGGAGAGAGAATTCTTTCACCACAATCCCAATCTTCATCCACATCATCTATATCATAAATCCGTCTTTCATGAGAGTTTTCCTCAGTCCAGTTCCTTCTCTGTTGTGGTTCGGCTTCATTTCTAAAGCTCTGATTATACCTAAAACGAGAATTTTTTGTGTAAAGATCCTGGGTGTGGATATTGGCAAACTTTTCAACACCGTAGCGACCATAAAACTTGCTCCCCTTATCACATGAGAAATTGTGCCTATTATTATAACCGTAATCACATTGTCTTTCTCTCAGTCGGGAATTATCCCTAGTCATGGGAAAGGCGGCATTTTTAACACCAGGTTGTCTTGTTGCTCGAGAAACATTGGGACTTCTATATCTAGAAAGATGTTGGCGATTATCTTGTTTCTTTAAGTCGTCATTCCTTTTAGGGCTCTTACAGTCAGGTGCATCTGACTCAAGTAGATTAGCCCCAGAAGATTGCCTACTAAAAAATCTATGAGATGCTTCAGGTAAGTTATACACGCTATCTTGGGATGTCTCTGACTCACTTTCAGAACAGGATAATGTCAAGCTAAAATGACTACGGTCTCCACCCGATACTTCTATATCGGCTATATGTTGATCTGGCTTACAAATAGTCCTTCCATTTTCATGGTCCACCTTGTCTACAGTTTCAGTTGCTTCAGTAGTGCCTTTTGAAGTTTGGGCATTCACGTTATGACAAGTGTCAGGATCATCAGGAGAGAGATTCATTTCATTAGACTCTGACACTGGCAATGCAATCCTATTAACAGAAAATAGTTATTACATCAGCACTAAAAAGAAATGTTATTTGCAGGCTTATTACGACGATAGTCACATGGAATTATAGTGCGAGTGCAAAAACTTTAAGTCCCCAATATAACTCGAGTTTAAATATCGACATAAAGAGTAATGTTTTAATCATTACCCCTTCACGGGAGAAGATCTTGAATCTTTCAGCGATTCGTCTGCACAGGAACCATCAAAATCATGGACATCTCTTACATCATCCACATTTAAATTCGAAACTATTGATGATCCAATCCCATTATTATCTATATGTTGAAGTTTTTCCTCACAAGAGCCAAAACAATTCTCATCTGGATCTTGCACATTGATCTGTTCCATAAGTTATTAAGTGTTAAAATAATAGATAACATTATTAAAGTACAGAAAACTTAAATACCAACAACATTATACCTGTATCACAACATCAGAATCCAAAATCCTTGGACGACTTACATCCATTTTAGATGGCCGTTCACCAGTGCCATCTTCAACTTGAATTGCTCTGCCTTTAGGCTGCACAAATTAAAAAAAAAAGTCACCATTATTAAATAAAATTTAACATTAGCTGGAAATAAATTCAACGAAAATACATATCGGGAGGAGACAACAGGAGTTTGATATTACCAATTCCAAAAACTTCTCTCCAGCATCTGCAAATTTCGATGATGTTCCAGCTAGAACAATACCTTCAGGAGCTTTCCCACTCCCAGGTCTAATATTGCAAGCCTTGTTTCACACAAAGACAACAATTTTGGAATCAATCCAATACCTTATATCATTTGGCTGAAGCATCTATCACCTAGAAAGACAGGAGAAAAATACTCACTTGAGGTAGGAGTGAAAAGTCATGATTAGGGAACCTGTGGTTCAAATACAACTGTTGACGTAATTGTTCCTACAGTAAAATAAAATAAATCAAAGTTCAGAGAGTCCAATTCCATGTGAAATAATCACAATGACAAACTATACATCCAAGTCCATTAGGTCCTTTTACTGGTTACTAAATCTATAGCAGCTACCAGTTCTAAAGCATGTATGCTTCCCCTCTCCCCAACCCTCAAAATTGAAGATACAGCCTATAGACATGATTCATGATTTTTTTATAAGAAGCCTAGAAGGTGAACAAAAAGATTCCACTACACTGGCCCAACTCTGGTATACATCCAGAGAATGGATAGTACAAGTATTTACCAGGGAGATGCAATATTGTTTCCAACTGTCCTCGTCAAAACCAAAATTGAAGAAATCAGATATATCTACTCCAGGATGCATCCACCTTTTTTCTTCAAATGCATCAATATTTACATCTAGAATAGTCCTGAAGTAAAGAATAAATAAAATGGTTAACTTCAGGCCATAAAATAAATACTTAGAAGCTAGAAGACCATCAAAATTAGAAGGATTAGTACTGTTGATAAAATAAAATCACTATCATTCACCCTTAATTGTCTACCCAACAAATTTTGCACGCCTTTGCTCATGACTTGATTTGTTTTATTTGACACCCAAAATGGTCTGATTTCTTATGCAAAGAAGCCACAACCAACCCTCTAATAAAAGTAAATAAACCGGGATGACGAGATCAGGATCATAGTTGCTACAACTTACCTATACCATGGAAGTGCAAAACCATATCCACCATGGGATACGGCATAATTTGTTGAAGACTGAAAATTAGTAAGTTGACCTGTGTTTGAGACCTTATGTTGCTTGCATCTGTTGTCTTCCCAATGACCTCTGACAGACTGGGAAGAACATGATGCCACACCAACAGATTCATAAACTTGGTACTGCAATGCAATAGCATGAATTATTATTCTGGCATCACATTGCATCCCTTGCAACAGAATACTATAAACAAAAAATAAGAAAAATAAAAATATCAGTTTCATGGAAGACAAAAAGTTAAATTGGCTATCTAGTCTGATAATACAAACATCAAAAGGAGAAAACAGAGAGGTAGAAAAGCATTATAACTGCTAATGTAAATGAAGGATCTAAAAGCAATAATTGTGAAATATCTTCTCAAGAAAAAAAAAGGAAAAAAGCACTGGATTCTCGCCATCTTTCATTATATTGGTCTCAATTACCAGTTTAGCAAAATCAAAGCAAGTTAACAGACCAGGACATGAACAGTATCAATAATACACAATCAAATGCCTATATCCATCAAAATCAAGTTATAATGAAGCTCCATGCCAGAAGCATATAGAAAGCAAATTCAATACCTTGTTACCATAACCATTGGCATCAGGATTCAATCCATTCTTACCATAACCATTTTTAACACATAAAAAGGCATTATCATCCTCATCTTCTTCAAGACAATCTCGATTTCCATTTCCATTTGCAGCAACTGAAAATCCTTTGCAATCCTCATCATTCAAGACTATATTGAAATCATCTTCGCTGTCACTCATATAATCCTCTGAATTGGACGATTTCTCGTATACTGAATTTAACAACCTAGGGTTTTCCTCGTCTGCTCTGTCCTTAACTTGCTCAACATTGGTATCATAGTTACATTCTTCCCCCTTCTCTTCTTCTTTCTTCGGTGGTTCTGTGTGTAGATTGTCTATACACGATATATAATTGATTGAAGAAATTGCCTGGCATTCAACTTCCGCGTATAGATCGCCGAAATCATCATCATCGTCCATCAAATCGCCCATTTCTTCGCGGGAATGTGAAATTAAAGGAGGAAATGATGATCTAAATCCGATTGTGATTTTGGCAAAGAAACTTCAATGAATTATGAACGAAAATACTAGCTAGATCTACAGTGGAGAAATTCAATAGGGAGTGTCGTATTCTTGAAGCCTAACTGCTAAAACCCTAGCAAAACCTTAAACCCTGTACCACTTAGTATGAAAGGGCTTTCATTTTCAAACGACTTGTCGTCTGAACGTTGGGTTAGATCTGTGTAAAGCCGGGAATCATTTTTATGCTTAGTGTATTTTGGATTTAGATTCTATAAAATTAAAATTTATTTGAATTAATTTTAATTATTTATTAAATGTAAATTATTAAAATTAAATTTTAATTATTAAAATTTAATGAATGACTAAGATGGATTAAAATATATAACTTTAGAGAGTTTTAACTTTAAAAAACTCAATTCCCTTTATTTTTAAAAATGAATAGTTACTTTATATTTTGTAAAAAAAATACCCATAACAAACATCTTATTACATTTTTCTACTATAACAACCATATAAGTCAATGGGATTTTATATATTTTGATTGCTTTATTAAGATTTTTCTATAATTACAATGTAACCATTGCTTTGCTCTTTATAGCTATTAAAATCGTGTGTGTTTTATATTTATTTCTATTATTAATTCAATGCTGGTAAATCTTGAGAACCAAACATATGACATAAAACTGTTAAAAACTCACTACAAGAAAACTCAAAGTTTTATCATTCACACTGCATATTGAAGTTATTAACTAGTACAAGTAATGTGTAATATAATATTGAGGCATTGTTCTTTTCAATTTAGTGGCGGAGGCAAGGGAGGCGGTTGAGTCACGTGACCTATCGGCGCCAGTATCCCCCTACCCCCAAGGTTCCGGTAACTGCTTGGAGTTGGAGCTTGGTACCTGCTGCCTGCGATTCTTCTAAAGTCTTCTGAGGAAGACAATAGGTGTATTTTCTTTATTAAAGTACCCAGAATAAAACGGCACGTTTTGGGATAAGGGTTTAAAAACAACGTCGTTTTCGGTTTGGGAATTTCAATTAGTTATGTATCATTACAGTATGGTTATAATTAAAAATTTCTTATTTGGTTGCATAGTTTTTTTTTAAGTATGATTCTCCATAATTATTTTATGGTTTAAATAACCATGAAAGTAGAACCACCAATTTAGTCGTTTCCCATAATTCTCCTTCAAATTAAACTAAAAACTTTAGAAAACCATACAATACCATACCATCTATCCAAACAAAAACTTTAACTATACCCTACCATACTATACCATACCATATCATACTTTAACGAACAAAGCCTAATATACTTGCAGCACCTCTATAGCTCTTTCATTCTTTGCTTCCTTTTCCATTCTCACTCCATCCTTCACTCTTTTCCTTCGAGGCTCTAACTTAACGGATGCGCACATCAAAAAGTTGCCGCCGCTCTGTTCCTTGCGTCCTCCACCACCGATTCTGGTTATAATCACTTTACTTTCTTTCTAATTTGTGAAATTGAGATTATAGGGTTAATTATAAATTGGGGTTTAAGGTTTTTAACTTTGAATTCATGTGTAAGATTGAAGTTGAAATAGCTAAATAGATATAGGTAATTAGTTAATCATATGAATGTGGTTGAATTATGTGAATTTGAGGTGTTGATTTGTTGAGAGTGTGTTTATTGTATGTTGAATTGGGATTCAGGGTTAATTATAAATTGGGGTTCAAGGTTTATAGATTTGAATTCATGTGTAAGATTGAAGTTGAAATAATTAATTGGATACAGGAATTAGTTAATCATACGAATGTGTTTGAATTATGTGAATTTGAAGTGTTGATTTGCTGAAATTATGTATTTATTGAATGTTGAATTTATGGAATTGAGGTTATAGGGTTAACTATGAATTGGGGTTTAAGGTTTATAATTTTGAATTCATTTGTAAAATGGAAGTTGAAATAGCTAACTAAATGGATACAGGGAATTACTTAATAATATGAATGTGTTTGAGTTATGTGAATTTGATGTGTTTGTTAAAAGTATGTGTTTATTGTACATTGAATTGAACTTAGTTAAAATGGTTGAATTTGTTAATAGTTTAGTCTCAGAATTAAAATTATTAGTAGTAAAATTGAGATTGTCGGTATTGAAATAAAATTATTTTGTTGTTGTGTTGTTATATTTTAGTGAATATAATTATTGATTGGAGAGTGAGAAAAATTTATAACTAAATGGAGAAAATTGCAATTGGAACCACCATCATCAAATAGTAGTGGAATAATGTTGATAAGGATAGTGAAAGTAGAATACTACATTGTCCACTTTTATATGATTTGATTTATTACGAGTCGAATTAAATTTTTTATACGCAATTGTGATACACTTGAGTTTAAATTCTGGCTATGCCACTGCTTATAAGTAGCAGTATTGAACTGAACTGAATGGAACTTATTTTAGTATAAATTTATATGTATGTAAAACTGATAAGTACTGAACTAAACTGAATATAAGTTGAAAAGAATAGAGCACGAGTCATCCTTGTTGCATTGCTTGATATGAACACATCCAAAATTTACGAGAAAGTTTGTGGCGGTGGATTCATTCCCCACAATCTATAAATTTGAAAAAAATAAAATGCCTCTTATTAAAAAAAAAAGAAGCAATTGTTCTTCTCATTATATAATTTTTACATAACAGACCAACTAAAGCAAAATAAACTTTAACCAAAATGATTTCTTCATAAACAAAAGGAGAAGTTAATTCATATGTAAACCAAGTAAAGCTAAGAAAAGGAATTTTAGTTCAAACAGGTTTATAAGAACTAAGAGATCTCTTCTTTTGAACCAAGTAAAGCAGTGCGGCCATGATAACCAAACCCCCAAAAAGCACTGCACCTGCAAACCCAAAGTTTATCATACTCATATATTAATATGAGTTAAAGGATAAAAACGCAGAAAATAGTCATCACACTCTATAAAACTAGAGAATAATCATTTATATATAATCCAAAAATAAACTTACCTAACACACCATAATGTAGTTGCCCTTCAATTGAAACAGGACCTACACCCGTTTATAATTTTCATCAGCATAGATTCTTCTTTTACTCTTAAAATATTCTTTTCTCTTTTTCATATTCAGAGAGAATAAATTCCAACAGAAATTGTGGTTTCACACGCGTTAACATGTTCGAATTTCACTAAACACATTTATAATAAAAAATGAGAGTCTTAATTGTATCTAAGACTCGAATAAAACTATCTCAATTTGTAATTTATAAAAAAAAAGCATAACCAGTCCCATGGTTGTTTTTTCTGTTGTTAAATTGTTACTTACAATTATCATTTTCTTCCAACTTAGTTTGTTCTTTTTCTATCATTCAAATGATTTTTTTTCTCTTATTTATTGAAATCACGAATTTAGACTATATCTCTTGAAATTATAATAATTTTGGTTCAAATCTACAAGGTCATTAGTTACCACTGAAACAAGGACCTTAACGTATATAGATTAAAGTACTATTTTAAGTAGACATGTTTGACAGAGGGTCGCGCAGGGCTTGTCGGGTTTTTAACAAAAAAATTTTAATCTAAGTCCGGTCCAAACGTATGAATTAGAATTTTGGATTCGGGCCGAACTTACTAAACATTTTCAAGTCCGACTCATGGCATATTGAATAATTTTTTTTTTAATATTTTATAAACTATATTGAAAAAAATTATAATTTCTATAAAAAATGTCTAAATTTTTTCTCCTAATATTTCAATATTTATACAATTTAGTAAAACTATTTTATATATAGTTAAAAATTTAGTAGGTTAAAATATAAAAATCTATTAAATATAATATAAAAATATAAAATAAATATATTTTTTATTCGTCGGGCCGGACTCGGTATTTATAGAAAACACAAGTTCGGCCCATGGAATTTTGGGTTTTTACGAGCTTAGACTCAAGCAGGACTTTGTAATAAAACATGTGTCCAAGCCCGAACCGTTTAAGCTGGCTCAGGCTGGGCCGGACGGGTAGCCCGGCCGGTTTAATTTTAACCAAAGAGTAAAAACTAGAGTAAACTTAAAAAACATGCCATGTGGTTTGATCGTTTTGTAAAAAGCTGCTTGTGGATTTTTTTTTCAAAATGATGCATGTGGTTTCAAAAATTTTCAAAAGGGTACATGTGGTTTGAAAATTACAGTGTTACACCAGTTATTTTAATTAATTTAAATTTCGTATATTTCAATTATATTATTTAAGAATTATATTTTAAGATTCGAGTAAGATTCAAAAATATTTTATTTTATTTTAATTTTTTAAAATTATAATTATATTTTAATTAGAAAAGATATTAATACTTTTAAAAAAATTTTAAAATTTATTATCAAAGGTGTATTACAATTTTATTAACTTAATTATAAAATTTTAATTTAAAATAAATAAAATTATCTTTTAAAATGTGATTTTAAAATTTTAAAAATTTTTATTTTATAAATTTTTAAAATCATAAATATTTTTTAAAAAAAATATTTTAGGAACACCTTTTTATAATAATATTATTGTAAATTTTTAAAGTTTATTCTGAAAACTAGTAAATGACAGGATGTTTATTTCATTTCCTTCTTCAAAATCACTGCCATAAGTATTTGTATCCAGTTCTCCTAATCTTACCATGATGAACAAAAGTTGCAGAATCTGAGACGTTTTCAACACCTTTTTTCTGAGAAGCAGCAGCAGAATGAATTTGATTGCAATTAATGGGATGGCTTCCATTGTCGCAAACACAACTGCTCCGGCCATTACTGTAAGCGCAGAAGCCACCGCTTTCCTCGCACGACTCGCAAACTCTATCACTATTAACCCACCGGAGTTTAAACCCACCTCTCAATACCCAGCCAAAATGCACCGCCAAGTTCCCAATTCTGGCCGCCTCATCACTCACCGGAACCACCACACTCGACTCGCAATAACTCCCCCAATCGAATTCCGGCTCTGCTCCCTCCTCAAACACAACGACCTTTTCGAGCTATACGTCAAACACCTTATCTGCACAGCAGAAGGTGGGTATAAACTGCAATTGTAGTAGAAATACAGCATTTTATTCCCAAGCCCACTGTAATTAAACAACGAAAGATCTGTTTTGGAGTGGTTTAATATTGTATTACTGGCTAATTTTGGACAGGTTGAGTTTTTGGGCAAAGTGTGGGAGATAGTGAGGGATTTATTGGAGTAATTGATCTGAACAATTGGGTACGGGTTGTTTTTGTTTGTGAGATAAAGGATTGGATTTTGATCAATGCAAGAGACGTTGAAGCCGGGGTAGCCGCAAAATTGATCGGAGTCTTGTGTTTGGCGCCAGAAAGGGTAGCTGATTGTGATTCCATTGCCGCAATTGAAAGATGGGGATAGGGAATTTGGGGGGTTTGTTGAGTTGCTGCCATTGAAGAATGTGAAGAGGAGGAGAAAGGTGAGGAAGATGATAGCTAATAAATTCATTGGTTATGATAAGAAATTAATAAGATGAATTTGCAATTAAATTCATGAGGAGTGGAGTTAAGGGTGTGATTTCGGTCTAAATCGAATTGAATTGAACTGAATTTAACTGAATTAATTGAACAGTAAATAAGGAAAATATTGTTAATTGAACCAAATTAAATAAGAATTAAAACCGAATTAACCAAATCGAAATAAATTATTCAGTTCGGTTAAAAACTGAACTAAACTGAAATTTTAAATTAATTAAGTAAAATTCAAATTCTAACCCTTAAAATATAAAATGTACGTCCAATATAAGTATTATAATATATTAAATAGCTTATTATAGACACATAAAGAAATAAGAGTGTATTTTAGAAAAGAGGAATAAAGGTATGATGTTAAAATAATTAATATATGAGCATATTTTAATTTTTATTATATATAATATATATTTCGGTTCGATTCAATTATTTCAATTTTTTCTACACAAAAATCAAACCAAATAAAATAACTAAAATATTTAATATTTTACAAATCGAATCAAACAAAAATTTTAAAATAATCGAACCAAAATAATATTTTAATTTAATTCAATTCAATAATTTAATTGTTAAAATATTTAAGAAAAAAAAAAACAATATGATCATTAAGATATTAATGATGATATTGTTTGTTTGTGTGGCATATTTAATGAAGTTGGTTCTTGAAATAGATTTTAAAATTTGTGTAGTCAACGGCGTAAGTAGTGTGACAGATGCATAATTGGTATAAATCATTTCTTAAATAATGTTTGTTGATTAAAAAGAGGTGTAACTTTGTGTTTGATAAGTTATGATCATTTGGAACATTAGATAAATTTAAATAGCTCAAGTTAATATGCAGCTAAAATTTAAAACTCAAAATTAATTAACAATTGCTTGAGCTGAATAAGAAACTCAATTTCTTAAGCATTACTCTAGGTTTGAATTGTGAAGATATGTATTAAGAAAATCGGATTAGAATGATAACTCCTTTAAATGAGCCTCTACAATATTAAGTCCGGACTAATTGGACATCGCCGGACGTAAAAGAAAAAATATTTAACATTCAAAAATAATATTTTGAGTTAAAACAACAAGGGGTGTTTCTTATAGCTTGTATCTTTTGATTTATAGCTTTTAAGCACTTTTGACTTTTAAAAAGATTAAAAATTAAAAAGAGAAAGTTCTGCGCAAGAGGTTGTATTCAACGCGCTAAAATTTTAGAAAATTGATTAGGACGTCAATTAGGGATGAAACCTACAAAACAATCGAAGGCCAAAGGATCGGGGATTGTCCCCGGGGGAACCTTCGATGCCTTCGTCAGTAGCTTGAAAGAATGTGTTGCAAGTAGAAAATGACAGAGTTAGGTAAAAGTGTAGAAAATTGATTACCATTTCAGTGGTAGGTCTTTGGAATTTATACGCCTCCTTATGACCGTTGAACATGATATGGCAGTTACGGGGTTTGAGTGTGGGATCATGATCTCGAGATTGTAGGAAGACTTGGTCAAGTCCTGTTAGTTCCTAATTTTTAGGGAGTGGGAAGTTATTGTTTTGATTAAGTAGACGACACTCTTGCATGCGCCGTCTCGCTCTCGAGACGAATACCAATAGCATATGGCTCAATATTGCTACGACGCGGTGGTTGGTGAGCTCAAGGCGGTGTCACCCATGAGTGGTGTACGCCTCGAGTGTATAACCAGTTATCAAGAGTCCCCCCGCAAGTATGGGAAGTCTTCAGGCTTCTGTCATCTCGAGATGGGTGTCATCTCAAGACGGATTTCGTCTCAAGGACGGTGCGGTCTAGCGTTTACGATCCGTGTAACAGCTGTTAAAGCTCCTCGCACAGTGTGCCATACAACAAAAACGTGCCATGTGTGCTTCTGGATCTTTCCCCAAGATGACTGTTCGAATTCAAAAAATTCTTATAAAAGCCACCCTTTTTCAATAGTACCCACTTTACACTTCATGCTTTTATCGGCTTAGCGTTTTCCGGCGAAGAAATTTCAAAACTTTTTCGACGCTTTCTCCACTTCTTCTACGACGGCAAGGGCTTTTCCTTCTGTCCCAATTACAAGTAAGCATTCTTTTACTTTCAATTGCTTTGATTTAAGCTTCTGTTTGCAAATTCTATGAAATGCGATGATTCATGCTTCAGAGTATATGTATTGTGTCCCTTTCATAATGAGCCTTATATATTCTTCTATTTTTTTTGCCATGGTTCCTGTGTCTTTCAGTTTATTCCTTTAGCTAAGCTTTCCTATGAATGAATTTGTATTTCGCGCCCCTTTGTACAGGCTGGGGATAGACCTAGGTTTGGGGGATTGAATTGACAGGCGTTCTGGGGAAAGAGGTATTTTTAGGCCCTCACTGATTTAGTGTGGCGGTGCCTCCTTTGATCTCGAGCCCAGGGCTTGACTTTTTCTTTCGTTTGTTTCCTAGGATGAGCTCATCTAGTAGTTCAAGTGGTGATCCCCTTTTTGTCGAGATCTTGGGCCGTCTTATGAGGCTTGATCAGGATTTAGACTGTCTCCTAGCTTAGCCAATAACTATTGATAGAACTAATTAGCATCCCTTTATTAGGACTAAGCGAAGGGCGCATAGGATAAAAACTAGCCAGGCAGGATCAACTTCTAAGTCATGGGACCCCATTAACTCGGATGATATGGAGATCTGGGCCATAGAGGAGTATGAGGGGGTTGACAGCCCCACAGATATGGGGGGAATAGATCCGTGCAAGAGGTTGGGACATCATCTCCCCAGCTGACTCTAAAACGAAGGAGTACCACGGCGGTGGATCCCCTAAGCGGGCAAGGAAAAGCCTCGCCAGGGGTCCTATGCCTCGAATCGGGAGTATGGTGTCTATCTCTAACGAGTTGGATATCGGGTTCGAGGCACAGGTGCATAAGTGGCTGATTGGAAAGCCATGCCTGCTGCTGGCCAGCCATGAAAGGGTTCATACCCCCCCAGATGGCTATTTTAGTATATACATGGAACAAGTCTGGGCCGGTTTCACGTATCATCTTCTAGAGGAGATCGCCAAACTTTTGACTGACCAGGGTGTGTGTTCGGCTAAAATATATCCTAATTGCTGGTCGGATATTGCGGAGCACTACCATCTATGCCGCGGCCTCAACTTTAGGTTCGACTCGGTCTTTTTCCGCCGGCTGGCTTCTTTTAGGCTAAAAGCTTCTGAGGACCATCTGTATTTCAGCCACATGGATGGGTTCTCCCATTTCTCAATCCGGCCACAGTCGGTTCGAAACTTCAAGCAGTTCTACTTTATATTCCCCGAAGCTTTACCCACGAGGGGGCTTGAGTTAGACAACTGCCTTAACGTCTTTAGCCGGTTGGAGCAGGGGGGATGGTCACTGGCGACCATTGCCTGGGCTTATTTGAGTAATAATAAGGTCATCGAGTGGGACGACCCGAATATTGTGTACTATGATGGGGAAGTCAGTATTCCTGGTAAGCTTATCTCTCTGTTTTCTTTGTTAGGATGTCGTCATCTCGTCTTAACGCTGCCCTTAATAAACATCTAGCAAAAGGTACCAAAGACCTGGGCCGGGAGAACTAGAGGAAGGAGGTGAAGATGATTGACCTTACTAAGGACGATGCCTCAAAACTAACCCTTTCCAAGAAGGCCGAGGGATGAGGTTCCTCCTGCCGTGAAAACTGCCTCGTTGGCTGACACACTGCCCAAAAAGAGGCGTGAGGTAATCTGCTATCTTTTTGACTTATGTTTCCCTTGTATGCCTTACATTGCTAATTTGCTCTCTTTCTTTATAGGGCCAAGAGTTGTCGGGCTTGAGCCACCGCCAGGGGTTGCCGATTACGCCAGTTTCCACTGCCACCGTTTCTCCTTCTGCCTATTTTAAGGAGAGCATCCTGGAGCTAGATGGTCTTCAAGGGGGGATAAACAGCCCTCAAGTTCAATTGGCGCTTTGAATCATACTCCCTCTGCCAAGGGAGAAGGAGGCTTATAAAGAGGAGTCCAGCACGTGCGCGACTAGAATTATACTTGACTTGCTCTCTGAGGTATGCGATACAAATTTTATCTTAAGTTATTTCTTTCGTACAGCCTGTGATGTTGTGTATATTTTTGTAGGTTATATCTCGATGCGTTGAGATGCATCAGAGGGCCTCTAACCGTGCAAAGGTCAAGGCAGACGTCCAAGTGGCAAAGGCTGACCTCCAAGTGGCTAAGAAGGAGGTGACGGTAGCCATGCAAAGGGAAGCTGAGGCTGTGAAGGCTAAGGAAGAGGCCAAGGCGGTGACTGCCAAACAACGAGAGATCGAGGCGGCATTGGTTAAGGCAAAGAAAGAGCTCGAGAACTTGCGTGACGCTCATACCCAAATCCTCTCCCGCAACACCCTTTTGGAGAAGGATTTGGGGTCGTCGCAAGGAAAGGTTGCAAAGCTTGAGGCAGAGATTGCCGAATAAGACATCGAGTTAGACATCCTCGTAGAGAGGATGGTGAGAATGGGCCGTCTGTTTGGGCAGAGGTTGCTCGAGGTGGTCCGTCAGCATTGGCCGGAGCTTTTGGAGGAGATGGTGAGCAATGTTAACTTTCCCACTTTTGAGGAAGTTCCTGATAGTCCTCTTGCTAACCAAGTAGGCCCTTCTGCAGGAAGCAAAGTTCACGAGGCGTTACCAGTGAGCTCATCTCAAGTGCCACATCAAGACCCTCCTGCCGCATAGCTTAGATTTTTCCTTCTCTTTTTGTTCTGTTTTGGGCTTGAGGCCTTGTAATTATTGACTTTATATTTAATGGCAAAGTATATTTTGATTTGTGCTTCAATTGTTGAATTATTATGTTGCTGCCAGTTGCTCTAGCATGCTTTATGCTGTGTTTGCTTGGATGAATGTTTTTATTTTGCATTTACATGCGTGGTTACCCGCCTGGGGGTTTCGTTACTTATATTTATCTAAGAATTGCTTTGCATGCTTTGTCTAAGGCTCGTTGGCTTAGGTATGAGACTTTTGGTGCCAAGTCTTGCGGGTTTAGTTATAACCATTGTTTATATTAGCCAAGGCATGTTAGCTTAGCTGTAGTCATTTGTTTATATTATCTAAGGCTTGTTAGCTTAGTTATAGGATGATGACAGTTGGCTAAGGCTGGGTTGTGCTCTTAGGGGTGAGATAGTGGCCACTGTTAGGCCTTTAAAGGCTAAGCAAAGATAATAGCAAACACAACGTGAAATTGAATAAAGTGCTTTTATTGATGAGCATAAATAGGTTACAAGTAATTACATTGTTCGTGCTTTATTAGCCGACGAAGGCTTAGGGGACGCCGCCTCGATAAAAACCTTTCCGAGGAAAAAAACCCAGTGGGAAAAATCCAAGGGGAGGAAAAGAGTGCGGTCGTCTGGTTCCCTAGCCGTTAGATGTTGTATAGTATCTCATCAAATTGGAAATGTTCCATGTTCTGGATAATTCTCTATTGTTGAGGTCGCTGAGGCGATACGTTGCATGACCTAGGACTTTTGTTATCTTATATGGTCCTTCTTAGTTAGCTCCAATTTTGCCCTTGCCTCGCGAGACTGCGAGGCGGTAGTGTCTTTGAGGACTAGGTCTCCCTTTTTGAGTCTAGGCTATTGACCTTCCTGTCGTAATACTTAGGCAATTTTAGCTTTATAGACGACCATTCTGATGCAAGCTTGCTCTCTTCTTTCTTCGAGGTTATCCAAATGGTGCCTTAGGTTGATATCATTCTGCTCTTTGGACTAATAGAATCCTCTATCAGTTAGGGCTACAATTTCTACTAGTATCATGGCTTCTGTCCCATGCATAAGGGAGTAGGGCGTCTTGCTAGTTGGTCTGCATGGGGTAGTCCGGTAGGACCATAGTACACTTATGAGCTCGTTTGGCCAAGATCCTTTCTTTCCTCTTTCAAGGCATTTCTTTAACCCCTATCCAAGCATCCTGTTGGTGACCTCCGTCTGGTCATTCATCTGCGGATGCACTACAGAGGAAAAGCGGTTCTTTATCTCAACCCTTGGCAGAATTCTAGGAACTTCTTTGACTTGAATTGGGTGCCATTGTCTGCTATGATTTTCCTTGGTACCCCAAACCACGTGATAATGTTTTTCCAGACTAAGTCAATGACCTTTCTGGGGTGATTGTGTTCACAGCTACCGCCTCGACCTACTTAGTGAAGTGGTCGATGGCGACAATCACAAACTTCCTTTGTCTGCTGGCTTCTAGCAGAGGTCTGGCTATGTCGATTCCCTATGTTGAGAAAGGCCAAGCGGTCATGATGGGCCATTGGTTCGCTTGGGGGATGTGTATTTTTCTAGCGTGCACTTGGCATGGGCGATAGCTTTGAACACAGCTTGCGGCGTACGCCTCCATTATTTCCCAATAGTAGCCGGCTAAGCTGACCCTTCTAAGAAATGTGGATGCCGCCTGGTGAGACCCTTAAATTCCTTCGTACAGCTCCTCCAGGATGTTCTTACCTTGAGACGGAGTCACACATTTCTGTCAGGCATCTGTATAAGACTTTCTGTAGAGCTCGTCATTCTTGAGGGAGTATCTCATGGATTTTTGAACAATCTTGGGGGCTTCTTCCTCATCGGTTGGGAGTTTGTTTTCTTTGAGATAGGGGATTATGGGCTGACGCCAGTCGTTATTCCCTTCCTCAATGCAAAGTACCTCTTCTTTGCAGCTTAGGTTGACTAGAACTTCATATGGGCAGCTTAACTTCTTGCAGTCGTCCGGGCTAGCTGCGGCTTTTTCTAGCTCGTCTGCTATCTTGTTTTGAGCTCGAGGGATGTGTTCAACTTTCCACTTCGTCCCTTTCTTCTCTAGATTCTCCACTAAAGTTTATTCTCTGCGTAAGTATTTAATCATGCTTCCTTCCTTTATCTCAAAGTTTCTGTTGATTTGGTTGGACACCAACAGTGAGTTGCTTTGAATAGTTACCCTATCGGGGGCAATCTTGGTGACCAGGTTGAGGCCTTTGATCATAGCTTCATATTTTGTGGGGTTATTGGTTCTTAGAAAAGCGAGTTTGGCAGTATACTCCAGGCGGACGCGATCAGGACCCTTTATCACTACCCCGATGCCAGCTCCCTCGCTCGAGGATGCTCCGTCTAGATACATAATCCAGGGTTCCGTTTTGACTATCTTCGTCGGCTCAAGGCCCATAAATTCGACCATAAAATCAGCTAGTACTTGTGCTTTCAGCTCCGTCCTTCCCTCGAACCTGATATCAAACTCTCCCAGCATTACCGCCCATTCGGCCATTTTGCCCGACAACTTAGGCAATTGGAGTACCTTCTTTAAAGGACAATAGGTTCTTACGATTATGGTGTGCACTTGGAAGTAGGGCCTTAACCTCACCGATGCAGAGATGAGGCTCAGGGCTAGCTTCTCGATCTTTGGGTACATTAGTTCCGTATTTTTTAGTGCCTTACTGGTGTAGTAGATGGGATGCTGCTCACTATCTTGCTCCTTTACTAGGACTGCTCCAACCGCTTCGTCAGTAGCTGCATATAGATGTATGGTGGTTCCCCCCTAGATAAGAGGCTGAGCAATGGGGGCCCAGCTAGGAATTTCTTAAAGTTTTCAAAAGCTATATCACAACACTTGTCCCATTTGAAGGCTTTATCTTGCTTAATCGCCTTGTAGAAAGGCAGGCATCTCTTTATAGAAAAGGAGATAAACCGTCCCAAGACGTTGATCCGGCCATTGAGACATTGCACCTCGTTCAGATTTAGAGGAGGTTGCATCTTGATGATAGCTTCAATTTTCTCGGGGTTGGCTTCTATACCCCTTTCGGAGATGAAGAACCCTAGGAACTTGCCGCTTTTCACCCTAAAGGTGCACTTCTTTGGGTTTAGCTGCGTGGCTGGCCTCTTCTTTGCTTTTTACGATCATGTCGTCTACATATACCTCAATGTTTTCACCTATCTGCCCTTTAAACATCTCGTTAACGAGCAGCTGGTAAGTGGCTCTTACATTTTTGAGCCCAAATGGCATCACCTTATAATAGTACGTCCCCTCATGTGTAATGAAGGAAGTCTTCTCTTCGTTCTTAGGGTCTATCGGTATCTAATGATATCCCGCCTTGGCATCTAACAGGGAGTAGACTGCAAATCCAGCCGTTGGGTCTAAAAGTTGGTCGATGCTTGGCAAAGGGTTGCTATCCTTGGGGCAAGCTTTGTTCAAGTCCATAAAGTCCACACACATTTTCCACAAGCCGTATGGCTTCCTCACCAGTACCACATTGGCCAGCCACTCGGGGTAGTTTACTTTTCATATATGACCCACTTCAAGCAGCTTTTTGATTTCTGCTTCAATCGGCTTTTGCCTCTCAGGGGTGTGCTTACGTTTCTTTTGCTTTACTAGGGGGTCCGAAGGATCTATGTTCAATTTATGACACAGGACCTCGGGAAACACACCCTTAATGTCGTTTGGAGACCATAAGAAAGTGTGTTGTTGCTCTCTCATTACCTTTGTTACGGCAGCTTTTGTATCTTCTCCCAAATCCTTTGCGAGCTTGAGCGTTCTATTCTGATATATGGTAAGGACTTCTAGATCTCCCACTAGCTCTACTCTTTCTCGCTCCTCTGCCTCAATAGAGATGGTTTCAGTCTGCAAGGATGCTAAATATGTCTCCTGGGCCACCTATGGGTTTCCCACTGCTACTGTCATTCTTTTCTTGGTTGGAATTTGGAGTGTCAAATATTTCATGGAGATGACGGCTTCCGACTCGACCAGGAATGGTCGTCCCAAAATGATGTTGTAACCAACTGAGATGTCAGCTATGGTGAACTCCACTTCCCCTCTCCAAGTCAAGTCCTTGTCTCCGAGTGACTTGTCCTGCTGATGGGACAGTTTTTGTAACGAACCAAAATTCCAAAATTTGCTTATAATAAATTGCTATGGTATTAAAATATCATGGAAATTATTTTTGTAGTTATTATTATTGTTATTGGATATATGACATGAGGAAATAAGAGTTAATTAAGTAAGATGGATGAATTGGACATTTAATTATTTGTTCAAGGACAATTTTAAAAATTAAAAAAAAATATAAAATCATAATCCTATACGTATCATTCCCTTCATCCTCTTCACCTTCATCTTCTTCTCCATTTCCTTACCTTATCAAAAATTTCCATAATCTAAAAACTTCCGATTTCTTCGATTCAACTTCAAATTCTTGTTAGAAATCGATCATAAAGCCCTCTATCATCATCAATTTCAGTGAATTAAGGTTAGAAGAAGAGGATTTCAGATTTTAAGGTTCGGATAAACAGTAACCCGAATTTGAGGTGAGTGATTTTTGATGAAATTAAAGCTTAATTAGTAGAATTCATGGTAAATTAAGCATATTTATGGTATTAGGAAGTTTATTTATACAATATCTCGATAGAATTATATATGACTATTGTAGAGGAAGCTAGTGCAAGCAAATCAAAGGCAAAAGAGGTAGAAGAGAATTTCGATTTATCGGTTTTTCAGAAAAATTTCCAGATTTGTATCCCTGTTTTGTTTTAATGTTTTATCTTGTTATATAAATCTGATTTGAATGATTCTTGATTCTATTGATATCTACAGAAAGTAAGGAAAATATGTTCAGAAGAAACCTTGATGAATTTCGTTCGTTTTTTATGTGAAATTTTCGTTTGAAGTTGAGTCACGAAATCTGTTTTCGGAAAATCTCAGCTTTGTACACTGTTTAGTATTTTGATCATAACTTTGGTTATACAATTTGGATTTCTGTGATTCTAGTGGCTTTGGAAATCTGAGACATGTGGCTAATTATGTTTATAATAAAGTTCTTCGATTGGATGATGTTTTAATAGTGAAAAATGCAGGGGAAGTCAGGTCACAGAATCTGGAAAATGTTGATTTTATTGTGTTTTAATTGAAGTTTGATGCTTTAAAATTTAGGATTTGAATTTCTTAATTACTGAAATTATGTTGAATTATAATTGATGGTTTATATTAGAATTTTTAAGATGTTACTTTGATTTATTGCTCTTATTAAACGAGTAGAATACTAGTTAAGGTAGATTGGCGCCAATAAAGGGGGGTACAGTACTGTATAAACAATTGAAGCTTTGGCTTCGGGCTTCGGCCGATATTCTGATAAATATATATTGATATTGAAGCTTCGACTTTGGGCTTGACTGATATATTGATTTTGAAGCTTCAGCTTCGGGCTTGACCGATATATTGATTTTTTGAAGCTACGGCTTCGGGCTTGATCGATACATTGATATTGAAGCTTTGGCTTCGGGCTTGACTGCTCCCGTATCCATTTTACTGTTATTCATGACTTGTTTACTTTGGCCAATATAAGGTTAATATGTCCGAGAAAAAAAATTGGATATAAATTTGATTGTACTTTGAAAGGTTTATAATATAAGTTTTATGTTTTGGTTTTATAAAGTTGTTTAATTTGTTTTTGATTTATGAACATACTTTGTTTCTATTTTAAAGTGTTAAAAATGTTCAAAGTTATTATATTTCTTTTATGTACACCACTAAGCAAATTGCTTAGTGTGTAGTTTATTTTCTACACGCAGATACTGAAGATTGTAGATAGCTTGTATCAAAGTGGTATAAGTGGATCAACTTGAAGAGCAAATAAGGAAAGAATCAAGGTGGATTTGTATTTTAATGTAATATTATAGTTTGTAGAATAATGGCATGTACTAGATAATGTGAGAAATGTAAAGTGGTATTGAGAAATATTTAGAGAATAATTAGCATTGAAAAATATTTGGAGAATAATTTGGAGTTTGAAACGCTATATTTGTATTTATACATATGTAATCTATAAGTATTGAACTCTATATAGTGGAGTAGAGTTATTTATTGGGTGATTATAGTTACCGTGGCACTCCCTATAAAGAGGGTGTGACAGTTTTCCCTCCAAAACCTACAAGGGGATTGCATCCTGGCTAGGTTCTACCGTGGTGGATGTCTAGCTGCTGTAAAGCTGACTTGGTTATCAAGTTAACTGAGCTTCCTATGTTGATCATGACAGTTCTAACTATGTATCCTTCGGTTAGTGTCTCAATGACTAAGGGGTCTGCGTGGTCCTTTTTTACCAATGAATGCCTTTGACAGGCCTTGAATAGCTCGATGTCTCGGCCCGTTAAATCTGCTATCTTGGGTTTCTTTTAGAGTGACTCGAATCCTTGTCCTCCTACTATTACCATTATCAGTCCTTTTGCCTTTTATGCCCTATCATCTTTAGATTTTAATGTCTCTGGGGCGACTTTCTTTTCTTCCCTTGTGAATCCTTTGACAAATTGACTGAATTTCCCAGCTTGGATCAAGGCGTGCACTTCGTCTGCCAACACCTTGCACTCATCCGTGTGATGTCCTATTTCCCGGTGGAATTCATAATACTTTTTCGGGTCACGACCCACCGTCTAGCCCTCAGGTATTTTTGGGAACCTCAAGTTTCTCCTCTCGTTGGTCTTTTTTATTGCAACCAATATTTGACTAAGTGGAGCATTCAGGGCCGGTCGGTTGACGTTGGCTCGCGGGATAGTGCTTCTACTTGAGTCGTCTGAAGGCTTCATGGGGTGGCGGTCATCTCTTCGGTCACCAGATCTTTCTTCAACTTTCCTCTTTCTAGATCTGTTAATTTCATCTACCTCAATCATGCTCTTGTCCATAGCTATCATCTATGTAGTGTCTTGGGGCCTCCTTGTAATGATTTCCGTGCAGAGCTTATTGTTCCTTATGCGTCGAATGAGGGCTTCCTTAGCAGTGCTGAAATAGAGATCATGAGTTCTAATGCACACTTCATTGAAAGTGGTGGATGTAAGATCGGAGTGATTCGTTTGGTTCCTGGACAACTTCATGTAGTTGTCGGCTTACATACGAGGCGGGGGTGGAACCGAGGAAGTGCTTATAGAACATCTCGTTCAATTGGTCCCAGGAGTTGATAGAATTGTGTAACATCCTATTTCACACATCATTTTAGTCATTTATGCATATATATTAGAAATTATTAGATGAAGTATAAATATATAATAAATATATTAATTTTGGTATATTTGTTTTAAAATATATTAGATATATACATATATACACTTAAATATATAAAAGGGGATTTGAAATTTTGTGAAGAAAAAAGTAGAAATCATAGTTGGTAATTAAATTAGTACTTGAGTTGTTTATTATTGGTATAAGTATAGTATAGTATAAGTTTAAGCATTATATAATGAAAAAGAAGGGCAAAATGGTCATTTTAGCCTATAGATAATCTAAAATCAGCCATAAAAGAAATAAAAACTCAGAATATGAAAAGGTAGGAGTAGAAGAGAAGAAGAAGAACAAAGACAGAGGAAGAATCAGGTATGTATATGATTTTGTAATATAATTTTTGAGATGTTAGAGATAGAATTTGAGGTTATGACGAAAATACAAATTGATTCTCTACATCTCTAGATTGCTTTTGTAAAATTTGAGGATTTTTAGATGAGTAGATCAATAGCTATGATTTTTATAAGATGAAGTGTCCAGAATTGGATGATCAGAGAGATGAGGTGAGTTTTGAAATTAATCTGGGATTGTTATACTACTTAGAAAATTCTGAATTTTTGATATGTTATTCCCTTATGTGCATAGTTTAAGTAGGAAAAAGAAACAGGTCGATTCATATCGTATAGAGAGAGTTATACTGGTTTAATTACGCTGCTGTCCAGGTAAAGCGGGACTGAAATAGGTTTTGATGGGAAATTCCCTATAAATTGTATAAGGCTTTGAAATTTTTTAGGATTTAGTATGTTATGAAATTGTGTAATAGGAATTGAACAAAAGAAGAATCATCACATTTGAGTAAGTGAGTTGAAAGTTATGAATTTTGAAGTGAAGTGAGGTCATAAGAACACTAGTTCTAAGTGCAGAAAACACAACAGATTTAGTGTTTAAAATACAAAATTCATAACAAACGGAAAAGTGATCACAAAATTATGAAATTTTGGTATGTTATAAAGCTATGAGTTAAGAGTAAAATGAAACTAGAATCAGGTCATTTAGTTGAGTACTTTGAGAGATATGATTGATTAAAGTGAGCAAGGTCATATAGATAGAAATTCTAGTTTATGTTAATCTTTATATATATACAAAAAATAAATAAGATGTATATGTATGTTTATATTTGACATGAATTTATGTTATAGGAGCTCAAAACTGTGAAGGGATTCCAGAGGAATGTCCAAGTTGTTTCCGAGAGAATTAGCTCGGATAATCTGTGAGTACAAACATGATATGAATATATGGGTGAAATGTGTCGATGTGTTAATTGTATGAATATGTGAATGTGATATGAATTGTATTGATGTGTGGTTAAATTTGATATGATCTGTGTAAATTGTCTTAATGTGAATTGAGTGATATGATTATTTTAATTTGAAATTGTATTTAAATAGTGTTACATGTGTTGTGTGGTTATATTTGATATGAAATGTAAGTTGCGTTGAGATGATATTGATATGTGAATTATGGCTATAAGTGAATATTGGCGAATGATTTAATGTGAATTATTGGTGGAGAATAATTGAGTATTACATTTGATATGCCGGATTTATATGATATATGTATATGGAATATATTTTCATTTGTATTAGTATATGCTTTGTAAGCTCAATGATTCGTATAACAGACATTTGCACTTGAATATATAAAAAGTAAAAGAGATGTTGTGACATAGCCGATCAAACATTGCAATACATGTTCTGTTCAACTGGACCTATATGGTCAATCAATTGTAATATCTGATAAATGGACCGAAAGGTCAACCAATTGTTTATCTGGACCTAAAGGTAAACCAATTATTACATAGCTGGCCAGCAAATCAATTGATAATTGTTACAAATGTTACATGTATCCCGGGGTAATAGTTTGGCTGGAAATGTCACAACAATTAAATAACCGGTTCATTCATTATTATATAAGTGTGACTGTATATTGAATTTGTTAATGTATATATGTGATTTGCTATATTGAATTTGTAATGTGTGTATATATGTGATTTGCTAAATTCATAGATTGTTTATATTCACTGAGTTGTATAATATCCCATTTCATGCATTATATTTGCATTTGTCCACATCTGTTATATGTCATTATATTTAAATTTTACATGATATATTTATTAAAATTGGTTAGTGAAAATAATAGTTATTTTAACCATACAAAATACGATAGTTAATATCTAGGTATCGAATTATATGGCTATAGAATTTTAAGGAATAAGTGGAGTATAGTTATATTATAGATATAAAATTATTATTAGAACATATAAAGTTGAATAAAATTGTGATATATCATAAGGATTTAAGTATAAGAATTAGTATTAGAATTAGTATTAGTATGGTATAGATATATATACATGTATTTAGTATAGTTAGTATTTGTAATAAATAAAGAACTTGAGGGCAAATTGGTCTTTTGCCCCTTAGATCTTTTTATGAACTGATAAGAATTAGATCAGTTCTTCATCTCCTAAAACACAAAGCAAAGAACAAAGAGAAAGGAAGAAGAGAAGAAGAGATCTAGAAGGAAGGAATCAGGTATTTCAGTAATTTTGTAGTGCGATTTTCGTTAGGTTAAAGTTAGAATTAGCAGTTTTAGTAAGAAGATGAATTGTTCTTCTTTATGTCAAGATTTATCCTGCAAAATTTGAGAATTTTTAGACAAGTAGATCAATAGTTATGATTTTTATAAGATGAAGTGTGCAGAATTGGATGATCAAAGAGATAGGGTGAGTTTCAAAATTAATCTGGGATTGTTATACTGCTTATAAAATTCTGATTTTTGGATATGTTATTCCCTTATGTGTATAGTTTAAGTAGGAAAAAGAATCAGGTCGATTCATATTGTGTAGAGAGAGTTATACCCGTTTTATTACGTTGCTGTCCAGGTAAAACTGGACTGAAATAGGTTTTGATGGAAAATTCCCTATAAATCGTATAAGACTCTAAAATTTTTGAGGTTTTAGTATGTTATGGCCTTGTGTATTAGGGATAGAATAAAAAAAGAATCAGATCATTTGGAGAGGTGAATTGAAAGTTATGAATTTTTAAGTAGAGCAAGGTCATAAGAACAAGTATACAAGTAACAATGGTTTAAGCCATGAAAACTTTATAAATAGAAAACAACACAAGGTGAAATGTATTGATGTGAATTTATGCTTATAGGAGCACGAGGTCGTGAAAGTGTTCAAGAGGAGGAAACAAGTCGATTTCGTGGAAATTAGCATTCCATCTGTGAGTATAAACATGATATGAATGGGTGAAATGTTTTGATATGTGATATTTGAATGTTTGGTGAATTGTTGTGAATTGAATGATTATATGTTATTTGGAGAATTTGAATTATATGAACATATGTTTATTTGGTGAAACTTGAGATAATTGAATTATTCATTATATACGCAATTATACAGGAACAAATGAAATAAAGAGAGACGTTGTGACATAGCCGAGCAAACATTGCAATACATGTTCTGTTATCTGGACCTATATGGTCAACCAATTGCAATATTTGACAAATGGACCGAAAGGTCAACCAATTGTTATCTGGACCAAAAGGTCAACCAATTGTTATATAGCTGGCCAGCAAATCAATTGTTATCTGTTACAAATGTTACATGTATCCCGGGGCAATAGTTTGGCCGGAAATGTCACAACAATTAAATAAATGAATCATCCAATAGTATATAAGAATGACTGTATGTTTAATTGGAAGGTGTAACTGTATGTGATTGTTAAATTCATTGATTGTTTATATTCACTGAGTGGCGACTCATATAAATCGCTATATTTTTCAGTTGTTGAAGTTGTAGATAAAGTATTGTACTAGAAGGTTCTTACCTGTAGCTGTCATGGAAGAAAGGTCTGTCGGCTGTGTCCATCTCGCTCTCTCTCCTCACATGACAAGCATATAGAATAGAAAGTGGTTGGGTTTTGATTTTTCAAATCAAACATAATTATGGTTTGTAATAAATGAACGATATTAGAGTTGATGTGGTAATATATGAATATTTTTGAAAAAAAAAAAAAAAAAATTTCTATAGTATTTTTCTATAGTTATTATATGATAGGGGTGTTTCAGTTGGTATCAGAGCGGGGATATGGTCATAGGGACATACAAATGCATACATAATATAAGATTAGTATATGTTATCTTATAACTTGTTATCATATTCATATAGGGCTGATGAGAACCAAAATGTTAACCCGAGGAGAGAGGGACCAGCCATAAATCAACCTGTAGAAATCCAACCTATTATATCTGCATCACCTATGCATTCTCATGCATCAAATTTACAGCATCATCAGGAAATACCTGTGGTGCAAGCACCTGTAACATTTGTCCAAAGAGAAAGAAGGTTCGATAAATTGAAGAAACAAGGTGCAGAAGAATTCAAGGGAACTACAGATCCTACAATAGCGGAAAGATGGTTAAAAAGGTTGGAAAGAGTTTTCAATATGATGCATTGTACTCCTGATGAGAAGTTCGATTATGCGGTATTTTTACTTCAAGATGATGCTTATGACTGGTGGGAGACTATCCCGGGGAGCACTGTTCAGCCTCCTATCTTGACTTGGGATGATTTTGTGCGGGAATTCAAAAGTAATTATATGCCTGATGTGTACATTGATGATAAAAGAAAGCAATTTTTGAACTTAAGACAAGGGAGGATGACAGTGGCCGAGTATGAAGTTAAGTTCAATCAGCTATCCAGTTATATACCAACATTAGTGGCGACTGAAAAGGATAGATGCAGGAAATTTGAGGATGGGCTTAGATATGAAATTCGAACAAAGATATCATCATTTGAACTTGAAAGTTACCTAAAGTTGAAAAATGCTGCAGTTAGGGCTGAAAGACTAGAAAAAGAGAAAGCAGATTATAAAGCTAGAAGAGGTTACGGTGATTTTAGTGGTGACCAAAGTAAAAAGTCTGCTAAGCATCAAACAAATTCTTCTCCATCACAGTTTATAGCTAGAGGAGGATATTCTGGGAATAGAGGAGGAAGAACAAATGTGCAAACTCATTCGAGACAAAGTCAGGGACAAAGCTCGGGACAAAAACCTCAGTGTATGCTATGTGGTAAATTGCATGAAGGCGAATGCAGGAAACTGACTGGAGCATGTTACTTATGTGGCTCTTTTGAACATTTAATACGTGATTGTCCAAAACGAATAGAAGCAACTGAAAGAGCTCAATCAGAGGCTACAGTTCAGAATACCAGAGGCAGGGGATCTGGTGTAGTAACAGGAAGAGGTAGGGGTAGAGGAATAATAACAAGCAATATTGGTAGATCTGAGGCTCAGAGTTCTAGGCCTCCAACACAGGCTCGTATTTTTGCCATGACTCGACAAGAAGCTATTGACGCACCAGAAGTTGTTACCGGTAAGATTTCTATTTGCAACATGGATGTTTGTGCATTAATTGATCCTAGATCAACCCATTCATTTATATCATCAAACTTGGCATCACAATTGCATATGGCTTATGAACCTTTGAGATTTGATCTTTATGTGGGAACTCCTTTGGGTGAATTGGTGATTGCAAATCAAGTGTACAGAAATTGTTTGATTCAAATTGACAAGGTTATATTAAGTGCGGACTTGATTAGATTGACTATTAGAGAATTTGATGTGATTTTGGGTATGGATTGGTTGGAAAAACATCATGCAGTAGTAAATTGTTTCACCAAGGAAGTTATTTTAGAGACATCAGATAAGCTAAAAGTCATTTTTCAGGGTGAACGTCAGATAGTACCGACTTGTTTAATTTCTGCAATTAATACTTTTCGGTTAATCAAGGGTGGATGTGAGGCATATTTAGCACATGTTATTGACACCAAAGTATCAGATGTATCACTTGATGATATTCCTATTGTTAAAGAATTTCCCGATGTATTTCCTGCGGACCTACCAGGATTGCCACCTGATAGAGAAGCAGAATTTACCATTGATTTAATTCCAGGAACTACACCGATTTCTATTTCTCCATATAGAATGGCTCCAGTGGAATTAAAAGAGTTGAAAAAGCAATTACAAGAGTTACTTGATAAGGGATTTATTAGACCTAGTGTGTCTCCTTGGGGTGCTCCGGTACTATTTGTTAAGAAAAAGGATGGCACTATGCGACCTTGCATTGATTACAGACAGTTGAATCGAGTAACTGTGAAGAATAAATATCCTTTACCTCGTATTGATGATTTATTCGATCAATTGCAAGGAGCATGTGTATTTTCTAAAATTGATTTGAGGTCAGGGTATTATCAACTCGGAATTTCAACGCAAGATGTTCCAAAAACAGCTTTCAGAACTCGATATGGACATTATGAATTTCTGGTGATGCCATTTGGTTTGACAAATGCACCTGCAGCTTTCATGGCTTTGATGAACAAGGTATTTCAACAGTATCTTGACAAGTTTGTCATCATTTTCATTGATGACATACTTGTGTACTCGAAAAGTAATGAAGAACACGAGCAACATTTGAGAATTGTGCTTCAAATTTTGAGAGAAAAACAGCTATATGCAAAGTTTAGCAAATGTGAATTCTGGTTGAATCATGTTTTATTTTTGGGACATGTGGTTTCTGGTCAAGGCATTCAGGTTGATCCTAAAAAGATCGAAGCTGTGGTTCAATGGGAAGCTCCGAAAAACGTAGCAGAAGTAAGAAGTTTTCTGGGATTAGCAGGGTATTATCGACGATTTGTTGATGGGTTTTCTCTTATTGCTGCTCCAATGACAAAATTACTACGAAAGAATGTACAGTTCCAGTGGACAGATGATTGCCAGAAAAGTTTTGATGAATTAAAGAAACGATTGACTACAGCTCCGATTTTGACAATTCCGACTGACACTGGTGGATTTGTTGTTTACAGTGATGCTTCTCACCAAGGTTTGGGTTGTGTTTTAATGCAACATGGGAAGGTAATTGCGTATGCATCTAGACAATTAAAGCCATATGAATTATCTTATCCAGTGCATGATTTAGAACTGGCTGCTATTGTGTTTGCTTTGAAAATTTGGAGGCATTATTTGTACGGAGAAACTTTTCAGATTTTCACTGATCATAAGAGTTTGAAATATTTGTTGAGTCAGAAAGAATTGAATATGAGGCAGAGGAGATGGCTAGAATTGTTAAAAGATTATGATTTCACGATAGAATATCATCCGGGAAAAGCGAATGTTGTAGCTGATGCCTTAAGTAGAAAATCCAGTAGTGTAATGGCTAATGTTCAAGTTTCTAAACTCCCATACTTAGTTCAATTGCGAGCAATGGATGTTGACTTAAAATTGGGCGAAAATGGTGCATTATTAGCTAACTTCAAGGTAAGACCAGTGTTACATGACAGAATTAAGGAAGCTCAGGTTCGAGATCCGCAATTAAAAGAGATTATGGAAAATGTCAAGCAAGGAAAGAGCACTGATTTTACAGTAGAAAATGATACTTTGATATTGGGACAAAGAATTTGTGTGCCTGATGTTGATAATTTGAAGAAGGAAATTTTAGAAGAAGCTCATACTGCTCCATATGCTATGCATCCGGGAATGACAAAAATGTATCATACCTTACGCTCTCATTTTTGGTGGTCTGGAATGAAGAAGGATATTGCTGAATACATTTCAAAGTGTTTGATATGTCAACAAGTAAAGATTGAACATCAAGCTCCAGCAGGGAAATTACGACCATTACCTATACCAGTTTGGAAATGGGAGATGGTTACTATGGATTTTGTGTACGGGTTTCCGAAAACTCCAAGAAAGAATGATGCTATTTGGGTTATTGTTGATAGATTGACAAAATCAGCCCACTTTTTACCCATACAATGGGGTTGTTCATTGGAGAATTTGGCGAAGAAGTATGTTAATGAAATTGTCAGATTACATGGAATACCTGTGTCTATTGTATCAGATAGAGATCCTCGATTTACATCTCGATTTTGGAGAAGTTTACAGCAGGCACTGGGCACAAAATTGAACTTTAGCACTGCTTTTCATCCTCAAACAGATGGTCAATCAGAAAGAACAATTCAGACTTTGGAAGAAATGCTTCGAGCTTGTGCTATGGAATTCAAAGGTGCGTGGGATGAATATGTTGCTCTAATAGAATTCGCTTATAATAATCACTATCATAGTAGTATTGGAATGGCACCGTATGAGGCTCTTTACGAAAGAAAATGCAGAAGTCCTATTTGTTGGGATGAAGAAGGGATGAGAGTTTTGGAGGGTCCAGAAATAGTACAAGACACAGTTGAAAAGGTGAAGATAGTAAGAGAAAGAATCAAGGCAGCACAAGATAGACAGAAAAGTTATGCTGATCAACATAGAAGGGAAAAGGAATATAAAGTAGGGGACAAAGTTTTTCTTCGTGTATCACCTTGGAAAGGCGTACTAAGGTTTAAGAAGAAAGGGAAGCTTAGTCCGCGGTATATAGGGCCTTATGACATTCTTGAAAGAATTGGTCCGCTTGCTTATAAATTGGCATTACCACCAGAGTTAGCTCAAATTCACAATGTCTTTCATGTGAGCATGCTAAGGAGGTATCGGTCAGACCCTACTCATGTATTGAAGGACCAAGAGATAGAGATTGCTGATAATTTGAGTTATGTAGAAGAACCAGTAGCAATTATCGGGTATAAGACCAAACAATTGCGAAACAAAGAAATACCATTGGTAAAAGTACTTTGGAAAAGTCATTCAGTAGAAGAAGCCACTTGGGAAACAGAAGATCGAATGAGAAAGGACTATCCTTATTTGTTTCCTGATTCAGGTATTTAATTTCGAGGACGAAATTATTTAAGGGGGGGAGAATTATAATATCCCATTTCATGCATTATATTTGCATTTGTCCACATCTGTTATATGTCATTATATTTAAATTTTACATGATATATTTATTAAAATTGGTTAGTGAAAATAATAGTTATTTTAACCATACAAAATACGATAGTTAATATCTAGGTATCGAATTATATGGCTATAGAATTTTAAGGAATAAGTGGAGTATAGTTATATTATAGATATAAAATTATTATTAGAACATATAAAGTTGAATAAAATTGTGATATATCATAAGGATTTAAGTATAAGAATTAGTATTAGAATTAGTATTAGTATGGTATAGATATATATACATGTATTTAGTATAGTTAGTATTTGTAATAAATAAAGAACTTGAGGGCAAATTGGTCTTTTGCCCCTTAGATCTTTTTATGAACTGATAAGAATTAGATCAGTTCTTCATCTCCTAAAACACAAAGCAAAGAACAAAGAGAAAGGAAGAAGAGAAGAAGAGATCTAGAAGGAAGGAATCAGGTATTTCAGTAATTTTGTAGTGCGATTTTCGTTAGGTTAAAGTTAGAATTAGCAGTTTTAGTAAGAAGATGAATTGTTCTTCTTTATGTCAAGATTTATCCTGCAAAATTTGAGAATTTTTAGACAAGTAGATCAATAGTTATGATTTTTATAAGATGAAGTGTGCAGAATTGGATGATCAAAGAGATAGGGTGAGTTTCAAAATTAATCTGGGATTGTTATACTGCTTAGAAAATTCTGATTTTTGGATATGTTATTCCCTTATGTGTATAGTTTAAGTAGGAAAAAGAATCAGGTCGATTCATATTGTGTAGAGAGAGTTATACCCGTTTTATTACGTTGCTGTCCAGGTAAAACGGGACTGAAATAGGTTTTGATGGAAAATTCCCTATAAATCGTATAAGACTCTAAAATTTTTGAGGTTTTAGTATGTTATGGCCTTGTGTACTAGGGATAGAATAAAAAAAGAATCAGATCATTTGGAGAGGTGAATTGAAAGTTATGAATTTTTAAGTAGAGCAAGGTCATAAGAACAAGTATACAAGTAACAATGGTTTAAGCCATGAAAACTTTATAAATAGAAAACAACACAAGGTGAAATGTATTGATGTGAATTTATGCTTATAGGAGCACGAGGTCGTGAAAGTGTTCAAGAGGAGGAAACAAGTCGATTTCGTGGAAATTAGCATTCCATCTGTGAGTATAAACATGATATGAATGGGTGAAATGTTTTGATATGTGATATTTGAATGTTTGGTGAATTGTTGTGAATTGAATGATTATATGTTATTTGGAGAATTTGAATTATATGAACATATGTTTATTTGGTGAAACTTGAGATAATTGAATTATTCATTATATACGCAATTATACAGGAACAAATGAAATAAAGAGAGATGTTGTGACATAGCCGAGCAAACATTGCAATACATGTTCTGTTATCTGGACCTATATGGTCAACCAATTGCAATATTTGACAAATGGACCGAAAGGTCAACCAATTGTTATCTAGACCAAAAGGTCAACCAATTGTTATATAGCTGGCCAGCAAATCAATTGTTATCTGTTACAAATGTTACATGTATCCCGGGGCAATAGTTTGGCCGGAAATGTCACAACAATTAAATAAATGAATCATCCAATAGTATATAAGAATGACTGTATGTTTAATTGGAAGGTGTAACTGTATGTGATTGTTAAATTCATTGATTGTTTATATTCACTGAGTGGCGACTCATATAAATCGCTATATTTTTCAGTTGTTGAAGTTGTAGATAAAGTATTGTACTAGAAGGTTCTTACCTGTAGCTGTCATGGAAGAAAGGTCTGTCGGCTGTGTCCATCTCGCTCTCTCTCCTCACATGACAAGCATATAGAATAGAAAGTGGTTGGGTTTTGATTTTTCAAATCAAACATAATTATGGTTTGTAATAAATGAACGATATTAGAGTTGATGTGGTAATATATGAATATTTTTGAAAAAAAAAAAAAAAATTTCTATAGTATTTTTCTATAGTTATTATATGATAGGGGTGTTTCAGTTGCGCCTTATATAAAGCGCTAAATTTTTCAGAGCTGATAAAGTCTGTGTTAGAAGCTCATTACCGGTAGATATCATGGACGAAAGATTGGTTGGCTGTGTTCCATCTCACTCCCTCTCCTCACAAAACAAGCATATAGAATGGAAGGTGGTCGGGTTTTATTTTACTTTTGTATAAGATTGTTTTGTAAAAAGATATAATGTTACAAGTGATTATATATATAAAGAAGTATAAGTATAAAAAATTTATATGCTGTGATTACGATTTTGGTGATTTAGTATAAGGTATAGGTTGTTTCAGTGGGTTTCAATTTGTGGAACTAGTACGCGGCTGGATCGATGAGTATCTGTTCAAAGTAGCGGCATATGTAGGCTTCCGGGGCGTAGACAATCTCCATCCCGTTCACATAATGCCTCACATGAACCACCGGCTCGTCGCGACCATCGTATTGCTTCGTGAAGATGGGGATAATGAAGTACAGATTTAATTGGATGCCCAAGATCTTCTTGGTGAATGGGGAGAGCCTCTTCTCCACTAGCGACTCCTGGTAGGGTACTATTAGGTCTTTCAGCAATTTTTTTAAGGTTTTGTTTGAGCTTGTGGTCAATTTTGTGTCGCTATCTCCTTTATCTGCATTGTCTGTCGGCTCAGTGTTTGGAGGATAGAGTGTTGATGGCGCGCCTGGAGCTTGGGAGAAAGGGTTCAGCTATGCCGACGGAGCTGCTCCATATGAGTACGACATTTACATGCCCATTGTCGGTGTCGGCACTCCAGCCGGGAAGTGGATCACTTGGAGAACTGAAGGCTTGGAGCATCGCCAGCATCTGCGCTTGTATCTCCAGGTTTGAGGCAACGCTAGCCTTAGGAATCGTCAATGCTGGGTGGGGAGCCATGGCGACCGGGACAACGGGGAGTGTCTCTGTAGTGGCGGTCGCTTGACGATTGTCCTCAGAGGGAAACAGCTCTCTAGCTAGGCCTTGGCGATTGGGTCCGTCGTTAGGAATTCCCTGGAGGGTAGTCCCTACCATATTGTACTGCTCCACAAACCCTGTTCTAATGATTTGTTGCTGCTTCCTTGGGATGTTGTAAACCCTAAAGATTTTCAGCATCTGCTCCACGACACTTCATGGTGGTGGTGTTGTAGAGAAGCCTCCAAGACCAGTAAGACCCTCGGGGGTGACTTGGAGAGTACCGATTTTGGAAGGATGGTTGTCGTTGATTTCCACCATTTTCGTGTTCAAGGTAGACCAAAATTCTTTAACGAACCAAGTATATTTGGTTCAGGCTCACCGCACCACTGAAAGTTCTACTCAAGAAGTTGTATTCAACGCCCTAGAACCTCAGAAAATTGATTAGGACGTCAATTAGGGATGAAACCTGCAAAACAATCAAAGGTCAAAGGATCGGGGCTTGTCCCCAGGGGGAACCTCCGATGCCACGACAGTAACTTGAAAGAATGTGTTGCAAGTAGAAAATGGCAGAGTTTAGGTAAAAGTGTAGAAAATTGATTACCATTTCAGTGGTAGGTTTTTGGTATTTATAGGCCTCCTTATGACCGTTACCCTTGATCTGGCAGTTACGGGTTTGAGTGTGGGATCATGATCTCGAGATTGTAGAAAGACTTGGTCAAGTCCTGTTAATTCCTCATTTTTAGGGAGTGAGAAGTTATTGCTTTGACTAAGTAGACGACACTCTTGCGTGCGCCGTCTCACTCTCGAGATGAATGCCAATAGCATATGGCTTAATATTGCTACGATATGGTGGTTGGTGAGCTCGAGGCGGTGTCACCCATGAGTGGTGTACGCCTCGAGTGTATAACTAGTTATCAAAAACTTTAAAGTGTTTTTTAAGACTTTTTATAAGTATCTTATAAGTAGTTAAAGTGTTTGTTAAAATGACGTAAAAGAAGCTTATAAGTTGTAAGAAGCGTGAAATGACTAAGAAGAATAGGTAGAAATGAGTGACTTTTTAATATATATTATTAAACGAGGATAGTGAGGGAAATTACTTAATCAAACTTAAATAGCTTAAAAGCTCCAAATAAGAACTTTTTTCTTTAAACTTTTAAGCCTCTTATAAATTATGAAATAAATTATAAAAATCACTTCACTCAAATACTTTTAAGATAAAAACAATTTACAAATTGATTTAACCGACTTATAACCTATAAGAAACCCACCTAACTTTACATCCATCCATCAACTAATATTAAAGCACTTGAATCTAACACAAATAAGCCGAAACCTAGAATTTTTTAACCTCACAATTCTTTTTACTTAAAAACTGTATATCACTAGTAAATTAAACAAATTATGAATAGTGTGCATTAAATTTTTATTGATAAATCATAAGTACCTTAAAATTATATATTATCATGATATAATTTAATATTGGAAATCTTATATTTACTAGATTTTTGATATTTCAAACTATTTTGTTTAAAAAATACATTTGGTAAGGCTTTTTAAGAAAAAACAATGAAACAAAGACATGTTTTATAAATTTAGCCTACCTAAAATGATAAATATTAGTACTATAATTTACTTATCAAAACTATCATTTAATCATCATAGAACTTTTATTTACAATATATTAAAAATATTGAGCTAGTTCATAAGTCTTTACCGATCTAGTTTAAGAGCTTATTTATCAACTTCTAATCTTATTTGCTTACTAGCTTTAGAATAGAGCATTTGATCTGCCCAATTCTAGCATATTTACACAATATAAATTGAGTCGAACTGAAGATAACAAAGATAACATTAAACTGTTTAAGAGTAGCTCTTAAATGAACCCTATTCCACATTAATATTATAGGTCAGTTTCACATTATATTTTAAAATACTGTTAAAATAAATTACTCTCATAAATTTTTAAAAAAATTACGCATTTTAAATTTAAACAACACATTTAAATCTTTTAAATTAATTAATTAATAACAGTGTAATTTATTTTTTTAAAATTAAATTTATATTTTTTAAACTGTCAAGCTTACAAACTTACAAAGACGAAAAAGTTTGTGATTTGATGGATGTGCTTGTAGTCTTGATAGGCTATGATTGCCGTCCAATTAAACTCTTCCACGTTTCAATAGAATCTGCCAGCTAGGCTCACTCAGCCACATGAAATATGATCAGCGTGGCCACTCTTGAGCCAGTCACTTCTCAGGACACAATTACCAAACGCCCATTCCATTTCAGCCACCAGTTTTATTTTACCTTTTCTCTTTATGTCAGGTTCCTGTTAATAAAATTTTCTATTATGGAAAACATAAATGATATCTTATAAATTTAATTATAATTACGCATTATTACTCGTTCATTTAAATAAAACAGTAATATTGTAAATAAATGGGTGATGATGTAAATATCACTTACCAGTAAAGAAAAAGCATGTAAATTATTAATAATTAATTTAATTTTTTAAAAAGTTATAATTTTAATCAGATACACGAAGATAATAAAGAGCTTTTTAAAATTTAATCTCTAACCACTAACCTATGAATCGATAAAGATAAAAATAAGTTGACGGCATTCCATTAAATAATAGTCATGTTTTTCATAATTATTTTTATCTAATTTTAAACTACTGAGATAAAAATGTTATCATCACCAATAGTTAAATATGAAGTATAATATTTAAATCTTATTGAACCCGATACAACTAGTGTATTTTTCATTGAAAAAAAGTTTGTGTATGGATCAGGAACTAATTTATGATTAAAAAAAAGAACTGATTTATAATATCTTCATTCACATTATATGGATGTACCAACTGCACAACGTCTATTGATTGACACAGCGACTATTTGATATAAAGTCTTTAAGCATAACATTAGTTAAACTAAAAATACATTTTAAATATACTTAATAAGAGAAATTTAAAATTCAATTATTTATGTTCGAAAACGAAATTCACTGACAACAGTAAAAAATAATGCAAAGTTTGTTTTGGTATGAAATTGATATTTTGAGGATTATTATAAACATATTTACAGTTTCTTTTTAATTTGGGAGGAAAAAAAATCCAAAACAAGACAAAGGCTATAACAGTCATTTCAGTAAATCCCGCCAACGTCCTCCTCCATGCAATAGAGGAACAGTTTTATCCGTTAAACCAACCGCAAAATTTTTTTTTAAAAAAAAAAAGAAAAAAATGCAGCTTTTCTCTCCTTCCTCTGCAACTGCTTCTTCAAGCTCAAAATCAAGCTTAAGTATCTTCACTTCTTCTCAAAGCCCTAAGCACAATTACATCAATGTCACTTCCAAATTCTCTTTCGCTAAGAAGACCGTCCCAGCTCCCTCATTTTCCAAGCAATTCTCCCCACTTCTCGATCAAAGACCCGCGGTGTCCTCCGAAACGATTAGCAGCACTGAATCGGAGAAAAGCTCTTTAGAAGAGCCGCTAGTTGTCCGCAGGCCAATTGGGGAGGTTTCCGGCGAAGATTCCGGTCAGAGGATAAGCGATGAGGAGAAGGAGAAGGAGGAGGATGAAAATTCTCCAGTTATCATTGATTCCGGTCTAGAGAAGTTTGCGAAGAAATTGCCGATTTTTGAACCGGTGAGAGTGGAGTCAGATTCTTCTCAGGAGAAGCCTCTTATAGTGAATATGGACTTGGCTTTGTATAAGGCCAAGGTTCTAACGAGGAGTTATAGATTTGCAGAAGCGGAAGAGATTCTAGAAAAGGTATGTTTGATCTGAATTTTATTTAATTTAATTTTTTGTTGGGAAATTGGAATTGTCTTTGTAATCGGCGTTTTTGGGTTACGAAGTGTATAAGTTATTGGCCGGAAGATGGTAGGGCATATGTTGCATTGGGGAAGATATTAAACAAGCAATCGAAGAACGCAGAAGCTAGAGCTGTGTATGAGAAAGGTTGCCAGGCTACTCAAGGAGAAAATGCCTACATTTGGCAGGTTTGTTGATATCGCAACATTATCCTGCAGATTTTGCTAATGCCCTCTCTAGTTGTGATTTTGTAATTTGAATTTTTAACTTAGATAGTCTATGACTTGAACTCTTAGCCTTTTTAGATTTCAATTGCTTTAGGAATAGTATAAATGTAGGATAAATGAAGGCTTCATAACAACTTAAGCTTGCTTTGGTAGTCTGGTATGTCTGAATTCTTCCAGATTCAACTTCTGTCTGACATATGCAAGGATTCTTCTGATTGGTTACTGGCATAAATATCAGGATGATTCTCGACACGAATCTTACTATTCGATTCAACCTCTAATCGATTTGAATCTAAATTCACCTTGAATGTTACGATTCAATACCCCGGTTCAGCGAATCGGCTGAATCTTGCCATACTACTTATTCGGTCAATTCTTGAATTATAATAAATTAAAGAATAGTAAAAGCATATTATTTTGAAAATGATGAAATTAAAGATTTGACTCAACTCCTCAAAGTAGCCAAAGTCGATTGCTCCAACAATCAGTCGTCAGAGGGAGGAGACCCAACGCCATGCTGCCAACAATGGACTTCCGGCCACGACTAAGCGGTGGAGTAGCTGTGCACTGAAGCAAATCGCATCTATACTTTACTTTAAAATTACTCTCTAATTTAGGAAAAGTAGAAAATAATTCTCTTTGATTTCTAAATTTACATATATAGACGAAAATTTAATAGTATTCTTAAGTTAAACAATTTAAATGTTATATTTTATTAATTTATGAACTCAAACCCGAATCTTACGTTTCGATTCGATTCACAAAATTTGGATTTCGATTATCGATCCGAATCCCGATTTGACAACTATGGTTACTGTTTTGTGTTCATTACTTATTGATCGATAAAAGAACATAAATTGTCTTTCCTGCATCATCTCTGGGTTAATTTTCAATGCATAGATATTCTGTAGATTCAGAAATTGTTTTTCCTACATTGCTAAACATATTTAGTTGCAATCCAACTATATGAATAGCTTACTTCTGATGCCATTGCTAGTTTCCATGATAAGACTGTCTAGTTTTTGAGAATTTGGATTCTGATTTGGAGGTATAGTTTAAATCAATTGCCTGTACTCCTGTGATCTCGGGGTTAGTACAGCGGATAAACCCTCTCTTTCTTAGTGAAAGCATAAGCCCTTAATTGATATTAGTGAAAGATAATTTTTAGGTGCACCTAAATACGTATTGCCTATTGATTCTTGGACTAGTTTATTGGAACAGTGCTGGGCTGTTTTGGAGAATAAGATGGGAAATATAAGGAAAGCCAGGGAACTGTTTGATGCAGCCACAGTTGCTGACAAAAGACATGTAGCTGCTTGGCATGGTTGGGCAGTTCTAGAGATAAAACAAGGGAATGTCAAGAAAGCAAGACAGTTGCTTGCTAAAGGCCTCAAGTTTAGTGGTGGAAATGAGTACATATACCAAACACTAGCAATGCTTGAAGCTAAAGCAAAACGATATGAACAAGCCCGTCAATTATTCAGACAAGCCACAAAGTGTAACCCAAGAAGTTGCGCCAGTTGGCTTGTAAGTGAACTTACTGTCTTCTTAATGATGTTTCTCCAAGAAAATGTCTTTTTTTATAAGCTCTATTATTGTGTCATTAGGCATGGGCACAAGTGGAGATGCAACAGGAAAACAACATTGCTGCTAGGCAGCTTTTTGAGGTATTTCATTATATGGTTTAGGCCGAATACTTATGCCACTGGTCACCCCGAAGTTTCAACTATTAAACTTTACCCCCTAAAGTTGGCAAGATTGATACAGTCCCCGATATGCCACGTGTCAGTTTTTGGTTGGTTTGACTTTTCAAAGATGAAATTTGCTGATTTTTCTCTCCAATCAGAAGTTAACACGTGACATGGGGAGGCAAATTTTATCAGCTTTGTCAACTTCAGGGGGGATCCGTATGTATTAGGCCTATGGTTTATTCTGAATCTTCTCTCATTGTTACACCTTTGTTGAACAAAATTGCTATGTCTTTGCAGAAAGCAATACAAGCTAGCCCCAAGAACAGATTCGCGTGGCATGTATGGGGAGTTTTCGAGGGTGATATCGGCAATGTTGAAATGGCAAGAAAACTCTTCAAGATTGGCCATGCTCTAAATCCAAGAGATCCTGTTCTTCTTCAGTCACTTGCTTTGCTGGAATATCAACACTCTACTGCAAATCTCGCGCGAGCTTTATTTAGGAAAGCATCTCAATTAGACCCAAGGCACCAACCAGTATGGATTGTAAGTAATCTCAATATCGTTCAGATTTTGGTGTTATACTATTATGTACTGTTCTTATGGACATAACTGACTAGAATTTCAAAATCCTTAGGCTTGGGGATGGATGGAATGGAAAGAAGGAAACATTTCCACTGCTAGAGATCTATACCAGAAAGCTCTTTCGATTAATTCGAACAGCGAGAGTGCTGCTAGATGTCTTCAGGTAATGAATAAACAGACAATGTGCTGTTTTTATTCCCTAATGAGTATGTCTAATGTCAATGGCAATCAATGGCAGGCTTGGGGTGTTCTAGAACAAAGAGTAGGCAACTTATCGTTTGCCCGTAGATTATTCAGATCATCACTGAATGTAAATTCTCAAAGTTACATTACATGGATGACATGGGCTCAATTGGAGGAGGATCAAGGAAATTCTGTTCGTGCTGAGGAAATTCGCGACCTTTACTTTCAGCAGGTCAGTAAATCAATTTTGGGTGTTCTTAAAGACAGTAGGAAATTATTTATTCCAGTTGGTAGAAAAAACATTTTTGCCCTTACTTAAAAATCAAAAGAGGAAACGCCTCTACACTGCAGTGCATAGGCGTTTCTAGGAAAACGCCTATGATCTTAGAAATCCCTGCCTCATTATATTAGGGGTTTTAAGGGTTTTTTAATTATAAGGGCAAAGTCGTCTTTTCTACCGACTGTAACAAGTAATTTCCGACTGTATTTAACACCTCAGATCAATTTTTTACTATTATTGTAAATGATTAGTACTAAAAAGATTTTATTTTGGAGTTGCAGAGGATTGAAGTGGTTGATGATGCATCATGGGTTTCAGGGGTATTCGACATGATCGATCCAGCACTTGACAGCATAAAAAGATTCTTGAACATGAATCAGAATCCTAACGCCGAGGGTAATGAGGCTAAAGATGGTGTTTCTAGTAATAGTACTGATGGCAATGTTATTAAAGATGGTAATGGAATGGACTTGGATTCTTTCGTAAAAACGCGGTTGTCGCTTGATCCAAGTAAGGTGGATGTTCAGCTGGATTTATCGACACCGTGGAAAGTGTTGAATAGACGAATATGGAGATCTGGGAAAAGAAATGCTGCAAAATAATCGACAGCCGAGATGTGAATTTTTTCGCTTGTGATGGTTTAAATTGACTGAGGGAATGCAGCTAATGTTATTAAGCTAATGATCATATTCTGAATATCTGAAAATTCTGTATAAGTACACTAACAAATAGAGCAAAAATGTGTTATTACGATAGCTTTGGCAATGCTTACAAAGTTATACTTATTCCTAATTTTTATTTTACACAAGACAAATTTTCTTTTGCCTTGCTTGAATATCCTACTAATCTTGGTAAAAGTGTACCGGTTTTTTTGAATGTCATATGTCAATTTCTGGTTGATTTAACTTTTCAAAGATGTTATTTTTCTCTCTCGAATCAGAAGTTGAAGCGTGACGCTCAAGGGCAAACAAGTTCACTTTTGTCAAGTTTAGGAGCTAAGAGAAATTGTGTAAAGTTCAGGCATGCAATAGGTCATTTGGGCCAAGCGGCCCAAGCCCAAGTTTACACGGATAAAGATGTATTTAGTTACAGAAAATTGTCGAAAGCATACATGTCTCACTAAAATATTTACAAAATTAATCATTAAGTCAAAATAATTACATATCTACAATCCCTCATAAACAATTTACAAATTAGCAAAAATAGGAGAAAACAATTACATGAATATGGCCTGGTATTTATCTGGTAATTATCTAGTATTCGTCTAGTAATTGTGTAGTACTTATCTAGTATTATTTATCTATTATATATATATTAGGTGTCATTATATCCATAAAAAAACTGTCAAAATTAAGACATACTAGATAATAACTAGATATCTAACAGTGATATATATATACTAGATGTCATATGTTATGTATATTTTAGAAATTTATTTGAAGTTATGATTTACTAGATAACAACTAGATGATTACTAGATATTTACCAGATAAATACTATACCGTATTTATGGAATTATTTTCCACTGTTTTTGTAAAATTGTAAATTGTCCATGCCGTCACCAAATTATTTTAATTTTTTATGTCATTTTTGTAAGAACCGAGTTACATATGCTCTTTATATTAGCTAGATTAAGTTACTACTATTGAAATCATGATAGAATTCTTGCAAAGAAATTGAAGACTAAGAACAGCTAAATAAAAACATAAACTCAAACCATAATTACATTAACTAATAGAAATAAGAAAATGAATAGACCGGAGAATACAGGGCACATACAAACAATAAATAGTTGCAGAACTCATTTTACAAAAAAAAAAAAAACTAAACATAATCAAGCCATTACTTAGTTAACAAACCTAAAAATCTCTAGGATCAACAAAAACATTACCAACTTGACCCATAACAACATCTTCATCATCATCACTACTCCCATTCACTTTCTTCAAGTACCAAAGATCATCAATAAAAGACATCGAAGGCGAATCGTGTGGCACATAATGCATCAGAGGATCAGAGACACTTAACTCAGTTATAACCATCCTGCAATCTCTCACATTTTGAGCCATTCTTGCAGCAAAACCCCACATGGATTTCATAAGCTCCTGTAATCTTGGACCTTCCCCATAAATCCCATAAATAAAAAGGAACCCAAATGGTTTCTGTAATGAATCACACAAAGGGAATTTCAGACAAGGGAAAATCTTGTCTCTTGCTTGGCTTAATGTTGAATGAAAGAACTTAAATGGGTAGTTAGATTTTCTTGTATGGAGTTCATATCCCTCACATGAATTCCATATACTGAAAATTGCCCAAGAATTTGGATTCTTTGTTATAATTTCCTCTTCTTGTTCTTGAGTTGTTTGCCATTCTTCTTCTTTGAAAAAACAAACCCAAGTGCCAAGATTGAGGCTTTCTTTGAGTATAGCATCAATGTCAGCTGGGTAGATGTCTTTGTTTTTAAGCTTTTTGTGGTAGAGAGAAATTGCCTGGTTTATTTGGAGTTTTTCAATCTTGGGATCTTGAGATGAGTTGCTGATGATAATAGGGGGAGTTGTTGATTGGACAAATATAGCAAGAGAAGAGATTATAGAGTAATTGCACTTTGAAGTGAAGAGATTAGTAGAAGCAGTGTTTTTCTTTTCTGTGGCTACAAAAGTGTAGTCTGCTCCATTCTCAACTAGCCATTCTTCAATTGACTTCACTAGTTTTAGTCCAATCCCCATCCTTCTACATTATTTCACCAAAAAAAAATTGTTTTAGGTACTATATACTCACAAACATGCATGAAATGGTGGTGCCAAAATTTTCAATTTTGCTTTGATACATCATTTACCCCCAACTTGGCATGAAAAATCAGATGTCATCCTGAATTTTTAAAAGTTTCAACTTGCTCCTGAACTTACAAAAAATGAACCAATTTATCCCTTGGGCAAAAGTGCACCAGTTGGCCAATCATTGCCACGTGTCAGCTTATAATTGGATAAAAAAATTAGAAAAATGGCATCTTTGAAAATTCAAACCAATCAAAAGTTGACACATGGTATTAAAAGGGCAAGCTGGTGCACTTTTGAAAGCTTATGGGGCAAACTGGTTCACTTTGGCTAAGTTCAGGGAGCAAATTAAAACTCTTAAAAATTTAAGGTGACATCAAACTTTTCATACCAAATTCACGGACAACCCGCTTAATGCACATATATACTGCTAGGAGTCTTCAAGTGACATAAGAATTTGACAATAAAATATGCCTCGTCAGAAGATAGGGATAAATATTTAAATGTTGCTGTGCTACAATATTAATAGCAACAAATTTATATGTATCAAATTTTTGGATTTAAATCCGATGTCCTTAAATTAATATTCTTTTTCATGTTTCTCATTTAAATATTGATATGTGTCTGTTTTTATTATTATTTTATTTTTTTTAATTTATTTCTCCAATAAATATAACACATATCAAATAATGAATCACGAGATATAAAAAGGGACACCAATTTAAAGAACGCAGATTTGAATCCCAAATTTTGTTGACTAAATCAGTATGTTAATATATGTTTATACAAATAATTGCTGCTTAATAATTGGATGTTACAACAACAAATTAAAACTTAGATTGTAAATTAACCGAGCCGTTAATGAGCAATTTACTGTTCGGCTCAATAAATCGATCCGGTTCAGTTTGATTTGTTAATAAAGTATTTGTGAACATAATTTGTGGGCTTAGTTAGTAAGTGAACCGAACATGAAAAAGCCTACGCTCGCTTCAAAAGTTCGTAAACAAGTTCAATTAGAGGTCTGTGAATAAGTTCATGAACTAGCTCGTTAAAAACTCGTAAACTATATTCATTATCATTTTTACACACTAAAACTAAAACCTTAACAATGAATAAAAATTATTTTAGGTATATACACTTCAATTTTTTTATCATTTTAATCTAAAGTTTGTTCCTTGAATAATTTTAAACAATTCATTGTATAATAACTAAATTACATTGTAACTATGAAATTTTAATATAATTTAATGTATCAAATTTGATATTATTATTCTTTGTAAACAAAATAAACGAGCTCTATAACGTTTGTAAATAAATAAATTGTTAAATGAACCGTTCACGAACATGAATTTTAAGCTCAAATCAAGTTTGAAGCTCGGCTCGAGCTCGCTAAAAACTTAATAAATGAACATAAATAAAATGAAGTTCGGCTCGACCCAACTCATTTATAGCCCTACGATAGATAGGGTCGGCTATATAAATTCTCACATGCCAGTGACATAAAACACGCCAAAAAATAAAATGGACTTACCTATGGTTAGGGGAGACTCTAAGGCCAAGAATACATCCCAACTTCACATGTTTAGCTCCAAATTGAGTCTTGGCACACTTTATGCATCCTCTTACCACACCCACAATTTCCCCATTCTCACACAGCTCCGCCACCTGTGTATTAATATAATTTTGCACAATTTTCAACTACAAAATGAAATTGAAATTACAAATATAAATTACCTTAAAAGCTAAAGGGTTCAAATTAAAATTGTGGTTTCCCAATAAATCAGTTCAAATTTTCAACTTTTCACAGAACTTATTATTAAAAATTTCATATTTTTCACATTTCAGTACAATTTGTTCTATCAAAATGTTGTAAAATCACTTCTTCATGCTAAATTAATATTTTTTACAAAGAAGTTGGGAAAATTCCCACCTCACCCCGGAATTGGTTCGAACCCATGATCTCTAGAGTCACAGATCCAGTCTCAGCCACTAGGCTAAGACATCAACCTATGACTACTAAATCAATATCTTGATTACGGGAAAACACGTATAAAATACAATATGCAGATCCTAGAAAAACTAAAGCACCAAAGCGTTTCACCGTACGAAAGAAAAATTGCAACACTCATAGAACAAGCTAGTGATGGAGACTAGAAAGACTCCGAGAATCATGGTTGCACGACAACCATCATCAAGCCACTGAAAGATGCAGTGCCAGAATTTTTCCGCCGCGGGGTAAAACTTTACTAAAAGAAATGTCTTAACTAGATTTGTTGGCAGCTCACAAGGCCTATTCCGGAATTTTCAAGGAATTTATCGGCAGAGATGCCGATCCGAGCCTACCCAACAATGTCAAATTTCGGCAGTCTCTCAATCGACACCCCAAGAATAAAAGTTCAAGAACAGAAAAGAACTAGGGGAGCAGATAAAAAAAGTAGAAGAACAAAGAAAGGAACAAGTGTACAAAAAAGAGTTTCTATTTTAAGAAAAGGAGATGCTAAAAAGGGAAAGTTTAGAATGTTAGAAATGGTTAGTTAAATGATTAAGGGATAGATACCTACCAGCAGAACATGAATAGGGTAGAGCCTAATTCTACGCAAAGGGTCGCCCATGATGTTGGTGAAAGCAAAGACCTCTTTATTATTGCAATTTCTCTCTACTTTCCCCACCACTTCTCTATCTCTTTCTTCATTGTATTCCCTTATTTTCACCTTCTTTTCTAACTTCTCTACCATTTTCTCCAATGGAGTTTAAAAATAAATAATTTATATGTCAAAATTCCCTATTGGATAGGTATGTATAGACTAGATATATATACACACCAACTCATTATCACATCTTTATGCCTTAGAGCTCATCCATGAAATGTTTTGTTTTTTTCTGGCCTAACCCATATGAAGCCCATTAAAGTTAGCTTAAACCGCCCCTTGGCCGCCCCTTACTTTCGAGTGTGATACTTTGCCCCATGGACTTGATAAAACTGATACAATTTACCCCCCTCAATGCCATATGTCAGATTATGGTTGGTTTTTCCTCCAATCAGAAGCTAACATGTAGCATTGAGGGGGCAAACTGTTCAGTTTTGCCAACTTTAGGGGGTAAAGTGTCACACTTAAAAGTTAAGGGTGGTCAAGGACGGTTTGAGCCAGCTTTAGAGGGCTTCATATGTGTTTGGTCTTTTTTTCTTGTTTAAAAGTTATTGAGTTTTAATTTATTACATGTGATACATATAACATGATGTCAAAAAATTATCATGTTATACCATGAAATAAATTTTATAACTATGTATATTAATAAATCAATTGGTTGAGTGATTCAAAAAGCTCTCCGAGAAGACGAGTCTAAACTCTGATTATTAGAAGATAAAATTAAATGTTTAAATAATTCTTAAAAATTTATAATTTTCTCTTTAAAAATATGTTGTTCTTTTAGATTTTATATTTATGTTGTTGTTCATGGTTGGATTGTTATAAATCTGAATCATAAGTCATAACTATAACTCAATCAAGTTATATGCGGATAAAATAAACTTCAGCTTCTAAACAAAATTGCTAAGTAAATGCCTTTGGTATGGTTTGCGCTTGTGAGCACTCGTTAAGGACTCAACACTTGCGATTATCAAACCGCCTGACCATTGATAGCAAGAGATTAGAAGAGATGTATATAGTGAGTACTATAAAGATTGATATATCACCAACGGCGTTTGGTATCCTATTCCGTGAAATAGAAATAGAAATAAATGAGAAGATATCAAATATAGTAGAGTATTTAAGTCTAGAATCTGTCAACGCACAGAAAAATATTCCTAATTTATATACATTTCACGGAAAAACTATTCATTTGTTTAAAAAAAGATTGCTTTCCGTGAGATGTATGTAAACCAGGAATAGCTTTTCCGTGCGTCGACGGACTCTAGATGAATAATGTGTCATATTTGATATTTTTAATATTTCTATTTTTATTCCATGAAATATGATTTTTGCGAACCAAACGCGCCTTATAGCTTATATAGTGAACATTAAGGGTCAAAAAAACAGCTATCTCATATAAAGCTTATGAAAGTTGAGCTTTTCATATAGAGCCCTTAAGTTGCCGCAAAGCTTTGAGTTGGTTAAAGGATAATGGTTTTGACTAACTAGAGCTCGATGCACTTAATATGGTGAATGCGCTTAATAATAATTCGAGTTTTATGTCTTCTACTGGTATGATCTTTTCTGATTGTAAGACACTTATTAGACATTTCTTCTCTATTCGTATCGTTTTTATGGGTAGGTCTGCCAACCTTACTGAACACTTTTTAGTTGGAGCAGTAAATTCTTCGATAAGTAGGAAAACGTAATTTTATTCTTGTACACCTTTAATTAAAGCTATAATTACTTCCGATTAATGATATGAACAGAAATAAAGTTAAGCCTATTTTTTTTTTAAGACATCAACTTTTGAAATATGAAAAGTAAGACCGTACTCTATAGAATTGAAATGTGATAACTATGTACTGCTAGTTTGGTTTGTCCAAGTAAATGAAAACTAGGTCAAGGCTATAGAGATAGAGTCATGAAGAATATAAAGTGGGCTACACCACAAGAATACAAGCAATTATCTTACAAAATGATTCTCTCAATCTCTCTAATCATTAATACTAGTACATATTTCATTTTTCATGTCGGTTCATTATGTAACAACTTTTCAGCTTTTTTCTATACAGTACAAATTATATAAGTTACCTGCATTTCATTATTATTCTATGGTTTTCCTATATTAATACACACTCATTACCCCCATAAGAAAAAAAATTAATTAAAATTTAAGAACATACAAATCACATAATCACTTATACATCCCATATTAATTTAAAAACTTATGAACCACTCGGCCCGACTACTTTTCTATGATATTTGAATGAAAAAGTGAGCATATATATATATATATATATATATATATAAAAGATTGAAGTTATTTATAAAACATATTTACAAAAAAAAAGTTATGTATAAAACATAAAACTAATTTATTTGTTTTAGTTTTTTATTTACAGTATTCATATATTTTGATCGAAGAATAGTGTCTATATATAAATTAATTACACCTTTAATTAAAGGTGGACAAGCATAAAGTCAAGTTTTTATATATGTCAAAGAATCAACTACTCTAGCTAATAATTGTGTAGAATGATTCACAGACCGATAAACATAGATAAGCCTAAAAATACTATAAATAAATTACCGGAGTTAAAACACCGGACAAACACACACAAAACATGGCCTTAGACAAGACTTAAACTGAAAATAAAAGATAAAACGCTGCAATTAAACCCCAAGTAACGATATCCGAATATCCACAATCATAACTTGTTTACGTCATAACATCAACCAGTAGTACAGATCTGAAACGATCTATTGTACGGAGATAGATCTGGATGGATGATAAGAAACAAATATATTGAAAATAAACTAAAGAAGAAAAAAAAGATAAAAAAATAAAGGATGGGAGGGAAAAAAAGCCTAATCGTAATTTTCTCCCTCCCTAACTAATAAACTTAATTAGAAGCGAAGAGTACTAAAATTTTCACATCAATGAGAGCTAGGGTTTTAAGTTTTGGAGAGATAACCTAATTAATTAGGAGGCTTAAGTAGGTTTCTTGATTTTTATTTATTGTCACATAACAATAAGGGGGCACGTGATTCATCGGTACCGAAATTTTAATATGAGTTTTTTAGAAAGTGTCTAAGGATGGATATGATTTTTAGTTAAAAAATTCTAATTTAAAGGAGGAAAATAACTCTTTTATATTAATTATAAAGCTAATAATTTATTTTAAATTAAATTTAATATTTTATGTATAATTATAACCTAATAAATATGAATTATTGAATACATCACTGACTTTAACATACATATCTTTTATTACTTCTCTTACGAATATACGCATAATGTATCATAGACTTCAAAATTATCCTAACAGCTATTTATAATTTATAATTTTTGAATAGTAGACGGAATATATGTATATATACACAGGAGTTTGAAAATATTTTACTTATGCTACAAGCTAATAATTGCTATTTGAAATATCATATCTATAAATTTAGGACAGCTGTAGCTATTCAATTAAAATTATCAATGATTTATTTCATTCAATTTTTTTACATGGCAAAAAGATCATGAGAATTAAAAGAGAGAAATTAAAAAAGTGTTTGAATGGAGAAAAACATTAAGTTTGATACATCAAATGCATTATGCAATCAATTTTAGGGCTACTTTTGTATTGAAATTTATAAATTTGATAAGTAATTGAAATAAAAATCGTCTGTGAATATAATTTTGAAAACTTATTTAACTAATAAAAATTATATTGGTGGTATAAACGAACCTTGTGAATAAGAAGAAATGAAGAACAAAGGTTGAATGATCAATAACTGGATAAATTCAAATATTGGTCAAATTTTCAATTATTGACGTTAAAATTTATTCTTACTAATTATGTAACAATATTGATGTGACGTGTCAAAGGAATTGCCCCTAAACCCACACAAGGGTCAAGGCTATCATTATCGTACATATAAGTTTTGTTATGTACTAATTTAATAATAATATAAATTAACTTATCAATGGTGATATATATCATTATTTACTTTTTATCAAGTAAATATTAACTAATGTCATTAGATTAATTTTTACTCAACTTGTCCAATTGTGGTGTTGGTTAAAGTAATATCTACTTTGAAAAAATAATTATTGGTATGAAGATCCATTCTATCCCTTTTTTTCAAAGTAAAAGTTAATTTACCACTGTCATTATTATATCTGTTGAGAAAATAATAATTAGTTGTAGGGATGTTATAAAGAAAATCGATCATAAATGTAAAGAAGAATTTATTGTAATCTTACAATAAATATTATTAATTTAAACTTAATTTTTGAGGTATGCTAATCATTTTTCTTTATGCAATATTTCCTTCCTACAAAGTGTTGGGGAATTATTGAAAATAACTTGGATAATCTCTGAAGTCGTGATAACAATTTCAGATTGAAACTAATTTGGTGGTTCTCCGAAATTTTTCAATCGAATAAAATCAGAGTAAAAATCAAGAACTTAGAATGAATTTTCGTTGTGAAGAAAAGTGGATCAGATTGCAACCAGATTGCAGAAAACGTTGTCAATGCCAAGTTTTTGTAAGCCTGAAACAAGCAGTTGCAACAATTCAAACAGAAGCGTTGCTAAAGGTTATGTCCACTCAAGCAGTCGCGATGTTTCTAAACAAAAGCGTTGCGAAAGGTAGCTCCCGGACCATCGTAAGCTAAGTATCGTGATAGAGCTCGAAGAAGCGTGCACTCCGCACTCTCCCGTATTGTTTGATGAAATATTACGATCGCATTGGTCAACTAGTTGATCCAATTATACTAAAATACCAACAATCCTCCCCCATTTTAGTATAATCCATGATTAACTAAATAAAATCACAATAAATAACAAACTTATGTATAAATGAAATATCATGATGATTGAATTTCATCTTAGTATATTACACATTCCAAATATTCGAATAACTAAAAGTGTCACTATGGATTGAACCTTTGTTATCCGTCTTGTAGACATGAATATACACATAAGTTAACATTCTAACATGTTCTTACTTAACACTATCTTTTACTAACCTTGTGTCCCTATCCTTCACAAGCATATCAAAGTCAAGTCCAAAATTTCTTCAAACAGCTAAACTTCATGCTTATATAGGAAGCTCTTTTACTCTTGCACTGCATATGCAGTTTTTCAAAAAAGCTATTAAGAAGTTAAAATTCAACCTCCTTTATCTTGCAGGTCTGAACACACATCTTAGGATGTTTTAATCAGTGTGTTCCAATCTCTAGATGTTAAGCTTTCCTCATTAAACCCAACATCTAACGTCATATTATATGAGAATTGGGTATCTCAACATGAGAGATTTTAGATGGACTTTAATCACATCCCGTAGCCGATTGTGCACAAGATTTCATCTTAACCCTTTGGTTAAATGATCGGCTTTACACACAATTTTTATAAACTCTAATGATATGACTCCACACATGATGCGGTCCCAGATCATGTTATGTCTCACACCAAAATTTCTAGACCTGCCTTTGTACACTTGTAAGTATTGACCAAGGCAGTTTCACTATCATTCTTTGATGTCTATGAGATAACACCTCCCCCAAGAAGGAATACCCACCGGCTTGTGGAAGAGCTATCTTCTTCATCAGAAATATAGCATGCATCCGAATAACCTCCAACAACCGAAGAAAACCATTGGAGTGTTAACTGGAGAACAATCCTTAAAGTTAAATTTATTCAATATCTTCTCACTATTATGTGATTGAGAAATTTAAATAACATTATTCTTTCACTTGATTCTTATATCAAGGATCACTTCAGCCTCCCCTAAATCCTTCATTTCACAACTACATGACAAAATTTCTTTATTTTATCAACCTGACGTTGGTCAGTACCAAAAATCAACATGTCATCCACATATAAACAGATTATAACTCCTTTACCAGAAGTATCAAACTTGCTATATACACACTTATCTGCTTGATTTATAACAAAACCACTAGATAAAGCCACATTATCAAACTCTTGATGTCAAGCTTCTGGTGTTTGGTTCAGTCCATATAACAATTTTTTTTTCATATTGCATATCTTGTTTTCACAACCTAATATAACAAACCCTTTCGATTGCATCATACAAATCTCCTCATCCAATTCACCCTTCAGGAATGTAGATTTTACATCTATTTGATGACTTACAAGGTTTTTCACCTTAACCAACAAATGAAAATTTTGTAAAAAAAAATTCTAACATATTAGAAATTTTTATAAAATTCATAAACTATATTCTATAATTTTTATGAATAAATTTACACAAAATAAATCAAATGCTCATTTTTATGAACTTCAAAAAATTCTGAAAAAATAACCATTAAATCCAAAAAAATATGAAAATGGTAGGGTAGGAAAAATGTCGGAGCAAAATGACGTTGTTTAGGGCCTCAAATGTCAAAAACACATGTGTACCCAATAGGAACGCGCCATGTGGCATTATGTTGACCAATCAACTTTGACTTTTGACTGACACATGGCAGTTAACCATTGATCGGTCAACCCCAAAGGTTAAACTAATGCCACATCATATGCCATGTGGCGTTGACCATAGTCAACTCCAGAATTGTCACGTGGACAGAAGTTATTTTGGATAAGGACCAAAATTCTGGCAACATTTCAAAAAACGTTATCATATCCAACAGTCTCATTCTTTCTGTGGCGACATTTTTCTAATTTAAGTGTTGCAACAGATCGTTGTCCCCACACAAAAACCATCATATTTAGAAACCGTCGCGAGAAATAGCTGTCGCAAATGAACCATCGCAACTTTTCATTTTCTGACGAGTTCTGCAACGGATTCCGTATCCCTTGCAAAACACAGAAAATTGAATTCCGATTTTAAATCATTCCGAAAAAGATTCTGGCCTCCGACCAAACCCCTCCTAAGCTTTTTCAACGTCCCGAGTCCAATGGATTTGTTCTTTCACCAAAAAATGAATAGAAACTTAATGAATAGAAACTTGTCATTACCCAAAATAATGCGAAAAATGCAACCTTTTTCGGCGAAAACAATGTTAAAATGCGCGGAATCGAACATAATCGATTCAAATACGACTTTGAACATAAAATTTCAAAATTTTCAGAACTTAAAGAACGAGAATCCACATATAAAACACAGAAAATCATTGCAAAAATACCCACACTGAGTACCGATAACGAAAATCGAAAGAGAACGAATCGAATTCGTACCTTTTCGGTGTCTGAGATCAAAAAGTTCTCTGCTATGACTCTGTTTGTATGCAAAACACGAGATTTAATCACGATATTTCAGACATCAATAGATTTCTACGACTTCTTCAACAGATTCTACGTTCGTTATTTTCAGAAAAATTAGTTTCAATGAAAATTATGAACCGTGAAAAAATGTAGACTTCAGAAACGAAATTAGTTTCAATCTTTGTTGGAAATTGTAAATAACTTGGATAGTCTCTGAAGTCGTGATAACACTTTCAGATTGAAACTAATTTGGTGGTTCTCCCAAATTTTCAATCGATTAAAATCAGAGTAAAAATTAAGAATTTAGAATGAATTTTCGTTGTGAAAAAAAGTGAACCAGATTGCAGGAAACATTGCCAATGCCAGGTTTTTATAAGCCTGAAACGAGTAGTTGCAATAGTTTGAACAGAAACGTTGCTAAAGGTTATATCCACTCCAACAGTCGCGACGTTTCTAAGCAGAGGCATTGAGAAAGGTAGCTCCCGGACCCTCGTAAGCTAAGTATGGTGATAGAGCTCGAACAAGCCTACACTCCGCACTCCCCCGAATTGTTTGATGAAATATTACGATTGCATTGGTCAACTAGTTGATCCAATTACACTAAAATACCAACATAAAGCAACGATAATGTACTAGAAATTTGCTTATGAGATGCAATGGAGATATAAATTCACGTACCTGCTTTCATATGTAAATCAATTGAAGTACATTTGTTATAGAATATGAATTTATATATGTAAGGCTAGGAAACAAAAATGTCTTAATGCTTCCTCTCTATTTCGAGAAATTGCTCTGAATTTCGTTGTATATCAAAGGCACAAATAAGTCATATTTATAAAGTTTGGATGATGAATCGTGGAATTATAAATCTCTTCATGAAATAATGTATTTTTTCACGAAACAATATTTCTTTTCATGAAACAACATAACTCTTCATATATGACTTATCAATAACCATCATGTCCCTACATGAAAAGAGATGACTATTCATCAAACAATGTGTTTTTCTACGAACCATTATATAATTTAACGAAACATAATGTACTTTCACGAACTGACATGTATTTTCATGAACCGACACATCTTTTCATATAAACACTATAAATACATCTTATAACATTTAAATCAAATGACAACTCCATTATTAAATATTTTAACAACATACACATTATTCTTAATAGTCCAAATTTTTCAATAATATCAATGTACACACCAAAATTATCACATGTGCAAAATAAATTTAACTCTGAAAAAAAATAAGGTAATACAGAAATACACTTAACATGTAATAGGCGTAATGTACAATGATCTAACTTTTAGAGTGATTAAAACCATAATTTTTATTTAAAAGAATTGAATTCAGTTCAATTTATTTAATATATAAACATAAATTGATTATAACATGTTAATCCGATACATGGCCAGGCATTAACAAGTAGAAAATAGGCAAATTACATTGACTAGATTTGGAAAAAAACAAAAACATAATGGAAGTCACAGCCATTGAACAGTGAAGAGACAAGGAAACAGAAATTGAGAGGTCTGTGATTGATTTTACAATACAAGGAACTGGGTTTTGTGGTATGTAATATAAGCTCTAAATTACAAACCAACACACAAAATTCAACCAGGCAATGAGTGAAGAATCATGTGATTTACTCAGTCTCTCAACATTATTTGAACTTTTTGACATTCAAATCAGATTATTTAAAAATGAAGGAAACATGAAAATTGCTTAACGGTATTTTCTTTCTTTATGCCAGGAAAATTATGGGGTCCCTCTTGAGTTAGTCTATAAGGCCAGTTATCAAGTTCAGGTCTAGTCCCATCACGCGCCGGCCTTGCCTTAGCCCGCTTCTTTTAGTGGGCTTGGACACACTTTTGTCATAAAATTTGGCCACACTCTAGCCTGTTAAAGCCTGAAATTTAGGGTTATTTGACGGTATTTTTTTCAGTTATTTTGTTTTATTTTTATTTTTTTTAGATGCAGTAGATTTAATTTTAAAAAAAATAAATCAGACAGCTTCTAATTAATTACTTCATCCATTTCTAAAAATTAGTCGCTTTAGGGAATTTATCTTGATTCCTTTTACTTTTCATTTTAGAATATTAATGCAACTTTTACAATCTTTTCTCTAACTCACCCCGAATTATATATGAAACAGTATATGTATTGATAAAATTATGGAGTGATAATTAAGAAAAAAAAGAATTTCATCAAGGATACATTAACCATTTTAGTGGATTATTAAATTTTTGTTGGTTTTAATGAAAAGTTTAAAAGTGACTAATTTTTAGAACCGGATGAAGTAGTATGTAGTTCTATGAAAAGTTTGTAAGAACAACTTATTGAGAAAATAATTCGAAAAGAAAACGTGCCCTTTATAGATTGAGGTTGTTTTTTTTTTTTGAAATACCAACTCCGACCTGAAGTCTTTTTAAAATTGTATTCACATGTATAATTTTATAAAGTTATATTAAAAATACTAGAGTTGATCCTAATAGTTTGATAATCCTAGCCGATAAGAAATAAGGGGCTATGTGATTAAAATTTGTTATGTAAAATTAAAATATTTTTTAATATATATTAAATAAAAAGTAAAATTTTAAAGATTTTTTATTTTAATAATTTAACTATTTACATTAGATAAATTAATAAAAAATTTAAAACTTCTATACACATATACACATAATTATAGCCCTTTCCGGCGATCTTCTTAGACTCTTAGTCCTAACCTATACTTAATTTACTTCATTTAACTCCATTCAGTGAATAGCCATGGGCTTTAATGAAACATACACATGATGTGTTAATTTGTTATGCCGTTACACACATGCATGCAAGTTCTAACAATCATTATCTGTCCTGACTAAAGCACGTTACATTCTCATTCCTGAAATTAATCTATAGTAGGGTTGAGTTTTTATAGAATTGAGTTTAATTCAGTGTGAATTTATAATTATATTGAATTGAATTAAACTTAAGTTGAATAGTCTTTTACGTTCATTTGAAGGAAATATGAGAAGTTTTATAAGAAAAGAAAATGAGGTAATTAATTTGAAGTGGATAAAATTTGTACCTATTATATTTAGAAGGAAGTGATCAGGGGCGGCGCCGGGCAGGGGCGGGGAGGGTCACGCGGGGAAAAATGAAAAAATCCTGAATAGTTTGGATTTAGGGTTTGTCATTTACCCCCTCCCCCCACCCAAAATCAGTTACAACAAAGAGGAAGAAGATGTGTTCTTTTAACTTTTATTTTATTTAATTTTAAACTTAAGAGCAAAACGACATCGTTTTGCTTTGATTTTTAAGTTAAAGCTAAAAGATGTCGTTTTTCTATAAAATTTAAAAATAAATAAAATAAAAGTTAATTAAAATTAAAAAGTAAAGCATTAAAGTGTAATGTATGGGAGCAAAAGTAATTACCTCTTCAATCTCTTCGACTTCGACGTGCCACTGTGCCAGGACTCCGAGGACTAGTCTTTGCTCTTGATATTAGTCCTCACTAATCACTCCCCCACAATTTCTTCGTCATTTTTGTTGCAATTGGTCAGCCTCCGGCCGTTCATTCGCTGTTCGCCTCCACTTGTTACTGGTGGTTCTCTTCAGAGTTGTGACTCCATTGATCTCTAATTAGGTCAGTTTTTCTGAAATTTTAAATTGGAACTATTATTGGGGATTAGAGATTGTTGTTCACATGCTTGAAAATTATTAATTTTGGAGAGATTGCTAATTATTTGGAAATAGGGTTTACATGAAATAGAAATTTAGGGTTTGGGAAATATGGATTACTATTTATAAAAAAAAAGGGGAAATATGGATTATTGTTATTAGGATTGGGGAAATTGAGATTTCTTATTATTAGGGATTAGAGAATTAAGGAATCCAATTACAATATTTAGGGATTAGGGAAAATATCCTTTAATAATGAAAACTATGGCATTTTAGTAGTTCTTAGGCCTTTATGAAGAGCTGTAATGAAAAACAGATTTATTAATCCGTAAAAATAACAGTAAGCAATTCAAACTAAGAGCAATTCAGAAGATGATATTCTAAATGTTTGTTTATATTTAGATTAGCTAATACTACTTAGAAAGCAGAATATTTCAATTACAGTTAGAAAGTAGAATATTTCAATTACAATTAGCATATGATTTTTGATTGAGCTATGAATTATTTTATAGGTTAATGAATTGATGAAGAGGTTTTATGGCAAAATTTCTGCACTAAATTCTAAAAGACAATCACATACTTTGAATAGAATTGAGACATCTTTACCTATTGATAAAAGCAATGGAAAAAGACCTCGAATTGATGTAGAGATTTCTGATGTTGATATCATTGGTGATCCGGGATTACGAAAACCAATTGAGAGTTATCCCTGCGAAATTAGAGATGCTTTGAAGAGGAGATACTTAACTAAAGGTCCATGTCGGCCATTTGGACATAAGTTTCCACGTACAATATTTTCAGGAATTAAAAGAAGATTTCAAAGTAAGTGGTTTGAGAAACATCCTTGGCTAGAGTATAGTGTCTCTAAAGATAAAACATATTGTCTATTTTGTTACTTGTTTAGTACTAGCAATAAAAGTGGAGGTACTGTTGGGGAATTCTGGTAAAATGAAGCCTGGATAATTCTGAAGTCGTGACGAACACTTTCAGATTGAATCTTATTTGGCGGTTCTACCAAATAGATCAATCGAATAAAATCAGAATTGACAAGAACTTAGAATGAATTTCTCGTTGTGAGAAAGTGAACCAGATTGTAACCAGATTACTAAAAATTTTACCAATGCCAGATATTTATAAGCCTGATACGAACAGTCGCAACTCTTCAGAACAGAAGTGTTGCGAAAAGACATGTCCATTCGAGCAGCTGCAACAGTTAATAACAGAAGTGTTGCGAAAGGTAGCTCCCGGACCCTCGTAAGCTAAGTATCGTAATAGAACTCGAACAAGCGTGCACTCCGCACTCTCCTAACTTGTTCGATGAAATATTACGACTGCATTGGTCAACTAGTTCATCCAATTACGCTAAAATACCAACAATCCTCCCCCATTTTAGTGTAATCCATGATTAACTAAACAAAATCACAACAAATAGCAAACTTATGCATAAATGAAATATCGTGATGATTGAATTTCATCTTAGTATAATACACATTCCAAATATTTGAATACCAAAGGTGTCATTATGGATTGAACCTTGGCTATCCATCTTGGATACTCGAAGATAATATACACATACGTCAACATTCTAACATGTTCTTACTTGACACTATCTTTTACTAGCCTTGTGTCCCTATCCTTCATAAGCATATCAAAGCCAAGTCCAAGCTTCTTGAAGCGGCTAAACTTCATGCTTATCTAGGTGGCCTTTTTACTCTTGCACCTGCGTATGCAATTTTTCAAAAAGGCTATTAAGAAGTTAAACTTCAACCTCCTTTGCTTGCAGGTCTGAACACACACCTTAGGATGTTTTAATCAGTGTGTTCCAATCTCTAGATGTTAAGCTTTCCTCATTGAATTCAGCACCTAACGTCATATTAGGTGGGAATTGAGTATCTTAACATGAGAGATTTTAGATGGACTTTAATTTCATCCCCATAGCCGACTTTTGCACAAGATCTTTCCTTAACCCTTTGGTTATATGATCGGCTAAATTATGTTCAGTTTTTATAAACTCAGATTCCATTGTCGAATCACTCACACAAGTTTATTTCTTAGACACCCAAGAAGTAGCACCTCCCCCAAGAAGAAACACTCATCCACTTGCGGAAGAACTATACTCCTCATAAGAAAAATAACGTGTCTCCGACTAACCTTCCAAAATCGAAGGAAGCCATTAGAAACGCGCCATGTAGCATTATGTTGACCGGTCAACTTTGACTTTTGACTGACACGTGTCAGTCAACCATTGACATGTCAACCCTAAAAGTTAAACCACTCCCACTTTAGATGACAGTTAAAGTTAAATTAAGGACAAGTTTTTGGCAACGCTTAATTTCACCAAAGGTGCTGCCAAAACTGCTTCACTTACATTATTTCTTGCGACACAAAAAAAATATTCTGGCAACACTCTGAAAGTCGTTACCATATCAACCAGTAGCCTTGTTTCTGGCAACACTTCTAAAAGCATCGCAATAGATCACAAAAGCGTTGCCAAAACTGCTACACGAAGCATCGCCACAGATCATGAACCACAAATGGTTGTCACAAAAACTAACCATCCTGACTTTTCATTTTGCGACGGACTTTCTGACGGAATCAGATTCCCTCACAAACCGTCATAAGAAACCAAGACCTGCCGCAAAAAAACAGTTGTCGCAAATGAACCATCGCAACTTTTCATTCTGCAACGAATTTTGCAACGAATTTTGCAACGAATTTTGCAACGGATTCAGAATCCCTTGCAAACTGCAGAAAAACGAATTCAGATTTTAAATCATTTCAAAATCGATTCCAGCCACCGAGAAAAAACCCCTCCTAAGGTTTTTCGATGTCCCGAACCCAATGACGTTGTTCTTTTTACAAAAAAATTAACCTAAGCACGTCGTTTACACAAAACGACTTGAGAATCAAGATTTTTTCCGAGAAAAAGGACGTTTATACCGCCATGAACAACCAAAAATGAAAATAGCCATCAAACATAATTCAAAATAACATCAATAATTAATAAATTATCCTAAATTTTAAAGCGTTGAACTTTTATTAAAACACAATAAAATCAACATTCATATTTCTCAAAATTTTCCAGATTTCATGACCTGATTTCCCCTGCATTTTTCTCCATTACAACATCATCAAATCGAAAACTTTTCTTCTAAACATAATTAGCGACATGTCTCAGCTTTCCAAATCCACCAGAATCACAGAAATTCAGATTGTATAACCAAAGTTATGATCAAAACACTAAATAGTGTACAAAGCTGATATTTTTCGAAAACAGATTTCACAACTCAACTTCAAACGAAAATTTCATATTGAAAACGAACGAAATTAACTAAGGTTTCTTCTGAACATATATTGCTTAGTTTCTGTAGACATCAATAGAATCAAGAATCATTCAAATCAGATTTATATAACAAGAGAAAACATCAAAACAATACAGTGGCAAAATCTGGAAGTTTTTCGAAAAATAGAGAAATCAAAATTAGAGACACAAACAATCATTGCAAGAGAACGGATCGAATTCGTACCTTAATAAAAAAATTCTTAATTCATCAAGACATTAGTTTTCAATCTTTGTAGATTCTCCGTTCGTCATTTTCAGAATTTCAATCTTGTTGGGTCTTATGAATCATAAAAACTCAGGCTTCAAGCGCAAAAATAAGATTCAATCTTTGTTGGGGAATTCTGGTAAAATGAAGCCTGGATAATTCTGAAGTCGTGACAAACACTTTCAGATTGATTCTTATTTAGCGGTTCTACCAAATAGGTCAATCTTATAAAATCAGAATTGACAATAACTTAGAATGAATGTCTCGTTGTGAGAAAGTGAACCAGATTGTAACCAGATTACTAAAAATGTTGCCAATGCCAGATATTTATAAGCCTGATACGAATAGTCGTAACTCTTCAGAACAGAAGTGTTCCGAAAAGACATGTCCATTCGAGCAGCTGCAACAGTTCATAACAGAAGTGTTGCGAAAAGTAGCTCCCGGACCCTCGTAAGCTAAGTATCGTAATAGAACTCGAACAAGCGTGCACTCCGCACTCTCCTAACTTTTTTGATGAAATATTACGACTGCATTGGTCAACTAGTTGATCCAATTATACTAAAATACCAATAGGTACTGCATATACAGAGGATGGATATGATAATTGGAAGCATGCTATAGAAAATTTGAGTGATCATGAATGAGGTAAACCACACAATGATTGTAGACTTGATGTTGAACAATTTTTAAATCAAAGACAAAATCTAGATTATGTTTTGTCATAAAAAAGTTCTGCTTTAGAAAATGATTATCGTTCTCAATTGACAAGAGTTTTACATGTGGTAAGATTACTTTTAGGTGCAGGTTTAGCATTCCAAGGTCATGATGAATCTGATGAATCAATGTACCAAGGAAATTTTCTTAAAGTTTTCGATTGGGTTTGTTTGCACTTTGAAGAAGTAAGAAAAATAATGGAATCAGCTCCAAAGAACAATAAATTAATTTCTTTAACAATACAAAGAGATATTATTGCATCTTGTGCAACGGAGACAAGAAACGCGATCTTGAATGAGATTAGGGACAAGTTCTTCCCTCTTTTGATTAATGAATCTCGAGATAGTTCAGTAAATGAGCAAATGTCTGTGATTTTGAGATTTGTTGACACTAATGGTGAAGTCAAAGAATGATTTCTAGGATTTGTTCATGTTACTGACACTTCTGCTCCATCTTTAAAAAGTGCGATTGATGGTTTCTTTGCCAAGAACGGGTTATCAATAACAAGGATTAGGGGTCCAGGTTATGATGGAGCATCTAATATATGAGGGGAGTTTAATGGATTGCAAAGAATAATTTTAAATGAAAATAAACACGCACATTATGTTCATTGTTTTGCTCACCAAGTCCAATTAGCTATTGTTAAAGTTGCTCAAGATAAAGATGTTGTGATTACATTCTCTGAATACATTTCTTTGATTGTGAATATGGTTGGAGCTTCATGTAAGTGGAAGGATGCTCTTCGTGAACTACATAATGATGAAGTGGTTGGCAAGATACAAACAGGTGAGATTTCAACGGGAAGGGGTAAAAATCAAGAAATAAGCGTAGCTCGACCTGGTGATACACGATGGGGTTCACAGTATAGTACTTGGATTCAACTTTTTGATATGTGGAATTAGGTGGGGGAGTTCTTTGCTCAATAAATAAAGAGGGATCTAATGGAAAAATTCGAGGCAGTGCCCATGCCTTGCATAATAAAATGTCTGACTTTGAATTTGTGTTTATTGAAAAATTGATATTGAATATTTTGGGAATCATAGAGCCTCTGTCAAAGATATTACAAGAAAAAGATCAAAATATTGGAACTGCTATTTGTATGATTCAAGTGGTGAAAAAAGACATACATGCATATATACAAGATGGGTGGGAGCAATTGTTCAAAGAAGTCAATAAAGTTTGTGAAAAACAAGAAATTGATGTGCCTAATATGGATGATGTTATTCCTGGTCGTGGTATACGACTTCTTGATGGAGCAGCAATGACTTACTTTCACCATTTTCGTTCAGAAATCTTTATGACGATACATAATCCTTCTTTATCTCTATTTTAATTTATATGTATGACATTATAGGTTTATATATTCATGTTTAAAATTTTTTTTATCAATATAATGGTAGGTTATTGATCTTGTTGTTGTTGAAATGGATCATCACTTTAAAGAATCAGCAATGGAGCTGCTTAGGTGCATTATGTGTCTTGAGCCATCCAATTCTTTTGCTTCCTTTGATCATGACCAACTTATGCATTTTGTCGGGATATACTCTGAAGATTTTTCTCATGGTGAGTTAATGGAGCCTCAACATCAACTTAAAAGTTACAAAATTGCTGTGAGTATGAACCCAAAGTTTTTTTATCTTAATGGTCTCGGAAATCTAGCAAAAAAATGGTGGATACTTAATACAACAAATGTTTTGCTTTAGTCTATCGACTTATCGAGTTGGCTTTGGTCTTGCCTGTTGCTACAGCTACAGTTGAAAGATGTTTTTCAGCAATGAATATTGTGAAGAATGATTTGTGCAACCGGATGGGAGATAAATTACTCTCGGATAGCTTATTGTGTTGCATTGAAAAAAAGATTTTTCTTTCGATGAAGCTATTTTCCAACGCTTTCAGAGTATGGGATCTCGTAAAAATTATTTGCCTCCAGTTTGTAATTCTCGATGTCCGTAGACGTTGATTTATGTATGAATATATTTTTGTGCTAATACAATGAATTTATCTGTAGAAACTTTGTTTAGTTATTAAAACAAAACTTTTAGTTTGATTTTGTTTATATATCTTTCTATTAATTCTCAGCCCTTAATTGTAAAAAGATCTAAAAGGATCCAGTGCACAATATAATTTCCCCTAGATTCCACCATTTTGGTATTATTATAAATTAAGGCTGAACTTCAAAAAAGTACTATATAGTTTCACGCATTTGTAAAATGAGATTTGGAGAAAATTTTTTTCCAAAATATGGTTCAAGTTTCGAACCGTTAGCAATTGAAGGCATTATCCTTGACACCGTTAGTTTTGATGATGTGATAAAGAGGCAATTTGGTAAAATACCTCATCTTCATCTTCTCCCCAATCTCATGTTTCTGCAATTTCAAATTCAACCCTATCTAGAAACATCTCTCAAAGAATTCGAGTTCGAGTCCCTTAATTCCTGTTTGGAAATGCCAATTTGGGTCCAATGATGTACTCCGCTATTGTAGTTAAGACTTTGGCGTTATATGAGCAGCTGATTTAAATTCATCAATTTCTGCAAATTGTAGTTGTTTTTCTAATTGAGTTAGACTGCTCAAGGCTCCGACGACGGGCAGAGGATGAATCGGAGTAGTAAGCGGAGCCGCCAAGTACGGTCTCATCATCAACGATGGAGTTTTAAGGGATTGGTTATGGTTCTTCGATTGGGATTTGGGAATCAGATCTTGAAACGACTTTCACCGGCGTGTCTCAACCACGGAGAGCGTGATAGGCAGTCTCGGGAAAATTATTCCCATCAAATACTAAAAAATTGAAGCAACAAACCATAAAAATTCCTGCAATTGAAGACGTATAAACATGAAAATGGAGAGAAGAAGAAGAAGGTAGACCATTTTATCAAAATGTGCTTTGTCATGTCATTAAAATTGACCAATGTTAAGGAAAATGCCTTAAATTACTAACGTTTTGAAATTTCACGTCCCGTTTTAAGAAAAAAAAATTTTAGACCTTATTTTATAAACGTGTGAAATTATAGGATATTTTTTTAAGTTTACCCATAAATTAAAGAACATTTTGATCAAGAGTTGGTCTAAGCGGTAAGCGACTTGGTATCGCTTAAGTAAGGTCTCGAGTTCGAGTCATAGTGAATGCAAAAAATCTTTATTGGGAGACTCACCAACCAACGCCAGTTGCGCGACCCAGGTCGGATCTGGACGTAGTCAAAGTAAAGCTCAAATGAATCAGATGCGGGAAAAAAATTAAAAGAACATTTTACCAAAAAAAATAAAGAATTTAAAAAGTAAATGTTCTTTTATATAAATGAAAAAAAAAATTTGGATTAAATGTCATAATGAATACAAAATAATTTTAAATATAATATAGTTGCAAAATAATTTACAACCTCCACGCTCCCACTTAATACACGTCATTGTTCTTTTTTTTTTTTAATTTTTTGATTTGTTTTGTTTATATCTTTCAAATTATTCATTTTTTTGACATACAGCTTTAGAGTTTTTTATTCGTCTCTTTTTTATCTTCAAAAGTAGATATATGATGATATACTTTTATCGAGTTTTTTTAACTATCATATATCCAATAAATATATTCTATAGAAATCTAATAGAAATCGGTAAAACTATAAGACATTTAAATAACACATGAATGTCTAATTTTAAAAGGTAGAGTACTCCTAAATTATACATGTAAAATATTAGCAATGGTCTTAATGATAGCAATTTATAAAATAACCGCATAACGATGGATACAACGAAATTTTCAGCGATTTATTGGATATCTATAGATGATCTATAAGAAATCTATTGGATAAAAAATGATGAAAAATCATAATGGGTGTCATTTCAAAGATAAAAATAAGACGAGCAAAAAACTCTAAAGCGGCATGTCAAAAAAATAAACGATTTAAAAGATAAATTAAAAATAAGAAAAAAAATAAAAAAATAAACAACATAATAAATATATAAATAGAATAAAAAAATGAAAAAGTTAAAATATATTTAATAAATATAATAATATTATAGATATTTTAATAAATTTATAATTAATTTAAAAAAAAATATCCACCGCAAATTCCTACAAGTAAAAGCTGGATCACAAATGTCCTTTACATGACACTTGTTAGTTGGGCTTGAGCTTCTTGTGCCTTTCATCATTGCCTTGGTTTGTCACATTTCTTGGGCCTCTCTTCCTATTTTCAGCTTGCCCTTTAGTCCTTTTGGGCTATTACACCTAATCACCCTATCCCTGGCCATGTAAAAGGTACGTTTCAAGGTTATTAGTTATTGTTGTTAATTATTATTTGTTCATAATTTAACGTTCGATAAAACTAAGATATATTGTAATTTTTAGACTATAGGATGTAAAATTAACACCTACGGCACAAGCAGTTTATAGTTATAGATATTTGAAATCGAGTTAAACAAATATAAGTTACAGTATTTTATTGTTTGTTTTTAAAATAAGACTTGCTTAAGGACATGTTTGTCTTGCGGTAATAGCAAGTTTAGTGTGTGTTTACTCCAGAGATTTAACTCCGGTAAACTGTTTTTAGCATTTTTAGGCTAATATATGTTCATCGGTATGCGAATCATTTTGCACAATTATTAGCTAAAACAATTGATTCTTTTGGTTCGAGACAACCTGTCATATAAATGCAATTTCCAAGTTCGTTTTTGTTGGCCTTTGCGGGTTAGTTTACTGCTAAACTGGCTAACACTAAAGGAAATTTGTCATAATGGGTAACTTTTTTCAAATTAATTACAGATTTGTTAAAATATCTACAAGATTATCATTCTTGTTAAATATATCTTAACTTCCTCTTTTTTCAATTCTGTTTACACAATTGTCATGTTGCTTGTTTTTTGATTTTTTTTCCTTATTTTTCATCTGTCTCTCAAACTGTTTATTTTTTTGACATGCCGCTCTAGAGTTTTTTGTTCGTCTTATTTTTATCTTTGAAATGACATTCAGTGTGACTTTTCGACATTTTTTTATCTAATAGATTTCCTATAGATCATCTATAGATATCCAATAGATCACTGGAAATTTCGTTGTATCCATCATTAATTTTTTATAAGTATAATTTAGGAGTCCTCTACCTTTTACCACTGGACAATCATGTGTTATTCAATTTATTTCGATTCAATTGCGAGATTTGGGCAAATTGATTGTATAAATTTGAGTTACGATTGGACTTTCAAGAGTTGAAGGGATTATTTTGTTGAGGATTTTTTTTTGCAATTGATCTCTTGCTTCGTCTCTTTTTCTTTATTTGTTGTGTTCATGAAATCAATTAGTTGTTTAACTTGTGTTTTCTCATGTACATGACATCATTTGGACATCTATCAGATATCTGTTGAATACCTACAAGATTTCTATTACAATATCTAGTTTGAAGTTGATATTTAGACATATGTAAAAGTCTATTTTAAAGTTAAGATCTATTAAAAATAGATCACGTGTTTTGAATCCAATATCTTCTAGTTTTACTGATTTTTATAGGACTTTTATTATATATCTATTCGGTATCTGACAATCCAAAAGAAACTCGACAAAAGTATATCATCATTGGTCACTTTCGAAGATAAAAAATAGACGAACAAAAAAATCTAAAACGACATGTCGAAAAAATAAATAGTTTAAAAGATATAATTAAAAAAATTAAAAAATATGTAACAACGGAGGGGGGAGGTGTTTGTAATTATTTTGCAATGATGACACACTTGAAATTATCTTACTTTTTTTTATGGTATTTGGCCCAAATTATTTTATCTTTTGAGGCTCTTACAAAAAAATATCCTTTTTCATAAAATAATTTGGATTAAAAGACAAAAAAATTTCCAAATATACATTCCCCTTCGCCGTTGTTCACTTTTTTTATAATTTATATACTTTCTTTTGCTTTTATCTTTCAGACCGTTCACTTTCTCGACATGCCGCTTCAGAGTTTTTTGTTCGTCTCATTTTTATCTTCGAAATGACATCCACTATGACTTTTTTGAACTTTTTCAACTGATAGACATGTGCTAGCTTTCTGGTAGACATGTTATAGTACTCTGATAGACATGCGGTAGAAGTCTGGTAGATGTGTGGAATCTATTTTTTTCATTAGCCTTTTTTCTCCTTTAATCTGTATGCTGTACTTTCTCTCTATTGGATCTGTTCTTGCGTTCTTTTATTGATCTGGAAATCGTATCTCGATTCTCTTCTCTTCTTGTTATTTGTTTGATTTTTGCCACTAATTTATCATTGTTTAGCTGGTGGCTTGATTTTAAGATTTGCACAAACTAACATAACGATTCCACTAATTTATCATGTCTACCAGACTTCTATCACATGTCTATTGGACATTTATCAGATGTCTACTGGTTCAAAAAATTTAAAAATATCACAGTAGATATCATTTCGAATATAAAAATAAGACGAACAAAAAACTCTAAAGTGGCATGTCGAAAAAATAAGCGGTTTGAGAAATAAATGAAAATTAAGAAAAAATCAAAAGAAAAAGGAAAGAAATAAGTAGATGACATGATATGTAAATAGAATTGAAGAAAATATTTATTTGTAAATAGTTTAACTTGATGATAAATTTATAAATAATTTAAAAAATATAACTATTCTTGATAGTTCAATATGTATGTAAAAGCCTTAACACTATATATTGGTTGTCCAAATGAGCCCTTTAAACATGGGCGCCCTTAATCGAGCCGTCCAATATAAGCCCAAAACCAAATGGGCTGGAATAGAACAACGAAATCAAAAGTTATGGCGCCAAAAGGTAGAAGAGGAAGCGCGATTTCCCTCGAGATACAGAACCTATTGGGTCTGCGTAATCTCATTACAATTTCGCTATCGCCACTAGCGACTCGCTCATGAGAGTAGACGACCAAGAACGGGGACGACAGGATGAAGAAGAAGGTCAAGATCCATTTCACGCATTTGTTGATTACGCTAGGTCGGTGCTGATTCCCGGAGATGAAGGAGAGATAGAAGGCGGTTATGGAGCAAATGGTGAAGAAACCGAGACTACCGGTCCCGGCTGGACCTGGATCGCGTCGCGGATACTCAAGACTTGTATCGCTTATTCCAGTGGAGTCACTGCTGCTATATTACTTTCAGATCTCTCTCAGGTAGTTAATTAATCGCCGTCACTGATAAATTGAAAGAAATGAGGTTTTTAATAGTAAATTGCTACTACATTTCTCAATTGTAAAGGCAAAATCATGGAAGTTAGGGTTCGTTAACATTTTCGAGTTTCTTTGCTTATACCAAAGATCATAGGCATGTTTATGCTCTAGCCTGGGGAAATGTTCGTGAAATTCTCTTGAGCTTCTGATTTTTTTTTCCTTTGGCATATATCTTATTTTGTGTGATTCATTTTATATGAAGGCGTGGAGTGAACAACACAGGACTGGAGCACCAAAGAGAAGGCCAGAAATAATCAACCAGTTGAAGAAGAAACACAAGAGAACTCAGCTGCCTACTACTGTCACAATCGATTCCATATACGAGAAGAACTTTCTATCCCTAAATTGCAATTTGGAAGCTGTTGTTGTTGATACTTATGTTCTTCCAGGTATCATTGACTCATTGTAAAACTTAAGCTTCAAGTATTATGTTGTTGTTGATGTTGCTGTTTTACGGTTTATTTTGAGCATTTTCTTTGGAACTATGGACATTGTTTGAACACAATTTCTTTTCTTAAGGTACAAACATCTACATGCTCACTTTGGGGGACTTTTGGAGTTCAAATACTATTGATCTCTATCTCCACCGAAGGTGAGTTGCTGATTGACAGATTTAAAAGTGTCTTATCATTTGGCTTATCATGTGGATATATGCAACATGATAATTGAACTATCAGAGTTATGCATTTGCTTTGCATTTTAGGCCAAGCTGCAAACTGTTGCCCGAACGCTTCCATTTCTATTCTTTTGTTAACTTATTTTGTTTGCAAAATAAGTAAAACTAATAAATGAGATACTTCATAACACATTTGTTTGCCTGTTTAATTGTGATGATTTCTTATAGCTCTCACTTGTTAATTTCATCTGATCCAAGTAGTTGTCTCTGGTAGTCTGTCTTATTGAGTCAACCTACACTTTAATCATGGACACTGAACTTTTACCACCTTTTCTCTGGTAGATACTATGACTTGGTGGATCCTCGTTATGGAATATTGAAGAAGGGGAGGGAAGTTTTTCTCACACATTGCTACCTCCGAACAGCCAGAGAAGGATCTGGTTGTCCTAGACTTCTGCCTACAGAATATCTTGTGATATTGTTAGATGATGTAACTTTCAGATGTCCCATTCTCTGATTTCCCCCTCTCCAGCTGCTCTTATTCCCAAAATGTCATTAATCATTATTTATGACGGATCCTAAAATTTTGGCATTTGCCTGAGTAATAGTTTGAAGATTGGGAATCTTGTGTAATAGTCAAAATTTCAATGTTGCAGGATCAGGATGATGATGCCATGCTGATTGCTGCTCAGTTTTGTTCAGATTCTTTCTCATCCATTTCTCTTTGTGAGGCTAACAGTGGCGTATCTTATTGTTTATATGCGAGGTACGTTTTCTTATTGAGAATTATAAAGTAGAGAAGTATATAATCAGCAGGTATTTTATAAACTGAATAACTATGTCACGACATACATCAGTAATGAACCACCATCAACCCTAGAGAAATGAACTGGATATTCAGATGGTTACTGAAGAAACTATGTTGGAAGAAGAAACCAAATCGAAACACCGGTTGGTGGATGGTCTTCCTTCCTTGAATGGAAGTGAAGCAAAACTATAACACGATGGATGCACTTCCTGGCAGACGTGAAATATTCTGCTCTTTTAGAACAGGAACTAGAAATACTTAAATGCTAGTCAAAGATCTACTTTGACAAATTTACGCTTGAGAATCTAATAGATTCACCAAATAGAAAACCTAGAAACTCAACTCGTACCTGAAAATGGCTTCTCTCTCGAGTAGAACTGGAAACAAAGAATATGGCTTTCTAGGACCATGGCTCACCCAAAAACCAAGATTTCTAGGGTTCAACTAGGCTTTGACACCATGTGAAATGGGAAAACACTTCTTGCGTTTCTGTGAGGAAATACATGTATATATATATATATATAGGAACCTATGTATGTGCCAAATTGGGAAAGAGAACAAATATGATTCGATCTAGCTATTTTATTGAGATATCTGCAGCTCTACATTCTGTAACCAGAAAATTGAAGGCAATAATAATAGTAATAATGTGAACTTCAGAGAGATAACTGAGATTATGACATAATTTTGTTTTAGACAAGAAAATTTAAACCAAGATGATACATATGATTGCTTACATCCTCTATGACAAACGATCAGGTTTTAGAATGTTCCTAATAAAATATTCTATTACATATGCAGGATTGAGTCTATTGAGTCCATGGAGGTTCAAGGTGAATTTGGCACTTTAAATAGGAAAGTGATCACTTTGATTGACAATGATAGTGTCCGAATGAAATTTCTCTTATGGGGAGATCAAACTGTTCTGGCCAATCTTTTCAGGTACATCCTTGCCCTAGGTTGCTCATGTCATGTTGATCATATTATCTTTGTCCTATAGCCTAATTTAATTTTACAGTGTTGGAAGTATGCTTGCACTCGATAAACCATATATAGCAAGTTCAAAAGAAAGTGCAGTTGAAACAGCAAGTGAATTCTGTCTTGAATATGGTACTGCCACACAACTATACTTGGTGCCTTTCATTCAAAATGAGGAGCAAGTAAGTGGTTGAGCTTACAACACTTCATTTTCTTATTTAGAACATTAAAGATTTTAAGTAACTTCTGTGTTCTGTTTCTAAGGTCTATTTACCCCTGACACAAAACCGGCATCAAGGTTCAAGACTGATGACTGCATTAGAGCCCAGTCAGGGATTTAAAGTTTCACAAGTGACACTGCCTCGTGATTCCCAGGGGTCTATTGACTTCAGCAATTGTCCTTTTCGAGTGAGTTATACTAAATTGTTAATCATTCAATACTAAGTTTGCCCTAAGTATCCAGTACATGTGGGGCACAAGTAAATTACCTTTTCAAAAAATGCATCATACTTTGCATAATATGTGTTATTGTGATTATGTTCTGACTTTCCTATTTTATCACTGTTCAATTAGAACTGAGACTGCTATATTACCATGTGAATTTTCTTATTGATGCCAAATTTGCTGTTGTAGAATAGAAATAGTGTCTCATTTCTGAGATATTCCCAGACTCCGCTAATAAATTCTCTTAACCTTAACCAGGCATGCTTGACATGTTGCTTGAATTTCATAAACGTCAGCTTTGCTGCTTTAATGTTTGGGCAGTTATTGAAAACTTGACTCACTTTTCTTTTCAAAGTTTTACAGTTATATGTAGCCGATCTTCATGACAAGATGACTGGGATAAGCCTCTATGGTGTTGTTACAGACATTAACTGCAAGAGAAATACCAACGAAGTTGTTTTTGCTTTAAATATTGAGGATATTACCGGAACAATTTGGGCAAAGTTACACTTCACTAGATCTTGGTAACAACTATTATAATCATGATGGTACTATGCCACCAAAAATTATTCCCAAAATTCTGAAAATGTCTTTTGCATCAGGTCTCTGGGTAGATTGAGCCTGGGTCATACAGTTTACATATCTGGTCTGTCATGCTACAAGACAAAACAAAATTGGTCTGTCACTCAGACTCACTCTATTATTTTTACTTCTAGTCCTAGCTATTTATACTTCGTGTAGATATTTATCCTGTATCTCCGTGGTTTCTAGCTATTTGAGCCACACATATATCCTTTTCAGATATGTTTTCTTGAACTTGTATTTCTGTCTTGGCAGTTTTGAACTATCTTGGTACGAGAACGATGCTTCAGCTTCCTTTGTGAACCTCAGTTGCCTTCCAGCACTATTGAACTCATCTTGTCTTCAAAGAATGTCTTGCCTCTCTGATCTATCCAGTGATGCTAGTTGTACATACGTATGCCTCCTATGAATTCTGACTTGGATGTTCTTGATTTTTCATATGCCTTCATCATAAATTCCATAAGACTGCCAATAATCATCTGAATCTGATATGCACTAATTTGTTTCCTATTCATGCAGATATGTCGAGTTCAGCTTGACCAAGTCAATCAATGTCATGTCAATACAAGATACTCACATTCTCTTTGCGGTCATCCTGTCAATAAAATGCCTAGTGGGGCTGTTGAATGCAGTTTTTGTCATTGTGATTGCAATGATGAAGTTATGTGCACTTTTGACTTGAAAATCACTCTTTCGGACAATACTGCCAAGATTTTTGCATGGTCTACTGGTCAAACTGCTGCTGAGTTGCTGCAAATATCACCAGATGAATTCTGTGGGCTCTCTGAGGTAATCCTTGATCTCAATAATTCCATGCTTTACAACAATTACATAGATGTAATTCTGATTCACAAGTACTCAAATGTCTGATATCCATAATTAATTTGTTACACTGGCTGTCCTGAAATTTGTTTGGAGCGTATCATTCATCAAATTTCTGTAGGAAACAGGATATATATTAACAAGTTTAGAAGAATTATATTAATCAGTTATCAAAGAGAATTACCCAAACATAAAAAAGGAATATATATATTGTCAAACACATCAGAGATCTAAACCTCTTTTTTTTTGGTTCTGATGTCCATTCAAATACTTTGGCGTTTAAGCGAGCACATAAGCTTCGTTCCACCTTTCCATTAGTAATAGTAGAATGGCCTTAAAATATAGTTTCAGGAATTTTGTCGAGGCTGCATACTTAAAGTGGAATTTGCTTATATACGGCTGTAATTTGCTACTGCAGGATGAGCAATATATGTACCCTTCCTCGTTGGAGAGTGAGAGCTTTATTGTTGCATTAGTAAATAGCAAGAGGCAGGGATCACTTTTGACTGAAAATGTATCCTGGGAGATATCTCGCGCACTAAGGTACGAATATAATTGAGCAATACAAGATTCAGTTATGATCCCTATAAGGCTGTCTTCTTGATATGGCTGTTGCCTGTGGTAAACTTTCTGCTAATGCGCAATTCTGCATTTCTAAGCTCAGTTCTAAGGTGAAAAGTATAATTTTGTAATCCATCAATTTTAGATAAAAAAATATCTTATGTAAATTTCAAAATTCACTTAGGTTTCTTCTTTATAATAACTTCTTGTTAGGACTATAAACGAATTGAACTGAGCTGAATTGGGTTGAGCTGAGCTGAGTTGAGAGCTTTGCCTAGTTCAAGCTTGGTTCGTTAAATTCGAGTTGAACTTGAGCTTGGTGAAAGCGAGCTTGAGCCAAGCTTAACCAAGATTTAGCCGAGCTTTGGTATGTCGAATAAATTTTTAAATTATGTATAATCATTTATCATGTTCCATTTAAGGACTTGGCATATGTGAGCAGTTACTATGTAATCCGACTTTGTTTTGAAATATGATTCTCATTGTTGTATTTTAGGTTAGATATAATAAAACTATTACTTTAGGTTTACTTGTAGGTTCATGTTTTTTGGGTCAACATTTAGGTTTTACTTTTAAGTTTATGATTCTCAGTATTATTGGTGTCAATTAAAAAACATTGGTGGACAATAATTTATGTTATTTTTAAGCCATTGTGTTATTTTCTCCCTTTGTCACAGAATTTATGGCCTGATAAAATTGCAATTATTTAGCAAGACAAACATTCAAATTTAGCAATGCAGAACTCCACAAAACAATGCCTAAACAGTGACACAAAAAAATATAAAATGGTTAGTCCCTTAAATAGAAAACAACAATAAAAGAAATCAGAATAACCTTTTATCCTTGATGATTATCCTATATTTCAGGCAAACATTTCTCAATTCATTCTTTTCATTTTTTTCTTATTATTTCATTTATTATTATTTCTTCTGTTACACCATAAACAAAGATATTATGGAACTTAACAACAACACAAAGAAGCCATTTATCTTCTCAGTCTTTTTCCTCTGCTACATACCGATTTCTGAACCGAGACTCGGCGTGTTAGACATTGCACCAACAACAACACCAAATGCTTTCCCTGAAACACTGGCAATGGCACCCAATGCTTACCAGGAAACACCAACAATAGCACCAAAAGCTCCATTAATGGCACCAAGTCCCTTAAAGAAAGACTTCAAAGAAATATGGATGGAAGCCCATCCTCCATATGCAGCTCCAAGAGCCGAAAAAATGGCCGAAATTAAAAAAATATGCTCAGAAACCGATTATGCTTCACTATGCCAATCGTCTGTAATTCCTCTTTTCTCGGCCAATGGTGGAGATAAAAGCTCGGTGCTTCAGCTGGCTATAAAGGCGGCATTGGCTGAAACAACTTCAGCCATATCAGATGCTGATAGTTTGGCCATTTCGCCTGAAACCGACGATGACACTGTTTCTTCTCTCGATGATTGCGTGTCGAGTTATCAGAGCGTTTTGACTGATTTTCGTGACGCTGAGGCTGCTTTGCGAGAGAATGATAAAGGGACATTAAATTCCATGCTTAGTTCTGCATTGTCGAATATTAAATCGTGTACCGATGGGTTCGATGAGCCTAATCCCGTCGCTGCCAAGAATGAAAAGCTCTCTCAATTGATTAGCAACTGCCTTGCTATTTCCGAAACAACTAAATGAAGGACAATATCGAGGCAAAATTTTTTAACGCAAAAGGATATTAGAGCAAGTATCTTTTCAGTAGGATTAGTCTTCTGGCTATCATGTACATTGTACAATATAGGTGATTATGTAGATAATTCTTAAGAGTGCTTATTTCGGATTAATAGTCTATTAACAAAAAAAATTAGTAGTAATAATCAGAATTGATTAAAAATGTGTCATTTAATATTTTAATTATGAATGAAATTTTTGCTTTCATGGGTTAATAATTAATGACTTTTCATGAAAAATTTTGATCTAGTATCAAAATTCTGTCATGTATAACATTCAAAATTTACATATGTGATCATTGTTAAATGCTGAACTTCCAGGCAGAAAGCGAAATCAATGGAGTTCCCTTCCATCCAATAAGCAAGCTTTTCCCATCCGGTTCAAGCGTGCAAGCAGTCCCGGAACCAAACTTTCCGGCCATCATTTTCCCGTGCAACAAAGCCGCGCTACTCAATTCAGTCTCCACCATTCCAAAACGCGCAAAAAACAATCTCCAAACATCGAGTTTTGCATGTCCAATATTCCTCTCCTCTCCCTCACTTACCAAAACATTTCTAATCCCCTCGTTATAAAACATCTCTTCGGTATCCACCCTATTCAAGTCATCTCCCATACAACACTCTAGGCAGTCAAAATACGTGCTAAAGTAAAAAACAGTTTCGACAAAACGGTGCACAAAAGACCGCGAAACTGAGTTAAGCTCGGGTTCCACAACTACCATGATGCTCGGGTTCAAATTTTTTATCACTTTCATCATGTGATCCAGTCTACCAGGCACAGGAATTAGCCGCTTCAATAAATACGAAGTGTACACCACTAAAGTTTCATCAGGTTCTAAATTAAATCGATTTTCATTGAGTTCGAGCGTATCGGAGGCTATAACTGTGTTAAAAGAAAACGGCAAATTTATCGATTCAGCGAAGCTTGTTAATCTTTTACCTGTATCCTCAATGAACTGATTCGTGTTTGTCCCTACCGCTGTTATCTTTAAAATCTCGAAAGGATGGTTAGAATCGGAAACCAATGCTTGCATTAAGCCTGTCCATTGAACACCTGTCCTAATTGCAAGATCAATTACATGAATCTTTTTTGACTCGGTTATATTTTCGATCATAGATTGGATTGCAGCGCAATGTGCAATCTGTGTGAAAGGAACTTCTTGGTAAATAGCTATATGGTTCGGCTTTAGACCTATTTCCATTTCCAAAAGATTCTTTTTCAATTCCTTATATGTTGTTTTTCCTGATTCTTGATCGATTCTCTCTCGAAGAGCTTTGGAGAAATAGCAAACTACTCTTTCAACTGCATTTCCTGTGCTGGATGACAACTTGTCACATTGGTCTAGTAACATTCGAGCTCGATCATATAATTTTTCGCTTACTTTTTCGGCAGAATTGATGAGTAATTCGGCGAGTTCGACTTTCTTGGCGTATTCGTCGGGTAGGCCTAAGGAAAAGGCGAAAGGATTGTCGAGCATTGAGACAACATCGATTGTTGTAGTGAATGACTGTGTAAACCTCTCGCTAGCTATCCTCATGATTTTTTCGGTTGAATATCCGTAGTCTGGGGAAAATACAGTTGGTGGATTAATGGTTGGGTTAATGACTCTTTCATTGTTAAATCGTTTTATACCGCGAGTGTGGGTTTTTAGGAGTTCGAATGGCTCAGAAGGATTTCGGTTTTGGCCTATCGTGTTTTCGACTATATGATCGCCTCCTTCTTCTATAGTTTCGCAAGTGTTATCTGTACAGCTTAATTGATCTTGAGCCTCAAAAGCATTCGGGTTCTCCATTTAATGTTTAAGGAGTTGTTTAGTGATCCAGATGATGTGGAAATTGTTGAATTTATAGTTGATATTTGAGAAATTCTAGATAATTTGGACCAAGATGACACTAGATAATGTTTTTCATTGGAGTGTTCAAAGACAGTTGGATAAATCCAATGCAGTTTGACCAATTTTGTAAGATAATTTGACAATCTAGAAGCCGACCGGGACAATCTCGGTATTCAATGAAACTAAACTTATAATCAATTCAGTTCAGTTCAATTCAGATTTATTTAAAGTATTATTAACTAAACCCTTAGCATATTTAGTTATGATGTTTATTTAAGGGACAGTTAGAACTCCTCTATATTATCCAAATTGGCTCACAAATTGAAGAAATTGTACTGGAAATTATTAGAAGAGAAATTTAAATTTACTAACATAATAGAATCAACTTTTTTTGTACAATTTTGAAGAGAAATTGTTAAAATTCTTTCAAGAGAATTTCCAAACCGAAAGGGAACTAATCGGCGTACCCTTCCACCCGATAAGCAAACATTTTTTGTTCATATCAAGCGTACAATAACTCCCACAGCCAAACTGCTTAACCACAAGGTTCGCTTGATACAATGACGATGGGCTAAGTTCCGTCTCTTTCATTCCAAAACGGGCAAAAAACGCTCGCCAAACATCAGCCTTTACATGTCTAACCCTCCTTTCTTTCCCCTCACTAGCCACAATGTTGCTAATCCCATGGGCAAAGAACATTGACTCGGTTACCTGCCTATTTAGATCGTTTCGGTCCATACAAACATCAAAGCAATCGAAATATGCACTATAGAAAAACAATGCCTCCACGAACCGGTTTACAAAAGACGGCGAATTGGTATTCGCCTCGGTTTCCATCACCACCATTACACATGGATTCATTTTTTTAATCAACTTCATTATATGTTCGAGCCAATTCGTCTCAGAGATCAGCCTAGTCAACAAATGCTCAGAATAGATAGCTAGTGATTCTTTAGAATCTCGGTCAAAGAGGTCTTCTTTTAGTTCCATAAAGTCCGCTACTTTGACCACATTGAACCGAAAAGGTATATTCATTGACTCGGCGAAACTCCCCAACCTCTTACACGTGTCCTCAATCGAGGTTTTCGAACTCGAACTAGTTCCTATTCCAATGGCAGTTATTTTGAGATACTCGAGAGGGAAATCGTGTTTCGACTGTAAACCTTGGATTAAAGCCGCCCAATGAGCTCCATGTCGAATTTCGAGGTCAATTATGTGAATCCTCTTTGACCCAGCCACATTTTCGAGAATGGCCTGGATTCCAGTGAACCGAGCAACCTGATAAAACGGGACTTTCTGATAGCACCAAAAGCTGGCTTCTTGAAAACTCGGCATTTCCCGACACAATTCTTGCTCTTTACTCGTGTTTTTTAACAAAATTTTTCCCGTTTCTCGATTGATCCTGTCCTGAAGGGCTTTCGAAAAGTAGTGAACGATTCGTTGTATGGGGTTTCCAGTATTGGAACACAAGAAATTGCAATGGCTGAGCAATCGGGTGGCTCGTTCGAATTGTTGGTACCCGACTTTTTCGGCTGAAGCTAAGAGTAACTCGACAAGCTCGATATTTTCTGAATCTTCATTAGAAATATCGGAGAGAGAAAATCTGAAAGGGTTGTTAAGCATTGAGGCGATGTCAACTACTTGGTAACAGGATTGAATAAATCTTGCTCCAGCTATTCTGATAATTTCTTCTGTTGACAAATTCCTGATGGTCAACTCTGAATCATTGCTTATCTTATCAACTGTTCTTGCGCTGTTAGGCCTGGAATTACCGTATTTTTTCAGGAGTTCTAGCGAAGCTAATGAAAAAGAATTTTGGTCCGCCTTGAATTCGGAAATATTGAATTCTTGATTGTAAAGAATTTCAGAATCTATATATGGCAGTAGATTCTGATCTTGTTCATGAATCTGAATATACTGGGATAAAATTGAATTTTCTTCCATTGAATTAACCTCATAAAACCTGGAATTTGTTCCCTTGGAGTCATCAAGTCCATAAGAACTGTTTTTATCCCATAAAATTGATCTCTCAATGCTCTCACAAGTTCTAAATTCATCTCTGTTTGCAATAAAACTGCACTCTTGGAAAGAAAACAAGGTTTTTGCCATCTCAAATTAGAAGAAAAATAAAAATTTGATATCTAATGTGTATGTGAAGAGAAATATATTTGATATAATCCAGTGTCATCAACACCGGACCGGGCCTCATACCGGCGAGTCAATGATACGCGGTATAACTGGTATGATTGGTGTTTTATTGGTTTTTTTTATTTTTAAAAGAATATGTATTATTTATGATTTCCAGTGGCTATTGCATTACTCTGAATCTTTTGCAACGCTTCTGCGTGTTGTCAAAGGATTATCGGAAAAGAATATATATTATTTAGGGTTCCAATGGCTATTGCGACGCTTTCGGATCCTTAGCAACGCTTTTGAGTCTTTAGCTTCTGAGTCTTAAGCAACGCTTTTACTTGTTGCCAGAAGGGTTTTAGGAAAATCGAAATTAAACCGGTAGGCTGGTTTACTGGTTTTTTTGATTCAACCCGGTTTTCTTTAATTTTTACTAAAACCGGTTTTTAAGTATGCCGTATCGTAGTCATGACCCGATCACGGTAAAATTAGTCGAACCGGTCGGTACGGTACAATATTGATATGATCAATGCCCCCGTACTTTCAAATAATAACGGGGTGTTTCATTAGAACTATTAAACATATTTTTTCATGCGATTTGGAGATAAAAATTACCTGTATCAACAAAAACTATCAGTAACAAAAAAAACTATCAATCAGGCCAAAATTATGCTGGCATCATATTCTAAGACTTTTTCAATGAAACACAAAACAATTATTTAGTATTAAGATCAGTGCAAGAAGTAGGTAAAAAACAAATGGTAGTTAAACAAGCAACAAAGATAATACATGAAAAAAGAAAATATAATCAATTGGATTGAAATTGACAAGCATAAACTGATGAATGCAAAACAACAAGAAATGAATTAAGATTTAGGAGCTTGTCTGGCCAGGACAAAAGCTGGTGTGCAATATTTCAGACTGACAGCTCGGAGTTTTGTATCCATTTTCTTTGGTAATTATTATCCTTAATATTAAATTATTAAGATTTAATTAATTGATTATTTCAAAATCTGTCATGCAAAGTGTTTGATTATTTTAATGATCAAAGCTTGACTAAGTCATTACAGGAACAGGCCGGTCCTTTGGCCACAAGATATTAGGTTGTATAATAGAAGAAGCAATTTTTTTGAAGAAAATAGAAGAAGCAATTGATGAAAATAATAGAGATAATAGAAAGGAAAAACTGTAAAAAACACATAAAAATATTTGTTTTACGATAACAAATTTTGCCCCTTATAAATAATAAATTAAATAAAAAGAACAAATTTAACCCTTATTTATGGCATTAAGGAAAAAAAAAAGCAAATGCCTTATTTTCACCACACCCTTTCTACTTTCATTTATCATTTGAGTTACCTTTCATATCTTTCTTTCTACTTTTATTATGCAACACCTTTTTTATTCGGTAGTTTCTCTCATAAAAATTAGAATTTTATCACATGTTAGAAAGTATTATGAACTCGAAAGACAAACTAAATTAGAGACGACGGATTTTAATCACTATCACAATATAAGGATCAAAATTTTAATGGTTTAGCCATACGATACTTTTGACCTATGACATTAGTTGTCTTTTGAAATAAAAGAAAAAATTGGTATCATCACTTAAAATAGTTGTAATATAGTATTGGGTGTTATATTTTTTTCTTCTCCTTTTTAACATCAAGAAATAGCTTAAAGCAGTTACGCCCAATAAACAAATGTTTGTATATGTTGTGTAGGATGCAAAATTAAAAATAAAAATAAAAAGTTATGTAACACTCTCTCCATTTTTAAAAGTTTGATGTTTCAGTAATTTTTTCATATTTTTAAAAGTTTGTCATTTTAAAATATTAATGTATTTTTTATCATATTTTTTTTAATTCACCCTTGTATTAATTAGGAGAAAGATAATTAATTGTAAATAGTAATTAAGAAGAAAGAGAATTTTTGTATAAAACATAAAAGATAAAATAATCATTTTAACAATATAATAATTGATTTTAAACTTTTAGAAATGGACTAGTACTAAACAACAACAACAATGTTAACTAAATCAAATGGGCTATACATTTGGATGTTTCTTCTTCAACCTCTTAAGCAGAAAATGAAGCCCAGAATAGCCCATACAAGTCCAGCCCACTCCTACCTAAATATCTCTCTATACAAACCGACTGAAACACCATTAATGAAACAAGGAACCCCTTAAAACAAGAAGCTATTAGACATTATCCAATACCACACTGCCACGTAGGTGAAGGCGCGTCAAATGACGTGTTGAATGAACTGCTAAAAAGTCGTCTTCGTCTCCACCTTCTCTCTACTAAATAACAAACTTTTTCTCATTTATGGATTAAATTACATTTATCTGCTTTCTCCTCTCTACACCAGTCGTTGTGCTCATCCGTAATTGAGCTTTAGCAGCTGTTGTCGGTGCGTCGATCAGATCAGGGGATCTAATGGCTGGGGATAAGTATAATTTGAAGAATCCGGCGGTCAAGAGGATTTTGCAGGAGGTCAAAGAGATGCAATCTAATCCATCTGATGATTTCATGAGTCTTCCTCTTGAGGTTCGTTTTCATTTTCTCAGTTCCATGTTTTGTAATTCCTTTGTGTTTCGGGTTTATTCCTAGGATCATTTGTCAGATCTCTAGGGTTTTGATTGTATTGCATAATGTGTAGATCGGTAGAAAATTGGCAATTTGAATTTTGGAATTATATTTGATTCTTCATTTTGGACTGGAATATGATTTTTCTTATTGTTTGTGCTTTGATTTTTAAATAAGTCTGTTGCTTTAGGTTTATGTTTGTTGAAGAACTATTTCCAGTTTATATCAAAATGTAGTATTTGTAATGCATTTTAGTGTTCTAAATTCTAATGCAATTTTTGTCCTCTTGGTGAAGCTTGTTTTAAATCAGGTGGAGGGTTTCAACTTAAATTAATTATTGAAATTTCCTTAATTAGATTTGCTGAAGTTATTTATGCTGTTTAGGGCTCGGTAAAAAACCGGACCGAACCGACCCCGAACCCAAACCCGAATTAGTAAAAATATAAGAACCGATACCGAACCGAATATAGCTCGGTTCGGTTATAACCGAATTGCTCAAGCTCTATAATGTATAAAAAAAATTTGTAATTGATTTTTTCGTTTTAGGGTCATATAAGATAGACTTAAAGTAATTTCATCTTAATATGTGTTAAATTTGATAGTAATTGGACTTTGAAATTTATATTTACAACAATAAATATAAATATTGATACATAAAAGATATTAATTCAAGTAGAATGACATGCATATAATAAATTATTGAACGAGTCATATACCCAAAGTTGTAAAGTAAAACAATTCTTTCCAAATTAGGATTATTAAATTAAAATCTCATATTTGTTATTATTGTTTACTAATTAGTGTGTTGTATATCGTCAATATGATTAGGATATTAGATATAATATGAATATATATTAAAATATAAAATTTATTAATTTATTCGGTTCGGTTTTATTTCGGTTTTTGTTGCGAAAACCGAAGCCGAACCGAAACCTGAATTTTAAAAATTTTAAAAACCCAAACCGAACCAAAATAAATTTGGTTTGGTTCAGTTAGATTATTTTTGTTCGGTTTCGGTTTGGATTTCGGTTCCGGTTCGGTTCTGCACACCCCTAATGCTGTTAGTCTTTATATTAGTGATTTACTTAATATTCGTTTTCAGGAGAATATATTTGAATGGCAATTTGCCATTAGAGGCCCCTCTGATACTGAATTTGAGGGTGGAATTTATCATGGACGGATTCAGTTGCCTTCAGAATATCCATTCAAGCCTCCTTCCTTTATGTTGTTGACAGTAAGATTAACTAATATTATTATATAGACTGTCTTTGTTGTTCTCCAAATAGATAATGTGCTTACATGCATTTCTGATCTTGTTGCAGCCTAATGGCCGTTTTGAAACCCAGACAAAAATATGCTTAAGCATATCTAATCACCATCCCGAGCACTGGCAGCCATCATGGAGTGGTATGTTTTTCTTTATAACAACCATTTTGGTGCCGAGTGCGAGGCTTTGAGCCGGGGCATGTACGTCGGGGCGGCACAGTTTTTCATTCCTCTTGAAGTGTGCACGGACTGTAGGAATCTATGGATGTTTATGATGGGAAATGACCTTGTGGACCTCAAGTATAGCAGCTGCGAAAGAGAAGTTGAGAAGCTAAGCAAGTTGAAATATCAATGCCGTAAAACTCGAGAAAGGCTCTATTCTCAAGAAATTCTCTATTTCCGGGCCATCGTCGCCAAAACAATAGTGTTGCGCATGCGTTGGCTGCCTTTGTCAGCAGTCAAAGGGACTGGCCTCATCCGGAAGGGCGTACGGTGCATTTTAGTTCAGTTCTTGAAAAAAATTTACGAAGTGCTTGAGAGATCGAAGGGTCCGGTGTATGAACTTGTGTTAAAGAGGGAGGATTGGTTGAATTAGCAGAGGAAGAAAAAAAAGATGCAAGCTTGAAGCACTTATTTATTGAATTTCAGGTTGGTGGAGTCAGTGGGTTGAGGAGATTGTACTATTGTTAATGAAGATTCTGCTTGTTGATTTTTGAGCGTGATTTTGGTCACAAACATTGGCCATAAAAATTGAGATTTGGGACACAGCAGTTTGGCCCAACTCATTTGGGATTTGTTCCACTGGAGTTGTATATTTTATATGATAATTTGGCTAGTTTCGGAACATGCAACTCCAGTGGAACAAATCCCAAATGAGTTGGGCCAAGCTGTTGTGTCCCAAATTCAATTTTTATAGCCAATTTTTGTGAGCAAAATCAGGCTAAAAAATCAAAAAGCCTACTGTCTCCATCAACCTGAAATTCAATAAACAGGTGCTTCAAGCTTACATTTTTTTTTCTTCCTTTGATGATTCAACCAATCCTCCCTCTTCATCACAAGTTCATATAACGTAAATTCTTTCAGGAACTGAAGTAAAATGCGTCATACGCCCTTCCGGATGAGGCCAGTCCCTTTGGCTGCTGACAAAGGCAGCCAACACATGCGCAACCCTGTTGATTTGGCGCCCGATGGCCCTGAAATAGAGACTTTCTTGAAAATAGAGACTTTCTTGAGTTTTACAGTATTGATCTCTCAACTTGCGTAGCATCTCAACTTCTCTTTCCAGTTGCTATACTTGGGGTCAACGAAGTCGTTTCCCATCATAAACATCCACAGATTTCTACGGTCCGTGCACACTTCAAGAGGAATGAAAAACTGTGTCGCCCCGGCTAAAAGCCTCGCACTCTGCACCAAAATGGTTATACCGAAGCTATAGTTCAATAAACATCTAGACATGACATTGTTCTGCTTCTTCTGTAATTTTATTGTTGATATAGCTTATTGGTTCAGTTCAGAAAAGACAACAAAGGATGATGTAGTATACTTAAATCATCGCGCGGACCAAAATACGACTACATTACCCCAATGCCTAACAAGGCTCCCTCACAAGAGGGGTCGGGTGTACACAGCCTTACCTCTGTAATTACAAGGAAGTTGTTTCCAATTGACCCTTGTCAGGAATTATATAAATACTAGATTGGGCCTTACCTATTAGCTTAAACTTTTGGATGATGAGATGGTTCCATGACAACCCTGAAGTGGAGTTGCAACAACCTTCCGTGACTTCACAGTAAAAGAAGCACATATAGTTTAATGAGTCATTTTACTTTAGTCCATTATAATCTAGAGCCAAAAAATAGTGAATCTTTGACATGATGGATAATTGCTTGCACCAAAATGTTAATCATTTATTTAATTTTGCTCATTTGATCTGCCTTGTTAATACTTAATAGCTAGTCAAGGTTGGAATATACAAGCATGCAATTAGCAGTGCTATGTAAAATCCAATATGGCCATGTAAATTCCATCTATATTTACATAATTAATGTTGGATACATCTGCATATTCTTGTTGGCAGTACGTACAGCCCTAGTGGCTCTTATTGCCTTCATGCCAACGAGTCCAAACGGTGCATTGGGTTCTCTCGACTACAAGAAGGAAGAGAGACGTGCTCTAGCCATCAAATCTCGTGAAGCAGCCCCCAGATTCGGGACCCCTGAGCGCCAAAAACTCATGGATGAGGTTTTTCTTTTCTTAAACCCCTTATATTTGCATTCTATTCATACCATCTCTTGAATCTATGTTAATGAACCTATAAACGCCACAGATCCACGAATATATGCTTAGCAAGGCACCACCTGTTCCCCAACAATACTCTACTAAGGATTCTGAAGAACCTGCAAAAAGCGAGGGTGAGGATCATATTGCTGGTCAACTCCCAAATCCAGCAGTCGATGAGAATCCTGCTATAGGTGGTAGGGTTATTGAAGAAGTTCCCGAGGCTTCGGTCAATGCAAGCCCTGGTAATACTAGTAGAGCAAGTGAATCAAGAGAGATTCCTGCTAGAGGTTCAACCGATCAAGTGGTTCATAACCGAGACACGATGGTGCAAAAACCAGGTGATGATCGGTTGTTCACGTGGGCTGCGGTTGGACTCACCATTGCTATTGTGGTTCTTTTGCTGAAGAAGTTTTTGAAAGCCAGTGAGCATGGTGCAGTTTTCATGGATGGTTCATAGATGTAGTAATCTCAATCAAAAGTGGGGAATTTTACCAAAATTTTCACCAGAAGTGGTATAATTTGTAATATATATTGTAATGCTCAGTGGTTGTAATTAATAATTTAGGAGCATGAAAAATACAAGTTTATAAGTATTCTTATTTCCTTGGATGTGCAATAGGACACATTATCGAGGCAGTGCATGATATGGTAGCTCATATTGAGTAAAGGTTTGGATTCCCTAAAGTTTGAATTCTTTTAAGTTATTGTCATGAGCTAAGATTTTCACACTTAAACACCGTGCGGCACTAGCACAAAACAAGCAACGATTATGCTAGCAAAGCCTTTGCGAGATTCCAATGCAAGTTGCGATTGAAATGTAGAAGCTGAGTAAAGAGAGTTTTGAACTTTTACAAGATGAAAATGGAAGCAATCATAGGTAAGCTTATGCGCTTATAATGTCTACATTTAATGTTAATTAAGATTTCCATCTGCAAAATATTCATTCACTTGATCTGACTATTGCATAATATTATTTCAATTCAATTTTGTTTGCCATTTCTCTTGTTCATGCTTATGCCGTTTGAGTTTGGTTATTCACTTATTTATCTTTTTCCCAAATTCAATAGTTAATTTGTTAACAATGAGTTTGATATTATTTATTAATTTAAGAGTTTATGTATTTTTACAATTTTTCATTAGTTACCGTTTAATAAAACTCCCAACTTTTGTAGAAAATAAAGTAACTACTCGAGCATATTAATTTTATTTTTTTTAACGAGGTGGTTTTAGATGAGTCCTAACTATGGGCGGCACTTTCAAGCTATGTTTACATTCAAACTAATCACCGATCTCTAATTTATAGGTATCTCGAATGACAGGGTGACTAGCCCCAAGATTTAAAAGGTTGCTCCAAAAAGATCTCAGGATTCGATCCCTGGTGGATGCTTAAGGATGAACTAGTCTCTACCACTAGAATAAACCTTGGGATTACAAGAGCATATTAATTTGATATAACTTAATCAAAACATTTATTTTATATAACCTTCGTCGGATAAAAGAAGCTCGGGTGAATTGTAATTCAAACCAAAATGAAATTTCTAGGCACTACATGATATTAAAGAAAAGTAATAGAGGTGACACTATTTATTTAACTGAAAAAAAATAATCTATCAATTTGATATGTTATTTTTTTTTTTGATAAAGGTAATACTTTTAATATTTAAATTTTAAAAAATTATTTTATTAGAAGATGAAAAGAATAGGCTTAACGCGTCCATTGCTTTTAAAATCTGGCACGTTTTATCATATGTCATCCCCAACTTTCAAGTGAATCGCTTTACTCCCTAAAGTTGGCAAAACTGATACAGTTTCCCCCTCAATTGCACGTGTCAACTTTTGATTGGAGGGAGAAAAATCTAAAAAATAACATCTTTAAAAAATCAAATCAACCAAAAACTGACACGTAATACTGAAGGGCTTAAACTATATTAATTTACTAACTTCAAGGGATAAAGTGATTCATTTAAAAATTAAAGAAAACGTCACAAATTTAAGAGTATAGATTAGCAGAGGTTCTTTGTGGAACAGCTAACATAGCAAGGCCCAAATTAGTGTATTATCTGGATACAAATGGCATTTCAGATTGTATTTTGTATGTCAAAAAATCAATAATAATGGTATCAAAGGAAAACGAAGAAGTGGAAAAAGACAAAAAAAAAAAAAAAAGGTCCAACTCACACATCTTTAAATATTCCAAAACTGATAACCACCTTGAGTTATCTTCTTTGTTTTTTAATCCAACATTTTCTATCTCAGCAGCTACCATATGGAGAGAATGCGTGCTTCAATCCAATTTGTAAATTCATTCATCAGCTGTCTTTTAACCTTTTCAACGTAAAAATGGATTTAATTATTTTATCTCGTAAAATAAAATAAAGTATTTCATGAATTTAAATTTACTAAATTATTTCGTGTTATGCTCTTGTGCAGCTTCAGATATTTTGGAGACAGAATCAGCAATAATAAACAATTACCAACATCAGGTTACAACAAACGTCATGACTCATCATAATAGTGAAACCAAAGAGGCCCTAATTTAGAGATTGGACGTCATTAGCACTTGCATGTATGGTTTAACCGCTATATTGTTAATAGTTTAGTCGAGATCCTTTAAATTTGGTATAAAAAATTGGATATCATCCTAAAGTTTAAAAGTTTTCAGCTAACTCCCTGAATTTGGCGAAAATGCTCCAGTTTGCTCCATCAATGTCACGTGTCAGCTTATGACTGATTTGACTTTTCAAAAAATTAATTAAAACTTTTAAAAATTTAAGGTGATATCTAATTTTTTTATGACAAGTTCGAGCGATAAATGAAGTATTTAGCATGCTAATTTTCTGCTACTGTTGACATTTTTTTCTCAAAAGTGGAAATTAAAAGAAAAAGAAAAAGGTCCTTGTCATAAATTTTGACAAGGGAGATGAATGCTAATACTCTTTTGATTAGTGTCACATATGAAAATTATTTGATAAGAGGGGCGTGGGACCCAAGGCTTGCTTCAGACAAACACGCAATCGACTTCGAACCTAAACATACAGATTAGTTTATTTATTTAAAATCATTTATAAATCCTTCATATTGATCTTCTAACTATTTTCAATGAAAATTATCTGAGTCACAAACTCTCTTACAAGTTATACCAACATCCACGGAATCTGTATCTACCTTGGATGACATGATGTTTAATAATTTTGTACTTCAAAAGTAATTTAAAAGTTAACGTTGTACATAAAATTGAAATAAAACAAAGAAATGGCGGACACCACAAATGATAAACTGTAGTGTTTTCGCCAAGGGATTAAGCTTATGTGAAGCTTTGAGATAATTGAAGTCTCAAAATATTTAACACAATTTTTTATTGTTAATCCGTTTATCTTTGATATCTCATGCTTTTTAAATAATCATAGATGATCGTCGAACTTAGTGTAAAGTTATGACATATGAGATGTTAATATTGTTCACTTTAGCAAGTGAATAAGTTATAGCACACATGCTTACTTCCTTGGGTAATTCATCCCCATATAAACATAGTGAAAATTGTATCCTTCAACTCTTAGGACCTAATATTGGTTGATTTATGAAGTCTTTTTGAAGTAAATAAAAATAAAAATAAACGAAATGAATTAAACTAAATTTATTTCGGTTTCGATTTTCGTAATAAAAATCGAAATAAAATCAAACCGAATAAATTAATAAATATTATATTTTAATATATATTCATATTATATCTAATATTCTAATCATAGAGGATATACAACACACTAATTAGTAAACAATAATAACAAATATGAGATTTTAATTTAAGTAATCTTAATTTAGAAAGAATTATTTTACTTTAGAATATGACTCATTCAATAATTCATTAGATACATGTCATACTACTTGAATTAATATCTTTTATATATCTATATTTATATTTATTATTGTAAATATAAATTTCAAAGTCTAATTACTATCAAATTTAACACATATTAATATTAAATTACTTTAAGTTTCTCTGGTATAATCCTAAAACGAAAAAAATTACAAATTATTTTATAAATTATAGAGTTTGAGGAATTCAGTTATAACCGAACTGAATCAAATCCGAACCGAATATAACTGAACCAAATATAATCCGGTTTGGTTCCAATTCTTATATTTTTATTAATTCGGATTTTGGTTTGGGTAGGTTCGGTCCAGTTTTTGGACCGAACCGACATTTGCTCACCCTATCATCAATATTTTTTCAACCCACCAAAACTCAACAACATTTTATGTGTTTTAGAAAATATTTTAATTCTTAATACTAATTAATTAGAAATTATTTGCTATTGTTATCCAGAACTTTACGGGACAATAAATTAAAAATGCTTAAAAATGAAGTTTTTCAGACAAGCAATATGAGAAAGCAATTCCAATCTGAACCAATAATAGAAAATGATTTACTTATAATAATTCAGAAAGATTGTTATAATGGTATAAACTCGTTAAATTTATTATTTTTGAAAATACAAAGAAACCACCATTCTTTTCTGAAGTAAATCATAAACTATACTATTACTAAATATCAAATACAAATTCAAAAAGAGAAAAAAAAAACATAAATCAATTAAGATTTTAAACAAACATGCCAGAAGCTGCAATAGGCTGCACTGGACCATAAATTTGCAAAGAATTCTCAAGAATTGCTAACGGATCATCAGAACTAACATTGTAAACCTCTGTCTCTTCATAATTACTTCCAATGATACGGTGTAAATGATTCAAATATTCTGTCAATTTTACAGTTTCATCCCTCAACTCTTTATTCTCCAATTCAACCAAAAAATGACTTTGCCATATGGCTGTATACTTTTGCTTATCTTTATTCAGTTTCCTTTCTAATACACTCTTCTCATTGATCAAATCTCGTATATGTTTTTCCCTCTTGATTCTCGATCGCCTTGCCGATTCCCTATTCGATATTCTTCTCTTTTGCTTCTTCTCTTCGATTTCACCCCTCGGGCTTCGCATCTTTCTCCTTGATGTGGACTTGTTGTTTTTGAAGCTTTTTCACCCTCGAGTTTGTACTCGATGTTCAATATTTTGTATAGGGTTTAGCTTGAATTTTCGCGGGTTTTTCGCTTTCGAGAAAACAGTATAGCCAGTAGAGAAGAAATACTGACACAGAATGATTGAGAACCAGTATATGAATCATGTAAATTTTAAAGATTAATGGGAAAAGGAACGGCAAATATTGTTGATTGAAGGTTATGATTGAAATATAGAGGTTATTTATAAGAACAAAACAGTAGCTAGAGAAAGGAGAGAAATCTTTCTTGCTGAAATCAATTAAAAAGGAATTTTTTTTTCTATTTTATTATGTATACCACAGAATTCAAAAGTTATATAACTTTGAAATATTTTTCTAAATGGATAAGCTTAGACACTAATTAAGAAATATAGGTGATATATTAATTAATAAAGAAAAATTTGTGTATATCCATTTAAGAAAAAAAAATAAGTCAAATTTGATTTTCTTAGGAATGAATCCCAAATTAGTAGATCATTAAGAGCGATTTTGGATTTATTCCTAACACAATTCTTATTAAGATTGTGCTAATTAATAACGTGTTATAAACAGTTTGGACGATATTTTTTACTTTGGAGCCGTTTACGGTCAAACTCACACCTTTAAAATGCGTCGTTCAATATAAGGCCTTCAGGGATCTGTTTATACACAAACTCAGAAGATCATCCTAAAGTGATGTAGGATTAATTTCTAACAGATTTAATTGTTATTATTTATTATTAAGGGTGTTGTTGCTACTAATTTTTGTCTCCAGAATAAAAATATATATAAAATTATCAAAACTTATACGGTACATGGTAAGCATCGCCATATCTAAAAGCATTTAATGAAGTTATTATTATATTTATAATTAATAAAGTAAAGGAAATAAAATCTCTTTCTTGTCTTGCCTAATTCAATGTTATATTTTTACCTTAAATGCATTTCTTCTATATATTTTCTTTCCAATTTATTTTTTAATTACTCTTTCCATATTTAGCTATGCATTCTTTTATTTTTCAAAATTATAGTATTTCATGTAATACAATATTTATTATAATGAAACAAAAACCATATGCTTGTATAAACTTAATTATTTTTAAACTCAAATCTTAAATCTTCTTAGTCAACACAACTCCTAATCTTTAACAATTTTACATATTTTTTCTTCTTTTTTCATAAATTTATTGTATTTGGGATTTTTTTTATAAAATTAACCATACTATACAACACAAACTCCTAACAGTAAATCTTTTATCCTAATATATGACATATATTTTTATTTTTATAGTTTATTCTAATGATTTCAAATACCAATATTTAAACATGTATTTTGAAACTTTGAACTTTAGTAATAACATTATAATATTTATTTTTAATAATTTGCTCAGTGATGAGCCCAAATCGTGTCTCTGCCATTGAAGGGACGGGTCCAAATCACATTCTCGTCGTGGACGATGAATCTGATGCACCCCAGCGTAAAAAATTAAATAGTAAAATAAAAAATTTAAAATTTAAATTAAATGTAGAATTTGAACATAATGTTAAATATCAAACCTTAAACATTTAACCCATAAAATTATTTTAATTAACTTTTACATGTTTGGATAATATATATGTATATATGTGACATTTTAAAGTAATGACGTTTTTGAAATAGTAGAAAAGTAGTTTGAAGTCACAGTTGTTGATTGTAGTTGATTTTAATAAAAAATATCCGAACGAGCAAAATATATGCTTCGTTAATGTAGTAATTTGCTATGATATTCTATTATTTCATGAATTTAATAGTCACACTCCAAATTACTTTGTATATTGTTTATGGTTTAAGATTAGACTCTATTGTTTAGTGGTAATGTTAGGGTTCAAATTTTCAAAGTACATCAATAAAGATATTTATCAAACTATGTTAGAATGTTTATATACTGATATTTGAAATCATAACAATAAACTAAAAAGTAAAAAATATGTGTCATATATTAAGGTAAAAGGTTTAAAATTCGGGGTTTGTGTTGCATGTTAGGATGAGATTTTTAAAAACAAAAAGTTTCAAAAATAATACATTTACAAAAATAAAAGGAAGATATATTACATTGTTAAAGTCCGAAAGATTTTAAATTTTTATTAACTATAAAGATTTAGGATCTGAATATAAAATTAATTAATTTTATAAAGTTATAGTGTTTATGTTTTAAATTAAAATAAATTTATCACAATGTAAAATATTATAATTTTAAAAAGGAAAATAAAGTAGATAGAAATAAATTTGAAAAAAGTAAATTGAGAAGAAAATATAGAAAAAAATGCAGTAAGGTAATAATATAAAAGTTAATTAAGAAATGGTAGAAAAAAATTTTATTACCTTTACTTTTATTAATTATAAATATAATAATGAGTTAATTAAATATTTTGGATAGAATTACGGTACATAATTATCATATACCATATAATCATCCTTAAAATTATTATTTTATATTAAAAAAAACAATGATTAAAAAAATTCCCAAAACACCCTTTAAAGTTGTTATTAAAAAGAAGATAACGAAGGGACTACATATATGTCAACTGAATTATTATGCATTGAGTTGGTAAGAATATTTGAAATTATGAAGATAAGAGAGAAAAATGACTTGTTAACGATTAATGGTCATATTCTGATTGGCTGATTTTTCAATCATTCACAGGAATTATCAGGTTTTCCTTTTCATGCTCAAGGGACTCCTCACCTTTTTTTCAATAATAGGAACTTCTCATGTTGAATACAAACAATTATGTCGATTTCGATGCTGCGATAGATAATGAAAATAATAATAATGAAATTTTTCAATAATAGAACCATAAAAATGAATTTTCTAGACACATAAATATATATCATAATTGTCAAATTCGGTTAGAATAAAATTGTAAAAAAATTATTATTTTTAATATTTATGGTAAGTTTAACTCTAAGTTTTTGTAACTTTTTTCAATAACTTTTCTGAAAAAATTCATTTTTAAGCTTTTTTTTAAAGCTGCAGATTTAATTTTGAAAAGAATAAATCAAACAATTCCTAATTAATTAATACGAAAGATCAATATGTATTGTTCAAAGTCAAAATATGTAATTCTATTAAAAATTTGCAAAAGCTATTCTGACAACAGCTTAAAAAGCAATACCAAACTGGCCCTTAGACAATTAAAAATAAGATACAATAACTTTCTTAACTAACAAACTAATTATTTTTATATTAAAAACTAAATAAATTTAATTTATCCAAGATTAAAAAGTAAAAAATAAAAAAAAAAATGAAAAGCATAAAATAAGATAAAAATTACTTATGATTAATAATTAAGATAAAAAAATATCATAATTATTAATTTTGAGACTATATAAATTTAATTATTAAAATTTTAATATCATTACACAATTTTTTAAAAAAAAATGAATATTAAGAATAAAAGACTAGTTGAAATTAACTTTATTAAAGTTTGGAATAATATAGACTCCCTAAACTACAATTTAATATATATTTAGTTAAACATTAAACAAAAAAATTCAAACCAATGACCCATTAATCCACCCCAAGTCACCGGTTCAACGGACCGGTTCGCCTAATTTTAGCAAGTCATCTAATGGCCGGTTTTAACATGAATCAGTCCATTCTAGTCACCGGGCCTAGGTTTTTCCAGTCCGACCGGACCGAGTCTAACAACACTAACATAAATAATTAAATATAGATGTTTGGGCCTGGATGGCCTCAACTGCCTTATGAAGTTTAGGCCCAAACAGATCAAGTATTGGTCTACTCCTAGTGTTGGGCTCAATTCAGCAAGTAAGCCCAGCTTAGGTTTTCCTTTTTTGTGCTTTATTAATATAGCTGTTCACGCCCAGCCAAGTCCGCTTAAACACAGATTTTTTTGCAATAGCCAGAGCAGCCTACCGTGCATACCACTTTGACAAGAAACTGACTGTCAAAGCTTTAGAGAAGCATAGTTAAATAAAAAGGGTGCAAGTTATCAACAATTCCCTTGAAAAGTATCATGATACCATGAGCCTCAACGGATTACACGATGTTTATGCACCAAAAAAAGAGCGATCTTTAATCAAAGTTAAGAATCCTCCACCGTATGTTAATCGAATTCGATCGTGAACATAAAACATCTAATATCTCAATCTCTCCAACGATGTCCACAACTTGGGTTGCAGCACACAAAGAAAAGCGTCATACCTTCCTCTCCCCTAGCAGTTGCCTGCACATTTTAACAAATTGCTATATAACACCTAGTATTACAAAAAAAAAAAAAGATTTACAAAGGTCCCATTTGCTTCCTAACATTTATTAATTCAACCAAATATTCCAACCTCATGGGATTATAATATAACCATCCCATGTTTATAACAGGTATTCCAACAAAGGTGACACTCAACACAACACATTAACAAGGAACACACAGCAACAGGGAAGCAATGGGAAAATCAAAGAGTGAAGGATCAAATTATTTCCAAATTGTACGTTTTGGAAGTACTAGCTTGAAATTACAATACAATAGCTGCATGCCTAAAAGAAAAATGCTAAAAAGGAATTGCCTAAAATATGTGTATTACTGTATTACAGACAGACTCTTTTCCCTGCAGAGCTACAGAAACCAGGCACTCAGTTTACACCTAAAACCGCGGGGAAAAATAAATTGATCCCAACTGATCTCATTTACATTAGCAAAACAAAATTAGTAGAAATACGGCTAAGAGAAAGATATTTGCTGGTAGCTAGACCTACAAGAGTACTCACTCATCAACTGTCTCTTGTCCATATCCAATCGTCTCTTGTCTTATATGATTTCTGATATTCAACTAAGGGGTTAAGAAAAATGAAGTGTTGATATAAAATTCCAGTCCACCACATTACTTTTCTATTGAATGTAACCTGTATAACCATAAGGCCCTTTTGAACCTCCAATCTTTCTAACAGGATACGGTATCAAATCTCAAAGCATATGTACCCAATACACAAACACGTCATTTATTTCCTCTCAATTTGTTTTGCAGCAAACTTCATGTACTATGGCTGCATGAAATGACTGCATGTTTGTTTCTAATCCTTACAACTTATTAGAGGTCAACAGCAACCTACGAACTCTTTTGTACCCAGGAAATAAACCAAAGATGCCATGTAACTCCTAGTCAACTAAATAACATTAAGGCTCTGTTCTTTTCAACTTATAAGTACTGATATAAGTTGAAAAGAACAGAACCTAATACTGAGCATGAATAACAAATTTATGATGACTTTCCAACAGAATTCACAATAGCATAACCAGGATAAGAGATGACCTGGAAGAAGACAGCTTCTGGATGCTTGCATAGCTGGCACTTAACAGCCTTAGTGCGAGGAAGTGTTGGATCAGCAGCTACATCTTGCAGTACCTGAGTGCGCTCTGCAGCAGAGTGATGCACCTCATTTCTATACACACAATTATTTTCTGCAACCTCCTGTAAGAGACCATAACAGCTAAATAAATAAAAAGATTCAAAAAGGCCAACTACATCATTTGCCCCCCCGGACTTGGCCGAAAAACCAGATGCCACCCTGAACTTTCAAAATTCCAACTTGCCCCTTGAACTTGGCAAAAATGAACCAGTTTGCCCCCCTGAACTTGGCAAAAGTGCACCAGTTTGCCCCATCGTTGCCACGTGCCAGCTTCTGATTAGAGAAAAAAAATCAGAAAAATGACATCGTTGAAAAGTTAAACGAATCAGAAGATGACATAAGGCATCGAGGGGGCAAACTGGTGCACTTTTGCCAAGTTTAGGGAGCAAGCCAGTTCACTTTTTCCAAGTTCGGGGGCAAGTTGGAACTTTTGAGAGTTAAGGGTGAGATCTGCCTTTTCGTGCCAAGTTCAGTATTAAGCCATTAAAAAATGATTATCATTGTCAACTTCCATTAACATCCCCAATGTGTGCCTTCATAAAATCTCTGAAAAGCTTACTATGACCTAATTACGCTTTTCCGAATGCAAGAACTCAAAAAACACGCAGTTCAAAGCATAATCTCTTCCATCGCATCGCACAGTACGAAACCCTAAATTCCCTAACATCGTTTGCAACTAAATTCAGAGTGAATACTAAAATCAGAGGAGGGAGAAATACCTGGTGATCGCAGTTACGGCAAGCGTATTGGAGGATCTTCTGCTCCTTGTCTTCCTTGGGATATAGAATGTTGTTACTGCAAAATCAAGGAAAAAAAATAAGAAAATTACCGAAAGGAAGGATGAGGATTTCGAAATAGATCGAGTATTTACCATTCGCGACAAAATTTCATAGTACTCATCTTGCGAAAACTGTTGATAGAACGATGTGAAGTGAAGAAGAGAAACGCAGGCAGAGACAGAAGCAAAATGCAGCAGTAGGGGAATTACTCTCTTTTGGCGGGCAAAGGTGTACCTCGATATCTTTTTAGAATTTCTATTTTTCCTATTTTCGAATTAGTATAAAATTAGTGAATAATGGGTTTTGGTACAAGTGATAAGCACGAGACTCACTCATTCAAGTTAATTTGGATTAGATTTAAATGTAACTAGAGCTTTCGTGAATTAAATGAAAAAATATATAAAATTAGTGAATCACTGTTATTCCTATTTTTTATTAAACGTGGGTATGGATCAGGCTGAGACTCTCGTGTTAGGTCTAGCTATAAATTAGGGGAAATTAAAGGAAATATATTTTTCTTTTCACCAAGCTTTCTTATTCCTTAGTTTTTGATTTAAATTTCCTACAGTTTAAACTCTCTAAAGTTGTATATTTCAGTTAATTTCGGCCATTCATTAACTTTTAATGGTCCAAATTTAATTTTAGTGGTTTGTGAGGTCCATAGTGCAATAAAATCTAGACCATTAAAACTCAATGAATGGTTAAGATTAATTGAAATGTATAACCTTAGAGAGTTTGAACTTTAGAGAATCCAAATCCCTTAATTTTCACCCCTTTTTAAGTTTCTTTTTTCCTTATTACGGTTTTGCTTTCTTCTTCCTCCGATCTTCGTTCCTACTGCTACTATTATGATTTTCATCTCTTCGAGTCGGATCAACTTTGATTCCTTGTTTTCGTCATTTATGGTTGAGTTTTTGCTTTTTTTTTGCCTTTTTTTTTATTTTTCTGGCGATTTTATTGAGTTTTGTTCATCTTTTTGCTTTGACTAGTTATTGGATTTCTGCAACAATTGATTGGTGGAACGCGAGCTAAGATACCAAGTAACACAACTAATAAGTGTTGAAAAATAAAAGAAAATAATAATAATAATAATAATAACTTAATAGGGAAGTTTTTATTTTAATAATATATCCTACTTCTATTATTGAGTAGAGCACATTATTGCTATTTCCTATTCTTTCTTTATCTCTTCCTTACCTATATAATAACAATTATAACTGCCATATCTAATCGCTGCCATAGAGCAACTTGGTAGTGATTAATTATTGATATTTTCTATTCCTTTCCTTGGCTATATATACGGTTTGAATTTAGTAGAGGAAATACACAAGGAAATTGAGAATTTGTGCTTTCTTTTGCTAGCTCTTACACGCTTATAATATTGCCTTTGTCTTAAGTTCATTCTTAGTTCCTTAGTTTTTCATCTCGGTGATATTCTACGCTCGGTTGAGTTCATCCAAAGTCTGTTGTATCCTGTGAGACAGTAGTTCATACGGGGAAAATTCTGTCTTAAGGAAACCGATTCGGGCCTCAACAGAATCCTTTCACGGTTAAAAGGTTATTTTGGTATTTATCATTTTGTTAAATATTTTACTATCTTATTTTCGTAATTCAAGTTACTAACATCTTGTTATATTTTATCTCTTAAAAGGAATTACTCTATTATTAATCTCTCAAATATATCATTCTTAAGACAAAATTTTATGTGTATTTGATGGTGTACCTATGTTCCTTTAAAAGAGACGAACAAATTTTCATAACTTGAAATACCATGACTTGGATTACCGAAACTTGGAATATCTAAATTTAGACAAATACTTGGACTTTGGACAATAAGGACTTATTTTGGACACTATGACTTAATTTGGATAATATATATATTAAAAAGTGAAAAAAAAATTTAATTAAATCAAAATTGTCGTACGGACAATTTTAGTACTTTATTTTATTTATCGTTTTAAAACTGTTCTAATTTGGTTTGTTTGAAATTTTCAGAATTTATCATGGCCGATCATGGAGGCATTAGTCCTGAAATTGCTCAAGTTCAGAATGAAGAAAACCAAAATGGACAACTTGGTCCTATTGGTTCTGAGCCTATTAGTTCAACACCGGTTGCTTCTGTACTTGTAGGTGGACCAACTGCTTTTGGCTATGCAGCTTCTAGGCCAACTACTTTTGGATCTACGAGTTCTGGCCCTACTCAAGGTAATGGCCCTGAAATTACTTATGGTCAAAATAACTAAAATGGACAAAATGGTCCTAATGGTCCTAATGGGTTTGGACTTAACCAAAATAGATAACTTGGTCCTAATGATTTTAAATTAAATGGAAATGGACTTTCGAGTTATGGCTTGTTATGCCTAATAGTCATGGGGCTTCAGGTTCATACTCTATAACAATACCCGAAAGGCCTGAGAAATTCAATGGTGTGAATTTTAAAGTTTGGCAACAAAAAATGTTTTTCTACTTAACTAGTGTGGGACTTCAAAATTTTCTAAAAGAAGATCCTCCTGTTGTTCCAGATGGAGTAACTGATGCTTCTGTTCAAAAATTTGTTGATGGCTGAAAATTTTCTGATTTTCTTTGCAGAAACCATATTTTAAATGCTTTAGTACCCAATTTATATGAGGTGTACATAGTAAAACGTACTGCAAAAGAATTATGGGAATCCTTAGACAAGAAATATCGAACTGAGGATGATGACGCTAAGAAATATATATTAGGCCAATTTCTTGATTTTAAAATGATTGATTCCAAGCCTGTTGTAAGTCAAGTGCAGGAGCTCCATCTACTAATCCATGGGATGGAAGCTGAAAATATGCATACTAGTGAGCTATTTCAAGTAGCTGCAATTATTGAAAAATTACCACCGAGTTGGAATGATTTTAAACATTACTTAAAGCATAAACGAAAAGAAATGTCTGTTGAGGATCTTATTGTCCGACTTTGTATTGAGGAGGACAATAGAAGATCTGAAAAGAAATTTTTTGTTGCTAATTAAGCTATGGGAAAAGCCAACGTGGTGGAGGTCCTTGAAGACTTCAAGAAGGGTAAGCATTATGCTAAACCCAAGTCCAAAATGGGACCAAAAGGGGGCATTTCCAATAAACCTAAGTTCAATGGAAAATGCTTCAACTACAATAAGATGGGGCATAAGTCCTCTGAATGCAGGCTACCAAAAAGGGCAAACAAGAATGAGGCAAATGTTGTTGCTGAAATTATGAAAGATATGTTTGACATCGACTTATGTGTGGTAATTTTTGAGGTCAACCTGGTCGACTCAAACCCAAGAGAGTGGTGGCTTGATACTAGTGCTACCCGTCACGTATGTTGTGACAAAGAGTCTTTTCCTGGACTGACTCTCATAAATGATGGGGAGAAGCTATACATGGGTAATTTTGCTACTTCCAAAGTCAAAGGACATGGAAGGTGATTCTGAAATGACTTCCGACAAAGAAGTAAAACTGCAAAATGTCTTATATGTACCTGACATAAGGAAGAATCTGTTTTTTGGGAGCCTTTTGAGTGCACACGGCTTCAAAATGATATTAGAATCCCAGAAATGTATTTTGTCTAAAGGAGGCATGTATGTTGGAAAGGGATATGAATGTAACGGAATGTTTAAATTCAATTGTATCTCTTGTAAGCATGGTTCTATTAATATGAATAAGAACAATGTTTCCACCTATATGGTTGAGTCTTCTAATCTATGGCATAGCAGACTTGGACATGTTAATTTTAATACATTACGACGTTTAATTACCTTGAATCATATACCCACATTTCATATTGATAAAACACATAAATGTGAAACTTGTGCTGAGATAAAATTGACAAGATCTTCATTTCATTCTGTTGAAAGAAATTCAGAACCACTTGATTTGATACATACAGATATTTGTGACTTGAAATTTGTTCAATCAAGGGGAGAAAATAAATATTTTATTACCTTCATTGATGATAACACAAAATACTGTTATGTATATATTTGCTTAAAAGCAAAGATGAAGCTTTAGAGAAATTTGTACTCTATAAGCAAGAAGCAGAAGGTAAGAAGTGATCGTGGTAGTGAATACGTTGCACGAATTGGTGAGTCTTGCTCCCAACATGGAATTATTCATGAAGTAACACCACCATATTCTCCTCAATCAAATGGAGTAGTTGAACGCAAAAATCGTACTCTGAAAGAGATGATGAATGCAATGTTAACCAGTTCTGGTTTACCACAAAACATGTGGGGTGATGCTGTTTTGTCAGCAAATTATCTTTTAAATAAGATACCATGTAAAGATAAAACTCCTTATGAATTATGGAAGGGTAGAAAACCTTCATATAATTACTTGAAAGTGTGGGGGTGTCTTGCAAAGGTAATGGCTCCATGACCTAAAAGAATGAAAATTGGTCCAAAACGGTGGATTGTATTTTCATTGGATATGCTGAGAATAGTAATGCATATCAGTTTCTTACAAAGGTATTGGCTCCATGACCTTAAAGAATTAAAATTGGTCCAAAAACGGTGGATTGTATTTTCATTGGATATGCTGAGAATAGTAATGCATATCGGTTTCTTGTGCATGATTCTAAGAACTCAGAAATACAAAAGAATACTTTGATAGAACCAAAGGATGCTTCATTCTTTGAAGATGTGTTTCCTTATAAGGAAATAAATGAAGGGTCGAGATCTAAAAGATCTCGTGAACTTATTAAAAGTGAAGGTCAAGTTGATCAACAAGATGTTGATAAGAATGATTGAAGAAGATGATCAATATTCTCAAGAAGAGAATAATACAGATCATGAGGTGGAACCTAAAAGAAGTAAACAGGCAAGGTTCGAAAAGTCCTATGGTCCGGATTTCTTATCGTATGTGGTTGAAGTGGAACCTCAAATGTATAAAGAAGCTATAAGCTCTACTGAATCCTTTATGAAAAGAAGCTATAAGGAGAGAAATTGATTCCATTTTGCAAAATCATACGTGGGAATTAGTGGACCTTCCTCCAGGAACAAAACCACTAAGTTCTAAATGGATTTTCAAATGAAAGGTAAAAGCTGATGGATCAATTGATAAGTATAAGGCACGTTTGGTCATAAAAGGTTATAGACAAAAAGAAGGCCTTGATTACTTTGATATGTATTCTCTAGTGTCGAGAATAACCTTCAATAGGATGATACTTGCAACTGCCGCTTTGCGGAATCTTGAAGTACATCAAATGGATGTGAAAACTGCCTTTCTGAATGGAGATCTTGAAGAAGAAATCTACATGGAGCAACCTGAAGGTTGTGTAGCTCTAGGTTAGGAAAGGAAAGTTTGTAAATTGGTGAAATCTTTATATGGGTTAAAGCAAGCACCAAAATAATGACATAAGAAATTTGATGATGTCATGATGGCTAGTGGATATCGCATAAATGTGTGTGACAAATGCATTTATGTCAAAACTATAAATGAAGGATATGTTATTCTATGTTTGTATGTTGATGACATACTCATTGTAGGAAGCAATGAAAAGATGGTAAAAAGTACCAAAGATATGTTGAATTCTAGATTTGACATGAAAGATATGGGACTAGCGGATGTAATTTTAGGCATCCAAATTAAACGTTCACCTCACAGTCTCATATTAACTCAGTCTCACTATATGGACAAGATACTTAACAAGTTTAATACAGAGGATTATGGCATAGCCAAAACGCCATTAGACATCAGTCAACACTTGTCTAAGAATAGAGGTGAATGCATAGACCAAGTGGAATATGCAAGAGTTATAGGCAGTCTAATGTGCCTTACAAGTTATGCAAGACGTGATATTGCTTATACTGTAAGCAGTTTAAGCAAATTTACGAGTAACCCAAGTAAAAGTCATTGGGGAGCGATCGTAAGAATACTAAGGTATTTGTGGTATACTCGTAATTATGGACTGCACTACACAAGAGAACCTGTTGTACTAGAAGCATATTCTGATGCTAGTTGGATAGCTGACATTAAGCATTCTAAAGGTACAAGTGGGTATGTGTTCACTCTAGGAAGAGGAGCAATGTCATGGAAATCCTCAAGGAAAACAATTATAACTCGATCCATAATGAAAGCTGAGTTTGTAGCCTTGGACAAAAACTAGTGAAGAAGCCGAATGGCTACGAAATTTCTTAGAGGATATTCCTGAATGGCCCAAACCTGTGCCTGTAATTTGTATACATTGCGATAATCAAGCAATAATTAAGAGAGCACAAGATAATATGTATAATGGTAAGTCGAGACACATGCGTTGTCGATATAATACCATTAGAGAACTGATCTCAACTGGAGTTATCTCTATTGATTTTGTAGGATCAAAGGATAACATTGCGGATCCGCTAACCAAAGGGTTAAATCGAGATCAAGTTGAAAAGACATCTAAAGGAATGGGACTAAAGCCCATGAATAATTAATGTGCTATGTGAAGGAAAACCCAACCATGTTTGACTGGAGATCCTAAGATCTTGGTTCAATGGGACAACCTAATTACGTAGACCTTATGAGGTCGCTGTGGGGGTAACCTCGTGTCCATTCCTATGATGTAAATAGTGACAAAATGGGTTAAGGTTAAGCAATGCTTTTAATGGTTCTTTGTGCATCAAAGTTTGAGCAAAAGAGATCACCTATGTGAGAGTGAAGTGAGGTCGCTTCAAAAGAAACTAATGGGACTTAGTTATCTGAAACTCTTGCAGAACTAGGAGATGATCACGACCATAATGAACATAACCAGGAGAACCAAAACCGAGTTAGATTAATATTTGTGTGGTGTATATCATCGTTTACACAAACGGCAGAATAATTCAAGGACATCGCGTCCACTAGTCAGCCTGTACAGTAAATATATTATCATAAGGGAAAGTTCAAGGGTTGAGTCCACCTATTCTATGCAAATATTAATGTAGAAATTGTCACCGAATCTAGTCTTCGTTTTCTTATTTTCTTTTATGTAGGGGATTGTTGAAAAATAAAAGAAAATAATAATAATAATAATAAATTAATGGAGAAGTTTTGGTTTTAATAATATAGAAGCACATTATTGCTATTTCCTATCCTCTCTTTATCTCTTCCTTACCTATATAATAGCAATTATAATTGTCATATTTAATCACTGTCATAGAGCAACTTGGTAGTGATTAATTATTGCTATTTCTATTCCTTTCCTTGGCTATATATATGGTTTGAATTTAGTAGAGGAAATACACAAGGAAATTAAGAATTGGTGCTTTCCTTTGCTAGCTCTTACACGTTTATATTATTGCCTTTGTCTTAAGTTCATTCTTAGTTCCTTAGTTTTTTTATCTCGGTGATATTCTACGCTCGGTTGAGTTCATCCAACGTCTGGGAGACAATAGTTCATACGGGGCAAATTCTGTCTTAAGGAAACCGATTCGGGCCTCAACAGAATCCTTTCACGGTTAAAAGGTTATTTTGGTATTTATCATTTTGTTAAATATTTTACTATCTTATTTTCGTAATTCAAGTTACTAACATCTTGTTATATTTTGTCTCTTAAAAGGAATTACTCTATCATTAATCTCTCCAATCTAACAATAAGAACACGCTTAGTGACCCTTCTTATCTGCGAGATCCTCCCGTCGTTAAATTCTCCAACCTGATTGACCCGTCTGAAAGCTGTGTTGTCTGTTTGTACTAGTTTGGAGAGGAAGATGATATCAGGCGCCTAACTAATTGCCAGCATATCTTTCACCAGAGTTGCTTGGGTTGCTGGGTCGATCATGACCAAGAAACTTGCCCGCTTTTGCCGTACGACGGTGTTTCCCGATGATACGAAGGAGACTTCAATAAAAAAATACGGCTTGCTACTAGAATTCTTGAATTTAATGAAGAATTTTCTGAAATTGCCGAATTGTAATTTTTATTTGTGTTGGAGTTATTAATTTCTTAGTATAAGAGCTCTCATACCACTCTTATACCTGGTATAAGAGCTCTCATACCACTCTATTAATCTACTTATTATTATAATTGTTTTTATAATAGGACAATTTGATTCATATTTTTAAGTTTTGTCATGAGACTAAATTGGTTTGGAAGGCAATGAACTTGGGTTGTAAAGTTTATAAGATTGGGGGTTCTACTTGTCTCCAATGGTTTTAGAAGGTTTTTCAAGTTCTATCAAGAGAGGAATATGGGCGTTTTTGCACTGCTATTTGGGTATTATAGTGGAGCGTAATAGAATTTGGAGAGGAAAAATAGTCATTTGCCCAGATAGTAGAGCCGAGAAACTTGCAGCATGAAAAGAGAGCAAAAGTAGTGAAGGAGGAATGCCCAGCTGCAGGTTTGAAGAAGGAGAGTAGATGGAAGCCACCTTTACAAGGTTTCATCAACCTCAATGTGTCTGCTGCTCTTCCGGTCAATGATGGTAAATGCACTACAGAATTTGTAGTTTGAGACGAGCATGAGGGTGGTGCTTTAATGGCGGGAAGGGCACTTATAGGCCACTGCTTGTTCCTTCCTTCCGGAATTTTATATAGAGAGCCTGGTGTTTTGCACCCTCCTCCCATCCAACGATTGAAAATTTATTAACACTATCATTCTAGTTGAATACTCCATCATAAATATTCAACCGTTGGATAAAAAGGGTGCAAAACACCAGGCTCTTTATATAAAATCCCCTACCTCTATTGCCTCTTCTACTGCAAATGACTTCATTTGTTAGTTGGAAATGAATAATTTCATAAGAAAAAAAATGTTCCTTTAATAACTCTTTTACCACTAGCATATCTGATACATCTTTCACTCTTTTATACCTCAAATAAACTTTTTTTTTATATAGGTACTATAAAAGCTCTTTTACCGCTCTTATACTTGGTATATGACTCGTTTTTAAACTTTAATTAAACATATATTTATATGTTCGCAACAACTCTTATTTGTTCATTTAAAAAAAATCATGACATGAAGGCCTTATGCTACCCAATACCAGGTATAAGATATTCATAACATATGTTTTTCTGAAAAAATGAGTACTGTGTAGAGCATAAAAAAAATGCACTATACCACTAGTATAAAATGTATAAAAGCTTATATACTTGGTATAAGACCTTATCATAGCTTATACTGGAATTTTAAAATCTAGTTTGAAAATAAATAAAAAATTTGTGATATAAAGACATTATATCATTATTGTACCAGGTATAAGAATTCACGAAAAAGTGGTAAAATCGGTATAAAAATGTGATAAAAAATTTTTGCTCAAAAAATATTCAATATGGTTTTCGTTTTAAAGATTAAAACGAGACGAACAAAATATTCTAAAGGCTCGTATCGAAAAAATAAACGTTTTGTGAGATATAGTCAAATTTAAGTTGCGAAAATCAAATTAATTAAGAGAGAGAAGATTATTAGAACGTGGGTTCTCATATTTAGTTAAATGCAAAATTTAAAAGTTAAAATCTTGCAATTAAGAAAGAGTATATGTAATTAAGGCCCTGTTTGTTTGCAGAAAAATATTGTGCGACAGAAAAATAAAATATTTTCATGTGTTTGGTTATAATCCTGGAAAATATTTTTTGATGTTTGTTTGCAATGTTGTAATACGACTATAAATTTACTTAAAATATACCATATATGTTTATACAAAAATATTTTAGGATTTGGATTCTCTAAAGTTCAAACTCTCTAAAGTTGTACATTTCAGTCAATCTCAACCGTCCATGGAGTTTTAATGGTCTAGATTCAGTTTTAGTGGTTTATGGGGTCTATAGTGCAATAAAATCTGGACCATTAAAATTCACTGAATGATTGAAATTGACTGAAATTTATAACTTGAGAAAGTTTAAACTTTACAGAATCCAAATCTAATATTTTAATTAAGATACCATAAAAATGGTGATAATACCATCCAAATTTGCAGTTTCATTCATGATGTCTCCATCCCATCTAAGTTTATTCTTATTCTTTAGAGTAACAATGATATTCCAATCTTTCTTAAAATTTCTTTAATAATTTTCGACATACTATTAACACAAGTTAAGTTGTATTTCCAACAAATATATATATATATATTTCATATCATATATATTTAACCTCTCTACCAAAAAAATATTAACGAAGGGATAATAAAAGGTTAGGTTCTTTGGTGGAAACGAAGAATAGAGATCTTTTGAGATCAAAATACAAAATGTTGAAGTTGTTACCCTAATTCAGATATTTTATTGAGCTTTAATTAGACAATACGAGAGTATGACTCAACAAATTGAAAACGAAAAACAATTAAGAATCAATTATATAAAAAGAATAAAAAAGGAGAGATGGGTAGTGGAGTTGGTTGACCAATTTCACGGTTTTTATTCCCTGTCTAACGAAGAGCGTCCGAAAACATTTAGAGGATTTGTCGGTTGATTTATCTAATATTTTTTTTACTTATTTTATAATTGAAATAAACACTAAAAAATTAAAAAAATATTTTCCTGTATGACAAATAAATGAGGCCTAAGAGACGGTAAGTTTTTATGTAGGGTTTAAAAAATATTAAGTTGGTATTTATAAAATTAAAAGCTTAAAATCTTGTATTTAGCTAAGTTATCTTAAAATTAGTAGTCTAAGTCTAACTCAACTCATAGAAAATAAAAGTCGGACTTAAATCGGACTTTTATAAAATTATCAAATCCAAGCCCGGCCCACAAATCCACCAATTAATATATATAATTAAATAATTAAAATATTTTTTAATAAAAAATTATTATAATAAAACGATTATAACTAAATTTTTAATGTAAATCACAAAAATAGTATAAAAACTAAACCTCAAGAGAAAATTTGATATTTTCAAAGATTATTAGTATTCTTTGAAAAAAATTGCCTCCTAAATTAAATGAAAAGAAAATTCGGTAGAATGTAGTCTGAATAAATTTGAAGTCGTGACGAATACTTTCAGATTGAAACTTATTTGACGGTTCTACTAAATAATTCAATCGGATAAAATTAAAATTCAGCAAGTTAAAAAGTTTGTTTGTTGTGAATAATTGAACCTTGCATGTGTGTGAAAAACGTCTATCATGTCAATGCCTCGATTCTCTATATATAGAGAATCGAAATAACCGTCCAAAATTAACTATTTTTACATTTATTTTTTCTAAAGAACCGCATATCGCTACCGCGATTCAATTTTCGCGACAGTGGCTTGAAATGCCAAAACATTATTTTTCTCATGCGAAATAGACACAAGCATGACCCTCATTCGCGAGCACGACATGAGGATAAATTCATTCAAAAAATGAATTTTTCAAAGGGGACTTGTATTTGAAAAAAAAAAATTTCCAACCCCAGCCTGGGGCACTGTCCCCTGACCCCGCTAGCGGGGGCTCTTCCCCCGGAAGCCAAAATATCGTAATAGAAACCTGACAAATGCGCGCTCCGCACTCTCCCGACTTATTCGATGAAATATTACGATCACATTGATCAACTAGTTAATCCAAGTACACTGAAATATTAACACAACCAACACACAGACAGTCACAAACACAAATAAAAATAAAAATTCGAGAAAATATCTCATTGTTTTGGCAAAAATCCTCTCTTATTTTTATATATGTCCCATACCAACATCATACAAATTAAGGATTTAACAATAACAGTATTAAAACCAAACAAACTAATGTACATCAGTCATTAAACTTGTAATTCATCGTATCCGTATATAACAATAATATCAAATTTATACCTCACAAATAACTGATTCTCAATGTATCAAATTGTACAACCAACGTATGAATAAGGAGGTATAATTAAAATGTCAGTGAATAAAAATGTATAAATAAGTTATATCTTACATATACCTCATTTATGCATGGTTTACTCGTGGTACTAATATGGTATAGGTGTGTTATAAGTAGGACAACTATGACATAAGCAATATACTCTTTCTCATTTCTCAGTTGAGATTGATTATATATATCAAATGCATCAAGACCCCCAATTCTGTAACTTTCGACGGATGTCGCCCTCAACTTTTATTTTCTCTAGTTATCTCCTTAAACTTAGCAAAAGTGCATCAATTTGCCACTTAATGTCACGTGTTGCTTTTGATTAGTGAGAGAAAAATATTAAAAAATGACATATTTGAAAAGTCAAAATATATCAAATGCTGACACATGGAGTTTAACTGAACATCGATACACTTTTCCTAAATTCAAGGGAGCGATTGAAACTTTTCAAAAGTTCACGGTAGCATCTTGTGTTGATTATTATCACAGTTGGATCATTACTAAAAAAATTATTTCAATGAAGATACTTGTAATTATTAAAAAAAAAATATTATCACAGTTGGATTATATCGATATAGTTGAAATTACAATGGGTAGGAGCTAGTGAAATAAACAATAAAAGTCTATGCAAACCATGGATCTAATAAATATTTCAGAATCGTTGTGGTTACGGTCTTAGCCTTTTGGGTAAGACCGAATCTATAATTCTGAAAGTCACAAGTTTGAACCAGGTAGGTAGAAAATTATTCTTTGTGTGTAATAATATAAAGGCATTTTAAATTATAATCACATGAACTAATCTCTCCATCGATTCCCGCAACTGGGATTGCAACATACATAAAACAATGTCATTCCCTCCTCTCTAGAAGTTGCCTGCATTTATATGAGAGCATCGCTTATTATATTACAATTAAGCTAAACAATAAATTAACAACAGTGGCAAATTAGTTTATCCCATTCCAACTTGAAATACTTAATTTATTATCATCTTAGAACTAAATATTTGTGTTAGAGATGTTACGTCAAATGCACTTAATTTAATATTTATTAATGGTCACATATTAATCACAATTTTAAACTTAATTATATGTTGAAAATCCGCTAACTTCATGTGCGCCTTACAATCATGTGTACCTTCAATTTTGCCTAATGAGTTCGTAAGAGGGCCCAAAGATAGAAACCACTGAGATGGCCGCTGTATATTATATTCTTTATAAATTTTAGTGGCCACAGCTTTCTCTCAAAGTGAAGAAAGGAGTTAGAGATTCTGGATTTCAGCCTCAGATTCTTTAAAAAATAAATATTTCTACTTATCAAAAAAATACCTATTATCAATTGGGTGTAGCTAATTGGTACATCATTCAATATAGTGGTGGGAGGCCCTAAATTCAATACCTAGGCTCTTCATAAATCAATATCAAATATTTTATATTCTTAAGAAAATTATACCCCTACACATTAGAAAAATTATTTTTTCTTACTAGTATTTAACAAATTAATTTTAATTGACTATAAAATTATTAAAATATATATTTTTTACTTAGAACTCCATAATTTGCGAGACTGCGTAATAATAATTTTATATATATAATGAAATAATTACAGCACTAAAATTAAAAATGACCTGTAAAAACACAACTTCACTGCAGCCACAAGCACTACAACGAACAGATTTAGTACGAGGGAGAGTTGGATCAGAGATAACATCCTGCAATACTTGGGTGTACTCTTCAACGGAGTGATGAATTTCATTTCTATACACTCTATTATTGTCAGCTACCTCCTGTAAATGCTCATATAATTATTAAAAAAACGCTTTTAATATTATAATTAATAAGATTAATTACAAATTTCAATCCGTGTTAATGTAAAATTCGAAGTTTTATTTTCGTTTGGTTGGAATAAAAGTTGACTACTTCAGTAAGATATCTTATGTATGCTAATTTATCATACCTTAAAACCTTCTATCATAGTGTCAAATTTAACCATCATATCGTAGTGTTCCAATTTTTTAGGGATAATAAAGAATCTAGCATCTAAATTTTTTTTTTTCTCATCCGGTTCACCGGAGCTTTGCTACGACTACATATAGATCTGACCCGGGTCGCGCACCTGGCTGTAGTGGGCAATAAGGATTTTTTGCATTCACTAGGACTCGAACTCGAGACCTTACTTAAACGATACTAAGCCGCTTATCACTTGGATCAATCCTTACTGATAATCTACACATCTATATAAAATGTACCTCGTGCTCACAATTTCTACATGCGTAAAGAAGGATTCTTTGCGTCCTGTCTTCCTTGGGGTACAAAATGTTGTTGCTGCAACATATATCAACTTCTTGTTCATTCAAACTTAAATTAAATAACGTTTCGTTTAGACTAGATAAGCAAAAAAAATAAGAAAAATTATTAAAAATACACATGTCTCACTAAAATATTTATAAAATTCATCATTAAGTCAAACTAATTACATATATACAGAAAAAAACATAGACGATTTTACAAATTAATAAAAATAGGAGAAAATATATACATGAATACGGTCTGGTTTTTATCCGGTAAATATCTAGTATTCGTCTAGTAATTGTCTAGTAGTTATGTAGTAAATATCATTATGAAATTGTCATATTTATATATATGTGTGTGCGTGTGTTAGGTGTCATTAGACTCATAAAAACTGTCAGAATTAAGACATACCAGACGAATAACTAAATATCTAACGGTGATCTACTAGATAAATACTAGATGTCATATGTTATGTATATTGTTATGAAATTGCCATATTATATATATATATAGTCATAAAAAACTGTAATAATTAAGACATACTAGATAATAACTAGATATCTAATAGTGATCACTAAATAAATACTAGATGTCATATGTTATGTATGTTTTTAAAATTTATTTGCTTATTATTTGCTAGATAACTACTAGACGATTGCAAGATATTTACCAAATAAATACTACACCGTATTTATGTAAATATTTTTCCCTGTTTTTATAAACTACCAAATTATTTTGGTTTTTTCTGGGATTTTTGTAAGAACCCAAAAATAATATAAATGTAAGATGAAACTATACAAATATTGTATGCCATAACAGGTGGAGAAATTTCTAACCTAAATTTTTCACCCTTGTATATTTAAGGAGTACTTTTTTTTAAGAAAATATTGTTATGATTTTGAAAACCATGATTGAAATAGAAAAAAATTGTTTTGTATCTTCTGTTACTCAAGAGACATGGATTATGATAAAATTATTGAATCTTATAGACTTCAAAAATGTTATATGTTAGTTTGTTGACTTTATTATTGGGACAAGTTGAAATATTAGCTTCTAAAAGCATATCATGCTAATGAAATCTTTCCCTAGTACAATATTTTGATGTATATATAAATTTCTGGTTTTGGAATGTTTGCAGTAAAAGAGGAATTATATATCTCCACCTCTTCTCTCTCAACCTCTTTTAGTGCAAAACAATCCAAATCTTAAATTTTTGGATTACAATTTACAACTGAACAAAACATGTTTAAGTATTTTTTGTCCTCTATAAATCTTCACCCTGAACATACAGAGAATGAATGCTAGTATGCTACAGGCACAAATCACAGATTGTAATGAAGCGTGCAAATAGAAATGTTGGAGAATTAATGAACTCAAGAAAAGAAGATTAAGGTCTTACCAGTCAGGGCAAAACTTATAAGTACTCATTCCAAAGAACTTGCATTTGTTCCCTTATTTATCGATTTTTCATCCATTCAATTAATAGAGAAGAGAAATCCCAAAAACAAATATATATCCCAAGTTTTGAATTTAAGTGTAAGAATACAAGACACACCTAGAAACATTATAGATGCTTCTTCTACTTTCTAAAGTGTTAAATGGATTTGGGACCCATAGCCTATTGTCAAAACAGCAACAAACGGTTCTATTTTGGCTCATTACCAACAAAGAGTAATATTTGTATAAATAGCGGACACAATGATAGAATATCAAAGATGCCAATATTAAACATGCTCAAGAAAGTGCCAAGTCCCGTACTGAACAGAAAAGAAAGGCAGGCAGCTAAGTTACACGTAAAAAATACATGAAACACGAGGTTCCGACAATAAGCTACACGATCATGCAATTTGGCCGTTCGGTCCGGGCGGGTAACAGTAAAGTTTGATTTCTGATTTACATTACTTGGTCTATTGATGAAGTTGTACTACAATTGCAAAATGTTGGCTTCTGCTCAACATCCTATTACATTCACACCCACCACCACAAAACTGAAACAACCAACAAAAGGAAACCCTATATCAATGTGCTCTCTCGCCGCTGATGCCAGTCAGTAACAGAAAAATAGATATTTAGAAATGGACAAAAAAAAGAGTTAATACTGATGCTTGTTTTACAAAGCCATAATTAACTCGGCTAAACATCAGAGGGCTATTACCAAGGGGTTAACTCCAACTCACCCGGACATAATGAGTCTAATTGTTACCCGGGCAGCACTACACAGTTATCCTCCTTCATCAGAAAGCTATGTATGCTTTCACCCATTTTTTCCTCCCATCTGTCGCGTTCTTTGCAGCCCAGGATCAACCTTACGCCATCCATGAGTCGAATATAACAGTCATTCCCTTGAACATTGCTAAGATCCATTTACAGCCATTTCCGGCGATGATTTGGGTGGTATTAATGGGCCATCCTCGCAATTTATTGGTCCATTTTCTAATGTTCCATGAAACGAATCAGAACAACTTCTAGAAGCCGCGGGTTCGAGTTCAAGTTCCTTCTCCCTGTGATTCTCTTCTCCCGAGTTGCTGCTATTATCATTAATGTTTCTCGACATGGCAAGTTCCTTCGCTGGACAATTGTCTTCGGCTAAGCCCTTATTGGTCCCGGCAGTTCGAGAAGCAGCATGGATGGCACTTGCGATTTTTTTACTGGGCAGCACTGCCTGACTTAGAGTCGAACATAGAGCCGCGAATACACTTTCTCTGGCTTTTAACTGTTTGCCTAATCGATGCTTATTTATTGGCTCTGTCTCCTTTTCCCTAGAAGGCGATTTCCTCTTCAACTTAAGACTCTCTAGAGCTCCTTCATCTTCTTCCGAGCTTTCTGACTGTTTCTTAGGTGGTGGTTTGTAGTTCCTGTCATCCTTATCATCGTCATAGTCAACCAATCCACCCGGCCTTTAATAATTTACCAAAAGAAGAAATATTCAGCATACCTAGCAAATATCGGGTGTAGCTCAGTAGGCAACGCAGACTGAGCAAGTAGGAGGAGAACAAGGTTTGAATCCCACTAAATATATTAGTAGGAAGGGTGAAGAGCCTTAACTATGACTAATCCCCAAACAAGATTATCTCAATGAAGAGATAAACATTACCAAAAAAATATTCCCGAATTTCGAAGGGCGTGTCTCATTACCTTGAAGGGGGACAGCTGGCAGTGACTCCATTGGCAACCACAGGTTCAGACTGAACGTTCTTCGGTTGTGAAGCAGATGTAGTATCTTCGTCGCTGATTATGCGTCAAAAAGTCAGAGCTTAAGCAGGAAAAACTATTTCATGTAATATTGAGGTATAATAAGCGCAAACGAAACCTGTCCTCATTGAAATATTCCTCTTCTTCTTTTTCCAAAGCACGCTCATCAACTCGCTTTCTTGGATCCACTGTACTACCACCATTTTTTGTTGAACAGTTTTCTAGGCACTGTAACTTCCCCTGTCAGTTATCAAAAAAACAGCTGCAGAAAAAAAACAAGGCTTAAGTGGAGAATACCTGGTCATATTTTGCTTTGAAAAAAAGAATAGAAGCCAAATGCTCGAACTTGACCAACTCATTCCAGAATGAATCAACTATATATTTGATTAGTGATTTCAAGTTCTCCTGCAGAAAATCGAGTACCAAATATACATAACTCCAAACAAATTCAAGATGAAAGAATGCTAGAGGGCATTCACAAAAGAGTACCTTGCGGATATACTCAAAAAGCTCCAAAATTGCGGAATGTAGAAGATTGTAACGGTTTCCATTTTCAACGAAGGCATCTACAATTGGTTTGAGAAGGTTGTGCTTGACAACATGACTTGTCAGATGCTCATCCTGTGATTTGGAACATTAACACAATTCATTAAATGCAGGCTCCATCTATCCACAATAGAACCCAAAAATTCCTATTTTCCTGTCTTTCACGTTCAATGGTGCATAATGTCGATGCAATTTATATCATAAATTCATAACTGATAGCAGAATTATATTAAGCAATGTGATACGAAGAAAACTAAGCAAAATGACTCATTAAACTATCTAAGCTTCTTCTGTTGTAAAGTCATGAATAGCAGTTGCAACTCCACATCATGGCCAACTGGAAACAACCTCTCTGTAATTACAGAGGTAAGGTTGCATACACCCGACCCCCCCTACCCCGCTTGTGCGGGAGCCTTGAGGCATTGGGTTAATGTTGTTGTTATATAAAGAAAACTAAGAACAAGCTGTAGTTTGAAAAAAGATGCAAGTGTATGAGAATTCTTGATGAAGAAATATAAATGGTCATCAGAAAGTGGGTTCCATCAAATGACCTACATGGCGGGAGAGAATCGTCCGAACAAATCGTACAGCAGCAACCACAAGGTACCTTTCCCTTCTTCGAGTTAGTGTCAATACTTTATCTACTACATTATTAAGAAGAAAGTTACACCTGCACATAGAACAGAAACATAATGTCAGATCTGTTACAAGAAGCCAGATCATACCAAACTCGCACATGAATTTCGAATTTACTTTATTCTGTAAGGATGGTGCAAAACGCAGAAGCACAACAATTCGCAAATGTTCGAGAGTATCTCTGGTTTCACACCGTTCTGATTTTCAACTCTGTCATCGGAGCCAGAAGATTTACTGACACTACCTTCAACTGGACATGATGCTGTGATTACATCAATTAAATGGCCCAAATGCTTCTCATAGAATATCTCAACAATACTATCCCTCTGCAAAGAGATATAAAAACATTTAGCCATCCACAAAAATAACTGGTAAGGCTTTGCTCAAATCGAATGCAGGCATAACAAAAAAAATTATCATGCAAGAAATTCTAGTAAAAGCTTATGAAACCCGAATGCTCTAGGAACCGAACTGCATCCATAAAATTATGACCAAAGACATGAGCAGCAATTGGGATCAGGTCAATTTGATTCCAACTGAAGACCTTTGTCTTGATATAACCGATATAACCCAATAAGTAAAGCGCAAAAACATACCAAAAGTAAGCTTAGTGGAAAAAAGAATCTAAGACCATCAATGAATCAAATATACAGCCAGTTATCAACCATCCAGTCTCCGCATCATGTTGGTTGATGGTTCAATCTTGCCACAAAATGAAAATTAAAAGAAAACACTAGGAAATGAACTCCCATGCATCGAACTCTAAGGCTCTAATTACTTTTCACTTTCAGCCATAGTTTTCTGAAGTACACATACTGCCAACACATTGACATGTACAGTACTGGATCCAATACGACAACCAATTTCAGAATCTCACAATTTTTGGAGGAACACACACAAGACGATGCAGACGTCGATACTAATACAGAAAAACAACCAAGACTACTTTGAAATAGACTAGTAATGACATCAAACAAGTTCCTACAGGTACAAAGGCAGGAGTCAATCAAATTGCTAAGTAGGAGCATCATTTTTTTATACATTCAGCATGAATGAAGAGATCCAAAGAAAAAAAAACATACCTATGTCATTAAAGTTGTATAGGAACTTGAATCTCAGTTCACAATTAAATAAATAATAAATGATAGCTTCAAGTTGGAATGAATTACCACATTTAAATAAACAATAAATTATAGCTTCAAGTTGGAAAGAATTACCAAAACTGGCACCTGAGCATGTGCTCCTGAAAGTGTGTATGAATCCAGTAAACTACGAAGAATTTCAAGAAACTGGCAGTGCATGTCCTCACCAAAATCTGTAAGCATGCCTTTAACCTGCATGCATACAGCTATAATTAAATTGGAACATTCATGTGCTCCTAAATCATGGATACAACATTACGAACATAAAGAGCTACTACAGACACCCAAAGGCAAATGATATGCATAACATTCACGACAGGTACAAATAACAATGCATCAAAAGGCATCAGCTAATCCAAAATGCAGAGAAAGAAATTAAGTGCTAAAACCGTCATTTAGCTAAGAGAACAAGTACAATAGTACATCATAAGCAAGGGTCATAAACACTTCGTACATGGTCAAAGCCTAATGCAACATATCAGAAATAAAGTAATCATTGACCAGAATGTATGCATGTAAAATATACTCTGCTATCATTAACCAAGGTGAAATAATCATGATTGTAATTCGAATACAGACTCAAGGTGAATACGCAAAAAAATACATAGTTCTCCACTATTCAAGGTGTAATATATCACAATTGCGATTTGGAATTGAATAAAGATTCAACAAGGTGAAAAATAAAATTAGAAGCAAAAAACAAGTCAAGAAAACAACCAAATCTGTCCTTCAATAATAGACAATGACAGCATATCTCATGTATTTGATGATATACAAAGTAAACAACAATGCCCGTGTTATTTAGTTAAGCAAAAATTCCTTAGATACTTGTGAATCATAGTTGTTACGGGCACGCCTCAGGCGCAAGGAGCTCGAGGCTCAAGGGCCAGCGCCTCGTGAAGGGTCAGGCGAGGCGAGATTCATCAGGCGCACGCCTTGTGCGCTTCAGGCGCGCCTTTGTGGGCCTCAGATGCACCTTTTGCGCCTCAATGCAAAAACGAAGGTTCGTTTGTGGTAGCAACTAATATTCATTGCACTTTTTTCTATATGCGCCTCAAGTCCCTAGGGCGGGCGCCTCGCACCTCAGTGCGCCCGCGCCGGTAAAAACTATGTTGCAAATGAGCCAAACAAACAAAATTTCCCAACTCAACCCGTTTTCTATTTTTCAATATGGCTTGTTAATTAAAAATTACTTATAATATAACAACTAAGACAACTGAAACAAAAATAACGTGTAGCTAGTGAAATTTCAAACAAAATATCATGCCAACTTGTAGGGCACTAAATGATGCATTTAGTATCTGCAGTTTTGATAAAAAAAATTACTTCAGAGAAATGGGGAGAATCATCGAACACCTGGCCGTAATCTCGTATCCATTAATCGATAAAGTACATACCAGCAGTCCAAATAGTTGAATTCCTTCCTGCCTAACAACATAAGAACGAAGAAGGTTCGGATCTTGATTCAGGAAAAGAATAAGGATATCTGTCCTGCATCCATAAGAATGATTTGCAGTCAAGAGTTAAGCAGCATAGAAGAAACATCAGAGAAAAAAACAACTAACATATATCCTAAACACAGAAATCAAAAGAAGTCAACATACCCAGTTAATACAAGCTTATGGTCCTCACTCTGTAAAGTTTCTGAGATGATGTCAAATATACCTTCATTCATGAGATCCCTACAAGAAGAAGAGATCTTGACTTCAAAAATATTTTATTTATCACGAAAAAAACCTAAATGAGTGCACTTTTCTAGCAGAAGTGTTAATGGAAAGAGTCGAATACCTGAACAGGCGAAGTTGCTCAACCATTTGCAGGCTCTTGCTTAAGCTACAAAACTCGTACAAGAAATACACCTATTCGATGGATGTGGAAGCAGGGAACATATCACAAATTTATATCATTTGAATCACACCTGAACAAAACGTATACACCATTTCCATAGATTTCACACGGGGATGTGGCACTACAGTTTGGTCTTTGTTAAAATAGTATGCTCAGTGTTGTTTCACAATGCCGCATTCAGCTTTATATACCTCTGAATTTAAATCCAAACACCATACTCCAGTCATAAACAGTTAAACTGGAAAACAATTTATGCATCTAATGATCGTGAAACTTTACTTCTAGAGGAACAATGTATTGAATGAAGACAAGTACCTTCACATAAATATTAGCATTCCCGACAATAACTGATCAAGGTGTTTGAAGTTTAAACTATTCATAGGCACCAAAAAAGTAATAAATGAGGACCAATTCTATGCTAATAAGATAACAGTCCATAAAACAACTTTAAATAATTCCACGAATATATTGTATAGAAGAAAGTATTAGTTTAGATAAGGAAGTTGAGGGAGTATATGGACAAGAAAATATCGTTACTAACAACATGAGTGCTGATTACAGAACGGAAAGTTCATTTAGATAAAAAATTACCAAATTTTTCTTTGATTGTGCAGATGTAGCAGGAGATCTTAACTTCGCAAATAGTTCCTGAATAAAGGTGCTGTCATCCTTTAATAAAGAAACAACCTAGAAGAGAAAAATGAAGCTGAAATTACATACAAAATGGACACAAAATGTAAAGCAACTGGAGATCAATAAAAAAACTAAAAAATACATATATCAGAGTATCGAAATCTTACAACAGCATTATTTGCATGAATTATGGAATTGAGATTGGCAACCGTACCCTCATCCAATGCTCTAGCCAAAACTACATCCTAAAACAGAAACACATAATGTAAAAATCTCCTGTCAAAACAGGAAGCTACACTAGAATATAAGAGCCCAAGACACACCTTTATATATCCTACTCTGTATGTCTGATGTATTTTTGACAAGACAATCGGATCTTTGATTGATATGGCCTGAAATGTTCAAGAGAAGAGACAAGTCAGGAAGACTAACAAGTCACTTTAATATATATTCTACCACAGCCTTAAATACCCAATATCCAGGCCCAAAGAACAAGAATCAGCTAGTACCATATTACCTCCTTGAAAACAACATGCTCTTTCAGAAAATTACGATGGTGTTGGATATGATGAACATCCGGGTCATCTGAAGTGAATGCCATTAGCATATTATCAATCAATAAAAAATAAAAATGAAGGGAACTAGTTTTTGAACTAGCAAATATAGACCAACTGCACTTAATTCTGCGTACTGGATAACAAATTGTTGGCAAAGTTACACCACCGAATAAACAGCAATTTTTCTCAAAATTAATTATAGGACATAATGTTATTAAATTAAACAGACCAGATTTAAAGGGCGTATTAAATTTAACAAGATATACTAAGACCAGTAGACAATTCAAAGCAGTAGACTCAACAGCTTAAAGTCTAAGAAAAAGATACATACAAAGAAGCACATTTGTGTACCACCTGAACCAGAATAATGAAACAAACAATATATCACCTAAATAAGAGTCTCGCTAACAAATTACAAATAAAGGTCCAACAAAGCAACAAAAAAATGTGCACTACTTTAACCAACATATAGATGTAAACTAATAACTATATCGCCTAAACAAATTACAATTAAAAACCCAACACAGCAACTAGCAACAAAATTCTGAGTACTACTTTAACCAGAACAAAGAAATTATGGTCTAACACTATCAAATTACAAATAAAGGTCCAGCACAGATATTGTACAGCTACAGCATAATCATAATGAACCTTGATAATTCTGAGCAACTGATGAGGCGAAAGGAAACCCAGTACCATGATCTACAAATATAGAGCAAGGCAATAACCTTGGACTGTTCACCAAAACATATCAAAAACAACAACCACCATGAAGCAAGACAATATAATATCAATACAATGAATCAATGGCACAAACTCAATTCTTTGACTCGATACACTGACATCAGCTTAACACAGTCGTCAATCATATTATGTCAAAATGGCAGATGACATAGATTTAGAATGTCAAATCATTAACTAGAAAGGCACTTACACTCAAGAGAACCAATGATATCCATGATAAATTCATCCCCAAATATTTTGTCAAAGATTTGAGGACTGTTGAGCAATACTGCAAAAAAAAGAAATCTGTATAAGGCAAAATGTGTGTGCGTGTATTGAAACAAGCCAAGGGTTGGAATTAAGACAGATACTGACTGATCCCCCTGATTATTTTGAATATCATGTGGAGACCATCAACATTTTCTAAATCTTCACAGATTCTAAATAGGTCCATGAGCTTGCGGAAGAAATCTTGCTGCATCAAGAGAGGAAATTTATTCAGAAAATTGTTAACTATTAATGACTTGACAAAATTTCAGTCATTCAGAAAAAGAATTATATTTAGATCATATGACCAGAGTAAGAACTAGGTCAAATAATAAAAATACTGTAATAAGAGCAAAAGAATTGTTAGTCACAAAACATAGGTCTTTTTACCATGAATTATTAGAGGAAAACTTGACGAACCAAAACAACCAGTTCAAAAAGTGTATCCACATATCATTGCAAGCCATATAATCAACTACCAAAAACTTTATACATCCTATCAACAATCTTCTGGAAAAGAGAAACTTCGTATTAGTACCCAATATAGTAATTCCATTATATTGTGGTTCATACTGAAAGACTGAACTGGTAATTTAAAGAATTTGAAACCATCGGAACTTTAAAGCATTCTCTATTTGCCAAACCGTACGCTGTTTACTCCAATTCAACCATATTTTAATCTTAGAAAAGAGGCAACACTACAAGATTACAATTTCAAGTTTGAATATCTTTGTAGCTGGCAACAAAACAAGATTTGAGATACTATTAGAAAGTCGCAACTCACACATTTCTAAGTTATTATGCAATTGATCAGAAATTATAGAATATGCACTGCAATATATTCACTGGGGCAGAAGTTGTAGAAACTAAAAAGTCAATAAATCGGACAATGAAGCCATGAGCATAGAAGTATATTTATCTACTAGAAGATAGATTTGGAAGGAAAAAAAACAAAAACATGTAACAAAACTCTTTGCACAGACCAACTTCAAAATGATTAGCAGGTCATAAAATCAAGTCTAAAGAAAGGAATCTCCGTGAAGCTTACATCATTCAATATAAGCTCTATCAATCTCATCTGATCACCAATGCCACTCTCAGACACAGTCTGCAAGATAAATCAATTTAGTTTACTATACATCTTCGGCAATAGTTGAACGGGGTCACCAACAAAAGACAAGCATTTCCAGCTCCCTAGACGGAGAACCAAAAATAAGAGATTATACAAATACTAAGGAGATTGGGAACATATCCAATAAAGCAAATACCATCAATATTATAAAACCAAACATTAACCGAAGATAAGTGGGGGATTGCTATTGCATGAGAATAAACGCTCAAAAATATATTATTTTTAAAAAGAAGGAAAATGGAAAATTTTGAATCATGGATGCGACATCATTTCAGTCCAAACTTTTACGAAGGCCAAACTGGAAAAATGTCTTCAGCTTAAAAGATCAAATAATGTAGAAAAATTTAGAGCAACAAAAGACAAAAAAAAAAATCTGTATATCTATAGCAGTTGTCAAATATAAGCTTTCAAAATTAGTAGATCACATATTGCTATCAAGCAAAAACATGGGCTCAAAGCATAACAAGTGAATCTAATACTGTTTTATCAGTGAAACACCTCCACTAACAACCACTTTTACTTTGGCTGAACCTCATGTTTACATTAGAAAAGGCAATCTTTTTTTATTCTGTTCACGTATCCTATTAACAGCCTTTCTCAAGCATTAGAGACAGACTTGACTGGCTTTTGAACAAACTCTATCCCATCTATAGCTCAGTGCAAGATTGGGAAGCAAATAAATAAAACGAATCCGATCGAAGTTTGAAACCCTTCAAACTGTAATGCATAAGTAGGAAAGAGACAGCATCTGATATAAGATTACTTTAGAAAGTAACAAAATGCTATCAAAATGGAATATAGAAAGAGAAGTAGAAGGCCTATCAAACCTTAAGTATCAAAGGAAGGGTTGAGAGTTCCACTGCAGGTAACTCCCTCAACTCACTATTCATGCTGTGAAATGTCTCATCTGAGAGGATAAAAAGTGTCAAACAGCCATATGGATACCTTGAAAAAGCAAAAGCACAAAAAACCTAAACAACTAATCCAGATAGCCGTGCAAAAATTAAGAAAAATTTCTGCTTAAAAGGGCTGAAGATCACTCCAAATATGATTGAGAACGTCTTTCTAAGATGCATGAAGAGTGTACTAAAAAACTACTTCTCTCAAAATATAACTTCATTTCAACATATAGGTCAAGACTTTTGTCCACTACTAAGCAATCCTTTAGAGATGAGGTAGCAGCAATAATAGTTAAAGGTGCAAAGCGCAATCAAGGAGCAAAGGGCTCACTTGTCGCCTACGTGTGTGCCTAGCTCGCTTTAACTACTATGGCAGCAGCTACATTTGAATGGACATAATCGAAGCAAATGAACACAGCATACATTTTTTTTAATATGAACTTTCAAAATTAAGTTAATAGAAAAGATACCAATAACTTTGTCATCTTTGTCAAAGCTACATGTTTAAACCAAATCAGTATCAGAAGCAAAAATAGAAGCATTCCCTGATCAGTAGAACACTTCCTCAAACTATGATAAAAAAAAATAGATGCATTTAATCAAGGCTTCCTAAGACCTGCATGAATTTGGATGCAGTCAATAAAAACTGGAATGTCAAAAGAACTCAACTGGTCACATAAGGCAAAACAAATTCCTTCCACTGGCGAGACAAATACTCATATGCTTAAGCCGTCCAATGAATAAAATGTGAGAGATATTGCTACAATCAGTTTCAGTGCTTTAAGAGGTATTAATAAAAACTTATATTTCCTACTTGAATTAGATTACTGTATTAAGAAATAGGTATCAATAGTATAAATATGTGAATGCCAGCAGCAAAGTCTACGAAAGTTAGCACAGAAAGTAACTGGTCTGCTTTAGTGATCACATGAATTATATAAGTGGGGAACAGGTGTGGAATTGAAGCAAAATTAGCCAGTGGTTTGGAGTAAGCCTAGATAATAGAATGTTCATCAATCGCCTGAACAAATAATAGTAACACAGATTTAGTAAGCCACATCATTCTGAGTTTATGAGTTAATCATATAGAAGTGCATACAATTATTAAATGAAAAGATATCTCGAGTAAGCACTTACTGTTAAGAGTACTAAATTGCAGATTCCTTTGCACACTACAAATGTGATCCCTTTACAAGAAAAGGAAAGTTCAGAATATGTCACAGAACAATCAAGGGAGAAACGGAGGCATAATAATAGTAAATACCATATGTAAGAACACCCTGTTGTCTCTTGAAAGCTAAGTGCTAATTCTGTAGAATATTCTGGATCTCTCCACGAGATTATTGTATCTGAAAGAATTAAACAAGTATATCATAAATCAAATCAACCACAAAAACTTGTGAACTGTTATTATATCTAAGCTAATAACATACATGTGTGTGTATTTGATATTGGGAACAAGCCATTTTTTATAACTAAGATACCTTCTTGCTTTCTGTAAATGTCATCTGGTATAATGCGATGTACAAGTAATGTTTCATTGTCTTCTTCATCAACTACGAACAAGCCCAGCTCTTCTGATCTCTGCTTGATAAAAAAAATCATGCATTCAATAAAACGCATAACTCATTTTTGTTAGCATGTTCTACTTCATAATACTCCACAAACCTAATTCTGCAATACATCACAGAAAAATAAAATAAAATAGAGCAACAAGTGAACAATTTGAACAAACCTCCAAATAGTCAACAGTGACATGCCCAGTCCCTTGGTCATCCCATTTACCATCCTCGTTCAATCGATAAACCTTCACCCGCTACAATAGAATAAAACAAGCTCAACCGAATTACAATCAAGCAAAACCAAAAAATAAAGCTTTTTACATAAAAATATATTATTCAACCAGAATCAATTCTAACATAAAAATAAAAGAGACACGGAACCAGAATAATTCCAATATACATAGACCAACGAAAATGAGGCAAAATAGGGACAACACAAGTATGTTGATCTTCGGTCTTCACTACAAAGAAAACAAGTATTCTAAACTTATAAATTGTTTATTGTGTCACTGCCAAAGGGGAAAGAAATTTTGAATTTTAAAAAAAACTGCCTAATCCTCGTTCAAATCTCTTTGGCGGGACCAATATACATCATATGCAATCTTATCATTTTGGGATCATGCAGAACGTAGATTCTACTCTTTATAAATATTACTTAACCGGACCTTCATGAAACAAGTATAGTAAAACAAATAAGCAAAAAAAAGAGTAACTCTGGAGGATGAAAAAGTAATGAGTACAAATGGTAAAGTAAATTAAAACAAATGCTCATAGCATGTCAAATAAAAAAGTCTTGTAAGTAGCATCACCTTTTTGGAAAAAATAATTTAATACCAGTACAAGCCATGGAACTTCTCAAAGCATAAAACAGTACAATTATTCAAGACATGTACATCAAGAAATTTCAAAAGGAGAAGTCATATCAGCAAAGCATCAAGATAACCATTCACGATTACAGCTTACAAGTTTTGTATCAACACAAACATATTTAGATATAAATCATTGAATATAGATTATCAACCACAATAAAAGTCAGTTCCATTCCAGAACCCCAAACAGTACTGCTTGCCTTAAAACACTTTCAAGTCACGACTCATATCCCTTAAGTACCTCAGTACTGCAAATTTACAATTTAGGCTTGAACTTACTAGCTTCTCCAAGTATCCACACTGTACCTTATGAAGAGTCCAGGGAGGCAATTTTTAGCAAAAGAAAGCACATTACAAAGACATATTCGCATCAGCACAGCACAAACATATCTAAGAGAATAAGGAACAAGATACTCACTTCAAAGATGAACAGCGTACAAATATTTTAGATTTAACATATTACAACTAGAATCGCTCGATACCACATTAGCTCTCAAACACAATTTCGACAGTAATCCCACCATCCAAAATATTGTTAGCCTTGAACATTTTCAAACAACATCTTCTTTCCATTGTGCCCGATTAAGGGGGGTCGGGTGTACGCAGCCTTACCCTTGTAATTACAGAGAGGTTGTTTCCAATTGACCCTGAAGTGGAGTTGCAACAGCTATCCTAATGAGTCATTTTGCTTCAGTCCATTATAATCTAAATCCAAATAATGGTTTGGCCCCATCGAAATAATGTATGTTTGTGTGCCCGATTCGCTCACAATAAAACATCTGAAAATAACTCCTAGAGCATGATCAAGAAAATACACCAATGAAAAGATATAGCCATGTCAGACACGGATTTGCCTGCAACATTTAGAATTGTTTCTGGCCTAACACTAACCAGAAAACTGATTGGGGCATTAAAATTCTAAAAGTCCATCAGCCCGATACCTTTACAAAAGAGGGTGTAAAAAGAGACCCAGTAACTTATAGTGTGTAAAGTCCAAACAGTAAGGTACGGATCTTATCATATTATGGAAAGAAGAATATATATGCCAGATATAAAGTTACAAAAATATCATGTTTAATAAATGGCACAACCGTTTACAAGTGCACATCCATGAGACTTTAGCAAGAAACTATTTCCCTGCATCAATAACACAAGTCAGAAGCCACTGGTTGATGGAATTAAATTTCATTTTGCACCAATATCCAACTTAATACAAAACTAGCAAGTCCATGAAGAAAGCATACAAGTCCAAATGAAACAGCTGCTTGATTGCGTAAAGTGCCAAATAAAGAACGAAGGTGAAATGCAAAAGAAGCAACAGAACACAGCACTAGCTGATAATGGCTCCTGTCACTAAATTGGCATTTTATGGAAGTTATATTTGGAAATAGCATTCAAATGCTTGCAATATAATCACAGTAATATAGCATCAACACTCTAAAGTCCTCAACACTGTTCTGCAAGATAATGACAAAGAACAAAATAGAATGGACTAGCTAGCTATATGTCAGGTATAGAGGATGATGGAGTTGGTTAATCTGGTTACTTATTGTTAGTGTTCAATTACAGTCTTAATTAGAGTTTCTAGAAGTTATGGGAATAGGGTAAAGTGGTCTTTCATTCCAAAAGGCTGATTCAGCCATATTTCATTGTTATCCATAGTACTAGGTAGTTTTGATGCTTTGTCTTTATTAACTAGATGGATGTTACCGTCTGTGTAGCACGGAAACAGATACAGACACGGAAACGCCAACTGTGGGGAAACGAATACGGACACGGATACGGAAACGGAAACGCTGAAACGGCATGTAGCCGGAGTTTCCATGCTTCATAGGTTACCGTTAGTATCCTTCTATATATGGAGAAAGTGGAAACAATATCAATCATCAATGAAATATTATCAAGCTTTAAGCTTATTTTCTCCCTAGTCTCTCTTATTTCTTACCTCCCTCTTCACCTTTACCTCCCTAATTCCTCTATTTCTGTTACTAATCCCCTGATATTTCAAGCTAGTCACAATTTGACCGTGACAACTGGTATCAGAGCGTGTCGATTCTCCGGCAATGGAACAACAGTCGTTCGATTTTGTGACAAAGCCTTACGTTTCTCGACTTTTATGGGTTACGGTTCAAAATCTGAGATATACTGCCTCAGAGGAAGTTCTTCATCGGGTTTTTTCGCCTTGTGGTTCAGTGGACTACATTGTAATGTTCCACCCTACATCTGAGCTTCGAGCAGTGATTTGCTTTCAAAATGCTAAGGGAGCAACATCAACTAAGTTCTTACTTGAAGGACGTAATATTTGGGATGATTGTTGCCCGCTAAAGATCCAGAACGAGCCTTGGGAAGAAGATGTTCCATACAAGAAAGAGAAGTCACCAAAAAATGATGCACTCCATGTGTTTGATGAAAATTCTGAAAAGAAAATGGAGGAGTCAAAAGCTGTGAATCAAGTTATAGAGCTCGTTGAACGCAAGCAGCAAGATGAACCCACTGTTGAGGTGATTTTTGAAGCGCCAGCTAAGCAGAAGCTAGAGCAAAGTCGAAATACAATCTCTTCAAGACACGGATATGATGCGAAAATAAAAGGGCGGAGATGGAAGAATGCACGCAAACCAAGTCCGAAATCACATGTCACCGGAAAATATGGCAGAAGAAGGGTCGTGTTTATTTGGAGGAGCAAAAGGCGCAGAAAAATTAGAGAGAAGGAAACGATGGCTGCCTGCTTAGAGGATGAGAAAATGGTTAGGGTTTTAATGAAAAATTGGCCCAAGCCCAAACCCAATTATTATTGCTTAAAAGAAAACCCAGTCTACTATCTCCTCTTGCCAATTGAATACGATCAATTTAACAGTGGACATGAAATTAGCTTCGACTTTGACGCCCTATTCTCCGGTGCCGGCACAACAATGCGATACTTCGGAGCTGTTCCAACCTTCTCAGACTTCTTTTCTCTCACAAGAGGAGCAAACAATGTTGCTGTTAGAGGAAAGACTCTACAATCTATTATTGGTGTTGGGTTAGTCTGCTCTATGTTCCAAATTGTTCTGACAAAACGAAGTGAGGAGAAGCCAATGAAGCTGCAATTTATTAAAGATCAATTCAGTATATCTCGCATGCCATTTACTGCACTTCCCGTTGGTGAGAAACTTCAACGACCTCACAGTGAACTTTTAGAATTTACAATTGTGTTGCAAGCAGTTAGCTTTCTTATATCAAGATGGATTCTGTATCTTCAAAATCGGAAACAGAAGATTGAAACAATGAAGGCCAATATGGTAGCAATGTTTGATGTCCTAAAAGAAAGAGGGCTTGCCTTGATCAATCATGAATACAGCATCGAGGACAAGGCTATCTTTAGGGGGGGAGTAATGCCAGGTATCAAAGGAGAAAGGTAAAGGGAAAGCATAATGGCTCAATCCAAATCCTTCCTTCAGCACAAATATCAAATTGGTAATTATTCCGAAAAAGAAGGTATGGAATTCTTCTCTATCTCTACATCTCTTTCTACTGAAATACACATTGGAGATGGTGCTTCTCATGTCCTATACCGAGAAACTAGGAAAATTGCGCCAACTGTTGCCTTAATTGTTGAACTTAATATTGTTGAAGAGACTGTGTGTCATGTTTTTTCATTTGGAGGCACTGGTATTGATATAATTATTGAAATTGTTGCTAAGATCCCTTCCTTTAGGGATATTCATGATTGCATCATTGCTCCATATGATTCAATGGTGGGAGTTCATGCTAGGGATGGTGTACTTTTGAATGTTGTAACAGAGATACAAAAAGCTCCCCACTTGAAATTGACTTATGTTGGCAGCCTAGTGTATATTCTGATATCTGAATTCTCGATTTCCCCTTCAATTATTGGAGCTATTTGGGATCTGTTGGGTTCGATTCCAGCTCTAGTTGTTAATTATCTCAAAGTCATCATGTCCGATCCATCTACTGCTACCCTATCTTCTGGTCTTGACATGAAGGCAACCAACGTGCGGGAAAAGATTGGGTTGAGTTTTGAGTTAGGTGGCAGCACTTTCAGGTGTCCTTGCTCATACTTGAAGTCGAAATTTGCAAGTTCGAGGATATTACTAGGAATCAGCAATTGGAGTGGTGCTGCTCAACAATTATTTCGACAGTGATTGCTATATCAGTTGGGAGAACACGAAGGGAGCAAATCCTAGCCCCACTTGTTGAAGCTAACATTTCTGGTTTCGGATTGAATTTCAGCAAGTTTCAGGAGTATACATATGGGTTCTTCAGACATGTAGCGAGAATTATGGATGATAGCTTAACACAACATTTTTCTCAAGTAGTGCCTATGCAGTTGCCGTTGATGAATCTGCTGATGAAAATAATGGTTTAGGCAGAGGCAAAGTGCAATCTGATGATGAAGCTAACGATGGGCCAAAACGTCGAATTAACAATGTTAAAGCAGGGGTATCTAAGGACAATGCAGCTGCATCTCAATCACTTCGGGGACTGTTCTACAGTTATTCTCAATTATGAGAAAGGATCATGGCAAAAGACATTGCTAGAATTCAACAAGACACTGCTTTTGCAAATGAAAAGAAGTATCCTTCACTTTTGGTTACTCTTTAAAGAGTCTGAAGTTTACGTGAAGAGAATGCTTGGAGTATGGGTTGCGTTGAAATTGAGGCACCAACTAAGGAATCAGGAACCATCATGCCATATTTCACTTAAGTACTTTATCGAATTAGTCACCAGGAATTCGATTCAAGCTCGACTGATTTCTGATGGCAGCATGGGCCGCCCTCAAAAGTTCATTCAGATAATTCAAACATACTTGGTGTTTGAGTTTCCAATGAGGGAAGCAACTGACTCTTGTTCTGATCAGAGTGGCGCCGCGAAAGAACATATGCATCAAGAGAGGTCTTGTAGGAGGTTTAAGGATAGTGATTCTCTACCTGTCAAATTTCTCATTCTTGGGGACAAGAATGTTCTTAAGGGGAAGGTATTGTCAGGTATAGAGGATGATGAAATTGGTTAATCTGGTTACTTATTGTTAGTGTTCAATTACAGCCTTAATTAGAGTTTCTAGAAGTTATGGGAATAGGGTAAAGTGGTCTTTCATGCCAAAAGGCTGATTCAGCCATATTTCATTGTGATCCATAGTACTAGGTAGTTTTGATGCTTTGTCTTTATTAGCTAGCTGGATGTTACCGTTAGTATCCTTCTATATATGGAGAAAGTGTAAACAATATCAAGCATCAATGAAATATTATCAAGCTTTAAGCTTATTTTCTCCCTATTTTCTATCTTCCCCTGTTCTCTCTTATTTCTCACCTCCCTCTTCACCTTTACCTCCCTATTTCCTCTATTTCTGTTACTAACCCCCTGATATTTCGAGCTAGTCACAATCTGATCGTGACACTATAAACCCAGACAGCTAAAAACACACACTCATGAGTCATTCCCATGAAAAATCAATCAAACCAAATATCAAAATGGATATAGTATTTTCATTTTACAGTAGTCTGTGCAGAATGTTGCCATGAGCTCCCAAATTTTAACACCTAACGTTGTCCCTAAATTGCAATAGAAATCCATTTCTGATCCGTTCAACACATGTAGAGCTCATATCCAACACCTGAATTGCATATATTGCTCAACCCTAGAACAGAACTTCACCAGCACTTAAAAAAAACGCCCGTATTGGCACTTCTACTCTAGTAGATCATATAAACTAGCAACTCCCTCTGAAACCAAATTCATCCCATCACCAATCCAAAGTTTCTCCATGGCAACATACACCAAAACCTAATTAAGAAACGAAGTCCAGTCTGATAAAAGAAAGCTAATGCGCTAAAAAAATCCCAATTTCTCGAGTTAAATCACATCTGAACTCTCCTAAACCACACAATCAAACAGTAGAATCAACAACACACGTAATTCAAAATAATAGAGAAGAAAAAAGAAATTTCAAACTGCAAACGCTCTACAGAAGCAGTAGTTCGTGAGAAATCCAATTCTAGGGCAACAAAATCAAAAACGGAGAAAGAAAATAGAATAAAGCTCCGAACAGCTATCAGGACTCACCTGCATAGAATTAGAGCTTGATTGAGATTTCTCCTGCACCCCCATAACAGCTCCTTGCTTCAACACCAAAGTAAGAAACCAAATTTCGAAGGATTCCAATTGAAGTAACAATAAAATACAAATTAGGGTTTGAAGAAAAATGGAAGTGATGAGGAGAGATTGACGAACAAAATAAGCAAAAGCTACAAGTACAGGATTTAGCAGAAAACCCTAACCGCCATTAACGTATCAAGGTGAACCTTGTTCGGTTTTTTTTTCTCGAACATTTCCGTTTTATTTTTTCTTTTCCACATGTTCAGTCTTCGCCCGTCGATAAGTGAAAGAGAAAACTAACAAAAAAACTCAGAAAGAAAAGAAATAATTCCAAATGAATAAAACCTTTTATTTCGATAATGACCTCAATATTTCCTTAAATTACTAATATGTACTAATTGGCATTTTTTAAAAATCCCCCAAGTTCAACCATTCCCCCCATTTAAGAATTCTCCAAAATATGAAATAAATATATCATTTTTTATATAATATTATCTAAAATGGAGATTCACTAAATATGAAAAATCTCCGTTTTAAGGAATGATTATAATATTAATATTTTTTTATTTTTTTAAATATTTTTATTGTTAGAGAGGATGTAAAAGAAATTAATATAATAATAATTTTTTTTAATATTAATATAATAATAATAATAAATTTTAAGGAAATTTAATATGGGAAATAGAAAACGGGGAAGATGGTGGGAACAAAAATATGATAGATCATGAAAAATGGAGTTTAGAAAATAAAAAATGAAGAATATGGTTGGACTTGTTATTAAGCCCCGTCTGAGCCCTATTTTAGAAATTGCCACCCGATTTTCATTTTCATGGCACTATCAGACCCTTAATAGATGTCACTAAGGCACCGTCTAGTCCAATTTTTTCGCTTAGAAGACGCCCAAACTCAATTTTTTAATATATCGATATCTATAATAATTATGGTTCAATTTTTCTAACTCATAAAAAATGGCTTAGTCGATAAACGAAAGCACATCAAATATTCTCACAATAAAAGTCTTATTTTTATTTTTAAAATATGGTATAAATTATATTTTTATATATATTTTATTATATTAAAATTTATTTCTAGTATAATTATTAAAAAATAAATGAATAGGAATTAAGAACAAAAAAATGTATGGTGACAAAAAAAGTACATATAAGGAGCATGGTTTAACAATAAATACATAAAAGGCATAACTTTAATCAGGGGAGCTTTTTTTGTGTCAGAAAATGGGCTCAGTAAGCCTCTTTTTGTTTAAAAACGGGCTTACTAAGCATGTTTTCTGACACGCCTGTAGCTGACATCTCGTCAGCTACAGTGCCCGTCTGAAAACGGGCTCAGTAAACCCGTTTTCAGACGGCGCGGCAGTCGAGGCTGCCTCGACTGCCACGTTTGGCGTGGGAATCTCTGCATTAATATGTTCATGTTTTAAATCTAACTTCACTTTCTTGTAAAATTAAAATTATAACTAGAGCAAAAATATGTTCATATATGCATATGACTACGATTTTTACCATAGAGCTAAAAATTTTATAGTAAATTTAGAGGATTGGATTGCATACCTCTACTTTGGAGTTGTAAAAATCCTGTAAAAAAATTAAGTATAAGTTCAATAATGTGATTTACAACAATAAATTAATTGAACAAAAACAATAAAAATTAAAAATATTTTTACCTAGTAGAAGAACAAACTTTATAGAATACAAAAAGAGAGTGAAAATTGTGTGTTGGAAAGGAAAAAAATATTAAAGTTGAGAGGATGAGTAAGAAATGTGGGTGAATTTTTGAATGAAAATTGGGTGAGTAAAGAGTGAGTGGGATGAGAAAACAGTAGAGAAAAATGGGGGAGTTGAGGGGTGGGGGCTGGGGAATTAAGATGGGTGAATTTTTTCACCCATATCAGCTTTCCATGGGAATCTCTCCTGTGGGAGGGAGAGATTCCCACGCCAAATGAGGCAGTCGGGGCAGCCTCGACTGCCGCGAGCCCGTTTTCAGACGGACACTGTAGCTGACGAGATGTCAGCTACAGGCGTGTCAGAAAACAGGCTCAGTAAGCCCATTTTCTGACACCAAAAAAGCCCCCCTAATTAAAGTTGTGTCTTTTATGTATTTATTGTTAAACCATACTCCTTATATATACTTTTTTTTGTCACAATGCATTTTTTTTCTTAATTCCTAAATGAATATAAATCCACCTTAATCTAATTATCTCGCTTAGACCCGTTTAAATCTATTTAAAACTCTAAAAGCTGTGCCTAGTACTTTTTAAAATACTTTTAATTCGTCTTACTGTCTGGGGAACATTCGCGCTTTTTTTCGCGATCCAATCAGCATCAACTACTGCTACTATATACTGTACTAGTTAAGAACACTTATCCACTTGCTGTGCTGTGACAGACAAAGAAGTCACGGACGTCTGTGATTGGTGGAGGGGCATGGTTCAGTAACAGAACAACGGCTTCATTCCCCAAGTAATCATTAAACAATAAGTTGACACGTGAAAAGAGGTAGCACGAGTAGAATTTAGTTTAACGAGGTATGTAATGTTACGACTTAGGAATAAAATTAAATGTACCTAATTAAGTGTTTTTGTGTCTTCTACTCAATTATTATGAGTAATATTTTTTCTGTTTATCACTTTATATTTTCAGTAAATTGTCACGGGTGGACATCACTCAAGGAGAAACCAATCCACAAGATAAGTGATTTTAGGCTATGTTTTCTTAGAATAATATTTAATTCAGTTCAGTTACTTTATGCTAAAATTGAAAGTAGAATTTATCGGAGCGGAGAATGCATTTCCTATCCCCATCTACATTAGGTTCGGGAAAAAAATAAGACTCATCCCCATTAAGGTTTCGGGGATTTTTTTTTCCCCATTTTCTTTCAAGGAATTATCGGGGATTCCCCAATTCCCCATTTCAAAGTTTCCATTCAATCAAAAAAAATATTCCAAAACTTTAAAAGAAAAAATAAAAGATCAAACCAAATTTATTTCAATATTTCAATACTAAAATTTAAATACTTATATCAAATATTAAATAAATAATTATAAAAAATAACATATATATCCAACATTAAATAAATAATTCATATTAACAAATGATTATTATAAAAAATATTACAAATTATTTGATGTTTCGGGGAATATTCGGGGATTTCCAATAAAAATTATCGGGATCGGGTTCGGAGAATTTTTAAGGTGGGGAATGCATTCCCCATCCCCATCCCCATCTCCATCCCCATTCCCATTAAGGATTCGGGGATGAAAAATTCCTCTTCCCCACCTCACGGAAAATCTTATCGGGTTCCCCGTTCCTATAGAGGCGGATCCCCATCGGATTCGGGGAATCTCTGCCCCATTTTCATCCCTAGTTCGGGCCACTTCAATTTAGTTTAGTCCACTCAAGCTTTTTCCTAGGCTCTTGGGGGTCCATGGGCGAAGTAAAGTTTGAGGCTCTATACAAATTTTAATATTGCGATAAATGAAATTATATTTTATTATAATGACTAATGAGAAATCAAACAAAAATTACAATTGAAAATAACATTAAAACTAAACTGTGATCACGTAAGAAAAATTTTACGAGCATTTCTAGCAGCAAAATCATTAATAATAGTGTCTATATCAACATGCTCTAACATATTTTTTCAATACATAAATTTGCAAGACCAGTTAATCTATCTTGTAACATTGATGACCTCGAAAAGGTTTTCAATAATTTGAATTTCGAAAAGCTTCTTTCAACAGATGCAACGGTCATTGGCATTGTCAAAAGGATTCGATAAGCAATGGAAATATTTGAATGAAAGAAGGGTTATTTATAGGTGAATGAGATTAGAGTTATTTGGAGACAAAAGTAATGTATAGAACAATTTGATGCCGTTGTTTAGAAGTTGAAGAGGCAAAAAAGTATAACTGAAGAGGGGGGCTTTTTTATTTTTTATAAAGTAAATGTCGGAGAACCGGGCTCAAGTATTATTAAATAAAAGAAAAATAAAAAAACAAAAGAAAAAAAACCATCAAATATTAAACAACCATATAGACAATAAAAACTATAATATCAACTAGGGAGAGTACTTCAAAAGAGGTATGCGCCCTCGTTTAGCCCGTGCTAAGCTAGCAACAGATGACTTTTGCTTTCTTGAATATCGTGAGACAGTGTCTCCCTCATTTATCTCATGCTAGAAACTATCATCATAAGAAGAAAATGAAAACACTTGCTTAATAGGTGATACCTAGTTGGCTTTGTTTTTCAATATTGCCTTTTCTCATTTCGCGGAATCCGCCCAAGAGTCTCGGACACCTCTCTCAGGTTGAGAGCAATCTGAGTAATAATTTTCATCAGAGTCTGATTCAAAGACATTGTTGGAGGCCTCCGAACAAGTAGTGTTATTCGATTTATTACCATCCGCGATTACATCCTTATCTGATTCATATGAAACATCAATTGACTTCCCGTCAATCATAATCTGAGTCTCCGACCCAACCTCCTCAACCTATTTTCCTGGTGTTAGATTCCCATCTGTTTCCGCCACCTGTGCAGTGCCAAAAGGCTCTGATAAAGCTAGGGATTCAGGCAAATCCTATCTAAGTCGTTCATGTACTTGTTGTAAAGGAAAAGTATCAGCAACAACAGGCTTAGTTGCTTCGGTTTGTTCAACTTTGACCTAAGCTAGAACTTTATCTGCTTGTTTCTACACAGATTCAGTTTGATCACCCTCGATCTGAGCTTGATTCTTCTCGATCTAAGCTGACTTTTTCGACTTATTCCTAGCCGCTTTCTTTGGGACAGCACCCCCGGTACTATCCACTTGAAGAAGGAGACTTAATGAGGTGAGTATGCTAATTAGTTTTGATTTTTTTAATTTACTAAATTCTATCGTATTAAAAAAGTGGGCCCTAAATCATTAATTAACATTTGTTGTTTTTTCAACTTAAATAGCTAAAAAAGAATTGAAGTTCCCACCAATATATGCTATTAGCTTTTTTTTTATATTTTTATTTCAGTAAATTATAACTATTATACCAAAAAAATGAGCTCCTAAACTTAGTTGTAATTTCTGGGACTGAGGCAGTCGCCCTTGATGTCCATGCTCAGGAACGGGCCTGAGTTTACTGCAGTTCAGTTCAGTTCAACTCACTTCAATTTAATTCAATTCAATCAACTTCGCTTTAGTTGAGTTCAACTTTCAAAAGTTGAAAAAAAGGCCTTAGGCCCTGTTCTTTTCAACTTATTTTCTGTTCAGTGCAGTTCAGTACCATTCAGTTCAGTTTCAGTATTCAGTATTCAATATTTAGTATTCAGTATTCAGTAGTCAGTTTCAGGATTCAGCATTCAGTATTAAGTTTCAATTTATGCGTTATATCAATATTATTAATGTATATTATTATTCATAAATATTAAAAAATAATGAATATTAATAATAATATCATTTCAATTTCACTTTCAATTCATTTCTATTTATACATTATATAGATATTATTAATTAATATCAATAATCACAATTAATAACAAATAAAAAGAAATTAATCATAATATTTAAAATTAGTAATTATTATTTTCACAATAAATAATTTTATAAAAGAAATAAATAAATAAATAAAAATAATATTTTATAAATATTAATAACAACTAAAATAACAAGGTAACATTCATAACAATAATTATAATAATATATAATATATAATAATGATAATTTATAATGGAGTATTTAATTATTATTATTATACGGAATAATTAATAAATTTTATTAGAATATATAGTATTATTTAAAGTGTTATTAATTATTATGCATTTTAACATAATTTAGTTTTAATTTTTTTAATTTCAATACCATTCAGTTCAATTTCAATACAGCTTAATTTAATTTAATTTAATATTAATTAATTTAGTTCAGTTTAACATATCTATTTATCAGTTAAAAAAGAGCACGAGCTTATTCCATTATTATGAAACATAATATAACTAACATTAGAAGTCAGACTGTGACCACTGTGGCCCGGAATTATTTATTTTGGTTGTACTTGTTTGCTAAAACTTATTTTTTATGGGTTATGATTAATTAATAATTGACATAATTGTATAAGAAATCGAAAACTTTTGAGTTAAATTAATTGATTTGAATCATATTTGGAATGAAATTGTGGAGGAGAGATAATAATGAATTATATATATGATTTAATTTTATGTATTTACTGTGTATCAGCTAAGAATAAATGTGAAATACAATATTAATGTTTTTTTAAAAAATGTATATGAGCTTTACTAATTGTAGAGCTCAAATATAATTTATATAATTAAAAACTACATGTATTACATTTTTGTATACACAGCTATCTTTCAGTTTTTTATACTCAATATTATACGTTAAATTTTCAATATGAATTATATTAGAAAAACGTTTAGTAAAAATTGAATTTAAAAAATTTCTACACGTGAGAAAAAAAAGGTAACATAACAAATAAGTCAAATTTCTTATAAGCTTAAGCCATTATCAATTTCCAAGCAAAAGGCAATGTCTTTAATAATTTTTTATTTTTATTTTGAAGGAATCTTCAGATTTTGAATTCGTATGTGATCAAATAAATAATGGTAATGTTCTTCGCTATCTCCTGTATGCCAAAGAGTCAATTAGTCTAATTAAATTGTGATATTTAATATACAGACCTGCTAAAGTAGATAAAATAAGTAAAATTCCTACAATTATTTAAAAAATTGTTTGGTTAGATTTATAATAATAATAAAAGGAACTTTTAATTCATTAAAATGTGGACTCTAATCTGTGAACTCTACGATCTTAACTCTCATCCCATTCAAATGTGGATTCGAACTTGTGACCTTTAGAATCTTAACTTTAATCTTAACAACTAGGATAAGACATTTGCCACAACCAAGGTTTTAAAAAGCGCTAGTAGCTAATCGCTCGGCCGGAGCCCAGACGGATTTGTAAATTTTTTATTTTTTATAATTATTAATAGATAAAAGTATAAATTCAACTAAAAAATTAATTATAATACATAATATTTTAAAAAAAACATAGTTTAACATATAAAAATATAAGTCTTAGTTAATTTTTACATAAAAACACATTAACATTAAAATCAATTCCTTAAAAACAAATATCCTCACTAATTTTTTTGATTTATAACGTACTATTTCTCAGTTTGAGATTCAAAATGAAAATTATATGGTGAGAATATTTTATTCGACATTAGTTTTACCAACCGTGCTACCTTTTTTGAATTGAAAAAATTGAACTATAATTATTATAGGTATCAGTATCTTAAAAATTGAAAAAAAATCGGACTAGGCGGGGCCTAGGCAGAAAAAATCGAACTAGACGATGCGTAGGCGATAATATATCGATCCAGCGCCTGATAGCATCCGAGGAATAAAAATTCGAATGACAAACCTCAAAATAACGCCTAATCAAAACTTAAGTAAAGTTAAACGAAAAGTTTTAAAATAGTGACCTGGCCATAACTTCACCTTATTCTTCAAGTAACTAATTTTGTTAATTCTTTTTTCATCCATAATTTTTTGAGGAATAAGGGCAGTTTTGGCCAGTTCTATAAATTAGAGTAATTGAACCTATAATCCCACATTTTTTAATTTTTTTCTAAGTGGGTGGTGTTCACCAAGTCATTCCTTGGTTGGACTTGATAGTGATAAATGTAATACTTTTCTTAAAAAGACAACAATATTATTAATTGATAAATGATAATGAATTTACGTCAGTTTTATTCTAAATTCAAATAAATCGTGAATTATAGTATGAAAATATACTATAAAACATAATATTGCACTTGTAAATTTTTTTTATAAGTGTTTTCCTTAAATCTAGTATCCCAATTACCATCTTAGAGTACATTTATTTCTAGGCTTGATGTTCAAAAAAATCTTTTATAATGAAAACACCATGATGTATAATGTTTTTTTATCAACTGAACTAATTTTTGTTAGTTAATTCTAAGATGATATTTGATTTGCGGAATAGCTAATTCATAGAATAAGAGAAAAATGAATGAATAATGGTAGAGGTTTTGCCTAATATCGTCATAACATGGACTAACTATTCATACCTAATACAAATCATGTGGAATAGCAATTTCTAATAGAAATGAAGGAATAACTATTCTATGGGATGTATATTAGCTATGAATATTTTTTCGATCCGATGACAAAACTCCTCAATTTTTAACAATTTTTCATTTATTTTCATCTATTTCCTGAAATAACAATTCCATGAACTCTAAGGGCATCGGCGGAACCAAAGGATGGCGGAGATGGCGGTCTCTTTGCCGGAAATCGTTAACCTATCCCACCAATGACGGGAAACAATGGTGGTCGTTACCCCTGCCGTTTTGTGTTCTGTTTGTTTGGCAGCAGATGGAGGAATTTCTTTTTTATTTCACTCTAATGAATTCAGATCTGCTGTCTTTAATTATGTATTTTCTTTTATGTATCTTATTTAAATTTTATTATATATTAATATATAGAAGAGAAAAAAAAAATTTAAAAATAAAAAATTAAATAAAAGAATTTAATATATAATAAAATCTGAACGACGATATGAATAATAACAGCATATATGAATCCCTCTCTAATCAACACATGCTATTATCTGGGGTCCACTTAAACTTTCATCTAACTGTGCTGATTTCAGCTTTTACTTTAACTGTGTAGGCTTGCAATGTTTTTACTTTATGATCAACCATTATTAATGCGATTTTTCTTATCAAGGTCTATTTAGTAGAGTGAAACTCCCAGATATTTTCTACTTTTTGTATATTACTTTTGGATGACATTTTCTAATTTTTATTTTTTTAATTTACCTTATTTTTTTAAAAATGATAATTTTATGAAATTTAAAGTACATCTAGATACATCAATAAAAATTAATAAATTATTTTACTACAACCAGAAAAACGTAATCTTGATTTAATGAAAGTCAAAAAACTTATCACCAAAACAAGATGTAAATAAAAAAATAACAATAATTATTTGTAATAACAACTTTATATTCTTTCAAATGAATTGTGTTTTTTTACCAAATGACATTATGAGTTTGACTTAGTTCTATTTTTCTCTCAATTTTAACTCCAAGCACAAAACTCTATAATTTTTAAGAAAATTTAACGCCATACCTTTTGATACGCTATATAATATACTCAACTTTTTTGATTTATTTGTAGCATTGCTTGTATTTAAATTATACATAATAGTAAATTTCATTATTACTATTTTACCGGAGATTTTTTCTAACAAAAATCTGCCCCTCGTCTTCCGAAATTTTGGTTCTGTCACTGTCTAGGGGCACGTTTGGTTCATGGAATAATTATTCCTTATAATAGAAGAAAAATAAATAAAAACGGGTTAAAAATAGATGAGTTCTGACCTAAAATCCGCTAGTTGATGAAATAGTTATTCTCAGCTATTACACATCTTATAGAATAACTTTTCGAATATTTTAAATAGAAATAATTATTTTATGAGACATATGTTAATTAAGAATAGGTATTCCATCCGACGGCGGGATCCTATAAAAAATTATTATATGAAGAGGGTGGGAAAGAGATAGGCGCCATGCGTACAATAGCAAAAGCAGGCAACTAACAAAAAGGAAGATAGTAAAGAGGTAGTTAATCCGCCGCACTTTGAAATCTCCGGCCCTTTCAACGGACTTCTCAAGGCCCAAAAATCTCCATTACTAAAACCTCCAAAAACCTCCAGATCTCTCTCTTTCACATTTCACCTTCAATTCAACAATGCAATCCTCACTCTCCATTTCACTCTCTCAGTCATCTCCTATCCGAAGATCACACGACTCTCCAGATTCCCTCCATTTCGCCCCTTCCAAGCCTATCAATCTCCGCTTCTGTGGCCTCAGAAGAGAGGCTCTAGGTTTTTCTTCTCTTTCTCGTCGGGGAGGACTTAAGCTTCAAAGTCCAATCCGGTCAAAGACGATTTCTGCTTCTGTTACTGCTAATGGAAGTCCTTCTAGTTCTTCTTTTGATTATGATTTGATCATTATTGGAGCTGGTGTTGGTGGTCATGGCGCTGCTCTTCATGCTGTTGAGAAGGTAATTGAGTCTGATTTGAATAATTTCTGCTTCGAGCAGCTAAATGCGGATTCGCCAAAACAGGACATCATTTCATTTATGTTTCTTCCATCGCTCAATTCGCTAAGCTTCTATGAAAATGTTGAACACCTAAGATTGATTCTTTTTTTTATTTTAATTATAAAAGTGTAGCTTTATTTATTATCTAGGATATGGATTTCGGTAACTGTACCTTGAGATCGAGTCATTTTTGCTTCGAGTAGTGAATTGCGGATTTGCTATAATTTGAATTAGCTGAGGACAGGACATTATTTCATCTATGATTCGTCAATCGCTCAATTTGTTAAGCTCTATGAAAATGTCAAACACCTAAGATTGATTCGTTTTTTGGTTTTGATTATAGAAGTGTAGCTTTATTCATTATCTAGGATATGGATTTCGGTAACTGTACCTTGAGATTGAATCATTTTTGCTTTGAGAAGTGAATTGTGGATTTACTGTAATTTGAATTAGCTGAGGACATTATTTAATCTAGGAATCTTCAATTGACCGATTGGCTAAGCTCTATGAAAGTATAGAACGCCTAAGATTGATTCGTTTTTTCATTTTAATGATAGAAGTGTAGCTTTGTTTATTATCTAGGATATGGATTTCGGTAACTGTACCTTGAGATTGAATCGTTTTTGCTTCGGGCAGTGAATTGCGGATTTGCTGTAATTTGAATTAGCTGATGACATTATTTAATCTAGGAATCTTCAATCGACCGATTTGCTAGGCTCTATGAAAGTGTAGAACACCTAAGATTGATTCGTTTTTTCATTTTGATTATAGAAGTGTAGCTTTATATATTATCTAGGATATGGATTTCGTTAACTGTACCTTGAGATTGAATCATTTTTGCTTCGAGCAGTGAATTGGGGATTTGCTGTAATTTGAATTAGCTGATGACATTATTTAATCTAGGAATCTTCAATCGACGGATTTGCTGAGCTCTATGAAAGTGTCAAACACCTAAGATTGATTTGTTTTTTCATTTTGATTATAGAAGTGTAGCTTTATTTGTTATCTAGGATATGAATTTCGGTAACTGTAATCACAGGGCCTGAAGACTGCTATTATTGAGGGAGATGTGTTGGGAGGCACATGTGTGAACAGAGGATGTGTTCCTTCAAAAGCTCTTTTGGCTGTCAGTGGCCGAATGCGTGAGCTTCAAAGTGAGCATCATATGAAAGCTTTGGGTCTGCAGGTATGTGATTCACTTTATCACATTTTCTTGCTCTTAGATCCAGTCACCCAACAATAATCTTGAGAGGAAATGTTCGAATTTTTTGTAGGTTTCAGCAGCTGGTTATGACAGGCAAGGAGTTGCTGATCATGCAAATAATCTTGCTACAAAAATTCGTAATAACTTAACAAATTCAATGAAGGCTCTAGGTGTGGACATCTTAACTGGTGTTGGTACTATTTTGGTGAGTTAAATTTTTTTGTTTCTGTCATTCATGAAGTAGCTGCACTAAATTTGCAATTTTCAACACTCAGTTCTAATGAAATTACGTTTGATCTGAATTTGTTGGAGCACTGAATCTGTCCAATACATTGATAATCAGTTATGACAATGGCTTTCATCAATCCATTCAGGGCCCGCAAAAGGTGAAATATGGGAAAGCTGGTTTTCCTGACAACACCGTGACTGCGAAGGATATCATTATAGCAACTGGTTCTGTTCCTTTTGTACCTAAGGGCATTGAAGTTGATGGTGAGGTTTTACTCTCTTTTGATCTGCATGAGCTGAATTCTGTGTCTCTTCTTTTACTCTGTTGATTAATGCAAACTCTGATTATAAATTAGTGATACAGACATATATTTGAACTCTTTGATTTAGTTCAGGTTTTGTATGATTATGTGTTAGTTACATGTTATACGTTTTGAGCTCCTAGTTCTAAAACATAAGAATCAGCATAATGCTCTTGTTCAGTTGTTCGAATCCAATATATTTTTGGAACTTTCCTAGAAGTTAGTACAAAATTTCATGTCGTTTTAGCTTATGCAAATGCTTGCAATCTGAAGAAGTACTGCAGTCATTTCATTTAACATTAGTAAGATGGATGTGATGGAGTGATAACTGATAACCTAGCATAAAAATTATTCAAGCAGCATAGAATACAAATTAAAGATATCATGCTTTCCTAGAGGTTCTTTTATTAAACTGTCCGAGCTTCTTTTATTGTGAAGTCACGGATAGCTGTTGCAACTCCACTTCAGGGTCAATTGGAAACAACCTCTTTATAATTACAGGGTTAAGGCTGCTTACACCCGACCCCCCCTTACCCCGCTTGTGCGGGAGCCTTGTTAGGCATTTGGGGTAATGTTGTTGCTGTTATGCTTTCCTAGAGGTTCATGTCAAGGAGATTTTGTATGCATCTGTTTGTAATGCTCTTTTTCATTGGTTTAAAGAGTTCTAATTGCATTATATTCTCCAGGGAAGACTGTAATTACAAGTGACCATGCGCTCAAATTGGAATCCGTACCTGATTGGATTGCAATTGTGGGAAGTGGCTACATCGGCCTAGAATTCAGCGATGTATATACTGCACTTGGAAGTGAGGTGAGTGCTTTTAAACTTGTCCATAATCTTCTTCAGTCTATGCTTTTGAAAAAATCATTGGTAATTGAAGTTTATGATGTTACTTAGGATATGTAAACTTATTTGCTTCTCACAATTTTAACCAAACCAATTAGTTTGCCAAATTTAGATAGATAATATTGATTAGCTGTACAATTGTCCAAGCACTGAAACCTAGTTTTAATTTGGCAAGTTAATTTATTATGTTTTGATTATTGATTGTTATTCTGTTTTTTGTCTTGACAATTTATGAATAGAGGATCAATAAAAGGCAGTTTTGCGTGTTGGTGTGAATTTTAGCACACATCTAATTTTTAAGCACTACTAGACTTTTCTTTAAGGACAATCAGATTCTTAAGTGGGCGTTTTACAGGTCACCTTTATTGAAGCCTTAGATCAACTAATGCCGGGATTTGATCCTGAGAATGGGAAGTTGGCTCAAAGGGTGCTTATAAATCCACGGAAAATAGATTACCATACTGGAGTGTTTGCAAGCAAGGTAATTATGAGTTCATGTATTTTGTCTTTTTACTGTGGTTGTCTCATTTTCTTGCATTCAGTGGTTTTCCTTTTCTACTTTCCTGGAAGCGTTGCATTAACCCTTTTCATGGCGCTATTGTCATATAGATCACTCCGGCAAAGGATGGAAAACCAGTCACTATTGAGCTTATTGATGCCAAGACCAAGGAACTCAAAGATACTCTAGAGGTAATCCAAGCTGTGCAATCATGTATATTGGTGTTAAATCTAATAAGCTTTATTATTGTTGTGTAAAGTTAAGCAAATGGCGTAAATTTTCTTCTGGTACTGAGGGAATTTTTTGCAAGTTTGTTTGTCTTGCTGGCAAAATTATCTGGTCATATTGCATAAGCTTCATGCGTGGATTGTGATGTAGATAATTGGAACTTGTGGAATAAACTTATATATTTGGTTTTGTTAATATCCATAACAACCTTTCCTATATGAGGTCTACTAATGCAGAATTAAAACTCTACTTGACAGTATATGCTAATTTCGACTACCAATTCATATGCTTAGACTTATGGGAACTGGGAAGTGTCTAATTTAAATGATTATGTTCAGTTGTGACACATTCCTTTGAACTGCTACTATAACCTTTTTTAACTACAGGTGGATGCGGCATTAATTGCAACGGGAAGGGCCCCATTCACAAATGGTCTCGGCTTAGAGAATGTATGTAACCTTTGATAGTACCGTGGATGATACTAGACAGATTTGATTACAGAACGGAGAAACTGTTCTAAATGTTTTTTCTCTTGTTTTTTTCCAGATAAATGTGATCACACAACGTGGATTTGTCCCTGTTGATGAGCGAATGAGAGTTATTGATGCTGATGGATTTCAGGTTTGTTAACCAACTTAGTCAGCAATACATTTTGGTTCATGATTGTTTTGTTTAGTCACCGACACATGGTATTGTAACTATTAGGTTCCTCACATATATTGCATTGGTGATGCAAATGGTAAAATGATGCTTGCTCATGCAGCCAGTGCACAGGGAATTTCAGGTTGATTATCATATGTTTGGTATATGTGACTTCAAGTATGATCAACAAAAAAATAATGTAAAAAAACTTTACTTTTTTGTAAAATATAGAAATTGAACCCTTGCCCTCTGACAACTTCAACAAGTGCTTTACCAATTGTTCCAACATTAGTTATTGTCTACATTTATCGTTTAATTAATAACTAAATCTGTATACGAGAAATATTTTTAGGCCCCTTCTAACTATGGGCCCTAGGCGGTCGCACCTGTCGCCCACCCCTCAGGGCTGGGCCTGTGTATGATTGTTTGTTTTTCAACTCAATTTCATGTTTTCATATGCACAGTGGTTGAACAAGTCACTGGAAGGGATCACGTGCTAAATCATTTAAGTATTCCAGCAGCTTGCTTCACTCATCCAGAGATTAGTATGGTCGGATTGACCGAGGTGCCTTTTTTTTCCTTATTGGTTTCCTTGTTCAGTAGGATTCACATGTTATCAAGTTTTTTTATTTTAACTGAATATTATATCTCAGCCTCAAGCTAGGGAAAAAGCTGAAATTGAGGGATTTGAAGTTAGTGTTACCAAGACGAGTTTTAAGGCCAACACGAAGGCCCTTGCAGAAAATGAAGGAGAGGGACTTGCAAAGGTTATTCTTTTCAACTATTCTCTTTAATAGAAGCCTTGATCAATGAGTAATTACAAGGACATCTAATCCTCTTCTGGATGTTATCCACTTATCCTATATCTAAATACTACTATTGCTTCTCATTCAATTTATCATCCCTGCTAGTACCACTTTTTTTTCACATTCATTGGACTTATTTTTTATTTGCTAATTATTTCATTCATGCATGGTTACTAAAATATATGTTCTATGCAGTTAATATACAGGCCTGACACTGGAGAAATACTCGGAGTTCATATTTTTGGATTACATGCAGCTGATCTCATCCACGAAGCGTCTAATGCTATAGCTTTGGGAGCTCGTATTCAGGTATGCTTTCATAATGAACTCAGGTTCTGTTCTTTTCAACTTATAATTAGTTGTAACTTGTACTTAACTGAACTGAAATGAAATGTACTTATTTCAGTGTAAATTTATATGTATGCAGTACTTATAATTACTGAACTGAACTGAATGGATTATAAGTTAAAAAGAACAGAGTTTCAGTCTCTCTGTCCCTATATGGCTAATTATGAAGGAGCTTGTAGAACTGCTTATGAAATTGAAATATTGTTCTTTTAGTAACTGCCATTTTTAAAGTACTCCTAGTTACTCAAATTTAACCTTAACATTGCATCTGATTTTTGTACTCTAGAAAGGAAAAGTATGAGCAGATTTCATCATAATTTAATGTATTTGATTTCGTGCAGGATATAAAATTTGCAGTGCATGCACACCCAACTCTGTCCGAAGTCCTGGACGAACTATTTAAATCTGCAAAGGTCAGTTCTTTATACTTTCTAATCAAACTGATCATAGCACAGTTCATGTTATCAATACTTTATTAAAGTATCTACAGAAATGTTAATATTATGCCTACTGAAACTTAGAACTAACTGTTTTGCAAGTCCTGATATGTGCTCACACATACTTGGTAGTTAAGTGTTAAGGCGAAGACAACAGTCCCCATGTTGAAGCTAGTGACACAAGTTTTTAATTTATGGGGCAGGTTGAAGGTTCTGTTTCAAGCCACCAGAATGAACCTGTTCCGGTCTAGGCGCGTCAATTGTACAAAATTTTGAAGATATGCCCATGTGTTAGTGAGTGCTCGCCTTTCATACAGCATTAGAAGAAATGTCATTGCCGGGAAATTAACCATTTTCCTGGTGGTGATTGGAGCATAAATTGGTTTGCTGAGTTATAAAAATTTAATTTATTAACGTGAAAAATGGTTAAAACGATTAATTTATGAACTAGTGATTCATAAAATTGAGTTCCTTTTTTGTAATGTTGTTGCCCATATCTAGCCAAGGAAAGTCATGTTAGACCTAAATTTGTTTTACTTTAGAACTCAGGGACACATTAATAATAGTCCTTTTCTCATTTCCAATATTTTTTTTGTTTTTTTTGATAAACTCATTTCCAAAATTTTAATTAGCTTAAAATTGAGGCTGAACTTGTGGCACACGGAGGTTTGAAAAAAATTTTCCAAAAAATTAATATAACAATTTTGTAACTTTTGTTGGAAAATGCAAATGGAGGGAAAGACTTGGTTACGCTTATTACAGTAAAACCTCTATAAATTAATACTCGATAAAATTAATAATTTTTTCAATCCCAACTTGAGACCAGTATAAAATTTGACTTTAATCGATAAAATGATAAGATAATAACTTTTTTAAATTTTCAATGTATATATATTAATCCCAACGAAACTATAAATTAATAATTACTAAAAGATCTCAAATTCTAAGATTGTCCAGTAAAAAATGAATCTATAGTCACTTGTTTTTTATTGAACTTCAAATCTATATTTAGTTCATCTTTAAATCTCCTCATTGCACTTAAGAGTTGGAGCATTATCTTCTCATATTGCAATAAAAAGTTGTGAAAAGTTATAAAGAGTTCTAGTATTTACAGTGTCGAAAATAATTTGTTATGACCACTTAAACACCTTTTAGTTTAGGAGCCATAGTTAATGTGATTTTAAAAATTTTTAATGAACATTTTATAGTGATCAATCTCTAACCATATTTAATATACATGGAGAAAAATGTGCCTAAAAACTTGTTTTTATAATTTATTTTTTCATATAAATTTAATTAATTTATAAATATACATTAAACTTAAAAATTTTAAAAATCATACGTAAAATCTCATTAAGTTAATAAATTATTAATTTATTAATATAATAATTTCACTAAATTAATAAAATATCTTAGTCGGTCGGACCCAGACTTAGAATTGAGGGGGCCGATATCAATGCATAGTTTTTTTTTAAGTATTATATGTTCAAGTTAATGAAATAAAAATAAAAATCAGAATGATAAGTATAAGAAAACATGAAGAGAACACTTGTATGTTAAAGTTAATGAAATAAAAATAAAAAAGGAGAATGATAAGTATAAAAAAACATGAAGAGAACAATTATGCAGTAATTGGACTCGATCCTTGAACTTATGCTCTACCGTCTCATCCAAGTCCCTAGTTGGTCAATATTACAAATATTTTTGTATAATATTCAAATGTACTTTTCTTTTAAGTGTATATCCGCCCCAGGTCCCAACATTATTAATTTATAAAACTGTATTGCTAGCAAAACTCAATTTTCTGTAAACAAATAAAGAAATTACATATCCCACACCCTGCATTTTTACAGCCACATTGTTGTCATTCATACATCAGAAGACATGCTCAGCTAAAGTGAAGACATCAATCAACAAAAAGCATGGCTATAAAATGAATGTTAGTAAATAGCAAGCAACCTCTAAACACTTTCCCCACGTTACCACAGCTTTTTAGTGGTCCCTCTTAAGAGGGATTGGACAAAGGGTAGGAGCAATGGATCACGGGAATGGAAAATAAATTGTAAAACAAGCAGAGACTAAGAGTTTCTGCACTACATAGGGTAGGAGCAAGCATAATTGAAAATGATCTGCCCTTCCCTTCCCAATACTCCACTTTCACAAAGACAAGTAATGTAAAGACCCATATCTTAAACAATTTGAAATGGTTATCGATTCCAAAAATAATGCTAAAGTACAATAGTCCTCAAAACCACAAGTAGTTTTTCTTAGGAGGGATGAAATCAGATTAGGATTTCGCCCCCATTTAAAGACATCCCCTAACCAAAGGGACCTAAAACATGGCTCAATTTTTTTTCCTTCTCACCTTCTGAAACAAGCAAAAGTCTTGTAGTTATTCCCAACCCAAAGCTACCAGACAAACGAAGGCAATCCTAGACCAAACTAAAAACCTAGTTGTGCACTGGGTTCACATTTTAAACTAAGATCCAAAGGTAGCAAGTCCTGTAGTTACTTCCCAAACCAAAGCTGCCTGACATATGCTTGCAAGTTCCAACCCTAGACCAAGCTAAAACACCCAACTGTGAAATGCACACCTAGATATAGAATCCACATTTTATACTAAGATCGAAACATCTTGCAACTATAGGGCATAAAAACCATTACTATGATAAACAGCTCAAACTAGGATCAGCTCAAAAGAAGCCTGCCGGCTGCCACAACTGAAACATTAAGGGTGTTTCTCAAAGCTTTCGCTTTTTGGGGCTTATAAGCTGGCTTTCAAAAAAGCTCCAACTTGGAGCTTTTTAATTTTAGCTTAAGAACCACTTAAAAGCCAAAAGTTAAGCTTTTGGAAACACTTAAACTAAGAGCTTAAAAGCTAAAACTAACTTATAATCCCCATCTCTTTTCCCCTAAAACTCAATAATTTGAAACAGATACAGTGTTTATTCTCCAAACCCAATACTTCAAATTTTTACTTCAAGACACAAATAATATTATTTTATTCTTCTCTACCTGACTTTTTATTATTATTTTATTCCTCTCTACCTAATTCAAACAAACATAAACTCAATTAAATAATGAATAAAAGAAAAAGTAAAAAAATTAACAAAATATGATTTGGGGGAGGAACAGTGTTGCTCTAAATATGGAGCCACACTGTTGCTCCCCCTTTTTTTGTAGCAAGGGAGCTCTATTCCCATCTCCAACCCCATTTTTAGGGCGGGGTTTGAGATGCCCTAAGCTTTGAGAAACACCCTTCATAAGCAGCTACCAAGACAAGGGCATGCAACATAGGCATAGCCACATGCATAATATTCATATGGAAGAAACTGGCTTGAAATACCTATAGGTAAAGAGGCATTGCAAGCAACTTAAGTTCCACAGCTATCAATCAATCAATTCTTTGCTTTTAGGTACAAACTTGAACCATAAGAATGTATAGAACAAGGCACAAACACAAAAGGAATCTCAATGGAAAATTCGCAACACTTCAAAACCCCTTTATGAAAAAAATCCCTAAATAAACAGACGGCATAACAGAAATTTCATAGTTGAAAGCTTAGTATTAAGATTATGCTCAAGTCCATACACTATTAAAGATAAACCCTAACATGGAAACAACGAAATAGCATATCATTTAAAATCAGCTTGTTTACTCTTGCTCGGAGCCAGTCTCGCCGCTTTTCTTGTTATGCTTCCTGGCATACCTCTGGTTCCTCAAGAACTTGGGATCCATCTACAATCAAAACAAACACCAAACACAAATCAACAAAACAACACTGTAATAGCTCACAGCAAAATCAATTAACCCAATAAGATTAAGACGAGTAGATTATATTCATACCCCCTTGGTTGAGGTGTGGCGTTGCCTCTTTGGCTTCTTGATGCCATTCTTGTGGGCCTTGTAGGACTGGTTGTGAGCTGTGTGGTTCTTTGACTTGGCCATTTCTGCAACAAAATTAATCAAAGTAAAACACTTTCAGTAATCAGATTACAAAGAAAACATCGGATTTTAATAAGAGAAATCGATCGCGGACCAGAGAGAAAGGAGGATTGAAGTGGCTCTCTTGCTTGATTGGAAAGATGGCCTGGCCTGATAAAATTGACACAGAAAAACCCTAGTTCGCTTATATTTTATTGTTATGGACTAATTTACCCTTGGGCTTGATCTATGGGCTGGAAGCTAAACGCTTTGATTGGAAGCAAGTTTTATGAAAATTATAATGGAAAGGAAATGAAAGGAAGATAATTTAAAGGCTGGTATTTGATAGATTTATAAAGGAATAAATAATATTGTATTTAGAAAAAAGAGATGAATTTATAAAATATATTAAATTTGTAAAGTACTTAAATATCCTTTATATATAGAAATGTGTGTAAAAAGTAAAAAGTATAGGATTAAAAAGGTAAAATTGTATTACCTTCCCTCAAAATACATCAAATTAGGGGGAAGCAAAAATGGGTAAAAAACTGTAAATGGAAGGAAGAGACTCCTTTTAAATTACGTGCTAAACGCTCTATACTTTCTTCTTAAGCACTGGATTTCATTTTCTGTCATTTACAATCCAGCCAAATACCACGATCCACGCAAAGCCTAACGGTCCATATGCCCTTATATTTGATTGCAATTTAGACATGTTTAATTGGCCGGTTGGCTGAGTCTGGCCGGGTAAAAAAAATATCTAAGCTCAGGCTTAACCCACCCTGCATCTATAATATTTAGGCTTGAGTCGGGCTTGATATTGACTTATAAGCTTATTTTCAAGTTCGGTTGTCCGTCCATCAAATAAATATTAATTTTTATTTTTAATAAGTAATATTTTACTAAGATAGAAAATTAAATTATAGCTTTATAAAAAATTAATAATATTAGCTTTCCATCCAATATTTTTAAAAAAATACAATTTACAGTTTTAACATGTTACATTGATTTAATATATAATATTAATAAATTTATAAATAAAAATATAAAACATATTCGAGCTAATCGAGTCAGGCTGAAGGTTTAATATAAAATTCAAGCTCAACTCATATTACTTTCGAGCTTATATAAATTTGGGTCGGACAGACCTAACTAATAATGACATTTGCTTATCTAAGTCCACTCATAAAAATTGAATATGAGCGGGCTGGATCGTTGACGGACTAATTGAGACACTCCACATTTCAATTCTTTCAAAAATACACTAAATTAATGACAATTCCTAAAATACTATGTACTGTATGATCTTTTAGTTAGAGTAGGGATGAGATTGAATATTGAATTTGTCCCAAATTTTGGGGCTTGTATTTTTTTTAGGTCTGAATTTTATTATTTTAGATTTATTAAATTTGGGTCAGATTTGAATTTGATTAAAAAAATATAGATTTAGTATCGAATTTTTTTAAAGACCTAAGTTCATATTCGAATCTGTTTATATATGTAATTATTTATTTTTATTTATATTTATATATAACGGTAACCTATAATTACTCTAACTCTAATTCTAGCACATATATATATTCGCACACTTAACTTTGTATCGATTATCACCGGCTCTATATTTGAACTTGGACGAATATTAATTTGCATTATACTTATTTCAAGTTTTGAACCTTGAAATTACATGTTAAACTCTTTCTTTTTTTTTATGTATAAACTAAGATAATGATTTTAAAAATAAATCTTCGGTTGATTGTTGATATTTTCATGTATTGTATTTATTTAGTATTATTTTTTATAGATTCGTTTTAATCCATTTTGATCCGTATGTATGAGATTCATTGAATATGAGTACTGGTCTAATTTTATAAATCTAATGAATATGGATCGAATTTAGATTCTATATATAAAAAATGATATGGATCTGAATATTTATGAATCAGATCCGACCCATGAGAGAAAAAAAAATTAAAATATTACAAACATGCTCACTTGAGCATATTTTAAACATTTTTTTTCCCGTTTACCTCCCCTAAACGGTGAACTTTTTGCCATTTTTCCTCAACATGTTCATACTATCTCTCTTATGTTCAAAATAAAATCCTAACTATATAATTTTTTTCTAACTTTTTTTTATTGCGTGATAGTATCAAATAGTCGCTAATAAGAAGTCTATAAAAATATAATTCTTATATGTTTTAGGTAATTTCTTACACATTTAAGATACCTGCTAAAATTTGATCAAAAAAAGATACCTGCTAAAATTATGTGTCTTAATGCTTTTTTCACACGCATCTTTTTCTAGAGTTTGATACCTTTGCTTAATAGAAAAAAATTAGAATATATATGCATAAACTTACTAACGTTGTTTCAAACATTAAAATAATAAAAAATATTTTAATTAGACATGCAGAAAAATTAGTAATTTAAAATATTTTTATAAGCTTAAAACTGTTACAGTTAATAACACCACACTGTTTTTATGCATCCTCGTAATTATTAATATTTTTAATTATTTTAAAGTTAATGTAGTATATGCATAAATTATAGAGCTGTTTGTAGGCCGGACTATTCACTAGGCCCGACCCTAACCTGCTCAAATGAAATGGGCTTGGATGCTCATTTTATTATAAAGTCTGACCTAAGTATGATCTCGGCAAAGCCTGATAGTTAGACTTGATTTTTATATAAATATCCTAACTTAAAAAAATATATTTATTTTATATTTTTATATTATATTTAACAAATTTTTATAGATTTTCAAATTTTAACCTACTAAATTTTTAATTTATATATAAAAAATTATTAAAAAATATAATTATATATAAAATTTAAACATGGTTGAATAAAAATTGTAATTTTTTTTAAAATTAATTTACAAAATATTAAACAACAATTGTCTACGAGATATAGATCGAGCTTGAAAATATTTAACAAGTTCGGCCCGAATCCACCGTCGCGATTAATGGATTAGTTTAAAAAGATAAAATTTTGAAATTATAACAAAGGGAAAGGCACCTAATATTTCCTAGCCGTTTTTAGCAATTTATAATAAGATTTGATGAGATGAGCGTTGGAATTATCAACGCAATTTCATCCCTACTCCATATTTAATGTAATGGTTACAGATAGAATCTAATTTTAGTTTACACTTCTATTTAAAATATAAAGTAAGATATAAATTACTTTAAATTTAAAGTAATTTATATCTTATTTTATATTTAAAATTAATTAATTTAATATTATTTTTTAATATTTAATTATAATAATTTATTTAATGAAATATTTGAAATATTAATATTATAATAAAAAAATATTATTAAATAAAAAAATTGTTTTTTAAAATAAAAAAATAAAGTAACGAATTGGAGTCCATCAATGGGTAGAGTAATGGTTGGACGTCGCCCAAAGGCGTTACAAAGTAGCTGAAAAACGGCAAAAACGACAGAGTAACAGCAATTTTAAGAAATTTTCCACCTTTTCAACCCTTCTCCGCTTCACTCCTCTTTCCTTTTTTAGATCCCCAAGTTCTCCTATCACATATATACAAGCTCTGTATCCGCGTTTCCTCTGATTGGATCCGTTGTTAGATTCCAAAACCATGTTTCTTCTAGATTGGTTTTACGGCGTTCTTGCCTCTCTCGGATTGTGGCAGAAAGAGGCCAAGATTCTCTTCTTAGGCCTCGATAATGCCGGCAAAACCACCCTCCTTCATATGTTGAAAGACGAGGTTTGATTTCCCCAATTTGAGTAATTGTTTTTCAGTTTTTTAGGGATTTTGATTGAATCCAGGATCTGGGTTGCAGAGATTGGTCCAGCATCAGCCGACCCAACATCCGACATCGGAGGAGCTGAGCATCGGGAAAATCAAATTCAAAGCTTTTGATTTGGGCGGCCATCAGATCGCCCGCCGTGTCTGGAAAGATTACTACGCTAAGGTTTTGATTGATTTCTTTATCTGACTTATCTTGTTTTGTGCTGCTCAGTTTTTGAATTTGAGTTTAGTTTTGTTGTGGTTTGATTCTGGATTTCTCCTTCTTAACTCTCTGTTAGTTGATTGTCAATTGATATTTATTGAATTAAAAGATTGGATTTGCATCACATAATATGGATTACTCAGAGTTCATTCTGCAGCTCCATGATTCTATTGTGAAGAGTCAATTCAAGGAATTGCATTATGATGTGATATATCTGCTGTTAAATTGAAGCCCACTTATTGTATTTTACATCACCTCAATGATGCTTGTTTACTTCAATTGTTTGGTGTTAAGTCTAATTCTTGCATTACCTCAAGTTTTGGGAGGAACAAAGGCTACCGAATATGTGTGGTAGTTCCTTTTGGGTGGAAAATGAGGCTGGATCTAGGAGTACTGGTTTTGTTTTCCTTAGCCCTGAACTTGGCTAAAGGCAGACGGAAATTACTTGTTATAGTCGGTAGAAAAGACATTTTTTGCCCTAAAAAATCTACAGATTTTGGCATGGAGGGGGCCTTTCCCCCTTCCCTTTTTTAATTTTTTTTTTAATTATTTTATTGTTTTAAAATTTTTTATTTGTTAATTTTATATCATTAGAGTTTGAGTTGCTGATGGTTATGGATGCTTCATTAGAGTTTGATTTGTTGATGGTTATGGATGCTTTAAGGGTTTTTTAAGCTTAAGGGTGAAGTCGTCTCTTACACCAACTGTAACAAGTAATTTCCGACTGTGTTCAACATCACCCTTCTCTATTTACAAGCTGCATTTCTCTATTTTCCGTTTCTTGTTTATTCAGATTTCATTGTTAGATTTTGATTGGCTGGGGCATGTCTAGTTTCCTAGACTTGAGATTATATTAGGCCTTCATAATCCCAGATAGGCTTTGTGTTTATCTGATTCATGGGAGGCCAAGACCGAAATTGGAAGTTTCGCTGATAGCACCTCTTCGATACTAGGAAGGTGTTTCATTAGTAACTACCCAAACAGGGCTAATATAGAACCCTTTTCAAGACTGTATCAATCAAATTGAGATTTTCCTTTGTTTTAGTTGGCATCTAAATAATAGTTGTCAAAAGCTCAGGGGTGTGCAATGTGCAAAAAAAGAGCGCTAAGACAAAAAAAAGGCGCAACATGTGATATTTTTGATGACTTTTGGATTTTAAACTCGTTTCTTGTTGTGGACTATTGTAACTTGTGTTTTTTCTTAGTATTTCTTAGTTTTAAGTAGCTATATTTTATAAAATTTCTAAACTTATAATATTTTTTGAAATCCATAGTAGTGCGCTTTTTTCTGAGCGAGCGCTTTTTTTGCGCTTTGCGTTGAAGCGAGACCCTTGCAACTATGATCTAAATGAATTTAGAGTAGTATCTTTTGCTTGGATTCTTAATTCCTTCGAAAGAAAAAGTCCTATTTTCTCGATACATTTGTTTGAAAGAACAGAAGCAAACACTTTTGTTTGTGAAACAGGTGGATGCAGTTGTTTACCTCGTAGATGCCTATGACAAGGAGAGGTTTGCCGAGTCAAAGAAGGAATTGGATGCGTTGCTTTCAGATGAATCCCTAGCAAATGTTCCGTTTCTGATACTAGGAAACAAGATTGACATTCCCTATGCAGCTTCCGAAGACGATCTTCGTCTTTATCTAGGGCTTGCCAATTTCACTACTGGCAAGGGGAAGGTCAACCTTACAGACTCCAACGTTCGCCCTCTTGAAGTTTTCATGTGCAGTATCGTTCGTAAGATGGGATATGGCGATGGCTTCAAGTGGGTCTCTCAGTATATCAAGTAGAGAATGGGAGATGATCTTCTTGTCGTTGTAATTCTTTCCGAGGTTTTTTTTCTTTTTCGTTGTCATTTTTGCTGTGTCTTACTACAAATAGATTGAAGATGGAATGGTTGTCTGTGTTAAGACAGATGAGGATTCATTACATTTAGTATAAAACATTTTGATTGGTTACATTTAGTATAAAACATTTAGTATAAGTTTTTTGTTTTTTTTATTATTAAGGTCATCATTATGGACTTTGGATTAGGTATTACAGCCAAAATTTTGATCTTAATCTTTGTTTCAAGGCTAAAACATTTTCACTTGTCTGAATTTGAACTAAATGTTTAGTTTTCTAAATTTGACAAAAGTGAATCAGTTTGTCCATTTTTTTTTAAAAAAATTGGGTTATAGATCACCATGAGGGTGGGTAGCCTTAACGGGATGTGTAGGTAACAGGTAAGCTCGAAGGCTGTTCCCGTCCCCGTCATGGGAGATGCCAACCATCTCTCCTTTCTACGAACACAATGGCCTTTGGATTAGATGAGCGTGCTTCACATTTGATTGCAAAATGCCATTATATGAAAACTAACAGCATTGGACCTGTTGGTTTGATCAGTACCGGTTTATCACGAACTGGTCATGGTTATGGTACGGTTTAATATAAAAGTGTGTTTTAAAAAACGTTAAGAGGACACCTATAAAGTATCACGAAAGACCTAAAAGCGTTAGCAATAATTATTGGAAGTTTTTAAATATTTTAACTAACTTAGCTCATTGACTTAGATATATTTAAATAAGAATATGTAAAATTATTTATTTTTATTCGTCTAAATTAATATTTTTAAATAATATATTTTATTTAAATATAAAAAATCAATAATTATAGCAACAATGATAATAATAGTGGTGGTGCATGCCAAAATTTTGGCTTATATAATATCCAGCTAGGTTTTGATAATATTGCAAAGATTCTCCAACTACAATGGAACATAATCACTGTTTAAATTTGATAAAAAAAATTCACTGTTTAAAGAAAATGATTTAAGAGTTTACTAATTGGACGGCTGTGAATCGACATAGGAGCAATAACTTGTCTAATCAAGGGCCATAAAGTACCCTAATGACTCATCAAACCTGTTGATTTTCAAAAGGAGAAGTCAAATTTACAGATGGAAGACCATTAAATCTGTTGATGACACATTTCTTTCAAACAGCAACACTTTTTTGACCAGTGGCTACAGATTTAGGAGCTCTTTGTTTTCTATGACTCGGTTGCAAAAGCTGGTAATCACACGTATCTAATTCTAAACCATCCATTTTGTAAAAAATTGATATCTACTGTGTACCTTGTAATAAGTAGTCATATATCCATCTAATTTAACTAATATCAGTACTATCAATTATTCAGCAACTAATGAAACTTGTTTAGGTGAACTGGGAACAACTTCATAATAAAGCTGTCGATCAACTGGCACGGACTATGATGCTGTTTTTAACTTCTAATTGTTAGAATTTTGATCTGTTTAGGGTTCACGCCTTTAATAATTTGATGTGATATATTTTTTACTTTTTTACCTATCATTATTATTTGATGTAATATATTTCTTACTTATTTATCATTTTTACCGTTGGATTTCTCTGTAAATAGGAATTCAATTTCTTCATTTCATATATCTCATAAATAAGAAATAAAAGTTTCTCTCAAATTCTCTCTCTGCTTTCTTTCTTTATTGTTATAATATCTTTACATATATAGTCAATTTCCAACACGTTATCAGCACGAGATTGCTCTAACCAACTGAGGATATCACCAAATAAATCCAAAATAAGGCATAATTATTTTATTTTCTATAAATATATATTATACCTATAATTCTTAATATGTCTAATATCAAAAGTTTAGAATTTACTCCTCTTGATGTATAGGAAAAAAATTATCTTACTTGGGTACTGGATGCAGAAATGCATCTAGAATCAATGGGTCTTAATAATACTATTATTGAAAATAATAATCTTCCACCTCAGTATAAGGCAACGACTTTAGTTTTTCTCCGCAGGCATCTTGATGAATCACTTCAATCAGAATATTTGACTGTCAAAGATCCTGCAGATTTTTGGAAGAGAGGTTTGAACACCTAAAGAAAATATATCTACCAAATGCCCAGTATGAATGGATAAACTTAAGGCTACAAGATTTTGAATCTGTCAGTGCATACAATTCTAAACTTTTTTAAATTACATCCACATTAAGATTATGTGGAAAGGAAATAACTAATGAGGATTTACTGGAAAAGACATATTCTACTTTTCATTTGAATAATATGGTATTACAGGAATAATACAGAGCAAAAGACTATAAGAAATATAGTGAACTAATTACTGCTCTTCTCCTAGCAGAACAGAGAAATCAACTCCTGTTAAAAAACCATGAACTACGACCTACCGGAACAAATCCATTCCCTGAAGCGAATGCGATAATTCATAATAATTTTAATGGACGCGGCCGCAGAAATGGTCATGGTCGTGGTCGAGGTAGAGGTCGTGGAAATGGGGGTGGAGAGGATATAATAATAACAATTTCCACCAGAAGTGGAAATATGTAAATAATAATAATAGCAATAATTTCCACCCGAAGTGAAAAAATACAAATAACCACCAGAAGTGGAATAATCAAATTAAAAGATTTGATAAAAGAAAAAACAGTCAAGATGATGAAAATAAATGCCATAGATGCAGTATGACTGGTCATTGGCCAAGAACTTGTAAAACCGCTAAACATTTGGTAAACTTATACCAAACATCTCTCAAGAAATATGCGGAACCAGAAACCAATTTTATATTGGATGATAATACCCCAAATAATGAGCCTATTGATGTCCCCAATATGGAGATGGATGATTTTTTGTTACCCAGCACCAATGGCAAGGAAAAATTTGAATAACTAGTTCATATATTTTGCTTAATTAAAATATTGTAATTTTTATGGTTTGCTTTTGTTATTACTGTTTAATATACTTTTTATGCAATATTTATTTATAAATAAATAATAACGCATCTTTCATTTCTTCAATGAAGAAAATGAATTCTTTCCCGGTATTATATGACTTGAAGGAAAATGAAGGAAATTTATGTATTGTAGATAGTGTCACCACCCATACTATTCTCAAAGAGGCAAGATATTTTAATATTCTTAAAAAGGGTGAAACTGTTATCACAATATCGGGACAAACAAAAATGGTTGAAGGCTCCGGAAGAGCTAGTATTATATTACAAAGGGGAACAAAACTTATTATAAATAATGCATTATTTTCCCCGAATTCTCACAGAAATTTATTAAGTTTTAAAGATATTCGCAGAAATGGATATCATATTGAAACTGTGAGCGAAGACAATAAAGAATATCTTTATGTTACAAAAATAATTTCAAGTAAGAAATGTATACTTAAAAAATTTTATACTCTTTTATGTGGCTTATACTACACATATATTAATATGATTGAGGCCAATTTGACTATAAACCAGAAGTTTATAGATTCAGATACTTATAAAATTTGGCATGATCGACTGGGTCATCCTAGTTCGATAATGATGAGAAAAATTATTGAAAATTCATATGGGCATCCATTAAAGGACCAGAAGTTTCTTCAAAATAATGAATTATTTTGTGTTGCTAAGGAAAATTAATAATGAAGCCTTCCAGAAGTAAAATTGCAATAGAATCGCCAGCATTTTTAGAGCGCATACAATGTGATATTTGTGGAGCAATTCATCTACCATGTGGACCATTTAGATATTTTATGGTTCTAATTGACGCCTCAACTAGGTGGTTACATGTATGCTTATTATCTTCACGAAATATGGCATTTGCAAGGTTAATTGCTCAAATTATAAGATTACTGGCACAGTTTCCCGATTATCCTATTAAATCAATTCGTCTTGATAATGCTGGGGAATTCACATCCAAATCATTTAATGATTATTGTATGTCGATTGGAATGAAAGTTGAACATCCTGTAGCATATGTTCATACACAAAATGGTCTAGCAGAATCATTTATTAAACGTCTGCAATTAATTGCGAGACCCCTAATTTTGCGAACAAATCTCCCTACTACAGTTTGGGGTTATGCAATATTACACGCAGCATCTCTTATACGTTTAAGGCCAGTAAGTTATTCTCCATTACAATTAACTTCTGGCCATGAACCTAGTATTTCTCATCTTAAAGTTTTTGGTTGCGCAGTATATGTGCCTATTGCTCCACCACAAAGGACTAAAATGGGTCCTCAAAGGAGATTAGGAATTTACGTGGGTATGAATCCCCTTCAATAATTAAATATCTTGAGCCATTAACTGGCGATATGTTTATTGCACGATTTGCAGATTGTCATTTTGATGAAAGCACTTTCCCAAAATTAGGGGGAGAGAATAAGAACCTAATTTTGGAAAAGAAAATAATATGGAATGCTTCATCACTTTCTCATATGGATCATAAATTAAATAATTCTGAACTAGAAGTTTAGAGAATAATCCATCTTCAACATTTAGCAAATCGATTGCCTGATGCACTCGCTAATCCTAAAAGAGTAACGAAATCGCATATACCAGCAGTAAATGTGCCAATTCGTATTGAGATTCCTGAAGAACAACCTACGGATAATACTCTAACACGCCTGAAGCGTGGACGACCAATTGGTTCAAAGAATAAAAATTGTAAAAGGAGGAGAGTTATTGATAATGATGATATTCCCATTGAGGATATAAATATAAATACACTTCCGGAAGAAGTGCAAGCACCTGCAGTGCAAATACCTGAAGCTATTGAAAATGAAGAAATTCAAATAAATTATATCACTAACGAAAGAAGATGGAATCGCAATAAAATAGTTATAGATCATATTTTTTCATATAATGTTGCGATCAATATTGAAAATGAAAACGTGAATTATGAGCCAACATCTATTGTAGAATGCCAAAGTAGAAATGATTGGCAATAATGGAAAGAAGCAATTCAAGCAGAGCTGAATTCTCTTGAAAAACGCAAAGTATTCGAACCAGTAGTTCGAACACCACAGGACGTAAAACCTGTCGGTAATAAATCGGTTTTTATTAGAAAGAGAAATGAGAAAAATGAAATAATAAGATATAAAGCGAGATTAGTTGCACAAGGTTTTTTCCAAAGACCCGGGATAGACTATGAGGAGACATATTCTCCGGTGGTGGATGCAATAACTTTTAGATATCTTATTAGTTTTGCAGTGCAAGAAAATTTACAGATGCACTTGATGGATGTTGTCACAGCTTACCTTTATGGTTCGCTTGATAATGATATTTATATGAAAATCCCTGAAGGATTAAAGCTGCCAGAAAAATATGGCAAACGAGAAATTTACTCGGTAAAGTTACAAAGATCCTTATATGGATTAAAACAATCTGGGCGCATGTGGTATAATCATCTCAGTGAATATTTATTGAAAGAAGGATATGAAAATGATCCAATTTGTCCATGTGTTTTTATAAGAAAATCAGGATCTAATTTTATTATCATCTCAATTTATGTTGATGATTTGAATATTATTGGAACTCCAGAAGAGATTCCAAAAGCATTTGATTCTTTAAAGAAAGAATTTGAGATGAAAGATCTTGGAAAAACAAAATTGTGTCTTGGTTTGCAAATTGAGCACCTTGAAAAAGGAATTTTAGTGCATCAATCAAACTACATAGAAAAGATCCTGAAACGATTTAATATGGACAAAGCACATCCATTGAGTAACCCAATGGTTGTACGATCACTCGATGTGAAAAAGGATGTTTTTTGTCCTAGAGAAAATAATGAAAAAATTCTCGGTCCTGAAATACCGTATCTAAGCGCAATAGGTGTTTTAATATATCTTGCTAATAACACAAGACCGGATATAGCATTCTCTGTTACTTTATTATCAAGATACAAGGCTGCACCTACAAGACGACATTGGAATGGAATTAAACATATAATGCGCTACCTTCGAGGAACTATTAATTTAGGCTTATTTTATTCACATAAATTTAAACTTAAATTAGTTGGATATGCGGATGCGGGTTATTTATCCGACCCACAAAGCTCGATCTCAGACGGGCTATTTATTCACATATGGAGAAACAGCTATATCTTGACGATCGACAAAACAAACAATTACAGTTACTTCCTCAAATCATGCGGAGTTAATAGCTATTCACGAGGCAAGTCGTGAATGTGTGTGGTTGAGATCATTAATCAAACATATCCAAGAAGCATGTGAAAAAGTTACGGTCAAGGAAGGTCCGACGACAATATATGAAGATAATGCTGCTTGTATTGCTCAATTGAAGGAAGGTTATATTAAATGAGACAGAACAAAGCATATTTCACCAAAATGTTTCTTCACTCATGATCTAGAAAAGAATGGTGAAATCAATATTCAACAAATCTGCTCTTGTAATAATTTAGCAGATTTGTTTACCAAGGCTATACCTTCCTCAACTTTCAAGAAATTAACTTACAGCATTGAAATGCGTCGTCTTAAGGATCTCCAGTTAACTCGCGAACAGGGGGAGTAAACACTGTACTCTTTTTCCCTTAACTTAAATCTTCCAATAAAAAAACTGAAAATCAAACCCCAAAATAATATCAAGGCCTTATTGCTGAAATTATGGCCTTCAAAAGTTGTTACAACCATATTAAGCTAGCATTTATCAAAATATACAGGCTACCACAGTACACAAACCTACACTAGGGAAAATTATGTACCCTTACACAATATTGGCTATATGAACAAACTGAACATGCAAAGCAATTTACCGGTTCTTATCAGTATATGGCATCTTCATATTTCAAATTCATCATCCTCGAGCCCTAAATACTCGAGCTGCCAAAAAAATAAGTAATATATCATTTAATCTAGAAAAAAATTGGAACGGAATACTGCTAAACGGATTTGGATTCTCTAAAGTTGAAATTCTCAAAAGTTGTACATTTCAGTAAATCTCAGCCATCCACTGAGTTTGAATGGTTGAAATTTGACTGCACCATGGGCCCTACAAACCGCTAAAACTAAATCTCAACCATTAAAACTTAATGGATGGCTGAGATTGAATGAAATGTACAACTTTGCCATTCCTTAACTTCAGAGAACCCAAATCCCTGTTAAATTTCCTGTCAAGTGTTCAGCCACACACCTGTGCTTCGATGTGGGCCAATTTCATCCTCCGATATTCTGCTTGTGCTTGCTTTGAGCGAAACATCGATTGAACTGTTACAACAGCTCTCTCAACGCGTTCCTCAGCTTGTTTTCGGCTTACTTTGAAAAAGTCGTTTTCTTGATCGCTTTCTTGGTTCTGATTTGGATCGGTTTCAGTAGGTGGATCGACCTGAAGCCCGCGAAAACCTTTTCTCTTTAGACGCCATCGCAGAATTACTTTTTCGAGCACTCCCACTGACCAGATTATCTTCTTGTAATACCTTCTTGCTTGGAATCCCCGAAAAGCTGCCTGCATTACCCATAAAATAAATATAATCCTATTCTTTATGATTGACAAACTCAACTGAATCTTGGCTCGTTTCGACCACTCGTGCTTATGAAGATTGCTTTTCAATCATAATATACTAAAAAAATACAAACGCGTTTTAAGGTCACTGCATCTAGATACAATATTTTAAGGTTATCTTTTTAAATTATTTAATCAATGGAAGAGACCGAAAACCATAGTTGTTAGGGCAAGGCGCACTGCACAAAGGGGCCGGGCGCGCCTGGGGTACACTAGGCGCAAAAATTATTTGCTTGAAAAGTGAAGTCAAATGCAATAACAATACCAGAAAAAGAACTAAGAGAATTGTTGATGTACATATTTAGTAAAATTTATATATAGCATCAGGAATGTCTAGCCTCAAATTAATCTAGGCTTAATAGGAATTGAAATAGGAATATGTAGCGTTCAATTATTATTATAACTCTTAAAACTCTTAAAATAGATGGACAACACTACACATACTAAATTAAGTTAAACCAACCAACCAAGCCTTTCGGCTATATTAAAATAAGTTAAAACCCTGAAAAATATAAGTGTCCCTAAGGCGCGCACGAGGGGCACGCCTCAGGGACACCACCTCGCCTGGCGAGGCGCCGAGGGTCCCACCCTTCGTGAGGTGAGCCTTTGACAACTATGCCAAAACCAATCCTGGTCCATAAACAATGCTACCATACACTTGTGTCAGTTATAATAACCATTTAGTTTACTAAGATGGGAGCAACTGACTTGAATTATGTCAGCACCTTACACAGATTGAAGCTATTAATTCAGTTTCGGTTCTTGTCTACCTCTCCATTATTTTCTGTTGTATTTGTATATTAATTAACTGAACAAGAACATGAATGAGGTGCTTACTTGAATTTTAATAGCCTGACGACGCATATTAAGGAATTCCCTACGCAATTTCCAAGCACGAAAACCGTGCTGGATTCTCGCAGCAGCTTGCAACTTTTTCCGATTTTCAAAATTGCGAAAAGCATGCTGAATTCTCAAAGCTGCAACGACATTTCGCGCTTCATCCTCAGGGCTGTAATTCTCAACAGCTACGGACTGCAGTTTAAACGAGTGTTCCCTATATGCAGCTTGTATACGAGCTGCTGCATCTGCAGCCGTTCGATAAGCTGACAAAGTATCTTTCAGATTCATCTCTTCCTCGGTTGAGTTTTCAGAATTCAGGACATCGGTTGGAGTTGCTAGCAATGGCCCGCTAGCATTTCCAGCTATTGTCATGTCTTCTAACTGTGCTACTAAAGCTTTTTCAGCTAAGAAAGCCCCTAAGCCCTCATGACCTGCGCTGGTTGCAAGATCAGCAGCAATGCAGCCTTTTGGGTCCTTTTTGGTTGGGTCTGTGACTAAATTTGGCTTAGCCCCTGCTGATAAGAGATCGGCTACCATTTTTTCCCTGACAATGGAGGTGTTTCACAAATCAGAATCGGAGCAGAGGAAAACTATTAGTTAGTAACATAGGCTTGAAGACAAAACGATGGCATAAAAAGAGAAAAGATGCCACAGATCATGAAGGATAGAGACATAAAGGTTGAATTATAAAATAAAGGCCTAATGCATTATTAGCTACCAAAACTTAACGCGTTGCCTCTCTGAACTTTCAAAGGGACCCCGTAGCTCCCTCAACTTTCCAAAAGTACACCAATTTGCTCCCCCCTAAATGCCACGTGTCAACTTCTGGTTGGTTTACATTTCAAAGATGTCATTTTAAAGATTTTCTCTCTCCAATCAGCTGACAGGTGGCGTTCAAGGAGATAAGTGGTGCACTTTTTGAAAGTTGAGGGAGCTACGGAGTCACTTTGAAAGTTCAGGGAGGCAATAGGTTTTTGGAGACAAGTTCAAGTACCTACTGATGCATTAAGCTTCAAATAAAGACAAAATACATCCTTATCCGCTTGGACTTGGCCCAAATGGCGTAATGCCCCCCCTGAACTTTTTAAAGTTTGTCTTAGCCCCCCGAGCTTGGCAAAAGTGCACCACCTGCATGCCACGTGTCAATTTCCAGTTGGTTTGACTTTTCAAAAATATCATTTTCCTGATTTTTTCTATAAGAAGCTAACACGTGGCATTCAGGGGCAAACTGATGCATTTTTGCCAAGTTCAGTTCAGGAGGCTAGGAGAAACTTTGAAAAGTTCAGGGTGGCAGAAGGCAATTTGGACCAAGTTCATGTATTTAGCCTAAAATAAACATAAAAGAAGGATATTAGCTTTAAGGTGAAGAGACATGAAGATGAAAAGACACAGAGACTGCAAAACAAAAAGGGGAAAATATAAACCTTCCACAATATGCTGCCCAATGAAGTGCTGTCCACCCACGCTTATCTCGAAAATCCAACGACAAGCCAGACCGTAAAAATAGATGAATAGACCAGCTATATCCAAGAACAGAACACAAATGTATAACCCCTAGACCTTGAGAATCATATTCAGTGGTTTTACAACCTTCAGCAATTCTTTCAACCAACCAATTTTTCACCATGTTCTTCAAAGTAACTTCAAACAGACTATCTTTTGCTTGTACAGACGAAAGTTTATTATGCTCAATTAACTTCATCAAATGTGCCCAACCATGGTAGTTTTCTGAAGTTTTTTCTGCGAATTTCTTCGCCTCCTTCAGTGTAGACGGTGACACCTTACGTGTAAAAATGTTGAGCCTTCTAGATGTAGATAACAGTAATTGAGCAAGTCTAATCTGAAGCTTGAGCTCGTCCCAGTTGGGCTTGTCTTCTGAAGAAATCACTGAACCGTGTGGTGCAATGCAGTATTCAAAGTTTAAAACTTGGCTTATGGGTTTGTATCCATCTAAACTCAAGAACAGGTTTACGATCCCTGGGTAATGTGGCGATACAAAACAGCGATATACCCCTTCCTGAACAATTTCGGCAGGAACACATGTATCTCCACAAACGCAAGACAAATTGGATTTCGCCAGGTGTTTGTACTGTTCCTTAAAATATCCTGTTACTACAACCTGCGCAAATATAACGAACATACGAGTTATGCTATTTAATTGTGTTCCAAACAGCAGCCCCATTCATGAAGTCGATCAACTTCTATCATGTCAAGCACATGTCTATATATGCTCATAAAATAGGCCTAATGCATCGAGGACCCCTAAAGTCGTACCTAGATGCTTGATGACACCCTGAAATTTCAAAAGTTTCAAATAACCCCCTGAGCTTGCAAATAATGCACCAGTTTGCCATTCCTTAATGCCACATGTCAGCTTCTGGTAGGAGAGAGAAAAATCAGGAAAATAACATATTTGAAAAGTCAAACCAACCAGAAGCTAACGCATGGCATTATGGAGGCAAGTGGTGCACTTTTTGCAAGTTCATGGAGGTAATTGGAAGTTTTGAAAGTTCATGGTGACATCAGGCGTTTAGGGTTGACTTCATGGAGTCCCCGATGCATTTAGCACAAAATCGGTACAAAAGTCTCTAGACTGTAACTTAAAAATGATTACAGGATGACTTATGATTATGTGTCATCACTGGATCAATTGAAACAAAAGAAGCAAACCTTTGTCGTTTCGGTTGAATAGGCCCAAGCAGGGGAAACCTCTGTGATGATAAATACTTGTCCGGAAACAGTAGGCTGAAATTGATTGATTACTGGAGAAGTAGATAATTCTTGAGCATGTGTAGTTGAAGATTGCAGCAGAGGATTATCTACTGCACATGGAGAGTCAGAAATAATGTCGTTGATCCACATTCCGAAACTATCCTGACTTTGCAAACCATCATTGACCACATTTGACTGGAAACTTGTTGGCTGACTGAAAGCATTTGCTTGAACACTGAAGTGGGAGTTGTTAATACTTGTTTTTTCTGTAATGCTATCCAATGGAGAAGTTTCTGTAGAATAATTGTAGGCTGGAAGATATCTACCCTACAAAATTGAATAGTAACTAGTCAAGTACCAAAATGTTAATTTTGTAAGCAAACAACTATGATTAGTTCTCAAAATGCAGCACCAAAATTGATGAGTTCAAGTTTAAATCATTGGCCGAATCACCTTTTTGTACCCTGTGGTATACTCCATTATCCATTTGGTCCCTATGGTATACATGTTACCTGTTACCTGCTATGCAACCTATTACCTTTTTGGTTCCTTTAGTGCATATTATGTATGGTTGAATCAATGGAGATAGAATCAATGCAGGGCTCAAAAAGGTAACAAATTGCATAGTATAGGGGCTTAAACGGGTAATGTTGCATAGCTTAGGGTTCAAAAAGTAACAAATTAAATAGCACAAGGACCAAATGGGTAACATAAATAGCAGAGGGACCAAATGGAAAACTGAGTTATATTAGAAGGACCAGAAAGGCCTTTTTGCCATCATTCATTACTTCCATGAATAGCATAACTTGGTTACCGGTCTATGAACATTTTTACCAGTAAAATGCAAGTACCATAACGGCAAAACTGAAAAAAAAGCCTGAAATACTATATATTCGTCCTTACATCATTCATGGACCCATTTATGGTAGTTTGCATCTGTTGGCCAATGCTGGTAAACTTATCTGTCACATTCAAGGGGACAAAACAACAAATGAATACACATGGACATTATACAGGGAAACTAAAAGGAACTGATAATGTTTTCTTCGCCGAAAGTAGTAAAAAGATATAGTTCATCACCTCCTCTAAGATTCGCTGAATTGTTAGGTTCATTTTCCACTAGCTCTTCCCATTCAAGTGTATTAATCTCATGAAGCCTCATTTCATGGTTTACAACAGTTGAGCCACTGCCTGGTCCTGCCAATCCTTCAAATTAGAAAAGGAAAATGCATTTTCTAATAAAGAGGAAGCTAAAATGTAATGTTTACTTGATGTGATAAGGGGTATAAAGTAAAAAGTTCCTACGAAAACCTTGCCATACTAAATTATAGGCTTAATGCATCAGTAGGGTACCTGAACTTGTCCTAGAAAACATAATGCCCCCCTGAACTTTGAAAGTGACCCCGTAGGTCCCTTAACTTTCAAAAAGTGCACCACTTTGCTCCTGAAAGCCTCGTGTCAGCTTGTGATTGTTTTGACTTTTCAAAGATGTCATTTTTCTGATTCTCTCTCCAATCAGAAGATGACATTTGGAGTTCAAGGAGCAAAGCGGTGCACTCTTTAAAAATTGAGGGAGCTACGGGGTCACTTTGAAAGTTCAGGAGGGCAGTAGGTTTTTTGGGACAAGTTCAAGTTTACATTTCAGCCTAAAGATGACAATTTAATAGTTTTATATGGAAAATGTAAGGTCAGTTGGAGATTCTTTATTACAAGCACAGTATGCAGTATTACCTCCAGAATCAAATTCTTCTAATAAAAGCCGAGGCTGGTCAGAAATTGAACTAGAATTGGAATTCATAGGTGTGATTGGAGACACCTGCAACTGTAACAAAAATTCAAATCACAGCATCAGATACGGTTAGAATGCAAGTTACTTAGTGATACTGTGACAAGTATAACATAAAAAAAGGGTAAATTTCAAAAACATGCCCTATGGTTTGACTGTTTTGCAAAAAGGTCCTTGTGGAATTTTTTTTTTCAAAACGGTGCATGTGGGCTTTCAAAAGTTAGCAAAAAGAGGATTCCCTGAATTTTGAAACCACATTTTGAAGTGAAATTTTGCAGCTTAGTTAATAAAAATATAATACACCAAAGTGATAAATTTTAGAATTTTTTTGAAAAAGTGGAAATATTTTGTGAAATCCACTTATGGTGCAGACATAATTCTGTTGTTAATATTCATGACATGAATGCATATCAATAAATCTGACATATAACATGTAAGGCCAAATTTCTAAACAATGCTTAAATAGCATTTGATAAGATAAGAAAGTATAAACCAACCTCCTGAGTTTCGCGATAGTGGACAAGAACTACATGTTCTAGAGTCCTGGAACAAACACGAAACGAAGTTTTTAAACCACGGAATGAGAACCATAAGACAATGTCAAAAAGATCATTTCATAGAAACAGTAAAAAATTCGAGATCCATATGAAGTTAAAAATTACTTACTTATCCAGTAGCCAATAACACCTGCGAACAAAGGTCGGGTTATCTTCCCCATGTGCGTAATACACATGAATCCTCTCTTCATCACCAACCTGTAAAAAACAAAATAAGTCAAAAATTTCTATGGAGCTATCACATTCAGGTTATTGCAAGTAAATTTTGATATATCAGCAGTATCTATAAAAGAAAGGCCTAATGCATCGGGAAACCCCAAACTTGTCCTTAATTGCCCCCCCCCCCCCCCGAACTTGTCTAAATTGCACCTCATGACCCCCTTTTGCTGACATGGCATGTAAGTTTATTTATTTTCAAGCATTGTCAAACTCACCTGCCACGTCAGTAGAAAGGGGTCATGAGGTGCAATTTAGACAAGTTCAATGGGGCGAGAGAAACTTTAGACAAGTTCCGGGGGGGCCCAGGGGTAATCAGGGACAAATTCAGGGGGGCTGGTGATGTATTAGGCCTAAAAGAAAAGTATTTATGGCATCAAATGATATAGCTCACTGCATGTAATCAATATCTATAAAAAGGATATACGAAATAAGATAAAAATGCACATTGCAGCCATACATTTACAACAGTTAGCATTCAATTACAAGTCAAACAATTCACAACTCAAGTGTATACAAATAGTTATCATCGGCCAAGTGCACTACAAAATACATATTGATACATATAGCTACCTAGAAAGTGATAAAAACTCACTTTTAAGTGTTCATGGGCTTCTTTAACAGTCTTCCCATCTTTTTTCTTCTTCCAATTGTGACCATCTTTGCGGAAATTCCTTAGCTTCTTACGATCAAACAACACAATAACACCACCTGTTTTATTACACAGCCACAAGATTACATAACAAAATATCATAAAGACAGCATATTGTATACACCATTTACGAAGAGAACACACACTTAACGAATTGAAAGTTCATAACTCAGAACAGATAAATATCATTTGGTTCTTTCTAAAAATACAAACATTTAAGGCATTGAAACTCAAAACAGATATATATCAATTTGTTACAATATTACTTACATCAAAGAAAGGTCCCAGCAATATCATTCAATGGTATATAAAATATTCTAACTGAGTGCCCAACAAAAAGGGTATTTACTGAAGAAAGAAGTGTAAGGACTAAGGAAGAAAAAATTACTTGTGGGAAGGTGCATTGGTTTAACATGAATGGTAAAATACTTGTGGTTACAAAGTATTGCATGAATCTCATTTGGTCGGAGCCATCTTGTCCTAGCTTCCTCCATTATGATGCCAAAATCCAGGTCTGTCAAAAACAAGACATCAGTTTTCATAGCAAGCACAACATTCATAAGGCTTAATGCATACTTAGCCCCTCCAACTTACAAATGTCATTACCAACCCCCCTGACTTGGCAAAAGTATTCACTGCAGCCCCCTCAATGTCACATGTCAATTGGTTTGACTTTTCAAACATGTCAGTTTTTTTTATTTTCTCTCTAATCAGAAGGTGACACGTGGCATTGAGGAGCTGTGGTGAACACTTTTGTCAAGTTCAGGGGGTTGGTAAAGACATTTGTAAGTTGTAGGCGCCAAGTGATAAAAGTTGCTAAGTTGACGGGGGCTAAGTATGTATTAAGCCCATTCATAACGACAATAAGAAGTAAGCACGTCAAACAAAATTTTCATCAAATTCATCCAAAATTGCAGAAGAACATCTAAAAATAACATAAAAAATTCAGAAACATGTAGAAATAGAGAGAGAAAGACACTAAATAACCTCCTCAATCCTTACTGATAAGTTTTCTGGCAATAACCCAATTTTTTCTACACCGTCACAAAAATGAGAAAAAATCGACTAGTTTAAGTGCCTTAAATACTTCGCAAAAGCTAGTTAATGCTTTGCACTTCCAAAAATAAGAATGAACAGTCAACAATTTGCTTTTGGAAGACCTCAGTTACTAACTTCTAGTTATAGAAACACGCAACCTTAAATAAACAAACAAGAAGACAATAGCAGTGAAAAACCTTGAAGTGTATGAAATCCATGAATTTCCGAGCCCACAAGCCCCCCTGTCTTAACACTTTCCATTAAGCTCATATAAACTAGGCAAAATTCCAAAACTCGAATAATCTGCACGACATAATCAACGAGATTGTATGATTTAGGGGAAAAAAAGAAGTCAGAATTGGAATAATAAGCAGATAACAGTAAAATACCTGATTTTCAGAGAAACAAGAAAAGAGGAAGATGCCCTACAAAAAATCGGTGTGAGGAAAAATCATAGTACTAAAAATCAACTCCCGGTTCAACTATTCTTGTCAGCTGTTAACGTCAAGCGTCGTCTCTGTCTCCCCGTACCAACCAATGACTGATCTTAGCTGCTCGACTTTAATTTGCCTGTCTTTCTTCTGCGTTCCGTTTTGTATTTTCATTTTCTTTGATTTAATTGGAATTTCTTTGTACGTTTTTCTCATTGTTATTTCATTTTTAATTTAATTTGACCGTTGTACTAAATGGTTATTAAAAAAATTATTAACGTCTTTGTATCAATACTATAGACTATACATGTAACGTCTTTCGAAGGTTCCGTAAAAAGTTCTTTTGTAGAATTTTTTTAACGTTTTATTTTTTTTAATTTATAAATAATAATATTGAATTAAATTAAATTGAGTTAAAATAATAAGTATTTATTTCAGTGTAAATTTATATAAATGCAATCCTAAACAGTATTGAACTGAACTGGATGGATTATAAGTTAAAAAGAACATAGCATGTAGTTTCAAAATTTAGCAAAAAGAGAATTCTTAAAATTTTGAAGCCATATTTTAAAGTGTAATATTATCCATTTTGAAGTGAAATTTTACAGCTTTGTTTATAAAAATACATTACGAGTAATTTTAGAATTTTTTAAAAAATATAAATATTTATATTAATTAAAAATTAACGATAACTTTAAAAATTCATAATAAAATAAAAAAATTTTAAAAGTTACTCAAATCTTAATAAATAATTCATAAATAATATAGTTAAAATATAGGAATGTTTAATTTTTTAAAATAAATGGGGTAGCATTAACAAAAAAACTAATTTTTAAAAACATACTATGTGGTTAACCTGTTTTTACAAACTTTTAAAATCACATGTACTCATTTATAAGAAAAAATTTCATATCAAGACATGTTTTTTTTTAAGTATACTCAAATTTAAATTTAGCTAACTTCAATATGAATTAATAATTCTATAAATTTGAATTGACGTGAATAGATATAAACTAATTAAATATCATTATGTTATGGTGTGATCGAAGTTTGTCTTAAATTGAATGAATTATTGTGTAATTTTATATGAGTTCTAACTAACCAAAAAGTTGGATATAGTGGATGTCATTCTCCAAAGTTAACACAATAGTTATAAAAAGAAGGCGGCATGTCCTAAAAGGTTTGTATGTTCCAATAATACATAAAGTGATTAGTTTATTTCAAACTTCTTTTGTTTTTGTTTTATTAAAATATGCATCTCCTCTTGTTTTCAAATGGTGAAAAGCAAACCAATAAAATATGTTTTTGTAATAAAATTAATGATAACTTTTATTTATTTTTTTACGAACTACCCGTTGTTTTGTCATTCATTATTTTAGAAATGGTACAATAATATCAAATGCATCATCGGTTTATTCAATTTGACAATTATTTTATGAATTTTAAAAATGTCTCCGTAACCCTTAAACTGTCGAGAAGCAAATTATCCAACTTTTGATAAAAAAGAGAAAAATTAGAAAAAAATGATAATGTAAAAAGTCAAATCAAATAAAAACTTAAGTATAATATTAAAGAAATAATGATTCATTTTCTAAAGTTAAAGTTTAAAGAAGTTGTGAGGGCTTTTTCAAAGTTTAACGAAGTAGAAGGTGAAAGGAGATAGGAGATGGTAATGCATCAGTAATAAAACACAAGGTAAATATAAAATGCACCATAATGATAGGGGTTATTATTCTAGGTCCTATTCTTTTAGACTACAATTCAATTCAATTCAGTTATACGTAGTTATAAATTTACACTAAAATAAGTTTAATTCAATTCAATTTAGAAAATTACAGTTCAAAAGAGCAGAGCTTTAATGTTGCACAACAGCTTCTCTTTTATTGTAATACTTTTTATGAATTGGTAACAATTATTTTTTAAAAAACATATGGTAAGTGATATATATAATAAACACTTAATAAAATTAAGGGTAAACTTAAAAAAATTAGTTTGTGATTTAAGTCATCTGTGAAATGAAATTTAAGAATTTCTTTTTTTGTAAAATGGGGTATGTGGTAAAAAAAATTGGAAAAAAAGAGGATTCTCAATATTAAGTTATGTGACGATAATGAGTGACCTTGTTCGTTTTTATTCAATATTTTGTGGATTGGTTAATTAAAATAAAATACTATAATTTTTGGAATTTTTTTTACAAATTTTTATTTAATTAAAATATGATGATAAAATTAAAAAATCACAAAAAAATGGAAAAAAATCTTTAAAACTTACTCAAATCGTGGCGTGTAATTTTTAAATAATAGGATTAAATTATAAAATTATTGAATTGATTAAACTATTTTATGTAACGTCACTATTCTAAACAAAAAATATTTTTTATCCTCTTTGTGTCAATTTTTTAAAACCACACACCCCATTTTGTAAAAAATAATTTTTCAGACCCCACTTTGCATATGAATAAAATCACATGATATTTTTTTAAGTTTACCCTAAAAATAAAGTATTAACTGGTTTAAAGCAACCATATTGAAAACAAATTTTTTTGTTGTAACTTATTTGAAATTTATTCACCCGCCTCACTAAATAATTAAAGGGAAAAGTATGCAAATGGGTTAAAGCTCATAGATAATTTCAGTAAGAAGTTTAGCCCATAACTTTTATACCTAAAATAAGCATTGTCAACAACTTCTCTACGTTCTTTTCAACTTCCACAGCTTCTTTATGTTCTAGTTCAAAAGTCAGATATCCTCGTCTCAACGATTTTTTATAACTATCCATTTCAGTTTTCATCTCAACGAATTCGCCATCACTCTCCATTTCATTTTAGAATTCGAAAACAAAAGCGAAAAGCGCCTTCAACATTAAGAAATCGAAGAAGATAATACAAAAGTCTAAGGTATGAAACTGAAAACCAAATTTGTAATTCATGTATTTGTATTCTAAACCTAACATGACTCAGATTGTTGATAATGACAAGATAAGTGGCACCGAAAAGACAAAAAAACCAGACTCCTTCTCCTTCTGCTATAATATATGCTTATATTAGGTTTTGCTTTTCGCACCTAGTATAATACTGGTATAATGCTAGTATAAAGTAGTTTTTGTCTGATTTTATTCATAAAATAGATGCTTATGTTTGATTTTATTTTTCACACCTGGTATAATGCTGGTATAAAGTGATATTTTGTTTGATTTCTTTCGTAAAATAGATGCTTGTTATTCACATCTGGTATAATGTTGTTATAATGTTAGTATAAATGTGACTTTTATTTTATTTCATTCATTATGTTTGGTATTTCAAACCTGGTATAAAGTTGGTATTTACTGGTTTTGGTTTGATTTCTTTCATAAAATAGATAATTATGGTTTTGAGTTTTCACACCTGGTATAAATCTTATATAATATTGCTTATGGGGTTGGTTCTTCACACCTGGTATAAACCTTGTATAATGCTGATATAAATGTGATTTTTTTATAAATAGATGCTTAGGTTTGGTTTTATTTTCATATCTTGTATAATGTCGGTATAAAGTAATTTTATTCATTTCCTTCATAAAATAAATAATTATGGTTTTAGTTATTCACACTTGGTATAAAACCCTGTATAATGTTGGTATAAATATGATTTTTGTTTGATTTCATTTATAAAAATAGATGTTTATTTTTTATTTTGAATTTCACACCTTGTATAATGCCAGTATTATGTTGTTTTTCTCTGATTTCTTTCATAAAATAGATATATATCACAACTTATACTGTATAATGCTAGTATAATGCTGGTATAAATTGGTATATCACCGATTACATATCTTCAAAAATAAAAATTCAAAAAAAATATCATTATGTATCTACTTTTAAGATAAAAATGAGATGAATAAAAAACTTTAAAATAATATATTGAAAAAATTAATAATTTATAAATAAATGTAAAATAAAATAAAAAAAAAAGGAATATGGGAAAGGAACATATGAAAGAAAAAGTAAAATTTAAATAATTATGTAAATATGTTATCCGAGCCCCACGTTTCTTAAATTTACTTTTGTAAAATCTTTATTCTATTTCTCACTTACGGTGCCTAAAGATAAAATTGGTCTATAAATTTATTGCACAAGAGGTTATGCTATCATATACCTGTTCCATCCACCATTTATTAATCCACCCCGTTATTTTATTTATAAATTGACTTAGGCTTTGTTGTTTTTAATTTATAAGTAGCAGTATTAAATTAAACTGAAATTAAAGATACTAAAATTGAACTGCAACTGAACATAAACTAAAAATACTAAAAGTAAATTGAAAGATAATTAATTATATAAATAATAGTATATCAAAATATTATTATATTAACAATAACAATAAACTATAATACTTTAAATACTATCATATTATAATAAAATTAATTATTAATTATTGATTACTAAAGATGAATTGAACTAAATCAAATGAATTATAAGTTAAAAAAAATATGAAGTTAATTTTAGATAGAACTATGGTTCTAATCGGAGTTTCCAATTTTTTTATCATCCCTTACTAATGAATTAATATTAATCAGTCAATTTAAATTGAGACAATATTTTATAAAGTATTAGGCATTAGTCGGACAGCCTATGTTTTCAAACACCTAGGCGGGGTCTTGATGAAGACTAGGCAGATTTATATTTTTTATTTTTTTAATATTTATTAATACATAAAAATATAAAGTCAACTAATAAAAAATAAATTATGGTATAATAAAATAAAAAAAAATATAATTTAGATAATATTTTAAAAATTGCTAGGGGCTAGTCGGACGGTAGATGCCTTCATATATGTGCCATGAAGCATATTATTCTCGATTCGAGACTTAAAACGACAATTCTATTATGAGAACATTTTAATATACTTTAGTTTTATTATTTAAACTATTTTTTTATGGATAAAAAAAGTAAATAATAATTATTATAAATATCGATAACTTAAAAAAGTTGAGTTTAGACAAAGTTTAGGCAGAAAAAATAGAATAGCTGGTGCCTAGGCGATATTAAATCGATCAAGACCCTGATAGGGTTATAGGAACAAAAAGTCGGACGATAAGCTTCAAAATGAATAGCCTAGATAATAATTTTTAAAACAATAATTTACAGGTAATATATAAATAAAAGTGTTATTATATGGTGACTTTATTTTTCCTTATTTTATCATTATTACAATTAAATTAAATTTTAACTCACTAATTTAATAATAATAAAAAGTAAAAATAATTTTTATTTTATAAAAAAATTAAGTTATCGTTATCATTCGACCAATAAAAAATATGAATGGGGCAGTTGGGCAATTAAACCACAGGCCCACCAACATAAACCAAGTAAACACAATCTTAATATTTTGATTATGAGTTTGATTTAACCCCTAAGATTTATATTGACTACCTCCCAACGTTAATCACGTTCTTGGCCTTCTCAATAAATAATATTAAACTAGTGCTTATTAGGAAATGAATATTCCATTCCAATAAAATTGAAATGAATCGGAATTGAAATGTATGAAACAACGTGAAATATAATATATAATTATCTTATTAATATATAATTATTTTATATTCATTGTATTATTGGAATAATAAATTTTGTAATTCTCATATAATGAAATAACTATTTCTAATAAAAAAAATCTGTACTTTAACTCTCATGAAATAATTATTTTACAAGTGAGTATTCAGTGTCTCTAATATCAACTGAACAAAAGTTAGTCAATTCATTCCTTATGGAGTAGCAAAATATTTCATAGGAATATGATACCAAAAAAATGTACTCCTTAGCTCAATGGACATAACTGCCACTAATATTAACCATCTTATATAATTTTTATTATTGAAATTTTATTTTTCCACTTCTTCCAAGATTACTTTGTACGAAAATTCCTCGAAAAATAAAAAATGTTGAAAAACCATCTAGAAATAATTAATTACTTATTTAACATAAACAAAATATAGAAGGGATATTATTAGTAATTAAAAAAAATAGAAGGAATAGCTTGAGCAAAATCAAATTCCCTGATGGGCCCAATATTATTGCTTCAGAAGAGCCATATGGGGGCTATGGTGCTCACTTCTTTTTTAAAATTTCCGCTTAAATGCTCGATTGATTTGTTGCTACTAAATATTATTTAGTTTAATTTTTTTTCATTTAGACGACACCTAATTTTAATATTTTATGATATCATTATTTATAATAATCATCGTTTAATAATAAAAAGTAGTTTAATTGATAAAACTAAAATACATGAAAATATTATCATAATAAAATTATCATTTTGAGTCTAAAACTAAGAAACAATATGCTCTATACCACTAATAAGAAGGTCTTTACCGTTCAATTAACTATTAGTGATTTTTAAATTTACATTTTTATATATATAATAAATATTTAAAAATAAAAAATACAAATCCGCTTAAGTCCTGCTTAGATTTCGCCTAGGCCCCGCTCAAGCGTTTTAAAGATCTGACCGCCGACTAGCGCCTAGCGCTTTTTAGAACATTACTCACGTTATAATTTCCTTCTACTAAGCCATAATGACAACGAGTGGCTACTCCAGTGGCTCCTACATTATTAAGTTGTAGTAATAAGCAATAGAAGCATGATAAAAACACAGCAGTATTTAACATGCTGGAGCTTCAAAAGACAGGCAGAAAACAAAGAAAAGAATAAGCTAATTACATAGAGAAAATTATGAATTATCAGTTGCGTACCTTGATCGGAAAACATCCATCTAGATGGACGGACTCATCGAGAGAAAAGCAAGCAAACTTGACATATTTAGGTTTCGTGGGAGACGACAAATCAGGGAATTTCAATGTCAAACCAAAGGAAGTTCTCTTGAGAATCATATGCCACTCCGCATCGAGCAATAAAAGCATAGCTACCTTCAATACACACTCCAACCGATGCCTCGAACAAACCTTTTCCGCCTACCCTTTTATATTGAATGGGATGATAGCTATGTTTTTCAGACTTCCTCAGATCCATAAGTTCAAATGGGGTAACAGAAGAGACTGGACATGTACCACCAAAAGGAAAAGTAACTCCACCCATTTTGGATCACCAACATTGAAATCCATACGGTAGAATTTCCGGTTACTGGCAGAGACAATCAAGGTTGAGTGTTTAATAGAAAATGTAGAGACGCTTAGCATAATATGGCGGGCATTGGGATAAAAATCCAAGATGTCAGGGAGTGGTCTCCAACACGCATCTCTGGTGTCCAGGAGTTCAAAAGTGGGAGGTGAAAGCATTACATCCGGACTGTAATCCAGCTGTGCTGAGAAAACACAAATCCGATGCTCATCAATCACGGCGACATGGGGTTCGTTTTTTCGTCCCTTCGTGTCCAGTCTTTCGTGGACCGAACTCTTATGCAACTTTGTTGTCGAATAAAAGGCAGATGACGATAATATAGCGTCTTTGCTATATCAAAGACGTAGACATCGCGGATCCAACATGTGGGATAAAAACAGAAATCCCCTACTTTACAAAGGCATTTTGCGGGATCGGTATCCGCCCCGATGATTACATATAGCTTAGTTCCCATAACAACGGCACAAGCTCCAGAAAATTCATCAAGGTCCAATTCTATGAGTGGCTTTAACGGTGAAGGATCATGAGACCGTAAAGAAGGCACATCGACAACATAAATGACATCATATCTTCCGTATTCCTCACGAAAATGAGAACCAGTAAGGCATAGTTTTTGAAATTGGAATGGAGACGAACCTGATTCTTGTTTCACATATCGGAAGATTTTCTTTTTCTGCTTCATCGTTGATCTGCAGATGAAAACGGACGATACAGGAGATCTAGGGTTTTCTATTTCCATGTCTATTCTCCCTCACAATATATGGGATGAAGATTAAAGCCAACCAGGCCTGCTGCTTGTTATTACGATGGGCCTATAATCATTTTTACTAGAAAATGAGGGCAATACCCCAAGTACGCATTACATCTAGACATGCTCGCAAGCCCGCCCAGGCCTGAGCTCAATTTTATGGGCCGGGTTTGAGCATTCATTTTTTTATTAAGCTCGATTTGAGTTTGAATTCGCTAAGCCAAAGTTTTATGGATTAGACTTAATTTTTATATAAATATTTAAGTCCGATCCGATGAATAATAATTTAATTTTTTTATATATATTGTACTAATAATTATTTTCAACTTTAATATTATATACTAATGAATTTTAAACACAATAAATTATATGATATATTAAAAATTTTAAATAAATAATATAATTATACGTAATTTTATCAATTTATTTTTTTAAAATTCATAAAAATTATCAAAAAATTATCTACGGACCTTGGGTCTGGCTTGGAAATGACGGCTCGAGCCTAAATTTCTAAAGTGTGGGCTAAAATGGACTTGAATTGATGCTTTTAATTAAAAGATCGATAAAGCCCGACCCAAACTCGGCCCAACCCGTCCATATTTACATCTATTATGGATGTCTAATCAAAAAGCACCCAATATAATAAATCAAGTGGAAGGAAACTATAACGTGAGGAACATAGCCCCCATCAGGCCCTTCTGAAGCAATAATATTGGGCCCAAAATGGCCTTTCATATTGATTTTGGAAAAATACACAAAAATACTTTTTTTTTTCTAGTTTTTCTTACCATTTACATAACGTTTTTTTTTTAATTTGTATCTTCATAATTACCTTGTTTCTGTTCTTCATGTTTAAGCTAGTTAATTGAAGTATATCGAAGTTTTGTTTATGTGGTCAATCACAATAATCATCAAAATTGTTGAAATATAAAGCAGTAGAGTTTTATATTGAAACAAATGGAGATATAAAAAATTTTGTGTTTTCTGTATTTAATTACATTATTGATTAATAAAAAATGGAGAAGATAACAATTTTGATTCGTCATTATGAAACTTTAACTTTAAATTGTTAGGAATGAAATCTCGCATCACTTTCAGAGGATCTGCTGAGCTTATATATAAATAAGGCTTTGAAGGCCTTAACTTGAATGACACATTTTAAAGCTGTGAGGTTGGCCGTAAACGGCGCTAAAGCGGACAATATCATTCAAGTTGTTTATAACACGTTGTCAGTACGATTGCGACGAGGGGGAGCTTGTATATAAATAGGCCCTGAAGGCCTTAACTCGATCGACGCATTTTAAAGCCGCGAGGTTGGCCGTAAACTGCGCTAAAACGGAAAAGGAAATTGTTAAAAATATATGGTTTAGGTTTAATATTTACCAAATTAACCTTTTATATTTTCTTTGCATTCTGACCAAATTTAAGTTTTCATTCTTCTCCTATACGTTCTATATATACTGCTCATCTATTCCTTGTTCTGCGTTTTTCCTCATCAAACTGTATTCCTCTTTTCCTTCACTAATGATTCTCTCTTCTTCAGGTTCTCTCTCTAACAACTATCTTTGCGTCAGATCCGTAGTTCTCTATGTATGAATTATGTTCTATTCATTCTCGCTGCAGTTCCTCTCTACAAATTCAAGTTATTTTCGATTTACAATCACGTTTGTGTTTTAATTTTGAAATACGATGAGCTTTGGTTCTGTTTTTGAAATCAATTTTTGGATCCAATGTCTATTTATGCTCTGTTTCAGAGGTAGATTTGATTTCGTTTTGAACTTATGTACAATGGATCGTTTTCCTGTTTTGTTATATTGGTATGAATCTTGGACTGATGATTTTAGATTTGTTGGATATATTGTGGCTAGGATTGCACATGAGTTGTTTGATGAATTGCCTGAATGGTGATTTCAAATTTAGGATTATTTTTTTTTTCTGATTTGATATATTTAGTTTGGATTTGGTTACAATTTTGTTATAAACTCTTGATTTCAAAATATTGTCTGCTGTAATTATTTGTAAATAAGGTGTTTGATGAATTTTCTGAGTGGTTTGTGAGATGGTTGTTGTTGTGTGATGTGTAGGTAATGAACGTTTTTTATCTATTAAGTATAAGTGGTAGTTACCTGGTAGGATGTTGTTATGCATATGAATTTGTTTTATTTATTCTTAATACGTATTTATATGTTGTTCTATGACCTTTATATGTCTAATGTAGTTTTATTGTTGCATTTGCTATGAAATATATGCTACGTTTACAAAGTAAATTATGATTCTGTTATTTTTATTTTGATATTATTGTGAGTATGTATTAGAAAAGTGGTAGGGTGTTGGTATGTAATTTAATCTGTCGTTTTTCATTCACATTCTTTTTATGTTGTGTAGATAATGAACATTTATCATTTGGTAAGTATCTGGTAGGTAAATGGTAGTTACGTGTTAGGATGATGCTATGTATATGAATTTGTTTTAATCATTCTTAATATGTATTTATATGTTGTTATATGACCAGTATATATCTAATGTAGTTTTATTGTTGCATTTGTTATGAAATATAAGCTACTTTTACATTGTAAACTACAATTCTCCTATTTTTTAATTTTTTGATCTTATTGTGCATATGTAGTAGGAAAGTGGTAGGGTGCTGGTATGTAATTGAATCCGTTGTTTCTCATTTACATTCTTTGTTGATGTTAACCTTGGTGCAGCGATTAGTTTTCGTTTTCTCTGTTTTTGCATCTTATTTGATTTTCATTTTTAATCTATGTAGAATTGGATCGTCTACAAGTTTTGGTGATTTCAAAAAAAACTGTTGTTTGACGGGTTAAGGCTGGATGATAAAGAAGATTTGAAAATTGAATTTCAAGTTTTTGCTGGAGATTCTCCCATGAAAATAAACTTTAAATAATATATCTTAAAGTGGTTGAACCAGTTATGTGACTAGCATATAACTAGTAATTATATGTTATGAAGAACAACTGTGTTAAATGTGTTATGTATCTGCTGAGAAACTGGTATGGAATTGGTAGGAAACTGGTAATTGTTATAGTTGAAACTTTATGATTCCGCCAAAGGAGATTTACAAAGCTGCTGTACATGTTGCATCAACCAAGATGTGATTGAACTCATTCAAGGGAATGCGCCGAATGATAATGTAAAGCAGATGTTGTATCATACATAGAATGATATGTATGATTCGATGTAGTTTGATTTAGAATAGAATAAGTTTACAAAGCTGCTGTACATGTTGCATCAACCAAGATGTGATTGAACTCATTCAAGGGAATGCGCCGAATGATAATGTAAAGCAGATGTTGTATCATACATAGAATGATATGTATGATTCGATGTAGTTTGATTTAGAATAGAATAAGTTATTGTTTTTCAGTTTCATGTGATTTAGAACAAGTTTTCAGTAGTTTAATTTAAAATTTTAGATCGTAAAGAATTTATGTATTCAGTTTTTATTTGATTAAGAAAAGGTTTGTTAATAACCCAACTGAAATACAGATTGATTACAATAGATTTACAAATAAATAAAAACAAAAAATAAAACACAAGTTATGAAATACAAAACAGGTAGGAAACTGGTAGTTAAGTGGTAGGTAACTGATAATATACAAGAATCAATTAAAAAGATAAATTACTTCAAATCTGATAGAAAATTGGTAACAATCTGGTATCAATACATGAAGTAATTATATATTATCAAAAGTATCATTAAAAAAGGAACAATCAGTAAATTGACATCTTAAAAATGATTTCTTAATAATCAAAGGTACAAAAGCCGAGTTCATGTAACTTCTAATTAATAACAGCAAAAAAATGGCTAGAATAATAAATGATTTTATTAGGAATAAGAAGCAAAACATCACTTGGCTCCCGGACAAGTTCTCTTATTTTGGCCACTAACCCCACAATAGCTGCAACATACACTGATATTCCTCTCTAGCTCATAAGCAACTCTAATTCTATGTTTCCTTGGTCTCCCAACTCTTACAATAGCGTTCGACGGAAGAATAACTTGATCTTTAATATCTGAAGGTATCTCCCAATAATTTGAATGAGAAACAACATATACTACTACATACCAGCACACTACCACTTTCTTGCTACATATTCACAATTAAATTAAAAAATCAAAAAATTGGAGAATCATAGCTTACTTTGTAAAAGTAGCATATATTTCATAACAAATGCAATAATAAAAACTACATTAGACATAAACTGATCATATAACAACATATTACTACGTATTAAGAATGATTAAAACAAATTCGTATACATAACATCATCCTACCATGTAAATACCAATTACCTACCAGATACCATTTTCATATGTTTTTAATTTATGTTTTTAATTCAACAGAATCTGGTAGGTATCTGGTAAATAACTGGTAGGTGATTGGTAAGAATCGTATTTTTATATGTTTTTAATTTCTATTTTTAGTTCAATAGAATTTGGAAGGTATCTGGTAAGTAACTGGTAGGTAACCGGTAAGAATCACATTTTCATATGTTTTTACTTCAACAGAATTTGGTAGGTATCTGTTTTTAACTGAACAGTTGAAAAAAGTTTTTGAATGTATCTGGTAAGTATCTGGTAGGATGCTAGTAAATTCATGAAATAATGTAGAAAGTTATTATAAACATAAACTTGGTGGATTGAACAAACTTTCAATGAAATATAAGGTTCATACCAGGATCCTATTAGATATCTACCATTTATTTACCATATATTGAATATTTGTAAAAAAAATTTTGAATGAATCTGTAGGAATCATGTAAGTACGTGGTAAGTATCTGGTAGAGTGCTAGTAAATATATGAAATATGGTAGAAATATGTTACAAACATAAACTTGATGGATTGAACAATTTTTTAATAAAGTATAAAGTTTCTATCAGGTTTGTACCAGATATCTACCACCTACCTACCAGCTTGATGAATATTGCGAATTTAGAAAACTATCAGTTTATTACTAGGTAAGCACCAAATAACTACCAGATACGCAAAAAAAAATGAAAAGGCAAAATCAAATACAAATTTGATAAAAACACATCAATATATTTAATTGTTATCATTCAAAACAGAAATTGAAAAGCTCGAATCAAATAAATAAATTGTGAATCAAACCAAAGCTAGATGAATTTGTAAACAAAACTCTAAGAACTCTATATCCAACAATCTCACCACCACTCAGACAATTTATCGAACACCTTATGTGCAAACTTTTTATATCAAACATAGATTCAAATCTGAAAATAAATCAGAGGTAACCGAATCAAATCAGAGATTCAACTTTTTATCGAACAAATCTTAAAACAAAATATCTTGATCCAGATAATTGAATCAAATTAGAGATTCAAAAAGAAAATCAAATCAAATTCAAAAACAGAGAAAAACCTAATGAAACACCAAAATAATTCAACAAAAAACCTTACCTGAACTGTGAGAAACCACGAAGGAGAACGTTCCTGTTAGGAATGAAGGAGATCATTGTTGTTATATGAGTTCTTGAGTCGAGATCGTTGCTATTGGATGAGTTCATGAGTCAATATCATTACTGTTAGATGGAAGATCAATAATTTTGAACGCTAAAGAGAGTGGGGAGTAAGGAAGGTGAAACGTTTGCTTTGAAACATATGTTTGGGTATTTTAAAAATTATTTGGTCAAAGAAAGTTATTGACCAAATCTTAAAATGAAAAGAAACTTTAATTTTGATACTTTATATAAAAAGTCTAAATAAAAAATATCGTTAAACCTATAATGGTTAGGCATTATAGGTGTTACTAATATTTGATATGAACATAACATATGATTATGTTTGTCACAGGATGAAGCCAAAATAAAATTTATACAAGCAGCTGAGTTTGGTTTGAATATGATTAGTCGGACTCCCTCCATCCAGAAATTATCATTTTTTTAGTTATTTATTAGTTTTCTTTTTAGTTGTTAATTTATATTATTAATATATTTTGTATAATTTTTTCTCTAATTTATCCTTGTATTAAATATGAGAGAGATTATGTATTATTAAAATTATTAGTGAGTAATTAAGAAAAAAGAAAATTTAGTAAAGAATAGATTAGTTATTTTAGTTGTATAATAAATTTTTTATTAATTTTAATGATTCGATTAAATAGATAATATTTTATAAATGGAGGGAGTATTTTATAATAAAATGTAACGTAATTGTCAAAAAAAAAAACACACATAAGGCTGAAAGTCTATTTCTTTGGTTAAAAAAATGTTCAAATTTTCATCGACTTTTGATTATGTGTGTGGTTCAGTTGATTAAATAAATTGAGTAAGTTAGAAGTGAATAATGTTTAAATTTTATTAAATATATTTATTAAAAGAGATGAAGGGCCTTAATTATTACTAAACCTCAAATAAAATTATTTTAATAAAAATATTTATAAATATTAAAAAAAATCTAAAACCGATGACTCTCAGTTAAAAAAGTATTATACTTCCTTAAAATTTTCGCCTTTTCCATAGCCACTTTTCCTTTGCTAGCCACTTAAAACGTTTAGCTATTATTTAGTTCACGGTAGTATGTTATAATTTAAAATCTTTTGTTTGATTTTATACTTACTTTCATGATATAGTTTTTTATGATTTAAAAAATTAAAAAATTAAAAATATTTATTTTGTGGTTTTCTATTGTTTTATTCAAATTAAACAAAAATTTATGTAAAAAATCGTACCGTAACATATAATTTATCCAAACAATAATTTTTATAAAATATAGCAGATTATTATATATACCGTGTTTAACATAAAAAGCACAGTTTTAAAAATTCTCATCTAAGCACTATTTTGAAGCTTGTCGCATGACTTTTCATTCTTCGGACGCTATCAGGCGCTCGGCCAATTTATTGTCGTCTAGGATAATCATAGTTTACCAATAAAAATAGTTTAGTTCGTAAATCTAAAGTATATTAAAGTGTTCTCATAATAAAATTATCATTTGAGTCTCAAAGCGAGAACCAATATGCTCCATGCCACTTATTAATTTTTAATACATGATCTAAATTATATTTTCTGACATTTCATATTATAATAATTTACTTTTTAGTTAAATTTATATTTTTATATATATAATAAATATTTAAAAATAAAAAATAAATTTATCTAAATTTTATGATAACCCCACCTAAATATTTTAAAGCTCTGACTACCCAATTAATAACTAACGGTTTTTAAAAAAAATTAATAAAAAGTAAAAACCTTTCTATGTAACCTTTAGTTACCAAAAAAAAAATATGTAACTTTAATAAAGTTCGGGGGAAACTTTAGGATATCCTTTTCCTAATTAGAGAGGCGACTAAAATGCATTTTTTAAAAAATATATTTGTGTGATGTGTGATTGTTGTGGGTGGCTAAAAAGAAATGGTAAATCCACCTTAAACTTGCCACCACAAAAGTCAAAACTTTGTAATTTTCTCTCTATCGAACTCTCATCTGCCCTGCTCCATTGCACCATTTCAACTTCAAGCTCTGCCGCCTTACAAAAGCCTCATCGGAGATGGCCAGAGACATCGACGATCTGCCCAAACACGCCGCCAACTACACCGCTCTCACTCCTCTCAGCTTCCTCGATAGAGCCGCCATTGTTCATCCTTCTAGAATCTCTATTGTCCATGGATCCTTACGCTACACTTGGCTCCAGACTTACCACCGCTGCCGCCGTTTGGCTTCCGCTCTATCTCGCCACTCCGTCGGCCAAGGCAGCACGGTATTTTCCGCTTTTGAGGATTATTTTGCTCACTTTTATTGAAGGATTGGTTCTATTTTTTGTTTAGTTCACTGTAGTATCAATTACCATATTAATTTTGTTATTCTTGCTTATATATTTCAACTCCGCCCGTGCGTTTTTGCGTATTGCCGGTCCTAAGCCCGGATAAAGCAGGAAGGCTGCGTGGTAGGTAGTCATCCAACGTATAAAACTGCTATAACTTGTTTATATTCATGTCATTCTTTCATTATGGATGTTTGACAATTAAATGGCTTTTGATAGAGCTTCATGGTGGCGGAAGATCCATATAGCCGACCCCACCTAGCTTGAGATTTAAGGCTTAGTTGGATGATTGGTTGGTATTCTTGCTTGTATATTTCAGAGAGAGTAGACTACGAGCCTATTTATTATCGCTTTTCAAGCTGCTGTCACAGTTAGTTGCTCTCTCAGACTTCTTTTTATCGATCTGCATATTTTGGCTTTGAATAACACATTTTTTTCATTCAACTGCATGTGTTTTTTCCAAAATCAACTCTGCTTTTCACAAAAGCTTATAAATTGAGCTTTTCATAAAAACAGTTTGGGAAAACACAACCAAACTGGCCCTACGTGTTCAAATAATACGCATCTAGGTTGGTTGGAGGTTGATAGGATTGTTAGACTGTGTGCAACACGAGCAATAAGGGTTTCAATTTAGGAAACCCTCTTATGCGTTTTAGCTTGGAATGGCTGATTGATTTTTCTGATTACTTATTGATGCCTGGCAAGTCTAACTAACTTAGCTTGTTAGATGCTACTTTCAATTACCTAACTAAAAAACAAGAAGTTTTACAGGTCTTTGAAATCTTTTCATACTAGGACTCTTCTGTTACTTTCTTTCCTATTTGTGATCAATGTAAATTTTAAGATAGTTCGTCCTAGTTTTTCATCCTTCTTTGAGGTTCTAGTTAATGACCAATTTGTGCTTTTTAATAGAGTAAAGACAGAAATTAGATGACTGATTTAATTCTCGATTGTATGCCTAGCTGCTTTCTCAAATTATCTTAGGCTATATGCCTGCAATGTTGAGTGGCTACAGGCGGGTTTTGACGAGTTCAATGGAGAGATGAGACTAGTTCATATTCAGTGCTCATGTGCATATAAACTAATTTGATAAGTACTAAAAGTTGATGATATAATTGTGGACAAATTTGTGCTTGTATCATGAAATAATGTTGATAGCTGATTGAACTTGTTCATGAATTGTGTTTCTGAATCTTTTACTCTGGAGCCAACATAAAAATGCCCTTTTTTACTAATTTGATGTCTCGGTTTGTGTGTCAGAAATTAAGTTAGCTGATTGAATTTGTTCATGTACTCGTGTTATTGGATTTGTTATTCTGAAATCATCATTAAAACTTATTCTTTTTTGACTTTGGTCTATCACCTTGTCTTTTCCTTATATTTCATCTCCCCAATATGGTTACTCAACATTACCTTTGTGATTCACTCTGCCAGGTAGCAATAATTGCACCAAATGTGCCAGCTATGTATGAGGCACATTTTGGAGTTCCAATGGCTGGAGCAGTGGTAAATTGCGTTAATATACGACTGAATGCTTCCACCGTTGCTTTCCTTCTAGGTCATTCAAAATCTGAAGTTGTAATGGTGGACCAAGAGTTTTTTCCGCTGGCAGATGAAGCTTTGAAAATTTTATCAGAAAGTGGAAGCTCTTTCAAGCCTCCATTATTGATAGTCATAGCCGATGAAGCCTGTAATCCTCAGGGTCTAAAACTAGCTCTAGAAAAAGGAGCCATTGAATACGAAAAGTTCCTCGAAACTGGCGACCCTGAGTTTGCTTGGCAGCCACCAGAAGATGAGTGGCAAAGCATTGCTTTAGGTTATACTTCCGGCACGACAGCCAGCCCGAAAGGCGTGGTGCTAAGCCACCGAGGAGCATATTTGATGTCCTTGAGTAATCCCCTAATTTGGGGGATGAATGAAGGGGCTGTGTACTTGTGGACTCTACCAATGTTTCATTGCAATGGTTGGTGTTTCACTTGGGCGCTTGCTGCTCTTTGCGGGACTAGCATATGCCTTAGACAGGTAAACCATCGAGCTTGGTTAATATCATTTGAGCTTAGGAATGGTTGTTAATCTTGTTAATGAAAATAGTGGCCAAATGCATCGATACCCCCCTAAACTCGACACGAAAAGCCAGATGCCACCTAGACCTTTCAAAAGTTCCAACTAGCCCCTTGGACTTGGCAAAAGTGCACCATTTTGTTCCCTCAATGCCACATGTTAGCTTCTGGTTGGTTTGACGTTTCAAAGATGACATATTTTTTAATTTTTCTTTCTCCAATCAGAAGTTGACACGTGGCAATGAATAGGGGGACTAGTGCTTTTTGGCCAAATTCAAGGGTCTAGTTGGAACTTTTGAAAGTTTAGGGTGGCATATGGCTTTTCGTGCCAAGTTCGAGGAGCACATGATGTATTTGGCCCAAAAATAGTTGATGTTAACTGTATTTGATTCTGCAGGTAACAGCCAAGGCAGTGTTTTCGGCAATAGCAAACGATGGAGTCAGCCACTTCTGTGCTGCTCCTGTTGTACTCAACACGATAGTGAATTCTCCCAAGGAGGAAACCATACTTCCATTACCCCGTGTTGTACACGTAATGACAGCTGGCGCTGCTCCACCCCCTCCCGTACTCTTCGCGATGTCAGAAAAAGGTTTCCGTGTCACTCACACCTATGGCCTCTCAGAGACTTACGGCCCCTCCACGGTGTGTGCGTGGAAACCCGAGTGGGACTCCGAGACCCCCATACTCCAAGCCCGTTTAAATGCACGCCAAGGTGTCAAATACATTGGCTTGGAAGGGCTAGACGTTGTCGACCCTAAAACCATGAAACCTGTCCCAGCTGACGGTACCACCATTGGAGAAATCGTGATGAGAGGCAACCTCGTAATGAAGGGGTACCTAAAGAACCCGAAAGCTAACGCCGAAGCTTTTGCTAACGGTTGGTTTCACTCGGGTGATCTTGCTGTAAAACATCCAGACAATTACATAGAAATTAAGGACAGATCAAAAGACATTATTATCTCGGGTGGCGAAAATATAAGCAGCCTTGAAGTAGAGAATATTCTCTATACACATCCTGCGATATACGAGGTATCTGTTGTGGCTAGGCCAGATGAGCAGTGGGGGGAATCACCCTGTGCCTTTGTGACCTTAAGGCCTGAAGTTGACACATCGGATGAAGCCAGTCTGGCTCGAGACATCATAAAGTTTTCGCGGACAAAGATGCCGGCTTACTGGGTTCCAAAAGCTGTAGTGTTCGGACCATTACCAAAGACAGCTACAGGGAAGATTCAGAAGCATGTATTACGGGCTAAGGCGAAAGAGATGGGACCAATCAAGAAAAGCAAGCTATAGTTCATAATATATCCCTCAAAACGAATCCAGTTCTGTGCCCTATTTCTGCTGAAGTCAGCAAGTTAGGAACTTTTTCCTAGTGCCACCGAGATTCTGCATTTGGATTTATGTTAAGATTCAGAGGAGTATGAGTTGGTGACGTTCATATGTATATTAACTGTTTTTTTTGGTATAAACTCTGCAAGCATGTTGTAACAAAGATGATTGAGATACATTATTTTGACCTCCTGATATCATGCCTATATTGTGTTCAAGTAAATATTACCCAATTGGATTTCTTTAGCTGTATTGTTTGTAGGGAAAGATTATGCTCTCACTTGGAGAAAAATGACCTCTTTTTGGTTAATTGGCTGCCAACTAGACACTAATCAGCTCGGCGAAAAGGAAATCTGAAAGCAACCCAAGACTTACAATGAAGGTATGAACTGTAACTCTATGTTTGATATGTAGCAAATAGACCAAGTAAAAGCCATATAAGTTGGTGGCTTGTACTTCAACTGCTCTTTCTATATTTTATTGCCCAAAAATTAGAACAGAGCACAGTTTATTTGTTTTTCCCAACAAATTCACCAAACTGGATATGTTCAATTCTTTTTTTATTCTATTAAATGCTCTCTTGGTTGCATCCTATAAATATTCATAGTTTAATATTCATAGTTTTATTTTCTTATTTAGAACATTCTATTTTGTGGGCCATACCTTACACAAACTCAAAACTTGTTTAACAGGCACATTATTATTATTTTCGAGGTTGGTGTCCTGCTTTTGGCATATAAAATTAGCCTAAGTTAAGCTCCTCCCTATCTCTTATATCAGTTGTAATTCTCTACAATTCTCAAAAAATGGCGTTTCCAGCCACTGTTAAACCGTTGTTTTTAGCTTTAGCTCTCGTCTACATCTCTGTATTAGGTATGCATAATTTCTTTGAAAATGGATATTTATATTATCGATCCTGCCATTACTAATCTGCCCTATATCTCGACAGGGAAGGCCTACGAGGAAGCCACGGGTCTCGCAGGATACGACCCTTTTACAGGAACAAGTGTTGCAGGCTATCGGCCTAACACTGGCACTGGCATTTTAGGGGGCAGGCCTCAAACTGGTACTGGCACTTTTTGGGACAATCCAGCTCAAATTGTTGCCAAAGCCTTGCTATGTTTCAATGATAAGCAAGTAAGCCACAAACTTATATTGTTCAAGCATCACGTAAATCCGGGAAAACATCAACCAATGTCTTGGAATTTGTCAATATTAGTAATTTTTCTGTGAAAAATTGGCCACTAGACGAATTAGAGAGAGACATCAGTTAGGAAAATTGATTCAGTTCGTTGCTTAATCCTGTCTGTCTTTCGTTTCTTTGTATTAGATTATTCGTAAATAATTAACTATATCAATGATGCATACTTAGCCCTAGACCCTCACTTACAATTACATTTACGAGTACTATGTGAGGTAGGTTCAAAATGAACTTTGCATGACAAAATGATTAGTCATTCAATTTGGCAGCATTACTGAATTAGTTCAAAAATCATATGTCAGTACATAAACTGTGACCTATACTTCTGATTAATCCTTCAAAAATTGCCAATTCGAATTATCAAATTGTAGGCAAAGTTCATGTTGAACTTGTAGTATGAATTTTAGAATTATATGCAGAGTTGGTAGTTATTTGCTTTAACCAACTATTTTAATCTTTTTGTGAAAAATCTCAGATTTACAGCAGCTGTGAAGAATCCTATAGATTAACACAGACCGGGAATCTCAATGTGCCACCCGAATATGTCAATCAGTATTGCAATGGACCGTGCCTTACCGAGACACATTTGGTACTAAACTGTCTCGAAAACGTGGTGGAAAATTTCTTGTTCTACAATAAGGCCACTGTACGCGACATTAAAGACACGATCAAGGCTGGTTGCGGCTATGGACGCTACAGAGGTAAACTTTTATCATTTACATTCCTAAAATTTGGTATTTGCTGAAATGTCACGGTTCAGTTTTTACGAATTCAGGTAATTTTAATGTTGCTGAGCACTTGCAAGCTGGAGAAAATGAAGGGTACAAGGCTGATATTCGGTTTCTTCCTGTGTTTGTTGCCTTTGAAATCATAGCAAATGCTTTATTTCTTTGATTATTATTATGAAATGAATTTATGTAAGTAACCTAACTATATATTGACTTATATTCAAGTGGTTCATTGATAAAGAAAAATTTTGATGAACAGGAACAACACAACTATAACTTAAAAGAAAAAATATTTTTTGATTATTTTTTTTATTTCTTTTGTTGCTATATGTTCTTTCCCTTTTTACTGATTAGATATGATCTTCAAATATATACATTTGAGCCCGAATATTTTACTTTTTGCCTACATTGAGCGGCTCAATAATTAAGTTGTTAGTGAAGGGCTCCAATTTATTTTCAATTCGATTTAGTTTTCGTTCGCTCTATTTATAAATTTCACAGAATTCAGTTAAGTTTTGGATTGGTTGGTTTCAATTAAAAATAACAAAGAGATATAGAGGGTATAGTTTAGTAAACTTTCCATTAACATATCACTGAATTCACTGTTTATATAATTTTTTAATTTATGAGAAAATTATATTAAAGAATTGAAGTATACCTGATTTATAAAAGCTTATAAGTAATTGAAATGTTTAATAAAATAACTTATAAATTATTGGAACTGTGAAAAATTAATAGATTTCTTTAATTTGGAAGTTTAAAGATTTGATAAAGATAATCAGGGCCGAATTTATTATCAACCCTTCTAAACTTATCCACAATTTTTTCTCGTTTGTCTGAAATTTTAAAAGTTTATCTTGACCCTTTAAATTTATCTAAATTGTACTTATGACCTATTTCAACTAATGTCGTCCACCATTTAAACAAAGTCAGGGAAAAAACACTTTTAAAAGTTAAAGGCGGAAGAGCAATTAGGACAAATTTATGCATAGGCCATAATCAGTAATATTACTTAAAAAGTGATTATGTGATAAACTAGTTAACTAGAGTCCTGGACAGAAGCATTTTCAAAACGATAGCCCTTTTCTTTTCCCCTCCGTTTCTTGCAAGTCGAGACACAGATTCCCCCGGCGAACTTCCGTGCACCGGATACTGGCTTCTCCGAGCAACAAACATCGCAGTTGCATCGCCGGCGATGAAGATCGACGTCAACAAAGTCGCTCGAAAAGTCGAAGTCGATAATTCGATTTCTCTTGGTTATTACTACAGAATTGCCGATAATCTTCTCAGACAGGTTTGCTAGATTCCTCCAATTCCCCTGTTTAATTGCTTTCATTGTTGCTTCCAATCATGCTGCTTGTCTTGATCAAGTTTATCTTACTTAGTTAGATAATGATTTCGAATTACTCGAGTAATGTTAGCTTGCATAAAGGCTGATTTAGGTTATTAATCGTATCGTATTGTTCGTTTCTGCACTTTTGCTGTTGAGGATTTGAGTTTTTGTTTTCTTTCTCGTGTATAGGCGAATATAAATCGGGAGGAGAAGAATATTGTGGATTTGTATATATTACTTCTTAGATATTCAAGGTAATTGTATGATCTCTTGCTTCATACTTATCTCCATGTTCGGCATTTTGGTTGTTGATTTGGGAGTTATTCTTTTCCTTCTTACACAGTTTGGTTTCTGAGACTATCCCGTTTCATCGAGATTATCAGGTTTTGTTTCAAAAAGAGAAAGCTATATGTAAGAAGGTAAGAGTTTTTTTAGTTGTGCAATTTTTTATGTTTTAAATGAACTGACACATTGATACTTGGCTGTTACTTTGTTGTTACAGAGATTGCTTGCTGTATTAGATGAACTTGAAGCTTTAAAGCCAGAATTCCAACGCCGAGTCGAGGAACTAAACACTGACTATGCAAGAACTGAATTGCTTAGTATTGATTCTCAGCCGTCTTCTTCACAATCCCCCTATGTTAATAACTATACTTACTCCAACATCAATGTTAAGCGGGTACTGTCTTGAACTAAGTCCTAATTAATTCAAGCACGTCATGTCAATTATCATTTGGTCTCAGATTCTTGTCCTTTCTCCTGGTTTCTTTTGGTGGTGTTTGTTGGAAGGTTTAACCATATTTCGTTTTGAAGTTTCTAATTTTCTTAAGAAGGTTTAATTTATGTAACAAATTTTGTTTTGTTATCTCACTTTTGTTTCTGTGGTTTTAGCCCTCTGGCGTGTCAACACAGCCTTCTTGGAAGTATGATAACAATCATAATCAAGTTTCATCTAACTCCCCACAACTTGATAAGCAGTTGCAAAAACTGTAAGTATACTGTAGCAAGAAACAATTAGCATTTAGAAAAATGACACTGGTGTATGAATTCTTGTTTCTGAATATGAATCACTTCATGGTGGATGCGAACTTTGAGGATTTTTATTACTGATTTGAGGACAGCAGTCAATGAACATGTAAATGCTTCATGCTTGATCATGTGACTAAAGTTGAGCTTAATTATCCTTCTGCGAACAGTAAATTGAGATGTTATATAGTAAAGTTTAGCAGTACGGCATAAAATTTCTACCCACTACTTGTGTAGAGAGGGTTTAAATCAGTTTCTTCTATTGATTTAAATTTCAAGTAGCTGTCTTTTTTTTTCAAGTTGGATTATATGTCTTTGTATTACGATTGAAACTTTTTCTTTTTTTATGTGCATCCGAATACTTAAAGTTTGGCATTTTGACCATTGGTTGAATTATTTGCCTTCTCCATTCTTGTGTGGTTGCTTTGAAAATTGATCTCATCGAGCTTTACATAGCTATATATCTGATGCTTGGTTTATTGAATGCGTATGAGATGTTTTTCTATTTTATTGAATGTGTTGTACTCATTTATTTCATTTGGTTCATGCATCGTTTTTATTTTCTTTCTTTCCTCATAATCTTAGTGCAATTGTACAAATGTTATATATATGTCAAGTACAAAATCATGCGATATACTACTATTGTTGATAGGAGCTGTATTAACATCTTCTTTTAGGGTGATTGCGACATGTTTACTTGTAGTATTAGGTTATACAAGAAATTACCGTAAGTTTTAAATGCTTACAGGTCCATTGGTGTTCCGCTGCCTAAGCAAGAGACCTTGTCTAGACACTCATTCTTAGGTCCTAATGGTCTTCGAGGTCAGTGGCAAGGACCTAGAGCAGAGATTAAGGTAAAAATGTCTACCTATTTTTTTTGTCTATACCTTTTCTCCTTTTTATACCTTGTTTTGTATTCTTTTGAGTGTGCTTGGATGTGTGCTTTTGTGACATAAAATTGAAATGCACTAATTGATCCCATTCCTGTTTAATACAGGTCCAATATCCAAGCTATACTGAATTAACATCTGATGAAAATTTAGGGTGAGTAATGTTTAAACATTTTGTCACCCTTAATATCAGATTCTTGTTTTCTTGTGCCTGTTCCTTTTGATCTTCATTCCTATCAATATATGTTGTAATGAAATCAAACAACTTCAAATTTCCCTTTAGATATTGCTTACTGTTTTTGTCTCCGTGTCACTATGACAAAATAGCATGGAACAGGCTGGAAATTATGGTAGTTTGTCTGTGAAAGATAGTGATTCTGGGGGTGTTGTATCTACAATGGAGTCTGTGCTCTCATTAGATGATGGTAGATGGTCACATCCTGCAGAAGAGTCAAGCCCTGCTATAAGAAATGAGGCAACTGAAGATCCTTTCCGGTTTGTTGGCATAAGGCAACCCTCGCCTCCCCCTGTTCTCGCTCATGTGCAACCGAGCTTTTCTCCTATTCCTCCATCCCAAGTTGCAGACCCAAGACCTGGACCGGCCAAGCCTCAGGATGGGATGCCTAGCTCAAATTCATATCAACATTTACATGTTGTAGGTGTCATGGCTTTTTTTCGTGTTTCTAAAAATAGATGTAATTTTAATTTGTTTGAGTTCTGTTTGATGGAAATTTGACTTGAAAATATTAGTAGCCACTTGATCTAATTTTGTCATTCACTTTTGAATCATGCAGCCTGTAAGTTTGATGGAAGACTTTTTGAGATTAGCTCGTACAAACACACAGAAAAATTTAGAAACTTGTGGTGTTCTTGCTGGTTCACTGGTAAGAGGAACAAAATTTCCAATAGAAAAGTTTATGATTTTCTTCTTTTCCTGGTAAGCCCATATAATATGTTCCATCGTACTTATCAGTTCCATCTATGCAGAAAAACAGGGTTTTCCACATTACAACGCTTATAATCCCAAAGCAGGAGGCAACGTCAGATTCGGTATTGATAACAGTTTTTTATATGCTATACTTTTATATGTTTTTGTTTCATGACATTTTGAATTTTTATTATGAAGTTTTGTAGCTTCCCAATGTTCATAGGCTTTAGGTTTGTCGCTCTCTGAAGTCTAAATATGTCTGAAAAGTAATTTGGATAGTTTTATTTTTGAGCTATAAGTGGCACTGATGCTAGATGAAATTTCAGACGTAAGTCTTGATGTTGAAGAGTTTGACATTTCAAAAACTTCAACTCTCATAAACTTGTAGGATAAATTCTAGATTGAATTTCTGTAAGTTTTGAAAATTGGAAGAATGTTACTTTGAATAGTGCATTTTCAGAAACACATTGGGCGGCATTAATCAATCTCTTAATCAGTCCATCATGCTCTAATCACGTGACCTTTAAAATTTCTAATTTCTAGATCACCATTCCAGTTTCAAATTGACAAATCTCTTTCTTTCCTCTTATGCAACTCGTAAACTTTATGTAAAAATCTAGAAATGCATCTTCATACTTTCATTTATTACCACTATATTTGTTTATTTATGTGTTTCTCACCCAGTTTCCTTTTTTATAACTTAAAAGATTGTTTCCTAGTCTTCCACGTCTATTTCCCTATAGCATAGGACTTAAGGTGTTTAAAACTTGGATTCTACATGAAAATTCAATGGAAAATCGTTTTTTATAGTTATATACCAAAATTCATGTGCAGATACATATTTAAGTTGGGTAAATTGTGGCAAGGCACTTCTGATTAGGCTTAACCTTAATGCCTCTAATCAGAAAATTATTTTGATTGCATGTCAAACCATAACTTATTTGATGAATTGACCACAGAGCAAAAAGCTTTTTGGCATTCCACTCTATAGAACGCATGTGTTGTTAATTTTAATTTTATTGAATCAATGTATGAATTTTCAGTGTTCGACATTGAATGAGGAAGAAATATTTGAAGTTCAAGACAAGATGGCTCTTTTTCCTCTTGGATGGATTCATGTAAGTGTCTAATTTTCATCTGTATTGGACTATTGGCGAATTCAATAAATTTCTTGTATTGCTCTTTATTAGTGTTATAATTTCTGTCATCGTATGCAAATCCTAATTTCGTTGTTATGTCCCCCTTGAATATAATATGCTAGTGCCTTGTGAACTATTTTCTGATTAGGTATATCATATCAGTATTTCTTGTGTGTATTTTCAGACCCACCCTTCACAGACATGCTTTATGTCATCTGTTGATCTGCATACTCATTACTCATATCAGGTACAGATTCCATTTCAATTTCTTAGAAAATATGCTGCAATGTTCTACTATTCTAGAGTCATAGTTATTATTTTTTAGTTTTACTAACAAGGCATGCTTATGTTTATCTGATCATGCTCATCTTCTTATAGGTGGCGTTTGGTTAGCGGAAATCCTATTCTGTGGAATAGAAAGAGAAATGAATGGAAAGATGTCAAATATAGTGGAGTATATGTCTAGAATCCGTCAACGCACGGAAAAGCTTTTCCTAGTTTATATACATCTCATAGAAAAGCTATTCCTTGGTTTAAAAAAGGAATAGCTTTTCCGTGAGATGTATATAAATTAGGAAAAGCTTTTCCATGCGTCAACGGATTCTAAATGAATAATGTGTCATATTTGACATCTTTCCATACATTTCTATTTGTATTCCACGGAATAGGATTTCTGCTAACCAAACGAGCCCATAGTTCTTTGGAAACATTATTTTCATTCATCTGTTGTCTGTATAATACTTTACCTTGTATTCCTGCTCATTACATTTTTGAAACACCTGTTTTCTGAACCTACTATATCATTGCTGCCTAATTCTTCATGTTGCTAAGAATGTCAACTTGAATGAACACTTACCTTTATGGTCTGCATTTTATCAATTGATTTCGCTCTACACAAAGCCCTTATTTATTTGTTTTTATGACATTATTTTTGTATTGCAATTTTTTTGTATGTATGGCTGACTTTTCCATGTCTTGGTCTAGATCATGTTACCTGAGGCAGTAGCAATTGTAATGGCCCCAACTGATACATCAAGGTACGCCTTTTTATACACCCTAAGTATTCACTTGACGTGACTTATTCTGTTAGTATCAGTTAATCTGTGATAAATCTAAGATAATGAATTTTTGCTTTAGCCAGTCATTTAAAAATCATGTTTTTGGTAATGCCTGAGCTGAATTGAATCACGTGGCCCTTGTGCGCTGTTATGTCAAGAAGTCAAGCCCAGAATATGAATTTAGGAGATGAGCAAATTTATCATAGGTAAAAGTAAAGATAAGAAATTTCCAGTCAATAATATTAGTGGGTAAAGATAAGTGAATTACAAAAAGTGAGAATCTAGAGTATATTTGCCGAAATTATAGGGGAATCCGAGCATCTTTTTTTTTGTTAAATCTCATAATAAGACACCTATTTCTAGTGGCAAAGGTCTTAACCTAGTGGCTGAGCCTGAAGCTATGAACCTAGATGTCACAGGTTCAAGTCGACATTCGGGTGGCATAGTGTTATTCTTTGTTATTATCGTAAGTCCAACGAGGCAAATTTTTTTTTTTTAAAAAATGCACCTATTTCCGTGTTCTGGCTGTTGACACACTGACACATATATTGAACTTGTGCAGTCCTCATGGTATATTTCACCTGTCTGATCCCGGTGGTTTGTCTGTAATTCGAAATTGCCAGCAAAGGGGATTTCATCCCCACGAGGAGTCATCGGACGGAAGCTCAATTTACGAGCACTGTTCACATGTTTATATGAATTCCAAATTAAGATTCGACGTTGTTGATCTTCGATGAACTTGCCATCTTTAATCAGGAACTCAAAAGAAAACAATTTTAACATGTAAGTGTGTAATTGATCATATTGTAAATTCAACTGGTCAAATAGAAATACGACATATGTTTTCTTTTCTTTTTGTAATCACCAACACCTTCAACTTCTTTTAGTTGTACTGGCTCCTCTGTACAGAAAATTCAGTTCGAGTTTAATTTAGGTCTGTTGTGTTTACCATGGAATTGTTTAACCGTAAAGTTTAAGCTTATAGGTAAAGTTCAGTTGTGGCATTTATATTATTCCTGACACCCCTCCACGCGAATACCTCCTAGGTTTGAAGCTGGTACAACACATGCCCAGTCTACCATGTGCTGGAAACTTCAAATTCACTCAATAAATGGAGCAGCTGCAAGGATTCGAACCCTTGACCTTTAGGTCCAAGCAGCTTTGATGTCATATCATAGAATTGTTTGACTCAAAAGCTTAAGCTTATAAGCAAGTCCAATGGTAGCATGAATATAATGTCTCCTCCAGTTAAGTTGATTGTAACTAGTAACTGCCGCGTAGTCACAGTAAGAACCGTTCTTTTCAACCTTTGAAAGATGAACTAAACTGAATTGAATTTATTTTAGTATAAATTTATAGTTACATATAATTAAAATGAACTGAACTGCAGTAAATTACAGTATAAGAGAGGAATGGGAACATGATATTATCTGATAGCAAGCCAATCCTAGAAGACAGAGTTTTAACCTTTATTCATTGTAGGTTTGGGTATCGTATCGATTGAGTTGCCATGGTTGAATGGTGTGTGTAGTAATGGGGTTGTGAAAGGCAAGGGCAAAGAGAATAGAGTCGGTTGGCCTGTGAAATATAATAGGACCACCATTACCACACCTTTCATAAATAGGGTAAGAGGAATATTATGATGCCCCGACAAAATGGTGTTAACAAAATTGCCATGCTTCAACTTGCCCTGAGACATTAATTAGCCTGTGAGTTGTGACCCCCTTTTTATGCCTATCTTTTTTAATTGTTTCGCTTTCTACTTGTAAAGTGTTTGTTGATTGTTACCCAAATCAGATTTTTTTTTCTTCATAATTATGCTCGTACACCTTGCTTTTTGCTGTCTCTTGTTGCATTTGATGTTAATGCAAATGATACGGTGTAGCTTTTGAAGATTTGTATTGGTAATTGTGTTTTGTTATTGTTGTAACGGGTTGTCGTGTTGTGTTGGCCTACTACTCTAATGGCATACATCATAGTAAAGCCTAATGAATCATCACTCTCAAAACTCGGCCCAAACCGTCTCCTACTTGTTTCAAAAAGTTTTCATTGTTCCTTTAATCAGGATTGTTTCTGGACATAGGCCAAGAGTGCGAACGCCTAGGGCTCAAGACAAAAAGGAGCCCAATTTATTTATTATGGATATATAAGCCTTAAACTTTTTTTTGAATTTATGAAATGTGAATGAGTCAGATGATTGACTAAAATAAAAAAAAGTTAAAATTATACTTTTTACTTAACATTTATTAGAATTTATCAATTTTACGTGAAACTTTTGATCCAATGAACCCTAATTTTTTTATTTTGCCGAGGGCCCTTGAAATGTAGGACCAGTCCTGCCTTTAACTAGCATAAAAGTGCACTAGTTTGTCTGAAAATCATGTGTTAGCTGATGACTGTCGGAAAATTTGCTCATTAAAACATAGTTCGGAGTCACAGGTTAATAGACAACGCTTTTCTGATAAGAAACTGTTGCAGATACACAGAAACTGGGTCTAAGGCAACACTTTCGGAGGCAAACTGATCCGGACTGATCCGGATTTATCCGGAGGCAAACTGATCCGGATTGATCCGCAAACAAACTGGATTAAAGGCACCTTTTTCAAAAAATGTTCCATTAGCTTTGAAACTGGACCAAAGGCAACACTTTATTATTCAGAATCTGTTGCAGTAAATCCGGATGCACAGCTTAGGCAACGGTTAACGCAGATGAGGCAACACTTTCTACTAAAACCGAAACTGACCTTCAAAAGCTGTAAATAACGATCTTAATTGCTTGGAACATCACTGAAACAACAAGAATGAACTTTTAAGTGTTAGGATGAGTTGAGTCATATAGGAGACGCTGTCCTTAAAGGATACTTTGTAGTTCCTTCCAAGATTAAACAACTCCTTCAAACTCGATTTGAGTTTGGGTACAGGAATCAGAAATGCTTATTATATCCAGAAATTTTAGGTGAAAGAAAAGTATATAATTCGGTTCTCTTCTGAAATGGAAAAACCTACCAACCTTTTTATAGGTAATAAAAGAGTTTATGACCACAAAAGTTTTGCTGTTACAAAATTTAATAAAATAACCGTTGGCGTTTTAATAACCATTAAAACACGTAATCAAAACTATAACCACCAGAAATTTAATGAAATAATTGTTGGAGTTTTAATCACAATTGAAACTCAGATTTATGAAAAAATTAAAACAGTAACAGCCACAATTAAAACATTTGACCAAATATTCTTCTCAACAGAACATATCACAAAATATATTTTTTTGAAAGTAGTATAAAAATACTCATTTTTCCAACAATCCCCCACAACTTTCATAAGAAGTTTTAATAAAAAGAATTTTCTGGATGTCTCGAGTTTGACATATAATGCATGGAACTGGAGTCTTGTGGACTATGAACCAGAACTTGATAGATAAAATTTAACTTACGGAGTATTCGGTGATACATATAGTTTCCATGAACCAAATAAACACTATTGTAAGATAGGAATTTTACCATATCGCATTATACCAAGTACATTTATGTTCATCGCGGTTTTGTGTAAATAGGCCGTGCGCGTGCCTGGTCTTTGATGAGTGCTTAGAGATATTGCCAATATTATATCTCATAGAATCGGCCTCACTTTACACTGACATAGGTGATATCATCAAGTGTATATTGCACTTTTTACACCACTCATAAGAGCTATGAAATCTCATTAAGATTCCTTTTGACTTAACCTCTCAAGATATGCCACATAGCGCTTTTCACACATCTAGAATTTGGGACAATATTTATAGTGCTAGCAGAACTAACGAAAGGCTTGTTCGTACCCATATGAACCTATTCCGTGGGATCTCCACTCACGTAGGTTGGGTTCCCACCCTTCATTATTTTCTAATTAGCTTAAGTCTCATCCTCTCTCATATATCAAAATTAGGTTTCTTTTTCAAAATTTATTTCTCAAATATTAGTCATATGATTTGATCAGAATCACTCTAGACTTAAATGGATAAAATTCCATCTCAATAATATGTCTCAAACATATACGTATACTTTTGCCATTATAGGTCTTATTTCTCAAAATATATATTGCACCTTGGCATTCTCAATATATTTTGCAATCTTAATACATTGCATGTGTTATAACACTTACTAAGAAAGTTTTTCCAACCACTTAGTCTTATTGTATATTCCAACTCTCAAGCAACTAACTCTTAACATAGTTTGCTTATAGTTGGTTTTCTTATTATTGTTCTACCACCAAATGTGAGAACGTAACCACTAATGAAATTTTTCCCATATGAATTAAAAAATTCACTCAACGTCATTGTTCCCCTCAAGAACAATGGGAAATTCACTAATGAACTTCTTCTCAAAGATTCACTCAACATCATTGCTCCTCTCAAGAACAACGGGAAATTCATTATATAGAATACCATATTTAATGGTTTGTCTCAAATATTTCTCAAGCCTCAATATGACTTCTCTATAATCAATTATTAGATTATGTGTATACTTGCTCACATAGCATATGCTATGTCTGAATGTGTGAAATTCATCAAGTACAAATGCATACTTTGATTTAGCCACTAGATCACGATTATCTTCCCTTGAGTATTAGAATCATAAGGGATACTCAGATCATTTACATCATAAAATTAAAACTTCTTAACAAGTTTCTCAACATAGTATTCCCGTGTTAATAAGACACTCTCATTCATCCTTATGATTCACATACCCAATATCACATTGGCTTCTTGTGAGCACGGGATTTTGCAGTCCCTCTCGCGAGACGATGATGACATGTACCCGATTTCAATACCTCAAAATAAAAGTTCTCTTCAGAATTTTTATTACCAAAATAATATTCCTTGTGAATTTTATAATTGGTAGAATCCAGTTCGGCGTGGCCGATAACGCGTTCGGTAGGAGCTTGAACCGATGATTTACACCCAAATTAAATAATGTCCATTAAAATATTGTTAAGAGCCATAAAGATGCCTTTTTCCACTAATAAACCACTTTTCCCGACTTTTTAGGCTTTTTAACCCGTTGTTTGTCGGTATGCTGGAGAATGATGTCGCCACCGACATCATTCATGCCGCCGGCGGCATCACCATACCGCCGGCGGCATGAACCATACCGCCGGCGACATCATCATGTCGCCGGCGATATGGCACGAAAATGGGTTCTCCACAGACAGCATGTCGGCCACTTTCGGCGGAATAAGTCAAAAAGGTCTCGAAAAATACCCCAATTTGCCTATAAAAGGCACCCAAAAACTGCATTTGAGAGGGGGAACTGAAATTATAAAGGGAAGGAGCTAAAATTAGGCAATTAAGAGCTGAAATCGAGAGTAGATTTTAGTGAGATAAGAACTAGAAAAGGCAGGAAAAAGGATTCCAATCCATTTTTCCCGGTTTTTCTTCTTCGAACTCTCTGATTGTGAGCTTAAATCAGTGGGTCTTTGGGTTAAATCAACTGAATAGAATTTAGAGACCTAAAACCTTTAAATTAACAATCAAATTATCATTGCAAGCTCCCCGGAGGTGTTATTGTTCAGTTCACGAAGAGTTGGATTCACTACCCCGAGGTGAAAATCCTGAGTCTCATAGCTCTTTGGCTTTATTATCATTGTTTTGCACTATTCTTTGTTGATTTGTGTTTTAAGATTTCGGTTATTTTTTTTTAACTGCAAACCGCTGCTGCTGCGAGAAATTGAAGTCGCCAGAGACGTGTGATGTTGCCGACTGTATCACCCATGTCGTGAGAGACATCGTGGATACCGCCGTTAGCATCGCATTCCCCGGAGACCTCGTTTTCTCACGAAAACCCTTTTTTATGGTGCTCAAAAAGCCCTGTGCCTGTCAGCATGCTGATGTCGCCCGTGACATAATTGATGTCGCCGGCGGCATCATCCATGCCGCCAGCGACATCACCTATGTCATCGGCGGCATCAGATGCCCGACGGCGGCATGGCTTTCTAGACAGCAGTATTGCCTTCGTTTGTTTCCCAATTAATTTATTTTCTGAAGCTAGGACTTATAGTACAACGATGGAGGTTCAAAACCTCCTGAAAACAGACCCGCCCCGCGATGAGCGGTATATTCACTTGTAATCCGATTAAAGCAACGACCGAATCTAAAATTTGGATAAAAATGGAATTTCCCCGCAAACGCCATTCCAATCTCGTTTTAGCCATCCAATCGGGCTTTATGAAGTTATAAATAAAATATGCCATATTTGCGTCAACCATCCTCTGTAGATAGATGTATATCGGACATTCGGGTATTTCATTTGTTACGTAGAAAATGTATAGGACTTGAAAATCTTGTAATAATTCTATTTTCCGCACTTATTTTTCCTTACATTTGTAAATATTTTATTTATCGCTTCAATTGCTTGATAAACGCGAAAACCACAAAATAACTGAAAATACGAATAAATAGGGTGGATTAAACCGATTAAGAAAGAATGAAGTATCCTAACTTGGCCTAATGAAAAGTAGATAACATCATCCGAACTCGGAATCTCTACTTAAGGTATGGTCCAACCACCCGGTGGGAAAATCGTACCGAAAATTTCCCGGTTGAGCTGAACCGGGTGGCGACTCTATTCTAAGTACGGGGTTTCGATCTCGTATCTTTTAAGCATTACAATATGCAAAATCATTTTCTTTTATACCACATCACACTCGTCTCCCCGACGCACAAAAAGCGGGCCCGCCCGACAGGGTCCGGCCCCCCGCCGCAGCCGCGCAAACAGCCGTCCGCTCACAGTGGCGACTCTGCTGGGGAATTTCTTTAAACTTGAACCTTCTTTCATAGTTTAAAAGACTTTGATGATGTATTAAAATCATTGGCCAAATTAAAACTTCATTCTTTTCTTATGATGCCTTGTCCTCACGCGTGTAGATAGTTCGGTAATTTTAGGTACCCTATTTTACCCGAGAAGCTCACAAAGTATCACTCATGCCCTGTTGGAATTGAGGATGCCTAGTGGGTGGATCACTCGTTTTAACCAACACGTAAACTCCTATGACCACGCCCATTCGGGTAGTGATTGAGTAAACGTAGAATCAAGGTAAACGGGAACCTTCTACATCAACAACCCTATACCAAAGCCGCGTTAGAAAAAAGCCTTAGCACATCTTTCCCCTTAGGATTACCCAAAACAAATAAAATAATTGGGACGCGCTGCTTTCGCCATTACCAGTGAAGCAGCCAAACTCCATCCTACCAAAGAGGTGTTACGCGGGAGTCAAAAGGTTGGAACAAGGTCGATTTGCATGCTAAGTGCTCTATGATCATACACCCCCATGCATCGGCTTTAAGAGCCGAAAATAAATCAACTTACCCTTATCACTTCCACTCATGGAAGAGGTTTAGCAACATGTGTGGGACTTCTCTTGTACCTCCGTTGCGTCGCCACATATCGCTATGTATGACGTGAAGTACACACGTCTCATATATGTTGGAGGGATAAGCCATCACATCATCTCTAACCACATCTACGTGCAGCCATGCGCACTACACGTCACCCCCAGGGCATAAAAAGACATACATACATACCATCCATACCATTTACAACCCATTCATGGTCTGATCTGCGACTCGTGATCCTAAGCAGCCCTCCTCTTAAACCAAGACTTTCACAACCAACCATGTCTCTTCCCCATGATGACAACCGTACCTCATCCAGAGGACAAGCTAGCCTTCCCGTAGGGGCAACAGCTCACCCGCCGTCTCTTAGATCGGAGATCACCGCTGCTATCATTCAGTTCCTGAACTCCGATCAGTTTAGAAACATCATTCAGGAGATAGTGTATGTATCTGTCAAGAAGGTCCTAGAAAGACAGGACTTCGACCAGGTCATGCGATCTCTGGGCATGACACCTGATGGCGATACACTCTGGCAATCACCGCCAACCGCTTACCCTGGATAAAGAGAAGGAACCCAGAGTCCAATTCTTCCACCATTCTCTTACACCTTACCACCAACTTTGGTCACCCCATCACAATTTAAAATCCCCATTGCCACGATGCTTCCTCAATACGACCAAGTCATGCAACACAACGTTGAAGACTTCTCACGTCAATTGATGATAGCAGACTGCTCTCAAGAGGGAAGGGTCCAATCAGAGAAAGACCAGTTCTTTCAAGACACTGAATCACCCCCTCCCCCACCTCAAACCATGATGGACCAAGAAACCTATCAGAAGTCGGCACCTGTTGCCATTATTCGGCCAAACAATGGTCTTAAGTGTAGAACCAATCCGTGGAAACTGCCACTTAATGTAATCTTCACCGGGTTGAAGGAAGCTGGGATTCTTAAACCTCTTCATGAATTCAATCCACCCATGAGAGAAGAAGGAAAAGGCTTTTGCAGATATCACATGTTGTCGGGTCATAACACCAACCAATGCAAAGCTTTGGTCCGTACCATCCAACGACTAGTGGATGAAAAGAAGATTACCGACCCTGAAAGGGCATCCTACCCTGTACCAGAGTCTGGCAATCGGACACGGATGATTAATCCCGGCTTTTCCAAACAACGGAAAGCTCCTCAAGATCTCATCAAGGCCATCTACTCAAATGGTGGGGGAAAATCACGCTCTGACGGTGAGGACGAAGAATCCCGATTTACAATCCTTGGAGTTCAGACCTTTTAGCTCCAGGAGCCACTTCCATTTTTCTTACTTATGATTGTGTCTGTACCCTTTGATCAGCGTCTCCATATGAGCATACGTACGATGCTTTCAGTGTGTAAGATATTTTTTATTAAATGGAATTAAATTGAGTACATTATGTGGTAATCAAATCCAATAATTTAAACCCTGTCAAACACATGAGGGATAATAAAGTGCTTAAAGACCATGGTAATGCTTTTGCTCAATTATCGGATTGTTGAAACGCCATGGATCCCTTCTAGAATTGACTCAACGGCCCTACATCGGTACACCTTCAAGCCACCAAAGAAGTATCAATCGGTCCCCCGAAATAGAGAATCAAGGCTTACACCCAACGGAGCCCGACCTCCATCAAATAAACATCATAGCCAAAATCTCAGACCAACATCACCACCGAGAACACGACCAAATTTGAAGAGAAACACATCTTCACTCGGTACAAATCAACCCTATCAAACCCTTCGGCTAACAAAGGTCAGGGGGCAGCCACTTCCAAGGACACCAAGTCTAAAGGCAAACACCTTCATCCCACAAGCCACGAAGATGATTGTGCAACCAATGTCGCAATCGGCTTACCAAATGAACCAACAAGGCAAACAACCACTACAAAGGCACCAAACAAAAGGTCCTTAAGCCGAACATCACTTGTTCACAACCCATCGCCCCTAACACAGAATACGAGTTTAGGCCTAAAAGGACTCTGCAGACCCCGAATTGAAGGAGCAATCAAAATAGCGATCAGGACGACAATCAAACTAATCGATGAAGCTTTGGAGTAAGTACCAAAAACTCCCGCAAACTAAACGGCTTGCAACAAGGTCAGCCAAAAGCTCCCGACGTAACTTTGAAGGTCAGAATGAACTGGGTGATCCAGGCGAAAATCGAACGGGCACCAAGGAACTTGGAGAATCTGCAAAAGCATAACTATGCGCACAAAAGCAAATCAGATATCCTATGCCCTTTCCAAGAGTCATAGACCCAGCACTGAAAAGTTTGAGACCTTCCGGTACTAAGGTTAAGTTCAGATCAGATTGGAGAGACCATCGTATGATCGGAAATGGCACCAAATAAGCGAGGCTGTTAGAGTCATGAGCGTAGACAAGAAGCGAGTTCATTGATCTAGTCGACCAAGACAAGCTTAAGCATTATCAGGTCTAAACAAAAGAAATAAATCAGAAAAAGTGACACACTAAAAAAAATATATATATACAATAATCGCCCGCCTGTCGGTCTTCTATTGACTGGGCAAAAATTAGGGTTACAGCCGACGGTCGGTACCCTGCAAACCGGCTGTACAAAAATTAGGGGATAAGTCAATAATGCCTGTTGAACTGAAAACCCGAAAAGGGCGGTTCAGACAAAAATTAAGGCAGGAGAGAAAAACAATAAGATGTTAACTTGAAAACCTGTAAAGGCTAGTTAACACCAGGGGTCCCATTAATGAAAATGATTGCCAACATCTTGTACTCAAATTAAATTCACTCGATAAAAGGGTCTTTCATATTGGAACATTTGTGCTTGTGATTATGTGAATGCCTGGCAATCGAAGGATGAAAACATCACAAGTAAGCTTAATCGAAGACACTACGCGCTCAAAGGTCGGAATAAAATCTGTTAAGGCGAAAACCCGAAAGGATAGTCCATGCAAACCATGGGATCAAATTGGACCCCAAAATTTATGTTCCCTAGGCACTGCAGAAAACCCTGCAGCTTTTGATTATGGGTTGCCATGACAGAAACGGACGGAAGGGTCAAAAACAGGTTGCTGGAAGATTGAAGCCGCCGGCGATAAGAGTGATACCGCCGGCGATATCATAATACCGCCGACAATGTATTTGATGCCGCCAGCGATATAGGATCAATTTGGGCGACTTGGGTGATGCCGCCGGCAGCATAGGGTCAACTTTCTGGGCGGCATCAGAAGCATTTCTGCCATTTCAGACCTGTACAAAAACTGTAAACAATCCTATGCTACATTCCCAATGACTTGTCAAAACAGCAATTCATTTTTATGAAAGCCCGAAGGCGCAAATTGCTCAAATTGTACCAAATCATCATGACAAAATCAAATTTATCAAAACCCCAATGTATCGGAGGTACAAACAAGAACTCAAAGGCAAAACGAAAACGAAAAGTAAAACTAAGCATGTCCGCCACTACCGGCTGGACGGGATGAAACGTCATCGGGACTTGCGAGCCAATCGTCAACGTCGTCTTCTTCTCTCCCCTCCGTCATGGGAACACTACTGGACTCCTCAGCCGCGGTAAACGCACGTCGGCCGGCAGACTTCTTAACCCCCCTACGACTGGTACCCCCAGGATGCGCACGGTCCAGGTTTTGTTTGCTTCTCTGTTCTTGAGCGGTGGCCGCCAGCTGTCCCTCGAGATCGCTCACGCGGCGCTGTAAAGCTGCAGTCTCCTCCTCATACCGTCGTCGGGCTGCATCAGCATCAGACAAAGAAAGGGCTAAAAAATCCTGCAAATCGGAGAAAATATCAGCCTTGCATATCATGCATAACATCCATACATATATCCCATCTTAACATGTGCATAAAATACCTGAACAAGAAGCGATTGCCCAATGAGGGTATCCCGGAGAATAAAATTGTTCTCCGCAAGCTGCTCCACATGACTCCGCGCCACCTAGAAAATCCAAAAAGCATACCCTTAGACACCCACTTCTAAGACTTAATAAGAAAATAATTATTAGGTCTTACGTAGGTAGTATCTTCAGGCATGAAAATCGGGGCTTGCCGGCTCGAGCCAACATTCCTATGAGTGAATTAGCCTCGCGAGTTCATCAACAGGAAGGTGGTTTCCAACGGATTAACCAATCTCCCCTCCATGAAGTTTATGCCCTCCGGCGCACCATAATGTCGGGTCCTCTTTGGTTATCACGGCCCCTCTTTCTCGCGGGTTCCTGCAGAACGTAAAAGTCACATGTCAACAACGTCCCTAAACGACTTCAAAATCATACACACAAACACAATCATACCCCGAAAGAACGTTGCTCCCCTTGGGACATCGGCACGCTCCCACCAGCTACACCCGCACCTACCTCATCCTCCCCCTCAGGGTCGACCACAACGTCCCCTTCTAGCGCTTCATCCTCATCATCGTCCTCTTCATCAACATCCACAACGCCTTTGAGGTGCCTCTTTTCGTCCTCCAATCGTTGCTCATTGTGATACTCAATTGTATCATTGCCGTGGATGCGAGGGCACACAGGGAGTAGGCGTTGAAAAAGCTGCTCGTAAAGGCCAGGAACGCTAGGGATCACTCGGCCATTCCCTTCAATGTAATCAGCTTTATCGGCCTCGGCAGAAATCACCAAGTGAGGCCACCACAAGCCCCTCGGAGGATCGGCAGGCACCGGTCTAGCTGCAACAGGAAGGGACCTCCAGCCCCGGACACGCTCACCCAGATACCACTGCTGGGACAGGGGACACTCAATAACAAACCGGCGGTCATCCACCTCCCTCCGGACCCGTGCAACCTCAGCCAAGTTCTCCACCCCATCGAACGGGTCTAAGACGAGCTACATCAAAACAACCAACATAAGTCCATAGACCAAATAAATAAATAAATTTAAAAAAAAAAAAAAAAAAATTTACCGAACTCAGCCGCACGCTCCTTAGGACCTCCCTATACAGCGTAGGGTACTTTACCTTCCCACCAATACCCCCGCACCAGCGAGCAAGGAAATGAGAGCCCGGCGACACAACCTTCTTAAACTCCATCGGTGGGAGGATCTGATGCTCAAAGGCCCAGGCCTGCACAAATGACGACCGATCGATCAATCCAAAAAACGTCATGCAATAAACGAGAACACATGCTATCAAGGAGAATATCTACAAAAAGTGATACCTGGAGTAGCAGATGGCAAAGGCGTAAGGCTTTCTCCTTCTTTCGGGCTCCCACGTCCAGCCCGTGGTACAACTGGGCCAAGATAGCCCTCGGCCAATTCTTCCTCTTGATTCCCGGCACATCTTCCACTGCCGTTATAAGCATGTAGTTGATCTTACTCCCCGAGATTGGGAAGAATAGCACGGTGAGTAGTGAGATCACAAAGGAGCGGACGCATGCCTCCCTCTCCTCCTCGGGTACCACATTCACCCGGGTCCAATGATGGTACAACTCACCATAGGACAGCCGCCCAGAGACTGGCTTTAGACCGAACAACTCCTTTACCCGCCTCACCACGGGCCGCTCGACATGGTACTTGTCCATGTAGACGTCAAAATGTATAACTTCATCCGTCCAAGGAAGGCCGGTCATGGCTACCACATCGGAAGGAGTAATTGTAACTTCCCCAATGGAGAAATGGAAGGTATGGGTGGTCTCGGACCACCTCTCAGTCAGGGCCGTTACTGAAGAATGAGGAAGCTTAGGCATTAACATAGGCATAATCCGCGCCAAATCTCCAAACCCCGTCTCGTTAATCCAAGCGCAAGCTCCGGATCGTTCTCTGAGATGTGGTGCCACCACTCACCAATGGTACCCATCCCCCCTGTGTAAGTCAGTTCGTATGGCTGCAAAATCGAAAACAAAACGGATCAATTCTGTGCATTTTCTGTCAAAAAGGCTGCTGATGTCGCCTCTGTTAAGAGCGATATCGCCGGCGGCATCAGCCCATACCGCCAGCGGCATGGCTCATGTCGCCGGCGACATCAGTTTCAACAGAAGCGACATCAGATTCCCATAAAGCCTTTGGCAAAGGCTGATGTCGCCAGCAACAACATTGATGTAGCCAGCGGCATCATTCATGCCGCCAGCGGCATCATTCATGCCGCCAGCGGCATCACTCTACGCGGGCAGAATCTGTTTTCTCCCTAAATCGCACCCATCATGCCAAAAATCACAATCAATCAAACAACAAGGCAAAAACCGGTCCTAAAGCATGCAATATGACTGAGATATTCCACATTTTAAACCCCTATAATAGCATGTTTTCAAATCTAAAGCAAAATCAAATCGAATTCAAAAAGAAGTAATTCAGGTTTTTGTGGGATTACCTGGATATGACAGAGATGTTTCTCCTTCTCCGGAGTCAGATTGGTGATAGGAGAGTTAATGCCATAGCCATACATTTTGGCCGTCTCCTTGAGGCCGTATGCAGTGGGAATAGAAAGGATTTTCAAACCCTCGACGGAAGAATCGGGCAGGCTCTCCCTAGCCTTGGATTTGCCCCTGAAAGCATTACTAATCCTCTTCATGATTTGAAAAAGCAAAGATAGAAATCAAAGAGCTTTGGGAGAGAAGAGAAAGGGATACGGTTTTGAGAGAGAATGGGGAAGAAAAGAGTTCCAATCTCTTTTTAAACTGCCGCGCGGGATTCGAGGAGTTTTAATTAATCTGAAACTGTCCCTCCATGCCGCCGGCGACATCAGCTCATGCCGCCGGCGACATCAGTCCATGCCGCCGGGGACATAACTCAAACCGCCGGCGACATCGCCTCATTTAGTTCAAATTTTGAAATTATCTGATCAGTCAAAGCTGCCACGTGGCATCCATACCACCGGCAACATCAGTCCATGCCGCCGGCGACATCACTCAGGCCGCCGGCGACATCGCCTCATTTAGTTCAAATTTTGAAATTATCTGACCAGTCAAAGCTGCCACATGGCATCCATACCACAGGCGACATCAGTCCATAACGCCGGCGATATCATTTATGCCGCCGGCGACATCGCCTCATTTAGTTCAAACTTAGAAATTATCTGACAGTCAAAGCTGCCACGTGGCATCCATACCACCGGCGACATCATCTCATGCCGCCGACGATATCAGTCATGCCGCCGGCAATAATGCCCCTCCAAACTAGATTTTCAAAACAAGCCCAACCGAAGGGCGATCTCTTCAAAACGAGCCCAACCGAAGGGCGATCTCTTTAAAGCGAAACATCCGACTAAAGGACAATCACTATACGAAGTGACAAGCCCGACCGAAGGGCAAGCTCCCCACGAACTGTGAGTCCGACCAAGGGACGAACAAATGACAAAGCGTAAGCCCGACCAAGGGGCAAACAATCAACGAACTGTAAGTCCAACCGAAGGACAAGCATCATACCAAAATACAAAAGCCCAACCAAAGGGCGATCTCATCAAAATGAGCCCAACCGAAGGGCAATCTCTGCAGAGTGAAAGTCCGACCAAAGGACAAGCCCAACCGAAGGGCAATCACTTCAGAGCGAAAGCCCAACCGAAGGGCAATCTCTCCAGGACGAAAGCCCAACCGAAGGGCAATCTCTTCAGAGCAAAAGCCCAACCGAAGGGCAATCTCTCCAGGCCGAAAGCCCAACCGAAGGGCAATCTCTCCAGGACGAAAGCCCAACCGAAGGGCAACCTCTCCAGGACGAAAGCCCAACTGAAGGGCAACCTCTCCAGGACGAAAGCCCAACCGAAGGGCGATCTCTTCAGAACGAAAGCCCAGCTGAAGGGCGATCTCTTCAGAAACAAAGCCCAACCGAAGGGCAATCTCTTCAGAACGAGAGCCCAACCAAAGGGCGATCTCTTTATAGTGCGCCCGACCGAAGGACAATCTCTTCAAACGAGCCCAACAGAAGGGCGATCACAACAGAACAAGCCCGACCGAAGGGCGATCTCTTCAAACGAGCCCGACCGAAGGGCAACCTCTTCGAAGTGAAAGTCCGACCAAAGGACAATCACTATACCAAAATACAAAAGCCCAACCGAAGGGCGATCTCTTCAACGAAAGCCCAACCGAAGGGTAATCATTTTAGAACAAGCCCAACCGAAGGGCGATCTCAACAGAACAAGCCCAACCGAAGGGCGATCACAACAGAACAAGCCCGACCGAAGGGCGATCTCTTCAAACGAGCCCAACCGAAGGGCGATCTCTTTAAAATGAAAGCCCAACCGAAGGGCAATCTCCTCAGAACGAAAGCCCAACCGAAGGGCAATCTCTTCAGAACGAAAGCCCAACCGAAGGGCGATCTCTTTAAAGTAAAACGTCCGACCAAAGGACAATCACTATAAGAAGTGACAAGCCCGACCGAAGGGCAAACTCCCCACGAACTGTAATCCGACCGAGGGACATACAAACGACAAAGCGTATGCCCGACCAAGGGGCAAACAATCAACATACTGAAAGTCCGACCAAAGGACAATCATTGTACCAAAATACAAAAGCTCAACTGAAGGGCGATCTCATCAAAATGAGCCCAACCGAAGGGCGATCTCATCAAAATGAGCCCAACCGAAGGGCGATCTCATCAAAATGAGCCCAACCGAAGGGCGGCCTCTTCAAAACACGAGCCCAACCGAAGGGCAATCTCTTCAAAGTGAAATTCCGACCAAAGGACAATCATTGTACCAAAATACAAAAGCCCAAGGGCGATCATATCAAAATGAGCCCAACCGAACGGCAATCTCTTCAAAACGAGCCCAACCGAAGGGCGATCTCTTTAAAGTGAAAGTCCGACCAAAGGACAATCACTATGCCAAAATACAAAAGCCCAATCGAAGGGCGACCTCTTCAAACGAGCCCGACCGAAGGGCAACCTCTTCGAAGTGAAAGTCCGACCAAAGGACAATCACTATACCAAAATACAAAAGCCCAACCGAAGGGCGATCTCATCAAAACGAGAGCCCAACCGAAGGGCAAACCTCTTTATTTAAAGCAGAAGCCCAACCGAGGGGCAAACCTCTTTATTCAAAGCACAAGTCCGACCAAGGGGCAAACTTCTCTACGAAGCACAAGTCCGACCAAGGGACAAATTCTCTACGAAGCATAAGTCCGACCAAGGGACAAATTCTCTACGAAGCACAAGTCCGACCAAGGGACAAATTCTCTACGAAGTACAAGTCTGACCAAGGGACAAATTCTCTACGAAGCACAAGTCCGACCAAGGGACAAATTCTCTACAAAGCACAAGTCCGACCAAGGGGCAAACTTCTCTACGAAGCACAAGTCCGACCAAGGGGCAACTTCTCTACGAAGCACAAGTCCGACCAAGGGGCAACTTCTCTACGAAGCACAAGTCCGACCAAGGGACAACTTCTCTACGAAGCACAAGTCCGACCAAGGGATAAATTCTCTACGAAGCACAAGTCCGACCAAGGGACAAATTCTCTACGAAGCACAAGTCCGACCAAGGGACAAATTCTCTACGAAGCACAAGTCCGACCAAGGGACAAATTCTCTACGAAGCACAAGTCCGACCAAGGGACAAATTCTCTACGAAGCACAAGTCCGACCAAGGGACAAATTCTCTACGAAGCACAAGTCCGACCAAGGGATAAATTCTCTACGAAGCACAAGTCCGACCAAGGGACAAATTCTCTACGAAGCACAAGTCCGACCAAGGGACAAATTCTCTACGAAGCACAAGTCCGACCAAGGGACAAATTCTCTACGAAGCACAAGTCCGACCAAGGGACGAACAAATCACGAAGCGTAAGTCCGACCAAGGGACGAACAAATGACAAAGCGTAAGTCCGACCAAGGGACGAATAGTCGACAAAGCCTAAGTCCGACCAAGGGACGAACAGTCGACAAAGCGTAAGTCCGACCAAGGGACGAACAAATGACAAAGCGTAAGTCCGACCAAGGGACGAACAGTCGACAGAGCGTAAGTCTGACCAAGGGACGAACAGTCGACAGAGCGTAAGTCCGACCAAGGGACAAACAAATGACAAAGCGTATGTCCAACCAAGGGACAAACGAACGACAAAGCTTAAGTCCGACCAAGGGACAAACGATCAACAAAGCGTAGGTCCGACCAAGGGACGAATAGTCGACAGAGCATAAGTCCGACCAAGGGGCAAACAATCGCAGAGCATAAGTCCGACCAAGGGACAAACCATCGACAGAGCATAAGTCCGACCAAGGGACAAACAATCAACAGAGCGTAAGTCCGACCAAGGGATGAACAGTCGACAAAGCATAAGTCCGACCAAGGGACAAACCAGTCATCCTTCAGGTATCGTTCCTATCCCTTGCTCTTTCGTGTGATCATACTGACCTGTGTCAGCAGTGATCTCCCGAGGGGCAGCCTGTGAGCACGGGATTTTGCAGTCCCTCTCGCGAGACGATGATGACATGTACCCGATTTTAATACCTCAAAATAAAAGTTCTCTTCAGAATTTTTATTACCAAAATAATATTCCTTGTGAATTTTATAATTGGTAGAATCCAGTTCGGCGTGGCCGATAACGCGTTCGGTAGGAGCTTGAACCGATGATTTACACCCAAATTAAATAATGTCCATTAAAATATTGTTAAGAGCCATAAAGATGCCTTTTTCCACTAATAAACCACTTTTCCCGACTTTTTAGGCTTTTTAACCCGTTGTTTGTCGGTATGCTGGAGAATGATGTCGCCACCGACATCATTCATGCCGCCGGTGGCATCACCATACCGCCGGCGGCATGAACCATACCGCCGGCGACATCATCATGTCGCCGGCGATATGGCACGAAAATGGGTTCTCCACAGACAGCATGTCGGCCACTTTCGGCGGAATAAGTCAAAAAGGTCTCGAAAAATACCCCAATTTGCCTATAAAAGGCACCCAAAAACTGCATTTGAGAGGGGGAACTGAAATTATAAAGGGAAGGAGCTAAAATTAGGCAATTAAGAGCTGAAATCGAGAGTAGATTTTAGTGAGATAAGAACTAGAAAAGGCAGGAAAAAGGATTCCAATCCATTTTTCCCGGTTTTTCTTCTTCGAACTCTCTGATTGTGAGCTTAAATCAGTGGGTCTTTGGGTTAAATCAACTGAATAGAATTTAGAGACCTAAAACCTTTAAATTAACAATCAAATTATCGTTGCAAGCTCCCCGGAGGTGTTATTGTTCAGTTCACGAAGAGTTGGATTCACTACCCCGAGGTGAAAATCCTGAGTCTCATAGCTCTTTGGCTTTATTATCATTATTTTGCACTATTCTTTGTTGATTTGTGTTTTAAGATTTCGGTTATTTTTTTTTAACTGCAAACCGCTGCTGCTGCGAGAAATTGAAGTCGCCAGAGACGTGTGATGTTGCCGACTATATCACCCATGTCGCGAGAGACATCGTGGATACCGCCGTTAGCATCGCATTCCCCGGAGACCTCGTTTTCTCACGGAAACCCTTTTTTATGGTGCTCAGAAAGCCCTGTGCCTGTCAGCATGCTGATGTCGCCCGTGACATAATTGATGTCGCCGGCGGCATCATCCATGCCGCCAGCGACATCACCTATGTCATCGGCGGCATCAGATGCCCGACGGCGGCATGGCTTTCTAGACAGCAGTATTGCCTTCGTTTGTTTCCCAATTAATTTATTTTCTGAAGCTAGGACTTATAGTACAACGATGGAGGTTCAAAACCTCCTGAAAACAGACCCGCCCCGTGATGAGCGGTATATTCACTTGTAATCCGATTAAAGCAACGACCGAATCTAAAATTTGGATAAAAATGGAATTTCCCCGCAAACGCCATTCCAATCTCGTTTTAGCCATCCAATCGGGCTTTATGAAGTTATAAATAAAATATGCCATATTTGCGTCAACCATCCTCTGCAGGTAGATGTATATCGGACATTCGGGTATTTCATTTGTTATGTAGAAAATGTATAGGACTTGAAAATCTTGTAATAATTCTATTTTCCGCACTTATTTTTCCTTACATTTGTAAATATTTTATTTATCGCTTCAATTGCTTGATAAACGCGAAAACCACAAAATAACTGAAAATACGAATAAATAGGGTGGATTAAACCGATTAAGAAAGAATGAAGTATCCTAACTTGGCCTAATGAAAAGTAGATAACATCATCCGAACTCGGAATCTCTACTTAAGGTATGGTCCAACCACCCGGTGGGAAAATCGTACCGAAAATTTCCCGGTTGAGCTGAACCGGGTGGCGACTCTATTCTAAGTACGGGGTTTCGATCTCGTATCTTTTAAGCATTACAATATGCAAAATCATTTTCTTTTATACCACATCACACTCGTCTCCCCGGCGCACAAAAAGCGGGCCCGCCCGACAGGGTCCGGCCCCGCGCCGCAGCTGCGCAAACAGCCGTCCGCTCACACTTCTCTTATGTCTTTCATGACAAATATTGTTAATAGGATTATCTTTATTCTATTGACAACATCAATACTCAGAATAAAGATAGTTATATCATCCACATATAATCACACATATATCATTAATCACTTTAGAATATACACACATATATCCACCTCAAATGATAAGACTTATACACTTATTATTTAGGTGCTTGTCACTAAGTCATATAAAGACTTTATCAAATTTTCCATCCATGTCCAGGCTCTACATACCCCTCAAGTTGCACTATATAAAAAACTTTATTGAAAACATTCACAAAGAATTTGTGTTCTTTGTCTCAAAGATATTATTTCCAAGCACATCACTATGTTTAACATAACTTATGAACACACCAACAGAAACTTTTGTACCTATTTCTCTTTATATAGGTTCAAGAATAACAACCTCAATAAGACACCCCCACACTTTTGAATATTTCAAATTAGGATGATAATCCTCTCATTTTCTCATATGGTGTCTTATCGGTTTTTCATGTGAAATTCTATTTGTATAGAAAACTTAACAAATAGTTCCACCAACAAATATCTGAAGTATATATATACTTAATAATAACTCACAACATGTTCTCATGTGCCTCAAGTTTACTAGAAATCGTGAACCATCAAATTTCAAGGTAAACGCACCAAATTATACTGATATAACCACACATGGTTACTAACAATTTTGCAAACCTGAAATCTGCTCAGTTCCAGATTTCAAGAGTCCACTTCAACTCAAAATTTGAATATGTAAAAGCAGTTATTTGACAAAACTTTGTTCTACTCATAAAAACATATATGTCTTAAGTTTCCAACGCCACTGAAAACACTTAAAACCAATCTATACATCTCAAGTTATGTCACAAATAATCAGCTGTGCTCAAAGCTGATTTTCCAGAAAAAACGAGATTCTTATCTCAACTTCAATAAATATTTCAACCCACTAAACAAAAGAATTTGAAAAACATCCCTTATAAACATATCTTTATCTATGTCTCATGAAGCCATAGAAATACTAATTTCTCAAAACGGAGTTGTAAATCTCAAGAAAACTCATAAACAACCAAGGGTGTTCAAAGCTGAAAATTTTTTAGCAAACATAAAACAAAAGTCTTATCACAAGTTGTATATCACCAAAACTCCAATAATCTTGAAATCAAGATGTCTCAAAACAACTTATTTCAAAACATATTGATCAACATAAAATATATCAAAACCTTATTTATTTCTCAACAAATAAATATTTTGATTCAACACAATTTTCACCATTTCAAAGCTTTGAAGTATGAACTTATGAAATAAAACATATTCAAAACCTTATCTATCACATGTCAAATCTCACGATTAAACCAAATAGGCAAAGAAGAGCAAACACATAAATTGATAATCTAAAAAATTATTCTATGGTTCATATAACTCATTCCGACAACACACTATCTTTGGTTATTAAAACCTTATCGGACTCAAAAGTTACCTTCACTCCATTTTTGCCTAAAAGGCTCACTAAAACCGATTCGGTTTAATCATTGGGAACAAGTAGCACCTCATTATGTGCAAAAGATGTGGGCTTGAGGAGAACCTTAATTCTCCACTTTCAACTTGGGTGTATATGACTATTGATAATTTTTATTTACTCTCGCAATTGTGCCTCATTACTCCGTAGTCAATAACCCACTGATTCACATCAATCACCATGTTTACTTGTGAAATGACTACAAAATAATATCATCTACTTAACTATAAGTTGAGTAGGTTTGTCACATTTCACAACTCTTTTCCTCCATTTAGGAGCATGGTGGTCACATGTATAAAAGTTCCCCTTTTATATTATTGAAGGTTTATTACTTTTGAGCTTTATAAATTAACTATAGAGAAATTCATACCTTATTCCTTAGTAAGGATTGTACTCCACAATGTTTACCTTTGAGATTATCTCCTTCCCTTTGGTTATTCGGATCTCCTTCCAATCAACATCTTCTAGCCCAATGACAAACTTTTGCTCACCAATATCCATATTATTAAATTTGAAAATCAAAGATTCCCAAATCTCTTTAGCTTCACCGTATGAAATTCCCACCATTGAATACCTCAATTTTTCCAAGAAAAGACTTAGCTCATAATGGAATAGTTGGAGGAACAACTATTCTCATAGTCTCGAAAGAATTGGATCCCCATAGAGTAGCATAATTTTCCATTACAGAACTATCCTTTAAGATTGTTGGAAAATTTGCTCATTAAAACATAGTTCCAGAGTTGCTTCCGGAGTCGCAGGTTAATAGGCAATGCTTTTTTGATAAGAAAATGTTGCAGAAACACAGAAACTGGGTCTAAGGCAACAATTCCGGAGGCAAACTGATCCGGACTTATCCGGATTGATCTGGAGGCAAACTGGATGAAAGGTAGCTCTTTTTCAAAAACTGTTGCATTAGATTTGAAACTGGATCAAAGACAACACTTTATTATTCAAAATCTATTGTAGTAGATCCGGTTGCACAGCTTAGGCAACGATTTACTCAGATGAGACAACACTTTCTGCTAAAACCGAAAATGACCTTCAAAAGCTGTAAATAACGACCTTAATTGCTTGGAACATCACTGAAACAACAAGAACAAACTTTTAAGTGTTAGGATGAGTTGAATCACGTAGGAGACGCTTCCTTAAAGGATACTTCATAGTTCCTTTTAGGATTAAACAACTCCTTCAAACTCGATTTGAGTTTGGGTACAGGAATCAGAAATGCTTATTATATCCAGAAATTTTAGGTGAAAGAAAAGTATATAATTCGGTTCTCTTCTCAAATGGAAAAACCCACTAACCTTTTTATAGGTAATAAAAGATTTTATGGTCATAAAAGTTTTACTGTTATAAAATTTAATAAAATAACCGTTGGTGTTTTAATAACCATTAAAACACGTAATCAAAACTATAACCACCAGAAATTTAATGAAATAATTATTGGAATTTTAATCACAATTAAAACTCAGATTTATAAAAAAAAATTAAAATAGTAACAGCCACAATTAAAATATTTGACCAAATATTCTTTTCAACAGAACATATCACAAAATATATTTCTTTTAAAAGTAGTATAAAAATACTGATTTTTCCAACCATGTGATTTGAGTGAGTTTACATTTCTATAAATAAATTGTTACATTTACCTTTAATCTTTAAATGAATTAAACATGTCAAAAGCACATTGATGAATCTATTTGTATAATAGTATATAAAGTTATAAACCCATTTTTAAAACATAACCTATTAGAAACATTTCATTGTCCAAACTTATAAGGTTAAGAAATCCTTGATGAGATTATAAATACTCCTAACAATATTTTAAAAAGCGCTAGTTATTAGTCAGGCAGTCAGGACTTCTAGAGCTTAGGTGGATACATGATTTTTTTAATATTTATTAATAGATAAAAGTGTAATTTTAACTAAAAACAAATTACAATGTAATAATATATATTACAAAAACATAGCTTAACATATGACAACATAAATCTTAATTGATTTTTACATAAAAATACATCAACACTAAAATCAATTCTTTAAAAACGCATATCCTCACAATTGTTTTTTAGTTTATAGCGTATTATTTTTCGGTTTGAGATTTAAAATAAGAATTATATGGTGAGAATATTTTGAACTATAAGTATTGGTATCTTAAAATTGCAGAAAAATCAAAATAGGCGGTGCTTAGCAGAAAAAGTCGGACTAGGCGGCAATATATCGGTCCAGCGCTTGAAGAATGAAAAGTCAGGCGGCAAGTATCAAAATATCGCCTAGGCGGGGATTTTTAAAACAATGACTTCTAGTATTGCAACTATAAATAGTTTTTTTTTAAAAATTTGTCTCGTATGGACTTACTATAATAACAAAGGAAAACCTTATCTCACCCCGCCCGAGTGTGGACTCGAACTTACAACCTCCAAAATCACAGCTTCTAGACTCAATCACTAAACCAAACATTTTCCACCCTAATTGATTGCAACTAGAAATAGTTAAAAATAATGGGTTAATTTCATAATTTTGTATTCCTACTTGATCTAATTTGTTTAGCTCTTAAGCCATATATTCCTAGTTGCCACGAGAATGTGAGAGAGTGATAGGCAAGTTCATTAATTGGATTTTGAAAAGCGCAAATCACAAGTGGACAAAATACAAACAAAAAGGGCGCATTCATTTCTCTCTTTGTACTCTACCTTTTCTTATTTCTGTGCTGGCCTACCATGTGACTATACTTTAATTTGATATATTTGTGAAAATATTTGTACACCTATATAGTTTATGCATGTTATATAAAAACATAAATTTTCTTATTTTTATTTTCTTGATATTTTGTGATAATTTTTTTATTGTTTATTTGACATAATGTTTTCAAAAACATTACATGTTATTATGAAATCTTCAGTTTACTGAAGTCAATTTTTATTATTCTTAGCAAAGGGTCTCATTATCATTTTATATAGTTTTACTGCTGACTTTATAATTTTTAATAATATTTTTACTTATATGTAATAAACATATATCCTATGCTAGTAAAGTAAAATTTCAATCAGTGGGATAACTTTATAGTTTTTTTAATCTAATATTTGCATTATTGACCTTATAAATAATAACAAAAAAGATTTCATTTCATACGTGGATTTAAATTTATGAACTTTATGATCACAACTTCAAAATTCAATCACTAGATTAAACTTTTGCCACATGATAAGTAGCATTAGTTAGTTATTGGATATTATGAAATATGATAAAAAAACAATTATTTCATGCTAAGATTTATGCAAATTAAATATACCAGGTGTTATGCTAGCAGAAAACTATAATGTTTGCAATAACAAATTTTGAACAATCCATGAGAATCATAACTAATACTATTAGCAACATAGAAGTCGATTAATGTAATATACAATGGATACTTAAATTTTTTCATTCGATACATTTTTACTTTTTTAGAGTAAAAATTAATTTCAGAAAAGACATAGAATGGAACAACAGATTTTCTACCTCATTGTAACATTTTTTTTAGCAATCAAACCATGTCCGGCTCTACAAAATAAAATGATTTTTTTTCTGTTTTGATTAGAATGTGTACGGTATATAGTAATATCACATTATTAAAATGAAACTCCCAACAAAATTGGAATTAATTGTAAAATAACCCCTTTGCTTCCTCTCTCACTCTATAGAACTTCTTCAGTTTCACTTTTAATTAAACCTGTACGTCGGGCTGGCCGGGCTGGGCTCGTGAGATTTTTAACAAAAGCTATTAATTCAAGCCCGAATCAAGCTAATTATTTAGAACTTCGGGCTCAGGTTGAGCTTTTTAAGAATTTTCAAGCTCGGCCCATGGCCTACTGAATAATTTTTTTTATATTTTATAAGCTAAATTAAAAAAATTATAATTTCTATACAAAAAGTATAAATTTTACATACAGTTATATTTTTTAGAAAATCTAAATATATATATATATATATATATATATATATATATATATATATATATATATATATATATTATCCTTATACATTTCAAAAAAATAGTAACATTTTATTATTAAATTTATTTTATTTTATTACCATATTATTCCAATTTATATTACTCTTATATATATATATAATACTATTATTATAGAAATTGATTAATATCTCTCTAATAATGGTAATTAAAATTGGTTAATATTCATATTAATCATAACAATACCAAAATATAAAATTAAAATAAAATTAAAATAAAAATAACAACAACAACAATAGCAATAATAAAATATTTGATGAGTATTTAAAATTAGTTAATATCCATACTAATCATAACAATACTAAAAATATAACACATGTTGATTACAAAATAATAATAATAATAATAATAATAATAATAATAATAATAATAATAATAATAATGGTAGTTAAAATTGGTTAATATTCATACTAATCAAAACAATACCAAAATAGAAAATTGAAATAAAATTAAAATAATAATAACAATAACAACAATAGTAATAATAAAATATTTAATGAGTATTTAAAATTGGTTAATATTCATACTAATCATAACAATACTAAAAATATAACACACGATGATTACAAAATTAAAATAATAATAATAACAATAATAATAGTAATAAAATATTTGATAGGCAAAAAGTAGTAAATTAATTTTTAAGGAGTCACATTAATTCTTATAGAAGCACATTAATATTACTATAATAATGGTCTCATAATTAATATTATTTGAAAATAGTACTATAATAATGGTATTTTGAACGCATCTGACTTAGATTACCTTTCAGTGGTACGGTTAGCGTACACACATCTTATAGAGTCACATTAATATTACTATATTAATGGTATTTTTTAATGAATAAAATCAAAATAACAAATCTATATATTAAAACAAAAAAATCATATTTCAGTTATATTCATAATAATAATAATAATCATAACAATACCAAAATATAAAATTGAAATAAAATTAAAATAATAATAACAACAACAATAACAATAATAATAATCATAAAATATTTGATGAGAAAAAAAGAGTCACATTAATTTTTAAATATGATTATAATCTATAAGTCATATTTTTTAAATTTTAATCTGTTGTTCATATTGTTTAATTATTATGAATTTTTTTTACAAGTTGATTCTTTTTTTTACCAATGTGAATATTTGATATGTTATTGCTAACTTTTCAAATTATCTGTTGACATACAAGGGCTTTCTTTACTTTAATTAATTTTACACTATATATGAGCAGATTTTATTACCATCTACAATGATTATTAAATTAGATATTTTTTCATAAATTTAAATCAAAATTTTATGAATATGATTTTAATATATTTCTCGAATAGGTTTGATTTAGAAAAATGATAATGATTAATAGTAATAACTACTTTTTGTTGGAAATAATGATCCGGAACAACAACTAATCCGGATCAGGTTTGAAGTAAACAAAACACCTAAGTGCAAAATGACCTAGGTCACTGAATCCGGACATATAACCAAATCATCCAAAGTCCAAAACAAGTGAAAACAATTACCTAAGCATGAATGAAAGCATCCGATTAAAGTTTGGAAAGGAAACAAACTTTGAACCGCCCAAACAGCATCCGGAACTGATTGCACAAGCATCCAGAAGAAGACAGATCTAGAGATATTAAGTCTGAAAATATTCGGAAGACTTAAATATCATGACAAAGGGAATGATTCAAAGTATTAAATTCCCTCTATCTTTTTGGTCTGCAAGTCAAAGATCCTTATCCCTAAAGCAGGACAAAAATGACAGCTAGCACTTTTTAGAGAAAGGACAAAGGACTGACACAGGATAGAGAAAAAGGTAACAACCTTTTTCACCTAGACTAATGAGAAAGGCGCGTGGAACTCACACCAAAAAGGTAATGGCATAAAAGTTGGTGAGTCACTAAAACATAAGGAAAATGATCATTGACAACTTTTTTGATGATTCAAACGGGTCAAAATCTCTGTCTAACGGATTGATCAACGGTTCCGGAAGCGCCACATATTACCTGATCAACGGTGAAGATTTAATTACAGCTCAACAACCCACCACGGTTACATTTATGATGGAAGCCTATAAAAGGGAAGCTTCATAAGTTGAGAAGGTGCTGGTTAATTTTGAAAAAAAGCATTAACAAGAGAATTCTCTAAAAAGCAATCAGTAAACACATCCCTCCAAGAATCATCAAATCCTAAATCCGTTTCTAAGGATTGTGAAATGAAATTATAAACTTGAGCAAGTCCAAAACCAAAACCCTTGAGAAAATAAAGTGTAAAAGATCTCCTACTTGGGTGAGTAGTGAGATTGAGATATAGCTTGAAGTAGGTGCTTTGAGTGGTTCTCCCTGTAGGACTCAGCTTAGGTTTGGGTAGAAATCTAAGTAGTATATCCTATTAAAGACAAAAGAACTCAGCTAGGAGTTGGTGCTTCTAGTGGTATATCCTACATTCGAAAGGGGGTACCATCCAGAGACAAATTGTAAGGCTTAATTCCTGCCAATTGGAAAGGAATCCACTAGCGAAAAATCTCGGAGGAAGGAAACTCTGGGGACTGGAGTAGGCGGGGCTGAACCAGGATAAAATACATATATTTGAATTTCTTACTCTTTACTTATTTGCATCATTATTCTCACAACTGCATCATCCGAATCCATCCTCCGGAACATATTCAAACACGCTACACAAAGACTTTTTAAAGTCTTATCAATTCCATGAAAAAGGGTCATTCACCCCCCTCTGACCTTATTTAGAACCTCACAGGGACCAACAAGTGGTATCAGAGCAAGTGCTCAAAACTAGAGATCTAACAATCTCGAGCTAAAGGTCTAAATTTTGATCCAAGTATCAAAATGAGTTTCCAAAACTCATAACTCCTTCCTGAGGGTATGTCCATTACCCATCCTCCACTCTTCACCGGTGAACACTATACATTTTGGAAAAATTGAATGAAGAATTTCATTCAAGCACAAAGCATGTAAGCATGGTTGGTCATTAAAGATGGCCCATATGAGCTTACTCACGAAGTAGAGGGTATCACTACCCAAAAGCCCTCAAGTTTATGGGATGATAATGATTTTAAGAAATTGAGTGAAAATATAAATGCTATTAACATGCTTTATTGTGCTCTTAGTGCAGCAAAATTCAACAAGATATCCGGATGTGAGACTGTACAGGAGATTTGGCAGAAGCTGGAAGTAACCTATGAAGAAACCAATAAAGTGAGAGAAGCTAAGCTTGATCTACTCCAGCAAAAGCTTGAATCTTTCAAGATGGAGCCAAAAGAGTCAATCAGCAGCATGAACACTAGATACACCAATCTAGTGAATGAGATGAAAAGGCTTGGAAAGGAAATCTCTGAAGTAAAGATGGTAAAGAAAGTGTTCCGGAGTCTCACCAAGGAATGGGACAACAAGAAGACCTCCATTGAGGAAGCTCATGACTTAAACTTCTATAGTTATGATGAACTCATTGGTAATCTTTTAATTCAAGAATTATCCTTGGAGAGATATAGCCAACAAGAGAAAAAGCCGGAAGAAAAGAAGAAGCCCATTGCACTCAAGGCAGACTCTGCTGGATCAGCCTCTTCCGAATCAAAGAAAGCACCAAAAGAATCAAAATATAGTGAAGAAGATATGGCTATACTGGCCAAGTACTTTGACAAATTCCTAAAGAAAAAGGATAGAAGGAGATCCAGAAGATTTGAATCAAGAAAGCCTAAGGAAGGCACCTTAAGAAGGGACAGGCCAAGAAAGACTCTAGAAGAAAAGAAAGATCCAGAAAAAGATGTTGCCTGCTTTGAATACGGAGAAAAAGGGCACTTCAGAACCAAATGCCCCAAGTTAAAAGAGAGAAGAAATATAAAAAGAAAGCTATGGTGGCCACATGGAGTAACAGTGAAGAAAGTAGCAGCTCATCCTCAATAGAAGAAGAGGAGATTGCTCATTACACGCTCATGGTATTGATGGATCCGAAAGCAGAGCAATCCAGAAGAAAGTCATCCAAGTAAGATACTGAGCAAATTGGGGATTCAGAATCAGAGACAGTTAATACTGAGGTAAACTCTTATTCTAATTATGTTTCTAACCTTGATCTTGCTAGAGCCTTAAAGGTGGTAATCCACAATGTGAGAAAGAACACCAAAGCCATAAAATCCATACAACAACAAGTTCTAGAATTAGCTGAAGATGCTGAAGCAATGTCATAAGACATAAACTTGATAAGAACCATAAAGCATATGGATGTGATGGAAGAGAACTTCCTGAGAAGTCAAGTTCAGATATTAAGTGCTAACTTGACAGGTCTGGATAGGGAGCTAACCTTGATGAAGGAGGCATCTGGAAGGAAACCAGATCCTTCACAAAGAACAAAAAAATCAAGGGAGACCAAGACCAAGTAATCCAAATCAAAAGAATCAGGTGCCCCCAAATCTCAAGGAAAGGAAAGTGAGCAAGCAACCTCAAGCACAAAAATTCACAGTTGCTCAAAAAAGAAAAGCTAAAGCAGTATTAAATGAGCAACCTGCCAAGCAAAGAAAGAACTATAAAGCAGAAGTTGCTCCTCCAACCAGCTTCCAGATACATTCCGAACAGTAAACAAGAAGCTGGATATATTCAAAACTATAGAAAGGAGGATCTAAAGAAGATCCAGAAGAAGCAGGAGCAAAGCAGACCTATCTCAGGGTGCAGGTTTTGTGGGAAAAATAATCATATTACTAAATTATGTAGATTAAAGAAAGGTTATTATGATGTTTATCCTTGGCCTGAAATGGTTGATAACCTGAGAGGACCCAAATCTGTTTGGGTACCCAAACCCACTTGATCTATTTTGTAGGTATGCCTTAGATCCACAGAAGATCAACACACATGGTACATTAATAGTGGATGCTCAAGGCACATGACTGGCAATGAGAAAGCCTTCATCATTTTAATCCGGAAGAAAGGTGGAAAAGTAAGCTTTGGAGACAATAAAAAATGACAGATCATTAGCCATAGAACCATTGGATATGAAATACAAATATAAGATGTCTCTCTAGTTGATGGATTGAAGTTCAACTTACTCAGTGTAGCACAATGCTGTGATAAAGGAAGAAAAGTCACCATTGACTCCAGAGGATGCTCAATCTATGATAGTAAGTCTAATCAACTCATTCTTTATGCACCTAGAGTAAATAATGTTTATTGTGTTAACGTTAGAAATGATAAAAAGAATATATGCTTGGTGTCTAAAGAAGAAGAATCATCTATGGCACCGGAGGTTGGGACATGTTAGCATGAACCTCATGTCCAAATTAGCCAAAAAGGAATTGGTTGTCTGTTTGCCTAAGATGGCTTTTGATAAGGATCACATATGCACTGCATGTCAATTAGGTAAATAGCATAAAAAGAGCTTCCCTTCCATCTCATACATACCTTCTAAAAGAGTTCTTGAACTCCTGCATATTGATCTCTTTGGTCCAATCAAACCATTCAGTCTAGGTTGAAGAGAATACACTATAGTCATTGTGGATGATTATTCTCGCTATACCTGGGTGGCTCTGCTAGCTAGCAAAGATGAAGCATTTGACCAATTCTCAAAAATATTCATCTAGATAGAAGTAGAATAGGGTATAAGCAATGCATGCATCCGAAGTGATAATGGTGGTGAGTTAAAAAATAAGCACTTTGCTGAATTTTATGACTCTAAAGGGATTGAACATAACTTCTCTGCCCCTCATACCCCTCGATAAAATGGAGTTATTGAGAGGAAAAATAGGACCATAGTTGAGATGGCTAGAACAATGCTAAGTGAGAATTGTTTGCCAAAGTATTTCTGGGGTGAGGCCGTAAATATAACATGCTATATTTTAAATAGAGCTCTGATTAGAAAGACCTTAGAAAAGACCCCTTATGAAATCTGGAAGGGAAGGAAACCTGAAATTGGGTATTTTAAAGCCTTTGGATGTAAATGCTACATCCTGAATGATAGAGAGCAATTAGGAAAAATTTAACCCTAAATCTGATGAAGCAATTTTCCTTGGCTACTCAACACATAGCAAAGCTTACAGAGTCTATAACAAACGAACTCAAACTATGATAGAGTCAAAACATGTAGATTTTGGTTAGACTAACCATGCAGGCAAAAGAAGTTCCACTCCGGAAGATCTAATTCTAGAAGTTAAGAACATGGGAGAAAAAGAAGAAGTGTAGATTCCAGATTCCTTCCAGATCAAGAAATATAAGGAAGAAGATGAAGGAATCAATCTCAATCCAGAAGAACCACAAGGGTATCTCAATAATCATGAGATAAATTTTGATCAAGAAGAAGTAATTGAGGCAGTTGAGGAACAAGCCTCAATCCAACATGAAGACTTACCAAGAGAAGTTCGGACTTGCAGGGATCATCCGGTTGCAGCTATTTTGGAAAATGACCAAAATCCAGTTAGAACCAGAGGATAACTTAATAGGATGATGAGCCATACTGCCTTTATCTGTCTCATTGAGCTAAAGAAATTTCAAGATGTTGAAGGATATGAAAGCAGGATGATGGCTATGTAAGAAGAACTAGATCAATTCACTAGAAATGATGTTTGGGATCTAGTGTCACCACTAAAAGGAAAGTCAATCATTAGTATAAAATGGGTATTCCAGAACAAGCTAGATGAATCTGGAGTAATGGTCAGAAATAAGATAATATTGGTTGCCCAAGGCTACAATCAACAGGAAGAGGTTGATTTTGAAGAAACATTTACCCCTGTAGCAAGATTGGAGGCAATCCGGATCCTATATGCTTTTGCATCATTCATGGGGTTCACATTGTTCCAAATGGATGTCAAAAGTGCATTCCTAAATGGAGTTATCGAGAAAGAAGTCTATGTGAAGTAGCCACCTGGATTTCAAGATCCAAAGCATCCGAATAATGTATACAAACTGAAGAAGGCCCTCCATGGATTAAAGCAAGCACCAAGAGCTTGGTATGAGAGACTCACTACATTTCTCATATCCAAGGGATATATCCGGGGTAAGGCAGATACAATTCTTTTCATAAAGAAGAAGGATGATATCATTCTTGTCCAAATTTATGTTGATGACATCATTTTTGGAGCAATAGATGAAAAGATGTGTGAAGAATTCAACACTCAAATGCAGAAGGAATTTGAGATGTCCATGATGGGAGAACTTAATTTCTTCCTAGGTTTATAAATCAAGTAGAGTCCGGATGAGATTTTTATAAACCAATCCAAGTACACCAAGGAGATTCTCAAGAAGTTTGAAATGGACAAAAGCAAGCTTATGTCCACTCCAAGGGGTTCAGATAAAATCCTATCCAAGGATTATGAAGGGGAAGATTATGAGTGAGCGACCAATTTCTCGCCTGCGAGGTTTGCGTGAAATGCGTTTAGCGGGGGGCGGAAAAAACAACGAGCACTGTGAAGTGTGCTAAGGGATAATCCTTATTTTAGCATGATGAAAGCGGATAATGAAAGCGATGTCGAAATTGAAATTTAGTTCGATTTAAGTGTCAAGGGATACGAGACTTAAAATACCATATTTTAAGATAGAGTCGCCACCCGGTTAAGCTCCATAGGGAATTTGGGTACGATATTCCCACCGGACGGTTGGACCGTACCTTAAAATAGAGATTCTAAGTCCAGATAATGTTGCTTACTTTTCAATTTTTAAATCAAGCACTTTATTTAATAAATGCGACCTCGGTTCTTATGTGATTTAAATTCGATTATAGTTTGGATTCTTCGATTTATATGCCATACATAATACGAAAAGCGGTTAATAAAGCGAATAAAATAATTATTACAAGGCTTTACAAATACCTATACATTTTTCTAATGTGAGAAAATAAATAAAGCGATAAATAAATAAATGGCAAAACTGGGTTTTAACTGAGCTTACCGACTCGGACCTGGCTCCAAATGAGGCAAAAGATCTATGCGAATAATAATAGACAAAGCGTAAATAAACGAGAAAAATAAACACATATCATGGAGAAAACATATTTTTTGGATTTTTTCGGGACTAGAAACATAATTTTTGGGTATTAATTAATTATCTAACAAACTAAAAACAGATTTAATATTTACAGAATATTTTTGGGGTTTTAATTTAGGATAAAAAGATTTATTAGGCATTTATTTAGTAAAAAGGTCATTTAAGCCATTAAATAGTCATTTAATCCATTTAATTATTAATAAAATAATTTCAGTAGATTAAAAATTAATTAAATTAATTTCAGATTATTCATGATTTTTTCAGAAATTTTTGGGTGAGAATCGGAGCTGAAAATGCATTAAAACAACAAAACAGGGCCAAAAATACAAAATAAAGCAAACAGGGACCATTCTGACATTTTTTACCAGTAGGCCGACTCAGTGAGGTGGTAGGCTGACTCAGCGAAGTGGCCTAGATGACACTCAGTCGACCTTTGCCTCACTGTAGTGATCCGCTGGAAAAAGTGTCTAATTAAGCCAGAATCGACATCTTTGTGCCTGAAATCCCAAGATTATTGACACTTCAAGTCGTTTCCCTCGTTATTACAGTACATTCGGACTTAAAATGCTAAAATAACTTTGATTTTTCAGTTTGGGGGAAAAGAACCCAGAAAATCTGGTGAAACAACGATTGGCCGCTTGAACGACACATAGGTCGACTAAGCAAAGTAGTAGGCTGACTCCGGTGAAACAACGATTGGCCGCTTGAACGACACATAGGCCGACTGAGCGAAGTGGTAGGCCGACTCACCGAGTTGGTCAACCACATCGCTCAGGCTGCCTGATGATCGCTTGAACGGTCAATTAGAGTTTCGCCAAAAAATCACAAAAAAGAACGAAAACAAGGGCCAAACGCCCAAAAAACCAACCAAAAACATAGCAGAAGACAATAAATAAATAAATAAAATAGATTGGAACTAAAAAAGTTACCTAAAGGCCGTGAATCCACCCTCGAGACTCGAACCGGACGTTTGGCAAGCTTTGTGATGAAACCCGACGAAACAGTGACCGATTTAGTAAGGGATTTAGTGATTTGTGAGGAAAACGTCCCTAAATCCTATATAAATCAATTTTTACCTAAGATTTTTAATTGATTTTAGCTTTTTAAACTAAAGAATGAAGCCTAATAAAACTTAGGAAATTAAAATGATTGGATTTCCACCACTTTATGAGACTTATTCCTCCTAAATACCTTTAACTCTTAAATCAGAATTTCTTTCAAAAAATCAGCCAAAGTCCCTCAAACCTGAATTTAATGAGTTTTTAGACTTTCTCAAGTACCAATTTCACAATTGATCCCCCAAATGTTTAGATTTGATAGAAAAATCACAAAACCTGACTTAGTGGCCAAGAAAAACCCGAGAAAGCGCAGGAACAGGGGCTCCCTACGCCAGGGCCGTGTCAGACTACACGGCCTAGCCCAGGACCGCGGCAGGCCGCGAGAGCCACGCGGTCCACTACTTGGACCATAAGTCCTCACCATCCGGTGATGGCGCCGACCACCATCGTCGGAGCGGGGGGCCCCGGAGGGTAAAAACAAGGAGAAAAGGTGCCCGATATCGAACACTCATAATTCTCATTACGATTATCCAATTAAGGCGATTCTTAACATTCCGGATAGCTTAGAGAGTCAAGAATCCAATTATATAAATCAGACTTGCTGAAAATGATTGGATTTTATGGAAAATTGTGAAATAAATTACTGTGCGCTAGGAAAGGAAACGGTTAATTCTAAATGCGAGCTAATTATTATTAATCGGGGTCAAAGGCACAAATTCGTCAATAAAGCACTTACCAAACGCGATTTGATTCTAAAATAATAGAACAACTAGACCGATAAAAGGTTAGAGCAAAAAGTCATCATCGTTCCGCGGGTCACCGAAAAGCCCGTGCTCACAGGCTGCCCCTCGTGAGATTATCATTTGACGGGTCAAATGTGATTGCATGAAAGAGCGAGGGATATGAGGTTATACATGATTTGAGAACTCTTAAGCTGATTGCCTACTGGGGGTGCCATCAATAGATCTTTTAGGAGGAACAAGACAGGCATAAAAGTGAAATTCTCGAAACGGTTGTCTACGGACTGTACAGGGACGCATCATCAATGGATCTTACGAGGATAGAAAATGTTTGAGTTAGTTGTCTACGGACGGTTTGGGGATGCGTCATCAATGGACCTTTCAAATCCAAAAATCTTGTGTTGGTTGTCTACTGGCGGTTTGGGAACGCACGATTGACAGACTAATCGAGACAAAAAATTTTCTGAGTTGTAGGAATTCTGAATCGATTGTTTTCTGGGTACGCCATCGACAGACCTATCAAGAATAAAAATTGGGAAATTAGCATGCGATAAATATGCCCCTTTTTTATCGCTTAATTGATTTTGTGAAACAAAAATTTTTGCCCATTCAATTAAAAATAAAAAAGGGAATATAAAATAACAGAGATTATAGATGTTCGAGAGCCGGAAAGAAATAACCGATCGATGGATTTTGCCCCCGCTGAACGAAATATTCCAGAGAATATTCTATTCACTATAGGACAAAAAGAAATATATTCCTTTTTCTTTTCTTTTTCTTTTTCTTTCTCTTTCTCATTTCTGTAATTACATTCTTCTTCTTTCATTTCTTACTTCTTTCTTTTTCTTACTTTCTTTTCATTTCTCATTTTCCTCTCTTGGTAAAACCCGAGCCATTCCCCGATTTTACGAGTTTGAAGCAAGATGTACTGTAAGAAAGGGCTTAAGAGATCTCACAACCTCGATCACGATATGCTATCGCGGGGGGAGGATAACCGGTAAATTTTCCCGGTTTACTAGGGATACGGATTACGGATTTTTTGACACATATATGGGATACACTCAGACTTCTCAGGTTCGGATGTTCACCAACTTGGCCGATCATGCTTCTGACCTTCAGGTAAACCGCTAAAACCCAAATTTTGTCAAAATTTCCATAAAATGCCATGAATGCGATTTAGATATTTAGGGGTTTTAGGCTTAAAATTAGGTGAAATAGGTTGAGGAAAGACGTTTAGGATCCATTTAGGTGTGTTTTGGCACTGATTTGGATGAATTGGGATCGAAATTGGGCTTGAAAAGGCAAAAAAAGGGTTTTATGGGTATAAGCCGCCGGCGGTGGGAGGCCGGCCACCATCGGTGGCAAGGCCATCTCAGTGAGGCGGCCTCCAGCCACCGGTCGCCGGCGACGGCTGCCTGCGGCCGGAGAAAAAGGGGCGAGCTTCCGGGACATATAGCGAGGGCCTATCTAGATCAATTTTTCACGCTGAGTCCGATTTTTGCATTTGAAATTCAGATCCGAGATAGGCTAAATGCTGAAAACTTGATTTATTTCTGATTTTGCACACCTTAACTGCTAGTACTAATGCTTGACATTAATTTTTACAGCCACAAGGTCTTAAGACGATGGGATCATTACAGAGATATGCCAAGTAGTGGGGTCAGATCAAAGATCGGGCTGACAACTCGCTAGTTGTGGCTATTCGAGGCATGGGGTTAGAGCAGATGCTGGATTTACTGGCCATATCATGCTGTCCGATGAGCCTAAATATATTAGGGTGTTTGGTCGAGCGATGGAGCGAGACTACACACACGTTCCACCTTTCGATCGGTGAGATAGCCATCACCCTATTTGATATATACACTATAATCGAGATGCAATGGGAGGGCTACCCGATAATATTCGATATCTATCTTGATCGCTTTCGCCATGAGCCGAGTGTTGGAACTTTTAGGGGTTTCGATGTCGGTTGATGGCAGACTGAGATACGCGGATCTATATGAGCATTAGGTTGCAGTGACTGACATTAGCGGGGAGTGCTTCGATTAGTACCTTCGGTCATTTCTCCTGACCATACTGACATGCTTATTCTTTCCCTAATCCTCAAGCAGGGCCTTCCTATGGTTACTATACGCTCTTGAGGATTTGGGGAGCTTCAATACGTGGAAATGGCCGAGAGCCGTCCTTGGTCAGATTTACTATGCCATTGACTGCTCGGTGCGAGGGAAAGTTGCCAAATTTAAGGCCGGAAAACTATAGGTTTTGGTAATGGATCCTTTTTGACTGAAACCCTTAACATATGCTTTTGCTTTTAAATGATTTCTGAGCTTCTTTATTTATTGCATTTGCAGATGTGGGCTTTTGAGTACCAGATTATCTGTCCCCCTGACTTGGAGGATCAACCACCACCCGGGTCACATGCTATTGCCCGATGGATGGTTAGCTGGTCGAATGTCAATTGAGAGGGTGGATCATATTGGTACCAAGAGTATCTGTGGAAGCTTCATTATCATCGGGTAACCTTAACTTCTGCGCATTTAGTTTAAACATTAGTTCGAAGTTGTATTTACAAAAGAACAAGAATACTTACATTGGTGATTGATGCAGTTTTCTTTGTTCTTATTTTGCATATCGTTTCCAAGCCGTGGAAGATACTGACGAATTATAAGCACGTGAAGGAAGTTCGGGGGACCGTAGAGGGGTGTCAATTTATATTGGAGTGCCTGTTCAGCTTGGAGTGGTACTTTGGCAAGCGAATCCATCGATGGAGAACCAACACCACTGCTCGAAGGAGAGTCCCCCCTAATGTTCCCGTTGGTGTCTTTTGACCTCACTTTATATCGTCGGATGACTAGACTCAATTTAAAGGAGGTGATTAGGCCTTGATTGGCTGAGATTATAATTCTCATCTGAGGCGACTGATTCCCTCTTGCCCCAGGAGGGCGCAAGATGATATGGAGAGGAACTTTAAGTTTGGTGATGATGGCATTCAGATAGAGGGTAGCACCTAACTTGATGGGGTCGAAGACGTTGCTGACGATGTCCCTTCTGAGGCTAATGATGAGGTGGCTGATATGGACCCAGGCGAGATGCTTTCTAGCAATGCCAGGTCAGGTATCGAGCCACCTGCCCCTAGGCAGGTACGCCGAAATCACTATATTACTCTGACTCTTAATTTGACTGACCAATACGCATTTCTGTTAATTCTAGGGGACTCGAAAAGACAGGAGAGGAGCTCTCATGCTCAATACTAGAGCGCACGCAGGGCCTTCAAGCCAGTATACGATTGATGTAGAGACCGCTTCTGCTGGACCAGCTCCTCCTACTCAGAGAGCATTCCCACTGGGATTCGTTAAGGGAGTGTTGGTAAATCAGTTGGATACCTCTTTATGCATGATGACCCATTCGGGAGTTTGAGAGCCCATGCACGTTGAGGAGTATATCGCGCCTTTGACCTTTGCTCCACTGAAGACCACCCATGTAAGAATCTAACTCATGCTTTACTTTATCGATTATTATATACTATTATGGCCTAACCATGGTGATTGGTTGGTTCTACTTTTGATTGTGTAGGTACCCGTCTCAGAGGCTGAGCGCTTGGCCCAGGGCTGTTTTAGCATGAGGGACTTAGTCACTGCACAAAATTCCGTAGGCTGGGTAGGATTCTGTCTTATAACCTGTTAAGATTTAAAATGAGAAAAATATATAGGATATTTGTTAGCTTTATGCATGTATGTTATAAATGCATGAATTATTGGGCTGATCACTAATATTTGCAGCTCTTGGTGGATAGAGTAAGACAAATATCTAAGTGAGCGAGAGGAGCAGATGTGGTTTGAGTGTGAGTACGCGGATTACCGGAGTCGGCTGGATTGAGAGAGGAGATTACGAGGGTCGGCTAGCTTGGGAGGCAACAGACTATGAGAGGCGACTAACTGAGCAGAAGGTGTAGTACACACGAGAGATAGAGACACTGAGGAGGTATGTTGAGAGGGTGGAGGAGTGGCAAAACCAATTAGAGAGGGAGGCAGAAGCTCGTGATGGCAGCCATAGCAATAAGGGAGACTCTACCGAGATTACCATGATTGATACGAGCTAGTTTTTGCACTTTCAGGCTACCTTAGAGACGATGTGCTTTCCAGGGATACGGCCTATGGGTCTAATTGCCCCACACAGACCTAGCGTGAGTCGAGCTTTGAGGCCTGCTGCCTCAGAGGGGAGGTCTGAGGGCCACCTCGGAAGAGCCCTTACTCTTATGCATTTTTATTTTCCTTGATACATTGTGAACTTGTGGATGATTTAATTACGTGATCCTTGACTTGTTTGCTAGTTTGATTACGTTGTTTGCCCACTATATGAATGCTAGGCGCGATAGATTCTTGATAAGGAACAAACTTAATTAACGCTTACAATCATTTGAATTAATGATAGCAACCTTATTTGACAGGCGATTAGCAGATAGAGATCATTGATGGAGACACACAATGCTAGGCTGAGGTAGTTTATGCACACTTTAGCGAGCTCTAATTGGGAGAGGCTGGAGGTTTTCGGATTAGCGGGTCTTCGATATATTTCTAGTAGGCCGGTGAATGTGGACTTCCTCCACACAGCATTCCTTTATTGGGACCCGATGGACCATGTATTCCACTTCTCAGGCTTTGAACTGTGCCCGATGGTGGAGGAGTACCATGCTATTCTCAGGATAGTCTGCACTTACGGGATGCGCTTTGCCATGTTGGATGTGCACTTTGGGGCTGAGGATCAGCTGACCGGGTTGTAGAGCTTGGATACCCCTACTACTTTTCTTTCTCGAATTCCTAGATCCCCGGGATTCAATCTCAGTAGAGTACTTGATTAGTGCATAGCCACTCCTAGGTCACATATTTCTTTTCCTTTTATGGTGGCTCTATTGCTTATGGCTGAGTTTATCTGCGAGGTTGGTACTGTTGGCCCATTCCCATTAGCTTCGATCATTGGACATGCCTCAGTGGCTATATCTCCATTATTTCTAGGGTTATTTGAGAACCTATTCCATCTGGATAGAGCTACCGGTGATCCTGACCTCATCAGAGACCACTTCTCTATACAACAGGTGTTCCTCTTAACCGACTCTGAACCTAAAACCAATACTTAATCTGAAACTAAAACTGAACCTGAATCTGAGTCTAAAACTGAAACTGAATCTGAATTTAGATCTAAATCTAAATCTAAAACTGATACTGAATCTGAAACTGAATCTGAATTTGAATCTGAAATTAAAACTGAATCTGAATCTAAATCTGCAGGTTTGGCTCTTAGAGAAGCTAGGTTTGCTCTAGGATCCTTGAGGCAATCTGAGACGATATGGGCCTAGGAATTATTATGGCAGGGCTCATATCACTGTTGGCCATGATGCTCTGACGGCTGGCGATTGGACTGTTATCATGGAGGGCTTATCCGATGTAGATATTTACTAGGTCTGCCACTGGTGGGAGATTTCTGATGTTTTGGTGGACATCGGTGGAGGCAAGGTTCAGCTTGTAGGGCTACGGTACTTTGAGCATTACTTACCTTATCGCTTATGCCAATAGTGGGGACGGCGATAGAGGGTCCCACTGTAATTAGGTGATTTTGAGGCCGGGCCATTCTTAGCCCACCTTATTGGGCATACTAGAGAAGTATAGGCCCGCCGACCAAGCTACAAGACCTTAGATTATGATCGGTTGGACTTTATCACTACCAATGGATTCTACTAAGGATGGCTTCAACAGGTTAAGAGATTATAGAGTCGGACGAAACGTCTGCACTCGTGGTTTGAGTGAAGAGACAGGCAGGCGGGATGAGATCCTTTATCAGCGGAGGAGAAGCGGGTTCAAGCTTTTGACTCCGACTATGATGATGATGATGAAAATGATGAGGGCGCAGGTCCTTCTGGGTGATTGGTGATGAACGCGCTATCTTTATTTTCATTTGTCTTTACTTTTGCACAGGCTTGAACATCTTGTTAGGCTCATCAGACTTTCATTTGCTGTTTTTATGTCCTAACTTTGCCTAGACTGCCCTTTTCGGGTTTTTAATCTAGCAGACTTTCCAGCTTTTACATTGGCCTAGATGTTTTCAGCCTATCAAAATTTATGCCTCTTTATATTTCTTATGATTTTTACTTCATATGGCGTGCAAGAATTTGAGTTAAGCGATATCCTAAATTTGAGTTATCTGCAACATTTCACCTTTAGGGCCCAATATATTCATTTGCATAAAAATATAATAGCTCAGTAAAAGTAACATTTCTATTAATTGAATTAAGCTTAAGTACATAATGATGATAACCGTTTCTACTGGTTCAAACTCTGGTGTTAACTAGCTTATGAAGGTTTTCTAGTCAATAAACTCTCATGCCTCACTTTTACCCTAACTATTGCCTAGACAGCCCTCTTCGGGTTTTTAATCTAGCTGGCTATTTTTGCACCCTAACTTTTGTCTGATTGGTTTGCGGAATACCAATCAGCGGGATACACCCTAATTTTTGCCCGAGCAGTAAAAGACCACTCGCCAAGTGATTTAATTTGATTTATTTTTTTATGTGCCGCTTTTCTGGATTTGATTCTTTTGGTTCAGATATGATAACGCTTTAACTGATCCTAATTGATAGGGTTCGTGAACTCATTACCATCCATATCCATGATTTTCACTCCGCCTTACTGAGAACTTTCTTAATCACATAAGGTCCTTCCCAATTTGGTTAAAACTTGCCCCTTGGATCAGTGGTAGTAGGCTTTACTTACTTTAAGACTAAGACACCGACTTTCAAAGGATACCTATGGTGCTTGACCCGACTATTATAAGCCCTTGGCATACACTGCTGATATATTTAAAGGCTATCTAAGGCTTTGAGGCGCTATTCATCCATCGTATTCAGCTGCTCAAACCTTGCTTTTGTCCATTCAATCTCTTCGAGCTTAGATTCGAGAGCCACTCGTAAAGACTTCATCTCAATTTCAACAGGTAAAACTACTTCTATACCATAAACTAAGGAAAAAGGGGTTTGACTTGTGGGAGTTCTGATGCTTGTTCGGTACCCCCAAAGAGCGAACAGTAACTTATCGGCCCAATCTCAGAAACCAGCTATAGTATTAGAAAGGATTTTCTTAACGGACTTGTTGGCCGCCTCTACCGCACCATTGGCCTGAGGACGGTAGGGCGAAGATCTATGATGCTCAATACTAAATTTCTCAATCAACTCTGAGGTTGCCCCTTGGAACTGAACCCTATTATCTGATACAATATGATGAGGTAAACCATACCGAGCGAAAATATGCTTCTCAATGAACTTAGCCAGCTTCTTGGTGGTAATATGTAAGACTCGGCTTCCCCCTATTTTGAGAAGTAACCTGCCCCTACGATCATGAAGTAGTGTTCATTTGTTGATGAGGCTTGAATCTTGTCGAAACGTAAGCCATAATTCTGTCGAAGATGACCTGGCGATGCCCTTTCTCCATAATTGGCTGACACTTCTTTGGTGGCTTGAAAATAGGCTTGCCCATAGTCAATAGGCCGACGATGAACTGATTGACATATTAGATCTATCCGAGGAAGGACTGAGCTTCTTTTTCTTTTTTCTTAGGTGTGGAGATGGGATTCTCGAGAATCTGATGACGAATCCTAGGTATGTAAAGGTACGACCAGGCAAAAGCATTATCATGATTCTTATGCACTTATTATCTCTCTTTTTCTTTCAGAGGTTAGGTCATTAGAAATGGTTACCATTTTAGATTATCATTTGTACTCAAATTTATTTCAATTAAAGAAACGTCATGAAAACTGAACATGTTATGCTTATGACAAAAATGAATGCATGGACCCATCGGGCGAAACATCAAACGAGTAAACAGAATGAGAATCTTTCATTTAATTAAAGTGCCTTAAAGGCATAATTGTTCACATCTAGATACCAGGAAAAGAAAATTGCATAGATAGATAGTCGTCCTCCACAAGCGGAGGGTCTTAATTGGTAGAGCTGGTAGATTAGGCACCCTCGGTAGCTTTCAACCCGTATCATCTAGGTTGAGATCCGAAACTTTCACTCATTCGACTAATGACTTATCTGCGAGATTCTTGTCAGGTTTGGTAGCGGAATTGGCTTACATAGTGGCGTCAGCTAAACTGGAGAAGACCATAGGTAACATAAATTCTTCAGGTAGACTGGAATTAATCGCATTCACTCCACTATCAGTGTTGGTCTTTCTAGCTAGCTGATCAATTTTCCCTTCTCTTATCAAAACCCAAATGGCCCTATCCAGAGGTTTGCATTGATATGTTTTGTGACCTACCTAAACATGATAGCGATAGAAATTCCCTTTCTCTGTAGGTGTAGGGGAACGATATTCATGAAGAGAGCTAAGGATGCCTTTCTCTTGTAACTTGGTAAATAGGACACTAAGAGGGAGTTTTCACGGGGATATGAATGCCTTCTGAGCAGGTGTTCGAACAAGTGCAGCTTGAACCGCTGAGGCATTGGGTTAAATTACAGGAGCTTTATCTTTGGAATAGACTCTAATGAGATCTTGTGGCCACTAAAAGCGGGGGTGAATCCTGAGGGTTAAATGCTTTTTCAGGCTCAACTATCTTTCCTTCCCTTATTAAATGGTAGATGGCCTGAATTAAAGTCCGACACTTGTCAATGCGGTGGCCTGGTTTGACATGATACGTACAAAAGTTAGGCTTCTCCTCTTCCTTAGGGGGTCTATCCTCGCGAAGGGTTTTACGGAGGCAGTGCTCCCTCAAGGCGGCTAAGATTATACTAAGGGGTAATTTTTATGGACTTGTAATATCTTGGAGGTTATTGTTCTGCTGGATGGTGGTAACTATGACCGACGCCTGAGTGATAGTCCGAACTTGAGGTGATGATTCGCGATTCGACTTGCTGGAAAGCTCCTCTTTCACCTCGGCCTGAGATGGGATAACACATGGTCCTTCACTCTCTTTGAGCTTTTCTTTTTGACTTCTTTTAGAACTAAAGAGTAAGAACTTATGCAGTAAAGCCTCCATTTCTAGTGTCATGCTCGGAGATTGCATGACCTGGTCACTGGATGAAAGAGTCACTAATCGGTATGCGAGAGCTTTAATTTCAAGTGTCATACTCGAAGGTTGCATGACCTAGTCGCTAAAGGGATGGGGTGTGCCAAACTGGAATGGTGAAGCAAGTGATGAAGTTTTGACTTAAGAACCAACTCATCGATTAGTATCGAAGAGGTTTTATGGGTAAGCAGCCCTCTCAGAGCAACAATAAACTGAGTGGGAGAAGGAGAAAAGGACTTTGAAGGCATTTGAGGTTGAGCTAAATTCTGATCCAGTTGGAATAGACCGAATTAAGGCTGGACGGGTGAAATTGACCAAGAGGGATAAAACTAATCTGGGGTTACTCGGGTCAACGGAAGCTAGCTCATATTGGTAAGAAAGTCAGGCATGAAGGTATGGCTTAGAGTTCGGGTTGGATAAGCGAACACGGGCGACTGAGATTAGACGATATTCTGACCAAACTAAAATGGGATAGGTGAAGGTTGAATGGGATAAACAGTAGACTGAATCTGAAATGACAGAACCTAAACTGACCCATTCTGAGCAGTCTCTGGTTATCCCTAAGCTTGAACACCAATCATCGGAACCCTTTGAACACTTCTCTTCTCTTCCAAAACTGTGTGGGCTGAATCTTGGATCTGCCCCTAAATTGCATCTCGAAACTGATCAGATAGGAGAAAAACTACCATAGCATTGGCAATTTTAAAACTCAGAGGGAGTACCCTCGGATGGAACCCTATCAATAATCGATAAACCAGACATAGCAGATAAAAACCAAATTCCAAGACTGAGCTTAAAACTAAACTCAAACCTATAGAACGGCGAAGTAGAGGATGATGGAGCCTTACGGTAGCAGTGCCTTGGTCTAGCTCTCTGAAACTGGAAGATGATCAACCCAAATCAAACCATGGATGAAATGGATGATTACATAATAATCTGAATGATGAATGCCATATATACGGGGGTGGTTTAGAGAGGTAGAGAGTAGAAGAGCTTATGATGTGAAACCTAACCCCAAAATATGTGGGATATACGAATTCCTTGCCATGCCTAGCGAACTAGATACGAGTCATCGGGAATCAAACAATCTCAGGGATTTTATTAAATTCCCCCTTCAAGTGAGGGGAGAGTAGAGGTAAACAAAAACTGAAATTAAGAGTCGGCCACAGGCGGCCTATGCATGAGTGTTGCATGAATGAGCATAACATAAGTAGGACACGAAAGCAAATAAACCTCTTCCAACCTTATGACTCCCATGCAACGCCGATTTAAAATCTGGGGTTAACTTTAGCGCCAGGAAACAGTAAAAGAGTATACGACCTAGATCTAAATTGATTTGTTGAACCTAAGGGGTGGTTGCTATGGCTAGATTTATCGCGGTTTATAGTCTCAAATTATTGGTGTCACAGAGCAACACTGTAGAAGGGTCTCGTTTACCTTGATTTCGTGTAACTCAACCACTCCTCAAATGAGTGCAATCGCGAGAATTACACGTTGGTTAAAATGAGTGTTCCACCCACAAATATCCCTAATTCCTGGAGGGCATGAGGTATACAAGTGAGCTTCACAGGGGTGATAAAATGGCTCCTTAAAACTTAGAATCTAACTAAAGCGAAGGATTCAAAAGGCATAATAAATAAAGCGTTGATTTAAAAAATGATTTAAGCACATTCTCAAAATCCTTTAACCCAATTTTTGAAAATGAAAGCGATTTTTCAAATTTTAAGTTAAAAGGAAGTCCCCAGCAGAGTCGCCACTGTGAACAAGTGACCAATTTCCCGCCCGCAAGGTTCGCGTGAGATGCGTTTGGCGGGGGGCGAAAAAAACAACGAGCACTGTAAAGCGTGCTAAGTGATAATCCTTATTTTAGTGTGATGAAAACGGATAATGAAAGCGATGTTGAAGTTGAAATTTAGTTTGATTTAAGTGTTAAGGGATACGAGACTTAAAATCCCGTATTTTAAGATAAAGTCGCCACCCGGTTAAGCTCCACTGGGAATTTGGGAACGATATTCCCACCGGGCGCTTGTACCGTACCTTAAAACAGAGATTCTAAGTCCGAATGATGTTGCTTACTTTTCAATTTTTAAATCAAGCAATTTATTTTAATAAATACGACCTTGGTTCTTATGCCATTTAAATCCGATTATAGTTTGGAGTTTTCGATTTATATGCCATACATCACACGAAAAGCGTTAAATAAAGCGAATAAAATAATTATTACAAGGCTTTACAAATACCTATACATTTTTCTAATGCGAGAAAATAAATAAAATGATACATAAATAAACGAATGAAACCGGGTTTTAACCGAGCTTACTTACTCGGACTCGGCTCCAAACGAGGTAAAAGATATATGAGAATAATAATAGACAAAGCGTAAATAAATTAATGCGGAACATGGATAAAACATATTTTTTGGATTTTTTCGGGACTAAAAACATGATTTTTGGGTATTAGTTAATTATCTAATAACTTAGAACAGATTTAATATTTACAGAATATTTTTGGGATTTTAATTTAGGATAAAAAGATTTATTAGGTATTTATTCAGTAAAAAGGTCATTTTTAAGCCATTAAATAGTCATTTAACCCATTTAATTATAATAAAATAATTCCAACCGATTAAAAATTAATTAAATTAATTCCAGATTATTCATGATTTTTTTAGAAATTTTTCGGGTGAGAATCAGAGCTGAAAACGCATTAAAGCGACAAAACAGAGCCATTAATACAAAATAAAGCAAACATGGATCATTTGGACATTTTTTACCAGTAGACCGGCTCAGTGAGGTGGTAGGCCGACTCAGCGAGGAGGCCGAGATGACAATCAGTCGGCCTTCAGCTCACTGAAGTGGTCCGCTGGAAAAAGTGTCTAAATAAGCCAGAATCGACATGTTTGTGGCTGAAATCCCACGGAAAAAGTGATTTGTAAGGAAAAAGTCCCTAAATCCTATTTAATCAGTTTTTACCTAAGATTTTTAATTGATTTTAGCTTTTTAAACTAAAGAATGAAGCCTAATAAAGCTTAGAAAATTAAAATGATTGAATTTCCACCACTTTATGAGACTTATTCCTCCTATATACCTTTAACACCCAAATCAGAATTTCTTTCAAAAAATCAGCCAAAAGTCCCTCAAACCTGAATTTAATGGGTTTTTATAGACTTTCCCAAGCACCAATTTCACAATTGATCCCTCAAATATTTAAATTTGACGGAAAAATCACAAAACCCGACTTGGTGGTAAAGAAAAACCCGAGAAAAGCTGGAAGAGGGGCTCCCCGCGCCAGGGCCACATCACTGACGCGGCCTAATTTAGGCCGCGTCACATGACGCGTCCCAGGGGCGGTCTCCCAAGCCCGGGAGACCGCGCCAGGCCTTGTGATCCACGTGGCGCACCGCGTGAACTACGCTACCTCACCATCTGGCGACGGTGACGGCCGCCGTCGCAGGAGCGGGGGGCCCCGGCGGGGAAAAATAAGGAGAGAAGGTTTCCGATAAGGGCCAGAATTTGAACGCTCATAACTCTCACTACGGTTATCCGATTAAGCCGATTCTTGACATTCTAGAAAGCTTGGAGAGTCAAGAATCCAACAATATAAACGAGACTCACTGAAAATTTTTGAATTTTATAGAAAATCGTGAAACAAATCACTGCGCGTGAGGAAGGGAAACGATTAATTCTAAACGCGAGCAAATTATTATTAATCGGGGTCAAAGGCACAAATTCATCAACAAAGCACTTGCCAAACGCAAGTCGATTCTAAAATAATAGAACAACTAGATCGATAAAACGTTAGAGCAAAAAGTCATCATCATTTTGCGGGTCACCGAAAAGCCCGTGCTTACAAAGATGTTGATCAGAAGCTATATAGAGGAATGATTGGATCACTTCTATACTTGACAACTAGTAGACCTGATATACACTATGCGGTTTGCTATTGTGCAAGATATCAAGCCAATCCTAAGGATTCACATCTAAAGGCAGTGGAGAGAATCCTTAGATACCTCCTAGGTACCACTAAAGTTGGGTTATGGTACCCTAGTAATGTAGAATTCACACTCTAAGGCTTTACTAATGCAGATTATGGCAGAGACACTCTTGAGAGGAAGAGTACATCCGGAGGCTATCGCTTTCTTGGATATTTCTTGGTGTCATAGTATAGCAAGAAGCAAACTTCTGTTGCCTTATCAACCACAAAAGTAGAATACATAGCGGCAGGAAGTTGTGTGGCCCAACTCCTATAGATCAAGCAATAATTGGAAGACTATGGAATGCAATCCAAATGCATTGAAGTGATGTGTGACAACAAAAGTGTCATTGATGTGTCAAAGAATCTAGTACTCCACAGTAGGATGAAACATGTTAACATCAGATATCATTGCATCCGGGATCATGTGATGAAGAAGGATGTTACATTGGTGTATATTCCAACCAATGAACGAAGAGTAGATATCTTCATCAAGCCACTGAGTAAAGATCAATTTAACAAGCTAAGGGATTTAAAGGAAAATCCGGAAGACAATTTAGATTAGTCGGAAGTCCTACAAGTCAAGGAATTCAAAAAAGAAGAAGAAATTGTGTTGACTTTGGATCTAGATCAAAGACTACCAGCTCAACAGATAGAAAGGACACATGGCAGTAAAGGCGCTGAAAAGCAACTGTATACATTTTGAATTTAAAACTTGTATTGGGTGTTACACGCGCGGTAAAATTAAATGGCCATTTTAAAAATACACCTTTACCATTCTCCGATTTTAATGCCATTTACTTCTCTTGTAAATTTCGTCTGCCATGTCATCAATCCAGTTGACTTTAACTACATCCGAATTACCATTATATCCTCACTTTGGAAATTCTATATAAATCCCCCAAATTTCCCCTTCTTCCTCGTGCGAGCAACTCACTACTATTACTCTACAAAAGTCCATTTCTAAACCCTAATTTCTTTAAAAACTCTCTAATGGCAGCCATACTGTTGAACAATAAAATTTACATGCTTCCTCATAGGAACATCTTTATAGAATTTGATCTCAAAGATGAAGACTTCACACCTATGAACCTAAAGCCCACAGACTCAGTAGTTCTCACTGACTACTTAGGAGACAATTTCCTTTTTGAAACAAACCCTATTCCAAACTCATTGAAGATCAACATCTAAGTAATTTCCTCAAAATTAACATCCTAACTTATCCGAATTTAGTACAGGAATTCTACTAAAATTTGAGAGCACACTTCTATCATGATGCTCTTAGAATAAAGGTTCAGGGGAAAGAAATCACAGTCTCACCGGTATTCTTCGAGAAATACCTAAATATGAAGAATGATGGCATCCAGTTAAGAAATGATGGGGATGAACTACTTGTGAAGTATCATCCTAAGATATGGCTTCATCCCAATTATTTTGGAGATAAATTCTCAACCTATTTTTTGGAAGTGCCAAGATTTCTCTAGCACGCACTTGGTAAGCCGATTCTAACCCGGAAGGGCTCTTTAACCACCGTATCCTCATTTCAACATTGTGTGCTTCAACACTGGGTGGAGAGTAGAGTGATAAATATGTCGGTACTAATCATCCACTATCTAAGATAGCACAAGAACTCCCAATGTGCCATGATTACAATAATCCTCGTGGTTAATAAAGTAAATCTGACTGGATTCCAAGCTGTCCATGGAAAAAAATTTTAGAGAAGAATTTTGAGAAGCTGAATTTTGGTGAGACATGGAATAAAGAGAAAGCCAAGAAGCTAAGGGATGAGAAAAAGACCAGGGTTAGGAAGGCAGTTGATCCGACTGAAAATGCCCCTGTCCCTTAGAAGGCTAACAACCAAACCCAAAGCACAACGATAATTACTTTGGTTTCGGAAGAAGAAGTTGATGAGGATGCCCAAACCCTCACTCAACTATTGAAAAAGAGCCTTGAGAAGGCCAAGCCAATGAGCTGCAAATATCCCAAAAGTGATAGTAGAGGATGAGGAGACATAGGAAGAAGATCCGGTACCTAAAATGAAGCAGTTCACTAGAAAGGGCTGCACATTTGATGAGGCAGTGGTAGCCCAAAAGAGCAAAACAAAGAAGCCTGCCAGAATAATGATTGATGAAGGAGCAGTAAAAAGGGCTGGGGAAGCTGAATTGGCTAAGGCTAGGAAAACTAAGGGCAAGAATGTGCCCAGATCTAATGGGGAAGTCACGTCGGATGACCCTCAATATGTAGAAATAAAGGAAGCCATCAAGGATAATAACAAGATCAACACGCTCAGAACAGAAGGACCCAGGTCTAATAAACATGGAAACCATTGCCCAGGATCCAGAAGCTGACCTTTTTGCCTTCATGCCTAGAACCGAACCACTTCCGGAGAATCTACTTAATCTGGAGGGAGAGATCACCAATGAAGTAAGACCTGAAAAGGCAAGTGGAGAGGGTGTTGAGGACATTACCAACACTCCTAGGGGAGTAATTAAAAGTCCTGAAAATTCATTTAAAGGGATGATTGAGGATATTTCCAGTCATCCGAGGGTTGTAGAGGTGGAAGAAAGAAGAGAAGAAGCAGACACAAAATCAAACGCCAATAAATGAGGTAATCCCTGGATCAACTTCTTTTGATATTAATAATGATGTTGCTGCTGGTAGTGAAATAGCAGAGATAAATAAGGGCAACTTAGATACTGAGACTCCAAACATATCTGAGGACAACCAGCCTATCCTAAAATACATCATTCTAGAAGAGGGACACCGTTTGGGACCCAACGAGAACACTTCTAAAGTGGACTCTAAGGGTGAGGCCATTCTGGGGGGAACGGTCGGATGAAGAATCGGAAGAAGAAGTAAAAGTGGAAGGACATACATCATCAAGTGTAGAAAGTTCATCCGAATCCGAGGACACCGGTAGTAGCTTCGAATCTGAAACCTCCTCCTCTGAAAGTCCAATTAAAAAGCCAACTGTCAATATAAATCACACAAGAGTTAAAAGATTATAACAATGCTGAAAATGTTATAAGATGCTACATATGAAGAAAGAGAGGAAAGCTATATCAATCACAGCCTCCGAAATATCTATAAGCAACTCAAGTCTGTGGAGAAAGTGTTGAAGCAAAAATCGCTAGCTCCAGACTTGAAAGCAAAACTAAGGGAGATAAAGGGTAGTATGGCAAAGATTGAGCAGAAAGTGGAGGATTTTCCCACTGTAGAGTTCGTAGTAGAAGTGTCACTTACCAAGGTCACTCTTGTTCTAAATGAGCTAAAAATAAGTATAGCAGCAGCAAACCATTCTACTGATTAGGCTAACACTGGAACCATAAATAACTATATCACCATCTTGGACAAAATCACATCCTCCTCTTTAGAACTATCTACTGATATCAAGGAGTATCTGAATTCCAAGTTTGAAAACTTATCAAAATTCACTACCAAAAAAGAAGAGAAATCTGCACTCCCCAGCCTCAATGAAAATTAACATGCAATATTGAACAAACTGATAAAATTTATTGAGGAAGATATGCCCAAGCTGTTTGCTAATCAAATGGAAAATATTACGCATGAGGTTGCAGACCAAATGAATAGGCAGGATATAGTCATAAATAGTGTCAAAGAGGAACTTCACAAAGACCTCATGAATGTAAATACAAGCATCCACAACTGTCATCGATTTATGGGTAAGGAATATGAAAAGCTGGAGTCTAAATTATCCAACTTATCCATCTCCGGATCTTCCACACCTTCTGTTCCAGAAAGTCAACTCATCCCGGTGCTTCAGGATCTTATTCAACATATTGGGGATACTGGCTTCTTTGGCCATAAAGGGATTGGTACCCTCCTCAAGGCACTCTTCCCCTACTTTAATATGAAGGATCGGGAACATGTCCTATAAATGCATCCTTACCTCACAAAGTCCTACACCTAACTCCGGAAGGTCTTTCGGCCCCTGCATCTAGCTCCAGCCACTATAGACACAATTATAGACCAGAGAAGGAAAGGGAATATTGATTATTCTATATACTCCAAGGCTTGGCAGGAAAGCTGGGATGGTAAAACTATGAGCGGACGATGTTTCGCGCGGCGACAGCGGGGCCGGGCCGGTGGGCCGCCCTCTTTAAATAAAGGGGAGATGTGTGTGATGTGATTGGAAAATGATTTTGCATATTTTAATGCTCAAAAGATGCGAGATCAAAATCCCATACTTAAAACAGAGTTGCCACCTAGTTTAGCTCAATCAGGAAATTTTTTTAGTACGATTTTCCCACCGAGTGGTTGGACCATACCTTAAGTAGAGATTCCGAGTTCGGATGATGTTATCTATTTTTTATAAGGCCAAGTTAAGATACTTCATTGTTTCTTAAACGGTTTAATCCATCCTATTTATTTGTGTTTTCAGTTGTTTTATTATTTTCGCATTTATCAAGCAATTGAAGTGATGAATAAAATATTTACAGCCGTAAAAAAAGTAAGTGTGAAAAATAAAATTATTATAAGGCTTCCAAGTCCTGTACATTTTTCTATACAATAAATAAAATACCCGAATGTCTGATATACATCTACCTGCAAAAGATTGTTAGCACGGGTATGACATATTTTATTTACAGTATTATAAAGCCCAGTTGGATGGCTAAAATGAGATTTGAACGGCGTTTGAGGGGAAATTCCATTTTAATCAAATTTTAGATTTGGTCTTTGCTTTAACCGGATTATAAATAAAAAATGCCACACGTCACGTGGTGGGGTCTATTTTTGGAAGGTTTTAGACCTCCCTTGTTATACTGTACATCCTAATTTTAGACTGTAACTAATCTGGGAATAAATGAAACACAAAACAGTTGTCCAAAAAGCTATACCGCTGACGAGGAAACTGATGCCGCCGGCAACATGGTTGATGTCACTGGCGACATGGCTGATGCCGCCGGCGACATCAATTGTGTTGCTGGTGACATCAGCATGCAGGCAGGCTACAAGGCTTTTTGAGTACTATAAAGAAAGGGTCCCATAAGAAAATGAGGTCTCTGGGGAATATGATGCCACCGATGGTATCAATGATGTCTCTAGCGACATGGTTGATACCACCGGCGACATCACATGTCCTGGGCGACTTTAATTCCTTGCAGTAGTAGGGATAATAGTAAAAAATGAACGAAAACCCAAAAATGAATTTAAATTAACAAAAATCAACACAAATCAGTAATATTAATGCCAAAGAGCTACGAGACTCAGGATTTTTACCTTGAGGCCGTGAATCCACCTCTTCATGGACCAAAAAAATGCCTTCGGGGAGCTTGTTATGATGATTTAGAAGTAAATTCGAGTGTTTCGGGTTTCTAAATCCAATTAAGTTGATTTTTAACTACAGGATTTACTGATTTTAAGCTCACAATAGAATTCAAAGAAGAAAAATCAGGAAAAATGGATCGGAATCCTTTTTCTTCTACCTTATCTAATTCTTATCTCACTAAAATCTATTTTCTTCTTCTAACATTAGATGGTTCCTTCTCCCTAAATTACAGCTAAAGGTGTGCTTTTTAAAGGTGAAATTGGGTGTTTTTCAAGGCCTTTTTGACCAATTTCGTCGAAAGTGGCCGAAAGGCTATCTTTGCAGGGACCCATTTTGGGCCATGCCGTCGGTGATATAGTGGTGCCACCGGCGGTATGGATGATGCCGCCGGCGACATGGTGATGTTGTCGGCGGCATGACTGATGCCGCTGGTGGCATCAACCTCTAGCATACCGAGAGGCAGCGGGCCTACGGGCCTAAAAGGTCGCCAAAAGTTATTTAATAGTGGGTGAAAAAGCATCTTTTTGATTTTTTATGATATTTTAATGGGTATTTTTAATTTGGGTGTAAATCATCGATTCAAGCTCCTACCGGACGAGTTATCGGCCACACCGAACTGGATTCTACCAAGTATAAAATTCACGAGGAATATTATTTTGGTAATAAAAATTCTAAAGAGAACTTTTATTTTGAGGCATTAAAATCAGGTACACGTCGTCATCGTCTCGCGAGAGGGACTGCAAAATCCCGTGCTCATAGGCTGCCCCTCGGGGGATCACTGCTGCCACAGGTCAGTATGATCACACAAAAGAGCAAGGGATAGGAATGATACCTGACGGGTGACTAGTTTGCCCCTTGGTCAGACTTGTGCTTTGTGGATAGGATTATCTTTTAGTCGGATTTGTGATTTGCGGAAAGGATGCCCCTTGGTCGGACTTGATCCTTTGTAGGTTGGTTGTCCCTTGGTCGGACTTGGGCTATATGGAGAGTTTGTCCTATGGTCAGATTTATGCTTTGCAGAAAGGATGCCCCTTGGTCAGATTTGATCCTTTGTAGGTTGGTTGTCCCTTGGTCGGACTTGAGCTTTATGGAGAGTTTGTCCTTTGGTTGGATTTATGCTTTGTGGAAAGAATGCCCCTTGGTCGGAATTGATCCTTTGTAGATTAGTTGTCCCTTGGTCGGACTTAAGCTTTGTGGAAAGGATGCCCTTTGGTCGGACTTGATCCTTTGTAGATTAGTTGTCCCTTGGTCGGACTTGAGCTTTATGGAGAGGTTTGCCCCTTGGTCAGGCTTGAGCTTTATGGAGAGATTGCCCCTTAGTAGGGCTTAAGCTTTGTAGAGAAATTGCCCCTTGGTCGGGCTTAAGCTTTATGGAGAGGTTTGCCCCTTAGTCGGGCTTGAGCTTCACGGAGAGATTGCCCCTTGGTCGGGCTTGAGCTTTGTAGAGAAATTGCCCCTTGGTCGGGCTTGAACTTTGTGGAGAGGTTTGCCCCTTGGTCGGGCTTGAGCTTTATGGAGAGGTTTGCCTCTTGGTCGGGCTTATGCTTCGTGGAGAAATTGCCCCTTGGCCGGACTTGATCCTTTGTGGAAAGGATGCTGTTTAGTCAGACTTGATCCTTTGTAGATTGGTTGTCCCTTGGTCGGACTTGAGCTTTGGGGAGAGTGTCCTTTGGTCGGACTTGTGCCTTGTAAAGAGATTTTCCTTTGGTCGGACTTGCTCAAAATTTGAATTAGAGGGGGCGATGTCAGCGATGGCATAAGCGATGTCGCTGGCGGTATGAAGTGATGCCGGCGGTGGCATGATGGCCATATGGCAGCTTTGACTGGTCAAGCAATTTCAAAATTTGAATTGAAGGGGGCAATATCGCCGGCGGCATGGATGATGTCGTTGGCGGTATGGGGGGATGCCGCCGGCAGAATAAGGGGGCAGTTTCAGATAAATTAAAACTCCTCGAATTCCCCGCGGCAGTTTAAAAGGAAGTAAACTCCTCTTCTTCCTCACATACAGAAACCGTACCCCTCCTTTTCCTCTTCTCCTAATTTTCAATTTTTTACTTTCTGTCATTCTAATCATGAAGAGAATCAATAAGGCTTTTAGGGGCAAATCTGCTAAGGCTAGGAAGAATCTGCCTGATTCCTCTATCGAAGGGTTAAAAATTCTCTACGTTCCTGCTGCTTATAGCCTGAAGGAGTCGGCCAAGATGTATGACTATGGGATCAATTCTCCTATCACTAATCTGACCCCTAAGAAGGAAAAGCACCTCTGCTATGTCCAGGTAATCCCGTAAAACCCGAATCTTCTCTTTTTGGGTTGAGTTTTGATTTAGGCTTAGGCTTGAAATCGTGTCATGATAGGAGTCATAAGCATGAAATAGACTGATTATAAACTGATATTGCATGCTTTAGGTTGAATTTTTACCTTTTTTCAGGCTTATTATTTGATTGATTATGATTTTTGTGGTTTTGGCATGATGGGTGCAATTTTGGAGGAAAACAGGTTCTGCCCGCAGGTAGTGATGTCGCCGGCGACATGAGTGATGTCGCTGGCGGCATCAGTCCTTATAAAAAGGCCTAAGGAAGTCTGATGTCACTTTTGTTTAAAGTAATGTCGCCGGCGACATTATCCATACTGCCGGTGGTATGGAGTGATGCTGCCGGTGACATCGCTTCTAGCAGAAGTGACATCAGCAGCTTTGTATCAAGTTCCAGTGATGAGAAAATTTGTCGGACTTATCTCTTTTATTTCTGATTTTATAGCTATATGAACTGACTTATACTGGGGGGATGGGCACTATTGGCTAGTGGTGGCACCATATTTCGGAGAAAGACCCCGAGCTTGCACTCGTCATTAATGAGACGGGATTTGGAGACCTGGCCTGGATTATGCCAATGCTGATGCCCAAGCTCTCTCATTCAACCGTGACAGCCCTAACCAAGAGGTGGTCTGAGACCACCCAGATTTTTCACTTTTCTTTTGGGGAAGCGACGATTACATCCTCCGATGTCGTTGCTATGGCCGGGCTTTCTTGGACTAACGAGGTCATTCACTTTGATGCTTACATGGATAAATACCATATTGAGAGGCCCGTGGTGAGGCGGTGAAGGAACTATTTGATTTGAAGCCCATTTTAGGGCGGTTGTCTTATAGTGAGTTGGACCAATACTGGACCCTGGTAGATGTAGTGCCTAAGGATGAGAGAGAGGCTTGTATCCGGTCCTTCGTGATTTCTTTGCTCACTATACTATTCTTCCCAATCACAGGGAGCAAGATCAATTATGTGCTGATAACTACTGTGGAGGATGTGGCGGGCATTAGGAGGAATAATTGGCCAAGGGCCATCTTGGCATAAATATACCATAGGCTAGATGTGGGAGCCTGAAAGAATGTGAAAGCTCTCTAACTCTGCATCTGCTACTCCAAGTATATCTCTTTGGAAGTATTTTACTTGGTTGTGCGCATCTCATTTATTGTTATGCTTTTTGAACTGATTGGGTGTTGTTTGTTTAGGCTTGGGCCTTTGATCACCAGATTCTCCCACCGGTCAAGTTTAAGAAGACTGTGCCACCGGGCTCTCACTTTCTCGCCCGCTGGTGCGGGGCTATTGGCGGGAAGGCCAAGTACCCCACCAAATACAGGGAGATCCTGAGGAGCCCGCGGTTGAGCTCGGTATGCAATTTTTAACTTAGTCCTTGTTTTTACACTTCAGAATAAAACAAAAGCGTTTATAAACTTATATTGGTTGTTTTGGTTGATTTGTGGTGTAGCTTATCCTGGATCTATTCGACATGGTGGAGAACCTTACAGAGGTTGTGAGGGTTAAGAGGGAGGTGGACGACCATCGGTTCGTCATGGAGTGTCCTTTGTCCCTACAGTGGTATTTAGGTGAGAAAGTCTGGGCCTGGAGGTCTATCCCGGTTGTTGATAGACCGGTGCCTGCTGATCCTCCCAAGGGCTTATGGTGGCCCTATTTAGTGATCACCTCCGAGGCTGATAAGGCCGATTATATTGAGGGGAACGGCTGAGTGATCCCTAGCGCCCCTGGCCTCTACGAGCAGCACCAACAGCATCTACTCCCCTTGTATCCCCGCATTTATAGGAATGATACGATCGAGTATCATAATGAGCAGTGGCTGGAGGAGGAGAAGAGGTGCCTCAAAGGTATCATGGATGTTGAGGAGGAAGAAGACGAAGAAGATGAAAAGCTTAAAGGTGATGTTGGGATCGAGCCCGAGGGAGAGGATGAGGCAGGCATGAATATAGCTGGCAGGAGCGTACCAATGTCTTAAGGGGGGCAGCGTTCTTTTAAGGTAGGATTGTATTTGTATGCCTGATTTTGAAATTATTTAGGAATGTTACTGATGTGTGTCTTTCGTGTTTTTCAGAAACCTGCGAGGAAAAGAGGCTGGGATAACCAAAGTGGGACCCGGTACTATGGTGTACCGGAGGATATAGATTTTGTGGAGGGGCATCTGGTCAACCCGATGGAAACCACATTTCTGTTGATGAATTCTCGGGGCGAGTTCCTCCCCAAGAATATAGGCTCGAGCCGGCATACTCCCATCTTTATGCAGAAAACACTACTTATGTAAGGCCTAATAATTGTTTTCTTGTTTACCCTTGGATGCAGGTGTCTAATGATTTGCCTTTTGGACTTTTCAGGTGGCGCGAAGCCATATGGAGCAGCTCACAGAGAATAACTTTACTCTCCGGGACACACTTATTGGGCAGTCGCTCCTTGTTCAGGTACATTCCCTATTTATGCCTATGTTAAAATAAGATAAGATGCATGTATGGATGTTATGAATGATATGCATTGTTGATGTCTTCTCTGGTTTGCAGGATTTCTTAGCCCTTTCCTTATCAGATGCCGATGCAGCCCGACGAAGATATGCGGAGGAGACTACAGGACTCTGGCATCGTGTGAGTGACCTTAAGGGTCAGCTGGTGGCTACCGTTTAGGAACAGAGGAGCAAGCAAAATCTAGATCATGTACACCCCGATAGCACCAGTTGCAGGGGGGTGAAGATGTCTGTCGAACAAGCCCGTTTGCCACGGCCGAGGAGTCTAGCAGTATGCCCATGACAGAGGGAAGGGAGGAAGATGAGGACGATCTTGGAGATTGGCCTATAAGCCCTGATGACATTTTATCCTGCCCGGTCGGTAGTGGCGGGCATGCTTCGCTTTATATTTTTGTTTTGTTTTTCAGTTCTTTGTTTGTACCCTTGATACATTGCGGTTAGAATAATTTGGATTTATTGTTGGGTTTTGTTTCTGTGGTCTAGACATTTGGAATTTTTTTATTTTGGATGGTTTGTGCCTACGGGCTTTTTACTTCATATAAAATTGATTGCATTCGGACAGATGTTGGAAATGGGTTATAGGGTTGTTTACAGGTTTTGTATAGGTCTGTAATGGGAAAAATGCTTCTGATGTCGCCGAAAAATTAACTTCATGCCGTCGGGGGCATGACCCATATCGCCCAAACTCAACCAGCTAAAATAATATATATAGGGATGTTTGAAAGCCCATATCACCGGTGGCATCAGCTGATATCGCCTAATTCGATCCATATTACCGGCGGTATCATTTACATCGCTAGCGGCATCACTCATATCACCGGCGGTATCACTTCTCTAGAAATCTGATTTTGACCATTCTATCAATTCCTGTCATGGCAACCTACAATCAAAAGCTATGGGGTTTTCTGCAAAGTCTGGGAAATGCGGACTGGAAGAAGCTTGAAAAATTCAGGCTTTGGGGATTTCGATATGTCACAGTGTGGCCCATAAGCCGCGAGTTCCTTCGAGCGGCGCTATCTTTTTGGGATCCAATGGACCACGTTTTATGATTTTCATCGTTCGAGCTTTGCCCCTTGCTTGAAGAATCCACGCTATTTTAGGGACACCATGTCTTAAACGCGTTACACTGTCGCTGCCAGACTTTCATTTTGGCGCAGATGGAATTCCTCGAGGTTTGTGGAATTTGGACTCTGTGGACCCATTTCTATCTCAATCACTTGATATACTTGGGTTTTAGCTCGGAATGGTTCTAGAGTGGTGTCGTGGAGTGCTCCGATCCTACCTTACTTGGCCATTTATGGTGGCATTGCTACTCATGGTGGAGTTTATGTGTGAAGTGAGCCTGATTACTCTACCCAGGCTGATTTTACTCATCAGCCCTATATCGACAGGGGCTTCTCCCGTGGCTGTGGGATTAGCTGATGTTTTGCTGAATGTGGATGCTGCTTCCGTTGACCCGTCACTTCATCGGAGACTAGCTCATATTATTATAGGTACCTTTTGTTCTTTTCGATTCTACACATTTTTTCCCTAACCCTTACCTGAGTTTGAATTATAGGTATGGTTGATGGAGAAACTGAGGTTAAGGGAGGCACCACGAGGGAATCCAAAAAAGTATCTTCCCGTCCATCTGAGGGAGAGAGGGCTTATGTTGGCTGACTTCGACGAGATGACATACGATGGTTGGGTGCCTATTTTGAGGGGGTATACTAACATACAGGTTCAGTGGGTTAGTCCATGGTGGAGAATTCAGGATGTGGTTGTAGAATCCTGGAGAGCCTGTGTTCAATTGATAGGTCTGGAGAAATCTTTGTTTTACACCCCTTACCGGCTATGCCGTCAGTATGGCAAGAGATAAAGAGTCCCAATCAAATTGCCCCACTACCAAATTGGAGTTTACAAAGCTAGGTGAGTCAACCATATTCGGGAGAAGTGGTCCAGGGAAGCTATAATTGAGATTCTGGATTACGATCACATGGAAACCATGACACACATTACAGGGGATGGCTTGTTGAGATAAGAGGCTTGCGGACCCCTCAAAAGTGGTCATGGGCCCGCTTTGAGGGGGAACATGCGGAGCAGGGGGAGGAGCCCTTTTCTACTACCATATTGAGACGGATCTCTAGGTACTGTGATGATGATGCGGGAAGCTCGATTTGAGACTTGCTTTTATCAGAACTATCAGACCTCTTTTATTATTATTATTATTATTATTATTATTATTTTTGCATCTGATATGGAATAAAATGAACTCTGTCTAAAGCTTGCTGAAGTTGTCTTAATCCCATGAATACACGATTCACATAAGCATAAGCATTTAGATTTTAATAAAAGACAAACTTTCATTAATTGAGATAAAATAAAGTACATGATGTTTGGTTGACATTCCCATTGATTTAACTCCCGATGCTAACTAGCTGAGATCGGTTTTCTAGAAGGCACTCGCTCTTTGCTCACATGCCCCAAATTTTGCCTAGATCACCCTATTCGGGTTTTTGATCTAGTGAGTTTGTCTCATCCCCTAGTTTTTGCACGGCTGGTTTGCAGGATACCAATCGTCGGGCGTCACCCTAATTTTTACCCGATCAATAAAAGACTGAAAGGCAGGTAATTATCAAGTATATATTTTTTTTGGTGTGCCACTTTTCTGATTTGTTTCTTTTGAATTAGGCATGATAACGCTAAAGCCTGTCTTAGTTCACGGGGTTCACAAACTCATTCCCATCCATGTCTATAAGCTTAGCTGCCCCTTTGCTAAGCAGCTTCTTTATTACATATGATCCTTCCCAGTTTGGCCTGAATTTACCCCTTACATCAGTGGTAGAATATTTTAGTTATTTAAGGACCATATCACCAGCCTTCAGGGGGAATTTCTGATGTCTTACCCGATTGTTATATGCCCGAGCCATACATTGTTGGTACATCTAGAGGTTATCTAGGGCCTTTAACCTTTGCTCATCCATCATGTTTAACTATTTAAATCTCACCCGGGTCCATTCAGATTCTTCTAATTTAGCCTCTAGAGCGACTCTTAAGGAGGTCACCTGAGTTTCAACTGGCAAGACTGCTTCCATCCTATAAACCATAGAGAATGGAGTTTGGCCCATCGGGGTGCGAATACTGGTGCAATATCCCCAAATAGCAAAATGTAGCTTATCAGCCCAATCCCTGTAATCGGTTATCATCTTTGAGAGAATCATCTTTACCGATTTATTAGCTGCCTCAATAGGCCCATTGGCTTGCCGTCTGTATGGGGAAGATCTATGGTGCTTGATCCTGTATTTCTCGATTAGAGAAGTAGTTGCTCCTTGAAATTGTACCCCATTGTCCGAGACTATATGGTGTGGGAGCCCATATCGAGCGAAGATGTGCTTCTCTATAAACTTGGCCATCTGCTTGGCGGTGACATTGGTGAAGGATTCGGCTTCTACCCATTTCAAGAAGTAATCTACTGCTACCATAACGAATCTCTGGCCATTTGTCGACGAAGGACGGATTTCACCAATTATGTCTATCCCTCATGCCTAGAATGGCTAAGGGGTGGATAAATGATGGAGTTCGGTGGGTGGCAATGCTGTATATCTCCGTAAACCTGGCATTGGTGGCATCATTTGACCTAAGCGATACAATCGACTGTGAGAGTGAGCCAAAAATACCCTAGCCACTGGATTTTCTTTACGAGAGCAAGACCGTTCATATGAGGGCCATAGTCACCGGCATGAACCTGGGTCATTACATTCTGAGCCTCGAAGTAAGTGAGGCAACGGAGTAGTAGGCCGTCGCTGGTGTGCTTGAATAGATCATTATCCATAATATGAAACTAGATAGCGAGCCGCTGGAGGGTGGTAGGATCCGAGTCAGAAGAATTCGTAGGGTATTGGCCGGTCTGAAGAAATAGGATGATGTCAGAATACCAACAAGGTTCGGATGAAATGACGAGGATTGGAGGAGCCGATTGATTATGATATGGGATCTTGGTGGACATCAAAATCAAAGGGCGGATAGGCTACTGCTGAGGTCCTTCCCATATAGATGCGAGAGTGGCGAGAGCATCAGCCATTTGATTCTCGTCCCTAGGGACATGGAGGTATAAGCACGAGGTAAATTTCTCAGATAATTTGCGGACAGCCTCAACATAAGGATGGAGAGATTCTTCTTTAATTTCCCAATCTCCAATAACCTAACAGACAACCAGAGCCAAATCTTTGATGACGGATACACAGTAGGCCCGAACCTAAAGAAGCGCCTCAAGGCCGAACAGACAAGCTTTATATTCAGCGCCGTTGTTGGTGATAGCGAATTCTAAGAGTTTCGATAATGGGATTATCTCATTATCTGGCGTAACGATGATGAACCTGAGACCTGCCCCCCGGTGGTTCATAAAGCCGTCAAAGTACATTGTCCAAATGTCGTCAAGGGTTGTAACAGAGGCAAGCTGTTCATCAGAAAACTCCAAATTTTCCTTATAGTTAGAGCTGAGGGGTGATTAGCCAGGAATTTGGCTACAGCTCGCCCCTTAATGACCTTTTGGGTTACATATTCAATGTCAAACTCAGATAGAAGAAGTAGCCATCGGGACAATTTATCGGCTAGAGTAGGGGATTGACAAAGAAACTTCATTGGATCAATCTTGGCCACAGCTTGGACGTGATAAGATTGGAAATAATGTCACAACTTCTTAGTGAGTCAAACCATGGTAGTACAGGTCTTTTCTACAATCGAATATCGGGTTTCGTAATCTAACAACTTCTTGCTCAAGTAGTAGATGGCATGTTCACACTTATCATCATATTCCTAGACAAGCATGGCCCCGATGGAAGTTTCCTTGATGGCCAGATAAAGGATGAGTGGTTTCCCTGGGATAGGGGGCGTCAGGACGGGTGGATCAATAAGATATGCCTTGATTCTATCAAATGCTACTTAGCAGTGATCGTTCTATACCATGGGTTGTTGTTTCCTTAATAGTTTAAAGATGGGTTTGCAAACAGTAGTGAGGCGAGTAATAAACCGACTAACATACTGCAAGGACCCTAAAAATGATCGAACTTCCTTCTCCGTCCTAGGTGAAGGCATGTCCCTGATGACTTTAGCTTTATCTGGATCCATTTCAATCCCTTTCTAGCTAATCATGTATCCCAACAGCTTACTAGAGGTAACCCCAAACACGCACTTCTTTGGATTTAGGCGGAGGTTATACTTTTTAATGCGAGTCATGAACTTGTCGAGAATAGCGGGGTGCTCCTCTCGAGTAGTGGACTTCATAATCATATCGTCCACATACACTTCCACTTATTTATGGATCATATCATATAAGAGGGCAGTTACAGTGCGCTGATAAGTGGCCCCAGCATTTTTCAATCCAAAATGCATTACCTTGTAGCAATACACCCCCCATTCAATGATGAACGTTGTTTTGACTTTGTCGACAATATTAACAAGAATCTGATTGTAACCGCCCTAGTGAGGCTATCAATTAGGACATCAATGTGCGGGAGCAAGAAGTCGTCCTTTGGCGAGGCTTTATTGAGATCTCGAAAATCCACACAGACCCGGACCCTACCATCCTTCTTCAGAATTGGGACGATGTTGGACAGCCAAGTTGGGTATTCCACCACTTCAATGAATTGAGCTTCAATCAACCTTAAAACCTCTGCCTTAACCTGTTCTGCCCATTCTGGTCTCAACCGATGGAGTTTCTGCTTGATAGGCCAAAATTTAAGATCAGTTGGGATTCTGTGTTCGGCGATTTATCGGTCAACCCCAGGCATGTCTTCGTACGACCAGGAAAAAGTGTTAACATAATTTTAAAGCACTCTTATGATCTTACTTTTTTCCTCGGGAGTTAAATCTTTAGAAATGGTCACCATTTTGGGATTGTCATCTGTACTTAAGTTTATTTTACTTAATAATGTATCACTAATGCTAAAAATATTATGCGTATTATTATATGAATGCATGGATCCATCAGGAAAGACATCAAATAAGTAAGCAGAACGGGAGTTATTCATTGCATTAAAAGCCTCGTAAGCAGCATTGTTTGCATCAAACACATCAGAGATATTAAGAATTACATCATCCATATCCTCCTCCACAGGCGGAGGGACTTCAGTAGCAACATCAATAGAAGGAGCATCCTCTATATTGCTTGTCAAGATGGCGCCCAGGTCATGCTCTAGAGCGGTCTTTTGGGCAATGGCGAGTGATGGCCCCCCAGACAGGTCGGTTTTCTTGGTGAGAGCCCTGGCGAGTTTCCCTACTATCGCTGCCATAGCATCTTCTTCCCTTATTCCCTTACTCTTCCAACCTTTCTTCATCAATAGTGCTATAGCTTCAGTTACAGTTGCCACAGCATTTTCAATTTTTGGATCGGTAGACTCTTCATTACTTCCCTCAGGCTCATCTTCGGGATGCATCTTACCTTTTTCCTTAGCCATATCAAAAATAATGTTGACAGGTGTATCATGCTCAGTAGGCTTGGGTTCAGCTGAAACTATCATGTGACCGATCTCGAAGTCATAGACATCTTTAAAGATTTCGAAGCCGGGCTATGTTTTTTCGCTATATTCAATCAGCTCAGGTTCTCCCTTATGACACCTCTTTCCTAGGATCTCACAAATAGTGACCATACGGCAGTAGAAAGAAGGGACACGGCGACAGGCTTTTCTAGGCTTATATCCCAATTCAGCTCGATGGATAAGGATTTTTGGCTCCAATGCCTCAATAATTCCCTGTTCGTGTATTCCTCCACCTCTGCCAGGCTTGTAACTAGATTTCTTCATTAGTTTACCTATACTCGCATAAAGGTAGTTATGCCAAAGGGGAGGAGGCTTCTAAACTTTGCTAATCTTGGCAATCTGAAGGCCCTTTTCTAGATTAGCTTTGGCTTCCATAACAGCCATAACGGAAGTAGGATCGGCCTCTATAGTCACCATTTTGTCTTTATGAATTAGCTTGATTTTATGGTGTAGTGTGGAGGGATCAGTGCCCAAAGCATAGAGCTATGGTCGGCCAAGCAACAGAGAATAGGTAACGTGAATGTCAAGTACAGTGAAACGTACATTGCTTACCACACCTTCGACAGTGACTTCTGCCTCAAAGGTCCCAATTACATTGCGCTTTGAATCATCATAAGGTCTAATAACTATGCTGGATTTTTCAATCATGTCCTTCGACAGTCCTAGATGAGAAAGGATTTTTAGAGGGCACAGATTTAGAGTTGAGCCATCATCCACCATGACGCACCAGATGACCTTATCGAGAATTTGGATTCGGATGAATAAGGCCCTGTTGTGATCCCTACCGTCGAGTGTAAGATCAAAATGGTCAAACACAATCTGAGGCCCTTTTCTCGAGGGAATGCCTTCTCCTATCGTGGCGCACATCTCAACGACCGAGATGGTCGGATTAGCTTCCAAATCAAAGAGTCGTTTAATCAAGCCCTTCCGATGCCCTTCGGAGTCGATCACTAGTTGCCAGAGGCTATATCGGGCTTGGGTGTTTTTCAGCTGAGTAATGAGGGGGTCAACCTCAAGACTAGTAGGGACAGGCAAATATGGAGAAGGGGGCCTTGCAGTAGTTCCAACTCTTCCAGGAATCAGGTCTTTGCTTAGGCAAAGATATCGGTCTTCAGGCAGATATACACGACCACTCCGAGTAATATTAAGGACATCGTCGAGCAAGACACTCTTAATGGCTTGCATTTTAAATAGATACTATTGCTCCTAGGAGTCTAAATCTGGGTTTTGTAGCTCATACTTGTCCAAGCTAAAAAGGTCATTTTGATCAACCTTGAATAAGTTGGTGCTTATGGCCTTGGTCTCTCGAGCCATTTTCCTATCCTTATTAGAATAGTTCTCCTTCAAAACAAAGGAATCTATGCTAAACAGTGTTTTCTCCTCAGCTTTCTTTCTTTTTTCCATGAATGGTTTAGACCTACGGCTCTCTGGTTTGGATTAATTTCCATCCCCTGGATAGAGTTGACTCCCGGGTTGGCTTAATTGATAAGATCAAAAATTGAGTAAGATGGTAGACCTGAACTGATGACCAGGATAGAGTTACTACTATCCAGCCTCTGAACAAGGAGATCGAAGATTGTGGCTTCAGATAAACAAGACTGGACCTTGCCGACCTTACTCCCGAAATTCGGCAAAGGATTATTTGTAGTGCTTAGAACTTTGTCCGGTTCAGCGATCTTTGCTTCGCTAACCAACCATTGAATTGCTGAGAGTAGGGCCTTGCAATTGTTGGTTTAGTGTCATACCTGAATGTGATAATTACAGAAGTTGTTTTTATCTTCGGGTCTAGGTGGCTTATATTCCTAAAGGGACTGTATGAAACCTGCTTCCCTCAAACGCTGGAAGATGACCCGCAGGGGCAACTTATAAGGGTTAGTTAAAACAAAAGGGGGGTGAGGAGGCTGGATTATGGCAACCGTTGATGGAGCCGGAGTTGTGAGGGGTGCAGCGGGGGTATGAGAAATGGCTTGAATTACAGCTGGTGCCAGGGCTGAGGGTTGAGTTTTATTCTTTCTGAACCATGGTTTCCCCACTCTTTTGGCCTTTTCACGCTCTGCCTCACATTCAATTTTCTCAGCTTTCTCGAACATAGCCTTGTAAGAAAGAAAGGAATCAGTAGGCATTTCCTTGCAAAATAGGGTGAGAGACCATTCGAGGAGTTTGATAATCATTTTCTCAAGGCTTAGTTTGGATTTCATTAAGACTTGAGTTATCGTCCACCGATTGAGGTATTGCTTAAAAGTTTCATTGGGCATTTGGCGAACCCTCTCAAGATACTGGAGGGTTATTTCCATCATAGTATTAAAATCATAATGTACTTTCAATGCCTCGGATAAGAGATTCTAGTCAGCGATAATATGTTGCGGCAAGGTATAATACCATTCGAGGGTAGGACCCCAAAGGTAGTAGGGGAACATTTCAGCAAACTTAACTTCTTCACGCGTATTACCCTTTCATACATTATAATGTGAGAGGCAGGTGCTCCAGAACCATCATAATAAGCCATATTTGGTATAGTGAAATTATCGGGGACCCAGTATTTATCCCTTTCAGATTTCTTATCGGTGATGGGGTGGTTGATGTAAGCTTGGATCTCAAGTGTCACGCCTGGAGGCTGCGTGACCTTATTCTAAGAATATTCTACTAAATTACTGCCTAAAATATCAAGCTAGGTCGGTTGGAAGCTTCCTTGCATGATTTAGGAGCATTTGAGAGCTTTCTAGTCTGTCCAGGTCCTTTGGCAACACTTTCTGGAACTTTCGTTGCCTTTTCTGGTCTGTTGCAACCATTTCCGGAGTTCTGGCGACGCTTCTGGAAGCTTCTGACAAAATTAGCAACCGAATTGGGCCCTTGCATTCCGCTGGGCAGATTGGACTGGCCCATTACGTGATTTTTACGGGTTGGGCTGCCATAGGGCCTATTTTCTCGCCAAATATGACCCAAACTCGCATTTCTTTGGCCCAACTTCATATTTTCTTGCACAATGCTTTGTCCAACACGCTCTAAACATCCCTCGGACATTCCCATACGCTTTGCCACTCGAGCGCACTTGTCTTTTGCCGAAGTTGCGTGTCCTTTTTGATATTTTCCGGGTGTCTTCTCAAGCTTTGCCTTGCCGAAATATTCGTGTGCGAATGTCCTCGCACAAGGGCAGCGGTTTATCACGGAGTAAGAATAGCGCCCCGTAACATCCTCCCCCACCTGATTTCGCAACGTCCTCGGCGCGAGTGAACACTTGCTTTGCCTTTGTTTGGGATGCTTTCTATCCTTAGCATCACACTTTGGTTTCTCCATCTCCTCAGCCTCGGCTTGTCCCTATATGGTATTACATTTCTTTGCCATTGGGTTCTCATTGAATTCCATTGTGGAGATCATTGGTGTCGATCTCACCTTCTTCTTCAATGGAACCGTGCATGGCCTCTTTCCATTAAATATAACTAAGGAACTTGATGCAAATGGGAGGAGTCTGGAGCAGGATTTTGCCCATGCGGTGCCCCGAGGTCCTCCTGCATGACCCCGAGGCCAGCCTTGATCTTCACAGACATGCACTAGTTTCGCCCTGCCGAGGGCTCGTCAGGATAGCGGCAACAGCTATCGACCAGTTGTGCCATGTATGGACCAACACACCCCGTTTATAGTTAAGTCCAAGACTAGCGACAAGCTGCCCAAACCTAATTGGGTCGGCATGCCTGAACTCGGACAGGCATATGCGCATACAGGCAGAACACTTCTAGCGCTGATGCCACCACCCCTCAGTTTACCAACGGTAGGATTCTTCTTAAGTGCATGCCTCTTCTGATAGCATCGTCATGCAACAATGGTGGATAAACTTTGGTGCGTGACATTCTCCCCCACCAAAAATCTAGCACGCCCTCGTGCTAGGGGAAGAAGGACTCCGCTCGCCCAAGGATCGCATCGCTGTCGTACCTCTGCCACTGCAACCTTCTTCTTCTCCAGACTAGGTGTGTCGCCCTCCAATCCCATCCCAGACGGGATCCCTTCACAACTAGACTCGAGGAGAGTTCACCGCTCACTTTAATTTCCTCGAGTGGAGCCTTCACCCTGGCCTAATTCGGCTTGTCAACTGAAACCATTACTTTCTCCCCAAAGGACGTGCAGCGCTCCTATCTCACACGAGCGTCCCCCTGGACTTCAAGCTCGCTTGCGAGTCGCCCGACTTTCCCTACGGACTTCCACCTCGCATGGGGCCATTACTCTCTTCCCATTAGGGTGTGCAGTGTTCCAGCACTTTGACTTACAGCTTGGAGCGTACTATTATGATCCGGCTCTGATACCATCTGTAACGAGGTTAGAATCTGTCCTCGTTTGGCACTTAGACACTCTCGCGTAACCTTGCAAACTTTGTGCTAAGTAAGCCTTTGAAGCCACCTTGAAGGTGTGTTTGAAGTGATGGGAATGCACTTAGACAAATAGAGGTTTAGAGAGAACAAGAGAGTTGTGAATACTTACTTGTATTACACAAAAGGGAAGAGCTTACATGAACATTAGAAGCTTACAAGAATTTAGGATACATTACAAATGAGGGGAGATGCCTATTTATAGTGTTGGCACCTCCTCAACATGTGGCTAATATTTATTTAGCATATTCTAAGAATATTCTACTAAATTACTGCCTAAAATATCAAGCTAGGTCGGTTGGAAGCTTCCTTGCATGATTTAGGAGCATTTGAGAGCTTTCTAGTCTATCCAGGTCCTTTGGCAACACTTTCTGGAACTTTCGTTGCCTTTTCTGACCAGTTTGTAAGAGATAGTTGGGGCTTCAGGTGTCACACCCAGAGAATGCACGACCTAGTCGTTGACAGTTTGAGAAGCTATCATTTATCAAACAAAAGCGGCTACCTCGGGTGTCACACCCAGTGGTTGTATGACCTGGTCATTGAGCGTCGGAGGTAGCGGAGGGCATATGGTCAGCTGGTTGGCAAAAGGATTTTGGGGGTAGGTGGTGCCTTTAGGAGTTACAATGAACTGCGGAGGTGTGAAAGAGGGTAGTGGCTGAGAAACTGGGCTCTCGTGCGTAAATACCGGAGGAGTAGAATTTTGAGCGAAGGGTCTTGGATTAAAAGGCACAACTGATGGAATGGTCGAAGTTGATAAGAAAGCTAAAGCCTGCCCAAACTGGAATGGGCTCGCCATAGGTTGGGTTGATTAAAACATAGGTGCAACAGGTATCATCCCTACCAGACTGGTCAACATCTATGCCGAATCATTCTGGACCTGAATATCAGATGCCGGTACTTGATCAAAATTCTTATCTTTGAGAGCTCGCTTAATGGTTGCCTGAACAGTAGTTTGGATAGAAGCTTGGAAAGCGACCGAGTTCAGCAATTGTGCCATAGCACTAGGAAAGTCGAAACCAGGTGGTGGTTGGGATCCTATTCCCGAGCTGGAAGTAGGGCCAAAGGGCTCTTCTAGAGGAGGGGTCCCTTCATATCTTGGAAAAGACATGGTTGGTTGAGAAGGATTCTGGCTTAACTGAACTTGTTTTAAATCTGACTCCCCATTGGAATTTATATGTGGAATTCCTTCGACTTCTATAGTGACAATCAGGGTGAGAGGATGACGAATCAAGTGGTGTTCTATCCTTTTCCAAGCCGGGGTGTGACGATCAGTACGCCTTCTCCTAGCTGAAATGGTAGGCAGCGAATCAAACTATGAATGGGTTTATGAATGGTATGGATGGTATGCATGCCTTTTGTTCCTTAAGAGCGATGTGTGATACGTATGGCTGCACGTAGATGTGGTTAGAGATGATGCGATGGCTTATCCCTCCAACACACATAGGACATTTGTATCTTACGCTACCATAGTGATATGTGGTGACGCAATAGAGGCACAAGAGAAGCCCTACGTGTGTTGCTAAACTTCTTCCACGGGCGAGAGTGGTAAGGGTAAGTTGATTCAATTCAGGCTTTTGAAGCCAATGCATGGGGGTGCATGATCGCAGAGCACATGGCATACAAATCGTCCTTCTTCTAACCTTATGACTCCCGCATAACGCCTCTTTAGAAGGATGGAGTTTTGGCCTCTTCACCGGTAATGGTGAAAGAAGCGCGTCCCAATTATTTTATTTGTTCTGGTTAGCCCTAAGGGAATGAAGTGCTAGGGCTTTTTCTAGCGTGGCTTTGGTATAGGGTGGTTAATGTAGAAGGTTCTCATTTACCTTGATTCCACGTTACTCAACCATTCCCAAGTAGGTGTGATTATAGGAGTTTACGTGTTGGTTAAAATAAGTGATCCACCCACTAGGCATCCTCAATTACAACAGGGCATGAGTGACACTTCACGAGCTTCTCGGGTAAAATAGGGCACCTAAAAATTACTGAACTATCTACACGCGTAAGGATAAAACGTTATAAAAAGAATGAGGTTTTAATTTGGCCAATGATTTCAATACATCGTCAAAATCTTTTAAACTTTACTAAAAGAAAGTTCAAGCGATCGCTCCCCAGCAGAGTCGCCACTTTAAATAAAGGGGAGATGCGCGTGATGTGATTGGAAAATGATTTTGCATATTTTAATGCTCAAAAGATACGAGATCGAAATCTCGTACTTAAAATAGAGTCGCCACCCGGTTCAGCTCAACCGGGAAATTTTTTTGGTACGATTTTCCCACTGGGTGGTTGGACCATACCTTAAGTAGAGATTCCGAGTTCGGATGATGTTATCTATTTTTCATTAGGCCAAGTTAAGATACTTCATTCTTTCTTAATCGGTTTGATCCATCCTATTTATTTGTGTTTTCAGTTACTTTGTTATTTTCACATTTATCAAGCAATTGAAGCGATGAATAAAATATTTACAGCCGTAAAAAAATAAGTGCGGAAAATAAAATTATTACAAGGCTTCCAAATCCTGTACATTTTTCTATGCAATAAATAAAATACTTGAATGTCTGATATACATCTACCTGCAGAAGATTGTTAGCACGGGTATGGCATATTTTATTTACAGTATTATAAGCCCAGCGGGATGGCTAAAATGAGATTTGAACGGCGTTTGCGGGGAAATTCCATTTTAATCAAATTTTAGATTTGATCTTTGCTTTAACCGGGTTATAAATAAAAAAATGCCACATGTCACGTGGTAGGGTCTATTTTTGGAAGGTTTTAGACCTCTCTTGTTATACTGTACATCCTAATTTTGGACCGTAACTAATCTGGGAACAAACAAAACACAAAACAGTTATCTAGAAAGCCATGCCGCCGACGAGGAAACTGATGCCGCCGATGACATGGCTGATGCCGCCAACAACATCAATTGTGTTGCTAGCGACATTAGCATGCAGGCAGGCTACAAGGCTTTCTGAGTACCATAAAGAAAGGGTCCCATAAGAAAATGAGGTCTCTGGGGAATATGATTCCACCGACGGTATTAGTGATGTCTCTGGCGACATGGCTGATACCACCGGTGACATCACATGTCTCCGGCGACTTCAATTCCTTGCATTAGCAGGGATAATAGTAAAAAATGACCGAAAACCCAAAAATGAATATAAATTACAAAAATCAACATAAATCAGTAATATTAATGCCAAAGAGCTATAAGACTCAAGATTTTTACCTCGAGGCCTTGAATCCACCTCTTCATGGACCGAAAAAAAGGCCTCCGGGGAGCTTGTTACGATGATTTAGTAGTAAATTTGAGTGTTTCGGGTTTCTAAATCCAATTAATTTGATTTTTAACTACAGGATTTACTGATTTTAAGCTCACAATTAGAGAATTCAAAGAAGAAAAACCAGGAAAAATGGATCGAAATCCTTTTTTTTGCCTTATCTAAGTCTTATCTCACTAAAATCTATTTTCTCCTTCTAACATTAAAATTCTAACATTAGATGGTTCCTCCTCCCTAAATTGTAGCTCATGGTGTGCTTTTATAGGTGAAATATAGTGTTTTTCGAGGTCTTTTTCACCAATTCCACCGAAAGTGAGCGAAAGGCTGTCTGTGCAGGGACCCATTTCAGGCCATACCGCTGGCGATATGGCGATGCCACTAGCAGTATGGATGATGCCACCGGCGACATGGTGATGTCGCCGGCGGCATGACTGATGCCGCTGGTGGCATCAGCCTTTAGCATACCGATAGGCAGCGGGCCTAGGGGCCTAAAAAGTCCCTAAAAGTGGTTTAATAGTGGGTGAAAAAGCATCTTTTTGATTTTTTTGATATTTTAATGGGTATTTTTAATTTGGGTATAAATCATCAGTTCAAGCTCCTACCGAACGCGTTATCAGCCACGCCGAACTGGATTCTACCAAGTATAAAATTCATGAGGAATATTATTTTGGTAATAAAAATTTTAAAGAGAACTTTTATTTTGAGGCATTAAAATTGGGTACACGTCGTCATCGTCTCGCGAGAGGGACTGCAAAATTCCGTTCTCACAAAAACCTATATGGTAATCAACCTTAAACTAATGCAAACAAAAAGGGGGAGAATAATAAGGGGGAAGACCAAGCTGATGCAGAAAAGTAGAGGCAAGGTAAAGGAAAGGAGAAGAAGGGAGAAGCAGCCGGAAAGAAATAATTTTGTAATAGATTAGCTATTTTGTTCCAATGTAAAATCTGTAATAGATAGTTTCATCTTTTTCACTTATATATTTCTGTGATTGTAATTCTGGAACTTCATTGATGTTAACTATTGTTAACAGCAGAAGTATATATAGTAAAAAAATTAGTACAAAAAATTGCTTCTAAAGTATAATATCCAATTGTACTAGAAAAACCTTAGAAGCTAGAATTGAAAAATGTTGGGCGAGTTTTGGGGTGTTAAAATTATGGGGGAATAAAAATTGTAAATGACTAAGTATCAAGAATCATACTTAGATCATAAAAACCCCTTTCCTTATAATTAGATATCTTAGATTTTTGTTTCCATCAAATGGGGCAGATTGTTGGAAACAATGATCCGGAACAACAAATAATCCAGATCAAGGTTGAAGTAAATAAAACTAAGTACAAAAACTCAATTCAGACATATAACAAAATCATCCAAAGTCCAAAATAAGTGAAGACAATTACCTAAGCATGAATTGAAGCATTTGATTAAAGTTTGGAGAGGAAACAAACTTTGAACCATCCAAAACAGCATCCAGAAGAACTGATTGTACAAGTATTCTGAAGAACACATATCCGGAGATATTAAGTCTGAAAACATCCGGAAGACTTAAATATCAAGACAAAGGGAATAATTCAAAGTATTAAATTCCCTCTATCTTTTTGGTCTGCAAGTCAAAGATCCTTTTCCCTAAATCAAGATAAAAATGACAGGTAGCACTTTTCAGAGAAAGGACAAAGGACTGACACAGGAAAGAGAAAAAGGTAATAACCTTTTTCACCTAGATCAATGAGAAAGGCGTGTTGGTCCCTTTGAGGGTCTATATAAGGTCAGAGGGGGTTAATGACCTTTTTTTGCAAAATTAATAGACTTTAACAAGTCTAAGTGTGGCGCATTTGATTATGATCCAGAGTATGGATCCGTATAATGCAATTATGGCAATGCAATGCAGTAAGTAAAATAAAGAAAATCAAACATAGTGATTTGCTTACATCCAGTCCTCAGAGCTTCCTTCCTCTGAGCTTATCCACTAGTGGATTCCTTTCCAACTGGCAGGAATCAAGCCTTACAGATTGTCTCTGGATGGTAACCCCTTCTAGACGTAGGATATACCACTAGAAGCACTAACTCCTAGCTGAGTCCTGTTATCTGTAGCAAGATATACCATTTAGACTTCTACCTCTGAATCTAAGCTGAGTCCTACAGGGAGATCCCACTCAAAGCACCTACTTCAAGCTATATCTCAATCTCACTACTCACCCAAGTAGGAGATCTTGTACACTTTAGTTTTTGTCAAAGGCTTTGGTTTCTGGATTTCCTTAAGTTTATAACTCACTTAGGAATCCTTACAAACTGATTTAGAATTGTTTGATTCTTGGAGGGATGAATTTCTGATTGGTTCTTGCAAATTCTCTTTGTTAATTACTATCTCAAGTCAACTAGCACCTTCTCAACTTGTGAAGCTTCCCTTTTATAGGCTTGGATCATAAATGTAGCCATTGTGGGTTGGTGAGTTGTAACTCAATTCTTCACCATTGATCAGGTAAGATGTGGAGCTTCCAGAGCCGTTGATCAATCCGTTAGATAGTAATTTGACCCGTTTGAATCCTTGGGATTGAGGCTGAAAAGATATCAGTGGTCGTTTTCCTTGGAATATAGTATCACACTAACTTTTATACTAGTGACTTTTTGGTGTGAGTATTACACGCCTCCTTATTGGTCTAGGTAAAAATGGTTGTTAACTTTTTCTGTCCGGTGTCAGTACTTTTGCCCTTTTTTTGAAAAGTGCAAGCAATCTCTTTTGTCTTGCATATGGGGAAAGGATCTTTGACTTTGTAGACCAAAAGGTGGAGGGGAAAATTATCTTTAAAACTTTTCCCATTGTCTTGATATCTAAGTCTTTCGAATGCTCTCAGACTCAGTGTCTCCAGATCTGTCTTCTTCTGGATGCTAGTGCAATCAGTTCTTCTGGATGCTAGACTTTAGAGTTTAAAGTTTGTTTCCTTTCCAAACCTTAACCTGATGATTCTAGTATGTGGTTAGGTATTTAATGTCTTCAATGGATGACCTTATAGCTGGATCTTGTCCGGATGCTTCCATTTGGATTTAGGAGATTCTAAGTTTTTATTTCTTTTAAACCTGATCTGGATATTTTAGTTTAATTGAGATTTTGGATCATTATTTTTCAATAACCTCCCCCATTTGATAGAAACAAAAACTAAGACAACTAAGCATAAGGGAAAAGGAGTATATATGAGCTAAGTATGATTCTTTATATTTAGTCATTTACAAATTTTACTCCTCCGTAATTTTAGCATCCCTACTCCCCCATAATTTTAGAATTTTAGCTTCTAATATTTTTATAGTACAATATCAGTTTGTACTTTAGAAGCAATTTTTTGAGAATTAGAATTTCACTATTTATGTATTTTTGCTGTTTAAATGGTTAACATCAATGAAGCTTAGGATTACAGATTACAAAGATACATAATAGTGAATCTACCTATTATAAAAATTGTTACAGAATTATAGCTAGTCTAATTCCCACCGGATGGTCCTCCCTCCTTTTCCTTACCTTTTCTGGTCCCTTCCTCTTACTGATTCTGCTGACTTTTCTCCCCCTTTTTGTTTTTAGCTTGGGGATTGATTATCATGTAGGTTCTATTATCCCAGGCTTCTTGCCAAGATTTTGAGTATATGGAGTAGTCAACATTACCTTTGCTCCTCTCATCAATAATATGATCAACTATAACTGGAGTGAGGTAGTAAGGTCGGATGGCTTTCTTCATTTGAGCATAAGTCTGTTTTATGGCAGGATGTATGTGTAGTATGAACTCTTGATCATTCTTATCAAAATAAGGGAAGAGTGCCCTAAGCAGTGTTATCACCCCTTTTTATCCAAAGAAGCCGGAGTCCCCATTGACTTGGACCAGATTATGGAATACAAGAAGGAGCTAGCTTTCCAGAATTAAGAGGATAGAAGAAGATCCGAATAAGAATAGTTCATTGATTCAGGTTTGAATGAGAGTAATCTCTTCACTAATACCTCTTTGGATGTTATGGATGGTTTCTGTTTGGAGCCTTACTTCCTTCGTGAAGTTAGCTTTCCAATCATTTATGATCTTCTCAAGTCTGGCCAAACGGCTTCCCATTTCATCCCCATATCATCCAACATTTTTTCTTGGATTTTTAGGAAAGATTCATCCAGAAAGTTTACAAGCATTTCATGGACAGTTTGGTGATCTTCGCCCAATTTTGTGAGTGCAGGCTTGAGATACCCTTCAGCCATGAATTTTGACAAGTTTTTAAACTTGGTATCAATGTATTCCTTTATTTCAGTGGAGATCTCAGAGGAGGAGAAGGTTATTTTATCCAGAATAGTTGCACAGTTATTAGTTGCACTCATTTTTGCTTGACTGGCAATTCAGTTTGCTTCTACTATTTTGGATTGGAGTTCCTCAAGTACAGGTTTGACTTGAGAAAGAGAGGCTTTAGCAATTGTTCCAGGAGAAGGAAAGTCCAGAATGTTTTCTTCTTTCTTCTTCACTAATTGCTTTATTTCTCCCAATTCCTGCTTCAAATTTAGACTAGAAGCTTGCTTAATTAGTTCTTTCTCAATGAACCTTAGATGTGTATAGATGGTCCGGAGACTTTACTTGATGTATCCTTCCTCATTCTCCTCTAGAGTAGCTTCTTTGAGCAATTTAAGTGCAGCTATAACCTTTGCTTATTTAGTGTTAATAGCTGGGATTCTGATAGGACTAGCAGCTGGAGGGAATCTATCTCCGGAGGAGCTGGAAGGATCATCTCCTAATGATCCGAAAGAGCCACTGCTATCTTCTTCTTCTTCTTACATTTCTTCAAACTTCTCATCCCTCTTCTCTTCCAAACATTCCCCCAGACTGGCCTCGCCCTAAGAGTTTGCTTTAGAAGCGTTCCTTTCGGATCCCAGACCCTGTCCCTCCTCTAAAACTTTATGTTTTGAGTTAGACACCTGGTCCTTAGATACACTTGGAGAATGTGCATCTAAGTTGTCCCTTTGTTTAGCTGTTGTGTCATCACCACTAGTAGTGTCAGCATTAATATCAAAGGAGACTGTGTTAGGAGTTACCTCATTCATATGTTGATCCGGACTTTGATTTGCTTGATCTTCTCTTGCTTCCTCCTCCACAACCCCCGAATGACTGGCAATGTCCTCAGTTACCCCTACTAATGCCTTAGTAGGACTTGGAATAACTCCCCTAAGTGCATTCAAAATGTCCTTAATGCCCTCTCCATATGCCTTTACGTGACTTATTTCAGTTGGGATTTCAGCTTCCGGTTTTAGAAGGTTCTCTAAAAGGGGATCGAGTTTGGGTAGAAAAAGGAAATCATCTACTTCCGGATCATGGGCGATTTTTGCCAGATCTATTAGATCAATCCAGATAGGTTGAGTGCCGGAACATCCACTGGGTCCATCTATAGTGAGCTTTTTATTGATCTCAGTGTTTTCCTTTATAGCTTGTCTTATTTCTTCATACTGAGGATCATTCGGATGTATCTCCTCAGTGGATCCAGGCACATGCTTGCCTTTTGTAGCTTTTGCCTTAGCTAATTCTTTCATTACCACTCTTTTGGCTGCTTCTTCATTAATTATAATATTAGCAGGCTTTTTTGCCTTCTTTTTCTGGTGTTTTTGAGCTTTTTGTGCCTTTACAACCTCATTAAAGGTACACCCCTTCCGAGTGAATTGCTTTCGGGGAATTAGAGCTTCATTATATGTTTCTTCCTCCTCAGATTCATGCTCTTTTATTAGCATATTTATTGCCTTTCTTTTCTATCCCTTTTTGTACCCCTCTCTGATTACAGCAATAGCTACTATAATAGACTCCCGTGCCTCCAAATCAGAGACTGGCTTTTTCATTTTATTAGCTACTTTAGTCAATCTACCTCTTGACTTAAGCTTCTCCGTTGATTTTGCCAATAGCTGGGTTAAGGATAAAGCATCCTCATTAACTTCTCCAAGAGGAACTAAGGCTAGTTCCTTCTTTGCCTTAGGCTTTGTGGTTTGTGCTTTCTTAGGAGCAGGAGTAATTGCATCTGGATCAGTAGCTTTCCTTGGTCTGCTCTTCTTCTCATCTCGGAGCTTCTTAGCCTTCCCCTCATTCCATTTATCCTCAAATCTTAGTCTTCTAAAATTCTTTTCCAGAATTTCTCTCCCATACACTGTTTGAAAACTGGTAAGATTCACCTCATGTGCTACGAGGATCAGGGTAATGAGTGCACCATGAGAATTTAAGTGGTTTTTAAGATAATTGATGATTAGTACTAGCATATTTATTTCCTTGCATCCAATCCAATGTTGCAGCATACGTTGGAAGGTAGATATTGTAGTTAAGGATCCCTTCCGGATTAGAATAAGTTTTGCCATTGCATGTTGGAGAAATCCTGGGGTTTCCTGGAAGTAAGTTGAGAACTTGTCACCAAAGTAGTTGGGGTGTAGCCATAACTTTGAGTAATATTCCACCTCTAATTCATCTCCATCAGTTCATAGTAGAAGTTCAGAATTCTTCATGTAGAGATATTTCTCAAAGAAGGCATGAGTGACAGTAATCTCTTTCCCTTGAACCTTGGTTCACAGGGCATCAAAGTTTTGTGGGCTTGGAGGTTGCCCTAGAATTCTTTGACCAGTTCTGGATACGTTGGGCAATTAATTTTGAGGAAATCACCCAAGTGCTAATCTTCTATGAGCATTGCGTAAGGGAAAGTCTCGAACAGAAAGTTATCACCTAGAAAATCCGTGGGATGACTGAATCATTGGTTTTCATTTTCACAGGTTTGAAATCAGCTTCTTTTATATCAGCCTCAGTGAAGACATTCTTAGAGGGAATCACTTGATTTTCTTTTTCAGTTATTGTAGCAGCCATTTTAGAAGAGTTTGAAGAAATTTAGGGTTTTGAGTTTTGAAATTTGCAGAGTAACAGTAAGGTAGTTGCTCGCATGAGGAAGAAGGGTAATCTTGGAGGGTTTTATATAGGATTTTCAAAGTGAGGGTATTTTAGTAATTCGGATGCATTTAAGGTTAACTAGATTGATTACATGGCAGTTAATTTTAAAGGAGAGAGGAAAATGGAGTTAAAACCGAAGAATGGCAAAAGTTTATTTTGAAATGGCTGGATTTTCACTCGCGGCTGGGATAGTTGTTTGAAATTCAAAAAGTAACAGTTACCTTTAAGCGTGTTTACTGTCATTTGTCATTCATGTCTGCTGACGTGACACTCTTTCTCTTCCGAAATAGATTTTTCTTCTATACTTCTTTTCTTCCGGATTTAATGTTTTGCCCATGAACCAAAATGGTTTTGGACTGTCTTTCGGATTCCCTTCAAATTGGATTAGACATACTAATTGACTCTCTTAGCTTGCCAAATTGATCTTTACTCAGTGGCTTAGTAAATATATATGCTCTTTGCTCATTGGTTGGAATATATACCAAAGCAACATTCTTCTTCATCACATGATCACGGATGAAATGATGTCTTTTGTTGACATGCTTCATCCTGCTATAGAGTACTAGATTCTTTGACACATCAATGGCACTTTTATTATCACACATGATATCTACACATCCGGATTGAACTCCACAATCCTCTAGTTGTTACTTGATCTAAAGGAGTTGAGCTACACAACTTTCAGCTGCCATATATTCTGCTTCTGTGGTTGATAAAGCAACTAAAGTCTACTTCTTGCTGTACCATGATACTAAGTACTCACCAAGAAAATGGCAACCTCCGGATGTACTCTTTCTCTCAAGAGTATCTCTTCCATAGTCTGCATCAGTGAAACCTTAGAGTGTGAAATCTCCATTACTATGATACCATAGCCCAACTTTAATAGTTCCTAAAAGATATCTGAGAATCCTCTTTATTGCCTTGAGATGAGAATCCTTAGGATTGGATTGATACCTTGCACAATAGCAAACTGCACAGTGTATGTCAGGACTGCTAGTTGTCAAGTATAGAAGTGAGCCAATCATCCCTCTATAGAGCTTCTGATCAACATCTTCTCCTTTACAATCCTTAGATAGGACTGTATCTGATCCCATTGGAGTGGACATAGGCTTGCTCTTGTCCATTTGAAACTTCTTCAAGATCTCCTTGGTATACTCTAACTATTTAATGAAAATCCCATCCGGACTTTGCTTGATTTGTAACCCAAGGAAGAAATTGAGTTCTCCCATCATTAACATCTCAAATACCTTCTGCATTTAAGAGCTAAATTCCTCACACATCTTCTCATATGTTGCTCCAAATATGATATCATCCACATAAATTTAGAGTAGAATGATATTATTCTTCTTCTTTTTTATGAAGAGTGTTGTATCTGCCTTGCCCCGAATATACCCCTTAGATATGAGGAATGTAGTGAGTCTCTCATACCAGGCTCTTGGTGCTTGCTTCAATCCATAGAGAGCTTTCTTTAGTTAGTAGACATGATCCAGATGCTTTGAATCCTCGAATCCAGGTGGTTGCTTTATATAGACTTCTTCCTGGATAACTCCATTGAGGAATGAACTTTTGACATTCATTTGGAACAATGTGAATCCCATGAATGATGCAAAAGCACATAGAATCGGATTGCTTCCAATATAGCTACAGGGGCAAAGGTTTCTTTAAAATCAATTCCTTCTTGCTGGTTGTAGCCTTGGGTAACCAATCTTGCCTTATTTCTCACCATAACTCTAGATTCATCCAGCTTGTTTCGGAATACCCATTTGGTGCCAATTATTGATTTACCTTTGGAAGGTGGTACTAGATCCCACACATCATTTCTGGTGTACTGATCTAGCTCTTCTTACATTGCCATCATCTACCTTTCATCTCCTTCAGCATCTTGAAATTTCTATGGCTCAATGAGAGAGATAAAAGCAACATGGCTTATCATCCTGTTGAGTTATCCTCTAGTTCTGACTGGATTTTGGACATCATCCAAAATGGCTTCTACCGGATGATTTCTGTGAGTTTGGATCTCCCTTTTTAAGCCTTCATGTTGAACTAGTACTTATTCTACTTCTGCCTCAGCTTGTTCTTCTTGGCCTTCATTGAAATCAATCTCTTGTGGGTTGAGATTAACTTATTGTACTTCTGGATCAAAAGATATTCCTTCATCTTCCTCTTTGTACTTCTTGATTTGGAATGAATCAGGAACTTCTGCTTCTTTCTTTACTCTAAAGTATTCAGCTTCCGAAACTGGATCTTTCGGAGTGGAACTTTTCTTACCTACCTGGTTCGTCTCATCAAAATCTACATGTATTGACTCTACAATGGTTTGGGTTCATTTATCGAAGCCTCTGTAAGCCTTACTATGTATTGAGTATTGCTTCATCAGATTTAGGATCAAATTTTCCTAGTTGCTCTCTATCATTTAGGATGTAGCATTTACATCCGAATTCCTTAACGTACTCAATTTAGGGTTTTCTTCCCTTCCAGATTTCATAGGGGGTCTTTTCTATGGTCTTTCTAATGAAAGCTCTATTTAAGATGTAACATGTTGTGTTTACGGCCTCTCCGTGAAAATATTTTGGCAGACAATTCTCATTTAGCATTGTTCTTGCCATCTCAATGATGGTCCTATTTTTCCTCTCAATAACTCCATTCTGTTGAGGAGTGTGAGGAGCAGAGAAATTGTGTTCAATATCCTTGGACTCACAAAATTTAGCAAAATGCTTATTTTTTAACTCACCACCATTATCACTCCGGATACGTATAATGCTTATGCCTATTCTACTTCTATCCGGATGAATGTTTTTGCAAATTGGTCAAAGGCTTCATCTTTGCTTGCTAGCAAAAGAACCTAGGTATAACGAGAATAATCATCCACAATTACCATGGTGTATTCTCTTTTACCTAAACTCAATGGTTTGATTGGGCCAAAGAGATCAATATGCAAGAGCTCAAGTACTCTTTTGGAGGGAATGTAGGAGATAGAAGGGAAACTTTTCTTATGCTATTTGCCTAGTTAACATGCAGTGCATAAATGATTCTTATCAAAAGCAACCTTAGGCAAACCCACTACCAATTCCTTTTTGGCTAGTTTGGACAGGAGGTTCATGCTAACATGTCCCAACCTCCGGTGCTATAGCAATGATTCTTCTTCTTTAGACACCAAGCAGATATTCTTTTTCTCATTTTTAATGTTAATAGAATAGACATTATTTACTCTAGGTGCATAAAGAATAAGTTGATTAGACTTACTATCATAAATTGAGCAGCCTCTGGAATCAAATGTGACTTTTCTTCCTTTGTCACAGAGTTGGGCTACACTTAGTAAGTTTAACTTCAGTCCATCAACCAATGAGACATCTTCAATTTTTAATTTAGATCCAATGGTTCCATGTCCAATGATCTATGCTTTTTTATTGTCTCCAAAGCTTACTTTGCCTCCCTTCTTCTAGGTTAATGTGATGAAGGCCTTCTCATCACCTGTCATGTGCCTTGAGCATCCACTATCAATGTACCCAGTGTGTTGATCTACTAAGGATCTAAGGCATACCTGCAAAATAGATCAAGTGGGTTTAGGTACCCAATTAGATTTGGGTCCTCTCGGGTTAATAACCATCTCAGGCCAAGGATTAACACTATAATAACCATTTTTTAATCTATATAATTTAGTAATATGACTGTTTTTATCATAAAACCTGCACCTTGATTGTTTTTATCATAAAACTTTCACCTAGAGATGGGTCTATTCTGCTTTTGCTTCTTTTCAATCTTTTTTAGATCCTCCTTCCCATAGTTTCCTCTATATCCGGCTTCTTGTACACATGTGGATGGTCCAGAATGTGTCCAGAAGCTAGTTGGAGGTGCAACTTCTGCTGTATAATTTCTTCTTTATTTGGCAGGTTGTTGATTGTAAACCACCTTAGCCTTTCCCTTTTAAGCAGCAGTATATCTTTGGGCTTGTGGTTGTCTGTTGACTTCTTTCACCTTTTGGTTGGGGGGTTTTAGATTTCATTTAGTAGCATGATGTGGATTTTTTTATGTAGCCTTCCCTGGATTTCTCCTTCTTAGTGGAGAATTGGATTTCCATCTGGATGCCTCCTTTATCAAGGCTATTTCTCTATCTAGCCCAATCAGAGTGGCACTTAGCATTTGTACTTGATTTTTCAGGTAGTTCTCCTCGACTTCATCAATGTGCTTTACTGTTCTTATCAAGTTGACATCTTGTGCCAAGGCTTCATTATCCTCAGTAATCTCTAACACTTGTCTTCTTAAGGACTTGATTGCTTTTGCATTCTTCTTCACACTCTTGATCACAATAGATAAAGATCTAGCAAGATCAAAGTTAGAAGCAGAATTAGAATTAGAGTTTACCTCAATGTTTGCTGTTTCTGATTCTGATTCTTCAATTTACATTGTATCTTGCTTGGAGACATTCTTTCTAGATTGCTCTGCTTCTGGATCAGTCAGTGCCATGAATGCACAGTTGGCAGTCTCTTCTTCTTCTGTTGAAGATAAACTGCTACTTTCCTCATTGTTACTCCAGGTAGCCACCATTGCCTTCTTTTTATACTTCTTGGTTCTCTTAAGCTTGGGGCGCTTTCTTGTGAAATGGCCTTTTTCTCCATATTCAAAATAGGCAGCTTCTTTTTCTGGATCTTTCTTTTCTTCCGAATTCTTTCTAAGCCTGACTCTTCTGGATGTCTCTTCCCTTGGTCTTCAGGATTTATATTTTCTGGACTTTCTCCTTTCTTTCTTTTATAGGAACCTATTGAGCCTTCTAGTTAATAGAGCTAGTCGCTCCTTGGTACTTTGAGGTTCTGTGACTTGCTCTGCTTCTCCGGATGAGGCTGATCTAGTGGATTCTGCCTTTAGCATAATAGCTTTCTTCTTTTGTTCAGGCTTCTTCTCCTATTGACTATATCTCTCTAGAGACAGTTCTTGAGTCAAGAGATTGCCAATGAGCTCATCACAACTATAAACATTTAAGTCATGAGCTTCCTCAATGGCAGTCTTCTTGTTATCCCATTCCTTGGTGAGACTCCGGAGCACTTTCTTCACCATTTCTACTTCAGAGATTCCTTTCTGAGTCTTTTCATCTCATTCACTAGATTGGTATATCTAGTGTTCATACTGCTGATAGATTCTTTTGGATCCATCTTGAAGGATTCAAGTTTTTGCTGGAGTAACTCAATTTTTGCTTCTTTCACTTTATTTATTCCTTCATAGGTTACTTCCAGCTTCTCCCAGATCTCCTTTGCAGTCTCACATCCGGATATCTTGTTAAATTCTATTGCACTAAGAGCATAGTGAAGCATATTAATAGCATTTGCATTTTCACACAATTTTTTAAAATCATTCTTATTCCATAAACATGATGGCTTTCGGGTGATCATACCCTCTACTTCATGAGTATGCTCATAAGGGTCATCCCTGATGACCAACCATGTTTGCATGCTTTGTGCTTGAATGAAGTTTCTTATCTGGTTTTTCTAAAACGTATAGTGTTCACCAGTGAAGAGTGGGGGACGGGTAGTGGACATACCCATAGGAAGGAGTTGTGAGTTTTAAAAACTCATTTTGATGTTTGAATCAAAATTTTGGACCTTTAGCTCATGATTGTTAGATCTCTAGTTTTATGCACTTGCTCTGATACCACTTATTGGTCCCTATGAGGGTCTATATAAGGTCAGAGGGGAGTGAATGACCTTTTTTTCGCAGAATTAATAGACTTTAACAAGTCTAAGTGTAGCGTGTTTGATTATCATCCGGATGATGGATCCGGATAATACAATTATGACAATATAATGCAGTAAGTAAAAAAAAGAAAATCAAACACAGTGATTTATAATGGTTCGACCCTGCCTACGTCCAGTCTCTGGAGTTTTCTTCCTCCGAGCTTATCCACTAGTGGATTCCTTTCAAACTGGCAGGAATCAAGCCTTATAGATTGTCTCTGGATGGTAACCCCTTCCGGACGTAGGATATACCACTAGAAGCACCAACTCCTAGCTGAGTCCTTTTATCTTTAGCAGGATATACCACTTAGACTTCTACCCCGAATCTAAGCTGAGTCCTATAGGGAGATCCCACTTAAAGCACCTACTTCAAGCTATATCCCAATCTCTGTTGGGAACAGACATTCAAATTGAACATGCATAAGAGGCATGACGGAAATTCAAAATTTTGTCCTTCTCCCAGGAACTCCTATTAGTTGCATATAAATTAAATAAAGCCTTAACTAAATAATTCTCTACCTAGGTTAGCATGCTAAAGGACTAGGCATACCATAATTCCAAATTATATCCTAGCATATTTATTTTATACTAAGCATGTTATAACTCTAAGTTATAACCTAAGCATAAAATAAACTAAGCATGCAAAAATAACCTAAGCACAATTATTAAGTCTAAAAATACTTAAAGAAAAAGACTTAATAATTAAAAGAGAAAGAAAAAGAACTTACCAGTTGAAGCGTGCTTTTGCAGGACCTTCTTGCACAAGCCTCCAATCGTAGGATAGCCTCTATCAGTATCCACACGAACCCTACCAACCAAAACCTCCCTAGGAGGAAAAACTAAGAAGCCTCGAGTAGTTGCTAGACCACTCTAGAAGCCTCGGCCAAAAATATAAACTAGCGGTGCCCGAATAAATTCAGGCTCCATAAAAAGAACTTGCTCAAGTACCCGAGAGATTAATTATCTCGCTTAAGATTTATACTTTGAACTTGGTACAATTTGAAAGAAAAGGGAAAAGCCTATATATAAGCTTGGGGGAGTAAAAATGCTCCCCCTTCCCATTACCCATTAATATATATATATATATATATATACATACACACACACATAACACATGCAGTGTTATGGCCGCCCTTTTCATGGGCTGCAGCATCTTTCGATGTATTTCATGCAATCGAACTTTGTACAAAATATTTCATACTTTTCGGTTTTAACTTGCCAATGCAAAATCCCTTTTAAATCCTTTCAAATAAATATTAATTTTTGACTCTAATAAATTAGTTACCAGTCAAAATAAATAATTTTGGTCCAATCAAAATTGATCTAATCAATTATAATTTATTTATGACTCTAATTAATTAGTTATCGGTCAAAATAAATTCTTTGGTCTATCCAAAATTGATCTAATCAATTTTAACCAATCAAATAATAATCCAATTATTATTCATGTTATATTTTTGTAATAGAATAAATCTATTAATTCTTTACTTAGTCCGATGAAGGTCCAATGTGTGTGACCTTATAGGATCCCAAAGTATTGAGCTCTTAAGGCTTAACCAACCCTTGTTCTAATGGAACCATTGGCTCGATGCTCTAGACCGTGAATAGAACTCGATTACCTTAAACGACTGTAGTACGCCTCTAGCAAGGGTCTACCATCCCCCATTACTTGGAACGTTGTTTATGCTTATGACTTAATCCCGGTTAATGCAATAGTTATCCAGTGCGATAAACTCTTTCCATTCTTTAATATTAGTACCATCTGGTTTATTGGGTTCGATTAAAGTGTTAACCCACTAATAGCAAGGTTGCTTCAAGCTATCCCAGTTATTTACTTGTTACCGAAGTATATTGCCTTTTACCATAGTGTGTTTGACTAGAAACCATTTCTATCAAACACATACTCTGATCAGAGGTTTATGGCAATCATCACTTCAACAAGTGGCCAGGTACAACTCCTTAATATATCCGGAGTGATGGATTCTTTCTGACTACTCAGCCTACCAACGTGCTATCATCACTATACCCGTAATCAACCGTAGCACCCTAAATTATTGAGTGCATAGTAATGACCCAAAGTGTAGCAATAGTACCACACAAGGCAACTAGCATCTCAAGTATAAGGACATTCGCAAAGCTTATTGCATGAAGATAAACACTAACACATTGATATTTATACCAAGTGTTTATCTTGCTACGGTCTCCAATATATCTCCCAGATATATCCATGTGTCAAGCTTAAGGCACCACCTTCTGTCTTTAGGAGATTAATTGCTTGGACCCTTTTCAAGGAAGTTGACCACATGCTAGTCTTTTCGTTTCATCAATATCCTTTCTTGATGACACTATGACTAGGGATAGTTTAGACATAATCATAATTGCACATGAAGCAGGTTCCACCAAATATAGTCTAACAATAATTTCTCTGACTTCATACTATGATATGTCAAGGACTTTTGTATACTTACATCAATGAATATATTTTAACCAGCTATAACATATATGTATAAAAACATATATATATAAACAAAAGAACAAATGCCTTTATTGATTAAATAAATTATTCGTACTATTACATAATTAAGATATATCGCCCTAATTGCCTTAAGGGCATACATCATATCCAACAAACTCTCACTTGCTCTAAGGCCAATTAGCCATATGTTTTAATCCATATGCTTTAACATGCTGGTCATGTTTGACTTGAGTCAATGGCTTTGTCAGACCATCCACGAGGTTCTGATCAGTGGGTACATATTCTAATCTTATTATCTTAGTATCAACAATCTCCCTGATTATATAATACTTTCTGGATACATGTCTATTTTTCTGATGAGACCGTGGTTCCTTTGCCTGAGCTATGGCACCATTATTATGGCAATATAAAGTAATTGGATCAATAGCCTCAGGAACCACATCGAGATCACCAATAAATCCCTTTAACCAGACAACTTATTTTGCTGCTTTGCATACAGCAATGTATTCAGATTCTGTGGTTGAATCAGTAGTAGTTTCTTGCTTGGAACTCTTCCAGCATACTGCTACTCCATTTAACACATATACAAAACCTAACTGAGACTTAAAGTCATCCTTGTCAGATTGAAAGCTCGCGTTAGTGTAACCTTTGATAGTGAGATCACCTTCTCCATAAATCAAGAACTCATCCTTAGTCCTTCTCAAGTACTTAAGGATTGCCTTGACAGCCATCCAATGCTTTTCACCTGGATCTGACTGATATCTGCTCGTAAAGCTCAAAGCCTGAGAGACATCCGGCCTAGTACATATCATAGCATATATGATGGATCCTATCGCGGATGCATAGGGTATATCCTTCATGCGCATTCTCTCCTGAGCTGTCTTCGGACACTCAGCCTTAGATAGGTTAATTCCCTTTGTCATCGGGAGATAACCTTTCTTACAATGCTCAAGGTTGAACCTATTCAACACCTTGTCTATATATGTACTTTGAGAAAGACCTAACAGTCTCTTGGATCTATCCCTGTAGATCTTTATACCTAGTATAAATGCTGCTTCACCAAGGTCTTTCATGGAGAACTTTCTTGACAACCATACTTTAATGTTTTGAAGAAGAGAAATGTCATTTCCTATTAGCAGAATGTCATCAACATACAATACTAGAAAAATGACTGCACTTCCACTAACCTTCTTGTAAACACAAGGCTCATTTGCATTTGGGCAGAAATCCAGTTCCCGAATTATCTGATCAAACCTTATATTCCAACTCCTGGATGCCTGCTTAAGTCCATAAATGGATCTTTGTAGCTTGCATACCTTTGAGCCATTCTGAGATGTAAAACCCTCATGTTATGTCATATACACATCCCGGTCTAAATCCCTATTCAGGAATGTTATTTTTACTTCCATCTGCCAGATCTCATAATCGTAATGAGCAATAATGGCGAGGAGTATCCTTATGGATTTGAGCATGGCTACCGGTGAGAAGGTTTCATCATAGTCAATACCTTCCCGTTGACTATAACCTTTTGCAACCAACCTTGCTTTATAGGTAATTACATTACTGTCCATGTATGTCTTCTTCTTGAAGACCCATTTGCACCCAATTGGTCTAACCTCTTGCGGTGCATCAACCAAATTCCAAACTTGGTTCTCGTACATGGAATCCATTTCTGATTTTATGGCCTTTTGCCATTTATCAAAATCTGAGCTTTTTATTGCCTCATCATATGTCCTTGGTTCATCATCCTCCACAAGATATAGTTCCTTATCATTAGTGATGCTAAACCCATATCTATTGGGACCCTTATGAACACGTCCTTATCTTCGCAATGATTGTGTTTCGACAGGTTGTTCTTGGATCACACTCTCTTGTGTATCTAGAATGGGGTTAATCAGTTGATCATCTGTTTCTTCCTCTTGAACTTCCAGTTCAATATTACTCCCACTGACTTTTTCAAGTAAGTGTTCCTTTTCTAAAAAGTGAGCATTCCGAGACACAAATACCTTTTATGCTTCGGGTTGGTAAAATAGATATCCAATTATTTCCTTTGGATATCCAATGAACAGACATTTGTCAGCCTTAGCATTTAGCTTATCTGACGCTATCCTTTTTACCATAGCAGGACAACCCCATACTCTTAAGTGACTTAGAGATGGCCTTTTGTTACACCATCTTTCATAAGGTGTAATATCAACTGATTTAGAGGGCACTCTATTTAAGATATAAACCGCGCTCTCAAGTGCATATCCCCAAAAGGATTCACTAAGAACTGCATGGCTCATCATGGACCTGACCATATCTAATAAAGTTCAATTCCTCCTTTCTGACACTCTATTGTGTTGGGGTGTATAAGGAGGGGTTCATTGGGGAACTATCCCGTTTTCCTTTAGATAATCCTGAAACTCCTGACTTAAGTATTCTCCACCTCGATCCGATCGAAGTGTTTTAATACTTTTCTGAAGCTGTTTCTCTACTTCAGCTCTAAATAGTTTGAATTTTTCAAAACTTTCAGATTTATGCTTCATCAAGTACAAATAACCGTATCGTGAGTAATCATCAATAAAGGTTATGAAGTAGGAGTATCCTCCTAGTGCCTTAACACTCATTAGACCACACACATCAGTGTGTATAAGTTCCAATGTAATCGTGGCTCGTTCACCCTTTCCTTTAAAGGGTAACTTTGTCATTTTTCCTTTTAAACAAGGTTCGCAATCACCATAAGACTCCAAGTCTATTGGGCCCAAGTCTCCATGCTTATGCAACTTGGTTAAGTGATCTTTGTTTATGTGGCCTAAACGGCAATGCCATAAGTAGAAAGAATTCTCATTATCTAATTTAACTTTCTTCACATTGTTTATATTGAAAACTTCTGTTTTAGTATCAAGAATATAAATGCCACCTTTCAACATTCCATAACCATAAATAATATTATTCAAACGAATCTGACAATTATTATTCGAAAACAAAATTTTAAATCCCTCTACTGCTAAACACGCAACAGATACAATATTCTTAGTAACACTTGGAATGTAATAACAATTATTCAAAACTAAAACAAGTCCGCTTGGCAAAACAAGACTAAAGCTCCCTACGGCTAATGCAGCAACTCTGGCTCCATTTCCCATGCGTAGGTCCATCTCCCCTTTTGCAAGTTTTCTACAGTTCCTTAGTCCCTGCACAGAAGTACAGATATGAGAACCACAACCAGTATCTAATACCTAAGTGGATTCTTGCAGAAAAGTAGCAAAGTTTTCAATTACAAATATACCTGAAGTAGATGCCTCTGTAGGCTTCTTCTTCAAATGCTTAGAAGCAGGAGCTTTGCAATCCCTCTTCCAATGTCCCGGTTTCCCACATTGGAAGCATACATACTTAGACGCATTCTTTTCATTCTTCTTCTTACTGATTCTTTTCTTGGCACCTAGTGTCTGCTTCTTCTTCTTAAAAGCCTTGCCTTTTTCAACCAACAGTAGAGGTTTCTGATCTTTCTTGATCTGAGGTTCTACTGTTTTCATCACGTTAATTAATTCAGGGATAGTTGAATTAATCCTGTTCATGTAATAGTTAGTCACAAAGCCTGAGTAACTATCTGTCAAGGACATCAACACAAGGTCAATGCTTAAGTCATGATTCATCTCGAATCCCAATCGATTTAGCTTCTCAAGGTATCCCAAGAGTTTCAGTACATACTGAGAGGTAGAGGTGCCAGCCTGCATCTTGGTCCCGAAAAAGAGCTTAGAGGTCTCATACCTCTCTGTCCTCTCCCTCTCTGAAAAGAGTTCTTCAAGATGGAGAACCATATCCTCCAAGGGCATGTTCTCATGTTGTTTCTGAAGCTCAGGATTCATGGACCCCAATTTAATACACATGGCAGTCTCACGATCTTTCCTGTGCTTCAACCAGGCATCATGTTCCACATGATCCTCAACATCAGGTTCTACAGGGAAAATTTTACTTAAGACATAGGCAATTCCCTCAGATCTGATAACTATTCTCACTGCTCAGAACCAATCAGAAAAGTTCGAGCCATTCAATTTGGTGCAAGTAACATACGGAGATTAAAACTGGAAGCCATTTTCAACCTAAGACATAAGAAAAGAAAAGTGTTTAGATATTAGTTTAAGTACATGTATTTAATATGAGGACTTTAAATTAAATACATTTTCCTACTATTTTCTTCGAAATTTACAATAGCCTATTCTATTGAAATCGTGAATTTTAGCCCAGCTAAATTTCCTAGTAGGTAGCATCTATAACTAGTCTATTACAACCCCCAATTTTATGAGTCAAGTCATAATAGTAAGTCATAGTTGGAATCCCATTCCATTTGCATCGCATGCAATTGCTAATTCATTCAAGTTCCCTAATCCCAAGGGACGTGTGCTCTTATATTAGCATCTCCTTGAATATGTCTCAGATCTGGGCCTAGCCCCCAATTTTATGGTGGACTACCCCAGCTCTGTTAAGGCATACCCTATCTTAAACTTTACAACCAATCAATGTGGACTAGAAGGAACGCTTTGCGTAGCACTTTGATAGTCTAAAAAGACCGTATTATAAATTTGAGTAAGGAAGACTATAACTTGCCTTAATATATTTACTTTGGGATTTTATTGGTGTTAAACGTCTCACCCAATCTAGGATTTTATCAGATGGACAAAATTATAATGACTTGTATTAATTCAGGGAATTTTAGAATTAATTTATAAGGTCTAACCTTAGGTGGGTTCAGCTCTTTATTATAATTATTCCATCAACCTAGATTATATGCAAAATAATTAACACTTTTATTTTTTATATTTATATTGCATTTCCTTTAAGCTTTTATTCAATAATTTTAATTTTTTTACTTTGTTATAGAAACATATATAAGCACCATCTTATATACTAGAAATAAATTAGTTCATATTAATCCCCCGATTGGTCAATTCAAATTGCACCGATATAGGTTTCTAGGTAGGAGAGGTGCCCTATGAGGAGTAGACACCAAGTCCAATCCTTAGCCAGAACAAATACGGGCACAAACTTGAAAACCAATGGATTCTCTTGAACTAATAAATTTCGTTCTTCCAATTCATGTAAATTGGGAGCATCTATAACCCATGTAATTTAAATAAATTATTGACACTTGTATAATTTGAGTAAGTTGAGCATGCTTATTCAAAATTATTCATAACCAATTTCTAACCTTGAAATGAAAGGCAGAAGTTTATATATATTGTTCCAAACAATTAAATAAATAAATCATTTCATTTAGAAAATAATATTTAGTTTGCTTCTAACTTAATTATGCACTAAATAGGCAGGCTCTGATACCACTGTTGGGAACGGACAGTCAAATTTAATATGCATAAGAGGCATGACGGAAATTCAAAATTTTGTCCCTGTCCCAGGAACTCCTATTAGTTGAATATAAATTAAATAAAGCCTTAACTAAATAATTCTCTACCTAGGTTAGCATGCTAAAGAACTAGGCATACCATAATTCCAAATTATATCCTAGCATATTTATTTTATACTAAGCATGTTATAACTCTAAGTATAAAATAAACTAAACATGCAAAAATAACCTAAGCATAATTATTAAGTCTAAAACACTTAAAGAAAAAGACTTAATAATTAAAAGAGAAAGAAAAAGAACTTACCAGTTGAAGCGTGTTTTTGCAGGACCTTCTTGCACAAGCCTCCAATCGTAGGATAGCCTCTATCAGTATCCACACGAACCCTACCAACCAAAACCTCCCTAGGAGGAAAAACAAAGAAGCCTCGAGTAGTTGCTAGACCACTCTAGAAGCCTCACCCAAAAATATAAACTAGTGGTGCCCGAATAAATTCAAGCTCCACAAAAATAACTTGCTCAAGTACCCAAGAGATTAATTATCTCGCTTAGAATTTATGCTTTGAACTTGATACAATTTGAAAGAAAAGGGAAAAGCCTATATATAAGCTTGGGGGAGCAAAAATGCTCCTCCTTTCACCGATGTGGGATGGGAGTAATTACTCCCATCCCATTACCCATTAATATATATATATATATATATATATATATATATATATATATATATATATATATATATATATATATATATATATATATACATACATACATACATACATACATAACAAATGCAGTGTTATGGCCGCCCTTTTCATGGGCTACCTTTGTGCAGCCCATGAATAAGGGTTGCAGCATCTTTCAGTGTATTTCATACAATCGAACTTTGTACAAAATATTTCATACTTTTCGGTTTTAACTTGCCAATGCAAAATCCCTTTTAAATCCTTCCAAATAAATATTAATTTTTGACTCTAATAAATTAGTTACCAGTCAAAATAAATAATTTTTTTCCAACCAAAATTGATCTAATCAATTATAATATATTTATGACTCTAATTAATTAGTTACCGATCAAAATAAATTCTTTGGTCTATCCAAAATTGATCTAATCAATTTTAACCAATCAAATAATAATCCAATTATTATTCATGTTATATATTTTGTAATAGAATAAATCTATTAGTTCTTTACTTAGTCCGATGAAGGTCCAATGTATGTGACCTTATAGGATCCCGAAGTATTGAGCCGTTAAGGCTTAACCAACCCTTGTTCTAATGGAACCATTGGCTCGATGCTCTAGATCGTGAATAGAACTCTATTACCTTAAACGATTGTAGTACGTCTCTAGCAAGGGTCTATCATCCCCCATTACTTGAAACGTCATTTATGCTTATGAGTTAATCCCGGTTAATGCAATAGTTATCCAGTACGATAAATTCCTTCCATTCTTTAATATTAGTACCATCTGGTTTATTGGGTTCGGTTAAAGTGTTAACCCACTAATAGCAAGGTTGCTCCAAGCTATCCTAGTTATTTACTTGTTACCGAAGTATATTGCCTTTTACCATAGTGTATTTGACTAGAAACCATTTCTATCAAACACATACTCTGATTAGAGGTTAATGGCAATCATCACTTCAACAAGTGGCTAGGTACAACTCCTTAATATATCCGGAGAGATGGATTCTTTCCGACTACTCAGCCTACCAACGTGTTGTCATCACTATACCCGTAATCACCCGTAGCACCCTAAATTATTGAGTGCATAGTAATGACCCAAAGTATAGCAATAGTACCACACAAGGCAACTATCATCTCAAGCATGAGAACATTCGCAAAGCTTATTGCATGAAGATAAACACTAACACATTGATATTTATACCAAGTGTTTATCTTGCTGCGGTCTCCAATATATCTCCCAGATATATCCATGTGTCAAGCTTAAGGCACCACCTTCAGTCTTTAGGAGATTAACTGCTTGGACCCTTTCCAAGAAAGTTGACCACATGCTAGTCTTTCCGTTTCATCAATATCCTTTCTTGATGACACTGTGACTAGGGATAGTTTAGACATAATCATAATTGCACATGAAGCAGGTTCCACCAAATATAGTCCAACTATAATTTCTTTGACTTCATGCTATGATATGTCAAGGACTTTTGTATACTTACATCAATGAATATATTTTAACCAGCTATAATATATATGTATAAAAACACATTGATATAAACAATAGAACAAATGCCTTTATTGATTAAATAAATTATTCGTACTATTACAGAATTAAGATATATCGCCCTAATTGCCTTAAGGGCATACATCATATCCAACAATCTCACTACTCACCCAAGTAGGAGATCTTTTACACTTTGGTTTTTGTCAAAGGTTATGGTTTCTGGATTTCCTTAAGTTTATAACTCACTTAGGAATCCTTACAAACTGATTTTGAATTGTTTGATTATTGGAGGGATGAATTTCTGATTGCTTCTTGCGAATTCTCTTTGCTAATTGCTATCTCAAGTCAACCAGCACCATCTCAACTTGTGAAGCTTCCCTTTTATAGGCTTGGACCATAAATGTAGCCATTGTGGGTTGGTGAGTTATAACTTAATTCTTCACTGTTGATCAGGTAAGATGTGGAGCTTCCAGAGCCGTTGATCAATCCATTAGATAGTAATTTAACCTTTTGAATCATTGGGATTGAGGCTGAAAAGATATCAGTGATCGTTTTCCTTGGATTTTAGTGTCACACCACCTTTTATACTAGTGACTTTTTGGTGTGAGCTCCACGCGCCTCCTTATTGTTCTAGGTGAAAAAGGTTGTTAACTTTTTCTGTTCGGTGTAAATACTTTTATCCTTTTTTTGAAAAGTGCAAGCTGTCTCTTTTGTCTTGCATATGGGGTAAGAATCTTTGACTTTGTAGACCAAAAGGTGGAGGGAAAAGTTATCTTTGAAACTTTTCCCATTGTCTTGATATCTGAGTCTTCCAGATTCTCTCAGACTTAGTGTCTCCGGATCTGTCTTCTTCCGGATGCTAGTACAATCAGTTTTTTGGATGATAGACTTTAGAGTTTAAAGTTTGTTTCCTTTCCAAACTTTAACCGAATGATTCCAGTATGTGCTTAGGTATTTGATGTCTTCAATGGATGACCTTGTAGCTGGATCTTGTCCGATGCTTCCATTTTGATTTAGGAGATTTTAAGTTTTTGTCTCTTTCAAACCTGATCCGGATATTTTAGTTTAATTGAGATTCCGGATCATTATTTTCCAACAAGGCGCATGGAACTTATACCAAAAAGGTAATGGCGTAAAAGTTGGTGAGTCACTAAAATACAAGGAAAACGATCACTGATAACTTTTCAGCCTCAATCCCAAGGATTCAAACGTGTCAAAATCTTTGTCTAACGGATCGATCAACGATTCTGGAAGCGCCACATGTTACCTGATCAACGGTGAAGATTTAATTACAGCTCAACAACCCATAATGGTTACATTTATGTTGGAAGCCTATAAAAGGAAAGCTTCACAAGTTGAGAAGGTGCTGGTTGATCTTGAAAAAAGCCTTAACAAAAGAATTCGCTAAAAAGCAATCAGCAATCACATCCCTCCAAAAATCATCAAATTCCAAATTCATTTGTAAGGATTCCCAAGTGAAATTATAAACTTGAGGAAGTCCAAAACCAAAACCTTTGAGAAAACAAAGTGTAAAAGATCTCTTAATTGGGTGAGTAGTGAGATTGGGATATAGCTTAAAGTAGGTGCTTTGAGTGGGATCTCCCTGTAGGACTCAGCCTATGTTTGGGTAGAAATCTAAGTGGTATATCCTATTAAAGACAAAAGGACTCAGATAGGAGTTAGTGCTTCTAGTGGTATATCCTACATCCGGAAGAGGGTACCATCCGGAGACAAATTGTAAGGCTTAATTCCTGCCAGTTGGAAAGGAATGCACTAGTGGAAAAGCTCGGAGGAAGGAAACTCCGGGGACTGGAGTAGGCGGGGTCGAACCAGGATAAAATACCTGTATTTAAATTTCTTACTCTTTACTTATTTGCATCATTATTCTCACAACTGCATCATCTGGATCCATCCTCCGGAACATATTCAAACAAGCTACACAAAGACTTTTTAAAGTCTTATTAATTCCGTAAAAAAAGGTCATTCAACCCCCCCCCCCCCCCGACCTTATTTAGACCCTCACAGGGACCAACACTTTTTATAAGGAAATAATTAATCAGGGTGAATTATAGAAAGAAATCAAAATAATATATATTTCCTAAATTTATTTATTTAAAATTTAATTTATTGTTCTTGATTTTATTTAATTCTGTTGGTTATGATCCTATTTAAGAATAAATTTGAATTTCATAGCAGTACTTACTCCTTATTTAAGAATCCGTGTTACTCCTTTTTCCTCATCAATTTTAACAGGAAAGCACATGATAATTGTAGAAAAGTATATTGTTCATTTTGTTGAAGCGGAAACATAATTCGGTAGATGATATCAACCCACTTAGAGAGCAATTGATGACGGATTTTATATGCGATATAAATCCGACTAAGATGCAATAGACCCTCAAAGTATATGTTATCCACCTTTGGACCATTTCAGAACTAAATAAACCAAATGTAATATTTGCTATTGAAATGGTTTTGCAATATTTACTATATAATTCGTATGCATACTAACAAAAAATTCTACTCTTTTTGATGTTTTGTAATATTGCAATAGGGAGATCGTATTCAAGCGACGGTAACAAAAACTAATATTTCCACGTTTCTTGATAATCTTCAAGAACTCAAGGTGCAGAAGAAAATAAGTCCTAAATTACCTTTTTACCCCTACACCTTTCAAAAATATAATAACATTTTATTATTAAATTTATTTTATTTTATTACCATATTATTCCAATATATATATATATATATATATATATATATATATATATATATATATATATATATATTTCAAATACTATTATTATAGAAATTGGTTAATATATCTATAATAATGATAATTAAAATTGGTTAATATACATACTAATCATAACAATATCAAAATATAAAATTGAAATAAAACTAAAATAATAATAACAATAATAACAACAGTAATAATAAAATATTTGATGCATATTTAAAATTGGTTAATATTCATACTAATCATAACAATACTAAAAATATAACATATGTTGATTACAAAATTAAAATAATAATAACAATAATAATAATAATAATAATGGTAATTAAAATTGGTTAATATTCATACTAATCATAACAATACCAAAATATAAAATTAAAATAAAATTAAAACAATAACAACAACAACAACAATAGTAATAATAAAATATTTGATGAGTATTTAAAATTTATTAATATTCATACTAATCATAATAATACTAAAAATATAACACATGTTGATTACAAAATTAAAATAATAATAATAACAATTGTAATTAAAATTGGTTAATATTCATACTAATCATAACAATACCAAAAAATAAAATTAAAATAATAACAACAGCAACAATAGTAATAATAAAATATTTGATGAGTATTTAAAATTGGTTAATATTCATACTAATCATAACAATACTAAAAATATAACACTTGTTGATTATAAAATTAAAATAATAATAATGGTAATGATAATTAAAATTGGTTAATATTCATACTAATCATAACAATACCAAAATATAAAATTAAAATAATAACAACAACAACAATAGTAATAATAAAATATTTGATGAATATTTAAAATTCATTAATATTCATACTAATTATAACAATACTAAAAATATAACACATATTGATTACAAAATTAAAATAATAATAATAACAAAAATAATAATAATAATAATAATAGTAATAAAATATTTGATAAGTAAAAAGTAGTCAATTAATTTTTGTAGATTCACATTAAGCACATTAATTCTTATAGAGTCACATTAATATTACTATAATAATGGTCTCATAATAATGGTTAATATTATTTAAAAATATTACTATAATAATGATATTTTGAATGCATCTGACTTAGATTACCTTTCTGTGGTGCGGTTAGCATAGACACATCTTATAGAGTCACATTAATATTACTATATTAATAGTATTTTTAATGAATAAAATTAAAATAACAAATCTATATATGAAAACAATAAAATTATATTTCAGCTATATTCATAATAATAATCATAACAATACCAAAATATAAAATTGAAATAAAATTAAAATAATAATAATAACAATAACAAGAACAACGACAAGACGACAACAACAACAATAATAATAATAATAATAATAATAATAATAATAAAATATTTGATAAGAAAAAAAGAGTCACGTTAATTTAGGATTATAATCAATAAGTCATATTTTTAAAATTTTAATTTGTTGTTCATATTGTTCAATTGTTATGAAAATTTTTTTACAAGTTAATTCTTATTTTTTTACCAATGTGAATATTTAATATGTTATTGCTAATTTTTTCAATTATTTGTTGACACATAAAAGTATTCTTTACTTTAATTGATTTTACACTATATATGAGCAGATTTTATTACCATCTAAAATAATTATTAAATTAGATATTTTTTCATGAATTTAAATCAAAATTTTATGAATATGATTTTAATATATTTATCGAATAGGTTTGATTTAGAAACATAACAATGATTAATAGCAATAACTACTTTTTATAAGCAAATAATTAATCAGGGTGAATTATAGAAATAAATTAAAATAATATATATATCCTAACTATTTATTTAAAATTTAATTTGTTAATCTTGATTTTATTTAATTCTGTTAGTTATAATCCTGAAGGAAATCGAAATAGAAACGAATTCGGATCGTACCTTTTTCGTGCCCGGAACTGTAAATCTTCGTGATTTGATGCAAAGTCGTTGACTAATCCACAGTATGTCGGGATTGAATCGTTATTCACAATTTCTTCAGAAATTTGACGAAAAACGATGTGAAACCCAAGTTATCAAAATTTTCGAGAGAGAGAAAGTATTCTTGGTTTATTGAGATGAAAATGGAAAAAGAATTTTCCACATACTATGTAATGCCCGTCTGGATGCATATATATATATATATATATATATATATATATATATATATATATATATTGAATTTTTCATTAATTACAATCAAACCCTTAAACTCTTAATTATTTGTAATTAAATCCTTAAAGTCTAATAACTTTTTAATTAAGTTTCTAGATTTATTTAATTCTCTAATTAAAACAAATTACCTAAATTGGATTGGATCCTTTGACCCGATTGACCCGCTCATGGACGGACAGGGTATTTTCACAATCCTATCTAAAAATAAATTTGAATTTTGTAGCAGTACTTACTCCTTCTTATTTAAAAATCCGTGTGAATCCTATTTTCTCATCAAATTTTGGCAGAAAAGCACATGATAATTGTAGAAAAGTATACTGTTAACTATGTTGAAGCAGAAACATAATTCGATGGATGATATCAACCCACTTACGGTGCAACTAAAAACGGATTTTATATGCGATATAAATCCAACTAAGATGCAATGGACCCTCAAAGTACGTGTTCTCTGCCTTTGGACCATTCCGGAGCGAAATAAACCAAATGCAATATTTACTATTGAAATGGTTTTGAAAGACGAAAAGGTATGTTAATAAATTATTTATAATTGAGTATTAAAAAATTGATCACACTAAATGTTTAATAAAATTGCATAACTAACAAAAAAAATTCTACTCTTTAATGTTTTGTAATATTGTAATAAGGGGATCGCATTCAAGCGACGGTAACAAAAACAAATATTTCCAAGGTTATTGATAATCTACAAGAACTCAAGGTGTATAATACGAGGAACTTCATTATCAACCAGAATATTAAAACACCTAACCCAACAACAAATGAATGGAGGTTTTCATTTTCGGGAGGTCAATGACCAAAATTTTAGTTTGAAATCATTCAAATTAGTCCCTTATACAGAATTATTTGATCGAAACAAGTCAATGAATATGTACAATTTGGTATGTATACATTTATTATTATTATTATTATTATTATTATTATTATTTTAATTCTATATTTTAAACTATAATTAGCAATTAATTAAATGCAAGTATTTTTTAACATATATAATTGGTGAAATTGTCAGCCGTGGTGATGTGTAAAGTCGTTTCATTAATGGAACTAACAGTGCTTTCTTGAATTTGGAACTTCAAGACCATGAGTATTTATCTAAAAATTTTCATGTTATTTGCATATATTGTTCCTTATTAATTAAAACTCTATTATGAAATCAAAATGCAGGCAGAATAGAATATCAGCAACGTTCTTGGGTGAATTTGTAGAACAAATATTATCTTATTTCAATTCATCTAATGATAAAAGAATTATCGTTGTTATGTAGTTGATACGTGCTCGAGAATATGGAGGCACTAATTTTTTTTATTTTTTTAGTTCTCGTGTAATGGCGTTCAACTATATATATATAAGTAAAGGAGTCCTAAAAAACTTCTTGGCCCCTATACCTTCAAAAGAAATATTTAGATTTTATTATTAAATTTATTTTATTTTATTACAATATTAATATTTCGTATGCATTTTTATTATAATTTATTATATTTATGAGTTTTCCTTATAAAAATTTATTATATTAAAAGTGAAATGTTTGCTATTTTGATGAATTTTCTTTATATATGTTCATTTAAAATATTATTTTAAATGTCAAATAATTATTAATTACTATAACAGTTTTGCAATATAATTTCCGTTTACTTTGATTTGTCTCTATAATAATGATATTTAAAATTGATTATTATTAAAATCTTTCAAACTTAATTTTCATAATTTATTTCATAATTAATAGCAGTCTTACTTCATCCTCAAATAGCTATTTCATTTCATTATAAAAATGGTCTTCCTATTTGTATTTCGTATGTACCATTTCTTTCACTTTATTTTTACTTATGTAATTTGATTACAAAATTCTTTTTTTTCCCCTTTTGCTATAGGTTGAAGAAGCTGTTTAATTCTGAAAGCAACTACAAGTATCCTTTAAGGATAGTGCTCCGCACGATTCAGCTTAATAGTTTTTGAGTTCCTTTAACTTATTTATAATTTTCATTATGTTTCTAGATGATATATTTATTTGTTTGATGCTAGGTGGAGATTGGAAAACACTTTAAGATGAGCATCCTAACATAATGGGAAGCACTTTAGCACTTTAAGATTTAAGAAGTACTTTCAAGGTACTTCTAACATTTATATTATAAGTACAAATGATTCATTATCAACTATAATTTGAATAAGGTTTTTTATTTATTTATATATTTTTGTTTGGAATTATTCGATATTAGAAAATGTGGTCAATTCTCCTATCACACCTGTAGATATAAGAAATGAAATTTTGACACCGTCAATGTTGATAGATGAAGATAAAGCACAACTTTTGAGTAATCGAGCAAAACATATGAGCATTAAGAAGGAGAAGAATAATTGATATGTATCTCTTTTTAAAGAAAGATTATTATTTGTTGAAATATTGTCAATGTTGGCGAAACTGTTATTTGGTGTTATGTATTATTTATTTTGTATTGTTGGATTGTTTCATTTTAAACAGGTGTTATTTTTTCCTATTTCTACCTTTCCAATTTTTTGAGCAAATTTTGTAATAATTATATTATTTTCTCCAAAGTGGAAAAAATCATTGCCGATTGATTGATTATGAGCGTATTTAAGAAAAAAAATTTTAATTTTATAATAGTTTATACTCCTTATGGATAATATTAGAATATTTTTAATTATTTGATCAAGTGAAATAATTAAAAAAATTCCATTATTATAACAATAAATATTTAATAAAATCACAATAAATTAAATTTTAAAAATAGATTTAGGAATCAATCTGATAATTTTTTTCTCATCAAATATGACAGAGAATCACAAGATAACTGCATAAAATTTTAAATTATAATCATATTTAAGAATAATTTGAATTTTATAATAATACTTACTCCTTCTTATGTATAATAATGGAATATTTTTAATTATTTGATCAAGTGAATTCAAATTTCATAATCTCCTAAATATATTTTTTAAAATTTAATTTATTATTCTTGATTTTATTTAATTCTATTTTATTGATTATAATCCTATTTAATATTTAATGTGGCTGCTTTTTTCGCAATTTAATTTGATATACAATATAATATATTTTACCTTTAATATTTTCTATTTTTATTTTTATTATATATATATATTAAAAAATAAATTTATTCATTGATATACTGATTACAAATGACCTATCTGTGCCTCGCACGGGGTACTACACTAGTTTTTTATATATAGTTAAAAAATTAATAGGTTAGAATATTAAAATCTATAAAATATAATATAAATATGTAAAACAAATACAATTTTTGTTCGTTGGGCAGGACTTGGGTATTTATATAAAAACTAAGTCCGATCCATAAAACTTCAGGCTTTTACGGGTTCAGACCGGGCTTTATAATAAAATAAATGTCCAAACCCAACCCATAAAATTTCAGGCTTTTGCGTACTCGGACCGGACTTTATAATAATAAATATCTAAATCCAATCCATTTAAATGAACTCAAACCGGGCCTAATAAATTATCCATTTAAAAAAAAGATTTCCGTTATGATTACACATCAGTATCTCATAGGTGGCGTTTGATTTATTTCGTAGAATAGAATTAAAAATGAATTAAAAATGAATGGAAAGATATTAAATTTAATTAGATCTGGGCACAAACCTGTCGCCCCGCGAAACCCGCCCATGGCCGTCATTCATGGGTTGAGTTTGGACAAACTAATTGGAGAACAAGCCCGACCCAGCTAAAATCGAAAGAGACCCCGAACAAAGTATGAGATTGGCTTGGTTTTAGCCCTTAAACCCAAGCCCGCCCGCCCGGCCCAAAATACTAATAAACATATTACATAAATTATATATTTCTTATTTAAAACACTAATAATGGTTGAAAATTTCAAATTTCCTTGTAAAATTTAGCATCTAAATTCAAATCTATTATTTATATTAAAAATTTAGTTACAATTATCTTATTATAATAAATTTTTATTAAAAAATATTTTAATTTTTTTATTATATATATTAATAGATAGGCTCGTGGGCCGAGCTTGAGTTTCGGTTAATTTATAAAGGACCGGCTCAAGCCCGATTTTTATTTTTCATAGATTGGGCCGGGCTTGGACTACTGATTTTTTAGCTAAGCCCGACTTGAATCCGCAATCTGACCCATACCGAGGTCTAAATCTAATAAAGCATATGTTTAAAATCCGTCGACACACATAATAGCTTTTCTTAATTTCTTATTCATTTATCTTAACAAAAATAGTTGTTGATTTTTAGATTTTTCTTATTAGGTTAAAAGCTTGAGATATTCCACAAATCCGAAAACTTGTACGTATTGATTTGATACATAAAGAAATCCCAACTGCATGGCATTTGAAATTAATTAATATCTCAACAAAATGAATTTTTAAGTCCCACAAATTTATGGTTTTCCTTCCCTTTAGCTCGTTAATTTTTGGAGGTGGGCGGCGGTGGGCAATTGAATTCCAATACTTTTTGAGTAAAGCATCTAACTAATCATGATTTGTAAAATAATTATTCATTTGATTTAAAAATTAGTGTGTAACTAAAATAGAATTAATTAATCTGATACTAGCTTTTATACGCTCCATATCCAGCAGCAGCAGATCTTGTATTTTATACCTATCCCATTCTTTGCTTAACCAATTTATTTTCAATTGAAATTGAAATCACAAAAATCAGCATCAACAAGCTTGAATACTATTGGATCAAAGATCGATTCAATCTTGCTTCTCCGAACTTCACCTCACCTTTTAGAATTCGATTCTTGCTCCAATTTTAGATTCAATCTCTTGATCGTTTCTGTTCTGCTTCTGTTTTTCTTAAGATTTCTTCTTTGATGACTTTATTTCTGTTCGGAGATCTCTCATACTTATTATTCCTATGAGCAATTTATTATTCCTATGAGCAATTTTGTTTCTAGCCACCGGATAGTATTTGATTTTGGAGCCGTTTAGATTGTTAGCGAGTTGAAACTCAAGATCTGCAGAACTCCTGCCGATTTTCCGATCGTGAATTTCATCTTATACTATTTATGCATTTGGATTGAAATCTGTTTTTCGATTTTCAATCAAAACAAAACTTCCGATCTGCCTATATCTCTTTCCTTATCTTTTCTTCGATCTGATTTTTCTCTGATTTCTCCTGTTTGTAAGATAGATCTGAACTTCATTTTGGCGATTAAATTCAAATTTGATACAAGTGTTTAATGAGGATGTAACAGACTTATATCAATCGGATAGGAAATATGAATGAAGTATTTTCTTAAATTTATTACATATCTAATACAGACCTACTACAGACCTGTTATAAAGTCTGTTACGGGTGTTTGATGAATAAAATAGTAAATTTTCATTAGTTTTGATTTACATGGGATTCTTATTGAAGTGTTTGACATTATTTATCAGTCATTAATCTATTATAAGTGTATTATATATCTGTTGCAAACCTAATACAAGTCTAATACATGTCTGTTACAAAGCTGTTATGTATCTGTTACAAACTTGTTACAAACTTGTTACAAACCTAATACAATCTGGAGGGTAAAAAAGTTATGGAGGGCGTATGAAGTATATTGAAAACACATGTTAGGACCTTTAGGTAATTGAGCTAAACTTGGGATAAAATTATTTTACCTAAATGAGGCAAAAGTGACAATTTCCCATACTTTTTTTGGGCAATGTTGAAAAGTATCCTGGATAGGTTGTAAAACAGTAGTCGATGTGGGTGATTTAGCCCCTCTTCTCTTATAGTACAATTTAGTTAACACCAGTTTAATTCAGTTCAGTTCGGTTCAACTTTCAAAAGTTGAAAAGAACATGGGCTTAGTGTCAGACCCAGGTTGAACTAATGACATGCAAAGTGGTCAGGGGCGGACCCAGGTGTAATACTGAATCTAATAACATAATGGTTTTGATAACACCAATTACAGTTTGATTAGCTCATCACATTCAACACTCAACCAATATTTTACTGGGAAATACAAGTTATGCTTCACTAAAACACAAAATCTGAACCTTCATTTATAAGATAAACAATGACAATGAATTCCCCTACTAAAAGAGCAATGATAATTCATTTTGAAATATTGCACCAGAAACAGTCTCGTGGTGTTTTAACAAAAACGAAAATGAACTTCAAGACTCTGCTATTGGAAAAACCGAGCCAATCCTATCGCCCATTGGGTAGCACTTGATCTTGACCGGGTATGGACCCAGCTCTACATGGTTATCCTCTCTACCTACATAGAAACATAAGGTACATAGTGCAACCTCGAACTCGGGGCTCACGCCGATTAATATGCTTGACACTGATTTTGGAACCCCATTCCATTCCAACTGAACTGTTAGCAACTGGGTTTCAGAGTCCGGCTGTAAAATACAATCGGCCATCATAAAATACAAAATGTAGCAAACTAACATTTCAAGTGCACACATGTAAATGATTTCCAAGGTAGCTGTCACTATATTCATGAAAAGAAAACAAATGGGTGGAGTATATGTATAATCTGCACTATACAAGCATGTTCTATTAAAGTTTTAAAATCAATACATATACCCTGTTTGTTGCTCGTTAGAATAGTCTTTTTGTGAGGTTTCATTTGATCTATCCAGGTTTAAAAAAACTGTTATCCTAAAAAAACTTGGAAACAAATTTTTTGATCATACCTATAGCACTAAATCTTTTCTGGTACATCTTGGAGTGAATTTAAGTTATTTTAAGCGGCAAACTTCAAAAAAGTATCATATGGTTTCACTCATTTGTAAAACAGGGACTAAGTAATTTTTTTTTTTACAAAATGAGGTATGTGGTTTTAAAAAATTGGACAAAGAGGATAAAAAATATTTTTCGTTTAGAATAGTATTGTTATAGGAAATATTTTAAAAAATTCAACATTCTCATAACTTATCTTTATTATTTAAAAACTATACGTCACGTTTTGAGTAGGTTGCAGAACGTTTTTTTATTTTTTTATGATTTTTAAAGTTTATCATCATATTTTAATTACCAAAAATATTTGCACTACTAAAAAAATTCAAAAATTATCACTAATGTGTATTGCAATTTTTATTAACCAATTCACAAAATTTCAGATAAAAACGAATAATGTTAGCTATTGTCGTGATATAATTTAATATTGATAATCTTCTTTTTGCCAATTTTTTAAATTCTTGAACCCCATTTTATAAAAAAAAATTCTTACAAATAAGTGAAACTACAAAATACATTTTTAAGTTTGCCATATTTTAAAAGTTGTGGTAATAGAATTGGTACAAGGGACTAAAGATCGTAATTTCGATTGAATTTTAGTTTTAATTATATTAATGGATGATTTTAGAAGTGTTAGACCTTGATGACATCACTTCACTTCACTTCTATGTAGACTAAAGGAATGGGACTAATCGTTTAGTAGTTATAGCTTTCTTTCAAAGTGAAGAAAAAAACTGAGAGTCTTGAGTTCGAACCACAGTAGCATATTTGGTAATAAGATCTCACGAATCCCGCGTCTCTCATACGAATGATACGATTTAAGTCAAAGTATCTTGCGACATGTGGCAGAACAGTTACCTCCACATACATAAATAGTGTTATGACCTCCATCACTAGGTACATTATACTATTAGCTTAAGTTAGTTACACATTCTTGTCATCAGAAGCTAACTATTAGAAAAATAAGTGTTTTAAATTACTTTTAAAAGAACTAATATCCTGTTTGAGTTTTTAATAAGTGAATTTTTGACTTTATATTGATATATTTCATATGACTTGCTAAGTTATGAGAGGGATTAGGTGGGCTCTCGCGCACATGAAAGAAATGATCAAAGAGCTTTTTCCACTGTAAATCAGTGGATTTGCACTCTTTGCCTTGTGTTCCAACATCTATTTTCTTGTTTACTGTTTTCAGCTCCCTTCAGTTATGAATTTAATGCCTTCTCAATCAATAATTTTCAACAGCTATATTTTTAGTTATAAAAATACTTTGAGTTTATCATTTGAAATAGATTGAATTCTTCCGGCACTTTTTTATTTCCTTCTCTATTTTTTGGATATATACATGAACTATCAAGTATCCTTTAAGAATAGCGTCTTATACACGACTCAACTTGCCTTTTCTAACGTTTTATTTCTACCACCCGAAACTAGGTCAACCCATAATTACTCAGCCGAGACCAAGTCAGCCCAGAACAACTCAGCCGAGCCACGTTGGTCAGCCCAATTTTACTCAACTCAGGTTCAACTCAGTCCAACATCAACTCAGCCAGCTTCACTCAGCTCACTTCAACTCGGCCAATTTTAAAACTTTGCCAACAATAACTTACAAGGCATCAAAGAAGTTTCGTCGGCTTACAGACCATCACAGAATTGTGATTCCAAGCAAGACACCAAACTTCATCAATATACATGTCTGATTTGTTGGATTTATTTTTAAATAAATCATAAAGTTCGAGTTAAATATATAAATAATTAGATGTGTATGATAATCATAATAAATAGTCGAAATACGTTTGTGGTCAAATTTAAAAATATTGACTATTAAGGTATCAAATTGATCGTAAGAAAAAAATGTAGGATTGTTGTATAAATTCTATTTTATTAAAGGGCCAAAATAAAAAAATTATCAATTCAATTTTTCTATAAAATAGGCAGTTTGTCCATAGTTAATTTTGAACATTAAAGATTATGGTCAAGTAGTATAATCTTACATAGTACAGTATTAGTGGTATTAGAACTTCTTTTTCTGTTACTCATCTGATTTAAGCACCGACTACATTCCGATTCGATCCGGATCACACACCTGACTGTGGTGGGTGAATCTCTAAATAAAGATTTTCTGCAAATTCGAGACCTTGCTTAAGCGATATCAAACCGCTTACGACCTGAACTAACCCTTATTGGTATTAATGGTATTAGAACAATTAGTTTGAACATTAAACTAGGAGAACTTAAATAGGCACACGTGGCACGTTAAGTCACCGTTAGAAAGTCTCAATCTACGCTACATACACAGCCTTCCTTCACCAACTTTTATATACAATGTGCACAATAGCTAAGCCAACAATTACTAAATTATGCTCCATATCTCCCATTCTTTCTTCTTCACAATCTTGACCCAATTTCAGTTCTAATTTTCTTTTTTGAAGGAATTTCAGTTCTAATTGAAAGTGAGTAGCAAAAATAAAAATGGGAAGAGCACCATGTTGTGAGAAAGTAGGATTAAAGAAGGGAAGATGGACTAATGAAGAAGATCAACTCTTACTTAATTACATTCTTTCTAATGGTGAAGGCTCTTGGCGATCTCTCCCCAAAAATGCTGGTACTAACTTCTTCTTTTACGTTACTTTTTTTTTTTTTCCCGTCTGATTTACCGGAGTTTTACTCTGACTACATCAAGATCCGACCCGAGTCACGCACCTGACTGTGGTGGGTGGGTCTCCCGATAAGGATTTTCTGCATTCATTAGGATTCGAACTCGAGACGTTATTTAAGCTATATCAAGTCGCTTACCACTGCCTTCTTTTACATTACTTGCAAATCAAATCAATTAATTTTAGTAAAATTTATGAACTCCATATGCTCTATGTAAGCATTGATGAATTGAGTTATTTATTAATTAAATGAAATTATTTTAGGAAAAGTGATTAATGTAACTTTTTTAATAAATGAAGGGTTATTAAGGTGTGGTAAGAGCTGCAGACTGAGATGGATAAATTACTTAAGAAGTGATTTGAAAAGAGGAAACATTACTAAAGAAGAAGAAGAACTTATAGTTAAGTTGCATTCTGCTTTGGGTAATAGGTACTTTTCTTACTATTCTTCTTTTCTAAGGATTATTTGACATTACTTTTTAAGCTGCTGTCAAAATAAGTTGCTCTTATTAACTTTAAATAGGGCTACATATTTTAACTTTAAACAACATATTTTAATCCTTCATACTAATTAATTAGGAACTACCTGACTTATTTTCACCAAAATAAATTCTCCAGCTTCTAGGATAAGTTTGAAAATAAAAACTTAAAGTTGTTTTGCTTCTTTGCATAGCATGTTAATTACTTTGCTGATTAATTAAAACACAACAAAGTGATCATTACTGGATAAAATTTCATCCCTGAAGTAATGATAAAAAAAATTATTACTTGCGCTTTGTAAAAAAATAATCATAGAAACACAACAAATTATAAAAAAATAAAAATTATAGTGTTAATTCTTAGTCAAATTAATTGCATTCAAAATAAGTGTCCTCCATGGAGGACCACTAAACATTATTAAGTATGAACAGTAATCAGTTTTCTTTCATAATCAAAATATTAATAAGGCCCCCCAATTTATTACAATATTCATAAAACCATGTTTCAAAACTCTGAGTCTATGCGCTATTTTTAAGCTTGCCGTCCGATTTTTCATTCTTCGGGCGCTATCAAGCGTTGGACCGACATATTACCGTCTAGGCACCGCCTAGTCCGATTTTTTTCACCTAGGCACCGCCTAGTCGGATTTTTTCCCCAATTTTTAAGATACTGATACCTATAATAATTATAGTTTAATTTCTTCAATTCAAAAAAGGTAGCACAATTGGTAAAACTAATGTACAATAAAATATTCTCACTATACAATTTTCATTTTAAATCTCAAATCGAGAAATAGTATACTATAAACCACAAAAAAAATTAGTGAGGATGGTTTTTAAGGATTTAATTTTAATGTTAGATGTATTTTTATATAAAAATTAACTAAGACTTATATTTTCATATGCTAAACTATATTTTTTATAAAATATTATTGTATTATAATTAATTTTTAATTGATTTTATACTTTTATCTATTAATAATTATAAAAAATAAAAAAATTATAAATCCCCTATACGTCGCCTAGGCGTTCGAAGCCCCGATCGTCCGACTAGCGGATAGTGCTATTTAAAACCTTGACCATACTTCAACTGGTAGTACTTTCCTATAAGCGACATCTTATGTTTGAATCCTGTAAATGAGAAAATGTTGCTTGGTTTTTTCCTTTTTCTTCTGTTTCATTGAGACCATGTATTACATTAAGGGCGGATTTGAGATTATTTTCCTCAACTGCTTATTTTAAAAGCTCTATTTTTAAGCTTTTTCTATTAGTAGATTTGATTTCGAAAAAAATAAGTCAAACAAATCCTAATTAATTAGCATGAATGAACAAAATGTGTTACTCAAAGCCAAATTGTGCAATTCTATTTAAAGTTTTTAAAGGCAACTTATTTTAACAGCAGCTTAATAAGCAATACCAAACTGGTCCAGATTTTAATAGTCATATTATAAATCACAAAAATATTATTATATGTACTATGGAAAAATTTTCATTGTTCAACAAAATTCTATTTCTTCCCCCACTATTTATCATTGTCATTGATATTAATAATGAGATTTATTGTTGGTTTTACTTATCAATTTAATTTGTTAACACATTATATAATAAGTTTGTATTATATAACTTGCAAACCCTAATAATTTATGATGTCTGAAAATAGTAATAATGAAAGCCGACACTCTTAACATTTCCTCAATTTTTATTTTCTTATCTCTTTATATGAATATATACCTATACGTAAACAAATATTAAAAGAAAAACAGAAAATATTAAATGAGAAGGAATTGTATTGAAGGGCGATTGTTGAACAAAATTGCAGGACATTTATGAATCAGAAAGACAATGCTCCCCCGTCTGCTTCTCCTGTGTACTATATGAACCATATAAATAAGAATGATTATATATTTCATAAAACTAAAAAAATTTTATTCGGAAACTCAAGTTTAACTCTCACTAAATTTGTAAAATGGAATGAAGAGCCTGTAACCGAACTTCGAACAAAATTATTAAAATTTTTAATGTTTATACTAGAACTTTGTTAGAAACAAAGAATGCCTACTAATTCATAGCCTCGTGGCTGCAACTGCCCATCTAACTAGTACTCCCTCCATTTTCAAAAGATTGTCATTTTCACTTTTTAAGGTTTTTCCAAAAGTTTGTCGCATTTGAATATCAATGCATTTTTATCATATTTTTCCTAGTTTATCAATATATTTATTACGAGAGAGATAACTGACCATAAGTAGCAACTAAGAAAAAAGATCATTTTTGTTAAAATATAAAGGGTAAATTAATCATTTAAATAATATAATAAATATTTCATTAATTTTAATTATTCGATTAATACGACAAACTTTAGGAAAATGAGTGAGTAATTACTAGTCTTTGAAACAAAAAAAATTAGAGCAGTTCTAAACCAAATTAATTCGGAACTGCTGCGACAATGTCATATCAGTACACCTTCCAAGGTGAAGTTGGTAGATTTAGGTTCAAACCTAGTCTCTTTAAAATCTATTTTTATAAAAAAAACTATCCAAGAGTGCAATAATCTCTTTTTTTTCTAAAAACAAAAGTCAATATTCAAATAATATGACATAAAGACTTGTGAAGTACTTCAAAGCTCATAGTTGAAGTATTTATCTGTTGTTGAATTGTAGGTGGTCTGTCATTGCTGCACAATTACCAGGAAGAACAGACAATGAAATCAAGAATTACTGGAACTCCCATTTAAGCAGAAAAATCTACAGTTTCAGCAAATCAGAAATCCTCCCCACAAACACAATTGCCATTGCCAATTTACAATCAAAAAGAAAACCCAAATCAAACCCTAAAACAACCAAATCACCCAAAAAAAAGCAACCAAAATCCTCAAAAACAGAAACCCTAGAACCCAAAGAGAGACCATCATCTCCAACAACAGATAAAGATTCAACCTTTGCCCAAATTCATCAACAAAATCAAGAATCAGATTTAACCCGATTCGAATCAAGTCCCAGAAATGAAAGTAACGAGAGAATAAATGCAGAAGGAATGTATCCTACTAACGAAGAAGGAGAGACTGAAATTTGGGGACCATATGAATGGCTAGACAGTGAAATTATTCGCCTTAAATGTGCACTGCAAACTGAAGCTGTGAGTCCCATTGGGATTCATAATGACAAAGATAGGGAAAATGGGTATCTTGAAATTACAGAAAGGCATGAAATTGACAACAATTTAGGTCTAAAGAGAGAAAGTAGCAGTAATTCTACTAATTCTGCTCAAGCTCCTAATGCAAACTATGTTGCTGCTAATTGGAGCTCTAATGAAGAAAGTGGAGAATGGTGTAATAATGATAAGAATTGTGGGTCATTTTTTAATTTAGGGTTTGATGAAGAATTGTATGGTTTGAGCTTTGATTTGGATGGGACAATAGATGGGAGTGATTGTAGTATAAATTTGGAGCAATGGGATGAAGGGGACAAGACCTTGTCTTGGTTATGGGGTTGAATAATTGGTTAGTGATAGTTGAAGATGTTAATTGTTAAGTAGAACAATAAAGGGTTAGTTAATTGTGTCATTGTTTTAATATTTCTAGTTATAAGTTTGAGTAATTCTTGTTGTCTATTTGCAGCGTAAAATAAGAAAAGTTCAGTTCAAGAGAACAAGGCCTAAGTTTAATTAGATCATATCTAATGCCTCATCAATATCTAAACAATTAGGGTGCGTTTGGTACTAGGGTTTCAGAAAAGGGAAAAGGAATAAAAATATGTTATTCCCTCTATTGTTGTTTGTTTAGTAAAAGGAATCAAATTTATTACCCATTTCTCTTCTTTCCATTACCCAAAAAGCCTCTTACCCACTACCCCATACACATCAGAGTTTTGTATTCCCTTTCCTTTATTGCTTATTTTATTTCTCTCTTATGGCCTACAAACTCCAAACTAGCAGCCACCATCATCATCGTTGTTGTCATTGGCGCCGCCGCCGTCACCGCCATCTCCATTAGTTCCGCCGGAGTCATCACCGTCGGTGCCGCCGTAACCTCATCGTTGCTGTATGATGGTTTAATTAGAATGAGTCATCTCCATCAGTGCCGCCGTCGGTGGTTTTATTTGAATGAGCGGTAGAATAATAGTGAAACTTGGAATTAATCAAATGAAGAACTGGTCTCTACCTCTTGCTAACTGGAAATTTTATTATTTGTATACTGACATGAGCTAACAACTTGGGTTTTAGATTTTTTATTCTCAATTTCACTTTCTGGATTTGATTTTGGGTTTTGTTTACATTTATTGAGTTTTATTTAATAATTAAAATATTGAATTGGAAAATTTGGTAAAAGAAATTTCTGAAAATTTAATCGAAACTAGTATTTTGATATTTTTCATTTACCTAATGGACTTAGTATCCAACTACAGCATCAAATGTTTGGTTACGACTGATATAAAAATATACTTTTTTTTAAATTTGCCTACTATGGGCTCAAAGGAAAATCTTATCCCACCCCGCCCAAGTGTGGACTCGAACCTGCGACCTTTAGGATCACAGCTTCACAGCTCAACCACTAGACCAAGCCTATGCCACAAAAAATGTTTTTAGCCGTTCCAAAAACAACATACTTACTACTAACACCAAACACCCTATCAGCAATATCAAACAATATCAACAATAAATTCTCATTAACAATTTTGATTACATCAATTTACCTTCTGCACAGAAAATTAGTTCACAGAGCTCAATTAGTATCAAGGTGCTACTTGAGCTAAGCAATTAATTACTATAAAAGGTCAGGTTAGCATTAAAATCATTTATTGGTTTTAGGAAAGCTTTCTATTTTGGATTGAACTAACCTCAAAAGTCCATGAATGTTAATGGAAACTTCATACTCATTGTTTTATGTTATCTGTTGGCATGTCTTATATTGGTTTTAAGGTGAATGGGCCCTTTGATTACACCATCTCCACTGTCTTAATCTATGAAAATGCAGTTATTCTCAGCCTAAAGGACAAATGTTGTTGGACCTTTTTGTTGTAACTTTTAGAACCACAGCCTCAAAAACTACTTGAAAAGTCTCATGCCAGACATGGGTAAATTGGAGGACTAAAACTAATAAATTTAGAAAAGGACTTATCTTTTCTAAATCATAAAATTGACTCCAAATAACTTTTCAATGAGAAGCATGTGAGAAGGAGCAATCAACTAGCTTCAAACCTACTAAAGTAAAAGGCCAAAAAGACCCTTTTGGCCTTTTTCAAAACGTTTTTATTGACCGACAATTCAATCGATGAGCCTTTAGTTGTGAACATCAAACTCAACTAAAAACATGGTACTCGAAAATGCAATTTTTGATTGAGGGCTCAGGGTGTCACTGAAATTTCATGAGCTATAATCAACAAAAATCAAAACAATTATAGCTCTCAAAGTAAAAGTCAAGAAAACATTTGACAACACTATCATAAGCATCGACAAGTGAAAAGTGAAGAAAAAGGGTTGAACTTGGTAACTCATGTTTTTGCTTCAGACATATTATGAGCAACAAATGATTCAGAGTCATAACAGAGTACCTTGTCCTTATATATATCTATCTATCTATATATATGCACTTTAGTTCAGACAAGACTCAGAAACTAGATTCCTCAATGGCTGCTCATGTAGTCCTAAGGATTTTACCGATATGAGATGGCGAATTCATGTAGGCTAATCTCAGTCTGTACTAGTGAAGTATAGTGAAACTCACCAACAAGGAATTATTCCTTGTGTCATTATTTTTCACAGCCCAAAAAGGGCATTAACTCATTCCTCTATTTGCTAGCCCAACATGTGAAAAAGGGAATGAAGCCTATGAGTAAGAGCTAATATTGAAAACAAAATGAAGGCAAAAACAGATTGCTAATCTATGACTGAATTAATCAGTCCTCTGCTAGTATTACCACAAAATAAATACCAGGGAAAAGGTGAGAGGACAACTTTGCCATGTGAAAACTGCGTAAGTGTTTGCTTCTGAGTGCTTATTTAGCGGCTGCTGCTTTCCTTTGGTCAGATACCCTAGCTCCTGCTATCTTAACAATTGGCTGGTCCTTTGACTGAACAAGCTTTAGAGCTGGATGAACATTCAGGTCTCCCATCACCAATTTTTGACCAACATCGAGTTCACTAAGATCCACATCGATATATGGAGGGATGATATCCGCAGGGCAAAGGAACTTCACTGTTCTCTTAATGATATTCAAATAAGAACCTGCCATGTGAGTAGAGAGTAATCTAAAATAATTAAGGTTCCAAGTAAAGTGACACTAAAAGCTTCTATTACAATGACCGTAAATCTAACTGTGGAGACTATTACTCGCATCTAAAGAAAATTTTCAGCTAGTTTGGTTGAAAAGAGATAGGTACATATATTGTACACTAGTTATTCGTAGAAGCATGAATACTATAGTTTGGAACACCGCATTAGAAAGAAATGGATACAAAACGATTCTAAAATGATTTATAATCCAATCAAACTGTTCTCTGAAGAAAAAAAGGGAATGTTTTCAATTTATTTCTTTAGAAGCAAGAGATTTTGATGGACATAAAATTCAATTGATTTTGAATTTCTTGAAAATCCATCAAAACAAAAACTTCCCAAACAAAGGGTTAACCACACAAATATCAAAATGCAGCAAGCATTCATAAATACGTGTGTGTGTGTGTGTGTGTGTGTGTGTAACAATTCAAGCAAATTCTGATTAGCACTGCTGCCAATGCTGAACATTAGGCAGAGAGTGGGTGGTTTATCATCATTGCTTGTAGCCACATAATCCAATGTTTTCAGAAAAAACAGCACTACGATCGATAAAATTTCTAGGGTATCACTTCACTACTCACTCACTAGTCTACAAAACTTCAGCTTTATCACTGCCTATTGATGCAATGCAACCTCAAAACCATGAACCTTTAAAACGGAAGAGTGAGCTTGGAATTCACATATGAAGCTTGTAATGTTCATTCGTAGAGGAATTCAGAAAACAAAAGCTTTGAAAATGCATTTTGGTAAGATCATTCAGTAGAGAATTTCAAAGATAGAAGCTAGACATTACAAACATGGTTGTAGAAGTTGAAGAGAGGGGAAATCAAAGAAATAAACTTCTTGATACATCACTTATGCTTACATGACACAGAGTTAGTGGCAACTGCAAATGCCACAAGCTCAAACTTTATTAACTAAAGAGAATTGGAAGCCAGCCTCCTCCCAAAATGAAAACCAGGAGAAGTATGTAAAGTTTTTCCGGGTAAAACAGATAAAGAACTAAAGAATAACTTGACACTGTTTGTCACTACTCACTAGCGCATAAAAGTTAGCATGGAAGCAATATGTAAGCATGACGCAACTAAAACAGTTAGGAATTACAACATGTGAAATTCTTAGTGCAATGGGCTGAATTGAATTGAACTGAACTTAACTGAATGGACCCAAACTGAATTGAACTGAAATTATTAATAAATATTAATAACTATAAATATTAATTGAAATTAAGAGAAATGAACATAGGCTAGTGCTACATCTTTCTTTCTTTCACTTTTAGTGAACAGGTGATGGTTCACATAGACATATAAGCTCTATAACCACAGAAACAACATCTCCTTAGACTAAAGACATTGTTATATCAAATAATCAACAAAGTTTCTCAGATTAAAAGCATTTCTATAATTAGGACTAAATTACAAAAAAAATGTAAGAAAAATACCTTTTTTAAGACCAGGAGAAACGTCTTCTCCTCTGTAGAGAAGAGGAATATCAACCTTCAACAACGCATCAGAAGGTGCCCTTATGAAGGTCACATTTATAGGCACATCAGAGATAGAGTGCAAATGAATCTGAGACGACAGAAGTTCACTAATTTCAAAGACACAACAAAGTAACAAAGCCAATTTCACTAACTTTGGTTCCGATCAACTTCTAAACAAGTTTAATCAGCTCAATTAAGTAAATTATTCAGGAAATTTCTCAGCAAATTGAACTTGGAGGCAAAAGGAAAGAAATTACCAATCTCGGCAACACCCGAACCTTCTCAATAATCTCAACGGACGAAAACTCCGGTCTGACCTCGAGATTATACAATCTGGACAAGAAGAATGACCTACCGAGCTTATTAACCAGATTTCTAACGTGATTGGATTGCACAGATATGAGCCTTTTATTACCACCATACTGCCCATCTTCCTGCTCGAAGACAATGCCAGGAACTCTGCCCGCTTTTCGCTCTTTCGCAGCTATACCCTTGCCGGAACTGGCCCTAGGAATCCCGAGGATTGTCTCGATAGGACCAGGCTTCGGGAATCCTTCTAGGTAGGTAAATGTGGGGGCCGCGGCGACCTCGATTTCTGGTTCTTCCCTGAGAGCGGCGGTTGAGTACTGAGCGAGGCGGCGGTGGCGGCAAGTATTGGCCGGAATGAGGCGCCGCAATCGACTCATAGTGGGAGACGGAAAAGATTGAAATGGAGGAGCTGAAGGGAGGTTTTTCCACAGTTGGGGTTTAGCAGCTTTTCTCAGACCTGGTAATGGCCCCGCCAGCCCGCCAAGCCTATTGTTAACGGGCCCAAATAAAAGTCATAGATGAAGCAATATTGGCCCAAATTATTTAAAATTATTTATTAATATTATCAAAACCGTACCGTATGTACCAGCTGATTCGATCAGTTTTATCACGAATCGACTAGGTACGGTTTAATTTAAAAATGGTTTAATTTAAAAATGTTATGATAGTATTTTGCAATAGATATAGAAAATGTTGCAATAAATTTATAAATCGTTATAAAAGACTACAATCCGTTATAATAGCCACTAAAAACACACAAAACTATTTCAAAACTCCTATAATAACCTGTTATAATAGCCACTCATTATACCGGTTATATTAAAAATAAGGCATACCATAAACTTTACTAGTATGATGCCGATCCGATATTATAACATTGGTTATATCCCTTGCGCATCCTGCGCACATAAGCGCCGTACCAAAACAAACATTTCCCAATCACGGGCCCACTGATATCAAACCAGGCCCACGCTTTAATCCAACGGTCTAGATCTGCTGTCGCACCTCATAATCTCAAATATCACGCGGCGCATGATAGCTTTTCTCCGATTTGAACAGTTATCGTTATCCTCGCTATGCGCTTTGCTCCTCCCTGCGCTCCCTAGTCTCTCCTTGCCCGCCAGTTTCCTGTTGTCCCCTTCTTTCTTCAAAATTTCAAGTTAGTTATTGACCGTTATAGCCCGCGTTTTCAGGTACATCGATTTAACCTACTTTCTGTTCTTGTACGCCATTATTGACGCTATGCCTTTTCGTTTTCTTAGCTTTTACCGCTTTAGAATCCGCATCAAAGCCTTGATTTGTGTGTCTTTTTCATGATGGAATCGAAAAGTTTCCCCCTTTCTGTTTTTGGTTTTGTGGGTCTTCAAGGTACCAATTAGTGTTGTAATGTCTGTTAGGTTTTCATTTTTGGCACTAATTTTGCTTTTAATTACGCCCATTTTGCTTTTGATATGGTGCGATGTTCCGATCTCTTTGTCGATGGGATGCCAATTGGAAGTATTACTATTATGCTTTAGATATGGTTCTAGTGAAACTTGTCATAAAAATTAGTTGGCTCATCATATCATTTGCTAAATTGCTATTCTCTTTCCTAAAACTCTGGTTATGGTTATTCACAAATCACCTGAGCTGTCTAGGAAGCTGAATATTTGGTAGTTGAGTTTTGAACCTTGTAACTGGAGTGATAGTTTTGTGGTTCGCTTCTGTTGCTCTCTTATTTCTGATCTACATACTAGAGACATTAGGCTTGCCAAGAATAGCTAGTAGAGTCTAGTCAGGTTGAGTGAAACTTTAGATCTAAAGAAAAGCACCCTGATGATGAATTTTGTTCTTCCAGGGAAACTTGAAGTGGAAGAGGCAGTGTTTGAACATTATATTATGTGCATCATAAGGGATAAAAGTATAGAAAAAAGATGGGTGTGAGGTTCATGACGATTAAACTTAAACTCTGTTGCTCTGTTGTTGCTAATAGCATATATGGATTTGGGCGCTAGTGTGCTACTACTGACCAGTTGATTATGGTTGGATGATACCCTTGTTAATTTTCTTAGCCAAATCAATGAGACGAGGTGAAGGGTTTTTTTCAAGAAAACCATCATTCATTATATCAAGTCAATGCTCTGAGTTTGAATTAACCTATTATCTCTTTTGTCCATGCCACTTCTCTTGAATTTGAGATTCTCATTTTATGTGATAGTGCTCGTGCCATACAGGCTGTTTATGTAAATCGTGTATGCTTGTGAAGTGTGATGACTTCAAATTAGTGAATTCGAAGTAATGGATGTTGCATTTTCCGAAGATAATGATGCGGTTCTGATGAATCGATCTGTTCAGGTCTAATATCTGAATTTCTCCATTGGTGAATAGAATGTCAGAAGGAACAAGTATGGTGATAGAGTCATCAGAAAACGGGACGGATATATCTCAAGACGATGCTGGCAACATGGAAGAAATACCCGAAGACACAATACTATCACGGCAGACTTCAGTCAACCTCGTTCCGTTCATAGGCCAAAGGTTTGTCTCCCAAGATGCCGCTTATGAATTCTATTGCAGTTTCGCAAAACAATGCGGCTTTTCAATTAGGCGACACAGAACCCGTGGAAAAGACGGTGTTGGTAGAGGAGTCACAAGACGGGATTTCACTTGCCATCGAGGCGGTTATCCCCAAATGAAACCATCTGAAGATGGAAAGATGCAAAGGAATCGAAAGTCATCTCGGTGTGGCTGTCAGGCATATATGAGGATTGTAAAAAGAGCCGATTTCGATGTCCCTGAATGGCGTGTTACTGGTTTTAGCAATATCCACAACCACGAGCTTTTGAAATTGAACGAAACCCATCTGCTTCCTGCTTATTGCACGATATCTCCTGACGATAAGAGTCGGATTTGTATGTTCGCTAAAGCTGGAATGTCGGTTAGACAAATGTTACGGTTAATGGAGCTAGAGAAAGGAGTGAAGCTAGGTTGTTTACCGTTTACCGAAATTGATGTGAGAAATTTATTGCAGTCATTTAGAAACGTCAATCGAGATAATGATGCCATTGATCTTATTGCAATGTGCAAGAAACTGAAAGATGAAGATCAAAACTTCAAATACGACTTCAAAATAGATGGGAACAATAGGTTAGAGCATATCGCATGGTCCTATGCCTCATCTATTCAATTATACGAGGCATTTGGTGATGCAGTGGTTTTCGACACAACCCACCGTTTAGATGCATATGACATGATCTTAGGCATTTGGCTAGGGGTGGACAATCACGGTATGACTTGTTTCTTCGGTTGTACTCTGTTGCGTGATGAAAATATCCAGTCTTTTTCCTGGGCTTTGAAGGTAAATATCTTACTTGGTTCGCAATTTACGGTCTAAGTACTAAAATGTGCAAATCGAAGCTAATACTTGCTGATATTTTTCCAGGCATTTATGAGCTTTATGAATGGAAAGGTACCGCAAACTCTAATGACCGATCAAAATAGGTGGTTAAAGGAGGCAATTGCTATTAAAATGCCAGAGACTAAACATGCCCTTTGTATTTGGCACATGATTGCGAAATTCTCTGATTGGTTTTCTGTTCCACTCGGGTCGTCTTATGATGATTTCAAAGCAGAGTTTATCAGGCTCCATAATCTCGAATTTGTGGAAGACTTCGAGGAAGGATGGAAAGAAATGGTTGATAAATATGGGCTCAATGCTAATAAACACATTGCTAGTTTATATGCATTGAGGGCGCATTGGGCTCTATCGTATTTGAGGCATTACTTTTTTGCAGGAATGATGAATACATGTCATTCTGAGTCAATCAATGCATTCATTCAACATTTCTCGAGTGCACAATCCCAATTAGACCGTTTCTTAGAGCGAGTTTGTAACTTTCCTTCTATTTTCTTTGACTCTTTTACATAGTTGTTAGAGGCGCAAGGCGCACTGAGTTGAGGGACCAGGCGTGCGCCTGAGCTATGCCTAGACGCAAAAACATTGCAAAATATATTTTCTTGAAAAATGAAGGTAAATGCAATTATAGTACTAGAAAAAGAACTAAGAGAACCGTTAGATGTACATATATGTAAGTAAAATTTACATATTGCATTAGGAATATCTAGCCTTAATAGGAATTGAATTAGGAATATTTAATCTATGAATTATTATTAAAACTCTTAAAATTAGGTGGACAACACATATTAGAGTAAGTTCGAACCCTAAAAAAGAAAAGTGTCCTTGAGGCACCCCTGAGGCGCATCGAGGCGCATGTGTCTGGAGCGCCACCTCGTCTGTTATATGGCGAGGCGCCAATAGTCGCGCCTTTGACAACTATGCTCTTTTATCTATATAAGCATCTAAGCTCCATGTAACCGTTCTATAGGTGGCTGATATCGTAAATAATCATGCTGGAGCCAAGGCAGAAACGCAGCGAAAAGTCCAGAAAGGTTACCTCAAAACAGGCTCACCGATCGAAACACATGCCGCCTCTGTTCTTACTCCCTATGCCTTTAGCAGGCTACAAGAGGAGCTCGTGTTAGCTCCACAGTATGCGTCTTTTCCAATCGATGATTACTGTTATCAAGTGAGACACCATACTCAGATCTCTGGGGGTTGCAAAGTCATTTGGGATCCTTGTCAAGAGCAAATCAATTGCAGCTGCAATCAGTTCGAGTTTTTAGGCATCCTTTGTAGGCACGTTGTTCGCGTTCTTTCTACAAACAACTGCTTTCACATTCCCGAACAATATTTGCCCATTCGATGGCGTGATGTAAGCTCGTCTTTTGCCATCAGAACACAGTCAGAGAAAATACAGTTAATCGAGTCCATGGCTTCGACACTCATGGCTGAGGCATTTGAGACAGAGGAACGGACCAACGAGGCGTGCGAGCAAATTGCTATGGCGATTTCTCGGGTTAAAAACCTTCCTAGACAAAATCACAACGAGAATGACTACAAATGCTCGTCTGACTCGTTGATTCTACCTGATGTGGGAGATGCTGATGGAATAGTTCGAAGTCTTGGAATTGGGAATCATAGTGATTCGATTAGCCTCGGGAAGCTAAAAGAAAGAAGACCTCGAGATGGGAATGATTTATCGAGAAAACGAAGGCATTGTTCCGGGTCTTGTTGTGGGCAGTTTGGACATGACCCTTCGGACTGTCCAATATTGGGAAGTGATCATCTGAATTGTGCTCAACTAGGATACTTATGAGCGATTCGAAATTTCGTTATACGAAAATGTAAGCATTTAGGATGAGTTCTTCTCCTCGAGAACTAAACCTATATCAGGTACGAATTTATCCCCTTGGATTATACCAAAGAAGATTTAATACTTCGTTTCATTGATATTTCGATCTAGAAAACAAAAGATATATTGTTTCATTTGCTAATTGCATTGCCACGAAGATTGCATATGTTTCTTATCTGCGGTGATTTGTACTAGTAGTACAATGAACACATTGAAGATATTATTAACAATTCGAAAATTGAATTTATGCTTTTGTATTTTTTTATCAGCCAATACAACTATAGAGTTTAGAGTTATGCTAGATTTATACCTCAGCCTATGAATCATCAGCAAGTGAAACCTTGCTTAGCCTGCTCGGGGACAATCTAGCTCCCTTAATTACATTTCTGCCCTTACTCCGACTATTATGTGAACCGTAAAGTGCACGATGAGCCAATGCTTTCTCGATACTCGAGTTCGCAGCACCTTTGTTTTTAGCCTTTCTATCTGCCACAATTGACTGTTGGCTGCTTGTGCAAGCATCGAGATCCACGACAATGTAGCCTTCGGAATCCATGCCTTAAAATTCCGAACTTTGATGGCAATCGAGATTGGCAAGAAAGGTATATGTAAGTGTTTTTCAAGTGTTGTGGGATTATGCTATGGATTGATTATATATAGTTGTGATGAAAACATAGGAAGCTGCCTGGGGAATATGTAAGAAAGGAAATTAGTGGGATTAGAGAAGAAACCATATTTGTGGGTGCTGAAAGAATCAACTAGTAAAATGCTTACCTATGGAATAAGTTTTTATAATCTTCTTGGTTAAGCAAATAAAAGATGCACCTAGCCAATTACGCGGTTCTTCTGTTATGTGATTTGAGCGTATTTTTATCGAAATAAATCTTGCTCGGGATTTAGTTACTGTTAAATTTGTACGGTTCTCAGAAAGTGTGTTTAGTTACTGTTATGGGAATTTGTTTTTAGGAGATTAAAGTTAATGAGAATATATTTTAGAAAGTTCATGATTAAATATCTGCCGTATATAAAATAATGAAAATAATATAAAGGATATTGACATTGGCAAGTCGAACGTGATTGGCACAATCTTATAATAGAACTTTTTATACAGGGAAATTAAATGAAAAAGAAGTGGTGCACTTGTAATTTAGTCAACCATGGCTTTATCATCACATACCCTGGTTGTGACATGCATGCATCAAATTATACATCGACGTCTTTCCTTTATGAAATTGACCTCCATGTCAATTTAGACATTTAAAAGTTTAAATTAATTTCTTGAATTTAGTAAGAGTGCACAAGTTTGTCTTTGAAAGTTACGTGTAAGATTTTGGTTGGTTTGATTTTTTAAAGATATTTTTTTGATTTTTCGCCAACCAGAAGTTGATATATTGCATTTAAAAGGCAAACTAGTACACAGATGAAAGTTGAGGATGGGATTCGGTGAAAGCTTACCAAGTTCAAGATCTGGATGCATTTATTCAAAAACATGTACTAATATTGTATCGATATAAGGATATAATTCACCTGCTTTTTAGAAAAAAAAATATAAAATCATATTTTTTTATGGACATGTGGAAACCTATGTCAAAAGCATCATAAGTTTTTTTTAGTAATTTGGTTCACTCAAGCTTTGCTTTGACTGCATCTCAATTCTACTCGGGTCTCGCATCTGGCTGTGGTGGAGTAGTCTTCCAATAAGGATTTTTCACATTCACTATGATTCGAACTCGAGGCTTTGCTTAAGTGATATTAAGCCGCTTATTACTTAGACCAACCTTTTTTTTAATGGACATGTGGGAACCTATGTCAAAAGCAAGTTAATAACTTTTTACACTAGACATGAAAACATGATTTAAATCTACCGTTTCTAAATTGGTGTTCCTTTTCATATCTTCTATTCAAATATTGACACGTATTTATTTTTATTATTATTTTTATTCTTTTTCAGTTTATCTCTCCTATAAATATGCTACATGTCAGCTGATGAATGGAAGTATATGGAATGGGATTCTAATTTGGGGACAATAAATTTAAGTCCCGAAAACAGGTGCAAATACTGTTGTATCTAATGCAAGTAAAAAGAGTAACACATTTTAATGTTCAAAGTTGTAATTACAATTAATTAATAATTGTATATATTAAAGTGTTATGAGGAATAAAGGCCGTCCATTTTTCTTTTTTTTTTTTATGCTTACCTTCGGTTGTCAACTACCCTCCAAAATCGAGTCAACCTGCAAATGTGTAATTGGATACAAAAAGATGCCATCTTATCCCTTTCTGAACCTGGAATCATACTTTTCCCTTTGTTATGTTTATACCTAGCATTGCAATGTCTTGTTAATCCATTTATTCCATTCCCTTATGTTGTTTATTTCATTTTGGGTTTAAGGCTCGAATTTTGGACCCTAATTACGTACCCAAAATTATATAATTCAATTGGGACTTGCTTTTAATAGGGCTTTATAGAGTCAAGGAAGATCCATATAATTGACTCAACTAGTGTGGATTTAAGGTTTGATTGATTGATATCTGATACTTGCTTTTCTAATAATTAGGGCCAAAACAAAATTATAATTCATTTTTACAAATAGGACTGAAAGTTTAAATCTTACAATTGTCATCTAGCGTTATTTTGTAATTTAAATAATTGGAAAGATCAATTTTACCATAATCATAGGGTCAATTTTTTTTTTTAATATTTATAAGCATTATATTATAGGATCAAATATTGATCTCCGCACAAAATGTATCTCATATTAGCTATGTCTCAACTTTTCAGGTGAGTTTGATATTGCTTTTTGCTCGCTTTCTTAAAATGTATATAAGAGCATGCTTTTTTAAAAAATAAATGAAAATTATTTTTATAGTCGTGAAAGTCAATGTAATACGGCCTTAAAATATTAAAAAAAATATCATGCAATAATATTTTGTAATTGTTCATCTGATTCGCCGTAGCTTTGCTCCGACTACATTCAGATCCGACTCGAGTCACACAACAGGTTGTGGTGAGTGAGTCTCCTAACCAATCAACTAAGCCTTAAATCCCACGCTAGGTGGGGTCGGCTATATGAATTTTTTGTATTTACTAAGATTCGAACTCGAGACCTTGTTTAAGCAATATAAGCCGCTTACCACTTGGATCAACCCTTATTAGTTCATGCAATAATATTTTGAGTTAAAATATAAACATTAAACAATAAGGAAAGTAAAATCTTCCACATATATCCATCCCGTCGATAAAAAAAAGTATTTCACTTTGCAGAAAAAGAAGAGAGAAAAAAATGTACTCGAAAGGTAAAAAGAAGAGGAAGGAATTAGAAGAATACTTGAAAGCAAATTTAATTAAATTAATTAAACCGATTCAATGGTGAAATCAGAAATGTGAATGCTTGAAATTAAAGTTCAGAATCTTTGGCCTTTAAGCAACCTTTGTTCCAAGTAATTCCTGAAACCCTTTTGTCATATTATAATTGTTGCCTATCTTTCATACAATTTTTGTCCAAATTGCAAAAACTCATTGAGCAATGTCACAGGGCAAAGCAATCACACATGCTGATCTCGCCCCGGGTCCTCGTAGCACCGATTTGGGAAGCAAAACGGCTGCCTCACTAACCGTTTTGACCATTCTCTGCGGTCTTTTCTGCTTCGTTCTTTGTCTCATTGCTGAAGCAACTCGCTCCCAGGTAAATGTTCTCTCTCTATCATCTCTAACCAGGGCAGGCCCTGGGCCCGGAGTGCAACGTCCTAGGGCCCGAATTTTATAACCATGTGAATAATTTATATGGAAATTCTAAAAATTTTATGAAATAAATGAATTAAATTATTAATAACAACAACATTACCACAATGCCTAACAAGGCTCCCAGCACAAGTGGGTTAAGGGAGTCGGGTGTACGCAACCTTACCTATGTAATTACAGAGAGGTTGTGTAGGGCCCTCAAACTTTTAGGACCGGCCCTGTCTCTAACACAAAGCTTGCCTTATTTTATTTCTTGCTTTAATGAGTTGAGTTGATTGAATTTGAATGATTTTGAAAAGGCGATATGGATTGATGGAAATGGCAAAAAAGGACATGGAGAGAATTCAGAATGTGTATACAGTGGAAGTGGGAAGACACCATTGTTATGTACTTGTGTTTCGTTTTTTGGACTGGCGGTTGGAATGGTAGTTGAACATGCCTACTTGTTGATTGCAATCACTAAAACACCCCCTCCAGCTTTGGTTCATTGGGACCCCAATTTTGCCCCTGCTAAAGCCATTACCTTTCAAGCTGGATTCTTCTTTGTTGCTACTTGGTATGTCATTCCTTTCTCGCTCACCCGATTTCACAATTAATTTCTCGCACTGTTGTTAAAGGCCCGCCTCATGCAGCGCGCAGGGTCTCGCGCCTCGCCATGCCTCAGGTGAGGCAGCGTACCTCGGGCGCATGCCTTGTGCCCCTAGGCACACCTTTTGGTGTGCGCCTCAGGTACACTTATTTTTTCAGGGTTTTAAATTACTTTAATGTGTTGTCTATCTATTTTTAGGAGTTATAAAAATGATACAAGGCTAGATATTTCTGATCCAAATCCTATTATGGCTAGATAATTTCTTGCGTTGTTGTTAAAAGCGCGCCTCACGCAGAGCGCGGGCCCCGCCTCTCGCCATACATTAAGCGAGGAGCGTACCTCCGGCACGCGCCTTTTGGTGTGCGCCTTGGCATGCCCCTGGTACACTTATTTTTTAGGAGTTTGACTTACTTTAATATGTGTGTTCATCTATTTTTATGAGTAATATTAATAATTCAAGGCTAGATATTCCTAATTCAATCCCTTGTATGACTAGAATTGTAGGCTAGATATTCCTAATGCAATTTGTTAATTTTACATATATGTATATCCAACAATTCTCCTAATTCTTTTTCTTGTACTTTTATTACATTTAACTTCACTTTTCAAGAAAATATTTTTTGCAATTTTTTTGTGCCTAGCATAACTCAGGCGCGTCTCGCCTTGCGCCTTGTCTTCAGGCGCACCTAGACCCCACTGTGCCTCAGTGCGCCTTGCGCCTGTAATAACTGTGGTGAATGATTCATTGATAAATTTTGTTGCAGGGTGTGCTTTGCTGTTGGGGAGATCTTGTTGTTAATAGGGTTAAGTGTGGAATCAGGGCACTTACAGAATTGGTCTAAACCAAAACCGAGTTGCCTAGTAATAAGACAAGGGCTGTTTTCTGCAGCTGGAGTGCTGTCATTACTAACAGTTTTTCTTGCTGCTGGTTTATACTTGACTGCATTACGTGCACAGAAAATGTCTCAACAACACGAAAACCTCAGGCGAGAGATTATCGAAACATCTGCCCTTTATGCAACTCCACCGCAATCACCCCAACGCCGTCAAATAACTGCCACTGCAAGGGAAGATCCTGTTGCTAGAGAATATGAGCTGCCCTTTGTGCTCACACCTGTATTTAGTAAGCAACTCAGTTTAGTGTAAAAGTGTACAGCAAAAGGCTCCATTGATGAGGGCAAAACTGTACATATATACCACACATGAAATTACATTTCATTTATTTTTGTAAATAGATTTTCTATCAATTTGCAGTTGAATTGTTAAGATAATAGACTATATTCTAGAATTCCAAGGGATTGTCAACTCTACTACTCCTTCCTTTGTTCTCTGAGGACTAAAACCAAATCAGTCGATTAAGTTGCCTACAACAACAACAACATTACCCCAATGCTTAACAAGACTCCCGCACAAGCAGGGTAAGCGGGTTCGGGCAGCCTTACCCGAGAGGTTGTTTCCAATTGACCCTTTAGTGGAGTTTCAACAGCTATCCGTGAATTCACAGTAAAAGAAGCTCAGACAGTTTAATGAGTTATTTTGCTTTCGTCCAGTATAATCTAAATCCAAAGAACGGTGAATCTTTAATGGACAAAAAGAGTTGCCTAATTAGAAAAAAAAATTGTGTTTCATTGAGGAATTCCAATAAATTCATTTTATAAAACTCTATACATAATCAATGAACAAAACTCAAAAGGTTGAAACAAGTAATCCACAAAAAGTTGAACAGCCAAAATAGACGAAACTGAGGCAGAACCTAATAGCAAATTACTAGAAATATAGGAATTAAAATGGCTGCTCCTGGCAAATACGAGGTTGAATCAAGAAGGAAGATGATTCTCCCTCTGTTTTCTTCTTTTAAAATGGATCTGAATAAGTGATAAATAAGAAACACCAGAGATGAGCCAAAGCAATGTAATCATAAGACATCGATGACGCTAATTTCACATAAAATTGACATTACAAGCAAGAAGATAACAGATGGCGAATTTACCTCGTCTATAGGAACAGCCATCAGTAGCCTCTATCCACTGAAAGAAACCATTTGCAAAGCTACTTTTGGATTTCGAAAGCTGTACAATAGAAATGGCGCTTGTTTGTAGGTTTTCGAGGGAAGACTGACGGCAAAGGCGACAAAATATTCAAATAACAGAATCAGGTTATGGTCAAAGTAAACATTGAATATGCAGTATAAAAGAAAAAGGTTTAATATACGCGGAATACATGCGGACGCATACAGGTGTCGCTAAAACCTCTAACTTTTAATTTACAAAAGTATGATATATCATTTGAATTTATTAAAGTGGACTTTTATAATTCACTGAATTTATTAAAAGTAAACCGTATGATCGCTTGATAGTAATATGTTAAGTATTATTTTTCTAAAGATTGAAGCTTAAGATTGTTTCATCAAGTATTGAATCGAAGACTGATTGTTTCATCAAATATTGATTGAAAATGATTTACACTACAAAATAAATGACATAAGAAGACAAAAAGAATAGGACAACTTACTAATATTGTCTTTAATTGTAATAGAAGAGTAATATAGATGACCATTTTATTTATTGTGTCCAAATATAATTTTCACTTAAAATAGGGCATCATTTGCTTTTAAATAAATAAATACATAAATGTATAAGGAAGTGAGGACAACTTTATATGGGTACACGTTACCTACCCATCTACTACGTGTCTCATCTTCTACCCATCTTCTATGTGTTTTATCTTCTACTCATCTTCTATGTGTCTCATTGTTGCTCAATTCTTCTCCTATAATGTCACACTAATCTTGGCCTTCTCATTCTTCTTCTTCCCTATACCCTTCGCCTCTTTCTACATTGTCATCCATAAGCTCTACTCATATCCATTGCCAATAAACCTTTTTAATAAGAAATAATGAAATTGAAATAAATAGGAAAGATAATTTAGAATTAAAGATTGAAAAATATCTAAACAACAAATAACAAAAAAAGGAAAATAGAAGATTATGATCGTTATGTTTTGGAGGGTAAATTTTAGCGGATAAATGTAGCGCGATTTTTTCATTGAATTTATAGTATATATAAGGTTAAAAATTTTAGAAAGATAACTCACATTTACTTGTGGATCTCCATTTGTGTAAGTACTTAAAGTTGTAGGTTTGAACTTCCAAACTTTCATTTTTTTGAATTGGTTTTCACTTGTATTTGGTTGTTTCTTTTGTTTTATTTATTTTATTAAAATTTCTTTACTTAATAAAAATATAATAATTTGAAGTAATATGGTTTATAAAAAATTGAAATAAACAGAATATATGAAATTGAAAAAACATCTAAATAAGAAATAATTATAAAGACTGAAATTGGTAATATTATATAATAGTAAAGATTGAAAAGTAAATGACATTTTTAATCTAGACAACAATGTTAACTACTTATTAATCATATATTATTTTTTCCTTTGCTTAATTTATTTTAAAAATCTTTTTACTTTATAAACTTACTATAAAATCAATATAAGCTAGCACAATTTTAAAGATTGCGATATATAAAGAAAGCACAAATCAATACATATTTGTATTATAAGTACAAATATCTTATAAAATAATAATAATTAATGGTATTAATTACATGCTTTCCCCACCTTCCCTAACTTTTCTGTTATTTGTCGAGAAGTTTCTTTCTTCACATTCATTCAGTCAGTAAAATCCATCTTGATCTCCTGTCTAAATTCAAATCCCTAATATCACTCTCGCACATCAAACTGTCGATTTCACCTTGATTCATCTTGAAATCCGGTTCTTCCCCGACCTGCTATCACTCCACTCCTCCTTACGCTCAATCGGGCCCTCGGTACGAAACGACTTTAAGCTGTTGGGTTTCCAAAGTGGCGAGCATAATTCATTCAACCCGACAGATTGCCTTCTCTCTCGAGCACAAGCGGGACTAGGTCCTCAAATTTCATTGATTAAGGTATACCTTTAATCATAGCTTGTGGATTTTCGGATTTATAAAGGTTCTCTTATTCCCATAGCATATAACCTGATTTGAATCTTCTTTATATTGATAGTTTGAATAATAATTTGGTATATATTGATAGTTATTGGTTAATAATTTGGTAACTTATTCTATGTTTTTCCTGTTAATTGCAGCTCACTAGATCCAACTTCGAGTATGTGAGGTACAAATAAATTGATGTGTATGCCAAAGTACTATCTCCATTTGAGTTCTACCTATGTTCCTACTGTAGTTGACATACAAATTTGAAATTGAAGATTAGAAGTTAGATTGGAAATCTTTATTCTTGATATCTTTTGGAGTGTCTTATTATTTAGATTTGTCAATTAATATTATTGGCTTTTGATTCTATATATATATATATATATATATATATATATATATATATATATATATATATATATATATATAGTTATTTCGTTTTATGATGACAAATTGACATTTTTTCTTTCATTACAGACACATATGTATCCTTTATTCATGGGAAGATCGTCTCCTCCGTTCAGAGATGACTTTGTCCCATTGATTAAATACAAATAATTATCCTCTATTTTTTGGACAAAAATCGTCTCCTTTTTTAGGGACGACAATGATCCCTTTGTTTGGGACACATAATTGTCCTCGAATGCAGGGATAAAAGTTATCTCTATTTTTTAGAGACAATAATTGTCCCTCTTATTAAGGATAATAAACCGTCTTCTATTTGATGGACATAAATTGTCTCATTTGTTTACGGACGACATTGTCCCTTTGTTTTGGAACACATAATTGTCCTCTAATGTACATACAAAAGTTGTCCCTATTTTTTAGAGAAAACAATTGTCTCTCTTATTAAGGAAAAGTATATGCCTTTTATTTTTTGAACAAAAGTCGTCTTCATTTTCTAGGGACGACATTCGTCTCTTTCAATAGGGACGAAATTTGTCTCTATTTTAAGAGGTGGCATCTGTCTTCAAAATTAGGGACGACATCCTCTTTTTCGTCCCCTAAAGAATCAGGACGGGATAATTTGTAACTATCATTGAGGATAAAAATATCGTCCCCAAAATTATAGGAGACGATTTTTCGTATTCTTTGGGACAAATTTAGTTGTCATCTTATGTCATTTTTTTTAAGTGTTACTAGAACAAAACTAGTTCTGTCAGTATCAAGGAACTATGAGGTTTACTTTTACCAAGTTTAAGGGACTGTAAGGTCCACTTTAATAAGTTCGGGGGCATATAAGGCCCGCTTTCACAAATTTAAGGGGTTATATAAAATTTTTATAAGTTCAAGGAGCTAAAAGATTTTTAAAAACGACTATGAAGAAATCCAAATGTATTATACCTTTAATTTATATTTTGTTAGGCAAATTTTTTTTGGTCAAATTAATCATTGTTTTTGTTAATTATCATTTCGTACGAGGAATGTGAGATTTTATTCATAATAATAAAGGATAAAATAATGTTCACTAACATTACGAATTGATGCGTCTTAAAAAGTTATATTAACAATTTCTGAAGGATAAAGTACAAATCTATGTTTTATGGTTTAGTTCTTCTGCATTTCTAAAAGAAATTCAAAAGTCTGTGAAAAGATAATGAAAAATTGGGCCAAAAGAACATGATACATAGTGCATTTACATTAAATCTAATATTTCAATAACTTAATAATACTCCCTCCATCTTTTTAAAATAGGTATTCTAGTTTAAAATTGGGTTACTAAAAAAATACTTGTCATTTATTTTTTTAAAATATTTTTTACATTATACTTCCAACTATATCCTTAGTATTAATTACATTTGAGTTAAAAAAAAGTAAGACATTAATTTAATATTCAAGGGTAAACTAGTATTTTCATATCCTTAATAAATGAGTTTATTACGAAGCGTGAAACTTATAGAAAGACAAATAAAAAAGTATGGAGGAAGTATTATCTAAAATGTACACTAAGATTTGAAATAACTTTAACAAATTCTCACTTGTTGTGACTTCAAAATTCATCATTATCATTTAATTAAAAAAAACTAATATTAATAAAAAAATTTATAATTGAACTGATGCACATTGCATCTTTATTTAGAACTTATAAGACTTCAATAAATAAAGTAACAGTTTACTGTGACATGTTTTAATGTAAGTTACTATTCTTTTGTGTTTTTGGAAACACATATTCATTTTAGAAAAAAATAAATTACTTACTCCATCTTACAAAAGAGTTAAATCATATAGCATTTGACATTTTTTTTTTGTGTACTTCACTTTTTTTGTAAGGGACATTATTAATTGCAATGTATATTAAAAACTAAAGGTTATATAAATTATGACAAATTCAGAAATTAAAATTTTCATATCCCAAAAGCATGGGGAAATCAGAAATCCAAACTAGATCTTCTCAATGTCCCATGTACGACATGATCTATGAATGATTCGGTGATGGAGCTCAAGTGACTCATGTCCAAAGTCAACCCAAGTCTTAACAAAAGGTTGCACATTTCTACATAGGGAAAATAGTATTTTTATTTTTATTTTTATTTTAGGCCATAAATACAAAGAAATATTGCTATGTTTAAATTCTGTCCAAACAATATATATATATATATATATATAACTAAAAATTCTTTCTTTTTTGTCAGATTATATTTTTTTTCAAAAACTATAATTAGACAACATATAACAAATAAAGAAAACCGTTACTTTCTCTATTCTAAAATATGGAAGCAAAAATAGTAAAATTGAGTTGTTTAATAACACAACATTGAACTATTTCAATATAATATTGTTATATAATTCTAAAATAAGAAGAAATTTGTCATAGTAGTAGTATATGACCCTTATGTGATATCATATAATTGTATATATAACATATTATTTGAGAAAAGCCTTGAAAAACATAGAATAACAAATAAAATAGAACAAAATGATTTTAATAAAAAAACTATTATTGTAGAATGAATGAAGCATACTTAATCCAGTGGTTGGATTGGATTCGGTTTTTAGATGGAAATCAGCCACAATCCATCATATATTGAGGTCTTATTGAAACGAGTCTATAATGAAATATGTTTAATCAAACTCGATCAATAAAATACAAACCGAACAGCCACTTGAATATGCCTTTTTTTACATGATTGAAATGTATTTTTTTTTTAAAAATAGAAAAATCTCCACATATCTCCAATGTAGTTAGAACTGTAACCTTTAAAGTCATATATTCCGTCTTTACCATTAGGCTTAGAATTCAACCATGACTGAAATAAATTTTACTGCAGGAACTCATTGAAAAATGTTCCTTCGATACAATCTTAGTGATCAAGATCGTTACACGAAATTACTCTTAGTTAGTTAAGTTGGTATAATAGTTTTAATATTTCATTGATATTTTGGTCTCATCCATTTTATTTTAACAACTGAGAGTACTTTTGAGGCTCTAATATCTGATTTTCTTAAGATCTGTATTTTTTATCAAGTAATATTGATGTCCTGTTCTTGTTGTTATTTTTGATAAATTACACTTGTTCTTGTATTTACTGTAACCCATAAAATATATATAGTTTCTAAACTTCAGTCAACTATGTTTATAATTGAATTAAATTTAAATTCAAAATAATTTACAACCGTTGAAAATTCACTATATATGTAAGGAAATTATAATAATAATAATAAAAAAAGTAGAGAGAGAATTTAACAGATTCTTTTATTTCTTATATCTGAGGTATATATTAAATGAAGAAATTGAATTTCTATTTATAGGGAAATCCAAAGGTAAACACGGTAAAATAGTAAGAAATATATTACATTAATTAGAAAACATATTATATAAAATATTAATGACGTGGACCCTACGATAATTATATATCAGCCGCCTGCATAATAACAGGCGGCTGATACATCAATTATTTAACACTCCCCTTTGATGTACCATCTGCCTCGAATGGGACACTGTCTCGTTAAAAACCTTACCAAGGAAAAACCCCGTGGGATAAAAACCTCAGTTAAGGGAAAAAGAGTACAGTGTTTACTCCCCCTATTCGCGAGTTAACTGGAGATCCTTAAGACGACGCATTCCAATGCTCTAAATCAATTTCTTGAAAGTTGAGGAAGGTAAAGCCTTGGTAAACAAATCTGTTAAATTATTACAAGAGCGGATTTGTTGAATACTGATTTCACCATTCTTTTCCAGATCATGAGTAAAGAAAAATTTTGGTGAAATATGTTTTGTTCTGTCTCCTTTAATATAGCCTTCCTTCAATTGAGCAATACAAGCAGCATTATCTTCATATATTGTCTTCGGATCTTCCTTATACGTAACTTTTTCACATGCTTCTTGGATATGTTTGATTAATGATCTCAACCACACACATTCACGACTTGCCTCGTGAATCGCTATTAACTCCGTATGATTTGCAAAAGTAGTTGTAATTGTTTGTTTTGTCGATCGCCAAGATATAGCTGTTCCTCTATATGTGAATAAATAGTCCATCAGAGATCGAGCTTTGTGTGGGTCAGATAAATAACCCGCATCCGCATATCCAACTAATTTAAACTTAGACTCGTATGAATAAAATAAGCCTAAATCAATAGTTCCTCGAAGGCAGCGCGTTATATGTTTAATTCCATTCCAATGTCGTCTTGTAGGTGCAGCGCTATATCTTGATAATAAATTAACAAAGAATGCAATGTCCGGTCTTGTGTTATTAGCAAGATACATTAAAACACCTATTGCGCTTAGATATGGTACTTCAGGACCGAGAACTTTTTCATTATTTTCTCTAGGAGGAAAAACATCCTTTTTCACATCGAGTGATCGTACAACTATTGGGTTACTCAATAGATGTGCTTTGTATATATTAAATCGTTTCAAGATCTTTTCTGTGTAGTTTGATTGATGCACTAAAATTCCTTTTTCAAAGTGCTCAATTTACAAACCAAGTCACAATTTTGTCTTTCCAAGATCTTTCATCTCAAATTCTTTCTTTAAAGAATTAACTGCTTTTGAAATCTCTTCTGGAGTTCCAATAATATTCAAATCATCAACATAAATTGAGATGATAATAAAATTAGATCCTAATTTTCTTATAAAAATATATGGATAAATTGGACCATTTTTATATCGTTCTTTCAATAAATATTCACTGAGATGGTTATATCACATGCGCCCAGATTATTTTAATTCATATAAGGATCTTTGTAACTTTATCGAGTAAAGTTCTCGTTTGCCATATTTCTATGGCAGCTTTAATCCTTCAGGGATTTTCATATAAATATCATTATCAAGCGAACCATAAAGGTAAGCTGTGACAACATCCATCAAGTGCATTTGTAAATTTTCTTGCACTGTAAAACTAATAAGATATCTAAAAGTTATTGCATCCACTACCGGAGAATATGTCTCCTTATAGTCTATCCCAGATCTTTGGAAAAAACCTAGTGCAGCTAATCTGGCTTTATATCTTATTATTTCATTTTTCTCATTTCTCTTTCTAATAAAAACCCATTTATTACCGACAGGTTTTACGTCTTGTGGTTTTCGAACTACTGGCCCAAATACTTTGCGATTTTCAAGAAAATTCAGCTCTGCTTGAATTACTTCTTTCCATTGTTGCAATCATTTCTACTTTGGCATTCTTCAATAGATGTTGGCTCATGATCCACATTTTTTTTTCAATATTGATCGCAACATTATATGAAAAAATATTATCTATAACTATTTTATTGCGATTCCATCTTCTTTCAATATTGATATAATTTATTTGAATTTCTTCATTTTCAATACCTTCAGGTATTTGCACTTCAGGTGCTTACCCTTCTTCCGGAAGTGTATTTATATTTATATCCTCAATGGGAATATCTTCATTATAAATAACTCTCCTCCTTTTAGAATTTTTATTCTTTGAACCAATAGGTCGTCCACACCTCAAGCGTGTTAGAGTATTATCCGTAGGTTGTTCTTTAGGAATCTTAATACGAATTGGCGCATTTACTGCTGGTATATGCGATTTCGTTACTTTTTTAGGATTAGCGAGTGCATCAGGCAGTCGATTTGCTAAATGTTGAAGATGGATTATTCTCTGAACTTCTAGTTCAGAATTATTTGATTTAGGATCCATATGAGAAAGTGATGAAGCATTCCATATTATTTTCTTTTCTAAAATTGGGCTCTTATTCTCTCCCCCTAATTTTGGGAAAGTGCTTTCATCAAAATGACAATTTACAAATTATGCAGTAAACATATCGCCAGTTAATGGCTCAAGATATTTAATTATTGAAGGGGATTCATAGTTAACATAAATTCCTAATCTCCTTTGAGGACCCATTTTATTCCTTTGTGGTGGAGCAATAGACACATCTACCGCGCAACCAAAAACTCTAAGATGAGAAATATTAGGCTCATGGACAGAAGCTTATTGTAATGGAGAATAATCATGATAACTTACTGGTCTTAAATGTAGAAGAGATGCTACATGTAATATTGCATAACCCCAAACTGTAGTAGGGAGATTTGTTCGCAAAATTAGCGGTCGTACAATTAATTGCAGATGTTTAATAAATGATTCTGCTAGACCATTTTGTGTATGAACATATGCTACAGGATGTTCAACTTTTATTCCAACTGACATACAATAATCATTAAATGTTTTGGATCTGAATTCTCCAGCATTATCAAGACGAATTGATTTAATAGGATAATCGGGAAACTGTACCCGTAATCTTATAATTTGAGCAAGTAACCTTGCAAATGCCATATTTCGTGAAGATAATAAGCATACATGTGACCACCTAGTTGAGGCGTCAATTAGAACCATAAAATATCTAAATGGTCACATGGTGGATGAATTGGTCCACAAATATCATATTGTATGCGCTCTAAAAATGTTGGTGATTCTACTCCAACCTTACTTCTAGAAGGTTTTATTATTAATTTTCCTTGCGAACAAACAGCACAAAATAATTCATTATTTGGAAGAAACTTCTGGTTCTTCAATGGATGCCCATGTGAATTTTCAATAATTTTTCTCATCATTATCGAACTAGGATGACCCAGTCGATCATGCCAAATTTTATAAGTATTTGAATCTATAAACTTCTGTTTTATAGTTAAATTGGCTTCAATCATATTAATATATGTGTAGTATAAGCCACATGAAAGAGTATAAAATTTTTTAAGTGTACATTTCTTACTTGAAATTATTTTTGTAACATAAAGACATTTTTTATTGTTTTCGCTTACAGTTTCAATATGATATCCATTTCTGCGAATATCTTTAAAACTTAATAAATTTCTGTGAGAATTCGGGGAAAATAATGCATTATTTATAATAAGCTTTGTTTCCCTTTGTAATATAATACTAGCTCTTCCGGAGCCTTCAATTATTTTTGTTTGTACCGATATTGTGGTAACAATAGTTTCACCCCTTTTAAGTGTATTAAAATATCTTGCCTCTTTGAGAATAGTATGGGTGGTGTCACTATCTATAATATGTAAATTTGCTTCATTTTCCTTGAAGTCATATAATACCGAAAAAGAATTCATTTTCTTCATTCAAGAAACGAAAGATGCATTATTATTTATTTATAAATAAAAATTACATAAAAAGTACATTAAACAGCCAATAATGATAAAAAAAATTATAATATATTAATTACGCAAAACATATGAAGTAATTATTCAAATTTTTCTTGCCACTAGTGCTGGTAACAGAAAATCATCAATCTTCATATTGGGGATATCAAAAGGGTCATTAGTTGGGGTATTATCATCCAATATAAAATTGGTTTCTGGTTCCACACATTTCTTGAGGGATGTTTGGTATAAGTTTACCAAATGTCTAGCAGTTCTACAAGTTCTTAACCAATGATCAGTCATACCGCATCTATGACATTTATTTTCATCATCTTGACCATTACTTCTTTTATCAAATCTTTAAATTTGATTATTCCACTTCTGGTGGTTATTTGTATTTTTCAACTTTGGGTGAAAATTTTTGTTATTATTATTAACATGTTTTCACTTCTTGTGGAAATTATTATTATTATATCCTCTACCACGCCCATTACCACGAGCTCTACCTCGACCATGACCACGACCATTTCTGCAGCCGCGTCCATTAAAGTTATTATGAATTATCGCATTCGCTTCAGGGAATGGATTTGTTCCGGTAGGTCGTAATTCATGGTTTTTCAACAAGAGTTGAATTCTTTGTTCTGCTAGGAGAAGAACAGTAATTAGTTCACTATATTTCTTATAATCTTTTGCTCTATATTATTTCTGTAATACCATATTATTCAAATGAAAAGTAGAATATGTCTTTTCCAGTAAATCCTCATTAGTTATTTCCTTTCCACATAATCTTAATGTGAATGTAATTTGAAAAAGTTTAGAATTGTCTGCACTAACAGATTTAAAATCTTAAAGCCTTAAGTTTATCCATTCATACTGGGCATTTGGTAGAGATATTTTCTTAAGGTGTTCAAACCTCTCATTTAATTGTCTCTAAAGATCTGTAAGATCTTTGACAGTCAAATATTCTGATTGAAGTGCTTCATCAAGATGACGGCGTAAAAAAATTAGAGGTATTGCCTTATACTGAGGTGTAATATTATTATTTTCAATAATAGTATTATTAAGACTCATTGATTCTATATGCATTTCTGCATCCAACACCCAAGTAAGATAATTTTTTCTCGATACATCAAGAGGAATAAAGTCCAAACTTTTGATATTAGACATATTAAGAATTATAGGAATAATATATATTTATAGAAAATAAAATAATTATGCCTTACTTTGGATTTATTTGGTGATATCCTTAATCGATAGAGTAAGCTCGTGCTGATAACGTGTTGAAAATTGACTATATATGCAAGGAAATTATAATAATAATAAAGAAAGGAGAGAGAACTTGAGAGAAACTTTTATTTCTTCTATCTGAGGTATATATCAAATGACGAAATTGAATTCCAATGTATAGAAAAATCCAACGATAAAAATGATAAATAAAAAAAAAACATATTACGTCCAATAGAAAACATATTATATTAAATATTAACACATAGACCTATAATAATTATATATCAATCACAGATTGCTGTTACATGTGTTGAAATTAAGCAATGATTAAATAACAATTATAAATATAGAAATATGACCAAAACCACGTATTTCATATGATTAGAAAGCCTCATTTAGTAGGTGTGGTTTTGCGGTTTTGAAAGAGCTACTTGGATTATTTAATACCTCTCACTCATTTTTTTCCTATCACTTCAAAATCACATCAATATTCACTTTATTTCCGTTCTCTTATACTCTTTATGTTTTTTTATTAGTCTATTTAGCATTTTCATCTACTACGCTTTATGTCAGATGAGCCTCCGATGCATTAAAATTGAATGATAAAATAGTGTTAATACATTTTCTCTTAATCACCTTCGAATTACTTAATATAATTTATAAGTTGAAAATTTTGTAATTGTTTAAGAATACACCAAGGGTCTATTTGGGATTGTTATCAGAAATGTTATTACGAAAAATTTTACTTACGAACTTTTTATAGAATAACTTATTTTAACATTGAATAAAAGATTTTAACTCTAAATGATAATTAATTAAGAACGGTTTGCTATTAATTTTTAAAACTTTTTTCAGAGGATAATAACTTTAAAGAACTTAAAAATGAAGTTTTTATAAAAAAGTTCCATTAGAAATCATTCTCACACCGGTCCTAAGAGCATCTTTAGTAGATAGTTTATTTTAATATTAGTCTTGTTACATAGGTAAGAATACATAATTGATTTAAAAATTATTCTGTACTAGCTTGTCTATTTTCTCTTTCCTATATGATGTGCCACAATAAATATTGAACATTATATACTTGATCTTTTGCATACAAACAATCAAATAAAATACTAACTCATCAAATTAATTAATATTTTAATAATAAATATTAAAACAAGTTATAATAAAATAATAAAATATTATTTTATTATTTAATCACACAATTTTAAATAAAATAAATAATCTAATATAACCCCTTTTTATAAACATTATCTATTTTTAAAATTATTAATATATCTTTAATATAAAATTCTATTTTATATATCATATAATCATAAACTATTTACTAAATTTTTAATTAGAGTAATCAGACTGACCATTGTGACTCAATATAATGTAAACATCTGCACGGAATAGTACCCAATCATTACCTCATTATCAATAAATTATAATTAAATTCAAAAAATCTCAATTGGGAGCGATGGCGCCCTTTTTTCAATTTTCAGTTTCTATTGGTTTTGAACTTTTGGTATTCAAAATCAATACTATAATCGGTCTACCGTGGGGGCACTATTGGGGGGAAATGCAGTCGTGCGGCTTTCTAGTTACTCGTAAATGTTTTAAAAAGTTTCGGGATATTCCATTGCAAAAACATATTATGAATTTTTTTTACCTAAGTGCCCTTACGAATGAAAATGTTGTGACATCAGAATTGAGTATACTAAATGATTACCGTAACAAACATTAAATCAATAAAGTTAATGATACGTGATTTTATCAGTTTAGCTGAATTTAGCATGTGATTTTGCCTAAATGTATACTTTAAATATGAAAAGACATTACCAAAACATATATAATATGGAAATATGTGTTTCTTTTATCTTATATTAATACAATTATCTCATATAGATGTATTTTGGAATATCATTTTGCTAACTTATGCTCAATTTGGAGTAGAGAGTAAATTTTTCTTCCATACCATTATTATTAATCAAGCAAAACTTAGTCGATAAAGGTATATAGTTTTACCAATAGAACCGAGCAGCACATTACATTCTACTCGAATTAAGATTCTTTAAAGTTTAAAATTAGTAAAGTTGTACATTTCAGTTAATTTCAACCACCCATTAAATTTTAATGGTTCAGATTAAATTTTAGTGATTTATAAAATCTATAATAAATTTAAATATGATTTGAATTATTAAAATTGGATGAATTATTAAAATTAATAGAAATATCAACTTCTAAAGAATCATTTTATTGGATAGATCTGTATTGGCGCCCTTTTTGCTAATTTTCAGAAAAATACTCTTTTTGGCGGGCGAGTTTTGGGAATATTTTCAGATAAGAGTGGGCACTTTCGTCATTCCACGTGAATCTTGGACGGCTAGGGTTTCCAGTCTCATTTATACGGCCGTTTTTCAGATCTGTTAGGTGCCTGTGATTTGTGTCTGTGTCGGTTTGATTCCTCTCTTTTTTCCCCTTTCTCTCTCTACTGAACTAACACTCTCTCTCTCTACTTCATCATCATCTTCTTCGGCGCTTGATTTCCACTATCCCCTTTGATCTCCGCCATTGCCGATACCTATCTATGATCTATCCTTCTTGTTCGATCGATCGATTGATTGATTGGTGTTTTCGAGTTAGATCTCTCTGTTACCAATCGGTCAGTGAATTTCGCCGGTGTCCCGGCTACTGGTGTTGCAGGAAGCTGAATCATAGTCTTTGGATCTGAATTTCAGGTTGTAGAAATGTTGGATCTGTGTGATAAGGTGAGTGAGTTGTAGGTTGGGTTCGTTTGATTTGATCTGTGATATTATCTGAATATAGTCTGATCGAGCTCTGTTTTTTATTATTGCAGGGATCGGATAGTGAAGAGGTGAGTACTAAATCAATGGAAGGAGATACTCAGCAGAAGAAAACCTGCGCCGATTGCGGTACATCAAAGACGCCGCTGTGGAGAGGCGGCCCAGCCGGACCTAAGGTAAACAAACACAGTCAGTGATTCAGATCACTGTTGTTGGTTAATTTATTGATTGATTGAAGCTTTTGATCTGATTTCTCCGATTTGCTGTTTAATAATCTCAGTCGCTATGCAACGCGTGTGGGATCAGGAGCAGGAAGAAGAAGAGAGACAATCTAGGGTTGAACAGAGCAGCAACAAATGATAAGAAATCGAGAAAACCGAATCACCATAGTAATAATAAAATCGGAGATGGATTGAAGCAGAGATTGATGGCTTTAGGTCGAGAAGTATTGATGCGGCGATCAACGGCGGAGGAGAGGCGGAGGAGGAAATTAGGGGAAGAAGAACAAGCTGCTGTTCTATTAATGGCGCTCTCTTATGGCTCGGTGTATGCTTAGGGAAAATTGTTGTATTAGCTGACCCAATTCAGTTGTTGATGGTGTGTGCCTGTAATTTTCATTAATTTAATTTTCCTAGGGTTACATTTCAAGCATTTTGGGGCTAACTGTATTTGGTAGTTTTTTTTGTTATGAAATCCAAGAATGCAAGAAGTTGATATCCCCATTCTTTTTAATTTTTGTTGTTTATTTTAACTGATATTTTAAAGGTGGAGTTATAGGGTTTACACGGATTTATATTTTTTAATTTTTTAATATTTATTAATATATTATTATAATTATTTAATATATAATTTTGTAATGTTTTGAGAAATTTCGTCCAGGTGATGTTTAAGCGAATGTCTAGAATGATTTTTATAACAAGGAATCCCTTTTTGGGTTGTCTAGTTCTGTGACTGCCTAACTTCAATTAAATTATCAACTGCTTAGGATTGGTTAATTACCTAAAATAACAACATTTTTATGAAAAATCCCACTTAGATGCTTTATAGCCTAATTTTTGAAACAGTGATTTTATCGATTAAGGCTCTATTTTTTTAACTTATTTTCTTTTTAATTCAGTTCATTTTAGTACCAATCAGTTTAGTATAGTTTAATTTTAATATTCAGTATTCAGAATTTAATATTAAGTTTCAGTTTATGCATTATATTAATATTATTAATGTATATTATTATTCATAAATATTAAAAGCAATGAATATTAATGATAATATCACTTCAATTTCAATTTTAGTTCATTTCTATTTATAAATTATATAAATATTATTAATTAATATCAGTAATCACAAATAACAATAAAGAACAAGAAATCAATAATAATATTTTTAACATTATCAATTATTATTTCTACTATAAATAATTTTATAGGAAAAATAAATAAATATATAAGTAAAAGTAATAATATTTTATAAATATTGATAACAATTAAAGTAATAAGGTAATATTCATAATAATAATTATAATAAAATATAATAACAATAATAATAATTTTTATTAGTATATTTAATTATTATATGTAATAATTAATAAATTTTATTAGAATCTATAGTATTGTTTAAAATGTTATTAATTATTATGTATTTTAATATTTTTAAAATATTATTTATATTATTAATTATAATTTAGTTTCAGTATTTTCAGTTTCAGTATTTTCAGTTTCAGTACAGTTCAGTTCAGTTCAGTACCATTCAATTCAGTTAAGTATCAATCAGTTCAGTTCAATTCAGTACACCTACTTATCATTTAAAAAGAACATGGCCTAAAGCTGTTAATTAGGGCTAGTGATCATTTTTAGGATTGTTGTGAATTGGTTAGAAAAGTGAAGAAATTGGGGGAATGAGAAATTTGGTGTGTTGCGCGGCGAAATGAAAAGAAAAAATTCAAAGTGTCGTTTATATGGCTTGTTGTTGACTAATGTTGAGCGCCAAGCTTTTATTTTCTTGGCAACCAAACACGCTCGCCACCAACCTTTACTCCTTTAGTGGGTGCCTTTTTGTTTTCCTAGAGTGTTTCTTTTTTCCCTAGAAAAGTAAAATTCATGCTTAGTTGTAATTGCAACGTGGCAGTGGCAATATCACATAAAATTAGTTACTAGATGTATTTAATCAACGGAATGATATAGATACTTCCTGAGTCATTATTTAATAGTTCATTGACTTCATAAATTTTAAAATTTTTGTCTCGCCTCTTAAATTTATAAAATCTACATCATAGGCCTCTCTAGAGCTGACGTGGACGTTGATTATTCAAACGTTAAAAATCTAGGTAAGTGGGAGGTATTTTTAAGAAAAAAAATTAAGTATAAACTTAAAAAATATGTCTCGTGGTTTGATCGATTTGTAAAAAGGTTCTTGTGAAATTTTTTATTTTAAATGAGTGTCTGTGGTTTCAAAAGTTAGCAAAAACAGGCTAACCACAAGGTATGTTTTAAAAATTAGTTTTTTTAATGCTACATCAATTATTTCAATAAATTCAACATTCATATATTTTAACTATATTATTTGTGAATTATTTATACAAATTTGAGTAAGCTTTAGAAATTTTTTATTTTGTTATGATTTTTTAAATTTATTATAAATTTTTAATTAATATAAATATTTGTACTTCTCAAAAAATTCTAAAATTTATCACTAATGTGTATTGTATTTATATAATCAAAGCTGCAGAATCTCACTTCAAAATGGATAAGATTACCCTTCCAAATGTGGTTTCAAAATTTTGAGAATCCTCCTTTTGCTAACTTTTGAAACCACAAACACCTATTTGAAAAAAATGGATATTTGTCATAAATGTTCATGATTTTTAAAATATCTACACTTTTATCATTCCATTTAAATATTTTTCATTTTAAATATTTTGACCTAATATTTTACAATTATACAGTCTATTTAAGCCTCCTCATTGTTTTGGCAGTTACAGTATTCCGTTCTCGTTCTTCAATCTATGGTTCGCGCGATTTTTCTCTTTTCTTCTTCGATCTCTTCTTTTTTTTCGCTTTCAGTTTCGTATTTTTTTTCTTCTTCTTCTCCTTCTTTTCATTTTTGATTTCTTCCTCATTGACTATTTTATTTTCTGTTATTCGTGTTTCCTGTTTTTTCTTTTTTTTGTGATTGAATCTTAGATTGAAGCTTTTCTGTCAATATGTTAGGAGTTTTTTTTGCAGAGAAATAGATTTGGACTTTTTGGTAGTTTTCAGATGTTGATAAAAGTTGCTTTTGTGTGAAATTGAGATGCACACCAACTGTTCGATAGAATGTTGAAGAAAGTTGAAGTGTGAAATTGAATATCTATTGGAATTCTATAGCATAACTTTTGTATTTTTGTTGTCATCTTGTTTTCTTGTAATTAGTTTTTCATCTTTTTTGATATATGGTCTTATTCTTTCTAACTCTCGCGGTTTTTTTGTATTTTTGTTCACTAGATTGCTGTTGTTGTTTTTTTTGCAGCTGTTGGCATGTTTTCATTAGAATTTACTATGTGTTTACTATGTCTCTATTGGTTGTCTATAGATTGTCTATAGGTTATCTGTAGGTTGTCTGTAGGTTATCTACTGTATATTAGTTCCTTCTGTTATTGATTTGTAGGTTATCTACGTCTATTGGGCATTTATTGGATATTATTGAATGGAAGAACGCTACAATTCTATTTGACTCTCAACATATATGATCTGACATTCAGTTAGATCATAAATTATTTTGGTGATTGATTGCAAAGACTGGCTATCTGTTTTAGTGTTTAATCCCATGGTGAATTAATTGCTACTTTTTCAATTAAGCTTAAATCTTTGGGAACTAACAACATGATCTGTAATTCATTCATTCTTGCTAATATATGGTATGGTTCTATTTTATTTTTGCAGTAACGTTTGCGTCATTAGCAGCAACATCGATTGTTGATCTTCTATGATGTGCTTTTCAGGAAGTGGACATCTATCAGACATCTTTTGGACGTCTAGAATTGTATTAGGAAATCTGTTTTGAAATTGATATTCGATATATGTAGAAGTATATTTTAAATTTCAATTACGTGTTCTGATGTTGATATTAGACATTTGTACAAGTATATGTAATTGTCTTGTGTGTTTCCAATTAGCGTATCATTATATTTCTAATAGAATGTCATTTGTTATTTTGTATATTGAATAATTATCATTTTTAGTTACTGTTTCTTTTTTTACTTTGTTTGAATTAAGTGGTATGCTTTTGCTGTCTACTAATAAATGTTTGATGTCTATAGGATTTCTATAGGATGTATAATGCATTTTTATAGGATTTCTATAGGCATTGTATATGATCCCTACTGATATCAGTGTAATGCTGTCATTCTTGAAAGTTTTTCTAACTTTCTATTTCATATGTTGAACATGTCTGATATCTACTGTAATTGTCTTACTTTTTCAATTGAATTGCGAAACAGATATTGTATTATGGTAGAAGAAGACAATTTCACATCTTTTAAACTTCAAATATGATCAAAGGACATCAATTCCAACTACTTAGATCCCTGATTACATAAGATTTCAAGAATTCATACATAATTGATCATCAAATCTATCTCTATTGATTGTCTATTGTGTCGATATACTGCTCATGGCTCTCAAGTTTATTTTCTACATGTTCGCTTCAATGCCTGTATAAGCTTAAAGCTAGCCAATCGTGTTCTGTGGAATTGGACATAAAGCTGATCTGGGATTATTTCTACTGAACTACAGATCCTGACAATGGATTAAAAATAAGTATGAACCAATAGAAATCCAATAGAGACCTAATAGACATTCTATATACATCTAATATACATGACAGAGTGCTGAAATTCCTTACAAACTTGTAAAGAAATCAATTCAGCAGTGGAAATGCAATGTCCGATTTAGGAGGCTTCCAGCATTTTGCATAACAAGAATCTAAAAACTGATGCCTCAATTTATAAGCAGGCGCCATAACTGTGAGCGGTCGACGTTTTGCGCAACGGTAGGAGGGCCGGGCCGGTGGACCGGCCTCTTTGAATGATAGGGAGATGCGCATGATGTGATTGGAAAATGGTTTTGCATATTTAAATGCTCAAAAGATACGAGATCGAAATCCCGTACTTAAAATAGAGTCGCCACCCGATCCAGCTCAATCGGGGAATTTTTGGTACAATTTTCCCACCGAGTTATTAGACCATACCTTAAGTAGGGATTTTGAGTTCGGATGATGTTATCTATTTTTCATTAGGCCAAGTTAAGATACTTTATTCTTTATTAATCGGTTTAATCCATCCTATTTATTTGTGTTTTTAGTTATTTTATTGTCTTCGCGCTTATCAAGCAATTGAAGCGATGAATAGGTTATTACAGTTATCTAAAAATAAGTGCAGAAAGTAAAATTGTTACAAGGTTTCTAAGTCCTGTACATTTTTCTATGCAATAAATAAAATACACGAATGTCTGATATACATTTACCTGCCGAAGATGGTTAGCACATATATGGCTTGTTTTATTTATAATATTATAAAGCCCGGTTGGATGGCTAAAATGAGATTTGAACAGCGTTTGCAGGGAAATTCCATTTTAAACCAAATTTTAGATTCAATCGTTGCTTTAACTGGATTATAAGTGAAAATGCCACTCGTTATAGGGTAGGGTTTATTTTCAGGAGGTTTTAAACCTCCATCATTACACTATATATCCTAGCTTCATAAAATAAGTTAGTCCAGGAATAAACGAAAATAAAACTGCTGTCCAGAAAGTCATGCCGCCGATGAGGCAACTGATGCCGCGGCATGGCTAATGCCACCGGCGACATCAATTGTGTCGCGGGCGACATCAGTATGCAGATAGGCTATAAGATTTTCTGAGTACTATAAAGAAAGGGTCTCACAAGAAAGTGAGGTCTCTGGGGAATGCAATGCCACAGGCGGTATCAGTGATGTATCTGGCGATATGAGTGATACCGCTGACGACATCACATGTCTCCGGTGACCTCAATTTCTAGCAGCAGCAGTGGGCAATAGTCAAAGATGATCGAAAACCCAAAAATAAATACAAATCAGCAAAAATCAACACAAATCAGTTATATTAATGCCAAAGAGCTATGAGACTCTGGATTTTCACCTCGGGGTCATGAATCCAACTCTTTGTGAATGGAACAGAAACACCTCCGGGGAGCTTGTAACGATGATTTAGTAATTAATTTAAGAGTTTTAGGTCTCTAAATCTTATCAAGTTGATTTTAACTTAAAGACCCACTGATTTTAAGCTTATAATCAGAGAGTTCAAAGAAGAAAAACCAAGAAAAATGGATTATAATACTTTTTCCTACCTTTTCTAATTTTTATCCCACTAAAATCTATTCTCTCTCAATTTCAGCCTTATTCTCCCAATTTCAGCTCCTAATTTCCATCCTCTCGCTCCCCCTATTTCAATTCAGCCTAAGGTGTGTTTTTATAGGCGAATTGGGGTATTTTTCGAGACATTTTTGACTAATTCCATCGAAAATGGCCGAAAGGCTGTCTGTGCTGGGGCCTATTATAGGCCATGCCGCCGGCGACATGGTGATGCCGCCGGCGGTATGGCTGACGCCGCTGGCGATATGGTGATGCCGCCGGCGGCATGGCTGATGCCGCTAGTGGTATCAGCCTCCAGCATGCCGACAGCCAGCGGGCCCAGGAGCCTAAAAAGTCATGAAAAGCGATCAAAAGTGGTTAAAAGTGGGTCAAAAGGCATCTTTTTAAATTTTTAATTATATTTTAATGGGTATATTTTAATTTGGGTGTAAATCATCGGTTTAAGCTCCTATCAAACGTGTTATTTGGCCACGCTGAACTAGATTCTACCAAGTATAAAATTTGTAAGGAATATTATATTGGTAATAAAAAATTCTAAAGAGAACTTTTATTTTGAGGTATTAAAATCGGGTATATGTTATCATCATCTCGCGAGAGGGACTGTAAAATTCCTTGCTCACAGGCTACCCCTCGGGGGATCACTGTTGTCACAGGTCAGTATGATCACACAAAAGAGCAAGGGATAGGAATGATACCTGAGGGATTACTGGCTTGCCCCTTGGTCGGACTTGTGCTTTGTGATGAAATTGTCCTTTGGTCGGACTTGCGGTTTGTGGAGAGTTTGTCCCTTGGTCAGACTTGTGCTTTGTGGAGAGTTTATCCCTTGGTCGGACTTGTGCTTTGTGGCGAAATTATCCTTTGGTCGGACTTGCGCTTTATGGAGAGTTTATCTCTTGGTAGGACTTGAGCTTTGTGGAGAGTTTGTCCCTTGGTCGAACTTGAGATTTGTGGAGAGTTTGTCCTTTTATCGGACTCATACTTTGTGAAGAGATTGTCCTTTGGTCGGACTCATGCTTTGTGAAGAGATTATCCTTTGGTCGGACACATGCTTTATAGATTGGTTGTCCTTTGGTCGAACTTGAGCTTTATGGAGAGATTGTCCTTTAGTCGGACTTGAGTTTTGTGGATTGGTTGCCCCTTGGTCGGACTTATGCTTTCTAGATTGGTTGTCCCTTGGTCGGACTTGAGCTTTATGGAGAGATTGTCCTTTGGTCGGACTTGAGTTTTGTGGATTGGTTGCCCCTTGGTCGGACTTATGCTTTGTGGATTGGTTGTCCCTTGGTCGGACTCATGCTTTGTGGAGAGTTTGTCCTTTGGTCGGACTTTGAGCTTTGTGGAGAATTTGTCCTTTAGTCAGACTTATGCTTTATAGATTGGTTGCTCCTTGGTTGGACTTATACTTTGTGGAGTTATTGCCCTTCGATCGGGCTTACACTTTGTGAGGTGATTGCCCTTCGGTTGGGCTTACACTTTGTGAGGAGATTGCCCTTCAGTCGGGCTTATGCTTTGTAGAGTGCTTTGCCACTTGATCGGCCTTGTGCTTTGTTTGAGAGGTTGCCCCTTCAGTCGGGATTATGCTTCATGAAGTGATTGTCCCTTGATCGGGCTTACACTTTATGGAGAGATTGCCCTTAGGTCGGGCTTATGCTTCTTGAAGTGATTGCCCCTTGGTCGGGCTTACACTTTATGGAGAGATTGCCCTTCGGTCGGGCTTATGCTTTGTGGAGTGCTTGTCCCTTGCTCGGACTTGCACTTTATGGAGTGCTTGTCCCTTGCTCGGACTTGCACTTTATGGAGTGCTTATCCCTTGGTCGGACTTGCACTTTGTGGAGAGATTGTCCTTTGGTCGGACTTATGCTTTGTGGAGTGATTGCCCTTCGGTCGGGCCTTCACTTTGTGGAGAGATTGTCCTTTGGTTGGACTTATGCTTTATGGAGTGATTGCCCTTCAGTCGGGCCTTCACTTTGTAAAGAGATTGTCCTTTGGTCGGACTTATGCTTTATGGAGTGCTTGTCCCTTGGTCAGACTTGCACTTTATGAAGTGCTTGTCTCTTGGTCGGACTTGCACTTTATGGAGAGATTGTCCTTTGGTCAGAGTTATGCATTGTGGAGTGATTGCCCTTCGGTCGGGCTTGCACTTTGTGAGGAGATTGCCCTTTGGTCGGGCTTATGCTTTATGGAGTGATTGCCCTTTAGTCGGGCCTTCACTTTGAGAAGAGATTGTCCTTTTGTCGGACTTATGCTTTATGGAGTGATTGCCTTCGATCGGGCTTACACTTTGTGAGGAGATTGCCCTTCGATCGGGCTTATGCTTTGTAGAGTGCTTGTCCCTTGGTCAGACTTGCACTTTATGGAGTGTTTGTCCCTTGGTCGGACTTGCACTTTATGGAGAGTTTGTCCTTTGGTCGGACTTATGTTTGTGATGTGATTGCCCCTTTGGTCGGGCTTACACTTTGTGAAGAGATTGCCCTTCGGTCGGGCTTATGCTTTGTGGAGTGATTACCCTTCGGTCGGGCTTACACTTTGTGAGGAGATTTCCCTTCGGTTGGGATTATGCTTTGTGGAGTGCTTGTTCCTTGGTCAGACTTGCACTTTATGGAGTGTTTGTCCCTTGGTCGGACTTGCACTTTGTGGAGAGTTTATCCTGTGGTCGGACTTATGTTTGTGAAGTGATTGCCCCTTCGATCGGGCTTACACTTTGTGAAGAGATTGCCCTTCGATCGGGCTTACATATTGTGGAGAATTTGCCCCTTGGTCGACCTTATGCTTTGTAGAGAGGTTTGCCCCTTGGTCAGGCTCGTGCTTTGTGGAGTGTAGTTCTGGGTCGTGTTACGATTTTGGAGGGGTGAACCCAAAGGGTGATACATACAGGGTCTATATCAGGGACCTTCAGTCGGCGTTCTAAGGATGAAACCGAAGGGTGATATGTACAGAGACTGTATCAGGGACCTTCAGTTGGTATTCTGGGGTGAACCCAAAGGGTGATACGTACAAGGACTGTATCAAGGACCTTCAGTTGGCATTCTGGGGTGAACCAAAAGGGTGATACGTATAGAGACTGTATCAGGGACCTTCAATAGGCATTTCGGGGTGAACCTAAAGGGTGATATGTATAGAGACTATATCAGGGACCCTCAGTTGGCGTTCGAAGGGTGAACCCGAAGGGTGATACATACAGGGTATGTATCAGAGACCTTCGATTGGTGTTCTAGGGGTGAATCTAAAGGGTGATACGTACAAAGACTGTATCACGGACCTTCAGTTGGAGTTCGAAGGGTGAAACTGAATAGTGATACACACAGGGTCTGTATAAGGGACCTTCAGTTGGCATGTAGCGGTTCATACCGTAATCTCTAGGTAGCATACAGGATAAGGATATTGGGTTTGCGATTGTGGCTTTATGTAAGTTTTGGACTGTCAGAGCTAGAACCGAGATTTCACCGAGGATGGCTGAAAAAAAATGGAGAGCTCTAATGTTGCTAGCAATATGACTTATGTTGCCAGCGGTATCGGATGATGTCGTCGGTGGTATGAGCGCCACATGGTAGCTTTAACTGGTTAGACAAGTTTAAAATCCAATTTGAAGGAGGCGATGTCACTGGTGGCATGAGCGATGTCGCTGGCGTTATGGCGTGATGCCACCGGCGGTATAAGTGGGCAGTTTCAGATAAATTAAAACTCCTTTAATTTCGCGCGACAGTTTAAAAGGAAGTAAACTCCTTTCTCTTCCTCATATACAGAAACCGTACCCCCTTCTCCTCTTCTCTAAATTTTTGATTTTTTTCTTTCCGTCATTCTAACCATGAAGAGAATTGCCAAGGCTTTTATGGGGAAATCTGCTAAGGCTATGGAGAATCTGCTTGATTCCTCCGTTGAGGGGCTGAAAATCCTCTCAGTTCCTACTGCTTATGGCCTGAAGGAGATGGTCAAGATGTACGGGTATGGGATCAATTCACCCATCACCAATCTGACTCCTGAGAAGGAAAAACATCTTTCCTATGTCCAGGTAATCCTGCAAAACCCGAATCTCCTCTTTTTGGGTTAAGTTTTGATTTGGCCTTAGGCTTGAAATCATGCCATAATAGGAGTCATAAGTGTGAAATAGACTGATTATAAACTGATATTGCATGCTTTAGGTTCGATTTTTACCGTTTACAGGCTTATTGTTTGATTGATTGCGATTTTTTTGGTTTTGGCACGATGGGTATGATTTTAGGGAAAACAGGTTCTGCCCGCAGGTAGTGATGTCGCCGGCGGCATCAGTCCTTGCAAAAAGGCCTAAGGAAGTCTAATGTCACTTCTGTTTGAAGCAATGTCACCGGCGATATCATCTATGCCGCTAGCGGTATAGAATGATGTTGCCGGTGATATCACTTCTAGCAGAAGCGACATCAACAGCTTTCTATCAGGTTCCAGTGATGAGAAAATAAGCAGGACTTATCTGTTTTGTTTTTAATTTTTACAGCTGCATGAATTGACTTATACTAGAGGGATGGCCACCATCGGCAAGTGGTGGCACCATATGTCTGAGAAGGATCTATAGCTTGCACTCGCCATTAATGAGATAGGATTCGGGGACTTGGCCTGAATTATGCCAATACTAATGCCCAAGCTCTCTCATTCAGCCGTGATATGCCTTACCGAGAGGTGGTCTGAAACCACCCATACTTTTCACTTCTCATTCGAGGAAGCGACGATTATGCCCTCCGATGTCGTAGCTATGACCGGGCTTCCCTAGATGGAGGAGGTCATTCACTTTGATGCTTACATGGATAAATACCATATTGAGAGGCCCATTGTGAGACAAGTGAAGGAGTTGTTCGGTTGGAAGCCCGTCTTAGGGAGGCTGTCTTATGGTGAGCTGCACCAATACTGGATTCAGGTAGATGTGGTGCCCGATGATGGGAGAGAGGCTTGCATCTGATCCTTTGTGATTCCTTGCTCACGATGTTGTTTTTTCGATCTCGGGGAGCAAGATTAATTATGGGCTGATATCCGTCGTGGAGGACGTAGCGGGCATCAGGAAGAAGAAATGGCCAAGGGCCATCTTAGCACAAATATACCACGGGCTGGATATGGGCGCCCTTAAGAAGGTGAAAGCCCTTCACCTCTATCATCTGTTACTCCAGGTATGTCCTCTCGAAAGCATTTTTCTTGATTATGCACGTCTCATTTATTGCTAATGCTTTTTAAACTGATTGGTTGTTATTTATGTAGGCTTGGGCCTTTGAGCATTAGGTTCTCCCGCCGGTCGAGTTTAAGAAGACCGTACCACCGGGCTCCCACTTTCTCGCCCTCTAGTGTGGGGGCTTTGGAGGGAAGGCCAAGTATCCCACCAAGTATAGGGAGGTCCTGAGGAGCGCGCGATTGAGCTCAGTATGCAATCTTCGATTTAGTCCTTTGTCTTTACGCTTAGAACAAAACAATAAATGTTTACAAACTTATATCACTTGTTTTGTTTGATTAATGGTGCAGCTTGTCCTGGACCCATTTAATGGGGTGGAGAACCTGCCGGAGGTTGTAAGGGTTAGGAGGGAGGTGGACGACTGTCGGTTCATCATGGAGTGCCCCTTATCTCAGCAGTGGTACTTAGGGGAGCACGTTCGAGGTTGGAGGTTTATCCCAGTCGTAGATAGATCGATGCCTGTCGATCCTCCTAGGGGCTTATGGTGGCCCTATCTGATGATTACATCCGAGGCCGACCAAGCTGACTATAATGACGGGAATGGTGACGTGATCCCTAGTATCCCTAGCCTCTATAAGCAGCACCAGCAACGCCTACTCCCCTTCTATCCCCGCATCCACAGGAATGATACGATTAAGTATCATAATGAGCAAAGGCTGGAGGAGGAGAAAAGGCACCTCAAAGGTATTGTGGATGTCGAGGAGGAAGAAGACGAGGAAGATGAGGAGCTTGAAGGTGATGTTGGGATTGAGCCCGAGGGGGAGGATGAGGTAAGTGTGGACATAGCCGGCGGGAGTGTGCCAATGTCCTAAGGGGGGCAGCGCTCTTTTAAGGTATGATTGCGTTTTTGTGCATGATTTACAATTGTTCAGGAATGCTGCTGACGTGTATTTTTTGTGTTTTTCAGGAACCCACGAGGAAGAGAGGCTGGGATAACCAGAGTGGGATGCGATACTATGGTGTACCGGACGACATAAAATTTGTGGAGGGGCATCTAGTCAACCCGATGGAAACCATATTCTTGCTGATGAATTCAAGGGGAGAGTTCCTCCCTATGTACATTGGCTCGAGCTGGCATGCTCCAATCTTTATGCTAGAAGACACCACTTACGTAAGGCCAGATAATTGCTTTCTTGTTCATCCTTGGATGCGGGTGTCTAATGATTTGCCTTTTGGATTTTTCAGGTGGCACGAAGCTATGTGGAGTAGCTTGGAGAGAACAACTTCGCTCTCCGGGACATGCTTATCCGGTAATTGCTTCTTGTTCATGTACATTCCCTATTTATGCCTATGTTAAAATAAGATAGGATGCATGTATGGATGCTATGAATGATGTGCATTATTGATGTTTTTCCTTGGCTTGTAGGATTTCTCGGTCCTTTCTTTATTTGATGCCGATGCAGCCCGGCGGAGATATAAGGAGGAGACTACAGGACTCCGGAGTCGAGTGAGTGACCTTGAGGGTCAACTGGCCGCTACCATTTAGGAACGAAGGAGCAAGCAAAACCTGGATCGCGCGCACCCTGGTAGCACCAGTCGCAAGGGGGTAAAGGTGTCCGCTGGCCATCGTGCATTTGCTGCGGTTGAGGAGTCCAGCAGTGTTCCGATTACAGAAGGCAGGAAGGAGGATGAGGATGAGGTTAGTGACTGGCTAGTGAGTCCCAAAGATATTTCATCTCACCCGACCGGCAGTGGCGAGCATGCCTAGCTTTATATTTTCATTTTGCTTTTTTATTTCTGCTTATACCCTCGATACATTGGGGTTTGGATAATTTGGTTTTGTTGTAGGCTAGATGTTTGGGATACTTAAGTGGTTTGCACCTTCGGGCTTTTTACTTTGAATAAAAATGGATTGCTGTTTGAAAAGACATTGGAAACGTAGTATAGGATTGTTTACAGGTTCTGTACAGGTCTGAAACGATAATATTGCTTCTGATGCCGCCCAAAAAATTAACTCTGTGCCGCCGGCGATATCATTCATATCGCCAGGTGCATCGCCATAAAACCGCCTATATCCATGTCGCTGGTGGCATAAACTAATATCGCTCAAAATAATCCATATCGCCGGCGGCATTGCTCATATTGCCCTCGGTATCAACTTTCCAAAAACACAAATTCGGCCATTCTTTAAATTCTACTATGTCAAGCCATACTTAACAGCTATGCGGCTTCCTGTGGAGCCTGGGGAACGTAGATTGGAGAGAACTGGGGAAATTTGGGCTCTAACTTAACTCTATCATTTGCATAGATTGTCCTTTCAAGTTTTCTACCTAATAGACGTATTCTGACTTTTGCATGGACCTAGATGTTTTCAGTCTATCCAAATTATTATTATTATTATTATTATTATTATTATTATTATTATTATTATTATCTTGATTTTTATTTTTTTATGAGCTCAGAGCTTCTTCGAATAAGCTTACTTGCGATGTTTCCATCACTCGATCGCTAGACATTCATACAATCACAAACACGGAGGTTTCAGTATAAAAGACACTTTTATCGAGTGAATCTAACTTGAGCACAAGATGTTGGCAATCATTTCTATTAACGGAACCCCTGGTGTTGATCGGCCTTTACAGGTTTTCAAGTTAACATCTTACTATTTTTCTCTCGTGCCCTAATTTTTGTCTGAACCGCCCTTTTCGGGTTTTCAGTTTAGTAGCTGTTATTAACTTATCCCCTAATTTTTGCACGGCTAGTTTGCGGGATACCGACCATCGGGTGTCACCCTAATTTTTGTTCGATCAGTAAAAGACCGAAAGGCAGGTGATTATCATTTTTTTGGTGTGCCGCTTTTCTGATTTATTTCTTTTGTTTAGACCCAATAATGCTTAAGCCTGTCCAGATTGACTAGACCGATGAGCTCGCTCTTGTCTGCGCTCATGACTTTTAATAGCCCTGGATATTTTAGTACTATCTTTGGTCACATTACAACCTTCTCAATCTGATCTGAACTGAACATCGGTATCGAAAGTTCTCAGATGCTTTAGTGCTGAGTCTATGACTCTTGGCAAGGGCGTTGGGTATCTGATTTGCTATTGTGTGCTTGGTTATGCCCTTGCAGATTCTCCAAGGTTCTTAGTGTCCATTCGATTTTTGCCTGGATTACCTGATTCATTTTGAACTTTGAAAGTTACATTGGGTAACCTTGCTTTGATTCTGATTGGTCACCTTGCAAGGAGTTTAATTTGTGGCTGTTTTACGCTTACACAGAGCCTCCTTGATTGGTTTGATTACCATTTTGATTGCTATTCTGAGTGCTCCTTCAATCTACGGTTCATACAGCCTTCCCATTTAGGCCTGGATTTGCTACTTGTATTGGCGGTGGAGGGTTTTTGACCAAGTGATATTTGGTTTGGGGGCTTTTTGCTTGGTGCCTTTGAAAGGTGAAGCGGTAGCTTACTTTATCGGTTTATTCGGCGAGCTGATCGCGATATCAGTTGTGCAATCACCTTTGTGGCTTGTGGGATGAGGGTGTTTGCCCTTAGGCTTGGTGTTCTAGGAGGTGGTTGCCCCCTGATCTTTATTGGTCGAGGGGTTTGGTGCAGGTTAATTTATACTGGGTGAAGATGTGTTTTTCTGCGAATTTGGTCATCTCCTTGGCGGTGAAATTGGTCTGAGATTCGGCTATGATGTTTATTTGATCGAGGTTGGGCTCCATCAGTTCTCGACCGGTGTATGCCTCGATTTTCCATTTTAGGGGACCAGTTGATACTTCTTTGGTAGCTTGAAGGTGTACCGTTGCAGGGCTGCTGAGTTAATTCTGAAAGAGACCCTTGGTGTTCAACAATCTGACTATTGGTCTCGGGGACCAAGAAAAAGCATTATCGTGGTCTTTAGGCACTTTATTATCTCACATGTGTTTGATAGGAGTTAAATAATGGGATTTGATTACCACATAAGAGCCTACATCTGTACTCAGCTTAATTTCATTCAATAAAAATACCTTGAATACTGAAAGCATCGTGTGTATACTCATATGAAGGCGTGGATCAAATGATAGAGAAATGACATAAGTAAGAAAAATTAAAGTTGCTCATAGAGCTAAAAAGTCTAAACTCTAAGGATTACAAATCGAGATCCTTTGTCCTCGTTGTCGGAGCGAGATTTTCCCCTAGCATTGGAGTAGATGGCCTTGATGAGATCTTGCGGTGCATTCCCTTGTTTAGGAAAGCAGGGATTAATCATCCGTATCTGGTCGCCAAACTCTGGTAAGGGGCTAGATGCCCTCTCAGGGTCGATAATCTTCTTATCCTTCACCAGACGTTGGATGGTATGAACCAAAGCTTTGCATTGATTGGTATGGTGACCTGACAGCATGTGATATCCACAAAAGCCTTTTCCTTCTTCTCTCATGGGAGAATTGTATCCGCGAAGAGGTTTGGGAATGCCAGCTTCCCTTAATCCAGTGAAGATTACATTAAGCGGCAGTTTTCATGGATTTGAGCTACACTTAAGACCATCGTTTGGCTGAATAATGGCAGCTGGTGCCAATTTCAGAGAGGCCTCTTAGTCCACCATGATTTAAGGTAGGGGTATGGGTGAGTCAGTGTTTCGACAGACCTGGTTCTCCTCTAATTGGACCCTCCCCTCTTTCTGATTGCAACCTGTTGTCATCAATTGACGTGAGAAGTCTTCAACTTTATGTTGCATGACCTGGTGGTACTGAGGAGGAGTCGGGGTAGCGGGGATCTTAAATTGTGATGGGGTGACCAATGTCGGAGGTAAGGTGTTAAAGAATGGTGGATGAATTGGACTTCGGGCTCCTTCTCTTTGTCCGGGGTAAGCGGTCGGTGGTGATTGCCAGAGTGTATTACTATAGGGAGTCATGCCTGGAGATCGCATGACCTGGTCAAAGTTCTGACTTCCTAGGGCTTTTTTGACGGATACACACACTAGTTTCTGAATTATGTTTCAGAACTGATCGGAGTTTAAAAACTGGATGATAGCGGTGGCGATCTCTGATCCAAGAGACGGTGGGTGAACCGCTGCTCCTGAGGTGGGGGGAAGACTAGTCTATTCTCTAGGTGAGGTAGAGTTGTCATTACGAGGAAGAGACATGGCTGGTTGTGAAGGTCTCAGTTTAAGAGGAAGACTGTTTAGGATTATGAACCATGGATCAGACTATGAATGGGTTGTAAATGGTATGGATGGTATGTATATATATATATATATATATATATATATATATATATATATATATATATATATATATATATATATATCTATTTTTTTTATTTAAGATACTTCATTCTTTCTTAATCGGTTTAATCCATCCTATTTATTTATGTTTTCAGTTATTTTATTGTTGTCGCGCTTATCAAGCAATTGAAGCGATGAATAAGTTACTACAGTTATCCAAAAATAAGTGCGGAAAGTAAAATTGTTATAAGGCTTCCAAGTCCTGTACATTTTTCTATGCAATAAATAAAATACACGAATGTCTGATATACATTTACCTGCTGAAGATGGTTAGCACGGATATGGCGTATTTTATTTACAATGTTATAAAGCCCGGTTGGATGGCTAAAATGAGATTTGAACGACGTTTGTAGGGAAATTCCATTTTAAACCAAATTTTAGATTCGATCGTTGCTTTAACCAAATTATAAGTGAAAATGCCACTCGTTATGGGGTGGGGTCTGTTTTGAGGAGGTCTTGAACCTCCATTGTTACACTATATGTCCTAGCTTTAGAAAATAAGTTAGTCCAGGAATAAACGAAAATAAAACTGTTGTCCAGAAAGTCATGCCGCCGACGAGACAACTGATGCCGCCGGCAACATGGTTGATGTTGCTGGCAGCATGGCTGATGCTGCCGGCAACATCAATTGTGTCGCGGGCGACATCAGTATGCAGACAGGCTACAAGGATTTATGAGTACCATAAAGAAAGGGTCCTATAAGAAAGTGAGGTCTCTGGGGAATGCGATGCCACCGGTAGTATCAATGATGTCTCTGGCGATATGGGTGATACCGTCGGTGACATCACATGTCTTCGGGGACCTCAATTTCTTACAGTAGCAGTGGGCAACAGTCAAAGATGACCGAAAACCCAAAAATGAATACAAATTAGCAAGAATCAACATAAATCAGTAATATTAATGCCAAAGAGCTATAATCAAGATTTTCACCTCGGGGTCATGAATCCAACTCTTCGTGAATGGAACAGAAACACCTCCGGGGAGCTTGTAATGATGATTTAGCAATTAATTTATGAGTTTTAGGTCTCTAAATCTTATCAAGTTGATTTTAACCTAAAGACCCACTGATTTTAAGCTTACAATCAGAGAGTTCAAAGAAGAAAAACCAGGAAAAATGGATTATAATCCTGTTTCCTACCATTTCTAATTTTTATCCCACTAAAATATATTCTCTCTCAATTTCAGTCTTATTCTCCCAATTTCAGCTCCTAATTTCCATCCTCTCGGTCCTCCTATTTCAATTCAGCCTAAGGTGTGTTTTCAAGGCAAATTGGGGTGTTTTTCGAGACCTTTTTGACTAATTCTGCCGAAAGTGGCTGAAAGGCTGTCTGTGCTGGGGCCCATATTAGGCCATGATGTCGGCGATATGGTGATGCCTCCGGCGGTATGGCTGATGCCGCCGGCAACATGGTGATGCTGGCGGCGGCATGGCTAATGTCGCTGGTGGCATCAGCCTCCAGCATGCCGATAGCCAGCGGGCCCATGAGCCTAAAAAGTCATGAAAAGCTGTTAAAAATGGTTAAAAGTGGGTCAAAAGGCATCTTTTTGAATTTTTAATTATATTTTAATGGGTATATTTTAATTTGGGTGTAAATCATCGGTTCAAGCTCCTACAGAATGCGTTATTTGGCCACGCCGAACTGGATTCTACCAAGTATAAAATTCGCAAGGAATATTATATTGGTAATAAAAAATTCTAAAGAGAACTTTTATTTTGAGGCATTAAAATCGGGTATACGTCATCATCGTCTCGCGAGAGGGACTGCAAAATCTCGTGCTCACACTAACCATAGCAGTCGCTACCTCCAAAAAGTCATGTGTGCCATTTTGTTGAAGCTTTCAAGTTGACAAACCAGGAAACTTGAATCAATGTTTTTATATAAATATCACTTATTATTGAAAGGTTTCATAGAAATTAAAATAGAATGCATTTTTAATTTATATGAAGCCTTTTAATAATAAAACACTGAATCATTTTAACTAAAAGAAAATCACTTAACAACCTTCAGAGAGTGTGGAAAAATTGGGAAATGGAAAAATTTCATCAGAATGATAAGAAACAAGACACAGAAACTTAGTTTGACAAGATTACCGCCGATAAACTCTCACAAATTCTGTTTGAAACTTAGAATAGACATCAGAAAACAACAAAGCACAATATGGCATTCATTTATCACTAAATTGTTATTGTATCTACAATTTTTTAGAACGGATTAAGAGTGGGGAATGGCCACCCTTATTCAGTTCCTTCATAATAAGAATTTTCATATTCATGTAAATGAATTCCTAAAAGTACAATTGAGAACTAGATCCTCAGTGATTGAACTAGTAGTAATGATGAAACAAGAAAAATGTAGTCCCATCTTTATCGATAAATTTTTTTAACTATATCTATAAGTACATAATCATATGTCTATAGAAGAACAGAGCACGAGAGGGAAACGAACAACAGAGGAAGAGCATAGAGATGAACCAATAAATTATAAAACAAAGAAATTTTTTAAAGATCTTGTAGCAAAATAAACACATATCACGGAATGAAACATCTTAATTAATATGTAAGAACCAATGGAAATTCAATAGACATCCAATATAAATCTTATAGATATCCAATATATATCAATACTCATTAATCAAACTTCATTCAGGCATTTCTACAAACACTTCATATGCACAATTGCAAGAGATTTGGAACAGAATTGACAAAAGACAATTACTCCTCTCAACAACAACAACTCTATGTAAAGCAAAAAATTCATCAAACAGAGCTATCACAGCTATTATCTAAGCCCCACATGAGATTTTCAATCAATATGACTCATTGCAACTCACTTAATGGCTAGAATCAATCATGGCAGAACCAAACACTTGTGAATTTAAAGAATCTATAAGACGAAGAGCCTTACAGCAGTTTCCGGTCGCGACTTTGGCATGAAAGCGAGTTAAAGAAGAAATTAAGCAGAAGAGTAAAAAAACGAAACCTGGAGCTTAGGAGCAGCCATGCGAATCAAAGAGGGAGAGGGAGAGCTGAATCCATGTGTGGTTTTTTGAATCAGTTTTCAGCTTTGAAATCGCGAGAGTTGGAGAGGGAGAGGTTGAGGAATGTGTTTTCCCGATTTGTTTTAACAAGAACGTATAATTGAGATTTTTTTCCCTGTTTCTTCTATTTATGCTAATTATTTTTTTTTGCCAAATTATGTTTTTTGCCTATTTATGTAAATGCCCCCAAAATAATTCATATGAACCTTTTTGCAAAATAATCAAACCATATTACATATTTTTTAAATTTACCCAAAATTCAAAAGCAAAACAACAACAAAAAAAATAAATTCACCGTTATTACTATTCATCTTCTTCCTCCCTTAGATTACCAAAAAAAAACTGGATTGTTATTTACGGCCTCAAATCTCCACGTACTGCCCCTTTAAATGCCAAAAATAGCCTTTTCACATTAAAATAGAATTTAAACTTATTTTTATAATTTAATTGAAAAAAAAGTTACACATCCATAAAGTTAGGCAAAAATTAATTGTTACTTAGCCTTTTGGCTGGGTGAATAATTCCGGCCTTTTGAATAGCCAATAGTAAATTTTGCTCAGCCCTTTGATTCGACAAAAATCAGTTTTTGCCCAGCCTTATAACAATCAATTTCGCCTAAATTGGCAGCCCTTTGGTTCGGCAAAAATCAGTTTTTCCAGCCTGTAAAAATCAGTTTCCCAAATTGACAAAATTTATAATTTCCGGATTTAAAAAAATTACCCATTCATAAGGCGAGGCAAAATTCATCAATGGTTAGCCTTTTGGGTGGGTGAAGAGATTATTCAGCCACCCTTTTGGCTAGGCGACAATGAATTTTGTCCGACTCTTTGTTTAGGCAGAAATTAGTTTCGCTTAAATTGGAAGAAATTAAAATTCCGGGATAAAATTAGTTTTTTTGTCCAACCACTCGTTAGGCAAAATCGTTTTTTGCTCTGTCAATGGTTGGACAAAAAGTTTGTTGCCATGACTATTAATTCTTTTTTATTATTAAAAATGTATTTAATTAACTTTTTTTATTATTATTTAAGTAATTTCGGGGGACAGTAATTATAAATTTGTAGGCGGTAAATAACAATACCCAAAAAAAATCTTCTTGGCTCATGATTTTTTCATGGTTCATTAAAGTATGATATGGTTCTAATTAAAAATCTCTTGTTTGGTTGCATGGTTCTTTTTGTAAGTATGGTTCTCCATGGTTATTTCATGGTTCAAATAACCATGAAAATAGAACTGCCAATTTGGTGGTTCACCATGGTTCTCCTTCAAATTAGACTAAAAATTTTAGAAAACCACACAATATCGTACTATCTATCCAAACAAGAACATTTAAGAAACTATACCATATTATACATACCATACTGTACCATACTATACCATACTTTAATAAACCATTAGCCAAACAAGGCCTTAAGCTTTTCTATCATTTGTAAAATTGATCTTCGAGGACTATTCGGATACTCTTGGATTCTTCAATTTCGTTAATTTTTTCCTTTTTTATGGTGAGTTATTAATTTAATTTTGAGATGGAAAATGGGGGGCGATGGCGAAGGTTTGGCTGATTGGAACTGCTACCAACAGTAACAAAATCAGCAGTACTAATTAATGGAAGCTCAAAAGCCGGGAGCTCTAGGTTCCCGGGAGGTTGCCGTTTTGGGTTCGCCGGGAGGCATATAGAGGTTCACAAATATCTGTCCCTAAATTTGAGAAGAAGAGAAGAGAAGACTGATGTAAATATACAACGAAATTATAGCAAATCAGCTGACCTCTGTCTGGCTTCTGATTCACCGGCGATTCCTCTGATTCAACCCATCAAACAACATGGTAAATATTTTTCATTTCCGCTATACTCCATAGAGATATTTTTGAAATTTTAATTGTTCAGAATTTGGATCTGATTTTCGATATGGAGTATGTATGATTTTGATCTGGTAAATTTGGGAGTTTCGCTTATGGCTGGTTAGGGATTTGCTCACTTAGTTGATCATACATTGCTTCCTGCATTCATGTTGGGATTCAAGTTTTTAGTTTTTGTACACAAAGAAATTGAAAAAGGAAAATGTAGAAGATGGTATATTTGAAAGAGAAAAAGGTATGGGGGATTTTAAGAAAATTTTTCATGGATTTGTTTGATTTCTTTTATGGTCAATGCCACGTGTTGGAATACTATTAATTTGACTTTTTCAACTTTAATACAGGGCTAATGTTTAGGGTGAGAGGAAAACTTGAAAGTTTAGAGGGGCAATGGGCTCTTAGGGACAAGTTTACGGAGTTTGAATGTATTAGGCCTCATTTTTATGTAGCATAAACATTAAACAGTTTCCTATTTATCATGGCGCTATAGAAAATCATTTTAGGGCTAGTACAAAAAGGCATGTTGCCCCGTTCAACTTTGAAAATGACTTATTACCTCCTTCAACTTGGCAAAAGTGATTAGGTTTGCCCCTAAGCTCAACATAACCAGACACAGCTCCAGAGAGTGCACAACACTTGCACCACGTGTCAACTTTTGAAAAGTCAAACCAATCAAAATTTGACATATGGTATAACTTATAAAATGTTTAAAATTTCACCCAAATAAAATGACCAAACTTGCAATTTGCCTTTTCCTTCCACAAACCAAACTCAAACACCAGCCTTATTCTTCTACGCTCAAATCGGAGAAAAAAAACCCCAAACCATCAAACATTCAATTCAACTCAAATCCATATACAAATAAAGTGCAAAATACTAATTTTACATGAATATTTCACATTCGTAACTCAATTCCGAATTTGTATAACAATCATAACTCCTATAGCTCTAGAAAAGCAACAATCAAAAAAGTGAAAATCTAAGGTTTAATTCACTCTCTTCTTGCTGTTCATTTTCTCCTTCTTTCCTTAAGCAACTCAAGTTTCGCTGAAAGAAGAAAATAGAGAGTTGAGATAATGAAGAAGATGAAGAAAAGGTTGAGAGATGTTGGGTCTCGTATATTAATTCGGTAGCAAGTTGATATGTATTAACTAAAATAGATGTAGCAACAACGAGTATAAAAAATAAATAGAGCAATAAAAGAGACACGAAGATTTACGTGGAAAACCCTTTAAAGGGAAAAACCACGGGGCACCAAAAATAACTCCACTAATAAATAATGGGAATACAATAAGCTAACTCAAGTATACCCAACTTGAGGTATAAAATGATTTTAGGAGAAAAATTAGAACACTCAAATTAACCCTTACACCCAATAGTGTAGTATTTCCCAAAGTACTCAATTTACTCCCCTAACTTCTCTTAAGCTCTTTTATGGGAAATATAACTCTCTTCAAAAGGAAACTCTCAAATTTTGGTTGATGAATTTAGATTATGGGAAATGCCTATTTATAGGCAAAAAAAAGTTGCATCAGCTTTCCAATTGGCAATTAATATGCCAATTACTAACTACCATCTTCCCACCTTATTTGTTGGTAATTAATTAGCCTCCAAATTAGTTGAATTAATTAGCCTTCAAATTGGTTTGGACTTAACAATTCTCCCCCTGTAAATCAATGGGGTATGAAATAAGCTCTTACTTGGAGCTCATGCCGATCAGCTCATTGCACAGCTCAAACTTACCCTGAGGAATAACTTTTGTCAACATATCTGAGGGGTTCTTTTTTGTTGGAATTTTCTCAAGATGAAAAATCCCCTTTTCCAGTTGCTCGCTTATCCAGTGATAGTGGATATCAATGTGCTTTGTTCGAGAATGATACATAGTATTCTTGCTTAAGTCTATAGCACTTTGACTATCGTAATATACTATGCAGTTAGCTTGATTTTGACCCAACTCTTCAAAGAATATCTTTAACCAAATCATCTCTTTTCCTGATTCAGCAGCTGAAATGTACTCTACTTCAGTCATGGAAAGTGCAACACATTTCTGTAATTTAGATTGCCAAGAAATTGCTCCCCCAGTAAATGTGAATATATGTCCCGAAGTTGACTTTCTATGATCGAGATCTCCTATCATATCAGCATCAACGAAGCCTTCTAGGATTGGTTTAGAACCTCCATAACATAAGCACTTCTTCGAACTTCCTTTCAAATATCTGAGAATCCATTTTACTGCTTTCCAGTGTTGTCTTCCCGGATTATCTAAGAATCTGCTTACAACTCTAACAACATGTGTAATGTCTGGCCTTATGCAAACCATCGCATACATCAGACCCCCACTACAAAGGGATATGGAATCTTTCTCATGTCTTCCTTCTCTTCTTTAGTTGTAGGACAAGATTCCTTGCTCAGCTTCAGATGTCCGGCAAGAGGAATGCTAACTGGTTTAGCATTTAACATGTTAAAAAGTTATAGCAAGCATTCAACATATTTTTCTTGTGACAGCCATAACCTGTTGTTGCTTCAATCACGAACAACCCTCATGCCTAAAATCTATTGTGCTGGACCCAAGTCCTTCATGTCAAAGGACTTTGCTAATTGCTCTTTCAATTTACAAATTGAAGAAACATCTTATCCCACGATCAATATATCATCAACGTATAACAATAATATGATGAAGTTGTTATCAGAGAATCTCTTGAAGTAGACACTTTGATCTGCCTAGGTCTTCTTGTAGCCATGACTACTCATGAAAGAGTCAAACTTCTTGTACCATTGCTTGGGTGCTTGTTTCATCCTATACAGACTCTTTAGCAGCTTACAAACCATTTGCTCTTTCCCTTTTACTTAAAAGCCTTCTGGTTGCACCATGTAAATTTCTTCCTCTAGGTCACCATGAAGGAAGGTCATTTTCACATCTAGCTGCTCAAGCTCAAGATTCAAACTTACTACCAAGCTTAGAACTGCTCGAATAGAAGTCATTTTAACCACCGGAGAAAAGATTTCATCAAAATCAATTCCTTTCCATTATTGGAATCCTTTCACTACTAGACGAGCTTTATACTTCACTAGCTTTCCATTGCCATCTCTTTTGAGCTTGAAAACCCATTTGTTCTTGAATGCTTTTCTTCTTGTAGGAAGTTCGACTAACTCATACGTGTTGTTTTTCTGCAAGGAATTCATCTCATCTTGCATTACCTCCAGCCAAGATTCTTTATCTGCATGAGTTAGAACTTTCCAAAAATTCTCTGGCTCCCCCTCATCAATAATGAGAATATACTTAGAACTAGGATACTTTGATATTGGTTGGTGATCCCTGGTAGATCTTCTAAGCTGTTCTTCAGCTTCAGCTTGCTAGGTGGGTTGCTCCCCCTGCTCATCAACATCTTCTTGCTCGTGATCCTCCATTAGCTCTAAAATTTCATCATTGTTCTGAACTTGTTCCTCATCTCCACCAATGGTACTGTTTGACAATAAAGGAACATGGCTGGGAATGACATCATTCATAAGTCCTGACTTTCCATTCTTCTTAAAGCTTTCTATAGTCTCATTTTCTCAAAAGACTACATCTCTGCTTCTAATGGTCTTATTCTTCTCTGGGTCCCACAATTTGTACCTGAACTCTTCATCTCCATATCCAAGGAAGATATATGGACTTGATTTATCATTAAGCTTTGATCGTTTCTCCTTAGGTACATGTGCAAATGCTTTATAGCCGAACACTTTTAGATGAGAGTATTGAACATCTTTTCCAATCCATACTCTTTCTGGAATATCAAAATCTAGAGCACCAGATGGTGACCTATTGATGAGATAGCAGGCTGTGCATGCTACTTCTCCCTAAAATAACTTTGGCAAGTTAGCCATTTTAAGCATACATCTGACCTTCTCCACAATAGTGCAATTCATCCTTTCTGCTACACCATTGTACTGTGGGGTTCCAGGTATAATATTTTTATGTCGAATTGCATGTCTAGAATAATAGCTCTCAAATTCGTGTGATGTGTATTTACCTCCATTGTCGGTTCGAAGACATTTTAATTTCTTATTTGTCTCTCCTTCCACTATAACATGAAATTTCTGGAATGACTAGAATACTTGATCTTTTGTTCTCAGGAAATACATCCACAGCTTCCGTGATGCATCGTCAATGAAAGTAACAAAATACTTGTTACCTCTCAAGGTCTCATATTTAAAGGGGCCACATACATCTGAGTGCACCAAATCAAGAACATTTGACTTTCTACTTGATGACTTGTTGAATGACACTTTATGTTGCTTGTCGAATACGCAGTAATCATATGGAGATAGTGGTGTATCATTAGCAGAAGGTACAAGCGCCTTATTTGCTAGAATCTGCAACCGTTTCTCACTAATGTGAGCCAATCTTCTATGCCACAAATCTGGTGAAGACTCTTCTTTAACAGCATGCAATCCATCTTTATAAATGACTGCATTTATTTTATACGGTGTACAACACATGGCACCTTTTGCAATCACCAAGGAATTCCTGGAAAGCTTCCATTTCCTACTCCCGAAGAAATTCTCGAAGCCTTCACGATCTTGGACACCATAAGATATTAAGTTGAGCCTCAAATCAGGAATACGTCTAACTTCTTTAAGGATGAGTGTGCAGCCAGTGTTCATCTTAATATGAATGTCACCAATTCCAATGATTTTGGAATGGCTATTATTACCCATCTTCACGAAGAACTCTTTGTTGGAAGTGGCGTGATAAGATGCTGCAGTGTCAATCACCCGTTCCATATCATCTTGACTTTAGACTTGCAGACATTGTTCTTCATGACTAAAGGAAAGAACAACAATCTCCCCAGTTACTGCAGTGGTGTTCTTGTCTTCCTTCTGGTTATTGCCATCCTTCTGTTCTCTCTTCAGCTTTTGACAGTTCCTCTTCAGATGGCCTTCTAGTCCACAGTGGTAGCATTTGACTCTACCTCTGGCCTTAGATCTGCCTCTGAACTTATCTCCTCCTTTGGATTTGTCAGGATTTTTGGGACCTCTAATTTTACTTCGACCTCTGTGTTCTGTGACAAGAGGTTGACTGTTTTTAATAATTAAAACTTTCCTCCTTGTTTCCTCATTGAGTAGAGTGCTAACATCGTGGTTCAAGGAAACTTTTCCATCAGGAGCGGAATTGGTCATAGATACCCCAAGGTTTCCCAACTCTTCGGTAAAGAAATGAGCAACAATAAGGATTGTACCTCATCTTCAAGTGTAATTTTTATAGAAGTTAACTGATTAATAACACTTCAAAATTCATTAAGAAATTCAACAATAGGAGTTCCCTCCTTATATTTCATGTTGATAAGTTTTCCTATTAGGAACGACTTATTTCCAGCAATTTTTCGATCATAAAGATCTTGCAGCTTCTTCCATAGTTCATGGGCAAACGTTTCCTACGAGACATGGCCAAACACGTTGAAATCTAGCCATTGGCGAATGGTACCGATGGCCTTTCTATTCAACTTGCTCCAATCTGGATCTTTCATTTCTTTCGGCTTTGCGGTGTCTCCTTCGATTGCTTCATGCATATCTTTACGGTACAATATATCCTCCATCATGGGCTTTCAAATTGACTAGTTCGAAGCATTTAATTTCATCACAGATGTTGAAGAACCTTTCATTTTAATTAACACAACCACCTTTATGGAGCCAATAGCTCTGATACCACATGTTGGGTCTCGTATATCAATACGGTAGCAAGGTGATATATATTAACTAAAATAAATGTAGCAACAACGAGTATAAAAAATAAATAGAGTAATAAAAGAGACACAGAGATTTACGTGGAAAACCCTTTAAAGGGAAAAACAACGGGACACCAAAAAATAACTCCACTAATAAATAATGGGAATACATTAAGCTATCTCAAGTATACCCAAGTTCGAGGTATAAAATGATTTTAGGAGAAAAATTGGAACACTCAAATCAACCCTTACACCCAATAGTGTAGTATTTCCCAAAGTACTCAATTTACTCCCCTAACTTCTCTTAAGCTCTTTTGTAGGAAATATAACTCTTTACGAAAGAAAACTCTCAAATTTTGTTTAATGAATTTGGATTATGGGAAATATCTATTTATAGGCAAAAAAAGTTGCATCAACTTTCCAATTGGCAATTAATATGCCAATTACTAACTACCATCTTTCCACTTTATTTGTTGGCAATTAATTAAACTCTAAATTAGTTAAATTAATTAGCCTTCAAATTAGTTTGGGCTTAACAAGAGAGATCGTAAAAATTTAACAAACAATCCCAAATTGGAATTGGAAAGAGGAGCTACAAAGAAAATTATGCTAATTGAAGGAAATAAATAAATAAATTATTTTAATTTTAATTTTAATTTTTCTCCATATGAGATGTCAAATGCGATTTATATTTATTATCAAGTTAGCTATCACGTCAGTGTGAGTCAGTTATGTGGTTCACTTTTGCCAAGTTAAGAGAGATAATAGGTTCTTTTAAAAGTTGAGGGGAGCGATATGCTATTTGAACCAATAGTTTTTTATGTATTAGGCCATCATTTTATAGAGTCTTGAAACACATGACTATCAATATAGTAATCAAAACAAACATAGATTACATAGTATGTTTGTAGCTAAATTTATTGTAGTTGAAATAATTGTTTACTGCTCCAAATTAAAATTAATTAACCAACATGCAAGTTAGTAAGCTAACCTGTGATAAATGAAACAACCTAATACCATATACTAATTACCAAAATCGTAATCCCAACGTATAAATTTATTTTTAAAATACTTACACTTCTTTATATATATAATTACTTTTAACATTATATCTTTTTACAGAACAATCTTATACAAAGCAAAACCAAAACCCAACCATTGATCTATACTATATGCTTGTTATGAGATGAGAGGGAGCGAGACGGAACACAACCAACCAATCTTCCGTCCATGATATCTACAGGTAATGAGCTTCTAGTACAAACTTTATCAGCTCTAAAAAATTTAGCTCTTTATATGAGGCGCAACTCAGTGAATATAAACAATATATGAATTTAGCAAATCACATATATACACACATTACAAATTCAATATAGCGAATCACATATATACATTAACAAATTCAATATATAATCACACTTATATGAGAATGAATGAACTAGTTATTTAATTGTTGTGACATTTCCAGCCAAACTATTGCTCCGGGAAACAGGTAACATTTGTAGCAGTTGTCAATTGATTTGCTGGCCAGCTATGTAACAATTGGTTGACCTTTCAGTCCAGATAAACAAATGGTTGACCTTTCGGTCCATTTGTCAGATATTGCAATTGGTTGACCATATAGGTCCAGATGAACAGAACATGTATTGCAATGTTTGATCGGCTATGTCACAACGTCTCTTATATTTTTCATATATTCAAGTGCAAATGTTTGTTATACGAACCATTGAACTTACAATTAGCATATACTAATGCAATTAAATTTTAGCATATATTCCACATACATAAATCATATAATTTCGGCTTTATCAAATACAGTTCTCATTGTAAACTTATATGCACATGATTCACTTAACAATTCAAATCAAGTTTATATTCACATAACAATACATTTCCAATACAAGTCATTTCACACTCAAATAATGTCAACACACTTCATATATATCAAGTTCCACTCACATATATAGTCACATATGAACACAAATCACAATCACAAATTCATTTCATGTTTATACTCACTTATACTTATCCAATAATTCACATTAACCGTTCACAAATATTCACTTGTCGCCACAATTCACATATCAATACCATCTCAAAGCAACTTACATTTCATATCAAATATAACCACACATCACATGTAACACTATTCAAATACAATTTCAAATCAAAATAATCATATCACTCAATTCACATTAAGACAATTTACACAAATTATATCAAATTTAACCATACATCAATACAATTAATATAATATTCACATATTCATACAATTAACACATCGACACATTTCACCCATAAATTCATATCATGTTTATACTCACAGATTGTCCGAGCTAATTCTCTCGAAAATGCTTGGACATTCCTCTGGAACCCCTTCACTGTTTTGAGCTCCTATAACATACATATTTATATATCAAACATACATATATACATCTTATATCCTTTTGTAAATATATAAAGACTAATATAAACTAGAATAGAATTACTATCCCCGTGACCTTGCTGACTATAATCAATCATATCAGTCAAAGTACTCAACCAAATGACCTGATTCTAGTTTCATTTTACTCTTAACAAATTGCTTTATAACATCATAAAATTTCATAATTTTCTGATCACTTTTCCATTTATTACAAATTTTATATTTTAAACTCTAATTCTGTACTTTTGTTCCTGCACTTAGAACCAGTATCCTTGTGACGTCACTTCACTTCAAAATTCATAACTTTCAACTCACTAACTCAATTGCTCTGATTCTTATTTTATTCTATCTCTAATAGACATATATGTAACATAATAAAACCTCAAAATTTTTAGAGATTTACATGATTTATAGCAAATTTCCCTTAAAAACCTGTTTCAGTCCCGCTTAATCTGGACATCAGCATAGTAAAACAAGCATAACTCTCTCTACACAACATGAATCAACCCGATTCTTCTTCCTTCTTAAACTATACACAAGGGAATAACATATCAAAAACTCAGAATTTTCTAAGCAATATGACAATCCCAGATTAATTTTGAAACTCACCCCATCTCTTTGATCATCCGATTCTGGACACTTCATCTTATAAAAATCATAGCTATTGATCTACTCATCTAAAAATCCCCAAATTTTTTGAAAAGCTTTCTAAGAAATAGATGAACAAATCCCTAGTTTACTCTATCTACTAATTATGTCTCTAACACCATGAAAATCGAATCACAAGTGTAACGAGTTACCTAATTCTTTCATTCTCCTCCTTCTACGTTTCTCTTTCTCTTTCTCTTTTTCTCTTCCTTCCTAACTTTCGTATACTGAGTTTTTTTTCTTTTATGGCTAATTTCAGATACTTATCTCTTCCTTATCACTTCCACAATTATCTATAGGCTAAAATGACCATTTTGCCCTTCTTTTTCATTATATAATACTTATACTTATACTATACTATACTTATACCAATAATAAACAACTTAAGTACTAATTTAATTACCAACTATAATTTCTACGTTTATCTTCATAAGATTTCAAATCCATATATATATATATATCCAAAATATTTTAAACCAAATATACCAAAATTAATATATTTATTATATATTTATACTCCATATAATAATTTCTATTATATATGCATAAATAACTAAAATGATGTGCGAAATGGGATGTTACAATTCTCCCCTCCTTAAAGAATTTCATCCTCAAATAAATGCTTGTATCTAAAAAAATATGAATAGTCTTTTCCCATATGTGCTTTTGTTTCTCATGCACCTTCTTCCACTAAATGACTTCTCTAAAGTACTTTGATCAATAGAGTTTCCTTTGTTTCATAGTCGTATGGTCTTATACCATATAATCTCCACTGGTTACGCTACCTAACTCAAATTATATGAAATTTCTATTTCGTGATCATCCAGTACATGTGTAGGGTCTGATCGATACTTCCTTAACATGCTAACATGAAAAACATTATGAATTTGAGCTAATTCCTGTGGTAATGCCAATCTATAAGTAAATGAACTAACTTTTTCAAGAATTTCATAAGGTCCTATATACGGTGTACTTAACTTTCTCTTCTTTATGAATCTTAATATCCCTTTCCAAGTTGATAACTATACTTAATCCCATAGTGAATTTTTCATTTCTTTCAAAACTATACTTAATCCAGATTCATATTCTTCATTACCTTAATGACTTCGAAAATTCATATCTCTTACAATACTAAACCAAATGATCTGGTTCTCATCTCGTTTTCTATGTAACACAATTGATTATAATATACTCAAATTTCGTAACCATCTTTCGATCCCTAAATCTGTCTCGTTTCACATGTATAGAGCCTAGCAAAAGGGCTACAACTTTTTCCATACAACCTCAAATGACTTGATTCTATTTGCTATGTATAGAGGACATACTCATGAACAATATATCAAATTTTAGAGCATTCAAAATAGTAAAATATTCTCAGATCAATTTTAAACTTTGCCCTAACTCATTGATCATGTTATTTTGAACACCTTCACCACAAAAAAAATCATACTCCCTATAAACTCTTCTCAAAATGCCCAATTTTGCAGACAAAACCATAACTTATAGAGGAATAATTCATCTTCATATGAAAACTTCTAATTCCAACTCTAACATAACAAAATCGCATCACAAATTATTGAAATAGCTGATTCTTATGCCTTTCCTTCTCTCTTTTATATTTTGAACCATAATTCAATCTCTAATATCAAGAAAATCGGATAATAAGTTCAACTAGTTTCTTGATTCCTTCTACTTTCCTATATCTTCTTTTGCTATTCTTGTTCCTCAAATATATTTTCTGGAACTTCTAAAGGTTTTGTAGAGTTTAATATCAAGTTTTTCATCTATCTTGTCTTTGAAATAAATCTTATAAAATACGTTGGCTCCTTGTAATTGATCAAATAAATCACCAATACGAGGTAAAGAATATTTGTTTTTCATAGTGCCTCAATTCAACTTCCTATAATCAATGCAAATAGTATTATCCTTCTTATTGACAAATAATACTAAAGCACCCCAAGGAGACACACTGGTTCTTATAAAAACCCTTATTATAAGAATCAAACAAGTAGGCACTACTTTACATTCACCTTGAAAAATAACTCGTGACCAACTTAACGACTCTAAATTAACTTCTTTGGTGAAACAATCGGTAATGACATATTGCTTCATCAACCAATTCAAACCTAATATCATATACAAAAAGTCTCTAATATTTCATCTAATCAGATCAACAACTAGTACCACTTTATCAATTAAATTAAATAGTTCCGTACACTTGAGTTATAACAATCATTTCACTTACAGGAATTCCTTTATATTCTATTGTACCATTCTTCTTCTATTTATCAAACATATTTTACCTTTGAGCAAATGTTGGAGGCTCTTGTACCACAGAGCCTCTTGACGTACATTTATGGACACAGGCGATCCTATTGGTGGGGTTTTGGCTGGTTCCTCTCTCCTCGGGTTAACATTTTCATCAGCCCTATGTAAAGGTGATAAAATATGCAATCCTAACATGTATTATCTTCCATATGTGTATGCATATGATGCCCCTATGATCATATCCCCGCTCTGACACCAATTGAAACAACCCAATACCATATACTAATCACCAAAATCGTAATCCGAATGTATATTTTTTTTAAAAATACTTATACTTCTTTATATATATAATGACATCTAATATTATATCTTCTTACAAAACAATCTTATACAAAGCAAAACTAAAACCCAACCACCGATCTATACTATATGCTTGTCATGAGAGGAGAGGGAGCGAGATTGAACACAACCAACCAATCTTCCGTCCATGATATCTATAGGTAATGAGCTTCCAGTACAAATTTTACCAGCTCTGAAAAATTTAGCGGTTTATATGAGGCGCAACTCAGTGAATATAAACAATCTATGAATTTAGCAAATCACATATATACACACATTACAAATTCAATATAGCAAATCACATAAGTACATTAACAAATTCAATATACAGTCACACTTATATAAGAATGAATGAACTGGTTATTTAATTATTGTGACATTTCCAGCCAAACTATTGCCCCGGGATACATGTAACATTTGTAGCAATTGTTAATTGATTTGCTGGCTAGCTATGTAATAATTGGTTGACCTTTCGATCTAGATAAACAATTGGTTGACCTTTCTATCCATTTATCAGATATTGCAATTGGTTGACCATATAGGTCCAGATGAACAGAACATGTATTGCAATGTTTGATCGGCTACGTCACAACGTCTCTATTACTTTTCATATATTCAAGTGCAAAGGTTTGTTATACGAACCATTGAACTTACAATTAGCATATACTAATGCAATTGAATTTTAGCATATATGCCACATACATATTGTAAACTTCCCATTTAACACATCATTTTAGTCATTCATGGATACATATAAGAAATTATTAGATGAAGTATAAATATATAATAAATATATTAATTTTGTGAAGATAAAAGTAGAAATTATAGTTGGTAATTAAATTAGTACTTGAGTTGTTTATTATTGGTATAAGTATAGTATAGTATAAGTGCAAGTATTATATAATAAAAAAGGGCAAAATGGTCATTTTAGCCTATAGATAATTGGGAAAGTGATAAGTATCTGAAATCAACCATTAAACAAAGAAAAACTCAGAATATGAAAGGGTAGGAGTAGAAGAGAAGAAGAAGAAGAAGAATAAAGAGAGAGGAAGAATCAGGTACGTATATGATTTTGTAATATGATTTCGAGATGTTAGAGATAGAATTTGAGGTTATGACAAAACGATGAATTAATTCACTACATCTCTAGATTTCTTCTATAAAATTTAGGGAATTTTAGATGAGTAGATCAATAGCTATGATTTTTATAAGATAAAGTGTGCAGAATTGGATGATCAAAGAGATAGGGTGAGTTTCAAAATTAATCTGGGATTGTTATACTGCTTAGAAAATTCTGAGTTTTTGATATGTTATTCCCTTATGTGTATAAGTAGGGAAAAGAATCAGGTCGATTCATATTGTGTAGAGAGAGTTATACTCATTTTATTATGATGCTGTCTAGGTAGAACGGGTTGAAAGAGCGCATTGAAAGGAAAATTCACTATAAATTGTATGAGGCTTTAAAAATTTTGAGGTTTTAGTATGTTATGGAATTGTGTATTAGGAATTGAACAAAAGAAGAATCAGAGCAATTGAGTTAGTGAGTTGAAAGTGATGAATTTTGAAGTGAAGTGAGGGTCACAAGGATACTGGTTCTAAATCCAGGAAAAGCAGGACAGAATTGGAGTTCAAAATATCAAATTCACAATAAATGAAAAAGTAATCATAAAATTATGAAATTTTGATATGTTATAAAGCTATGTGGTAAGAGTAAAATGAAACTAGAATCAGGTGATTTGGTTGAGTACTTTGAGAGATATGATCGGTTATACTCAGTAAGGTCACGGAGATAGTAATTCTATTCTAGTTTATGTCAATCTTTTTATATATACAAAAGGAAATAAGATGTATATGTTTATATTTTATATAAATTTATGTTATAGGAGCTCAAAACAGTGAAGGGATTCCAAAGGAATGTCCAAGTCGTTTTTGAGAGAATTAGCTCGGAAAATATGTGAGTATAAATATGATATGAATATATGGGTGAAATATGTTGATGTGTTAATTGAATGAATATGTGAATGTGATATGAATTGTTTTGATATGAAATTGTATGAGAAATATGTTGATATGTGTCATTCGAATATGATAACGGATTGAATTCTTAAGTGAAGTGAATTGGTGCATATGTGAATTATTGGATACATTTATAATGAGAATTGTATTTGATAAGCTGGATTTATATGATATATGTATGTGAAATATATGTTCATTTGTGCTAATATATGCTAATTGTAAGTTCAAGGGTTCGTAAAACAAACATTTGCACTTGAATATATGAAAAGTATAAGAGACGTTGTGACATAGCCGATCAAACATTGCAATACATGTTTTGTTCATCTGGACCTATATGGTCAACCAATTGTAATATCTGACAAATAGACCGAAAGGTCAACCAATTATTACATAGCTGGCCAGCAAATCAATTGATAATTGCTACAAATGTTACATGTATCCCGGGCCAATAGTTTGGCTGAAAATGTCACAATAATTAAATAATCGGTTCATTCATTCTTATATAAGTGTGACTGTATATTGAATTTGTTAATGTATATATGTGATTTGTTATTAAATTTGTAATGTGTATATATCTGTGATTTGCTAAATTCATAGATTGTTTATATTCACTGAGTTGCGCCTCATATAAAGAGCTAAATTTTTCAGAGTTGATAAAGTTTGTACTAGAAGCTCATTACCTGTAGATATCATGGGCGAAAGATTGGCTGGCTGTGTTCCATCTCACTCCCTCTCCTCATAAAATAAGCATATAGAATAGAAGGTGGTCGAGTTTTTATTTTGCTTTGTATATGATTGTTTTGTAAAAAGATATAATGTTACAAGTGATTATATATATAAATGAAGTATAAGTACAAAAAAAATTTATATGTTGTGATTAAGATTTTGGTGATTTAGTATAAGGTATAGGTTGTTTCAGTTGGTATTAGAGCGGGTATATGATCATAGGGGCATCATATGCATACACACATAAAAGTTAATACATGTTATGATTGTGCATTTTAACACCTTTACATAGGGCTGATGAAAATGTTAACCCGATGAGAGAGGAACCAGCCAAAACCCACCTATAGGATCACTTGTGCATTCGCGTGAATCAAAATTACGTCAAGAGGCTCTGTGGTACAAGAGCCTCCATCATTTGCTCAAAGGGAAAAGATGTTTGAGAAATAGAAGAAGTATATTATACAGTAGAATCGAAAGGAATTCTTTCAAGTGAATTGATTGTTATAAATCAAATGTACAAAATTGTTCAATTTAATTGATAAAGCAGTACAAGTTGCTGATCTAATTAGATGAAATATTAGAGACTTTTTTTATGTAATATTGAGTTTGAATTGATTGATGAAGCAACGTGCAGTACCAATTGTTTCACCAAAGAAGTTAATTTAGAGCCGTCAAGTCAGTCACGAGTTATTTTCAAGGTGAATGTAAGGTAGTGCCTACTTGTTTGATTCTAGCAATGAGAGTTTTATCAGAACCAATGTGTCTACTTCGTGTTAGGATTTATGAGAATAGAGATCAAAGTTGATGTAAGTTGAAATTAATATAGATTAAGCTCTAGTAATAGATTTTATAGTTAAGTAAGGTATTTTTTTATTGAATCAAATATGATTATTGAAGAGCGTACTAGTGAAAGTCATAGAAGGCGAAAAGAGATAGAAGAAAGCAAGTGAAAGGGATAGAGGCTTGTGTACAGTTAATTTTATTTCATTGTTTGCTAGAAATTTTTAGATTTGAACACTTTTAGTAATTGTGAGTTATCTTTTAATTTATGGATTGGATTTGAGAAATTCTAAGTCCTGTGATTTCTAAAGACATTGATGAAACTGAATAAGAGAAAGCATTGTCAAATTATATCGTTTAGTCATTTGAAAATTTGGTTAAAGTTGAGTAATACATTCTGTTTTGCTGAAATTATCCAAATTCACCGTTGTTTATTGTTTATGGGTTTCCTCTTGATCTATAAGCTCTTTCTGGGAAATTTTTGATTGAGTGGATTTATACGACACATATGAAGCTATGTTTATAATAAAGTATTTCCAAATTTGTACATTTACTAATTCAAAGCCAGTTGAAATAGGGTCATAAAACCAGTGTTCTAAAAATTTCAGATTGAGTACTACTGAATGTTTTTGGTATAACTTGAGTTATAAAAATTGAAATTGTACTATTCTTCCATCGTTAGAAAGCTAAGATATATCTAATTATGAATAAAATATTGTTTTGTCAAAATCCTATGTTTCTATTTCTAAATAGCTGTTGAAATGAGATGGCGAATCTGATTTCTGAAAATGAAGTTATTGAGCTTCATGTGGTTATGTTGTTTTACCTTGATGTGAAATACTTGAAAATCTAGTACTTAAGTTATCTATATACTTGATGAACATGGAAGCTTGTTGATGATATAAGTGGTAATTCTAATAAAGTTTTGCTAAAAATGTCAACTTATTGTTTATTTGAAATTGAAGTATTTATATTACTCATAGTAACTGAGTAGAACACGAGTTCGAGTAGATTTGTGCTAAAAAAAGGGTGCATTACTACACAAACAGTTGAAGCTTTGACTTCAGGCTTGGTTGTTATTGTGAGATCGAGATGATTGATATTGTTGTTGGTATTGAAGCTTCGGCTTGATTATAGGTAGTTGAATTGAGTCACTGTGAAAAATAACATTCTTTACTTCGTATTGGTAATTTATTTGATCAATTACAAGAAGCCAGGGTATTTTATATGATTAATTTGAGAGATAAGATAGATGGAAAACATGATATTAAACTCTACAAAACCTTTAGAAGTTCCAGAAAACATATTTGAGGAACAAGAATAGCAAAAGAAGAGATAGGGAAGTAAAGGGAATCAGGTAAGTAGCTGAACTTGTTATACGATTTACTTGATATTAGAGATAGAATTATGGTTCAAAATATTAAAGAGAAAACAAGAGAAATAGATAGAGAGAAGGAAAGGCATAAGAATAAGGTATTTCAGCAATTTGTGATATGATTTTTGTTATATTATAAATATAATTAGAAGTTGTCATATGAAGATAAATTGTTCCTCTGTAAGATATGATTTTTTCTACAAAATTGGGGAATTCTTAGATGAGTTTATAGGGAGTATGACTTTTGGTGGTAAAAGTGTTCAAAATAACATGATCAATGAGTTAGGCTAACGTTTAAAATTTATCTGAGAATATTTTACTACATAGAATCCTCTAAAATTTTGATATATTGTTCAAGAGTATGTACTCTATACATAGCAAAACGAATCAGGTCATTTGAGGTTGTATAGAAAAAGTTGTAGTCGTTTTACTGGGTGTTGTACATGTTAAACAGGACAGATTCAAGGAGTTGAAGAAAAGTTCAACATAAATTGTATCCTAATCAGATAGTTACAAATTTAAGTATGTTATAGTCATGTGTGTGGTGAAGAAAAAGAGACAAGAACCAGATCATTTGTTTTAGTATTGTAAGAGATATGAATTTTGAAGTCAGTTAGGTAATGAGGAACATGAATCTGGATTAAAGTATAGTTTTGAAAGAATTAAAAAATTCACGATGGGATTAAGCATAGTTATGTTATCACCTTGAAAAGGCATCTTAAGATTCATAAAGAAGGGAAAGTTAAGTACGTAGTATACAAGACCTTATGAAATTCTTGAGAAGGTTAGTCCATTTGCTTATAGATCGATGTTACCATAAGAATTAGCTCAAATTCACAATGTTTTTCATATTAGCTTGTTAAGGAAATATCCAAAAGACCGTACACATGTACTCGAGGATTAAGAATTAGATATTGCACATAATTTGAGTTATATAGAGGAACCCGTGGAGATTATAGGAATATAAAGACTAAACAACTACGAAACAAAGAAATATCATTTGTCAAAGTACTTTGGAGAAGCCATTTAGTGGAAGAAGCTACTTGAGAAACAGAAGAACATATGAGAAAGGACTATTCATATTTTTCAGATACAAGTATTTAATTTCGAGGACGAAATTCTTTAAAGAGGTGAGAATTGTAACATCCCATTTAACACATCATTTTAGTCATTTATGCATACATATAAGAAATTATTAGATGAAGTATAAATATATAATAAATATATTAATTTTGGTATATTTGGTTTAAAATATATTAGATATATATAAATATATAAACTTAAATATATAAAAGGGATTTGAAATTTTGTGAAGATAAAAGTAGAAATTATAGTTGGTAATTAAATTAGTACTTGAGTTGTTTATTATTGGTATAAGTATAGTATAGTATAAGTGCAAGTATTATATAATAAAAAAGGGCAAAATGATCATTTTAGCCTATAGATAATTGGGAAAGTGATAAGTATCTGAAATCAACCATGAAACAAAGAAAAACTCAGAATATGAAAGGGTAGGAGTAGAAGAGAAGAAGAAGAAGAAGAACAAAGAGAGAGGAAGAATCAGGTACGTATATGATTTTGTAATATGATTTCGAGATGTTAGAGATAGAATTTGAGGTTATGACAAAACGATGAATTAATTCACTACATCTCTAGATTTCTTCTATAAAATTTAGGGAATTTTAGATGAGTAGATCAATAGCTATGATTTTTATAAGATAAAGTGTGCAGAATTGGATGATCAAAGAGATAGGGTGAGTTTCAAAATTAATCTGGGATTGTTATACTGCTTAGAAAATTCTGAGTTTTTGATATGTTATTCCCTTATGTGTATAAGTAGGGAAAAGAATCAGGTCGATTCATATTGTGTAGAGAGAGTTATACTCATTTTATTATGATGCTGTCTAGGTAGAACGGGTTGAAAGAGCGCATTGAAAGGAAAATTCACTATAAATTGTATGAGGCTTTGAAAATTTTGAGGTTTTAGTATGTTATGGAATTGTGTATTAGGAATTGAACAAAAGAAGAATCAGAGCAATTGAGTTAGTGAGTTGAAAGTGATGAATTTTGAAGTGAAGTGAGGGTCACAAGGATACTGGTTCTAAATTCAGGAAAAGCAGGACAGAATTGGAGTTTAAAATATCAAATTCACAATAAATGGAAAAGTAATCATAAAATTATCAAATTTTGATATGTTATAAAGCTATGTGGTAAGAGTAAAATGAAACTAGAATCAGGCCATTTGGTTGAGTACTTTGAGAGATATGATTGGTTATACTCAGTAAGGTCACAGAGATAGTAATTCTATTCTAGTTTATGTCAATCTTTTTATATATACAAAAGGAAATAAGATGTATATGTTTATATTTTATATGAATTTATGTTATAGGAGCTCAAAACAGTGAAGGGATTCCAGAGGAATGTCCAAGTCGTTTTCGAGAGAATTGGCTCGGATAATCTGTGAGTATAAACATGATATGAATATATGGGTGAAATGTGTTGATGTGTTAATTGAATGAATATGTGAATGTGATATGAATTGTTTTGATATGAAATTGTATGAGAAATATGTTGATATGTGTCATTCGAATATGATAATGGATTGAATTCTTAAGTGAAGTGAATTGGTGCATATGTGAATTATTGGATACGTTTATAATGAGAATTGCATTTGATAAGGTGGATTTATATGATCTATGTATGTGGAATATATGTTCATTTGTGCTTATATATGCTAATTGTAAGTTCAATGGTTCGTAAAACAAACATTTGCACTTGAATATATGAAAAGTATAAGAGACGTTGTGACATAGCCGATCAAACATTGCAATACATGTTTTGTTCATCTGGACCTATATGGTCAACCAATTGTAATATCTGACAAATGGATCGAAAGGTCAACCAATTATTTATCTGGACCGAAAGGTCAACCAATTATTACATAGATGGCTAGCAAATCAATTGACAATTGCTACAAATGTTACATGTATCCGGGGGTAATAGTTTGGCTGGAAATGTCACAACAATTAAATAACCGATTCATTCATTCTCATATAAGTGTGACTGTATATTGAATTTGTTAATGTATATATGTGATTTGTTATTAAATTTGTAATGTGTGTATATCTGTGATTTGCTAAATTCATAGATTATTTATATTCACTGAGTTGTACTTCGTATAAAGCACTAAATTTTTCAGAGTTGATAAAGTTTGTACTAGAAGCTCATTACCTGTAGATATCATGGGCGAAAGATTGGCTGGCTGTGTTCCATCTTACTCCCTCTTCTCACAAAATAAGCATATAGAATAGAAGGTGGTCGGATTTTGATTTTGCTTTGTATATGATTGTTTTGTAAAAAGATATAATGTTAGAAGTGATTACATATATAAATAAAGTATAAGTACAAAAAAAATTTATATATTGTGATTACGATTTTGGTGATTTAGTATAAGGTATAGGCTATTTCACATATATCATATAATTTCGGCTTTATTAAATACAATTCTCATTATAAACTTATATGCACATGATTCACATAACAATTCAAATCAAGTTTATATTCACATAACAATACATTTCCAATACAATTCATTTCAGACTCAAATAATGTCAACACACTTCATATATATCAAGTTCCTCTCACATATATAGTCACATATCAACACAAATCACAATCACAAATTCATTTCATGTTTATACTCAGTTGTACTTATCCAATAATTCACATTAATCGTTCACAAATATTCACTTGTTGCCACAATTCACATATCAATACCATCTCAACGCAACTTACATTTCATATCAAATATAACCACGTAACACATGTAACACTATTCAAATACAATTTCAAATCAAAATATCATATCACTCAATTCATATTAAGATAATTTACACAAATCATATCAAATTTAACCACACATCAATATAATTCATATCAAATTCACATATTCATACAATTAACACATCGACACATTTCACCCATAAATTCATATCATGTTTATACTCACAGATTGTCCGAGCTAATTCTCTCAGAAACGACTTAGACATTCCTTTAAAATCCCTTCACTATTTTGAGCTCCTATAACATACATATTTATATACAAACATACATATATACATCTTATATCCTTTGGTAAATAAATAAAGACTAATATAAACTAGAATAGAATTACTATCTATGTGACCTTACTGATTATAATCAATCACATCTCTCAAAGTACTCAACCAAATGACCTAAGTCCAATTTCATTTTACTATTAACATATAGCTTTATAACATATCAAATTTCCATAATTTTCTGATAACTTTTCTATTTATTACGAATTTTATATTTTGAACTCTAATTCTGTATTGTTGTTCCTGTACTTAGAACCAGTATCCTTGTGATCTCACTTCACTTTAAAATTCATAACTTTCTACTCAGTAACTCAATTGCTCATACTAAAACCTCAAAATTTTCAGAGCCTTACATGATTTATAGCAAATTTTTCTTTAAAACCTGTTTGAGTCCCGCTTAATCTGGACAATAGCATAGTAAAACGAGCATAACTCTCTCTACACAACATGAATCGACCCGATTCTTCTTCCTACTTGAACTATACACAAGGGAATAACATATCAAAAACTCAGAATTTTCTAAGCAATATGACAATCCCAGATTAATTTTGAAACTCACCCCATCTATTTGATCATCCAATTCTGGACACTTCATCTTATAAAAATCATAGCTATTGATCTACTGATCTAAAAATCCCCAAATTTTTTTAAAAGCTTTCCAAGAAATAGATGAACAAATCCCTAGTTTACTCTATCTACTAATTATGTCTCTAACACCATGAAAATCGAATCACAACTGTAACGAGTTACCTGATTCTTTCATTCTTCTCCTTCTTCTACATTTCTCTTTCTCTTTCTGTCTTCCTTCCTAACTTTCGTATTCTGAATTTTTTTTTATTTTATGGCTAATTTCAGATACTTATCTCTTCCTTCTCACTTCCACAATTATCTATAGGCTAAAATGACCATTTTGCCCTTCTTTTTCATTATATAATATATATACTTATACTATACTATACTTATACCAATAATAAACAACTCAAGTACTAATTTAATTATCAACTATAATTTCTACGTTTATCTTCATAAAATTTCAAATCCACTTATATATTTAAGTGTGTGTGTGTGTATATATATATATATATATATATATATATATATATATATATATATATATATATATATATATATATATATTAGTCTAGTGGTTTAGTACTAAAGCTGTGACTATAGAAATTACAGGTTCGAGTCCACATTTCGGTGGGGAGGAAGAGTTTTTCTTTGTTATTATTTTAAGCCAAATAAGATTTTTTTTTAAAAAAAAGTTAGTTAGTTAATTGGTAGCGGTTAGCTCGATTAAGGCCTTTTTCTCTTGGACTATGATTTAATATAATGTAGTTCAATTCAGTTCAGATCACTTTAGTTCAGTTCAGATCAGTCGACTTCAGTTAAGTTCAATTAACTATGTGTAGTTATAAATCTACACTAAAATAAGTTTAATTCAGTTCATTTCAATTAAGTCAACTTCAGTTCTGAATAGAACATGACCTAAATTGTTAGTTGAAATTTTTTTTTGCCAATTTGTACTTTAATGCCTTAATCATTCTAATAGATGTACTTTTATCTTCTTGTTTTATTCACTGTCTTCGTTTTGTAAGTTTTAGATATGCTACGTATTTCTGGTTTAGACATGGTTACACTATACTTTAATTTTTACTTATTAAATGTTAGGATGTCTGGTTTTAATAATGTAATTCATTTAAGAATTAAGTTAACATCTATAATTAATATTTATATTTTTAAAAAAAATTACACAATTATGCTTTTACTCATCTCGGATGTGGTTTGACACTGAAACTTCTAGAAGCTATAAGTTCAGTCTTAAATCTTAATCATTCAGTAAAAAATAGTAGGATTCATGGGCCTACTTATTTATTAAAATGTATATATATATATATATATATATATATATATATATATATATATAACTAATTGTGTATCCATCAATATAAACAAAAATTTATAAAGACTTTTAATACACGTTTCATGTACATGTATAATTAATTTATCAATTATTTAATTAAAATATCATAAATAACTTATTTTTTATATAATTTTTTGTGCAGCTAAAATACTAAAATATTTGTTGTTATTCAGTACTTTTGTTCTTCAAACAACATTATTTTTTAAACTATTTTACAAAATCTATATGGACACCACTGATTACATTTTTTGGATTCGCCACTATACTCACTAGGTTAATAATTCATCACATTTAGTATATATATATATATATATATATATATATATATATATATATATATAATACCCTGAAAACATTTATACAATATCATTTTGCATAAGAAACTACCTTTATTTCTTTTAATTTAATGTTTCAGTCAACTTATTATACACTATGTACAATATTCAAAAGATTAAGAAAAAAGATTGCATGACCAATCAATTAAGGTACAAAATATCAGCCCAGTAGGCCTTGTAGTTATATCAATTGGAACATTGGATCACTAAAATTGTTTAAACTTTGAAGCCCAAATCATAAAATTAATTTAAAACTCAATATCCTATACATTGTAGCCCAAAATATTTAGTCAAGTCTATCTAACAGTCCCTAAGAGTTGATTGATAGAATATAAATTTTTTTTACAAAATATAACTTTCAATTAAGTGATTTAAATCTATGTTCGTTATAAACTTTTGACGAATTGGTTTTATAAAGTCTATTCGAAATGAAGACGTTACTTCCATGTTCTACATTGGAGAGAGTTGTTGCCACTAACACTCTATAACCATACATGCAGAGTTACACTGAAACTGTAATAATATGAAGTTTAAAATAATATGCCTAACTATATTTAATAACCTCAAACTATAACGTTCACTTATTGATGTGACCTGTTAATAACTAACTTCGTTATACTTTTTTTTTAGTATAAATTATAAGTGAAATGAAATCTGTTGTCCCCTTATATATTTCCTACTCAAAACTTACCACATATTTATTTTAAATTTATTTTAATATTTTATTATTTTCTCTATTATCAAAATTGTCTCGTGTAAAATTATTAATGAGAATCATATAAGGGGACATGGGAGAGCATATTGTAAATAAATTCATTCCAATTCTCAAACTAATATATTGATAAAAAATAATTTGTTTACTTACACCTTCAAAATATAATTATAAACAAAGCAATGAAGTAACGTTCATCTCAATTAAAAAAAAACTTAACATAAAAAGGCAACAAGGTATATTAACCCCAAAAATTAGCCCTCCATTTTATTTTTAAGAAAATTTATATTAAAGACTGATAGTGGATTTAGAACCCTGGTATAATATTTTATCATGTTTGTTTTTAAAGTGATACAAATGACAAAGTATATAACATGAACCCAAAATCTAGGCCGAAAAATGGAATTCATTTGGTAGGGCCGGTCCTAACATTTTTAGGGTCTAAATGAAATTAGAAAAATGAGCCCTTTATTAAAAAATTTATATAAAATTGTAATAAATTTTAATAAATGCTAAATAAAAAATATTTTTATAATTTAACTTATTAATTTAATTCATTTACATTGAAAAAATTATGAAGTTCCTTCAAGTTTACATACAATATGCTGAATAGAAGATTATGGGCCTCTTTTAATCGTGGACGCTAAGCAATCGCACTTCTAGCCTATGAATATGGCCGGCCCTATCATTTGAAAATAAATTCTTTGTGCAATTCATTTTCAAACGAATTCCTATACATGTCATAACATATAAAAAATTATAGATTAAATTTAATTTCAACAAATTTTACTTTTAAAAATAAGCATTTATAAATTCCTCCTTTTGTAATTGAATCTAGTTATAACATAATGAATTCTGAAAATTCTAAATCTAATTTATCACAAAAATTTGGAATTAGAAATAAATTTCATTAACAAATTTTATGAAATTCATATTTGTATATAGTAATATAGGGCACTTGGTAGGAGCCCACCACCCATAAAAGCATAGTTGCAATCCAGCTAATTGATATATTGTTGTGTCTCCTTTCTTCTTCCTGCCGCACATTATTTCATGTCTTTATTTATTAACATTCTATCAAACATTTTTAATGTGTCTATCAAATTTGTTTCTATATATATGTCACTATTTGCATTATTTGAATGATTTGGTACTATTACGTACTAAATCTCTCTCTCGTGACAACGTAGCTGATATCAAATTAATAAATTACTTACATTTACACTATTAAACTAAAAAATTTGACACAACAGTAAGAAATACAATTGTAACAAGTTCAATTTTCACTCTGATGAAAGACAAGTACGCTGCTACTAAAATTGCTTAATTTTATGCTAACATTTTAGCGCAAACGGTTAGTGTTACATTTTTGGCAAAACGCTAAGCAATTAAGTTAATAGAAATTAAGCCGAAATTAGTCAATTACTGCATATAGTTCACAAGGCTTGAAAATGCAATATATGGCTTGAAAATACAATAGTGTCTTCTGTAAATTGAGCTGAAATTAAGTTTTAATTATTTCAGAAAAATTATTAAGCTAATACAATATACGTACTCCTTTTGGTTCTGAAAATTAGTTATTCTATATATTTTTTCTCTGATTTTTTTACCTGTTATTCTCTATTTTTAATATAAACTTTTACTTTTTTCCTTGTTTTGTACCATTATTAATTATAACTCAATCTCACTACACATATTATTAAATTAATATTAATTTAAAAATTAAAAACTAATTTTATATTTTTTATTAATTATTTCTTAAGAGGAATACTAATTTTACCATTAACCCCTAAAATTGCAATATATGGATTGGATTTGCCAATTGACAGAGTCTCCAAAGATAACACATTAAATTCTAGTGGTCAACGCTCCATCTCAAACCAAACCAGTTACAGGTTCTGAGCCACTCGTATTTCATAAACAAATCTTGTGTCAGAACTCATAATCAGACTCGCCATTTTCCATATCATTTTGGGCACAAACAACTAAGATCTGCTGCTACTTTATCATGGATTTTGCCTACAGTAGCATTCAAGTTAGCTGGGAAATTTTTTAATTTTAAATAAGTCTTTTTTTGAAAAATTTATTTTGAAATGAATTTATTTTTGTGTTGCGCCTGTGAATATGAGCCGCGCTTGTGTCTCTGTTTCGCATGAAAAAACAATATTTTGATATTTCGAGCCATGATAATGGAGTCGCGATCACAGCATGCGGTTCTTTAGATAAAAGCAGTTAATTTTGAACGGTTATTTTGATTCTTTATAGATAGAGAGAAAGGGACATTGACATGATTGACGTTTTTTTAGAGAAATACAGGGGTCAATTTTTACAACAAACATTCGTTCTAAATTTTTGTTAATTTATGATTTCATCCGATTGAACTATTTAATAAAACCGCCAAATAAATTTCAATCTAAAAGTGTTCGTTACGACTTCAAATTTATTCAAACTTTATTCTATCGGATTTCTCCAATACTATGCCAGATCATGTGTATACATATGTTAAAAAAATGTAGGGAAGTACAAGATGGACATCAAAGTAACAGAAAATATTCTGCAATTTTTGCCGGGTGGGACTTAAAGTAATAAAAATTTATGTTTTATCCAAAAACTATAAGAAATTTACAGTCACTTTACTAAATTACAGAATATAATCTAATCCTCTGTATAACGCTTTGAAAGTACAGAAATATCCAACAAATTGCCATCCACCAGCTTGTCACCAGGTCAGCACACCTTTTTTTATTTTTATTTTTCTATTTTCCATATCTTTCTTTTATAACCTTTTTCCTTAAAATTGTCAAATTATTTGATGTGACCTATATCATTAAATTATTAATATAGGGTTCACGTTTTTAATAATTTGATGTAATATATTTTTTATTTTTCTATCTGTCATTATTATTTTCTGTAAAATATTTCTTACCTATTTACCATTCTTACCGTTAGATTTCTCTATAAATAGGAATTCAATTTCTTCATTTTCATATCTCAGAAATAAGAAATAAAAAGTTTCTCTCAAATTCTCTCTCTGCTTTCTCTCTTTATTGTTATAATATCCTTGCATATATAGTCGATTTCCAACACATATATAGTCGATTTCCAACACGTTATCAGCACGAGCTTGCTCTAATCAACTGAGGATATCACCAAATAAATCCAAAGTAAGGCATAATTATTTTATTTTCTATAAATATATATAATTCTTAATATGTCTAATATCAAAAGTTTAGAAATTACTCCTCTTGATGTATCGGGGAAAAATTATCTTACTTGGGTGCTGGATGCAGAAATACATCTAGAATCGATGGGTCTTAAGAATACTATTATTGAAAATAATAATCTTGGACCTCAGTATAAGGCAACAACTCTAGTTTTTCTCCGCCGGCATCTTGATGAATCACTTCAATCAGAATATTTGACTGTCAAAGATCCTGCAGATCTTTAGAAACAATTAAAGGAGAGGTTCGAACACCTAAGGAAAATATCTCTACCAAATGCCCAATATGAATGGATAAACTTAAGGCTACAAGATTTTGAATCTGTCAGTGCATACAATTCTAAACTTTTTCAAATTACATCCACATTAAGATTATGTGGAAAGGAAATAACTGATGAGGATTTACTGGAAAAGACATATTCTACTTTTCATTTGAATAATATGGTATTACAGGAACAATACAGAGCAAAAGACTATAAGAAATATAGTGAACTAATTACTGCTCTTCTCCTAGCAGAACAGAGAAATCAACTCCTGTTAAAAAACCATGAACTACGACCTACCGGAACAAATCCATTCCCTGAAGCGAATGCGATAATTCATAATAATTTTGATGGACGCGGCCGCAGAAATGGTAATGGTCGTGGTCGTGGTCAAGGTAGAGGTCGTGGAAATGGGCGTGGTAGAGGATATAATAATAACAATTTCCACCAGAAGTGGAAATATGTAAATAATAATAATAGCAATAATTTCCACCCGAAGTGGAAAAATACAAATAACCACCAGAAGTGGAATAATCAAATTGAAAGATTTGATAAAAGAAAAAACAGTCAAGATGATGAAAATAAATGCCATAGATGCGGTATGACTGGTCATTGGTCAAGAACTTGTAGAACCGCTAAACATTTGGTAAACTTATACCAAGCCTCTCTCAAGAAATATGCGGAACCAGAAACCAATTTTATATTGGATGATAACACCCCAAATAATGAGCCTATTGATGTCCCCAATATGGAGATGGATGATTTTCTGTTACCCAGCACCAGTGGCAAAGAAAAATTTGAATAATTAGTCCATATTTTTTGCTTAATTAATATATTGTAATTTTTATGTTATTATTGGTTTGCTTTTGTTATTGCTGCTTAATGTACTTTTTATGCAATGTTTATTTATAAATAAATAATAATGCATCTTTCATTTGTTCAATGAAGAAAATGAATTCTTTCTCGGTATCATATGACTTGAAGGAAAATGAAGGAAATTTATGTATTGTAGATAGTGCCACCACCCATACTATTCTCAAAAAGGCAAGATATTTTAATATTCTTAAAAAGGGTGAAACTGTTGTTACCACAATATCGGGACAAACAAAAATGGTTGAAGGCTCCGGAAGAGCTAGTATTATATTACAAAGGGGAACAAAACTTATTATAAATAATGCATTATTTTCCCCGAATTCTCACAGAAATTTATTAAGTTTTAAAGATATTCGCAGAAATGGATATCATATTGAAACTGTGAGCGAAGACAATAAAGAATGCCTTTATGTTACAAAAATAATTTCAAGTAAGAAATGTATACTTGAAAAATTTTATACTCTTTCATGTGGCTTATACTATACATATATTAATATGATTGAGGCCAATTTGACTATAAATCAGAAGTTTATAGATTCAGATACTTATAAAATTTGGCATGAGCGACTGGGTCATCCTAGTTCGATAATGATGAGAAAAATTATTGAAAATTCATATGGGCATCCATTGAAGAACCAAAAGTTTCTTCAAAATAATGAATTATTTTGTGCTGCTTGTTCGCAAGGAAAATTAATAATAAAGCCTTCCAGAAGTAAGGTTGCAATCGAATAGCCAGCATTTTTAGAGCGCATACAATGTGATATTTGTGGACCAATTCATCCACCATGTGGACCATTTAGATATTTTATGGTTCTAATTGACGCCTCAACTAGGTGGTCACATGTATGCTTATTATCTTCACGAAATATGGCATTTGCAAGGTTAATTGCTCAAATTATAAGGTTACGGGCACAGTTTTCCGATTATCCTATTAAATCAATCCGTCTTGATAATGCTCGGGAATTCACATCCAAATCATTTAATGATTATTGTATGTCGATTGGAATAAAAGTTGAACATCCTGTAGCATATGTTCATACACAAAATGGTCTAGCAGAATCATTTATTAAACGTCTGCAATTAATTGCGAGACCGCTAATTTTGCGAACGAATCTCCCTACTACAGTTTGGGGTTATGCAATATTGCATGCAGCATCTCTTATACGTTTAAGGCCAGTAAGTTATCATGATTATTCTCCATTACAATTAACTTCTGGCCATGAGCCTAGTATTTCTCATCTTAGAGTTTTTGGTTGCGCAGTATATGTGCCTATTGCTCCACCACAAAGGACTAAAATGGGTCCTCAAAGGAGATTAGGAATTTATGTTGGCTATGAATCCCCTTTAATAATTAAATATCTTGAGCCATTAACTAGCGATATGTTTACTGCACGATTTGCAGATTGTCATTTTGATGAAAGCACTTTCCCAAAATTAGGGGGAGAGAATAAGAACCCAATTTTGGAAAAGAAAATAATATGGAATGCTTCATCGCTTTCTCATATGGATTCTAAATCAAATGATTCTGAACTAGAAGTTCAGAGAATAATCCATCTTCAACATTTAGCAAATCGATTGCCTGATGCACTCGCTAATCCTAAAAGAGTAACGAAATCGCATATACCAGCAGTAAATGTGCCAATTCGTATTGAGATTCCTGAAGAACAACCTACGGATAATACTCTAACACGCCTGAATCGTGGACGACCAATTGGTTCAAAGAATAAAAATTCTAAAAAGAGGAGAATTATCGATAGTGAAGATATTCCCATTGAGGATATAAATATAAATACACTTCCGGAAGAAGTGCAAGCACCTGAAGTGCAAATACCTGAAGCTATTAAAAATGAAGAAATTCAAATAAATTATATCACTAACAAAAGAAGATAGAATCGCAATAAAATAGTTATAGATCATATTTTTTCATATAATGTTGCGATCAATATTGAAAATGAAAACGTGGATTATGAGCCAACATCTATTGTAGAATGCCAAAGTAGAAATGATTGGCAACAATGGAAAGAAGCAATTCAAGCAGAGCTGAATTCTCTTGAAAAACGCAAAGTATTCGGACGAGTAGTTCGAACACCACAGGACGTAAAACCTGTTGGTAATAAATGGGTTTTTATTAGAAAGAGAAATGAGAAAAATGAAATAATAAGATATAAAGCCAGATTAGTTGCACAAGGTTTTTCCCAAAGACCCGGGATAGATTATGAGGAGACATATTCTCCGGTGGTGGATGCAATAACTTTTAGATATCTTATTAGTTTTGCAGTGCAAGAAAATTTACAGATGCACTTGATGGATGTTGTCACAGCTTACCTTTATGGTTCGCTTGATAATGATATTTATATGAAAATCCCTGAAGGATTAAAGCTGCCAGGAAAATATGGCAAACGAGAACTTTACTCGGTAAAGTTACAAAGATTCTTACATGGATTAAAACAATCTGGGCGCATGTGGTATAATCGTCTCAGTGAATATTTATTGAAAGAAGGATATAAAAATGATCCAATTTGTCCATGTGTTTTTATAAGAAAATCAGGATCTAATTTTATTATCATCTCAATTTATGTTGATGATTTGAATATTATTGGAACTCCAGAAGAGATTCCAAAAGCAGTTGATTCTTTAAAGAAAGAATTTGAGATGAAAGATCTTGGAAAAACAAAATTGTGTCTTGGTTTACAAATTGAGCACCTTGAAAAAGGAATTTTAGTGCATCAATCAAACTACATAGAAAAGATCCTGAAACGATTTAATATGGACAAAGCACATCCATTGAGTAACCCAATGGTTGTACGATCACTCGATGTGAAAAAGGATGTTTTTCGTCCTAGAGAAAATAATGAAAAAGTTCTCGGTCCTGAAGTACCGTATCTAAGCACAATAGGTGCTTTAATGTATCTTGCTAATAACACAAGACCGGATATAGCATTCTCTGTTAATTTATTATCAAGATACAGCGTTGCACCTACAAGACGACATTGGAATGGAATTAAACATATAATGCGCTATCTTCGAGGAACTATTGATTTAGGCTTATTTTATTCACATGAATCTAAGCTTAAATTAGTTGGATATGCGGATGCGGGTTATTTATCCGACCCACACAAAGCTCGATCTCAGACGGGCTATTTATTCACATATGGAGGAACAGCTATATCTTGGCGATCGACAAAACAAACAATTACAGCCACTTCCTCAAATCATGCGGAGTTAATAGCTATTCACGAGGCAAGTCGTGAATGTGTGTGGTTGAGATCATTAATCAAACATATCCAAGAAGCATGTGAAAAAGTTACGGTCAAGGAAGGTCCGACGATAATATATGAAGATAATGCTGCTTGTATTGCTCAATTGAAGGAAGGTTATATTAAAGGAGACAGAACAAAGCATATTTCACCAAAATTTTTCTTCACTCATGATATAGAAAAGAATGGTGAAATCAATATTCAACAAATCCGCTCTTGTAATAATTTAGCAGATTTGTTTACCAAGGCTTTACCTTCCTCAACTTTCAAGAAATTAACTTACAGCATTGGAATGCGTCGTCTTAAGGATCTCCGGTCAACTCGCGAACAGGGGGAGTAAACACTGTACTCTTTTTTCCTTAGCTAAGGTTTTTATCCCACAAGGTTTTTCCTTAGTAAGGTTTTTAACGAGGCAGTGTCCCATTCGCGGCAGATGACACATCAAAAGGGGAGTGTTAAATTATTTGATGTGATCTATGTCATTAAATTATTGATGTAGGGTCCACGTCCTTAATAATTTGATATAATATGTTTTCTACTTTTCTACCTGTCATTATCATTTTCTGTAAAATATTTCTTACCTATTTACCATTCTTACCGTTGGATTTCTCTATAAATAGGAATTCAATTTCTTCATTTTCGTATCTCAGAAATAAGAAATAAAAAGTCTCTCAAATTCTCTCTCTGCTTTCTCTCTTTATTGTTATAATATCCTTGCATATATAGTCGATTTCCAACACATATATAGTCGATTTCCAACAAAAATAACAATACATTTATCATAATAAATAATACCGTCAAACGGACAGTTGGAATTTCAAAATGTTTGGACGGGGTTTAGATAAATTTATATTTTTTATTTTAAATATTTATTATATATATAAAAATATAAATTTATTAAAAAATAAATTATAATAATATAAAATATCATAACATAATTTAAATTATGTTTTAAAAATCAGTAAGTGGTATAAAATATTTTAAAATGATAATTTTATTATGAAAATGCTTTAATGTAAGTTAGTTTAACCAACTAAGCTATTTTTTATTGATAAACTACGACTATTATAAATAATAGTATCATAAAAAATTTAAATTAGGCACCGTTAATACGGAAAAAATTGAACTAGGCGGTGCCTAAGTAATAATAAATCGATCAAGCGCGTGATAGCATCCTAAAAATGTAAAATCAGGCGACAAACCTTAAAATAACGCATAGATAAAATTTTAAAACGGTAGCATAAATTGGTCCGGGTTTTTTTATTATTGGCCGAATATAAAAAATTCCAATTAATATAATAAAAAAGCATCGTTGTAAACTCAATTATGTGTTCACAATCTGAAAAATATCATGCAACTCAATGATGTGTTCAATTAACAAGGCGTTGCATTAAAAAGTATATAAAAAATCAGTAGCAATTATTTAATATTTCCAAAAATATTAGTGCCAAGTGTATGTCAATAATAACAAAGTCAAATTAAGTTTTGCTCTGAATAATGTAACATTAAACAAGAAACAAAGAAAAGCAATTTCACATGCAAACACTATCATGTCAATATTTTACCATTCGGTAAAAAATTTATCACACAATTATTAAATTATATACTTGCAAAATGGACAAAACTGAAAGAAATATATACAATAAAGTATTAGCCCACGCAAATAAATAATAATAATAATAATAATAATAATAATAATAATAATAATAATATAATATGGTTTAAGCAGGTAATTACTACCAATTCTAAAAGTATTTGGTTACAAATGTTTAATAGAAAATAATGGATTTGATTCTCTAAACTAAACTCTTTAAATTATAAATTTTAATTAATCCTAATCATTTACTGTATTTTAATAGTTAAAATTTAATTACACTATAAATTTTATAAATTACTAAAATAAAATTTCAACTATTAAAATACAATATAATAAATAATTAAAATGAAATGAAATATACAACTTTTTCGTATGTCTTTAGAGAATCAGAGTCCAACAATAATTACTACACTAGCAACCCTAAATATATATTAATTGTTCTTCGGTTAGACTAAAATTCAATTTGGTTCACATTGAATTTCTTTACTGATCCAATGCTTTAAAGATTCCAACCAAATAAAAAATAGCATTATCGCTAACTATAAGGCTCTATCTTTCAATTGCAATTTTATGAACTGAACTGAAATAAACTGAATTAGACTTATTTCAATATAAATTTATAATTATATATAATTAAATTAGACTAAACTGAATTAAATTGTAATCCATGAGAATCTTACCTAAAACCAGCATATGAATTACTGTTTGCTGGTAATTAGTTGTTAAGCTTTAATTAAGGACAAAACTGGCTACTTATTAATTAATGTTAAATAAATAAAATTAGATACAATTCTGTCAACAAATTACAGATCAACATACAGCAAAAAAATAGAGAAATTAAGAGTAAAAAAATTTTACTTGACCAATTTGCCCCAATTGATGTGACCATCCTTCATCTTCAACCCCAATGAAAGAACGGCATTTCTGTAATTGAGCATCATCTTTCACTTCTTTTTTTTGTTCTTGAATTTCGCTTTCTCAGCTGCATATTGCCAGATCTGCCTAATTATTCCAATTTCTTTACGATTAAATAAAAAGCAGTAAAACTCCGATCGCCGGAAAACCAAGAATCTGACAAATGCCGCCGGCGAGTTTAAAAGACCCGGACATGGAAGCAGGCGGCGGGTTGTGGAAGTAGAAGGGGAAGTAAGGCACAATTGGGTTAGGAGGCGGAGGTGCAGGGTAATTATTGTAATTAGGCGGAGGATAATTGTAATAAGAACCGCCGCCGCCGCCGCCTTGAGGCGGAGGAGGAGAGGAGTAGGTGTAAGTAGAAGGTGGAGGTGGAGAGTAGTAGTAAGAATGGGACGGTGGTGGAGGGCAATACGCAGAAGAGGATGGTGGAGGAGGAGACGGCGGGGGCGGCGAGGGAGACGGCGGCGGAGGGGAGGAGGGTGCCGGGTTGCAGCAGGTTGAACACATTGTGCAGGCGATCTCGTACAGCATTCTTGATTTGGGGGAAGAATAGGCGGAGGGTAATAGAAAGAGGAGGGCTAAAAGAGACAACATGGTGACAAAAGCTCGCCGGGAAATCAAGAATTGAAATTTGAAGCCTATTTCAATTGCAAGAAACTAAAGGGCCTTTCAAATGGGAGAAATTAAAATGTTGAATAATTGAGGAAGAGGGAAGAGAGAGAGGGAGTGGAGTTAATAGTAAGACTTATCTTTGAAGCTACACCAATGCATTGTCATCATCTTCGGAATGGTAGGCTTTTATGGTGGATTTTTAGATAAATGGAAAAAGGGTCCGAAAAAAGGCCAAAAATTCTAAAGGGTGACACCGACATGTTATACTTTGCACTATCAAATAAGAAGAAAGCAGAATTTTTAACTTATAAATAATGATATTAAACTGATAAATATTTACTTTAATAGATTCTATATATGTAAAATAATATTAAATTAAATTGAACGAATTATAAATTAAAAATAATATAAATTTAATTTTAATATAATTTATTATTATTCAGTGTTTTAAAAAGTATTAAATATTAGTTGGGGCGGATAAGATTTTAAAAAATTTAGGAGGGGTCTGAACGGGGATTAGGCAGTAGCCTAGAAGAATTTGTATTTTTTAAATTTTTTATTATATATACATAAAAATATAATTTTAATTAAAAAAGAAATTATAAAATATAATTTATAGAATATTTTAAAATTGGAGATGAAACTTTTATTGTAGGACACTTTTATATATTTTCATTTTTTTAACTAAGCGTAGGTTAAAAATATCAAATTATAATTATTATAGATATCGATATCTTATAAAATTGAATTTAAGCGTCATCCAGACTGAAAAAATTGAATTAAATAATACTTAAGTGATAATAATTCAATTAAAAGCTTGACAGCGCTATGAAAACAAAAAAATTAAACGATGAGCTATTACTAAACTCCTCTCTTGGAATTAATTATGTTTATGACTTTTCAACGGTTTTATATAACGTCAATATGACCCAAAAAATACAAATTTATTGAGATACTCTTCTTGAAGTCTTACAATTAAGTCTTTATTTCTCACCTACATATTCAGTTTTGTTTAGTAGATGAAATTTATGTATTTATAAACTGCTTACATAGGTATAAAAATGAACTTTCAAGTAATGTTCGGATTGAACATTATATTAGTGAAGTTAGTGGTTTATGATTTTATCGGTTCAACTGAATTAAATAGTAGTTCAACCGTTTCTTTAAATTTTTAAAAATAAAAATATATTTATCAAATATAAGTACAAATTTTTATAAAATAAAATAAATTAATAAATAATAATTATAATAAGATTTAAATATATTATCTCCAATTATATGTACTCTTCCGTATCCCTTGTTCATGTTTTGCCATTTCAAATATAAGGACAATTTCTTTTTGGTGGCTGCTTTAAAATATTAAAATGTATTTAAGCGGTAGTATAAGTTTTTCGGTTAAAAAGAGATAAAATTTAATTCTTTTTAAAATCAATCATTAATAAAAAAAATTATAATAAGAATAGAGAGAATTGAAGAAGAGAAATTTTCTTATTATTTTTGTTGATATATGGAAGAAGAGAAATGATTATATATTTATAGTAAAAATTAAGGGACATGTGTGTTCAATATATTAATGACTTTTTTGTAAATGTCTACAAATTATCACATAAGGTTAGAATACTATTCAAATGGTAGCTAAGTAAAAGTTTAACAATAATTCACATCAATTTTACATCAAATTTTAACACTCCCCCTTTGATGTGGATTATTGCGAATCCGGCACTGCCTCATTAAAAACCTTACTATAGAAAAATCTTGTGGGACAAAAACCATAGTTAAGGGAAAAAGAGTACAATGTTTACTCCCCCTATTCGCAAGTTGACTAAATGTCTTTAAGATGACGGATTCCAATGCCGTAGACCAATTTCGTGAAAGTTGAGAAAGGTAAGGACTTGGTGAACAAATCTGCTAAATTGTTACAAGAGCGGATTTGTTGAATATTGATTTTACCATTATTTTCCAGATCATGAGTGAAGAAGAATTTTGGTGAAATGTGCTTTATTTTATCTCCGTTAATGTATCCTTCCTTTAATTGAGCAATGCAAGCAGCATTATCTTCATATATTACCGTCGGGTGTTCTTTAGTCTTTACTTTGCCACATGATTCTTGGATATGCTTAGTTAATGATCTCAACCATACGCATTTGTGACTGACTTCATGAATTGCAATTAATTCAGCATGATTTGAGAAAGTAGCGGTGATAGTCTGCTTTGTGGATCGCCAAGAAATAGTTGTTCCCCCATATGTGAATAAGTAGTTCGTTTGAAATCGAGCTTTGTGTGGGTCCGATAAATAACCCGCATCCGCATATCCAACTAATTTAGACTTAGATTCACACGGATAAAATAAGCCTAAATCAGTAGTACCTCGAAGATAGCGCATTATGTGTTTAATTCCACTCCAATGTCTACGTGTTGGTGTTGAACTGTATCTTGATAATAAATTAACAAAGAAGGCAATCTTCGGCCTTGTATTGTTGGCAAGATACATTAATGCACCTATTGCGCTAAGATGTGGTACTTCTGGACCAAGAACTTCCTCATTACTTTCTCTAGGACGAAATATATCCTTTTTCACATCAAGTGATCGTACAACCACTGGATTACTCAATGGATATGCTTTATCCATATTAAATCGTTTCAGGATCTTTTCTGTATAATTTGAGTGATGCACCAATATTCCCTTTTCTAGGTGATCAATTTGTAAACCCATACATAGTTTTATCTTTCTAAGATCCTTCATCTCAAATTCTTTCTTTAAAGAATCTATTGCATTTGGAATCTCTTCTGGAGTTCCGATGATATTCAAATCATCAACATAAATAGAGATGATAACAAATTTAGGTCCCGATTTTCTTATGAAAACGCAGGGACAAATTTGATCATTTTTATAACCTTGCTTTAATAAATATTTACTAAGACGATTATACCAAATGCGTCCAGATTGTTTTAACCCATATAGAGACCTTTGTAATTTTATCGAGTAAAGTTCTCGCTGACCATATTTTTCTGGCAGTTTTAATCCTCCAGGGATTTTCATATAAATATCATTATCTAGCGAACCATATAAATAAGCTGTAACAACATCCATTAAGTACATTTGCAAATTTTTTTGCGTTACCTAACTAATAAGATATCTAAAAGTTATTGCATCCACTACAGGTGAATATGTCTCATCATAATCAATTCCATGTCTTTGAGAAAAACCTTGGGCAACAAGTCTGGCTTTATATCTTAATACTTCATTTTTCTCATTTCTCTTTCTCACAAAAACCCATTTGTATCCCACAGATTTTATACCTTGTGGCGTTCGAACTACAAGTCCGAAAATATTTCATTTTTCAAGAGAATTTAACTCTACTTGAATTGCATCTTTCCATTTAGGCCAATCATTTCTATTTTGACATTCTTCAAGAGATTTTGGTTCATAGTCCAAATTATCATTTTTAATATTTACTGAAACATTATATGCGAAAATAGGATCTATAACCATTTTATCCCGATTTCATCTTCTTTCATTACTAATATAATTTATTTGAATTTCTTCATTTTCAATAACTTCAGGTGTTTGCACTTTAGGTGATTGCACTTCAGGTGCTTCTACTTCTTCTAGAAGTGTATTTCTATTAATATTTGAATTTTCAACGAGAGTGTCCTTATTATCATTAACTCTTCTCTTTCTAGGATTTTCATCCTTTGAACCGATAGGTCGTCCACGCTTCAGGCGTGTTATCGTATTATTATTTGGTTGTTCTTCAGGAATATCAATAGGTATAGGCGCATTTTCTGCTGGTATATGCGACTTGGTTACTCATTTTGGGTTAGTAAGTGCATTAGGCAACTGATTTGCTAAATTTTGAAGATGGATTATCTTCTGAACTTCTAGTTCAGAATCTTTTATTTTAGGATCCATATGAGAAAGTAATGAAGCATTCCATAAGATTGACTTTTCCAAAATTGCCTTTTGCCTTCTCCCCCTAATTTTGGAAAAGTGTTTTCATCAAAGTGACAGTCTGCAAAATGTGCAGTAAACATATCTCCAGTTAATGGTTTGAGGTATTTTATAATTGAAGGAGACTCATAGCCAACATAAATTCTCAATCTTATTTGAGGACCCATTTTGGTTCGTTATAGTGGAGCAATTGGTACATATACTGCATAACAAAAACTCTAAGATCAGAAATATTGGGCTCATGACCAAAAGCTAATTGCAAGGGGGAATAATCATGATAGCTTGTAGGTCTTAAACATATAAGAGCTGCTGCATGTAATATTGCATATCTCCATACTGATGTAGGAAGGTTTGTTCGCATAATCAATGGTCGTGCAATTAATTATAGTCTTTTAATAAATGATTCTGCCAGACCATTTTGAGTGTAAACATGTGCTACAGGATGTTCCACTTTTATCCCAATTGACATACAATAATTATTAAAAGTTTAGGGAGTAAATTCTCCAGCATTATCAAGACGAATCGATTTGATTGTGTAATCGGGAAATTGTGCTCGTAATATTGTAATTTGAGTCGCAAATGCCTTATTGCGTGATGACAATAAGCATACAAGTGACCATCTAGTTAAAGTATCAATTAGAACCATAAAATATCTAAATGGTCCAAACGGTGGATGAATCGGTCTACATATATCATATTGTATGCGTTCTAAAAATGCTGGTGATTCAATTACAACCTTAAGTTTTGAAGGTTTTATGATTAATTTTCTTCGCGAACAAGCAGCACAGAAAAAGTCATTATGTTGAAGAAACTTCTGATTTTTCCATGAATGCCCATTTGCATTGTCTATAATTTTTCTCATCATTATTGAACCAGGATGACCGAGTCTATCATGCCAAATTTTATATGTATTTGAATCTATAAACTTCTGGTTTATAGTTAAATTGGCTTCAATTTCATTTATAAATGTGTAGTACAAGCCAAATAGAAGATTATAAAATTTTTCAAGTAAACACTTCTTCCCAGAAGTTATGCTTGTAACATAAAAACATTCTTTATCGTCTTCATTCACAGTTTTAATATGATATCCATTTCTGCGAATATCCTTAAAACTTAATAAATTTCTTTGAAAATTTGGGGAAAATAATGCATTGTTTGTTGTAACTATCGTTTCCCTTGGTAAATTATTATGAGCTCTTCCGGAGCCTTTAACAATTTTTGAGTTACCCATTATTGTGGTAATATTTGTCTCACCCTTTTTCAATGTGGAAAAATATTTTGAATCTTTAAGAATAGTATGGGTGGTAGCACTATCCACAATGCATATATTTTCTTCATTAGCCTTGATGTCAATTAATACCGGAAAAGAATTCATTTTCTTCATTTAAAGAAAATAAACTAAATTATTATTTATTCATGATTAAACATTACATAAAATATTGAAAAGAAAATACATAAGACATTGATAAGAAAATATAAATTACATAAAACATAAAATAAAATAAACACATATATTAAAAGTAGTAGATATATATATATAAAAATTCAACCATTATTCATATTTATCATTTCCATTGGTGCTGGGTAAAAAGAGATCTGCCATATCCAAATGGGTAATATCAATGGGCTCATCATTAATAATGCAATTTGTTTTCACATCAGCGAGTTTCTTTAATGATGCTTGATAAAAGGCCACTAAATGTTTTGCGGTTCGACAGGTACGTGACCAATGCCCAGTCATGCCACAACGGTGACATTTGTTCTCATCATTTTGAACATATTTTTTTATAAAAATTATCATTTTGATTTTTCCACTTCTAGTGGTTTTTATTATTTTTCCACTTCGGGTGGAAGTTGTTACCACGCTCGTATTTACAGCCACGACCACGACCATTTTCATAGCCACGTCCTCGGCCACGACCACATCCATGACCAATAAAATTATTATTATCATAAGATGTTGCATTCACTTCAGGGAATGCCACAGATCTAATGGGACGTGATTCGTGACTTTTCAATAAAAGCTCATTATTCTGCTCTGTTAAAAGAAGACAAGAAATTAATTCACTGTATTTCTTAAAGCCTTTTTCTCTATATTGGGTCTGCAGGACCATGTTAGATGGATGAAAAGTTGATAATATTTTTTCCATAATATCCTCATCAGTAACTTCAACTCCACATAATTTTAAAGTGGATGTAATTTTGAACACAACAGAATTATATTCAGTTACAGATTTAAAATCTTGTAGCCGTATTTGAATCCAATCAGATTGAGCTTTTGGTAACGATATCAATTTTAAAGGTTCATACATGTCTTTCAGTTGCTTCCAAAGATCTGCAGGATCTTTGACAGTTAAATATTCAGATTTCAAACCTTCATCATGATATCGTCTAAGAAATATCAAGGTCTTAGCCTTTTCCTGCATTGTGGCATCACTCTTTTCATTTATCGTTTTCCTAAGACCCATTGATGCTAAATGAATCTCTGCATCCAACACCCATAAAAGGTAATTTTTTCCAGTGACATCAAGTGCTACAAATTCGATATTTGCAAGTTTCGACATATCTATAATATTAAGATTAATTAGAATAAATATATAACTAAACTTTTAATAAATAAAAATTGATACCTTTTTCTTTGACTGATAGAGCAAGCTCGTGCTGATAACGTGTTGAAATTCAACTATTGATACAAAGGAATTATAATAAGAATAGAGAGAATTGAAGATGAGAAATTTTTTTATTATTTTTATTGATATATGAAAGAAGAGAAAGAGTTATATATTTATAGTAGAAATTAAAAAATATATACATTCAACATATTAATAACTTTTTATAAATATCTATAAATTATCATATAAAATTAAAATACTAATCAAATAATAACTAAATAACTATTTAAATAATAATTAAATAAAAACTTAATAATAATTCACATCAATTTTATATTATATTTTAATAATTTTAACATTAATTTGTAGAAGGCACTGTATATCCCAACACAAGTCTAACAACTCAAAAAGGTGGGGTTTGGACTTTGGACGGAGGCGGTAATAAAAGAGTCGTAAAAGACGGGCTTGACTGGGAGAGCAGCTGTTCATACACGTGGTACATATGAAACCGTTAATTCTCGATGACGTGGCACTGCAGAGACGTTAACTATACGCAAGCTTCCACGTGGGTCTTCTTTTACTGGACTGCACTCCTATTTCTCTACTCACATATTAGTTAAAAACATTATGATTGTTGAAAAAAAATTTATGATCAAGTACACGAAGTTATTAATATTATTTAATGACAAAATGCAATGTGTCGTACGTGAACTCTCTAAATTTAAAACGAAAAGTCAGATGTAGTTGTTAGATTTTAAAAAGTTTAACTAGTTTATTAAATTTTATAAATTATAGTGATTTATCCTTTTAATATTACATGATAATTTTTTATTAATTTAAATTTTTAAATATTTTATTTTTATAATTTTATTTTTTTTAATTAAAAATTAAATATAACAGTAAGAGAGTAAATATGTACACATTTATTAAATTTAAAGGTTAATTAAATTTTTAAACATTAAAAGTGACATATATATTTTTTATCAAATTTAAAAGATAAATAATATATCTCACCTTATTTACTAAAAAGGAAAAAAAAATCGCTTAACACCTACTATTTACGAGTAAAGAAAAATCTTATTTATTTTATTGTAATTATTTTAATAGCAGAGTTTGCCTGAACGATTTTTTTATATATATAATTTATGATATTGGGCTTATGATAATCAATAAAAAAATTCATATCCCTCTTTATTTGTATATAAATTTTAATTTGTGACCTTTAAAATTACAGTTTTAAGGTTTAATTAATAGGTTAAAAACTTTAACATAAATTTATCAGAAGGATTAGGCTACGTAATATATAGGAAAGGAGTATCTTTTTATAGTAATTGAATAAATTTTGATATTTTCAAGTGCGAATGTGGTGGATATTTTTATTTGATATACATATAAGAAAATGAAATATCGATGTTCTAATTCTCTAATTCGAAGCTGCAAAATTATAGGATTTAATGTATTTTTAGTTATTTAAAATTATTTTAAAAAATTTATTATTTTTGAATTTTTAAAATAATCTCGTAGCTCCCCTAACTTTTAAAAAGTTCACCACTTTGCTCCATAAACGCCACGTGTTAGCTTTTGATAGGTTTGACTTTTTAAAGCTTCCATTTTTCAAATTTTTTCTCTCTAATGAGAATCTGACTCGTGACATTCAGAATAAAATAAAGCATTTTTTAAAAGTTGAGGAAGCTATAAAATCACTTTAAAAATTTAAAGGTAATGAATATTTTAAAATAAATTTAAATTATAGCATAAGGCGGAAAATACATATATAAATGGTAAATAAAATACTAATATATGGTGACGATAAGGCATGATGGCCAGATAATATTGAATTTTTAAACACGTGGTATCAAATGATCATTATACCCGGCGACCATATCCTGGTTTCTATACAATTCACCACTTGTGGTAGTAACGGAGCATTAGGCCGGTCCTGACATAATTTAGGGATGTGATTATATAGGGTTTATGATTAAAAGGGGTTTAATATATTTATTATGTATATATATAAATTTTAAAAAATATTTAAAATTTATTAAATATGAATCAATCAGATGATTAATTAAAATTAAAAAAAATTAAAAATTATACTTTATATTTAATATTTATTAAAATTTATCAATTTTAGGTCAAAAACTTTTATGAAGGAAGCCCCAATTTTTTATTTCATCGTAATTTCTTGAAATGTCATGATTGACCATGTAGAGCATGCATGTATTATTCATTATTCAACTTCAGCAATTTTATTTATTTTTTCATTTTAATTCTTTTGCAAATTAAATATTTGGATCTGAATTCTCCGTAACATGTTTCCTCGATTATAGGATTGACTATGCAGGGCATTATATCTATTTGTAAATGGCTAAAACACAAATTGTTTTGTTACGTTAACAAACTTCTCAAATGTTTTCCCATGTATATTAGTGGCTTAATACATACTACTTAGCTTCTAAATTAGATAATTTTTATTAATAGGCATCTTTAACTTACATATGTCTTTACCAACCCCATAAATTTGGTAAAAGTGTTCATTGCAGCCCCCACAATGCCACGTGTCACCTTCTAATTGGAGAGAGAATAAAAAATTGATATATTTGAAAAATCAAACCCATCATAAGGTGACACGTGGCACTGAGAGGGTTGTACTAAACACTTTTATTAAGTCCAGGGAGTTGATAAAGACATCTGTAAGTTAAGGACTCTGAATGTTAAAAGTTGTCAAATTAAGGAGGCTAAATATGGTTTAAGCATATATTAATACAAAGAATATGTCCTTTATTATTGAAAGTTAACTATTTAGGATATAGAAGATTGATAGTTTAATACTTCTACGTCCATTGTTTCTTTGACCTACTCGACACAACGTAGTTTTGATCTCTACTTAGATATTCATTTCATCACATGGTGGATATAAAAGTGAATAGATTATAGAGAGCTATTTATAAGTTGTTTAGTGTTGTTTTCCGTATTTTCTAAACTGTATTTTGTATGTTTTCAGTAAAAGTATAATTTTATGCATTTTTTAAAAAGTACAAGGGCAGTAACATTGAACAGCCGAAAATGTATGAGAACGATTGATGGAAAATTTTGTTCCGAAGCTAATGATGTTTTTAATGAAGCATTTAGGGTATAACTGAACAACCATAAAAGCCTAAAAATAGAATATAAAAATTAAACAAAGGAATAAGGACAGGTTAAAATTCAGTTTGAATGCGAGCTAAAAATTATGTTCATGTTCGTTCATTTAAGTGTTTGTTTATTCGCGAGCTATTTACGAACAACTCATTTATTTTGTTCAGGAACAGTTCACTAATTTGTTCGCGAACGAGCTTGTCTACTTTATTCATGAACAAAATTGTCAATTCAATACATATTTAAAGTGGGTTATAAAATTGAGTTGGGTAGTGTTACACATATACTTGTTGTATTAGTCTAATTTTTATATAGTCATACTTTAATTTAACTCTATAAAGTTTTATTTTTGATATGTAATTATAATAATCGAGCTAGTTCACGAACATTTATCGAGTTAGTTCACAAACTTGTTCGCGAACCTCTAATCGAGTTTGTTCACAAGTTAATGAGCCGAGCTTTGGCTTGTTCATATTTAGTTCATTTACAATTCGAACCATAAAATCGTGTTCCCGAACTGTTTATTTATAAATCGAGTCGAGCTTTTATCAAGCCGAACACCGAACTATTCACGAAAGGCTTAATTCATTTACAACCCTAGATCTGAACTATGCGAGCAACAATCCCACAACCGGGAATAAAACGACCACTAAGGACAACAAAAGCTAACTTCATAAGAGTAGCAAAAGGAAAAACATCAAAAGGCAACCAACTATAATATTCCTTCGAAACAACATGAAACAAGAATCACAAAGCTGTAAATCTTCAAAATTATCACAAAATAACCAGAAGCTCTTGGCACCAAAGATTAAATTTGAAATGGTAATTGAATAAAAGCGAAGATATGCAGATCAACACTGAAATAACTCATTAGGGCGAAAATGAACCACTTCCGCACAAAAAGATGGTGTTGAGAAAGAGTAGATCTTAAGAATTATGAGTAATTTTTATAGATCTGAACTTGAAAGCTTAGAGTTTCAAGTGAATGGGAGAAAAGTATACTCAATGCACAAGAAAAGATAAAAGGAAGCGAAATTAAAAAAAATAACAAAGAAAAGGGAGTGTTAGGAAGGAGACGGAAGCCAAAAACAATGGCTTTTCTCCCTTCCAACACAAGCCAAATGGAGGAGATACCTAGGTTTTGAGAGAGAGAGGCGGTGAGTAGAGAGGGTTGCTCTAAGTTTTTTTGGTAACATTTACAAAAAAAATTTTATTGAGATGATTTTATTGGGGACTTAGTTACAGTTAAGACTCTTCACTTTTTTAACAAGTGTTTTTTATTGGATTCGAACCTTATTCTCCTCATATTATTTTATTCTCAACTTATATGTAGCAAATACAATTGTCCTAAATTTATCTTAACTCAATCTTTTCTCAATATAAAGTTATAACGAAGCTTCAAAGTGAACTTAACTGGGCGAAAGATAACTTGAAAAAAAGTTAGCCTGAATTCTTTCCTTTACTATGGATGTTTCATTCTCATAACTTTCTTCCTCGTCATGATTGCTTTTTGACATTCTCAGATCCTGTAATTGTTCGACTCTGTATATAGCTTTTTGACATTAAAATTGACTGAAAATTTAGCTTAAACGACTCAAAATATAACAGTAAACATTTTTCCTTTCGATTTTTATAGTTTATTTTTACTAATATTTTATTGGACAGAATCCTTCAAATTTCAAAATTATTGATACTATATTATATATAGATACATCTGATTAGTTACAATTCACATTTATTTGCATTTGAAATACAATTGAATTAAATAACCATAAATTTATGTGAAAAAAACATCAATTGAGCTGTTTATTAAATAAGATTTTTTAATCTCATTTTAAATTATAAACATATAAGAAGAAAGCAATTAATTTATTGTCAAATGATACAAAACCAATGAATAAAATGTGAACATGTAAACTAAAAATAGAATGGACAGAATTTCAAATGTAAAATCAACTCCTATAGTGAAATTTCAAAACTTTTACGACCGCCTAAATTTCGATGAAATGTTTGATTTTCTCCGATAATTTGTATAAATTATTATATTTGCGTTATCAACTTATTAAAACTATATAAAAGTTATAATCACATTCATTTTATCTTATAAATAATAAATACAAAGTTGTTAACAAAATAATAAATGAAAAAAATAGACTAATCAATCAAAGAAACAAGACAAGACCTTAGTTGGTTGACAGATACTAAGCACCCCTTAATTATTTGGGTTCCTTTTTATGATTATGTTTCATTATTTGAGAATGTTTATTTCACTTTTATTCCTATCCCACATATCTTGTGTTGTTGTATAATTGATTAAGATTTTTAATTACTGAAATATCTCTGTTGTTTAGTGTTAAAAATAATTCATGTTAAAACTAATTTAACAATAATTAGTGCCTTTACCTAAATTGATCTTATTATTATTATTATTATTATTATTGTTATTGTTATTATTGTTATTATTATGTAGCAACACCAATGTTATTAAAATAAAGGGTAAATTTAAAAAAATGACCTTATGGTTTCACTCATTTGTAAAATAGGGTTTGAGAAAGCTTTTTTTGCAAAACGGGGTCCGTGGTTTTAAAAAATTTGCAAATAAATGATCCTCAATATTAAATTATGTCACGAAAGTGGGTAATCTTTTTCGTGTTTATCTGAATTTTTGCGGGATGATTTTTAGAAATACAATACACATCAGTGAAAAATTTTGAAATTTGTTGACTAATGCAAATATTTTTTTAATTAAATTATGGTAACAATAAAAAATCATAAAAAATAAAAAAAATCTCTAAAAATCACTCAAACTCTGACGTATATTTTTTAAATAATCAGGTTAAATTGTTAGAATGTTAAATTGTTTAAAATATTCAATGTAACACCACTATTTTGAAGCCAAAGGCCTCTTTTTACAAATTTTTTGAAATCACAGACTCCATTTTATAAAAAAAAATTCCTCAGACCCACCACATTTTACAAATGGGTGAAATCACAAGGTACTTTTTTAAAGTTTACCCTAAAATATACCGCACCACTAGTTCAACGAGTAGAGCGAGGGAGGCCCATGGGGCCCGTGCCCCACCGGCGCCGGAATCCCCCCTAACTCCATAGCCTGTGTTGCAGGTGGCCATGGGAGGTGCTGCTCATTTACAGCAGTATTGAACCCTAACATTGGCCATGGGAGACGAACTTCCTCTATTTTTTTTAATTTCAACTCCCAGCCCAAAATGACATCGTTTTAACCTGAGGGTTTAATGAAACCCTAAAAACAACGTCGTTTTGAACTGGGAGTTGAAATTGAAAAAAGACCGATCTATGTGTGCCCCCAGTTCTCAAATCGCATTCTTATTCTTTCCAATTTTTAAATCACATTGCCCAATTCTCCTTCAATTTCACCATCAGAAATCGCCGCTTCTTCCATCGCCATTGCCATCAGTCGTCGTTCTGTTCCTCACTTCCTCATTTGGGTAGTTTTACTTTCTTTCTCGGTCTGGTTTTTTCAATTAAGATTAGTTTCACTTTATGATTCAATCAATCAGAATTTTGGATATATAAATGCAAAGGTTAATTAAACCTAAATTAAATTTAAGGAATTGAAAATTTGAAATAGGGTTAAACTGAATGAAGAAGATTGTATTGTTTAAGTTTATCTAAGTTCAAATTTTGAAACACTAAGGAATTTGAACAGGCAAAATAAAGAAAAGAAACCGAACAAGAAACAAAGTGGACACTAACAAGAAAAAAAGATCAAACTGAATCTATGTCATATGCTCAAATCACTATAATCCAAACCCAGTAAAAACAGAAAATGGAGATAAGAGAATGAAAGTAGCACATAAGTAAAACTGCATACCATCACTAATTTTAATATGGTTGATTAAATTTGTAGTATAAAAAGGCCCGTACAACTCGTTTAAACTGAAAAACCGGCAAACTTCTAGGCAAATTTTATACAGGACCAAGTAATTAATATCCATTCCGTTGGGTGCTTGACATATATGAAGTTTTTATTATTATAATATATAAACTGCATATGTATCAAACATTCAACAGAGAGGAGTATTGACTACCCGGTCCCGTGCAAAAGAAATACAACTATGATTACTTATATATAGATAAATGGTGTGGGTTTATTTATCGGGCCGTTATAAGGCCCACAATAATCGAATAGGCTTAGTTTTATGGGCCCCTTAATTTAGTCTCATTGAGCCATTTGGGTACACTGAGCCCGTTTATAACATAAGCCATTATTTTAGCAAACACCTAGACTAAAATATGAGAAACTGGTAAAGTAAGTTGAGTAAGTTGGAGGATAATGAAGTTTAAATCTCACCAAGTAAATTAATTGAGAGGGGTGAAGAGCCTTAACCATTATTTTAAAAATCTCCGCCTATTCCTGCCTATGCCCTATTTTAGAGCTTGCCGCCCGACTTTACGCTCCCATGGAGCTCCCAAGCCCCTAACTGATTTATTACGCCTATTCCAATTTTTTCCGCTATGGATTGCCTATTCCGATTTTTTAAGATATCGATATCTATAATAGTTATAGTTTGATAATTTTAACCTATTAAAAATATCTTAGTAAAATAAAAGTACATAAAAGTGACATAATAAAAGTCTCAATTCTAATTTTAAAACATGTGTTAAATTATATTTTTTTATTATTTTATAATTTATTTTTTAGTTGAAATTATATTTTTATGTATAAATAATAAAAAGTTAAAAAAATACATTTTCGCCTACACCCCCTCCAGGCCCGGCCTAGGCCCTTTGGAGCCCTGATCGCCCGACTAGCGCCTATTACTTTTTAAAACATTGGCCTTAACTGTTACTAGACCCAAAATAAAATTATCTCAATGTAGATACTTATAAATATTAAAAATAAATATGAAAAAAAAAACCAGCAAGGAAACCTTTGCACGCCTCCGTTACCTTTTGGGAGGCCTACGCCTCATAGAAACTGTCTACCTGAGACTGTCCCTTGGCCCGTAGGTCCTGACACAAGGTTAGAATTCTAGCTCTTCCAGAATGGTATCTCACTGATGGCTCGTACCCCCGAAAGGGGGCCTTCTTCGCCTTCCACCTAAGCTGCGCAGGAAAGACCCAAAGCCAATCCCAGAAAACAGTGAAGCTTCATAGGGTCTTTCAGTCCAGGTGAGCGGTACAAAGATAATTTAACAGCAAAGTTGTGTCATAATATAACATCTGAATTCAAAGCAATAAATAGAAAAACAGAAACGGTAAGAATTTTTTTTTTGTTGATTTTGTGGATTTTAAATATACTTTATATACAGTTTGTTACTTTATGTTATATTATATGCAATAACATTGCTTTTCACTTTCAAAAATTTTACAATTTTGACATATATTCTATTTTCGGAAAAATACCTCGTTCTAAAAGTGTATATGTGTATTTTTAATGTTTCATTTCTAAAACTATGAAAATTTGAAAGAAGAATAATTTAATTATAATAAGTTCTTTAGAACTCATATCATAGGCAGACATGAGTTAAATTAATAGTAATAAATAGTTTAATTCGAAGACCTATAAATATAAATAATATATTATTAGACTAAATATATTATTATCCGTCGAACTTGACGTAAAAAGTTAAGTATTATTTTAAACTTTTAAAAGTTTTAATTGACTTCTTAAACATGTAAAGAATGCACTTACTCCTTAATGTAGATTTTGGAATGTAGTTTTGAATTTTAGGGTTAATGGTTAATTTATAACCATTGAATGTAGTTTTAAGAAAATAGAGTAAATTAGTCATATGCAATAAGGTGTAATTCAGTTAGGAATGCAGTCTTAGTAAGTTAGAGAAAAATAAGGTTTGAATCTTATTAAATACACTTATTATGAGGCGTGAAGAGCCTTAACTATAATTAAGCTCGAATAAAATTATCTCAATAAAAATACTTATATTTACGTAATTATTAATTAAATATATAATTAATTGTTAATAAAAAAATTATATAATTATAGTGTTAGACAACGAGGCGCAACGCACGCGTTTTGGTCGTAACGCTGAGAAAGACGTGGCCGCAACATAGGGCGGAGTTTGTGCATAAACGGGAGGCGACCCCACCCAACCAAATCTCACCGTTTATTTCTTTAACTGGGACCCACTCTTCTCCACGTGGTTTGCATGATGCTGCTGCTGATGGTACATATTACCGTGGACTCTAGTGTATGCAATCATTTGATTTTCTCGGTTAATGTACCTTTCAAGAATTCAAAAAATGGAAAAGAGGGGGACAAACCAACGTTAATATATTCTATTTTTTAAATTTATATACTACACTTTTCATGTTATGTTATATTACTATTTAGTAATTACATCAGAAAGATAAAGGCTTAGTCTAATGATTAAATTTTAAAATTATAAATTTAGAGGTTATAAGTTTAAGTATATATTTATATGAGGTGGGTTGAGAGTTTTTTTTTATTATTATTATAAATAAAATGAAATAAATTTTTTTTTAAAAAATAATTTCTAAAAAGTTTTTTTTCATGAAAGTAAATAAAATATTGATTAGTACCACTGCAAAAAAGACTATTTTGAAAAAAAAAGTTTTATCTTTCCAAACTTTCTTAATTTTAAACTAGTGAAATTAGTTTAAAATAATTTTTAATTTATAAATTATGATACGTTTATCATTTAAATTTCGGTACATTTTATGATTATTTTATTTTTTTAAAATATTCATTACTTTGCACTTTTTCACCATAAAATAAGTGATGGTTATTTTAATCTAATGAAAAAAATAAAGTAATAATTAAATAAAATAAACATAAAATATGCCTTATATTTCTATTTGTAGAATTTATAAGATATAAATTACTACCAGAATAATTGATAAACAACATATAAATATTTATGAATTGGTTATGGAATAGAAAAATATATTTTATTTTAATTTTTTATACTAAAAAATTTACTTTGTACATATATATTTTTCACATTTAGGATTTATTCAATTTATAACTGTTTATAGGTCAATTTTATCAATCATTTAAATTATTTATAAAATAATTTTAACAACCAAATAAATACTTCTTTTCAATATACTTTACAAGTAAAAATTAAAAGCAACGACTTTTAGTCTACTGAAAAACAACCATGAAAACATTTTCGCAGAGTTTGATATAACGAATGTGGTGCATATTTTAAATAATTATATTTTTTTAATATTTATTTTATTTTTAATAATTATTTATAAGTCATGAGATATTTTAAATCTTTACATTTAATTTATGTATATTATAGTGTAAATTAAAGTACACAATTATCGGATAGAGTAGCTGATTTATTAGTAAAAAATAATTATATTGAAAAAATACTTTTTATCTTAAAAATGTAATTTGGATTAAAAAATGACCGATGTAATTTCTATATTTCTAAGCAATTTGAATTTCAATTGACGGCTCTAAGCAAAAACAAATAAACAAAAGAAGAAGAAGAAAAGCTTTTCAAATTACAGCTCCAATTCCGCTGTATCTCTCTCCGCTACGCGTTTCCCCTTCAACTTTCCTTTCCCATTTCCCCTTGTTTCAAATACCCACTTCCCCTCTTCAATTTGAATCACTAAAATTGATGGCTTTACTCTTCAATCTCCTCTTTTTCTCCCTTTTTACTTCAATCCGCTTCAGCTCCCCTCAATCACCAGCCGGAGAAGCGCCGCCTCCGGCAGCCGCCGACTGCAATGGGATCTTCTTGTCCTACCAGTACCACACAGGAACTAAGCTCAAGCCCACCGTTCCTTCTCACCAGCCTTACAGATTCGAATCGACGCTTTCTGTGCAAAACAATGGGGTTGATGAGCTCAAATCGTGGAAAGTTTTTGTGGGTTTTCAGCACGATGAGCTTTTAGTGTCGGCTTCTAATGCTGTTCTTGCTGATGGGACTAGTTTCCCTGCGCTTGTTGGGAATGGGACTGTTTTTGCTGGGTTTCCGATGGCTGATCTGAAAACTCCGATTGCTACTGCCGGTGATTCTACTCAGACTTCTGTTCAGGTCAAGCTTTTGGGGACTCAGTTTGGTGTGCCTTTGAAGGATGCCCCTTTGCCTAGTGAAATCTCGCTTGCTAATGATGGGTTTGTTTGCCCTACTACTACCACTGAAGGTGAGCACTTCAATTTTAGGGTTTATGATTTCTGGGTTTGTTTGATTTGGGTGAATTTATGATTAATTTTGGGGGTTTTGTTCCATTTTTGTTCTATTTCCTGCTGCGTTTGATTCAATGCCTCTAGCTACTTTAGCTTTGAATTTTGATTGATCTTGTTCAGTTTCTGATTTAGGTCTTTGTATGATCTTCGATTTTGCTTGTTTGATCATGTATTGTATGATCTAATTGGAGATGAGAAAGTTGATTTTTGAATGTTTGGTTGTTGAATTGATCAAAACAAAAGGATTAGTAAAGTATTAGATCTTAAGGATTTGCCCTGTATATGCCACTGCCCATGGTGGGTTAATTTCTATTTGATCTATGAAATTTGTAGATCATTCCAAAATCTTTAACCAGTTGTATTTCCCACTTAGCTTTAGATCAAACCCACAGAATTCTTGAAAATGAATTTGAGTTTGGATGAAAATCTTGATTAATTCGATTTCTATTCAAATTCTTTTGTGTTTCTGCTTTTATTGATCGACTTCTATTTGTTTTTTCCAGGTAGTATGATGTATGTTTGCTGCACTAGAGACGAGAAATTCAAGTCAAATATAACCGTCGATGAAGAGTTTTTACCGAGACAAAGTGGAGATCTTACAATCATGTACGATGTGATCCGAACATACGATTCAAATTACTGGGCACAAGTCACTATAGCAAATCACAATCCCCTGGGTCGTCTCGATAACTGGAAATTGAGCTGGGATTGGATGAAAGATGAGTTTATCTACACCATGAAAGGCGCTTATCCCTCGGTTGTTGACTCAACTGACTGCCTGTTCAGCTCACAAGGCCAATTTTACAAGCAACTCGATTTCTCCACTGTTTTAAACTGCCAAAGGCGGCCAACCATCATTGACTTGCCTCCAACAATGTACAACAACACCGACCTTGGACTAAAACCCTCGTGCTGTCGAAATGGAACAATCTTGCCACCCTCAATGGACCCCAGCAAGTCAACCTCGATTTTCCAAATGCAGGTGTTTAAAATGCCGCCTGATTTGAACCGGTCAGAGCTCTCCCCGCCGCAAAACTGGAAGATCAATGGCACGCTTAACCCCGACTACAAGTGTGGGCCCCCGGTTCGAGTCAGCCCTAGCCAATTTCCCGACACATCGGGCCTACCGTTGAATAACACAGCGGTTGCCAGCTGGCAGGTCGTGTGCAATATCACTCACCCCAAAGGGTCAAGCCCGAGATGCTGCGTGTCGTTCTCTGCTTATAACAATGACTCGGTTGTCCCTTGCAAAACATGTGCCTGTGGTTGCCCTAGTAACACAGCTAGGACTTGTAGCACAACTTCCCCTGCGGTTCTTCTACCCCCCGAGGCATTGCTGGTACCTTTTGAAAACCGGACTGCAATGACTCGAGCTTGGGCTAATATTAAACACTTAACGGTCCCGAACCCAGTGCCATGCGGCGATAATTGCGGTGTTAGTATAAACTGGCATCTTTATACCGATTATAACCGCGGGTGGAGTGCGAGGATCACGGTTTTTAACTGGGATGAAATTAGTTTCCCTGATTGGTTTGCTGCGGTACAATTGGACAAAGCGGCTGCTGGTTTCGAAGCAATGTATTCGTTTAACGGAAGTATTTTGACAGGTGGCGAGAGGAATAACACGATAATTATGCAGGGGCTTCCGGGATTAAACTATCTTGTGGCTGAAACTGATGCGGCTGATCCAGTTAGGTTGCCTAGGATCCCCGGTAAACAGCAAACAGTTGTTTCCTTTACTAAGAAAGGGATTTCGGGACTTAATGTGGCTGGTGGCGATGGTTTTCCGAGTAAGGTGTTTTTCAATGGGGAGGAATGTGCAATTCCTACTGTTTTTCCGACTAGCAATAGCGACACAAAGGGGACGGCTTTTGTTCTGTTAGTAATTCTTGGATTGGTGGTTTTGATGCTGAATTGGTGATCTTACAAGGGCTTTTAATTCTTTCGATTCTTTTATTATATCGATGCATAGCCGAAAAACAAGCGTCTATGGTTTTGATTCTTGCGAGAAGGTGTGCTGTTGCTCTTGCTGAATGTATCATATATATACTATTGACACTAGTTTTGGTAGTAAATGTAAAATTAGACATCATCTGAAGGCCATATTGAATGATACTAGAGATCTACCTGATTTGATTTGTCAGTTCAGTTATGTTTCCAGTATAATATTGTTTTGACTACCTTTAGCATGTGAAGATTGCTTACTATGTTTCCTTAATCTAAATTGTACATTTTTGTTAAGATGCAGACTTGTATTGCAGTTGAAATCTGTTTTAGTTCTCTCAACCAACTTTTGGTTCTAGGAGGCTCATAGCTTATAAGCTGGAAAAACATATATTTTTGGGGCTGTTTCCATAGTTGTCAAATCGGGATTCGAATCGAGAATCGAAATTCAAATTTTGTGAATCGTCAGATTCGTGGTTCATGTTCGTAAAATTATAAAAACAAAACATTTATAATCTTTAACTTAAAAATATTATTAAATTTTAGTTCAGATATGCAACTTTAATGTTAAAAGATTTATGTAACTAAATAAGTACTTATAATTCAAACCTAATGCATATATAATCTTAATAAAAGTTTTAGTCTATAGTAATATATTCTTAGTTTAGCTTCGATTTTCATGTTAAATGATCCCGAATTTGAAAAGTTAATTATTATTTAAGGTAAGAATTTTTTCAATTAGCATTTAAAGAGACTTAATTTTCACTTTTCCCAAACTATAGACTAATTTTAAAGCAGTGCACAACCACTCCACTGTTTAGTCACAAACATCATCGCACAGAGTCCATAGTCGGCGTTGGGTTCCTCCTTGCTTCGGCGACTTATTGGTGGGCCAATCGACTTTAGCAATGTCAAATCTTTAATTTTATCATCTTCAAAATAATATGCTTCTATCATGCTTAAATTTAATAGAGATCATGAATTGACCGAATCGGTACAATCGTATGATTCGGCTGATTCGCTACTGAATCGGTATTGAATCATAAGATTCAAGATGAATTTAGATTCACCCCATAGATTCGAAGATTCTGATAACTATGAGTGTTTCTAATTGAGTTTGCTTTTAACTCTCTTACAAGGAGTTCAAGAATTAGGAGTCAACTCAAAGCTAGCTTATAAGGGATTACTCTCCTCTCTCTCTCTGCAACTTTTCTCTGAACTCTCTCAGTACTCGAGTTTCAATATAGAGGGGGAAGGAGAAAGCTTTTCGGCTTTCTTCTTCCTCCTCTCCTCTTTATTTTTTTGTTTTTATCTCGCTTTGTTGTCTCTTTCGTTTGTCCATTTTCCTTTTTTTTTTTTTTCTGAAATCTCTCAAATATTTGGATTTTAAAGCTTAGATTTACATCAAGTTGTTCGGTATTTTTCAGATTTATCCTTTTCTCAACATCAACATGGACAGAAGCGATTTTTCTTAACCCAAGCGGGTCAGTAAAGCATAGATCTATTGATCTACGTTGTTATGAAATGATTTTATTAGATCTAACTTTTGGTGGAAAAAGGCTTCGGATCCGAAATGACATGACTTGTGCGGATCTACAACTATGAATATTCGTACTGTTTGTTGTTCAAATTCTAGGAAAATGTTGGTTTTTACTTTTTTGGTGTTTTAGTTTATTTGGATACCTTTTGGTTCGTATTTCCTTCCCCATGTGTAATTATGTTTCCCTTTTGCGGAATTATGTTCCCCCTACGTGGGTTCATTACTGGCATTATCCATCTCTTGTTATTTGTTTCTTTGAAATGAATATATATGCTATGAAAATTTAAAAACTTGCTCAAGGAGCTTACAAGTATTTGGATTGTTTGAAAAAATAGCTTATAAGTTATAGCAGTGGAAAATGTGGAATGACTAAAAATGATAGGCAGAGAAAAAAATCTTTTAGATATAAGCTGTCAAAATTAAGCTACAAAAAATCAACTCATTATTATTAACTCAGGGGTGTTTTTTAAAACTTCTACTTATTGTCTTTTAACTTAAAATAAGTAGAATTTAAAAGTAGGTATTTGTTACTTTTGTAATTTCAACTTACAAGTTACAAATAAGACAAGAGAAATACTTCACAAAGCTTCTTATAAGTTAAAAACTCTTTATAAAGAACTTTTAAACTAGGAGAAACACCCCCTTATAAACTACTAATAAGTCTAAGTAAAAGCTAGAGCTGGTAATTAGAGCTCAGATATTATTAAATAGAAACAAAAAAGCATGTAGAAGAGAAAAGGAAAAGAAAAAGTTGAAGCTTCCAAGAAGCAAAATCATAAAACAAAAACAAGACACACTCATGGCAAAAGAAACCACCAACTAAAAGGATCTACATCCATCTCCAATGAAGTGTCTGCTGCCTCATATCTAAACTCACGAACAAAAGTATGACATGGGTGACTGAAACCGATGAACCCATTTGACTGTAAAAGCCATAGCAAACTTTTACATCAAAAAAAGAATTTGAAAACTTTTCTCTTTTCTTTATCCTAGAAAAAGAAGGAATTCTCTCTCTATATACGTCCATCTTTCTCAACACATTATGATGATGTTGGAGAAAAAAGTTGTAGTGGTGAGGAGAAAGAAGGAAGAATAGCTTTTTTCTTTCTTCTCAAACAGTGAAAAGGTAGAAGAAAAGGATGATACGAAATGAAGCGATAATGGGGGCCTTTTCCCTCCTCTCTTTGCCTTTACAAGTTGTTTCATAAACTACTAACAAGTTAAAAAATAAGCTATGGATGAAATTCAGCTCCTCCTCTAGTCTAGAAGTCGGCAATGATCTAAGCCCGGTATATTCTAGAACCTTTACTCACTGAATTAGGCTTTGTTTTTTTCAACTTATAAAGTTCAGTTTAGTATATTACTTATAAGTATTGCATATATATAAATTTACACGAAAATAACTACAGTTTAATTCAGTACGACTACTTATAAGTTAAAAAGAATAAAACCTTAAAAATTTATGGCATGTATTTCTCAGCTGCCTAATACAAGTAACAATAATACCTTCATTCTAAAATTGCAGCAAAACAGGTAGAAGTAGAACTATAACACAAATTTTTTCTTAAAAGACAAAAACTAAGTACAAGAAAACATCTGACATAACAAAATGAAATGACTCAGACTTGTGTCTAGAGTGAGCAAAATGGTTTATGTACATACAAGGCCAAATTCCTTCAAGAACAAAAACAAACGGAAAAAAAAAACGAACTAGGAAAAATTTAAATCTGTTATTATAGTTAGAAAAAAGCCTCCTAAATTCTGCAGATGTCTAGAGAAATTTCTCCAACAAGCATTCCTAAATTAGTTGGCTTCCTGCTACAATTTGAACCGAATGCATTCGATAATTCCGAGGTATTCACATTAAGTCCCTTCGACATTAACCCGAAATTGAATATATAGGTCCCCCTTTTTCGAAGAGATAAATGTAATTGATCTGTATCTACATCATTAAAATCACAACTGCTACACAGGAACATTATCCAACGGATACCCATCGAAGTCGAATTCGCTTTCTGCTGCTGGTCCCACGCCTCCCTGCTGCTGTAAATCGAAACAACAAAAAATTAACAACATTCTCGGCTAACCCGAAACAATGAAAAAATAACGTAAAGGGAAAAAGGAACAAACTTGTTTGAGAAGTGCACTCATGAGATCATCCTGGTCAAACTGTTCGGGAAAGAGATTCGTATCGGATACTAATTCCGATTTTACCCTCACCGCATTTCCACCGAAAAAGTTCATGTTTTGCCCAATACTTTGAGGATGCACATGATTGGTCGCATCCGCAGCTGAAAACATAGGCTTGCCTACATCAGATAAATTCCTGTTCTGTCCAACGGTCCTTTGGTTAGATGAAAACCCGTGATGGGATAAAACCGATGGCCCAACGTCTTGTTGAGAGGCATTGAAGGTCATGCCTACATTATCTAATTCCCATTCATGAGATTTTTGCTGAGTCAAATCACTAAAAATGTCATAACTCGTCATAAATCCAACCGAGGCCTTCATTTCCGAGCTAACTTCGTCTTGAAACGACCCTTTCGATGTGAGGCTCGACATACCCAGTTGAAAACTAGTTGCGGATAATTCAGCTGATGGGAAATTCATGACTGAATTAGACTGCGAAACTGAACTATACCCACTTTGACCCGTCCCTCTTCCATTTACCGAAATTGAATTCGCTATAATCGGCTGCCCTATAGGAGATTGAAGACTCGAAACATGGCTAGATTGAGAAATCAGCAAGGGATTATTTTGCATATTCAAGCTTCCGAGAGATTGAGCTGAATGATGTAAATTTACAAGCTGTTTGGGCTCCATATTGGTCGGGATTCCATGAAGCAAATTCATTTGCTTACTATTGTTCAATTGTTGTTGTTGTTGTTGGGGATCTCCGAATCTTAGTTTCGGGTTTTCGAAGCTAAAGAGGTTTCGTTGATCAACAACAGGCACGGGGATCCTAGCTTTTACGGGTGGTGGCCTAGCAAGCCCCGCGGCTTGGAGTGTGGCTAAGCTTTGTGCTGGAAGTTGACCAGTAGCTGCAAGGGCTTGAAGGTCAAGCCCATTGAGGGTAGAAAGCGGTCCATAAGCCGCTTCTTGAGGGCTTATATAGCCGTTGTTCATACTATTCGGATGCTGCGAAACTCCACTCAACCTTCTAAGATAAAGCCGGTATTTCTGTAGGTGACTAGCCACGTTTTCTCTAGTGAGCCCCGGAACATTCATCAACTCCAAGATTTTCTTAGGAACGGCTTCTGCAAAAAGGCATTAAGTATAAGCAAAAACAACGAACACAAAAACCGAAGAACGCATAGTTGTCAAAGGCGCGCCTTAGGCTCTGGGCTCACCAGGCTCCAGTCCAGCCTCATCGCCTAGGCGCCTATCAGGCTCCTCACATTGATGCATCAGGCTCTAGGCTCCAAGCGCTAAAGGTGTGCGCCTTGGAGCTCCTGATACCAAAATTAGGTTTTTTTTATATGAAATGTATTGATTTAGGTAAATTTAGAGTTTAGAAAAGAAAAGAAATTAAGAAAAAAGAAATTATGAAAGAAAAATTAGGGGGAAAAGATTACATATTGAAGCTTCTCTCCTTAATGATAAGTAAATGATAATAAAATAGTAATAATAATATTATTATTAATAAAATGATCACTCCATCTTAAAAAAATTGATCATTAACACATAACATAAATTTATGAACATTTTTTTTTCATGGTTTTAACAATTGGCATAATTCTCAAGTTTTTTAGATGGTGCACCTAGGCACGCCTGGGTAGCGCCTTGACAACTATAGAAGAAGAAAAGATACATACTGTCAATGCCGAGTTGATTAACTGCCTGAACAAACTGCTGATGGAGTTCAACAGACCAAACGACTCGAGGCTTTTTCAATGTCGAAGAATCCTCCCTTTCGTCAGCTTCATCATCTTCATCTTTCCTCTTTTTTGAGTTTCGCCAGTTTCCTTCATTAGCCGAAGACGAGTAATCTGGTTCGTCCGATTGCTTCGGCCCTCTATCCCCGCCCTCCTCTACACTCCCCGATTGCTCCATATCCTTCCATTCGTTTCGCTTTTTTCGAACCACATGCTGCCATATGTTTCTCAAAGCCTCGATTCGAACTGGCTTGATCAAGTAATCACACGCCCCGTGTGTTACCCCTTTCATTACAACGTTTTTCCCATCATCAGCTGACATCACTGAGCGATTCAAACACAACATAACATAAGATTCAATGTTCGAGCAACATAAACAGCTGAATCTAAGGGTAAAAGAGATTCTTACTTATAACGGGCAGATCCATTTCGAGTCCAATGTGTTCTAGAAGCTTAAATCCATCCATATCAGGCATATGAACATCGCTTATAACTATATCATACCCGTTTTTATTCTCTCTTAGCAAAGACAATGCCATCTCTGCTCTAGTACACTTTGTAACTGAACAATAACAAAAATGAAATCAATCAAATATAGTATAAACCCTAAAACATCAAATTGAGATTAATTTCAAGCATAACAACATAAATTAGCAAGAATCTCCAATTTGGGGGAAATCAAAATTATTCCTTTCTACCTCATAAGATATGATCAGTGATGTATTACACAAACCCTAATGGAGAATCAAATCATTTGGTCAACAACATAACAAATTCCTAAAAAATTGGATTACAGATAGAGAGAGAAAGTATAGTTACCAGAATTGAAAAAAGAAACAATCTTTAAAAATCAGTTACCTTCATAGAGACAAGTTCTGAGCATCTTCTCCAAGATCATGAGACACGTAGGATCATCATCAACAACTAACACCCGGAGACCGGCCGGAAACTGATCGGAGACCGGCTCCACCGGCTTCCAGGTAGCACTAGAACTGGCACTTGACATGGATCCCTTGCCGTTACTGAGATTCATAGCTGAAAAAAACAAGAAATTGATCCAAAGGGGGAAAAAACATGGACAAAAATTAGAGGATAAAAAAGCAAACTTCGAACATATTTGGGGATGGAATCAAAAGAAGATTGATACCCAGTTGAAAAGAGAGAGAACCCAAGTGAGAGAAGAGAAAATTTTGGATTATTTAGAAGAGAGAAAAAAATAATATAAATATTTATATGTATTTTATGGGATTGGAAGATGAAGAAGACATGGCTTGAATCAGCATCAAGCTCAATTTCTCTGGTTTTCTGGCAATTTTTTAATTTTTTTATTTAAATAGAGAAAATAAAAAAGTGGGTCAGAGCTGGAAGAGTGGATCCAGCTCATACTTGAAGTTAACTAACTCCACCGCATATCTGAATCTACTTCCAACAAGAACACGTCTTTTTACTTTTGTCTTCTTTTTCACTGTTGAGTTTACTACGTTGTACGGTTTGGTCTTCTTCACTTTTGCTTTGGGTTACTTCAATTTCACTGCTCTATTTCCTACTTGAAGTTAACTAACACCATGTCCTCTTGGACTACAATTTAATTTAAATTATCACTTTAATTTAGTTTAGCTATATTTAGTAATAAGTTTACACTAAAATAAGTTAAGTTCAGCTCACTTTTGTTCAATTCAGCTTTTAAAAATTGAAAATTCTACCGCCAATATGCTTATGATTGGCTTGACTTTCAAATATGTCATTTTTCTATTTTTTTCTCCAATCAAAAATTGACACATGGCAATAACCAGGCAAACCGGTGCTCTTTTGCCGGGGATTTTATATTATGCACCTGGCTTTTTACACCCTTCTCCAATCGAAGGTTTCAAAATTTATTGAGGAGTATTTAATTGGAGTGAGAAAATAATTAATGAATTATTAATAAATTCTCAACCCTTGAATTGAAAAATGATGTAAAAAGCTAGGTGCATAATATAAAATCTCCTTTTATTAAGTTCATGAGGTTAATTAGTATATTTTTACTAACTTTAAAGAGCAAGTAAAATTTTTTAAAAATTTATAGTGATATTTAATTTTTTATATTAATTTTAGAGGATAATGATGTATTTGAAAATAAATAAATAAATAAATGAGTCGTTTCCTTTCATGTGCCATAAAAAGGAATTTTATGGCATAGAAATGGAGACATCTAATTTTCTCCCGTTTATATCAATCCAATTTATTTATTTCCTTTAATAAAAAGGAATTTTATGAAAACATATGGCTGGATGAATGAATCAACTAATAAAGAAATTATATTATTCATGGTCAAAATAAGCAAGTAAGGAAAATTTTTTAACTCCACCTCGAATTGATTTTTGATGGGTATAGAAAAGTAATAACTGGATATATATATTGATTGTTATAACATTTCAAATTTTCAATATTTTTAAACATTTAGATTTAATAGGTTGCCTTATTTTGTAAAATTAGCTATGTAGCAGACAACTAAAGCTATTAAATTTTGTAAAGTTTGAATTTTTTTCTCCAATAGTTATAATTTAAATTTAAATTTCTATAGAAAAATTAAATTTTCAAAAAAATTTAACTCCAAATAATATCATTTAGCCCGTAAATGAACTTTTACATTATATTGTGTATATCAGATTTTTTTTATTTCATTATTTTACAAAATGATCTAATTTTTTGGTGTATTGTTGAATCAAATTTTATACCATTAATTAATTGAAGGGTGGTATAAATTGTAATAATGGTTTTGTAAAAAAATACAATATAACCATAGAATATATTTAGGCCATTGAGATTGCTTTCTCAAGCTGCTTATTTTAAAAATTTCATTTTTAAGCTTTTCCTGTAAGCGGCATATATGATTTTGGAGAAAACAACTAAGGCAGTTCCTAATTAATTAGTAAGAATGATCAAAATGCGTTGTTCAAAGCCTAAATATATAGTTCTATTCAAAGTTTATGAGAACCTATGTAGCACGGAAACGGAAACGGAAATCAAGAAATGCCATTTCTAAAAAATATAGGCCTGGAAACTGTGAAGAAATGAATACGGAAACGGAAACGCCGAAACAGCATGCAGCCGGAGTTTCCGTGCTTCATAGGTGAGAATAACTTATTTTGACAGTATCTTAATAAACAATACCAAACTAATTCTATATGTAGCAGGGGTTTAAACTAATCTATCTATTTAAATCTTCACCCATAAATTTAAAGTTTTTCATATTAACAAAGAACGTATTAATCTAATAATGTAATTATTTCAATACCTCAAACTATGGATATTTCAGCTATTAATCTCCTCCAATATATTCACAATTTTCGTTTCGTGCTACCGTTCCAAGGATTTTACGCGAGTAAAAAATGTTTCGTGCACCAAACTATTTTTTTATACTATGCCCATAATGATCACCGATGAATAAGCTCTTTCAATTTATGAAAAGAAAAAACATATAGCTAGTGAAAATTGCATGTATAAAACATCAAATGGCATCTGGAAAAGAAATTAAAAATGGCACCTGGAAAGAAAGCTCATGTAAGCAAAACAACTAAAGGAACTAGACCTAATTAATAATGACATAGTTGCATATGGCCAATTTGTAGCTTCATTAAACAATTCTATCCAAGGTGGCAATGAAAAAGTAGAAACAAATTTAACCCACATGTCCAATATATTAAATAACAAAATTATTTTTTTTATAAAAAAGAGATTTTCGAATGATTCAAGTGTTGATAATTGGTTATCCCGATTCATTAGTTATGGATGTACCAATTATATCAAGTTCAATTGGTATTAAAAATTATTCATTATCTAAGAGCAAGTTCAATCATATTCCTCATTTTCTATTCCTTACACCCCATTTTGAGAGATCTACAGTATTTTTACTGCAACCATCTTTTCTATTTTACATTCCCCAATCCAAATCTCCTTTAAAATAATAATACTTTAATGTTAAATAATAACAAGAATAACAAAACAAAAACTAAAAACAACAAACACAAAAAGTAATATTATTTTAATCTATTCCTTAAAATGAGAAATAAATTCATCCCCCGTACATAGGGAATTTCCATTTAAGGAAATACTATATAGAAATGGTTGAATTGATTTATTCCCCATATCTATTCCTCATTTTGGGGAATTTTTCAAAATGGGAAATGATTAATAATAATCACTATTGAGCAACTAATTTTTAAACAAAAATAACAAAAAAAACTTTTGGCAAACAATCAAGAGTTACATCTAAACTAAGCTAAACAATACTCTTCTAGTAAAGCAAAAAATGTTGGCAACCAACAAGGACCACTTGCAATTTGGAATTGTGGGTTTGGCTTTTCCTTTTTCTTTCTTTTCCACTTTCAAGTAAAAAGACTGGCTATTACAAGTTGGTGTGCTTAACTTTCATTTTTAGTTATTTAAGATAAATATCATTCATTGGAGTAATATTAAATAAGTTAGGGATCATTTAATTTAGATGGTGTTATTTGTTCAGGCTTGGTTGATGTTGATAGTTCAAAGCAATGTTGTGAAAACCACCACGTAATTGCTGGTTTAATCAGTTTTATCGTGAATCGATCATGGCTACTGTACGATTTATAATATAAAAATAATTGGGTTGAATCAAAAAATAGCAGCAAGCTGGCGAACCGATTGAAACTCGATTTTTCCAAAAAAAAAACAAAATAACTATCACGAGGTTCTGACACACACAAAAGCGTTGCGAAAAATCCAGAGTATTGCAATAGCCACTGAAAATTTCTGTTATCTACGAAATCTAACACGCCATGCATTACAAGTATACTAAAAACAATAAATATCTATTTTCTAATTTAATTGATGATTTAAATAAAAAATCTAATTTATTTTTTACTTAATAATTCTAAATAATATATATTCTTCTAAAAATAAAAAATCGGTAAACCACTAATAATACCGATAATATCATGTATCAATAACTTCATCGATATAATATCCGGTATGGAATTGATAACTTTAATTTAAAGTTGTTAATCATAATTTTTTGTCTTTAAAATGGTTCAAATCAAATGTTTAATAATTATAATCAGACAGTTCATGTTGTTAGATGACAATGAAGTAGTGGTGAAGATTTGATCTAGTGGTTGAGCCTTAAAACTGTAATCTTAGAGGTCACAGGTTCGATTTCACACTCAAATAGGGAATAAAATTTTCCTTTATTATTATCGTAAGCCCGTACGAGGAAAAAAAAAATATTTAGATGACAATAAAGCAAACACAAGGTATTGAAAACGTTAGAAAACACTATGCCAACCTTTTATTATTCACAATTACTTCAAAGTGAAAAAGAACAATGGAAAGGATGGAAACTACCCAACCAATTGTTACGGATTCTCCGTGACAGCCCTAACAAACCATTATCACATATTGGCGTCTTTAATTCTGTACTTTGGACAAAGCATTTCAATTTTGATTACATTTATATTACTATAAAAAAGTTGAATGTATGTGTTTATACATCATAACAAACAAATAACCAAAGCTTATTAATTGTAAGTTGTTATTATTAACTCGAGTTCAAATTCGGCCCAGTCTCAAGTACACACTTAATATAGTTAGTTATGTCACATCATTGCTCTTTCACTGTATAAAGTATGCAATCAAACAGTGTGAACTAACGAATTTTCTCCATTCTTATTTTATTACTGTTTCTCATCATAATTTTCATAATTTAGACATTGGGGAAGTATACCGGCAACTCGTTCTAGTCCGTCTAATTCATTTATGTCTTGTAAGTTTATCAGATTTGGATACTACAATATCAAGAGGTGTGTGAGCATGGATCAAACACACACTTCAGATTCTTTTTTGTTTTGAAATTTTTTATATAATAGAAGGATTAATAGTCGGGGGGAGAAGAAGGGCATCCCAAATAGATTGTCTACTTTGAAAAAATTGCACAAATGTGCTTATATTAGTTTTTTTTTTCGCCATATAGGGGCAGCTCTCTAAACTTAGTTTACTTCATTCGCATCTCCATTAATAAAATTTGTGATCACAAAGAACTGCTTAATGAATCTAGCGCCTCATTCCGATAGACCAACCGGTGATTGGCAATATGCTTATATTATTATAAATGTAAAAAAAATCTAAAATTCATTCCGAATGTAAATCGAATTTATGCCTCCAGAGCAATAACTTCAAATATTAGGTTAATATATTCTCCACAACTAGGTGGTGTACTTATATCTTATATTTTATTGATAACTCCAATTGTTTAAAATTCAAATGTTTGTAATTTTGAAAAACTTATCAAAAACTTATTTGAAATTTAAAATACGGCTAGCACATCATATCATTTGTGTACAAAACGAATAAAAATATATTAGGTTATATAAAGTTTATAAATTAGTAGTTACAGTTTTCATTTATGGTTTTAAATTTTATAAAAATATATAAATAATTGATGATACAAGTTATTTTGTTTTTATTGCAATATAATTCATCATTTTTTTTATCTGAATATAATTCATTCTTTTAGTATAACACAGACGATATAATGTGCAAACTGCAATCACAAAATAAAATTTATATTTGGGGTTAACTTTCTGGGGGCCATATCGGGTTGCTGTTGAACACTTCCATACTGCTGTTCTGGGCCCTTCAACCCCATTTTGCCACGTGTACTATTCTGCCCTATATTAATTGGTATGACTGTGGATTTTACTTTATTATTAAGGAAATTATCAAATTATTCTTAGATTTCAAATTCATGTAAATTATTGTAATTCAAGATTTGAAAGATATCTTTTGTTTTTACGAGAATTTATTAGTTAAAATTCACTCTTTTTTGGTAAAAATTGGAGTTTGCCTTGAAAATTATGATTATTTGAGAGCAGGAAAAAATTAGGTAAGAAGGAAGGAATAAAGAGAAAAATGATTAAGGTGGTTTGGACATTAACATAGTTTAAATTGACAACTTAGGAGCACGCCAGATCATATCACGCATACCACCATATATTCACCATGACCCAAAAACCTTTGTGCAAGCCTAATCCAAAACCCTTCTCGGATAGTAGTTAAAACTCACTTTTTAACTATCATTTTATGTGTTATGTCTCGTGCATACTATAGTAACATACCTTCTCTCTTCTATTTAATTTAATTTTTTTTAACTTAAAATGAGTATATCTTACAAATTATTACGGTTTTTGACATGGTCAATTTCATCTTATTTTTTATCTTCAAAACGAAATCATATTGAATATTTTTTAAGCAAGAAAAATTATGTTATTAAAGCTCGTGCACCAATAACGCTTATGAGAGTGTTGTGATTCATTTTTTTTATAAAAAATTGCCTCATTTGGGCTTACATTAAATGGAAAGAAAAATTTTCAACCCGCCTCAGATGTGATTCGAACATGGGACCTCTAGAAGACACAGCTTCAGTATTAAACACCAGACTAACACCTCAATCACGAGTGGTATAATTCATTAACAGTTCTTTTTTGTTCAGCAATATCCATGATATGAAGGCCTTATACCACCAATATAAGTATAAGTTCTTAATAACATTTTTTTTCTTGGAAAAAATAGGATTTTTGTGAACATAAAGAAAAATGCATTGTATAAATACATTATACCATTCGTATAATGTGCATTTTTTAAAATAAATTTTTCTCACTGGACTTACAATAATAACAAAGAAAACCATCATTCCACTCCGCCCATATGTGGACTCAAACCTGTGACCTCTAGGATCACAACCGCAAGGCTTTGCCACTAGACCAAGCTTTTGCCACATTCATATACTGTGTATAAAAGCCCATATACATTGTATAAGACCTTCATATCATTACTGGAATTTTATATATATATTGTGAAAATAGATGAAAGAATGATGCAGTAAATACATTATACCACTCTTATACCAGGGATAAGGCATTCATGAAAAAGTGATAGAACCTGGTATAAGACCGCGATAATTTTTCAAAAATATTCAATATGGATTTCGTTTTAAAGATAAAAATAAGATGAACAAAATATTCCAAAGGTTCATGTCGAACAAATCAATAGCTTGTGAGATATAGTTTTTTTAGGTTGTAAAAATCAAATTAAATAGCAGGAAGAAGGTTGTTATATTGGGGTTTTTATATTCATGTAAAATCAAAATTTAAAAGTTGTAGTTCAATTGGTAACGCAGGTTGAGCAAGTTGAAGGATAACAAGGTTCGAATCCCACTAAATGCACTTATTGAGGGGTGAAGAGCCTTTACTGTGATTAACCCCTGAACAAAATGATTCAAATGAAGATCCTTGTAAATATTAAAATAAAATATCAATTAAATGTAGTTCAAATGATACATATATAAAATGGATGGAAAAACCTGAATTTAAATTGTGACTCTCACATAAAAGCTCTTGGTTAAATATTAAAATAAAATTAAAAATTAAAATTTGAAAGTTAAAATTATATAGTTGTGAAAGAGGGCAGGTAGTTAAGGAAAAGGAAAAAATAGAGTGGGGAATTTAGAAAAAGACGAGTTTGAAAATAAATTTAGGCTGGTTATTATTTACAAAATTATATAATAATCATCTTTTTCAACATCTATTCAATTATAAATTCACGTTTTTCACACTTTAGAGTTGTTCCCTTTTTATCTCTCCCTTGTACTAAATTCTAAACATTTTTTTATTTATATGTTAAATTAAAAATATTTTTGAAATTTCGAAATACAAAGCGTGTGGTTAAGTATAAGGGACTCATTTATCCTTAACTAAGGCTATGTTTGGCTCATAGTTTTTTCATAGTTCATTATAGTATGGTATGGTTTTTTCATAGTTCATTATAGTATGGTTCTAATTAAAAATCTCTCGTTTGGTTGCATGATTCTTTTTATAAGTATGGTTCTTTATGGTTATTTTATGGTTTAAATAACCATGAAAATAGAATCACTAATTTGGTGGTTCACCAAGGTTCTCCTTCAAATTAAACTAAAAACTTTAGAAAATCATGTAATACCATACCATCCATCTAAACAAAAACTTTCAAGAAACTATATTATACTATACCATACCATACTTTAATCAACCATGAGCTAAATAGAGCATAAAAGTCCTGAGATCGATCCTTTGTTTTGTTTATAGAGCATCTTTAAATCTTTGAACTAGTTGTCTCACCTTATGAGATGCCTACAAGTTAACGATGGGACAAGTCCCTAGGTCCACCGATGGATGCCCATGGTTTAACAAAAAAATTATTTTTGAAATTTGGCTTTAGTAATTTTAATTTTTATATTAAAAAAATTTCACATATATTTATGTATAGAAATTTTTTATTTGTTTCGTTTGCATAATTATTTGAAGGCATATTTTATGATTACTTTAAATAATTATTATTTTATTTTTATCACTATTTAATGAATGATAAGATGATTGATCTAATGGTGATGAAAAATAAAATAACATATACTTTATTAAAATTGTATAGAAAGCACCGTCATCAAACTAATTACAAAAGTGTATATAAACCATATTAAAATGATATAAAAAGAGTTGATATATTTCATAAACTTTTTCTTTTAAGTACTATACTTAATCGCAATTGTTGATTATAGTATTAATTATGATTTATGACACATGGTTTATTTAGTTTATAATTTATAAATAAAGCAATCACCAAATTAATTATCAAAGGCCCTAGTTTTTAGTACCACTATTTTTCTTTTCTATAATGTTTGTGCTTTATGTAATTTTATTAGTGTATTTTAAAATGCCAGAAAAGACGTGAAAAAAGTAAAATGGGTAATAAAAGATGCAAACTGCAATTGTAAACGTACATTCCTGAGGACTTTTCTCGTTTGATTTTTCATTTTATCGGCGCTATCAGGTACTAGATCGACATATTATTATTTAGTTCAATTTTTTTCATTTAGGCACCGTCTAATCCGATTTTTCCCCCAATTTTTAAGATACTGATACCTATAATAATTATAGTTCAATTTTTTCAATTCAAAAAAGGTAGCACGGTTGGTAAAACTAATGTCGAATAAAATATTTTCACCATACAATTTTAATTTTGAATCTGGAATCAAGAAATAGTACGTTATAAACTATAAAAATTAGTGAGGATATTTATTTTTAAGAAATTATTTTTAATATTGATATATTTTTATGTAAAAATTAACTAAGACTTATTTTTCATATGCTAAACTATATTTTTTTAAAATATTATGTATTATAATTAATTTTTTAATTGAATTTATACTTTTATCTATTAATAATTATAAAAATAAAAAATTTACAAATCCGCCTACACACCATCTAGGCCCCGTCCAGACCCTACCTAAACGTTCAAAGCTCCAACCATCCAATTAACACCTAACACTTTTTAAAACCTTGCTTACAATGAATATGAATATATGATTTCAAGTCCCTATCTTTTTTACCACTGTCAAAACAAAATTATTCTATACTTCAAAACACCCCCAATGTATTTTTCCAATAACAGCTTTTAATCCATACTTTATTAAATAAAATAATACTCCTTTCAGTGTAAAATGTATGTCGTCTTAGAAAATATTTATTTTCTCTTTTGTTTATCATTTTAGAATTTCAATGCATCATTCAATATTTTTTTTCTAATTTACTCTTTTATTAATTAAGACAGATATTGAGTAAAAATGAAGTAAGAAGTAATAATTAAGAAGAAAGAAAAATATAAAATAAAGTTAAGGAATAAATTGACCATTTTAATAGTGTAATAAATAGTTTATTGATTTTAGTAAAAATCCTAAAACGACATACATTTTTTGATAGGGGTGAGCGAATGTCGGTTCAGTACCGAGAACTGAATAAGGATTTTCTTAAAATATATTTCGGTTCGGTCCAAACCGAACGGATTATTTCGGTTCGATTTAAACCAATTTATTTTTTTATTAATATTTTATTTTTCAAATATGAATTTAATATATAAATTTACTAAAAATCAACATATATATCTTTCAAAATAAATAAATCATTGTTAATTTAAAAAGAAAAGTTTTATTGTCAAATATAAAATATGAATTCAACTAAAAAATATAAATAAATTAACATTTAATAAATTAAAAAATATATTAAAACTAATTTGATCGGTTTTCGCCTTGTTTGGTTAAAAAACCAAATAAATCGAACCGAATAAAAAATCGAATAAAACAAAATATGTAAACCAAAAATCGAACCGAATAACTTTGGTTCGATTTCTCGATTCGATTTATTCGGTTTTTGCTCACCCCTACATTTTGCATCAGATGAAGTAATAACTAATTTAAATGTAACTCAATTAATATAGCTCTCAAAGTGAATGTTGGAGCCCTAAATTGAATACTCAACTAAATTTAAGAATTCTGACTTATAAAAAAACATGATCATATCATACCACCAATAAACTAAATTTAGCTTCTCAACTATGTAAAATACTACCTTGCTTTGAATCTTCCCACATAAGTCATACAACTTATTAAAAATTCTAAGATTTATACAAATAAATGACGTTTTCCATGGTTACCTTATTTTTACGGAGTAATCTTTATTTTGGCCCTCATTATCACTAGATTAATGATATGAAATTTGATGTAGTAATTAATGCTAAATAATATTTATTTTATAAAAAATAAAATAAAAATAAAAAATTCTTTATATTAAATGTAAATAATTATAACCTCCCTCAGGTTTGACATAATATAGTACTATCTCCCTGAGTTTTAAAAACCTAACCTATACCTCCTTATGTTTTGCATTTTTTCATTACTACCTCCCTCTACTTTACTTTTATTATATTGTTAGGTCCTTTTACATATTATTATGTCATTATTTTACGAAAAATTAACCAAAATATACATTTATAATAAAACTATTATTATTTGATATTTTTATATTCAATTTTCCTTTGATTTGTCCGTTTTATGTACTTTTTTTAACGCAATCATAAGACTGAAATGTAATAAAATGTTAGAAAATAAGTAAAACAAACATCTTATTTATGAAATATCTTTAAAAACAAACCAGTATATATGATCACGGGTTGAGCAAATATTGTAAAAAAGAGTATGGAATATCAATAATTTTGAATGAAAATGCTTAACAATTAATAAAGGGAGGTAGTAATGAGAAAATCAAGGTTTTAAAAAGCGCTAGGCGCTAGTCGGGCGGCCGGGGCTTCAAACGCCTAGGCGGTGCCTGGGCGGGGCCTAGGCGGATTTGTAAATTTTTAATTTTTTATAATTATTAATAGATAAAAGTATAAATTTAACTAAAAATAAATTATAATATAAATATATTTTAAAAAAATATAGTTTAGCATATAAAAACATAGGTCTTAGTTAATTTTTACATAAAAACACATCAATATTAAAATCAATTCCTTAAAAACAAATATTCTCACTAATTTTTTTTGTGGTTTATAGCGTATTATTTCTCGGTTTGATATTCAAAATGAAAATTATATGTTGAGAATATTTTGTTGTACATTAGTTTTACCAACCGTACTACCTTTTTTGAATTGAAAAAATTAAACTATAATTATTATAGATATCAATATCTTAAAAATTGGGGAAAATATCGGACTAGGCGGTGCCTAGGCGGAAAAAATCGGACTAGGCGGTGCCTAGGCGGTAATATGTCGGTCTAGCGCCTGATAGCGCCCGAGGAATGAAAAGTCGGGCGGTGAGCCCTAAAATAGCGCCTAGGCGGAGCTAGGCGGGGAGTTTTAAAACACTGGAGAAAATGCAAAACGTAGAGAGGTGTAAATTAAGTTTTTAAAATACATGAAGATAGTAGTATATTATTTCAAATCTGAGGGAGGTTATAGCTATTTACCCTTATATTAAAAAGTTAAAGAAATTTCTAAAAAAAATTATCTGTCATTATATGTTCAGTATTTATTATATGTTACTTAGGCTTGTCATATATTTTCAATTTTGTGCAAAAATGTTTGTAAGAAAAAAAAATATATGTAGTTTGCGGAGTTTATATATAGCTTTTTATGGAATAGGGGCGCTTCTAAGGAAAATAGAGTGTACTTTAGAGCAATTGCTATCATGCATGCGTGGATTAAATAATTATTTTGGTTTATTTTCTTAATATGGTAAAATTGTAAATATAACTGTATACGTATTATGTTGGGTTGTGACACATGCTATATGGTGGAAGTTGGAGAAAATGGAGAAACCTTATTTCATTCAATTATAATTGTATCACATCAGAAATTAGGAGTTTTTAATTTAATGCTTTCTTTCATATATTTTATTTTATAATATGTGACGATTTTTATTATAATTTTATTATTATTTAAATTTACTTTTTTATTTTTTATCTTATCTATTTTATAAAATTGTTAAGTATCAAAAATGGATGCGGGATACGGATTAGAACACCAAATTAAGGACACGTGATTTTTTTTTCCTTATTACGAATCTTTTGAAAAATGAAAAGAGTCACACATGAATCAATATAAACAAAGGGAGTTTATACGAATAAATAAGTTATTTGATGTAAAAAAATTATTTTGAGAGAGTTCAAAGGAATGCAATTGTATTATTGAACAAATGATCGAATTCCAACTGTAAACGAATGATTGAACTTTTTTGACGCGGAAAAATGAATATCCGTACACTTTTCGACCTGTGTGCAAAGGAGTCTAAAATATTACAAATTTACCCCATCAGTACACATAAAAAAATATGCCACGAAAGTATAATTTGATTGAATTTGAATTTTATCTAAAATCTAAACCCCGATTTACCTCACCCTATTGTATAAACATATAATGCAAAAGTAACAGGTTATTAATATGCTCAATCAACGTGACATGTATTTTATTACATTATTATTATATCTCATGTTGGTCCCTGTGAGAGTCTTTATAAGGGTAAAGGGGGTAAATGACTCTTTTTTACGGAATAAACAAACTTTAACAAGTCTTAGTGTAGCGTGTTTGATTATGATCCGGATAATGGATCCAAATAATGCAAGTATGATAATATAAAGTAACAAGTAAAGAAAAGAAAATCAAGCACAGTGATATTTTATTGGTTCGGCTCCGCCTACGTCTAATCCCCGGAGTTTCCTTCCCCCGAGCTTATCCACTAGTGGATTCCTTTCCAACTGGTAGGAATCAAGCCTTACAATTTGTCTCCGGATGGTACCCCCTTCTGTATGTAGGATATACCACTAGAAGCACCAACTCCTAGCTGAGTCCTTTAGTCTTTAGCAGGATATACCACTTAGACTTCTGCCCCGAATTTAAGCTGAGTCCTGCAGGGAGATTCCACTCATAGCAACAACTTTAAGTTGTATCCCAATCTCACAACTCACCCAAGTTAGAGATCCTTACACTCTTGTTTACACAACGATTTTGGTTTTTAGATTTCCTCAACAGATTTGGAATTATTTGATTCTTGGAGGGATCGCGATTACTGATTACTTGAGCAAATGTTCTTGTGAATCGCTTTTTCAAATCAACCAGCCAACCTTTTCAATGTGTGAAGCTTCCATTTTATAGGCTTCTGTCATAAATGTAGCCGTTGTGGGTTGTTGAGCTTGAGTTTAATCTTCACCCTTGATTAGGTTGAATGTGGTGCTTCCGGAGACGTTGATCAATCCGTTAGACAGTAATTTGACCCGTTTAAATTCTTAGGATTGAGGCTGAAAAGATGTCAGTGATCGTTTTCCTTGTATTTTAGTATCATGCCAACTTTTATACCGGTAGCTTTTTGGTGTGAGCTCCACGCGCCTCCTTATTAGTCTAGGTGAAAAAGGTTGTTAGCTTTTTCTGTCCGGTGTCAGTCCTTTTGTCTTTTTTCTGAAAAGTGCAAGCTGTCACTTTTGTCTTGTTCATGGGGAAATGATTTTTGACTTTGTAGTCCAAAAGGTGGAGGGAAAAGTTATTTTTGAAACTTTTCCCTTTTTCTTTAAGTGTGAGTCTTCCGGATGTCTTCAGACTCATTGTCTCCGAATCTATCTTCTTTCAGAGCTAGTGCAATCAGTTCTTCCGGATGCTGATCTTAAAGGATTAAAGTTTATTTCCTTTCCAAACTTTATCCTGATAGTTCCAGTATGTGCTTAGGTATTTGATGTCTTCAATGGTTGGATCTTGTCTGGATGTTTCCATTTGAATTTAGGAGTTTAAGTTTTTGTTTCTTTCAAACTTGATCTGGATATTTTAGTTTAATTTTATGATCTGGATCATTGTTTCCCAACAATCTCACTCATTTGATGGAAAAAAAACTAAGCACAAGGGAATGGAGTATATATGAGCTAAGTATGATTCTTGATACTTGGTCATTTACAAGTTTTACTACCCCGTAATTCTTGTATCCTAACTCCCCCAATGTTTTTGAATTCTTGCTTCTAATATTTTTATAGTACAATTTCAGATTGTACTTTAGAAGCAATTTTTCAGAAATTAGATATTCACTCTATACTTCTGCTGTTAACAATAGTTTAACATCAATGAAGTGCAGGATTACAAATACAGAGATATATAAGTAAATCTAGCTATTACAAAATTTTACATTGAAGAATAAGCTAGTCTAATTTCTTTCGGATGGTCCTCCCTCCTTTTTCTTGCCTGTCCCCTCCCCTTGCTGACTTTTTTCCCCCTTTTTGTTTTCAGCTTGAGGATCGATTACCATATAGGTTATGTTATTCCAAGCTTCTTGCCACACTTTAGAATATATGGAGTAGTCGACGTTACCTTTACTCCTTTCATCGATGATTTGATCAACAGTTGCTGGAGTGAGGTAGTAGGGGCGGATAGCTTTCTTCAGCTGAGTATAGGTCTGTTTGATCGTCGGATGGATATGTAGGATAAACTCTTGATCCTTCTTGTCAAAATAAGGGAATAGTGTCTTTAGTAGAGTTGTCACCCCTTTTTGTCCGAAGAAGCCGGAATCCCCAATGACTTGGACAAGATTGTGGAAGACCGGAAAGAGTTAGCTCTCCGGAATTGACGGTGCAGAGGAAGATCCGGATAATGATAAGTTATTAATTTCGGTTTGAAGGAGAGTTATTTCTTCACTAATTCCTCTCCGGATGTTATGGATGCATTCTGTTTGGAGCGATATCTCCTTTGTTACGGAGGCTTCTAGTCATTTATAATCTGTTCAATTCTAGCCAGATGACTTCCCATCTTTACCCATATCATCTAGCATCTCTTCTTGGATCTTAGGGAGAGATTCATCCAGAAAGTTTACAAGCATTTCTTGGACTACTTGTTGATCTACTCCTAATTATATGATTGCAGGCTTGAGATCTCTTTCAACCATGAATTTTGACAAGTTTTCAAACTTGGTATCAATGTACTCCCTGATTTCAGCTGAAAGCTCGGAGGAGGAAGAGGTGCTTTTATCCAGAGCAGTTGTACAATTATTGGTTGCACTTGTGTTTGCTTGGCTGGTAATCCGATTTGCTTCTGCTATACTTTATTTTAGTTCATCAAGTGCCAGCTTGACTTGAGATAAGGAGGCTTCTGCCAGAGTACTTGGAGAGGGAAAATCCTCCACTTTCTCTGCTATCTTCTGCATTTTCCCTTTTACTTCTCCAAGCTCAGCCTTCAAGTCCAAAGTCTTGAATTAGTTTAGAAGCACCTTTTCAATAGCTTTTAAGTGTCTATAAATGTTTCAAAGACTCTACTTGACATACCCTTCTTCATTCTCTTCAAGAGCAGCTTCTTATAGGAGTTTAAGATCGGCTGTGACTTTGGCTTGTTTGGTATTTACTGCAAGTATTTTGGTAAGGCTGGCAGCAGAAGGAATTGTATCTTCAGATGAGCTTTAGGAATCATCCCCGGATGATCCGAAGGTGCCATTGTTATCTTCTTCTTTTTCTTCCTCCAACCTTTCCTCCGAACTAGCCTCGTCCTTAGGGTCCACTTTAGAAGTGTTCCCTTCGGAACCAAGACTTTGTCCCTCCTTCGGAATGAGGTTATCAGGGTTAGGCACTGGTTCTTTAGACATATTTTGATTTTCAATATCTAAGTTGTCCTTCATTTTACCTGTCGTGTCATCACAAACAGTAGGGTCAGCATTTACATAAGAAAGAGTTATGGTATGAGTTACCTTACTGATTTGCGCTTGGAGCAGGATGTTTGCATCTTCTCTTCTTACTTCATTAGTTTCCACCTCAACCCTTGGATGATAGGAAATGTCCTCTATCACCCCTATATTTACTTTTTCATGACTTTTGATAGCATCCCCAAGCGTGTTTGAAATATCCTCAACACCCTCTACATATGCCTTTACAGGACTTTGAATACCTCCCCCATGAATTATTTTAGTTTGGATTGAAGGCTCCACAAACAATATATTTTCTGGCCAAGGTTCAAATTTGGGTAGAAAGGGGAAAATCTCTGCTTTCGGATCCTTGGTGATTTCTTCCAGATCTACTAAATCAATCTGGATGGGTTGAGTGTTGGAACTGCCCCTAGGTCTATCAATTGTGAGCTTTTTATTTATTGTTGTGTTTTCCTTTATGGCTTGCCTTATCTCTTCAAACTGCGGATCATCCAGTTGTATCGCCTCAGTGGATCCAGGCACAATCTTGCCTTTTGCAACCCTAGCCTTAGCCAATTCCTCCATCACTACTCTGGTGGCTGCTTCCTCATCAATCACAATAGCAGCAAGCTTTTTAGCCTTCTTCTTCTAATGCTTTTGCACTTGGATTGCTTCATCAAATGTACAACCCTTCCGAGTGAGTTGCTTCTTTGGCATAGGGGCCTCATCAGACCCATGCTCCTCTGTCAGCATCTATGTTATCTTTCTCTTCTGCCCCTTATGATAGCCTTTCCTAATCGCAGCAGCTACCGCTGCAATGGTTTCTCTTGCTTTCAGATTGCATACAGGCTTTTTCTATTTATTAGTAGCTTTGATCAATCTGCCTCTTGACTTAGAGGCTTTTTTGTAGATTTGGCCATAAGATGGGTTAGAGTTTTAGCATCTTCATTATCTTCCTCCTCTACTAGGACCAAAGCCAATTATTGTTGGACTTTTGGCTTAGCTGTTCTTGGCTTCTTAGGAGCAAGGGCAATAGCATCTGGATTTGTAGCTTTCCTTGGCTTGTTCTTCTTTTCTTCCCTTTGCTTTAAGGGCCTTTGCCTCATCCCAGGTTTCTCTAAAGTTTAGCTTAAGAAAATTCTTCTTGAGGATAGCTTTGCCATTGACACCATTAAAACCGGTGAAGTCAATCTCATTTGCTTATAGGATCCGGGTGATTAAGGCGCTATGAGAATTCTGGTGATGCTTTAAGTAATGGATAATCAACACTTGAATGTTGACTTCTCTGCACTCTTCCCAATGCTATAACATACAGTGCTGGAAGGTAGACACTGTGGTTAATAAACCCTTCCGGATCAGCACTAATTTTGCAAGCACGTGCTGAAGGTATCTCGGTGCTTCGGGGCAGTATATTGAGAATTTATCCCTAAAATATCTTTCCGGAAGCCACATCTCCGGATCATACTTTACCTTAGTCTCATCTTCATCTACTCTCATCAAGACTCCACTGTTCTTCATATTAAATAAATTCTCAAAGAAATCTAGAGTGATTGTAATCTCTTTCCCTTGAACCTTAGTTCGTAGGGTGTCAAATTTCTCATTGGCTCTTATATTATGATAGAATTCTCGGACCAAATCTGAGTACGCTGGGCAGTTGATCTTAAGGAAATCCTACAAGTGTTGATCCTCAATTAGTCGGGAAGAGGGATCAGTTTCAAATAGGAAGTTATCGCCCAGAAAATCAGTGGGTACAATAAAATCGTTGGTTTTTAGGTTTAGGGGTTTGAAATCCGCGTCTTTCAGATCGAATTTTGCAAACACATTTCTTGTAGGAAGCATTTGAAGTCCTTCGTTGGTCATTATTGCAGCCATTTGAGAAAGAGTGAAGGAATTAGGGTTATGGGTTTTGAAAATTGCAGAGTAACAGTACTTAGCTGCTCATGTGAAGAAGAAGGGTAATTTTAAGGGGTTTATATAGATTTTTTAAAGGTGAGGGTATTTTGGTAATCCGGACGTCGGTATTTTGACTGGATTGATGACATGGCAGATGAAATTTCAGGAGAGAGGTAAATTCAGTTTAGTCGGAGAATGGGAACGGTTTATTTTAAATGATAACTGTTGAATTTACCGTTCGTGTAACAGCCAATAAACGTTTGAAATTCAAAAAGCAACTATTAAATTTAAGCACTTTTACTGCCATTTGTCATTCTTGCATGCCGACGTAGCACTCTCTCTTTTAGGATAGAGTTCTCTCCAATGCTTCTTCTCTTTCGGGTTTAATGTTTTGCCAGTTATCCAAAAATGGTCTTGGACTGTCTTCCGGATTAACTTCAAATTGGATTGGACATTCCAATAGATTCCCTTACCTTCCCAAATTGATCCTTACTCGTCTTAGTAAAGATGTCTTCTCTTTACTGATTAGTTGGGATGTATACCCAAGCAACATCCTTCTTCATCACATGATCCCTGATGAAATAATGCCTTATGTTCATACGGTTCATCCTGCTATAGAATATTGGATTCTTTGACACATCAATAGCACTTTTATTATCACACATACATCCACACATCCGGATTGAACTCTATAATCTTCTAGTTGTTGCTTGATCCAAAGGAGTTGAGCCACACAACTTCCAATTGCCATATATTCTACTTCTGTGGTAGATAAGGCAACGGAAGTTTGCTTCTTGCTATACCATGATACTAAGCAATCTCCGGATGTACTCTTTCTCTCAAGAGTATCTCTGCCATAATCTGCATTAGTGAACCATTGGAGTGTGAAATCTCCATTACTAGGATACTATAACCCAACTTCAGTGGTTTCTAGTAGGTATCTAAGGATCATTTTTACTGCTTTAAGATGAGAGTCCTTAGGATTGGCTGGATATCTTGCACAGTAATAGACTGCATAATGTATGGCAGGCCTGCTAGCTGTCAAGTATAGGAGTGAGCCAATTATCCCTCTATAGAGCTTCTGATCAACATCTTCTCCTTCACAATCTTTGGATAGGACTGTATCTGATCTCATTGGAGTGGACATAGGCTTGCTCTTGTCCATTTCAAACTTCTTCAAGATCTCCTTAGTGTACTTTCACTAGTTAATGAAAATCGCATCCAGACATTGCTTGATTTGTAAACCAAGGAAGAAATTGAGTTCTCCCATCATGGATATCTCAAATTCCTTCTGCATTTGAGAGCTAAATTCCTCATACATCTTTTCATTAGTAGCTCTAAATATGATATCATCCATATAGATTGGGACAAGAATAATGTCATTTTTCTTCTTCTTAATAAAAAGTGTTGTATTTGCTTTCCCCCGGATATATCCGTTGGATATGAGAAATGTAGTGAGTCTCTTATACCAAGCTCTTGGTGCTTGCTTCAGTCCATAGAGAGCTTTCTTCAGTTTGTAGACTTGATTTGGATGCTTAGGATCTTCAAATCCAGGTGGCTGCTTCATATATACTTCTTCCTGGATAACTCCATTAAGGAATGCACTTTTAATATCCATTTGGAATAATGTGAATCCCATGAATGATGCAAAAGCACATAAAATCTGGATTGCCTCCAGTCTTGCTACAGGGGCAAAGGTTTCTTTAAAATCAATTCCTTCTTACTGGTTGTATCCTTGGGCAACCAATCTTGCCTTGTTTCTTATCACAATTCCGGATTCATCAACCTTATTTCGGAACACCCACTTAGTGCCAATGATTGATTTTCCTTTAGAAGGTGGTACTAGATCCCAGACATCATTTCTGGAGAACTAATCCAATTCTTCTTGAACAACCATCATCCAACTTTCATCACCTTCTGCATCCTGGAATTTCTTTGGCTTAATTAATGAGACAAAGGCAGCATGACTCATCATCCTATTGAGTTGACCTCCAGTTCTTATTGGATTCTGAACATCATCCAGAATAATATCCATTGAATGATCTCTATGAGTCCAGATTTCCCTCTGTAATCCTTCATGTTGGATTAGAACTTGTTCAATTCTGCCTCAGCTACTTCTTCTTGACCTTTATTAAAGTTGATCTCTTGTGGGTTGAGATTAACTTATTGTACTTCTGGATCTAGGAACATTCCTTCATCTTCTTCTTCATACTTCTTGATTTGGAACGAATCAGGAATTTTTGCTTCCTTCTTTTCTCCAGATTCTTTAGCTTCCAGAATTGGATCTTCTAGAGTTAAACTTCTTTTACCTATGTGGTTAGTCTCATCGAAATCTATATGTATAGACTCTACCATAGTTTGGGTTCGTTTATTGAAGACTTTGTAAGCCTTACTATATATTGAGTAGCCAAGGAAAATTGCTTCATCAGATTTAGGATCAAATTTTCCTAGTTGCTCTCTATCATTTAGGATGTAACATCTACATCCAAATGCTTTAAAGTACCCAATTTTGGGCTTTCTTCCCTTCTAAATTTCATATGGGGTCTTTTCTATGGTCTTTCTAATGAGAGCTCTATTCAAGATGTAACATGTTGTGTTTACGGCCTCACCCTAAAAATACTTTGGCAAACAATTCTCATTTAGCATTGTTCTAGCCATTTCAACTATGGTCCTATTCTTTCTCTCAACAATTCCATTTTGTTGAGGAGTGTGAGGGGCAGAGAAGTTTTGCTCAATGCCTTTGGAGTCACAAAATTCAACAAACTGCCTATTTTTAAACTCTCCACCATTATCACTCCGGAGGCGTGCAATGCTTATGCCCTATTCTACTTCTATCCAGATGAATATTTTTTAGAATTGGTCAAAGGCCTTATCTTTGCTTGCTAGCAAGAGCACCCAGGTATATCGAGAATAATCATCCACAATGACCATGGTGTATTCTCTTCTACCTAAACTCAATGGTTTGATTGGACCAAAGAGATCAATATGCAACAACTCAGGTACTCTTTTAGAACGAATGTAGGAGATGAAAGGGAAACTTCTCTTATGTTGTTTACCTAATTGACATGCAGTGCATAGATGATCCTTATTAAAAGCAACCTTAGGCAAACCCACTACTAATTCCTTTTTGGCTAGTTTCGACAGGAGGTTCATGCTAACATATCCCAACCTCCGGTGCCATAGCCATGATTCTTCTTCTTTAGACACCAAGCAGATATTATTTTTCTCATTTTTAATGTTAACAGAATAGACATTGTTTACTCTAGGTGCATAAAGTATAAGTTGATTAGACTTACTATCATGGATTGAGCAGCCTCTGGAATTGAATGTGACTCTTCTTCCTTTGTCACAAAGTTGGGCTACAGTTAGTAAGTTGAACTTCAGTCCATCAACCAGTGAGACATCTTCAATTTTTAACTTAGATCCAATGGTTCCACATCTAATGATCTGTTCTTTTTTATTGTCTCCAAAACTTAATTTACTTCCCTTCTTCCGGGTTAATGTGATGAAGGCCTTCTTATCACCTATCATATGCCTTGAGCATCCACTATCTATATACCAAGTGTGTTAATCTACAGTGGATCTAAGGCATACCTGCAAAACAGTTTAAGTGGGTTTGGGTACCCAATCAAATTTGGGTCCTCTTGGGTTAATAACCATCTCAGGCCAAAGATTAACATCATAATAACCATTTTTTAATCTATATAATTTAGTAATATGATTATTTTTCCTACAAAACCTGCACCCTGAGATGGGTCTGTTATGCTTTTGCTTCTTTTTTATCTTTTCTAGATCCTCCTTCCTATAGTTTCCTTTATATCAAGCTTCTTGCACCTTTGTGGATGGTCTAAAATATGTCCGAAAACTGGTTGGAGGTGCAATTTTTGTTGCATAATTCCTCTTCTGGTTGGCAGGTTATTGGCTATAATTCACCTTAGCCTTTCCATTTTGAGCAGCAATATATCTTTGGGCTTATGGTTGCCTGTTGATTCTTTTACCTTTTGGTTAGAGGGTTTTAGAGTTTTTGATGTAGTCTTCCCTGGATTTCTCTTTCTTTGTGGAGAATTGAATTTCCATTCGGATGCCTCCTTTATTAGGGTTATTTCTCTATCCAGCCTAATCAGATTTGCACTTAGCATTTGCACTTGATTCTTTAAGTAGTTCTCCTCAACTTTATCAATGTGCTTTGCTGTTCTTATCAGGTTGACATCTCGTGCCAAGGATTCATTATCCTCAGCAATCTCTAACACTTGTCTTCTTAAGGACTTGATTGCTTTTGCATTCTTCTTCACACTCTTGATCACAATAGATAAAGCTCTAGCAAGGTCAAAGTTAGAAGCAGGATTTGAATAAGAGTTTACATCAGTGTTTGCTATTTCTGATTATGATTCTTCGATTTGTACTATATCTTGCTTAGAGGCATTCTTCCCAGATTGCTCTACTTCCGGATCAGTCAGTGCCATGAATGCACAGTTGGCAGTCTCTTCTTCTCTAGTTGAAGATGAACTGCTACTTTCTTCACTGTTGCTCCAGGTAGCCACCATTGCCTTCCTCTTGAACTTCTTGATTTTCTTAAGCTTGAGTCATTTTGTTCTGAAATGACCTTTCTCTCCATATTCAAAGTAGACAACTTCTTTTTCTGGATCATTCTTTTCTTCCGGATTCTTTTTAGGCCTGTCTCTTCTGGATGTGCCTTCTCTTGGTTTCCTGGATTCATACTTTCTTGATTTCCTTCTATCTTTCTTTTGTATAAATCTGTTGAGCTTTCTAGTTAATAAGGCAAGTTGTTCTTTGGTGCTCAATGATTCAGTGATTTGCTCTTTTTCTCCGGATGAAGCTGATCCCGTGGATTCTGCCTTCAATGCAATAGTTTTCTTCTTTTCTTCAGGACAGCTTTTGAGTCAAGAGATTGCCAATGAGCTCATCATAACTGTAAAAATTTAAGTCATGAGCTTCCTTAATGACAGTCTTTTTGTTATCCCACTCCTTGGTGAGACTCTGGATCACCTTTTTTACCATTTTAACTTCAAAAACTTCCTTTCCAAGCCTCTTCATCTCATTCACTAGATTATTATATCTAGTGTTCATGCTACTGATGGATTCTTTTGGCTCCATCTTGAAGGATTCTAGTTTTTGCTGGAGAAGATCAATCTTTACTTCTTTCACTTTACTTGTTCCTTCATAGGTTACCTTCAGCTTCTCCCAGATTTTCTTTGCAGTCTCACATCCAGACATCTTGTTGAATTCTGTTGAACTAAGAGCACAATGAAGCATGTTAATAGCATTTGCGTTTTCACGCAAATTTTTAAAATCATTCTCATCCCATAAGCATGATGGCTTTCGGGTGATCATACCCTCTACTTCATGAGTAGGCTCATACGGGCCATCCTGGATGACCAACCATGCTTGCATGCTTTGTCCTTGAATAAAGTTCTTCATCCGGTTTTTCCATAACGTATAGTGTTCACCGGTGAAGAGTGGAGGACGAGTAATAGACATACCCTCGGGAAGGAGTTGTGAGTTTTGGAAACTCATTTTAATATTTGAATCAATGTTTTGGACCTTTAGCTAGAGATTGTTGGATCTCTAGTGTTGAGCACTAGTTCTGATACCACTTGTTGGTCTATAAGAGGGTCTTTATAAGGGCAAAGGGGGGTGAATGGCCCTTTTTCCCAAAATAAACAGACTTCAACAAGTCTTAGTGTAGCGTGTTTGATTATGATTTGAATGATGGATCTAGATAATGCAAATATGATAATATAATGCAATAAGAAAAGAGAAGAAAATCAAACACAGTGATTTTATATTGGTTCGACCCCTCCTAAGTGCAGTCCCTAGAGTTTCCTTCCTCCGAGCTTATCCACTAGTGGATTCCTTTCCAACTAGCAAGAATCAAGCCTTACAATTTATCTGTAGGATATACCACTAGAAGCACCAATTCCTAGCTGAGTCCTTTAGTCTTTAGCAGGATACCACTTAGACTTCTACCCCGAATCTAAGCTGAATCCTACAGGGAGATATCACTCAAAGCACCAACTTTAAGTTGTATCCCAATCTCACAACTCATCCAAGTTGGAGATCCTTACACTCTTGTTGACATAAAGGTTTTGGTTTTTGGATTTTCTTAAGTTTATAACTCACTTAATGATACTTACAACAGATTTGGAATTGTTTGATTCTTGGAGGGATTGTGATTACTGATTGCTTGAGCAAATGTTCTTGTGAATCGCTTTTTCAAATTAACCAGCCAACCTTCTCAATGTGTGAAGCTTCCCTTTTATAGGCTTATGTCATAAATGTAGTCGTTATGGGTTGTTGAGCTTGAGTTTAATCTTCACCCTTGATCGGGTTGAATGTAGTTCTTCCGGAGCCGTTGATCAATCCGTTAGACAGTAATTTGACCCGTTTGAATTCTTGGGATTGAGGCTGAAAAGATGTCAGTGATCGTTTTCCTTGTATTTTAGTGTCATGCCAACTTTTATACTATTAGATTTTTGGTGTGAGCTCTACGCGCCTCATTATTGGTCTAGGTGAAAAAGGTTGTTAGCTTTTTCTGTCTGGTGTTAGTCCTTTTGTCCTTTTTCTGAAAAGTGCAAGCTGTCACTTTTGTCTTGTTCATGGAGAAAAGATCTTTAACTTTGTAGACCAAAAGTTGGTGGGAAAAGTTATCTTTGAAACTTTTCCCATTTTCTTTAAGTGTGAGTCTTCCGGATGTCTTTAGACTCATTGTCTCTAGATCTGTCTTCTTCCGGAGCTAGTGCAATCAGTTCTTTCGGATGATGATCTTGAAGGATTAAAGTTTGTTTCCTTCCAAACTTTATCCTGATAGTTCCAGTATATACTTAAGTACTTGATGTCTTCAGTGGATGACCTTTTGGTTGGATCTTGTCCGGATGTTTCCTTTTGAATTTAGGAGTTTAAGTTTTTATTTCTTTCAAAGTTGATCCGGATATTATTAGTTTAATTTTATGATCCGTGTAACATCTCATGTAATAATTTATCATTTTTTATGAAATTTTGTGAAAAAAATAATTATTTTATGCATTATGAAAAATAAAAAAGCACAACCAACAAATTGGCTTTGACCTTCTTTAGGTTGTATTTGTCATCATGTCAACGTTATTATAGCAGTATCAAACATCAAAGTGGTAAAATTGTTAGCTATTTGAGATTATTTCGACCGAGGTTTGACTAATAATAAACTGGAATATTATTTTGTTAAAGAATAATTTAGATGTAAAAATACATTAAGATTAATATTTTTATAATATGTGTATAAAAATATATGTTTCTTCTTCATTATATTAATACATTTTTTTTATATAAATATTTTTTAGGTTATTATTTTGTTAATTTTTTTTATTTTAAAACAGTTATACTCATGATTTTTTAATATCACTATTATTATTCCATTGTACCAAAATGACGGTACACGATTTTATCAATTACACGGTATGCTACATTATAATATATATATAAAATTGTTCTATGTAATGAATATATGCTATCTATTTATAAAAAAGTAGTACAACACATATGAAAAATATGCACATACATATAAACATTTTGTGGAAAAGTTACAAATTAAGTACAAATTTGTTTTAAATACAAAGAAAGATTATAGACCAATTCCAAACTTTTTCTTTTGTTTTATAGCACAAATATATGAAGCCAAGTTGTTTCAAAAAGCTTATATACAATCTCATATGAGATAATAGTTTTTGCCATTAGGAGTACATGCATTCGTGCACCATACAATAGATAAATTAAGTTTGTAAGCCATGAAAATTATTATTTGAACACCATATAAATATTAAAACTACACATTTACTTTAAAAAATGGATATTACTACAAAATTTTAACAATTATTTGACGGAAATATCAAATACTATATTATATAATTTAGATACTTTATTAATTAATTTGATGTTATATTTACTTCTTATATGACTATTAGAGAATGATTTTCTTCCAATCATGAATTCTTTTTCTATAATTTAGACTTATATTATTATATAATATCTTTTAACTTAAATATATATATATATATTGGATACATAATAAAAAATTTATGGATTCGTCAAATTGGACGCTTATGTTATATGCTAGTGGGGTAACTATGTGCTATATTTTTTTGCCTTGTCCGTGCTTTCCAACTTAAGATTAAGGGTGGACTTAGTTTAATAGTTATTTTTGGGCTTCTTACATAAATGTATATAAAAATTAAAATAATTTAGGTATATTATAAATTATTTTTAATTTAATAAAAATAATATAAAATAATTATAAAAATATCATGTAGTGGTTATCTGGTAAATATCTAGTGATCGTCTAGCAGTTATTTAGTAAACATCTAGTAGATCGGTACAGTTTACAAATTAACAAAACCATGAGAAAATAATTACATTAATGTCATGTAATAGTTATATGGTGAACATCTTGTAAATATCTAGTAGACGTCTAGTAGATTAGTATTAGATATGTAGTAGATATCTAGTAAATCGATTACTAAATATTTACCATATAACTACTACATGATATTTATGTAATTATTTTTTCATATTTTTGTTAATTCAAATTAACAAAAACATGAGAAAATAGTTACATAAATATCATGTAGTAGTCATATACTAAACATCTAATAGATATCTAGTAGACATCTAATAGATTGGTATTAGGTATGTAGTAGATATCTAATAGATCGATTACTAGATATTTACCATATAACTACTATTTGATATTTATGTAATTATTTTCTCATATTTTTATTAATTTATAAATTATTTATAATTTCTTATATATATAATTCATTTGATTTAAATTCTATAAATATTTTAATGAGACGTTTATACTTTTGACAATTTTCTGTTATTCTTTATAGTTGTCATTGTTGGTAGATTTTTTTTTTCTGATAACGTTTACAATTAAAATAATTAAAAAAAATCTGCTAGACACTGTTTTTGAGCATATATGAGCTTAATCGAATTATTGAACAGAAAACATTTATTAAGCATATTTTCAAACACGCATAAATAAATTTAATTGGTCTGAATTTATATTTCTTACTGTGAATAAAAAAAATTATAGAGTTATTATAATTTTCAACGTACCAAAGATAACCCAAAGAGTTGAAATAGGACCCACAAACCCACTTTTGAAGGTCCATGTCATCCCAGTGAAGAATATACCTGTTAACGCCTTGGAGAAAATATTTTCCCCCCCATCTATCGGGATTATTCATTGTGTATTCCCCGATTACTGTTTAAAAATAAGTAATTTGTAAAATAAAATTCAAAGTTCCAACATTCGTATTAGTTATAGTACTAGATTAAACTATTTTTTTAAAAATTTATCAACTTCGCTTACATCAAATAAAAAATAAAATCTCAGTGAATATTTATTGAAAGAAGAATATAAAAATGATCCAGTTTGTCCATGTGTTTTTATAAGAAAATCATGATCTAATTTTATTATCATCTAAATTTATGTTGATGATTTGAATATTATTGGAACTCCAGAAGAGATTCCAAAAGCAGTTGATTCTTTAAAGAAAGAATTTGAGATGAAAGATCATGGAAAAATAAAATTATATCTTGGTTTACAAATTGAGCACCTTGAAAAAGGAATTTTAGTGCATCAATCAAACCATACAGAAAAGATCCTGAAATGATTTAATATGGACAAAGCACATCCAATGAGTAACCCAATGGTTGTACGATCACTCGATGTGAAAAAGGATGTTTTTCGCCTAGGGAAAACAATGAAAAAGTTCTCGGTCCTGAAGTACCGTATCTAAGCGCAATAGGTGCTTTGATATATCTTGCTAATAACACAAGACCGGATATAGCATTCTCTGTTAATTTATTATCAAGATACAGCAGTGCACATACAAGACGACATTGGAATGAAATTAAATATATAATGCGCTACCTTCAAGGAACTATTGATTTAGGCTTATTTTATTCAAATGAATCTAAGCTTAAATTAGTTGGATATGCGGATGCGGGTTATTTATTCGACACACACAAAGCTCGATCTCAGACGGGCTATTTATTCACATATGGAGGAACAGCTATATCTTGGCGATCGATAAAACAAATAATTACAGCTACTTCCTCAAATCATGCGGAGTTAATAGCTATTCACGAGGCAAGTCGTGAATGTGTGTGGTTGAGATCATTAATCAAACATATCCAAAAAGCATGTGAAAAAGTTATGGTCAAGGAAGGTCCGACGATAATATATGAAGATAATGCTGCTTGTATTGCTCAATTGAAGGAAGGTTATATTAAAGGAGACAGAACAAAGCATATTTCATCAAAAATTTTCTTCACTCATGATCTAGAAAAGAATGGTGAAATCAATATTCAACAAATCCGCTCTTGTAATAATTTAGCAGATTTGTTTACCAAGGCTTTACCTTCCTCAACTTTCAAGAAATTAACTTACAGCATTGGAATGCGTCGTCTTAAGGATCTCCAGTCAACTCGCGAACAGGGGGAGTAAACACTGTACTCTTTTTTCCCTTAGCTAAGGTTTTTATCCCACAAGGTTTTTCCTCAGTAAGGTTTTTAACGAGGCAGTGTCCTATTCGCGGCAGATGACACATCAAAGGGGAGTGTTGAATTTTGATGTATGTAGGGCCCACGCCCTTAATAATTTGATGTAATATGTTTTCTACTTTTCTACCTGTCATTATTATTTGATGTAATATGTTTCTTGCTTATTTACCATTTTTACCGTTGGATTTCTCTATAAATAAGAATTCAATTTCTTCATTTCATATATCTCATAAATAAGAAATAAAAGTTTTTCTCAAATTCTCTCTCTGCTTTCTCTCTTTATTGCTATAATATCCTTGCATATATAATCGATTTCTAACCCAACCAACTAAGGAAATCAACAAACCCATTGATATACAATATTAAATAAATATTATATTTCGAATTCAGTAAATTTATATTTCTTATATTTATAACCATTAAAATTTTATAAATATAAAATTTCTCATAACCGCTGTGTAAAATTTTTTATTTTTATCAATGATTTCCATCTCCGTTCGAGTAGATCTATTGAATTCAAGAATGCCCTTTTTATCAGTGATTCCCATCTCCAATTTCTATTGAATTCAGGAAATCGCCATTGTATTGACAACCCTATCAGCGCAACACGTATGTCGATTTTCAACTCACAGTGGACCTACACGTGTTGCTGTCCTTAGTGAGGGGCCGCTAGATTAATTAAGTAAATCTATTTATTTTGTGAATAGAAAGTAGACTATGGGGAAGTTGGGCCCACCAGGGCCGGTAATCGTATAGGCCGTCCAAAGAATGGGACCCAATTAGTTGATGCACTTCCCTTTATGCAAATTACGGACTAAGGTTTTAAAAAGTATATTAGGCGTTAGTTAGATGGTTGGGCCTTATTTAGGCAGTATTTGGATGGAGTTTAGACGGTGTTTAAGTGAATTTATAAATTTTATTTTTTATAATTATTAATATATAAAAGTATAAATTTAATTAAAAAGTAAATTATAATATAAATATATTTTAAAAAATATAATTTATTTTATGAAAATATAAGTCTCAGTTAATTTTTACATAAAAATACATTAATATTAAAATTAATTCCTTGAAAATAAATATTCTTACTAATTTTTTGTAGTTTATAGCGTATTATTTCTCGGTTTGCGATTTAAAATGAGAATTGTATGGTCAGAATATTTTGTTGTACATTAGTTTTACCAACCGTGCTACTTTTTTGAATTGAAAAAATTGAATTATAATTATTATAGGTATCAATATCTTAAAAATTGAGGAAAATACCGGACTAGGCGGTGCCCAGCAGAAAAAATCGGATTAGGCGGTGCCTAGGCGATAATATATCGGTCCAACGCCTGATAGCGCTCAAGAAATGAAAGTCGAACGACAAACCTCAAAATAGCGCTTAAACAGAACCTAAACGGGGAAGAAAATTAAATGACATTGCTTTTATAAGCTTAGTATTATGAATGCAATGAGTTTTATAACTTTTTTTTTTGTGATGGGACTACCATATAACATGTTGTCCACATACACAGTTGAATAGCCAATATGTATATTAGTAATAAAATAAAAGTGTATTATGCAGACTATTTTTCTGTTGTATTTATATTGACTCTGAGAGTTTATATTCTCATCTGAGTTATTCTGGAGCTATTCTCTATTCTCTCGGCACATCTAATGTTATACTTGACAAATAAATAATAGTTAATATGTTAATTTTCAAGTTATATAAATCAGTTTGTCAGATCCGGCCTGATCAATCAGACAGAAAAAACTTAAATTCGGTGATAAGATCAAACTGCATGTACTAAAATTCACTATATAGATGATTCGTTAATTATCTATTGATTACGTCTGTTGGACCGTTGGTACAAGACAAGTTAATAAGTCAATAACTTGAATTTTTTAATTTAATATTTCTATAAATTCAATTAAATTCTAACCTCTAAATTCTATACAACTTGAAATTTTAATGAAAATTTAATATCAACTAGTCTTTTACTTTTTTACTCTATTTTTATAAATTCATTTTCAAAAATTTATGAAAAAGGCCTGATAGATTTTATAGTTAAACAACATTTAATTTTTTTATTTTAGTTATTGATTATGTATTACTCTGTTTTATTTTTTTTCTTTCCTTTTTTACTTTTTTTAACTGGTAATAGGTCAATTTTTTTAAATTTTCAATATAAAACAATAAGTTTGTTCATTGATGAATAATAAAAATTAATTATGTGTAAATATCAGAATGTGAAAAATATCCTTATAGTAAGTTTGATAATTATTTTAGTATTGGACAATAATTTATTCCTTACTATATCGTATTTTAATGTTTAAAACATTACATATTATAGTTTTGAATAAATATATTCCAAATCCCCCAATTCATAAGTTGACAGTGGAACTGAATGATTGATTGGTTATTTAAGGGTTGCTTTCCAACGTTCAATACGATCCCATTTATGGTAAACATTTTGAGTCATAATAGTAAACTATAATAGCAAGCCATGCCCCATATTACCACGTCCCACCACATTTTTTTAATCTCTAACATCCACCAGGCTTTACTGATAAATGAGGAGGAAGCTATTTACTAAATTTACGAGGAACTAATCAATTGGTTATAGTGGCGATTATATTGTTAAGAAAAAATAAATACGTGTAAGGTTGTAAATTCTAACCTTATAATTAATAATTTGACAAAAATACTTCATATTATTAAAAAAATATATAAATCAAAAACTTGTCAGGAGCTAGGAAGTCAGTGCAGTTCGAGCGTATTCACCTCATATCCTATCCGTATTTGTATATTTCAACTAATATGCTCATTTGTTATATTTTTTCCTAGATTCTCGTAGCATGTCATATTAGTTTTGCGATCTTAGTGTCACTCCAATACACTAAATAAATGTTATACTTAACAACAAATAGCTTACCAAGAAATTAATATTGATGTGTTTATCAATGACAACGTTTTTCAAAAAGTCGCTAGCTACTCTTGATTAATAACATATATTAATTATATTGTTAATCATAAATTTCTTACTATACTAAGAAAGCGACAATCGAAATTATAAATGTAGAATAAGACTGAGACTTCGTTCTTTTTAACTTTTGAAAGCTGAATTAAATTGAATTGAATTGAACTTATTTCGGTGTAAATTTATAACTACGTATAGCTGAACTGAACTGAATTGAAATGGTCTGAACGAAACTGTAGTTAAAGAAAATATGGCCTAACTATATTTCTATTATATGTGTACTTATATTCGTCCCACTGTATAATGTTTGCTCAATATTTCTTATTGTGTGATTCCTTTAAATGAAACAAATTACGGTGATGAAAGGTGATATATCAAATCGTCTCTTGGTATCTAACGATAATGCTTTGAGCTATCAATGGGGTAGATATATTAATTTTGATAGGGTATTGAATAGTGTCTAAGGGCTGAGGATACCTCAAATTTATTTTAAAGAAACAAGAGAATTTGCATGTTGGAATTAAATTTGGGGGTCAGAATTATTGAAGTGAAGCTGTTAATTAAAAGAGAGGGACATCCAATTTGTACTAGTCTAATGAATTAGAACCACATTTCTCTAATATTTGTACATTTTTTGCCAGGCTTTGCTAACTCTGTAGGACTGCCCTAATTTTGATTGACCTTTCATGAATTGTAAAGGATCTTCCTCGGTCAAATTAACTTACAGACACTTCTAAACTTTATCCCCGGACTATAATTTAATTTATTTCAGTTTATTTAGATCATTTCAGTTTAATTCAATTTAATTTAGTTTAGTTTGATTCATTTTCGTTTAGTTCATTTTAACTATACATAGTTATAAATCTACACTAAAATAAGTTCATTTCATTTCAGCTCACTTCAATTTAGTCAACTTCAGTTTAATTTAGCTCACTTCAATTCAGCATCAATTCAGCTTTCAGAAGTTAAAAGTTACATGGCCTAAGTGTTTCTAAAACTAATGCCTAAATTTATAAATAACTAGTAAACTAGTTTTTAGAGGTTACTGTTAAGAATCTTAAGATCCCTGGTACTCAGGTGGCGTTTGGTTCGCGGAAATTCTATTCCGTGAAATAGAAATAACAATGAGTAGAAAGATGTCAAATATAGAAGAATATATGACTAGAACCCGTCGACGTACAGAAAAGTTTTTCCTAGTTTATACACATCTCACGAAAAAGCTATTCCTTTAACATCTTTCCATACATTTCTATTTCTATTTCACGGAATAGGATTTCCGCGAAGCAAACGAAACTTAGGGCTATTATTTGGTGACCAATTTCTCTTATTTACTTTCTGTTTTCGTTTTTATTTATTTCTTTGTTACATTTGATTCAAACTTCAATTTGTGTTGATTAATTACTTTTTATTTTTCTTATAAAAAGAATTTACCAATACAAAGCGTGCTATATTATTTAATTCTTTTTTCAATTTAATTTTAATTTAAATAAAACTGACCAATGCTCAACTCTAAAAAAGACATCCCTCAAGGCAAATATTTAGGTCTATCTCAATCATAAAAAATGTATACTTTTTGCTAAAAATATTACAGTAAAATGGAACAAATTATCCCATGTTTATTATGTTTTTTCAATTAAAAATTTAGGGTATTCCATTGGGTCATAATAAGTTATGTTTGGTTTATTTCAATTGTCCACTTCCAAATAAATGGTTGAAATCAACTATATAATAAATGTGAAACCACTCGTACAAGTATTAAAACTGAATTTCAATTACTTATTTTGAATTTAATGATTAAAAATAAAATCATCCGGGGCATAGAAAAATGTTAATCCATCTAAAAGAAAATAATTTGTATATTCTTTTTTAAAAATTTATCTAATTGGACTTACAATAATAACAATAAAAAACCTCATTTCATTCTACTTGTATGTAAACTAAAATGTGTGACCTCTAAAATCAACCACTAGACTAAACTTTTACCATTAATTTAATATGAAAATTATTTTTTATAAGAGATAAATGGAGCAAAAGGAAAAAGAAAACTAAAAATAAATTGATGAATAATTGCATTTGGCGAGAAGCATAAAAATGTTGAGAAAAGAATAGATGTTGGTTTACATGAAACACATCTAATTAATAGCACATGCACTATTTATTCAAACAAAAAAGCACATGCACGGTATATAAAAACTAAACCAAACTCAGGAAATTATATATGGTATCGAATAATTAATACTCTTCTCTAATCTAATAATTGAGTATTTATGAGAGAATATTTATATATTCTCTCATCTTAATTAAATGGTCTCTCATTAATAATCAACCGTTAGATTAAAGAAAGATATTAATATCATGTACCATATATAAAAATCCAATTATATGACATCTTCATGTTTAGTTATTGATTACTACATTATTTTTTACATTTGACCATTGGTTAATATCAGGGATATTAAACCAAACTGTATTAAACCATTGAATTGTAAACAAAATAACAAAAACAAAAATTAGCTAAAGGTTTAAGATTGTCGATAATAAAATCGAAATATCATCTAAAGGGTATAGTATTCACTTAGTGTGATATTATTTTTTAAGTTGTTATCTCAATAAATTATTTTAACAAACTTTTAATAGAAGTACATATTTTGACTTTGAAGAACACATTTTGATTCTTCGTATTATTTAATTAGGAATTGTCTTATTTATTTTTTATGCAAAATCAAATCTGTTATTTTTAAGTAAAAACTTGAAAAATTGAGCTTTTCAGAAAAGCAGCTGAAATTATTAGAGATGTGAGGTGATATCCCATATTGGAAATATAATGGAATTGTGAGTGATATATAAATAAAGTAGATTAGGCCTTAACACAAGTAATTAATTTTGTGTTAAATGAACTCAACCCCACTTATATACTCACTCAACATATAAATCCAACACTATCGAGTCACACAGATTCTCTGTATAAATAAACACAACAAAGCAGCCCTTATAAAGCATCACTGAGCAACAGTGGAGAGGGATTGATTATTGAAATTATGTAGTGTATACTATGCCACTTTATTTTTTATAAAGTTACATTAGTTTGCCTTTTATTATAATTAGATCCACTCATACTACAGTGCTAGAGGCAAACTAAAGGTTAGTTGAAGTAATTTTCCATTGAAAAATTTGTAGGAATCACATTTGAATACCAACACAAATTATATATGTGGACAAATTTGAAAATTGTAGAACAGGCCCAATCAAAGCCCAAACATTCAACTTTCTGGGCCAATTTATTTCTTTTGGGCTCCGTACGCAGTAAGCAGATTCACTAAAAAAATTCAAACCTATGTTGATCGAATGCTCTCGTTGAGAGTCGAACTCAAGACCTCCCGCTTACTAAACGGGTGCTCTAACCAACTGAGCTACGAGAGCTGCTTGATAGCTGATGTAAATAACATAATTTAAAAAATATGTGGCTTATTCATTTAAGTACCGCTGAGCTTGGGCCGGGTTGGGCCGGGTTCGGGCTGGGCCTATTTGGGCTTGACTAAAAAAATACTGACCCAATCCCGGCCCAACTAGTATTAAAAAAAACTCGGGCTTGGACCGGGCCAGGCTATAGTTAAAATACCAAAACCCAGGCCCAACCCGCAAGCCTATCAATTGATTTTTTTATAAAATTAAATTTTTTTAATTATTAAAATTAATTAATTGTTATGATAAATTTCAATGATCAATGGCACAAACATGGTTAATAAATTGTTATTTCCAACAATCACCGTCAAGAATTTCTCCCAAACATTAATTAGTTTTTCATTTTCAATTACTATTCAAAACTGCACTAATGAATTTCTCCAAACGTCATTCCATTTTCCAACAAACATTAATTATTTTCTAAGTTAAAAAATCGATCAATTATTTACAGGTTTTATATAATAAATTATATACAAATTATGTTTATAATGCATATATTCGTATTGTAATATATAATTACATATACATAACTTATTAGGGCGGGCCGAGTGGGCTGAATACGGGTTTTTATATTAAACTCAAGCCCATTCAATAAATTAATCGGACAACTGTGAATTCAGACCGGACCTAACTTATACTTTAACTTCCTTATCTAAACCCATCATTTTAAGGACGGGTTCGAAGAGCCTAACGGACTATCAAGCCCATGCCCAGGTCTGCATGTAAGTATCTTTTGTTTGACCTATCCAATTTTCATTTACTTGATGTAAGACATTTCATTTTTATATATTAAATATGTATCCAATGATAATGAGGGTATAAAAATTCGATATTGTTATTTGAAGCATATAAATATCTTTAATCATGCATGAAATTATCAACCATCTAAATAATCTAAAGATGAATACATTAGCTACAAAATTCATAATTTTAATAGAATCACTACAGTAATTTTAGCATCATAGAACGAAAGTTATTTATGTTTTTAAAGTAACTAATGTTAAATATTTAAAAAATATCCATTCTTGAAAAGCATAATGTGCTGCTAAGAAGGTTAGATTTTTTTTTTGGCAAACTATATTAATATTTTTATTCAATTTCCAATGTGTGTTCTTTTTACTACTTGTTAATTTCTCTCTTTCTTTTTTTAGGTTCTTTTCTCTTGAAAATACACCAGTTGTAGTCAGCGGTGAAATATTATGGGGTCAAGGCATGAAATAAATATTCAATTTAACATTATCGCACGACTTTTTTTTAAGAAATTTTTATACTAGCATAATCAAAATTTTGTTTTCAAGTCTTTCGAAACATAAGAATTGGATTTAACAAAGATTAAATGTTGATAGCTTGATGAGTTGAGAAATAAGAAACTTAGAAAAAAAATATAATTTGAAACAATGGTAGAAAATGTAATGCTTCAAATATTACCCTAAATTTTGTAAAATCTCAATAAAAATTTCTATATAGTGAAAAAAATTTCTCACCTTCAATGTATCTGTTTTCCAAATTATGAGGAGGTCCAATAGCTTAATTTGTAGTTGTAGCTGTAGACAACTAACTGAAATACATGAAAATGGACATAAACATTTGCAAGAGTAGATTTTAGATTTAAATACTTTTTGATCATTTTCTATACATTAGCCTATTTGATGTATGATCTATTTAATTTTAGTATATCAAGTATTTATCTAGTAATATAAAAAGTGTGAAATAGTTAAAGTATCATTTGAAATATGAGTATATTTTATTAATTATGTATAAAATTATAGACCCTCAATAATTCGTTAAGCTGTCATACTAAAATTAAATATGTCAAATATCAAATATGTAAAAATTGAATATGCCATACATCAAATAAATAAGCGGTTTTAACATGTCAGACATAAAAAAAAATATTTAAATTATAAAATAACACCCAAAAAAGATAGTTAAGTGGCAAATTTTATTCCCGTCCACATAAATAAGTAAATTGAAACTTCATGTCACGTGACTGAAATTCTTCCCCTATCATTCCACATTTAGCAAATACACAATAAAAGAAGCCCCAAACTGCAAAACTCGTTTATAATAAATGAAGCAAATAGGAAACCGAGTGAACACGTACGCCAGGAGTTTGGTAGAGAGAAGAGTTGTTCTTCTTCGTCGTCTTCTTCTCTCTCCCACAATTTCCTCGTCCCTTCCCTTTCTACTTTCATTTCCCCTCTTCCCTCTCTTATCTTCCTTTTTTCTAGGGTTTTAAAAACCCTACGATCTCTAGGCCCACTGCTTTCCCCCTTTCCCATTTCAATTTCTCTCTACCGTTGCAATTCGCCCGATTGTTTAATCCAATGGCTTCTTCTGATTCGTGGACTTCTCGTCTTTCTACTTCTTCCAGGCGCTATCATTCACGATCTGGTTCGGTTATTTTTGATAATGTCCTGCGTGTTTTGTTGGATTTTTGGGATTTGTTTGATTGAATTGGGGTTTTGCAGATCTGTTTGAAGAAACCGATGTTGATGAGGATTTGAAGGCTGAGTTTTTGTGCCCGTTTTGTGCTGAGGATTTTGATGTTGTTGGGCTTTGTTGTCACATAGATGAAGAGCATCCTGTTGAAGCCAAGAATGGGGTAATTTGTTTTGTTTTTTCTTGAAATTTTAATTTGATTGCGCAGTTGGTATTGAGAATTTTTTGCTAGGGTTCAATCTACTTTCTGTAAAGTTTGATTCTTTGGGTTATTTTTGTGTTTTCAGTTGGATTAACATTTCAGTCAAATTAGGAAAAACAGATAATTATTTAGTTGCTGAACTTTGCATTGGGTTGATTGTTAGGTTGTCTGTATATCATGGGCCATTTTGGGATTGTAGTTGCTTTCCCGGCTTTTCCGGAAAGCTCCATTTTGAAGCTTTTTATGTGACAGTACATTTCGGCATTTGGAAATCAATAGCAGACAACCCTAATTAATTAGTATTAAGAGTCAAAATATGTTAATATGTTGTTTTTATGAAAAGTTTGTGAGCGGAGCTTTTCATGATAGCAACAGCAACCGTGACAGTAACACCAAACAGGAGTGCTTTTGTTTGGTTCGAATCTACAAGGGCTTTTAGTGGTCTTCTAGTAACAGAAACAGTTGGTCTCTGGATTTTGATTGTTGAATTGTCTAATGGTGCAAATTTTTTCATTTAATCGCCATTTTGCTAAGCTATTGTTGCTTGATTGTGTGTATTAGGTCTGCCCAGTCTGTGCAAAACGGGTAGGAGTGGATATAGTTAACCACATTACTATGCAGCACGGAAACTTCTTTAAGATATCCTTTTACTCGGGTCGTTTTTTATGCTCGTTTAGTAATCCCTACATTTGGCAGCATTTATTTCATAAGAATATCGCCATGTTTGGTTCGTTCCTTGACTAGTGATTACATTCAACGAAGAAGGAGATTGCGAAAGGGGGGAAATAACACGGCATTTTCTTTACTAAGGAAAGAGCTACGGGACGGAAGTATACAATCCCTTCTAGGCGGGTCAGCCCACTTATTTTCCTCATCTAATGCCGAACCCGATTCATTGCTTTCTTCGTTTGTATTCAATCCATCCGAAGCTTTGAACATAGAGCCTCTTGAAGTAGGCTCGGTCAAAGGGAGCACAACCGAGGAGTTCCGAGAAGAAAGGTACCAACCCTAGTTGATTGATATGATTGGAAACTATCGTTGTTTCGAGAGGTTGTTGTTCCAATGTGAATTTTAATGGTGACAGGAAAGAGGAGAAAGCGGTGGTGTGGGACAAGGAGCAAGAGGAGAAATCGAGGAGGAGCGAGTTTGTGCAGGGGCTATTGATGTCCATGATATTCGATGACGAGGTATAGATGAGGTATAGGATGGTAAAAGAGTTGTTGTTTATATTGTAGGAAGTTGGGACCAGAGCAAAGCAATGGAAAAGGGTGGGTGTAGTTCAAATGAACTTTGTATGTACTTATCTCTATATTTACAACTTTTAGCTCTTAATGAAAGATGGAAGATCAAACTTATATATCTACCAATGTTTTAAAAAACGACTAGGCGCTGGCCATGGCTTCCAACGGCGCTGGTTTCCAGCACTTAATTAGATTTGTAATTTTTACTTTTTTTATATTTACTAATAAATAAAAGTTTAAATTTAATTAAAAAGTAAATTATATTTAATAATATATTACCGAAATATAGTTTAGTATATGAAAATAAAAATATCAACTAATTCTTACATACTCTTTCAAGTGGTTTTAAAATTTTGAGAAGCATGTTTTTTTTGTAACTTTTGAAATTATAGATACTCTTTTGAAATAAAAAATTTCACAAGGACCACCTATTTACATATTTTTAAAGTTAATACAATAAAATATTTACAAAGAATAACAAACTTCAAAAATTAAAATAACTAAAATTTGAAATCTGATAACAAAGTAAAAGAACAATAAAGAACACCATAGAAATTCTAACACTGAAATTACTAAGCAAACTATTTCAAAAGCTACTACTCATTATCATCTAAACCAAGATAATATTCTCATTCATCATCTAAGCTTCTCCATCACTGGACTTGTAACTTTCAACCTCATCCAGTCACCCACCTAGACCATCATCATCTGTTTCTTCCTCTTCCCTAATGACTACTCTAGCTTTAAAGCTTGAACTTTCAGCACTTAATCTAGTATGAAAATATATTACCTCTTGTTTAAGTGTTAAACTTGAAACGTTCAACTTTGAAGTGGCACTTGAACTGTAAGTTCACTAATTGCAAAAGTATGAGAAGAAAGGTAGAGCTTTTTTTATTGAACACTTGAATTGTAAGTTGCACGTTAATAAATAAGTTTATTTTGTCTCCCTACTAATAACTAGGGTAACTTTTCATATTCAAATTAAAATTCTAGGATTCCAATTTACTGTATATACCTAATTTCTCGTCTATGTTCACTTTAACTCTTTTAATAAAAACATGATATAAATGACCTTTTAATTACCACTTTAACGGTAACCTTCCATATCAGCATGTTATTTCCTGTTTAGTATCTCAATACTAGTGTCAGGGGCTCGCTTAAGCAGCGCCTATAGGAAGATACGGCGCCCAAGCCTCAGAGAGGAGCTCTAGCGTCAACTCGTCACGCCTAGACGCCTATTAATAACACCGTGCAGAACAATGTTTTCCAAAATTTTCAGCTTTTGCTTTATTTGAAAATGTAAAGTGTAAAAACGTAACATTTTTTTACATATCTAATTGAAAATGTAAAGTGTTAAAATATAACATTTTTTACATATGGAATTGAAAATGTAGTGTGTAAATATATATGATACTATATGCTAAAAATAAAATTTGTTATTAGAAAATATTTTTTCGGTATTATAACCAAATATCACAAAATATTTTCGAGTCGTAAAAAACCACTATATTTTCCTTGCAAACAAACAAGCCCTTAAAACTATACTAAACTTTCAATTCAAAACAAAACAAGATACCTTCATAAAACAAATCTGTTTGGTTCATCCCTCGCTTAAATATATCAAACAAGCCCCTCAACTCTACTAAACTTCCAATTCAAAGCATTTAAACAATATACCTTCATAAAACAAATCTGTTTGGTTCATCCCTCGCTTTAATAATATCTCGGAGTTTGCAGTGACCATTAACTAAAATATGTCTCTGATTAACTAATTACCTTGACTCTAGGAATAGTTGACACCATACCCAATCGAAACAGGATGTTATCCAACCGCATTTCAAGTAATTGTAGTAAAACCTGACCTGTTGACCCTTTGGCTTTTGCAGCGATACAATCTTCCAATTCAAAACATTTAAACAAGATACCTTCATAAAACAAATCTGTTTGATTCGGTTTCATTAAAATCTTCAGGTTCAGAAATCAGATCTAAGATTAATACAAAAATCAGATCATAAACAAAAACGTATACCAAAAGTAGACCATAAATGAGATTCTATAATGGTTTCAACTTAAAAGGATTTGACCTGCACAAAATGAACCGATGCCATCTTTCATTGATTCCATCTACAGAAAAACCTGTCACATAATTCTCAAGCAGCCGAAAACGAAAAATTCTTAAACAGCTGCAGCATATAGATATTGGACAACTTGTATCTCAAAGTCACTATGTCATATAAATATCATAATGTTCATAGTAACTACTGTTACAACAGTACACAGCAAAACAACTATGTACAGTAAGACTATCTTTTTTTTCACCATCATCAGAATTAGCAGCAACTTAAAGTTCAAAATCGGGCCAACAAAAAATGGCGCTGCACCATAAAACACCATTATTCAACAAAGACCGGTAATATAAGACATTTATATTTAGCATCACTAATTGCTGCAGAAAACTATCCCTTAAATTTTCGGTTTATAACTAACTCACAGTTATCTCCAGTTCGAGTTATGCGTAAAGAAGGTATAATCGGGATGATTTACTTGCAAAAGCCTCAGCCAACTGCCAGCAGCCTTCAACAGGGAATTCACCTTTTGACTCTCGTGAACCCCGTTTGGATTCCAAAACGAGACTTTTAGCTTATAGGAAGCAAGCCCAAATGTCGGCAAAGGTAGTTTGAATAGCAGGTCAGCAGTGGGAACCTCTCTAATGGTAGAGCCATTAAGGTTCATTCCATCTGTGTTTTGACCTGTCAAGGAAACATAAAATAAAATCCATAAGACTAACTAGAAAATAGCATTAATGGTGTGTTTGGAACCCTAATTTTCGAGGGAATTCAATTCAATTCATTTTATATAGGAAGTTTACAAATATTCTACATTAAATGAATTCAATAGAATTGAATTCCCTTTAAAAATGATGTTTCCAGACAAGGGAGAGAGAGAAAGAGACATACTTTGAAGGGCTGGTGATAAAGAGTGATAGGTCAAAAAACAAGCATCGAGATTCTGTAGAGTTGGACCGACTGGGATTCGATAAATAGGATACCAGGCCACCGAAATCCAACTGGACGGCAAAAGATCACAGCTCCTAAATGTTTTGAGTTCTGGAAACTGAGAGGCAAGAACAGAAATCTGTTGGACATTCAATGACAAACGTTAGTCCTGAAGGAATGAAAAAAAAGAATGCTAAATTACGAAAAAATATTGACTTGCCTTGTCAGCGAGAGGTTCCCGAGTAAAAGGTGGAGCGTGCTCCATATATTCAAAAACAAGGCGGGCTGGAGGGTTGGATATCTCACATTCATCACTTGATGAACCTTGAACGGGTTTATTTCTAAGGGAGAGCTTATTTAAACTCTGTATATTTGCCTCTGTAATGTTTTGCTTGGCCCAAACACCGTTATTCACAGCTCTATCAGCTCCAAAGTCACTGCTACCATCACTACTAGTCTCCCTAGATGACTCAGCATCACTTTCCTCGCCTCGTCTCCTGTCAATGGATAAAACCAGCAAATATAATGCAAAACGTGTTATTGTGAGCACTAGTAAATGATGTTCATAGCCAAGGGAAACTAATATATTCAAGTCCAAAGGATCATTCTAGAGTAACCACCATAAAGGTCAAAACTTTCTCGTGTAGAGACCTTCGGTTGTTAGTCATTAACACAGTCTGTACAAATTTTTCTTAAATTGATGAATATCCAGTTTTTTAACTTCAATTTTTGAAGTTCTCTTCATGATTACCACAACTGAAATACGCAAAGCGATGAAGAAACTGAAGCAAGAAACGAGAACACGGGGTAAACATATTATATGAAAAAAATATAAATTACATATGGGATAGATGAGAAGTCATCTTGACAAATAACTACCCAAACAGCAGGAGAAAACAGTAAATATATAGATATAGGATATAGTCTTCATGTTATTTCTTAAAGAAAACTTCAGCGAAACAAGAGATAGCCAGTAAATCGGCAGAAGAAAACTGCAACTTGTCACTAAATTCTATCATCACCACTAGCCACATGCACCACTTCCTTTCCCACTGTAAATACAATCCGTATTTTCGCTAAGAGTACAATCGGTCAAATACTAGTAATATATCAACCAGAAAACTGTACATTTGAAATGATATTAAATGTGTAGACCTATTAGGTTATAAAATCAAAGTGCTTATGGATGTCAGGCACCACGAGATTGCATCACTCTATATTCTATACTAGATTACAAGTTAACTTTTCACTAACAGTGAATAAAGGCACAAGTCCGACAGCCAAGTCCAAGTGGAGTGCCCCAAATGCAGGAATCAGAAATGGAAACCTAAATAACTTGAGGAAATATGTTTAAACATTTGAGGCACAACTCATTTTCATCAAAGTGTTTCCTTAACAATATGATTATAAGAGGCCCCACATAATACCGTACATAATAATGCCCGGAAATGGAAAAGAGGACCCGATATTCATCACATTAAAACTTATTACCATAAGTAGCAGGTTTTAAACCGCTAGACCAATTATAACAAATGGTTTCCGCAACTATCGCAAATATTTCCAATTTTCCATATGACTAAGTTACTTAAACTCATCAAAGCCTATATGGAAATAAAAAAATCCGATTACGATGAGCATAAAAGGCAATTTATTAAACACGTAAGAGCTTGACGACAAGCGATCATATACAGGCGAATAACAGTTACCAACTGAGTATGAAAAACAAAATTCAATCCAACAAATCAGATCATGTCAAGAAATGGCAACTGTAAAATAAGGCAAAATTAATGGACAAAATAAGTTGAGATAAGTGAATCGCTCACCTAAGCCTCGGCAGGGGTCTCGATGGATCTATATACAGTTGAATGCCCGACAAGTAAGGGACATAGTATTGCATAACAGTTTCAGAACCATTCAAAAGAAGAGGAACACCCGCTCCATAAGCACTCCATTCTTTGAAAGATTCCCATAGATCCCCAAGTACAAAGTACGAGTGATTCTCGTTTTCGCGAGTCCTCCATCCACTGATGCTGGTCTACAAAAACACAAATTATTCAACACAATGACACTTCGAACTATTATGAACACCAGTCAGATCAAGAATGCAAGCAAACTTAAAAAAATACCATTCTACAAACACACAACAAAGCAACAGACAAAACTCAAATTTGCCAAACCCTAATTTCATCATATCATAGTTGAGGCACAAACAATAAACACTAAGGCCTTGTTTGGCTCATGGTTCATTAAGGTATGGTATGGTATAGGAAAGTATGGTATAGTATGGTTTCTAAAAAGATTTTGTTTAAATTGATGGTATGGTATGATATGGTTTTTTAAAATTTTTAGCTTAATATGGAGGAGAACATGATGAACCACCAAATCGGTTGTTCTATTTCATGGTTCTCTTAATCATAAAAAAACCATGAAAGAACTATACAACTAAAAGAATCATGCAACCAAACAAAAGGTTTTAAATCAGAACAATACTGAACTACAATTAACCATGAAAAAACCGTGAGCCAAACTAAGCCTAAAATAGGGTTTGCAAACTTGATAACATGATTTAATCATAGAAGAACTGAAATGAGAATTCAAAAATTCCTCTCACCTTAGGCAAATATTGAGCAGGAACAACAGGGGTAGTGAATTCCAAGAATCGATCTAAATTCGTCGAAATGACCTCATTTTCCGAGCGGCAAGAAACGGAGCCATTGGACAGTGAAGAATAAGAAGCAACCGAAGAACCGCATTGATCAAACTCCGCCCCCTTTTCAATCTCCACCAAAGAAATATTAGAACCCAAAACCCTATCCTGCTGCTGCTGCTGCTGCTGCTGTTTCTGCTGTTGTCTCCGCATCCCCGGAGAAACATAGAACCGGTTCTCGCCGCGGGCTCGGGCGATCGAAACTCCACCGGAACCCGACATTATACGAAAAACCCAAACAACAAAAGGGTCAATCAACGGAGAAATTACTAATTAGACGCCGGTTCAAATTCAAAAGAAGCCTGAAACTAGGGTTTAATCGAATTAAATTGGGAATTATATATAGCTGAAAAGGTCAAGAGGTTGTCAAAGAGTAAAAGGGTAAGAGTAGGAGATGATAGAGGCTCCAATGGCTAGAGGAAGCTGAGATTTTTCTGCCTGGAATTCGTGTGGTACTTGCTTGACCCAAACACACAGAGAACCAGAAGAAGAATCCAGAATTTTTTAATTTAAATGTTGAGATGTGGCTGTTCGTTTGAGATTTATATTTTCATTTTCGTACGAGATTGCCCTCTAGATTTTGTATTTTTGACGGATTTGCCCATGCTGTTGATGTGGGGTGCGGTGGAATTTGATTGGTTGCTCTCTAATCCTCTATCTCAATTTTAATGGTAGTTTATTTAAAACCCTAATTCTAATTTTTCATTATTATCAAGGGCAGTTTGTCCGTGCTTCCGAGACTGCTTTTTAAGTTGATTTTGAAAAAAAAAAAAAAAGTTTTTAATTAATTAATATAAATAATTAAAATATATTATTAAAAGTTAGAATATATAAATTTATAAAAAAATTTTGAGATAAATTTATTATAATAATAAATTAAAAAAATAATACTAAATAGATTCTAAATTAATGTAAATATCTTTAGTCTCTTCATAGTGATATAATAAAGTCAGCTATACATTACGAACACAATCAGTTCGGATGAATATTTCAAGCTATAAGACATAAGAATTCAAGAGATTGATGCCGATTAATGTATTTTAACTTTAACAAATTTAATATATGTTGAAGAAGGGGCGCGAAATACTTATAACATGTTTTAAATGATTATACGCGATTTATTTATTTAGTTTAGTCGTTTAACTTATTACAAACTATAATATTTACACGTGAAAAATCACATGTCTCATAATTCGTTATATTCGGCATTGTTCACTCATTTACTGATAAGTGATTATTTTTAAGGTATGAGATTCACTTTGTATCCCCTATTTTCAAGTTCAAGGAATACATTTTTGTCCTGATTTTTGTTTGTTTTAATTTATTGTTTTAACATATATAATGGGGAAATTAACTTTAAAATAAAAAGGTATGAGATTTTCTGTCCAAAAACTAAAAATAGAACATTCTAAGTATCAACCCTATTTTATTATTACCTATTTGGCAGCAAAATCTCACAAAAAAATTATTTATTTTCATTACACACCAAATTGAGGTCATGTTCTTTTGAACTACAACTTAATGCAGTTCAGTGCAGTTTATTTCAGTTATACGTACTTGTAAATTTACATTGAAATAAGTCTAGTTCAGCTAACTTCAGTTCAGCTTTTAAAAGTTGAAAAAAACAGGGCCTGATTTGAAGTTCAATAAAATTGATATTGAAAAGGTTTAGTCTGGTGGTTAAGCTTAAAGTTATTATCCTAAAAGTCTCATGAACGGATGGGGTGAGATGCGATTTTTCTCTATTATCATTATAAACTCAACGAGTCAAAAAAATATTTTTTTTAACAAAATTAAATAAAACTGATAACTCATTTAACTAATTTATTGTTATTTGTTGTTTGTCGCTGCTCATGTCTTTTTAATATTATTGTCAATTTTTTACTCTATACCACTTAAAAGCAATTTCCTAATAATCATAATTAAATATTTAACACTGTTTTTTAATGCATAAAAAGAAAAAAAACACCACTATTAAATAAACTGTTCAGCACAAGTGAATAATTAAGATGGTCTTGGGTGATATTTTGATGAATAATGATGGTTTTGGGTGGTTGATTAAGTTGATTCTACATATGGACCCAATAAATTGATTTTTAATTGAACCATATATTTTTTTATAAGAGTTATATAATATATGGTTGGTGGTAAAATTTGTTTCTATATAAAAGGGGAATATGCTCTATAGATGATACTTTTGATTCTTTTAGTTAATTAATTTGCCATCTCAATCATAAGATTAGTCCCACACTTGAGTTTATTTCATACATATTACATACAAATACAATACAACCCCACACATTTGCCACTTTATGGTAACTTTTTCTTAAACATAATAATTTAAAACATCAATAAATAACTAAATATACAATTAGGCCGTGTTCTTTTCGATTTATAAAAATTGAAATAAATTAAACAGAAGTTAGTTAAACTAAAATAAATTAAATTTATTATAGTATAAATTTATAACTACAAATAGCTAAATTAAATTGAACTGAAGTGGATTAAACTAAATTTAAGTACATTAAATTACAGTATAAGAAAACATGGCCTTAGTTTGACAATCACATGGCTATTTGATTTTCAATACGAAAAAACAATTACAAACCCTAAGGGCATATTTTTGAATTAATTCTCATATTTAAGTCAAGTTATTTCACAGGGCACGCGCGCACATATATATATATATATATATATATATATATATATATATATCATTTAATTTAATTTAGTCTAATTTAACTATAAATAATTATAAATTTATAGTAAAATAAGTTTTAATACAATTCATGTATGGTCAAGATAATGGAGCCTTAATAACCTTATATGTGACTATGTTAGCATAAAACTAAAAAAGAAAACTGTGTAGATCGGTTTCCTACACATACACCATTTTTTTTCAAATTCTCCACTTATTCAGTTTTTATTGCATCTAAAACACCACAACCAGTGAAATCTAATAAAGATAAATTACTTAAGTTTTTAACTGTTTGCATTTTTATCACAAATAAGTTGCTTTTGGACCCTTATCTAGGGACACTAGCTTTATATGAACTAGTTATAAGTAGTGTAGAAGAATTGACCTAAATGCTGGGCTCAAGTCTGCAAACGAGCCCAACCGAGATCGAGCCAGCATAAGTTCGGCTCGGCTTGAGTGATGAGTTTGGCTCGGCTCATTGCTCGTCGAGCTTGAAAAATTTTAATTTATCTTAAACTTTTGATAAGTTCAGTTTAAACTCATGAGCCTAAACGAGCCTTTTATAAAAATAAACTTTTATTATTAATTTATTAGGTAAAAGTTTTTTTATGAAAGTGAGTGGGAGATAAATAGGAATAAGAAATATAGCATAGGCAAATTACCTTACTGTTAAAGAGTTATAAAAAAATATATTTTGCAAGTTGTTTTAATTAAATACTAATCACATAAAATCATTGCTAAGTCAATGATAAGTATTATAAATATTAACATTGCTTTGCATATATAAAAATTTGATAAAAAAATATATAGTAATTAAGAATATTATACGAGGCTGCTCGCAAGCTTTCAAATCAAACTTTAAGAAGCTCAGCTTGACTCGTTTATATTTCGAGCCGATCTCAAACTCGAATTCTATTAAGCCGAGCTTTGGTCGAACTTTGACCGAGCCGAACTCGAACTTATCACGAACCGCTGAGCTCGTTTCGCAGCCATAGGCTAGGGGCCTGAGGGATGGTCTTATTAACGTTGGAAGCTCACTGGTAAAAGAATTGAGACTTAACTTTGATAAGACCATTGGTGCGGTCCCCAATCCGTTTCACTGCACCATGAACATATGCAACTCCCAAAAACAAATTGCCTTATGCCGAAAAATAGTTACCTGAGGGGAAAAGGCAACTCTTTTGTCCAAAAAAAGAGTTGGAATTTTTGCAGCTGCTGTAGACATCTACAGCAACTCTTTTCCCATCTTTAGCAACACAGAAATATGTGTTGCAATAGGAGCCAAACGCCTTTTTGACTTAAGGCAACCTTTCTGGGTGTTGCTAAATGGATCTGAAAATAATACAACCATTTAGTTTTGACTTAAGGCAACTTTTTCTCGGTTTTTGCTAAATGTGTTTGAAAATCTGCCAGCCTTGCACACACACTTTCTTCCAAAGCCTGGCTTGAAGCCCGAAGTTTTTGTATATTGCTAGGTTTGTGTTTGCATTTTGGGGAACATAGGTTTCTGTTTTATTTTGTACTTATTTTTAAATTTTTTTATTGTTGTGATTACCAAAACCAATGTTACCGGAATTTCCTGTGTGTCAGTAAATAATTTTTTCCTTCATACTTTATTGAAGTGTAGAAATTTTGTTGAAAATGTTTTAAAAATTGCAGAATCTTGTGATGCAAACAAAAATTGAAGATACACAGGATCAATAATTATCAATTATCATCTTTAGGCTACGTGCATTTCAATTTATTCAAAAAATATTAAATTAAAATGAGCTGATAAGTACTGATAACATGTATTTTTTCTTTTCACGGACTTGGATAATGGGTTCAATTACTTAAAAAATTTTGTTCGGCTTCTTTTTTGGATTTTGGAGCAAAATGGATATGGTGACCAGCTATCTTTTGCTAATTTAAATTGCAATTAGTTCGATATTAGTAATACTTTAGGTTTACTTCTGAATACTTAATTAACTGCTACTTTATACACTTATACTGTAAATTTGTTTAATTTAATTAATAGTATTATTTCAGTCTTTGATTATTTGTTATTGGTGAAGAAAATTTATATTATTACAGAAAATTAGAATTATGGATGGGTATTGTGATATTAATTGTTGACGGAAAAATGTGAGTAATTCCGACTAATTTGTATCTTCAAATCAGTGTTTTAAAAAGTGCTAGGAGATAGTCAAGCGGTCAAGGCTCTAAAAGGTCTAAGTGAGGCCTGAGTGGGGTATAGTGGTTGCTTAGGCGGATTTGTATTTTTTTAAATTTTTTATTATTTATACATAAAAATATAATTTTAACTAAAAATAAATTATAAAATATTAAAAAAATATAAGTTAGAGCATGTTTTAAAATTGAAAATGAGACTTTTATTGTGAGAACACTTTTATGTACTTTTATTTATCAACTAAGCTATTTTTAGTAGGTTAAAAATATTAAACTATAATTATTATAGATATTGATATCTTAAAAAAATAAATTCAGGCGTCGTCTAGGCGAAAAAAATCGGATTAGGCGGTGGATTGATGGCAATAAATCGGTTAGGGGCCTGATAGCGCCATAGAAATGTAAAGTCGGACGGCAAGCTTTGAAATAGGGCCTAGACGAAAATTTTTAAAACAGTATTTAAAACAAGTGAAAAAAGAAAACACATAGAAAAACATTACTAAAAGCAAAAGATTTCCGGCGGATATGGGGCACAATAAATGTCCGACCTTTATGACATAAGAAAATGTCACCAATAATGTCAAAAAAATTCGTTTATCTTAGTTGTTAGAAATACCCGTAGAAAATTCAGAAGGGCATATACGTTATAAACACGCAAAAAAGGCGTTAATGATGCACTCACAAGCAATTTACTGATGATTTATTGCTTGTCGCTAAATTCGACAGAAGATAAATTTTAGTGAATTTTTACGTAAATATCATATTCTAGATGGCTGAATGTTTGTTAGGATAGCGTGATAAATACTCCAAATTGATTGATTATAAATTTATCACTTAATAAGGTAGAAAGGGTTTATCATTAATTTTACTATATTAGAAACTTATATGGTGTGTTTGACATAATGCACCCATAAAGCATCAGCTACTGAGAAACTAATAAAAATGAAGATGTCACAAGAATTAATTTTTTATTGCTGAACCTATTCTTATTATTTGACTAAATCACCAAAATTAATAAAATAAATAAAGTTAGTAAATTACCTTATCAACAAAATAAAAAAAATCCAAAGAGATAAGGTTTGCCCAGCATTTTCATTGACTTTCTAACTCTCAGTGCTAAATTTGACCAAATCAGCCAATATTTAATCTAGAATAAATTTTAAAAATATACATGGTAAGAGCATTTTATAAAAAGATTTTTATAAAATTTTTTATTTTAAAGTTAATAAAAATATATTTCTCAACATTTTAAAATTATATTTGAAAGGGTAATTTCAGTTATTTCAATAAATTTAATATTCTCATATTTTAATTATATTATTTGTGAATTATTTATTAAGATTTAGCAAATTTTAGAAACTTTTCATTTTTAATTAATATAAATATTTATACTTTTAAAAAAATTCTAAAATTTATCACTAATGTGTATTGTATTTTTATAAATAAAGCTGTAAAATTTTATTTAAAAATGAATAAAATTACCCTTCCAAATATAATTTTAAAATTTAAAAAAATATATTTTTATTAATTTTTAAAACCACACGCCCTTTTAAAATAAAAAAATTCCACATAAATTTTCTTGAAATGGCCGAATCATATTTTTGAAGTTTACCAGCAGCCAAGTGGATTACTCTTACTGTTTGTATTCCAGAAGAAAAAATTAATTTATTTTGAACCAATTATTGGAGTTTAGACAAATACAAATTCAGTCAAAAAAAATTAAAAATACTGATTCATCCACTTAGTATAAATAGCACCTCTAATTCTCACATTTCTCCATCTCAAACAAACACAAATTAGAGAGCCATTAAATCTATTAATTGCTTTATTTGTGTGTTTGACAAATTTAATTACAAAAAAGAATGGGTGTTGTGACTTGTGAAAAAGAGGTTCCATGTGCAATTCCACCTTCAAGAATTTTCAAAGCCCTAGTTTATGATATTAATCACCTTGTTGTAAAAATCATGCCTGAGGTTGTCGAGAGTGTGGACCTTCTCGATGGAGATGGTGGCGTTGGGACTATTAGGCAAATCAACTTGCATGCAGGTTCCTATTTCTTTAGCCTTTATTTTGAAAAAAAAGTACTATATTTTTTTTAGGCAACAGCACATTTTTGGTTCTTGTAGACTTAGTGCCAGTTTAACTGTGAGTTTTTGCAGCTTTTTTGAGCGGCTTTTTTGAAAAGCTCCATTTTCAAGCTTTGTTTGAAAAGCTGCAAATTTGATTTTAGAAAAAATAAATCAGATAGTCCCTAATTAATTATTATGAAAAATCAAAATGTATTGTTTAAAGCCAAAATATATAGTACTATTAAAAGTTTATGAGAATAATTTATTTTAAAAGTAGTTCAAACAGCAACCAAACTGGCCTTTATATTATGCAGTGTTTTAAAAGGCGGCGATTTTACATAATCGGCGGTACTAGGCAGTCAAAGCGCAAGGGCTCAATTCCCTTGCAAAATCCCTTTCAGATATCTAGAAGTGTTGCCAAAGCCCAATAAGCACCGCCAAAGACAAGAAAAGTGTTGCTACATGAATTTTTAGTTTTATTATACAAAAATTTATTATTTTAATTCATTGATAAATATTAAAAAATTAAAAGTTACAAATCTGTGTAGTCCCCGTCTAAACCCCGATTAATTTCTTAGAGGCTTTATCCGTGCAACTAGCGGCTAACACCTTTTAAAACACTGCTATTATGCATATGTATGTGTGTATAATATTTTACTTTCAGGTCCATTCCAGACCAAAACTTTGAAGGAGAGGATAGACGCCATAGATGAAGAGAAACTGTTTTTTTCCTATACAATAATAGATAAAGATTTCGTAAAGGGAGTTGAAAAGGTTCAAAACGACGTGACGTTTGAGGCAACCTCGGGTGGAGCTGGAACCATTATGAAAAGAAAGAGCCTTTTCTACACAACTGGTGACAATCAAATTGATGAAAATGAAATTAAGGCTAGAAATGAACAGGTCATTGGATTCCTTAAAGCTATTGAAGCTTACCTTTTGGCTAATCCCGATGCCTGAATTTCATTCCTATTATTAATTTGTGTTATGGTTTTAATTAATTATGTAATAATTATCCAAAAGTATGATAAGTAATTCCGTAAAATGCGAGTTTGAAGTTAGTTCATATTCTCTTAGACTATAATTTAATGTAATTTACTTTATATTATTTAAATTCAGTTCATTTCAATTAAAAGTAGTTATAAATTTAGACTGAAATTAGTTCAGTTTAATTTTACTTTTTCTAATTTAATTCAATTAACTATAATTCAATTTAATTCAACTTTAAAAAAATTGAAAATAACCGGATTCTTACTATCTTTTAATTTTCCATTTACCTTCAAAAAAGCTACTTGCAGTATTTTTTTTAAGAATATCAGAATTGGTCCTGAATGAAAACAATGACAACTGTATTCACAATAAAGAGTTGATTTCATTGTTTGTGCTTGCGAAATATTGAAGTGTGTAATTTGTATTCGTTTTCATTTTATAAGTAATTCTTTGGCTTAATACATATCTAACTATTTAAATTTATCTTAAAAAATTTATTATCTCTTTAAACTTTTAAAGTGATCTCGTAGTTCTCTCGATATTTAAAAGTGCTTCACTTAGCTCCATGAACGCCACGTGTCAGCTTCTAATAGGTTTGGCTTTTTAAAGATGTCATTTTTCTAATTTTTTTCTCTCCAATCAAGATTTGACCCGTGGCATTCAAAAAGCTAAGTGGAGCATTTTTTGAAAGTTGAGAGAGCTACAGGGTCATTTTAAAAGCCCAGGAGTGCAATGAATTTTTTAGAACAAATTCACGTAGCTAGATATGAATTAAGCCTAATTTTTTTTATTTAAATGTGTATAATTACAATTACATTGAACGTACAAAGTTCACCCATTTGGCTTATTTCGCTTATTATATGACTCAAACTTATCGCATATAAAATCATAGTTTCATTTCAGCTTCTAGGCTAATAAACTAATTAATAGACTTTTATTAACTCATTTCCAAATGTTTATTGGTTTATTATGTATTATCCATTTGAATTTTGTTCTAATTTTCTCTTAATATTCGTCCGTGGCAAATTTTATATGAATATTGTTATCCACTTATATATCAATTAATTTTAAAGACTAATATTCATTTAATTAGTTATACCACTGACAATTATTAAAACTTAAGTTTGGTGGCAAAATCGAAAATATTTTCCACCTACACATATATTTGATGCGTGTGTGGAGTAATATCATAATGTCCACATACATATATTTAAATTATAAAATACTTTGTAATAATATAAATGTAAATTTCAGAAAAAGTAAAATGATTAAAAATATTGAATATTTTGCTCAATAAGTAATAAATAAAATATAGTAAGTAATAAATTTTTTATTTTATGATGTATTTTGTTTTAATTAGAGACCATCATTATATTATCCTTTATAGTCATCTTTTACTTGTAAAAGATAACTTCCATTAATAAAAAATGTAACATATCAAATAAACGAAGAAACACATTAAAAATTATTACTTATTGCTTAAAAGTATTAACTTTTGTTAACCACTAGTTTCAATCGACGAAACTAGTGATTAGGCTTGGTCCTGATATTTTTATGGCCTTAGGTAAAATAATATATGAAAATAATAAATTAGGTTATTTTGATAAAAAATATTCAAATAATATATATTTTTATAAGAAAATTATAGGATAATTGTTCTCATAATTTTAACACGGGTATAGTTAAGACACATTTTCTAAGGATGAAACTTTTAATTTTTGGATTCAACTAGTAATTTTGCCACTAATACCGATACTCTTGAAATCTGATGATAAAATAAAATACATAATTTGATAACAAACTAAAAAAATTAATTATATCAAATTATTTAAAAAAATGAAACTAAAAAAACTAAATGAGTATAATAACATAAAATTTAAATTTATGTTATTATATTATGGTTTGTTAAAAACATTGGAGTTTTTTTTATCGAAAACAACAAAAAAAAATTTTAGTATATACAAAATTATTAAAAAAATTGGACCCTTTTTGACCATAGGCTCTGAGCAGTGGCACCCGTTGTACCACCCCCAGAGTCAGCATTATTAGTGACTAATTCCCTCGCTAACTTGTACGCACCTCAGAGTGACTAATCCACTTGTGGACTTATAGGCACCTCATAGGTTGAGATAACTAACATAAAGATTTAAGGCTGCTCCATACCTAGAGTCACGTATCCATCCCAAAAATGACATTCTCCTCAACCACACCAATTGGTTTAAATATTACCTTTTACTTATTGATTCATTCTTTAGCTTTTGTTTTGTTATTTGTTTGTTAGTAGTTTATAATAAAATTAATATGGTAATAATATATTATTTTTAAAAAAAAATTTAATTTGAAGAATAAAAAGTGAGGAAGATTACTATTTAATTTGATTATTTTAAATTTGGGGCTTATTATAGAAATGGTAAAAATTAAAATAAATTTGGGCACGCCATAAACTATTTATAAATTAATAAAAATAGTAGAAAATAATTATAAAAATATCTTATATTTATCTGATAAATATCTAATAATTATCTAGTAGTTATCAAGTAAATATCTAGTAAATCAGTATTAGATATATAGTAGATTTATAGTAAATATCTAATAGATCAGTATTAGATATGTAGTAGATATCTAATAGATCGATTACTAAATATTTATTATACAACTATTATATGATATTTATGTAATTATTTTTTTTATATTTTTATTTATTTATTAATTATTTATATTTTTTACATATATAATTAGTTTGATTTAAAGATAAATTTTATAATTATTTTAGTGAGATATTTATATTTTTAATAATTTTATTTAAATTTGGAGAAAACATTTTGAAGCCCGAAAAAAGATGGTCCGTGCCCGCCCGCCAGCTGAGTATATACAATAATAAGCATCGAATTAGATCTTTTGCCTAGTGCTAGCGGCCAACTCACCGTCACTTACAGTCACCTCTCTTTCTTCCCCCCATCGCCTCTCTAGTATCCTTCGCCAAGTTAGGTCAACTTTTATTTCTCTTCCTTCTCCTTTTTTTAATTTTCCAGCATTTCAAATGTTAATATTATGTGTTCTTATTACCGATTCCCATAACAGTATACTGAATTGGGGTGCGCGCACCCTTTCTCTCTCCTATGATTTTGGCAATATGGCATAGTTAATGGGAATGAAATTTGGTTGAGGCAATATGTCGAACAGCTGGTGGGCATATTGTTGGTGTGTTCGTTTTTTCCTAATTCAAATATTTCAGCACATAAGTCTGTAGCAAAACTACTTGAAGATAATTTTGAGATTCTAGTTGAAGATGATTTTGAGATTCTAGATTAAAGAAATTTGGTTTCATAGCTCGAAATTGACAGCCAATTGTAGTTTTGTTGCTTTAAGCAGAAAAAACAAAGTAATCTATTTCTCGTTTATTCCTCTCTAGTTATGAGCTGCAGTTGTTTTACCTCTTTCCTTTTGGGAACAAGGATGTCTCCTTCTATAGCTATGAGTTTATCACCAACTACTACTGATTGTAGCATCAGTAAAAGCAGCTTCACTATGTCATCATTGCCTGTTTTTCGCATTAGGGAATCATCATATAGTAGCTCTAGTTACGATAGGAAACTATCAGTTACCAGAACAAATCCATTTGCTTTTGATTTTCCCTTGGAGAGTGGTGGTAGTGGTTGGAATAAAAACAACAACAATAATGGCAACAATCCTGTTGATCCATGGTGGTGGAATGATGGCAGTGTTGGTGGTTCAGAGAGCCATGATCCGTTTGTGTGGTTGTTAAGCTGCTCTGTTGTGTTCTGGAGCTTCATCCACTTGCAATTGGCTTCTTCTGCACTTGCCCGGGCAACTCTTTCTCAACAAGAAACTGAAGAATCTGTTTGGGAAGTTAAAGGAAACAAGCGGATTAAGCTCATTCCCGATTTATTCAAGGATGAATTTGTAGTTGCCCCTTCATCTTCTCTATCAAATGATAATGCATTACTTATTGGTGAAAATTTATGGCTACAATGTAAAGCTCTCTTCACTCGCCTTATGCTTCCTGAAGGCTTTCCTCACAGTGTCACCTCTGACTACTTGGATTACTCGCTTTGGCGGGCTGTTCAAGGAGTTGCCAGCCAAGTTAGTGGTGTTCTTGCAACACAGGTGTACATCATTCCTGAAGTATTATTTTTTTTGTTAATGTTTATGCTTCATTTCCTTATCAGGTGTAGTTTTGCAGTCACTTTATTTCGTTGTTTGTCTTTAAATTTTAATAAACACATAATTAGGCATTGCTTTATGCTGTTGGATTGGGGAAAGGTGCTATTCCAACTGCAGCAGCCATCAATTGGGTCCTCAAGGATGGAATTGGATATCTAAGCAAAATCGTCTTGTCCAAATATGGACGCCATTTTGATGTCCATCCTAAAGGTTGGAGGTTGTTTGCTGATCTTTTGGAAAATGCTGCCTTTGGATTGGAGATCTTGACTCCTGCTTTTCCTCATCTCTTTGTTTTTATTGGTGCTGCTGCTGGGGCCGGACGGTCTGCGGCTGCTCTTATCCAGGTACCAACCGACACTGCAGTATCTCATGTTTCACGTACTTGTTACTCCTGGAAATTCATGTTAGGATACTCACATGCAACTGCCATTAAGCATGACATTGGATTATTTATTAAAGAAGAATTCAATTAATTTTCTATGTTTTTATTTTACCATTTAAATGTGCTTTGCCTTCACTGCGCTTCTCAGTCTCTTTCCCTTCATGTAATAGTTTCGAGTTGTACCAAAGAAATGCTTTCTTTGGACTATTGCTTACCTTATTTTCTACAATTGTTGTTTTGATGTTATCATACATGTTATAAAGGTGTTGACAGCTTGACATTTTACTATAGGCTGCTACTAGGAGCTGTTTCTATGCTGGTTTTGCTGCTCAAAGGAACTTCGCTGAGGTAAAACATGGTTGATGAGTTATTTTAAGCGCAAAATGTCTTCGGATTGAGGAGATATCTAGACTTATTGTAATGGAAGTTTAGAAGTTAATTCTAGTTCGAACTAAGCCCCTTCACTTCTCAGTTCCCAGTTACGTAAAATAGAAATATAAAGTTGGGTTCTAGCATCCATCTAAGCTGATAGATGTCGTGAATCCCTTGATGCTTTGACCTTAGTGTATAGGTAGCCTTTCTAAAGGTGATTTCTAATTGTAGGTGATAGCAAAGGGCGAAGCTCAAGGAATGGTGAGCAAATTTATTGGTATCGGGCTTGGTATAGGATTGGCCAATTGCATAGGCTCTTCTATCCCCCTTGCACTTTCTTCTTTTAGTGTGGTGACATTGATCCACATGTATTGCAACCTGAAGTCATACCAATCCATTCAACTGAGAACCTTAAATCCGTATCGTGCAAGTAAGTTATATATTCTCGTACATATCTTTTCATTCAGTTGGAGTTTGTTACTTCATGCTTTTTTCCTGAATTGAATTTATATAAAATGAATGAAGTCATAGAATGGACTCATATTTGAGTGCTCCAGTTTCCCTTAAAGGTGAAGAGTTGGTTGGGGTCTAGTTTCAAATAGGATGTAAATGAAACAATAAGGCTGCTAAGATTAATCACATGAATGTGCCTAAATTCGATGCAATTTCGATCCAGTTAGACCCTAGCATTCTCATTCTTTAGGTAATGAGTTAAGCAGAACTCTAGACTGCTCAGTCAAGGTTGTTCCAGCTTGTTTAAGAACATAGACTATTTAAATTCCTCATGATGATCATCCAAAGCTCAGTATAGCTCCAGTATTTGAAGTTTGAGATTTAGTCTTCGAGTCTTGAAGTTGAAGTGGCTGACTTTGAGTAATGCATACTGTTGACTTGGATTATGCTCAGTAGCTCCTACCTTTCTATGTTTTCTGATGTAACTATTAAGACTAAACTGAGACCAAGACATTCGGCTTCAGTGTCCTCGTATTCTTGCACATTTGCATTACATAGCTTATCATGTAACAGAAACTGTTTTTTATTTATATTGTTGGCAGGCTTACTTTTTAGTGAATATCTTCTTAGTGGCCAAGTACCTCCAATTAAAGAAGTTAATGATGAGGAACCACTTTTCCCAGCTCTAAACATAAATCTTAAAACCCAAGTAAGTTGCCTTCTATTTAGCAAAAAAACATTCTCTCTCATGAAAAGTATAGTATTCTTAGAAGACTGAAAATTCTGAGTTTTTATTGTGCAAGTCACAGTATATTTGTTGTGTTGATGTGGAGATCTCTTGCAGCAACAGTGTGTTGTACTATCCCCTGAAGCAAGGGATGCAGCTTCTGAAATCGAGAGGAAGTTGCAATTGGGGTCAAAGCTCAGTGATATCGTAAACAGCAAGGACGATGTGTTGGCATTGCTCAGTCTGTATAAAGACGAAGGCTACATTTTGACCGAGCACAAGGAAAGATTCTGTGTAAGCACAAATTCTACCTCATTGTTTATGAATCTAAATAAACTCAATTCATTGGATTTATGTTTCTAGTAATAAAAATTCATCAGGTAGTGCTAAAGGAAAGCTGTTCAGGTCAGGACATGCTGAAGGCACTATTCCAAGTGAATTATTTGTACTGGTTGGAAAAAAATGCTGGACTAAAAGCAAGAGGAACATCGGATGATTGCCGAACAGGGGGACTGCTGCATATCTCTTTGGAATATATGCAAAGGGAATTTAGACATGTGAGAAATGATAGTGTAGCCATAGGGTGGGTTGTCGATGGACTTATAGCTCGGCCTTTACCAAATAGGATAAGTCTAGGGAATGTGGTCGAGGCGAGCCCTGCCAAGCAAACTGGAAAAGACTAAGCAAAACAGTTGATTCCTTGTTTTACTAGCTATTACAGTTAGGAATGAATTTTCAGTTGTAAAATATAGTTAGAGCTGTTTCCAGAAGCTTTTGTTGATTTCTTCTCAACTTAATTTTCCCCCGAGGTTGAATTTTATCTTTGTTTTAAAAGTCTAATAACTTGTTTCCAAGTTAAATGTCTTTGCAACTATGAAACAGGGCGGTTATGGCATTTTGAGGGCCTTAGGCGAAATAAAAAATATGAGTCTTTATTAAATTTTTTTATCTGAAATTGAAATATACTTTAGTAATTTAAATAAAAAATATTTTAACTTTATATTGTAACTTGATAATTTGACTTTATATTGAAAAATTCTAACTTTCTTCTTTCATGTTCCTTATTTAGATTTTACCATGTGTTAGATTTTTTTACATTTTATTTTCAGATTTTCTTCTCTATTTTTTTCTCTCTACTAAGGGTCTAACATATGATAAAATTTAAATGAGGGACATGAGATTGGACACACAATCGGGGATAATAGATTTAAATTTTATATACATATTATAAATTATAGACTTTTTTTAATCATAAATCTTAGGCCGTCGCACATTTGATCTATAATATAAAATTAAGGATTTGGGTGGTCAAATGGATATAACTTTGAATGAATGGAAATTCTGTCGGATTTCTTTTTGACTTGTCATTGGGCGTCAAATGAAGATGAAAAAATCCAAAATTTTTTATGTATAATTTGTTAGGATGATGTGGTACAAAGGGACAAAAAAATATCGGAGATGATGTGATATACGGAATTTATACAAAGTGGAAAAGTGACCTTCAAATTATTTTAAACACCTTATAAACAGGAGTCTTACAAAAATTTTAAAAAAACAAAAATAATATGATAATTTATAAAAATAGGGGAAAATATTTATATAAATACGGTATAATATTTATTTAATAAATATTTAGTAATTATTTACTAAATATTTAATAATTATCTAGTGGTTATTTAGTGTAAGCGGATGGTGTTCCACGCGGTGGCAACGAAGCCTTGCCGATGGACCGGCCTCTTTAAAATAGTCGAGGGATGTGTGATGTGATTAGAAAATGGTTTTGCATATTTTAATGCTCAAAAGATACAAGATCGAAATCTCGTATTTAAAACAGAGTCGCCATCCGGTTCAGCTCAACCGAAAAATTATTGGTACAATTTTCCCATCGGATGGTTGGACCGTACCTTAAGTAGAGATTCCGAGTTCAGATGGTGTTATCTATTTTTCATAGGCCAAGTTAAGATACTTCATTCTTTCTTAATTGGTTTAATCCATTCTATTTATTTGTGTTTTCAGTTATTATGTTGTTTTCGCGTTTATCAGACAGTTGAGGTGATAAATAAATTATTACAGTCATCCAAAAATAAGAGCGGAAAATAAAATTATTACAAGGCTTCTAAGTCCTATACATTTCTTCTATGCGATAATTAAAATACCCGAAGGCCTAATATACGCCTACCTGCAGAAAATGGTTAGCACAGACACGGTACGTCGTACGAGATATCTCACGAACCACATTTAATTAGCAAACCAAACAAGACCCGAGTTAGCGTGAACATGACATATTTTATTTATAATATTATAAAGCCCGGTTGGGTGGTTAAAATGAGATTTGAACGGCGTTTGCGAGAAATTTCCGTTTTAAACCAAATTTTAGACTCGATCGTTGTTTTAACCAGATTATTAGTGAAAATGCCACATATTATGGGGTAGGGTCTGTTTTCAAAAGGTTTTGGACCTCCGTCATTGTACCGTGTATCCTAGTTTCGGAAAATAAACAAGGTCGGAAACGAACGAAATAAAGAATAGCTATCCAGAAAGTCATGCCGCAGACGATGAAACTAATGTCGCCGGCTAGAGGCATCAGTATGCAGGCAGGCTACATGGCTTTCTAAGTACCATAAAGAAAAGGTCCCACAAGAAAGTGAGGTCTCTGGGGAATGTCATGCCACCGGCGGTATCAGTGATTTCTCTAGCGACATGGGTGATACCGCCGGTGACATCACATGTCCCCGGCGACCTCAATTTCTTAGCAGTAAAAAATGACCGAAAATCCAAAAATGAACACAAATCAACAGGAATCAACAAAAATTAATAATATTAATGCCAAAGAGCTATGAGACTCAAAATTTTTACCTCGGGGTCGTGAATCCACCTCTTCGTGAACCAAAAAGATACACCTCCGGGAAGCTTGTAACGATGATTTAGTAGTAAAATTTAAGAGTTCTAAGCCTCTAAATCCTATTAAGTTAATTTTAACGAAAATACCTACTGATTTTAAGCTCACAATCAGAGAATTCAAAGAAGAAAAACCAGGAAAATGGATTAGAACCCTTTTTCCTGCCTTATCTAATTCTTATCTCACTAAAATCTATTTTCTCATTAAATTTTCAATCTTTCTTGCCCCTAATTTTCACCCCCTCTCCATACAAGCCTAAGGTGTGTTTTTATAGGGAAAATAAGGTGATTTTCGAGACCTTTTTAACTAATTCCATCGAAAGTAGCAGAAAAGCTGTCTGTGTAGGGGCCCGTTTTGGGCCATGCCGCTGACGGTATGGATGATGCCGCCGGCGGCATGGCTGATGTTGCTAGTGGCATCAGCCTCCGGCATGCCGATAACCAGCGAGCCCAAGAGCCTAAAAAGTTGCATAAAGTGATCAAAAGTGGTTAAAAAGTGGGACAAAAGGCCATTTTTTGAATTTTAATGATATTTTAATGGGTATTTTTAATTTGGGTGTAAATCATCGGTTCAAGCTTCTACAGGACGCGTTATCGGCCATGCCGAACTGGATTCTACCAAGTATAAAATTCGTAAGGAACATTATATTGGTAATAAAAATTCTAAAGAGAACTTTTAATTTGAGGTATTAAAATCGGGTACAAGTCATCATCGTCTCACGAGAGGGACTACAAAATCCTGTGCTCACATCTAGTAAATCATAATTTCAAATAAATTTCTAAAACATATATAACATATGACATCAAGTATTTATCTAGTCGATCACTGTTAAATTTCTAGTATGTCTTAATTTTGAGAGTTTTTTTATTGATCTAATGACACCTAACATATATAAAATATATGACAATTTCATAACAATATTTACATCTAGTATATATCTAGTAGATCACTGTTAGACATCTAATTATTCATTTAGTATGTCTTAATTTTGACAGTTTTTTATGGATCTAATGGCACGTAACATATATATAATATATGACAATTTCATAACAATATTTACTAGATAACTACTAGACAACTACTAGATGAATACTAGATATTTATCGGATAAATATTAGACCGTATTCATGTAAACATTTTCTTCTGTTTTTATTAATTTGTAAATTGTCTATATTTTTTTATGTATATGTTCTTAATTTAATTTATTGGTGAATTTTGTAAATATTTTAGTAAGACATGATTATTTTTGACGATTTCCCTTACAAATATTATCCTGATGTATGAAATCGGCAATAAAGGCTACCTAATTGAGTAGACTTTGGTTAATATTACGATGGGTCATACTTTATAAATTATTTTCAAGAATGTCGGAAATATTTCTTAACTTTCTCATTTTTTAAATTCTAGTTACATAATTGTTATTTTTCTTGTTCTTTTGATTTTGTTTTCTTTATTTTTCATTTATATCTCAAACCTTTTATTTTTTGATATGCCGCTTTAGAGTTTTTTGTTCGTTTTATTTTTATCATTGAAATGATATCCACAATGACATTTTCGACATTGTTAATCTAGTAGATATTCGGAGCAATGGAAAGGAAAAAAAGATACAATTTGAGGAGAAGAAATTTCAGAACGGATTCAACAGGCGATGAATTGAGGGAGTTGCAGTTGTATGTATCAGATGAACTATTAGATTCTCCAAGGTATGCGTATGCTTGAATTTGTTTTGATTGGAATTACGAGTGGACTTAGAGGAGTTATAGGGATTATTTTATTGAGGATTTTTTTTACAATTGATCTCTTTCTTCGTCTCTTTTCTTTGTTTCCGGTGTTTATAAGATCAATTAGTTGTTTAACTTGATCTTTATGTTTTCTCATTAACGGGAGTTCTACTAGAGACATCTGTTGGACATCTAAAAAATATTTACTAGACTCCTATTAGAAAATCTATTATGAAGTTGATATTAGACATATGTAAAAGTCTATTTTAAAATTCTAATATATTAAAAATCTATCTAGTGTTTTGAATCCAAATTCTTTTAGTTTTATTGATTTTTATTGGACTTCTATTAAAACTCTATTGAATATTTGTTAGTTTAAAAATATTTAAAAAAATATCAAAATGAATATCGTTTTGAAGATAAAAACAGAGATAAATAAAAAATATTAAAATAATATATAAAAAATAAGTGATTTAATAAATAAATGTAAAACAAATAAAAGCAATTAAAAAAACATCATCAATACACATGGAAGGGAAGTTTGAAATTATCTTAAAAGGATAATATATTTAAAATTTATTTACCTTAGCTCAAATTATTTTATGGAATTTGTCATTTTTCATGAAAGTCCCTAATAACTTGGTCTAGTCGCAACTTATAAAAAAATAATAATAAAGTTCAGGCTAAACCAAATTTCAATCAAGCATGGTCCCGGGAAGTTCATTAATTAATTTATTCAAAAAATCAAATTGTTAAAAAGCACTCACGTTATTAATTAAAAGATTGCAAACAAAATTATGATATAAATCACCGAATTAAATTTTAAATTATCTTAAATATATTAAATTTAAACAATCTACGTCTATATACATTAGATTCGGTCCTGATATTTTTGAGGTTTTAGGTAAAATAACACATGAAGATAATAAATTAGGCCATTTTGATAAAAAATAATCCAATAATATGTATTTTTGTAAGAATATTGTAGGATAATTATTCTCATAATTTCGATATAATAATTTTTTAAGGATGAGATTTTCAATTTTTAAAGTTCATCTAGCTATTTTACCACTGATACTAATATTCTTGGAATCAAATTATAAAATAAAATATATAATTTAATAACAAACTAAAAAAATTAATTATATTCAATTATTTAGAAACATGGAATTAAAAAATTAAATGAGTAAAACAATATAAAATTTTAATTCATGTTATTATATTATGGTTCATTAAAAATATTAAATTTTTTATTAAAAATAATAGCAACATTTAATTTTTGTTTATATAAAAAAATTAAAAGAAAATTAGAAAATTGGGCTCTTCCGATCATGGGCCCTAGACTATGACATCCATTACACCACCATAGAGTAGCACTGATATATATTTATTTAATTTTATATATTTTTTATTAAGACTAAAATCATTTCATACATTAGCCGCCGGACCATGAGTTTGAAATGGGCCATCCCTTTATATTTGTTTTCTTGCTCCAACTGATGTTATGAAGGGTAGACTTGAAGATACACCTTTAAATCCATCATTGAAAGATGTATAATAAGAGGATTTTGATAACAAATTTTTTTTTATCACACTTTTAGAAGCCAAGCCTTCCTTAGATATTGTTTTGAAGCATAACATTTATGAAATGAGGAAAATGAAAGATCAGAAGATAAGAAGACTTCACGTTAGAAGCAAATCAAATGGTGAGAATCATAACACAAATTGTATCTCAAAAGAAGAAATATTTCTCTAAATAAATCAAGGTGTTTAGAAGGAACATCGACTAGGATGCACTGCATAATGAAGAGGCTTAAATTCTTGCGTAACTCACGTCAAGACAAGTAGTTAAGATAGAGTCTTGTGTTGAGCATAAAATCTAAAAATTTAAAGTTGCAAATACGGAATAGCAACAATAAGTATCAATAAAAAACGACAAGAATCAACCAAATATGTAAAGAAAATAAACAAGCTACACAACACCAAAGTTTTTACGTGGAAAACTCTCCGATGTGAAGAGTAAAACCATGAGACCGATAACGGAGTCCACACCTACTTCTATTATTGATAAGTTGAGGGAAAAGAACTCAACAATGTCTTATAAGAGTTTGCAACCCACCAACAACACCACAATACAAGAAGAAGCCAAATAAAATGAGGAAAATACACAAAACCTCAAGTGAGCAAACATTCCTCCATATTCTGCCCTCAACGAAATCTGATCCAACGGTCCGATTACAAAACCCAATGGTCAAAAGAAAGAGTTGGATGTCAGGAACATTGTGGCAAAATTTCACGGCGATCTGACGGTCTGATCTCTGGCGATCGGCGACGGAATACAGCTGATTGGAATAGAAAGAAGCTGAAAATTTTACTCTCCCTCTCTTCTTTTCTCTCTCAAAAAATGGCTGCACCTCTTATAAAAAACCCTCAAACCAGCAAAAAAGAAGCTTAAATATGCCTCCACATCTTGGGCTTTTGGGCCAAGACTTTACCTTGCACTAATTTGGGTTAGGACCCCAACAATCTCCCCCTCGAGCCCAAATCGGGGAAGATAGGGAAGCATCAACATCATCGAAATGATATCTCGGAGAGCTTGCAACAAAGCTCCAACTTGCTTCCGGGAACAATCTTTGTCAACATGTCCGCTCCATTCTTATCGGTGTGGACTTTCCTCAATACCAACTCTTTCTCCTCGATCACATCCCGCAACCAATGATATCTAATGTCAATGTGCTTCGTTCGAGAATGATACATGGTATTCTTGCTCAGATCCATAGCACTCTGACTATCATATAATACTAATACTCGCTTTGCTTCAAACTCAGCTCCTGAAGGAATCTCTTTAGCCAAATCAGCTCTTTACATGCTTCCACAACTGCTACATACTCTACTTCTGTAGTAGATAATGCTATACACTTTTGAAGTTTAGACTGCCAGGAAATAGCTCCCCCTGCAAATGTAAACACAAAACCTGAGGTAGACTTTCTTCAATCCAAATCACCAGCCATGTCAGCATCTGTATACCCTTCAAGAATTGGTTTTCCACCTCCAAAACACAAACTAAGCTTTGAGGTACCACGCAAGTATCTGAATATCCACTTCACTGCTTCCCAGTGAACTTTACCCGGATTGGAAAAAAATCGATTGAAAAATCCAACAGCTTGGGCAATATCTGGCCTAGTACAAACCATAGCATACATCAAAGAACCAACAACAGAGGAATAAAGAACAGACAATATCCTTTCTTTCTCCTCCTGCATTTTCAGACAAGTTCTTTTGCTCAACCTGAAATGAGCGGCTAATGGTTGACTAACTGGCTTGGCATCTTTCATATTGAATCTTTCAAGCACCCGTGCAATATACTTTTCTTGTGGCAACCACAACTCGCCAGCCTTTCTATCACGAACTATCTCCATGCCTAAAATCTGCTTAGCTAGACCCAAATCTTTCATTACAAATGATTCTGACAAACTCTTCTTCAAATCACAAATCATATCTGCATCCTGTCCAACAATGAACATATCATCTACATACAACAGAAGAATGATGATTTATCATTTGGGAACTGTCTGAAATACACATAAGGATCGGCCAACGTCCTCTTATAACCATTGGTTGTCATGAAAGAATCAAACTTTCGATACCACTGCCTTGGTGCCTGCTTCAACCCATAAAGACTCTTCTTTAGTTTGCAAACAAACTTTTCCTTTCCCTTTTCCTCAAATCCTTCTGGTTGCTCCATATAGATATCCTCTTGCAAATCACCATGCAAGAAACCGTTTTCACATGAAGCTACTCCAATTTCAAGTCAAGACTCGCAGCTAAACCCAAAACGGTTCTGATAGAAGTCATCTTCACAACTGGGGAGAAAATCTCATCAAAATCATTCCCCTTTTTCTGATTGCATCCCTTGACCACCAATCTAGCTTTTCGCTTCACACTCGGATTGACATTTTTCTTGTTCTTCAAAATCCACCTGTTTTTCAAGACTTTCTTATCTTTTAGACGCTTCACCAACTCATAAGTCTCATTCTTCCTCAAAGAATCCATCTCTTCTTTCATAGCATTCAACCAAGACCCTTTATCTTCACTGGATAATGCTTCCTGAAAGCTTTCAGGTTCTTCATCTTCTGTGACAAGAATGAATTCTGAGCTTGGATATCTTGTAGATGGCCTTCTTTCTCTAGATGATCTTTAAACTTGTGCTTGTTCATCCTGTGGGGTTGATGGCTCCCCCCGCTCATGAACCTCTTCATCTTGAGCATCATAAAACTGAACATTCTCATCATCATGTGTATCAGCATCAACAAGTTCTGGTGTATCATCAACACCAATCGGTTGTTCTTCAACATTGTCAAATCTTGCTTCAACATTCTCACCTGTTGGCTGCTCAACACAAGAAGGACTAGACACAAGAGGAACATCAGTAGTATCAAAAGAAGATTCTGTGGTAGAATTATAACTTTTACTCAGAAACTCAGTACCTCTCTCGTGCTCAAAGAATACTACATCCTGCTTCTCACTACTTCCTTCTTCTCTAAATCATAGACTCTATAGCCATACTCTTCATTACCATAGCCAACAAAAATGCATGGTTTGATCGCTCCTTTTTCGGCACATGCATAAATGCCTTGTATCCAAAGACTCTCAAATGTGCATAAGTGGGATTGCTACCCTCCATGCCCTTTCTGGAATGTCAAGACCAAGAGGAACAGATGGAGAGCGATTAATTAAATAAGTCACTGGGTTTACTGCTTCAGCCCAGAATGTATTAGGAAGATTAGACATTCTTAGCAAACACCTCACCCTCTCCATAATGGTTCTATTCATCCTTTCAGCTATACCATTGTGTTATAGAGTACCTGGAACTATCCTCACATGTCTAATGCTATACTGTGAGCAATAAAGCTTAAATGCATTAGAGGTATACTCACCACCATTGTCTGATCGGAGACATTTTAACTTTCCACCAGTCTCTCTTTCCACCATGGCATGAAACTTCTGAAAAGTCTCAAACACTTGACTTTTTTGCTTCAACAAGTAGACCTAAGTATTACCAGTTGCATCATTAATAAATGTGACAAAACACCTATTGCCACAAATAGACTCCACATCTAACGAACCACAAACATCGGAGTGAACCAACTCCAATTTACCTTCCTTCTTTGTAGATTTTCCCACAAATGAAGCCCTGTTTTGTTTTCCTGCCAAACAATGCACAAGGGTCAATGGAAATAGATTTATCCACAGGAATGAGGGATTTACTTTCCAGGTGCTTTATCCCTTTATCCGTCATATGTCCTAATCTTTGATGCCACAAGTTGGGAGAATTCTTCTCTTCAGCTGCATATATATCACCATAACATACTCTAAAGTATGTCTTATACAACGAGCAACACAACTTACCTCGAGCAACTGTCATTGAACCCTTAGACAACTTCCATTTGCCATCACCAAAGGTATGACTGAAACCTTCATGATCAAGAACACTTGCTGCTAATAAATTCAAGCGCAAATCAGGAATATGGCGCACATTCTTCAATGTCATCGTGCACCCAACATCAGTCTTCACACAGATATCACCCATACCAATAATCCTTGCTGAGCTCTCATTTTCCATTCTGACACTACCAAAGTCGCCAGCTCTGTAGTTCAAAAAATATTCCTTCCAAGGAGCACAATGATAAGAAGCTCCAGTATCAACAAGCCACTCTGAAGTTGAATCATCAACCTGACGACACTCACAAACTGCACAAAGAAAATTGGTATCCTCAACAGTCTTCACTATGGTTGCTGCAGTACCACTGTCATCTCCCCCTAATTGGGAATCCGGTTTCTTTTTTTGTTCACACTTCTATTTGAAACAATTCTTCTTGATATGACCAGGCTTATCACAATAATGGCATGTACTGGTCTCCTTTCCCTCTCTGGACTTGGACTTGCCCCTTGAGTTACGACGCCCCTTTGGACCTCTACTCTTGTCTCTTCCTCTATTCTCAATAACAAAGGCCTATGAATTTTCAACTCCCATCTCCTTTCTTCTCAACTCTTCATTAAACATACTTTCTTTAATCACATTCAACAAAAGAACACCATCCAGAGCCGAGTTACTAATAGTCACCATAAGAGTTTCCTAACTATTGGGCAAAGAACTCAACAAGAACAAAGCCTACAACTCATCATCAAGAACAATCTTCATAGTGGTAAGTTTGTTGATAACATCTTGAAAGTCACTCAGATGCTCAGCCACTGAGTTCCCACTTTTTAACTTCAAGTTAACGAGCTTCCGAATCAACGAACCCTTGTTGTGAGCGGTCTTCCTCTCATAAAGACCTTCTGGTTTCTTCTTCAACTCAAACGGGTCGGACTCTTTAGAAATACGATTGTAGATGCTTATATCAATCCACTGTCTAATAGTCCCCAAAGTCTTCCTCTTCAACTTCTCCCATTCTTTATCTTCCATTTTCTCAGGTTTGGCCGGTTTAGAACTACCAAGCTCCGCCGTGCTTATATCTATTGGATCATATAAATCTTTGCAAAATAACAAGCCACACAATAGGAAATGACAAGAATCAACCAAATATGCAAAGAAAATAAACAAGCCACACAACACCAAAGTTTTTATGTGGAAACCTCTCCGATGTGAAGAGTAAAACCACAGGACCGATAACGGAGTCCACCCCTACTTCTCTTATTGATAAGTTGAGGAAAAGAACTCAACAATGTCTTACAAGAGTTTGCAACCCACCAACAACACCACAATATAAGAAGAAGCCAAATAAAATGAGGAAAATACATAAAACCTTAAGTGAGCAAACATTCCTCCATATTCTGCCCCCAACGAAATCTGATCCAACGGTCCAATTATAAAACCCAACGGTCAAAAGAAAGAGTTGGATGTCAGGAACACTGTGACATAATTTCACGGTGATTTGACGGTCTGATCTCCAACGATCGGCGATGGAATACAGCTGGTCGGAATAGAAAGAAGCTTGTAATTTTGCTCTCCCTCTCTTCTATTCTCTCTCCAACAATGGCTGCACCTCTCATGAAAAACCCTCAAACCAGCAAAAAGAAGCTTAAATATGCTTTCACATCTTGAGCTTTTGGGCTAAAACTTTACCTTGCACTAATTTAGGCTAGAACCCCAACATCTCTACAAGAAAATTTGCTTTTTACAACGGAATGCTTGCACCGAAAAATTTTCCATTGTAAATTCTTTAGATTGCATCGAAATTTGCAAGGGAAAATTTATTCTATTGCAGAACTATAATAATTAAAATATTAAATATATCTACAAGTGAAATTGTAAGTGTATTTTAAATCTGTTGCAAAAAATGGACAGGAAAAAATGAAGGGAAAATTTGAAATGAAATTTACAAGTGGCTTATATCTCCGTTGCAAGGGAATGACAATTGCCCTTGGTATAAAAATAATAAAAAAATATAAAATATATAAAAAAATGAAATTTATGTTATTTTTCGATTAATGAATGTCTAAACCCTTAACCTACTTCACTCTCTTCTCCTTATTTCTTGTAGCCGCCTCTTTACGACCATGGTACTGAAAACACCGCCAGAAGAGAAACCTCCTCCGGCAATGTCGACGAGCGTCCACACTGTCGTAGGCCTCTCATTGACCACGTCGAGCCAGCGCAGCCTGGGAAATCCCTTCGCCTACAACGTCGGAATCGTTGTAGGTCTTCGAAGTAGTTTCCTTCAGCTTCTTCCTGTTATCCTCTCTAATAGCTCCGGGCCTTAAATTGGCTACCAATTTGCTGAACTACAAAGATGTGAATGAGCCACTCTCCCTCTCATATCTTATCTCCTCCCAAATTAAAATATGACTAACCCTAAACCCACAAATCTAAGGTACATATGATTAATTTTCTCTCTCTATACATGTTTATCTCCATATTTCATATGAGAAATTATGTTTACCCATTTGAAGGCTTTTCTCTCATCTTGAAGTTATGAATTGAATTTTAGGTTTTAGTCTTAAATTTTCTATTCTTCACTGCTAATTAATTCTGTTTAACGATGTGCAATTTTCCACTGGATTGTAGTTTAATTGGATAGCATAATATAGGGGAACTTTAATTGAACTAGAGTTATATTTGGTGTTAAAAAGCAAAGCAAAACTGGCTTATTCTTTAACCTTCACTCCTGTTTTAGAACAATTCAGATTCGATTGTCTTATTATCCAATTGAAATATGAATTTTGTAAAGAAGATTATCATATGTCATGTTCTATAAAGGCCATTGTTGTTCAATTTTTTTGTTGCATTCAATAAAACTAAGATTCCAATGTCTGCTTTCATATTTGACACTTAACTAATTGTGTCTTTTACTGTGAACAACATGCCAAATCAGCCAAAGTCTCGAAATCTGGCTCCACCACTAACTAAGAAACGACCGCAAGTTGTGGGTGAGCAGAGGCGCATACCTAAAGCATGGATTGTAGGTCAAAGAGCGGCATTGACACCATCTCCTTCACATGCTTGTATTAGTAATCCAGGTTTTCTCAATCTATCATTTCTTGCTTCTTGTGTGTTTGAATAGACGGGAACAAAAAAATATAGAATTTTTCTAGTATAGGCTTCAGTTAGTCTTTGTTGTTAAACATAGCATTGAACCTTAATATGCTTGTATGACACCTATCAATAATCACAGTGCCAATGTGCCATAAAAATTGATATTTCAAAGGGCTGAAGGTTCCATTCTGAAAATAGTTAAACCAAAAATGTTTCAAAAATAGAGGTCAATTAAATATTTCCATATGGTTTTTTATGGCTATGAGTGTCTTTTCTGCATCTCGTTGCTGCAATAATTTACTCTTTAGAGAGCTGATTGAGGTTAGTTATTCAATTGCCTGTATATTCATTCCAAGTGGATCTGATTAAGGTTAGTGCTTCCTCTTTTGGTAACTCCCAATATAGTAATCCAAGTCTGGAACTTAATTATAAAAAAACATTGAGGTGTCCTGTTTTAGTGATTAGCATTTCCGCTCTATTTTTAGTATGGTAAATTCATTACTAGTCAAAATTAAGTGAAGTTTAATAATAATAATAAAACCAGTTGTGAAACAATTAAGATACAAAGCAGTGAACAGTGGCACGGGTTCAGCTGTAAGAAGTCCCACATTCAGGTCTAATTCAATTCTTTACTTTTCAATTCATTCCTGAACAACGGTCTTACTTTACTAGTTTAGACTTCAGGCAGCATTCTTCGATATCACATGACTTTCATGAAACATATTATGCAAAGTTGGCTAAATTTTACCAATAAGATAATAGTTGTTGTACTGTACCTCATAACTATGAGCAGACGTGATAAATACCATATTTTATACCTATGAAAATGTAATGAAATTTCTATAAAATTGTGTTTAGGATTAGGATATAGGTAATATGAAAGTGAATGCTAAGGGTGGATTAATAGTTATAAAATTATAGATAAATTTAAAGCATTCGTGGAAACATAAAAATTGAGATAGTGATAAAAAGCAAGTGTAGAGATGAGTAGACCGACATTACTTAGAGAAAAACTATTTTGAAAGATGTGCGTTTATTAGAGATTGATAGGAATATAACATTCAGTAAAACTTCATACCTTAGGCGAGGTAGCGTACCTCAGGCGTGTGTCTTATGCGCCTAAGCGCACCTTTTGGTGTGCGCCTTGGTGCTCCTCGGGCGGGCCTCTGAGACACTTTTATTTTTTTAAGGTTTTAACTTATTTTTATGTGTTGTCCATCTATTTTTAAGAGTTTTAAAAATACTTTAAGGCTAGATATCCCTATTTCAATTCTATTAAGGCTAAATTAACTTAAGGGTAGATAATCCTAATGCAATATGTAATTGAATGTTTAAGGGGACTATTCTGCTCAATAGATTTCTCTTGTTACTTTTTTGTGTTTTTATCGATTAATAGAGAATAGATACAGTGCTCTAATTAGACTAAATTTCTAATATAATAAGTATTCTTGTCATTGGTTATAGCATACTAAGCATTTTTCATTGAATGTGTCTTTTGCTGCAAATAACATGTCAAAGCACCACGGTCTGAAGATCCTACTCCACCGCCAACTAAAAAATGAGTACAAGTTACAGGAGTGCATGGACGTGTACCTGTAGCTAGGATAGTAGGTCAAAGAGCAATAGTGATACTGTCTCCACATGCTCTTATTACTACACCAGGTTCTCTTTTATATAGTTTATTCTTTTCTTTTTTAAAATTTTTTTTTGCCTCATATTGGGCTTACAATAATAATAAAGGAAACCCTTATCCCACCCCGCCCCGAGTGTGGACTCGAACCTGTGACCTCTAGGATCACAGCTTCACGGCTCGACCACTAGACCAAGCCTTTGCAAATAGTTTATTCTTTTCTTTCATTCAAACTAAATTCCTGAAAATGTACATGGCTAGGAAATTAGAAGTTAGGTTTGGATCTAATGGTTTTTGTCTGATTGTTTTTCTTATACAAATTTATAATGACAGGGTTTAGCTTTATTCATTCTGATCTGCTGTTGTTCTGTTTTTAGTTTCATAGGTTACATTAAATTGATATTTGTGTAGAAGCGTAACCTGATTGAAAGTAAACTAGGCTTGTTGAGTTGATAACACTTTATATAAGGATAAATACAAGATTTCTTACCTTTTAATGTCATTACATATAGGTGGCTAATTTGACAAGCTTATTTGGACCAATCTATTAAGAGTTATCAATTTCTCTTGTTTCATTATTTCCATCTTATTTCCTTAAAAATATTTTGATTATATAGATGTTGGATTTCAGTGGTTAAGTTTTCATCCTCAGGACGAATTAGGTTGAGATCCTTCTTTAGAATCCAAGATGTTGATTTAATATTGATAATAGCGAATTGAATCATGATATATGAAAATGATGAATTTCAATAATGTAATTTAAACAGTGAACATGAGATTCTCTTGTGATGGCATATATTTAATAGTAGAGCATTGCTTGTTTCAGCTTTGATTTTGTGTTCAGCTTATTCATTTCCCCCTATGTTTGGTCTAAACTTATATGCTTTCCAATTAAATAGTTGACTTGTGTAATTAGGATCGATTAACTCAAGGCTAGATATATCAAGATGTTTTAACAATAATTTGAGGCTATATATTCCTAATTCAATTTTATATTAAGGCTAGATTAACTCAAGGCTAGATAATCCTAATGCAGTATGTAGATTTTACATACATATGTACATCTAACAATTCTCTTATTTCTTTTTCTGGTATTGTTATTTTATTTAACTTAACTTTTTCAAGAAAATAATTTTTGCAAATTTCATGCGCTAACGTATCTCAGGCACACGCCTCGCCTTGTGGTGCTCCTGGCCCCCTAACGCCTAAGCTGCGCCTTGACAACTATGAGTATTACTGTTATCTCTGACCTCTCTCTTAAGCGTAGTTGATATTTACTCTTGCCCATCTTCACTTTCATTTTCACCATGTTTTCAATTGTTTTCGTGGTATACTGATCTTCCTTTTTTTTCAATCAAGGTTCTTGATCTTTGTGAAATGAACAAGGTTAGAATAGACTTCTAGCGGCACTTTTCACTGGTATATCATTGCTTGCTTTCTTTATCTCTTTCCTTTTTCTCATTTCAGATAGCCTATACGATTTTGTGAATTAACACAACTCATTTTTTGTAATCAATGGGGGAATTATATGGATTGCATTAATGGTACTTGAAATTATTTAAATTTTGGTATGTTTTTGCTATATGTTCAATACCTCTGTTTTACAGTCATGATATAATGATTTGAACCACATTACCTTGAATTCGCATAAGATATAATACAAACATTTCAGAAGCTCTTGAAGGAAGGTACATGTAATTTATTAGGCTGACAAATTAGAATCTCCATCAGTTTAAAGTAGCTATCAAGTGAGTTCAGGATCCTTGGACTCTTCAATTCAAAAAAATTTATGTAAGGGTACATAATCGTTTCCATAACTGATCTTTATTGGCCTTTGTGTATTTTTCGCTAAATGGATTGAGCTTACTGGTTTATAGAGTGAAAAATAGAATTATCGAAATTGTTATAGGTATGCTCAGTTGAAAAGTATGAACTATAGCAATATGTGTATTCAATGAATGAAAATATCATATCCTTTTAAAATTTATAGGAGTGTTGGCCCTAGAAATAGTTTGTAAAGTGTAACTTATTACAATATAGACTTCAATTGCTCGTAAGATTCGGCTGGATGTTCGTAAGAAAGAAAAAAAAAAGGTATTTAACTCAAGCTTTTCAATGTTTATTTCAGATTTAAAAATGAAATAAACATTGAAAAGCTTGAGTTAAATACCTTTTTGTGCTTTCTTATAAATTAGGTATTTTGATTTTAATATTTGCATCTTCATCAAAAAATTTGCCATGTGTGATTTATGAATTGTTTTTAGGCTCTGATATCCTTAATGAGATATAATATATCTCATTTATCATCTCGTTTCAGAAACTAGAGACATTGAACTTGAATGGCTCCCAAAAGATATATGACAAGGGAATTGGAGCTATAGCCAGTTGTTGCCAAATCCAAAGGTGTTTTCTATATATTGGATGCTTTGCTTTGTAAATGACTAGTGACGTCTTTCTAATAATCATGATAGTTTGAAACTTTTGATCTCATTATATCTTGTTGATAAGCCTTGCCTATTGTTGACTTAAAAGAATAGATTGTCTTATTTGTTAATGTGATTCTAATAGATTAGTTGTTACAAGTATGATTTTATTGAGCAATATTTGCAAATTTTAAGTTCAAATTGGTACTCTTGAATTTAGTGATATTGAAGCTTTTGTATATCTTAGGCTTACGTAATTCATAGTAGCTCCCTTCAATTCAAATAATAGTATTTTATTTTTATTTTTACTTTTTTCAAATGCAGATTCTGCAAGGGATTTTGCAACTGAAATGCACTTGCAAATCTGCAAGAAGCTATTTTGCAACGGATGCTGTACTTGTAAATCAGCAAGTGAAGTTGCAAGAGGATGGACTTGCAGATCTGCAACGGACTTTGCAACAGAAATATCATCCGTTGCAAATTTGCAATGGAATGTATGCAAGCGTTATTGCAACGGAATCAGTACCGTTGCAATTCCGTTGCAAAATGGCTTTTGCAACGGAAATTTTGTTGCAGAATCCGTTGCAGATCACTGATTTCTTGTAGCATGATCCAGAAAGATTGGATATCTGAAAATCACAAAAAGAGATAAGACCAATGTTATCGAAATCGAACGGGATATTGAACCAGTTAGGGCGATGGTTCGTGGTTTTAGTGGTTCAATCAGATTCAACCGCGGTCCAATCGTGGTTCAATAATGGTTCAATCATGATTTTTTTGATTGAACCGACCGGTTCATTCCAGTTTTAATAACATTGGATAAGACAGATTCAAAATGTGAGCTGGCAACTTGGAGACAAATGCCATTTCAGCCACCTGACATGTGCCAAATTTTCAAAAGTTTGTAAGAAAGAGCCGAAAGTTGCAAAAGTTGGCAGAGTTGACTCTAGCTGTTTAATCTAATGAGAAGATTATGGGTCTAACGGAAGATCTAATGGCTTCGACAGAAAAGAGCTATTATGAGATAATGACCTAGATTGTATCTCAAAATCAAGAGACAACGACCACTAATCAAGGACTATATGTGGAACTCATCACAAAGGAGTCGGAGATCTTTCAGGCAAGAACAACTATTCTTCCATTTTCATTGATCACTTGAGCAAACAACAAATTTTATTATGTTTGAATAACTTTGGAAAGCCCAAGAACAAATCATTGTAAATATGTTGTAACAGGTTCTTGGAACACATTCCAGGATCTCAAAACCTTCTTTCATTTACAAACATTTGTACAAGACTTGGTAGAGTTATTGCCAAGGTCTTGGATCTAGTTCGGCTTGGGTTAGAGGTTTGGGAATAAGAGACATTAAGAGAATGATACTCTAAAGTGTGATGATTTAACTGTGAAGGTTTCCCTATATCAAAAGGAGTAATAAACACTAGGGAATCAAAGCACAAAGAAGATTATTCCAGGGATTGGACGTAGGTAGGGGGTTGAACTAGTATACAATATTTGTGTTTGATTTCTCCATTCTAAAACTCTACTTATTGCTTAACTAAGTTATACTATCAAGTGCTCTGATTATATGTTTGATCTAGATTTCATTGGCTTTTGATTCACATTCTAATTAGTTACACTCTGTGAATGAAATAATCTCTTACATCACTTAACTATCACCATTTGCACCATTAATTTTGAATCATATGATATTTCCAACTCTTCCAATCATCAAGTTATAGCTGTACTCATCATTGTCTCACTTACATTATTTGATTAGTTGAGATCTAACCTCTGACGCACACTTACACTACTTTAATCCGTGCAAAGGAGTTAATCACCCCCTTTAACTTTTAATTACTTTCACAAGGACCAACACCTTGTTAGTGTAGAGAATCTATGGGCCTGAAGAGTGTTGCGTTCGATAGGTGAGTAGGCACATAAGTGGGGTTGAGCCCATCTAATACAAAATCAATTGGCTTGTGTTAAGGCACAATCTACACCACTTATATATCACTATTTATCAGTATTTGTTTCCCATGTAGGATATCTCCAACACTCTCCCTTAAGTGCAATTGGGCCTGGACCAGTTGCTACTTGCCAAATGTTCCTTGCCCTATCTCATATGAGGCTAAGGTCATCAATGAATCTAGTCTTCTCTGCTTGCCCAAACTCCACCAGGACTTTACGTACCCAGGATTTTTCCAGCTGTCAGACCTTTCTCTGCTCTGATACCATGAAGAGAATCCGTAGGCTTTGAGAGTGCTGAGCTCGATAGGTGAGTGAGCACACAAATGGGGTTGAGCCCATCTAATATAAAATCAATTGACTTGTGTTAAGACTCAATCTATACTATTAATATACCACTCTTTATTAATATTTATTTAATATGTGGAATATCTCTAACAGTTAGCTCGTGTGTCGTGTCTAGGTCCTATGAGATTTTGAATTCTTCAAAACATTAGGTATTATATTGTCAAATGTCATGAAAATAAAAATTATTAAACAAAAGAAGATATTATTAAGTTAAAATTTGTCACTATCAAGTTAACGGAATATATCTCCAAAATCATTTAGAACTCTCCGTATTTCAAATAAGAAAAAATCAAAACCGATAGTCAATAGCGTTAACAATTTATAAAATCCGCTTTTGAATGAAAATTAAATTTTAATTTAAATATAGATATTAAATTAATTAATCAATTGACAAATCATGATAAAACTCATTTAATTGTGCTATCAACATATAGAAAAAAATGTTAAAAGATTATTAACTTAAATGATGATTTTATAGTACACCATGATGTATTGTGGTGTATTAGAAGTATATCCATCAGCTTATTTAATAATAAATATAAATTATAGTTCTACCACCTTATTGGCTTACTTTTTTCTTGTCTTTTTTTTTAATTTCATCATCTTTAAATTTAGGCCACATTTTCTACTCTTTAAATCTTTGTTTTTTTAATCAATTTTTATTCTTGTATTTTTTCTATTTTTTACTTTTGTTATTTTGATCGTAAGTCATACCGGTAGGAGTTTGATAAATATTCTATGAGTGAAATGATTTTACATTATAAATTCCTTACATAATAAATATTTAATAAAATAAATTAAATAATAAGTAATTTAATTCTGAAATGGACTAACTAAAAATATTACAAAAACAGTTGGGATCATGGTTGGTTGGAGAGCTACCCAACAAATGTCGTCAATCTTTTCATCACCTGAAGTTGATTAGTTCCATGGAGTATTCGTATAGAATGGTTAGATTGTTTGAACACACTAAACTCCATGCACTATAGATAGACATGTTCGTCGGGTTAGCTAGTCGAAATCTGGTCGGGCTATAATTTTTTGGGAAATTGTCCACCGTGACTCATTTGCCCAAAATAAATACTAAAACAACCCAACCATGAAATCATATCTTTCTAACCATTTTAAGTTTCCTATTTTACCTTTATATGCTCATGAACGACTAGGAAAGATTTTTTTTTAATTTTTTTGGCTTATTTTGCATTTATTTCTCAAACAATTCATTTTTTCGACATGCCGCTTTAGAGTTTTTTGTACGTCTCATTTTTATATTTGAAACGCCATTCATTGTGATATACTTTTTTTCAATTTTTTTTCGACCTGTTACAAACCTAATATATATCTGTTATAATTCTAATATAAGACTTATAACAGACATATAACGGATATATAATTGATATATATCAGTTCCATGGCACATACAAAGAGGCTTATATTAAACTTATAAGGGACTTATATTAGACTTATAAGGGACTTATATTAGACTTATAAAACACACACACACACGCACACACATATATAGACTTATAACAGATTTGTATTGGGTTTGTAAAATATATATATATATATATATATATATATATATATATATAACGATTCAACGAGCATTGCAAATATAATGAGACTTATATTAGAATTATAACAGATTTTTATTAAGTTTGTAACAAATATATATTTGATATATAGTAGATATATAACAATTCAATGAGCATTAAAAATACAAAGAGACTTATATTAGACTTATAACATATTTGTATTAAGTTTATAACAGATATATATCAGATATATAGTAGATATATAACTATTCAATAAGCATTGTAAATACAATGAGACTTATGTTAGACTTATAACATATATTAGACTTAAAACACATCTGTGATCCTAGATGTCGCAGGTTCGAGTCCACACTCGGGCGGGGTGGGATAAGGTTTTCCTTTGTTATTATTGTATGCCCATATGAGGCAATTTTTTTAAAAAAATATAGTAGATATATAACAGTTCAATGAGCATTGCATATACAAAGAGACTTATATTAGACTTATAATAGATTTGTATTAGTTTTGTAACATAAATATATTAGGTTTGTCACAGGTCAAATTTATTTTTAGAAAAAATAAATCACAATGGATGACGTTTCGAAGATAAAATGTGATGAATAAAAAATTCTGATGTGTCATGTCAAAAAAATGAACGGTTTGAGAGATAAATGTAAAATAAGTCAAAAAAATTAAAAATAAACCCAAAACGCATGAACATGTATAAGAGTATATGGAAAGTTATGAACAACGCATAATGGTGATATAAAAAGTAATTAAGTTTGTGGTATTTTGCTTTAAGATATTTTGGTAATTTGATAAAAGTTTACGTGAAGTTATTTTTGCCATACTAGTGCATTTAAGTGTTTTTTCCTTAGTATTTTCGTATGTCGAGTTGGTGTTTAGATAAAGTTACGACTTATGATAAAAAAATTTATGGCTTAATATATTTCATAATTTAACCTAATTTAAGACTTAATATGATTAAAAAGTTACTTCTATCGTAAAATTTTTTATAATTTAACCTAAACTTTTTGTAAATGGTAATAGAAAATATTATATGTCAGTAGATATATATATTTAATATATTTATCAAACTCTCATTATGATTTATAATCAAAATAATAGAAATAAAAAGTAAAAAAAAATTACAAGAATAAAACCTGATAAAGAAAATAAAATTTTAAACACTAAAAAAAATGACCTAAATTTAAAGATGATAAAAAAAAATGAACCAATAAAATAATAAAATTATAATTTATATTTATTATTAAAAAAATTAATAAATATACTTCTAATACACTCCACTAGACCTGAGTGTACGGTAGAATTTTTGTAACTTCAAACAAATGGCATTGTCATTATCATTACTGTTAAAATGGGCCATCTAGAAACAGCCTAGGTAGATATAAATAGGTTTTAGTATCCATTGCCCAAATTTATTTTACGTTACCTCCGTAAAAAGATAAATTCGTCATTCGATACATTTTTAATTTGATTTTAGATTTCATTTTTTTAACCCTAATTTTAAATTAATTTAAATTTTAAAATTAATTTTCTTTTAAAATTATAATTTTTCGGAATCAGTCGGTTGAATTTTCAACCGATCAACCATAATATATTACGGGCGTCCACGATGAACGCCTGCATTTTAATATGGCCGTCCACCGTGGACGGTGACGTGAAATGTCAGGCGTCCACCTTGGACGCCCACAGTTATTATAGGCGTCCAAGATGGACGCCTATCAAGCATTAAAGGCGTCCCAAATGGACGCCTTGAATAGCATGCAGGCTTCCATTTGGGACGCCTTCCATTCTTGGTGGACGTCCACCTTGGACGCTATCATCAGTGGTGGGCGTCCAAGGTGGACGCCTGTCATTTTACGGTAGCCGTCCACCGTGGACGGCCATCGAAGAATGTAGACGTCCCTTTAGGACGCTCACATGTGTTTTTAGGAAATTTTTTTTTAAAAAAACTGAAAATTAGTTATCCGAATTGATGATTTGTTACGTTGTCCGTCTATTGAGCTCGATTGAGTCGAAAAGTGAAATTTATACGATGTTATTTAAAAAATTTTTAAATTTAAAAATTTAATTTTACATTAATAATACTGATATTATTTGATAATTTTTAATGAAAAGTGTAAAAGAATAAAATTTAGGAGCGATCTAAAGTAAAATAGGGGGAGACTTAGAAATTCAGTATAAATAATATAAAGTTTGAATGTTTCCATGCAAAAATATAAGCCAACAATTTATGTAATAGTTTAGGTTCCACTTGAAACAGCGAAACGAACCCAAATAATTAGTTCTTTTTCGAATCTGGTTGATTTATGGGAGTAGAGCTTTGATTATATTTATATTTAATTTGACTTGTATATTTAGTTTTGATAGATAAGTTTTTTAATAATAATTTTTTATATTTATTAAAATTTAAACTTAAAATTATATTTAAATAATATCAAATCGTTTACTATTTAAATTAACTCGTATATAATTGTACTATCTACCATTTTTTTAATATTTATCTTTGTTTTAATACTCATCTTTCTTTGACCATTAAATATTTTTCATAATAATATCTATGTTATTAATTTTAAATATATTTATTTATAATTTTTATCCTTTTTTAATACATTATCTGATGAGAAATATAATATTCAATCATCTTGTAAAATATTAAATGGTCAAATACATCTTTATTTCTTAAATTTAGCATAAAAAATTTACTATTTTCTGAACTTTTAAAAAGTTTTATCAGCCCCCTGAATTTGACATAAATATATTAGTTTGCTCCCTGAATTTAGTAAAAGTGTATCATTTTGCCCTTTAAATTTTACTTGTCAACTTTTGATTGGAAATGGCACGTGGCATCCATAGATAAACTGATACACTTTGCCAAGTTCGAGGGCAAACTGATACATTTATGATAAGTTCAGGGGGCGTAGAGAACCTTTTGAAAGTTCAGGGGGCAGTAAACTTTTTTACCAAGTTTAGAGGGTAAAGATACATTTAGCCATATTAAATTTAAGGGATTGAAATCTACTGTCCCCAATTATGTGTTTCCTTTCATGTCCATCATTTAGATTTTACAATGTGTTAGATTTTCTTAATTTTTTAATTTTTAACTTTCTTTCCTATTTTTTTTCTCTCTATATATGTTTAACACATGATAAAATCTGAATAGAGGATATGAAAGGAGATGCATATTTGGGGATAACAGATTTATATTCAAATTTAAGGATATATATGTACTTTTATTACCTTATTTAATGAAATCTTAGCATGATAAACTACCATGAGATTAATATTTAAAAGGTAAAATTCAAAAAGATACATTGTGGTTTTGTCTTTTTTTAAAAAGATGATCATAAAATTTTTGTTTTCGAAACGAGTATTAAGGTTTAAACCCTATCAAATAAAGTAAAAAAATTACAAATGTCTCTTTTCTAATGTCATAAATGGTATTTAATTAATTTAATATTTTTATAATTTAATCATATTATTTATAAATTATATATCAAGATTTGAATAAGATTCGAAATTTTTTTTTCATTTTATTATAATTTATCAAAATTATCCATCTTTTAATTTTAAAAATATCTGCACTTTTAAAAAAATTTTAAAAATCATAATACATGTATGCAAAATTTCAATTTAAAATGGACAAGATCACCCTTTATCATGACATAATTTAAATTAATGATCTTTTTATGTCATTTATTTGCTAACTTTTGAAACTACAAATCCTATTTTTTTAAACAAAACCTTAATCCTCTTTTTAAAAACGAGTTAAAATTACGTGACATATTTTCAAATTTTACCTTATTTAAAAGGGCAGAGAGTATAAAGATTGTAATTGAATTTGTTGTGTATAAAATTCATAACAGACTAAAATTTAGCCAATTAAATTTTTACAGTCTATAAGGTTTCAACGAATACTAAGCATTTTTTTTATAGAAGCAATATTCAAAATTTGGTCTCATTTTATCCGGAAAAATAAATTACAAAGTCAATAATATATATACTTTTGGAAAGATTGATATGTGACCCCTATACAAAGTGGAATTTGTTAGAAAAATGGTATTCAACTGAAGCTTTTTATATATATATATATATATATATATATATAAAAGTAAACTCAACATTTCCAAATAAACTAGCTAAAATATAGCAATCATCTAAGACATTTCATTACTATTCTTTTTTATAAGCCATAATCATTTGTATTCAACAGCATACATTCTATGACCAAATTAAATAAATGTAACTTTAATATATTATTGCAACATGTGTTACTTTTCACATGAAACCTTAAACCAAATCCTATCTATAAATACCTCGCCTTAACTCTTGCATTTCACTCAGACAATAATCTTCTTCTTCTTAATTATTTTTCACTCATATACAATTTTTTAAAAGACAAAAATGGGTGTTGTGACCACCGAGTATCAAGCTGAATCACCAATTCCTCCTGTCAAGTTCTTCAAAGTCTTTATCCTTGATGCTCACATCAATATGCCTAAGATTTTCCCTCAATTCGTTAAGAGCATTGAGCTCATTGAAGGAGATGGCGGCCCCGGAAGCATTAAGAAGACAAACTTTGCGATGGTCTGTTTTCTTTCCGTACTTCTCGATTTTTATGTTATATATGTTCTATAGTTCTGTTTGTTCCACGAAACTTTCATTGCTTAAACATAAGTAACTAGCAAGATTGGAACATCTAATTCAAAAAGATGCACGGTCTATCTAATTTTGGTGGCGAAGTCAGAAAATTTTTTCTATGGGGTCCAAAAATTCAATATAGAAAAAATTTTAATTTTGAACACGTAAATACATTGTTTTTTCATAGGAAATGCAATTATATGATTCAAAAAACAAGAAATTAGGAAATGGACTAAAAAATGATTCATAATTGGTCTGACTTACTTATATAAAAGTCCTATTTATTGAATCATACGGGGTCCAAAATTTATTTTAATGGAGTCCAAAATTTTATGGGTTCCATGAATTTATTTCAATGGGGTTTAAAATTTTATTTATATATAATTTAAAATAAATTTTTGTAAAAATGTGGTGTTCATGGACCCACTCTCATGACTGTGCATTCGCCCCTGTCTAACTTTCAAATTATGATTTCATAACGCCGATTGAGTGTATAAGAGGAGAATCAAGTTTGAAACCTACTAAAATAGGGATTGTGATGAACTTAAGTTGTGAATAAGTTCTAAATAAGATTATCTCAATGAAGTAACATATATTATTCATACTAAAAAATTTATCGATATTTTAATATATATGTATGTGTCTGTGAGAGAGAGAGTAACTTTAATAATTAAAAATTGACATTAAAATCTATTTTTTTAAGGAACGGAGTACAAGTACGTCAACAATAAAGTCAATATAGTAGATAAAGAAAAGTTCATATACAACTGTACCGCAATAGAAGGAGATCCATGGATAGAAGGACTATAGACAGCTTGTTATGAGAGCAAAATGGAATCAAGTCCAAGTGGACGATCAGTAATAACAGCCACTAATAAGTATTACCCTAAAGCAGATGGACAACTTGATGTGGATAAAATCAAGGAGGTGGAAGGCAATGCTGTTGGAATGTTAAAGGCTGTTAAAGCTCATATCTTGGCTAATCCTGATGCCTATTAATTTGGATTACCTAAATTTATGATTTTAGGGCTAGATTCGGAATTGTATGTGATTTTTATTTAAATAATGATGTTGTTTGGTATGTGATTGTTTTTCTTGTTTTGTAACACTTACATCAAATCTATAAAAAGGTCATTGGGATTTTGATTAAAATTCTCTTTTAATGAGATGTCTTGTTTTTTTTATAATTAATGAGATGTCTGTTAACTATGTTGCTTATCATCAATTTATCACTGAATGATTTTGAAGGACTCTAAAAAATTATATGCAGGTCTACATAAAATTTAATATTTTATGACGGTTTTTATTTGCTGTACACATAATTTTGTCATAGTTAGTAGATTTATTGTGGCAAAACTTAATTACACTTCATCATTTTATTTATTTTATTTTATTATGACAATTTTTTATTTATCTGAGTTAATATAAACGTTTGTTACTAATTGTATAATTTTATGACAATCAAAGAAATATGGCCACTTGTTAACTTGGAGGCAAAATTTTGTAGAAAATTTTTAGAGAGACAAGTTATAGTGATAAAGTAGAGTCAAGACCACTCATAATATGAAATTGACCAAATGGTATATTAGAGTGAAATTAATAGAATCGACAAATGGGTGAGATTAGAGATTAAAAGTTCTACTTTGGAAAGAGAGTGGCGTCAAGCTAGCAACACCAATTTATCTTTTACGAAAGTAAAGTAACTTCTCAATCTCAGAAAACTATAAAATTGAATACAAAATACAAAGAAAGCTAAATACATCATCAACTCCTTTAATTTGGCACGTTTCACTTATTACTTCCGTAAATTTTGGAATGATCACTGTAGTCCGTCAACTTTCAAAAACTATACCGCCTTACCCCTTTAAACCCACCTGTCAACTTCTAGCCGATTTAACTTTACGAAGATATCATTTCCTCCCTTTAATCAATATCTGACCCGTGACATTTAAATGACAAACTAATGTATTTTTTTACTAAATTAAAGGAGCTACATGAACCCTTTATAAGTTCAAAGGGTAATATGTAGAACATTCCAACCTAAAAAGAAAGTATGAAAAAACAACTTAAATACACTCGATGAATAAGAAACCATATTTAACGTAAGTTTTTTAAATTTCTCAAAATTATATCTATAAAGTAAACCGCACAATGACCTAGATATAATCCTAAAAGAGCCATGTTATATTTTTAATAACCGAATATTCGATTTCGAATTTCAAACCTTGCTTAGAGTGTTATATAAGTGTCAAATGAAAATTAATCTGATTCGTTGGAAAAGCGCAGATATTACTTTAAATTGTACTTATAAAAAAGTTCAACATTCAACCACAAGCAGGAAAAATTAATTTTCAAATGGGATTATAACTTTCATACTAGTTTGCCTCATTTTTTTTTTCAAATTTCAATTAAAGAAATACACATTCATATATTATTATCAAATCACGATAACTACACTAGTTACAATCAACCAATAGAAGATGTCTTCATCTTTTGAGATTTTTTTTAAAAATTTTTATGCAATTGTGATTAATTAAATAAAATAAAAAATTTTCACCTATTTCAGATGTGGTTCAGATATGGGATCTCTAGGGATCACAAATTCAACTTCAATCACTGGACTTAGACTTCAGCACTACTTGAGAAAAATCTTTTAATTGCATGTTCTTTAATAAATTAAGTGGAGTCTAATGGTAAGATTTTATAACAATTTACTATATTATACCTAAAAGCAATCAACACCTCAAATCAACTTTAATACAGTTTGATGGTAAATAATTAATATTTCGTTTTAAATAATTTAATTGCTAAAACTATTGTATATATCAATGTATTTTTATGAAAATGTTTTTGTTTTGAATTTCAAACTTTGTCGAAGCATTTAAAAACTATACAATAAGCATTATTTAAACTACTAAAAAACAGAATACAATACATGAAGGCAAACTAACATATAAAATATTTTGATCGTACTCCGACTAGAAGGTTTCAACGAATTTAATCAATATTCAGAATTTTTTTATGGGATCAATATTCAATATTTGGTCTCATTCTATCCGGGAAATAAATTACAAAGTCAATGGTAATATACTTTTGGAATGTGGTAAAGGCTTAGTCTAGCGGTTGAGTTTTAAAGTTGTGATCGTAATGGTTATAGGTTCAAGTTCAGGGAAAGTGATATGAGCTTTTTCTTTATTATTATTGTAAGTTGAATGAGATAACTTTTTTTTAAAATAATATACTTTTGGAATAATATGGAACCCAGTAAAAATTGGAATTTGTAAAAAAAAGAATGATATTCAGCTGAAGCTTTTTTAATATAAGAAAACCCAGCATTTCCAATTAAACTAGCTTAATATATGACAACTCCTTTTTTTTATAAGCCATAAGCATTTCTATTCAAGAGGATACATCGTTTGACCAAATTAAATAAAAGTAACTTCAATATAACTCTTGCAACATTTGTTACGATTTCACATGGAACCTTAAACCAAAGCCCATCTATAAATACCTTGCCTTAATTCTTGCTTTTCACTCACAATAATAATAAAAAAATCTTCTTCTTCTTAATTGCTATTCACTCGTATACAACTTTTGAAAAGATAAAAATGGGTTTTGTGACTACCGAGCACCAAGTTGAATCACTAATTCCTGCTGCCAAATTTTTTAAAGTCTTTATCCTTGATGCTCACATCAATATGCCTAAGATGTTCCCTCAATTTGTTAAGAGCATTGAGCTTATTGATGGAGATGGTGGCCCCAGAAGCATTAAGAAGGCAAACTTCGCTGATGATTTGTTTTCTTTCCGTACTTTTCAGTTATTATGTTAAAACATCTTATTCAAAAAAAGATACACGATCTATCTAGCTTTAAAACTATGATTTCATAAAGCTGATTGAGTATATAAGAGGAGAATCGAGTTTGAAACCTATTAAAATAGAAATTGTGATGAACTTTAGTTGTAACTTAGTTTTGAATAGAATCATCACAATGAAGACACATATATTATTTATACTAATAAAAAAATTTAGCGATACTTTAGTGTGTGTATATATATATATATATATATATATATATATATATATATATATATATATATATATATATATATATATATATTTGTGTAACTTCAATAATTAAACACTGACATTAAAATCTATTTGTTTTATAGGAACGGGTATAAGTACGTCAACATAAAGTCGATGTATTAGACGATGAAAAGTTTATATATAACTATACCGCAATAGAAGGAGATCCATGGATAGAAGGACTGGAGAAGGTTTGTTATGAGAGCAAAATGGAAGTAAGTCTAAGTAGAGTAAGTCTAAGTGGAGGATCAATAATAAATGCCACTAATAAGTATTACCCTAAAGTAGATGGTCAACTTGATATGGACAAAATCAAGGGGGTGGAAGGCAATGCCCTTGGTATGTTGAAGGCGGTTGAAGCTCACATCTTAGCTAACCCTGATGCCTATTAATTTGGGTTATCTAAATTTGTGGTTTAATCCTGATGCCTATTAATTTGGGTTACCTAAATTTATGGTTTAGGGCTTGATCTGAATTCGTATTATGTGAATTTTTATTCGAATAATGATGTTATTTGCTATGTGATTGAGTTTTCTTATTTTATAACATTTGCTTATAAAAAAGTCATTGGGGATTTTAATTAAAGTTCGATTTTAATGGGATATCTTTTGACTATGATGTCATCGATTTATCAGTATGCTAAAGAGCTATATGTGAACTCGCATCTATAAGAAATTTAACGTTTTATGACAGATTATTTTACTGCGCACATGATTTCGTTGAAGTTTATAGGTTTAGTGTGACAAAAGTTAAACTTTGTCATTTTATTTATTTTATTGGATAAGGTTGTATTGACACACTCCCAAATGACACACTATTTCTCTACACTGTTGGATTAAATATCTATATTCTTTGACTGCCAATTTAATTTTGTTCGAAATCTTTTTCAAATCATTCATGCGCATTAGCATCCTGAGTTGTGGGTTGTCAGTTATATATCTTTATTATTACATCCATTTCTCTCATTGTTATGAAATTTCATTTACATATATATCATGGTCATGTTACATCCATTAGTTTGGATGGGGATGATCAGGGATCGAACTCTGACTCCTGAAAAAAAATATCACTTATTCAAAAAAATATATATCATGGTCATTTATAAGGATAAATTAGTTTGCAAGGAAAAACATATATAAGATATGCTACAAGTGAAATGATAGTTTTTTTAAATTGAAAATGGAGTTCACAAAACTCTCATGGCGGGATATACCAACTAGTCGGCACCCCTTTGACCAAGAGAGAAAAACTGAGCTAAAAAGAAGATAGAGAAATGTTCAAAACATACAAAATAAATAGAAAGCAAGAAAAATCAAGCAAAACGAAATGTTTCTCAAGAGCTTAAATCTACGGAGTAATGACTGTCACAAAATGACGGTAAGGAATGTCACCATCTGAAGGATGTAGACTTCAACCATAACTCGCAAGGGCATCCGCAATGGCGTTGCCTTCTCAGTAAATATGAGTTACTACTAGACTCATATCGCATACGATTCGTAAAGATTTAAGCCAATCTTGGAGTATCACCCATGGAACATCCATGTCCTTCTTCAAAAACATGTACATGACATATGAGGAGTCGCATAGCTTCTACTAGCCCCTTTCAAATGCAAGTTGTATGGTGATGATTGCCGTTTCTAATTAAGCAACGTGCGCTGCATCGTCTGTCAATGGTAGAGCAAAAGAACCCTTAGTGAATCCTCTATGATTGCGGGAACTCCCACGCCACCAGCTGAGCCATCTGTATTCACCTCAGTCCATTCTGGCAATGGAGGGTACCATCTAACGCTGACAATGTTTGGCGCTCTTGGTGGTCTGAATGTCATACCCAATTGTGTAAGAATTCAACGGTCCCCTTCTGTGTTGTACATAGTGCCATCTATAATGTAACTTGCCTCGCGTATAGAGCTCCATAACCGCCTCAAGGAAAGAGAGATATTAGGAACTGCATCGTCAAAGAGGACTTAATTCCGTTCTTTCCATAATATCCATGGGATCACGATAATAGCGACCGCCCATAAGCTCTTCAATTGGCTGCTCATAGGCACAGCTGCTGCATTCACAATCAGGGAATTAAACCTTCCTTCATGCGTTAGATTCCGGCTGAAGAGTGAGCAAATGGCCTGCCATAATTGAGCTGAAAATAAACAGTCAAGAAAGAGATGTTGCAACAAACGTTTAATAAACTATGTCCGGTAAGTTTGTTGGATATGATGTATGCCCTTAAGGCAATTAGGGCGATATATCTTAATTATGTAATAGTACGAATAATTTATTTAATCAATAAAGGCATTTGTTCTTTTGTTTATATCAATGTGTTTCTATACATATATATTATAGCTGGTTGAAATATATTCATAGATGTATGTATACAAAAGTCCTTGACATATCATAGCATGAAGTGAGAGAAATTATAGTTGGACTATATTTGGTGGAACCTACTTCATGTGCAATTATGATTATGTCTAAACTGTCATACCCAATTGTGTAAGAATTCAACGGTCCCCTTCTGTGTTGTACATGAAGTATATTGATGAAACGGAAAGACTAGCATGTGGTCAACTTTCTTGGAAAGGGTCCAAGCAGTTAATCTCCTAAAGACTGAAGGTGGTGCCTTAAGCTTGACACATGGATATATCTGGGAGATATATTGGAGACCGCAGCAAGATAAACACTTGGTATAAATATCAATGTGTTAGTGTTTATCTTCATGCAAAAAGCTTTGCGAATGTCCTCATACTTGAGATGCTAGTTGCCTTGTGTGGTACTATTGCTATACTTTGGGTCATTGCTATGCACTCATTAATTTAGAGTGCTACGGGTGATTACGGGTATAGTGATGACAGCACGTTGGTAAGCTGAGTAGTCAGAAAGAATCCATCGCTCCGGATATATTAAGGAGTTGTACCTGGCCACTTGTTGAAGTGATGATTGCCATAAACCTCTGATCAGAGTATGTGTTTGATAGAAATGGTTTCTAGTCAAACACACTATGGTAAAAGGCAATATACTTCGGTAACAAGTAAATAACTGGGATAGCTTGGAGCAACCTTGCTATTAGTGGGTTAACACTTTAACCGAACCCAATAAACCAGATGGTACTAATATTAAAGAATGGAAGGAATTTATCGCACTGGATAATTATTGCATTAACCGGGATTAAGTCATAAGCATAAATGACGTTCCGAGTAATGGGGGATGGTAGACCCTTGCTAGAGGCGTACTACAGTCGTTTAAGGTAATCAAGTTCTATTCACGGTCTAGAACATCGAGCCAATGGTTCCATTAGAACACGGGTTGGTTAAGCCTTAACAGCTCAATACTTCGGGATCCTATAAGGTCACACACATTGGACCTTCATCGGACTAAGTAAAGAACTAATAGATTTATTCTATTACAAAATATATACATGAATAATAATTGGATTATTGTTTAATTGGTTAAAATTGATTAGATCAATTTTGGATAGACCAAGGAATTTATTTTGACCGATAACTAATTAATTAGAGTCATAAATAAATTATAATTGATTAGATCATTTTTGGTTGGACCAAATTATTTATTTTGACTGGTAACTAATTTATTAGAGTCAAAAATAAAAATTTATTTGAAAGGATTTATAAGAAATTTTGCATTAGTAAGTTGGAACCAAAAAGTATAAAATATTTTGTATAAAGTTCGGATGCCGAAAAATTCACAACCCTTATTCATGGGCTGCACAAAGGCAGCCCATGAAAAGTGGCGGTGTGGGATGTAAATTAACACATATGTATATATATGTTAATTAATCCCACATCGATGAAAGGGGGAGCATTTTTGCTCCCCCAAGCCTATATATAGGCTATTTCCTTTCCTTTCAAATTGTACCAAGCTCAAAGCATAAATCCTAAGCGAGATAATTAATCTCTTGGGTACTTGAGCAAGTTATTTTTGTGGAGCCTGAATTTATTCGGGCACCGCTAGTTTATATTTTTGGGTGAGGCTTCTAGAGTGGTCTAGCAACTACTCGAGGCTTCTTAGTTCTTCCTCCTGGGGAGGTTTTGGTTGGTAGGGTTCGTGTGGATACTGATAGAGGCTATCCTACGACTGGAGGCTTGTGCAAGAAGGTCCTGCAAAAGCACGCTTCAACTGGTAAGTTCTTTTTCTTTCTCTTTTAATTATTAAGTCTTTTTCTTTAAGTATTTTTAGACTTAATAATTATGCTTAGGTTATTTTTGCATGCTTAGTTTATTTTATGCTTAGGTTATAACTTAGAGTTATAACATGCTTAGTGTAAAATAATTATGCTAGGATATAATTTGGAATTATGGTATGCCTAGTCCTTTAGCATGCTAACCTAGGTAGAGAATTATTTAGTTAAGGCTTTATTTAATTTATATGAAACTAATAGGAGTTCCTGGGACATGGACAAAATTTTGAATTTCCGTCATGCCTCTTATGCATGTTCATTTTGACTGTCAGTTCCCAACAAAGTTAACCCACCCTTGATCAGAGATGAACTCCTCGACCGAGTGATGTAAATGTCGCCTTTCAAACTGGTCTAGATTCTACCTATTCGCCAAGCAAGGCTTAATCCAGTTATCGCTCCAAAAATTTAACTGGGAAGTCGAACCAATCCACCGGAAACATTGTACCCTCAGCTGCTCAAGGATTGGCCTATCCGAGTTCCAAATTGAGGAGTTAAAAACCGTCAAGTTTGGCACTCTTTCAAAATGGAAAAATCTGGTTCGGATGGTACGTGTTGATGATGAAATCATTCCTACATAACAAATGCCACGCTAACTTACCAAGGAGAGCCTCATTGAGAGTTCCTAGATCACGAATGCCACTTCCTCCGAATTTTAAAGGTTTGCAGCAAGTAGACCAATAGACCATCAGGGCTTTTCTTTGCAAAATTGAACCCGACCATAGGAAATTTCGTAATTGCGAAACCATCTTTTTGAACAAATGAAATGATAGTTAATAGATGCAGATGTCTTAATGTCGGTAGATCATTTGACTATCTTGGCCTACTGGGATCCGTATATCAGTTTAGTAGCAAGGTGATATGTATTAACTAAAATAGATATAGCAACAACGAGTATAAAAATAAATAGAGCAATAAAAGAGACACAAAGATTTACGTGGAAAACCATTTAAAGGGAAAAAACCAGGGGGCACCAAAATAACTTCACTAATAAATAATGGGAATACAATAAGCTCTCTCAAGTATACCCAAGCTTGAGGTATAAAATGATTTTAGGAGAAAAATTGAAACACTCAAATTAACCCTTACACCCAATAGTGTAGTATTTCCCAACGTACTCAATTTACTCCCCTAACTTCTCTTAAGCTCTTTTGTAGGAAATACAACTCTCTACAAAAGGAAACTCTCAAATTTTGCTTCATGAATTTGAATTATGGGAAATGCCTATTTATAGGCAAAAAAAGTTGCATCAACTTTCCAATTGACAATTAATATACCAATTACTAACTACCATCTTCCCACCTTATTTGTTGGCAATTAATTAGCCTCCAAATTGGTTTGGACTTAACAATTCTCCCCCTCCAAATCAATGGGGTATGAAATAAGCTCTTACTTGGAGCTCATGCCGATCAGCTCATTGCATAGCTCAAACTTATCCTGAGGACTAACTTTTGTCAACATATCTGAGGGGTTCTCTTTTGTTGGAATTTTCTCAAGATAAAAAATCCCCTTTTCTAGTTGCTTGCGTATGCAGTGATAGCGGATATCAATGTGCTTTGTTCGAGAATGATATATGGTATTCTTGCTTAAGTCTATAGCGTTTTGACTATTGCAATATACTATGCACTTAGCTTGTTTTTGACCCAACTCTTCAAAGAATCTCTTTAACCAAATCATCTCTTTTCCTGCTTCAGCAGCTGAAATGTGCTCCGCTTCGGTCTTAGAAAGTGCAACACATTTCTGTAATTTAGATTGCCAAGAAATTGCTCCCCCGGCAAATGTAAATACGTATCCCGAAGTTGACTTTCTATGATCGAGATCTCCTGCCATGTCAGCATCAACAAAGCCTTCTAGGATTGGTTTAGATTCTCCATAATATAAACACTTCTTTGAACTTCCCTTCAAATATCTAAGAATCCACTTTACAGCTTCCCAGTGTTGTCTTCCCGAATTGTCTAAGAATCTGCTTACAACTCCAACAGCATGTGCAATGGCTGGCCTTGTGCAAACCATCACATACATCAAACTCCCCACTACAGAGGGATATGAAATCTTTCTCATGTCTTCCTTCTCTTCTTTAGTTGTAGGACAAGATTCCTTGCTCAGCTTCAGATGTCCGGCAAGAGGAATGCTAACTGGTTTAGCATTCAACATGTTGAAACGTTGTAGCACACGTTCAACATATTTTTCTTGTGACATCCACGACCTATTATTGCTTCGATCGCGAACAATCCTCATGCCCAAAATTTATTGTGCTGGACCCAAGTCCTTCATGTCAAAGGACTTTACTAATTGCTCTTTCAATTTACGAATTGAAGAAACATCTTGTCCCATGATCAACATGTCATCAACGTATAACAACAATATGATGAAGTTGTTATCAGAGAACCTCTTGAAGTAGACACATGGATCCACCTGGGTCTTCTTGTAGCCATGACTACTCATGAAAGAGTAAAACTTCTTATACCATTGCTTGGGTGCTTGTTTCAACCCATACAGACTCTTTTATAGCTTACAAACCATGTGCTCTTTCCCTTTTACTTTGAAGCCTTCTGGTTGTACCATGTAGATTTCTTCCTCTAGGTCACCATAAAGGAAGGCAGTTTTCACATCTAACTGCTCAATCTCAAGATTCAAACTTGCTACTAAGCTTAGAACTACTCAAAGAGAAGTCATTTTAACCACTGGAGAAAAGATTTTATCAAAATCAATTCCTTTCTGTTGTTAGAATCCTTTCACTACTAGACGAGCTTTATACTTCACTAGCTTTCCATTGCCATCTCTTTTGATCTTGAAAACCCATTTGTTCTTCGAGGCTTTTCTTCCTATAGGAAGTTCGACTAACTCATATGTGTTGTTTTTCTGTAAGGAATTCATCTCATCTTGCATTGCCTCCAGCCAAGATTCTTTATCTGCATGAGTTAGAACTTTCTAAAAATTCTCTAGCTCCCTTTCATCAGTAAGGAAAATGTACTCAGAACTAGGACACTTTAATGTTGATTGACGATCCCTGGTAGATTTTCTAAGCTATTGTTTAGCTTCAGCTTGCTGGGTGGGTTGCTCCCTCTGCTCATCAACATCTTCTTGCTCGTGATCCTCCATTAGCTTTGGAATTTCATCGTCGTTCTGAACTTGTTCCTCATCTCCACCAATGGTACTGTTTAACGATGAAGGAACATGGCTGGGAATGACGTCATTCACAAGTCCTGACTTTCCATTCTTCTTAAAGCTTTCTATAGTCTCATGTTATCGAAAGACTACATCTTTGCTTCTGATGGTCTTCTTCTTCTCTAGGTCCTACAGTTTGTACCCGAACTCTTCATCTCCATATCCAAGGAAGATACATGGACTTGATTTGTCATCAAGCTTTGACCATTGCTCCTTAGGCACATGTGCAAATGCCTTACAGCCGAACACTTTCAGATGAGAGTATTGAACATTTTTTCCAGACCATACTCTTTCTGGAATATCAAAATCTAGAGCAGCAGATGGCGACCTATTGATGCGATAGTTGGCTGTGCTTGCTGCTTCTCCCTAAAATGACTTTGGCATGTTAGCCATTTTGAGCATGCATTTGACCTTCTCCATAATAGTGCGATTCATCATTTCTGCTACACCATTATGCTGTGAGGGTTCCAGATATAATCTTTTCATGTTGAATTTTATGTCTAAAACAATAGCTCTCAAATTCATGTGATGTGTATTCACCTCCATTGTTGAATCGGAGACATTTTAATTTCTTGTTTGTCTCTCTTTCCACCATAACATGAAATTTCTGCAATGACTGGAATACCTGATCTTTTATTCTCAAGAAATACATCCACAACTTCCGTGATGCATCGTCGATGAAAGTAACAAAATACTTGTTACCTCCGAAGGTCTCATATTCAAAGGGCCCACATACATCTGAGTGCACCAAGTCAAGAACACTTGACTTTCTACTTGATGACTTGTTGAATGACACTCTATGTTGCTTGCCAAATAAGTAGTAATCATATGGAGATAGTGGTGTATCATTAACAGAAGGTACAAGCACCTTATTTGCTAGAATCTGCAACCCTTTCTCACTGATATGAGCCAATCTTCTATGCTATAAATCTGTTGAAGACTCTTCTTCAACAACATGCAATCCATCTTTATAAATGACTACATTTGTTTTATACAGTGTACAACATATGGCACCTTTTGCAATCACCAAGGATTTCCTGGTAAGCTTCCATTTCCTACTCCCAAAGATATTCTCGAAGCCTTCACGATCTAGGACACCACAAGATATTAAGTTGAGCCTCAAATCAGGAACATGTCTAACTTCTTTAAGGATGAGTGTGCAGCTAGTGTTCGTCTTAATACGAATGTCACCAGTTCCAATGATTTTGGAATGGCCATTATTGCCCATCTTCACCACACCAAAATTTCTTGCTCTGTATGTGGTGAAGAACTCCTTGTCGGGAGTGGCGTGATAAGATGTTGCAGTGTCAATCACCCATTCTGTATCATCTTGACTTGAGACTTGCAGACATTGTTCTTCATGACTGAAGGAAAGAACAACAATCTCCTCAGTTACTACAGTGGTGTTCTTGTCTTCCTCCTGGTTGTTACCATCCTTCTGTTCTCTCTTCAGCTTTCAACAATTCCTCTTCAGATGGCCTTCTAGTCCACAGTGGTAGCATTTGACTCTACCCCTGGACTTAGATCTGCCTCTGAACTTGTCTCCTCCTTTGGATTTGTCAGGATTGTTGGGACCTCTAATTTTACTTCGGCCTCTGTATTCTGTGATAAGAGCTTGACTGCTTTCAGTAATTAAAACTTTCCTCCTTGTTTCCTTGTTGAGCAGAGTGCTAACAGCGTAGTTTAAGGAAACTTTTCCATTAGAAGCAGAATTGGTCACAAATACCACCAAGGTTTCCCAACTCTCCAGTAAAGAATTGAGCAACAATAAGGATTGTACCTCATCTTCAAGTATGATTTTCATAGAAGATAACTGATTAATAACACTTCAAAATTCATTTAGAAATTCGGCAATAGGAGTTCCCTCCTTATATTTCATGTTGACAAGTTTCCTTATTAGGAACGACGTGTTTCCGGTAGTTTTCCGATCATAAAGATCTTGCAGCTTCTTCCATAGTTCATGGGTAGACTTTTCCTCCGAGACATGACCGAACACGTTGAAATCTAGCCACTAGCGAATGGTACCGATGGCCTTTCTATTCAACTTGCTCCAATTTGGATCTTTCATGTCTTTCGGCTTTGCGGTGTCTCCTTCGATTGCTTCATGCATATCCTTGCAGTACAATATATCCTCCATCATGGGCTTTCAAATTGACCAGTTCGAACCATTCAAGTTGATCATGAATGTTGAAGAACCTTCCATTTTAATTAACACAACCACCTTTATAGAACCAACATCTCTGATACCACTTTTTGGGACCCGTATATCAATTCGGTAGTAAGGTGATATGTATTATCTAAAATAGATGTAGCAACAACGAGTATAAAAATAAATAGAGCAATAAAAGAGACAAAGATTTACGTGGAAAACCCTTTAAAGGGAAAAAACTCAAATTAACCCTTACACCTAATAGTGTAATATTTTTCAAAGTACTCAATTTACTCTCTTAACTTCTCTTAAGCTCTTTTGTAGGAAATACAACTCTCTACAAAAGGAAACTCTGAAATTTTACTTGATGAATTTGGATTATGGGAAATGCCTATTTATAGGCAAATAAAGTTGCATCAACTATCCAATTGGCAATTAATATGCCAATTACTAACTACCATCTTCCTACCTTATTTGTTGGCAATTAATTAACCTCCAAATTGGTTGAATTAATTAGCCTCCAAATTGGGTTGGGCTTAACATGGCCCCTATTATATGTTTTTATTAAATTACTTTTTGTGTTTATAGAAGTTCAGTTATTTTCAAAATCTGATTTGTCTAAGTGGTGAATATATTCGTTGATTGTTAATAGTGAGCTTTTATACTTCAGGAACTTGTAGTCCTTGTACATGAAATAGGGTCTCAGTTGGGAGCTTGTGTGATAAAATCTAGGTTTTGAACCATATGAAATATTTTTGTTCTTTAAAATTCTTCTAGCATATAGGAGTTTAACTTCAAACGATTATATTTGTGATTGTGCATTTAACTCGCGTACTGAATATTTCGGAGAATGAGTATGAAATCTTAGGTTAGTGAACTTGTGATATTAATCATTTGTTTCTTTTCGGCTATCTTATTCAAAAAGTAGCCCCCTTCAATCCAAATATATTTTTTATTTTTTATTTATAATGAAAAAATCTACAAGGGATTTTACAAGGGATATTGCACTTGCAAATCTGGAAGAAGCTATTTCACAACGATTGTTGTACATGCACATCTGCAAGGAAAAACGACAAGTTAAATGTACTTGCAAATTTGCAACAGATCTGCGGCGGAAATATTTTCCGTTGCAGATTTGCTACGCATTGGAAGCCCATGCAAACTGATATGCGAGCATGTAATTTGCAAGGAATCTTTACTGTTGCATGCCGTTGCAGTTTCCCTTGCAAAACATTGATGTTCTTGTAGTAGAAAAGTTCCGTAGTTGACCAGAAGCAGACTAAATTTGTTAAGGAACGAATATAACTGTCATATATATTTGCCTGAATTTTCATTTTCCAAATTTCAATTAAAGAAATACACATTGATGTATTATTATCAAATCAAGATAATTACACTAATTACAATCAAACATCAGAAGATGTTTTTATCTTCTTATTTCAGCTTAGGATTGTACAAAAACTTTCCATTTTGTTTGAGCTTATATACTTTCCAATATTTCCATCAAAAAAAAAATCTTTTATTTGTATATTCTTTACTAAAATATATAAATGGAGTCTACTAATTAGATTTTATAACAATTTACTATAATATACCTACAAGCATCCACCACCTCAGTTTGATGGTAAATAATCAAAATTTCATTTTAAGTTATATCAATGTATTTTTATTGAGAGGTTTTAGTTAAGAATTTCAAACTCTGAGAAACATTTAAAAACTACACAATAAGCATTGTTTAGACTTTTTAAACCAGGAGACATTGGATGCAGGCAAACTAAAATATGAATTATTTTGATCTCACACTGTCTAGAAGGATTCAACGAGATTAATCAATACTCAGCCCTTTCATTTATAGAATTAAGGGCAAACTTTTTTTGAAGTAGCACGTGGTTTCACTTATTTGTAAAACATGGTCTAATAAACTTTTTTTGCAAAATGGGGCATGTGGTTTCAAAAAATTTGTAAAACAGGTATGGTTTCAGCATAGTAGTGTTATATTAAATATTTTAAAAAATTCAATATTATAATAATTTATCATTATTATTTAAAACTTATACATCAAAATTTGAGTAACTTTCGGAGATTTTTTTTATTTTTTTATAATTTTTTAAAGTTTGTTATCTCAATTTAATTAAAAAAATATTTGTACTATTCAAAAAATTTCAAAATTCTTCACGGATGTGTATTCTATTTTTAATAACCATCCCGCAAAAATTTAGATAAAAACGAACAAGATTACCTATTTTTGTGACATAATTTAATATTGAGATCCTTTATTTGCAAATTTTTTAAAATCATAGAACTAGTTTTGCAAAAAAAAAAATTTCTCAAACCCCATTTTATAAATGTACTAAACCACATGGTAATTTTTTTTAAAGTTTGCCCTAGAATCAATATTCAATGGTAAACATACTTTTGGAATAATATGGACCCCTAACAAAATTGGAATTTGTCAAAAAAATGATATTCAACTGAAGCGTTTTTTTATACAATTAAGCTCAACATTCCCAATTAAACTAGCTAAAATATGGCAATCATCCAAACAATTCAGTTCTATTCTTTTTTTATAAGCCAAAATCATTTCTATTGAGCAAGAGCATACATTATTTGACCATATAAAACAAATGCAACTTTAATATAATTCTTGCAACAGTTGTTACGTTTCAATGAAACCTTCAAACCAAATCCTATCTATAAATTCCTTGCCTTTACTCTTGCATTTCACTCAAACAATAATCTTCTTCTTATTTATTATTAAGTCATATACGGTCTTTGAAAAGACAAAAATGAGTGTTGTGACTACCGAGCACCAAGCTGAATCACCAATTCCGCCGGCTAAGTTTTTCAAAGTCTTTATCCTTGATGCTCACATCAATATGCCTAAAATTTTCCCTCAATTCGTTAAGAGCATTGAGCTTATTGAAGGAGACGGCAGCCCCGGAAGCATTAAGAAGACAAACTTTGCTGATGGTTTGTTTTCTTTCCATACTTTTTGGTGTTTATGTTATATATGCTTGATATTTTAGTTTGTTCCATAAAACTTTTACTCCTACTTAAACCAAACTAACTAGCAAGTTTGGAACATCTAATTAAAAAAAGATACATGATATATCTAACTTTCGAACTATGATGTCATTAGGCTGATTGAGTATATAACAAGAGAATCGAGTTTGAAACCTGCTAAAATAGAGATTGTGATGAGCTTTCGTTGTGACTAAGTTTCAAATAGGACTATCTCAATGAAGACATACATACATACATACATACATACATTTGTGTGTGTAACTTTAATAATTAAAAATTGGCATTAAAATCTATTTTTTTATAGGAACCGGGTATAAGTATGTCAACAACAAAATCGATGTATTAGACGAAGAAAAGTTCATATATAACTATACCGCAGTAGAAGGAGATCCATGGATAGAAGGACTAGAGAAGGCTTGTTATGAGAGCAAAATGGAAGCAAGTCCAAGTGGAGGATCGATAATAACGGCCACTAATAAGTACTACCCTAAAGCAGATGGCCAACTTGATATGGACAAAATCACGGAGGTGGAAGGCAATGCCGTTGGTTTGTTGAAGGCTGTTGAAGCTCACATCTTAGCTAATTCTGATGCATATTAAATTTGTGGTATTCTTCAAAAAAAAATATCATATTTACGGCTTAGGGCTCGACCCAAATTCGCGTGTTATGTGATTTTTATTTGAATAATGATGTTGTTTGCTATGTGATTGTGTTTTCTTGTTTCGTGACACTCTTTGAATTTTATAACATAAAAGTTATTGAGATTTTGATTAAAGTTCTCTTTTAATGGGACGTCTGTTAACTATGTTGACGTTAATTTATCACTAGATGAATTGGAAGACGCAAAAAAAAACAATCTCTAACTCGGGTTTACAAGTAATTTAACATTTTATGACTATTTTTATGTTGTGCTCGAGATTTCGCCATAGTTAATAGGTTCATTCTGAGAAAACCTACATTGGATTAGACTATTAATCTACAGTATTGGATTAGACATCTACCTCTTGTCTGCGAATTTCATTTTCTTTGAAAATCTTTATCAAATCAATTACGGGCATTATCATCCTCAATTGTGGGTTTATCAATTACATATCTTTATTATCGCACCCATTTCTCTCATTTTTTTGCAATTTCATTTAAATATCATGATAAAGAAATTAATCGAAAGATAAGGAAGTGAATGTTCTACAATTTCATTCCTATAACCTTTGCTTGACTTTTCTAACATATGCATGATGATGTAAGTTCATGAATTAATAAATAATAAATAATAAATATAGATTGACCACAATAAACAAGCCCACAACCACAAATTCAATTGATCAAATGTCTCTTGTCCATTTAAGCGGCAGTAGTTAAAATCTAATTCAAAACTGTTTTTTTAAATTTGCCTTATATGAGCTTACAATAATAATAAATGAAAACCTTATCCCACCCTGCCTGAGTGTGGACCCGAACCAGCGACCTCCAGAATCACAGCTTCAAGGCTCAACCACTTGACCAAGCCTTTGCCACAATCTAATGCAAAACTTAAAAACTCAAGAATTAAACATAAATTACCCAATTCAATCCACTTCAGCTATAATCCAATTCACAACCTAGAAACCCAAGTCAACTCCTAAGATAGGATAAAGTACTATGGAAGGTGACAAAGACGATGAACAAATGATGGCGTAACAAAATGAACATGTGAACAATTGGCGGCGATGAAGACGCGATGAAGAACAAAGTTGACGAGCAGGAAGATGGACCGAAAAATAAGTGATGCAGAAGCAAAGGGATAATATGTCCATTGTAGATTCAATGAAAACAACATCCAATGGTGTTAATCAAAGTGTGTCATTTGTGTCATTTAGGTAGTGCATGAAAATAGCCTTTCTTATTTTATTCAACTACTTTTTTTACTTAAGGGGTTTGCTATGACATAATTTTTGTTTATCTCTGTTAACATAAACTTTTGTCACTAATTATATAGTTTTGTGAATGTAAAAATATATTTTCGTTGTTTATTAACTTTATGTAAATTTTTCCTAAATTTTTAAAGGAAAAATTTACGGTGACAAAATAAAGATAATTTGTGACCACTCTAATATAAAATTGAGGATGTAGTATATTAGAGTGAATCAGAACTAATAAATGTGTGAGACTAGAGATTAAAATTTCTACTTTGGAAGGAGGAGCAATATGCTATGCTAGCAACACCAATTTGTCTTTTATAAAAGTAAAACAACTGCCCAAACTCACAAAAACATAGAATTGAATGCAAAACGACATCTCCTCCATGTTGGCCCATTCCACCTAATGCCATATGAACTTTAAAAACATCATTGTAGTTTGATTCCCTCGACTTTTGAAAGGTGCACCAATTTCCCTCTTAACGTCAATGTGCCAACATTTAGTTAGTTTAGCTTTTCATAGATGTCATTTTTCTGATTTTTAAAGTTGACACGTGGCAAATTAGTCCTTTTTTGCCAAATTGAGGAAGCTACGTGCGCACTTTATAAATTCAAGGGACAGTAGGTGAAAAGTGTCAACTAGGAAGAGTTGCTAATGTATTTAGTCTGAAATGAAGGTAAGAGAAAACAACTCAAATACACTAGGAGAATAGGAAATCATATTTAACATACATGTTATCAAAATTTCTCAAAATTATATCCATAAAGTAAGCAGCTGAATGACCTAGCTATATCCTAGAATAGCTAAGTTATATGTTTAATGATGGAGTATTCGGTTTCGATTACCAAACCTTGCTTAAATTATTATCAAATTATGCTATGGATCATTATCATGGTCCATTGAAAACTGCAAATAATACTCCGCATAGTACTTGTAAAAAAGTTCCATATTAGCATCTACATTAAAACTATGGATTTTTGGACTGACTCTATGCGAGGTGATACTAGCTGGTATTGGCGCAAAATTCTTAATTTGCGATATGTGGTTACTAAGCCGGTGTTCCATCAATGCACTGTGAATGGCTCTTTTCGATTATCTAAATGCTACTTGTACCTTGCTGGTCCGTATTCAAAGTTTGGACCCTATAGGCAAGTGTGGTGCTCTGTGGCACTTCCAAAGCATCGTTTTGTTTTCTTGCTAGCTGTCCAGGAAAAGCTTTTAACAAGAGAATCTGTTGCGATTTATGCCTGGTTTGAATGTTGTTTGACCTGTGTGTGATGAGGAACCCGAGTCTCATGCTCACTTATTTTTTCACTGTCATTTCTCGAGAAGCCTGGTGTCCAGGATTTGTGGCTGGCTAGATGTTGCACCCCTGCTATTTTTTCAATTGGCAGAACAAACTTTTATCCTTGGGGAGCTCATTTACTGATATGGCGCATCTTAATGCTATCCAAGCTGCTGTTTACTCTATTTGGATTAATAGGAACTCTTGCGTTTTTTCTAGAGTTAGTCATACTACTGATTACTGGTTTAAACATATACAAACAATAGATATATGTCGCATGTCATTGTACAGAAAGAGATTAAAATCTTTAGCTGACAGGGAGTCATTTGAAAGAGCTGTGTAATGGCTTTACGGCCACTGTACTGTACATATGGTTTTGGTTGAATAGAGATATATATTTCCCATCAAAAAAAAGTTCCATATTCAAGCACAATGAGAAAAAAAATATTTTTTAAGGAAGATTATAACTTTCATATTAGTTTTCCTTATTTTTTTTCCAAATTTCAACTAAAGAAATTCACATTGATATATTTTACTAAATCAAGATAATTACAATCGTTACAATCAATTATCAAACAATAGAAGATGCTTTTATCTTTTGAGAAAAACCTTTTAATTTGTATAATTCTGTAATAAAATGAATTGAGTCTCATTTAAAACAATTCAATTCCTAAAACTGCTGTGTATCAATGTATTTTCGTGAGAAGCTATTGTTTTGAATTTCAACTCTGCATAAACATTTAAAAACTACACAATAAGCGTTATCTTAGACTGTAAAAAATTAAAAACAGAAGATGAATAAGGCAAACTAACATATAAAATATTTTGATCTTACACCGTCTAGTAGGTTTCAATGAATTTTATCAATATTCAGCTTTTTTGAAAAAAGAATCAATTTTAAATATTTGGTCTCATTCTGTTCGGAAAAATAAATTAAAGTCAATTGTAATTTGGAATAATATGTGACCCCTATAAAAATTGGAATTTGCCAGAATATGATATTCAATTGAAGCTTTTACTGTTATATGAGTAAACTCAACAACATCTCCAAATTAAACTAGTAACTTGATTTCAGGCCGCACAAATAAGTAAAATTTATTGTTTCCAGCAGAAAATTTTATATGACATCTGAGTATTTAATACTTTTTTTTGTTGGATAGTTGATATATAATCATTTTATATATTATGATAATAAAAAATTGGCTTAATTTCACCTATAGTACATTAACTATATATGTAGTCTCACTTTCATACATGAACTATGTTTTGTTCCATTATCATACATGAATTTGTATGTCACCTTCTATTATGCCCATTTTACCTATTTCTCTATATTTCAACACTGAAATGGGTCCTACTTAAAATATATTACCCATAATACCCCAATTTCACTTCCTAGATATCTCTCTAATGTCCATTAATAGTATTAGCTACTGAATTTTTTCCTAATTATCTTCTCATTTCTCTCTCACTCTCTCCTCTCCATATCATTTCATTCCTCTTTTTATCTATCCCAATTATTTTTCTTTTTCTGGATTATTATTTGCCGCCTATGATTGCTTAGTGCCACATTATTCTCCATTTTACCCTTATTAAAAAAATCAAAAACCAAAATAAAAAATCTGAGTAAACTCGGGGTTCTAGGGTTTCAAATTGCCCTTTTCCTACTCCATTCAAACTCGAGGTTCTAGAGTTTCAAATTTCCCTTTTTCCACTCCATTCGCAGAGCTCCATGTTTGGAAAAATTCCAAATTCTATATGTACGCCCTCTGCATAAGTATCAGAGTATTGTTTCGTATTTGTAGTAAAGTGAAACTAATTTATGCCTTCTTGTTTCCATAATTAATAATAAAGTGAATATCAAACCACTGTTTCCATCTAAATTAATATGAAAATAAATATCAAATCACCGGAAAAACGAGTGGAATGGGCAGTTTTAAAAGTAAATCATAGATTTTTTAGTAAGGATAAAACGGAGATTAATGTGGGCAGCATTAAGTAATTATGGGCGGTAAATAATACAATAGATGAAAATAAAATTAAAATGATATGGAGAAAGAGAGTAGAGAGAGAAAGGGGAAGATAATTAGGAAAAATTAATTAAGTAATATGATTAATGGACATTAGAGAAATATTTAGAAAGAGAAATTGAGGTATTATGGGTAATATATTTTAAATGGGGCCTTTTTAATGTTGAAACCTAGAGAAATAGGTAAAATGAGTACAATAGAAGGTTACATACAAGTTCATGTATGATAATGAAACAAAACATAGTTCATGTATGAAAGTGAGACTTTAAGTATAGTTGATCTACTATAGGTGAAATTAAGCCATAAAAAATGGGAATTTATACAATGCTTATGACTTTTTGTACCCTTCTCTTATTCAATGTTTGAGAATTGATAAAAGGAGATTTAATTAATATGAGAGAATATTAAATTAAGTGTTAATCAATTCTCAACCATTAGATGAAGGAAGGGTACAAAAGCGTGATTTTTTTTAATAAATTCCCTAAAAAATGACAATGTATAAAATATCCAACGAGAAGAGTATTAAATATCCGGTACCATATAAGAAAATCCGTCTCCAACACACTTTTCAGTTCCTTTTACCTACAAAAATGACACATGTTGAAACTGAATGAATGATATAGAATGAGATATCAAATAGAGGAAAACAAATTCTATTCAGATTTTATTTTGAAATAAATTAAATAGATTAAGAATGTGTCTTAGAATATTGACCAAGTCTGAGTACTGATAGCAGGGCACGTAAAGCCTCAATATTAATAGGGCTCATGAAGCTAACATAAGGAACTTGCCCACCAAGTTAAAAGGATTGGGGCATCTGTCAATCATCTAAATATTTCTTAAACCCCAAGACCGGAAACATGACAGTCATCCAAGGGACACTACCCTTCTATATAAGGAATCAGGGCACACGTCCCCAAGTAATACATCACACAACCTCCCCCTTTTAGTAACATTTACGTCATCCCCCACGCTAAACTAACTTGAGCGTCGGAGAGGCCACGTCGGATACATGACCTAGCCCTCTAACGAGCTATTACTTGTGCAGGTCTCAGTCTAGGACGAATCGAGCCCATCCTGTATCCCAAGTCCCAAGACATCAAATTTGTGCGGTGAGCGTGGATTGAACACAGTGACCCGGTTCATTCAGTGTCAAAACCTGTATTTCTAGTTTTTAAGATCGATAGTAGAATGGAAGATTTAGCAAAAAGGAAATCTGTCCTGAAGTCGGCGTCGGGCTGGGTCGATCTGAAAATGGCTCTGGGATCGACGAGCGAGTTAACGACACCACCAAGATCGATCAATGTGTCGGGTAAAGAGATCAAGAAAATCATTTTAGGGCCGGAGTTTGATGCCTAGATAGAAGCAATGGTGGCAAAACCCAATGCCTCGAACGATATTAAAAAGCTGGCGACAATGACGAAGCAAGTCATGTACAAAATGGGCCAAATGGAACATTCAGTAAACACCTTAAATGTGCAGCGCAAGGCCACAGAGTGTAAGGTCATTAACCTCGAGAGGAGAGCAGCAACATCGGCTCAATCCGGATCCACTTTGAAAAGGTTTCAAAATCTGAAGAGGCGCCTGACATACGAGCGAAGCCAAAAAGACGGTGCTATTTTGACTCCCACAGCCTCGAACCCTCAATACGAGCTGAGTCTACGAGAACCAGGGTCCCATAGTTCAGATAGAGGGCCAGTAAAATGGTGACTCGGATCGCGACTTGGAGCGACGGAGCCAATAAAGGACTATACCAACTTCACTCGTCCACATGAACGCGAGACCAGCCAGAAAATAGAGGAACTGAGGAAGAAGGCTCGATGCGGTTCGCCAAATACATCTGTTAACTCATTAATGAAGGAACCCAGAAGGTCGATGGCCAGGTCTGATCAAACCATAGCCTCCAAGCAGGCGATCAAAGAAATTGAGAAAAATTTAGCCCCAAAATGGGCAGGTGATGTGATGAAAAATGTGAAGGCGCTCTTCACGGATATGGGAATGGCGCCGGCCATCCCCGAGATTGAGGAAGCAGAATCACCTTTCTCCCCTGAGATTTTAAGGGATGAATTCCCTGAGAGTTTCAAATGGCCGAACCTACGAGACTACAACGGCACTGGCGACCCTACCCTTCATGTCAAGAATTTCAGGCAGAAAATGGCAACCACTAGGGAAATCGACGCTATGCTATGTAAGATCTTCCCAACAACCCTTGAGGGACCTACCACTTTCTGGTTCGAGAATCAAAAGCCAGGGTCGATCAGAAACTTCAAAGCAATGATAAAAGACTTCCTCCTGTACTTTGTCACGTCGATCCTGCCTTATAAGACTATCCAAGATTTACAGTTGATGAGGCAGGGTCGAAATAAAACACTAGGAGATTTCATGGAGTGATTCCAAAGGGCGACCCTTGAGGTCAAGGGGTGTAGCATCGACATCGCCACTGCTATATTGGCAAGCAGTTGTAGAAACGCCGACCTTAAAAAGGATTTGCTCATAAGAAGGCCAAAGAGCTTGGCACTAATGATGCAGAAGGCGTGAGAGTGGGTAACTTACAAGGCTCATGAGAAAGGAAAACTGGTCCATGAACATACAGGTCGGCAGACGAGTCCACCTTGGTCTAGTAAGTTACACCCGAGGCCCCCTAAATATGAATACAAGCATCGCGATCTCCTAAAGGACTTGATTCCTTTGAGAGCACATCGAAAGGAAGTATTGTACTAGATAGAGAAGAACCAACAGTACATTGAATACCTACCAAAGATAAAGCGGCCACGAAAGCCAGGCACCTATTTTGACTTCCATAAGTCTGAGGGCCACGACACCGAGGATTGTCAGCATTTGGCCATCAAACTTAACAAAAGGGCAGCTGAGGGTAAGTTTGATCACTTCTTGACAGGACCGCGACCGCATCGATAACAGGAGGAGCAGATAGAGAGGCATCAAGATGCTCCCACTGAGAGAGCAGCCGATCCACCGCCAGCTCGACGAGGAGTTATTAACATCATTTACAGCGGACCAACATTGAAGAAATGTAAAACATCACCGATCAATGACATCGGTCGAGACAGAGGCGTGTACTACTCCTTCACACACATACCCAAGCCTGCCCTACATCAGAATGCACTGGTAGTTGAAATGGAAATCGAGGGGTTCCTTATCAAAAGAGTACTAATAGACACCGGTAGTTCGGTCAACCTGATGACTCGCTCCACGTATGACGCCCTCGGATTGGACCCAAATAAGCTCAAAGTCAGTCAGGACCCAATCTTAGGCTTAGGCGGCCATGCAGTTGAAGTAATAGGATCGGCCACACTAAGATCACCATAGGAGATGATTCGATCAAGTGGAAGTCGCAGGCTGAGTTTTTAATCATGGATATGCCCTGGCACACAACATCATTCTTGGAAGACTGATCCTCGTTGAGTCCGAAGCAGTGATCAATCTATGCTACCTGACGATGCAAATCCCAACTAGGCAAGGAATGGGCGTTGTTAAGGGCAGCCAAAAGGTGGCCCAAGAGACCTATTTGGCTTCTATACGGGTCGAGCCGATCCACCAAGCTGAAGGAAATCTATCGGATAAGATCGAACCCCATGGTAAACTGGAAGCATTGCTCCTAAGCCAAGATAGGAAAGTGTTTATCTTAGAAGACATGAAGCCTAAGGCAAAGGCCGCCCTGATCAAGGTCCTCAAAAGGAATGAAAACTCATTCACCTAGACAAAAGCGGATGTTACAGGGGTCGATCCTAGGGTAATGGAACATAAACTAAATGTCGTCCCAAAAGCCAACCCGGTCAAGCAAAAGCGCAAGAACCACAGTTTAGAAAAGCAACGAGCCATCAAGGAAGAGGTTGCAAAATTGTTGAAGGCGAGTCATATCCGGGAAGTCCAGTACCTTGATTAGATGGCAAATGTAGTACTGGTCAAGAAGCCCAGCGGGGAATATCGAATGTGTGTAGACTTTACCAACCTCAACAAAGCTTGCCCAAAAGACAGTTACTCGTTGCCCAACATCGACTCATTTTTAGACACAGCCGCGGGTTACGAGTTTTACTCCACTGTGGATATAAAGGCGGGGTATAATTAGCTACCCATAGCCAAGGACGATATGGAAAAGACATCTTTTATAACCCATGAAGGAACATATTGTTATAGGGTCATGCCATTTGGATTAAAAAACACAGGCGCGGCCTACCAATGCTTGGTCAATAAGGTATTTGAGGCTAAGATTAGTGATTCGGTAGAATTGTTCATCGATGACATGATCATCAAGAGCAAGATGGCCGACGCACACCCAGTAGATCTTAAAGAGGTATTGTATATATTGAACCAATATCAACTGAAGCTAAACCCAGAGAAGTGCACCTTTGACATAGCCGCAGGGAAATTTCTGGGATTCTTGATCTCCCATAGAGGAATAAAAGCAAACCCAGATAAGATCAAGGCAATAATGGATTTACATTCGCCCAAGACTGTGAATGATGTACAGAGGTTGAACGGTAAAATAAATGCCTTAGGATGATTCATATCGTGCTCGGCCAGACGATGTATGCCTTTTTACAAAACCCTAAAAAGTGTGAATAACTTCATATGGACCGATGAGTGCGCCAAGCCATTCGACGATTTGAAATAGTTTCTCTCTTCGCTACCATTGCTGAGCCGACCTACCCCCGAAGAGTGTTTGTTCCTTTACATCAGCACCTCTGAAGTGGCATTAGGGATGGCCATGGTTAGGTAGGAGAAGCCGGAGCAGTGCCCTGTGTATTATTATAGCAAAGTCCTTAGAGACGTCAAACTAAGATACCATCATCTCGAGAAAGCTGCTTATACTGTCATCATTGCATCTTAAAGGCTGAGACATTACTTCCAATCTCACACGATTGTGGTCCAAACTAACCTAAGTTTGAAAAAAGTTCTTCAAAGACCAAAAATATTGGGCAGGTTAGTGGAATAGGCAGTAAAACTGTCATTGTTTGATGTCATATTCGAACCACGAAAAGCAATGAAGGCTCAAGCATTAGCAAACTTTGTACAAGAGGCCCCATCGCCCGAACCAACCACTTTAATGAAGGAAACGTAGAAGTGCATATGCGAGTTAATCATGCGGCCAGACTCTTCTTCATCATAATAAACAGCGCGGCCGAGTACGAAGCATTTATCTTTGCCTTGTAATTGATCGAAGCAATACAGCCGGACCGAGCTTATGTCTATAGTGATTCAAAGCTCATTGTCAATCAGTTGGGGGGAGGATATGCGATGAAAGATGCGATGATACAATAATACCTCACCCTGGTATGAGCCCTTATTGGCAGAATAAAACTAGCAGGAACTAAAATAGAAATTCAGCACATATCACGAACTCAAAACTCAAAAGACGACAAGCTTGCAAAAGCAACATCGGATCCTAGTGGGGATAATCTCATCGATTGCACTATTGGAAGCATTGACCGACCTAGCACCAGGGGGAGCGAGGTACTGGTCATCCTAAGTGAAGTCGAGCCGACGAAGGAATGGTACTACCCAATATGGAGATACCTGAAAGATTCCACCCTCCCAGAGGACGAGGTTGAAGAGCAGAAAATCGTAAGAAAATTGTTCCGATATTCGATCCTGGGCGATCATTTATACCAACGATTGTTCAGTAACCCTTAGAAAAAATTCCTTGGAAAGAGAGGCGCTGATTATGTCCTACAAGAAATCCATGAAGGGATTTGCGGAGTCCACGAAAAGAAAGACACCTTGATTAGGAAGGCTAAGCTACAGGGTTTTTATTGGCCGACGATGGAGCTAGATGGGAAAGAACTAATAGAAAAATGTGAGTTGTGCCAAGCGTATGCCAAGAACATCAGAGCACCGCCCACGAAAATGATCACTATTCGAGCAGCTTGGCCTTTCTTTACATGGGGAATGGATATAGTCGGACCTCTACCCGTAGCACAATACCAGAAAAATGGATCATCTTCACCATCAAGCACTTTTAAAAATAGGTTGAGGTCGAAGCTATATCAATGATGTCCCCTAATTAAGTCATACAGTTCTTTAACAAGAGCATCATCACCAGGTTTGGCAAACCACATACCCTAATAACGGACAACGTTTCATCATTCAACTGTGAAGTGTTCAAAGCATACTACAATGGGCTTAGAATCAAGCTCCGATTCTCCTTCATTTCGTACCCCCAGTGTAATGGCATGACCGAAATCATGAATAGAATGATCATGTTAGGAATCAAAACAAGGGTACTCAAGAGCAGATCGAGTTGGGTCGATGAACTGCCAAATATCCTTTGGTCCTATCGAACCATGCCAAGAACGATAATAAGAGAGATGCCCTTCACCCTAGTATACGGTACTAAGGCTGTGGTACCTGTTGACATAGGCACTCCCAGTCAGAGAGTGATACACTAAATCAGCCCCACCAACAATAGTAAAAAGCTAAGGTCAAACCTAGATGACCTAGAAGGGCGTAGAGATCGAGCATACGCCTAAATGGCCGCCTATAAACAGAGGGTCGCCTCGGCCTTTAACAAAAAGGTCAAACCCTAAAGCTTCCAGCTAGGAGATCTTGTGCTCCGATCGACTGAAGCATCGAGAGCAAGGGCGGGCCAAGGCAAGCTCGTCATCAACTGGGAAGGCCCATTTAGGGTCAACCAAAAGATCGGGCTTAATCCATACAAACTTTAAGATATGAGAGGGAAGATTGTGCCTCGAACGTGGAATGTCGTGGCTTTGAGGAAAATTTTAGTCGGGGAGTAGACCATCCAGCAGTCGTGGTAGTTTTATTTTCAATAAGTGTTAGTGTTAGTCCTATATGGGTCGACCCTACTTGTCTTTACTTTGTTTGAGTCAGTCCTATATGTGTTAGTCTTAGGGTCGGCTATTCATAGTTTCTAGCGTCGGTCTAGGTGTTAGCATATTTTTGTTTTTTGATGTACTCCTCGGCTTATTTTAACGAAAGATTTCAAATTTTATCTAGCCTATCTTCAAGTGTTGCATAAATCCGACATGTAATAAGTGAGGCAACCCCAAGCAGGATTCCCCCTTACAGTAAGAGAATAAATGCACAAACACATGTAATGAGCGAGGCGACCCCAATAGGGTCTCCCCCAAACAGAAATAAACAAGGAACAAACCAAAGTTCATAAAACAAAAGAAAAAAAAGAAGATCTTTCATAAAATTAACTTGAAGAAATTTACACACTCTGAGGGGACCGAGACAAAGCATCATCCTCGGCCTCACCTATCTCACTAAGGTCCGAGGTAGCATATGAATGATAAGAAATGGCATCTTCTTCATCTTCCTCGTCCTCGCCTTGTTCACCCCATCTTCATCATCGACTTCTTCTTCACCACCTCCGAGGTTGAATAAGTGAACATCCTCAGACCAGGGCACCATCTTAGCATCGGCCTCCGGCTTAGGAAGAAGAGCTAAGTCATCTAGCTCCGAAGCAAGGCACTTGAATTTCTCTTACACTTTGTGAAGAAAGTTGGAGCGATAGTTGACCTTATAGCGCTGTGACCGATACCATCTCCTTCTTCTGAAAATGATGCTTCAGAGCCTTGGTACTCTTTTGGTGAAAGTCACGGCTCTTCCCCATATCATCCAGGTCTTTCGCGGCCACACCAGCCTCATCCTTCAGCTTTTGCACATTGGCTTCTAGAGCAGACTTGTCCTTTTTCAGGTCCTCCAACTCGCATGCATACTTCTGCTTGATCTCCTTGGCTTTGTCTGCAATCGACTCTTGAAGAGCTTTTAACTCCTACTCCTTCTTCAAAGCCTTTAGTTGACAATCATCAAGCTCCCTTGAGCTAGTCGTGACCTTAGTATCGAGATGCTTCCTCAAATCAGAGAGTGTCAATCTCCCTATCCTTCTCCGATAAGGTCCCGGTCAAGAAAATAGCATTGGACAACGCCTACACTAGGAAAACTTAACTTTAAGATAGGGAAAACTAAGTAAGAAGCAGCTGTCAACAAAAGCAACACTTACGGAGATAAGATTGGCTTGGTGGCGTAAGGCCTATTGTCTAACCTTTATCTTCTGTTGCCTCTCCACCTCCATTGGAAGGCGTGTGAAACTAGAAAAATCTCAAACAACCAGGTCATTCTCCAGCTTCACATATGGACCATAGGATAACGTCCATAGCTGAAGAACAAGGAAACGTAGACGTAAGTAAAAGAAAAAGAAAACGTAAAAGTAAATGATCATCTTACTTTGGGCGGCGGCATATATAGACCTCGATCAGTTCGAGGGGAAATCTCTCCGGCACCAGTCACCACTTTTCCCTTATCACCAGCATTTAGTATCAGCCTCTTTGACCTTAAAATATCATCAGTCGCTTCATGGTCGGAGTTAAGACAGATGGCACCACCTGGACTCTTATTAATGGCCCCGATCTAGCCGATCATGTTAACAATCCCATCTGGACCAGGAGGTGGAATCGGTTTGACTCTGATCGACACAAGGGCATCCCTCGAACCCCCTTCATGAGCAGATCGCCAGGGGGTAGACTGAGCCGCCCCTATCACATTACCCTCTTCAGCAACCACAATATCTCGAACCTTAGTCTTTCTTGACTTCCTCTTCTTAGGCCTCGCCACGACTGCGATAACGTTAAAGTAATTGCCTTAGTTAGACATACCTGTACATCGGCAAAAATAACAAATCAATTTTGAAAAGTAAGGAAAAGCGATAATCATTACCTTATGGAACGGCAGGTACAACGTCTTCATCGCTCACGACCCTCGGGATAAGTTTGACCACCCAATCCTCCACCTCAACATAATTGCTGGGATTAGTGGTCAGCAAATGAGCAGCTTCGGTCCACGATAGCTTGGGGACCCAGATCCGTGATAAGAAACTCACAGTAGAAACTTGTTGCTGTGTTAGTCGGCTGTAAAAGGATTCCCACGTTGAGTATTCCATGTCAAGGGAAAGGGCCAGTAACCGAGCCTATAAAGGGCGTTCCTCAGATATATTATCTTGGAGTCGGTGTCCAAGTTGACCTAAAACCAGTTGTCGTTAAAACCTTTCATTGAGTCCTTTCGATGAACGAGCTTGTTCATCTTAAGCCTACCGCGGTACCAATATAGATAATTACCTGCCCCTATCTGTGTCAAATGGCAAAATCATCGGAAGATAGCGCCATCAAGCCATAAATTTAGCTCCTAATATAGCTTTGCAATCAGCGCTAACTCCATGAAAGCGTTGGGCAACACTCATGAAGACATACCTTAAATTCCCTTAGAATCGAACAGATTAGCCTGCATAAGGGAAGCCTGAATCCCCACTTGATATGCTACACAAAAATGGCAAATGCATCGCGAGGCGGCACGTCCATCCTATCTTCTAATGTCTGAACGGTCCTATAAACACAGGGACGACCATCAAGCATAACCCCGGTATAGTGGTGAACCAAGTCCTGACTGATCGATGTAGGAGTGCACACCACAGCTTTCGAGGACGTCATTGTGGATTTCAGAACGTTGTTACTTGCTTTAGGATTTATCACCTTCAAGCTAAGGAGCGACAAAGAGAAAACGGCCTCCTCAGTATACGCTTCCGCATTCCACTCTTCCGATTGAAAGCTGTACGACCTGTTAGAATCGGCGAATGTTTGCCCATTGATCAAGTGAGGAAAATGTCGATCACGGATGACCTGAAGTGGAGGCGCAGGGATTGTATCCGTTGTAAGGTGTAATGTCGGATCAACTAATGCCAAGGCGAAGTTCGAGGCGAAGGTCGATGCAGAGGACGAGAATCTTGAACCAGATGAAGACGCATCAGACATATCCATTAGAATAAAAAATGCAGACTTACCTATGCTATGAGAAGTTGGTGTAAGAGGAGTAACAAAAAGAAGGAAAGCAAGATGTGAAAGAAGAGGTTGGCTCCGCTATTTATAAGGAAGATGGGCGGCAAAATTTGAAATGTTGCCTCAAAAACTGAATCGACAGGCAATTACGACCTAGAGAAGCCCAAGTGATTGCGTGCTCAGCACGCCGAAGTTGAAAAGGTGTGCGTGGACCCCATGCGCAAGCAAACAAACCAAAACATAAGTAAAGAAGCTACAGATTGACCATCCACAAGGGGAAGAACCAATCTACAAAAATTGAAGCAAACAACAAAGGATAGCCAATGCAACTCAAAATACAACTTTATTCATAGAACATAAAACCGAGCTCACAAGGGTCAAGCTCGTAGCCTTGGTAAAGACCGATGACTACATTCACAGGAAATAAAACCGAGCTTACAAGGGCTGAGCTCGTAGCCAATAAAAAGAAAATAAAAGACCACCGGAACCTCTAGGAGAAGATTTCGAGTGGTAAGAAATAGAAAATAGGAGGAGGACAATAGACTGAAGCGCCGACAGTGGTGGAACCATGGGAAAGGTAAGCAAGCAAAAGAAGTACCTTTCGCCAAGGTGTGCAATGAGGGAGGTTGCAACGACACCACCGCTGACCTCCGAATACTACATCCTCCTCTGGGCAAAGCCTACCACGCTACGTCCTCCCTTGGGCAAAGAAAAGTCTTCTAGCTGACCCGCCGACCCGATGTACAAATCGTCTGGAGGTTGACGCCCAATCACCCAAGCAGTGCGACCCATGATCGGTCTACCAGAAAGGAAGGACTAGTAAAATCACCAGTGAGTGAATAAGGAGAAACAATATTATACCCCACCCCCTATTTATAGGGGTAGAGAGAGTAAATGTCTGCAATTAATGACAGCAAATTATAAGACATTGGGAATACGCAAACACAGTTGGCAGTTGACGGTCAAAATTCTATCTCAAAAAATTCAAACATTTCTTCCCGCCCAAAATTTCAGTTGATAAGGGCGACCCCTACCAATGTAAATTCGAAGATCGGTCATCATACCCTTCGACGAGCCACATTAATGCCCCACCATATAAAATTTAAAGCTTCTCAAACCCTAAAGAGTTCGAACCGACCTGAGGGAGGACATCTCTGGAAACAGAGACAAAATGCCACGATGCATTTTATCTCCACAAGCCCGACAAACCTCCTAGCAAGCTTCTCGAACCCTAAGGAGTTTGAACCGACCTGAGGGGGGACATCTCTGGAAACAAAGATAAAATGCGACGATGCATTTTGTCTCGATCCATCTTCGAAATCTCGGAATAGATCCGATCCACTAAAGGCACATAAAGCCGATGATTGACCGTAAAGAGTCTACATCGACCAAGGGGGGACATCTTATAACAGGGCATATAAAGCACCAACACCAATACAGGGCCCATGAAGCCCACTCAAGAAACTTGCCCACCAAGTCAAAAGGATTGAGGTACATGTCAATCATCTAGACATTCCTTAACCCCCAAGACCAGACACATGTCAGTCATTTAAGGGACACTACCCTTCTATGTAAGGAATAAGGGCACACGTCCCCAGATAATACATCACACAACCTCCCTCTTTTAGTAACATTTACGTCATCCCACCACACTAAACTAACTTGAGCGTCGGAGAGGCCATGTCAAATAACCGACCTAACCTTCTAACGAGCTGTCACTTGTGCAGGTCTCAGTCTAGGACGAATCTAGCCGATCCTGTGTCCCAACCACGACATCAAGTACTAACAACAAACACTTCACTTTACCTATTAATATAAGTTTTGTGTCCGTCAAGCGGTTTCATGCTATTTAATATTATATATTTGATAAATGAACACCATAAAAATTATTAAGTGAACATTATATATATTTAGGTAATGCATCGTTTACTTAGTTTCTGGCAATGAAAATACAAAATAAACAAAAACACTCTATTAAAATAGCTAAAATAGTTTAATTTATTTAATTTTTGTGGTGATTAATGGCAGGAGACACAAATACGTTTATAAACACAGTAATTAGAATCCTAAACAACTCTTTTCCATAATTCATTTTTTCTCCTATTCAGAAAAATCTATCTATTCCCATTCATCCGATTTCACTTCATATAACTAGATAATATAGTTTATATTAAGCTTTAATTAATATTTACTTTATTTTGTTATTCTTGTAGTATCTCATTTTTCTAATTTAGTCTTTTTATTTACGATAATGAGTTTAAAAATTGTACAAAATTAAATGGTGTGATTTATGAATAACTTATTTATTCCGTTATTGTTTAAGAGTAAAACTTGTTGAGGTATTACAAAAAGCCAACACCATTTGTAGATGAATCTGATAATGATATATTATTTCTCAAACGACTGATTTGAATGCTCTTATGACTGATAAAATGAATGATAATTTGGTAAGGTACATGGAAAAAGATGTGTTTGATAGTATGATACAATGATCAAATTATGTATTATTTTTAAAATATAAAAATTTGTAGAGGAAAATTATGAATAAATAATTTTTGTAATCTAAGAATTTTGAATTGGATATTTATTAACATATGTTAAAAATTAAAAATACTTGTATATTAGACCTCACAATGAAAGGATTCTGGATTTGCCACTGATCTAAAACTTTCTCCGTCAACTCATTGTGTTTTCAAATTGAGTTTTCAATCTATAGGAAAAAAAATCACTTAAAGAGTAGTAATAAATATGACTTCATTTAGAATTATGCTATCTACAGTCCGAAAATTGCTTCACCACACTGCCCACATTGGGGGTGTATATATGACCGGTGTGGAGCAATTTTCTGACGGCAACCCACTTTATATATTATAATAATGATATTTGACTTCATCATAAGGGTTGATTTCATTACTATTCTTTTTTTATATGCCATAATCATTTGTATTCAAGAGCATACATTATTTGACCAAATTAAGTAATTGTAAATTTAATATAATTCTTGCAACATGCTTTTACGTTTCACATGAAACCTTAAACCAAATCCTGTCTATAAATACCTTGCCTTGACTCTTGCATATTTTTTTTTTTTTTTTTTTTTTTTTTTTTTTTTTTTTTTTTTTTCAAAAAAAATTCACTCATATATAATTTTTGAGAAGATAGAAATGGATGTTGTGACTACCGAGCATCAAGCCGAATCACTAATTCCTCCGGCCAAATTTTTTAAAGTCTTTATCCTTGATGCTCACATCAATATGCCTAAGATTTTCCCTCAATTCGTTAAGAGCATTGAGCTCATTGAAGGAGGTGGTGGCCCTGGAAGCATTAAGAAGACAAACTTTACTGATGGTTTGTTTTCTTGCCATACTTTTCCGTTTTTTTGTTATATATGTTAGATATTTCAGTTTATTCCAAGGAACTTTTACTTCTTAAAGATAACTAAATAGAAAGTTTGAAACATCTAATTAAAAACAAAAAAGATGCATGTTCTATCTAACTTTCAAACTATGATTTCATATCGTTGAATGAGTATATATATAAGAGGAGGATCGAGTTTGAAACATATTAAAATAGAGATTGTGAGGAGCTTTAGTTGTGACTAAGTTATGAATTATCTCAATGAAGACACATATATTATATATACTAAAAAAATTTAACAGTACTTGGATATGTGTGTGTAACTTTAATAGTAAAAAATTGACATTAAAATCTTTTTTTTACAGGAACGGGGTACAAGTACGTCAACAACAAAGTCGATGTATTAGATGAAGAAAAGTTCATATACAACTATACTGCAGTAGAAGGAGATCCATGGATAGAAGGATTAGAGAAGGCTTGTTATGAGAGCAAAATGAAAGTAAGTCCGAGTGGAGGATCAATAATAACGGCCACTAATAAGTACTACCCTAAAGTAGATGGCCAACTTGATAGGGATAAAATCAAGGAGGTGGAAGGCAATGTCGTTGGTATGTTGAAGGCAGTTGAAGCTCACATCTTGGCTAACCCTGATGCCTATTAATTTGGGTTACCTAAATTTGTGGCTTAGAGCTCGATCCGAAATCGTGTTATATAATTTTTATTTGAATAATGATGTTGTTTGCTATGTTATTGTACTTTCTTATTTTATAACACTTGTTTAAAATTAATAATAAAAAATTCATTGGGACTTTTAATGGGATGTCTTTTAACTAGATGAATTGGAAGGACGCTAACTTGATGAAGGTTGAGAAAAAAGATATCAACCTTAATTTTATTAATTTTTAACTCAAATAAAAATTACATCTTAAGTGTCCATTTATACTTATAATTGAAAAGATCTAGAACTAAGTAAATGAAATTCAAATAACATCTAAGTGTAAACTAATTCGAACTTATACAAAGTTTAACAAAACACTATATGTGAACTTGGGTCTACAAGAAATTTAATATTTTATGGCGATTTTTTTTGTTGGGCACATAATTTTGCCGTAGTTAGTTGATTAACACTATTACAAAACTTAAACTTTGTCATTTTATTTATTTTATTGGGTAAGGTTGTAATGACACACTCCCTAATGACACACCGTTAATCTACACTATTGGATGATACATCCATATTCTCTTGACAGCCAATTTCATTTTCTTTCAAAATCTTTATCAAATCAATCATGCGCATTAGCATGTCCTCAGTTGTCGGTTTATTATTACGTCAATTTCTCTCATTTTTCTGCAATTTCATTTACATGTCATGATCATTTATTACAACAAATAATTTTAGTGAACTTGTGATATTAAACGGGTAAAAATTATGAGCGGTACACGAACTTTGATCTTACTAATATAGTGGTATATGAATTTCAAATCTTGACATATAAATACATCAACTTAACATTTTGGTAACATGGTGGTCAAAATCACCAATAGCACCCAAATAAACCTTTAAACATGATCTATCCCAATTTTTCCCATTCATTATTTTCCACTTTATGTTATTAATTCACTCTCCTTCGTACAAACACAACCCATTCGCAACAATATTCGGAAAGTTTGAATCTGTTATTTTTACTTTTTTCGGTTTACTGGAAAATGGCAATTATTCATGAATTCCGGAAGTTGGTTTGCCATTCGGTAGATTTGTGTATGCACTTCATGAATACTATATAGTATATATAATTTTCATTTGATTTTCTAATTACAACGACATGGCATTTGGGTTTTCCTCCCAAACTCATTCAATTTACAGTGTGATATGATTTTTAGCCGATATTAATCATTTATTTTTTTAGACTGTGTTATTTATAGTAGGTCCCTTCAATTCAAATATATATTTTCTTTTTATATTTTTAATGTAACATTCTACAAGGATATTACACTCGCGAATCTTCAAGAAGCTAAATGTACTTGCAAATTTGCAACAATATCTGCAACAGAAAGACTTTCAGTTGCAGATTTCCAACCGATTGGAAGCCCTTGCGAATTGCTCTGCAACAATGTAAATTTCAAGGAATCTTTTCCGTTGCAAAAACTTCTTTGCAACGGAAATCCATCACAGTTTCTTTTGCAAATCATTCATTTCTTATAGTAAAAATGGTCTATAATTGACCACATGTAGACAAAATTATTTGTTAAAGGACGAATACAACTTTCATATAATTTTGAAAAAATTTTCTTTTTGCAAATTTCACTTTAAGAAATGCACATATAGTATTATTAAATCAAGATAATTACACTCATTACAATCAGACACAGAAGATGTTTTTATCTTGTGAGAAAAATCTTTTACCTGTATATTCTTTACTAAAATAAATAAATGGAGTCTAATAATAAGATTTTATAACAATTTACTATAATATAACTAATAGCAACACCACCTCAGTTTGATGGCAATAATTTAATAAATAATCAAAATTTCATTTTAAGTTGTATCAATGTATTTTGATTTAACGCATTCATTGCCCCTCAAACTTACCATGTTTTGTCACATGCCATCTCCAACTTTCAAGTGCTTCACTTTACCCCCTAAAGTTATTAATACAGTTTGCCCCCCTCAATGCCACGTGTCAACTTCTGATTCGAGAGAGAAAAATCTAAAAAATGATATTTCTGAAAAGTCAAACCAACCAGAAACTAACACGTGGCACCGAGGGGGCAAACTATATTAGTTTTGTCAACTTTAGGGGGGTAAAGTGAATCATTTGAAAGTTGAAGGTGACATGTGACAGAACGTACCAAATTTAGGGGGCAATAAATGCGTTTGGCCATATATTTTTTTATTAAAAGGTTATTTAAAACTCTGAAAAACATTTAAAAACTACACAATAAGCATTATTTTAGAGTTTTAAAACAAGAAGACATTGAATGATGGCAAATTAAAATATGAAACATTTTGGTCTTACAATGTCTAGAAGGTTTCAACGAATTAATCAATACTTAGGCTTTTTTTTATAGAATCAATATTCAATATTTGGTCTTATTCTATCGCGAAAAATAAACTATATTATCAATGGTAAATATGCTTTTGGAATAATATGTTACCCCTATAAAAATTGGAATTTGTCAAAAAAATGATATCCAACTGAAGCTTTTTTTGATACGAGTAAACTCATCATTTACAATTAAACTAGATAAAATATGGATCTAAAACAATTCATATATATATATATATATATATACCCCCTCAATTCTGGTATCAGAGCGACGGAAGTAGATACACTGGAAAAATATAGAAAGTTAGAATACTTAAATTTAGAAATACCAAATAAAATACATACTCTTAATACTTGTAATTTTAATAACGCATACCGTCATATTTATCATAATACTGAAGAAAATACTTTAGCATATCAGCTAAATACTGTTGTAGACATAATTATAAATTTATCAGAAAATTTACATAAGACTGATAAAGTTATAATAGAATTATTAACAACACTTACTAAGTCTCAGAATATAAATAATCAGGAATACTTTAAGACTCAGATAGAAACTCTTAGAAATCGAGTTGAAAAAACTCTAAATAAAGCTGATAAATTCCCTAATAAAAAAGAAATTAAAGAATTACTTATACTACCAGAACAGTTAGAAAGACAAACTCAGAGAATCCTAGAAGAATTGAGAAAAGAAATAAAAGAGAAAATAGAACAAATTCAGAAACAAATTTCAGAATTTAAAAGAACCTATATCGGTGAATGAATAATAAACAAATAATACTATATAATAAAGCTAAACAAGCCACTAGAGAATATAATCAAGATAATCCAGACGGACTAATAAATAGTAGTCAATTTGCTACTAAACAAGACAAAATACAGACTAGTCAACTTAATAATCTTATAGCACTAGGGACTGTAGGATTTTCAGAACTAGACGACCAAATACAATGCTTAACACATACTATAAAAGAATTACAGCTAGAAACTAAAGCTGAAAAACAAGTAATAGAAAAGACCTTAGAAACGGTTAATAATAAATTAGACAGGATTTTTCATAATCAAGAGATACAGCCTAATAACTCTATACAATTAATAGAAATAAATAAAAAATTAAACGAAATTGAAAGACTAATCATTGATACTAATAAATTTTTTAAGGAAAATTTATTAAAGTTAGAAGAAATAAATACTAAACTCGAATTAATACCTAAAGACTTACAAATACCTGATAATTTAGAACCGCAATTAAAGACTTTAGAAAATTTATTAGACAATATATATAAAGACGCAAAAAATAAAAACGAAGGACTAGATAATCTATCAAATATAATTATAAATAATCAAAATAATATAATAAAGAATCTAACAGATCAAGGACAGAATAGACTTAACTCAATTATAACATATACTTTTATAACTATAATCCAGCAGACAATGAATAACAAATTCTTCGGAAGAAGTTATACTTTAAGAGGTAGTAGCAGTAGTGCTACTAATACAGAAATACAAAGTGAGAACAAGATAAAGAAAATTTTTGGAATAAAAGCAAAAGAAAAAACAGAAGAAATAAATTTGACAGAAGTAATAGACATCGAAAAGGACTTAGAAAATTATAAACAAAATGAAAAGAAATTATTAAACCCAAAGATACTCTATCAAAAGGGAAATTGGACAGAAAATTATAGACTTCTTAGAAAAACAGAAGAAAAATCTATAAAATGTGGAGACGAAAACATAGTTAGAATACCACTACTTGAGAAATCTGTAGCTAAACAAATAGCTAAAGATTGATATAAATATACTCATTTAGGCCTTATTATAATAGGAATAAAAGGCATGACTAGACAAGATCTAGGAGCACATACTGTAATAACAATATACGATAACTCTATACAAGAAGAGACTAAAAAACTAATAAGTATAATGGATATAGATATGAATGACAATAGAGGATTATTCTATTGCGTTCTAGAATTTTTCTTAGAATCAAAAGACTTACACCCAATAAAGATAGGAATCATGACTAAAGGTTATAGTTTAATAAATAGAAATAATCTTGTTATAACAATTGGATTAATTGGTAAATCAATTAATTCAACCAATATAAAATATAAATGTAAGGTGGAAGACATAATACAAGCCCTAGTATCAAAGGGTGTTAGATTTATAAAACCACCAAAATTCTCAGCAGAAACTCATGCTGGAATAGAATGGAATATAACTAGACTATTTGAAGAAAGTCAAATAAAATTAATACCAGATTAAAGTCAAATCTTTGAAGATAATAAAGGAAGAATTAACATAAGATTTGATAATTATAAGAACTACTCAGAAAATTTAGAAACTGATACTCAATCTAATAGTTCTTGGGCTATTAATGATCAGACTATTAATAACCAAAATATAGACCTAGTAGATATAAAATTAGACCCCTTAGAAACAATATTTTTTGATTTATATGATAAAGAATATTTTAAAACCAGAGAAAACTATAATAATATCGTTATACAATTTATAGATCAGACTATAGAGGAAAGACAAGAATGGATTAAAGAAGCATATGAAAATAAAAGACCTCAAGAAATAATAGATATCTTTGAAAAAAGGATATATTTAGAAGAAATTATAAAAGTCTTAGAAATTGAAGAGACTCAAAGCAATTATACTAGAAATTTAATGGATATAGAAGAAATGGAAGAATTTCTTAATAACTTACCAAAAGAATTAATGGAAGGAGTTTCAGGTGCAAAAACAGAAACACCTTTAGAACCCCCAAGAAATAAACCTACTTTTATAAATTATAATAAAGGAAATATACCTCCAAGACAATATACTGAATACCAATCTGATAATGGAAAATATAAATCTAAAGGAAATAGATTTCCTATAGGAATATATAAAGAAGAAAGTCTATTGCAATTAGAAAAATACTCGCCTCAAGTATGGCATGAGGTTATACAGCAATGGAAAAGCTTAACCGTTAAGAATTACTTAGAAAAGAATTTTAATCATACTCCAGAACAAATGTATAGTTTCCTTAAAACTACATTAGGAAATACTGTAAAAAGAGCATGGGATGATTTTAAAATCAACTTTCCACAAGAATATACTAGACTAATAAATGTAGGAAATAACCCATGGAACTTTGTAATACTATAAGCAATCTGTTGACTGCTACAGACCCTAATATAGGATCAATTATACAACAAAAAGTAGCAGTAAGAAATTTAGAACAATTAAAGCTTAATGACTGGAAATATATAGTACCGTTTTTAAACGACTATATACATTTCACAGCCAAAAGTCAAAATACTTATAATAAAGAATTCATGAAGAAATTACTCCTCAAATTACCTGGACCATTAGGACAGGAAATACAAGAAGAAGGAAATAAATTTTTAGAAAAGGAAAGCAATTATACTTTAAATATAAATACTTTAGTATATCAGATAATGAAACACTTAGAAAAGAAATGTACAGAAATAAGTATACAAAGACAAATGAAAGACAATTACGGATTTTGTAATAATATTTATACACCGCAACAATACGGACAGGAAGCTTGTACTTCTTGTAATAGAAAACCAAGAAGAAAAAATACTAGGTATTATAAAAAGGAAAAACCATATAATAAAACAAGAAAATCATACTATATTAGAAAATCAAAGACTAATGCCAGAAAACCTTTTTTAAATCCTAAAAGACATGTTAGAAGATTTAATGATAAAAGACAGTATAAAGATACTATTACATGCTATGCATGTGGATAAATATGTCATTTATCAACTAAATGTCCTAATAAACATAACATACATACAAGAGAATCAAGATTAGTAGAAAATATTAACTTAAATCTACTAGCAATAACCGAAGAAGTTAGTGATACTGAAACAATATACTCAATTGTAAGTGAAATAGAAGAATATACTTCTGAAGAAGAAGATGATAATGAACCAACAGACTTATTAGAAGTAATGGAAAGATATAAAAATATAAATATAGAATTCATGGATAAAACAGAATGTACAGAACATAATTGGAGCTATAGAAAAGGAAATGATGATAAAGAATGTTATAAATGTCATTTATACCCGATTATAGAATTAAGAGCTCAATGTTATAATTGTTATACCGAAATTTGTAAATATTGTTGGGAAGAAAATAATAATTTAGAATGGCCAGCTTTAATAACAGAAGCTAGAAACTCTTATACTTTTAAAGATAATACAGAACAAAGAACTTGGAGAGAAAGATTTAGACTAATGGAAGACAGAATTGCTAATTTAGAAGATAGAATTAGCCTATTAGAAGAAGACGAATTAGAACAATATATACAAGAAAATAGTCAGAAAAATGTTTTAGAACTGTTAGAATTAGATATAAACGATGAAATCTTATTAGACTTATATGAAAAAAGATTTCACTACCATAGAATTAATAGGCAACCTTACAAAGCACCATATACGAGCTATACTATTAAAATAACATGTATAATACAAGATTTCAAAATACAAGGATTAGCATTAATAGACTCTGGATGTTCTACGTCCAAGATAGATGATAAACTAATCCCTTTAAAATATAAACATAATTTAGAAAGACCTACCATTGGAAGACAAATGGATGGTAGTATAACTACATGTTCACAATACATACCAGAAATCCTAATAGAAATGATAGATATAAACAAAGATAAATTAGTAACTACTATAACAAATATTCCAATAAGAAACTTATACCAACTGGGATACTTAGCTATTTTAGGCTTAGACTATCTTATACATGATAATAGAATGACAGTTATAACAAAAGACTATATAAGTTTTAGTTTCAATAATTTTTCTATACCAATTGTACCTAAAACTTTTTTAGACAAGGGTGAAAGGATAGAGAATAATATACCACCTATACATAAACAGACATATACTGATGAAGAATATCTGGAAAAACAACCAGATTTATATGAAATAGAATCAGATTATATTTATTCAAATCAGTTGAATAATATAATTCTAGACAATGAGATTTTACAATACTAATCTAGACTTGAAAAATTAGAAATAATAGGTGAGAATCCTCAGAAATACTGGAATAAAAACCCAACGGAATATAAATTAGAAATTATAAACCCTGATATAACTATACGAGCAAAAGCAATACCAGCTAATAATCAAGAATTAGAATGGTATAAGGAAGCCTTAGAAGAACTTATAAAAAATAAATTCATTAGACGATCAGAATCAAGACATAGATCACCTAGTTTCTTTGTTAATAATAATGCAGAAAAGAAACGAGGAAAACCTAGAATGGTTATAAATTATAAACAGCTAAATGATAATACCGAAAATAATGGATACGATATACCTAATAAAGAAATGCTTATTAATAAAATACAAGGGTCAAAATTTATGAGTAAATTTGATCTAAAATCAGGATACTATCAAATTAGAATGCATAAAGACTCAATAGAATGGACTGCATTTATTTGTCCAAACCCCATAGGACATTGGGAATGGACAGTAATGCCCTTAGGTCTTAAGAACGCACCTGCAGTTTTTCAGAAAAGAATGGATAAAATATTTGAAAAATATACTGACTTTACTGCAGTATACATAGATGATATACTAGTTTTTAGCAAGACTGCTAAAGATCATAATATACATCTTAAACAAGTTTTTAAGAGATTTGAAGAGAATGGACTGATAATATCTAAGAAAAAGACAGAATTGGGAAAGACAAAGATAAACTTTCTAGGAGTTGTAATTGGAGAAGGGCAAATAGAATTACAACCTCATATAACTACTAAAATATTAGATTTTCCAGAAAATATAAAAGAAAAGAAGCAACTTCAGCAATTTTTAGGATTGTTGAATTATGCCAGACCTTTTATAAAAGACTTATCTAAATACTTAAAACCATTATACATAAAGACTGGTAAAGAAATTTTTGAAAAATTAAATTATAAAGATTATGAAATAATTAGAAATCTGAAAGAAAGGGTAAGAAATTTACCAAAACTAGAAATTCCTTTAGACACTGATTATTTAATAATAGAAACAGACGGATCAGCATCTGAATGGGGAGCTGTTTTAATAAGTAAACCCCATAAAACCTCTAATAAGACTGAAGAAAGAATTTGCAGATACACTAGTGGATCCTTTAAAGAAAAGGGAGAAATTAGTACTATAGACTCAGAATTGCTAGCAATATACTATGCCTTAGAATCATTTGAATTCTTTATAATTGGTAAGACTGAATTCACAATTAGAACAGACTGTATTGCCATTGTTAAATACTATAATAATTTAAAGAAAGAAAAGAAGAGATCTTCTTATAAAAGATGGCATAAATTTACCTCGCTCTTATTACAGAAAGGATATAAACCTTTATTAGAACATATACAGGGTGAACATAATAAAATTGCTGATATCTTATCCAGACTCTTACAATTTGATAATTTGACAGAAAATATTTAACAGAAGAAGAAAAGACAAAGACAATGAGGGCCTCAGACAGAGGAAGAGGAAAAATAACCAGATACCAAGGAAATACGTCAGCAAGACCCACCATAGACAACTTGATAAATACCCCAGACAATAGACAGCTACCAGAGGACATACAAATGATAAATAGAAACCAGCCTAAACCTAAGGCTTTGGTTTTCTCAGAGAAATTGAACTTTGCAGACTTTGGAGATACAACTTGGGCATTTAATTACCCCAAGGGAACAATACTCAATGATACTGAGAGAATTTTGTTAGACAACCTATGGGTGGCGGTTAAAAGAAAGGATGATAAACACGCCATCGCGGCTATAAATGGGTTTAGTTTATACTTTACTCAGAGAAATAATAATAATATTGCATACATCATATACAATGGTCCTCAACCAGGGATCTATAAGACATGGGAGCAAGTAATACAAAATACTAAGCACAAAGACCCTAAGTATAAGAAATACTTATCCATACAAGAAGCTTATGCAGAAGCAAAGAAATACTTGACCACTTTTTATACTAGTCCTGAGATAACATGACAAACCATAGACACTTCAGGCATACTAACCATGCAAGTTGAAATACCCAAGGATATACCTCAAGAAATGATAAATATGAAAAAGAAAATACATGATTTAGAAGGTCAGATAATTAATAAAGAAGAAGAAGAGAATCTTTTAAAGAAAAAGATACAGGATTTAGAGACCAGACTAGAAGACTGCAAAAACCAAACTTCATACGCAGGAGTCATAAGTAGTCAGGGAAAAACTAAAGAAGACCTGATACTAGAAAAATTAGACATGATATATGAAAATACCGAAACTACGAAAGAGGTATCATTAGAAATAAGGAATACTACCGAAGAAATAGAAAAGACACAGAATAATGTAATAAAGGGTTTAGAAACTATAGATACCTAACCATCCGAGGGGTGGGCCGACTGGTTCAACAAGATATTCGAACTGCCAAGTCAGTTACAATTAAAACTACAAAGGCCCAATATAAATTTTAACACCACTCAAAATATGGACCTAGAATTTGGGCAGAAAGACGAAACACTTGGAACCTCAACAGAAGGAGAAGCCCAAAAGGCGGCCCAGAGAGAAGAAAGCTCGGCCTCCAGTACAAAGAAAAGGAATATTCCTCTCTAGAGGATTCCAGATTAGAATAGAAGGACAGCTGTAAAGACTGATAGAAATATGGAGACAGCTGTAAAGACTAAGAATAGGAATAATAATAATAATGCAGTGGAAAAATGTCCCCACCATTTATGATACTATAAATTTGCTTGTAAATATTGTATGAGCAGGCGACTAATAGTTAACAAGAAGCAATTAATTATTAGCAGCCTCAATACATATACTAACTTAGAACCACATATACTTGTAAGTCGTTAGCAATATAAGCTTTCGATTAAGTTTTATTATAATTTGTAATAATATTATACTTCGTAATAAAAATTTATATTTCCTATTGGCTCGGTTTTTATTTCAATTTACAGAAGGATTTCTTTGGATTTGAAAATTTTTAACATAGAATAGCAAAAGGCCTTGGAAAATTTTCAGGCAAAAGTTGTAAGTCCCTTTTTCAAAAGTACCAGTTGGATGAGCTAAACATAAAAAATTGATCAAGTTTTAAAAGAAACCCAGAAGTAAGAATAACAATTGATTTTAAATGATAAATTGGATTTAAAAGAAGAAATTTAAAGCTTGAAAAATAAATTCCTTGCTAAAAAGTCTCGTAAAAGATTATCTGGAAAGTCCAGGTTAGATATTTTCAGTGAAGAATTTCTTTAAATCCATGAAACATTTAATTTTCAGTAAGGTTTAAAGCCAGGATAATAATACTCTAAAAATATACTTACAAAATAATAAAGAATACAATGAAAAAGGATACCTATACTCATAAAATAATTTAGATAAAGAGATAAAAAATAAATAATAAATAATCATGACGCAAGCCATGACGTATAAAACCGACATAATAATTCAGACAGAAGCTAAGAGATAAGGATGAGTCATACTCGCAATAATAAATATCTATGACGCAAGCAATGACGTCATAAAAAGATTCGGTAATCTGCAAGTTACCGGTATACATCCTCTTTTTCAGCTATAAATAAGACTAGGCCTCTGCATAAGAAAACACACTACTATCAAAATTTACAAACAAATTTTCGTAGATTGCAGAAGCAAGCCAATATTGAGAAATTAAAGCTGAAGAGGTATAATTTAAATACTCTGTTCATATAATTGCATAAGTATCCTCTCCTTTCTGAATTGCACTTCGAGTGATCTTTTCAGAATAGTGACGAGAAAATTGTTATTATGAATAGAATTTTAGAACTTAGACAAAAAATAGAATTAATCACAGAAAAGTTAATAAGAATAAATAATAATTATGAATTTTGTCAGAATAGTTTAGAATTTTATAATAATGACCTTATAACTTAGAAAGGATATTTTGAACTATATAATTGATATAAACAAAGAATAAAAGAATATACTATTAGAATAATTCAACTTAGAATTACTAAAGAAAAGTTTATAATCTTGAATTAACTTCAATTATTTTATCAGAGTCTGATAATTTTAGTATAGTGAAGCCATATATATATATAATCCATAATCATTTCTATTGATAAAATATGGCATACAATATTTGACCATATAAAACAAATGTAATGTTAAATCCCAGATAGAAAAACGGTTAAAATTAGTTATTACTAGCAGTTGAACTTAAGGGGCATTCTTGTAATTTAGCTAACTAACTAATTAGGTTAAATAACTGAAAATCCCCAATTGGCCGATTACACTTTCTTCTTCCCCTGTTTACTCTCTCTGTAATTTTTTGGGTTCTTGCTATCCTTTCGTTGATTTAATAAAGCTTCGTTTGATCTTTCTTTATCTCTCTCTCTCTCTCTCTCTCTCTCTCTCTCTCTCTCTCTCTCTCTCTCTCTCTCTCTCGATTTGTTTTTGGCTTCACAACTCGTAAACTTCAGATGGTATCAAAGCGCTTCTGCTAGAAATTTTGTTTCGTGATTCTATAATTTCGTTTTCAATCGATTTGTGTTTTGTTCTTCCTTCAATTTCTTCTTAATCATCTCTAATGGCGAGAATCAGATTCGTATTGGCGAAAACAGTCCCTACTATCTGCATCCAAGTGAAAATCCTTCCTTGGTTCTTGTAAATCCGTTACTGGATAGGGGAAACTACCACTCATGGGCTAGAAGCATAAAGATGGCCTTAATGTCCAAGAACAAATTTGAGTTTGTAGATGGAACGTTCCCTAAGCCTGCTAATACAGATCCTCTCTTTGCCTCATGAAGAAGATGCAATAACATGGTTCTTTCTTGGTTGATACGGTCTCTTTCTTCTTCAATCGCTCAAACAGCTGTGACCTTTGAAACAGCTAGAGATCTTTGGGAAAACCTTAAAGAACGCTTTGTTCAATTGGATGTTTACAGACTAGCCAATTTGCAGACAAAAATCTTCACTATTGCTCAAGGAGGTAAAACCGTAATAGAATTTTTGCTTCTTTGCAAACCTTATGGGATGAGTTCATTTGTGAGGGATGTTTCTATAATGCAACTAATGCCATGTGCACCAAACAAGAGATAAATCTGGTTATATGTTTTAAAGGGCTTAACCATGCTAGGCTCAGATTATGGCCATGGATCCATTGCCTGTGATGAATAAGGTGTTTTATTTAGTTTTACAACATGAAAGGGAGTATGTTGTTTCTGAAAAACAAAGTGGAGTACAATAAATAACTTCTTTGATTAGAAAAGGTTATCAAGGTTATAATGGACAGCAAAATGTTGGGAACTTTTATAATGGCAATCAAAATACTTCGTTTGGTAGATCAAGGAATCAATTTGGAAACAACTCTAGGAATAATCAGTTTGGTTTTGGTAATGGCAACAGTTTTAGAAAGTAGAATTTTCAAAACTTTGGACAAAATAGCAAGAATGTTCAATGTTCTTTTTGCAAGGGAAATCACCTAGTAGTAAACTGCTGGAAAAAGAATGGGTATCCTCCTAACTTTAAGTCTAGATTCAGTATGGCTAATGTAGTGACTGGTTTAGAAGAAATTGGAGAACAAGACGTAATAAAGCAGTAGTTAGTGCATACTAATGGATAAAATAAGGACTTGAGCTATTTTCCAGACTATAATGGGATATCAAGTGTTGACTACAATAGTATAATGAAAGCAACCACATTCAAACTCACGAACATGGACCACATATGTTCAGCCAGGAGCAGCTTGCACAAATAACACAGTTAATCTAGAGTTAAGGAAAGCAAAATGAAGATTTCACTCAACATAATGTACATGGGGCCTCAACTAGAGTGGAAAGTAAAGCTCAAACAGTACATTGCAATTCCACCAAAGCATCAGGTAACCCAGGTAATACTAAAAGCCTATCCATATCTAGAAAAGCATAGATTATAGAACTGGAGCTAGTTGCCATATAGTTAACTGATTTGATAAAATCTGCAACATTAGACTTGTTGATAATTGGAATGTTATATTGCTAAATGAAGAAAAGCTTGCTGTTGGTCATATAGGAGATGTTTATATTAGTAAAGATCTCATTCTTTATGATGCTCTGTTTGTGCCTACTTTTCAATATAACCTGATTTCAGCTACTAAACTCACAAAAATATTAAACTATGAGTTGGTTTTTAATTCTTCTTATTGTCTAATTCAGGATACTATGATCAAGAGGAGGATTGGTTCAGCTAATATTTCCAAATAGCCTTTATCTGTTGAACTTCTGTGAATCTAGAAATGAGAGTTTTGATGAGAATTTTGTTTTCAATGTGAAATGTAATAGTGGTGTGTTGTGGCATTATAGATTAGGACATATGTCTATAAAAAGAATGCACATTTTACAGAAAATATATCCTGATATACATGTACCTACTGATATTGTTAGTGACATTTGCCATAAATCTAAGCAGCAGAAATTATCTTTCCCTGTATCTGTTTCAAGTTCTATTGATTTGTTTGATTTGGTTCATATTGATATATGGGGCCCAACAGTAACTGCTATGAATGGTTCAAAGTATTTTCTTACTATAGTTGATGATTATACTAGATTTACTTTGGCTATAACTATGAAGTCTAAGGCTGAAGTTGCAGGTATAGTGGAAAACTTCTATCAAATGGTAAAAAACCTGTTTGGTAAGTCTATAAAGGTAATTAGGTCTGATAATGGGCCTGAATTCAATTTCTTTTCCTTATATGCTAAATATGGTATTTTACACCAAAAATCATGTGTTGAGACTCCTCAATAAAATGGCTTAGTGGAAAGAGAACACCAATATATTCTTAATGTGTCTAGAGCGCTTAAGATTCAAAGTGGTTTGTCTACTAGTTTTTGGACTTACTTCATAGGCCATGCTGTACATCTCATCAATAGGACTCCTACTCCCTTGTTAGATGATATTAGCCCCTATGAGAAACTCTATGGAAAGCCTGTAGATTACAGTTCCTTGAAATTATTTGGTTGTCTAGTATATATCAGTACTCTAACAAGAGACACACAAAAATTTGACAATAGGGCTAAAGTGGGAATATTCATAGGTCATGAGAGTGGTATGAAAGGTTGTAGAGTTTAAACCCTTAAGAAAAAAAATATCATTGTTTCCAGAAATGTAGTGTTTTATGAAGACATTTATCCCAAAAATGTTAAAATGGGAATTGATTCTAAAAGAAAAGATGGAAGTGATACTGATAAAGAGAGACCTGAAAATTTACAAAAGGATAACAGTAGCAAAGTGAGAGAAATTAGGAGGTCCATTAGATGTTTAGGATAACCTGCTTACTTAAAGGATTACCATTGTTCCCTAATAGAAAATGGATCTGTAAAACATTTGGAAGATAAGAAAATGTATCCCTTGTCCAAATATCTGAGCTATGAGAAATTCTCTAATAACCATAGAGCCTATGCATTGCCCTTAAGTAATGACATAGAACCAAAAACTTACAGTGTCGCTGCTAAGGATAGAAACTGGCAAGGAGCTTTGAAAGCTGAAATAGATGCCCTAAAACACAATAAAACTTGGTCTATTATTTCTTTGCCAGAAAACAAGGTACCTATAGGCTGCAAATGGGTGTATAAGATTAAAAGGAGAGCAAATGGTACTATAGAGAGTTATAAGGCTAGGCTTGTTGCAAAAGGATACACACAGAAGAATGGATTAGGATATCTTGAAACCTTTTCCCCAGTTGCTAAGATCAGTACCATTAGACTTTTACTTGCTCTAGCTGCAAAAAAGAATTGGTTTCTTGAACAACTTGACATAAATAATGCATTTCTTCATGGAAATCTAGAAGCGGAGATCTATATGTAGTTTCCAAAAGGAATTGAATCTGATATTAAAAATCCAGTGTGTAAATTACAAAAATCTCTATATAGATTGAAGCAAGCAAGTAGACAGTGGAATTCTACGCTGACAGCATCATTAATCAAAACAGGTTTCAAACAGTCTATTACAGATCTATCACTACTTGTCAAGACTTCTGGAAATACCTTTATAGCATTGATTATCTATGTGGATGATATAATCTTGGCTAGCAACAATAAAACAACCATATAGGAAGTAAAAACTTACCTGAATTACTAATTTAGCATTAAGGATCTAGGCAAGTTGAAGTTCATTCTGGGATTAGAAGTGGCTAGGAATCATAAAGGCATCTTTGTAAATAAGAGGAAATACACTACTGAGCTTCTAACAGAATATGGTTTTGTGGACTATAAACCAGCCACTACGCCAATAACAACAGAAAAGATGGACCCTTTCAAATCAAAACAACTTCCTGATAATTCAGAGTTTAGGAAATTGGTTGGAAAGCTTCTATATTTGTCAAATACAAGGCCTGGCATTAGTTATACAGTTCAATAACTATCACAATATTTGGACAGATCACATGAAGAACATTTAACTGCTGCACATAGGATCCTAAGGTATTTGAAAGGCAAACTATCGCAGAGTATCTTTTACTCTAACATGGATGATTATAAATTGAAAGCCTTTAGTGATTCTGATTGGGTAAACTGCTCAGAGACAAGGAAGTCTATTATAAGGTACTGCATTTTTATTGGGAATCTCTTATCTCTTGGAAGTAAAAAAAATACTATTTCAAGAAGCTCTTCAAAAGCAGAATATAGAGCTATGGCCTCTATAACTGCTGAAGTACAATGGTTACTGTATTTACTAAAAGATTTCAACATACATCACTGTGATCCAGCTTTGATTTTCTATGATAATACCTCTGCCATTCACATAGCTAAGAACTCTTTTTTTCACGAGCGCACTAAGCACCTTGACATTTATTGTCACTTTGTGCGTGAGAAGATAAGGAATGAAATTGTACACCTTATGTCAGTATCATCTAAGAATCAAATGGCAGACATCTTCACCAAGGCTCTTCATAGTCCAAATTTCATCAGGCAAGCAGATAGACTGGGTTTATTTTCAATCTGAACCATGTTCAGATTGTGGGGGGATGTTAAATCCCTAATAGAAAAATGATTAAAATTAGTTATTACTAGCCGTTGAACTTAAGGGCATTCTGTTTAAATTTAGCTACCTAACTAATTAGGTTAAATAACTGAAAATCCCCAATAGGCCGATTACACTTTCTTCTTCCCTTGTTTACTCTCTCTCTGTAATTTTATGGGTTCTTGCAATCATTTCCTTGATTCAATAAAGCTTCATTTGATCTTTCTTTATCTCTCTCTATTTATTTTTCACAACTCATAAACTTCAAATGTAACTTTAATATAATTCTTGCAACATTTGTTACGTTTCAATGAAACCTTTAAACCAAATCTTATCTATAAATACCTTGCCTTAACTCTTGCATTTCACACAAACTATAATCACGGGCGGACCTACATGGTCACCAAAGATGGCCCAAGCCCCCTTGAAAATTGGAATATAACAAAGATTGTTAGTAATACGCTAGTGAGTGTGTCTAGTTAAGATGGTTAAGCAATAAATACACAAATTTTGGGTGCAAGGATCGAACCTTGCAACCTCATTTTCTTTAATTTGGTTATATTAATCGTTTTTTTCTTAATTAAATAATTAATACACTTATTATTTATTCCATTTATTTTTTGCCCCCGAGACTATAATCTTCTTCTTAATTATTATTCATATACCAATCTTTGAAGTTTTTCAAAAAAAAATGTACCATCTTTGAAAAGACAAAAATGGGTGTTGTGACTACCGAGCACCAAGCCGAATCACCAATTCCTTAGGCTAAGTTTTTCAAAATCTTTATCCTTGATGCTGACATCAATATGCCTAAGATTTTCCCTCAATTCATTAAGAGCATTGAGCTCATTGAAGGAGGTGGTGGCCCCGAAAGCATTAAGAAGACAAACTTTGCTGATGATATGTTTTCTTTCCGTACTTTTTGGTGTTTCTGTTATATATGTTTGATATATCAGTTTGTGCCATGAAACTTTTACTCAAACTTAAACATAACTAGCTAGCAAGTTTGGAACATAAAAAAAAAAGATACATGATCGATCTATCTAACTTTCAAACTATGATTTCATTAGGCTGATTGAGTATATAACAAGAGAATCGAGTTTGAAACCTACTAAAACAGAGATTGTGAAGAGCTTTCGTTATGACTAAGTTTTGAATAAGACTATCTCAATAAAGACACATATATTATTTATACTTATATATACATACACATACATTTGTACGTGTAACTTTAATAATTAAAAAATGGCATTAAATTCTTGATATGGACAAAATCAAGGAGGTCGAAGGTAATGCCTTTGGTATGTGGAAGGCTGTTGAAGCTCACATCTTGACTAACCTTGATGCCTATTAATTTGGGTTACCTAAATTTGTTTTCTTGTTTTGTGGTACTTTCTAAATTTCATAATAAAAAAGTTATTGAGATTTTGATTAAAGTTCTCTTTCAATGGGATGTCTGTTAACTATGTTGTCATCTATTTATCAATAGTTGAATTGGAAGGACGCTAAACAGCAATCCGTGAACTTGGGTCTACAAGAATTTATCATTTTATGACAGAATTTTTTGCTGCGCACATGATTTTGTCATAATTAGTAGCTTTGTTGTGATGAAACCTATACTTTGTCATTGTATTTATTTTATTGGGTAAGGCTGTTGGGAACTGACAGTCAAATTGAACATGCATAAGAGGCATGACGGAAATTCAAAATTTTGTCCCTGTCCCAGGAACTCCTATTAGTTGCATATAAATTAAATAAAGCCTTAACTAAATAATTCTCTACCTAGGTTAGCATGCTAAAGGACTAGGCATACCATAATTCCAAATTATATCCTAGCATATTTATTTTATACTAAGCATGTTATAACTCTAAGTTATAACCTAAGCATAAAATAACCTAAGCATGCAAAAATAACCTAAGCATAATTATTAAGTCTAAAAACACTTAAAGAAAAAGACTTAATAATTAAAAGAGAAATAAAAAGAACTTACCAGTTGAAGCGTGCTTTTGCAGGACCTTCTTGCACAAGCCTCCAGTCGTAGGATAGCCTCTATCAGTATCCACACGAACCCCACCAACCAAAACCTCCCTAGGAGGAAGAACTAAGAAGCCTCGAGTAGTTGCTAGACCACTCTAGAAGCCTCACCCAAAAATATAAACTAGCGGTGCCCGAATAAATTCAGGCTCCACAAAAATAACTTGCTCAAGTACCCGAGAGATTAATTATCTCGCTTAGGATTTATGCTTTGAGCTTGGTACAATTTGAAAGGAAAGGAAATAACCTATATATAGGCAAGGGGGAGCAAAAATGCTCCCCTTTCGTCGATGTGGGATTAATTAACATATACATATATATATATATATATATATATATATATATATGTTAATTCAAATCCCACACGCCACTTTTCATGGGCTGCCTTTGTGCAGCCCATGAATAAGGGTTGCGCATTTTTCGGTAACCGAACTTTGTACAAAATATTTTATACTTTTCGGTTCTAACTTACCAATGCAAAATTCCTTATAAATCCTTTCAAATAAATTTTTATTTTTGACTCTAATAAATTAGTTATCAGTCAAAATAAATAATTTGGTCCAACCAAAATTGAATAAATCAATTATAATTTATTTATGACTCTAATTAATTAGTTATCGGTCAAAATAAATTCCTTGGTCTATCCAAAATTGATCTAATCAATTTTAACCAATTAAACAATAATCCAATTATTATTCATGTTATATATTTTGTAATAGAATAAATCTATTAGTTCTTTACTTAGTCCGATGAAGGTCCAATGTGTGTGACCTTATAGGATCCCGAAGTATTGAGCTGTTAAGGCTTAACCAACCCGTGTTCTAATGAAACCATTGGCTCGATGTTCTAGACCGTGAATAGAACTTGATTACCTTAAACGACTGTAGTACGCCTCTAGCAAGGGTCTACCATCCCCCATTACTCGGAACGTCATTTTTGCTTATGACTTAATCCCGGTTAATGCAATAATTATCCAGTGCGATAAATTCCTTCCATTCTTTAATATTAGTACCATCTGGTTTATTGGGTTCGGTTAAAGTGTTAACCCACTAATAGCAAGGTTGCTCCAAGCTATCCCAGTTATTTACTTGTTACCGAAGTATATTGCCTTTTACCATAGTGTGTTTGACTAGAAACCATTTCTATCAAACACATACTCTGATCAGAGGTTTATGGCAATCATCACTTCAACAAGTGGCCAGGTACAACTCCTTAATATATCCGGAGCGATGGATTCTTTCCGACTACTCAGCCTACCAACGTGCTGTCATCACTATATCCGTAATCACCCGTAGCACCCTAAATTAATGAGTGCATAGCAATGACCCAAAGTATAGCAATAGTACCACACAAGGCAACTAGCATCTCAAGTATGAGGACATTCGCAAAGCTTATTGCATGAAGATAAACACTAACACATTGATATTTATACCAAGTGTTTATCTTGCTGCGGTCTCCAATATATCTCCCAGATATATCCATGTGTCAAGCTTAAGGCACCACCTTCAGTCTTTAGGAGATTAACTGCTTGGACCCTTTCCAAGAAAGTTGACCACATGCTAGTCTTTCCGTTTCATCAATATCCTTTCTTGATGACACTGTGACTAGGGACAGTTTAGACATAATCATAATTGCACATGAAGTAGGTTCCACCAAATATAGTCCAACTATAATTTCTCTGACTTCATGCTATGATATGTCAAGGACTTTTGTATACATACATCAATGAATATATTTTAACCAGCTATAATATATATGTATAGAAACACATTGATATAAACAAAAGAACAAATGCCTTTATTGATTAAACAAATTATTCGTACTATTACATAATTAAGATATATCGCCCTAATTGCCTTAAGGGCATACATCATATCCAACAAACTCCCACTTGCACTAAGGCCAATTAGCCATATGTTTTAATCCATATGCTCTAACATGCTGGTCATGTTTGACTTGAGTCAATGGCTTTGTCAGACCATCCGCGAGGTTCTGATCAGTGGGTACATATTCTAATCTTATTATCTTAGCATCAACAATCTCCCTGATTATATGATACTTTCTGGATACATGTCTGTTTTTCTGATGAGACCGTGGTTCCTTTGCCTGAGCTATGGCACCATTGTTATCACAATATAAAGTAATTGGATTAATAGCCTCAGGCACCACACCGAGATCACCAATAAATCCCTTCAACCAGACAGCTTCTTTTGCTGCTTCGCATGCAGCAATGTATTCAGATTCCGTTGTTGAATCAGCAGTAGTTTCTTGCTTGGAACTCTTCCAGCATACTGCCCCTCCATTTAACACATACACAAAACCTGACTGAGACTTAAAGTCATCCTTGTCAGATTGAAAGCTTGCGTCAGTGTAACCTTTGATAGTGAGATCACCTTCTCCATAAATCAAGTACTCATCCTTAGTCCTTCTCAAGTACTTAAGGATTGCCTTGACGGCCATCCAGTGTTTTTCACCTGGATCTGACTGATATCTGCTCGTAAAGCTCAAAGCCTGAGAGACATCCGGCCTAGTACATATCATAGCATACATGATGGATCCTATCGCGGATGCATAGGGTATATCCTTCATGCGCATTCTCTCTTGAGCTGTCTTCGGACACTCAGCTTTAGATAGGTTAATCCCCTTTGTCATTGGGAGATAACCTTTCTTAGAATGCTCAAGGTTGAACCTATTTAACACCTTGTCTATATATGTACTTTGAGAAAGACCTAACAGCCTCTTGGATCTATCCCTGTAGATCTTTATACCTAGTATAAATGCTGCTTCACCAAGGTCTTTCATGGAGAACTTTCTTGACAACCATACTTTAACATTTTGAAGAAGAGAAATGTCATTTCCTATTAGTAGAATGTCATCAACATACAATACTAGAAAAACGACTGCACTCCCACTAACCTTCTTGTAAACACAAGGCTCATTTGCATTTGGGCAGAAATCCAGTTCCCGGATTGTCTGATCAAACCTTATATTCCAACTCCTTGATGCCTGCTTAAGTCCATAAATGGATCTTTGTAGTTTGCATACCTTCGAGCCATTCTGAGATGTAAAACCCTCAGGTTGTGTCATATACACATCCCGGTCTAAATCCCCATTGAGGAATGCTGTTTTTACATCCATCTGCCAGATCTCATAATCTTAATGAGCAGCAATGGCGAGGAGTATCCTTATGGATTTGAGCATGGCTACTGGTGAGAAGGTTTCATCATAGTCAATACCTTCCCGTTGACTATAACCTTTCGCAACCAACCTTGCTTTATAGGTAATTACATTACCATCCATGTCTGTCTTCTTCTTGAAGACCCATTTGCACCCAATTGGTCTAACCTCTTGCGGTGCATCAACCAAATTCCAAACTTGGTTCTCGTACATGGAATCCATTTCTGATTTCATGGCCTTTTGCCATTTATCAGAATCTGAGCCTTTTATTGCCTCATCATATGTCCTTGGTTCATCATCCTCCACAAGATATAGTTCCTTATCATTAGTGATGATAAACCCATATCTATCGGGACCCTTATGAACACGACTTGATCTTCGCAATGATTGTGTTTTGACAGTTTGTTCTTGGATCACACTCTCTTGTGTATCTAGAACGGGGTCAATCAGTTGATCGTCTGTTTCTTCCTCTTGAACTTCCAGTTCAATATTGCTCCCACTGATCTTTTCAAGTAAGTGTTCCTTTTCCAAAAAGTGAGCATTCCGAGACACAAATACCTTTTGTGCTTCGGGTTGGTAAAACAGATACCCAATTGTTTCCTTTGGATATCCAATGAACAGACATTTGTCAGCCTTGGCATTTAGCTTATCTGACGCTATCCTCTTTACCATAGCAGGACAACCCCATACTCTTAAGTGATTTAGAGATGGCTTTTTGTTACACCATCTTTCATAAGGTGTAAAATCAACTGATTTAGAGGGCACTCTGTTTAAGATATAAACCGCGCTCTCAAGTGCATATCCCCAAAAGGATTTACTAAGAACTGCATGGCTCATCATGGACCTGACCATATCTAATAAAGTCCGATTCCTTCTTTCTGACACTCCATTATGTTGGGGTGTATAAGGAGGGGTCCACTGGGGAACTATCCCATTTTCCTTTAGATAATCCTGAAACTCCTGACTTAAGTATTCTCCACCTCGATCCGATCGAAGTGTTTTAATACTTTTCTCAAGCTGTTTCTCTACTTCAGCTCTGAATAGTTTGAATTTTTCAAAACTTTCAGACTTGTGCTTCATCAAGTACAAATAACCGTATCGTGAGTAATCATCAATAAAGGTTATGAAGTAGGAGTATCCTCCTAGTGCCTAAACACTCATTGGACCACACACATCAGTGTGTATAAGTTCCAATGTACTCGTGGCTCGTTCACCCTTCCCTTTAAAGGGTAACTTTGTCATTTTTCCTTTTAAACAAGGTTCGCAATCACCATAAGACTCTAAGTCTATTGAGCCCAAGTCTCCACGCTTATGCAACTTGGTTAAGCGATCTTTGTTTATGTGGCCTAAACGGCAATGCCATAAGTAAAAGGAATTCTCATTATCTAATTTAACTTTCTTCACATTATTTATATTGAAAACTTCTGTTTTAGTATCAAGAATATAAATGCCACCTTTCAACATTCCATAACCATAAAGAATATTATTCAAACGAATCTGACAATTATTATTCGAAAATAAAATTTCAAATCCCTCTGTTGCTAAACACGCAACAGATACAATATTCTTAGTAACACTTGGAATGTAATAACAATTATTCAAAACTAAAACAAGTCCACTTGGCAAAACAAGACTAAAGCTCCCTACGGCTAATGCAGCAACTCTGGCTCCATTTCCCACACGTAGGTCCATCTCCCCTTTTGCAAGTTTTCTACAGTTCCTTAGTCCCTGCACAGAAGTACAGATATGAGAACCACAACCAGTATCTAATACCCAAGTGGATTCTTGCGGAAAAGTAGCAAAGTTTTCAATTACAAATATACCTGAAGTAGATGCCTCTGTAAGCTTCTTCTTCAAATGCTCAGAAGCAGGAGCTTTGCAATCCCTCTTCCAATGTCCCGGTTTCCCACATTGGAAGCAGACATACTTAGATGCCTTCTTTTCATTCTTCTTCTTACTGATTCTTTTCTTGGCACCCAGTGCCTGCTTCTTTTTCTTAGAAGCCTTGCCTTTTTCAACCAACAGTAGAGGTTTCTGATCTTTCTTGATCTTTCTTGATCTGAGGTTCTACTGTTTTCAGCATGTTAATTAATTCAGGGATAGTTGAATTAATCCTGTTCATGTAATAGTTAGTTACGAAACCTGAGTAACTATCTGTCAAGGACATCAACACAAGGTCAATGCTCAAGTCATGATTCATCTCGAATCCCAATCGATTCAGCTTCTCAAGGTATCCCAAGAGTTTCAGTACATGCTGAGAGGCAGAGGTGCCAGCCTGCATCTTGGTCCCGAAAAGGAGCTTAGAGGTCTCATACCTCTCTGTCCTCTCCCTCTCCGAAAAGAGTTCTTCAAGATGGAGAACCATATCCTCCAAGGGCATGTTCTCATGTTGTTTCTGAAGCTCAGAATTCATGGACCCCAACATAATACACATGGCAGTCTCACGATCTTTCCTGTGCTTCAACCAGGCATCATGTTCCACATGATCCTCAACATCAGGTTCTACAGGGAAAATTTCACTTAGGACATAGGCAATTCCCTCAGATCTGAGAACTATTCTCACTGCTCGGAACCAATCAGAAAAGTTCGAGCCATTCAATTTAGTGTCAAGTAACATACGGAGATTAAAATTGGAAGCCATTTTCAACCTAAGACATAAGAAAAGAAAAGTGTTTAGATATTAGTTTAAGTACATGTATTTAATTTGAGGACTTTTAATTAAATACATTTTCCTACTATTTTCTTCGAAATTTACAATAGCCATTCTATTGAATTCGTGAATTTTAGCCCAGCTAAATTTCCTAGTAGGTAGCATCTATAACTAGTCTACTACAACCCCCAATTTTATGAGTCAAGTCATAATAGTCAGTCATAGTTGGAATCCAATTCCATTTGCATCGCATGCAATTGCTAATTCATTCAAGTTCCCTAATCCCAAGGGACGTGTGCTCTTATATTAGCATCTCCTTGAATATGTCTCAGATCTGGGCCTAGCCCCCAATTTTATGGTGGACTGCCCCAGCTCTGTTAAGGCAGACCCTATCTCAAACTTTACAACCAATCAATGTGGACTAGAAGGAACGCTTTGCGTAGCACTTTGATAGCCCAAAAAGACCGTATTATAAATTTGAGTAAGGAAGACTATCACTTGCCTTAATATATTTACTTTGGGATTTTATTGGTGTTAAACGTCTCACCCAATCTAGGATTTTATCAGATGGACAAAATTATAATTACTTGTATTAATTCAGGGAATTTTAGAATTAATTTATAAGGTCTAACCTTAGGTGGGTTCAGCTCTTTATTATAATTATTCCATCAACCTAGATTATATGCAAAATAATTAACCCTTTAATTTGTTATATTTATATTGCATTTCCTTTAAGCTTTTATTCAATAATTTTAATTTTTTACTTTGTTATAGAAACACATATAAGCACCATCTTATATACTAGAAATAAATTAGTTCATATTAATCCCCCGATTGGTCAATTCAAATTGCACCGATATAGGTTCCCAGGTAGGAGAGGTGCCCTATGAGGAGTAGACACCAAGTCCAATCCTTAGCCAGAACAAATACGAGCACAAACTTGAAGACCAATGGATTCTCTTGAACTAATAAATTTCGTTCTTCCAATTCACGTAAATTGGGAGCATCTATAACCCATGTAATTTAAATAAATTATTGACACTTGTATAATTTGAGTAAGTTGAGCAAGCTTATTCAAAATTATTCATAACTAATTTCTAACCTTGAAATGAAAGACAGAAGTTTATATATATTGTTCTAAACAATTAAATAAACAAATCATTTCATTTAGAAAATAATATTTAGTTTGCTTCTAACTTAATTATGCACTAAATAGGCAGGCTCTGATACCACTGTTGGGAACTGACAGTCAAATTGAACATGCATAAGAGGCATGACGGAAATTCAAAATTTTGTCCCTGTCCCAGGAACTCCTATTAGTTGCATATAAATTAAATAAAGCCTTAACTAAATAATTCTCTACCTAGGTTAGCATGCTAAAGGACTAGGCATACCATAATTCCAAATTATATCCTAGCATATTTATTTTATACTAAGCATGTTATAACTCTAAGTTATAACCTAAGCATAAAATAACCTAAGCATGCAAAAATAACCTAAGCATAATTATTAAGTCTAAAAACACTTAAAGAAAAAGACTTAATAATTAAAAGAGAAATAAAAAGAACTTACCAGTTGAAGCGTGCTTTTGCAGGACCTTCTTGCACAAGCCTCCAGTCGTAGGATAGCCTCTATCAGTATCCACACGAACCCCACCAACCAAAACCTCCCTAGGAGGAAGAACTAAGAAGCCTCGAGTAGTTGCTAGACCACTCTAGAAGCCTCACCCAAAAATATAAACTAGCGGTGCCCGAATAAATTCAGGCTCCACAAAAATAACTTGCTCAAGTACCCGAGAGATTAATTATCTCGCTTAGGATTTATGCTTTGAGCTTGGTACAATTTGAAAGGAAAGGAAATAACCTATATATAGGCAAGGGGGAGCAAAAATGCTCCCCTTTCGTCGATGTGGGATTAATTAACATATACATATATATATATATATATATATATATATATATATATATATATATATATATATATATATATATATATATATATATATATATATATATGTTAATTCAAATCCCACACGCCACTTTTCATGGGCTGCCTTTGTGCAGCCCATGAATAAGGGTTGCGCATTTTTCGGTAACCGAACTTTGTACAAAATATTTTATACTTTTCGGTTCTAACTTACCAATGCAAAATTCCTTATAAATCCTTTCAAATAAATTTTTATTTTTGACTCTAATAAATTAGTTATCAGTCAAAATAAATAATTTGGTCCAACCAAAATTGAATAAATCAATTATAATTTATTTATGACTCTAATTAATTAGTTATCGGTCAAAATAAATTCCTTGGTCTATCCAAAATTGATCTAATCAATTTTAACCAATTAAACAATAATCCAATTATTATTCATGTTATATATTTTGTAATAGAATAAATCTATTAGTTCTTTACTTAGTCCGATGAAGGTCCAATGTGTGTGACCTTATAGGATCCCGAAGTATTGAGCTGTTAAGGCTTAACCAACCCGTGTTCTAATGAAACCATTGGCTCGATGTTCTAGACCGTGAATAGAACTTGATTACCTTAAACGACTGTAGTACGCCTCTAGCAAGGGTCTACCATCCCCCATTACTCGGAACGTCATTTATGCTTATGACTTAATCCCGGTTAATGCAATAATTATCCAGTGCGATAAATTCCTTCCATTCTTTAATATTAGTACCATCTGGTTTATTGGGTTCGGTTATAGTGTTAACCCACTAATAGCAAGGTTGCTCCAAGCTATCCCAGTTATTTACTTGTTATCGAAGTATATTGCCTTTTACCATAGTGTGTTTGACTAGAAACCATTTCTATCAAACACATACTCTGATCAGAGGTTTATGGCAATCATCACTTCAACAAGTGGCCAGGTACAACTCCTTAATATATCCGGAGCGATGGATTCTTTCCGACTACTCAGCCTACCAACGTGTTGTCATCACTATATCCGTAATCACCCGTAGCACCCTAAATTAATGAGTGCATAGCAATGACCCAAAGTATAGCAATAGTACCACACAAGGTAACTAGCATCTCAAGTATGAGGACATTCGCAAAGCTTATTGCATGAAGATAAACACTAACATATTGATATTTATACCAAGTGTTTATCTTGCTGCGGTCTCCAATATATCTCCCAGATATATCCATGTGTCAAGCTTAAGGCACCACCTTCAGTCTTTAGGAGATTAACTGCTTGGACCCTTTCCAAGAAAGTTGACCACATGCTAGTCTTTCCGTTTCATCAATATCCTTTCTTGATGACACTGTGACTAGGGACAGTTTAGACATAATCATAATTGCACATGAAGTAGGTTCCACCAAATATAGTCCAACTATAATTTCTCTGACTTCATGCTATGATATGTCAAGGACTTTTGTATACATACATCAATGAATATATTTTAACCAGCTATAATATATTTGTATAGAAACACATTGATATAAACAAAAGAATAAATGCCTTTATTGATTAAACAAATTATTCGTACTATTACATAATTAAGATATATCGCCCTAATTGCCTTAAGGGCATACATCATATCCAACAAAGGCTGTATTGACCCACTCCCCAAATGACACACTATTAATCTACAATTAAACATCTACCTCTTGCCTTCGAATTTCATTTTCTTTGAAAATCTTTATCAAATCAATTATGGGAATTATCATCCTCAGTGGTGGATTTATCAATTACATATCTTTAGTATGACACTCATTTTTCTCATTGTTCTGCAATTTCATTTACATATCACGATAAAAAAAAATTAATCGAAAGATAAGCAAGTGGATGTTCTGCAAGTTTCATTCCTATAACCTTCACTTGACATTTCTAACATATGCATCATGATGTATGGTCATGAATTAATAAATAATAAATCTAGATTGAAAGCCTCATATACATCATCTAATTGACCACAATAAACAAGCCCACAACCACAAATTCAATTGATCAAATGTCTTTTGTCCAATTTAAGCGGCAGTAGTTAAAATCTAATTCTAAACTTTTCTTTAAATAAATTGCCTCATTGGGCTTAAAAAAAGAAAAATCTCATCCCACCCCGCCCGTATGTGGACTTGAACCTGTGACCTCTAGAATCACAGTTTCAAGGCTCAACCACTATATCAAGCCTTTGCCACAAAATCTAATTCAAAACTTATAATAACTCAATAATTAAACATAAATTAGCCAATTCAATCCACAGATGAACAAATGAACAGATGAACAATTGGAGGCGATAAAGAACAAAAGTAGATAAAGATGACGAGCAGGAAGGTGGAGCGAAAAATAAGGGATTGCAGAAGCAAAGAGATAGTGTCCATTGTTGATTCGATGAAAATAATATCCAACGGTGTTGATCAAAGTGTGTCATTTGTGTCATTAAGGTAGTGCATGAAAATAGCCTTTCTTATTTTATTCAACTATTTTTTACTGAGGGTTTGCTATCACATAATTTTTGTTTTTTTCTATTAGTACAAACTTTTGTCACTAATTATATAGTTTTGTGACAGTAAAAAAATATTGTCGTCATTTATTAACTTTGTAGAAAATTTTTAGAGGGAAAATTTACAGTGATAAAGTAAAGGCAATTAGTGACCACTCGTAATATGACATTGAGGATGTAACGAAACGAAAATTTTAAATTAAATTTTATTGAGATATAAAAGTATAAAACAATATGAATATTATGAATTTTCATATTTTAACATTTTTCTTTTATGTCATTAGATAAGAAATAAGAGTTAATTAAGTTAGAGGGATGAATTAGACATTTAATTATTTATTCAAGGGCATTATTGGAAATTGAAAAAAAATCTTATAATCCCATACGTATCTCCTCCCCTTCATCCCCCTTTGTCTTCATTTTCTTCATTTCTTCCTTATACCTTATCAAAATTTTCCATGATCTAAAAACTTCCGATTTCTTTTATTCAACTTCAAATTCTTGTTAGAAATCAATCCTTAAGCCCTTTATCATCATTAATTTCAGTGAATCAGGGTTAGAAAAAGAGGATTTCAGATTTTAAGGTTCGGATGAACAGTAACCCAAATTTGAGGTGAATGATTTTTGATGAAATTAAAGCTTAATTAGTAGAATTCATGGCAGATTAAGCATATTTATAATATTAGGAAATTTATTTATACAATATCTTGATAGAATTATATATGGCTATTGTAGAGGAAGCTAGTACAAGCAAATCAATGGGAAAAGAGGTCGAAGATAACTAGAACGAGCTTAGAAAAAGGTTTGTGTCTCTAATTTCGATTTCTCGGTTTTTCTGAAAAATTCTAGATTTATGTCCCTGTTTTGTTTTAACGTTTTCTCTTGTTATATAAATCCGATTTGAATGATTCTTGATTCTATTGATATCTAAAGAAAGTAAGGAATGTATGTTCAGAAGAAACCTTATTGAATTTCGTTCGTTTTCATTGTGAAATTTTAGTTTGAAATTGAGTCATGAAATCTGTTTTCGGAAAATCTCAGCTTTGTACACTATTTAGTATTTTGATCATAACTTTGGTTATACAATTTGGATTTCTGTAATTCTGGTGGATTTGGAAAGCTGAGACATGTGGCTAATTATGTTTAGGAGAAACGTCTCCGATTGGATGATGTTTTAATAGTGAAAAATGCAAGGGAAGTCAGTTCACGAAATCTGGAAATTTCTGGAAAATATGAATGTTGATTTTATTGTGTTTTAATTGAAGTTTGATGCTTTAAAATTTAGGATTTGAATTTCTTAATTACTGAAGTTATGTTGAATTATGTTTGATAGTTTAAACTAGAATTTTTAAGATGTTACTTTGATTTATTGCCCTTATTAAACGAATAGAATACGGGTCAGGGTAGGTTGGCGCCAATAAAGGGGGGTACAGTACTGTACAAATAATTGAAGCTTTGGGTTCGGGCTTCGGTCGGTATTCTGATAAAAATTTATTGATATTGAAGCTTCGGCTTTGGGCTTGACTGATATATTGATATTGAAGCTTCGGCTTCGGGCTTGACCGATATATTGATTTTGAAGCTTCGGCTTCGGGCTTGACCGATACATTCATATTGAAGCTTCGACTTCGGGCTTGTCCGCTCCCGTATTCATTTTACCGTTATTCATGACTTGTTTAGTTTGGGCAATATATGGCTAATGTGTTTGAAAAAAGTGGATATAAATTTGATTGTACTTTGAAAGGTTTATAATAAAATTTTTGTGTTTTGGTTTTATAAAATTATTTAATTTGTTTTTGACTTATGAACATACTTTGTTTCTATTTTAAAGTGTTAAAAATGATAAAAATTGTTGTATTTCTTTTATGTACACCGTAAGCAAATTACTTAGCATGTAGTTGTTTTTCTACACGCAGATACTGAAGATTTGTAGATAGGTTGGACCAAAGTGGTATAAGTGGATCATCTTGAAGAGTATATAAGGAAAGACTCGAGGTGGATTTGTATTTTAATATAATATTATGATTTGTAGAATAATGGCATGTACTAGATAGTGTGGGAAATGTAAAGTGGCATTGAAAAATATTTGGAGAATAATTTGGAGTTTAAAATATTATATTTGTATTTGTACGTATTAAATTTATAAATATTAAACTTTATATAATAGAGTAGAGTTATTTATTGGGTGATTATATTTATTATGGCATTTCCTATAAAGGGGGTGTTAATAAAAACTAACAAATGTGTGAGACCCGATATTAAAATTTCTTCTTTGGAAGGAGGAGCAATATGCTATGCTAGCAACACCAATTGTCTTTTATAAAAGTAAAACAATTGCCCAAACTCACAAAAACATAGAATTGAATGCAATACGTCATCTCGTCCGTATTCGCACGTTCCACCTAATGTCATTCAATTCCCTCATCTTTGGAAAAGTGCATCGGTTTCCTTCTTAACGTCATGTGTCATCTTTTAGTTTGTTTAGCTTTTCATAGATGTTAATTTTCTAATTTTTAAAGTTGACATAATTTTCTGATTTTTAAAGTTGACACGTGGCTTACTAGTCATTTTTTACTAAGTTAAAAAAACTACGTGCACATTTTATAAATTCAAGGGGCAGCACGTGAAAAGCGCCAACTAGGAAAAGTTGATAATGTATTTGACTTAAAAAGAAAGTAGGAGAAAACAACTCAAATACGCTTGGAGAATAGGAAATCATATTTAACATATGTTTTCAAAATTTCTGAAAATTATATCCATAAAGTAAGCCGTTCAACGACCTTGCTATATCCTAGAATAGCTAAGTTATGTTAATGATTTAATATTCGGTTTCAAGTACCAAACCTTGCTTAAATTATTATAAAATTATGCTATGAAGATTATTCTGGTCCACTGAAAGGCGCAAATAATATTCCGCATAATACTTATAAAAAAGTTCCATATGCAAGCAGTATGAGAAAAAATTATTTTTTAAGGAAGATTATAACTTTCATATTAATTTTCCTGATTTTTTTTTCCAAATTACAATTAAAGAAATACACATTAATATATTATTACTAAATCAAGATAATTACAATCATTACGATCAATTATCAAACAACAGAAGATGCTTTTATCTTTTGAGAAAAACCTTTCAATCTGTATATTCTGTAATAAAATAAATTGAGTCTAATGGTAAGATCTTATAACAATTCAATATAATATACCTAAAAGCAGCCACCACCTCAAATCACATTCAATACAATTTGATGAAAATAATTAAAGATTTCATTTAAACAATTCAAGTACTAAAACTGTTGTGTATCAATATATTTTAGCCTAATACATTTTCAGTTCTTTAACTTATTTCTAATAATCTATCGCCTCTCTAAAATTTTAAAGATACCGTCCATCTTCTTAAACTTATTCAAACTATACGATCGAGGACCTCTCCAAGCTGACAAACAGATGAGTCGTGAATATTAAAAAAGTCAAGAAAGTAATCTTAATTTAAAGAATAAAAAAATAAAAAGAAATTTAAAAATAAAAAATTTTCTGCCTTTTCGTTTACAACATCTTCATCTCCTTCTATGCCGGCGGTATCTCTTATTATCCGACGAGCTTCATCTCCTCCTATGCCGGTCGATTTGGTTAGTCTCTTCTCCTCCAACTATTCTTGTTGTCTTCTCTTCAATCTCTTCTACGTATTGGGATCCGCCGTAGCTCCGGCCATATGTTTCAACCGGCGGCAACTTCTATTGGCTTTTCAATTGAAGTTTTACCGAACAGCCTAGCTATTTGTGTTGATACCAGTTGATTAGCAAAGTTCATTGGGGAAGAATTGAGGCTTTCGAGCGACTGAATATTCGATGAAATCAAAAAAATAACAAATTAAAATCATAGAAATAGCTAGGAACTTATGTATAGTTGCAGACAACTTGAAAATAAGGATGGTTTTTGTGTGGGGTATTAGACGAGGAAAGGAAAGATTCCTGTAGGTAGTAAAGATTCTAGAGGGCTAAAGCAAAGTAAAAAAAATCAATGCCGCAGTTGGTTCGTTTTAGTGTTGAGAATTGGTTCGTTTCAGTGTTGAGAATTTAGGAATTCAATACGCAGTCAGGTAAACTCACCTGACTGCAATTGGAAATGTCCAAATTTTAACCAATTTATTTGGGTCTTTACCCTCTTCTACCCACCTGCTTTTGTATATGCGAATCCCTTTTTTGCCCAAGTTGCTAATTTAATTGATTTTGCCGATGATAACTGCTTATTTCATATTGTGATTATGATCTAATTTTGGATTAAAAGCAATTTTGTTCATTTGAATGCAATTTTGTTAGAGATAAAAGGTTGAAGATGGTATTTTTGTAACACAAAAAGTTAATAGGGATTTGAATGAAATTGTGTGAGGAATTTTTTTTTTTTTTAATTTTACCTTATATGCCATGTTTGACTTTTTCAATTTAGTGACATGGAGGAGAGTGTAATACACACTCCCTCTGGTGAGAGTGGTATAGTTGCGTTCAAGGGTCCTGTGATGAAGAAATTCCAGCTGATACAGCAGCTAAACCGCGCACCAAGGATACATCAAAGCATCAATATGACACGTAGGACAGATGACAGTTGTTCTGTTATATCAAGGCCATCCAAAATGGCAATCTAAGTGAATTAGTACCAGCCAATCATAAGGCCGTATTTTAGCTAGTATAAAAGGATCAATGTAACAGTAGCTAGAAATGTAACAAACTTTTGTTCTCTTCTTTCTTCTCCCGCAAGTTTTCTCCTGATTCAATAAGCTTTTAAGCTTTTGTTCATGGTATTAGAGCTATGGCGGAAAGGAAAGGGAAATCTGCGGCCATAAACAGAGGTTCATCAGTGAACAATGGAGATCCATCTAGGAGCGAAGCAGATCCAAACCTGTAAGAATCAGATCAACAAGAAACGGGGGGAAGAAGTACGAATCAAGACAATCAAGGTCAGATCCTCATCAATTTTCAATTGAATGGAAGCTCGAACTATTTGTCTTGGAAGAACTCAATCACCAGGGCTCTCACAGCTAAAGGAAAATTAAAATACATCTTTGAGGATCAGGCTGATTACGAAGAAGGAACGAATGAGTATCAGAAATGGAAAAGGATTGATTGCTTGGTGACAAACTGGATTCTGAACTCTGTTTCGAAAGAACTTGCAGAAGCATTCACATATTTCAATTCAGCTGCAAAGATATGGAAGGCTCTTGAGCACAGGTTCTGCGAGAGCAACGGATCTATGCTCTTTAAGATTAAGAGAGATATCAACCTTCTGGAACAAGGAGATTGTACTGTGCTGCAATACTTCAATAAACTCAAGAGAATGTGGGATGAGATACTGATCTTGAGGCCAATACCTAGATGTAAGTGTGGAGCTGCTCGAAACTGTGACTGCAATGCTTTCTCAAGGATTGCAGAACAAGATCAAGAGGATAAACTGATACTGTTCCTCATGGGACTCAATTCTTGTTATGAAATTGTCACGAATCAGATCCTGGTTATAGATAGTCTACCTAGCCTGGACAAGGCATATTCTCTAATATACAGGGTAGAAAAGCAAAGTGAGATATCATCTGAAAGAGCAATGGAAATGATAAGCTATTCTGCAGTAAATTTTTCCAGTTCTTACAAAGTCAATGATCCAGCTAAAGAAAGTGGATAGAATTACGGTACATGACAGTGCTTACCATGTACCGTATAATTTTCGTGTTGGAAGGGGTGAGGAGCTTTAACTGTTAATAAGCTCCGAATAAGATTATTTTAATAAATACACTTATAAATATTACTAAAAAAAATATGTATTTTGTTATTAAAAGGCTATTTCAAACTCTGAGAAACATTTAAAAACTACACAATAAGCATTATTTTAGACTTTTAAAACCAGAATACATTGAATGAAGGCAAACTAATTAAAGTATGAAGTATCTTGATCTTACAATGTCTAGAAGGTTTCAACGAAATTTAATCAATATTAACCTATTTTGACCATATAAACAAATGTAACTTTAATATAATTCTTGCAACATTTGTTACGTTTCTTCATAAAAAAAAACATTTGTTACGTTTCAATGAAACCTTTAAACCAAATCCTATCTATAAATACCTTGTCTAAACTCTTGCTTTTCACTCAAAGAATAATCTTCTTAATTATTATTCAGTCAAATACAATCTTTGAAAAGATAAAAATGGGTGTTGTGAATACTGAGCATCAAGCTGAATCACCAATTCCTCCTGCCAAGTTTTTCAAAGTCTTTATCCTTGATGCTCACATCAATATGCCTAAGATTTTCCCTTAATTCGTTAAGAGCATTGAGCTCGTCGAAGGAGATGGTGGCCCTGGAAGCATTAAGAAGACAAACTTTGCTGATGGTTTGTTTTCTTTCCGCACTTTTCGGTGTTTATGTTATATATGTTTGATATTTCAGTTTGTGCCATGAAACTTTTACTCATACTTAAACATAACTAGCTAGCAAGTTAGGAACATCTAATTCAAAAAAAAAGATACATGATTGATCTATCGAACTTTCAAACTATGATTTCATAACGCTGATTGAGTATATAACAAGAGAATCGAGTTTGAAACTTGCTAAAATAGAGATTGTAGCTCAATCGCTACAGCACTCAATGTTAGTGGTGTGAGGTCCTAACCTTTTCAAAATCCATATTTATTAAAAAAAATAGAGATTGTGGTGAGCTTTCACTGTGACTAAGTTTCGAATAGGAATATCTCAGTGAAGACACATACACATACATATAGTTGTGTGCGTAACTTTATAAACTAAAAATTGACATTAAAATCTATTTTTTATAGGAATGGGGTACAAGTACGTCAACAACAAAATCGATGTATTAGTCGAAGAAAAGTTTATATACAACTATACTGCAGTAGAAGGAGATCCTTGGGTAGAAGGACTAGAGAAGGCTTGTTATGATAGCAAAATGGAAGCAAGTTCAAGTGGGGGATCAATAATAACGGCCACTAATAAGTACTGCCCTAAACTAGATGGCCAACTTGATATGGAAAAAATCAAGGAGGTGGAAGGCAATGCCGTTAGTATGTTGAAGGCTGTTGAAGCTCACATCTTGGCTAATCCTGATGCCTATTAAATTTGCGATTCAGGCTTGACCCGAATTCGAGTGTTATATGGTTGTTATTTGAATAATGATGTTGTTTGCTACATGATTGTGTTTTCTTGTTTTGTGACACTTTTTAAATTTTATAATAAAAAAATTATTTAGATTTTGATTAAAGTTCTCTTTCAATGGGATGTCCATTAACTATGTTGTCATCGATTTATCACTAGATGAATTGGAAGGACGCTAAAAAACAATCTGTGAACATAGGTCTACAAGTAATTTAACATTTTTTACAATTTTTTTAATTACACACATGAATTCGTCATAGTTAATAGGTTTATTGTGACAAAACCTACACTTCGTCGCTGTATTTATTTTACTAGGTAAGGCTGTATTGACACAGTCCCTAAACGACACACTATTAGTCTACACTGTTGGATTAAACATCTATCTCTTGCCTGAGAATTTCGTTTTCTTTGAAAATCTTTACCAAATCAATTATGGGCATTATCATCCTCAGTTGTGGGCTTATCAATTACATATCTTTATTATCACACCCATTTTCCTCATTTTTTTTGCAATTTCAGTTGCATATAATGATAAAGAAATTAATCGAAAGACAAGGAAGTGATTGTTCTACAGTTTTATTCATATAACCTTTGCTCGACTTTTCTAACATATGCATGACGTAAGTTCATGAATTAATAAAGGTCAAATGGATCTTTACCAAAAGTTTACTGCCCCCTAAATTTTTAAAAGTTTCTCTCAGTCCCCTGAATTTGACATAAATGTATCAGTTTGCCTCTCGAAATTGACAAAAGTGTATTTCTTCGCCCCTTGAATGCCACTTAACAACTTTTGATTGGAAAGAGAAAAAAATATTTTTGAAAAGTTAAACCAATCAAAACATGACACGTGGCATTCAAGTGGCAAAATGATACACTTTTGCCAAGTTGAGGAGGCACACTGATACATTTATGCTAAGTTCAGGGGGCTGAGAGAAACTTTTAAAAATTCAGGGGGCAGTAAACTTTCTATACCAAATTTAGGGGGTAAAGATCCATTTGGCCATTAATAAATAATAAATCTAGATTGACCACAATAAACAAGCCCACAACCACAAATTCAATTGATCAAAAGGAAAACCTTATCTCACTCCGCCTAAGTGTGGACTCGAACCTGCGACCTCTAGGATCACAATTTCAAGGCTCAACCACTAAACTAAGCCTTTGCCACAGTCTAATTCTAAACTTAAAAACTCAATAATTAAACATAAATTACCCAATTCAATCCACTTCAGTTATAATCCAATTCACAACCTAGAAACCTAAGTCAACTCCTAAGATAGGATAAAGTACTATGGAAGGTGACAAAGACGATGAACAAATGATGGCGTAGAACAAAATGAACATATGAACAATTGGAGGCGATGAAGATGAAGAACAAAGTTGATAAAGATGACGAGCAGGAAGGAGGACCGAAAAATAAGTTTTTTTTTTAAAAACTGACATAAAAATAAGTGATGCAGAAGCAAAGGGATAATATACATAAAGTTAGTTGGGATACTATTGTCAGCCTTATAAGATGGGAGGTCTTAACATTTCTGATTTAAAAGTTAGGAATGCCAATTTGCTTTTTAAATGGATTTGGAAGGCTTGTTGTTTGAACACACCATTCATTTGGCATTGTTTCTCTGTAGATTTACTTGGAATTTTAAGTTGGAATTCTCTTGGTTCAGTTATATGTGCTTCACCAATTTAGAAAGGTATCGTTGCTTGCTACAAGGACATTCATTTATGGTCTATTTTTTTAACAACATATCTGTTGTGGTTGGCAATGGATCAAACACACTTTTTTGAAAAGATAATTGGGCAGCCCCTGGTGTTCTAAAATCACATTTTGAAAGTCTCTTTAATTTGGTGATTGATGAAGATATCGCAGTTTAAGAGGTACAGATTCAATTTGGTAGTCGCTTTAAGAGATCACCTTGGTTCAGGAGGCTTCGAGGGTCAGAAAATGATGACTTTTTGGTCATTCAACAATTGTTGTCCAACATGAATTTTCAGGAGACATCATACCGTTTTTTATGGAGGAAATGCAATTCTCTAGGCTATTCAGCTGGAGATTTCATCAAACTTTACAACGACCATCTTTTCTTGAATCATCCAATTCCAAGAGACTTTCTTTTGTGTTGGAAGGCTCCTTTTGTTCCAAAAATTAAATTCTTCACATGGGTGCTTTTACATGAGCGATTGCCAACTAAGTTCTTTTTCGCTCATTTGAGAATTTTATCATCTGATGTTGCTTCTTGCCCTCTTCGTGAGTCAATTGAGACCCAAGATCATGTTATCGCCCATTGTAAGTATAGTAGAACCATTTGGTCTTCTCTTTTTAATTGGGTGGGTGTCGATTTTTTAATTCCAAGGAAAGCTTCAGACTTTTATCATCAGTGGACTGATATGTTTTCGTGTAATAATGCTAAACATTTTGGTTCTTCACTTTGAATGATCTTGAGTTGGGAGATTTGGAAGCGTAGGAATAAAGCAGTTTTCGAGGATACTCTGTTACACGATGATTTTTTGTACAAGGGGATTAGCCCAGCTTTATTTTTCGCAGAGTTTTGTACATGATTTTCATTTTAGTTTCTCATATGTAATTATGAACCCTCTGAGAGTTCTCTCTTTGTGAGTTCTTTGTCCTCTTCTCGGGGATCCTTTTAATTGATTCGAGGTTAGTTGTCTTGGAGTTATGATAAGGGTGTCAACCTAGTTGGGATGCTTATCTTCTTCTATGGCTTCTAACACTTATTATTTATAGAAAAAATGTCCATTGTAGATTGGATGAAAACAACATCCAAAGGTGTTGATCAAAGTGTGTCATTTGTGTCATTTAGGTAGTGCATGAAAATAACCTTTCTTATTTAATTCAACTACTTTTTTTACTTAGGGGTTTGCTATGACATAATCTTTGTTCATCTCTGTTAATATAAACTTTTGTCATTAATTATATAGTTTTGTGATAGTGAAAAAATATTTTCGTTATTTATTAACTTTGTAGAAAATTTTTTAGGGGAAATTTTCGGTGGCATAGTAAAGGCAATTTGTAACCACTCGTAATATAAAATTGAGGATGTGGTGTATTAGAGTGAATCAGAACTAACAAATGTGTGAGACTAGAGATTAAAATTTGTACTTTGGAAGGAGGAGCAATATGCTATGCTAGCAACACCAATTTGTCTTTTATAAAAGTAAAACAACTGCCCAAACTCACAAAAACATAGAATTGAATGGAATATTGTTGGAAAGATGAGATTTTTATACTAAGAAATACTTTGTGATATTTTTTATTAAAAAAAATATATTTGGTCAAAAGTTTTAATTGTGGCTGTTACATTTTAATTCATTCATAAATCTGAGTTTTAATTGTGTTTAAAACTCTAACAATTATATTTGACTTTAATATTGCGGTTATGATTTTGATTAAGTGTTCTAATTGTAATTAAAACACCAACGCTATTTTTTTAAATTTTGTAACAGCAAAACTTTTAAGGCCATAAACTATTTTGTTTACCTATAAAAAGCTGAGCGGGTTTTCTTTTGGTAAGAAACTAATTTTTACATACTCTCTTCTTCCTCCATTTTTTTGGATATATACATGCATTTCTGATTCCTGTATCCCAAACTCAAATCGAGTTTGATGGAGTTGTTTAATCCTGGAAGGAACTACAAAGTATCCTTTAAGGATAGAGTCTCCTACTCGATTCAACTCATCCTAACACTTAAAAATTTGTTCTTGTTTTCAGAGATGTTCAAAGTAATTAAGATCGTTATTTACAGCTTTTGAAGATCATTTTCAAATTCAGCAGAAAGTGTTGCCTCTTCTGAATAAACTGTTGCTCCTGAGCTGGCTTCTGCAACAATATTGCAAAAAGCGTTGCCATTGAATCAGGTCAGCCTAGGTTCAACTCAGCTCGGCACAGCTTTTGCAACAGATTCTGATCAGTGAAGTGTTGCCTATTATACAGTTTCTGCAACAGTTTTAAATAAGCGTTGCGTCTAAATGAGGCTAGCCGAGACTAGGCCAGCCTAGACGAGGTCAGCCGAAACCAACTTGGCCCAGTTTTACTCGGCCTAATTTCAACAATTTTCCAACAAATATGACATCTCCTCCATGTTGGCACGTTCCACCTAATGCCATCAGAACTTTAAAAAGATCATTGTAGCTCGATTCCCTCGACTTTTAAAAAGTGCACCAGTTTCGCTCTTAATATCATGTGTTAGCTTTTAGTTGGCTTAGCTTTTCATAGATGTCATTTTTCTGATTTTTAAAGTTGACACTTTTTCTCAAATTGAGGAAGCTACGTGCACACGTTATAAATTTAAGGAACAGTTGATGAAAAGTGTCAACTAAAAAGAGTTGCTAATATATTTGACCTAAAAAGAAGGTAAGAGAAAACAACTCAAATACACACTAAGGAGAATAGGAAATCATATTTAACAAATGTTTTCAAAATTTCTCAAAAAATTATATCCATAAAGTAAGCCGCTCAATAACCTAGCTATATCCTAGAACAGCTAAGTTATATTAATGGTCGAATATTCGGTTTCGAGTACCAAACCTTGCTTAAATTATTATAAAACTATGCTATGAAGATTATTTTGATCCACCGAAAACCGCAAATAATACTCCGCATAGTACTTATAAAAAAGTTCCACATTCAAGCATGATGAGAAAAAAATTATTTTTGAACGAAAATTATAACTTTCATATTAATTTTTCTTTTTTTTTCCTAATTTCAACTAAAGAAATACACATTGATATATTATTACTAAATTAAGATAATTACAATCGTTACAATCAATTATTAAACAATAGAAGATGGTTTTATCTTTTGAGAAAAACTTTTAATTAGGTTAAAATCATCAACATTATATAAAATTTATGGCTACTAATATAATAGTACATGAATTTTAAAATTTGACATAAAGATACATAAACTTATAACTTAGCTAACATAATGATTGAAATTAGTATTTTCAGTCAAATATACCCCTGCCTTTCAAAAATAGCTCAAGTTTTATTTTCCATGTTCCAAATCAACTGATGCCCTATATCTTCTCGAGATCAATGGCCATGGCTTCATGGTACCTTCTTGATTAATCCTTCAATTAAATCAATTCAATTACCAACTAATTGTTGGAAACTGACAGTCAGATTGAACATACATAACAGGTATGGCAGAAATTCAAAATTTTATCCCTATCCCAGGAACTCCTAATAGTTGCATATAAATTAAATAAAGCATTAACTAAATAATTCTCTACCTAGGTTAGCATGTAAGGGCTAGGCGTACCATAATTCTAAATTATATCTTAGCAATAATATTTATATTAAATATATTACAACTCTAAGTTATAAATTAAATATAAATAAATTAAGCATGCGTTACAACCTAAGCATAATTAGCAAGTATAAAAACACTTAAAGAAAAAGACTTAATAATTAAAAGAGAAATTAGAAGACTTACCAGTTGAAGCGTGCTTTAGCAGAACTTCGTTACACAAGCCTCCAAGGTAGGATAGCCTCTATGAGTATCCACACGAACCCCACCAACCGAAACCTCCCAATGAGAAAGAACTGAAGAAATTTGAGTAGTTGCTAGGCCACTCCAAAATCCCACCCGAAAATATAATCTAAAATATTCAAGTTCCACCTGAATTGGTATGAGTTCAAATTGAGAAAAGGGGGGCAGTTTATAGGGGGAGCTAGGGCTCCCCGTATTTAATACGGGATGGGGAAAAATCCCCATCCCGCCCTTGGCAACACGCGGATCCTATAGGATCCTCGTGCTGCCCCCGCCGACCTGACTTTCTCCGCAAGTCGGGTCCTTGCCATACAAGGCAAGCTCTTGCGAGCCTGCCTTGTCCTGTGGGCTGGGACTCGCGGGCTCTCCCATGAGCCCAGCTTGTGGGTGGCAAGGGATGCACAAGGCAGGCTCTTGTGAGCCTGCCTTGCCCCGCGGGCTAGGCCTCGTCGGACTTCCCGTGAGCCCAGCTCGCGGGTGGCCTTGCTGCATGCCAGCGCAAGCCTAGCTTGCGCTGCCTGTAGCCCATGAGTGCTCTTGCACTTGTGCGGGCTCGCATAGGCCAGCAAAGCCTTCAGGCTTATGGGTCCTATTAGCGAAGGGTCCAACCCTTGAATTTTGCAGTTCTAGCTGTTTCTCCAATTCAATAAATATTTATTTTATGACCCTAATAAATTAGTTGCCGGTCAAAAATAAATCCTTTAAAAAAATGATACAATCATCTTTTAAATAATCAAATAATAATCTAATTATTATGATATGTTTTCGTGATAGAATGATCCTATTAATTCTTTACTCAGTTCGATGAAGGTCCAATCTGTGTGACCTTATAGGATCCCGAAGTATTGAGCTGTTAAGGATTAACCAACCCTTGTTCTAATAGAACCATTAGCTCGCGGTTCTAGACCGTGAATATAACGCGATTACCTTAAACGACTGTAGTACACCTCTAGCAAGGGTCTACCATCTCCCGTTACTCGGAACGTCATTTGTGCTTATGACTTAATCTCGGTTAATGCAATATTTATCCAATGTGATGAACTCCTTCCATTCTTTAATATTAGTACCATCTAGTTTATACGGTTTGGTTCAAGTGTTAACCCACTAATAGCAAGGTTGGTCCAAGCTATCCCAGTTATTAACTTGTTACCGAAGTATATTGCCTTTTACCATAGTGTGTTTGACTAGAAACCATTTCTATCAAACACATACTCTGATCAGAGGTTTATGGCAATCATCAGTTCAACAAGTGGCCAGGTATAACTCCTTAATATATCCGGAGCGATGGATCCTTTTCGACTACTCAGATTACCAAAGTATTGTCATCACTATACCCGTAATCACCCGTGGCACCCTAAATTAATGAGTGTATAGGTATGACCCAAAGCATAGTAATAGTACCACATAAGGTAACTAGTATCTTAAGTACGAGGATATTCGCAAAGCTTATTGCATGAAGATAAAAACTAATACATTGATATATATACCAAGTGTTTATCTTACTGCGGTCTCTAATATATCTCCCAGATATATCCATGTGTCAAACTTAAGGCACCACCTTCAGTCGTTAGGAGATTGACTGCTTGGACCCTTTCTAAGAAAGTTGACCACATACTAGCCTTTCCGCTTCATCAATATCTTTCTTGATAAAACTATGACTAAGGATACTTTAGACATAATCATAATTGCACATGAATCAGGTTTCACCAAATATAGTTGTTGAACCAAGCACGAGTTAAGACTGACTTAGGAGATTACTCAGTTGTGCTTAAGTTTTGATCATTACAATTAAGTTCAGTATGGGATAATTAAATCAATAATTGTGTTAAAATAAGTAGTCTGAGGTTCTAAGGGAGTTAGTAAATTCAAGGTAGAATTTCAAGTCTCCGCTGATTAGCTATTTAGTTTCACTTTGAGTGGTTTCTAGGCTGAGTGCTTACGTGGTCTCTGACCTACTAATATTCGCTCAAAACACTAAGTATTTAGATTTAGTTCAGCTATGCTTTGCGTTATCATATTTTGCTGAGTTATATTTTGTCTATCAAAGGTACTGACATTACCTTTTAAGGTAAACAGGGATCTTTGCTTTTAATGTTACTTTTTACAAGAACATTAATGACACAAAGGCAAAAAGAATTAATGCCTTAACAAGACTCAAAGTTATGAAGAAAATGACAAAGTCTTCCAAATCAAGTCTGTATTAAGTCAATTACCATTTTGGTATAATCTACAGATCTACCAACCTTGTATCGCGCACTTTGCATCATGTCAAAAAACAAGAGTGAATGGGATGAAGATACGTGGCAAGTTAGGGCGAGTTCTCTCTAACGGAAGACTGGCATCAAACGATAAAGGATTCAAATTGAAGCTCGAATTTCAATCTAACGGATTGAAGTGCATTTCACAATGGTGCAATTCTATCTCTTAATGGATTGATTTGAAGAAGCAACGGGTGAATTGCTGAGCTGTCAATTCCAGAAGATGCCAAGGCAAGTTCAACGGCTACTTTATTAATCCATCTATAAAAGGAGTAAGAAAGCAAGCTTTAGAACTTGGTGATTACACCTGAATTTCCTACAAGCTAAAACTTTGTCTAATTCACAAGGTTAGAGAAATTCAATCAAGAAAAGCAACTCAGCTAGAATCTGCTTTCTACAAGAGAGAATAGAATAGATCAATCACTGTAATATTAGATCAATTGTAACTAGATCAATGTTTATAAAAGTTGAGTCCAGCTCTTGTTATAGAATCATTGGGTTATTGCTAATAGAAGAGGGTATTCTAGTCAGCAGGTGGGTGATTACAGATTGGAGGGTACTTTCTATAATTGGAGAATTTGCCAAAGGCTTCTCCGCCTAGGGTAAAGGAGCTGAGATTAGTGGATTAAAGCCGAGACACTCTCTCGAGACTGGATGTAAGCATAGGTTGTCGAACCAGTATAAAAATCTTTGTGTCCTTTACTTATTTACATTTTCCAGGTTTCGCTCTGACTCTGACCTCAGTCAGCGGAGCTCTACTCAGCTCGCAAAAAAGCTTAGTTAATCAAGCACTGAGTCATTCACCCCCCCCCCCTCTGACTCAATGAGTGTACGCATAGGGACCATCAATAGTCTAACCATGATTTCTCTGACTTCATACTATGACATGTAAAGGACTTTTGTATACATACATCAATGAATATATTTTAACCAGCTGTAATATATTTATAAGCACATCGATATAAACAAAAGATTAAATACCTTTATTAATTAAACAAAATATTAATATTATTACATAATTAAGACATATTGCCCTAATTGCCTTAAGGAAATACATCATATTGAATAAACTCCCACTTGCACTAAGGCCAATTAGCCATATGTCTTAATCCATATGCTTTAATATGCTGGTCATGCTTGACTTGAGTCAATGACTTTGCCAGACCATCCGCGAGGTTCTGATCAATAGGAACATATTCTAGTATTATTATCTTAGCATCAACAATCTCCCTAATTATGTGATACTTTCTGGATACATGTCTGTTTTTCTGATGACAAGTGGTTCCTTTGCTGAGCTATAGCACCATTATTATCACAATACAAAGTAATTGGATCAATAGGCTCAGGCACCACACCGAGATCACCAATGAATCCCTTTAACCAGATAGCTTCTTTTACTGCTTCTCATCCAGTAATGTATTTAGATTCCATGCTTGAATCAGCAGTAGTTTCTTGCTTGGAACTCTTCCAGTATATCGCCCCTCCATTTAACACGTACACAAATCCTGACTGAGACTTAAAGTCATCCTTATCAAATTGAAAACTCGTGTCAGTGTAAACTTTGATTTTGAGGTCACCTTCTCCATAAATCAAGAACTCATCCTTATTTCTTCTCAAGTACTTAAGAATTGCCTTGACGGCCATCCAGTGCTTTTCACCTGGATCTAACTAATATCTGCTCGTAAAGCTCAAAGCCTGAGAGACATCTGGCCTAGTACATATCATAGCATACATAATAGATCCTATCGTGGATGCATAGGGTATATCCTTCATGCGCATTCTCTCCTGAGCTGGCTTCGGACACTCAGCCTTAGATAGGTCAATCCCCTTTGTCATCGGGAGATAACCTTTCTTAGAATGCTCAAGGTTGAACCTATTCAATACCTTGTCTATATATGTACTTTGAGAAAGACCTAACAGCCTCTTGGATTTGTCCCTATATATCTTTATACCCAGTATAAATGCTGCTTCACCAAGGACTTTCATGGAGAACTTTCTTAAAAGCCATATTTTAACACTTTAAAGAAGAGAAATGTCATTTCCTATTAGCAGAATGTCATTGACATACAATACTAGGAAAACGACTGCACTTCCACTAACCTTCTTGTAAATACAAGGCTCACTAAAATTTGGATAGAAATCCAGTTCTCGGATTGTCTGATCAAATCTTATATTCCAACTCTTGAATTCCTGCTTAAGTCCATAGACGGATCTTTGTAGCTTGCATACCTTCGAGCCATTCTGAGATGTAGAACCCCCAGGTTGTGTCATATACACATCCCGGTCTAAATCCCCATTCAGGAACGCTATTTTAACATCCATCTACCAGATCTCATAGTTGTATTAAGCGACAATGGCGCGGAGTATCCTAATGGATTTCAGCATGGCTACCGGTGAAAAAGTCTCATTATAGTCGATACCTTCATATTGACTATAACCTTTCACAACCAACCTTGCTTTATAGGTAATTACATTACCATCCATGTTAGTCTTCTTCTTGAAGACCCACTTGCACCTAATCGATCTAACCTCTTGCGGTGCATTAACCAAATTCTAAACTTGATTCTCATATATGGAATCCATTTCTGACTTCATGGCTTTTAGCCATTTATCAGAATCTAAGCTTTTCATTGCCTCACCATATGTCCTTGGTTCATCATCCTCTATGAGATATAGTTCCTTATCATCAGTAATGATAAAACCATATCTATTAGGACCCTTATGAACACGACTTGATCTTCATAATGATTATGTTTCGACAGGTTGTTCTTGGATCACACTTTCTTATGTATCTAGAATGGGGTCAATCAACTAATTGTCTATTTCTTCCTCTTGAACCTCCAGTTCAAAATTAATCCTACTGACTTTTGCAAGCAAGTGTTCCCTTTCCAAAAAGTGAGCATTCTGAGACACAAATACCTTTTGTGCTTTGGTTTGGTAAAATAAATATCCAACAGTTTCCTTTGGATATCCAATGAATAGACACTTGTTAGATTTGGCGTTTAGCTTATCTGATGCTATCCTCTTTACCATAGCAGGACAACCCCATACTCTTAAGTGACTTAGAGATGGATTCTTATTACACCACCTTTCATAAGGTGTAAAATCAACTAATTTAGAGGGCACTCTGTTTAATACATAAACTGCGCTCTCTAGTGCATATCCCCAAAAGGATTTACTAAGATTTGCGTGGCTCATCATAGACCTGACCATATCTAATAAAGTCCGATTCCTCTTTTCTGACACTCCATTGTGTTGAGGCGTATAAAGATGGTTCCACTGGAGAACTATCTTGTTTTCCTTTAGATAATCCTGAAACTCCTGACTTAAGTATTCTCCACCTCGATCTGATCAAAGTCTTTTAATACTTTTCTCAAGCTATTTCTCAACTTCAGCTTTGAATAGTTTAAACTTTTCGAAACTTTCAGACTTGTGCTTCATCAAGTACAAATAACTATATCGTGAGTAATCATCAATAAAGGTTATGAAGTAGGAGTATCCTCCTAGTGCCTGAACACTCATTGGACCACATACATTAGTATGTATAAGTTCCAATGTACTTGTGGCCCGTTCACCCTTTCCTTGAAAAAGTAACTTTGACATTTTTCCTCTTAAATAAGGTTGCAATCACTATAAGACTCTAAGTCTATTGGGCCCAAGTGTCCACACTTATGCAACTTGGTTAAGCGATTTTGGTTTATGTGTCCTAAATGAAAATGCCATAAGTAGAAGGAATTCTTATTATCTAATTTAACTTTCTTCACATTATTTATATTAAAAACTTTTGTTTTAGTATCAAGAACATAAATGCCACCATTTAACATTCCATAGCCATAAAGAACATTATTCAAACGAATCTGACAATTATTATTCCAAAATAAAATTTTAAATCCTTCTGCTGCTAAACACGTAAAAGATACAATATTCTTAGTAGCACTTGGAATGTAGTAACAATTATTCAAAACTAAAACAAGTACACTTAGCAAAATAAGATTAAAGCTTCCTACGGCTAATGCAATAACTCTAGCTCCATTTCCCACACGTAGGTCTATCTCCACTTTTATAAGTCTTCTACTATTCCTTAGTCCCTGCACAGAAGTATAGATATGAGAACCACAACCAGAAGTGGATTCATGAGGAAAAGTAGCAAAGTTTTCAATTATAAACATTCCCGAAGTAGATGCCTCTGTAGGCTTCTTCTTCAAATGCTCAAAAGCAGGAGCTTTGCAATCCCTCTTCTAATGTCCCAGTTTCCCACATTGGAAGTAGACATACTTAGATGTCTTCTTTTCTTGGCACCCAGTTCCTGCTTCTTCTTCTTAGAAGCCTTGCCTTTCTCAATAAACAGTAGATGTTTATGATCCTTCTTGATCTAAGGCTCTACTGTATTCAGCATGTTGATGAATTCAGGGATAGTAGAATTAATCTTGTTCATGTAATAGTTAGTCACGAAGCCTGAGTAACTATCCATTAAGGACATCAACACAAGGTCAATGCTTAAGTCATGATTCATCTTGAATCCCAATCGATTCAGCTTCTCAAGGTATCCCAAGAGTTTCAGTACATGCTGAGAGGCAGAGGTGCTAGCCTGCATCTTGGTTCCGAAAAGGAGCTTGGAGGTCTCATACCTTTCTGTCCTTTCCTACTCCAAAAAGAGCTCTTCAAGATGGAGAACCATATCCTCCAAGGACATGTTCTCATATTATTTCTGAAGCTCAGAATTCATGGACCCCAACATGATACACATGGCAGTCTCACGATCTTTCCTATGCTTCAACCAGGCATCATGTTCCACATGATTCTCAACATCAGGTTAAACAAGGAAAATGTCATTTAGAATATAAGCAATTCCCTCTGATCTGAGAATAATTCTTACAGCTCTGAACCAATCTAAAAAGTTTGAGCCATTCAGTTTGGTGTTATTTAATATACGGAGATTAACGTTCGAAGTCATATTCAACCTAAGATATAAGAAAAAAAAGGAGTTTAGATATTAGTTTAAGTACATGCATTTAATATAAGGGCTTTTAATTAAATACATTTGTCCTACTATTTTCTTAAAAATTTACAATAGCCCATTCTATTGAATTCGAGAATTTTAGCCCAGCTAAATTTCCTAGTAGGTAGCATCTATAACTAGTCTATTACATTCCCCAATTTTATGAGTCAAGTCATAATAGTAAGTCATAGTTGGAATCTCATTCCATTTGCATCACATGCAATTGCTAATTCATTCAAGTTCCCTATTCCTAAGGAACGTGTGCTCTTATATTAGTTTCTCCTTAAATATATCTCAGACCTGGGCCTAGCCCCTAATTTTATGATGGACTACCCCAGTTCCGGTAAGGCAAACCATATCCCAAACTGTACAACCAATCAATGTGGACTAGAACAAGCACTTTGCGCAGCACTTGATAGCCCAAAGAGACCGTAATATAAATTTGAGTGAGGAAGACTATAACTTGCCTTAATATCTTTACTTTGGGATTTTATTGCTATTAAACGTCTCACCCAATCTAGGATTTTATCAGATGGACAAAATTATAATAACTTATATTAATTCAGGGAATTTTAGAATTAACTTATGCGGTCCAACCATATGTGGGTTCAGCTCTTTATTATAATTATTCCATCAACCTAGATTATATGCAAAATAATTAACACTTTTATTTTATTTTTATATTGCATTTCCTTTAAGCTTCTATTCAATAAATTTAATTTTTACTTTGTTATAGAAACATATATATACACCATCGTATATACTAGAAATAAATTAGTCCATATTTAATCCCCGATTGGTCAATTCAAGCTGCACTGATATAGATTCTCAGGTAGGAGAGATGCCCTATGAGGAGTAGACATCAAGTCCAATCCTTAGCCAGAACAAATATGGGCACAAACTCAAAGACCAATGGATTCTCTTGAACTCATAAATTTCGTTCTTTCAATTCATGTAAATTGAAAGTATCTATAACCCATGTAATTTAAATAAATTATTGAAAATTTTATTATTTGAGTAAGTTGAGCAGGCTTATTCAAAAAATGCACAGACATTTTCTAACCTTGAAATGAAAAGGCACAAGTTCAATATATTGTTCCAAACAATCAAATAAACAATTATCATTTCATAGAAAATAATATTCAGTTTGTTTCTAACTTAATTTTGCACTAATAGGCTGGCTTTGTAATAGGCTGGCTCTGATACCACTGTTGGAAACTAACAGTCAGATTGAACATGCATAACAGGCATGGCAGAAATTCAAAATTTTGCCCATGTCCCCAGAAACTCCTAATAGTTGCATGTAAATTAAATAAAGCCTTAACTAAATGATTCTCTACCTAGGTTAGCATGCAAGGGCTAGGCGTACCATAATTCTAAATTATATCCTAGCAATAATATTTATATTAAATATATTACAACTGTAAGTTCTAATTTAAATATAAATAAATTAAGTATGCCTTATAACCTAAGCATAATTATTAAGTCTAAAAACACTTAAAGAAAAAGAATTAATAATTAAAAGAGAAATTAAAAGACTTACCAGTTGAAGCGTGCTTTACCAGAACGTCGTTACACAAGCCTCCAAGGTAGGATAGCCTTTATGAGTACCCATATGAACCCCACCTACCAAAACCTCCCAATGGGGAAGAACCGAAGAGCTTTGAGTAGCTGCTAGACCACTCTAAAATCTAACCCAAAAATATAATCTAAAATATTCAAGTTCCACTTGAATTGGTACGAGTTCAAATGGAGAAAAAGGGTGGCAATTTATAGGGGGAGCTAGGGCTCCCCGTATTTAATGCAGGATAGGGAAAAATCCCCATCCCGCCCTTGGCAACACGTACCTATAAGATCCGCATGCTGCCCACGCCGACCCAACTTGCTCCGCAAGTCGGGTCCTTATCACACATGGCAGGCTCTTGCAAGCCTGCCTTATCCCGCGGGCTAGGCCTCGCGGGCTCTCCCATGAGCCTAGCTTGCGGGTAGCAAGGGCTGCACAAGGCAGGCTCTTGTGAGTCTGCCTTATCCCGCGGGCTGGGCCTCGCGGGACTTCCTGCAAGCCCAACTCACGGGTGGCCTTGCTGCAGGCTAGCGCAAGCCTATCTTGCACTGCCTGTAGCCCACGAGTGCTCTTGCACTCGTCCGGGCTCGCGTAGGCCCGCAAAGCCTTCGGGCTTGCGGATCCTATTAGCGAAGGATCCAACCCTTGAATTTTGCAGTTCTAGCCTTTTCTCCAATTAAAATAAATATTTATTTTATGACCCTAATAAATTAGTTGCCGGTCAAAAATAAATCCTTTAAAAAATGATCTAATCATCTTTTAAATAATGAAAGAATAATCCAATTGTTTTTTTAAAATTAATAATAATCCAATTATTATTATATTAATAGAATGAATCTATTAATTCTTCACTCAGTCCGATAAAAGTCCAATGTGTGTGACTTTATAGGATCTCGAAGTATTGAGCTGTTAAGGCTTAACCAACCCTTGTTCTAATAGAACCATTGGCTCGAGGTTCTAGACCGTGAATAGAACTCGATTACCTTAAACGGCTGTAGTACGCCTCTAGCAAGGGTCTACCATCCCTCATTACTCGGAACGTCGTTTGTGCTTATGACTTAATCCCGGTTAATGCAATAGTTATCCAAAGTGATGAAATCCTTCCATTCTTCAATATTAGTATCATCTGGTTTATACGGTTTAGTTGAAGTGTTAACCCACTAATAGCAAGGTTGCTCCAAGCTATCCCAGTTATTAACTTGTTACCGAAGCATATTGCCTTTTACCATAGTGTGTTTGACTAGAAACCATTTCTATCAAACACATACTCTGATCAGAGGTTTATGGCAATCATCACTTAAACAAGTGGCCAGGTACAACTCCTTAATATATCCGAAGCGATGGATCCTTTCCGACTACTCAGCTTACCAACGTGCTGTCATCACTATACCCGTAATCACCCGTGACACCCTAAATTAATGAGTGTATAGGTATGACCCAAAACATAGTGACACTGCCACACAAGGTAACTAGTATCTTAAGTGCGAGGATATTCACAAAGCTTATTGCATGAAGATAAACACTAACACATTGATATATATACCAAGTGTTTATCTTACCGCGGTCTCCAATATATCTCCCAGATATATCCATGTGCCAAACTTAAGGCACCACCTTTAATCTGTAGGTGACTGCTTTGACTCTTTCCAAGAAAGTTGACCACATGCTAGTCTTTCCGCTTCATCAAAATCTTTCTTCATGAAACTATGACTAGGGATAGTTTAGACATAATCATAATTGCACATGAATCAGGTTCCACCAAATATAGTCTAACCTTGATTTCTCTGACTTCATGCTATGACATGTCAAGGGCTTTCGTATACATACATTAATGAATATATTTTAACTAGCTATAATATATTTATAACACATAGATATAAACAAAAGATTAAATGCCTTTATTAATTAAACAAAATATTCATACTATTATATAATTAAGATATATCGCCATAATTTCCTTCAGGGCATACATCATATCCAACACTAATCCATTCTGCTTCATGTCACTATTGGAAAATGTAAATAGCTACATTTTGACTAAATCTTGATTAAAATATAAAAAACCGTAAATTCACAATTAAAGGTTTATTAAAGAATAATACCATTAAAGGACTACATTTTTATACTCTCGTATAAAAGAATACATGCAAACTCTATTTATTTAGAGCTTATAAACGTTAATTAAGAAAAATATTAAATACAAGGTTTAATTCTACAAACTGAAAAAAAATTTAAAACTCATTCTGTAACTCTTAAGAGTTTTGTAACCACAAAATAAAAACTTTTATCTTCTGTTATCAAACTTTTGTCATTTGTCTTCTCCTCTTTGTAACTGTAAGATTTCTTTTATTAAAAATTCATTTAAGTTTATTTAACAAAACTCCCCCGTAAACTTAAATGTTTCTACCATCTTTCATATGGAGCAGCTTCTTACGATTTTTTAAGTAATGTACCATTGATAGCGGTATTGTAAAAATATCAACAACTTGATTTTGACTTGCCACGAGCACTAATTCAACATTTCCTTCTTCATTATAATGTCTACCAAGAGTCACAAACATTGACTTACTTCTCACAAAACGTGTATCACATTCAAACTAATTAAGTTTATAATCCAACGCGCTTCCTTAAACTTAATTATTAGTTATTCCCAATGGTGCTTTAAATATAAAAAATACAACTTAAACTTATCACATCCAAAAAACAGTGATGAGAGAGATGTAACTTTGAGAATTCAAAGAACTTTGGAAATCACCAATCTACTGCAAAAAGGCTCACACCTAAGACCTTCAAACGCTGCTCCTTCTAACAGTCTACTCTGAACTCACATAGAGTCCTACAACTGGCAACTCAACGGGGAACTTCTTTTCCCAACTATTTGCCATAATTCTTACTGCACACTTTGGAAGTATACAAAAAAATTGACATTGCAAGTAGTGGTATTTCCATTATATCACAAATTTTCACTTACTCGACCTCAACCTCAACCTCAATCTCAATCTCACAAATATTGTTATTCAAACATCCCAAAAACACATTTTTTTCAAATCAAACATAAGAAATTTTTTTCATTATAAAAAAATACACACCCTAAAAAATTAACAAATAAACTTTCCCGAACCTTCTCTTATAAAAAAAAATAAGCTTTTCCTTTTTTTATTAAAACCAATAAACTAAATAAATACAAAAAAAATAACCCAAAACCAATCGAACTCTAATAACATATTAGAAAATATAAAGATCTACATTTTAATTAAATCTTGATTAAAACATTAAAAAACCGTAAACTCAGAGCCACCTCCCAACTCTTTCCTTTTCCTATTTCATATTGCATAACTACAGTCCAAAATATCAATTTAAATTTGTTCCTAATTCCAGCAATCACATGGTTGATGTTCTCACACGTGGCCACAATTTTCTGGATTATACATTTAATCCAAGACATATTTCTCTCTTTGTGACCCAAAAGCTAAAAGTCATCGCCTTCCTCCTCCACCCAAACCAGAACCTACTAGATCTTAGGCCGTCGTAGCTCCGCTATTAGCGGAAGAAGACAAAGTAAAATAAGTCCTCTCTGAGACGCCCTTACAATCTTCAAAGCCTCATCTTACCAAAAGCTAAGGGCATAAGTGGAATTTTAAAAATGTTGAAAATAGTACGTGAGATGGTTTTGAAAGATAAGGGCATTTTTTACGGTTTTCATCATTATGTTAGTTAAGTTATAAATTTATGTATATTTATATCAAATTTTGAAGTTCATTTATTATTACATCAATAAATATAAAGTTCATGTATCATGAATTTTTTAATCCCTTTTTAATTTGTAAATACTGTAATGAAATAAATTGAGTCTAATGATAAGATTTTGTAACAATTTAATATAATATACCTAAAAGGAGCCACCACCTCAAATCACATTCAATACAATTTGATGAAAATAATTAAAAAGTTCATTTAAACAATTCAATACTAAAACTGCAGTGTATCAATGTATTTTCGTCAGAAGCTATTGTTTTGAATTTCAACTCTACCTAAACATTTAAAAACTACACAATAAGCACTATTTTAGAATATAAATATTAAAAACAGAAGATGAATAAGGCAAACTAATATATAAAATATTTTGATCTTACACCGTCTAGTAGGTTTCGGTGATTTTATCAATATTCAGCTTTTTTTCGAAAAGAGAATCAATACTCAATATTTGGTCTCAGTCTGTTCTGGAAAAATAAATTGAAGTCAATGGTAATATGGAATAATATGGGACCCCTATAAAAATTGGAATTTGTCAAAATATGATATTCAATTGAAGCTTTTATTATATAAGTAAACTCATCATCTCCAATTAAACTAGCTAAAATATCGTTAACTTGATTTTGCGCCGCACAATAAGTAAAATGTAGTGTCCCAATCGAAAATTTTATGTTGTAAAGAGTATTTAATATCTTTTTATTAGATGGTTGATATATAATTACTTTATATCAAATATTTAATATTAAGTATTTAATACCTTTTCATTAAATGATTGATATGTAATCACTCTATATATTATAATAATATAAAATAATTACTTATTTAATATCTAACGTAAAAAATATTAATTAAATACGTGGTACCACGTAAGAAAATTCATCCCCAATACACTTTTCAGTTTATTTTACCTCCAAAAAGGAAACTGAATGAATGATAAATGATGCATCAATTCATGGACAATAAATTTTATAATATATCCACATTTTATTTTAAAATAAATTAAATCAATTAAGAATGTGTCTTAGAATATTGACAAGTGTGAGTACTAACAACAAGCACTTGACTTTGACTTTACCTATTAATATAAGTTTTGTGTCTATGAAACGGTTTCATGCATTTAATATTATATATATTTGATAAATGAGCACTATAAAAAATATTACCAATTATTACATCACTCATTATAACGATTAAAGATCATAAGTTTAATATTTAATTTTTATAAAAATTAATAATTATTAAAAATAATATTAAATGGACATCATATACATTTATAGTGATGCATTTCTGGTTTACTTATTAATTTTTGGTAAAAAAAAGAATATAAAATAAATTAAAACACTATTAAAATAGCTAAAATATGTTTAATTTTTGTGGTGATTAATGACACTGGACACAAATACGTTTATAAATACAGTAATTTTTTTTAAAATACTAGGAGTTTTTACAGAAGCAAGGAATTAATTCATGATCATTTCACTCCACAACTTATAGATCTACCAATCATACTAAGGCCAATTGGTTATAAATACAGTAATTAAAATCTTAAACAATACTTTTCCATTTGCAGTTCATTGTTTCTCCAATTCAGAAAAATTTATCTATTCGAATACATCCGATTTCACTTCAGATACCTAGATCATATAGTTTATATTAGGTTTTAATTAATATTTACTTTCTTTTGTTATTCTTATATCTCATTTTTCTAATTTAATCTTTTTATATTAGAAAATGCGTTTAAAAATTGTAGAAAATTAAATGGTGTGATTTATGAATAAACTTATTTATTATGTTATTGTTTAAGAGCAAAACTTGTTGAGGTATAACAAAAATGCAATGAACTTGATAATGATATATTATTTCTCAAACAGCTGATTTGAATTCTCTTATGGCTGATCTAATGAGTAATAGTTTGGTAACATACATTTGAAAAAGACGTGCTTAATAGTATCAATAATGATCGAATCATATATTATTTTTAAAATATAAAATTATGTAGAGGAAAATAATGAATAAATAATTTTTGTATACTAAAAGTATTGAATTGAATATTTATTAACACATGGGCCCTACAATAAAAGGTGACAAAGGTTGGGTAGTGGTTGAGTTTTGAAACTATAATTTTAGAGGTCTCAGATTCAAATTTACACTCATATAAAGTGTGATAAGATTTTTCTTTAATATTATTATAAGCCCATATTTAAAAAAAATTTAAAAAATAAATCCTAAATTCACCACTCATTTCAAACTTCTTCCTCCAAATTGAGATGCAATCTATCTGGAAAAAAAATCACTTAAAGAGTAGTAATAAATATAACTTTATATAGAGTTATGCTATCTACCCATATACTGCTACGGATGGTAATCGATTGGATATGGATAAATTTATTTTAAATAGATTTATCCATGTCTAATCCATATTCATATCTTAAGATATAGATTTGGATATAGACTATAAATGAATTTTAAATTTTTAGCCCAAATGATGTAATAGAACTGTGTTGCCCAAATGATTCCTGATTAGCCCACGTATAAAATATCTCTATTGTATTAATAATAAATTTTAGCCAACGTTTAAATATCTATATTTAAATAAAATCAGTGCTGTTATACCCAAGTTCTATCCCAAATGTGAAAATACGTTGCGGGGCCCGATTTTATAAAAAAATCAAAAAATACCAAAAAATTATGAAAAATAAAGAAAATAAATGTGGTGCAAGAAATTTTCAGAAAACTTTTTTGGAAGGGACCGGAAATGTGAAAATACGTTCCGGGGCCCGGTTTCGTAAAAAATCGAAAACTCCCATATAATTATGGAAAATCCGAAATATGATGAAAATAAATGTGGTGCAAGAAATTTACAGAAAATATTTCTGGAATGGCACGAAAATGTGAAAATACGTTTCAAGGACCGGTTTCGTAAAAAATTGAAAAATTCTAAAATATTATTGAAAATCCGGAAAATAAATAAAATAAATGTGGTGCAAGAAATTTTTAAAAAATATTTTTGGAATGGCTCGGAAATGTGAAAATACATTTCAGGGACTGGTTCCATAAAAAATCGAAAAATCTCAAAAAATTATGGAAAATCCGTAAAATAGAGAAAATAAATGTGTTGCAAGAAATTTTAAAAAATTATTTTTGGAATGGCTCGGAAATGTGAAAATACGTTTCAGAGATCAGTTTCGTAAAAAATTGAAAAATCCTAAAAAATTATGAAAAATCCGCAAAATAAAGAAAATAAATTTGTTATAAGAAATTTTCAAAAAATATTTTTGAAATGGCTCGGAAATGTGAAAATACGTCTCAAGGATCAGTTTCATAAAAAATCGAAAAATCTCAAAAAATTATGAAAAATCCGGAAAATAGAGAAAATAAATATGGTGCAAGAAATTTTCAGAAACTGTTTGTGGAATGACCCGAAAATGTGAAAATACGTTTCAGCAATCGGTTTCGTGAAAAATTGGAAAGTCCAAAAAAATTATGGAAAATAAAGAAAAGGCTTAATGCTCTTCCACACCCCACCTCCCCTCCCCAAACTTGAGCGAAAACAACTTTCATACCCTCAATTTTCAAAAGGTCCTCCGAACGACCCCAACTTGCAAAATGACTCTCTTCCTCCTTTAGGGTGTGTTTGGAAAGCTCACATTTTCTGAAAAATTCTCGCACCAAATTTATTTTCTTTCTTTTCCGGATATTTCATAATTAATTTTTGGAGTTTTCGGTTTTTTACAAAACAGGGCCCCGAAACGTATTTTCACATTTCCGGACCCTTCCATAAAAAATTTCTGAAAAATTCTTGCACCAAATGTATTTTCTATATTTTTCGGATATTTCATAATATTTTGGGATTTTTAAATTTTTTATGAAACCGGGCCCAAAACGTATTTTTACATTTTCGTGCCCTTCCAGAAATATTTTTAAAAAAATTCCTGCGCCAAATTTATTTTCTATATTTTCCGGATATTTCATAATTTTTTGAGATTTTTCGATTTTTTACGAAATCGGGCCCCGAAACGTATTTTTACATTTTCGTGCCCTTCCGGAAATATTTTTTGAAAAATTCTTGCACCAAATTTATTTTCTATATTTTTCGGATATTTCATAATTTTTTGGAATTTTTTGATTTTTTACGAAATCGGGCCCCGAAACGTATTTTTACATTTTCGTGTCCTTCCGAAAACATTTTTTGAAAAATTCTTGCACCAAATTTATTTTCTATATTTTCCGGATATTTCATAATTTTTTGGGATTTTTCGATTTTTTAAGAAACCGGGCCCCGAAACGTGTTTTCACATTTTCGTGCCCTTTCGAAAACATTTTTTGAAAAATTCTTGCACCAAATTGATTTTATTTATTTTCCGGATATTTTATATTTTTTTGGTATTTTTTTTTATTTTTTACGAGAATCGGGCCTCAAAACGTATTTTTACATTTTTGAGCCATTCCGGACACATTTTGTGAAAAATTCTTGCACCAAATGTATTTTCTATATTTTTCGGATATTTCATAATATTTTAGGAATTTTCAATTTTTTATGAAACCGTGCCCCAAAATGTATTTTCAAATTTTCGTGCCCTTCCGGAAATATTTTCTGAAAAATTCCGGCATCAAATTTATTTTATATATTTTCCGGATATTTCATAATTTTTTGGGATTTTTAATTTTTTACGAAATCGGGCCCCAAAACGTATTTTTACATTTTCGTGCCCTTCCGGAAACATTTCCTGAAAAATTCCTGCGTTAAATTTATTTTCTATATTTTCCGGATATTTCATAATTTTTTGGGATTTTTCAATTTTTTACGAAATCGGGCCCCAAAACGTGTTTTTACATTTTCGTGCCATTCCAGAAACATTTTTTGAAAATTTCTTCCACCAAATTTATTTTCTATATTTTTCGGATATTTCATAATTTTTTGAAAATTTTCGATTTTTTACGAAATCGGGCCCTGAAACGTATTTTTACATTTTCGTGCCCTTCCAGAAATATTTTTTGAAAAATTCTTGTACCAAATTTATTTTCTATATTTTCCGGATATTTCATAATTTTTTGGATTTTTTCGATTTTTTACGAAACCGGGCCCTGAAATGTGTTTTCACATTTTCGTGCCCTTCCGGAAACATTTTTTGAAAAGTTCTTGCACCAAATTTATTTTATTTATTTTCCTAATTTTTCATAAATTTTTGGTATTTTTTCGATTTTTTACGAAATCGGGCCCTGAAACGTATTTTTACATTTTCGAGCCCTTCCGGAGACATTTTCTGAAAAATTCTTGCACCAAATTTATTTTCTTCATTTCCCGGATTTTCCATAATTTTTTCAAATTTTTCAATTTTTTATTTTCCTATCAAATTCTTTCTTTTCTAGATATTTCTAAATTTTTAGTGTTTTTTAGTTGAATTAAAATTACAGGGACTTAAAAGATGTTTTGTCAATGGTTTTTTTGAAATTTGGCAGTGAGTGTAATACACTCTCCAAGCTGCGACTGGAAGAGTAAAAATATGTAGCACGGAGACACTCTTTTTGGAAGTTGGGTAGTTCGGATGACCTTTTGAAAGTTGGGGGGTATAAAAGCTATTTGCGCTCCAGTTGGGGGTATAAAAGCTGTTTGCACTCCAGTTAGGGGACATGTAAGAGCATTAAGCCAAAAATAAATGTGGTATAGATAGATCAAAATATATTACTCAAAGTAATTAGATTTTGTATAGATAAACCAAATTCAAGTTCAAGTGAATATCCTATCCAAATCTAAATCCATTTTTATTGCATCCAAATCCAATTCAAATTCAATAAATTTAAAAATAAAAGCATATAAATTCAATAAAATAAATTAAATTAAAGAATTTAAATAAATATAAAATTTATTGCCACCTCTCCACACCATCCACATTAGAGGCATATATCCGAGCGATGTGAAGCAATTTTCTAACGGAATAAAGGAACCCACTTTCTATGTTATAAGAAACGATATTTGACTTCATGATAAGGATTAATTTCATTACTATTCTTTTTTATATGCCATAATCATTTGTATTCAAGAGCATACATTGTTTGACCAAATTAAGTAAATGTAAATTTAATATAATTCTCGCAACATATGTGTTACCTTTCACATGAAACCTTAAACAAAACCCTATCTATAAATCCCTTGCCTTAACTCTTGCATTTCACTCACAATCTTCTTCTTAATTATAATTCACTCATATATAATTTTTGCGAAGATAAAAATGAGTGTTGTGATTACTGAGTATAGTGTCGAATCACCAATTCCTTCAATCAAGTTTTTCAAAGTCTTTATCCTTGATGGTCACATCAATATGCCTAAGATTTTTCCTCAATTTGTTAAGAGCATTGAGCTCATTGAAGGAGGTGGTGGCCCCGGAAGCATTAAGAAGACAAACTTTGCTGATGGTTTGTTTTCTTACTGTACTTTTCAATTTTTTTGTTATATATGTTCGATGTTTCAGTTTGTTCCATGAAACTTTTACTGCTTAAACATAACTAACTAGCAAGTTATGGAACATCTAATTAAAAACAAAAAAGATGCATGATCTATCTAACTTTCAAACTATGATTTCATATCGCTGGTTGAGTATATATGTAAGAGGATCGAGTTTGTAACCTATTAAATAGAGATTGAGATGAGCTTTAGTTGTGATTAAGTTTTGAATTATCTCAATGAAGACACATGTATTATATATACTAAAAAAATATAACGATACTTGGATATATGTGTGTGTAACTTCAATAATTAAAAATTTAAAATCTTTTTTTTATAGAAACGGGGTACAAGTACGTCAACAACAAAGTCGATGTATTAGACGAAGAAAAGTTCATATAGAACTATACTGCAGTAGAAGGAGATCCATGGATAGAAGGACTAGAGAAGGCTTGTTATGAGAGCAAAATGGAAGTAAGTTCGAGTGGAGGATCAATAATAATGGCCACTAAAAAGTACTACCCTAAAGTAGATGACCAACTTGATATGGACAAAATCAAGGAGTTGGAAGGCAATGCCATTGGTATGCTCAAAGCTATTGAAGCTCACATCTTAGCTAACTCCAATGCTTATTAATTTGGATTACCTAAATTTGTGGTTTAGGGCTTGATCCGAAATCGTGTTATGTGATTTTTATTTTAATAATGATGTTCTTTGCTATGTGATTACACTTTCTTAGTTTGTAACACTTATTTAAAATTTATAATAAAAAATTCATTGGGACTTTTAATGGGATGTCTTTTAAATGTGTTGTCATCAATCTATCACTAGATGAATTGGAAGCATGCTAACTTGTTGAAAATTAAGAGAAAAGATTCAATTTTATCAATTCTCAACTCAAATGAAAATTATATCTAAAATGCCCATTTATACTACTAATTGGAAGGATATAGAACTAAATAAATGAAATTCAAATAACATCCAGGTGTAAACTAATACGAACTAATACAGAGTTTAACAAAATGCTACATGTGAACTTGGGTCTACCAAAAATTTAACATTTTATTACTGTGACAAAACTTAAACTTTGTCATTCTATTAATTTTATTGGGTAAGGTTGTACTGACACACTCTACACTATTTGATGAAACATCTGTATTCTCTTGACTGCCAATTTCATTTTCTTCGAAATCTTTATCAAATCAATCATGCGCATTAGCATGTCCTCATGGTTGTCGATTTATTATTACATCCATTCCTCTCATTGTTCTACAATTTCATTTACATGTCATGATCATTTATTATGAAAAATTAGTTTAGTGAACTTGTGATGTTAATCGGGTAAAAATCATGAGCGGTACACGAACTTTAATCTTACTAACATAATGATACATGAATTTTAAATCTTGACATAAAGATACATCAACATAACATTTTACTAACATGGTGGTCAAAATCACCTTTTACCACCCAAATTAACCTTTAAACATGATCTATCCTCAATTTTGCACTTTCTTTATTTTCCACTTTATGTTATTAATTCACTCGCCTTCGTACAAGCACAACCGCATCCACAACAATATTCAGAAAGCTTGAATCTGTTATTTTTACTTTTTCGGTTTACTGGAAAATGGCAATTATTCATGAATTCAGGAAGTTGATTTGCCATTCGGTAGATTTGTGTATGCACTTCAGAATACTATATAGTATATAATTTTCATTTGATTTTATTTGATTCCTGGATATAATTACAACGATATCGCATTTGGGTTTTCCTCCCAAACTCATTCGATTTACAGTGTGATATGATTTTTAGCCGATATTAATCATTTATTTTTTTTGGTCATGTTCTTTATAGTTGTTCCCTTCAATTCAAATATATATTTTATTTTATATTTTTAGTGAAACATTCTACAAGGATATTGCACTTGAAAATCTGCAAGAAGCTGAATGTACTTGCAAAATTGCCACAGCATCTGCAGTGGAAACATTTTCCATTGCAGATTTGCAACGGATTGTAAGCCCTTGCAAATTGGTTTGTAAGAATGTAAATTTCAGGGAATCTTTTCTGTTGCAAAAGCTGTTTTTCAATGGGAATTCCGTCGCAATTTCTCTTGCAAATCATTGATTTTCTTGTAGTAAAAGATTTCTATAGTTGACCACAAGCAGACAAAATTATTTGTTAATGGGCGAAATAATTTTGAAAAAATTATATTTTTGCAAATTTCAATTTAAGAAATGTACATATATTACTATCAAATCAAGATAATTACACTCTTTCAATCAAACACAAAAGATGCTTTTATCTTCTGAGAAAAATCTTTTAATTGTATATTCTTTACTATAATAAATGGAGTCTAATAATAAGATTTTATAATAATTTCATAAACTCTATTTTACAGGATTTACAGTGTTTTTGCTCCAACTATCTTCCCTATTTTTCACTCTCTATATTACATTCCCCAAAAATAATATTAATATATTATTATTATTATTATTTATATATTATTTTATTAATTCATTTACATCAATTTTATTCTAATCAAGCAATAAAATAATTAAAAAACAAAAAATAAAAACAAATAATAATTTTATATTCATCCCTTAAAATAGGGTTCCCTAACTATGAGAACCTTATTTTAGAGATATACCATATAGAGAATGATTAGATTCAACCATTCCATATATTCATTCTTTATTTTAAGGTATAGTATAGGGTATGGTTGGATCTGCGAGCAGCCACGACCACAATTTGATGGTAAATAATCAAAATTTCATTTTAAGTTATATGGATGTGTTTTTTATTAAAAGGTTATTTCAAACTCTGAGAAACATTTAAAAACTACACAATAAGCATTATTTTAGACTTTTAAAACAAGAAGACATTGAATGAAGGCAAACTAAATATGAATTGTTTTGATCTTACACTGTCTAGAAGGTTTCAATGAGATTAATCAATACTCAGCCCTTTTGTTATAGAATCAATATTCAATATTTGGTCTCATTCTAGCCGAAAATAAACTATATAATCAATGGTAAATATACTTTTGGAATAATATGGGAACCTATGAAAATTGGAATTTGTCAAAAAAATGATATTCAACTGAAGCTTTTTTTTATACAAGTAAACTCATCATTTCCAATTAAACTAGCTAAAATATGGCAATCATCTAAAACAATTCATTTCTATTCTTTTTTTTATAAGCCATAACCATTTCTATTGATAGAGAGCATACATTATTTGACTATATAAAACAAATGTAACTTTAATATAGTTCTTGCAACATTTGCCTTTCAATGAACCCTTTAAACCAAATCCTATCTATAAATACCTTGCCTGAACTCTTGCATTTCACTCAAACAATAATCTTCTTCTTAATCATTATTCAGTCATATACAATCTTTGAAAAGAAAAAAGATGGGTGTTGTGACTACTGAGCACCAAGCTGAATCACCAATTCCTCCGGCCAAGTTTTTTAAAGTCTTTATCCTTGATGCACACATCAATATGCCTAAGATTTTCCCTCAATTCGTTAAGAGCATTGAGCTTATTGAAGGAGATGGTAGCCCCGGAAGCATTAAGAAGACAAACTTTGCTGATGGTTTGTTTTCTTTCCGTACTTTCCAGTTTTTATGTTATATTTGTTCGATATTTCAATGTATTCCATGGAACTTTTACTCATACTTAAACATAACTAGCTAACAAGTTTGGAACATCTAATTGAAAAAAAAGATACATGATCGATGTATCTAACTTTCAAACTATGATTTCATAACGCTGATTGAGTATATAACAAGAGAATCGAGTTTGAAACCTGCTAAAATCGAGATTGTAGCTCAATCGCTACACCACTTAATGTTAGTGGTGGGAGGTGCTAGGTTCAATACCTAACCTCTTCAAAATTCATATTTAGTAAAAAAATATAGAGATTGTGATGAGCTTTCGATGTGACTAAGTTTCGAAAGGACTATCTCAATGAAGACACATACACATACATACATATACATACATTTGTGTGCGTAACTTTATAAATTAAAAATTGGCACTAAAATCTATTTTTTTATAGGAACGGGATACAAGTACGTCAACAACAAAATCGATGTATTAGACGAAGAAAAGTATATATATAACTATACCGCAGTAGAAGGAGATCCTTGGATAGAAGGACTAGAGAAGGCTTGTTATGAGAGCAAAATGGAAGCAAGTCCAAGTGGAGGATCAATAATAACGGCCACTAATAAGTACTACCCCAGAGTAGATGGCCAACTTGATATGGACAAAATCAAGGAGGTGGAAGGCAATGCTGTTGGTATGTTGAAGGATGTTGAAGCTCACATCTTGGCTAATCCTGATGCCTATTAAATTTGCGGTTCAGGGCTTGACCCGAATTCGTGTGTTATGTGATTTTTATTTGAATAATGATGTTGTTTGGTATATGATTGTGTTTTCTTGTTTTGTGACACTTTTTGAATTTTATAATAAAAAAGTTATTGAGATTTTGATTAAAGTTCTCTTTCAATTGGATGTCCGTCAACTATGTTGTCATCGATTTATCACTAGATAAATTGGAAGGACGCTGAAAAAGCAATCTGTGAACTCAGGTCTACAAATAATTTAACATCTTTTTACGGTTTTTTTGTTGCACACATGAATTCTTCATAGTAAGTAGGTTTATTGTGACAAAACTTACACTTCGTCGCTGTATTTATTTTATTGGGTAAGGTTGTATCGACACACTTCCTAAATGACACACTATTAGTCTACACTGTTGGATTGAACATCTATCTCTTCCCTGCTAATTTCATTTTCTTTGAAAATCTTTATCAAATCAATTATGGGCATTATCATCCTCAGTTGTGTGAGTTTATCAATTACATATCTTTATTATCACACCCATTTCTCTCATTTTTTTGCAATTTCATTCACATATCATGATAAAGAAATTAATCGAAAGATTAGGAAGTGATTGTTCTACAGTTTTAGTCCTATTACCTTTGCTTGATTTTTCTAACTTATGCATGATGATGTAAGTTCATGAATTAATCAATAACAAATCTAGATTGAAAGCCTCATCTAATTGACCACAATTAACAAGCCCGTAAGCACAAATTCAATTGATGCCTTTTGTCCAATTTAAGCAGCAGTAATTAATATCTGTTTCAAAATACGAAAAACACAAAAATTAAACATGAATTACCCGATTCAATCCACTTCAGTTAAAATCCAACTCAAACCCTAGAAACCCAAGTCAACAATTCCTAAGAGAGGACGAAGTATGAAAGGTGACAAAGACGACGAACAAACGATGGCGTATAACAAAATGAAAAGATGAACAATTGGAGGCGATGAACTAGCGACGGGGTGAAGAACAAAAAGAAAAGAGTAAGAATATAACGAAGAACAAACGTTGATGAAGATGATGAGCGAAAAATAAGTGATGGAGAAGCATTGATATAATATGGCCATCGTTAGATTCAATGAAAACAACATCCGACGGTGTTGATCAAAGTGTGTCACTAGTGTCATTTAGGTAGTGTGTGATTATAGTCTTGCTCTTATTTTATTCAAGTAGTTTTTTAATTAGTGGTTTGCTGTGACATAATTTTTGTTTATCTATGTTGATATAAACTTTTGTCACTAATTATATAGTTCTGTGACAGTAAAAGAAATATCGTCATTTATTAATTTGAAGGTGTAAATTTGTAGAAAATTTTTAGAGAGAAAATTTACTGCGACAAAGTACAGGCAATTAGTGACCACTCATAATATGAAATTGAAGATACGGTACTTTAGAGTGATTCGGAACTAACAAATGTCTGAGACTATAGATTAAAATTTCTACTTTGAAAGGAGGAGCAGTTGGCTAAGATAGCAACACCAATTTATCTTTTATAGCCCAAACTCACAAAACCAAAAATAAAAAGGACAAATACATCACCATCTCGTCCATGTTGGCGCATTCAATCTACTAATCCCTTCAATGGCTATTAGCAGCGGCTTTGTGTTTGTCATCTTATGGTAAGCTTTTCTTCCAATTCTCTTATTGCTGCTAATGATTGTTTCATTTCTACTCCTGTTTCAATCGGTGGATAGTATGTGTATCAGGCTTTCCTTTCTTCTTTCCGTATAGCTACTGGTTAGAACTAATTTGATCCTTCGGTTCATATATGATTTATTTGTTTAGCTTATCGATTGAGTTTTACGAATCAATTCAATACTTAGTTGAGATTTGTTTTCATGGTGGATCTTCGTGGCTGTTCTCTTAACTAATTTGTTTGGTTCATTTTTCGTCGATCTATTTGTAATCGTTCAAAAATGGGCAAGGAGAAGGTTCAAATCAATATTGTGTTTTAGAATCTGATGCTTTTATTTCTGATCTTGCATAAATTTCAAATTATGAAATCATTGGGTGTTGGTATTTTAGTGTAATTGGTTCAACTAGTTGACTAATGTGATCGTAATATTTCATCAAACAAGTCAGGAGAGTGGAGAGTGCATGTTTGTTCGAGTTCTATCACGATACTTAGCTTACAAGGGTCCGGGAGCTACCTTTCGCAACACTTCTATTATGAACTGTTGCAGCTGTACGAATGGACATGTCTTTTCGCAACGCTTCTGTTTTGAACAGTTGCGACTGCTCAAATAGCACAACTTTTTGCAATCCTTCTGTGTTGAAGTGTTGTAACTGCTCGTTTCAGGCTTATAAAATCCTGATATTGGTAACTTTTTCTGCAATTTTTGGTTGCAATCTAGTTCACTTTCTTCACAACAAAAATTTATTTTAAGTTTTTGTCATTTCTGATTTTATCCGATTGATCTATTTGGTAGAACCGCCAAATAAGATTCAACCTAAAAGTGCAAGTCATCACTTCAGAATTAACCAGGCTTCGTTCTACCAGAATTCCCCAACAAAGATTGAATCTTATTTTCGCTTGAAGTCTGGGTTATTCATAAGACCCAACAAAGATTGAAATTCTGAAAATGACGAACGGATAATCTACCAAGATTGAAAACTAATTTCTTTGTAAATTAAGAATTAAGGATTTTTTATTAAGGTACGCTTTCGTTTTGGTTTTGTTTCTTGATGAATTAACATGAATCGATCCTGACTTGTTTCCTATCATAATTGATTCATCGGGATAATATTTGAATTGAGTTATGGCTTCTGGAAATTAAATTCCAATTATTATTTTGCCGTTTTTTGTTTAATCCAAAATCAATTTTGGTGAGAGTTTGAATCAGATAGATGTATTATTGCCGCAGAAATTACTTTTTGTGAATTGGTTTCATTAAAAGAATTATACTCAATCTGGGGAATGTTGCCAATATCAATTCTCACGTTGGTCCTGCATATTGACTTTATTGATATTGGTCTTTTCACGATATCAATTATAATGAGTGATTTCATTAAATTTTCCCCCCTTGGTGTTCGTTAATTAAAAACATCATTGTGGGTGATTTATTTATTTATTTTTAATTGCCCCTTGTTTTATCGGAATTGAAAACCTTGTTCTTTTTCATGGTCATTCCCATATACAATTGGAGTGATATTAATCTTTGTTCTTAATGGTACATTTTGAATAATCATTGTGAATGGCCATGATTTCAAGTATATTTTTTGGCACATTCGGCTGTTTATCAATTTATGGTCTACCTGAATGAAATCTTGTACTTTTAATGTTCAAAATCGCGTTTGAATCGATTATGTTCGATTTCGGGTATTTTCACGTTGTTTTGATCGAAAAAGGTTGCGTTTTTTGAATTATTTTGGATAAATGACGGGTTTCTGCTCATTTTTTGGTGAAAATTACGACTTCATTGGACTCAGGACGTTTAAACCCTTAGGAGAGGTCTGGTCGGAGGACGAAATCGTTTTCGGAATGATTTAAATGCACAATTTGTTTTTCTGCGTTTTGCAAGGGATTCCGAATCCATTGAAAAATTGCAATGATTCCTTTGCGACAGCTATTTTTTGCGGCAGTTCATGGTTTCTTATGACGGTTTGTGAGGGATTCTGATTCCGTCAGAAATTTCGTCGCAAAATGAAAAGTCAGGACGGTTAGTTTTTATGATAACCGTTTGTGACGATTCATGATATGAGGTGATGCATCGTGTAGCGGTTGTGGCAACACTTTTGTGATCTATTGCGATGCTTTTTGAATAGTTGCCAAAAACAAGGTGACTGGTTGATAAGGTGACGATTTTCAGAGGGTTGCCAGAATGTTTGGTGTCGCGAGAAAGAATGTAACAGTTGGTTAAGTGAAGCAGTTTTGGCAACGCTTTAGTGAAATTAAACATCGCCAGAAACTTGTCCATATCCAACTTTACCCATCATGTAATGTGGCATTGGTTTAACCTTTGGGGTTGACATGTCAATGGTTGACTGACATGTATCAGTCAAAAGTCAAGATTGACTAGTCAACATAATGCCACATAGCGCATCCCTAATGGCCCATTTGGTAATTTTGCGATTTGAGGCCCTCAGACAATGTCGTTTTGCTCCGAAAATTTTGGTACCCATCATTTTTATATTTTTTTGGATTTAATGATTATTTTTTCAGAATATTTTAAAGTTCGAAAAAATGAGTATTTGACTTATTTTGTGTAAATAAATTCATAAAAATTATAAAAAAATAGTTTATGAATTTTATAAAAAATTTGATACAAACTCCAAAGCTTAGCATCAAAAGTTTAATGATGTGGTTTTGTCTAATGGTTTTGTTATCAACTAAGCGGACAAATGTGTATATAACAAGTTTGATGCTTCCGGTAAAGAAGTTATAATTTGTTTATATGTGGATGAACTGTTAATTTTTGGCACCGATCAAAGTCAAGTTGATAAAATATACAAAAATTTTGATCATCTAGTTGTGAGATGAAGGATTTGGGGAAGGCTGAAGTGATTCTTAGTATAAGAATCAAGAAAAAGAACAATGTTATTTCAATTTCTCAATATCAATATATTGAGAAGATTTTGAATAAATTTAACTTCAATGATTGTTCTCCTATTAGCACTTCAATGGTTTCCTTCGATTTTTTGAAGGTTAGTCGGATACGAGTTATATTTCTTATCAGGAGGATAGTTCTTCCATAAGTGGATGTGTATTTCTTCTTGGGGGAGGTGCTACTTCTTGGGTGTCTAAAAAACAAACTTGCATGAGTGATTCGACAATGGAATTTGAGTTTGCAAAAACTGAATGTAATTTAGCCAATCATTTAACCCAAGGGTTAAGAAGAGATCTTGTGTGCAAATCGGCTATGGGGATGTGATTAAAGTCCATTTGCAATCTCTCATGTTAAGATACCCAATTCCCATCTAATATGACATTAAGTGCTGAATTCAATAAGGGAAGCTTAACATCTAGAGATTGGAACACACTAATAATAACATCCCAATGTGTGTGTTCAGAATTGCAAGATAAGGAGGTTGAAGTTTAACTTCTTAATAGTTCTTTTGAAAAATTGCATATGCATGTGCAAGAGGAAAAGAGCTACCTATATAAGCATGAAGTTTAGCCGCTTCAAGAAGTTTTGGACTTGATTTTGTTATGCTTATGAAGGATAGGGAAACAAGGCTAGTAAAAAATAGTGTCAAGTAAGAACATGTTAGAATGTTGACTTATATGTATATTATCTTCGAGTATTCAAGATGGATAACAAAGGTTCAATCCATAGTAGTGACCCCTTTTGAGTATTTGGAATGTGTAATATACTAAGATGAAATTCAATCGTCACGATATTTCATTTATGCATAAGTTTGTTATTCGTTGCAATTTTGTTTAGTTAATCATGGATTACACTAAAATGGGGGAGAATTGTTGGTATTTTAGTGTAATTGGATCAACTAGTTGACCAATGTGATCGTAATATTTCATCAAACAAGTCAGGAGAGTGCGTAGAGCACACTTGTTCGAGGTCTATTATGATACTTAGCTTACTAGGGTCTGGGAGCTACCTTTCGCAACACTTCTGTTATGAACTGTTGCAACTGTATGAATGGACATGTCTTTTCGCAATACTTCTATTTTGAATAGTTGCGACTGCTCGAACGGACATGACTCTGCGCAACCCTTCTGTGTTGAAGTGTTGCAACTGCTCGTTTCAGGCTTATAAAAACATGACATTGGCAACATTTTCTGCAATTTTTGGTTGCGATCTAGTTCACTTTCTTCACAATAAAAATTCATTCTAAGTTCTTGTCATTTCTGATTTTATCCGATTGATCTATTAGGTAGAACCGCCAAATAAGATTCAATCTAAAAGTGCAATTCACGACTTGAGAATTATTCAGACTTTATTCTACCGGAATTCCCCAACATTAGGTTCTTTAAATATTTGGAATTGATTCAGTTGATGTTTGTGTTGTTGAATCTAAATTTTATTCATGAAAATTAAAATGTTGTGGGAGGAAGATGGTATTTTCATAATGAAAATAACTACAAGGAATTTTATTAAATTTTTGCATATACTTTTATGAAATTTTGGACAAATAATACCACATGTCAAAGCCTCACTAGTTTGACTTTTTCAAACCATGACTCATGACGCGAGTGTACTATACTCTCCATAGTGAGACCGATGTAGTCCGCTTTAGAGGTAACTGAGATAAGTTTTAGACAAGTTCAAGGGGGCTAGAAGAAAATTTAAAAGTTCAGGAGGGCGATGGGCCATTAAAACCAAGTTTAGGGGGGTGCGGAGGCAATAAGCCTTTATAGAAGTAAAACAACTGCCCAAACTCACAAAACCAAAAATAAAAAGGACAAATGCATCACAATCTCGTCCATGTTGGCACATTCCATCTACTGCCTCCTAAACTTTTAAAAAATCATTGTAGTACCCTCGATTTTTGAAAAGTGTGCGCACCATCTCCCTCTTAACACCATATTTTTATGCTTCTGGTTGGTTTAACTTTTTATATATATCATTTTTTATCTTAAATAAAAAGCTGACACGCAGCATTTAGGTGGTAGACTGTGCTTTTTTACCAAATTAACGAAGGTACGTGCACACTTTTTTAAAATTTAAAGGCAGTAGGTGCAACGTGCCAACTAATAGGAGTTATTAATGTATTTAACCTAAAATGAAAGCAAGAGAAGACAACTCAAATACACTGGGTGAACACAAAACCTAATTTAACATATGTTATCGAAATTTCTCGAAACTATGTCCATAAATAACCCTCACAATAACCTAGCTATATGCTAGAAGAATTAAGTTATATGTTCAATACCTATAGCCTCTTTAAATTTCCATTAATTTAAAAAAAAAAGTTATATGTTCAATGATGGAACAGTAACAAACTCCCCTTAAAATATTATAAAATTATGCTATGAAGATTATTCTAGGCTACTAAAAAGCGTAAATAATACTCGTGTAGTATTTATAGAAAGAATTCCATATTCAACCACTACCAGAAAAAAATATTTATTTTTTTTCAAATTTCAATTAAAGAAATACGCATTGATATGTTACAATCGTTACAATCAAACAATAGAAGATGTTATTATCTTTTGGGAAAACCCTCTTAATTGTATATTCTGTAATAAAACAAACCGAGACTAATATTTTGAGAAAAACCTCTTAATTGTATATTCTGTTAGATTTTATAACAATTTAATATAATATACCACCTCAAATCACATTCAATGCATTTTCATGAAAAAAAATTAAAAATTTCGTTTAAATATCTAAAACCTCACGCACACAAATATATATATTTCTCGATTAAAGCTATATTTTAAAGGCCAGTATGATATTATTTTTCAATTTATTATTTTAATAAATAGCTCTTACAAATTTTTAATATAATTATAAATTTTAGCTTTGAACAACATATTTTAGTCATTCATCAATTAAGTAAGAACTGTCTAATTTTTTTTAAAACCAAATCTATTGTTTATAAGCTTTTCAAAATAAGCAGATTGAGAAAACAATCCCAAATCGGCCCTCAATTTCAACTTTGCATGACTTTCATATTAATTTGCCTGATTTTTTTTTAAATTTCAATTAAAGAACTACATATTGATATGTTATTCCTAAATCAAGATAATTACGCTCGTTACAATCAAAGATGTTTTTATCTTTGGTTAAAGTTCATAATTGGGCTAAAGTTCTACGTTCCTTCACATTTAATAACTTTTTTTTACGTTCCTTCACCCAACTGATATTTAGTTGGTATAATGCTGATATAAATGTGCTTTTTATTTGATTGAGATTTTATTTAGTCGCATCTAGTAAAATGTTGGTATAATGCTGGTATAATTATATATTTTTTTGTTTGTTTTACTGGTATAAACCTAGTATAATGCTAGTATAAATGTATTAATTATTTGATTACTTTTTTATATAATCACACATGGTATATACATAGTAAAATGATGGTACAAATGTAGTTTTTTTTTATTTCTTTCATAAAAATAGATGCTTATATTTTTTATTTTTTTACATCAAGTATAATGCTAGTATAAAGTGGTTTTTATTTGATTTCTTTCATAAAATAGATTTTTATGGTTTTGGTTCTTCACACCTAGTATAATGCTGGTATAAATGTGGATTTGTTTGATTTCTTTCATAAAAATAGATGTTTATGTTTTTTTCCACATCTAGTATAATGTTGGTATAAAGTGGTTTTTGTTTGATTTCTTTCATAAAATAGATTTTTATGATTTTGGTTCTTCACACCTAGTATAATGCCAGTATAATGATGGTATAAATGTGGTTTTTTTTCATAAAAATATATGCATATGTTTGGTTTTATTTTTCACACATGGTATAATGCTGGTATAAATTAGTTTTATTTGATTTCTTTCGTAAAATGGATTCTTATGGTTTTGGTTCTTGACACCTGGTATAATGCTTGTTTTTCACACCCTATATAATACTGGTAAAATGCTTGTATCATCTGTTACAGATCTTCAAAAATAAAAACTTGAAAAAAGTATATCATCATAGATCTACTTTCGAAAATAAAAACGAGACGAACAAAAAAATCTAAAGCGGCGTATCGAAAAAATCAACGATTTACGAGATAAATGCAAAACAAAGTAAAAAAATATAAAAAAGGAATCTCATCCATAGAGAAGAAACGTAAAAATTTAAAAGAGAAAATGTAAAAGCTAACCAAACAGTTATTTATAAAAGTAGAGGGCAAAGAGGTAAATATTCTACCCAATCCCTACATTTAGGTCATGTTCTTTCGGACTACAATTCAATGTAGTTCAGTTCAGTGTAGTTCAGTTCAGTTCAGCTATGCGTAGTTATAAATTTACACTGAAACCAGTTCAGTTCAGCGTACTTCAATTTAGTTCAGTTCAGCCAACTTTAATTTAATTCAGTTTAATTCAGCTTTTAAAAGTTAAAAAGAATAGAGCCTTAGTACAATTTTCCTTTATCTTTCGAGAAAAACCTCTTAATTGTATATTATGTAATAAAATAAACTGAGTCTAATGGTAAGATTTTATATATAACAATCTATATATATATATATATATATATATATATATATATATATATATATATATATATATATATAAAGAAGTACTAAAAGACTTTTTTTACCTCTATACATTTCAAAAGATATATATTTTAATTTTATTATTAAATTTGTTTTATTTTATTATCATATTATTCCAATTCATATTACTATAATAATGGTATTTAAAATTGGTTAGTATTCATACTAATCATAACAATACCAAAATATAAAATTAAAATAATAACAACAACAACAAAAACAACAATAATAATAATGGAATATTTTATGAGTATTTAAAATTTGTTAATATGCATACTAATCATAAAAATACCAAAATATAAATTGAAATAAAATAAAAATAATAATAATAACAATAACAATAATAGTAATAATAAAATATTTGATGAGTATTTAAAATTGATTAATATTCATACTAATCATAACAATATCAAAATATAAAATTCAAATAATAATAACAACAACAACAGTAGTAATAATAAAATATTTGATGAGTTTTTAAAATTGGTTAATATTAATACTAATCATAATTCTAAATTATAAACATGTTTAAGAATAAATTATAATTTTATCTGTCAAAAAATCTATGTATTTAATTAATTGCTAATTAAAGTTTAAAATATGAATTTTTTTCTTAGATATGATTATAATCAACATTAACCAATTTTAAATACCATTATTATAAAAACAAATCAAATTAAACGTATAACTAACTAAAGCAATAATTATACAGTAAAATAATTCATAATTATTGATAAGCATTATATTGCAAAAATGTTACAGTAGTTAATGATTATTTGACCGTTAAAATAATATACCAACAAACATATATAAGGAAAACTCATTTCAAAATAGTTAGTATCTCACTTTTACTATAAATACTAACTACTTAAAATTTGTTGATTATAATCCTATTTAAGAATTAATGTGACTCTTTGTTCCTCATCAAATATTTGACAAGGAATCACAATATAACTACAAAAAGTATAAAATATAAATCTGTTTAAGAAAAAAATTGAATTTTATGATGGTACTTACTCCTATAATGGAATATTTTAAATTATTTAGTCAACTAATATATCTCCTACGTCTATTTATTTAAAATTTAATTTGTTATTTTTTATTTTATTTAAATATGTTGGTCATAATCCTATTTAAGAAAATATTTGAATTTTATAACAGTACTTACTCTTTCTTATTTAAGAATCAATGTGACTTCTTTTTTTTCATCAAATTTTGATAGGAAATCATAAGATATTGTAGACAAGTATAGTGTTCATTATGTTGAAGTAGAAAGATAATTCGGTGGATGATATCAACCCAATTGGGGTGCAACTGAAGACAGATTTTATATGTGATATAAATCCAACTAAGATGCAATGGACCCTCAAAGTACGTGATCTCCAACTTTGAACCATTCCAGAACACAATAAACAAAATTCAATATTTACTATTAAAATGATTTTGCAAGACGAAAATGTATGTTAATAAATTATTTGTCATTCAGTATCAAAAAATTTATCACAATAAATGTTTAATAAGATCGTATAACTAACAAAAAATTCTACTCTTTTTGATGTTTTATGGTACTGCAATAGGGAGATTGCATTCAAGCGACGGTAACTAAAAATAACATTTCCAAGTTTGTTGATAATCTTCGAGAACTCAAGGTGTACCATATGAGGAACTTCATTATCAACCAGAATAATATCAAAACACCTAAGCCAATAAAAAAATGAATGGAGGTTTATTGATTTATTATAAGCCAATTGAAGAAAAAATTTAAATTTTATAATAGTATTTGCTCCTTATAGATAATAATAAAATATTTATAATTATTTGATCAAGTGAAATAGTTAAAAAATTTTCATTATTATTACAATAAATATTTAATAAAATTGCAACAAATTAAATTTTGAAAAAATAGATTTAGGAATTAATAATTTAGGAATTAAATTTTGAAAAATAGATTTTGGATAATAGTGGAATATCTTTAATTTTTAGTCAACTAATACCTCCCCTAAATGTGTTTTAAAAATTTAATTTGTTATTCTTGATTTTTATTTAATTTTATTCTATATATTATAATCCTATTTAATGATGATGGAAAAGTAACAGATGAAACTGCAAATGTTGTATATAAAGATATTTTTTGCAATTTAATTTGATACATGATATATTATATATTATATTTTTTACCCTTAATGTTTTCTATTTTTAATATATATATTAAAAAAACTTATTATTGATATACTTATTATAAATAACCTATCCGTGCATCGCACGGGTACTACAATAGTTTAATATAATATACCTAAAAGCAACCACCACCTCAAATTAATCACATTCAATACAGTTTGATGAAAGTAATTAAAAATTTCATTTAAACAATTCAATATCTTAAACTACTCCATATATATAAGTTATCTTTTGAATTTCAACTCTGCATATACATTTAAAAACTACGCAATAAGCATTATTTTAGACTATAAAAAATTTAAAACAGAAGATGAATGAAGGCAAACTAATATATAAAATATTTTGATCTAACGCCGTCTAGTAGGTTTCAACGAATTTTATCAATATTAGCATTTTTTTTAAGAAGAATCAATATTCAATATTTGGTCTCATTTTGTTCGGAAAAATAAATTACAAAGCCAATGGTAAATAAACTATGGAATAATATGGGACCCCTACAAAAATTGGAATTTGTCAAAATATGATTTTCAATTGAAGCTTTTTTTTCGGATCAATTCAATTGAAGCTTTTATTATATAAATAAACTCAACATCTCCAATTACACTAGATAAAAATAATGTAACTTGATTTCAGGCGGCAACAAAAGGCGAGTTTGGGATTGCTTTTTTAAATTATTTATTTTAAAATTTTTATTTTAAAATTTTTTCTGTAATCAGCAGATTTAATTTTAGAAAAAATAAGTCAAACATATTATAAGTAATTAGTATGAATAACCAAAATGTGTTGTTTAAAGCTAAATATGTAGATATGTAGCTCTATTTAAAGTTTCTAAGAGCAACTTATTTTGACAGCAGCTTAATAAGTAATACCAAACTACTCCTAACTTAAATATATTATCTTTAACACACTTTTTCAATTTCTCTTATTAAAAAAACATATTTATTAAAATTAAATGAAAGATATAGAGTGAGAAATCAATTTAAAGAAAATAAATTTTATTCTATGTCAACATTTCATTTTAAAATAAATTATATCAATTGTCTTAGAATATTGACCAAGTGTGAGTACTAACAACAAACACTTGACTTTACCTATGAATGTAACTTTGTGTCTGTCAAACGGTTTCATGCCATTTAAGCGTCTTCTCTTCAACTTTAATTCAGTTCAATTTAATTCAGATAATTTTAGCTCAATTTAATTTACTTCAATTAAGTTTAATTTAATTGAATTTAACTATATGTAGTTATGAATTTACACTAAAATAAATTCAATTCAGTTCAGCTCAATTCAATTTAGTATAATTCGGTCAACTTTAATTCAGAGCCTAAAAATCTATTAAAGGAGAATTATATCTCAAACTTCTTCCTCCTACTCAGTTGTGTTTTCAAATAGAGTTGCAATCTATAGGCAAAACAAAAGATAAAAATAAATCACTTAAACAGTAGTAATAAATGAAACTTTATTTATTATAACAAATGATATTTGACTTTATAATAAAGATTGATCTTATTAATATTCTTTTTTATATGCCATAATCATCTGTATTCAAGAGCATTCATTATTTGACCAAAATATTAAATAAAAGTAAATTTAATATAATTTTTGTAACATCTGTTACGTTTCAGATGAAACCATAAACCAGATCCTATCTATAAATACCTTGCCTTAACTTTTGCATTTCACTCACAAAATCATCTTCTTCTTAATAACTATTCACTCATATATAATTTTTGAGTAGGCAAAAATGGGTGTTGTGACTACTGAGCACCGAGCCGAATCACCAATTCCTCCGGCCAAGTTTTTCAAAGTCTTTATCCTTGATGCTCACATCAATATGCCTAAGATTTTCCCTCAATTCATTAAGAGCATTGAGCTCGTCGAAGGAGATGGTGGCCCCGGAAGCATTAAGAAGACAAACTTTGCTGATGGTTTGTTTTCATTACATACTTTTCAGTTTTTATTTTATATATGTTCAATATTCCAGTTTGTTCCATAGAACTTTTACTGCTTAAACATAACTAGCTAGCAAGTTCAGAATATCTAATTCAAAAAAAGATGCATTATCTATCTAACATTCAAACTATGATTTCATAACGTTGATTGAGTATATAAAAGAAGAATCGAGTTTGAAACTTATTAAAATAGAGATTGTGATGAGTTTTAGCTGTGACTAAGTTTCAAATCATCTCAATGAAGATACATATATCATATATACTAAAAAATATAGCGATACTTTGAGATATAAATGTGTGTGCGCGCGCGTGTGACTTTTAATAATTAAAAATTGATCTTAAAATCTATTTTTTACAGGAACGGGATACAAGTACATCAACAACAAAGTCGATGTATTAGACGAAGAAAAGTTCATATACAATGTTACGGCAATAGAAGGAGATCCATGGATAGAAGGACTAGAGAAGGCTTGTTATGAGAGCAAAATGGAAGCAAGTCCAAGTGGAGGATCAATATTAACGGCCAATAATAAGTACTACCCTAAAGTAGATGGCCAACTTGATATGGACAAAATCAAGGAGGTAGAAGGCAATGCCGTCGCTACTTTGAAAGCTGTTGAAGCTCACATCTTGGCTAACCCTGATGCCTATTAATTTGGGTTACCTGATTTAGTGTGGTTTATGGCTTGATCTGAATTCGTGTTGTGTGATTTTTATTCGAATAATGATGTTGTTTGCTATATGATTGTGTTTCCTTGTTTTGTAACACTTGCTTAAAATCTATTGTGTTTCCCTTGTGGTTTATGGCTTGATCTGAATTCCCTTGTGTTTCCTCATTCGAATAATGACTTCTACAAATACTATTACCGAAGTACTATGGGCAAATCCCACAAGTAGAGATCACAATAAAAGGTGAAATAACAACCCAAGCTAAAAGAAACCATAAAACTGAATACAAAATAAAAGAAAGTTAAATACGAAAACCCAAATATACGTAACTAGATGAATGGGAAACCCTATTAAAGATATTTCTCTCAATTTCTCAATTTCATATCCATAAATGAACAATGACCTAGCTATATCCTAAAAGAGCTAAGTTTTATGTTTAATTTAGGGAAGTTTCAACTTCAAGTCTCAGACCCTGCATAGATATATGGTTATTATAAGATTGTTCTACTGAGATTTATTTGGTCCCCCAAAAAAATTTATTACTTAATAAAAAAATATTTAGAGTAAAAAAAATTAAAAATAAAATTTTGTAGTGAACAATGTCACTCAAAATTTAAAGCGGCACTATGACTTCATAATTTTCCATTTTGCAACGGAATTGTTGCGAGGGAACATAATCCCTTGCAGATAAAATACCTTGCCAAGACATTCCATTACAAAATTTTTAGGAAAAACTTTAAAAAAATACTCGTTGGTTTCACTCATTTGCAAAATGAGGTTTAAAAATTTTTTTTGCAAAACGAGGTCTGTGGTTTCAAAAAATTTGCAAATAAAAGATCCTCAATATTTAATTATGTGACAAACGTGAGTAATCTTATTTGTTTTTATTTGAATTTTTGCCGGATGGTTATGAAAAATACAATACATATCAGTAAGTAATTTTGAAATTTTTTTAAAATAAATTATGATAACAAACTTCAAAAATTATTAAAAATAAAAAAAATCTCCAAGAATTACTCAAATCCTGACGTTTAATTTTTAAATAGTAAGGTTAAATTATTAGAAGGTTGAATTATTTAAAATATTCAGTGTAACACCACTATTTTAAAACCATAGACCCCATTTTGCAAAGTTTGTGAAACCACATGTCCCATTTTACAAAAAAAAAATTCCTCAGCCCATTTTGAAAATGACTGAAACCCCGAGACTTATCAGAATTTGCAAGTGTTTATATTTCCGTTGCAAATTATAACAATCAAAATGAATACTTTATATAAAACATTTAAAAGCATCTGTTTCTTCTTCATAGTTATAAATAGAGAAAGTAAATACACAAGTCAATAAACACTTCTCTCACAATCACCATCCCCTTCTCCAGTTTTTCGCCACCTCGCACCAATTCTCCGATTTCCCACCACTGCCTGACTCAACCACCCTTTCTTCAAATTTCAAAACCTGTAACCCTAAATTTTACGGACAGACAAATAGTGCTTGAGAAAAGGGCAAATCGTTGCTATATTTGTCATGATACTAAGAAGCTAGTCTTGATTGTTGGAGGAAACTACCAAATTAAAGATTCTTGCCTACAAAAAGGTTTGCTTTAGCAAAATTTCCCTTAATTTTCATCATTTCCAGTTTGGATAATTTGGATTTCTGTGCATGGTTTTCCCCCAATTGATAAACATCATCAGCTTTGTGAAGGATGTCTTGTTGGAAAATAATCCAAATCGGTTTTCCAAAGGAGTCCATGTCGAGAGCAAAGGCGCCCCTTGAAGTCATTCATATCGATGTTTGCGGACCAATGACACCAACATCATTGGGAGGCAACAAATATTTCTTGCTATTTTTTAATGATTATAGCGAGAAGACATGGGTTTACTTTCTGAAGGAGAAGTCAGAAGTTTTCAGACCTTTCAAGAAGTTTAAGGAGTTAGTGGAGAAAGAAGTGGCTATTACATCAAAGCCGTAAGATTCGATAGAGGGGGAGAATTCACATCAAATGAATTCAAAAGTTTCTATGAGCATCATAGAATCCGTCATTTCCTGTCAGTCCTGAGATCGCCATAATAAAATGGTGTTGTTGAAAGAAAGAATAGAATGGTGATGAATATGGTGAGAAGCATGCTAAAGAGAAAGAATGTGCCCAAGGAGTTATGGGCAGAAGCAGTTGATTATGCGATACATCTTGAACCAGTCCCTGACAACAAGTGTCTCAAATACGACACCTCAAGAAGCATGGAGTGGGAGAAAGCCAAATATCTCTCATTTTCCTGTTTTTGGGAGTGTTGCACATGTTCATGTTGTTGATGAAGAAAGGAGAAAGTTGGATGAGAACAGTAAAAAGTACTTGTTCATGGGATACTCAGAATTTTCAAAAGGTTAAAAGATGTTCGATCTTCACACGAGAAAGACGATCATCAGCAAGGATATGACTATTGACGGGAAAGCAGTTTGGGAATGGTGATAAGAAGAATTATAGTTTTTATCATTTTCCCATGGATGAAAGCAAAGATAGTGATGCAGAGGAACCAGCCACCACGTCAACAAGCAATCTCTCCCAAATAAGATGAAGTGAAAGTGAAAGTCCTAGACAAAGACCGAGAAATTTTCGGCAAATTTAAGATCTTGATGATGCCACTAGAGAGCTTGGTGAAGAATTAACTCTCTACTATCATCTCATTTATAGTGAGCCCACTGACACTGAAGAGGCTATGAAAGATGAAAATTGGAGAAAAGCCATGGAAGAGGAGATCAATGCAATTTAGAAGAACGAGACATGGGAGTTAATCAAACTTCCAGCTGAGAAAAAGCCCATAGCAGTCAAATGGGTGTTCAAGGTAAAAAATGATCCAAATGGAAAAATCATTCGACATAAAGCAAGGCTTATTATAAAGGGCTATAGTCAAAAACCCGGTATTGACTATGATGAAGTGTTTGCACCTGTTGCAAGAATGGAGACCATCAGACTGGTGATCTCAGTTGCTGGTCAAAATGGATGGAAGATCCACCAAATGGATGTCAAGTCAGCATTTTTAAATGGCTACTTAGAGGAAGAGATCTATATTCAACAACCGCCCGATTACATGTTAAAATGTCATGAAAAAAAAGTGTTAAAGCCGAAGAAGGCATTGTATGAACTCAAGCAAGCACCGAGAGCTTAGAATAGTCGTATCGACAAACCAAGAATTGAGCTTAAGGGGGAGTGTTGAAATAATTAATCTTAATTCAAGAAAGGCAAAAAATGAAAGGGGGAGTGTTGAAATAATTAATCTTAATTCAAGAAAGGCAAAAAATGAATTTGAGTTACTAAAATCAAGTTAGAAAGGCAAGAGATAAATTGAAGTTAATAGAATAAAGTTTGAATGGAAAGAAATAAATTTGAATAAATGAGATCATGCTAAGAAGGAAAGCAATATTTACAATTATTGGGAAAGAATCATCACCACTTTCCATACAAATAAAACATGAACTATATGAGACAATTAGGGAAATAGAATTAATTCAGAATTAAATTGTATTTATTTTATTGCCTTGTATGTAGATCTTGTATGCACCATAAATAGAGCTTTGATTTGTCATTTGTATTCATTCCAAAAATTCACAAAAAAAAAATCAATTCCTTGTATCAAACAAAAGTGAGTTCTAATTAGAGTGTGTGTGAACAAAGTGAGAGTAAGAGCAATTGTTATGAATTAAGAGAGTTATTTGTTCTATCAATATTTCCATAATTCCTCTACATTTCTCCAACAAAGTGGTACTAGAGCTAATTTTGATCCTGATCCTCTTCCCAAGAAAGAAATTTAAAAGTCCATTTTAAGAAGTTCTAGGCGTTGCAATAGTTCAGAAGTATTGCAAGAAGTCAGTCCAAAGCGTTACAAAAGACCTCTATAAGAGTTGCTTTAAGTCAAAAGTGTTACCAAAGGTATATAAAAGTGTTGCAGTGGCCCTGTACGCTTAGAAACAAATGTTTTCTTAAAAAAATCCTCCTTAAAATGAATACCAATAGTATTTCCTTCAGCTTCCCTCAACTTACCAAGACCAATTATAAAAATTAGTGCATTAAAATGAAAGCAATTCTTGGAGCCCAAGATGTTTGGGATATAGTCGAAAAAGATTACGTAGCCCCAGCTAAAGATGTACAACTGTCATAAGCAAAAAAAGACAGTTTGCATAAAAGTCGTAGGAATGATTAGAAGTCGCTTACTCTGATCCATCAAGGGTTGGATGATGTAATGTTTGAGAAGGTGGCAGAAGCAACCACCTCCAAGCAAGCTTGGGATATACTACGAGTTTCTGTTCAAGGAGAGGAGAAAGTATAGAAAGTTTGACTGCAAATGTTGAGAGGAGAGTTTGCAATGATGAAAATGAAGGAAACAGAAGTTGTTATAGATTATTCCTTACGAGTAAAATATGTCGTCAATTAAATGCGACAGTATGGAGAAAAACTCGATGAATTGAGAACTGCAGAAAAAATTCTACGGTCGCGCTACTACCGAAGTTCGATTACATAGTAGTGGCCATAGAAGAGTCACGAGACACAAGTGCAATGACCTTTGATGAACTTGTTGGCTCATTGCAAGCACACGAGGAAAGGCTGAATAGACAAAAATAGGAGTCTGTTCAACAAGTCTTGGCAGCAAAGGCTTCGTTCAAAGGAGAAAGTAGTCAAGATCCTAGTCATTACGAACAAGGATGGGGTAGAGGCCGTGGACAAAATAGTAGAGGAAGAGGACGTGGTAGGAATCAATAATTTGGAAGAAATGACGAAAGTAATTAGTCCACAAGAGGTAAGGGTTGGGGAAGTTGACGAGGAAGAGAAAGAGGAAATTAGAGGAAAAATGATAGACGTGATAAGTCCAATATCCAATGCTACAATTGCTTTAAATTTGGCCACTATACAGTAGAATGTTGGAGCCCACCGAGCCAAGCAGAAGAGATATCCAACGACATCCAAGACGAGGAGATAATCGACATGATTTTACTAACCCGTGAAGGTGACCACGATCAAGAAAATAATATTTAGTATCTTGTAAATAAACGGAGGGATTATATAATATTTTAAAAAGCGTGCCCTTAAAGCAACATTTGAATAGTAATCATTCATAATATTTATAAATATATGCCTCCAATATTTTTTTAATTCCCCATTTTTAGATTTATATAGTTCTTTTTTTAAACTATTCACATACATTAAATAAAAAAAATTCATACTCACCCTGAATGTGGTAAAAACATGGGAATTTTAGAGGCCACAAGTTCAATCTTAACCACTAGGCTATGAAATTACCATATACAAAATTTTAAATTTTGTTTGCAAATTGATAACGATAATTTCATTATAAAGTTGTCAACATTTCGTTGTAATTAAAATTCTTGTAGTTCAATTATTTAAATGAGAATTTTTGTTCTACTAAGGCCCAATTTAAAATATTTGCTCAGGGCCTCATAAATTTCTGAGACGGTCCTGACTGGCACTTGTACATCTTGACTGATAAAATCAAACAAAATATCCTACCAAGTCGAAAAAACATAATCTCACCATATCGGGGGATAGAAAAAACTTGCCATAAGAGTAGGAGCAATACACAAAGAAAATTAAAAAGCAATACACTATATAAAAGATCAACATGCATCTTTGACTAGATTTTGCTAAAAGCGATAGATCTAGGTAACTAATACAAAAAATCAACATGCATCTTTAACTAGATTCAGATTGAGCCCAACCCAGAAGCATAACTATCATAGTCGTGTTGTGTAGCACTATATCCACAATTGAAAAAGAAAATCTTGTTTTTTAAGCTCAATAAAATATCAAATTTTGGATTATTCCACACAAAAAAGTGAAGACACAAAGTTATAAAAGATTCAAACGCAAATATAGGTGGGGAGATTTGACAGGAGAGAGAAAAAATGAAGGGCCGGTAGGGTTAATTTGATTACACCACAAAAACATCTTATTTCAGTAAAGATTAGGGATTTAATATTCAAGGATTAGCAAAACCAAGGTTTAGCTGGTATAATATAATGGTGTATGAAATCTAAAAGGGTAAACTTAAAAAACATACCCTTGCCACGTAAGCATATTTGACGGTGTAAAGAAAAAATGTTGGAAATATGAGAATTTTATGTTACTTTCAAAAGAATATTTTGTAGTATTTTTGTTGAGAAAAATATCTTTAGTCAAAATATTTAATTATGACCGTTATTGGTTTTAACTCTTTCATAAAAGAGAGTTTACACAATGATTAATACTATAACGGCTATATTTTGATTAAGTGTTTGTAACTGTCATCGGTTACGATTTTAAAAGGCTTTTTATTGATTGTTTTATAACAACTCTTTTTATTACCTATAAAAAGATGAGCGGGTTTTCTTTTGAAAGATATAGAGACATCCAATTTTTACTCTCTTCTCTCTCCCTCTTTTCTGGATATGATAAGCATTTCTGATTCTTGTACCCAGGCTCAAATAGAGTTTGAAGGAGTTGTTTAATCCTGGAAGGAACTACAAAGTGTCCTTCAACGACAGAGTCTCCTACTCAACTCAACTCATCCTAACGCTTATAAATTTATTCTTTTTATTTCAGTGATATTCCAAGTGGTGAAGATCATTATTTACTGCTTTTGAAGGTCATTTTCAATTTCAGCAGAAAGTGTTGCCTCATCTGAGTAAATAATTGCCTAAGTTGTGCATCCGGATCTACTGCAACAGATTCTGAACAATATAGCCTTGCCCTTGGTCCAGTTTTAAAGCTACTGCAACTATTTTTAAAAAAAGTTGCCTTTCATCTAGTTTGCCTCCGGATTAATCCGGATCAGTTTGCCTCCGGATTAGTTTGCCTCTGAAAGTGTTGCTCCGGAAGTGTAGCCTCCAGAAGTGTTGCCTCAGATCCAGTTTCTGGATTTCTGCAACAGTTTCTTATCAGAAAAGCGTTGCCTATTAACCTGCGACTCCGGAAGCAACTCCGTAACTTAGTTTAAACAGCAAATTTTCCATCAATCTTAAAGGATAATCCATGATAGAAAATTATGCTTCTCCTAAGAGACTCAATTCTTCGAGACTATGAAAATAGTTGTTCCTCCGCTAGCTATTCCATTTTAAGCTAAGTCATTTCTTGGAAAAATTGAGATATTCAATGGTGGGAACTTCACAAAGTGAAGCTGAAGAGATTAAGGAATCTTGACTTCTAAATACAAAATGAGGATGCTCATAAGCCAAAGTTACACTGGCCCAAAGAAAGTCAATTGGAAGGAGATCAAAATAACCAAAGGAAATGAGATAATTTCAAAGGCAAACATTGTGGAGTACAATCCTTACTGAGGAATAAGGTACGAATTTCTATATAGTTATATGCTCAAAAGTAATAAAACCTTCAATAATGTAAAAGGGGGAAATTTTATACATGTGACCACCATGCTCCTAAATGGAGGGAAAAAGTTGTGAAATGTGACAATCCTACTCAACTTATAGTTAAGTAGATGATATTATTTTGTAGTCATTTCACAAGTAAATATGGTGATTGCTGTGAATGAGTGAGTTATTGACTATAGAGTAATGAGGCACGTTTGTAGGAGTAAATAAAAATTCTCCCTAGTCATATATACCCAAGTTAAAATTGGAGAATAAAGGTTCTTCTTAAGCCCACTTCTTTAACACATAATGAGGTGCTACTTGTTCCCAATGTTTAAACCGAATTGGCTTTAGCGAGCCTTTTAGGCAAAAATGGAGTGAATGTAACTTTTGAGTCTGACAAGGTTTTAATAACCAAAGATAGTGTATTATCTGAATGAACTATATGAACCATAGAATATATTTAAGATTATTAATTTATATGTTTGCTTTTCTTTACCAATTTGGTTGAATCGTGAGATTTGCGTTGTGGTAGTTAAGCCTTATGAATTTAAGTAGTTTTTATTTCATAAGTTCAAAGCTTTCAAGTTTTGGAAAGGGTGGAAATTGTGGAATCAAAATTTTTATTTGTTGAGAAATAAATGAGGTTTTAATATGTTTTATATGGATCAATATATTTTGAATTAAGTTGTTTTGAGACATCTTGATTTTAAGTTCATTGGAGTTTGTTGATAGCCTATTTGTGATAAAACTTTTATTTTATGTTTGCTGAAAATTCTAGCTTTGAACACTCTTGTTTGTTTATGAGTTTTCTCGAGATTTACAACTCTGTTTTGGGAAATTCTTATTTCTATGGCTTTATGAGACATAGATGAAGTTATGTTTAGAAGGAATATTTTTCAAATTCTTTCGTTTAGTGGGTTGAAATATTTATTGTAGTTGAGATAAGAATCTCGTTTTTCTAGAATTTCAGCCTTTAGGGCAACTGATTGTTTGTGACATAACTTTAGTTATATATATATATCAGTTTTATGTATTTTTAGTAGCATTGGAAACCTAAGACATATATATTTTTATGAGTAGAAGGAAGAAAGCTTTATCAAATAACTTCATTTAAATGTTCAAAATTTGAGTTGAACTGGACTCTAGAAATCTGAAACTGAGCAGATTTCAGGTTTGCAAAAGTGTTAGTAACCATGTGTGGTTATATGAGTATACTTTTGTTGCGTTTACCTTGAAATTTGATGGTTTATAATTTTCAGTAAACTTGAGGCACATGAGAACATGTTGTGACTTATTATTAAATATATATGTGAGTATCATATTTAATATGTTAGATATATACTTGAGATATTTATTGATGGAACTATTTGTTAAGTTTTCTGTGCAAATAGAATTTCACATGAGAAATCGATAAGACACCATATGAGAAAATAAGAGCATTAACATCCTAATTTGAAATATTCAAAAGTGTGGGGGTGTCTTATTGAGGTTATTATTCTTGAACCTATATAAAGAGAAATAGGTACAAAATTTTATGTTTGTTTCTTTATAAGTTATGTTGAACATAGTGATGTGCTTGAAAATAATATCTTTGAGACAAAGAACATGAATTCTTTGGGAATATTTTCAATAAAGACTAGAGAGATTTCCATTTAAAAGTATTATTCCAGATGTTGACCCGGTTGCACTTATTTTTCAAATTGAGTTTGAAAATGATATTTTAAGGAAAGGCAAGAGAACTTTCAAAAGAAAGTTTTGGTGAAAATTTTAAAAGTGTTTGATTGAAGATGAATCTTTATTTTTATGGAGTTATTTCATCTTTTGAATCAAAGTGTTTGCAAGAAGGTTTTTATTTCCAAGTTAGTTTATATTCTTTGGAGTATAGAACTTGTGTTTTAGTTTATGCTCCAAAGCTAAATCAATTGGTTGCAAGTGATGTTTTTCTACAAGAAAATCTTTGGTTTTATACTCTGATAAAAATTCTTCTTCTATATTTTTTTTTGCTATAGCTTCTTTTTACATTTGAGCTCACCACATGGGTGTTAAAATTGCCTTTCGAAATAAAGTTTTTATATGGTGAAACTTAAGGGGTATGTAGAGCTTGGACATGGAGGAGAAGGTGATTAAGTTCTTGTGTGTTTTATTGACAAGCACATAAATAACGAATTGATAAGTTTGATCATTTGAGGTGGATATATGTGTATATGCTTAAGTGATTAATGATATATGTGTGATTATATGTGGATGCTATGGTTATCTTTATTCCGAGTATTGATGTTGTCAATAGAATAAAGATAATCTTATTATCAATATTTGTCATGAAAGACATAAGAGAAGCTAATGTGATATTGAGTATGAGAATCATAAGTATGAATGCGAGTATCTTGTTAACCCAAGAACATTATGTTGAGAAACTTCTTAAGAAGTTTGACTTTTATGATGTAAATCATGTGAGTATCCCTTATGATTCCATACTTAATAAGAGGAAGATAATGATGATCTAGTGGCTAAATCCAAGTATGCATTTGTACTTGATGAGTTTCACACATTGAGACATAACATATGTTATATGAGCAAGTATACACATAATCTAATCATTGATCATAGAGAAGCTATATTGAGGCCTAAAAAATATTTGAGAGGAACCATTAAATATGGTATTCTATATAATGAATTTCTCATTATTCTTGAGAGGAACAATAATGTTGAATGAATCTATGATTCATATGAGAAGAAATTCATAAGTGAATTTTCCATTATTCTTGAGGGGAGCAATCACGTTGAGTGAATTTTTTTCATATGGAAATAATTTCATTAGTGGTTATGTTTTCACAATTTGGTGGTAGAACAATAACATGAAAACAACCTATAAGCAAGCTATGTTAAGAGTTAGTTGTTTGAGAGTTGGACTATACAACGAGACTAAGTGGTTGGAAAAACTTTCTTAGTAAGTGTTATAACACATGTAATGTAATGAGATTGCAAAATATATTGAGAATGCCAAGATGCAATATATATTTTTAGAAATAAGACCTATAATGGCAAAAGTATACGTATACGTTTGAGACATTATTGAGATGGAATTTTATCCATTTAAGTATAGAGTGATTCTGATCAAATCATTTGACTAATATTTGAGAAATAAATTTTTGAAAAAGAAATTTATTTTTGATACATCAGAGAGGATGAGACTTAAGCCAATTTGAAATTAATGAAGGGTGGGAACCCAACCTACATGAGTGGAGATCCCACGGAATAGGTTCATATGGGTAATAACAAGTCTTCCATTAGTTCTGCTAGCACTATAAATATTGTCCCAAATCCTATATGTGTGAAAAGTGTTATGCTGCATATCTTGAGAGGTTGAGTCAAAAGGACTCTTAATGAGATTTCATAGTTCTTATGAGTGGTGTATAAAGTGCAATATACACTTGATGATATCACCAATATGAGTGTGAAGTGGGGTCGCTTTTATGAGATATAATATTGGCAATATCTCTAGAGCACTCATCAAAGACCAGGCACACGCACGACCTATTTGCGCAAAACTGCTATGAACAGAAATGTACTCGATATAATGCGATATGGTAAAATCCCTATCTTACAATAGTGCTTATTTGGTTCATAGAAACTATATGTTTCACCAAATATTCCGTAAGTTAAATTTTATCTATCAAGTTCTGGTTCATAGTCCACAAGACACCGGTTCCATGCATTATAAGTTAAACTCGAGATATCTAGAAAATTCTTTTTATTTAAAACTTCTTTTGAAAGTTGTGGGGGATTGTTGGAAATATGTGAACATTATGTTACTTTCAAAAGAATATTTTGTGATATTTTTATTGAGAAAAATATATTTAGTCAAAATATTTACTTGTGACTGTTATTGGTTTTAATTCATTAATAAAAGAGAGTTTTAATTGTGATTAATTCTATAACGGCTATATTTTGATTAAGTATTTGTAACTGTCGTCGGTTATGATTTTAAAGGCTTTTTATTTATTATTTTATAACAACTCTTTTTATTACCTATAAAAAGATGAGTAGGTTTTCTTTTGAAAGATATAGAGACATCCAATTTTTACTCTCTTCTCTCTCCCTCTTTTCTGGATATGATAAGCATTTCTGATTCCTGTACCCAAGCTCAAATCGAGTTTGAAGGAGTTGTTTAATCCTGGAAGGAACTACGAAGTATCCTTTAAAGACAGAGTCTCCTACTCGACTCAACTCATCCTGACGCTTATAAATTTGTTCTTGTTATTTCAGTGATTTTCCAAGTAGTTAAGATGATTATTTACAGCTTTTGAAGGTTATTTTCAATTTCAGCAGAAAGTGTTGCCTCATCTGAGTAAACAATTGCGTAAGTTGTGCATCCGGATTTACTGCAACAGATTCTGAAAAATAAAGCGTTGCCTTTGGTCCAGTTTCAAAGATATTGCAACTGTTTCTAAAAAAGGATTGCCTTTCATCGAGTTTACCTTCGGATCAATCCGGATCAGTTTTCCTCCAGAAGTGTTGCCTCAGATCCAGTTTCTAAGTTTCTGCAACAGTTTCTTATCAGAAAAGCGTTGTCTATTAATCTGCGACTCCGGAAGCAACTCCGTAACTAAGTTTAAAGAGCAAATTTTCCATAAAAAAACCGTTTGTTTAATGTCCTGAACCACATAGCCCTTTTTGAAAAAAAATTCCACTCTTCAAATCGGCCAAATCACATGGTATTTTTTTAAGTTTACCCAATCTAAAATGATAAGGTTTAGAATTGTTGGTATATAAGATGTTTTTATCTAAAGTTACTATAGAATGAAATGATGTATCCTATTGAAGTTAACGTTGTTGTACCTGAAACTTACAAATGTGTGCTATGTATGCATACTGAAAAATAGCAGTTGTAGTAAAACTTAATTTCTTGGTTTTCTTTACAGGAATATAAGTTGAATTGTTGAACTTGAAGACAAGAAGATGAACTTGAATATCTGGAAAAACTATTTTTTCTACTTATTGGTTATGATGCGGGAATGTATAATTTTGCTCTTTGTTTCCTAATTTATTTGTCTACTAATATTGTACTTCTGGAGAATTTATATTTGATCTTAGCTAAGTATACTTGGTGGTGTAATCGAGTCATTTGTTTATTTTTGGTAATTTAAGTCATTATAGCTCCGTTCGGTCCAAATTCAACTATATATATATTTACTTATTTTTTTTATTACACATTTTGCAGGGATTCTGCAAGGGTTATAACACTTGCAAATCTGTAAGAATTTACTTTTTTTTTTTAATATTTACAAGTATCTTCATTAAAATAATCTTGTTTAGGGCTTAGAGACAGTTAAGGTTTCTCACCCCTCCCAACAAATGTATTTTGTAAGATTAGAACTTTGCTCTCCTCCAACTTACTCAACTTACATTGCCAACAAAGCTACACCTTATTGTTATGCAAGAACTGATGTACTTGCAAATCTGCAAGGGAAAATTGCAAAGTAAATTTTACTTGCAAATCTGCAAGGGATTTTGCAATGAAAATACTATCCGTCATAGATATGCAAGGAAAAGGGGATCCCTTGCAAACCGATCTGCATGAACACATACTGTAACGAAATAAAAACGTTGCAATTCTGTTGCAAAACAGTTTCTGGAAGGGAAATTCCTGTGCAATTTCCCTTGCAGATCCTTGTAGTTTGAAAATGCCCTTACAGTTCTATTTTTAACCATAACAAAGTTTTCACACATATACCATATATTTTTTAGATTGAATTTTATTACTATATTTGAACTCAACCATCTATACCATCTATATAAAAAAACGCTCAGATTCATAACATTTTTTTTATCCATCTCTTCACACGATGGAATTTGAAGAAATGATGAGTAAATTCCCCCAGAAAAGGCCATTAGAAGTATAAAAAAACTACTATTTTCAAGGACAAAAATAACTTTTCACATTAATTTGACTGAAAATTAATTTCAAATTTGTACTGAGGAAATACATACTGATATTTATAAATCAAATTAAGATATCTACACACATTACAACCAAACAACAGAAATTATTTGTTATGTTTTCCAGGAAATACTTGTTCATGTTTAAATAAGTAATTTGACTCAATTATTAATTTTGATTTCCTTTATTTTAGTCCCCTAAACTTATTTCGGTCACCAAGCTTTCTAATGGAATTGCAGGTGCTAAAATTAATACACCAGTGATAAGATTATTTTGATATACAATATAATTTGATTTAATAACATGAGTATTAATTATAGTCTAATGGTGGTATGGAGCAACCAAATTAAAACCTGCCCATACTTTAGATGAGGCCCAAAAACCTACAGCCCAAGGATGAGACCCCTTTAAATACCTATAACATAAGTATTGAGGGTGGGTGGGCCGGATCTGGACCAATCCATATAGATTTAAATCCATGATATATAAAATTCAAATCCGATTAAGATTTATTGGATCTATAAATTTAGATTCCGTATTCATATCCACTTAATCTCACGGATCCGAGTCCAAAAAGGGTCTAAAACGAATATGTAAAATATAAAATTCAAGAAATACAACGCATGAAAATATCAACAACCAATAGAAGATTTGTTCTAAAAATCATTATCTTGGTTTGTAATAAAAAAAAGAGTGAAACATGTAATTTAAGATTCAAAACTTCAAATAAATATAGTGCATATTAACATTCGTCCAAGTCCAAATATAGAGGTGGTGACAACCAGTAAAAAGTTGAGTGGGAGTGAATATATATGTTAGAGTTATGATTAGAGTCAAAGTAATAACATGGCACTTATATATATAAATGGATCTAAATCTGGATTCTGGTCTTTGGAAAAATCCAATACTAGATCCATATTTTTTTTAGTTAAATCCAGATCCGACCCAAATCCGATGGGTCTAAAATAATAAGATCTGGACTCTAAAAAACGGATACGGATCCACAGATCCGAACCGAGTCCAAGACCCGATCCCATCCTTCACTCACTTCTCTATTCCCGGTCTATGCTCCATTCAAATACTCACAAAGGCATGGGAAGGATTTTGGCTATAACCTCCCCTTTGTCTTCTCTTTTGTACACATATTACAGAGTTACAAGCTTTGTACCAAATGGTAACATCTATATATGATATGACATGCTCGTGCTATATATTATGTTCATAGAAGCCACCACCATCTACAAACCTGACACATTTGATACATTGGTTTCAGAAGTGAAAATGTGTTAATCTAAAAAGTTAAAATGTTATTTGATATATATTTTATTTTTAAATGTTATTTGATATATAAAATATTTAAATTTATAATCTAAAATTTTATTTTAAAAATATTTCTAAAAGTTAATACATGAAATAAAAAAATTAAATACATTTATATCTGTTTAACAAAACTTAAATACTAATTTTATTTGAAACAAATTTAAAATCGTATATTGTATCTTATAAAATAAATGAAATATAAATTTGAATTAAATTGAGGTGTAATTTAGTTAGCAATCATTTTAATCAAAAGGTGAAAGATTGTATATTCGAATCTCACCTTATACAATATTTAAAAGATTTCTTTTGAATGACTATGGTCGAAACAATATCAGTCGGTTTTCGGTCCGACCAATTAGTTCAATCGTCTAACGGTTGATATTTCGCCAACCTAAAAACCAGCTGAAACTGATCATGCCAGTGGCAAATTCTAATCAAACCCGATCCAATCGGTCTAGTTTGCTATTCGAAACATTAGAATTGATATAACATTTAGGTAGAGTTTGGTTCGCAGAATGTCTATCCCGTGGAATAGAATATAAATGTATAGAAGAATAGTCATTTGTCTTGAATTTACTATTTCTAGTTATTATACATCTCATGAAGTAGCTATTTCTAGGTGAACATATAAAATTTGTATTACACCTTTTATGAAATAATTATTCCATGAGTTGACGGATTTAAGACAATTATCAAATCATATTTGACCTTTTAATTTATTTTTCTTCTATTCCATAAAATAATCTGTATTACAACCCAAATTGAAATAAAAAATTGTTAAATTAAAATCTGTCGCCGAAAAAATATTAAAAAATCCAAACTTATAGTCTAAAGTTGGGTATTTTTTAAATATGTGTTTTTGAATAAACATTAAATATCTCAATTAAATATTGACTAAAGTATGTAATTGTCAAATAAGGATAAGCTAATTTAATTGTGTTATCATCATACAGGGAAAAATGTTTAAAAACTATTTACAAGAGAGAAATTAGGCATTTGCTTCACCGTAAATATGGACCATCTAGAAACCGCCTATATTAAATTATACAAATGCGTCCAATTATAATATGTCACACTAAGCGCCAAAGGCATGTGAAAAATAAAATTAGAGATTCTAATTTTCTAAAATTAATAAGTTGATAATTATATTGATATCAAGGTTATAACTGAATCTATGCATAGAATGCACAGCATAATAAATTTCAACTATATAAATTGATCTAAAAATTTAAATTAGTTTATATTTAAATTTTACCACCAGCTCAAATTTAAAACAATATTTTGCAAACACCAGTAGAAAGATTTCATTAAATTAAATATTCATGTTGCTTTCAAAAATAAATTCAATATTTGTATCTTACATCTGTATTATTTAGCGGTTCAAATTTTAGTGTGAATTTAAAAATATTAATTGTTAGATACTCCATTTAGAAAATATATACACAAAAACCTGTGTATTTTAACGGATATAATCTTATTATTATTTACTCATAATTACAATGCTCTATTTATTACAAATATATTTAACAAAATTCAAATATGATAAAACTCAAATGTGTTTCGGTTTGACTTATTATCTATATGCAAAAGAAAATCGTTCAATAGTAATATCTAAACAATCTAGATGCAAAATTGAGAAAGTTTAAGAAAGGGAGGAAACCAAAGAAAAAAAATCTGGACTTTATGATAAAGTTAGATTTTATTTATTTTTATGGTTATCTTGTTCATCAAAAGCTTTATTTTAACTATATTAAAATTTGATTTGAGTTATGCATCTGATTATGGTAAGTGAGTTTTCTAATAATAATTTTCTGCATTTAATAAAAATTAAACTCAATATCTTTCTTAAACGGTACCAAATCACTTATTATTTAAACTATCTTATAATATAAAGTTTGATTTTATGGATACCTATTCAAGAAGTACATTATTTGACCTCAATAAATGTAACTTTCATATAATATTGTTATTATGTGACACTTTTCACACGAAACCTTAAACCGAATTTACCTATAAATACCTTGCCTTAGCTCTTGTATTTCACTCACACAATAATCTTCTTCTTATTCACTCATATATTTAATTTAGTAAAGATTAAAATGGGTGTTGTGACTAACGAACACCAAGTTGAATCACCAGTTCCTCCTGCCAAGTTATTCAAAGTGTTTCTCCTTGAAGCTCATATTTATTTTCCTAAAATTCTCCCTAAATTCGTTAAGAGCATTGAATTCGTTGAAGGAGATGGTGACGCTGGAAGCCTTAATTTGACTACTTTTGCCCCTGGTTTGTTTTCTCTTCCTATTTTTCAGCTTTTTTAAGTCATCCGTGATTGATATTTCACATTATTTCATCGAAATTTTACTTGAACATAATTAAATAGAAAGTTGTGAACATAAAATTCATATAGAATTTTTGTGATCATGTCACTTTCAAACCATGATTAAAATTAAAGATAGAACTTTTTTTATAGTTTATAATTATAAAAGGGGAAATTTAAAAATATGTTATGTGATTTTATTATTTTATAAAAAGGTTTTTATAGAATTTTTTTTAAATGAGTGCTTGTATTTTTAAAAGTTAGCAAAAAAAATTTTAAAATTCTGAAATCACATTTTGAAGTGTTATCTTCTTCATTTTGAAGTGAAATTTCACAGCTTAATTAATAAAAATACAATACATCTTTGTGATAAATTTTAAAATTTTTTTAAGAGTACAAATATTTTTTTTATTAAAAATCTATGATAAGTTTAAAAAATCATATGACAAAATAAAATTTTTTGAAACTTACTCAAATATTGATATATAACTTAAATAATATAGTTAAAATATATGAATGTTGAATTTATTAAAATAATTATTGTAACATTAACAAAAAAAAGCTAATTTTAAAAATCGTATCATGAGTTTTTCATTTGTTTGATAACTTTTGTAACCACAAATATCTATTTGAAAGAAAAAAATTTCACTAATAATACCTTTTTATAAAATGGTCAAACTAAATTACATATTTTAAAAAGTCACCCATTATAAAATCATACCTAGAATATGAGAGGAGACTAAGTTTTAAATTCCACTAAATGCATTTACAAAGAGACAAAAAGAGTCTTATTGCAATTTAATCTAAAAAAGATTAGTTATATTACATATACCCATATTTAGGATCTGTTCTCGTGGACTACAATTTAATGTAGTTTAATTTAATTTAATTCAGATCACTTCAGTTCAATTTAGTCCACTTCAGTTCAGTTCAGCTATACATAGTTATAAATTTACATTAAAATAAGTTTAGTTCAGCTCAGTTCAGTTCAGCCAATTTTAATTTAATTCAGCTCAACTTTTAAAAGTTAAAAATAACATAGCCTTAAATACCATTTTAAATCGAAAAATAATTCCTGGTGAAAATTAGATAGACTATGTATTATTTAAGTTATTTGTATTATAGCTAGGGCTAGAGGTGACCTGCAGATGCCACTACTTAGGGCTTATAATCGAAAATGGCCTAAAAATGTATTTTCGTTTAAAGTTTTAGTAGTTATTAATTATTGAAAAGAAATGATAGTCCAATTGATAGATCATTTCTTAATTTTATAAGAACCCAATAGTTCAAACTTTTTTACAACAGTAAGTATTTATTATAATATTTTTTTATTAAAGACTAATTTTAATTTATTACTTTTAATATTATTTAGACTAAAGCATTCAAACGAGCCGGGCTACATTGATTGTAGCAATAATATATGTATGATTTAACATATTAGCAACTTGACGTAACAAAATGAAAATTTTCGGTGATGCTTGTTTCCTTCTTTGGAGTTTCTCTTTGTTTGTTTGTGAGCTATTTATTTTCAAGTTTGATCATCAAATTTTGACTTTAAAATCTTTTTTTTTTTTTTCGTAGAATCGGGTAAGAAGTACATGAAGAGCAGAATTGAGGTGGTAGATAAAGAAAAATTCATATACAACTATACCACAATTGAAGGAGAACCATGGGTGGAAGGTCTAGAGAAGGGTTCTTATGAGTGTAAAATCGAGGCGAGTCCAAGTGGAGGATCAATAGTGAAGTCCGTTAGTAAGTACTACCCTAAGGGAGATGGCCCGATTGATATGGACACAATCAAGACTACTGAAGATGGTGTGTTTGCTACATTTAAGGCTGTTGAAGCTCACATCCTGGCTAACCCTAATGACTATTAATTTGGATTTACCTAATTTTATGGTTTTGGGGCTTATTAATCTTAATGCCCGTTACTTAGTTTTTGTTTGAATAATGATGTTGTTTGGCATGTTTGGTTTGTGTTTTCTTGCGTTTCTTGTTTTGTAACACTAGCTTGAAATCTTCAATAAAAGTATTTGGGAGTTTTGATTTAAGTTCTCCTTTTTTATCGGATGTCAGTTTACTATGTTCCTCTATTACTAATTCTATCACTAGATGAATATCAACAATGAAGGGTGCTAAACATAAGGTTTCAAAAACTCAGATTCGGAATCCAACTTCCAAAAAACTAACATCACTACTACATAACTGTTCAATTGCCACATGTTTTCAGTGTGCATTAGGTGTTATAACTATTACGATAAGTCATTTAACCGTTAGTCAAAACTGAACCATTGCATTAGCCAAAACTGAACCGTTGTGAATACTGCCCATGCATCACGTCTATTGCAATAGTTATAAATATCTAATGCAATGGTTTAGTGTAACTACAATAAACCATTGCAATATCTAATTTGCAACGATTTTTAGTGAATGGTTTAGTGTAACTACAATAAACCATTGCAATATCTAATTTGCAACGATTTTTAGTGCTTATTCAACGGCTGTTAGTATTTTAAGTCGTTGCTTGAGATTTTTTAGAAAAATTCTTTTAATCGTAAAATAACTGAAATTGTAATGATGCGGCAAAGGCTTAGGGCCAATTTGGAATTGCTTTCCCAGACTGCTTATTTTAAAAGCTTCATTTTCAAGCTTTTCATATAAGCAGCAACTTTGATTTTGAAAAAAACAAGTCAGATAGTTCCTGATTAATTAGTATGAATGACTAAAATGTGTTGTTCAAAGCCGAAATATGTATTTTTATTTAAAGTTCATGAGAGCAACTTATCTTAACAGCAGTTTAATAAGCAATACCAAACTTGATCTTAACCTAGTAGTTGAGCATGAAGTTGTGATCCTATAAATTACAAAGTCCACATTTATTTTCATTATTATTTTAAGCCTAATGAGTAAATTTTTAAAAAGAATTATAATGATAAGATTATAAAAACATTATAAAAGAAGCCACCACCTACAAGCTAGTTAACAAGCACATTTTATACAACTTCCAGGTATGTAAATTTCATTTCAAATAACTAACCACCTTAGTGCATTTGAGACTCTAAACCAATACATACATAGTAAAAACATCTTTATACACAATATACAGATAATAGCAAATGGAATTTTCATGATATATAATATATGTTTTTTTAATTTGCGTTGCGCTTATAATAAATACGAAGAAAAATTACACACTACTTTTGGTGTGACTCGAATTACCTGAGACCTCTAGAGTTCACAACTTCAACCTTTAGACTAAGGCATTGTTAAAAGGCAAGCAACTAAACATGTCCCCCGGCGAGCAGATCTTCTTCAGACTTTTGATTAAAAATATTAATTAAAGTCTGGCCCAAACTTTAAAACTTTGGGCTTGGTCTGAAACGGGTTGAATTTAAGAGGTCAATTTTAAGCCCGACCGTTGACCATTAAAAATGTTTTCTTATAATTTTTTATGGATTAAAAAGAAAAAAGGGCAAAATATATGCAGATATATAACTACAATATTTACCCGAGTTCCTCAATTTAGAAGTCTAATTGTATAAAATATAAAAGTTCAAAATATATCATATATAATAAGTAACATTATTAATCATGGGATTATGTTTGGATAATTTTAAATAAAATTTAGCAGAAAATAAATATTCAAGCACATCCTATAACAGCGGGCTCAGGACGAGCCCGACTATAGCCAGCTGGGAAATAGCTCTAAAAGCCAGCACTACTACAAACACATTTTTATAGATTTTGATGTCAATTAAGTTTCATCTTAAATAGGTATACCATGTAGAGGTTTCAAAGTATTTTAATTGTGTTATCATACAGGAAAAATGTTTTAAAAAAATATATACAGGAGAGAAAATAGGCATCAGCTTCACCGTCAAAATGGACCATCTAGAGACCGCCTAGAAAAATTATACAAATGCGTCCATGCTAGAAATTTGAGCCAACAATTTATGTAACAGAAGTCCAGTTATTTTTTATAACTTTTTTGAGTAATTTCTTTGAAAAGTTTTATTTTAAAATTTTTTTTTAAATGTAGATTTAATTTTAAAAAATATAAATTAAACAGTATCTAATTAATTAGTATAAAAGATTAAAATATATTATTTAAAGTTAAAATATATAGTACTATTAAAAATTTATGAGAATAATTTATTTTAAAAATAATTCAAACAATAATTGGCTCAAAATAAGTTCCAATTACAACATATCACACAATGGGCCAAAGGCACTTGAGTAAAAATATAAAATTAGAGATTTGAAAAGCTTGGGTTGTATTCAATCCCTGTAATCAATAAAATGTTATCTTATTTTAAAAAAAAAAGTTGATAATCATATAACTATTAAGGTTATAATTTGAATCTATGGCGTAATCCACAACTTAAGATATTTCAATTATTTAAATTTATCTAAAAATTTAAATTAATTTATTTTTAAATTTTATCACTAACTCAACTTTAAAATAACGTGTAATAGAAATTACAGTTGAAAGAGTTTAGGAGTATCATGTTAAATTAAATATTCATGCTCATCTTTATTCTCTCTTCTCCTCTTCCTTTTTTAAATTAAATTTTATTTGGAGGAGGAGGAAGAACCTCTTTTAAGCGTTATTCTTTTTCCTCCCCTACTGATTTAATATTTTAGTCTTTCTTACTTCTTATTTTTAGTTTCTTTTTAGTGAAATAATCTTCACGTCATATTTTATATATTGAGCTCTTACTTATGTGATCGTATTCTTTAATCATGTGAATCTAGAGCCGCCTTGGATAGATTAATTATTAGGTTGGACTTCATTTATTTTCAATCAAAGATATAGGTCGATCTTTCATATTAGGTCCCCAAATATATTTTCTTTAAGTAAATTGTTATAAATCTACAAAATTGATTGTTGTTATGGGGAAAAATGAATTCTTATGGATGTAGATTCTCGATAATGTAAGATTAAAGCTAAGAAAATGTAACGAACCGAAATTTTTAAAATTTGCTTATAATAAATTACTATGGTATTAAAATATCATGAAAATTATTTTTATTATTATTATTGTTATTGGATATAAGGCATGAGGAAATAAGAGTTAATTAAGTAATATGGATGAATTGGGCATTTAATTAATTGTTCAAGGGCATTTTTAGAAATTGAAAAAAAAAATAAAAAAACAAAATACATACAAACCATCCAGCATATTCCCTTCTTATCTTTCATTTTCTTCTTCCTCTACATAATTGCATTTTCTTTAACCAAAAATTTTCCCTAATCCAAAAACTTCCGATTTCTTCGATTCAACTTCGAATTCTTGTTAGAAATCGATCCTTAAGCCCTCTATCATCATCAATTTCAGTCAATCAAGACTAGAAGAGGAGGATTTCAGATTTTAAGGTTTGGATGAATAGTAACCCGAGTTTGAGGTGAGTGATTTTTGGTGAAATTAAAGCTTAATTAGTAGAATTCATGGTAGATTAAGCATATTTATGGTATTAGGAAGTTTATTTATGCAATATCTTGATAGAATTATATATGGCTGTTGTAGAGGAAGCTATTGCAAGTAAATCAAAGGCAAAAGAGATAGAAGAGAGCTAGAAAGAGCATAGAAAAAGGTTTGTGTCTCGAATTTCGATTTCTCGGTTTTTCGGAAAATTTTCCAGATTGTATACCTGTTTTGTTTTAGTGTTTTCTCTGGTTATATAAATCCGATTTGAAGGATTCTTGATTTTATTGATATCTACAGAAAGTAAGGAATATATGTTCAGAAGAAACCTTATTGAATTTCGTTCGTTTTCAATGTGAAATTTTCGTTTGAAGTTGAGTCATGAAATCTATTTTCGGAAAATCTCATCTTTGCACACTGTTTAGTATTTTGATCATAACTTTGGTTATACAATTTGGATTTCTGTGATTCTGGTGGCTTTGGAAAGCTGAGACATGTGGCTAATTATGTTTAGAAGAAAGTTCTTCGATTGGATAATGTTTTGATAGTGAAAAATTTAGGGAAAGTCAGGTTACGAAACCTGGAAAAATTCTGGAAAGTATGAATATTGATTTTATTGAGTTTTAATTGAAGTTTGATGCTTAAAAATTTGGGATTTAGATTTCTTAATTACTGAAGTTATGTTGAATTATGATTGATGGTTTATACTGGAATTTTTAAGATGTTACTTTAATTTATTGCCCTTATTAAACGAGTAGAATACGGGTCAGGGTAGATTGGCGCCTATAAAGGGGGGTACAATACTGTACAAACAATTGAAGCTTTGGCTTCGGGCTTTGGCCGATATTATGATATATATGTATTGATATTGAAGCTTCGGCTTCGGGCTTGACCGATATGTTGATTTTGAAGCTTCGGCTTCGGGCTTGACTGATATATATTGAATTTGAAGCTTCGGCTTCGGGCTTGACCGATATATTAATTTTGAAGCTTCGGCTTCAGGCTTGTCCTCTCCCGTATCCATTTTACCATTATTCAGGACTTGTTTACTTTGGGCAATATGTGGTTACAGTGTTTGGAAAAATTGGGTACAAATTTGATTGTACTTTGAAAGGATTACTATATAAGTTTTGTGATTTGGTTCCATATAGTTGGTTAATTTGTTTTTGACTAATGAATAATCTTGGTTTCTATTTTAAAGCGTTAAAAATGTTCAAAGTTGTTATATTTCTTTTATGGACACCACTAAGCAAATTGTTTAGCGTGTAGTTTTTTTTCTACACGTAGGTGGAGAACTTGTAGATAGCTTGGACCAAAGTGGAATAAGTGGATTAGCTTGAAGAGCAAATAAGGAAAGACTCGAGGTGGATTTGTAATTTAATGAAATATTATGGTTTGTAGAATAATGGCATGTACTAGATAATGTGAGAAATATAAAATGGTATTGAGAAATATTTGGAGAATAATTAGCATTGAGAAATAAATTGGAGTCTCAAACATTATATTTGTATTTGTACATATTAAATATATAAGTATTGAACTTTATATTATGGAGTAGAGTTATTTATTGGGTGTTTATAGTTACTGTGGCACTCCCAATATATGGGGGGTGTTACATTTGTTGGTATTAGAGCTGAGGTTTAGGCGATTCTAGGACTAGTATGTACATGCCATTTATGATATAAATATGTTATGTTAGTTGTTTGATCCACTTTGGTCCAATTTTCAGGAATAAGTTTTGGCTAGTAGTAGTCAGAACCAGAGTGAGGAAGAGGATGCTGAGAGTACGGTCCGTATTAGACAAGGGGATGAACAAAGACGTGAATCTCCACCAGTTCATGGCTTTCCCGAACAACCTACTCAGCACAAGCTGCTTTACTTCAGCATATGACTACTGAAGTAATCACACAAGTACTATAAAACATACAAATCCCTTAAGTTCCTGTAGTACCTCATGTTGAAAGAAGAGAGGAGAGAACTCCTCTTGAAAGAATCAAGAAGCTTTCGGCTGATGATTTCAAAGGGGACACAGTGAATCCTGCAATTGCAGAAGATTGGCTTGATCATACTAAATGGTGTATAACTAGGCTTCATTTTACAGATGAAGAGAGATTAGACTGTGTGCAGGGTCTACTCAAAGAACAAGCTAGGAGGTGGTGGGATAATATTGTGAGAGAAAGGCGACCCGGAGAAATCACCTATGGTCTTTTCTTGGAGCAATTTGACAAAAAGTACGTTAGTGAACGATTCAAGGATGAGCAGAGGAAATTGTTCTTGTCTTTGAGACAGGGACGAATGACTATATCAGAATATGAAGTTCAATTCCTCAAACTCGAGAGGTATGCTCATGATATCGTTGACAGTGAAGTAAAGCGATGTAAGAGATTTGAAGATAGGCTAAATGATGAAATTAGAGTGCATTTACTTGCACAAAGGATTAGGGTGTTCAATGACTTGGTTGATGCTGCTATGGGTATTGAGAAGACCAATTCAGATAGACAACAAAGAATGGCAAAAAGGTCTGGATTTTAAAAGGGATTGCAGGGTCCAGCTAGTTTAGAATCTCCAAGTAAGAAACAGAAGGGAACATTAGAGCAAACACAATCTCATTTTAGAGGGTTTTCGCCGAGACAAACCATAAGTACGGGGTCAGTGGCTAGTGTACCTTCAGGTCGAGGCAGAGGAAATATTCCACAATGTTCTAATTGTGGAAGGATGCATACAGGGGAATGTTGGGGAAAAGGTAGAGTCTGCTTTAAATGTGGCTCGAGGGAACATTTGATTGCAAATTGTCCTCAAAGACAGATTAGTACATCTGCACCTGCAGTAGTTCCTACTCCTATAATGCAAGGTGGAAGAGGAAGGGGAAGAGGAAATGCTAGTGGTTTAAGGGGACATGATGTGGCTCAACAAGCACCGCAGAGTGGTAGACTGGGAGGAATGGCGCGAAGTTATGCAATCCAAGGGCCTGAGACTCGGGAATCTACTGAAGTTATTGTTAGTAAATTTTCATTCTTTAATCATAATGTTTATGCTTTGATAGATCCGGTTCATCTCATTTATATATATGTACTGCATTAGCACAAGAGAAAGGGTGCCATGTAGAAGAATTAGGAGAAAATATTGAAGTGACAAATCCTTTAGGACACAGTGTGATAGTAAACAAAGTGTATATGAATTGCCCTATTATGATTCAACATCAACTTTTCCATGCAAATTTAATTGAGTTACCTTTCCGAGATTACGATGTTATCTTGGGAATGGATTGGTTATCGGAACATCGAGCTATGGTGGATTGCAAAAACAAAAGAATGTCACTTCAAGTTTCTAATGGAAAAGAAATAGTTATCCTGGGGCAACGATCAGATTATCTCTGTAACATAATTTCTTTTATGAAGACAAAAAGGCTGGTTAGGAAGGGATGTCAGGCCTACCTAATCTTTGCTCTAGAATCGAAGAAAGGTGAGTTAGAATTGCAGAATATTCCTACGGTATGTGATTTTCCTGATGTATTTCCAGAAGAACTACCGGGGTTGCCACCAAAAAGAGAGGTAGAATTCGCAATTGATGTATTGCCGGGTACTGCACCAGTATCCAAAGCACCATACAGAATGGCGCCTGCTGAACTGAGTGAGTTGAAGATTCAGTTACAAAATTGTTAGACAAAGGATTCATACACCCGAGTATATCCCCGTGGGGTGCACCAGTGTTGTTTGTTAAGAAGAAAGATGGGTTGCTCTGATTATTTATTGATTATCGGGAGTTGAATAAATTGACAGTGAAGAATAAGTATCCATTGCCAAGGATTGAAGACTTATTTGATCAACTCAAGGGTGCCAAATACTTCTCTAAGATTGATTTGAGATCGGGTTACTATCAGATGAGAGTGAAAGATGATGATATTGCAAAGACAGCTTTCCAAACTACATATGGACACTATGAATTTTTGGTGATGCCATTTGGTCTAACTAATGCACCAGCAGCATTTATGGACCTTATGAACCGTGTCTTTTATTTATATTTAGACAGGTTTGTAGTGGTTTTCATTGATGATATTTTGGTGTATTCTAAGTCACGGGAAGAGCATGATCAACATTTGCGGATAGTCTTCCAAACTTTGAGGGAAAATAAATTGTATGCCAAACTTAGCAAATGTGAGTTTTGGCTTGAAGAAGTTTCTTCCTTAGGCCATGTTGTTTCTGCAGAAGGAATTAAAGTAGATCCCAAAAAGATAGAAGCAGTTCTAGAATGGAAACCACCAAAGAACCCTATGGAAGTCAGAAGTTTCCTTGGTTTAGCGGGGTATTATAGAAGATTTGTGAAGGAATTTTCAGTCATTGCTGCCCCACTGACGAACTACTTCAAAAGAATGCAAAATTTGAGTGGAATCACAAGTGTCAAGAAAGTTTTGAGAAGTTGAAAGCAATATTAACAGAAGCACCCATCCTTACCCAACCAGAGCCTGGAAAAGATTTTATAATCTATAGTGATGCTTCACATAGTGGTCTTGGGTGTGTTTTGATGCAAGAAGGGAAAGTGATTGCCTATGCTTCCAGGCAATTGAAGAATCATGAAAGGAATTATCCTACTCATGATTTGGATATGGCTGCAATAGTCTTTGCCTTGAAAATTTGGAGACACTATCTTTATGGAGAAAAATGTTATATTTACACAGATCACAAAAGCTTGAAATATTTACCAACACAGAAAGAGTTAAATTTAAGGCAAAGAAGGTGGATGGAATTCATTAAAGATTACGATTGTCTTATTGATTACCATTCAGGAAAGGCTAATGTAGTGGCAGATGCTCTCAGCCGAAAGATAATGATGGCACTATGGGCTATGAATACGGGGTTAGCTCTTACCAGTAGTGGAGCCTTAATTGCAGAATTAAAGATTCAACCTGTACTACTACAACAGGTTAAGCAAGCACAAAATGAAGATGGTGACTTAAAGATTATTCGAGCACGGACACAAGTGGGTATCATAGACAACTATATGATTCGAGAAGATGGATGTCTATATTTTAAAGATAGACTATGTGTGCCAAACAATGAAGAATTAAAGAAGAATATTCTACATAAGGCGCATAGTAGTCCTTATGCGATGCATCCAGGAGCAAACAAGATGTACTAAAATTTGAAGAGCCATTATTGGTGGAATGGAATGGAGAAAGACATTACTAACTATGTTGCTCAATGTCTAACTTGTCAACAGGTGAAAGCCGAACATCAAGTTCCTTCTGGATTGTTGCAACCAATAACAATTCCAGAATGGAAATGGGAAAGAATCACAATGGACTTCGTGACGTCTTTACCACTTACACAGAAGAAACATGATGCAGTGTGGGTTGTTGTAGATAGATTGACAAAGTCTGCCCACTTTCTTCCAGTTAGGATGGATTATTCACTTGATAGGTTGGCTCAGTTATATGTAGATGAGATAGTAAGGCTACACGGAGTGCCTATTTCAATCATTTCTGACCAAGATCCAAAATTTATTTCGAGATTTTGGAAGAAGTTGCAAGAAGCCTTAGGTAGTAAACTTCATTTCAGTACTTCATTTCATCCTCAAACAGATGGTCAATCTGAAAGAGTAATTCAGGTTTTAGAAGACATGATGAGAAGTTGTATCATTGTATTTGAGGGGAGTTGGGATGAGTATTTGTCCCTCATGGAGTTTGCCTATAATAACAGCTATCAGTCAAGCATACAAATGGCGCCATATGAAGCATTGTATGGAAGAAAATGTCGAACTCCATTATATTGGACCGAACTTAGTGAAAACAAGATTATGGGGGTGCATTTGATTCAGGAGACAAAGGAGAAGGTAAAACTTATTCAAGAGAGATTGAAGGCTGCATCGGATAGACAAAAATCTTATGCTGATCTAAAAAGAAAAGACATTACTTATGAAGTGGGGGATAAAGTATTTCTCAAAGTATCTCCTTGGAAGAAAGTCCTGCGATTTTGCAAGAAACGCAAGCTCAGTCCGAGATTCATTGGCCCATATGAGGTTATAGAGAAGGTTGGACCGGTAGCTTATCGGTTGGCACTACCCTCAACACTCGACAAAATTCATAATGTGTTTCATGTGTCAATGTTAAGGAGATACAGATCAGATCCATCACATATCTTATCTCCTGATGTCGTAGAAATCGAACCCGACCTGATGTATGAAGAGGAACCGGTACAAATCTTGGCGAGAGAGGTTAAACAATTGAGAAACAAGTCTATTCCTTTGGTAAAAGTACTTTGGAGGAATCATAAGGTTGAAGAAGCAACTTGGGAGCCGGAGGATACAATGAAAACTCAATATCCGCAATTGTTTTCAGGAAATTTTCAGGACAATAATTCATAAGAGGGGGAGAATTGTAATGAACCAAAATTTCCAAAATTTACTTATAATAAATTACTATGGTATTAAAATATCATGGAAATTATTTTTATTGTTATTATTGTTATTGGATATAAGGCATGAGGAAATAAGAGTTAATTCAGTAAGATGGATGAATTGGGCATTTAATTAATTGTTCAAGGACATTTTTGAAAATTGAAAAAAAAAAACAAAATACATATAAACCATCCAGCATCTTCCCTTCTTATCTTTCATTTTCTTCTTCCTCTACACAATTACATTTTCTTTAACCAAAAATTTTCCCTAATCCAAAAACTTCCGATTTCTTCGATTCAACTTCGAATTCTTGTTAGAAATCGATCCTTAAGCCCTCTATCATCATCAATTTCAGTCAATCAAGACTAGAAGAGGAGGATTTCAGATTTTAAGGTTCGGATGAATAGTAACCCGAGTTTGAGGTGAGTGATTTTTGGTGAAATTAAAGCTTAATTAGTAGAATTCATGGTAGATTAAGCATATTTATGGTATTAGGAAGTTTATTTATGCAATATCTTGATAGAATTATATATGGTTATTGTAGAGAAAGCTATTGCAAGTAAATCAAAGGCAAAAGAGGTAGAAGAGAGCTAGAAAGAGCATAGAAAAAGGTTTGTGTCTCGAATTTCGATTTCTCGATTTTTCAGAAAATTTTCCAGATTGTATACCTGTTTTGTTTTAATGTTTTCTCTGGCTATATAAATCCGATTTGAACGATTCTTGATTTTATTGATATCTACAGAAAGTAAGGAATATATGTTCAGAAGAAACCTTATTGAATTTCGTTCATTTTCAATGTGAAATTTTCGTTTGAAGTTGAGTCATGAAATCTATTTTCGGAAAATCTCAGCTTTGCACACTGTTTAGTATTTTAATCATAACTTTGGTTATACAATTTGGATTTCTGTGATTCTGGTGGCTTTGGAAAGCTGAGACATGTGGCTAATTATTTTTAGAAGAAATTTCTTCGATTGGATGATGTTGATAGTGAAAAATGCAGGGAAAGTCAGGTTACGAAACCTGGAAAAATTCTGGAAAGCATGAATATTGATTTTATTGAGTTTTAATTGAAGTTTGATGCTTAAAAATTTGGAATTTGGATTTCTTAATTACTGAAGTTATGTTGAATTATGATTGATGGTTTATACTGGAATTTTTAAGATGTTACTTTGATTTATTGCCCTTATTAAACGAGTAGAATACGGGTCAGGGTAGATTGGCGCCAATAAAGGGGGTACAGTACTGTACAAACAATTGAAGCTTTGGCTTCGGGCTTTGGCCGATATTATGATATATATGTATTGATATTGAAGCTTCGGCTTCGAGCTTGACCGATATGTCGATTTTAAAGCTTCGGCTTCGGGCTTGACTGATAGATATTGAATTTGAAGCTTCGGCTTCGGGCTTGACCGATATATTGATTTTGAAGCTTCGGCTTCGGGCTTGTCCGCTCCGGTATCCATTTTACCGTTATTCAGGACTTGTTTACTTTGGGCAATATGTGGTTAAAGTGTTTGGAAAAATTGGGTTCAAATTTGATTGTACTTTGAAAGGATTACTATATAAGTTTTGTGATTTGTTTCCATAAAGTTGGTTAATTTGTTTTTGACTAATGAACAATCTTGGTTTCTATTTTAAAGTGTTAAAAATGTTCAAAGTTGTTATATTTCTTTTATGGACACCACTTAGCGTGTAGTTTTTTTTACACGTCGGTGGAGAACTTGTAGATAGCTTGGACCAAAGTGGAATAAGTGGATTAGCTTGAAGAGCAAATAAGGAAAGACTCGAGGTGGATTTGTAATTTAATGAAATATTATGGTTTATAGAATAATGGCATGTACTAGATAATGTGAGAAATATAAAATGGTATTAAGAAATATTTGGAGAATAATTAGCATTGAGAAATAATTTGGAGTCTCAAACATTATATTTATATTTGTACATATTAAATATATAAGTATTGAACTTTATATTGTGGAGTAGAGTTGTTTATTGGGCGTTTATAGTTACTGTGGCACTCCCAATATATGGGGGTTGTTGTAGAAAATATAGGTTGCGGAAGTGTTATTGTGCGTTTTTTAATTTTCGGTGTTTTCTTCTTGCTCTTGTGCAAGTTTTGTCTTATCTCTCATACGGTGAGATTATGTTTTTCTGATTTTAGTAGAATATTTTATTTGATTCATCTATTGTTTAAGGTGTGCTCAAAATATCAGTAATTAATGAAATTATCCTATTTAGTAAAAAAAATCTATGTTTCATTTTAAAATAAATTAAATATATATATCATATATGTATTATTTCGGTTCAAATTTTAGTGTGAATTTACAAATTTTAATTCTTAGATACACTACTCAGAAAACATATACACAAAAACTTGTAATTTTTTATCGAAATAATCTTATTATTATTTACTCATAATTACATTTCTCTACTCATTACAAATATATACATGGGGACTTAAATATGATATTTTTCTCAAAACTCAGTTGTGTTTCAATTTAACGTACCATCTATGAATAAAAGAAAATCATTCAAGCAATACTTATAAGGGTAAACTTCTAAAACATGTCATGTGCTTTGGTTATTATTTTTTAAGAAATTTTTTATGAAATTTTTTATTTCAAATAGATGCAAGTGATATGATTCTTAAAATTTTGAAACCACATTTAGAAGGGTAATCTTGTCAATTTTAAAGTGAAATTAGACAGTTTTGTTTATAAAATACAATACATATTAGTGACAAATTTTAGATTTTTTTTGAGAAGTACAAATATTTATATTAATTAAAAATTGACGATAACTTTAAAAAATCATAACAGAATGAAAAATTTCTGAAACTTACTCAAATTTTAATAAATAATTCACAAATAATATAGTTGAAAAATATGAATGTTGAATTTATTGAAATAATTGTATAGCATTAACAAATAAAAGCTAATTTTTAAAAATATACCATGTGGCTATCATGTTTTTACTAACTTTTAAAATCACAGGTACTTATTTAAAAGAAAAAATTTCATAATTATCTTTCTAAAAAATAATCAACCCATATAACATATTTTTTAAATTTACCCTAATAATAATATCCGAACAATCTAAAAGCAAAAATCAGAAAGTTTAAGAAAAGGGGAAACCAAAGAAAAAAATCTTGACTTTATGATAAAGTTTGATTTTATGGACACCTATTCAAGAGCGTACATTATTTGACCTCAATAATGTAACTTTCATTTAATATTGTTACTATGTGACACTTTTAATTTTCACACGAAACCTTAAACCAAATCCTACCTATAAATACCTTGCCTAAGCTCTTGTATTTCACTCACACACTAATCTTCTTCTTATTCACTCATATAATTTAGAAAAGATCATAATGGGTGTTGTGACTACCGAACATCAAGCTGAATCATCAATTCCTCCTGCCAAGTTGTTCAAAGCGTTTCTCCTTGATGCTCACATCAATTTGCCTAAAATTCTCCCTCAATTCGTTAAGAGCATCGAGTTCATTGAAGGAGATGGTGGCGCGGGAAGCCTTAACTTGACAACTTTTGGAGAGGGTTTGTTTTCTCTTCATGTTTTTCGATTTTTTAAATTATGTATGATTGATATTTCCGATAACTTCATTGAAATTTTACTTGAACAAAACTAAGTAGAAAGTTGTGAACATAAAATTCATTTAAATTTGAGTGATAATGTCACTTTCAAACCATGATTAAAAAGATAAAAAATTTATAGTTTATAATTTTAAAGTCATATTTTTTTTATTTGATTCAATGGAGCTTTGCTGCGATTACATTTAAATTCGACTCGAGTCGTGTATCTGACTATGATGGATGGGCCTCCTAAAGATTTTGGTAATTTTGAATTAATGGAAAAAATGATAAAATATCGAGAATATGAGGAGACTAAAATTTTGAATTCCATTAATACATTTACAGAGAGACATAAAGAGCCTTATTGCAGTATAATACGAACAAAATTATATATATATCATTTTAAATTGAAAAATAATTCTAGGTGAGAATTAAATAGAATATATATTGTTTCATTGGGTTTATAATAATAATAAAAAAAATTTCATCTCACTCGTATGTATACTCGTACATGTAACCTCTAGAATTACTGCTTCAAATCTCAACCATTTAACAGAAAGTTAATTGTATTATTAGCCATAATATAAGTATGATTTTAATTGATTAGCAACTTGATGTAACAAAATGAAAAATTTCGGTGATGCTTATTTCTTTCTATAGAATTTCTCTTTGTTTGTTTGTGAGCTGTCTATTTTTAACTTTGATCATTAAATTTTGACTTTAAAATCTATTTTTGTTTGATAGAATCGAGGTCTAAGTATGCGAAGAACAGAATCGAGGTGGTAGACAAAGAAAATTTCATATACAACTATTCCACAATTGAAGGAGATCCATGGGTGGAAGGACTAGAGAAGGCTTCTCATGAGAGTAAAATGGAGGCAAGTCCAAGTGGAGGATCAATAGTGAAGTCCATTAATAAGTACTACCCTAAAGGAGATGGCCAGATTGATATGGACAAAATCAAGGCTATTGAAGACAATGTGTTTGCTACGTTTAAGGCTGTTGAAGCTCACATCTTGGCTAACCCTGATGCTTATTAGTTGGGTTTACCTAAATTTGTGGTTTAGGGCTTATTAATCTTAATGCCCATTCCACTAAGTTTTTGTTTGAATAAGGATGTTGTTTGGCATGTGTGGTTCTGTTTTCTTGAGTTTCTAGTTTTGTAACACTGGCTTGAAATCTATAATAAAAGTACTTGGTTTCTTTTTTACCGGATGTTAGTTTACTATGTTCCTCCATCACTAATTCTATTTTGATAAATGAAGAGGTTTAAATAAGCATCCCAATTAAGTTGACACCCTTATCGACCCTAGTAGAAATTAAACCGAAAATGCATTAAAATGGTCCTCGGAAAGAGGAAAAAAGTTACAAAGTTACAAGGGCTGGAGTCTTAGGGGTTTCAGAATAACATCAGAGAAAAAAAATGAATCTGATGATAGAAATCTAAAACTTGTCAGGGATTACAAAGGAGATTTGCATTGGATTCTAATGATAAGATTTTGAAAACGTTTTTAAAGCAGCCGCCACCTACAAGCCAAATAACAAGGACATTTTATACAACTCACTGGTATGTAAATTTCATTTCAAATAGTTAACCAGAGTAGTGTATTTGAGACTTTAAGCCACTGGATAAGTTATGCGAAGTAATTTATATTTTGCCTCAGTCAACATTATTAGATAAGTGGATAGTATTTTAATGATAAGATATAATATAATATTTAGTTCGTAAAAAAAAACTATAGCTTACATTCTTTTTAAAAATTTATCTATAATAATAATAAAAAAAAATTCAATCAGATGAATTTAAACTTATAACTCTATGATTATAATTTTAAACCAATACATACATAGTAAAAATATCTTTATACACAATATATAGATAAGAATAATAAATGGAATGGTTATAATATATTAATATATTATTTTGGTAAAAGCAACTAAATATGTCAGATGAGGAGAGCTTCATTGGATTTTTGATATAAAATATTAAAAAAAAACTCGCCCATATTTTAGAACTTTAAATTTTATCGGGATCGAGCCGCACTTATAAAGTCATTTTAAAATTTGGCTTATAAATAACTTTTTTTTAAAATTTTTTGGATTAAATAGAAAAAATGACAAAATTTATGCGAATATATAGGTCTTATATATAATTATATTATTTACTTGAATTCTTTTATTGAAGTCTAATTATTATAAAAAAAATTAAATTCGAACTATAAAATTTTAACTTTAATAAATTTGGATCAAGCTTAGTATAAAAAATAGATAGCCAAACACGTCCTATAGAAGCAGGCTCAGTCCAAACCCGGTTATAACTAACTGGGAATGGAAAATTGGTCTAAAAACCACCGCCACCTGCAAACACCATTTACAGATTTTGATGTGAACTAAGACTCTATTCTTTTTAATTTATAATTAATTATATTAAACTAAACTAAATTAAATTTATTTTAATATAAATTTATATATATATAATATTGAATTAAATTTAACTATATTAAATATAAGTTAAAAGAACACGGCCTAAGTTTCATCTTAGATTGGTGGTACCATCTAGAAGGTTTCAAAGTAATTAATCTATGACTATATCCAATATCTAATCTGATTCTATCCGGAAAAAAATTAGAACACAAAGTCAAAGGCAGAATATTAGTGGACCCCTATACAAATCGGAATTGTAAAATAATCCAAATATTCAATAGAAGCCTTATCCGAACCTAAAACAAAATTCCATTATGAATACCTACCATTTCACTTTCATTTCTCCACAACTATAATAAAAATTAATTAATTCGTAAAACAACAATGTATATATAACAAAATTGATAGCTTAGTTAGGGGGTGTAGAGGTTTATATTGAAATTTAGATATTGAAAATAAATTCATAAAAAAGGAAAAATAAAATAAAATATATGTTCAAGAATTCGAGCACGCGACTTATGATAAATAGAACCAAATCTTACCAGCACGCGATCTAATGCAACTATTTAATTATATTATATTTCATATTAAACCTATACTAACATTTTTCGGCGGCCGGGGTGTCACTAGTGCACACCATGCCTCATCCTGTTGTCGTCTCTAATACAATTTTACAGGCATGTAAATTTCATTTCAAATAACTAGTCACGTTAGTGTGTTTGAGACTCAAAACCAGTACATACAAAGTAAAAACATCTTTATACACAATATATAGATAATAACAAATGGAATTGCCAAGATATATTACTAGATTTTTTTAATTTATTCAAATGCGCTTATAATAAATAAAAATAAAAACTTCACTCTATTTTTAGTGTGATTTGAATTACTTGAAACCTCTAGAGGTTATAACTTCTATCTTAATTTCAAGGCTAAGGCATTGTTAAAAGCAGCTAAACATGTCCGTCAGACGAGTAGGGCTTTTTCGAGCTTTTGATTAAAAATATCAACTGAAATCTGGCCCAAACTTTAAAACTTTGGGCTTGATATGGAACGGGTCGAACTTAAGAGGTCAATTCGAAGCCTAGCCAATGACCCATAAAAAATATTTTCTTATGACTTTTTATAAATTAAATAGAAAAAATGAAAAAATATTTATATCTTTTTATATAATTACAGTAGTTACTTGAGTTCCTTAATTTAAGAGTCCAATCGTATTAAATATAAAAGTTCAAATATATATTGGGTATTTCTTAAAAAAAAAATTAAGTTTAGCCTATAAGGCTTTGAATTTTTACAACTCTGAACCAATGTTTTTAAAAGCGCTGTGCGCTAGTCGGACGGTCGAATTTTTAAAATATTTAATGGGGTTTGAATAGGGATTAGGTAAAATTTAGACGGAACTTGGAAGGATTTATATTTTTTATTTTTAAATATTTATTATATATAAATATAAATTCAACTAAAAAATAAATTATAATAATATAAAATATTAAAAAACATAATTTAGACCATATTTTAAAATTACTAAATGGCATAGAGCATATTATTTCTCAATTTGAGACTCAAAATAATAATTTTATTATGAGAAAACTTTAATGTAATTTAGTTTTACCAACTAAACTACGTTGGTAAACTATGATTATTATAAATAATGGTATTATAAAAAATCTAAATTAGGTGCCGCCTAGGCGGAAAAAATCGGACTATCACTACAAAAAATTGAACATTTGGGGACAACTAAATTTGTCTCCAAAAGTAGGAAATATTGTTCCCTAAATTTTTGGGGATGAATTTTTCGTCCTCTGTAGTCGTTACCAATTCTTCCGTCCCTGAAGGTATAAGGGACGAAAAGTAGAATGTTGTCCCTATTTTTGAGGACGATAATCATCTCAACGAATATGGATGAATTTCGTCTCTAACTTAAGAGACGGATGTCGTCTCTATTAAAAGAAGATGTCTTTTGTCCCTGCATTTAGAGATGATTATTTGTCCTTAAAAATGGGATAAATTCCGTCTCTAAACAACGGAGACCATTATTCGTTTTAGAAAAAAGGGGACAGTAATCGTCTCCAAATTAAACGGAGACGATATTTTCCCTTAGTTCGAGGGTTCTTAGCATAAGGTCATACAAAACGTTATTACAATATATCAATTATTTGGATCGAAGGGAGCTACCACAAGCATTAAATGGTCAATAATTTTATATATACCTGATTTGAAAGGAAGATCTTCATAATGACAATAAAGGAAACAAGAACATCATCGAGAAATGAACTAATAAGAATAGAGATTAATGCTTCAAGTGTTAAAAATCAGTACAAATAATCCATTGAATCTTTATAAAAATCCAACTTTAGCATATAAAAGAGAATAATTCACAATGTAGCTTGAAATGAAGACTCGGTATTTAGTTCTAGTACCCTCAGCAATCAACTTGTCAAAATACTCACATTCAAGTTCAGAGGTAAAATATATTACCTATAACTAGACAATTTGTTACAAAATCTGCTTAAAGTTTGTGAATGCATATATTATAACATTACACTTTGTTCACACCCAATTCCAACTGAATTATAAAATACACCTTGCATCCAACATTATAAAGTCAATTATATCAGGATAAAAAGTTGCATAACAATAATACTTACCATGACAACCACGCAACACACGACAAAAAGCCCAAGCAAAGTTATGAATCTTACACGAAATTAAGAAAATACTGATGTTTACTATATGCTTTCAGGATTCATATATGTGGTACCTTATAGAAGTACACAGTTACGCACTGCTTCACATAGAGAACATTCTAGCCTTTCAGCTTCAAAAACACTACATCAAATGGGCAAATTTTTAGTGGAGCATAAGACACAAAATAAAGTACATAAATCTTCAAAAAGAGAGAACAAATAAAAGAGATATTGTTATCTTCGTACATGAACCAGCAACTCGAGTTTCAACACTTCAAATGATAAATAGAGACCTACTTGAGTTTCAACACATTATTATCATCACATATATATTTTATACTTTTATATGATTTCAATAATAAAAGAAATAAACTATCAGGAATGAGAAACACAACTTTTATAAGGGAATAATACATAATCAAATAGTAGATAGTAGCTGGAACAAGACGAGAACCTTCCGGGAATAGCTGAACAAGCCTGTTGTATATTTTCCAAATTAATCTCTTGAAACAGATGATTGCACTGCATGAGTCAGACGTGTAAATATTTTTCAAGACTAACTAATTGTTAGCACTATGAACTACAAATTTTACTCATACTAGAACACCGATTTTTAGTAGCTAGGACTATACACACACACACATTAAAGCAGTTCCAAAATAAAAAAAAAACTCACAAATATATAGAAAGTATGATAATATCCATAATACGCTTTTAAGTTCTACACTAGACTGTAATGTATATCAAACTTGCAATTTTAAGTCGTCCAATGTGAAGGCTCTAGTTCCTGACAATAAAAATATGCAGAGTTATTATTCAATATTATATTTCAAATTTATTAAGCATCCAGTAATGAAGAGATCATTAAGCAATAATGAAGTAAACTCAACTAGTAATGCGGAGATTATTAAGAAATAACACAATATATATAGCTGTAAACTCAACCATTGAAAGCATTTCCAATATTTTCATATCACTAGTTTCAGAATTTCTTTCAACACGAATAAATTATAGTTTACAAAAGTTCATCACTAAAAGCTAAGTGAAGATAGAGAGATAACAAGAATTACAAGTTCGATGATCCTTGCATCTCATTGCAATGTTTATGGCATCCGAATCAAAGTTAACTCATATTGTCTAATTGCCCAACTGAGGAATAACCAAGAAGGTAAGTATTTGTTCTCCAAAATTCTGAAATCTCAAAGGCATTCGAATTTTAAAAAAAACAAGCAATTTAACTGGATATTTTAGAACCTTTAAGAGGTAAATTGAGTAAAATATGCCTTGTGCACCATTTTAGTCACTTAAACAAGTTTGACATGGAACTAGGAAGACAAAGATCAGAATCAAGTTTCTGGCTTTAGTAAAAAACATAACATTGATCATAGATGTATTCAATCATTTTTTCAGGTTTGAAAATTTAATAGTATCACTGATGACATTTATATATTTATTTTCCAACATACTTTTCTACCATTAGACAAAAACCAATTGGCTAGATTCAAACACAATGGCATCATTTCATACGAAAAAAATGGGGAAAACTTTGTAATGTTAAAATCGTCAAAGACTAATTGACCAAATTAACAAAGTCTACTTCACAGGAAAAAAATATAATTGGATGAATAATTGACAAGACAAAACGATGTAGTAAATCAATCAACAAGGCTCCTGTAAAAAGATTCAACCTCCTACTCGGAATATATTTTATAACATTATCCATAGATGTCAATCTCACTGTATTTCTCTAGGATGAACAATTATAGACAAGTGATACATCTTCATCTGTCGTTCAAACAACATTACCACATTCAAGCATCAACATAAACAGGTTTTCTATACTAACATAGTAACATATTTCTGATAAATAAATTTCAATAATTGATCACTTAAGGGCTGATGAGAAACTTTCTTAATAAGGTTAATAGCTTATAAAAGTACTAGTTATCTCGAGTAAACTAATTTCACTCAAGCATTCATGTTGCAATCAAAAATTAAAAAACATAGAAGAATCATCAAGTCAATTTAATTTGGCAGGATAAGTAAAATCAAACCAATTGTTGCCGCAATATCGCTTGTTGGAGAAGAAAATTTGCATTAATCTCCGATTAGCAGATAATGGCGTGGGTTGTTGCTGTGGACAGCAGCATCTATTAAAATCAAAATCGTGAGACGGTGAGAGGCTTGCTGAGCAGCAGAGATATAACCTAAATGAGTTGAATGAATACAATGAATTGAGATTGAAACCACTTTGTTTTGTTTTTAAAACATTAAAACCAAACGACAAAGTTTTAATATTTAATTAGGGAAAAATAAGAAGATCAAAACAGAGGAAGGGAGAGTTACAGGCTGGCAAACGCAAACAGCAAGGGGGCGGCAACATCCATTTTTACCGACGGGAAGGGATCGTATGAAGGGGATAATAGTTTTCCGGCAAAGAGGTTGGGCGGCCGACCGCCTCTGCCACTCCCTAGCTCCACCACTGCGGAAAAGCGATAGTTTGTGTGAGAGTAGGGATTTCTGAATTTGAAGATGAAATCGATAGTCTGATATGGAGATGAAATCGATAATCTGAGATGAATAAGGGTTTAAAATGAATTGAGAGATGAAGATCTTTTGATATGTGAGAGTGAATTAGGGATTTATCTGTGTGAAGGATAAGAATGAAAAACGATATATTCTTTCAACGGAAGTAAAACTGTGTTATTATATGGGAAAGATGAGGAGTCATTTGTCCCCAGATATTAATAAATATATATATATATATATAATTTATATTTTAATTTATTTAAAAATAAGTTGTCCTCTATTCTAAATAAACAGTGAATCGGGGTCCATAAATAGAGTTGTCATCTATATTAGTTTTACAACTACATTAAAAGACGACATTAGTAAATTGTCCCTAGCCTTTTGTCTTCAAATGCCAGTTTATTTGTATGCAGTGCCTAAGCAATAATAAATCGGTCGAGCACCGAACAGCGCCCTAAGAATGAAAAGTCAGACAGTAAACCTCAAAATAGTGCCTAGATGGGACTATGCGGGAATTTTTTAAAAAGTCGTCTGAACCGAGTTTAGTAAAAAATAAATATTCAAGCATATCCTATGAGTTTAAAAATCCTCGCCTAGCCCCACTCAGGCCCTGCCTAGGCCCTATTTTAAAACTTGCCGCCCAACTTTTCGTTCTCATGGCGCTGTCAGGCCCTTAATCGATTTATTACCGTCTAAGCTCCACCTAATCCGATTTTTCTGCCTAGACGACGCCTGAATTCAATTTTTTAAAATATCGATATCTATAAGAATTATAGTTTAATATTTTTAACCTACTAAAAATAATTTAGTTGATAAAATGAAATTACATAAAAGTGTTCTCACAATAAAAGTCTCATTTTCAATTTTAAAATATGCTCCAAATTATTTTTTTATATATTTTAAAATTTATATTTTAATTGAAATTATATTTTTATATATAAATAATAAAAAATTAAAAAATATAAATCTGTCTAGACCACCATAAACCTCCGTCTAACTCTTTCTAAAATATTAATTATGAGAGCGGGCTCAGGGTGAGCCCGAGCTCGCTGGGAAATCGCTCTAAAAGCCACCACTGCCTACAAACAAATTTTACAGATTCTGATGTTTACTAAGTTTCATCTTAAATAGTTGGTATCATCTAGAAGGCTTCAAAGTATTTAATCTATATCCAATATCTAGTCACATTATTATCTTAAAAAGTGTTAGGTGTTAGTTGGATAATCGGAATTAGAAATGTTTAGAAGGGATTTAGACAGGGCCTAGACGAAACTTAAGCGGAAGGTAGGTAGATTTGTATTTTTTATTTTTAAATATTTATTATATATATAATAATATAAATTCAATTAAAATGTAAATTATAATAATATAAAGTTTAAAAAAATGTAAATTAAATCATGTTTTAGAAATCTCTAAGTTGGCATATTGTTTCTCACTTTGAGACTCAAAATGATAATTTTATTGTGAGAACACTTTAATGTATTTTAATTTTACCTATTTTTTATTTGTAAACTATGTTTATTATAAATGATTGTATCATAAAAAATCTAAATTACGAGCCGCCTAGACGGGGTATAGGCGGAGCCTAGAAGAAACCTAGGCGGGAAGATGGATCTGTATTTTTATTTTTAAATATTTATTTTATATATATAATAATATAAATTCAATTAAAAATAAATTATAATAATATAAAGTATAAAAAACATAATTTAATCCATGTTTTAGAAATTATTAAATGTCGTATAACATATTGTTTCTTACTTTGAGACTCAAAATGATAATTTTATTATGAAAACACTTTAATGTATATTAATTTTACCTATTTTTTATTTATAAATTATGCTTAGTATAAATAATTATACCATAAAAAATTTAAATTAGGTGTCGTTTGAATAAAAAAATTTAGACTAAAAAATACCTAAATGATAATAAATTAATTAAATACTTAATAGCTCCTTAAGAATAAAAAATAGGATGAATAGATTTTTAAGAGAGTTATAACATTGTAGAAAAAGTTAGATCACAAAGTCAAAGGCAGAATGTTAGTGGACCCCTATACAAATCAGAATTGTCAAATAAGTCCAAATATTCAATAGAAGCCTTATCTGACCTAAAACAAAATTCCATTATATATACCTTCCATTTCACTTTCATTTCTCCAGAATTATAACAACAAAAAAAATCATTATTATCCTAAGTATCGTCTCTCTAATTTTTTCTTCAATCTCAAATAATTTTGGTTTAATTGGAACAATGGAAGGTGTTTTGACAATTCACAGGGATATTATAACCTCAGTTCCAGCAGCCACCATGTTCAAAGTATTTGTACTTGAAAATGATAAATATATCCCTAAGATCATCCCTCATATCACCATTGAAGTTCTTGAAGGTAATGGCGGCCCGGGCACCGTTAAGAAGACGACTTTTTCTGCTGAAGGTACGTTATTATCTATCATCTTAAATTTTCGTATAAGTTGTAAAAAATTTAAGATATTAAAAAGCATACGGTAATAAACTATTAAAAAACTGACTTACTCTTTTAACTTGGAACTTCTTTATAAGTGCAAATATAAGTTATATTATAAATACTTCGAAATAATGCTTATAAGTTAACAAGTTTTTGTAAGTTATTTTGACCACCTTACACGTAACGAGAAAATTGTATCACCGTTTTATTTATTTAATTAACTAAATTTCAACCCATTGTAAAATAGAGGCTTAATAAAAGTAGCTATTATTACATTTCTTTTGAATTATGCATATCTCTAACCTTGTTGAGAGTACATTTTGATATGTATAGGAAGTGAGTTCAAGTACATAAAGACTGTAATGGAAGAAACAGACAAGGACAATTTGAAACACAGATACAGTGTGATAGGAGGAGAGCCATGGATGGATTCACTTGAGAAAATGACAAACGAAATCGAAATGGTGGAGTTAGATGGAGAAACCGTTATCAAGAGCAAAAGCATGTATTTCGCTAAGCCTAACTGCGAGGTTGACGAAGACAAAATTGTTGCTAGTGCCGATAAGGCCATGGCTCTCTTCAAGGCTGTTGAAGCTTATATCTTGGCTTACCCTGGTGTTTAAATATTGGAGAATTTGAACTTAATATGTTTGTTTTGTTTGTTGGGGGATTGCAATTTAATTTGTGTTTTAAATAAATGTTTGTGTTGGAATTTAATAGGATATGCCTTGTATCCCATATATTTATGCACTATTGAGTGAATAATAAATTTACATTCTGAAAATGATATTAATTTTTTTTAATATATAAGGGCAGTTTTGCTAGTATAATTAGTAGGCCTGTAAATGTGTCGAGCCGTTCGTGAACGGCTCGATGAAAGCTCGACTCGACTTGGTTAATTAATGAACTGTTCGAGAACATGATTTTAAGCTCGATTCGTAAGTGAAATGAACATGATCAAGATAAAGCTAGTCTCGATAACTTGCGAATAAGCTCGGTTAAAAGTTTATGAACAAATTCATTCGATAAAATCTCGTGATGATAGATTGGTTAAAAATAAAATTTCAATAAAACATATATCTATTTAAATTTATTGTAAGCATTTCAAAATTAAATAAATAAACTAAATCATACTACCATGCCTCATTTTAATTGACCATATATATTTTGAAATTTTATATATGTTTGTTTATGTTTTGTAATTTTTTAAATTTAATATTATTTTGTTCGTGAATAAATTTATGAGTTGTTCACTAATAAATTATTAGTTGTTCGTGAACAACTCGTGAATAAACGAGCTTTTAAATGAACCGAACTTAAACAAGATTTTGAGCTCAAACCAAGATCGAGGTTGATAAAAATTTAAACGAACCAAACTCGAGCTAGCCAGAGATCGGTTCGACTTGGCTTGTTTACAACCCTAAACATTAGCCACCAAGCCACGTACGCACAACCACACATTTTCTTTGGAACCTGCTAGCCACCAAACCATTGTTTGGTGATTTTTCATATATACACCACAACATAGCAAATGTCATAGTAAGAAACTGTTTTAGTATTAAATCTTAAGAGTATAAATCATATTAAAAGAATATCAACCTTTACAATTAAATATACCGTTACAGCTATGTAGTAGCAATATATAACAATTTTTTTGTTGCTTCTTCCTAGAAATGAATGTTAAAGAAAATGTCTATTAATTAATCAAATGGCCAATTCAATGAGCCCAAGTCACACAAAACAAATATCACACATTTTTTTTCAATTTTAGAGGCATAGAAATATTTTTACAAGTTTAAGAGGAATCATTAGGCTATTAGTTTTTATAGAGTAACGATACATTAGGCTTAATCTCATTAGCCAAATGGCAAATACATATACGACCTTTTTTGGGCTAAAATAGAACCTGTGCCGCTAGTGTTTAGCATTAATTAACTAATCTAATTAAAAAATTAATCTAATAAAAAAGCTGTCTAAATCTTGTCAATAATGAGTATAGTATTTGGTATAGCACGTTAAACAACTAAAAATTTAGACCACAGGTCGGACACAGAGAATTACTATGTCAATAATTATTGTGGAAATATCAACTAAACAATAGTATTTGATTTTGATTTATTAATTAATTATGCCAAATATTGCGGTTAGGTAAATATATTTATATCAATTATTGCGGTTAGTTAAAAATTTAATCATATTAATTATATCCTTTGCCAGATTTATTAAATTGATAATTTTATTTATTCAAATTGTCAAGTTTGTAACAACACAACTTGAGAATTCCTTCTACAATTTGCCAGTTAAAAAGTTGCCCTGCTTTAGCAAAAGGATATCAAACAACAAACATTCACAACTAAACCAAAATAATCATAAATGTGTCGAAAAAAATTTAGTCTTATTAGTTATATTTGCTGAAAAAGTAATAAATTATTATGCGTTGGAAATTTTGTTGCTAATATATAGGCCTAATGTTTAAGACTGAATATATAATTTTAGAGGTTAAATGTCGAAAAAATTTTAAAAATACATAATGTAATTTTTTAACAAGTAATATTCAAAATTTTTTAACAAACGCCACTTCATATATGAGTAAAATTACTCAACGATACACAACGCAACACAAGCACTCTTCAATCTCTCACACTCATAATTTAAAATTGAACACAAATTTATTGTAAGAAAGCTGCAGAAACAGTGGCTCCATGACTGAAACCATTGAACCATCAAGGATTAGCCAAAAGATAGGCTTCAAGAGCCTTAAATAGTCCAAGTAATTGTTGTTTGCCACCCTTAACTTCTTCTTCACTGATCTGATAATCACCAATGGTGTAATAGCTTCTGTGAGACTTGATTAGGGTTCCACTTCCATCTGGGGATGCCTCGAATTTTATATCGTTTACGATTTTTTCGAGTTTTCCGGTTAAAATGTCTCCTTCAACCACTGTGTAAGAATGAGTTAGCTTCTCTTCATCTATGGAGTTTATCACCTCCCTCACATACATTGTTTTATCACCTGTCATTTACACAAAATTATTATCTTTTATTATTATTATTATTATTATTATTATTATTATATCGATCAGACTCTAATAACTCTAATAACTGTTGGACTTGAAGCGTGTACGACATATGGAACTCTCGTTATTTAATGAGTATTCTCAATGTTATACTTTGGAGCCGATTCGGACATTCCACATGCTCTTTAGTTAGTCTCATGTGTCTACCGTATCATTACCAGGGTATTTTGAAAGTGAATCGTATTTCACGAACATAATATCTATATGGTGTGACGTATAAATATACGATAAAGTTGGAATGTTAGAGTATTTTTATTGATAGTTCTGAGTCCAACATCTATTGGCTTTCATTTAGATTATTTGGAAGATGTCTTATATATTATATTAAAAAAAGATGGATTTTCAAACCTCTTGCTTTGAGGTGGAAACTGGAGAAATATACAGGGTTCTTACAAAATCTTAGAAAAAATTAAAATAATTTGGTAGTTTATAAAAATAGGGAAAAATATTTATATGAATACGATGTAGTGTTTATTTGATAAATATTTAGTACTCATCTATTAGTTATCTAGTAAATTATAACTTCAAATATATTTCTAAAACATACATAAAATATGACATCTAGTATTTATCTAGTAGATCAATGTTAGATATCTGGTCATTATCTAGTATGTCTTAATTTTGACAGTTTTTTTACAAATCTAATGACACCTAACATATATATAATATATGACAATTTCATAACAATATTTACATAACATATGACATCTAGTATTTATATAGTATTCATCTAGTAGATCACTGTTAGATATCTAGTTATTAAATAGTATGTCTTAATTTTGATAGTTTTTTTATGGATATAATGAAACCTTACATATATATAATATATGACAATTTCATAACAATATTTACCAGATAACTACTAGACAATTACTAAACGAATACTAGATATTTACATGAAAGATACCACACCGTATTCATGTAAATATTTTCTCCTGTTTTTATTAATTTGTAAATTGTTTGTTTATATATATATATATATTTATATATATATATAATTAGTTTGACTTAATGGTGAATTTTATAAATATTTTAGTGAGACATGTATATTTTTGACAATTTCCCAACTATATATATAAAGAGGGTACAGTTAAGCTTATTTCTAATCCTAAATAAAATATAATGACCAGTGTTCTCAATATCGTACCGTACCGGTTGCTTCGATCGGTTCTACCGCAAACCGGTCATGACTTCGGTACGATACAGTTAAAAAAACTATTTTAGTAAAAAATTGAGTTGAATCGGAAAACATCGGAGAACCGGTTTTCTCTAAACTCTTCTGGCAATAAGTAAAAGCGTTGCTAAAGACCCTAAAAAGCATTGCAATAGCCACTAAAAACCTAAATAATAAATATTTTTTTCCAAAAATCCTTTGGCAACACGTATTAGTGTTGCAAAAGACCTATAAAGCTCTACAATAACCACTGAATATCATAAACAATATATATTCTTTTAAAAAATAATAAAAAAACACCAATTATACCGATATTACCAGTCATACCGCGTACCATTGACTTTATCCATATAAACCCTTGTCCGGTATTGATAACACTGATAATGACAACACGACAGAGAAATCCATATAAAAACATAGTCATTCTTTTTTGTAATGATGGAATGAATGTATATAAGCCTATTCTGATGTGGCATTGGTATTAATCGAATTATATAAAATCAAGGAATCGACTCGATTAGTATATATATTCAAAGTGAATAATATGGAATGGAAAAAAAAGAGGAACCTTGGGAGAAGTTGACTTGGCGGAGAGTACCAACGCCACCATCTCCTTCAAGAATGTCAACACTCTTAATAACCTGTGGCAACGCTTTGGATAGAAGTATCGGAAAATCAAACACTACAGCTTTGAAAATTTTTGCTGGAGAAAGTGTTGACTCTATTTCTGTTTCATAACTCACTACTCCCATTTTTTTTTACTATCAATTTGACTCAATTTTATTTTGGGATTTAGAATTATGAGAACACAGGGTGCTAATTTATAAGTGGAGGAATGAATTTTTTTAATTAATCTAAACAATTCTTCTTATTGTTTTTTAATATATGATTCCATATGCCGGTCGATAAAAAATATAGGCTATTGAAAACTTCAGGGACAAGTGCATGTACAAGAGAAACCTTGATACTTGAACAGTCAAACAACGTCGGCTTAATATTATATACATATGAAATTATAAAAAAATATTATATATATACATACGAAAAATAAAGCTCAAATCTCCACATGTTCTGTGGACAAAATTAACTTGTTTTGAGGGATTTGTTATTGATTTGCAAGTTATCATTTGCAATGTTATTGAAACCGCATTGACTGTTAAACTGCAAATCGTTATTAATTCTGGTATGGTTGAATAACAATAATGGTACGAAATAAAATTAGATGTTCCGGTTTAAATTTAAAAATATTGGCAAAGTAGAAATCTAAAACATTGTTTAAGAGTATTGCTTTAATTTGTATTGTAAATTTAAATCGTGAAAATATTATAAACATATAAATATGATGTTAATATTTTGAAATATGTTTATATGACAAAACCACATTTTTATAAGTTTTTATATTATACTCTAGCAAGTCCCATCAGTTTTTATAAGTTATTTTCACCACTTTATAGTAACTAACGAGAAAATTGTATCATGTTCTATTGAGTCTAGAGGTAGGGGTTTAAAATCTGACAGCTTTATTTATTTAATTAACTAAATTTCAACGCATTGTAAAACAGAGGCTCAATAAAAGTAGCTATTATTATATTTCTTTTGAATTATGCATGTTTCTAACCTTGTTGAGAGTAATTTTTGATATATATAGGAAGTGAGTTCAAGTACATAAAGACTGTAATAGAAGAAACAGACAAGGACAATTTCAAACACAGATACGGTGTGTTTGGAATCATACTTCGTCCGCAATAGAAGTATTCAAGAGGGTATTGCTCTGGCTCCTGAGGGGGTTAATTTTTTTGAGTAAAAGGTGTTTTAGAGGAAGCTTGGCTATGAAAATCAATATCCGAAAAGCATTTCATGCTTTGGAATGGCCTTTTCTTCTTGCCGTTTTAGAGTCTTTCGGATTCTCGCCGCAATTCGTTGGCCGGATTAGGAGCATCCTTACATCCGCTCGTATATCTATTATGACACCTTCAGGTTTGAATGGATATTCTGCTTGTTCTAGAGGGGTTAGGTAAGGAGATCCCCTTTCTCCGATTCTCTTCGGCCTCGCGGAAGATTTTTTTAGTAGATACCTTATTCATATGGTTTATAGGGGCGACCTTACACCTATGAGATACACGCAAGGAAGGTCCTTGTCGACTCATTTATTATATGCGGACGATATGCTTGTTTTTTGCAAAGCCACCATGCGAATTATGTATGCTCTGCGTGATGCTCTCAATCTTTATGGCAGGATCTCGGGCCAAATTGTTAATTGGAACAAATCGGAAGTTTATTTTGGTGATAGTACTATTGCTAACCGTAGGGCTGATCTTGCGGGTTTAACGAGGGTGAAAATTGGCTCTCTACCCTTTCGATATCTCAGAATCCCTTTGTTCCGGGGGAAGCCTAAAGTTGTCCATCTCTAACCATTGCTTGATGCTACCATTACAAAGTTCTCTCGATGGAAAGGAAATGCGCTTTCTATGGCCGTACGACTTACATTGGTGAAATCGGTTATTACGGGTTCTCTTATTCATTCTTTCATTGTATATAAATGGCCGAGTAGGCTGATAAACAAATTGAATAGGGCTATTAGATACTTTATATGGTCCGAAAATATTGATGAGAAAAAATTGGTCACGGTTCCGTGGCCCATGTGTACTAACAATTTTTTGCAGGGTGGGATTGGAATTAAAGAATTGATAACCATGAATGATGCGCTTATGGGCAAGATGGCGTGGGGGCTGATTTGCTCGAAATCCTTTTGTTTTGAAATCCTTGGTTCGCGATTTTTCAACAAGGCTGGCATCTGGAAAAAGATTATCAACTCTTCGATATGAGCTCTTTGCGTGGTACTTATGAGGTCTTCAGGGATAATGTTCTATGGATCCCGAGTATGAACTCCACCTTAGTTTCTGGAACTCAGAGAGGATTGTGCCACCAATCTCGACTCAATTGGACATTGGAGATATGCATAGACTCGATCTCACTGGCAAAATCTCAGATTTTTGGCTTGAGAATAGTTGGCATAATCTCCCTCCTTTACCTACTCATTTGCGGGATCAAACCCTTTAGTAATTCAGATACTTGTTTTTGGCATCCGAGTAGCATGGGTCTATTTACGGTTAAGCTATTCTATAAATGGTTGCGCAGAGAAATAGCTCATTCAGAGACACACAAATTTATTTGGAACCACAACGTTCTGCCATCTCATTTCTTTTTATGTTGGAGAACTGTTAGGGGATATCTTCCCACCCACGACTTACTATCGAAGAGGGGTTTTCTTATAGTTTCGAAATGTGTCTTGTGTAATACTTCTGGTGAAACACTCAACCATTTGTTCATTGACTGCGCTTTCACTAGGCAGCTTTGGTTGGCTATTGAGCGCCTTTTCAAAAGGGATTTGTTTTATGATGGTGACCTTGGAAACCGGTTCGAGTAGGCGGCTAAACAAAAATTTACTCCTCAGATCTATAATCTTTGGCAAAGCGAGTGGATTAATTTACACTGGGTTATATGGCGCACCAGAAACGAATGTATTTTTGATAGCAAGCGCCTCAATATTCATATATGCTTATGTAGCCTTTGGGGGTTGATGCGAGAAGTAGACATGTTGAGCACTGGATACACTAGAAATTCTTTAGTCGAGCGACAAATTCTGGCCACTCTTTGTCTGGCCCCCCGATTTATGAAGGCCCCTCAAATCATCAGGGTCTCTTGGTTTCCACCTGTAGCGGGATGGGTTAAAGTTAATACGGACGTATAGGTGGATTAAGCCAACAACGAAGCGGGCTGTGGAGGTGTCTATAGAGATAGCCAAGGAAGATTCATGGGCGGCTTTTCTTTCAAATTCCGTTCGAGATTTGCTTTTATCGGTGAGATAAAGGCTGTAATTATGGCCTTAAATACGGCTTTTGATCGAGGATGGAATCGTTTATGGCTTGAGAGTGATTCGACTTTTGTGGTACACAATATCTCAACACGTAGTAGACTTGTCCCATGGCAAATTTACAGTGATTGGATTTTATGTCTAGACAAAATTAAAATATGCAGGTGATTATTTCGCATATTTACAGGGAAGGCAATCAAGTTATGGACTCTTTGGCTGATCATGGTAGACGTCATAGAGATAGAGTATGGTGGGACGAGATCCCTAGCTTTTGTTTAGGCGTTTATTTTCATAATTTGAATGGTCGAAGCATGTTTTGGTTTACATAATGATTCTTGAACTTTGTATTTTGTTTTCTTATTTAATAAAAGAGGGGTAGGGGTTTTGTAGGCAAGCGAAATGGCCAACCTAGTTGGGTCTTCCGCCCGAAATTTTTCCCTGCACCAACCTTTTAGCATTCACGGGAACACATTGTTCCTTTGAGGGTTTTTCATAAAAAAAAACACAGATACATTGTGATAGGATCAGAGCCATGGATGGATTCACTTGAGAAAATGACAAACGAAATCGAAATGGTGGAATTAGACGGAGAAACCATTACCAAGAGCAAAAGCATGTATTTCGCTAAGCCTAACTGTGAGGTTGATGAAGACAAAATCGTTGCTAGTGCTGATAAGGCCATGGCTCTCTTCAAGGCTGTTGAAGCTTATATCTTGGCTAACCCTGGTGTTTGAATATTGGAGGATTTGAACTTAATTTGTTTGTTTTGTTTGTTGGGGAATTGCAATTTAATTTGTGTTTTAAATAAATGTTTGTGTTGGAATTTAATAGGATATGCCTTGTATCCCATATATGTTGAAATTAGGACCCACAGCGGGAACGAAATATTTATTTTAGGTGAATATGGCAACAATAAAATAGGAGAAATTATTAGTGAAAGGAGAAAACAAATAATCCACTAATTAAAAAATAAGAAAGTGGTACAAAAGAAATGGAAAAATAAAACACTCAAACCCTTAACTCAAATACACCCAAACTCACAAATATTCTATAATAGAATAAACTCTCAAAATATATACATAAGAATGTATATATTATTTTGTTTTAGGATAATCTAAGAAACTGCAAATACATGGCTATTTATACTAAAATACAAGCCAACTAAAGTTGACTTTTTTTGCATAATATCACATAAATAAAAATTGGGAAGGGACAAGAAATTTGGATTTGTGGTTGTATTATTGCCGACCTCATCTGTTTGGCAAAGGTCCAAAATTTAGAATTAAATTTGATATCTTTTTGTCAAATGCAGTAGGTGTGTTGGTTAATTTCACATTTACCGACAATGTAAAATCATCTTAACAAATCTCCACCTTGATTTAAAATTGTCGGGATATTCTACCTTCGCCAAAACTGCACTTTTGAGCAACTCAATAGTCACAAACACCGATCAAGTTTAATCAATGCTTAAACTTACTAGTTGGAAGAGGCTTCGTCATCATGTCGGCTGATTGTCTGTTGTACCAATTTTAGTAATACAAATATTTCCCTCGGAAATAATGTCTCGAATAAAATGGTATTTCACGTCAATGTGCTTTGTTCTTTCATGAAACATCTGATCTTTAGTTAGATAAATTGCACTTTGACTATCACAATGAACAATAATTTTCTGCAAATTTAAACAGTGTTCACCGACCAAACCTCTTAGCCAAATAGCTTCTTTTACAGCTTCGACTACCGCCATGTATTCTGCTTCAGTAGTGGATAATGCAACTGTGTGTTGTAAAGTAACTTTCCAACTGATAGCGCTACTACCAAGAGTAAACACATAACCTGTGATCGATCTTCGCTTGTCAATATCACCTACATAATCTGAATTGACATAGCCAACCACCATGTTCTTACTTTTTCCAAATTCCAAACAAGCATTAGTAGTACCCCTTAAGTATCTCAAAATCCATTTCACAGCAGGCCAATATTCTTTGCCCGGATTAGACATATATCTACTAACAAAACTGACTGCATAAGAAATGTTAGGACGAGTGCAAACTATAGCATACATGATACTACCAACAGCACTAGAGTAAGGAACATGTGACATATACTCAATATCCTTTTCAGATTGAGGACATAGAGCAGCAGAAAGTTGAAAATGAGCAGCGAGTGGAGTACTTACAGGTTTGGCATTTTTCACGCCAAAACGCTCCAATACTTTCTCAATAAAACTTCTCTGAGTCAAATAAAGCTTTCTTGCAGCTCTATCCCTTTGGATCTCTATGCCGAGAATCTTTTTAGCAGCTCCCAAATCTTTCATCTCAAATTCACTGCTAAGCTCTGCTTTCAATCTGTTGATATCAGACATATCCTTGGCAACAATAAGCATATCATCAACATAAAGCAACAAATATACAAATGAGCCATTTGCAAGTTTTCTAAAATACACACAACTATCATATTGGCTCCTTGAATAGCCATGTCCAACCATAAAGGAATCAAACCGCTTATACCACTGTCGAGGCGACTGCTTTAATCCGTACAGTGATTTTCGCAATAAGCAAACATAGTCCTCTTTGCCTTCAACTTTAAAATCATCTGGTTGTTTCATAAAGATCTACTCCTTTAATTCTCCATGCAAGAAAGCAGTCTTGACATCAAGTTGCTCTAACTCCAAACCATGTATAGCAACTAAGGTAAGCAAAACACGAATAGAGCTATGTTTAACAACAGCAGAAAACACATCGTTGAAATCAACTCCTTGTACCTGACTATAGCCCTTAGCGACCAATCGTGCTTTATATCTGGCATACTCTACGCCCGGAATGCCATCTTTCTTTTTAAAGACCCATTTATAACCAACAATCTTCTTGTCCTTAGGCAGTTTCACCAACTCCCACGTGCGGTTCTTGTGTAGAGATTCAATCTCTTCTTGCACAGCGATAAGCCATTTCGCTGAATCATTACGAGAAATGGCCTCTGAATATGTGGAAGGTTTGCCAACTCCTTCTGTTTCTTATGCAACTACAAAGGTATAAGTAACATAATCTGCAAACTTTACAGGCATTCTTCTTTCTCTATCTGGCCTACTTTCAACAACAGGCTGCTCCACTTGTTCTACGATAGTAGTTTCTTTAACTTCTATTAGCTTGGACAATGTTCTGAAATTTGCTCCTCTGTAGCTTTGGACGGAGCAAAAGATTCCTCCACCTTGAATGGAACCTCCACCTGATTATCAGAATTCTATATTTTGGTGTCAACTATAACTGGGGACTCTTTTCTTGGATGAAGTATACCAGACTCATCGAACATTACATTTCTGCTTATTACAGACTTCGGTGACTTGGGATCAAGAAGCCAAACTTTGTATCCCTTTACACCATCTAGATAGCCAAGAAAAATGCCCTCTCTAGGCTCCAATTTTCCATCATTCACATGGACATAAACAGGACAACCAAAAATCCTCAGATTAGAATAATTAGCAGGTTTCCTAGACCACAACTCTTTAGGTGTCTTGCAGTTAATGGAAGCACAAGGGGAACGATTCACCAAATGAGCAGTAGTTACAGCTGCTTCTGCCTAAAATGCTTGAGACAAACTAGAATTTGACAACATGCATCGAACTTTCTCTAACAGAGTTCTGTTCATCCTCTCAGCTACACCAATCTATTGTGGTGTACCCGGAACTGTGAGATGTCTCGAGATGCCCATATCTTTACAGAATGTGTCAAATTCTGCATTACAAAACTCCAAACCATTATCTGTTCGGAGACGTTTAATCTTCCTGCCAGTTTGATTCTCCACTAAGGCTTTACACTACTTGAAAGTGACAAAAACATCACTCTTGTGTTTCAAAAAATAAGTCCACACCTTTCAAGAGTAGTCATCGATAAAAGTGAGCATGTAACGAGCGCCACCTTTCAAAGGAACACGAGCAGGGCCCCAAAGGTCAGAATGGATACAATCCAAAGCACCTTTTGTTCTGTGAACACTGCCACTGAAGCTGACTCTTTTGTGTTTGCCGAAAATGTAGTGCTCATAAAATTCTAACTAGGAAGTGCTTTGGCCATAAAGTAGACCCCTTTTACTTAGCATGGCCAAACCTTTTTCACTCATGTGGCCAAGCCTTATATGCCATAATTTTGTAACTTCGGAATCTGAAATGGAAGATGAAACTACAGCAACACATGTGGCAGTTGATCCCTGCGACACGTATAATCTCCTAACTTTTCTAGCTTTCATCATGATGAGGGCACCTTTCAAAACCTTCAAAACTCCACCTCCACCAGAAAATCTGCAATTATTGTCGTCTAAAGCAGATAATGAAATGAGGTTCTTCTTCATGTCTGGAATATACCGCACAACGGTCAGAGTTCTGACAATACCATCATGCATCTTGATTTTGACAGTACCGATTCCAACAACTTTACAAGGATGATCATTTTCCATTAACACAATTCCTTTATCTACTGGTTCATAAGAGGAGAACCAATCTCTGCGGAAACAAATATGGAATGGGCAAGCAGAATCTAATATCCATCCTTGTCCAGATCTGGCACCATCGTCGGACACGGCATATACTTCAGCATCTACTTGATCTTCTACAACACTGGCTTCGGCAGAACTGTCATCTTTATGACTCTTGTCTTTATTCTTCTGTTGGAGCTTGAAACATTCAGCTTTAATATGCCCTTTCTTCTTACAGTAATTGCACATCAAATTACTATAATGAGATCTTGATTTAGATCTGGATCGATTTTTGCTACTGCTGTTGGGATCTCTTGTACTAGATCTCCCTCGAACGACCAGACCTTCTCTAAGACTATTTCTATCACCAGAAAGCTATTTATCAATAAGATCTTTAGAGAACAAACATTCTTTAACCTCCTCCACGGTTAAAGTGGTTTTACTATAGATAAGGGTCTCGCGGAAATTCTTAAACGACGGAGGAAGAGACCGCAACAACATAAGAGCTTTATCTTCTTCTTCGTATTTGATATCCAAGTTTTCTAGATCCAAAAGAATGGAACTGAAATCATCAAGGTGCGCCTTAAGGGATGTGCCTTCTGCCATGTGGAGCATAAGGAGACGATGCTTCACCAAAAGCTTACTGGTGAGGTTTTTGGACATGTAGAGAGATTGTAATTTCTCCCATAAATTTTTGGCAATCTTCTCATGGACGACTTCTCGCAGAACCTCTTTTGATAAATATAACTGAATGGCAGCAAGAGATTTATCCTCCAGATCTTATTTCTTCTCCTTTGTCACCGTTTCAGGTAACTCTTCCATCATCGCCTTGTACAATCCATTTTGCGTCAAAATCGCTTTCATCTTAACTTGCCATAAGGCAAAGCTCATATTACGATCAAATTTCTCAATATCAAATTTTGTTGTCGCCATAGTAAATTTTAAAATTCTAAAATAAATATTAATTGGCTCTGATACCAATTTATTAGGAAATTAGGACCCACAGCGGAACGAAATATTTATTTTAGGTGAATATGGCAACAACAAAACAGGAGAAATTATTGGCGAAAGGAGAAAATAAATAATTCACTAATTAAAAAACAAGAAAGTGATACAAAAGAAATGAAAAAATAAAACATTCAAACCCTTAACTTAAATACATCCAAACTCACAAATATTCTATAATAGAATAAACTCTCAAAATATATACATAGGAATGTATATATTATTTTGTTTTCGGATGATCTAAGAAACTGCAAATACATGGCTATTTATACTAAAATGCAAGTCAACTAAAGTTGACTCCTTTTGCATAATATCACAGAAATAAAAATTGGGAAGGGACAAGAAATTTGGATTTGTGGTTGTATTATTGCCGACCTCATCTGTTTGGCAAAGGTCCAAAATTTAGAATTAAATTTGATATCTTTTTATCAAATGCAATATGTGTGTTGGTTAAAATCACATTTGCCGACAATGTAAAATCATGTTAACAATATATATAGGCACTATTGAGTGAATAATAAATTTACATTCTGAAAATGATATTAATTTCTTTTTAATATATACGGGGAGTTTTGCCAGTATAATTAGTAGGCCTGTAAATGAGTCTAGCCGTTCATGAAAGGTTCGATGAAAGCTCTACTCGACTCGATTAATAAATGAACTGTTCGAGAACACGATTTTGAACTCGATTCGTAAGTGAACTGAACACAATCAAGACAAAGCTAGGTTCGATAACTCGGGAACAAGAGCGATTAGAGGTTCGTGAACAAATTTATGAACTAGCTTGATAAAATCTCGTAATGCTAGTTCGGTTAAAAATAAAATTTCAATAAAAAATATATTTATTTAAATTTATTATAAGCATTGCAAAATTAAATAAATAAACTAAATCACACTAACATACCTCATTTTATTTAACCATGTTTTGAAACTTTATATATATTTGTTATGTTTTGTAATTTTTTAAATTTAATATTATTTTGTTCGTGAACAAATTTATGAGTTGTTCACGAATAAATTTATAAATGTTCACTAACAAATTATTTGTTGTTCATGAATAATTCGTGAATAAATGAGCGTTTAAATGAATCGAGCTCAAACGGGATTTTGAGCTTGAACCAAGCTGGATGTCGATAAAAATTTGAACAAACCAAGCTCGAGCTAGGTAGAGATCGACTCGACTCGACTCGTTTACAACCCTAAACATTAGCCACCAAGCCACATACGCACAACCACACATTTTCTTTGGAATGTGCTAGCCACTAAGCCATTGTATGGGGATTATTTTACATATACACCACAACATAGCAAATGCCATAGTAAGAAATTGTTTTAGTATTAAATCTTAAGGGTATAAATCATATTAAGAGAATATTAACCTTTACAATTAAATATACCGTTACAGCTATGTAGTAGCAATATATAACAATTTTTTGTTGCTTCTTCCTAGAAATGAATGTTAAAAAAATGTCTACTAATTAATTAAATAGCTAATTCAATGAGTCAAGTCACAAATAACAAAGATGACGATTTTTTTTTTGTCAATTTAGAGATAAAAATTAAATAATTATTAGATAATTATTAAATATTTATTAAATAAAAATTAGATCGTATTTTTATAATTATTTACTTCTGTTTTTGTAAACTTATAAATTATTTATTGTATCATCAAATTATTTTATTTTCTTATGAAAATTTTTTTAAGAACCCTAAATATTTTTATAAGTTTAGGAGGAATCATTAGGCTGTTAGTTTATATAGAGTAACGATACATTAGGCTTAATCTCATTAGCCAAATGGCAAGCACATATGCAACCTTTTTTGTTCTAAAATAGAACCTGTGCTGCTGGTGTTTAGCATTAATTAACTAATCTAATAATTTCGGACTTAGCATTCTTATTAGGAACCTTGTTCCGTTTCATTAACTTTCCTTGTACTTGTTTACCTTTTCTTTTTCATATAAAATAAAATTTGAGCCCGGTTGACTGACGTAGGTAATCAGGGTGTCCGCCTAGCCGGATGCCCTCTCCGAACTCACTAATTTTTTCAGCTCTTATTCAAAAAAAATTGTATGAAAAAGCTAATCTAATAAAAAAAAGCCATCTAAATCTTGTCATTTATGGTATTTGGTGTAGCACGTTAAACAACTAAAAATTAAGAAAACAAATCACATATCTTGAATTTGATATTCTTTTTATGTCTTCTATTCAATTTTTGACACGTTATATTTTTTATTATTATTTTTTTATTTTTCAAATTTATATCTCATACAAACTGGTCACATATCAAACAATAAATAGAAAACATAAAAAGAGATAATGAGGAATTTTTTTTTTCAAAAATCAAGAACACAGATCAGGCACAGAGAAATACCATATCAATAATTATTGTGGAAAAATCAACTAAACAATAGTAGTATTTGATTTATTTGATTTTGATTTATTAATTAATTATGCCAAATATTGCGGTTAGGTAAATATAATTATATCAATAATTGCTGTTAGTAAACATTTAATCATATTAATTATATTATTTGCCAGATTTATTAAATTGATAATTTTGTTTATTCAAATTGTAATTTTGTTACAACAAACTTGAGAATTCCTTCTACAATTTGCCAATTGTATTTTTAGTACTACAAAATGTTGAATAATTTAGAGTATTATTAATAACGTGTATTCTTAAGATATTTAATGATAGAGTTGAGTTTAATTCAAATGTCATAAAATATATATTTATAGTGTTTATATAAAAAGACGTGTTGGTTTCTGAAAGTACGTGTTGTTTCATAGAAAGACATGTTGGTTCACGAAAAGACATTATGAAAATGCACCACGGTTGAATAGTCATCTCTTTTCATGTAGGAACATGTTGTTTCATGTTTAAGGACATAATGATTCATAATAAGTCGTATTGTTTTATGTACAGTCATGTTATTTCATGAAACGAAGCGTTGCTTCACTAGAAAATACATTATTTTATGAAGAGACTTATCATTTTATGAATCATCATCCTAACTTTATAAATACGGCTTCATTTGTGCCTTGATACACATGGCAATTGAATGGGAATTTCACAACCAAATTCATATGCAATTCCTGAAATTTTAGAGGCATTAAGACATCATTGTTTTCCCATCTTTATATACGAAAATTCTTATCCTACAATAAATGTATTACAGTTAATTCACATCCGAAAGAAGGTACGTGAATTGATATTTTCATTGTATCACATAAGTAAATTTCTGGTACATTCTGTTGGAAAAATGAGAGTTTTATGTTATTTTCAAAAAATAGATTTTATGATTTTTTTATTGAGAAAAATATCTTTGAAATGTTTTAATTATGGCTGTACTGATTTTAATTACGTAATAAATATGAGTTTTATTTGTATTTAAAACTCTAACAACTATATATTCATAAATATTGTGGTTACAGTTTTTAAGTGTTTGTAACTCTTGCGGTTATGGTTTTGATTAAGTGTTTTAATTGTAATTAAAACACTAAACGGCTATTTTATTAATTTTTGTAACAACAAAACTTTTATGACCATAAACATTTTTGTTTACCTATAAAAAGTAGAGCAGGTTTACTTTTGTGAACAATCCAATTTTTACTCTCTTCTCTCTCCCTCTTTTCTACATATGACAAGCATTTCTGATTCTTGTACCCCAAACTAAAATCGAGTTTGAAGGAGTTGTTTAATCCTGGGAAGAACGAAGGAGTATCCTTTAAGGAGAAAGTCTCCTACTCGACTCAACTCATGCTAACCATTAACCCATTTTTTCTGCTATTTTTGTGTCTCAGATTTAGCCTCCGAGTTCAAAATCATCTGCTAAATTCCTGCCCAGAATTTCAGTTTTAAGCAACTGCTTCAAAGAAAAAAAGCATTGCCTTTGGTCCAGCTTCTGAGCTTCGGCGACAGATTCAGATCCGGAAGTGTTGCCTCTGATCCAGTATTTGAGCTTCTGCAGCTGTTTTAAAAAAAGCGTTGCCTTTGTCCAGAAGCAACTCTGGAACTCGCTTTAAAGAGCAAATTTAGAGCAAATTTTGCAGCAATCTTAAAAGATATTTCCGTAATGCAAAATTATGCTACTCCATGGGGATCCAATTCCTTCGAGAAAATGAAAGTAGTTGTTCCTGGACTATAAGCTAAATTGTTTATTTACAAAAATTAAATTTGGTGTTATTTTTCGAAAGTTGAAGCTAAAGAGATTTGGGAATACTTGATTTCCGAATACAATTATGAGGGTGCTCGTAAGCAAAAGTTGCATTGGCTTAAATAAAGTCAATTGGAAGGAGATCGGAATAACTAAAGAGAAGGAGATAGTCTCAAAGGCAAACACCATAGAGACCAATCCTCGCTAAGGAAAAAGGTACGAATTTCTCTATGGTTAATTTATAAAGCTCAAAAGTAATAAAAACCTTCAATAATATAAAAAGGGGAAATTTTATACATGTGACCACCATTCTCCTAAATGGAGGAAAAGAGTTGTGAAATGTGATAATCCTACTCAACTTATAGTTAAGTAGATGACATTATTTTTATAGTCATTTCACAGGTAAACATGGTGATTGATGTGAATGAGTGGGCTATTGACTATGGAGTAATGAGGCACGTTTGTGAGAGTAAATAAAAATTCTCCATAGTCATATATACCCAAGTTGAAAGTGGAGAATAAAGATTCTCCTTAAGCTCACATCTTTAGCACATAATGAGGTGCTACTTGTTCCCAATGTTTAAACCGAATTGGTTTTAGCGAGCCTTTTAGGCAAAAATGGAGTGAAGGTAAGTTTTGAGTCCGACAAGGTTTTAATAACCAAAAAAAGTGTGTTGTCGGAATGAGCTATGTGAACCATAGAATATATTTGAGATTATTAATTTATATGTTTGCTTTTCCTTACCAATTTGGTTGATTTGTGAGGTTTGCATTGTGGTTTATGAATTTGAGTATTTTTATTTCATATGCTCAAAACTTTCAAGTTTTGGAAAGGGTGAAAATTGTGTTGAATTAAAATATTTATTTGTTGAGAGATAAATGAGGTTTTGGTATGTTTTATGTGGTTTAATATGTTTTTGAATTAAGTTATTTTGAGACATCTTGATTTTATTTTTATTGGAGTTTGTTGATAGCCTATTTGTGATAAAACTTTTGTTTCACTGAAAATTTGAGCTTTGAACACTCTTGCTTGTTTATGAGTTTTCTTGAGATTTACAACTCCATTTTAAGTGATTTTTGTTTCTATGATTTTATGAGACATAGATGAATATATGTTTATAAGGGATGTTTTTCAAATTCTTTCGTTTAGTAGTTTGAAAAATTTATTGGAGTTGAGATTAAAATCTCGGCTTTGTTGAATTTCAGCCTTGAGCGCAACTGATTGTTTATGGCATAACTTTAGTTATACAAATCAGTTTTACATGTTTTTAGTGGCGTTGGAAACTTAAGACATATATGTTTTTATGAGTAGAATAAAGTTTTGTCAAATAACTTCGTTTATATGTTCAAAATTTGAGTTAAATTGGACCCACAAAATCTAGAACTGAGCAGATTTCAGGTTTGCAAAAGTGTTAGTAACCATGTGTGGTTATATGAGTATAATTTTGGTGCGTTTACCTTGAAATTTCATGGTTTATAATTTCTAGTAAACTTGAGGCACATGAGAACATGTTGTGAGTTATTATTAAGTATATATATGAGTTTCATATTTGATATGTTGGATATATACTTGAGATATTTGTTGTTGGATCTATTTGTTAAGTTTTCTATATAAATAGAATTTCACATGAGAAACCGATAAGACACCATATGAGAAAATGAGAGGATTATCATCCTAATTTGAAATATTCAAAACTGTGGGGGTGTTTTATTAAGGTGGTTCTTATCGAATTTATGAAAAGAGAAATTTGTTCAAACTTTATGTTTATACATTCATAGATTTTGTTGAACATATTGATGTGCTTGGAAATAATATCTTTGAGACAAAGAACATAAATTCTTTGTGAATGTTTTCAATAAAGACTAGAGAGATTTCCATTTTTAAGTATTATTCTGGATGTTGACCCAGTTGCACCTATTTTTCAAATTGGGTTTGAAAATGATAATTTGAGGAAAGGAAAGAGAACTTTGTGTTTTAGATTATGGTTCTTCTATATTTTCTTGCTATAGCTTCTTTTTACAATTGAGTTCACCATATGAGTGTTAAAATTGTCTTTCATAATAAAGTTTTTTATATGGTGCAACTTGAGGGGTATGTAGAGCCTGGACGTGGATTGAAAAGTTGATGAAGTCTTTATATGGTTTAGTAACCAGCACCTAAATTATGAATTGAGAAGTTTGATCATTTGAGGCGGATATATGTGTTTATACTAAAATGATTAATGGTATATGTGTTATTATACGTGGATGATATGACTATCTTTATTTCGAGTATTGATGTCATCAATAGAATAAAGATAATCTTATTATCAATATTTATGATAGAAGACATAAGAGAAGCCAATGTGATATTGGGTATATGAATTATAAGGATGAATGAGAGTGTCTTGCTAATACAAGAACACTATGATGAGAAACTTCTTAAGAAGTTTGAGTTCCATGATGAAAATTATGTGAGTACCCGTTATGATTCCAATACTTAATAAGAGGAAAATAATGATGATCTAGTGGCTAAAACCAAGTATGCATTTGTACTTGATGAGTTTCACGCATTGAGACATAGCATATGCTATGTGAGCAAGTATACACATAATCTAATCATTAATTATAGAGAAACCATATTGAGGCTTAAGAAATATTTGAGAGAAACCTGATGGGAGTAGAATCCACCAAAAATAATCCTATTATTCTGATTTGATAAAAACTTGTAGTATAAGGTAAATATTTTGTCAAATCCACAAAGACTAACAAAATCAATTTTAATCGAATTAATGACTAAAAAGTAAAAACAGAAAATAAATGCAATTAAAATAAAATGGGGGTTTGAATGTGTTGATTTTCTAGAAAATAAACTAAAAATATAAAATAAAAATATGAAATTGAAATTCTCTCGATTAAGGATTTTTGCAGCATAGTTATAATTGATCATGGACAAAAAGATAACTCATGAAATATCAATTCATTGGCTTTAACTATGAAATAGCACAATTAACTCTTTTTCTAAAACCGGGTTGATTGTAGATAGCAAAACCAATTCCTTCGATTATCCGACGCATTTATAGAAATAGCTGACAACATTTAATCTTCAAAAAGCATTAAGATCTAAAGAACCAATTTTGACTCAATAAATCATGATAGCACAAAGAATTAAATCAAATCGAATAAAATCACGAAAACTTCAAAAGAAATCGTTTGTTACAAACTTTCCATTATATTATGATAGTATGAACATAATGAAAATAACAATATGCTGAAATTTCATAAACACTGATTGATTTCATGAAAGAATTAAGAACAAGCCTCACCTTGACAGCTAGCTTTGATAATTCCTTAATCGAAAGATAAAAATTAGCTAAACATAATTAAAGAAAATAAAAAAATTGAAATTTCATTCATAATAGAAAAATAAAAGAAAAGCTGTAAACGTTTTTAGACTGGAGAACCAGCTAAGAGATGTCTCCTTATTGCTGAAATTCAGCCTTATTTAAGCTAAAAGAAATCTACTAATTAGGCAAAACACTCCCACTTAAAGTGAATGGCTAATTAGGAGTTGCAAATTACCTAAACAACTAAAACTTAAAAAGAAACAAAATAAAAGGGAATAATGTTTGATGTAATCTAGAAGTCTGGAATTTCAGAAGAGGAATAAAACTGAAACTCCAATTTAGTCTTGTACGTGAATCACCTAAGTGGCATGAAATATTTGATTTCAGCAAAACTGTCTAGCCTGGACTCCAGGTCAGCAAGAACAAATTCCCAACATAAAGGTGTCTCTTACGAAATCCAATCTGAATCAGCAACTTGGGCCTCTTGAAGTATGAACTATGGCTTGCCTTTAGTCCACTTAACAGCTTCAAACTTGAACATAATAGCCTGGACTCCAGGGCAAGTCGCAAAGCTGCCAAAATTACTTCAAAAATGGATTCAAACCTCTTCTCTTGCATTAAAAATAGCTCCAACATCACTTTTAATCTAAAATAAACATTATAGCACAAATCAATAGCATCTAGCCAACAAAATCGGCCTATACTAACATCAAAAACATGTATGATTTGTGCATTATCAAAATCATTAAATATGGTATTCTATATAATGAATTTCCCATTTGTTATTGAGAGGAACAATGATGTTGAGTGAATCTTTGATTCCTATGAGAAGAAATTCATTAGTGAATTTCTCATTGTTCTTGAGGGGAACAATGACGTCGAGTGAATTTTTAATTCACATGGGAATAATTTTATTAGTGGTTATGTTCTCACATTTGGTGGTAGAACAATAACATGAAAACCAACTAAGCAAATTATGTTAAGAGTTAGTTGCTTAAGAGTTGGAATAAAATGAGACTAAGTGGTTGGAAAAACTATTTGAGTAAGCGTAACTTTAAAGTCAACACATTCAATGTATATACATTATTATTATTGCAAAATTGCAATATATATTGAGATATAAGACCTATAATAGCAAAAATAAAACGTATACGTTTCAGAAATATAATTGAGATGGAATTGTATCCATTTAAGTCTAGAGTGATTCTGATCAATCATCTGACTAATATTTCAGAAATAAATTTTTGAAAAAGAAATTTATTTTTGATACATCAGAGAGGATGAGACTTAAGCCAATTATTAATTTAATGAAAGGTGGGAACCCAACCTATACGAGTGGAGATCCCATGGAGCAGGTTCATATATGTACTAACAAGCTTTCTGTTAGTTCTGCTAGCATTATGAATATTATCCCAAATCCTAGATGTGTGAAAAGTGCTATATTGCATATCCTGAGAGGTTGAGTTAAAAGGACTCTTAATGAGATTTCATAGCTCTTATGAGTGGTGTATAAAGTGCAATATACACTTGATGATATCATCTATGTGAGTGTGAAGTAGGGTCGCTTCTATTAGATATAATATTGGCAATATCTCTAGAGGACTCATCAAAGACCAGGCACACGAACGGCCTATTTGCCAAAACCGCGATGAACAGAAGTACACTTGGTATAATGTGATATGGTGAAATCCATATCTTACAATAGCGCTTATTTGGTTCATAGAAACTATATGTTTCATCAAATATTCCGTAAGTTAAATTTTATCTATCAAGTTCTGGTTCATAGTCCACAAGACACCAGTTCCATGCATTATATGTTAAACTCGAGATATCCAGAAAATTCTTTTTATTTAAACTTCTTTTGAAAGTTGTGGGGGATTGTTGGAAAAACAAGAGTTTTATGTTACTTTTAAAAGAATAAGTTTTATGATATTTTTTATTGAGAAAAATATATTTGGTCAATTATTTTAATTGTGCCTGTTACTGATTTTAATCACTTAATAAATCTGAGTTTTATTTGTATTTAAAACTCTAACAACTATATTTTCATAAATATTGTGGTTACAGTTTTTAAGTGTTTGTAACTCCTGTGGTTATGGTTTTCATTAAGTGTTTTAATTGTAATTAAAACACTAAACGGCTATTTTATTAATTTTTGTAATAGCAAAACTTTTATGGCCATTTAAACTCTTTTGTTTACCTATAAAAAGTAGAGCGGGTATTATTTTGTGAAGAATCCAATTTTTACTCTCTTCTCTCTCCCTCTTTTCTGGATATGATAAGCATTTCTGATTCTTGTACCCAAACTCAAATCGAGTTTGAAGGAGTTGTTTAATCCTGGGAGGAACTACGAAGTATCCTTTAAGGACAGAGTCTCCTACCTGACTCAACTCATGCTAACCATTAACCCATTTTTTCTGCTATTTTTGTGTCTCAGGTTTAGCCTCCGAGTTCAAAATCATCTACTGAATTGTTGCCCAGAATTTCAGTTTTAAGCAATTGCTTCAAAGAAAAAAAGCGTCGCCTTTGGTCCAGCTTCTGAGCTCCAGTGACAGATTCAGATCTGGAAGTGTTTCCTATAATCCAGTATTTGAGCTTCTGCAACTATTTTTAAAAAATCGTTGCCTCTATCCAGATGCAGCTCCGGAATTAGCATTAAAGAGCAAATTTAGAGCAAGTTTTACAGCATATTCCAGCTGCTTTATAGGGAGGAAATATTTCTTAAAGGGAAACGAATACCATCCTTAGAAATTAGTTCTTAGATTAATATTATCTATTGTAATCAAGATTGCAACAAATTCTTCTCTAAATTTGTAAATAATTTCCTCCTAACATTCCTACTGCCAAATTAGTATTTTCCAACATAAAATAGTTTTAAATGGTTAACAATTGTTCTGGGATTGAAAAATTGTCGATATCAATAATTGCAGCAACAATGCCAACAAACATGGACAACTAAACTAAATGAATCATAAATGTGTGAAATAATTTAGTTTTATTCGTTGTATTTGCTGAAAAAGTAATAAATCAATATATGTTGGAAATTTTGTTATGAATTTATAGGCTTAATAATTGAGATTGAATATATAACTTTAGAGGTCGCTTTGAAAAAAATTTAAAAATAAATAATTGATAACATGCGTAGTGTACATGCTTTTGTATTAATTTAGCCTTGTTTTGTGGATAAATGCTAGTGATTTGTGATATATTGCTTGTTTCAGACTTAAAATGGTGTTGGAGCTATTCTCGATGCAAATGTGGAAGTTATGGACGTTTTGAAGCAATTTTGACTATCTCACAACTTGCCCTGGAGTTCAGGCTATTCTGTTTGAGTTTAAAGTTGTTAAGTGAATCAAAAGTGAGCCCAAGATCACTTCAGGAGCCTAAGATGCCGCCAATCATTGCAGTTCATGAAGTCATGCTTTTTGTTGAGAGTTCATTTTGCTGACCTGGATTTCAGGCTATCTAATTGACTAGGTTATTTTATTTGAAGACTAAATTGGAGTTTGAGTCACATTCCTCCTCAAAAACTCAGAAATTCCATATCAATATTTGATTTTATTCCCTTTTATCATTTTCTTTTTTTTATCTTTCGTGTAATTTGTTTATTTAGGAAAAACTCTATTTTTGTTTACTCTTAGAATTCCATTAGGATTTTATTTTCTTGCTTGGGAAGGATCTGATAGGATTCTATTTAGGCTGAAATGTGACCAGCAGAACGATCATCTTTTTTGGTTGGGTTTCCATTAGACAAGAACATGACTTTTGTAATTTACTTTAAGGTTTCAATGACAAATTCAGTAGTATTCATTTACATTATGAGCAGCTAATTCTCTTTTTCTTTCTATTAAGGAGTTAATCGAAGATAGTTGGTAATTGTGAGACTTGTTCTTAATATTTTTCTCATCCATCAATTTTCGAATCAAACCGGTAATATCTCTGTAAATTCTAGATCGCATATTTCAAACAAAACACAGAAAATAAATTGCGGAAAAATAGATCAAACACATAGAGATTTTTAACATGCTTTCATCCATCCTCGGTAAAGAGGAATCCCGGTGAAGAGGTGATGCCAATGCACAGGTGAGAAGAGAGTTGCTTTATTAAGATGGTTCTAAAGACCACGTAAAGAAAGTTTAGAGATACAAGCCTAAAGGAACTGTAACAGTTCAAAGAAAGCAGGCAAAGAACCCTAAAAGATAACCCAGAAATCTCAAAGCTTACACGGAGAAAAAATACAACTCAAAGAATTCATAGGCAAAATAGATTACAAGAGCACCTTATATAGATGAACCAGGAGCCTTCAAGTAATGGTTAGGAAGTAACCACTTCAACAAAAAAATGCCACATCACCAATCTCAAAGCTGGTTGAACGCGGTGAACAATCCAGAAGAACAAAGGGAGAAAAGATAGAAGCGGCTGAAAAAAGTGAAGTGGTTAACCTAAAAACACCTAATGAGCTCTTCAAATACGCATAGGCTTTAGAAATAATAGGGCTTCAAAAATGGGCTTGAGCACAAAGGGACAATAGCAAGCCTCCTAACAATCTCCACCTTTGGACCTAAGTGCCTCCATTAACAAAGCCATCTCATCTTCATATATCACCATTATAAATTAGGAAATAACCAGATCATTGATGAGGGGCACAGTTTGACACACAGTCAAACTGCACAACTCCTAATCTCTCCAAAGCAACCTAAAATTTGTCACAAGGAATAGGCTTAGTCAGTAAATCTGCAGGATTAACGCTTGTTTGTATCTTATTAACACATATAGCACCAGAAGCTATAATATCCCATTCAAAATGTACTTTAATATCAATATGTTTGGTTCTTTCATGATAAACAACATTTTTACAAAATGTATAGTAGATTGAGAATCACAGTTTATACTAACACTATCTTGTAACAAACCAAGTTAAAAAATGATAGCCTTCAACCACAAAGCTTCTTTAATTGCATCTATAAGTGCAAAATATTTAGCTTTTGTGGTTGATAGAGCAACCACATACTATAAGCTGGATTTCCAGCTTATCAGATTGCCACTAAAGGTAAAACAAAAACCAGTAACTGATCTTCTTTTATCAAGATCAGCTGCATAATCTGAATCACAAAATCCCTCAATATTAAACATTTTACCTTTGGCTGACTTATAAACAAGACAAAGGGAAGAGCTATCATGAAGATACCTAGCTAACCACTTAACTGCATACCAATGGTTTTTATTAGGATTGCTCATATATCTGCTAACTAGGCTAACTCCATAAGCTATATCAGCTCTAGTACATACCATAAAATACATGAAAGACCCTACAACATTTTAATAAGAAACATTTTTCATAAACTCAGATTCCTCACTACTTAAAGGCTTAGAACAAGTAGAAAGTTTAAACTGAGCTCCTATGGGAGTACTAATAGGCTTGTTTAAATTTAACTCAAAGTTACTTAAGACTTTATCAATGTAAGCATGTTGAGTTAAAGTAAGAATCCCTTTTCTTCTGTCCATAAAGATATCTATCCCTAAAATTCTCTTAGCAGGCCCTAGATCCTTCATTTCAAATTCAGTACCAAGTTTAGATTTTAGCATGTTAATTTCAGTTTTATCTTTGCAAGCAATAAGTATATCATCATCGTATAATAAAAGATAGATATAACAACCATTAGATAGCTTATTAAAGTAAACACCTGGATCATATTTACTTCTACAAAACTTTAAATCATGCATAAACTTATCAAACCTACGGTCCCACTGCCTAGAGGACTGCTTAAGACTAAATAAGGACTTTTTAAGGTGACAACCATGATTTTCAAAGCCCTTTTTAATAAAACCCTTAGGTTGAGACATGTATATCTCATCCTATAAACTTCCATGTAAAAAAGCTTTTTTGACATCAAGTTGTTCAAGTTCAAGGTCCAATAAGGCAGTAAGGGACAATATAAGCCTTATGGACACATGTTTGACTACGGGTGAAAAAATTTCATTGTAGTCAACACCTTCAACCTGGGAAAAACCTTTAACAACTACCCTTGCTTTATACCTTTCACTTTCAACTCCAGGGATAGTAGGTTTTTTCCTTATAAACCCATTTACAACTTATTACTCTCTTGCCTTCAGGTCTTGTAACCAATACCCAGGTCTGATTTTTAGCCAAAGATTTCATTTCATCTTCTATGCCCAACTGCCATTGGTTCTGATTCCTGTTGTTTTTGGTTTGAGAGTATGAGGTGGGTTCATCAGACTCTAAATGAATGGCACTCAAGACAGCAAAATCAATAATACTAGAATAATTGCAATCATAGATAACATAATCCTTAAACTTAGTAGGAAATCTAGATTCTCTCCTAGGTCTTTGGTTCATTATGTTATGATTTCGAAAATTATTATTGTTATTATTGATGTGTTCCTCATTATGATCAATGATAAGATTGATATTCATTAGAGTTCAAAGTAGTAATCTTAGGGAATTCATTTTCATTAAAGGTTACATTTCTACTAATTAAAATTTTATTATCAGTAAAAGACCACATTTTATAACCTTTAACACCAGGGGGGCAACCTATAAAAATGCACTTTTTGGCTCTAGGATCTAGTTTAGAGTCATTAGTTAAAATATATGCTGCACACCCAAAAACTCTAAGATTACTATATGAAATTGGTTTGCCATACCAGACCTCATTAGGACACTTAAAATTAATAGATGAGCTAGGTGACCTATTAGTAAGGTAACAGGTAGTAGCGGCAGCTTCTGCCCAAAAATTATGGCCCAAATCAGATTGCAACAGTAAACATCTAATCTTGTTTAAGATAGTTCTATTATACCTCTCAGCAACACCATTTTGCCGAGGAGTATAAGAACATGTCCTATGTCTAACAATTCCATTTTTAGAACAATATTCATTAAATTGTGTGTTAATAAATTCTAGGCCATTATCAGTTCTAAGTGTTGTAATTTTAGAGTTAATCTGATTTTCAACTAGATTTTTCCATTCTAGAAATTTATCAAACACATCAGACTTACTTTTAAGGAAATAAATCCAAACTTTCCTTGAAAAGTCATCAATAAAGGTAATAAAATACTGGTTATTAGACAATGATAAAAGAACATAGGAAGAGCCCCACAAATCACTGTGAATGTAATATAATTGACCTTTAGATCCATTATGACCAGTTTTAAAACTCAGTTTGTGAGCCTTTCCCAAAATACAAGTTCCACAAGGATTAATCTCAACATTTTGAAGTAAATGTAGCATTCCAATTTTAGTTAAATGATCTAGACCCTTCTGACCTATGTGACCCAATCTCTTATGCCAAAGACTACCTATGTCAACATTAAAGACAACATTAGAATTCCCTAAGAACACATTGCCCATAAGATAGTATAAACCTCTAGATAGTTGACCTCTAATAAGACATTTATCTTGTCTAAAAACCTCTATGACTCCACCTTGAGCTACATAGTGCAGGCCCTTACTATCTAGGTGACTAAGAGAGACAAGATTTCTTTTAATCCTAGGAACATGTCTAACCTCACTTAAGACAAACCTTCTACCATCATTTCCTATAAATTGAACCTTTCCAATACCTAGGATGTCATAAGAAGAATCATTACCCATTAGGACTTTCCCTCCCCTATAGGTTTGATATTCAGTAAACCAATCTCTCCTAGGTGTCATATGGAAGATACATCCTGAATCTAGGATCCAGGAATAACTATCTCTAGTCTGACTAATGGTCAAGGCTTCTACTTCATCTACTTAAGCAATGTTGTTATTATTAGTAACAGTGTTCTTAGTTTCATTAGGGGAAGGCTGGCCATTAATCCTCAACCTACAAAACTTTTTGGTATGGCCTTTCTTATTACAATAAAAGCAAATGAATTCTCTCCTAGGTTTACCATTTTCATTTTGATTAGGTTGGTTAGTATTATTGGCAGTGCCATTCTGAACTTTAGATTTAGATTTACTCTTATTCTTTTTCTTTCCTTTAACAATCGGACCCTCACCATTATTACCCTTAGATTTAGAATCACCTTTTAATTCTAGTTCTTTCATTTTTAAGGCCGATACTATATCATCAACTTTTATATTCTCTCTACCATATTTTAAGGCTTCTTTTAAGTTCTTATATTTATTTGGTATTGAGTTAAGAAGAATAATGGTTTGGTCATCTTCAGTTACTTCAACTCTAGCACCCTCAAGTTCCAATATTAATTTTTGAAAATTATGAAAATTATCATCAATGTTCTTTAAAGGGTTCATTTTTTAACCAAAGAATTGTTCTTTAAGGAAGGCAACCTTAGTTGTGTTGGTTGTCATATAAAGACTCTTTAACTTTAACCAAAGCTTAGGGGCACTGTCATGACCTTTAACCCTCCTAAGAACATTATCAGAAAGATTAAGAATGATAGTAGAATAGGCTAAATCCATTAATTCCTTTTTCTCTAAATCAGTCAAGGTACTAGGAAGACTCTCTTGACCGAATAAAGCACTAGCACATTTCTGTTAAACTAAAACAGCCCTCATTTTTTCTTTCCATATAGTAAAATCTCCCTTCCCATCAAACTTATCTAAACTAACCTTAGCTATAGACATTTCTACAACAAAAAAAAAATCAAGACAGGGAAAGAGAGAAAAAAAAGAAACAGAGGTAAATCAGAATAAAAGAGTACACAAGATCACAAAATAAACTAGTAACTAAACCAGCAGGATCAAGAGAACCAAAAAATAATCAACAGAAAATTAGACTAGCAAAGAGATACTTACAGTGATTAGCAAAGCAATACCCCTTCATGGGTTCTTCTTTTAACGAAAAAATATTGTAAAATTACTGAACAAGAATGGTTCTTAGAAATGTTACCTCTAAGGAGACGGCTGACTTGAGACTTCAATCTTAAATCTCCAAGAGTTTCCATGAGGCAAATAATGCAAGAATAAAGAAAGAATTAGCTCAGTATTGCATAATTCTGAAAAGAATAAAAGGCAAATCACTTACAAAATTATCAATCAAAGAGATCACCAAAAGAAGACAAAAAAAACCTTACCAATTTTAGAGAAAAAGACCCAATAACAAAAATAATGCGTTTAACAATAATTTTCAAAAGTTAAACAAAATCAATTCTCAAGAAAAATTTTAATTTAAAAAAAAAGAATAGTTCAGAATTCCCAATTATTGATTTAACATACATGTATACAAAATTAGTTAAAAAAACACATGTAGTAGACAAATCTAATTATGTGAATCAAAGAACAAAGAGATTCAACAAAGCATAAAAAGATTTCACCAGAAAAGGTAAATCCAGATGATTTACAAAGACATGCTATGACTCAAATTCAAAGATCTATAACATGCAACCCTAGAATCAACCTCTAACAGCTCTGATACCACGTGTAAATGCTAGATCGCATATTTCAAACAAAACACAGAAAATAAATTGCGGAAAAATAGATCAAACACACAGAGATTTTTAACGTGCTTTCATCAATCCTCGGTAAAGAGGAATCTCCGGTGAAGAGGTGATGCCAATGTACGGGTGAGAAGAGAGTTGCTTTATTAAGATGGCTCTAAAGACGAGGTAAAGAAAGTTTAGAGATACAAGCCTAAAGGAGTTGTAACAGTTCAAAGAAAGCAAGCAAAGAACCCTAAAAGAAAACCCAAATCTCAAAGCTCGCACAGAGAAAAGATACAACTCAAAGAATTCATAGGCAAAACAGATTACAAGAGGACTGTATATAGATGAACAGGAGCCTTCAAGTAACCATTGGGAAGTAACTGCTTCAACTGAAAAATGCCACATCACCGATCTCAAAGCTGGTTGAACACGATGAACAATCCAAAAGAACAAAGGGAAAAGAGAGACAAGCGGCTAAAAAAAGTGAAATGGTTAACCTAAAAACACCTAATGAGCTCTTCAAATACGCATAGGCTTTAGAAATAATTGGGCTTAAAAAATGGGCTTGAGCACAAAGGGACAATAGCAAGCCTCTTAACAATCTCTTCATTGTTATATTTGGAATTCTTCAATCTGTCCAACTGTGGTTTTTGATAATATAGCATATTGTTATTCTCTTGCCTTCATGCTATCATAATGTAACGGAAATTCGGTGACAAACGATTTCTTATGTTTTTGTGGCTTGATTTGATTTAATTCGATATTTTGTGCTATCATAATTTGTTGAATTAAAATTGGTTCTTTATACTTAATGCTTTTGAAGATTAAACCTTGTCAGCTATCTACAAGTGCGTCTTTAAATCGAATGATTTGATATAGCTATCTAAGATCATTCTCATCTTTTCTTGAAAGATTTTAATCATGCTATTCATGGTTAACCCAATTAATTGATATAATGAGATTTCATCATTTATGCGTGTGATCAATTACCACTGAGTTTGAGTATCCTTAGTCGAGAGAGGTTTTAAACCATACATTTTTATTCCTTATTTTTCTAGCTTTTACATTTTGTTTTATTTACGTTTTCAAACAACCTCCCCCATTTGTTTATTTTATCGTATTTTCATGGTTATTAAACTAATTCAAATCGATTTACTTGTTCCCTGTGTAGATAATCTCACTTACCACTTTCACAAATTTCATTTGTTTTAGAGTATACAGGTTCTTTATTATATTTGGCGATATTGACGCTCGTCAATAATGTAATTTTTTTCAACAAGTAATAATTGGAATTTTTTTTAACAAAAGCCAATTCATATATAAGTAAAATTACTTAAACAAAAACGACACACAAGCACAAGCACAAGCACTCTTCAATCTCTCACACTCATAATTTAAACTCAAACACAAATTTATTGTAAGAAAGCTGCAGAAACAGTGGCTAGATGACTGAAACCATTGAAGCACTAAGGATTAGCCAAAAGGTAGGCTTCAAGAGCCTTAAATAATCCAATGGAATGTTGTTTGCCACCCTGAATTTCTTCTTCACTTATCTGATAATCACCAATAGTGTAATAGCTTCTCTGAGACTTAATTAGGGTTCCACTTCCATCTGGCGCTGCCTCGAATTTTATCTCATTTACAATTTTTTCGAGTTTTCCAGTTAAAAAATCTCCTTCAATCACTGTGTAGGAATGAGTTAGCTTCTCTTCATCTATTGAATCTACCACCTCCTTCACATACATCTCTTTATCACCTGCCATGGACACATAAATTTTTTGTCTTTTATTGTTATTATGAATGTTTTAAAAAGCATTGGGCTGTTGAAGATATCACATATGAGAAACAAATAATAACAAAGAGTGGTATATAACTGGGGTAGATTGGGCCTTAACACAAGCTAATTGGTTTTGTGTTAGATGGACTCAACCCCACTTGTATGCTCATTCAAGCTATCAAGCCCAACACTCTCGAGGCCCACGGTTTTTCTACATGGTATAAGAGCGGAAGAAGGCTTGATAGCTAGTGATTCTGGGTTCGTGTTTAAAGTCTTGGTGGAGTTTGGTTAGTGGAGGAGACTAGACCCGTTGATGACCCTGAACCTCAGAGAAGGTAGGCCAAGGAATTTTTGGCAAGTGACAACTGGTCCCGGCCCAGGTGCACTTGAGGGGGAGTGTTGAAGATATCCCACATGGGAAACAAACAATGATAAAGAGTGGTATATAAGTGGTGTAGATTGCACCTTAACACAAGCCAGTTGGTTTTGTGTTAGATGAGTTCAACTCACTTGTATGCTCACTCAGCCTATCAAGCCCAACACTCTTCGCGCCTACGGATTCTCTACATAAACATCCGAAGCATAGGCGTTTAGACGGATTCGTATTTTTAATATTTATTAATGCAAAAAACAATAAATTCAACTAAAAATAAATTATAATAAAATAAAATATTAAAAACATAATTTACTCAACATTCTAAAAATCGCTTTTTTGGCATCGTAGAGGCCTCCTTATTTATGGCATAAAGTACATTGTTTCTTAGTTTGAGACTAAAAATGATAATGCTATTGGGTGAAAACTTTAATGTACTTTGATTATACTAAAGAAGGGTAAAAAAATTAACCTATATTGTAACTATCATCGGTATCTTAAAAATTGAGTTTAGGTGCCGTCTAGGCAGAAAAAATAGAACTGGGTGGTGCCTAGAAGGTAAATAATGAATAAGCCAAATGCTCGATAGCACCATAGGTATAAAAAGTCGAGCAACAAGTCCCAAAATGATGTGTAGAGATTATTAAAACTGTGATTATCATATATAGTGAATAAAATAGGAGTGAAAAAAGAAAAGGACCTTGGGAGAAGTTGACTTGGCGGAGAGAACCAACGCCGCCATCTCCTTGAAGAATTTCAACGCTTTTGATAACCTGTGGCAACGCTTTAGATAGAAGTGTTGGAAAATCAAACACTACTGCTTTGAATATTTTTGCTGGAGCAAGTGTTGACTCAATTTCTGTTTCATAACTCAGTACTCCCATTTTCTTAATATTAGACACACAATTCAATTGCTTTAATTTGGGGTGAGACATATGAGAACATTAAGGTGCTTATTTATAAGTGGATCCAGAGTAATTTTTTTTTAATTAATGTAAACAATTCTTGTGTTGCTTTTTAATGTATGAGTCCGCATGCCGGTCGATAAAAAAAAATATAGGCTTTTGAAATATTCAGACACAAGTGCATATGTACAAGAGAAACCTTGATACTTTGAACAGTCAAACAACGTCAGCTTCAATGCTTAATAGTTAATACTCTTAACCTGTTCTTGCCTAGTCTGCAGGCCTTTTTTTTTCTAATACTTAAGGACTTAGAAGTACAACTCAAAGCAATTAATAAAATTTAAATGTGCTTTTAGTAAGAAATTATAATAATCTATATAATAAAAAAGTTAACAATTGAATCTACAACATCATATCAATTATTAACACATAAAAGAATTAGTCTAAATTCAATTTTTTTTATATTTTTTCACACTAAAAACTAAAAGATTAGTCTAGTGATACCCGAACTTGTGGTATCTAGAGGTTTTAGGTTTGAACCACATTTGGAATGAGTGAGTTTTTTTTTTATTTCATAATTAAAAGAAACTAAAAGCTTAAGCAGAAATTTATTTTCGGCCTTTCAGCTATAGTCCTGCTGGCCAGACAAAGGTTACTAGTTTTGAGGGCATTTTATTGATTTGCATGTTATCATTCATATTGTTGACAATACAATTTACTAGTAACTGAACTTATTAACACGATTAAACGAAAGAGAGAGAGAAAAGCTTCAAGTTTTATTAATGGAGAAACTGATATTGGAAAAGTTAGATTACAGATTGTAGAGAAGAAGAGCTATATAGCTCCGTTGTTCTAATGGCTATACCTAATACAAAAGGGAAAAGACTAAAATGCCCCTCAAGGCTCTAACCATTATTAACTAACTTTGAACTATAAATTTGTATATTATATTTTACATCTTCCCGCGCAGCATCATGAAATTGCCTGCATCCCCAATCTGTTGACTTGTTCTCTGAATGCTGGAGAATGGAGTGATTTTGTAAACATGTCTTCGAGCTGATTCTTGGAAGACACTACCATTAATTTTGATCTGATAAAGTGGCAGTCAATGACTAAATGTTTTGTTCTTTCATGGAAAACAGGGTTCTTTGCAATGTGAATAGCTTATATATTATCACAATACATCAAGGTTTGTTTATTGTATAGAATTCTGAGATCACGAAGAAGGCACAGGATCCATTGAACTTCTGCAGCAGTTAATGCCAGAGCTCTATATTTTGCCTCAGATGAGCTTCTTGAAATTGTGTTTTGCTTTTTAGACTTCCATGAAATCAGTGATTCACCAAGAAAGATACAGTATCATGTAGTTGATTTTCTGCTTTCCTTGCAATTTCCCCATTCTAAATCAGTAAAGGCTTTCAAAGTTGTGTCCTCATTTAAAGAATAAAAAACCTTTAATGATGGTCTTCCTTTCAGATATCTCAAGATTCTATGAGCTGTTGTTAGATGTGCCTCATGTGGATGCTCAAGATGTTGTGATAGCTGTTGAACAACAAAAGAAATGTCAGGACTTGTATTTGTTAAGTATAGTAATTTACCTATTAGTTGTCTATATCCACTGATGTTTTCTAATGTCTTTATTTGACTGTAATCTTGCTTGTCCATAGTTATTTGTGTTGATGCTGCTTTACACTCCAGGAATCCATAATCTGCAAGTAGATCCAATATGTGTTTTCTTTGGCATATATTAATTCCTACTTTGCTTCTTGTTATTTCAAGACCTAGTATGTATTTTAGTTTTCCTAGGTCCTTTATAGTGAAATTGGAATGTAAATAATCTTTCACTTCCTGTATTGTTGATTCACTGTTGCTAGTTATAATTACATCATCCGCATAAACAAATAATGCAATAAATGTGTTGTTAGCGTGCTTTATGAATAATGAAGGATCATCAATAGATTGAATAAAACCAACGCTTAGTAATGATTTTGTCAAAGTAGAGTTCCATTGCCTGCTTGCCTATTTCAAGCCATACAATGATTTCTTCAACTTATTTGCTAGGCTTGATTTGACTCCTTGTGGTAGGTCCATGTATATGTCTTCATCCAGGCTACCATGAAGGAAGGCATTATTTATGTCTAGTTGATGGAGAGACCAATTTTTCTTGGCAGCCAAAGCAAGTAGAAGTCTGATTGTTGTTATTTTGACACTGGGGAAAAAGTTTCAATATAGTCTATTCCATATTGTTCAGTAAACCCCTTTGCCACTAGTCTTGCCTTGTACCTTTCTATACTTTCATCACTTTTTCTTTTTATCTTAAACACACATTTGCAACTAATAGGAACATTATCTTTTGGTAAAGTAACAATGTCCCAAGTCTCATTGTCATCAAGGGCCTTTAGCTCACTACTCATTGCATCCTGCCATTCTTCCTGTTGTGCTGCAATTTTGTAGGATTTAGGCTCTTGTTGTGTAGAAATAGCAATTGAAAAAGTTCTATGTGAATCTAACATTTTCTCATATGAGACCACTGATGATATAGGATATAACTTATTTTTCTCTAGTTCTATTGTATCACTGTTTGTTGCCAGGTAGCAATGATAATCTTTCAGGTAGTCATGTTGTTTATGCTCTCTTGCTTTTCTTCTATTTTCTGGCATCCTTTTATCACTTTCTTCTAGAGCATTATTTTCAACTCCTTTTTCATCAACAAACTTAAGAATTTGTGTATTTTATGGGAACACATTTTCGTAAAACTTGACATTCCTAGATAGCAAAAAATTGTTTAACTCAAGGTTGTACAGTTTATATCCCTTCACACCAGAAGCATAACCCAAGAAAATGCACTTTTCACCTCTGTTATCGAATTTTGCTCTATTTTTACTTAAAGAGCTTAAAAAGCACAGACAACCAAATGTCTTTATGTTGTCATAATCTGGATCTGTACAATACAACCTTTCAAAAGGACTAGCATTATCAAGTAGAGGAGTACGTATTTTATTAATTACATGTATAGCTTGAGCTATGAAATAGTTTCAAAAACTTTTTGGTAAATTGCTTTGATTTTTAAAACATCTTGCAACATTCAAAATATGTTGATGTTTCCTTTCAACAACGCTATTTTGTTGTTGAGTCACAACACATGATTTTTGATGTAAAATTCCTTTTGAATTATAAAATTAGCCATATTAAATTCTGGTCCATTATCAGATCTAACGACTTTTATATTTTTTCCAAAATGGGTTTTGATCATTTCATAAAATTGTTTCAACAAATCTGAAGCCTCACCTTTCTGCTTCATAATAATTCCCCAAGTAAATCTAGTACAATCATCAACAACAGATAAAAAAGATCTATAGCCATCAATAGACAAATCTGTAGGTCCTCATATATCAACATTTATAAGATCAAAAGGATTCAAAGACACAGAAACAGATAATGGAAAAGGCAACTTTTTTAACTTTGATTTATTGCATATATCACAAATGAAATCTGTAGGTACATGAATGTCAAGAAACTTTTTATGTATAGTTTCTATTCTATTTATAGAGAAAACATTTTTAGTCTTATTCTTATTATCATAGTTGTTGTAGTCATTCAATATGTATAATCCATCATGTACTTCAGCTGAACCAATCCTCTTCCTGGTGATAATATCCTGTATAAAATAATTTCCAGAAGTAAACACTACTTCATAGTTCATTATTTTAGACAGTTTAGCAATAGACAATAAGTTGTATTGAAAACATGACACAAAAAGCACATCATGCAGTACAAAAGCATCAGTGAGATATATATCACCTTGTGTTATCAGGTAACATAACATTCCAGTTGCTAACACTCTTAACATTGACAAAGTTATGCAAAGAACTAGCTATATGGCTACTAGCGCCAGTATCCAAAATCCAAGAGGTTTTTAACAAAGAAATCTTTTCACCTGAATTGATTGAATTGCAATAGTTATCTTGTTGAGAAAGGTCCACCTTGTCAGAGAATTGTGTAGTCGTATAAGCTTGCACTATTCTAGCAGATGCTGCAAATGAATTATTCATGGCTATATCAGAAGTTTGCTCCCTTATTAGTTGCGCTAATTGAGCTAACTATTCAATTATAAAGGTATTGGAACTTTGAGATGAAACTGGTATAATATGTTGTGCCACTTGTCCAATATGATTCTCAGTATAATCATAATTCTGCTCTATCATATCTCGATCTACTACGTCTTCACAACCTGCATTAACTTTGCTAAATTTAGATTTGAAATGAGGTAAATACCCATTTTTCTTCCAATAATCGACTACCAGATGATTCCCATTATACATACACATCCCTTTCTTTCCTCCTTATTGTTGGGAACTGACAGTCAAATTGAACATACATAAGAGGCACAAAATTTTGCCCCTGTCCCGAGGAACTCCTATTAGTTGCATATAAATTAAATAAAGCCTTAACTAAATAATTCTCTACCTAAGTTAGCATACTAAAGGACTAGGCATACCATAATTCCAAATTATATCCTAGCATATTTATTTTATACTAAGCATATTATAACTCTAAGTTATAACTTAAGCATAAAATAAACTAAGTATGCAAAAATAACCTAAGCATAATTATTAAGTCTAAAAATATTTAAAGAAAATGACTTAATAATTAAAAGAGAAAGTTAAAGAACTTACCAGTTGAAGCGGGCTTTTACAGGACCTTCTTACACAAGCCTCCAATCGTAGGATAGCCTCTATCAACATCCACACGAACCCCACCAACCAAAACCTCCCCAGGAGGAAGAACTAAGAAGCCACGAGTAGTTGCTAGACCACTCTAGAAGCCTCACCCAAAAATATAAATCAGTGGTGCCCGAATAAATTCAGGCTCTACAAAAATAACTTGCTCAATTACCCGAGAGATTAATTGTCTCGCTTAGGATTTATGCTTTGAGATTAGTACAATTTGGAAGGAAAGGGAATAGCCTATATATAGGCTTGGGGGAGCATTTTGCTCCCCCTTTGAACGATGTGGGATGGGAGTAATTACTCCCATCCCATATGCATACAGCGTGCATGCTATGTGCACATGCAAGGCAAAGCCCTTGTGGGCTTTGCCTTGCTTGTGGGCTGCGAATGTGCAGCCCATTTTTATAGGCTGCCCCGAGCAATGCCCAGCATTGCTCGTACACCTTTCGGTGTACTCCCTCGCACTCGAGTCTGTACAAAATACTTTTGTACTCTCGGTCCAATTAAACTCGTCAATGCAAAATTTTCCTTTTTAATCCTTTTTCAAATATTTATTTTCTGACCCTAATAAATTAGTCACCAGTCAAAATAAATTTCTTGGTCCAACCAAAATTGATCTAATCAATTATAATTTATTTATGACTCTAATTAATTAGTTACCGGTGAAAATAAATTCCTTGTTCTATCCAAAATTGATTTAAATCAATTTTAACCAATCAAATAATAATCCAATTATTATTTATGTTATATTTTTGTAATAGAATAAATCTATTAGTTCTTTACTTAGTCCGATGAAGGTCCAATGTGTGTGACCTTATAGGATCCCCGAAGTATTGAGTTGTTAAGGCTTAACCAACCCTTGTTCTAATGGAACCATTGGCTCGATCCTCTAGACCGTGAACAGAACTCGATTACCTTAAATGACTGTAGTACGCCTCTAGCAAGGGTCTACCATACCCCATTACTCGGAACGTCATTTATGCTTATGACTTAATCCCAGTTAATGCAATAGTTATCCAGTGCGATAAATTCCTTCCATTCTTTAATATAAGTACTATCTGGTTTATTAGGTTCGGTTAAAGTGTTAACCCACTAATAGCGAGGTTGCTCCAAGCTATCCCGGTTATTTACTTATTACCAAAGTATATTGCCTTTTACCATAGTGTGTTTGACTAGAAACCATTTCTATCAAACACATACTCTAATCAGAGGTTTATGGTAATCATCACTTCAACAAGTGGTCAGATGCAACTCCTTAATATATTCGGAGCGATGGATTCTTTCCGACTACTCAGCCTACCAACGTCTTGTCATCACTATACCCGTAATCACCCATAGCACCCTAAATTAATAAGTGTATAGTAATGACCCAAAGTATAGCAATAGTACCACACAAGGTAGCTAGCATCTCAAGTATGAGGACAGTCGCAAAGCTTATTGCATAAAGATAAACACTAACACATTGATATATACCAAGTGTTTATCTTGCTGCGGTCTCCAATATATCTCCCAGATGTATCCATGTGTCAAACTTAAGGCACCACCTTCAGTCTTTAGGAGATTAACTGCTTGGACCCTTTCCAAGAAAGTTGACCACATGCTAGTCTTTCCTTTTCATCAATATCCTTTCTTGATGAAACTATGACTAGGGATAGTTTAGACATAATCATAATTGATGAAGCAGTTTCCACCAAATATAGTCCAACTATAATTTCTCTGACTTCATGTTATGATATGCCGATGACTTTTGCATTCATCAATGAATATATATTTAACCAGCTTTAATATATATATATATATATATATATATATACAAGCATATTGATATAAATAAAAGATTAAATGCCTTTATTGATTAAATAAATTATTCGTACTATTACATAATTAAGATATATCGCCCTAATTGCCTTAAGGGCATACATCATATCCAACACTTGTTGCCTTCTAAAACCCCCAAAGGTGTTGTTCTGAAAAGAATTCTGTTGAACCTGATTTTGACTTGCAATACCAGTTTGCGGATAGTTTCCCTGTGCATATTATGTAGTGTAATTCTCTTGATAACTAGTTCCTCCTTAATGGTAATTAGGATTATTCTTGACAAAAGATGCCATTGCAGCTTGGATCCCTAATCTTTATTATTAGACATAAAATCTCTTTCAAACTGCAGGATTAAAGAGAAGACCTTGTTGATTGTAGGCAAAGGCTCCATAGCCATTACTTGAGCCTTGATATTCGAAAAAGAATTATTAAGACCTTTCAAGAAACAAATTACTAAGTTTGTTCCCTGTTTTATTCTCATCGCATCAGCCACATTACAAAAGCAATCTTCACAAATGCACATAGAAATAGGACTTAAAGCAGTAAAATCATCCCACAAAACTTGTAATACGGCAAAGAAATCAGTGACTGACCTTTCTCCTCGTGATATGCTATGAATTTTAGTTTGGAGATCAGCTACCCTGTAAATGTTAGATTGCGAGAATCTCTATTTGAGATTATCCCAAAGTTGTTTGGCTGTTTTAAAATTTAAAGCAGTTTGGGCAATTGAGGGCGTAAAAGACTTTAAGATCTAAGATAATACCATATTGTTGTAACTCCTCCAAGAACTAAAGATTGTTTCTATAATCAAGGGTTTTGAGATAGTTCCATCGATAAATTCAAGCTTATTCTTGCTCGTGAGTGCCATTTTCATATTTCAAGCCTAGGTGTAATAGTTAAACGATCAAGCAGTGGCATGACAAGAACTACGGAGGGATTCTCTCCTGGATGTAAATAGAAATGGTTGTTTTCATCGATTCTTGCTTGGTTGCGATTTGCCATTTTGTAGAAATCTTGTGAAACTTGACTGATTGAAAACTAGAATGAAAACTAAATGGAAAAGAAGGAAAAACTAGAATGTAAACTAGAATGAAAAAGAAAAAAAAAGAATGTGCGAATAAACGCTGCGAAAATACGACTATCGCTCTGATACCATATTAACACGATTAAACAAAAGAGAGGGGGAGAGAGAGAGAGAGAAAAGCTTCAAGTTTCATTAATGGAGAAAATTGAGATTGGATAAGTTAGATTATAGATTGTAGAGAAGAAGAGCTATATAGCTCTCTTGTTCTAACGGCTATAACTAATACAAAAGTGAAAAGACTAAAATGCCTCTTAAGGCTCTAACCGCTATTAACTAACTTTGAACAATAAATTTATATCTTATATTTTACAGAACTTTATAAAATTTTATTGTAATAAACTATTAACAGTATGATAAAATTTCATATAGAGTGTGGAGATTTTGGGACAAATATTATTTAGGATAAAAAAGGGACTCATGATATTCTAAATACGGACAAAATACTTTAAAATTTATGCTTTTATTGTTAATTTTTTTTCGATAAAGCTTTCATTTTCAATAGCAATAGGATATAATTTTATTGACTTAATCCGAGCTCTAATAATGGATAGAAAAATGCATCTAAATTCACAATTGATTGCCAATGGAATAAATTTGGTTGTATAAGTTTTAATCGTTAATGACATTTGGGCACGACAGAATAATAGGGTCTGGAACGGCAAATTCCAAGTGGCCTCACAAGTTATTCGACAAAGCTTGGGCTTCCTTCGAGAATGGTACAGGCATAAACAAATGGCGGGGAGCTAAAATTATAGTTGTCTGTATGATTAAATGGAGAAAACCGCCGGTTCATTATGTTAAAAATGAAATGAACAGAAATATGAGCAAAATAATGAATGGAATAATTGATATTGTATTATTAAGTTGTGAATAATCAACTATATGTACATGTATTTATATTATACAAAATCACCTATGAGAAAAGGAAATAAATAAATCAACATAAATACAATCAACTATAAATAATCTTTCTAATCAACAATAATCCTAATTATTGATATTATTCCTAATTTAGATTGATTAGAAATAATCTCATATAGGAAAATGTTAATATAGGATTCTTAATACTCCCCCTTAAGTTGGTGAGTGAATATTCTAAACTCTCAACTTGTGTTGCAGTGTTAAGAACTGATCCTTCCCCAGTGGCTTTGTAAACTGATCCTTCCCCAGTGGCTTCGTAAAAATGTCTACAAGTTAGTGACGAGTTGGTACATATGAAGGATTGATTATTCCTACCTGCAGCTTCTCTCGAACAATAAGGCAATCGATCTCAATGTGCTTTGTACGCTCATGAAACACTGGGTTTGCTATAATGTGTAGTGTTGCCTGATTATCGCAAAATAGTGGTGCAGCTACATCACTCAAGACTTTCAAATCTTGTAATAAATATCGTAGCCATACTAGCTCCAAACATGCATTAGCCATTGCACGATATTCTGCTTCTGCTACTGATTTCTATGAAATAAGAGAATAATCGAGGAAGACGCAATAACCTGAAACTGATCTTCGAGTTATTCGACATCTTGCCCAATCTGAATCATAATATGCCTTAAGTGTGAGATTATTTTTGGATGGCAGTAACAAGCCTTGTCCTGGAGATCCTTTGATGTATTTAAGGATGTGAATTACAGCAGCCCAATGTGGTTGATGTGGAGATTGTATGAATTGACTTAATGTTCAAACTGTAAACACTATGTCAGGTCTAGTGACTGTGAGGTATATTAACCTTCCTACAAGTCGTCTGTACTTGGATGGATCTTTCAGTAGTTCTTCATCATCTGCAGTTAACTTTAAATATTGCTCTATTAGAAATTTTTCTAGACAAGCACCTGTAAGCCCTGTATCTTGCAAAATATCAAGTGCCTATTTTCTTTGGGACATTTAAATTCTAGATTTGGAACGAGAAAACTCAATCCCTAAGAAATATTTTAAATCACCAGGATCTCTAATTCAAAAATGTCGAAGTAAGCATTTTATTTGAGGTGTTGTATTTCTTTGAGGTCATTCTCAGTCAAAAGGATATCATCTACATAGATTAGAATGGCAATGAATGAGGACCCTTGATGCTTTGTGAATAAAGAATAGTCTACTTTGGACTGTTGGTAACCTGCTATTTAAATCACATCATAAAATGTAGAGAACCAATTACGAGAGGCTTGTTTGAGGCCATATAATGATTTGTTGAGTCAACATACAACATTCTCTCCATGTCGACGATGTCCAGGTGGCAAGTCCATATAGATAACTTCATGTAAATTGCCATGTAAGAATGCATTTTGTACATTCAATTGATGAATAAACCAAACTCTCGCGGCTGCTATAGTGAGAAGGCATCTGAGAGTTGTAAGTTTCACTGTGGGTGAAAAAGTCTCTCTATAATCAATCCCTTCAACTTGTGTGTACCCTTTTGCTACAAGGCATGCTTTATATCATTCAATGGTGCCATCAGATCGATATTTGATTTTATAGACCCATTTATAACTGATGGTTTGTGACCTATTGGGAGTGGCGTTATTGTCCATGTTTTATTGAATTGTAAGGTCGTTAACTCCTCTGCCATTGCCTGCTTCCATTTTGGATCAAGGATAGCTTGAGCATATGAGGTGGGTTCTTTAGTGCTTGTGATGTTAGCTAGAAATGTAGAGTAAAATGAGTATATGAAAGAAAGTTTTAAAGGGGATACCTGGTTGATTTTAACAGTTGTTGACTAGACTCAAAAAGATTGGCTTGAGATCCCATCATATAGTCTTGATGCCAGGTAGAGGCCTATTTGGTGTGATCGGAGCGACGAACTGAAGGAGATTATAGTGTTGTAAGCGTGTTTGAGGGTGGATTTTCTGGTATGGATGGAGGAGAAGAATACACGATATCTGAATTTTCTGATATGGAAGGACTGATTGTTGGAGATGAATATGGTAAATCAAGAGCTAAATTTGGTAACATAGTGTGTGAATCGAGTGAGGATGTTGTTATGGATTTATTAAGAAAGTGAAAGATATTTTCATGGAATGTAACATCTTGACTAACAAGGAATGTGCCATTTTCCATATCAAATATTTTATACCTTTTTATTATTTGGATATCCAAGAAAGATGCACTATCGAGCTCGAGAATCAAATTTTTGTTTAAGTGAAACAATAGTTGCATAACATAAACAATCGAATACCTTCATATGAGAAAGAAATGGGGGTCGATTATATAGGAGTTCAAATAGAGATTTATTTTTCAATAGAGGTGAAGGTAAATGATTAATTATTTATATTGTAGTCAAAACACATTCACCCTAAAATTCTAATGACAAATGTGATTGGAACAATAATGCTTGTGCAGTGTTAAGAATGTGTCTCTGTTTGCGTTCTGCTACCCCGTTTTGTTGTGGTGTGTAGATACAAGTACGTTGACATTCGACGCCATTCTTGTGAAAGAAGGCTTGCATGGAAAGGAATTATGCGCCATTGTCAACTCGAATTGTTGTGATTAAGGCATGAAATTGAGTTTTTGCAAAAGTGATGAATGACTCCAACAAGTGTTGTGTTTCAGATTTTTGATTCATAGGGAATAACCATATGCACCTAGTAAAATCATCTACTATGGTGAGACAGAAACGCGCCCCTGAATGTGTTGGAACTTTGTGTGGACCCCAAATATCACAATGTTACAAGTCAAAAGGGGAATGAGATTGTAGTGTGCTTAATGGAAAAGGCAATCTTGTTTGTTTTACTTTAGGACATACATGACAATTATTATAATCGTAAAAAGAATTTTTATTTAAAGGTAGTAATGATGAGATAAGCTTAAGAACCTTATGAGATGGGTGTCCGAGATGCATATGCCATAAATCAAGGATGTGCGATGCTTGGAATGATTTTGGTGGGCAGTTTAATGGAGACATGTAATACAGATCATCGCGTTGTTCACCCGAGTCAATCATCCTCCCCGTAGTCAAGTCCTGCAAAATACAACCATTTGAGAAAAGACAACACAATACTTTAATTGATTAGTCAATTTACTAGCAGAAATGAGGTTTAAATTGAAAGATGGAACACACAGAACATTTTTTAATGTGATATCATTATTAAAATTGATTGTGTTTGTAGAAGTGATAGGTGCAGTTGAGCCTGTAGGTAAATTAATGAGCTGAATCGGGGATGGTGATGTGTTAGAAAATAGATGAGAATCAGCTGATATATGATCGGTGGCTCCGCTATCCAAGATCCAAGGTTTTGTGAAAACAGAATTAATTGAGGCAGTAGGAGTTAAGATACCTGATGCACTTGCAAATAATTTACCTTTACCGGAATTATTTGCCATGGTAGTATATGCAATAAATTAGACTTTTAAAACACCAAGATCACTGCTCTGGTACCATGTTAAAAATGAAATGAACCAAAAAATATGAACAAAATAATGAATAGAACAATTGATAATGTATTATTGAATTGTGAATAATCAACTATATATACATGTATTTATAGTATACATAATCACCTATGAGAAAAGGAAACAAATAAATTAACATATACAATTAATTATAAATAATCTTCCTAATATTAATTCTAATTATTGGTATTATTCCTAATTTAGACTGATTAGGAATAATCTCATATAGGAAAATGTTAATATAGGATTTTTAATACATTAGATTAATGATCCTTCTAGTATAGAGAGATGCGATGATAGCTGAAAGAACGAGTTGCATGGAGAGTTTAAGTTGACTCAAATATTGGAGAATGTTATCTTTTTTTGAAAAACCCCGAAGGAACATTGTGTCCCTTCAAAGGCTAAAAGTTTGGAGCAGGTGAAAATTTCGGGGCGGAGTCCCCAGCTAGGCTGGTTTCCCCGCTTACCTACAAAACACTTACCCCTCTTTTATTAAATAAAAATCAACTCACGGTCTCAAGGCGAGAACATGAGTAAATCAATTACACGAGAGTAGCAAGTGCGGGAAAATAAATACATCAGAAGTAACAAAATTAACATCACGCCTCCTATTTTTAAAGATGAACCAACATAAATAAATATATTGGAGAATGTTATCCTCAAACTAAATGCTCTCTACATTGTAAGTGCTTTAAGTAACAAGTCTATCATCTTACCACCTATAGGTTTTATTTTACAGGACTGAAAGCGCCTTATTTCTTTGTTTTAAAAATTGCGAATGGGTCTGTGAATTATGTTTTTCACTTGTTAAGTAAAACATTAATTCTTCCACAAATAGAAGAACATGAGTCCGTATGGGTCCACCTTTGTTAATGTGGTTATTGCCTCTGGTATTATTTAATAAGACCATATTATTTAGTAAAAAGATTATTAATGGCAATAGAGAAAGGAATCTTTACGAATAAATAAAGCCAAACAATTGATGATACCTTACCTGTAACATTTCCTCGTCTTATTATACTGTCGGGATGAAATTTTATGTATCTTGTAAGAAATTATTAATAATAAACCTATTTAATGGACAGTGGTGGCCTTACAGTAGAAGTCACTAAAATCACCGCTTAAGGCCTCAAAGAAAATAAGGGCCCCTTTAACTATTAATTTATATAAATTGTTATCATATTTTCTTTTATTTAAAAAAAACTATATGTATGTTATAAATTAAATATTATTGCTTTATCTTAGTAATTAAGTTAATTAATAGCATCAAAGATGATAAATAATATTATACTAAAAACTAAATAATTTTGAATTTTTCCCTAAAAAAATAATTTTGAATTTTAAATATGTTTATTTCATAATGAACTATAAAAATTATTAAAGTATATACCTTTGCCTAGTGCTTCAAAATTTGTAAGGCCGGCCATGGTGAATTTAGTGTCACTTATGCATTTCAAGTTTAACTTTATATTTATATCCACAATAAACAAACCGAGTCCAACCGAGCTTTGTTGAGTTCAAACTTTGTTCGCTTGAGTCGAGCTTTGCCAAGCTTGCAAGCCTAGCTTGAGCTCGGTTCAAAGCGAGCGTAATTGAGCTTTGGTATATTCATTACAATTTAACGAACTCAAGCCAAGTCTTGAGTTTAGTTCATGCTTTATGGTTTGATCCTGAGAATTAAAGTGTTACATATTTAAAATATATTTGAACTTTTAAAATTACTTAAGTTTATGATGTATACAACACTATATTATTTTTCACCTATCAAGCAATAGCATATGTTAAGCTATTAATTATATATATACTATGGACATAATAAAAAAAATAAAACATTAAAACATCTTATCCTTACATTAGACCTAAGAAATATAAAATTCATTTTTCTCTAACATATTCACGATTTAGCGAGCCTATTGTGAGTTTGTTTGTAAGGTAATTCACGAGTATGCCCACGAGCCTCTTATCAAGCATGTTCACGAGATTTCGAGCCGAGTATCAACTAGTAGAAAAGTCTATTGCATCACCTCATTTGGATCGGTTTTGAAAAAACCGATGCAGTTGATACTATCAATTGGATCAGTTTTAGAAAGACCATACATAAATCGGTTTTCCGCAAACCGATATAATAGATGTTGTTCTAAACTGATAATTTTGTAGCATTGGTCAATTGGATCTGTTTTTCAAAAACCGATACATTAGATTGTTGGTCTACTTAGAGACAAAATTATAAGGAGTGGACTTATGAATCAGTTTTACCTTAAACCAATACTTATGATAATAGCTAATTCAAAGGCTTATATATTAAAACTGATACAATGTAATTTGAGAATCGATAACCTAATTTTCAGTTCTCCTCCCTTACATTTTCATTTTCTCGCGTTACTTTTCAATTATCTACTTATTTTATCAAACTAAGGAAATGGTAATTTTTGTTAATTTACAAGCACATTTGACTAGTCTATCTTCTACTCCTATTTTTTACTTTTCAATTTTCTCTTTTATGGTTAGTTTTTGAACTCAGTGTCGTCAATGGATTGGTAAATTATAGGTTTACTTTACATGATAATTTTTTTTTGTTGTTGTAAATGTGTTATGGTTTTGTTATTGAAATTCGTTAAACATTTGTTTGGTTTGATGGTAATGATTGTTTGCATATTGCAAATGAATTGAATTTTAAATAGAAATTATATTTTGTATTAATAAGGTATGAGGACTGTCTTCGATCCAATTTTTTAAAAACTTTTTTACAAAATTTGTATCGGTTTTCTTGTTGAACCGATGCAAATTGTGCATTATGGCATCAGTTCTTTATTAGCTATGGTATCGGTTGTTGATGAAAAACTATGTATCATGTATTATTAATTTATTCTAAAATATTAGTTAAAAAAGAAATATACCACCCGCCCCTTTTCCAACGACACCGTTGACTGTGTACACCATAGCAAATGTTTTAAAAAGCGGGACGGTCAGGATTTTTAATATTTAGTTAGTATTTAAACGGGGTGTAGGCGATTCTTAGATGAATGTATAATTCTTTTTATTTTTTAATTTTTATTAAAAAATAAAAAAAAATTAATTAAAAAATAAATTATAATATAATAATATATTAAAAAAATATAATTTAAATATGTCTTAATTAATTTTTTCAAATTAAAATTAATTTTTTAAGAGCTCGTATTTTTATAATTTTTATTTTATATTATTTTTCAGTTTAAAATTTATAAAAATTATATAGTGAGAATATTTTAAAATATAATTATTATAAATAATGATATTTTAAAAATTATAAAATAAATCAGATTAGAAGACGTCTAATCAAAAAAAGTTAAGTTAGATAATATTTAAATGATAATATATAACACATGATATGTACTAGGAATGAAAAGTCCGGCAACAACCGTAGCCCACGCAACTCTCATCGCCATTCTCCCCTGTTTCCGTTCTTTAATTTCAATCTTTTCCCACGGAAATCCTGTTCCTGATCTGTTGAGGTGATTTTTCTCTTCCTTTTCTGATTTTAACATGTTTTTTAGATCTTTCTATTCGTTGCTCATTCTTCACCTTCTCTGTTTGTGAATTTTGGTTTATATATTTGAGGGAGATTTGACACTTTTCAATCATTGAATCTATTGTGAACCCTAGCTGCCGGCCTTCTCCGACGAAGCCTCATCCGAGTTTCTCTGTGTTGTCCGATTCCATGTGTGTCAATCAAGTTCGTCTACATGTTTGAAATCAGACATTACCAGGTGAGTGCTATCCCAATTTTAAAAATTATGTGTCGCTACTATGGGGGTTTTTGATACGGCATTTCTACTATCGATTTGAGATCTCCTGCTTCTACTTCTGGTAGTCAACCATTAATGAAACCCTTAGAATTGTGATATGATGAATTTGCTTTTGCTGTTTTGGGAACTAAACTATTTTATTAGTAGCAACGGTTAATTGTAGGAAAAACATTGTTAGATTAAGTAGTTTTATCTTGTCTTTTATGAATGAATTAGAAAGCAGTTGTTCTTCTTGGGCAACATATATGTAGATATATTTGATCATTATTCATTTATAGTGTTAATCAATTGAGTAATGAAGATTGGGATTGAATGCAGTATTTATGGTGTTCTTTTTTGGTTTATGGAGGTTGACTTTGGCCTTGTATAACTATAATAAAGGAGTGAGCTTGAACCTCAATTTCATGGAGATTGTTTTTCCTTTGTTTCCAATAAAAGGCAAATTATGCGGCCAATTTCTATTTATTGGGGGCCTACTCATTCTTTTATTGAACAACAAAAGGATTAAGAGCTCAATAGCCATAATCTTATCCTATCTCTTTATCATGAAATTCATTTTAAATTATTGTCTTAGTGTGGTTCATCACATTGTTTATATTTAGAGTTTCTAATATGCCTTGTGATTGCCTCGGTGTTTTTTACAATTCTATTTGACTCCTGGTCCTCTCGTTGCTTTGCCTCTGGAAATTGAAGTTCTGTGGGAATTGTGATACCAAGGTTTTAGAAGAACTTCACTTGTAGGAAGTTCTTGCATGGATGTAACAGCTTTGAGTTTTCCCTGCACTAGTTTTTGACCATCTAAATGGCTTTATTCTTGATCTGAGGATTGCAGGGTTTCAAAAAATTTTGTGAAAAGAAATATATGTATTGTTCTTGACATTTTCAATCGGATTATGTAAGAGGCTTTTATGTTTGTTTTATTTGATTATCGTAGCAGTAATTTCATCGATTGTAGGAATGAATTTTAATTTTATGTTATGTTTATAAATACATGGATATTAATGTTTTAATGCGTTTCATTAATTCACACTTTTCAGTTGCTTGACATATACTGATTAGTTTATAGGCTTCTGAGTTAACAAGTTAACAAAGTAGTTACTACTTCATGAGGTTTTATTAACTTTTCCATCTTTTCATTTGTGGGTACATCATCTCCGGACTGACAGTACCACTGCTGGTCAAGTGTGAACCAACCAATTAAACGACCATTTGCAATCCAATTCCGACTAACCTAATCCCCTCATTTTAGTCATCGATTTCTCTTTCTTCAACCTTTTTCCTCCCTTCGATTACAGCTTCACAAGGAGGAAACCAACCATGTTCCGTTCTCGTTTCACATCTCTTCTTCATACTCTCAAATCTACAAATTCTCACCCTTTCTCTTCCACAGTTGAACCTGCTAAAACTCAATTCCCTCAAACCCTAGCTGGTCTCCGTGTCCGTTTAGCCTCTGAGACGCCTTCCCTCACGGATTTCACTGACCTTCAATCCGGTGATTCGTGCTCTGTTGAAGTGGGGACTAAGAGAAAACCTCTCCCAAAGCCTAAATGGATGAGGGAAGCAATCCCTGGAGGCGAAAAGTATGTCCAGATCAAGAAGAAGCTGAGAGAATTGAAGCTGCATACTGTTTGTGAAGAGGCTAAGTGTCCTAATTTGGGCGAGTGCTGGTCTGGAGGGGAGACTGGCACTGCCACTGCCACTATTATGATTCTGGGGGATACCTGTACCCGTGGTTGCAGGTAACTTAGCCCTTTTATACTTTTTCCTCTTTGTCAGTTTTGTTTTGTTGGGTGTTGTTTATATGATGTGCTTTTATTTCTTCCAGGTTTTGCAATGTGAAGACATCTCGAACGCCTCCTCCTCCTGACCCTGATGAGCCTACCAATGTGGCTGAGGCTATTGCATCATGGGGTCTGGATTATGTGGTAATTACTAGTGTGGATCGTGATGATTTGGCTGACCAAGGGAGTGACCATTTTGCTCAGACTGTGCAAAAGTTGAAAACTTTGAAGCCAAATATGCTGATAGAAGCATTGGGTACGAAGTACAACTTTTTCTCTAACTTGAATCGGCAAAAAGAACTTGGTCCTTGTGCTATAAATGGTTTGCCCCTTTGGTTCATGTGGTATGCACGTTAAGTATTTGGTCCTTATACTATACAATATATTACCTTTTTGGTCCCTATGTAGTTTAATCAGTACCCATTTGGTCCTTGTGTTACATAATCATTTACCTATTTGGTCCTTGTGTTACATAATCATTTACCTATTTGGTCCTTGTGCAATGCAATTTGTTATCTTTTTGTACCATGTACGGTGGAGACTTTATTAGTGATATTTCACCTAATCCATACTAAAGGGACACAAAGGTAAAGATTGAATAGCACAGGACCAAATAAGTAACATGTATAGCAGAAGGACTAAAGGGACAAATTGATGATACCACGGGGCCTAGAAAGGTCTTTTTGCCAACATGAATAGATTCTTGTGTTAATGAATACAAAGTTGCTTTTTACTTTTAGCCAAAAGCTTTGAGAATGGTAATGGAATCTTTGTTCGGTACTTTGGTTCCTTGTAATAATGTCAAGTGATGCCCCCTTTTTTGTCCAGTTCCTGATTTTCGAGGCAATTCTTGGTGTGTAGAGAAAGTAGCAAAATCAGGATTAGATGTCTTTGCTCAAAATATTGAGACAGTTAAAGAGCTTCAAAGTGTTGTTCGAGATCATCGTGCTAATTTCAAGCAATCTTTGGACGTTTTAATGATGGCCAAAGATCACGCTCCGGCTGGAACACTCACTAAAACATCGATAATGCTAGGCTGCGGGGAGACACCTGAACAAGTAGTGAAAACAATGGAGAAAGTGAGAGCAGCAGGGGTTGATGTTATGACATTTGGCCAATATATGAGACCATCAAAGCGCCATATGCCAGTATCTGAATACATTACACCTGGAGCTTTTGAGAAATACCGAACACTTGGCATGGAAATGGTATGCCAATTATCCCATTTATTTTACAAGGCATGAATATGATATTTCATTAACTGGAAGAACCAATGTTTTATAAAGCGCCAAGCGGGCGGCTAGGCCCATTGGGCCCTAGGCGGGGATTAATTGGAGCCTAGGCGGATTTGTATTTGTCAATTTATTAATATTTATTAATACATTAGTATAATTAATTCAAGTAAAATTTGTAGTGTTTTGAAAAATCCCGCCTATGCGCCGCCCAAGCGTCCTCCTAGGCCGATTTTTAAAAACCCCGCCTAAATCGGTCAACTGCCTAGGCGCCGCCTGGCACGATATTTAAAACACTAGGAAGAACTATAGATAATAATTGTGAATTTGATTGTTTTGTCTATGGAAACTAAATTGATGCAGGGATTCCGTTATGTGGCATCTGGTCCCATGGTTAGATCATCATATAAAGCAGGCGAATTTTATATCAAGTCCATGATAGAATCAGATCGAGCTGGATCATCTCGACATTCCATCTCTTGATGAATGCTTGATTCAACCTCGATTTGTGCACTGCTTGATTGATTTCACTGAATAACATGCTCGAGGTATATAGTACATTGGAAATGATTCTTTACAGAAGCGTAAGATATAGTTCAGTTCATTTGCTGCACAAGTGTCAATTAGTTTATGTTCTATTTCAGTATTTCTAAATTCAGTCTCTGAAGGAAAAATATACATAATGATAAGGTTAAACAATGATAACTTACTTAATGTTTGACCAATACACTACTATCTCCATGGGTTTTGTAAACCTATCTTATACATCCCCATTGTTTGTTTTTTTCCAATTACTGCCTCCCTATAAAAGTATTATCGCTCTTTTTTTTTTCAATAATTGCGTTTGTTTTTTCGTAACATTAGCTCTACCTTTCATCCCAATTATTTACATTGGAAGGTTTTCAATCAGAAAAATGTTCTCTTACTATTACATTACCGTCTTAATGTGCACAAATGTTAAAAGAAAATCAACTATTAACCGATTACAAGTAAGCTATATTTTGTTCTAAATCCCTGCCATGCTCAATTTTGATTAAACAGCCATATAAAGTAAAACACATGGCAATCAAAGTTAAATTTGCAAAATATTGGGAGGAAATGATGTATTTAGTCAAATTGGGAATGTAATAACTATTTATCCTAATGATAACTACAAATTTTTTATAATTACAAAACTTGTTTATTTTTCGGATGAAGATTCTTATCTTTCATTTCAGCAAAAGTTCATGAACATCAGAGTTTGTTAAACATTAGGATTCAATTTATTAGCAAATGAAATTGTGAGAAAAATTATATTGATTATGTGAGTATTGAAAAATCATTCCAACCTTGTCCAAGGGGGTTCTTGGGTGGTCAATCGATCTCCAAAGCCAATGAATACCATTGATAGGGGTGGAGATGGCATCTTCAATTCAGGGTTTAGGAATGGTATTGACCCCCTCAAATTGAGGAAGAAGAAAGCTGTTTGAGCCTTTTTCTATTGGTTTTAAATTGGCCCGAAAAAATTTATTGGTTTAATTTCGACAGAATTATTTTAAGCAAAAACGTGGGCCCTTTTTTAATATTTTTTTACCACAATAAACTTATTTCTTATGGATAAAAGCTCTTCCATATTAATCTTATAAAATTAGCCAAAACCAATCTTATAAATTTTAACAATTAATTTATGTAATTGTTCATTTACACGTTTTTAACTTGTATTTTTAATTTTTAAAATATTTTATACACTATTAGTGAATTAAAAAGTTCATTCTGAATTTTTAAGTTTAAACTAGTGTAGTATCCGTGCGATCCACGAATAGGTCATTCGTAATAAGTATATCAATGATAAGTAAGTTCAAACTTCAAAAAATATTTCATAGTACATATTTCATTTCGTTAAAGTAGGCACTGACTGTATTATTCAACATGTCAAATAGTGATATTATACATCTATTCCTATAAAACCAAATAACGCACAAAAGTTCAAAATCAATATTTAAATTAAAAGTACAATTATATTTTATAACTTTTATGCTGATTTGTTTCAACTTCCAAGTATGTAACATACATATTTTGTATTCGGTTGAAAAAAGACTAACCTATATGAATCCATAACGACAAATATTAAAGTATAAACTTTATCTCGATAGCTTCCATGCTTATCAAACTCGTGTAATCTTTCATTTTTACTATATGTGCTTTGATACAAATGTTTATATTGAGTGCGAAAATTAGCCACAATTTATAAGAACTTCCAATTATCACTTTCTTTTCGTTTTGCTTTTGAAAGAGCAAAATTAAAAAAAATTAAAAGATAGGATTTTATTTTAAATGGTATAAGGGTAAAAGAGTCTTTTAGGACTTTAGTTTCATCATTTATTATTCATGGTAAGTAACATTAATTAGTAATCTATATATGTAAAAGGTATAAGAATAAAAATATTTTAAAAGGTATAAGGGTAAAACAGTCTTTTAAGATTTTATTGCTTTTATATATATTTATATATATATATATAGATGTTTATACTGATTGCGAAAACTGGCCACAATTTATAAGTGTATAATAATAATTATAATTCACCCTAATTAATTATTTCTTTATAAAAAGTAGTTATTGATATCAATCATTATCATTTTTCTAAATCAAACCTATTCGGGAAATATGTTAACAATTTCCTAAAATTCCGATTGAAGAAGCATTGATTTAATATTAATTTAAATTTATGAAAAAATGTCCAATTTAATAATTATTGTAGACGGCAATAAAATCTGCTCATATATAGTGTAAAATCAATTAAAATAAAGAATGCTCTTATATGTCAACAAATAATTGGAAAAGTTAGCAATGACATATCAAATATTCACATTGTAAAAAAAATAAGAATCAACTTGTAAAAAAAATTTCAAACAATTGGACAATATGAACAACAAATTAATATAAATTGAAATAATGTGGTAATAAAATAAAACAAATTTAATAATAAAATGTTACTATTTCTTTTGAAAGGTTTAGGGGTAAAAAGGTATTTTGGGACTTCTTTGCTTTTATAGATACATAGATTAACCAATTTTAAATACCGTTATTATAGTAATATTAACCAATTTCTATAATAATGGTATTTTATATATGTATAGAACATTAACATAAATTAGAATAATATGGTAATAAAATAAAAAAATTAATAATAAAATGTTACTATTTCTTTTGAAAAGTGTAGGGGTAAAAAGGTATTTTAGGACTTCTTTGCTTATATATATATGAGTAATATTAACCATTATTATAGTAATATTAATGTGACTGATTAAGAATTAATATGACTCCTTAGGAAATAATATGAGTACTTTTTACTCATCAAATCTTTTATTATTATTATCTTTGTTGATGTTGTTATCATTTAATTTTATAATCAACAGAATTATATTTTTAGTATTGTTATGATTAGTATGAATATTAAACAATTTTAAATACTCATAAAATATTTTATTATTACTGCTGTTGTTGTAATTATTGTAATTTTGTTTTAAATTTATTTCAATTTTATATTTTTGTATTGTTATGATTATTATGAATATTAACCAATTTTAGATACGTTATTATAGTAATATTAACCAATTTCTATAATAATGGTGTTTTATATATGTATAGAAGATTAATATAAATTGAAATAATATGGTAATAAAATAAAATAAATTTAATAATAAAATGTTATAATATCTTTTGAAAGGTGGAGGGGTAAAAAGGTATTTTAGAACTTCTTTACTTTTATATATATAGATTATGAATATTAACTAATTTTAGATACCGTTATTATAGTAATATCAATTTCTATAATAATGGTATTTTATATATGTATAGAAGATTAATATAAATTGAAATAATATGGTAATAAAATAAAACAAATTTAAATAAAATTTTACTATTTCTTTTGAAATGTATAGGGGTAAAAAAGTATTTTAGGACTTCTTTGCTTATATATATATATATATAGATTATGAATATTAACCAATTTTAGATACCGTTATTATAGTAATATCAATTTCTATAATAATGGTATTTTATATATGTGTAGAAGATTAATATAAATTGAAATAATATGATAATAAAATAAAATAAATTTAATAATAAAATATTACTATTTTTTTTAAAGGTGTAAGGGTAAAAAGGTATTTTAAGGCTTCTTTGCTTTTATAGATATATAGATTAACCAATTTTAAATACCATTATTATAGAAGATTAACATAAATTGAAATAATATGGTAATAAAATAAAACAAATTAAATAATAAAATGTTACTATTTCCTTTGAAAGGTGTAGGAGTAATCATATATATATATATATATGATTAATATAAATTAAAATAATATGGTAATAAAATAAAATAAATTTAATAATAAAATGTTACAATATCTTTTGAAAGGTGCAGGGGTAAAAATATATTTTAGAACTTTACTTTTTATATATATGGATTATGAATATTAACCAATTTTAGATACCGTTATTATAGTAATATCAATTTCTATAATAATGGTACTTTATATATGTATAGAAGATTAATATAAATTGGAATAATATGATAATAAAATTTTACTATTTCTTTTGAAATGTGTAGGGGTAAAAAGGTATTTTAAGACTTCTTTGCTTATATATATATATATATATATATATATATATATATATATATATATATATATATATATACATATAGATTATGAATATTGGCATGGACTATATACCAGATGGCCCATATCCAGTGATTAAATCAAGGCCTATAAGGCCCACAAACCATTCCCATATCCCTATAAAAAGGGGCTTTCCACGTACATAAAGAGGGGAGATCCTTATTTTCTCTCTAACATCTCTTATAAACTCTTCCCAATACAACTTGAGCTATCTGTTCGAGTTGTACTGGGAAGAGTTTATAAGAGATGTTAGAGAGAAAATAAGGATCTCCCCTCTTTATGTACGTGGAAAGCCCCTTTTTATAGGGATATAGGGATGGTTAGTAGGCCTCATGGGCCTTGATTTAACCATTGGATATGACCCCTCTAGTATATAGTCCATGCCACTTGGTATTGGAAATCACAGCGACTACCAACGCCATAATCAATGGGTATTCCCAAGTAAAAAGATTTCCAGCACCATAATCGATGGGTATTTTCAAGCAATAAGCTTTCCAACACCATAACCCTTTGACATTCCCAAGCCAAAAGCTTTCCAAAGCTTAAACTTGTTGGCATTCACAAGCATATAAACCGCCAATACCACAACTGATCGGCATTCCCAAACAATAACCTTTCCAATGCCACAACTTGTTAGCATTCACATTTATAGAACCTACCAACACCAAAAATAGTCGGTATTCCCAAGCAAGAAGCTCTCTAATGCCACAACTGGTCGTCATTCCCAAGCAAAAAGCTTTCCAATGCACAACTTGTTGGCATTCATTCCCAAGCAAGAATTCTCCAATACCATAACTTTTTAGCATTCGCAAGCATACAGCCTACTAAAACTTCAACCAATTGGCATTTCCTAAGTATAAAGCTTTCGAACTCCACTAACCATTGGCATTCGCAAGTGTAGAGCCCACCAACATCGCGACCAATTGAAATTTCCCAAGTATAGAGCTCTTCGACGCCACGACCCATTGGCATTCGCAAGCATAGAGCCCACCAACGTCGTGATCAGTTGGCATTTCCCATGTATAAAGCTTTCCAACGCCACGACCCATTGGCCTTTGCAAGCATAAAGGATGTCAAAGCCACAACTTATTGACATTGGCAAGTATAGAGCCTATCAACGCCGCAAACAGTCGGCATTCCCAAGCATAGAGCTTTCCAACGTAATAACTAGTTGGAATTTGCAAGAATATAGCCTTCCAACACCACAACTTGTAGGCACTAGCAAGTATGATGAACATATACCAAAACTTTCCAAAGCCACTACTTGAGCATTGAAAAAAAGCATGTTATAGCAGATGATATATTTAACAAAAGACCTTACTACGGTAAGACACTCGTCATAAATTGAATACTCAGTCGACGGACATCATAAAGAACCAGGGACACTAAGGGGAACATCCCTGTTAGATGACTCATAATACAAAATTATAGAAACCCTCCGAAGGCTTTTCTCGTTGGAACATTGCCATCATCCAATCTAATTGAAGTTCTAATCTAATTCTATTCAATTGAAACCTCTATTGCATACTCTCTAAAGGTTATTTTATTTGAAACATTGACATCCTTCTAATTAAAGATCCAAACCAATACAGTTGAAACCCCCATCCAATAAAATGCGATTGGGTTGGTTCGCAGCCAAAACACTAACAAAACATCAAATGCTATTAGACTACAAAATCAGTCCAACAGTGCCTTCCAAGTACTAAGTCCCCTAAGAGACAAAATATATATGGGTAACTTATCAAGGGGATAGGCTCCAGCGTGAATGTGAGATATTCGAAGGGAATATCTTCGGTTATACGGTCGTTATTGCTTCCTATACCATGCATAAGAAGCATCACCAACAAATTTGTTACATAAAAGAACGTCCAACATATTCCTATAAAATCGAATCCAATAGACCAAACTACACCTACCAAAGTAAAGGTCAAATGACCCCTCTCATTAGAGCCAATTGAATCTAATGCATTATGCCAACTCAAAAAAAAAGTACTCAACAAAATTACTTTCTATCAACACAAGATCGAAACTAATAAGCTATTTCAATGGGAATACGACCGATCAAAATCATTACCAACGGAAAGTTGAGTTTAGATTTAATCAAAATCCCGCAATAATATCCCCCATCAATATTAAAAGATCATATCCAACAGATTTGTAGCCCCATTTCCAAATACAAAATTGAGTTGGCTACAACAACAAAAACAAACTAAATCAAGTTCACAACAACAAAAATCGTAATAATTATTACCAATCCAAGACATTCATTATATTATTGGAATCAATCCAATAATAGAAAAGGCACGTATAAAATCCAATGCTATTTAGATAAGCGACATCCACCAACTGTCCAATGCAAAATATTAGACTACTGCCAACACCAACTTGGTCGACATAGGGCAACATATTATCCTTCATTCCAGACCACTAATCGAAGCCAAGCGACCATAAATATACATCATACTACTCAAATTACTATTGGCATATTATCCTACTACCATGAATACAATTGAGACATCGTTCACAGTAAAGATAACAACTAAACTATCAAAGATTTCCAACGCACCAACCCAATGCAAGATTGCTATCGCCAAAACCTAATTCACGTTGCTAACATCATTTCATGTTACCAACAAAACTATCATGGCCACTGAAGAAATGGTTGTCGCCAACGTGAGAGGGACGTTGCTAACCCAACGCATGGTCATCATTGCCAACACCCCCATTAATGTTGCCAATGCCAAAGATTATCACCGCCAACACAAATCTTTTGCTGCCAACGCATGCAAGATGGCCGTTACCAACGCCAAATATTACCATTTCAAAGGGTGGATGTCTGACAAGACCCAAAATATGATGAACACACCATTCAAAGCTAAGTGCTCACCAAAACCCCTAAGAGGGAGGGATGCCAAAATGAAAGCAATAACATTCACTTCCAGCTAAGTCCAACACCCTCACAATTACCATCAAGAAGACACCCAATATAGACAATATTGCATTTACCAAAGCGAACACCTTATATAATTGTTTCTACATTTTAATAAACCATGCCAACACATGACAAAAGTACCAACATAGTTTAAAATACCCTCACCAACACAAAATGAGGTTGGGGCTTGAATAGAAATACCCCTATCTCAATGCAAAAATCTAATCCAACGAGATCCACAACACCAAATCGTTGTTGCAAAAACAAAATTATTGCCATCAAACACCAACACTTGCCTCAACAAACTTGTAATATACAGTACCAATTAATGTAGAAGCTGTCAGTCATCATTAAAGCACAAATAACGATTAAATATATGAATATATTTCTTAATTTACTAGGGGGGATATGTGGCATGGACCATATACCAGAAGGCCCATATCCAATGGTTAAACCAAGGCCCATGAGGCCCACTAACCATCCCATATCCCTAGAAAAAGGGCTTTCCACGTACATAAAGAGGGGAGATCCTTATTTTCTCTCTAACATCTCTTATAAACTCTTCCCAATACAACTCGAACAGATAGCCCAAACAACCGCCTGTTGGCAGACTAACAGTGCCATATACCAGAGGGCCCATATCTAATGGTTAAACCAAGGCCCATAAGGCCCAATACCCATCCCCATATCCCTATAAAAAGGGGCTTTCCACATACATAAAGAGGGGAGATCCTTATTTTCTGTCTAACATCTCTTATAAACTCTTCCCAATACAACTCGAACAGATAGCCCAAACAACCACCCGTTGGCAGATTAACCGTGCCAAATATTAACCAATTTTAGATACCGTTATTATAGTAATATCAATTTCTATAATAATGGTATTTTATATATGTATAGAAGATTAATATAAATTAGAATAATATGGTAATAAAATAAAATAAATTTAATAATAAAATGTTACTATTTCTTTTGAAATGTGTAGGGGTAAAAAGGTATTTTAGGACTTCTTCGCTTTTATAGATATATAGATTAACAAATTTTAAATATCGTTATTATAGTAATATTAACCAATTTCTATAATAATCGTATTTATATATGTATAGAAGATTCACATAAATTAGAATAATATAGTAATAAAATAAAAAAAATTAATAATAAAATGTTACTATTTCTTTTGAAAGGTGCAGGGGTAGAAATGTATTTTAGGATTTCTTTGCTTTTATATATAGAAGATTAATATAAATTGAAATAATATAGTTATAAAATAAAACAATAATAAAATGTTATTATTTACAATTTATAAGTAAATAATTTAATATCCATATTATTTTGTAATGTTTTTGTTGTTTTGTATATGAAAATAGGTTCATACTATATTTATTGATTATGTAGTACTTTGTGAAAAGTTACTATAGAAAAGCCATGAAAACATGTACAATGAGGCATCCACGCCATTGATTTTACGGGTGTCTATATTCCTTATTCGGTCCTGAAGAAATGACTCATTTCTTCGTTCCTTTTCTATCAACCAAAATTGAATTTATAAAAATACGAGACTTTTGCATCTTGTTGCCGAGTCTTAAATATTAAGGGTCTCGCTTTTGACCCCCCAAGAGTAGACTCCTGGCACCGCCACTGCTCGCGGCTATCCCATATGTATATAGAATCAAACTTGCTTTTTTTATATTAGGCACAAGGATACATACATTATGTTTGTTATGCCCAAAAATTGCATTTGGAGTGTAGTTGATCAACACTACCAGTCAAGCTGGTCCAGCCCAGTGAGATCCCTCATATTCCAAAAGCTTTGCAATTGTATACGCTTAATTAACTTAATGTTGTTGCCAAGGTGTGGCTGAGATTTAAGTCCAAGGCATCAAGTCAATTATTTAATAGTTGTATCACTCACATAATTTGGACCCACACGAATACATATATATGTATAAACCACGATGAAATAGAATCTCTACATGCTAAATAAAAGAAAAATGAACTTTTTATTTAAAAATCATTCAATTAGAGGAGTATTAAATGCCCGGTCTCATGTAAAATTTCCCCAACCAAGGGGTAGTTTGAGTAACACTATAAATAATCTAGTAACTTGAGCTAAGTATAAAACTAAACCAATTTCATTGACATGTTGTACTTAAAAACTGAAGAAATCGCCTATAAATTGTCCTAGTTCAATCGATTATATTAATCCTCTAAGCTATGGAGCTCTTTAATATGCTCATAAAGATTTTCTTTATTTTATTTAGTTCATTTTTACTGGATGCATGCTTTAGAGATTGGGTTCATATAGTTCCTAAACAAAACTTACTTTTCACGTACTTTCAACCTCCACTAACACCTAAAAAGAAAGAATCTACGGCTCATAAGCAAAATGGACATTTTCCATTTACAGCTCATAACCAAAATTGATATGCCATTTTCCATTTGTCATCTTCAATTTCAATTTCAATTTCCTTGTTACTAAAGGATTCCTCTTGATAGTGGATATCCTTCCACACCTAGAAAGCTCTCTCTTTTACCTCTATAATCTGCCCTAACCTTTTTCAAAAAATCAGGTCGGTTTTGGATATTATAGATTAACAACACCACACCGCCAATTGTAGAGATCATGACTGTAGAAAAAATCCCTTTTGTCAGATAACCGATTCAACCCCTGTTATATCAACTAATTGCCCTTTGACCCCTATTTAGTACCAAATGATACTCAATTGGACCGCAATTGACCCTTTTGCCGTCTTGCGTCAATTATAGTCTAGTTGAGTATTCTTTCATGAGGACAGACACCAAAACAGGTAATTGTAGAGATCATTTGGATCAAAAATGTAATTTTGGCTTGAAATTTTCAACCCAAAACAGACAACACACTTTTCTTGTACAAAAAAGGTAATTGTAGAGATCATGCCTACAGAAAAATTCCCTTTTGTCAAATAACCGATTCAGCCCCTGTTATATTAACTAATTGCCCTTTGACCCCTATTCTATACCAAATGATACTTAATTGGACCACATTTGACCCTTTTGCCGCCTAGCTTTAGCTCGTCAAGGGGGCAAAAGGGTCAATTATAGTCGAGTTGAGTATGCAAGGGCATTTTGGCTCACAATTTTCGACCCGAAACAGACAATACCGTTTTCTTTGTTGTACCCATACTTTTCTTTTCCTCTACTTTAAGATTTGACAGTCACTAATTCATGGACTATATATGATGATCACATAATCAATACATTTCCTTCTCTTTTCTTTCTCTTAGAGAGGAAAAAGAGATTCTTTCCATGCCCCACTTCTTTTGCCTTTCTAATATTCCCCCTCTTAATTTGCAAATAAATTGCTTACCTAATTTATTCTTCTTTCATATTCTTTCTCTTCCCCTTTCTTCTCCAGTCTCTCTCTCTCCAATGGCTCTAGCTGAATTAGAGGTAACATATTCCTTTATGTCCAATAATTTATCATCAATATTTACCATATAATTTGTATTATTTGTGTTTTTCTTAAATTGCAGAAACCTAGAGTCACAGAGATACAAGTCCGAATGGACTGTAATGGCTGTGTGCAGAAGATTAAGAGAGCCCTACACGGCATTAATGGTGAGAAATAAAAAACTAAATAATTTCTATAGTTTTTTTTCAATGGAATGTGTAAACAATATGATTATGTTCAACAGGTATATATGATTTCTATATAGACTTCCCTCAACAGAAGTTGACAGTTATAGGATGGGCAGATCCAGAAAAGATAGTAAAAGCAATCAGGAAAACTAGAAAGATCGCAACGATTTGTTCACATACCGAGCTATCAGGAGGGCAACCGCAACAGCCACCACCTGAAGGTGCTGCCCCGGCGCCGGCAGGTGAAGCTGCAAACCCTTCTCCTCCTCCGGCAGAAGGTCCACCACCTGAAGCAGCTGCACCACCAGCAGAGCCAGACCCACCACAGCCGCAGCCGCCGCCGGAGGAGGAGAAACCTTCACCGTCACCTATAGCTGCAGAGACAAATGCAAATCAGCCACAACAGCCGTTAGGACAAAGAGATGTTGGAGAGGTCCACGTCATTTACCATCATCAGCCACCTGACTATAGATATGGACCATATGGTTATGGTCAAAGCCAAGGACATGGTGAAGGTCAATGGAACAGGTTCCCTAACGGTTATGGACCTGCACTACAGCCACCACACCAGCCAGTCTATGTGACTCATAGCTACAACACATATAGGCCATCACCGTATGTTACCGAATACGAGTGTACTGGTCCTCCACAACGCACAATATACAGTAGAACAGATAATTACGGTGAAGATCACCGTGAAAGTACTCGCAATGGAAACATCACATCGATATTCAGTGACGAAAATCCCAATGCGTGTACAATTGTATGAACTGTTCAGGGAACTTTGAGATGAGGAAACTTGTTACCCTCTGGAAAGGTGAAAGAGCTTTATCCAGAATAATCAGGTTAAAAATAAACAATAGAATCTGATGGCAGTAATATTTTCTAATAAGCATATGAACATTTCAGGAAGAATGTGATTCTAAGCAAGTTATGCCAGAAGAATTGATTCTGTATTCCACGTACAAGAAAGTTCTTGATACATGCAGTCTGCCTACTATTCAATCTTGTATAATATTAGTTATACTCTATAACAATACTTCTCAACCTTCCATTTTTGACAAACTATACCCCATCTATCTTTTCAACTTTTGCTACTATTATAAGTAATCGAAAGTAAAGATATGTTTGCTGAAATGAATTGCTTTCCCCATGCAAAGCATCCAACAATATCTAATTAAAAATTACTTACAGCTAATGGGATTCCGAAATTGAGAAGCTTAGTGTGTTAGGCCAGAAAGCAATACCCTTGATTATACCTCAGGATTTGCAATGATATTACCTACATGCTGTTAACACAAGTCACAAAATTCAGAAGGCCAACTTTTCAACAAACTTTGAACCTATAGCTAAAGCAGAAAACTGAACTCTGGTCTATTAGACCAAATCAAATGAGCCTAAAATATGAAAATGAGTTTGATCAGAATATCAATATTGACAATAAAAATTGCAGTTCATCGTATTGAAAAATTATATAATAGGTTTCTATGCTTGCGCTGTTGTGGCAAAGACCCTAGACAGATCACAAAATTTGCCATTTTACAAGTTTAAAGCAGAGACTCGCATTCCTCAACTCATGCAAAAAATATTATAGGGAAAGACTAATGGAGCAAACCGCTCAACATCAACATAAATGAACCATGCAGCAGCCTAATATATCAACTTCAATTTTAATTGCAGAGTAAGGTGGCACAACTGGTTCGAAGAGCAACTGAATGATGAACATGGGGAGAGAGATGAGTATTGTTAGACTGTAAAGAGGGTTAAACCATGCTTCCAATTTTGTACTGAAGGAACGGTCACAGGTTGATGCAGATTGACAAAGAATCACCACCAAGTAAAGCTCCCACTCATCGTCCACTAATAGATATTGTATCTACCAAACTGTAGGGACACAATAAAACCATTAAGTCCAGCTACAACAGGCAAGTAAATATTGATGAACATGCAGGTTGACATAGAATCACTACATATTTTTTTACTTCCACCCATAATCTATCTTTACATTAAAGTTTGGGGTTGTTTCTCCAAACTTACGACTTATAACTTATGATTTAGAAGATACTTATAAGGAGATTTTAACTTAAAAGTCAGACAATGAAGTGTTTCTCTTTCCTTCTTTTTAACTTAAAAGCTTCTTATAAGGAGAAAAGTAAAAAGTAGCTCTGACCTACTTTTTAATTTTCTCCTAGTAAGGAGCTTTTAAGAAAAAAGACAAAAAGAAGAAGTTTGGAGAAACACCCCTTTGTCTATCGAAAGGAAATTACTTTTCCTTCGCACCAATCTTCCACTGTAACTAACCCAAGTCCTTTGACATCCAGCTGCAGATACTGAGAGTGTCACTATCAAATACTTTTGAAATAAAAAATAAAGGCAAAATTCTATGCAATATCTGACGTGCAAAGTTTCACCTCCTAACTAGTGACGCAAATCAGAAAGGTGCAAAAGATGGAGCGGTACATGAACCTAGTTATCACCATCACTACTTAATTGAGATTCTTCATCATCTTCACCATAAAAATGATCATCTATGTCTTCATCGTCATCGGTTTGGTCATCATGCAATAAATCGTTAGTCTTGTTTAGGACAGCCTTGTCAATCGGCAAAGAAAAATAAAAATAATGATCAATCTGTATAAAACAACAAGCAATTATTAAAATAAAAAGTGAAGGTACAAACCTGTGCAGTAACAAGCTGCAAACGTCCTGATAACTGTAGTAAAGATTGAAAAGCAGCTGTTCTACATGTTGTGATCTGAAAGAGGATCATAATTAGACTACGCCAAGGATCCTAATAAAATGCGCTCTTTTAAATCATGTTTAATTAAATGGAAAAAACTATAATTGGTATTGTAAGAAAGGAAGAAAGAAAAATTCAATTTTTTTTCAATTGTTACATGTAATAACCCTAACAGAAGGAATCTCCTTCCATGCATCTATCATTCGCTCCCTCTAAACCAATCAAGTCCCAAGTACATCCTCATCCCTATTTTTTCTCCTACCTATACATGATACCTTAGGGATTCCCTGCCCTCTAATCTTGATGCAAAGTTGATAGTTTGATCTCCACTTCTTCAGCCATTAATGGTATGTTCATCACTATTTTGTAGTACCAAAATTAATAGCTCCAAGGTTCGCCAATTTGTTTTAATCTATAGCTACATTTATGCTATAATATCAACTCATGGCCACAGGCTTAGAAAAAAATTCAAGTCTGGTTCCAGCCAATCATAACCAATACCAGCTTAGCAGCTTCCACCTTGTAACCAAGGAAAAACTTCAAAACCCAAAGCACAATTACGGTAGTTGTAGTTCATAGTTAAGACAGAGGCAAGGCAACCATGCACCAAGTGATGCACAATTTCAGGAGCATACCTCTGAACTTTACAAGTGCCTGGATACAAATAGTTACAATATTATGTTTCAAGCACACATAGGAGCAATTCCGACCATCAAAACTGTTTGCAATCCATCCTTTACAGAGTTCACAAATCGCATAATACAGTATCCAATGACAAAACATTAACCATCATAGTCGTCAAAGGCATGCCTCATGAAGGGCGCGACCCTCGGAGCCTACCATACTACAGGCGAGGTGATCTCCTTAGGCGCTCACCCCATACCCCTCAGGTTCACTTTTATTTTCAGGATTTTAACTTGCTTTATTATGTGTTTTCCGTCTACTTTTAAGAGTTCAAATAATAATTCAATGCTAGATATTCCTAATTCAATTCTTATCAAGGCTAGAAATTTCTAATGTAATAGGTGAATTTTGCATAGATATGTACATCTAACAGTTCTCGTAGTTGTTTTCATGGCTTTGTTATCGTATTTAGCAAATATTTGTTGGCCCCTTTGTGCATTTAACAACTATGTTAAGGGTAAATATTCCTATTATGTATGCAACATACACGGTAAGGGTAAATATTCCTATTATGCCACCAAAGACCAAGGCCTTTTGTATCAGGGTTAACCGATTAAACTGAACTAGCTACGTTATGTACAGTGTTATTAAAAGAACTAGGCGCCCTTGAAGCGTCATAGTTTTGTAATGCCCGAGGCGTGAGGTGCCACAATAAAAGGCGCTAAGGCTCCTAGGCGAGGCGGCCATGGAGCGCCATTCAGGGGTCAAGCTGCACAATGAACATTGACATAGATATTGAAATATAACAAGAAACAGTGGGAACTAACTTATTTACAATAGAAAACGTTCTTTTAAATTATAATTAGCAATTAATAAAATGGGTATGGAAGAAGATAAATTGTAAGTCCGAATTCTAATTAGAATAGGTAACTTTCTTTTCCATTAGTAATTTATACAACAACAACAACAACAACATTACCCCAATGCCTAACAAGGCTCCCGCACAAGCGGGGTAAGGGGGGTCGGATGTACGCAACCTTACCCCTGTAATTATAGAGAGGTTGTTTCCAATTGACCCTAAAGTGGAGTTGCAACAGCTATCCGTGACTTCACAATAAAAGAAGTTCAGACAGTTTAATGAGTCATTTTGCATTAGTCCATTATAATACAAAGCCAAAGAATAGTAATTAAATCAGAATTCAAAATAGAATTGGATATTTAACAGAAGATAATGAACAAAATCTTATTTACAATAGGAAACATCCTTTTAATTAGCAATTAATATGATAAATGAATTTTAATCTAGAAAGGGGACAAATTAGAAAGTCTAAATAAGTCTGAATTTTAATTATAATAGTAAACATCCTTTTTATTAGGAATTAATATAAGGAATAAATTCGAACAAGGAAAGGAGAAAAATTAGGAAGTGTAGTTAAATCACTATTTAAATTTAAATAGGAAAGGTAACCGATTAGAATCTTAATTAACCAATTAAAAATAAATAAAGAAACTAATTAGAGTAGGAAAGGTTGTACCATTAGAATTGTAATTAGCAAATCAAGTATAAGTGAAGTGAAGAATGGTAAACATAAAAACTATATAGTATATGCATATTCTGCTGGCAAAATTAAAAGTAACAACAGAAGAAAACTCGAGTTCATAGTATTTACATTAATTGTTATTTAATATAAAAACTAATATATTTTGAATTCTAAAGTGTATTTTAATATTATTTAATATAATTTTTTATTTATTTATCATGTAGCGCCTCACTTCGCTATGGCGAGCCGCAAGCGCCTCGGCCACTAAGGAACTATGGCGCTTCACGGGCGCAAAGCGCTTTCAATAACAATGATAAAATAATATTAATATATACTTTAAAAATTAAAAATAATAAGTTTTAAAATTATATAACAAATTAATGTAAATAATATGAATTCAAACACAAAACTTATATCTTTCTTATGTACTTAATTTTAAGTTTGTCCCGCAGAATATGCAAAAACTATATGGTTTTTATGCTTAATGTTTCTCTTCATTTATTCTTAATCAGTTAATTAAGATTCTAATGCTATAATCTTTCCTATTTTAATTAATTTCTTGATTTATTATTAATTGATTAATTAAGATTTTAATTGGGTAATCTTTCCAATTCAAATTTAAATTATGATTTAACTACACTATCTAATTTCTCTCCTTTCCTTGTTCGAATTTATCATTTATATCGGTTGCTAATAAAAAGGTTGTTTCCTATTATTATCAAAATTCTATTTTATTTAGACTTTCTAATTTGTCTACTTACCATATTCAAGATCATTTAACATATTAATTACTAATTAAAATGATGTTTCCTATTGTAAATAAGATTATTTTCATTATCTTCCATTAATTATCCTATTCTAATTCGAATTCTGATTTAATTACAATTCCAATTTCTTTACTTGTCCAAATTTATTCTTTATATTAACTGCAAGTAAAAAAAAAGAAGTTAGTTACCTATTCTAATCAGAATCCTTAACTTACAATTTATCTCCTTCCACATTCAAATTTTTCCATCATATTAACAGCTAATTAAAATTTAAAAGGACATTTCCTATTAACAGCTAATTAAAATTTATCTCCTTCCACATTCAAATTTTTCCATCATATTAACAACTAATAAGATTATTTCCAATTATATTTCAAACTCTATGTTAGTGTTCAATGAGGCACCGACTACGGCACGTGAATACTGGCCTAAGGCGCTCGCTTAAGCGGCGCCTCTTTGAAGGTGTGGCGCCCAGCTACTGGTGAGGCACTCCGATGCCACCTCACTTCGCCTAGGCGAGCACCTTAGCGCATTTTGATAACACAAGTTATGTCCTGGCATCAAGATTAAATTAGAAAGATTGAAGTCGCTCGAGAGTTTGACTTCTTTCCAAGGTCGCACGAGAGCTCTTACACGCTAACATTTCTCATTTCCCTTTCCATCTTAGAAACTTGAACTCAAGTTGTATTATATGTTTCTCGTGTCCATTTCAGTTTTGACAAACGTTTCTGTGCTACATAGCTCTCGTCCTTAGATAGTATGGGATGAAACTTACCTTTATTTGATTGGTCATTGTACTATACAAGGAAAAACACAAATAAAATAAAGAAACAAACCAATTTCGGTATCTTTTTATTGTATTCTCTTGGTGTGTATAAGATCATGGCGTTCTCTCTTAACAAGCCCCTAACAATTTCAGCAATATAGGTAGTAGTAGAAAGACTGCTAAGGGTCGAGATCGAGTCTTACAAGATTTTGTGGTATGAGGTCCTACATGATCCCATGCAACTAATAGTCCTCAAGAAAAAGCAACAAGACTGTTATGAGTTCTAATATGCAATGTTGCAAAGATAAACACGTAAAGAGCAACAGTTGTTCATGTCATTTCACACTTTATTGTTACCTTCAATTAAGAATTAAGTATCTGAGACTCCAGTTTTTCTTGGGCCAAAATATGATGGCCATGATGAACCAGTATGCAATATATCAAAGGAAGAATATATCTTCCATTAGACGACCTGCAGAAGATGACCACAGTTCAACACAACACATTGTTAACATAGGATCCCATGAGACAAAAGTTGCCGTGTAAAATTACAAGAGCGTACCTAGATTGCCATTTTGCCACCAATTTTTCCAGTAACTTAGACGCACTGTTAGTTCCAATAGACAATATGTTAGCAACCGAAGAGAATGAGAAACACTTAAAAGACAAAGGAAAATAGAAACTGAAGCTTTAATAGTAAATAGGAATCTGCTGGAGGTTTATTTGATTGGGAAAAACAAAGGTAACAATACAATAAAGACGAACAGAATTGATAATAGAAACTGAATTGAAAAGCACACTTTTCAATCCCCCTCTCTTCCAAAAGGAAAGAGCCAAAATAACTATCTCAAAGTCTGCCTAAAACAATACAAACTCACAACTTAAATAATGCTAGAACACAATAATACTAACAAATATTAGATCCCATACAGCTGCAGCACCCATACAGCCAACTTAATTATATCTAGACCCCATACTTACTCCCATACAGCCAGCTTAATAATTTCTAGAGCCCATACTTAATGATTCTTAATAATTCATGGATCCCATGCCCCCTAATTTGCTGCCCATAGCAGCAGCATTTTCTTTGTCTCTTCTAGAATAGACTTGCCAAATTCGTTGGCCTTTGCTGGTTTGGTCCAAAATCTGACCATGTTCTCTATCATTGCCACCCTCTTGAACAACAATCTTGTCCTCAAGATTGAGGGAATTCACTGCGAATGGTGAAAGAGTCCTCCCAAGTAGTTTCTTCAGGGCCATGAGAAGTCCACTGACAAAACCATTCTTCTTGGTTAGGTTTGTCAAAGGTTTGGCTATCTTGTTATAATCTTGAATGAAACGGCAATAGTAGTTGGTTAACCCCAAACAACCACGAACACTTTTGACATCTTGAGGGATTGGCCAATCTTGAACTGCTGAAATTTTCGTAGGATCCATGGAAACGGCAGAAAAATCAGCTGGGTATCCCAACCACTGCTGCAATGACTCATTAGCCTGCCTGTCTTGTGTTACGCCTTGAAGTTCAAAAAGATATTGTACCATTAAGACGCATCATTTCAAATTCAGAATTGGGAGCTGCAGTGGAGAAAAATTCCAGCAGCTTACATTGGCCCTCATCGGCTCTTTGATCTTCAATTTCTTCAGAGTAAGCATCTGCATCGACATCTACTTCATTACTATCATTTTCCCCCAATACAATTAATCTCAAGCTTCCTTCCGGACACCTATGTTGGGGACTGTACTTCTGCCCACAACGGAAACAAAGACCTTTTCGGCGACGATCATCTAGTTCAGCGGAAGAGAGTTCTTTGAAGGTTGAGCGATGATTTGAGGATGAAGAAGAACCTTGTGTTTTGCCTGATAAGGCAGAATGTGTCATGTTTGGTGCTTCCAGAGTTGAATAAGAACGTTGAAATTGATTTGGGCCATCAATTCTCTTAATTTGGCTCGCTGGTCCCAAACTTAATTGAGTAGACTTCACGGTATTACTTGTAATGTGACTCCCATGGTTGTTTCCGACCATTCTGTTTGTCACTAATCTTTCCTTAAACATTGGATTCCTATTATGCAATGCCATCTCAATAGTTCGAGCGAGGCGGAGAGCATGGATGCGATTAGTCGGGTTCATAACACGAACCCAATCCTTAATTTCTTCCTTCAGTCCATTGATAAAAAGACCAACATATTGTTCTTCAGGTTGTTTAGGAACCTGTGCAGCAATTAACTCAAATTCTTCAATGTAAGAAGGGACGAAACCGTGTTGTCGCAAGGCAGCTAACTCTTCATAGGCATTCTGCAACCCAATACCACCAAAACGGGCTGATAATTCTTCTTTGAACTGTGCCCAAGTGATTTCAGGGAACAAATCTGTGAGAATTGTGAACCAATTGATGGCAGCCCCTTCCATACACATTTGTGCCATTGACAATTGCATATGTGCAGGGGTTTGATTAGCCCTGAAAAATAGCTCAGCCTTAGTAAGCCAACCACGAGGATTTTGACCGGAGAAACCTGGAAGTTTAATCTTTCGAACTGAGAAAAGCGCATCAGAATGATCAGTTGGGGCACAATGACCCGACAAAGGATGAATAGGAGGTCTCGGTGGAACCCGTGAATGAGTAGCAGATGTATCTCCATTCAAATCTCCTTCACAAACTGGGCGTTTCCCCTGCTGCTTGATCCAGTCAGTAACTGTCCGTTGAAACTCGCTGTTTGCTTGCTTTTGTGAATCTAATCCCGCCTTAATTTCTGCGACAGAAAGAGTGAGGTCCTGGACTTGTTGAGTTACTTCTTCAAGCTTGGCATCAGTGGCTTCTTGCCGAGCATGAAAGGATTGGAATCTAGTCTCGGTTGCCATCTATGGGTGGGAATCTGAATCCGGCAGGTCGGACCAAATGTTAGCAACCGAAGAGAATGAGAAACACTTAAAAGACAAAGGAAAATAGAAACTGAAGCTTTAATAGTAAATAGGAATCTGCTGGAGGTTTATTTGATTGGGAAAAACAAAGGTAACAATACAATAAAGAAGAACAGAATTGATAATAGAAACTGAATTGAAAAGCACACTTTTCAATCCCCCTCTCTTCCAAAAGGAAAGAGCCAAAATAACTATCTCAAAGTCTGCCTAAAACAATACAAACTCACAACTTAAATAATGCTAGAACACAATAATACTAACAAATATTAGATCCCATACAACTGCAGCACCCATACAGCCAACTTAATTATATCTAGACCCCATACTTACTCCCATACAGCCAGCTTAATAATTTCTAGAGCCCATACTTAATGATTCTTAATAATTCATGGATCCCATGCCCCCTAATTTGCTGCCCATAGCAGCAGCATTTTTTTTGTCTCTTCTAGAATAGACTTGCCAAATTCGTTGGCCTTTGCTGGTTTGGTCCAAAATTTGACCATGTTCTCTATCACAATACAGCTGTCCTCATCTAACAAGGAAATAAAAAACCATCTATTCAACTGAACCATATACATTGAAGAAACAGAAAGAGGGAGAGCAAGCGAGAAAATCACAATGCTTAAAGTGATAAACAATGAGTGTTAACATCCAGTAAAGAAAAAACCTTTCTATGAGAAGTATTTGCTTCAAGATCAAACATAGAGCTTAACATAATATAATCTTTGTTCCCAAGTATGTTTAATGCTTCTCAACTTCGATTCCATGGAAGTGGTTAAGTGCTCAATTTTTGCAACACCATCTGCAAATATGAGAATAATAAATCCATAACAAAACACATAAACATCATGTATACACCCCTCAGATTCTCAAGAAGTTAAATTTTACTGCAAAAAATATTGGACAATAGATCAGAACTACCCTTAACACACTGCAGGACCTACATGAATGTTCATTAATCATTATAACTGAGAATCATTTAATGAAAATACAATCTAATTTATATTCCCCCTTGTAATTGTGCGTCACCATACTGCTTCAGCATCTACATCATACAGCAGGAACGTAGGTATTGTTATCAGATCTCAGAAGAAATATGAAAAATAGCTTAAAATAGACAAGTTTATATGTAAGCATCGTATCTTTGGAGTTACCTTTGTTCTCGACAGACTTATGTTGACTCCTGCCATCAACCATATTCAACATGACCTCATGAGAGTCATTACTTAAGGTCTTATCTCTCAGCCGTTTCTCATAAGTATTGTATATTTTTGCAATAGGAAGTACAGCATCCTTGACATTGGCACGGTCAAGTGCAGTAACTGTTGAATTAGCAGAGAAGTGATGAGCATACAAGCATGGAAATGAATCCAGATCATATGAGAAACATAAGAAAGAGAAACATCTTCATCTAAAAAAAACCAGTATCACGGACAGAAAATAAAAAAAAAGGTGACGAACTCCATATTGACAAATTGCTATGCCATTTGTCATATCAAAAAGAAGAGAGAATAAAAAGTACCATTCAAACATTGATATTTAAAATCAATCCAACACAACTACAGATCTATAAATAAATTAGTATCTCCACCATCAGGACATCATTGCAGAATGTGATAAGACGTTTTACTAATTATGCAACGCAAGTAAATAAATAAAGAAGCATCTAGAAGATACCGTTTACGGTTCAAACATAACAATAGAGAAGACAATGACTGTCCAACCAGGTTTTTCGGAAACATTTGAAGCATCACATGCAAGGACTTAAAATTATTTGGCATGGAAAAGGAAAAAACAATCATTCTTACCTCCTCCTTGTAAGCCTATTTCTTTCTTGGATTTTATATGAGAATGGTTAGTTGGTAAGAGAACACCATCCTGAGAGATATTCAGCTTCATGTCCGTACCAGAATGCACCACAATTTTCTGAAACAAAGGTTTAACAAGCAAACCATAGGCAATGAACATATGTGCAGCCATTTCTTTAGCAGTGCCTTGTAATTTTGCACCAAATATTGTAGGTAAGCCAATTATATGGATCTTATTAGAAGAATCTTCAGTAGATAATGAAACTTTTGTGGGCTTGCAGTTACGTAATTCCTCAATATTTTTCCCATGCCAAGTATAACAAACACCAGTTTCAGAGATGGCTAAAACACATAGCCCTGCATCAACTCCCCCATTTTGGAGGCTCCTGCAATCAAGGAATACAGCAGGGTGCTCCATTGCAAGGACACAGCTGGCTGACTGCTTTTTGCTGCAATCTGTTCTCCATAATGCAATGTACCTTTCACCAACAGCAGAAGATAAAACGTATTTTCCATCCTCTGTAAAGATCATAGCACGCACAGCTCCCTGCAAATCAGGGGAGGGAATTTTTAAGAAATATTATTTGAATAAACCAAACCTATGCAACCAAATGAACAAATAATAAACCAAAAATTAAACAAATTTTAAGAGCTGTAGATGATAGCATTACGACAAGAAAAGGTTTGCACTCACGGGATGGCCAGAAAATTTCTGAAGCTTCTTGTGATCAGAACAACTGAAGGTCTTCAACTGTGCAGCTGCAGTTGCCAATACCTTCCCATCTGATGCATATATATATCAGAAGTTCAGAACAAAAAGTTACAGGATTTTCTCCATCTAATTTACCCCTAATCCCATTCGTTTACAAGCATCTTTAATTGATGACCACAGCCAAAAGTGCCAGTTAGAGCTCAGATTGTAATTTGTGCAATTACTTAATCCTAATACCAACATTTTAAACACAGAATTATCATATTAGATCCATCCAAATATGAAATATCAGGTAGTAAGGGTAGAAATGATTGCCACAGATAGTGGAAAGCACATGCCTGGTGAAACAGATATAGAGGATATTGCCTTTGTAGAAGCCCTGAACTTCCCCAATATATTTCCTGTATGTGGATCAATTTTGCAAAACATTCCATCAGCACCAGCAGTGTAAATACATGAGTCACGAACAGAAAATGCAATAGCACTAACACCCCTGCATATTTGGAGAAAAAATTTTGAGCACTCACTCTCAGGGTAAATATGCACATGTCAACATTAAATATATAGCAAGCACTTGAAATTTTCATCATATCAAGTTCTTAGACAAGCCTCATTTAGCAGAAGTGTGAGAGAAAAGTGAACTATGTATACATCATCAAGTAATATAACAATCAAAAAACTTACAACTAGCTCTTAACCGCAACAAATAAGACTCAAAATGTATAAGTACAGGAAGAAACTCACCCAGGATGGCAATCACTCACTGTCCACTACAATTGACCAGCAGAGATATCAAGTGACAGGACATCACCGCTGCCTGTTCCCAATACCAACAATGAAGTTCCTAGTTTCCTTTTTTGCTGTGATTAGCCATAGTTGTAAGCATATATCAGAACAGTCCAAGTTAAAGTTGGAAATGAAACGGTGATGCCATCTTTACATAAGTTATAAATTGATAAATTACCTTTCTATCCAGCGACAACCACTTCATGCATGTATAATCAACAGAAAGGTGACCTCTTTCAGGTTTTCTGTAAAGACCTCCTTCACTTGATGTTATGTCTGCAAACTCTGTTTGCAACTGGCCTTTCACGGTGTCCCAAATCTGATAATATGGAAGTATGTAAGGAATTCATGGTCGCAAAGCAAAATAAATGTTTCTACACAATTTTTAAGGTATGGTGGGCTTTCAAAATGCCGAAAAGAGGGGAAATTAAAATAACAACAGCAGCAGCAGCAGCAGCAACAACAACATTACCCCAATGCCTAACAAGGCTCCCGCACAAGCGGGGTAATAGGGGTTGGGTGTACGCAGCCTTACCCCTGTAATTACAGACAGATTGTTTCAAATTGACCCTGAAGTGGAGTTGCAACAGCTATCCATGACTTCACAATAAAAGAAGCTCAGACAGTTTAATGAGCCATTTTGCTTAAATCCACTATAATCTAAAGCCAAATAATGGTGAATCTTTGGCCCCATCGAAACAATGGATGTGATATCGAAACCAAAATTCATTTCGCTAGGCAAATTTAAAACTTTGTAGCATTTAAAGGAAGTAAGAAAAGATTGGTAATATACCTTTATTCGACCATCACCAGAACTGATAGCAAAATAGTCCAAAGAAGGACTAAATGCTGTCAAGAGGTCCCTGATATCTGATGAAACCATTATCCTGAATATTGAAGTGACAATAAGAAGCTATCAAATCCTGTTTTTAGCTCATCTACTCTATAACTATCACAAGCAACACGCACCAGTTCAGTGCTTAACGATAGATCATATTAGTTTCCCACGTCTTAGGCCCTGCTCTTTTCAACTTATTCAGCACCCAATTCAGTTCAGTTCAGTTGCAGTATTTGCAGTTTCCGTTCAGTTTCAGATAAGTTTCATTACAACAACAACAACAACATTACCCCAATGCCTTCAAGGCTCCAGCACAAGTGGGGTAAGGGGGGTCGGGTGTACGCAACCTTACCTCTGTAATTACAAAGAGGTTGTTTCCAATTGACCCTAAAGTGGAGTTGCAACAGCTATCCGTGACTTCACAATAAAAGAAGCTCAGATAGTTAAATGAGTCATTTTGCTTTAGTCCATTATAATCTAAAGCCAAAGAATGGTGAACCTTTGGCCCCATCAAAATAATGGACAATCAGATAAGTTTCATTAATCAATAATTAATAATTAAGTATAAAAGATTATTATTATTATTATTATAATATTTTGATGTATTATTCATAGTATTCAAGGGCGCGAGGCGCACGCAAGGCGCTTGGGTCTCGCCTGTCGCCTAGGCGCAAGGCGCAAAAAAGGCGCGCGCCCGGAACAAGAAAGGCGCACAAGTATAAAATTTCTAAAATATATTTATAGTAAAATATATTTATAGTCTTATAGATATATAAAGATATAAAGATATATATATATATATAATATAACTACTTAAAACTTAAAGTTATCAAAATATCACAAGTCATAATGGTCCACAATAACAAAAAAAAGTTCATAATCCTAAATTAAAGATAATAATAATCCAAAAAAAATTCATCACATGGAGAGCCACAAGCACATACTAGAAAATCATTCATCACTAAGGTAATCTAAGTCTTCATTAGCATCCTACACAAGTATTTCCAATTCCCCTTCCGTGCTTTCTCCATCTGAGTCATCGTCATCACTTTCTTTATCTTCTAATTCTAATGCCACTGAACTTGAAGATGGTGGATTGTTTTGTTTCCTAGCCTTTGATTTCCTAGTGTTTCATAGTCTTGATCACTCAACTCCTTCCCAACCAACAACTCATTGCTATCATCAATGTCATCCAGAGATATAGGATCAAGAGCCTCTTTAGCATGACGCATATTGAGTGTTTGATTGTATTTGACAAACACAATGCCTTTTAGCTTCTTATGCTCTAAACAGTTCCTTTTCATTGAAGGTATATAATGAAAAATATAATAATTAAGTGCTGGTAGTTATTTATTTTAATATTTATCAAAAGATATAAAAAAATAACAATTAAGAGCTAACTGTTCTTTATGATAAAAAAATAACAATTAAGCGCCTAACTTAAAAAAGCCCTGCGCCCGTGTGCCTAGGAAAAGGCGCACCCGGGCGTGCGCCTTTACACGAAAGCACGCCTTGCGTTCCAGTGAGGCGCAAAGCTGCGCCTAGGCACGCGCCTCGTGCGCCTTTGACTACTATGGTATTATTATTTATATTATTAATTATCTTTCAATTTACTTTCAATACTTTCATTTTCTGTTCAGCTGCATTTAAGAACTGTCACTTATAAATTGAAAAGAACAAAGCCCTAACACCCTTCCACAGGGTAAAGAACAGAAGAAAAAAAGCACAACCATACAACCATTATACATCAACATAGTTACAAACTAAATCACATAATTTTCCCCATGAAGCTGAATTACTGGCGTACGACATAAGAAAATATACAAAGCAACTTTTATGAGCTTATTTTGATAAATTTTTCTTCTATGAGGTACAAAAACAGAAACTTGAAGTCGGAAATAATCGAAATGAGGATGCAATAGCTAGAGAATTCCAAATGAAATGTCTTAAATTTAAACTAACAAATGACAGTACTTACCTTAAACAAAGTTGGACACCTTACAGTGTCTATAACGAAGTAAGAGCGAATGTCGAGAACTAGGCGGCGGCGGCGGCGGCGCTGTTTGGTTTAAGAATTGGCCTTAGGGCGTTTACAAGCTGAACATTTTGAAATTATTTTATATATTTGCATTTTGTATTAACAAAAAATGGAGAAGATATAATTATTGGGCCTCTTTATTCTCTTCATAGCCCAATAAATCTATGTAAAGGGCTTTGTTCTATGTGGGCTTTTATGGCCCATCATGTAAGGCAGTCAGTTCATATATTTGTCTTAATAATTAGTCCAAACACATATGGAACCCCTAAAGTTAGCTCAAACGGATATTAGTCACCCTTAATTTTTAAGTGTGACACTTTATCCTCTAAAATTTGTAAAATTGAACAGTTTGGCCCCTCAATGCCATGTGTCAGCTTCTGATTGAAGAAAAAAATCAGAAAAATGACATCTTTGAAAAGTCAAACCAACCATAATCTGACACATGACATTGAGGAGGTATACTATATCCGTTTTGCCAACTTTAGGGGGTAAAGTGTCATACTTGAAAATTAGAGATGGACAAAAGCAGTTTGAGCCAACTTTAAGGTATGGATTAGACCTAACAATTATATTATATGACATATATTAAATTAATTTTACGGTTACTTATATTAACGTGTAAATAACTTAATTATATTTGAAGTTTATAAGTAAATTGAATTTTATGGCTATTTTTTTTCTACAAAATAGTCATTATTCTACCCTTCTTCACCATTTGTATGAGAGGCAAAAAAAATTTAATTTCAGAGTCGAAAAGGCCAAATTATAGTTATTTTTTAAAAACAAAATAACCCTAAAAAATGTGGAATGGGATGTATTTATATCATTTATTGTTTCTATTTATATTTATATACTATAATTTTATTTTTAAAAAATAAAATATAGCAACATGTATGATTTAATTTATTAAACTCGTTTCAATTTGTGCAATCACTACATTGTACATGATTTCTTTTTTTAGAAATCATATTAAAATTGTAAATTTGAAACAATAATTAGTTTGAGTGAATGAAAATAAACTCATTTATTGCAGCAATTTTAATTAGACATGTACGTCGGATGGACTGGGCCAGATTTGGATCGGACCTAATCGAGCTTTTAACTAAAATATCAATCTAAGTTTAGTCCGGTCTACACTTTAAAACTTTAAAGTTAGGCTGATCTTGGGTCGGGCCTTAAAGGTCATTCCCAAGCTCAGTCAGAGCCCATATATAGATTTCTTTAAATTTTTTAGTTTACTGAAAGAGTAAAAAAAAAAGATAAATTTTTATACAAATATGTCCAAACTTTATATATAATTACATTTTTTACTTGAATAATTTAATAAATAGACAACATTATTAAAAAAATTCAGACTAAAATATAAAAATAAAAATAATTATTAAATATACTATATAAATATTTAATAAATATAATAATTATTCATCGGGTCCGGCTCGGGCCTGGCTTGAGTATTTACATAAAACTCAAGTCCAGCCCATAAAATATCAGGCTTTAGCAGGCTCGGGTCGGACTTTAAAAAAATGAGAGCCAAAATCCGATCCATTTGATGAACTTGGACTGAGCCGGGCTAATATCCGGGCCCGTGAGCAGGTATAATTTTAATCATTTAAAATAATAATAAAATTTTAATTATATAATAAAAGTAAATTAATTCAAAAAATAATTTATTAAATAATTGTACGTATAAAATTATTTAAAATATAATAAAAATGTTATGTATAGTTTCGTTAATGTATAGGCAAATCTAATTGATTAGACGTAGTTCCTTAAGTTTCATTTTCATTTTAAAAAACATGCATTTTTCATACATAAAAAAGGAAATTAATTCTACTCATGTGAATCAATGGACCCACACAAAGGTAAAGCTAAAACAACATAGGTCTTTTGTATTTCAACAAAACAGGCTTTCACAAATATTATTGGTAGGCCAAAAATAAAATATAGCATATAAGAAACAAATGCAAAGTCTAGGAAAAAAATCTATATATACTTCATGCAGAACATACTAAACCTGTATAATCCGCGGGCCGGACTGAACTCGGGTCAGATTGATAAAAATTTATTTATGTTCAAGCTCAACCCAGCATGCATTAAAATATACATGAGTCGGATCGGACCTAATTTTTAATATTTATTCTCAAGCGCGGCTCAACCCGTCCATCAATTAATAAATATTATATACGTATATTATTTAAAAATTATTAATCATATATACTTTTATAATTAATAAATATATAAATATATATTTTTAATTAAAATATATAAATTCGATCGGGCCGGACCGAGCTTAAACTTTTATACTAAACCCAGGCCCAATATATCATATCTTCGAGCTTAGATGAATCTGGACCGGGTCAAACTCTTAACATAATATATTTGCGAAAACTTGACCTACAAAGGACAGATCTAGGCGTGCTAAACGAGCCTTTAATTGATTGAACAAGTCTAGAACATACAAACTCAAAAAGAAAACAATCTTTGAAAAAAGCGTAATTGATCGGATTTTAGAAAATGTATATTATTCTATGTATTATCTATTGTGTATTACTGAATTACATGCCTGATAATAATTTGATTTGATCCATTATTCAGTAAAATAAATTAAATTAAACTAAAAAAATAATAGCATTCAATTATTTTTATTATAAAAATTGAAGTTTAGTGACTCAAATTAGTCACTATAGGTTAGGGGTGTGCATTCGGCCAAAATCGAATTAAATCGAATTAATTAAACACTAAATAAGGAAAATATTAAACCAAACCAAATAAGAATAAAAATTGAATTAATCAAATCGAAATAAATTATTCGGTTTGATTAAAAATCAAACCAAACGAAATTTTAAATTAATTAAGTAAAATTTAAATTAACACTTAAAATACAAAATGCACATCCAATATAAGTATTATAATAGATTAAATGGCTTACTATAGATACATAAAGAAATAAGAGTGCATTTTGAAAAAAAAGAATAAGAATACGATATTAAAATAATTAATATATGAACATATTTTAAATTTTTATTATACATAATGCATATTTCGATTTAATTTGATTATTTTAATTTTTTCTATAAAAAAATCGAATCAAACCAAACAACTAAAATATTTAATATTTTATAAAATAAATCAAACTAAATTTTAAAATAATTAAAGCAAAATAATATTTTAATTTAATTTAATTTAATAATTCAATTATCAAGCTATTTACGCACCCTCGTTTGTATTTTAAACAAAATAAAACATGGTTTAGGATCTCAATCTAAAAAAATATTAATATAATCATGTTAAAATAGATTTGGCATGGCAGGTGGTCCTGTAATAAAAGAGGAATGATTGAATGCATTAATTATCAAATAATGCATTTAAAGAAAATTAGAATTAGTACACGTGCTAAGCGATTTAATATCGTTTTAATAATATTTTGAGTTGAAATTTTAATTAATTTAAAAAAAATTTATTAAAAAATTTATCGACTATAATTAAGTGCACGACTCGAATTAAATCTTAATATAATAGAAGTAAAGCTCCAATAAATCAGAGAAAAAAAAAAGAGATAGGGAGAGTAATAGGCAAAAATAGCATGGTTTTCACATGATAATGTTGCAAAAAATGAAAAATTTATACAAAAGAACCGGCACTGTACATAAAAAACAATTATTTATACAAATTTGTAATATGTGGCTGTAAAATATAAAGCAGTATTTATGACCAAAAAAAACATGCATATTTTTTTTAATAATATGGGGTTACACCAAAACCTATTTAGCTAAATATGTATATATTGGTATAAATTATAGCATTGTATAAATTATTTGATATCGCTTAAATAAGATTACGAGTTTGAGTTTTGGTGAAAGTAGAAAATTTTTATTGGAAGACTCACCCACCATAGCTAGATACGTGACCTGAATCGGATTTGAATGTAGTCAACGTAAAGCTCCGGTAAACCAAATAAACAAACAAAAAATTGTATAAATTTAACTCCAATTTCACCAGCTAAGACTTAGGTTATTCACACACAATATTTTAAAAAGCGCTAGGCGCTAGTTAAGCGGTCGAAGCTTCAAAATGCCTATACGGGGTCTGAACGGGGCCTAAACGGGATTTAGGCGGATTTGTATTTTTTATGTTTTAAATATTTTTTAATATATAAAAATATAAATTTAACTAAAAAATAAATTATAATAATATAAATATTAAAAAAATAATTTAAAGCATGTTTTAATAATAGTATTTTGAAAAATCCCACCTAGGCGCCGCCTAGACAGTCCGCCTAGGCCAATTTTTAAAACAAAAAGCCCCGCCTGGAACCGCCTACGACCGCCTAGGACCACCCGACTACCTAAAATTGCGGCGTTTTAAAAATCCGACTGAACTTATTTTAAAAAATTAACTGTCCCCTGAATTTTTAAAGTGACCTCGTAGCTCCTTCAACTTTCAAAAAGTGTTCCACTTTACTCCCTAAATGCCACGTGTCAGATTCTGATTGGAGAGAAAAAATTCAGAAAAATGAAATTTTTGAAAAGTCAAATCTATCAGAAGCTGGCACGTCGCATTTATCAAGCAAAGTGGAGCACTTTTTTAAAGTTGGGGGAGCTACGGGGTCACTTTGAAAGTTCATGGGGGCACTAGGTTTTTAGGGACTAGTTCAGGTAGGTAGAGATGCATTAAACCTTTAAATTAGTTTTTGTTCTTTGTTCTCATGTTATAGTATCTTATAGCTACCATGAATGGTTAAGACTGAAGCGTTACCTCCAGAGGTCTCAGGTTCGAGGGATACTGAGTGGAGTTTTTTATATTTAATGTAAGCACAAATGCACAACGAGTTACATACTGAACCATTGTGCACACACAAATGATTGATTCACTATAGAATATAATAGAAATGGATGAAAAAAATATGAAATATAACGTTATATGTTACACATTCAATTCCAATACGAAAGACCGTCGAGTACATGCCTTACGCGGTAGTTTCAATCACATTGAATCTTTTTGCCCTATTAAATACATCTCTGTTAAGACCCCTAAAAGGATGTATGATACCACTATTAGAGCAACGGTGAGAAAGCACATGATCACGGAGGAGGACAGTTGGCTTTGCGATGCGAGTGGAAACTGTTTGGTCCTTCTTGGTTTGTTTGTTAAAGCTAAAGGTGTTGAGGAGTGTCGAAGGGACTTGGAAGCAATGGGTAGAGATGCAGTAGCTAGAATGGAAGAGGATGATAATGCAGTCAATGCCACCAATGATCCAAAAAGAAAGCATGCTAGAGAAACCTCAGAGGGGTCAGTTTTGGGGAAGGAAAACATGTATATTGATAATGTCGCGAGCTCCATGTTGTGAGCTCGCCAATCGCCATGATTGTTTTAAGTTGGAATTGTCGGGGTTAGGCATGGACCCGACAATTCAAGAACTAGAGGAGTTGGTTTCCTCTTTTATTCCCGATTTGGTGTTTTTAATGGAAATAAAAGTTGGAAGAGCTACTGTAGTGAGAGTTTAGAATAATATTCGATTTGAGGGTATTTTTCACGTACCCCATGTTAATAATGGAGGAGGTGTTGCATTCTTGGGGAGAAAGTTTGGGATGGTTCGATAAAATATGGAAGCAATTTTATTGACCTCGTTGTTGCTAATGATGATAGTCCTTGGCGACTTACGGGGTTTTTACGATTTCCTTGAGAATACTAATAGCAGAAGGCAAGCTTCTTGGGATTGTCTTCGGAGCTTAGATACACTGAGTGAGCTCTCTTGGTGTGTTATCGGCGATTTTAATGACATGCTCACTGCTACAGAGAAGGTTGGAGGAAGATTAAGGCCGACTAATTGGGTTACTAGTTTCTAAGAGGCCCTATCTGATTGTCATCTCTAAGACTTAGGAATGTCGGGTTACCAATTTACTTGGGAACAAAGTAGAGGTCAGCTGACTTGGATAGCTGAAAGATTAGACCGAGTTGTGTGCAATTTAGAGTGGTCGGAATTATTTAGTAGTGCATGGGTGCAAAAAGTCGCAATATGAGAATCCGATCATTCCACAATTATCCTTCATTGTTCGGCCATTGTTGCTATTCGCAGGCCCAAATTTAAGTTTGAAAATAATTGGGCTAGCATCCCTGGGTGCAGAGAAATTGTAGCACATTGTTGGAATTCTCATATCAATGTTTCAGTTCCTGAAAAGTTAAAACTCTGCACTTTGGAGTTGGAAGTGTAGGGGAGAAAGCAATATGGCGATTTCAAAAGAAGATTGAGAGTATGTAGAGATGAGCTAGATCAAATCAAAAGAATTCCGGGGTGGGATTGTAACGATCAGTTTGTGGAAAAGAAAAAGAATTGGGTGAAATTCAGCATCGTCAGTCTGAATATTGGAGACGAAGGGCTAAGGTTGATTGGCTACGTGAAGGGGACCAAAACTCGACATTTTTTCACCGTTATGCTGTTGCCCGTAGCCACAAAAATTCCTTCCAACAATTACAGCAGGCTAACGGCCAGTAGGTGAGGTGGGGTTTTGGGCTTGATGAGCATATCTAACCCTTCTATTCTGATTCATTTGTCTCTCGTGGTGCTTAATATGAACACATCATTTCATTAGTAGAACAAAAAGTTTCAGTTGTTGAATGTCAGGACTTGCAACGATCTTTCACACTAGAAGAGGTCAAGAGTGCTATTTTCGATATGCAACCAAATAAGGCACCAGGATCGGATGGTTTTAACCCAGGCTTTTATCAGAAGTTCAGGGGACATCATTGGAGAATAGGTATCATCTTTTTATATCCATACTAAATCTTATCCTATAGGTTTGAATGATACGAATGTGGTTCTTATTCCAAAGAAAAAAGTGCCTACAACTGTTTCTGATCTTCGACCTATCTCTTTATGTAATGTTCTTTTCAAAATTCTATCAAAAATGCTTGCTAATAGAATTCAATCTGTTATGGATTCTATTGTCTTAAAGTCCCAGAGTGCTTTTATTCTTGGGAGGCTTATTGCTGATAATATTCTGATAGGTTTTGAAGTTGGTCATTATATTAATAGAAAGCGATTGGGGTTAGCTGGCATGAGTTCTCTAAAAGTTGGTATGTCTAAGGCTTATGATAGGGTGGAATGGAACTTTATTCAGGCTATGCTTCTCAAATTGGGTTTTCCTACGTCTATGGTTGATCTCATAACGTTGTCTATGTCTTCAGTTTCCTATACCATCTGTCATAGGGATGGAAATTTTCAAAAATTCTTTCCTCAACGTGGGCTAAGACAAGGGGACCCTATATCTCCATACCTTTTATTATATGTGCTGAAGGCTTATCTATGTTGATCCAGGATCGTATTGCATCAGGAAGCCTATATGGCTGTAGAGTCACTCCATCTGCACCCCCTATCTCGCATTTGTTTTTCGCCGATGAAAATCTATTTTTCTTTAAGGCCACGGTGGAGGAAGCTTGAATCATCAAAAATGTTTTTTGCCTGTATGAGATGACCTCAAGACAGCAGATAAATTTCAACAAATCCTCAATCCTGTATAGCCCTAATGTGAGTGACACGATGAGGCAGTCTATTGCAAATTGCCTAGGTGTGAATGTGGTTGATGGACATGGACTTTATTTGGGTTTGCCGTCTCTCATTGGTAAATCTAAAAAAAGTGCCTATGCCTATACTGTCAAGAGAGCCCATAAGAAAGTTCAGAGTTGGAAGAGGAAAAAGCTATCCCAAGGGGGGAAAGAAGTTCTCTTAAAGTCTGTAGCACTAGCATTACCTAATTATGCTATGCAGGTATTCTTACTCTCATCACATACTATTGCTAATTTGGAGAAATCTTCTCAAATTTTTGGAGGAGTTCCTCAATCCACTGGATTAGATGGGAAAGGTTATGCCAATCAAAGGAGAAAGGAAGGTAAATTTTAAAAGCTTAAGGGAATTCAATAAAGCTCTTTTAGCGAAACAAGTATGGCGTTTTATCTCTCAACCGGATCTTGTTAGTAGAATTTACATGCAAAGATATTTTCCTGAGATGTGACTTTTCAGAAGCTACACCTAAAGCTAATTCTATTTTCATTTGGAGAAGCCTCATGGCAACTAAACAGATTGTGTTGCACGGCTTGGCCTAGGGCATTGGCAATAGAACAAGGGTGTACATATTGCGCGGCAACTGGTTACCTTCGGCATCTATGCCAAGAATTCAATCTGCAGCAGTGGAGGGTTTCGAGGAATTAACTGTGAGCGAATTGATGAATGGAGAGGAACGATCATGGAATTCGGTTTTGTTGAATTTCCTTTTCACAAATGTCAAACAACAGCTCATAAAGAAAATTCATATGCCGACACATCATAATTCAGATAGCAACTATTGTTTTTGGAGACAAATGGTATTTTCTCAGTAAAGTCATGCTATTGTGCCTTGATTCGCCAATCTAATCTCAGTTCATTGCCTTCGAACTTTATGTCACAAATCTGGAAAAACCTTTAGGATATCCATATCCCACCAAGAGTGCAACTTTTTCTATGGAAAGTTGCGACAAATTCTTTGCCTACGTTGGTTAGATTGCGACAACGGCATGTAGATGTGGATATTTTGTGCCCTATGTGTGGTGACGACATTGAAAGTGATTATCATGCTCTCGTTAGTTGCTCTCTTACTAGGCCGGTTTGGAATGAGTTGTACGGGGATGGCTGGCCTATTCACATTAGTTCGATTACAGATTGGTGGAGCTGGGTTCTAGCAAAAGGAAACGAGATGGTGGAAAAGAGTGCTTGTTTACTTTGGGCTAGGAGGAATCACTATGTTTAGAATAATAAATTACACTCTTCTCCACTAGTGCTACGACATGGTCTTGGATTGTTATCCGAGTGGCAGTAAGACCGTCTATAGCAGCTTCAAAGTCGGCAATGGAAACACCCCCGGCAGATTGGCTAAAGTGCAACATTGATGCTAGCCTTTTTGATTCAGGCAATATTATAGGCCATGGTTGCGTGGTGAGAGATGCTACAGGGACTGTAATTACTGCCATATTTACTCTTTTATAAGGAGGAGGTGACCCTTTCCTAGCTAGCTGAAGCTTTAAGCTGTAAAGAAGCCTTAAGTTGGTCAAAGGAAATTCATCTTGACAACATATACTTGCGGTCCGATGCTTTAAACGTGGTCAATGCCTTGAATAACAATTTGCCATTTGATTCACCCGTTGGACTTATTTTTTCGAAGTGCAGAACTCTTTTTAGTCATTTCTCTTCTATTAGACTAGCCTTCACTAATAATGTGACGTATTCACCAGTAAAAAAAAGAAGCTTTTAATGTAAACAAAATAGAACTGAAATTCAATGAGTAACGCTAACACTTGTGGCTCTTCTTTTGCAAAATCACTACCAAAAATTTTCTTACACATGAATGAAGAAATGAAGCTGTACAAATAATCTGCAGATTTGAACATAGGAAAATCCAAAAAAAAACAAAGAACAAACTAGACATGTGTGTTATTGAAAAGAATCTGACCTAAAAATTGTAGAAGAATCCATTTCTTTCACTCTGGCGAATCCAACCCTATCATAAGCTTGCCGATTTCCCATATGAATCCATTAGAGAGTAGCAAAAACTCGAATAAGGATCGGACAGTTCAGGACAAATTTCGGGGAAAACATTCGCCGAAGACCCTTTAACATTCGAACATATCCAAGCACTCGACGAGTTTCTAACACTTAAACAAACATCAACTAGACATAACGAGGTGAACGGTTCTTCTTCGATTCCCGTAAAATATCCCGCTACGGTAATATTTTTACCCGTCGCATTACTAATCGTGATTCCCTCGAGAACCGGAATTGCATTAGGATCGAAATTTTCGTCGGGGTGGACCCCACAATCACCAATGGCACCAAATGCTAGAAAAATGTTCTCCATTTTGACATTCCATATAGAAATGCTTTTCATATAAGCACCCCGACCTTTCGTTGTTCTAAACTCAACCCCACTGAACGAGTTGTACAGGTAGACGCTTTCCACCTGGACACTCGAGATGCCACCCGACATCTCGCTACCAAAGGCAATACAAGAGCCTGTTGATGATTGGAGGCGAACTCGCCTTATGAGTACATTTTCGGTAGGCCTATTGTAAGCTATGCCATATTCGTCCCAACCGCTTTTTAGGGCAATCGCGTCGTGGCCCATTTCGATTATGCTGTCCTCTATGCACACATTATTTGAAGAATCTGATTAAAAAAATTTCACAATTATCAACCAAAAAGTTGCTATAAACATAATTCATAAAAAAAATTATCATACAAACAATTATTGAATTAATGCGCGGAACTCGTGTTCATATACCTGAAAAAGCAAAAACTAAAACTATGGTTTGTTTTAACTAACCTGGGACTATACCGACCGTGTAGGGGGATTTTGGCGGGGCAGAAACCGACATGTTTTGAACAAGAACATTGCTGAAACAAAATCAGTACATTAAATTTGATTAGCTATAAATTATAATCATAAATTGTTAGAACGATAAAAGAATTGAAATTTGATATGAAATTAGTATTACCTGCAATATACGGGATGAATGTTATATGCAGGAGCGTTAAGGAACGTAAGATTCGAGACAACTATACGTTCAGATTGAACGAATTCAATGAGATGAGGCCTGCTGAAGTTCAAAGAATGGGAAGTGAACCAATCCCACCAAACTGACCCTTGCCCATCAATGGTTCCATTATCACCTAATCGAGCCAATAAAACGTTAGCAATTGATACAAAGAATTAGCGACAAACTGAAAACAAAGTTGCAAGAACACTCAATAACCTGTGATCACCACGTCTCGCAATTTATACCCGTTTATTAGACTTCTATACCTTCCTCCAGGAAGTTCAATCCCTCGCCCGTATGAAGGCAATGGCTCAAGAATATCCCAATGGACCGGATTCTACAAAACAAGAACAAATATGAGCAATGCAGTGACTTTCACATTATGAAAAGATCAATTTTAGAGCCAGTTTGGGTATGCTTTGACAGACTGTGAAATGTACCGTAAATCAATAGCAATACTGTTTCTAAATCCTAATTAATTAGTAATAAGAATCAAAATCTTTTATACAGTGTCAAAATAACATTTCGTAACAGCAGCTCTGACACCAATCCCATGCAAGCGGTTAGTTGCTACCTGAGATCCGAGAATGATGGCGCCTTTTTCCAAGAAGAGAGTGAGATGACTGGTGAGATTGAAGCTGCCGGTCAGCCATTTACCGGGCGGCACATAAAGCTGAGCGCCGCCTTTGTCTGCGAAAGATTTTAGATAGAAAATAGCATTTTGAAAAGCAATTGTGTTCAGTGTTTTTCCATCTCCAACAGCCCCGAATTCGGAAATCGAAACACTGTGTGGTCTTGGATTTAAACTTGGCTTATAATCACACAGTCCATTTCTCAATTCTCCATTGATGGTAACTATATTGCTTACTGCCAGTAGCAAAATCAATGCCACCTGAAAATCAAAATCGACACAAGCCCAGTTTAAAATAACAGATACCCATTTCACAGATTAACACTAAACGTTGAAAAGTTCCAAACTTTGGTCAAACCGAATTCATTAAAAGCCTAAAAAGTAGCAGAATCAAAGGGTGTAAAAGCTGCTAAGACTCGTTGACTACAGTAATTCAGTAAATATAGGGAAATTAACCGTTGAACAACACCACCCACTGTTCAAAACAAAATTCAACTGTGTTAGAGCACAATAAACAGAAGAAAAACACTCCATTTTTAACAATTCCAATTAGAAGTATGACTATTATATGCGTACAAATTCAGGGCAAATCAAAAGTCCCCAAAATTTCCAGATTTGAAACAAAAAAAAAAAGAACAAGTCCCAAATTTCAATAAACAAAAAAGAAAAACGTACTTACTGGCATCTTCATGAAGAAAACAGCCTCTAGGATAGTGAAAAACAGCACCAATAACCAGGGAAAAAAGGCAAAAAAAGGAAAAAAAAAGGAAGAAGAAGAAGCACCACAAATACAGAGAAGGCAGCTAGTGAATAATAAGCATTAATTATATATAAATGACACAAAGGACTAATCACATTTATTTTCATACAAGGGAAAAGAAAAAAAAAGAAATTAAAATTACTACTGGTCGTATTATGTTTGGTAAGCAAGAAATTGACAGCTTTCTATTGATTTAAATTTCCATGTATGTAATGATAATTAAGGAGAAATAATTAGTGGATGTTAATTAGCACTAATTGATAATTAAGTATGGTGTAATAACGTTTTTTTTGCCGACAGTATGTTTTGAAACGGCCCCTTTGTAGAGAGAGAGAGAGAAAGACGGGAACAAACAAAGCTAAAGTTGAGCTCCAGTGTTGTAATAGTTTTGCATTGGTGGGTTGCAGTGGGGATTCGGGACACGTGGAGGACTGAGAGTGGTAGCACGGGAGGATTGCGGAGCTGAGGTAAGAGGAGTAAAAAGAACTACTAATCCATTTGAATTTATTTTTAAAAACTTGTTTTATTCGTGAATTTTTAAAGTAGTCGTGTAATTTTAATTTTTAAGAAGTGTATTAGTTTATTTTTAGGATATTATGTATTAACTTTTGATTGAAAAAAAAAATTTTAAAATTATAATTGAAAAATTAAATTAATTAAACACGGATGTATGATATTTAATAAATAAAGTAGTGTATATTTTAATAGTTGATGAAGCTACTAGATCATCTTAAAATATCACAGACCAATGAATTTTTAGAAATACACATTTAAGTAGTTAATAATTCATTAGACTTACTTTTAATAAAAAAATTCGTAGCATTATATTATGTATTTTCAACTTGTGAACAAATGTAATAAATTAACATAAACTACAGCGTATATATATTATTGTACTTTATACATATACTAATAAATTATAGGTTGAAAATAATAGAACATGAAATTCATTATTCCTTTTTATAATATATTTAAAAAAATGAAATAATTTTTTTTTGACATATTTAATGTGCATTATAAATAAAATGATCAGGTTCTTTTCAACTTTTTAAAGTCAAACTGAATTAAAGTTGGTTAAATTGAATTGAATTAAATTGAATTAAACTAAACTTATTTTTTTATAAACTTATAATTACGCATAATTAAAATGACTGAACTAACTAAACTACAATAAAATGAACTAAACTAAAAGAAATTGAATTGAACTGAACTATTTTAAAACTAAATTACATTATAGTATAAGAGAGGGCCTTATTGAGCTGATAGCAGGGCCTGCCTTATAAATTTTGAAACCGTAAACGAAGGTATATACTTTAATAATTTTTATGGTTCATTATAAAATAAAAATAATTAAAATTCAAAATTACATTAATTTTTAGTATAATATTATTTATTATCTTTAACGTTATTAACTAACTCAATTTACTAAAATAAAATAATAATTTATAATTTATAATGTAGAAGAGTAGTTTTTGGAAAAAATAAAAGAAAATATGATAATAATTTATATAAATTAATAGGTAAAGGGATTCTTATTTTGATTGAGGTGGGAAGCGGTAGTTTAGTGGCTTGTACTATGCTAGACACGAGTATGAATGGGAAAAGAGTGCATGGGGTAGAGAGACAGCATGTGGGATGACAGGGAAGGTGGGACCCACAAGCAATCATAGCAAAGATGCTAGCCTGGCCTCTATCACTTGACAGAACATACCAACACATCTAAATTTTTAAGAGATACAGACATACATGGAGTTGTTGTTACTTTCTTGTTTATAATATTATATTGCAGTGTAATTTCACTATTTTAAGTTTTTAGTTACCAAGTTAAATAGATTTACTGATTCAATGGAAATTTAAATGAAGTTAGTGGTCGAGGGAGAGGCTATGTGTCTCATATATCACTGGAAAATATGGACTATATATATTGTATAGAGTATGTATTAAAATGTTTAAATATAAAATATATACTATAATATAGGCAGGTTGTGTATTGTGTCTCAATAATAAAGTGCTCCTTTCTTTAGTTGGTCCTGATTCGAATCCCAGTGCCTATATTTTTTTTATTCCCTGTACATTGTTTTGGCTTAACTTTTTTTTTTACTTTATCTTTCCAATTCTTAAATTTTTTAATATACTATATTTTCTTAAATTTTTAAATATAAACTTTTTTATTTTCTTAAAAAAATATTATATTTTTTTATTTCTTTCATAAAAAAATTTATATAAACTTTCATAATTTTAATTGTTTCTCCTTTTTCTTTCATTTTTATTATTTTTTATATAATTTTTTCTTAATACATAAAATTTTATAATATATTATTTTATCTTTATTTTTTAGAATAAAATGTATAGTTTTATTTAATAAATTTCTTCTTTCATTTTTAAAGTTTCTTCTTTTAAAATTTTTAGTAATATTAATATAATAATTTATAAAATTAATAAATTTTATTTAAATAATTTCTTATGCCACATACGTAGATTTTATTATACATTTTTTTACAAAACCGACCTATTTTAAAAGATAAAGGCTAATTTTTTAAAAAAAAATTCACAGTTGTGCTTATTTTAGATATAAAGAAAATTCTCGCACCATGCCGAATGTAAGTCGAACTTAATACATCTAGATATTACAAATTCTATTTTAACCACTAGGTAGATTGAGGAATCGAAATTTGAGATTTTCTCGAATATTAGCTTTTCCATCAAAAAGTGTTACAGTATTATCGATTCCCCTTTTTTGCGCAAATTCATTACCATTATCATTATCGATTTAATGCTATCATCGTTGATCCCTTGTGCCCCACCAAAGTCCAAATCCTAACTACGCCACTGAATAAAGTTTTGATTGTTGAAATTCACTCGCTTATATTTCAAAGATGAGTCAATTTATTTTTAATTACTAAAAAAATACTCTTGCGTTAATATTTTATTTTTCTATCATCATGCTATGGGATTGTTGAACTTAATATGTCTCTTAGTGTAATGTGTACAAATTTTAAAAACAATTGTTAAGACTAAACTGCTAGATAACATCATGTAAAACAAAATATTACATATTACATTCAAAAAAACGTAAATGTTGTAATTCTTCATTATCATTGAACTATTTAACAAAAACATATTTTTCTTGGTCGTGTCAATTTTTATATTGTTTTTTCATCGAATATCATGGTCTTATAAAATTGGATCAGAGTCAATGATAACTCTAATTAAAGGTGGACAAAAGTCGAATCATATTTCCCTACTTATTGAAGAACCGATTGTTTTAACTAACAAATTAGGCAGCATGATTCGTAAACTTACTAGCATAAATAATACGATACTAGAAAATTGTTTGGTGAGTTGCTTACGCTTATGACAGATGGAACCAGCAGAAGAATAAAAGCAAGAATCATTATTCAAGGCAAAAACTACTTTGAGGACGTCCAACTCGAGAATAATGTGATCAAAGTAATGTGTCTCAACTAAGAGCCTCAAGACAACTCCTAACCTCAACAAGAATCAATTTTTATATTGTTAAATGTATATTTTTCAATGAAATTCTCATCTTATACATCGTAACATTATATATACCTAATATAGAATTGTATGTCAGAGCACAATATTCTCTACTTAGTTATGAGTTCAGTCTGGACAATAAAAATTAAGCGTGTGAAAACATACTAATATTTGAATTTTGCTAAATACATATGAGAGTTGAAATGTGTTAACTAAAGAAAATGACTTAAATGCCTTTTAGGTTCTATTATATAATAATTCAATGCCTTTTTAATGCTTGATTTATTGAAATTGTTTATTTGATGTATTGTATGGTCAATTTTTTTCACATTTGGTGTGTAACATATCTAATTTTAATAAAAAAACTTAACAAACCATTGCGAGTTGACTAATTGAGAAATACATGCATGATCAATAAAATATATTCACACCCCCGAAAGACAATACTAGTGTAGAGCATACTTTGTATTATTAAAATGACACCTGATGTCTAAAACTGAATAGGTTATGCACCAAATATATATGGAGAGACTGGATAAGCCATACATCGAATAGATAGAAATTAAATATATCTAAACAGGTAATTTCAATATGTTACCAAAATAGTATTTGAGATGTAGAAGATGACTAAAAAAATGTATTTAGGTCAAAGAAAAGTGTATTTTACTGTATAAATATAAATAATTAAATTTTATATGTATATATGCATATATACATAAAACACATGTCGGAACCCGTCTTTGAGTGGGTTGGAGGAAAGGATATGTTCCTATTAGGTCCATCGGACTAAAGTGGAGAACAAATAAGTTTGGATCTTTTTTGCAATTAATTAAGACTTAACTAAATGTGTTTACTTTTATAAGTATTAAACAAGATATTTTACGTTTTTTTCTATAAATTGGCATTCATTTGGAACGTTTTAAGATTGATGGAAAATCGAATTCTCTCTCAAACTTTCTCTATCTTGGATTTTCCTTTCGACGAGAAAATGTTGTTATTCAAGCAATATTGATCTTCAAATACTGCAGAAGTCGTGGAAATCTATTAATATCCCATATATTGTGATTCAATCTTGATTTTGTCATGTGTAGCAGATTCTTTGATCTGTGGCACGGAAAAAAGTACTATTCAAATATGTTGCTATCCGGATTTCCGTCAACTCAAACAATAAGTAATATTAGCTTGACAACCATAGGGCCAAAGATAAGGCATTTGAGGTTGCATCAAAATGATTAAAATGCGGGTTAGGAAGGAACAGATGTTCATTTCGAACATTGTAAAAGTCGTGAAAAATCTATTAATATCCTATATATTTTAACTGAATCTCAACTTTGTTATATATAGCAAATTCTTCGTTACGAGGCACAGAAAAAAAAAAAAAACTATTCATAAATGTTTCATATTCAATTTCCATCAACTCAAACAATAAGTAATATTAGCTTGGCGCCCAAAGGACCAACGACAAGACATTTGGGGTTGCATCAAAATGATTAAAATGTGGGTTAGGAAGGAAGAGATATCCATGGCTTAGTTGGTACAATCAATAAGTTCTTGTTTCCAATTATGCCATTTCAGTAAAATGTTGGCATTTGGTATACCTTATTATAAATATAATAATTTCATTTCTCATTGAGAAATTCTAATTTATAAATAAATGTTGCAGTGTTTATTGAGTATATAGTTATAATTTAATTGCTTTTTTTATTATGCTATAAAAGGGAGTTACGGATTTTACTAATTATAAAGAATATTAATTCCAAAATTTTTCTAAATTCAAACATTTTCCTCTTTCTTTATTTTCGTAACGGAAAAAGGCTTACAATTGATCAATCATTTACGACAAATTAAAATCAATCATATGTATAAATAATATGAATACATGTCTTAGTCTACTGGTTGAGCCTTGATTTAAACATAGAGAAAAGAGAAAACTAACATGTTATCGCTGTGGCTGAAAATTCGTCTTGAAGAAAGAAGCTGCATAGGTCAAAAACATATCACGTATAACTTTTATAGTATACGTGATATGTCTTTGACAAAAAGTAGGAATTGAATTTACAAATTTCACTGAGATTTCATAGATGCATGATCAATATTCCACCTAATTTTTAGAATTCAAATTCCAATTTTTGACTTTCCCAGTAAAAAAAGGATTTACAAATGAATTTCTAAAAATACGAGGAATTCATTTTTTCCAAGCGGAGTCTTAATGAACAGATGAAATATTGATAGCCAAATAAACTAAAGTCATGATGATATACTTAACCTTTTTCCAGAGTTTTATTTTGTTGCGTAGTTTTCGTACATCTTAGCGGGTAAAGTTGAGACACATGTGATACAAAATTTGATATAAAATAGTTTTAAGAACTAGGCTAAATAATTTTTTATTTTAATTTTAAATATAAATTTTAGAAAAAGCAATCTCGACTCATGAATATATGCATATGTTTAAGAACCCTACTTTCACAAAACATTCGTACAACTAATCAATTCAACCTAGTAACATAAGAACTTTAGACATGAGCAAAAAGTATAACTTGTTTAATAAGATTGTAGGGACTTCGTATTATGTGAATGATTATAAACTTTGCTTTCTAAATGAGTTTACGAGATTTTAACTTATAAATTAAGATGCTTCATTTATTCTTAAAATATAAACTTTATACAAAACTCTAGTTGAATGGATTAATCAAGTCTACGGTGAAAGAAGGGATGATAGTTTAGCTGGTAAAGGTCATGTTTTAAAAAACAGTATTTTTCGTGAACTTTCTTATCACTCGAAAGCAGAAGCCCATCCATACCGTGCTTAGTTGTATAATATAATCAGATACAAATTAAGAGTGGTGTCACAGCTTGTTCAGTAAGAGGTAAAATCTAGGTAATGGGTTCCGAATTAGATTGACATAGAATTTTACATATATTAGTATAATTTTCTGACAGTTTTTTTTCTGTACCACCTCAACGCAGTCCATAGCACGAGTAATATATGAAAGGTCTAAAATAATGTAAAGGTAACTAATATATTTCATTAGTGTAAGTACGAAAAAATTGTACTCCTAATAATCCAAAACAGCAAATGGGCATTTTATTTGTATTCCATGAATTGATGCCAAATAGACGTTGGATTCTGAAAAATGTCCCAAGTGAGGCGCACTAGACCTTTTTAGGAAAAAAATTTGATGCATTCATGCCTTTTAAAAATATGGGGACATAGCACCTAACATGGAATGCATATTTCATAATGAAACTATGACTTCAATTTCTGTATCAAATCAATCATTCAAACCCATATGTATGAACTTAACATAAATAGGTATTCTGCAATTTCTTCAATAGAGGTATTTTACTATTTTTGTATTTAACAATAATTTTAAATGTATGTTTACTATGTATAAAGATATTCTTTTAACAGTTCAAAAAACAAGAAGTTTAAGAAAAAAAAAACTATGAGTAACATTTCAGTTAAACAAGTTTTTAAATTTGATTTTTGATGGAAGAGCAATATTAATTTTTCTTATTTAATATTTTGGGGGTGTTAGGTCAGCTGAACTGAACTTAACTGAAGTAAATTGAAATAAACTGGATTTATTTTAGTGTACCGAAATGAGCGGCACAGTAAGAAAACAAGGCCTTAGTTGTCTAACAACTGAATCTAAAAAGAGAAGACATGAAAGCATCCAATGTTGTGGGAGTATTTGTTAGCAACCAATATTGGTAGTAGAAGAGCATCCAATGAAATGGTGTAAACACACGAATGAAAAAATGAAACAAAAGCAACTGATTCAAAGTCAAATACTTTGTAACTGCCATCAATCTTCTAATGCCCCTTTAACTTACAACTATTCATATTGAAAAAGACAAAAAATGCACAAGTTAACTCCTTAATTATTGTTGATATGAAGTGGATATTGAAAAATGGGGAAGTAAGTTTATTCACGTCACATGTAAATATATTATGGGTTAGAATTTTCAAAGCTTCACACATGAAGGTGAAATTATATCATGGATTGATTTTTAGTACGCTTCTCCCACATGAATAATGATATATACTATTATTTTTTTTTATGATCTATGAGACACGTGCTATTTATGAGACATAAGGTTCATTCCATTATATAATTTCTCAGAGACACATTTTTTTTATGTTTTATAGGCAAAATGCACCCAAACCCCCCCTAAACTTGGCATGAAAAATCATATGTCACCCTAAACTTTCAAAGGTTCATACTAGCCTCCTGAACTTGGCAAAAGTGCACTAGTTTTCCCCTCATTGGCACATTTCAACTTCTGGTTAGTTTGACTTTTCAAAGATATCATTTTTTTATTTTTCTTTCTCCAATCTGAAGAGGCAAACTGGTGCACTTTTATCAAATTCAAGGAGTTAATAGGAACTTTTGAAAATTATGGCGGCATCTGACTTTTCATGCCGAGTTCGAGAGGCAAATGATGTATTTAGCCTATTTTATAACATTCGTTGGCATATTATTGATTTGACTTTTAATTGCATTGTAAACCATGTATTGCAATGGTTGTTTGGTTTAGTAGCAAATTCACTTTTGTCAAGTTTACAACTTTTTGTATGAACAATTACAAGGTGAGAACTACACTATACTTTGGCTTAATGTCCTCAATTAGGCACAACAAACTTACCTCCCTGAATTTTAAAAGTGACTCTGCAGCTACCTCAACTTTGAAAAAGTTTGCCAGTTTGCTCCCTAAATGCCACGTGTCAGCTTTTGATTGGATAGGAAAAATCTTAAAAAATGATATATTTGAAAAGTCAAACCAACCAGAAGCTGACATGTGGCATCGAGAGAGCAAAGTGGTGCACTTTTTCAAAGTTGAGGTAGCTACGAGGTCACTTATAAAGTTCAGGGAGGCAGCAAATTTTTTTATGTCAAGTGGAGGATGATGTTGATGCATGGACCCGATACTTTTGGTGGAAGTACATGTGGCAATACATGTATTTAGTGGTGAGTTAAGGATGTCAATGTCCCCACGGAGAGGAAGAAACATGGATGAGGTAGTAAACCGGCAAAGGTGGCTCATATCCCACATAGTGGCATTACATCAAACAGGTGGCAGGCATCAGTTTGAATTTAACACCCACTTCCTAATTTCTCTGCTAACAACCGGATAAACATCCCCAACCTTACCATGTTACATTTTGTCTTTTAATTCTCATTTATTTTCATACTTTCACCACATTATTTCTCATCACCCAATTATTAAATTCCTTTTTTTTAGATTGTGGTCAAGAATAGGCGATATGTTTTTACCGAAAAATGCCGGATATACTTATGAAACCGCTAAAAATTAGTATATTTTTCTATTCCGATTTAGGTTTGTGATCAATCATCTAGTATAAGTAATATTTTACAGGAACTTATCCCAACATAAAACCATACATGGCTACCTTTTCTAAAAAATGTCAATGTAATAAGTAATAACTATAAAGTAGGCATCATGGTCGGTCTAGACATTCGATGGCTCTAGGTAAAATTAGAATTATGAGCCATTTTTATTAAAAAGATTTCTTATAGAATTGAAATATTCTAATAAATGATAAATAAAAAATTATTTTAAAGTTTTATTTTAATTTAATAATTTAACTCATTTAAAGTTTATTAAAATTTATATATATATATATATATATAATAAAAAAATTATAAGCCCCTTTTAATCATGAATCCTAGGTCGTCATACCTCTGATCTATGTCTAAGGTCGGTCTTGATAGAGATAATACTTTCAATAAATTCATAAAACACATATAGTCTCAAATTGAATCAGCTTCTATCAATTTGATTTATCACACATATTTTACACTGTCAAGTTATTTTTCATTGAAAATCGTTCAAATAAATTTATTTACACATGAATAATGGAAGATGAAAGCTTAATATTTGTATGAATAAAAAGTAAATAGATTACTATTAAAAGGTTAAAAGTATTTTACCTAATTTCTAAAATAATGTCACAACAGAAAAGTCTTGGATTTATTGTGTTAAACATGTTGACTAGAGGTCAATTCCAAATTCACTGGAGTCTACTGCCTATAAGCTATTGCCTCTCTATAATTTTGTTTGCATTCATCGATATTATTTTGTTCAATTTTTTTTTAGAATTTAAATTTTTTTATTTTTAAATTTATTAAATTTGAATCTAATAAAAATGAATTTAGATTTAGATAAGATATTCACTTGAATATTCATTTAGACTTAAATTTAGTTTATTTATATAAAATTTAATTACCTTGCATAATCTATTTTGATCTATCTATGCCACATTTATTTTCTTTATTTTCCATAATTTTTTGAGACTTTTTAATTTTTTACAAAACAGATCTCTGAAACTTATTTTCACATTTTCGAACTCTTCCAATAATATTTTCGAGAAATTTCTTGCACTACATTTATTTTCTTTACTTTCAGAATTTTCCATAATTTTTTGGAAGTATTCGATTTTTTACGAAACTAGTCCCTGAAACATATTTTTACATTTTCGAGCCCTTCCAAAAATTTTTTTTTGAAAATTTCTTGCACCACATTTATTATCTATTTTCCGGATTTTCCATAATTTTTTAGGATTTTTTCGATTTTTTACGAAACTGGTTCCTAAAACGTATTTTCACATTTTCGAGCCCTTCCAAAAACTTTTTTTGAAAATTTCTTGCACCACATTTATTTTTCGGATTTTTCATAATTTTTTTTTATTTTTCACGAAACCGGTCCCTGAAACATATTTTCACTTTTTCAGGCCATTCTAAAAATATTTTCTGAAAATTTCTTGTACCATATTCATTTTCTCCATTTTCCAGATTTTCCATAATTTTTTGGAATTTTTTGATTTTTTATGAAACCCGTCCCTGAAACGTATTTTCACATTTTTGGGCCACTCGAAAAATATTTTTTGAAAATTTCTTACACCACATTTATTTTCTTTATTTTACGGGTTTTCTATAATTTTTTGAGATTTTTTGATTTTTTACGAAACTGGTCCCTAAAAAGTATTTTCACATTTTCGAGTCATTCAAAAAATATTTTTTGAAAATTTCTTGCACCATTTTCTTTATATTCCCGATTTTCAATAATTTTTTGGGATTTTTTAATTTTTTATGAAACCGGTCCCTGAAACTTATTTTCACATTTCCAAGCAATTTCAGAAACATTTTTTGAAAATTTCTTACACCACATTTATTTCCTTTATTTTACAGATTTTTCATAATTTTTTGGGATTTTTTAATTTTTTATGAAACAGGTCCCTGAAACATATTTTCACATTTCCGAATCATTGAAAAAAATTTTTTAAAAATTTCTTGCACCACATTTATTTTCTTTATTTTCCGGATTTTCAATAAGTTTTTGGGATTTTTCAATTTTTTATGAAACCGGTCCGTGAAACTTTTTCACATTTCCGAGCCATTCCAGAAACATTTTTTTAAAATTGCTTGCACCACATTTATTTTCTTTATATTCCTGATTTTCCATAAATTTTTGGGGTTTTTTCAATTTTCTACAAGACCTGTCCCTGAAATGTATTTTCACATTTTTGAGCCATTCTATAAATATTTTCTGAAAATTTCTTGCACCACATTTATTTTCTTTATTTTCCGGATTTTCCATAATTTTTTAGGATTTTTCATTTTTTTACGAAACTGGTCCCTAAAACGTATTTTCACATTTCCGAGTCATTCCATAAACATTTTCTGAAAATTTCTTGCACCACATTTATTTTCTTTATTTTCCAGATTTTTCATAATTTCTTAGGAGTTTTCGATTTTTTACGAAACCGGGCCCTGGAACGTATTTTCACATTTCCGGTCCCTTCCAAAAATATTTTCTAAAAATTTCCTGCACCACATTTATTTTATGTATCTTCCATAATTTTTGGGATTTTTCGATTTTTTACAAAACGGGTCTCGGAACGTATTTTCACATTTGCGATAGAACTTGGGTATACCGGCACTGATTTTGTTTAAATAGAGATATTTAAATGTGGGCTAAAATTTATTATTGAATGAAATAAAAATATTTAAACGTGGGCTAATCATGAATCATTTAGGCAACACAGCTCATTTGCATCATTTGAGCTAAAAATTTAAAATCTATTTATCATCCATATCTTAGGATATGGAGAAGATATAAAAATTTTAAATTCATTGGATATGGAGCGGATATGGATTTATCCATTAAAAATGGATTTTGAATGGATTTATCCATATCCGCTCCATATCCAATCTATTACCATCCCTAACCTATATGGATCTTGAAATTTAATTTAATTTTCTAAAAAATACTATATTTGTGGGGGGTGCTTTCTGTCACCCCAAATTGCTTCTTAACATCCCCAATATAATCTCACTATTTTCTTTTTTTGTCCCTCTCACAATTAATTTTCCTCACATTTTTTATTTTCCACTTTTTCAAATTCTCTCAAATCCATACTTTTCAATCATTTCAAATCTCAATCTTTTAACAAATTCGAAAACGAAATTACGATAAAACAACATAACTAGAACGAAAAAACTACCAATCATTCTCAGTTAAAATTTTATTTTCGAAATCCCATGAAAAATGAATTGAAAACCCTAAACCTTATAAATCCTGATATTTCAACCAAATCAACTTAAATAACCATTATAGATGAAAACAACGGAGAAAGCAAGCACAAACGAGACTCAATTCATGTTATATTTAAAAAAATTTACAAAAAAAACGATTTCATGAACTTAGATTAAATGGAATTCCCTTCTAGGTTTGAGATCGTAATTTTCAACTCACTAAGGGGATTTTAGAGGATTCAGTGTGAATTCCCTTAGCGAGATGAAAATTAATTCTCAAACCCTTAATTATGGTTATTTTATTTTAACATAATTTTGTGGTCGCTTTTGTAGAATCCCCTCAAATCCCCTTCTGAATTTTAGATTGTAATTTTTAACTAGTTAAGGGGATTCCCACTGAATCACCTTAAATTCCCTTAGTGAGTTGAAAATTAATTTTCAAACCTTTATGATTATGTTGTTTTAACATGATTTTGTGAACGATTTTGTGAAATCCCCCTTAAATCCCCTTTCTGGGTTTGAGATTGTAATGTTCAACTCGTTAAATCCCCTTAAATCCCTTAGAGAGTTAAAGATTAATTCTCAAACCCTTATAGTTATGTTGTTTTAACATGAGTCTTGCTAAAAGATTGTGGTTTGAAATGATTGAAAGTGTGGATTTTAGAGAGAAAAGTTGAGAGCGTGAAAGAATGAAGATGGTAAAGAGAGAAAAATTTAAAATTATAAGAGGGATAATATGGTAAAAAAGACTATTTAAAGGAGGGGTGGCACCAAGCACTACCATATTTATAAATATAGAAAATTTGTATGGAAAATTTACAGATGTTCTTCCACACACTTGATTACAAACGAGCCTGATAAGCTATTTATTTAGTTTGAGTCACAATTTTTCATCTTAGTGAAATTTCAAATGGACACGCGATATCATTATAATATTGAAAAGTACCAAGCATACATTGATAAAATATCTTATATTCTGTAACCATTTTTGTTTCTCACTATAGTTAATTTCATTTATGATATATGTTTCATACATTTTACTATTTTATTGACAATTTCATTAAAAAAGGCTGCTCTCAATAATCAATATAACCCTATCGCTATCGCCGAATATTTCCACAATGATAATCTTTTTTGCCCGAATGAAGCAAATGGGCAGTACTTTGTTAAGAGTGCCTGTAGAATACTATCTCAGGTTCGCTTGATAAATTTATCCATCGCTTTTCATCAGTGGAATAAGCTTTAGAATCTGAAACTTTCTACTAATCTATGAGTGTTTTATGTGGCGTGTCATGATAAATATTCTCCCGGTTCGATCTTATTTATTGCAACAGCATGTTGTTGATGATGATATGTGCACGTTTTGCTTTCTCGAGATGGAAACAACATCACATGTCTTGCTTAATTGCCAATATGCACGACATGTATGAGGGTGCCCATGGCCCGGAACTGGACATTCCTTAGAGTAGCACTCTTGTGAGCTTGATTAATTTGTGACTTCAAAACAAAGTCGGCTGATTTTTCTATCAATATGTTTTCATGTTTTATAGGCTTTATTGTGTGCAAGGAATAAGATGTTCTAGTAGAGAGTATACACACAACTGAGATTTGTTCTTCGTATTGCGATGGCGGCTTGAAGTCAATAGGCCGCAGCAGGGTGATCGACGACAACATCTGATTTCGGCACAAGGGCAACAACATGTGGACGGGGCTGATGCAACAGTAAGTATGGGTGCGACGCCTCCCCATATGCCAAACCTAAAGTGTAACTCGGACGCTGTAATTATTAATGATGGAGAGTTTGTTTGCTATTGTTTAATTATACGTAATGTTGCAAGAGCGTTCATTGGCTCGAAGTCCGGAAAATTGTCGTCTCATACCTCTATTATAGAAGCAGGGGCCCTATCTCGGCTAAAAAATGTGGGCTACTCTCAAGTAAGTATCGACATGAATTACTTGTTTTTGTTGCTTTGTTAACTTTGATGATAACTATTCATATTTCTCTGCCATTATTTAAAATTATAGAGAGTTATCAGCATAATTCTATTTTAAATCTTCAATTTAGTTACTAAATATATAAATTGTATGACACATTTAATAGCCAGTTCACTTTATTTTAATGAGATAATATAAGTTTAATTCACCTTGTTTAATTTTAATAACATTTTCTATTTTCCTGAAAAAATCAATATAAGCCTAATAGAGTTGACTTATTTAGCAGGCCGTGTTTATCCCACGGCCCATTGGATGGCCATCACATTTGTCATCTCCTCTACCATTTAACATTTACGAACCAAAACCCTCGAATAAACCTCCAAAGCAACTCCAAACTGAGAAATTGAGCTCCACTTCTACTCCAATGGCGGCCAAGAAGCAAGAGACCACCAAATCGAACAAGAGAAAACAAATTACAGATTCCAAGGCTGCCGCTTCCAACAGTTCACCCTCCAAAAAGCCGAAGGTTTCTAAACCAAATAAAGAGCAGGTTAATTTGAAGAAACCTTTTACGCCCTCTAAAAAGCCACAAAACCTGAAGGAGCCATCTAAGAAGAAGAATGATGCGCCCGAAACTAAACGGGAGCAACGCCTTCGAGCTAAGGTCGGTTATGGTTAATTGCTGTAATTATTTTGGTTTAGGGTGGATTTAACTAGATTGCAATTGCTTATGAGGTGTTTGTAGTTTATGATTCAATTTCCTGTTTAGGAATTGGTGGAGGCTAGGAAGAAAAGAAGAAAGCGGCATTACACTCTGGAGCAGGTATGCGGCCTTGGTGTTCATATATTATCATTCCTTAAGCTCGACCGTGTATCTTTCCAGTATATTTTTTTTTGTATGAATTTTAATCGTTGGTTGTATTGAACAATAATATAGAAGAGAGATTCATTGTGGTGACATTAAGTTTTTTTTTTTGGTAATATTGTGGTAACATTAAGTTGGCACTATTTTGTTCCTATTTTTGATAGGAGCTTGCATCTCTATGGGAGAAGATGAGGCAGCGTGAGATTGCCAAAGAAGAAAGGTCCAAGTAGGTGTTCAATTACTAAATTTTTTTAACATAATTCCATTCTCAATTTTTTGGGTGTTGCTTCTTTTTTCATTCATATTGCTCTCTTCCTAACACATTTTCTTATCACAATTATCTTAAGGTTGATTACTGAAGCTTTACAAAAGATGAAGGGCAAGATTCCAGAAATTGCTAGCTCCCATGTTTCTTCTCGTGTTTTGCAGGTGATTTTGGCTCGACACCATGCACTCTTCTGCATTATGTATTATCATTTTATGTGTTCTTGCGCTGATCATCATTTACCCTATTTCTCTTGAATCAGACCTGTGTTAAATATTGTTCTCAAACTGAAAGGGATGCTGTGTTTGAGGAGCTTAAGCCACATTTTCTTAATTTTGCGTGCAACACATATGCAGTTCATCTGGTGAACAAAATGCTGGATAATGGTATGTTTTGGATTGAAAAGAGAATAGTTTGAAAGTTGTTCTCCATTTCGTTTTTTTGATCGTAATCTGCTCTCCCTGTTTTGCATTTTTTATAGCTTCTAAGAAACAGCTTGCCGAGTTTATCTCCAACCTGCGGGGGCATGTTGCTTTGCTTTTGCGGCACATGGTTGGATCAGTTGGTATGTTTTGTTGTATTTTTTGAATAAAATTGTTTTTTTTTCTGATACAGCTGAGATTGAGTAATCGTTTGTGAGAAAGTTCTTGTCTTTATATTCGTGTGATAAACTATATTAGTATGTTGGATACCAGTATATATTTGTGACCCAGAGCATGATATCATGTCTAATTTTCTATATGAATACTTTTGGCTTTTCTAGCATAGTTTGAGTATTCATCCTGATGCTCTGTTTTTCTTGCTTCCATGTCTGGTAGGCTAGTATGTGTTGACTTTTGAAAAATTTTAGTTTTTAGATATCTAATTATATGTAATCTTGGATTTGAACTCTGTAAGACCTGTCTGGAGGATGAGACCCAATGGCTTGTGACCAAGTATTCAAAATTTCGAACTAGTCGTATCGGTTTTCTTTCATGTCTTATTGCTGGTGTAGAATTTAGCAGGATGGCCATTGTATTGTAGTTGGTAGCAATAATATGTTTTGTCATACCTTACCAATTTATTGAAGCAATTGCTATTTTCCCCTTAATTTTCTTGAAGTTGTTGAGCATGCATACCAACTTGGAAACGCTACTCAAAAGCAAGAACTTCTGATGGAGTTATATTCTACTGAGCTTCAGCTGTTCAAGGACCTTTCATTGATTAAAGAGAGCAGGTAACTGGATCAGGATCGTGTCAAAATACATTGCATGTCAAAAGGGCATCAATCTGTGATAATGGTTCCTTATACACCTGTTTCCTATTATTTGATTTCATTCAGGTTGCTTGATGTGATCTCAAAGTTGAACCTAAGTAAGGCTTCTGTTTCACGTCACATGACTTCTGTGATTCAACCAATCCTTGAGAAAGGAATTGTGGACCATTCTATCTTGCACAAGGTGCTAATAGAATATTTCAGCATTGCTGATAAGGTGAGCTTGACTAATGAAATTTAGAACATGTTTGGTTCATGCTTGTTCCTGTAGTGCTGCGTAGTTAATAGAAACATTAAATATAAATTTTTTTGTAGTCTGCTGCAGCAGATGTAATTCAGCAACTGTCAGGTCCGCTTCTTGTTCGAATGATCCATACAAAGGATGGATCAAGAATTGGGATGCTTTGCGTCAAACATGGGAGTGCTAAGGTCTGTTGCTAAAGCTTATCTTGTCACTAATAATACTCAAATCAGTGTTCTTTCTTTTGACTTTGATTGTTATCTGTCTTGTATTATTTTCCCAATATCAGGAAAGAAAGAAGATTGTCAAAGGGATGAAAGGCCACATAGGCAAAATAGCTCATGATCAATATGGAAGCACAGTAATGATTCGAATTCCTCTTTTCATGTGTTAATGTGCAAGGGTTATTTGCCCTGATTTGTTGTTTTTGAAATTTAAGAATCCTGCTAGTTATTGAATATTTGACAACTGCAAGCTATATAAGTTGCTCCACATTGTCAACACTAATTAAAATTCTTTTAGATGTTGACAGTGCCCTCCTTGTTTATTTTTTGCAAAGCAATGAGGGTCCCAACGTACGGAATTTTTCCCGTTAAATATGTTAAGAAACATCAACCTATTACATAGAATTTCCTGCCAATGGCATTCTATTGAGTTTCATCTCTGAATTCATATTATGTTCCATTTTTCTTTGATTTTTCGCATCACTCAATTTTTTCTTGCTAGGTACTTTCCAGCATTGTTTCAACGGTCGATGACACAAAGCTTATAACAAAGGTTAGATCTTTTAGGATGCTTGGAAATAACATTTTCATTCATGCAATTGAATGTTTCCCTTTCAAGGTGTGCCTTATCATACGCTCCTGATTGCAGATAGTCATTCGTGAGCTTCAAACAAATTTGAAGGAGCTTGTTTTAGACAAGGTTCTAATCTTTCTTCATCTTATTAATTATGTCACATTGCATTGATTACCAAAAAAAATCTTTTTGTGCATTAGTAAAATGTGAAACAGAATGTGCTGGATTAAGAGATCGCTTGAAAGTTTAACCCTGTAGTCATGCCTTGCAAATGCAATATGTTAATATCTGATCATTTGAGTATTTATTTGCTTTTTTAAAAAAGAGCATGACATTAGTCAAATGGGGTTTTCTTCTCTACCTTGACCCCACTAATTTATGCGCTGAAGTCTTTTTCCTGAGCATTTCTTTTTCATGTTTCATAAATTTTAGAATGGAAGGCGCCCATTACTGCAACTCCTCCATCCAAATTGTTCTCGCTATTTCAGTCCTGATGATATGACAGCTTTCAGTTTATCAATTCCCTCCCTTAGTTCCAAGGTAATGGGACTATATTTACTTCTCAGTAACCCTTTAATGCTTTCACCGTCTAATGATATAACTATGTTGAAATTTTCCCTGTTTTTCCTGCAATGATCAGAAAGACCAGGAAGTAAAGTCCGACCAAAAGTCTACAAAAAATGAAGAATCTACCGATCAGCAGGATAAGAGTGCTGAAGTTGTAATGGAAGAGGCAAATGAAGCTACAAATTCTGAGGATGCTCATTCTGTGGAAGGTGGAAAGAAGGACCCTTCAGTAAGAAGACATGAGTTACTGGTCGACAGTGGCCTTGCTGAGGTTTGTTACTTTTTCTTTCGCTCTCTTGTGGCACTCACTTTAATTTCAGTTTGGCCTCTTACATTTGCACTTATTTCCATAGAAATCTATAACAAATGCTATTTTTCCTGCAGAGTATCATTGATGTATGTATAGAGAATGCAAGTGAGCTGCTCCAATTGAATTTCGGTAAAGAAGTCTTATATGAGGTAGGTCGGAAGGGCATTTATCTGTGATATTTCTTATTCCCTCTACAGTGAACTTGTGTTTTCTGAACTTCCCACCATGTCCAGAATCGGAGAATATTTACGAGTAAATTTAGCAGGCCTATTGCATCACTAGCTCTCTCAACTTGTCCCATTTCATCTACTATCTATCCCTTTGAACTTTGAAAACGTTAAAAGCCACGTGTCAGCTTGTGGTTGGAGAGAAAAAAATCAGAAAACTGACATCTTTGAGAAGTCAAACCAACCAAAAGCTGACACGTGGCGTTCAACGAGCAAACTAATACACTTTTTGAAAGTTAAGGGAGCTAGAAGGACCTTTCAAAGTTCAGGGGAGCAATAGGCGAAATGAAACAAGTTGAGGAAGCCAGTGATGCATTTGGCCAATTAAGTATATCAATGATTCATGGTTGGAATAGGTTTACAAATCAGGTATCTGAGCAAGTAAGCTGTCTTAACCTGTTAGGCTATTGCCTTTGCTTTGCATATGCAGGTAGCAAGAGGAAGTGATGGTGGCATTCTCCATCCATCATTGGACGACAAATTGAGCGCCTTGCACGAAGCTATAGCTTCTCTAGCCGCAGGACCTAAATCCAATGAGCCTAAACAAGAGCATATACTAGAAAATTTCCACTCTAGTAGAACCATAAGGAAACTAATCTTGGATAGCTCCAAGTTCGCCATCACTCTATGGAAGAAAGCTTTGAAAGGGAACTATAAGTTGTGGGCCCAAGGACACAGGTAAACCCTTTTGCTCTTCAAATTGATAGATTCTCAGTTAATAAATTTGGCATTCGAATTTAACGTCTTTGTCCTTGTCCTTGCTCTTATCTTGCAGTTCAAAGGTAATATCTGCATTTTTGGAATCATCAGATCCCAAAGTATCGAAACTAGTAACTGGTGAGTTGCAGCCATTGGTGGATAGCGGCGTTCTAAAAGTATTTGAAAATAAGCACACAAGTAAAGAAGAATAAATCTTGGAATTTCTTATATTTGGAGAAAACGATGAAGCGAAGTTCTTACAGCCGAAGAAAAGGCAAATGTTGTGGTATAAATCTATCGCACTTTGTTACTATGCTGCAATTTTGTGACTTTCTTTTGCTCGAGTTTTGTTTTGTTTTGTTTTAGATTCAGTTTTGCTGTAATTCAACCATACTATCGAATTTTAGATTCGAAGTTTACCGAAAAACGCTACTTGGTCATAGTTGGCTTTACCTATTTTCGAAAATATTTTTAAGGTATTCAATGTTAATCCATCAACGTATGAGTTCTAATGTACTCCCTCCATATTTTATTACTTATCTTCGTACAAGTTTGACGGTATTTCAAATTAATGCCTTAATTTGTCAACCCAAGTGTAATTAATACTAGGGGTATAGTAGGAAGAATAATGAAAAAAATACTTAGAAAAATGCAAATGACAAGTATTTTGGTAATTCAATATTAGGCTGGAATGCCTATTTTAATAAGATTGAGGGAGTAATTCTTAGGCCCTTTTCTTTTCAACTTATTTTTTATTCAGTTCAGTACCATTTAGTTCAGTTCAGTTTCAGTATTCAGTTTCAATATTCAGTATCTAGTATTCAACATTCAGTATTCATAAATATTAAAAAGCAATGAATATTAATAATAATATTATTTCAATTTCAATTTTAGTTCATTTCTATTTATGCATTATATAAATATTATTAATTAATATCAGTAATTACAAATAACAACAAAGAAAAAGAAATCAATAATAATATTTTTAAAATTATTAATTACTATTTCTACCATAAATAATTTTATAAGAAAAATAAATAAATAAATAAAAGTAATAATGTTTTATAAATATTGATAATAATTAAAACAATAAGGTAATATTTATAACAGTAATTATAATAAATAATAATAATAATTTATAATGGTATGTTTAATTATTATTATATGTAATAATTAATAAATTTTATTAGAATGTATAGTATGATTTAAAGTGTTATTAATTATTATATATTTTAATATTTTTAAAATATTATTTATATTATTAATTATAATTCAGTTTCAGTACCATTCAGTTTCAGTACAGTTCAGTACCATTCAGTTCAATTCAGTACATCTATTTATCAGTTGAAAAGAATATGGCCTTACTGCTAATGCTGCTAAGTTGCCAAGTGGCTTTTTTCTTAACTCAAATTTTTACATAACAAGTTGGAGGTGAACAAGGTTCAAATCCTACTAAATACGCTTGTTGGGAGTGGTGAGGAGTTTTAACTATGACTAAGCCCTGAACAAGATTATCTCAATGCAGATACTTGTAAATATTATTAAAAAAAATTTACAGAACTTTTTTTTTATTTGTGTGGGCATTTTTTTTTGTTATGTAGAGTTAGCCAAGTGCAATGCCTTTCTAACTTAAATATTTCTTTTATAATTTTTTATTATAGTATAATGCAAATGTATTCTGTAAAAAAATTAATAAATACAATTCCGGTTAATTGCCGTGAAAGCTCTAGCTAGTGACTACCCAAGTAGCATAATTTCAAGGGTAAATTTAAAAAATTATGTGTGATTTTATTATTTTATAAAAGTGCGTAGAATCTTTTTTTTTAGAAGTGTGTGTGATTTTAAAAATTAGTTGAAAAGGGTTCTTTAAATTTTGAAATCACTTTTTAAAATGTAATTCTATCCATTTCTGAGTGAAATTTTTCAGCTTGGTTAATAAAAGTACAATACACATTAGTAATAAATTTTAAATTTTTTTGAGAAATGTAAATATTTTTTGATTAAAAATTGACGAGAACTTTAAAAATTTTTAATAAAATAAAAAATTACGAAACTTACTTTATTCATGATATATAATTATTAAATAATATAATTAAATTATAAGAATGTTAAATTTATTAAAATAATTTTATCATAAAAAAAATTAATTTTAAAAAACAGACCATATCTTATTTCTTTGTTTGTTAGCTTTTAAAACAACATTGTACTCTTTTAGAAAAAAAAAAGTTCCACAATAACTTTTTATAGAAAGACCAAACTACATATCATGCATTTTTTATGTTTACCCTAACTTTAAGAATTCATTTAACTAAATTTTTTTTCAAGTCAAGTGAGGGTAAATTATTTAGTTGTAGTCCTTCCCGATAGTAGTATAATATGATCAAATAATCACGGGAGGATTATACCTTTTTCTTGAAATTGATGGAATTTTGAATAGGCTAGGTATTGAATTTAAAACCTCCCACTACTTTTATAGAGTGATTTACTAATTGAGCTACGTGATGTAGGATTGTACCTTTGGGGTTGAAAGTAACTTTTTTTCCTATAAACGAAAGGATTAATTTTGAATCTATAATTGGTTCTCAACCGTCTCAAGCAGTGCACTAGGCCACTGAACAACTAAACAGAAAACATGTCATGAATTCTAGCTAGTTAAACTCCAAACTCTACTTTATGAGCTAACAAAAGCAGATCCAGTCTCAAAACTCCTCACAGATCTATTCTCAAAGACCGGAGAGTCATATCTCGAATTTCTTTGCGCATAATTCGACGAATTTTGTCTCTTGGAATACCAAACCTCCTCAGGTTTCATATAAATTCGGTTTCTAATGTGAGGATAGCCCTCAAATAGATAATCAGACGGGTTAAAAATAGGTGATTCTCGTCTCCCTCCACACCGAAAATGGCCGGTTTTGTACAAATTTTCAGATGGACTAAACAATGGAGTTTGGCCCCTTAATGTATCATTAGCCCTTAAGCAACTTTCCATCACTCTAGCTTCCTCTTTGAATCTCTCTTTAATATATTTCACACTTTGCTTAATCCTGGTCGACCTAGAACGAGTTGTATATGGGATTCGGTTGCACTTTATACAAAAATATTTCCGTCTTTCTGAATTGAAGGCACTTCTTTTTACCGTGTCGGATAGACATGAATAAGCCTGAGAGAAAAAGTTTCGTTTTTTAGCTTGGTAATGGCTATAAGTTATTAAAGTAATGTAGCAAACTGGAAATGAATGAATGCATTCATACCTGTAACATGTAGCTAGTTTTCTATTATGAGAATTGAATGGTGTGGTACATATTAATGGAGGTGTCACGTGAGATAACCCATTATAGTACTTGCTCTATAATGCCATTTTCATTTATAAGTCCAATAATATTACTTCTTTTGCATCACACATTTTTTTCATGAAGATTTAGGGTACAATTAGTTGTATTAGGAGATCGCAACTCCCGGCCAATTAGAGATCGCCAACACGTGCTCTGATTGGCAACTAAGTTGTCTTGTAGTGTATACTCTCACATACTTTACGAATTTTTTTTTTCTAAAAACGAAATCAATTCCTAAGTCAAAGATAGTTATCTAGATTTAAATTATCATTTAATATTTATTGAACTAAAGTTCAAAGAGTCACATTTTAATCAATCATCTTAATCTATCAATTTTAATCTTTCATAATCAGACGTGTTACACCAGCACAATTTAACGCTGTAAATTCTTATAGTAATCTTACACTAATCATAGTAACTCGGCCTAATTCAGTTTATATAATTATATCTTATACCTTCAAAATTCAGATGAAAGAAGATAAAACCTGAATTTGAATTTAAGATTTTAAATGTATGCAATTTAAACAAGAAAATCATAAATGTCTAACCTCAAGGGCAAGTTTGAAAGCAATCTCAGCTTGGGGATGCTTATTCTTATCAGGGTGAAGCTGCAAAGCTGCATCAAGAAACAACAATCTCTGTAAGCAAACAACCTTATTTGAATTCTCTAAAGTTGCACAATTTAGTTAATTTCAGTCATTCATTAAGTTATAATGGTTGACATTCGATATCACCGTGGACCCATAAACCATTAAAACTAAATTTCAACCATTAAAACTAAATGAATAATTAAGATTGACTGAAATGTACAACATACAAAATCGAATTAAGAAGCAAATTACCAAGTTTTCTGTACTGTTTTCGAATAAAATCCACGTCAGCGTCTTCTTCAACCTGTAAAAATCAACACATTTAAAAAAAACCCCAAATCATAACAAAACTATAAATTCTGATCAAGAAAAACGTACTCCAAGAAGGCGATACCAGTCGATGAAATGTGGGGAAGAACTAAGAATTGTATTATGAGAACAAGCAATGGGGAGAGAAGAGAGAGAGCAAATGTCAAGAACTAATTGGGATTTGGGGGAATTTGATTGGAAAAAACCCATTTGGGAGGACTGAAAAAATTGATTTGGGAATTTGAATTTTTGGGTTAGGCGTTTTAATAGAAGGTGGAGCGGTTAAGAAAATGAAATAAAAGCAGAGTTTGCGGGAGACTTTTTTATTTTTTTTTAAAGTGGATTCAGTTTGGTGGGAATATAGAGAGAGAATGGGAATATTAACGTTAATTTTTACCTTGTTTTTAGTAACCTTACAAGGATTTTACTGCTGCTTTAATCGCTATTTAATGCGTTTTTAATTTAATTATTTATTCACTCCATATTTTTTTATTTATTTTTCTATAAATTTTATATTTATTATTAAATTTATTTATTAAAAATATAAAAATATTAATAAAATTATACTGAAAATTTGGCTTACTTTACAAAAAAATATTTCTTATCCAATAAAATAAAATAGATCGATGAATCACACCAAAATTATTTAAAGTAGATAAAAATATAGTAGTCTTTTATTTCGGGTGTAACACCACATATAGATTGTACTTCTCTCTATAAGCACTTTTTTTATACATATAGTATATTTTGCACCCTGATAATATATATTTAAGAAATTCATCAATATAAACGTACCAATTTGGACTCCATTGGTTATACTGACAAATTGTTTTAGAAAAAATTATCTGATTGACTTACATTAATAATAAAAAAACCTCGTTTAGCTTCATTCTTATTTAAACTTGAACCTGTAATTTTTAGGATTATAACTCTAAGACTCAACCACTAGATAAAGTCTTTGTCACATATTTGACAAAAAAAATTACTTAGGTCATGATACTTATCAAATTTCAAAAGAAAACGATAGTAAAATTTGCTAATAAAGTTATTGGAAAATTAATTTTGAAGTTTCTACTATAGAGGATGCATCTAATCACCAAAAAAAATATGTATCCTACAAGTAAAATTCCTCTTCTTTACAAATTCTAACTACTCATTATCCTGAAGTTTTATCACCCATATTTATTACTATAAAGTCTATTACAACTACCTATAAGGTTTGGTGTAAGTGGTAAACAGTTTGGTATCACTTAAGCAGGGTCTCAAGTTCAAAATTTAATGAATACAGAAAATCCTTATTGGAAGACTCACCCACCATAGATGTGCGACCCAGATCGGATCTTGATGTAGTCAGAGCAAAGCTTCGGTGAACCAAATGGAAAAAAAAAATCCATTAGTAGTGTGCTCAACTTGCATTGGAGTATTGATCATTGTCATACAATTAGGATTGAACTTGTTTGGTTGTAATTCAGTTAATTAAATCAAGAAATGTTAGGTTAAATTTTAGATTATTTCAAAAGTGGTCTATTTAGTTCACAAGTCAATAAATACAATTTAATTTACATTAGATGAGGTTACTTTTAAGTATGTGGCATATATGCATGTATCAATAACAACATTTTCAGGCTTTTATTTTCACACCATAATTAAATTTCTATAATAATGCACAAATATAAGCTGGAGCCATACGGGGTGGGTGAATAACCTGTATTAATTATATAAGGTGGATTTGGATTCTCTTGCCGTTGGAATTTCAACTGCAGAGAATATTTAGTACATCACAGTCATTCATTTTATAATCGTTGACTGTGATTTTTTTAAATAAAATATAATTATTTAATTTTTAAAAAAATTATAACCATCCATTTTAAAATGAATGGCCCTAATTTTTAAATATTCGGCGGCGGAGAATCCAAATTTATAGTATATAATTTTATTAATTAATAATTTTGTTAACGGATATAATGCATATAGTTGAAACTTGAAAACGAGGCATAAAAAGGTAATGAAGGAGTAGGTGAAAACTAATTTTATATGACCTTTATCCTACAAGAAAAGTTACATATATAATTTTTATTTACATCGAAAAATTTATATTAGATAAAATTTAAAAAACATGCTTTATAATTTGAGCTATCTTTAAAAAAAAGATCATAATTTTTTTTTTGAAATGAAGACTTTAGTTTTAAAAGTTAGTAAATAAAGGAAAAAATTTATAAAATGCCTATTTTCTAATGTTACACATGATATTTTAATTAATCCAATATTTCTATAATTTAACCATATTATTTATAAATTATATATCAGGATTTAATAAGTTTTAGACATTTTTCATTTTGTTAGTATGATTTTTCAAAAACATTATCGTCTTTTAATTAAAAAAAATACTTAAACTTCTAAAGAAATTTTAATATTTTATCATTGATGTGTATTGTGTTTTTATTAACCAATCTGTAAAATTTCAATTCAAAAATAACAAAATTACCCTTTTTGTGACATAATTTATAGTTGAGATTTTTTTTTCAATTGTTTCCTAACTTCTGAAAACACAATTCTCGTTTCGAAACAAAATTTATAATCTTTTTTTTAAAAATGTCTGAAACCATATATTTTTAATTTTACCATATTATTTATATCACTATGCACCTACATATGGCATAATTAAGATTAAGGGGTCAAATTCCACTTTAAAATGAAATAAAATTTGCCCTTTGGAATAAAATAAAATAAAACGAAATTTGAATTTGATTATAGTTTGATTCTCCCTCAAGGTTGGGCTAGTTATTTTAATAATATAGGATGAGGATCTAACATTGACTTTAGATTCCATAATCCAGACATTTTTAACCCTTTTTTCTTCCTTTCCATTTTCCCAATGATTGAAGTAACCAACACAGACAAAAACCCAAATAAAATATTTCCTACTTAATTTAAAATTTGGTAATCATCACTTTTTTTTCTTTTGGTACATACAATTTTTTTGTAGCTTGAAATTCTAAAATGATCATGAATTAAGTAAAGTTTTAAGTTTGAATTTTAGTGTATGTAAAAAAATTTTATTAAGAGACTCATCCACTACAGTCAAGTGCACAATCTTAATTATATCTAGATGTAGTTGAAGTAAAATTTTGATAAATCAGATGGACTATAAAAAAATTACGAGTTGAGATTAAAAAATTCATAATGTTTAACGAGTAACAAATATTTAAATTTTGCCTATTTTTAATGGGAAGTTAAAGTATGAGTTTTATTAAGAGCTATTACTTCACTTTTATACCTTTAAACCGAGAAATGTTAAGAACTAATGTCATATTCTTTTGAATTATAGTTAGTTTCATTTAATAAAGTTATAGTTATAAATTTACTTAAAATCCAATTCAAATAGTAAAAAGTAAAAGTGTTCTACATTCTATTTATATATACACCGCTATAAATAAATATGGGTGGGAAAATAACTATAATTACTATAAAAGTATGCAATAAATTCTAATAATTCAACTACACATAAATCACAATTATGATCTCTTGTTTAAAAAAGCTTAGATGCTTTTATTGATGATGCTCTTGTTAGATGAAGTTTTCACGTTAATAAAAGACCCCTGATTTTATATTAATAAGGGTTGATTTAAGTGGTAAGCAGTTTGGTGTTGCTTAAGTAAGGTCTTGAGTTCGAGTCTTAGTGAATGCAAAAGAAATCCTTATTGGGAGACTCACCCACCATAACTAGGTGTGTGACCTGGGTCTGATTTGGATATAATCGGAGCAAAGATCCGATTAACGGGATGAAAAAAAAAAACACTGATTTTATTTTTTATATATATAGGTCAAATGGAGTGGTTGGAATTCAAGTATCCAAAGATAATTTCCAGAATATATGGTTAAATTAGAATACCAAAGCATCTATACACATTTTCTCATATTTTCGTTTAATTTGGAATATGAATGCATATATTTTATTTACCATAGCTCAATGCAGCTCCATTTTCTATGTCATAGCATTGCCATGTGCCTATAGATTTAATATGCAACCTTTTCATTATAAGAAACATGTGTGAATTTGAATAAAAATTTAAAACAAAATCAATTTATTGTAATGGTAAAATATAATACAGAGATGACAAGATTACTGAGAATTGAATAAAAATAAAACAATAAAAATTCCTAAAATATTTAACTTAAATTATTTCTCAAGAAAAGCTAAAACAACAATTTTATTTTTATTTTGTCTTCCACAACAAATCACATGTACTTCATTGTTAGTTATAAAATATATGCAATAAAATATTAAACAATGTAATGTGTGTTTTTTTGGTCACAATATATAAAAATTACGGTTACAGTTACAGTATTTTATAAAGTTTTTAAGGACATACAAATTAATCTAAACTCAAATAATATTTATCATTCTCACATTACATGCTAATAAATTAACAAAATATTTATTTTGAGTCCTTCCCGTTATGGCCCTTATCGGCCGCAGACGAGGTTGCCTTTGGTGTAATTTAATCTCATAAATAATAAAGCAACAATATAACCCCTTATGAGTATAGCTTGTTAAGTTACTGGTTTAAGTTGGTAGACTGAATTGAAATTATTTTTATTTTATGAATCTACTACATTATTAGTTAGGCAAAACTATATTTAATTGAATCTACCTAAACTCGTTAGCTTTAGATTATATTATTACGCTGCTTTCAAGAATTCATTTCAATTGCATCCATTGTTGGGTAAAGTATGTCTACCATCAACGTGATTCACTGTATTTTTATGACTTAATGCATTATTTGTCTCCTAAATTTTGAATGAAAAGTCAGATGCTATCCTGAACTTTTAAAAATTTTAACTTGCCTCTTAAATTTGACAAAAGTGCATCAGTTTGCCCCCTCAATACCATGTGTCAGCTTTCTGGTTGGTTTAACTATTTAAAGATGTCATTTTTCTCCAATCAAAAGTTAACGTGTGACAATAATGAGGTAAACTGATGTACTTTTATCAAATTTAAAAATAAACTGATTCATTTTTTTTATCAAATTTATAAAATTAATTAAAAATTTTAAAAATTTTAAAAAATATTTTCTTTTAATAAGTTCGAGCGGGAAAAGAGTATATTTTACTTATTTCTATATATACTCCAGTTCATCCCATAGACAATGGAGCTATTAAATAACCCTTAATTAGCATAGCTTGTGAAGTTGTTGATTCAAATTGGTCAACTTATGCATTGAATGGTGACCATATGGCCAACAAGGCCAATTGAGCCACTAACTACTCTGATAGCTCGGTATGACACTAACATATGTTACGTTGTTTTCAACTTATATTCAGTTTAATTTAATACTATATATATATAAATTTATATTGAAATAAGTTTAGTTTAGTTCAATTCAGTACTGCTAATTTTAAGTTAAAAAGAATTGAGCATAGTATACTTTTGAAGGAACTGCCTTAATTTTCCTAAATTCACCTTGATCACCACCAACGGATCAAGTTACATCTCAATCAACAAAAATAAGATGGAGTTTCGAAAATTCTTCATAAATGACAATCTTCAGCTTTAAAATCAGTTCAAAAAGAATTTTCAAGTTTTTTCTTCAACTCGGCCACAAAGCCTTGGGTCTCATTTTTCTGGTTTTCTTCAATTTCTTTTCATTTTAGTGACAAAAAGCTTTCCAATCTCATTTTAATAAAAGAAAAATTTCAAGAAATAATTGCTCTGACACCAACTATTGCGTGGTAAATTTCAATGATCGAAAGCAATGAAATTAAATAATACTGAAACTGAAAATACTGAATATGAATAATACTGCAACTGAATTATAATTAATAATATAAATAATATTTTTTAAAAAATAAAATATATAATAATTAATAACACTTTAAATAATACTATACATTCTAATAAAATTTATTAATTATTATATTTTATTGTAATTATTGTTATGAATATTACCTTATTATTTTAGTTGTTATCAATATTTATAAAACATTATTACTTTTATTTATTTATTTTCCTACAAAATTATTTATCGTAGAAATAATAATTGATAATGTTAAAAATATTATTATTGATTTCTTTTTTGTTATTATTTATAATTACTAATATTAATTAATAACATTTATATAATATATAAATAGAAATAAACTAAAATTAAAATTGAAAGGATATTATCACTAATATTCATTGCTTTTAATATTTATTAATAATAATATACATTAATAATATTGATATAATGCATAAACTGAAACTTAATATTGAATTCTGAATACTGAATGCTGAAACTGAAATCTAAACAATACTGAATACTGAAACTGAACTGTACTGAACTGAACTAATTGATACTGAACTGAACTGAACAGAACAAAAAATAAGTTGAAAAGAATAGGGCTAGCTATAAGATAAAGAGAAATCTATAGCAATATTTTAACTCATACCACAGTGATACATTATTTATCTATAAAATAGATTATAACAACTATATCCAAATAATTGAAATTATAATATATTACTAAAAACATATGTTACACAAGTTTCTAAAGAATAAATGAAACCTCCTATATCGTTACTAGCAAAATCACAATCGAAACATAAATTATTATAAAACACCAAGTAATGGTGTAATACTAATCAATACAATTGATAATTCATGCAATTCTATTTTCTTTTATTATATTTTTTTTTATGTAATCCTTTTCATACTATAATAGATCCACAATCCTAATCGTCATTCATTATCATCATATATTAACCATCGTTTTCCTTTATACCTTTTCTGTTACTTTTCTATTCTACTCATAAATGCCTTTCTTCTCCTTTGGCTTGCTTGTGTTTCATGTTTTCTTTCTAGTCTTGCAAATAAACATGAAACACTCCCTGGGCTCTTTTGTAATTTCACCCCTCGCCTTTCTTAACTTGCGATTAATTGTCAATTAAAGTTAATTTATTTTCTAATCCAATACGATTTGTTTTTATTTTCGAAATTGGAGTTGTTTGCGTAATTTCTGTCCAGCTTTCGGTTTCTTTTTGAAATTTCGGGATTTGTTTTTGAATTTTCCGTTGAGGCTCCGGTGTTGATCTCGATTTCATGGCGGCGGGGACAGCGGCCACCGCCGCCGGTGCGTTGATACTGTTGTATTACGTGTTGAGTCGGAGACTTGTGGCGAAGGGCGGAGAAGATGGCGATCTATCAAAATCGAGGTCGGGGAGGAGGAAAATCGCTCGTCGGCCGGCGCAAGCTCCGGCGACATGGCTTGAGACGATAACCACGCTATCGGAGACGCTTAGGTTTACATATTCTGAAACTTTAGGCAAATGGCCTATTGGAGATTTGGCTTTTGGTATCAATTACCTTATGCGAAGACAGGTAGGTCTCTCTCGTCTGCTCAATTTTCCATCAATTTTCTTCATATGCTTACCTGATCTGTGTTTTGAGTTGTTTTTATTCAATTTTTTTGATTTGATTTGCATTCGTCTCTCACAGGGTAATTTACCTGTTGCGAGTGTATATGCTGGTGGCGATTCCGTACAGTTGACTGGTCCTGAAATTATAGCAGAGTTGAATAGCCTATTGAGATTGCTAACTCTTTGTATGTTCTTCTCCAAAAAGCCGTTTCCTGTGTTTTTGGATTCTGCTGGATATTCTTTAGAGGATGTGCTTCTACAAAAGCCCAAGGCAGGGGTGAGTAAATTACTATTGGGTGTTGTTAAAGACGCAACTTACTTGTTACTGTCGGTTGAATATACATTTTTCCCTTACTTAAAATCAAAAGAATTTGGCACAGGCTTTTCATAGAAACGCCGTGGCCACTGCAGAGGCGTTTTCTGTGCATAGGCGTTTCTAGGAAAACGCTTGTGACTTGGTGGTGGCGTTTTCTGGAAATGCCTCTCATATGGCAGGGGTGTTTCACAGAAACTTCCCTTGCCTTGTTAGTTTATTTTTTATTTTCTTTTAAGTTTTTGCCTTATTATTTTATTTTTTAATTTTTTTTATTTATTAATTTTATACCGTTAGAGTTTAGTTTGTTGATGGTTATGGATGCTTTAAAGGGCTTTTAAGCTTAAGGGTAAAATAATCTTTTATACCGACTGTAACAAATAATTTCCGATTGTCCTTAGCAATCCAGATTACTATTAACTTAAAATAGGTCTTTTTATTGAAGGTCTAGTAGTACATTTTGCCCTAGAAGAACTTCTATAGAAGGCATAATTGCATACATTACACATTTTTTTTGTGTATAATTTGAAATGGATCTTGTGTAAATATTGCAGCTTCTGCAGCCAGCTTTTACTGTGATACATGATAAAGAATTGAAATGTTTACTTCTATTAATTCGTGGTACTCATAGCATCAAAGATACACTAACAGCAGCAACAGGGGCAGTGGTTCCTTTTCACCATTCGGTTTTACATGATGGAGGAATAAGTAATTTAGTTTTAGGATATGCACACTGTGGAATGGTTGCCGCTGCTCGTTGGATTGCTAAGCTTTCTACTCCTTGCCTGCTCAAGGCACTTAGTGAATTTCCTGATAACAAAGTTAAGGTAATGATTTTTTTCTTTGTATTATTAAAATCTGATTTTCTGGCAATTCTAATTTCTTCACATTTTGTTACATTACATCCTTGATCCTCCATGTGTGCTTCATGCCCTTTATTGAATCATCACATCTGTATCCTTTTGGGCCTTTATCACATTTTGTTATTTACATTCTGCATATAGACTTGTGCACTAAGGTTATAGATCACACTTACATCCAAATGAAAAGGTTTTTGAGATGTAATTTGAGCTTCAATGCTTAATAGAACTCTATAATATATTGACTTCAAGATTTTTTCTGTTTGGATTTACATGATAAAATAGAAAACCTTAGAGAATTATATGTGACAATCTTCCCTTTGTTGAACTTTATATCTTATTCTTCAGTGTTGTTTATAGATTGTAGGCCATTCACTCGGTGGGGGTACTGCTGCGTTATTAACATATATTCTTCGCGAGCGAAAGGGATTAGCTTCCACCACTTGTGTGACGTTTGCCCCTGGTATGTTCTGTTACTGCCAATCCAATTGTTTTCGTGACTATTATATTGACATTAATCTTTACGGCTTGTGTGATTCATTTTTTTGTCTGATTTCAATGCAGCTGCCTGTATGACATGGGATTTGGCAGAATCAGGCAAGCTCTTCATCACTACTGTAATTAACGGATCTGATATAGTTCCCACATTTTCAGCTGCTTCTGTTGATGACCTTCGCTCCGAGGTGCTGATACTCTCTCTTGACCAGAAGCTGATATTCCTTCTTTACTCTGCTGATTTGGATTGTTTATTGAACAGGTGACATCATCATCTTGGTTAAACGATTTGCGAGATCAGGTCGAGCACACAAGAGTCCTGAGTGTTGTTTACCGCTCTGCAACTGCTCTAGGATCTCGTCTGCCATCTATAGCCAGTGCAAGAGCTAGAGTTGCTGGTGCAGGAGCACTTCTGCACCCTGTTTCTAGTGGCACTCAGGTATAATCTTAAATCACCATTCTTGTTCCCAATCTTTGGTTGAAATTTTGCCTAATGCATCAGTGGCTCCTCCAACTTTTCCCATTCGATCTACTGCCCCTGAACTTCGAAAAGGTCATATAATTCCCTCAACTTGGTAAAAATGCACAAGTTTGCCAACTTGTCAGCTTATGATTGGAACTAGAAAAATAAAAAAAATGACATATTTGAAAAGTAAAACCAACCAGAAGTTATCAGAAAAATGACATCTTTGAAAAGTAAAACCAACCAGAAGCTGACATGTGACATCAAGAGGGGTAAAATGGTGCACTTCATGAAAGTTGAGGGAGCTACGAGAATCTTTTCAAAGTTCAGGTGCAGTAGGTAGAATGAGACAAATTGGAGGAGCCACTGATGCATTAAGCCGTCCAAATTTTGCAGATAAACTAGCATTTATGTGTATCATGACAAGCCCTTGTTACGATTTTAGGTTGTAATGAAGCGAGCGCAAAACGTTGCCCAAGCTGTCGTTAGAACACGTTCGTCTCTATCATCATGGTCATGCATAGGACCACGGCGTCGTCCTGTGGGTACTAATGATTTGCCCGAAACTTCCGAAGCTCGTGTAACTGAAGTCCAAACACATGGCTCAGTGAGCAGTGGATCAGGGGTCGAAAACTCCGAGGAAGACGAGCCGCTTCTTTCCGGCGACACAGTAAGAAGCTCAAATGCCATTGAAGAAGAAGATATAAGTGAAGGTGAATTATGGTACGAACTCGACAGGGAACTAAAAAGGCACGAGAGCGAAGTCGATGTTCAAGCTCGCGAAGAAGAAGCGGCCGCAGCTAAAGAAATCACCGAAGAAGAGGACGTTATTGTAAATTCAGCTGAGGCAAAAAGTCCAATGGCTTCAGGCAGTGGTGATGTTTTGGATAGCCACCAGTTCTATCCACCGGGTAGAATTATGCATATTGTTTCCATGCCTGGTCCCGATATGTCTAGTTTAGATTGTGAGGGACCGAGTGAGGAACATGTCGGTATATATGAAACGAGTAGAGAAATGTATAGTAAGATTCGACTTTCGAGAACTATGATTAATGATCATTATATGCCCATGTATAAAAGGATGATGGAAATGTTACTGGAGGAACTAGAGAAGAATCAGGATTCTAATTGTAATGTGTTACATGATCAGGTTTTATAGAAAATGAAATGTGTTAAAGTACCCCGTGTTGCTCTTGGGCATAATTGATGACATGTATTCAAATTGAGACGGGATTTTTTGGGATTATTAGCAAGGTATGAGTAATCATTATCTGATTTCCGTTATTTTATGTTGAATAACATTTTCGTGAATATTTTTATTTGTGATTTAAAATGAGTAGATACCAGTCCAGCTTTAAATGAACCAAACCGTTCGTAGACAGATCGGTATTCGCTCGACTCGATTTATAAATAAACACTTCGTGAGCATGATTTTATAGCTTAAATTATAAATGAACTGAACATGAATAAGCTAAAGTACGGCTCGTTAGCTTGTAAACGAACTCGATTAAAAATTCGTGAATCAATTAGATAAATATTTTTTATTATTATTACATATTAAAAATAAAATTTTACAGGATAAAAATAAAGTATAGTCATATAAAATTAAACTAATAAAATAAATATATGTATTTACATAGACTTACTTTAAATTACGTATTCGAAAATAAATAGACAAGCTTATTTACAAACAAATTAATAAACTGTTCATTTAAAATAAATAAATTATTTATAAACAACTCGCGAATAAACGAACACTATAACGAACTGAATACTAATAAAATTTTAAGCTCCGCTAGTATTTGATTAATTAAAAAATAAATCAACCAATATAAACAAACCAAAACTCTCAACTCATTTACCGGCCTAATATAATCCATCAAACGTGTCAGATGGATAACAAAATATCCAATAACAACAATCCAATTATGAAAACAGTATAAACAAAGAACAAAATCTGCTAACCTTAAGTTGTAACGTTGATAGCCTCACCAGGAGGCGAGGCTTCCAAAAATTGACGGGCGGTACCGCCTAATGTAGGGCGATCACCCGCTCGCCTAACTGGTGTGTTCGACGTTCTAGGTGTTGGCAGGGCCCGCCGTCTCTATTCGATCATTGACGGATCGCCTTCACCCCTGACAGGACGAGTTAGTAATTTCATTGCTCATCAGCTCTATTTATTTTGCAGTCTAAACCTCCACTCTGTATGCCTGCCGATGTGGGATTTGGCCTTTTTGAAAAATGCTTCAGAGACATTCACTTTTCTTGAAGTGAGCATAGGGAAAGAAAACCTGTATTTCCAAATTGCCTCACCAAAGAGGTGCAGCCCAGTTAATAATACATACTGAGTAAGTTGGAGAAGAACAGGATTCGAATCCTACTAAATACACTTGTCGGAAGGAGTGAGGAGGCTGAACAGTGACTAAGTCCCAAACAAGGTTATCTCAATGAAGATCGTTAAATATTACCAAAAAAATTTTCCAAATTGCCTCACATTATAAGACGTATATGTATGGCTTATTGTCCTGTTTTCTGTTGACGACATAGGTGTAAGATTGGGTATGTCTAGTACAACAAGATTATAACCATGATATGAAATAAAGATTTAAAATGATCATTAGAATGACATGAAATTCATTATTTAAATGGTTAAGTGTTCCTATTGTGTAGTTCACTGTCTCCCAAATCATAACTGAAAACAATTTGCAATTGCTCCAGTTTTAAATGAATCGACATATTTACGGTTCAGACTACTGCATCCCATCTAAACAGCCTTCGATCTGTGCTAAACTTATTCAAGTTAGACCTTGTTAACATTCTTGAGCATTTCGGTTGCACTATCTTTGATTCCAGCCACTTCCAAAGATGTATGTATGGTTCAGGATTTTGTATGGCATCAGCCGTCATATCGAGTCTTAATGGACTCTGGTGGCTCTTCTTCCATTATACCAGCACCAGTTGTGGCTAGATATCTACGGATGGTAGTTTTACGATCTCCAAGGAACGTGTGATCCAAGAAGTTGTCATATGCTGTGCTCCCGAGATTCTTCGCTGCCAACACACTGTAAGCTATTTCAATAACCTTTAATGCATCATACACTTGCAATGTTGCATAGATAAAAAGGCTAAAAGAAAGTCAGTACTCTTCAAGAACCATGATTAAACAGATCGGTTTCGACATACTAATTCACCAAGCATAGCAAGAAATCATGTTAATGGATAATATGGATTCAGAAGAAAGCACTTAAAAACTTTTCATGCATAATATAATAATATCATTTCTTGTAAGAACTCTATGCATAGAATTAATGTTATATATTACTTACCAATGGCGAAGATAAGTACGGCAAGGTAAGATATCATCTCTCCAGATCTTATCGATGTTATATCTCCCATAATGCTGAAAATAGGTCTCCTTGCTTCCTGAACAAAAATCGGAAAGAACACACAAGAACATTTCCATTACAAAATTCAAACGACGAATTGAGCAAGTCTTTACAAATTTCAAATGAAAGAGTTCCAAACATTTGAATCTATACACTTGTAGGGAGGGGTGAGGAGCCTTAACTGTTACTAAGCCCCGAACAAGATTATCTCAATGAAGATACTTGTAAATATTACCAAAAAAAATAGTAATGCAGACTCATATGTTCATAAAATCTATAGAGCAATATTTCAAATTATGGTTTTGTAATGCAAACAAAATCTTACCTTTGCATCTAATTTGGAAAAATTCCTCATCACTATATCGGCCACAGAGCACCTGCATCAATTTCCAAAACCAGCAGTTTTTTTATCAGAGGAAAATTAATGAGCTCTTGAATCCATTGATTCATCAGCATCAACATACCGCAGGACTATCATGTGGCTTGCCGTCAAGTGTTTCTGGCATAACCTTTCAAGGTGGAATACAATAAGAGATTAGATAATTGCTTGAATAGATTAATCCATCAAGAACATAGATTATGTTTCAGCAACTCACAGCTAGGAATCGGAACTCAAGTTCCCTATTCATGAAAGCAGGAATCTGACTTGAACAACAAATTTAGCTCAGTTTATCGGTATTAATAATCGATTAAATCACATTTATTAGATATACCTCTGATTTGTCGATCTCAAAAACTGTAACCACAAGAGTTTCGCCTTCGTAAGGCTCCACGCTCAAGCTGGAAATCTCCTGCAGAAGTTTAGATACGATGATTCATTCGCACATATAGAGAAGCTGAATAGAGATATCGACCAATGTTTTTGCAGACCCTAGTTTCAGGCTTGGCGATGCCGCGCTCGAAGAAAATTGGCGCCGCATGAGCAAACACGCGCCGGAATCCAATCAATCTCGCAACTCTGAAGTTTTTCAGATCAGGAAATGTGCTTCTAGCACTTCTCTCTATTTTATCAAACATCAAATCAAAGAATCAGTAATCAGATAAACACACGAGAAATGCATTACAGAATGATGATAATTGTACTTGCCGGAGAGGAGAGATCCGAAGCCGCAGATGGAGATGAGGCCGGAGGGAGAGACAAGACTATGGAAATCGGACTCCTCCCGAAGTTCCGTTACGTCAGGTTGAGATTTAGCCGATGACATGATTGAAAAAGGAAGCCGGGCAGTTCTCCGGTGACCGTATTTGCAAGAGAGAATAACAGATGATAGTTGCGAGCTGGAAAACGGCGAGATAGTAATCGGAGATCGAATCGGAGCCACCGAGAAAGAGAGTGAGGAATAATGAGAGTGAAGAAAAGGGAGAACGGCAGTGAGAAAAGTAGCCATATCGGATTTCACCGGCGGCCCGATATAATGACGGACGAGGACAGGAACTCCAGTGGCTCGATTGATATTGTAAGGTATCTTTAGGGGTAATAAAATAAATGCACTAGATAATTCCTTCAAACGACGTCGTTCTCCTCTGCCACTAGTTTGAATGGAAGAAACTAATCATTGGTATAACTAGACATGTTGGCCTGGCGGGCATAACCGAGGTTGATATGGTCAAATTTTTTTATTAAAAATATTAATTTAAACTTGCCTTAAATCTATGAAAACTTTATAATTTTTTTTATATTTTATAAATTGGATAAAAATTATAATTTTTATATAAAAATATTTAAATTTTGAATTTAATTATATTTATTTTAGTAAAACTCTTATATATATATATATATATATATATATATATATATATATATATATATATATATATATATATATATATATTAGAACTTTGAAAGAAAGAGTAAAGAAATTACCAAAATTAGAAATACCATTAGACACAGACTATTTAATAATAGAAACAGATGGTTCGGCATCTGGATGGGGAGCTGTTTTAATAAGTAAACCCCATAAGACTTCTAATAAGACTGAAGAAAGAATATGTAGATATACTAGTGGATCCTTTAAGGAAAAGGGAGAAATTAGTACTATAGACTCAGAATTATTAGCAATATACTATGCTTTAGAATCCTTTGAATTTTTTATAATTGGTAAGACAGAATTTACGATTAGAACAGACTGTATTGCTATTGTTAAATACTATAATAATTTGAAAAAAGAAAAGAAAAGATCTTCTTATAAAAGATGGCATAAATTAACATCACTTTTATTACAGAAAGGATATAAACCTACATTAGAACATATACAAGGTGATCATAATAATATTGCTGATATACTATCTAGACTCTTACAATTTGATAATTTAATTTTGACAGGAAATACATAATACAGGAAGAAAAGACAAATACGATAAGAGCGTCAGACAGAGGAAGAGGAAAGCTTCCTAGATACCAAGGAAATACCTCCTCAAGACCAACAATAGACGAGCTAATAAATACCCCAGTTATACCAGAAAATAGACTTTTACCAGAAGACTTAGCCATAATCAATAGAAATCAACCGAAGACTAAGGCATTAGTCTTTTCAGAGAAATTAAACTTTTCAGACTTCGGAGAAACCTCTTGGGCATTTAACTATCCCAAAGGAACAATACTAAATGATACTGAGAGAATCCTACTAGATAATTTATGGGTAGCAGTCAAGAGAAAGGATGATAAGCATGCCATTGCTGCCATAAATGGATTCAGTTTATACTTTACACAAAGAAATAATAATAATATTGCTTATGTTATATACACTGGTCCTCAACCAGGAATATACAAGACATGGGAACAAGTAATACAAAATACCAAGCACAAAGACCCCAAATACAAAAAATACCTATCTATACAAGAAGCTTATACTGAGGCAAAGAAATATTTAACTTCTTTTTATACTAGTCCAGAAATACTAGGACAAACCTTAAATACTTCAGACATACAATCTCCACAAGAAGAAATACCTAAGGATATACAGCAGGAGATGATAAATATGAAAAGAAGAATACATGAGCTAGAAGGACAGATAATTAATAAAGAGGAACAAGAAAACCTCTTAAAGAAAAAGATACTAGACTTAGAAACCAGATTAGAACATAGTAAGAATCAAACTTCTTATGCAGGAGTTATAAGTCAACAAGGAAAGACTAAAGAAGATTTAATACTAGAAAAATTAGAAATGTTGTACGAAAACTCGGAAATAAATAAGGAAATATCTTATGAGATAAAAGAGACAACTGAGAAAATAGATAAAGGACAAGGTGAAATAAAAGAAGGCCTAGAAGCATTAGATACTCAACCTTCAGAAGGATGGGCCGAATGGTTCAACAAAATATTTGAGATGCCCAACCTACTACCAAAGAAGTTACAAGGGCCCAATATAAATTTTAATGAGAATCAAAATATGGAATTAGATTTTGGGCAGAGAAATGAAACTCTTGAAGTCTCTAACAAAGAAGCCCAACAAGAAGCCCAAAAAGAAGGCAGCTCAGCTTCTAGTACCAAAAGCCAGCACATTCCTCTCTAGAAGACTCGAGAATAGCCAAGAAAGACAGCTGGAAGACTTAGATAGAAGTTCAATAATAATAGTGGGTATATGTCCCCACCGTTATATGATATAAATAAGAAGAAATTAGAATAGAAGAGCAGGTTCAAAACCTCAGAAAGAAGAGATATATCTTCAATCTGAATTTGAACTTCAATTTTTTCTATAACTTAGTTATACTTTTATAATTTAAATAATACTTTGTATAATTTGATTACGTTTTTGTAATTTGAATAATAAAATAATAGCTTATACTTTCTTGTTGGCTCGATCTTAATTTAAAATTTTACAGAAAGTTTTTCTTCAAATTTAAAGTTTTCATCTCAGAATAAGCAAAAGGCCTTGGAAAATTTTTGGGCAAAAGATATAAGTCCCTCTTTCAAAAGTACCAGTTGGATGAGCTAAAATAATACGGAAAATCTTAAATTTAAGAAAATCTGGAAGTAATAAAAACGTTTGAAATTTAATTGGTAAGATTCAATTTTAAAAGAAGCTTTTTGGTTGAAAAATAAATTTCCTTATTAAAAAATCTTGATAGATTATCTGGATAAGAAAAATCCAGGTTAGGTGTTTTCAACAGAATCCTTCTTTAAACATTGTCTCTAACATTTAAACTTCTGCAATGGTTAAGGCCATAAGAAATCATAATACTTTATAATAATCAAATATACTTTATAATAATCAAATATACTTGCAAAAATGTAATCAAAATCTATAATAATTTAAACAGACAAAGTTGTAATAATTTCCAAATACGTAAGCAATGATGTCAGACTCCATAATAATTCATACCGACAAAATAATGAGTCATAGTTGCAATAATTCTCAAATACGTAAGCAATGACGTCATATAAAGATCCGGTAATCCAACAAGTAACCGGTATACTTTACTTTCTTCAGCTATAAATTAGAATGTTTTTCTGCAAAATATACACATCACAACTCTCTCTCTCTCCTTTTCTCACTTTCTCTCTTTCTTTCTCTCTATAAGCATAAGCCTGCAGAAAATCACCATAGAAAATCATAAGCTCAAAAGGTATACTTTAAATACTTGGCTTTGTTTTTAAATACTTAGTTTTTATACATTCAAATAAGTATCCTCTCCTTTCTGAATTGCACCTAGTGTGATCTATTCAGTTAAGTGACGAGAAAAATTTTGTCATGCTTAGAATTTTAAGAATTAAAGAAAGATTAGAAAGAAAAGATATAGAGATAAATAGAAGAAAACAATTAATACTTTTTTATTCAAACTAAATAAATTCATATACTAGACGAGTGAGATTAGAAACTGCTAGTTTAAATAGAGCAGGACTTCATAGACATATTCATACTTTAATAGGCTGGAAAGTTCGATTTATAACTAGATATACTGAAGAATTAAATCGTTATACTAAAGAATTAGCAGATATTGAAGCAGAAATAAAAGAATTAAATTTAGAACTAACTTCTGTAGTTTTATCAGAAAGTTCTGATACTACTTTTAGATTTTAAATGAATAGAATTTTAGAACTCAAAGATAAACTAGAAAGAAAAGAATTAGAACTAAGACGAAGTAGAATTTTAGTAAGATTTTATACTGATAGAATAAGAATACATACTGAAGAACTAAGAACAGAAAGTTCAAGACTTTATAGATTCTGTCATATACTAGTAAGCTGGATGAGAAAAACCTTAGACAGATATACAGAGGAATTAGCTCTTTATAATATTAGAATACCAATTTTAGAAAGGGAAATACGAGAACTAAATTTAGAATTAACTTCTTTAGTTCTTTTAGAAAGTGCTGATACTTCTTTTAGAATTTAGATGAATAGAATTCTTAGAATTCAACAAAATTTAGAATACTTAACCAATAGGTTAAGGAGAATAAATTATAACTTAGAATCTGAAATAAAATTTTATAATCTTGAATTAACTTCTATTATTTTAGAAGAATCTAATGATTTTAATATACATTTCTAATAGAAGCCGTAATTCAGGATATACACCCCCAATCCTGGTATATATATATATATATATATATATATATATATATATATATATATATATATTTATCTGATTCATTGAGGTTTTATTTCGATTAGGTTTAAAATTAATTTGGGTCGCTCATTCAGCTGTGGTCGGTGAATTCCTCAATAAAGATTTTTTATATTCATTAAGTCTCAAATTCAAAACCTTATTTAAGTGATATCAAGTCGCTTACCACTTAAACCAACCCTTATTAATATATACAGAGTTAAAGTAGAACTTAAATATTATATAAAAATTAAGTCCGATCTATAAAGCTTTAAACTTTTATAGACTAGACTTAGACCGAACTTTATATTAAAATAAGTGTTCAAGCTTAATCTATTTAAGTGGGCTGGGGCTGCATTCTAACTCCATAGATACCCCAGTCCACCAACAGGTCCTACAACTATACAAGAACCTTCAAAATTCAGTCTTCTCCGGGGAGGCAGAATCTCGCCGTCGGCGTATTTTGCTTTCTTCTCTTCACGATGCCGCTGAAATGGTGAATCTCCAAATTCTGCTTTTTATTTATCCCGAATTCAATAGATTTCACAATTAATTCAGTAATTGAATTATGTATTATTCCTAGGGTTTTGCATTGGCAACCAAATGCAGGAGCAACAGTGAACACTACAATCCTCAACGAAGTATCCCAGTGCGTCGAGAGCATCAACGGAGTTAAAGAAGGGCGGTGGAAAGCTACTCTTACCTCTTATAAACCCATGGTTCGAGGTTAAGCTTGTTTCCTTTCTCCAAATTTACATCCAAAAATCGGCTTTCGTTTGCTGAAATTCGATTATTTACGACTACCAGATCAGTCACTCATTGCCGAATTCCCGCGAGATTTCCTGGGGATTTCTCTGCCGGAGCAGCCGAACAAGTATTACTTCATGATCCGGGGCCAAAGGCTCGTTGTGGAGGCAGATTCATCGATTCAGGCCATAATGGAGAAACTTCAATCTTATAAATCTAGGGTTGCCCTTCTTTTTGAGGTTACTCTCGTAGTACTGTTGGTCTAATGCAAAGTTTTGATCTTTTCTGTTGGCTCAGCTACAGTATTTTGTTTGTTTGCAATTTTGTTGTTGTTGTGTAGGGATTTCAATATCAACTTGGGGATTTTCAGTTGAGAGTGGGGAAAGTTGTTCCAAATAACTCTGAGAACTTGAGAGGAATTGTCATGGAGGTAATGGTTTTCTATTAAAAATGACTGGAATTGGCATCTCTCCGTGCCTATCAGATGTTTAGTTGTTTGACATGGTGCTTTTGCTTTCTCTGGGTAGCCTAATGTGTTTGTATACTATTTGTACATAGTGAAGGATTTAATTGCATTGCAACTCCACTTCAGGCTCAATTGAAAAACTAGTATGTAATTACAGACACCCGTCCCCCGTCCCCCGCTTGTGCGGGAGCCTTGTTAGGCGTTGGGGTAATGTTGTTTCTGTTGAATGCCAATTGAGACCAATTTTATGTTTGGATTCACTTGTTTGACCTAATTTTGTAGTAGATAGGATTTACTACTCTTGAGGTTGTTCTATTGGAAGTTGAAGCTGAAAATTGGTTGTTAGAACTTGAAATATGATATGTTCTAATGCAAGATGTGTCTTTGAAGGTGGATTACCTCCCCATATCGTCAATAGAGAAAGCGAGGCCAATCATGGAAGAATTTGTTGATATATGGCAAGAGGCTATCTCAAAAAGATCACTGGCCGGCCATTTTATGCATATAGAACCCAATTTTGGTGAGTACGGTCTCTTGGATCACTATACTCCGCAACATACAGCTCTACAGTATGCTACTGTTGTGGCTCAACTTATCGTGACACAGGCACAAGCAGCAAGAAATTAGAAACTGATAGATATTCTCAACATTTGGGATGTTTATGATTAAAGTGCAGAGGGCTAGAAGAATGAAAAAAAGTAGTGCTTCAGTATAGAATATAACAGATACATCTGTTATACATGATTATATGGGATTATCTTTTGTTTATTTTTCCCAATGGTTAATGAGTTATGTTAAGTTCTGTTTGTATCATGATCATCTAAAAGTCAACCTGTTGGGGTTAGGGAGTTGGGTGTTTGGAGTACCCTTGCTTCCAAATGATGACACATGTCCCAATTTACAATTAATTGAACGTATGTCATCTATTGGAAGCAATGTACTCCAAATACCCAACTCCCTGTAAAATTTCCCTAAAATAAGAGGCAATGAGATGTCATCTTTGCAATGCCTTGTTTCTTGTATCTCCATGCCCAGATATAAATCAGCTGCTTTAAACAAATTTCAAGAATTACATGTGCCTGGACACTAGGCCTAAAATAAAATCAATTCTAGTATTTACACCAGTTTTAAAAAATTGGGTTCGTAACACCGCCGCAACTGTCTAGGTGAAGTTTTGTGTTTTAAAAATCGGCCAAGTCAAGTGTCTAGGCGCTCGGATTTTTTACAACACTACAAAATTTTAATTGAATTAATTATATTAATGTATTAATATATGTTAATAAATTAAAAAATATAAATCCACTTAGATCCACAGTGGGCCTAACTGCTCGTCTAGCGTTTTTTAAAACACTGATTCACTCAAATATCCAAAAAGGGGAGTAGAAAACCATAAAGAAATGCTAATACTCCCTCCATCTAGAAATTATTCTCTTTAGCCATTTTATTAGTTCTCTTTTTAGTTGTTAATTTAGATTACGAATGCAGTTTGTACAATTTTTTCTCTAATTTGCCCTTGTATTAACTATGAGAGAGATTATGTATTGTTAAAATTATAAGTGAGTAATTAAGAAGAAAGAGAATTTAATAAAAGATATATTAGTCATTTTGGTTGTGTAATAAATTTTTCATTGATTTTGATAATTTGATTAAATGGACAATATTTTATAGATGAAGGGAGTAATATAGAAAAAAATTTAATTTGGTAAATGAGTTGTATTACAATCCGGGAAGTGGGTGGCAAACTTTACCCTCTTTTTTTTTTCTTCTATCTAATCTAATCTATGTGCAAGTATGAACTTTGTAATAAGAAAAAAACCGCGAATTTCTGTAAATTTTGTAAAATTAATATCAGCATGTTCTATATGGCATCGAAGGTGTGGCAGCATTACTGCCAAAGAATACTGTGATTGTTCGGTGTATGGTTGAGCTCATATAAAGCTAATTGAGAATTAGTAAAATACTTGAGATGCATAGTACCCGCTTTCGTTAAATACAGGCCTCAAGTCTTCCTGGCACATGAAATCCAAAGGCAAAGGCAAATACATGCCTCAATGACATCTTTTAAAAGTCGAACCAACTAGAAGCTGACACGTGACATTCGGAGAGCAAAGTGGTGCACTTTTTAATAGTTGAGGGAGCTACGGGGTCACTTTGAAAGTTAAGAGAGGCAGCAAGTTTTTGGGACAAGTTCAGGTAGCTAATGATGCATTAAGCCTATTATGAACAAGACTATACCTGATTAAAAAGTCAGCCATAAGCTCTAAGAGCATAAAAGGAAATGTAATCATGTGTTTTTTGACCAAGAACATCATAGATATTATGCAATATTGAATTCTGTCCTCTGCAAATGGTTCTATACTGCCAATGCATTGTGGCTCTTACAGATGCAGCACCACTATCATCCAAACCACCCTGTTGAAAAACGATAATCAAGTGAAAAACAATTAAATTCGCTGATTTTAAATTGGAACGCGTCAATGTAGAACTCAAACCTGGAAGCCAGGAATGAGAGGAATGACAATAATAACCCTGAAACACTTCTCATCATTGTGTGCTCTCATGATACGTTGATATAATGATTCTAATACACGATTTCAAATGATTTCGTCCCCTGAAAGACCTGATATAAAAAATTGATTCTGGGAACAAGTTTCCCAAGAATAAAACACAAGTCAGGAGAGATATATAGCAAGTCAGAGAATAGACATCTTTGGGACTCATTCATAAACCATGTCCAGTAAACCTTGCAATATTGGACAGTAAAATCCTTGTTTATGTCATGATCACATCAAAACATGTTTCATCTAGTAGTTTGCAACCACAAAGTCCTACCGTTTTCCCTAATGATGGTGATTATTCTACAAAAAAGACTGTTTTAAGCTCTACTTAAACACCATACTTTCAGTATGCTGACTGATAAGCAGAGCTAATATATAGTTCTCACTTTGCAACAAATGTAGACACATTTCCAGGTAAATGGACTGACTCAGTTAGGGTTCAAATGGCATAGCTTCAATGTAATCTTTTGTTATTTACCCCTTTTGAATAGGTCTCACCTTTCAGTTTTCAGTACCCAAAGCATAAGTAATTTTTTTTAAAATTTACACAATTGAGCTTACATTAAATACAAAGAAAATCTCCATACCCCGGATGTGATTCAAACCTGAGACCACTTGAGACCTCTAGAGATCACATCTTCAGTCTTAACCACTAGGCTAAGACATTCGGTCTTAAAGCATAAGTAATTTAATATAACTAAGGTAGAAAATAATTCTTCATATGAAATTTAATAAAATAGAAGTAAAGTCTAAAGATGAATTCCCAACCAGAATTAAACAGATAAAACTGCCCTCCCCTACAATTCACTACACCTATACATGAAATTCAGGTCTTCATGCAAAAACCCTTGGTATTGATGGTCACTCTTTTTCCTCAGACTAAATTCTAGCCACTTTTTTTTGCAAGTTAAAGATAGACCACTTATAGGGCCTGTTCCTGTAGAATATAATAAGACAGCCTTAGCAGTATAAAAAGCTACTCAAAACACCACTTGGCATATAATAAACCATTTACAGCCCTTGTTTATAGTTGAAAGAAAAAAAATGCTGATAATTAGGGTCCACTCAGGAAAATAACATAGGATATTTTTCTGAAAAAGGAAATGTTTCTGTGACAATCCATACGTGTTTCACAAAGTCTCAGCAAAATCCAATTGTATATTATTTAGCTCATATTACATGCAATGACCCAAGTTGACTGCAACTCTGAATTACATATATAAAAATGATCATACCTCGATATATATAAAGTGCTCTGCCTTCTCAACGAGAGAATAATAAGTGCAGTGAATGCTCTCTTCACTTTGACTTGTTCCAGCAGACCACTGACACTTCTTATAATCTGAAAATAAGAGATCGTTGTTGAAGGTGAAGAACTGAGACTGTATTAAGCCTTTAATATTGTATAACAGTGACTACAAATCGCCAACTACTAATGAATTCGCGTCACTCTACACACACTAAACACAAACAACACATACACTGCATGTAAAGATTTGTTTTCCTAGGAAATTTTTAAGGCTAACATGATAGTTTCAGGTTTTACAGAAATCTCTCCTTCCCAAACACGTCTCTCAATACTTTTCATGAGATACTAGACTAAAACTAGATATAATTGAGTAAAACAAATAGGGGTTGCTTTTATGCAACTTAAGAAGAACCTATGAATATATAAAGTTCAAGGAATGCACAGCTCATTAGCTATATCACATGTGAATAAGCAAAGCTAAGATGCATTAAAATCCAAAACAATAACCAAACATCAAATCTCAACAAGTGAGTTATTTCAAATCATCTTTTATTTCTGCAGATTTTCTGATATTTGGTCAAGAAAAAGTTACACATACATACTACAACACACCTGACAACGACAGGAAGTGCGTGGACCAACTTGCCCTGTTTCATAGTCAAAACCGACCTGATCTCTCCGTTCTTGCATTTCCCACCACTCCATATCTGATCTGGTAACATTCTGTGGTAATATGTCGGTAAACATTTTCGCATGATCATAGTCATCCACAAATCCCTTAAGTGGCATATCAGAGACATCAAATTCAACTTTGGATTTCCTGAAACCAAGAGAAATACTTCTGCTTGTAGTAGTGTTTCCATTCATTTTTAAGTCTTTATAAGAAGCATCTGGCTCTTCGGGTTCTTGAGGCAAAAGTAGAGGAATATCTTGTTGTGATGATAATCTAGAGCAAAAGGAATCATCCCTTTTGATTCCTTTACTATAATCTTCAGCATTCTAATGCTCAACCTCCAACTCCTTGCTGCTTCCCCTACAGTGTGGAATAACCTTGTGATGCTGAGGCATAAGTAGTGGAATATTTTCCTCATAAAGAGCTTTATTTCCTGGAAAAATGCAAGATCGTATCAGTATAAAAACTCTACGTACAAACTTCACCAGAATAGCCATTCTGATAGGAGCTAATGATTGACCTTTGCATAATTCCAACGCTGAACAAAGTGCCTAGCTACATCACGACATGGTGGTCCCCATAGAGCACAATGAACATCATGCCAAGGCATTCGAGGATATTTTTGACGATCCAATTCATCTTTCTTTGTATCTTCCCATGAATTTGGTTCAGATTCCCTGCCACATAATGTTAAATGTTCATCAACAGAATACAAACCCAGTAGAAATAATTTAACTCATCTTTCAATTCCAAAACAAATTACTTGTGTCATTGACCCCCTAAAGAATTTTAAAATTTACCATCTCTATGCAATGCCTGCTATAGCATTGGACATATACCTCATCATTAATTTGAGGAACAATATTAACATACTGGACAAAAAAAGAAGTAAACAAGATTGGATAATTAATATGTAAAGTAGATAACAAGTTTTAATAGTTTTTCTCTAAGAAAAAAGAACTCCCACTTCTTATTGTGTAGGATAAGATCAACTTACCTTGGATTGTAATAATCCTTTCCAGGCCAGGTAAGAGGTGGATAATCACCCACTCTGTTCACGTGTGTCATTACGCCCCCAGTCCTCCAATAAAGCAAATATGATAATCAATGATGACAATTTTTTCATGGTGGGACCTATGCAGCCAAAGAACATGTGAGAAACATGAGAAATTCATTCTAATGGTCAAAATTCATGAAACCATACTGCTTAATCAAAGGACTAGCTGAAATGCATACCAAAGATAAACTCCACTAGAAAAATGGTCAGGGTAGCGTAGGACCCTCATGTTCTCATGAATGCTAAGGAGTTTCTTTTTACTATACACACTGTTGATTTTCAAAGCAAGAGCCACCTCTTTATATATTAGAATGTATATCTGCAGTCACAAGAATTATACTACATCATTAAGTCATCAAACAGAACTAGAAACATGTCTCAAAATATGGAAAAAGAAAAACAACAGTGGTAGTCACGATGCACTTTCAACTTTATCTAATATTCAGGTATAACTTGTTACATATGGTCAATACTGACTATTTGACAAAAGTTTTCCAATATTCCTTCTAAACATGGAACCATATTGCAATCAAGAGACAATTTATAAAGGATTAGAGTATTCTGTAAAATTTGCAGCAATCACCACCATTTTTCTAACACGAGTACTTGCATTAGAAGAACAGTACAAGTGCTTGGATCAAAATAATTAAACTACCCTTGTAAGAGACTGCAATAGTCATAGTTAAAATTATTATAAACCAACTGAAAATCACCTGAACTCCTTGCTTAGCCTTGGCTTCAAGCAAATCATCTAGCCTAGAAGAAGCATGTGCATGGAAAGGACGTCGTAAATAGAGTTCAGGGCACAGCCACCAACCACAAATAAAAATCTGCATAAAAATTTTCAATAATCCAACAAATACTTTTAAATCCTAAAAGAAATAGTCTAAATACCTCCAAACTCAATGTTCTCGAGCTAAAAAAAAACTGACCTCTGACTTAGCATCCTCAATTGATGAAGCAATAGCATTAAAAGCAGCTCTACCATCCACGAACCACTGAGCTTGACTACCATCTTCCGTCAAACCCCTAGGTGGGGCAAAGGAACCAAAGCGATGAGGGTGGCACCAACCTTCAGGAGGTCTAAGTCCAGCATCGTTAATTGCAGCAACCCAATCTTTAACTTTAGCACTAGTCTTGGCTCGTAATTTTATGCTCCGGTTACCACAAGTGACCTTTGAAGTTTCCAATCATCTGTTAGCGAGTGCAATTATCCATGTAGTATCATTATGACTATATACAGGTGAACATCATCAATCAGAAACAGGGAAAAATTATTTAACTTCTATTACATTCAGGCTCATTTTCGCAAAGGTAAAAAAATACCATGCATAATCCCCTTTGGGAAACTTTTATTTTTATCAATGCTACAGGATTTGAATTCCAAGTTCATCAAATCTTTTGTTTGGAAAGAAATAGAATGAAAGAGCTATTTTCTTACACAACATACTAATTTGAAGAAAATTGTAAATTATATAGAAATTCAAATATTTGATTCCAAACAGAAATGACAGCAAGTTCTAATACAAGAACCCATGGCCTTGGCACTCGCATAGAACACTTTTGATTATAAGAAATGGAATATCTCTATAAAAGGCTGTAGTAACCTCATGCATAAAAAGCACTACTACTGAAAATACAAGATGTATTCTTAGAACTAGAGTTCGATTGAATTTGAATGCAGGCAACACAACTGAGAGGATCCATATTTTCAATTAAAAAAATTACAAATTACTTACCTTGACTGCATGGCGTAATGGATTGCATTCCTTTGTTTCAACAGCCAATGATATTCGACCATCACCGCTACCATCTAAAGCTGGTAATACATCGAAAACAATTATATCCAGAGGTTTTTCATCAAAAGGATCTGCCAGAAGGGCCAAGAATCCCAGTTTTAGTACAGCCCATACCTGCATTTGCATGGTTGATTGTAATTAAATTTAAAGGCTTCTAAAGAGTGAAGCAGTTTAGTTGTGTGAGTTGCAAATGAGTTCCTAAGGCAACAACTAAACCATCAGTCTTGTATGAGCTGCGTCTAATCTTTTTGGTAGCCCAACTTATCTTTTTTTGAGTAACTTTTTAACAGTAAATGACGAATTTTCCTGTCATGGCAAAAATCGGTGCTGGCAAAAAAATACCCCGTGTTGCAAAACCTAGAATCGTCAATGATGAGAGTAATAACATTAGGTCTCAAACACTTAGGGGCTGAGAATCTCAATTACTTATAAGTTATAACTATAGGGACATGATTATAATTGTCATTCTTGGCTCATGGTGATACCAATTTATGTATGATATAAATTACATATTATATCATTTGTTGCTTAATAATATACTTTTGTTAATGTTAATTAACAAAAAACTGATTTCGAGAGATATATAGTTTTATATTAGCTTTAGTAGATATCTTGTTATGTTGAAGAATTTATAACATTTGAATTTGTATATATTTGAATGAGTTTATTTAAGTCAAGAACATTTTATTTTGTCTGTGTGTGATTTTATTCTAGCATATTATTATCATAAAAGAAAATTCATAATGAGGATAAGGATTCCTATGGGCAAGGGGAAACCAGCCAGGGCGGGCATGGAGATAAATTTATCCCCATTTTCCTTAATGGGGTGCAGAGCAAGAATCCTCATTAATAATGGGCATGCAGATGGAATTGCTCACCCCATCCCTGCACCCGCCCCATTGACAAGCCTAGCAAAATCCGAGCTCTATGCTTCAACTGGCATGGTTCCAAATACTATTCCTAAGTAGGCAGATTATATAACAAGATTTATCAAACAATAACATGTAACTAACACTTGCATGGAAAAACTTTGACAAAATTTATCTAGTTGAGTACTAGTTTGATGCAGTGAATATAGGGGACCACAGATCAATATCCCTAAACTAGAAACCTCACGGGTATTTATTCAACATTACATACGGTTGCAATGATCTATTGATCTGGTTTCTTTACCTGCGCATATATCCCTAACTTGTACCTAATGAAAGTGAGTTCCAAAATAATGCATAACGCAAAATCCTCTAATTGTGCATGCATGTTAGTGCACTTTATAGAGTAAGAGGTCTTTTATATTGGACTAAAGCAAAATGATTCATTACACTGTTTGAGCTTCTTTAATTGTGAAGTCACTGATAGCTGTTGCAACTTCACTTCAAGGTCAATAGGAAACAGCCTCTTTGTAATTACAGAGGTAAGGCTGTGTACACCCGACCCCAACTTACCCTGTTTGTGCGGGAGCCTTGTTAGGCATTGGGGTAATGTTGTTGTGGTATAGAGTAAGAGGTCTCACTCATATTCCAGGAGAGAAAAATAATCTGTATTGATCATTTAGATTTTAGTTTTATTCAAACCTATGATTCAGCAACACAGCTATCTTTGTGGAAGACAGACAAAAAATCAGTTTTCGCCTAGTTCCAGGTTGAATTACCTTCTGTCAGTTATCATTACAACAACTAAACCAATGACATGCACAACATTTCCCAGAATCATCCTTCTTAGGAATTGTTGGTAGGTGCTTTGCCATAACATAATCTTCTTTCAGCTTAGGGCCATATTCTGGAGAAAATGACAATTTAGAGACCTCCAAGAATTTGCAAACCTGTGACATAAATCAGCCACTCCGAAGATAACATAACAAAAAAATTGAAGCAAAAAAACAACAAAAACATTGCAAATTCTTAACAATGACGCTTACAATGGGCTACAAACTCCTAAGAGTTAGTATTTAATGAATAAGTTGTTTTGGAATAATAAAAGATCGGGTAACTAAGATCCACATGAAATTCAAAGGACCATCTGAAAATTGGCATAGTTCATCATCAGGTCGCATGGACAGAAAACAAGGACCGTCCAGACACAAACTGCAACTTGAGTTGCAGGTCAAGATTTAAGCGAAGCTAAAATATGACTCAAAAAATTTAAGTAGCAGAAGATCATAATATTATGGATACTAATTAGGTATAGATAAAGGCATCTAGTCAGCAGAAAGCTATAGTAATTTCAATCAAAATACAAGTACATGACTTTCTACTTTAACAAATTCAAGCAATTTTAAATACAACATAAATTTCATAATATGACAAGCTGAATTTACTGGAATCACATAACATGAAACTAAGACAAGCTACCCTTCAATTTTCAAACTAGACCCGAAATTTGATTGCTTGATGATCCAATAATGAATAATAACTAATGAATTTTGAGTGAGACCAAGTCAGGTACGAACAGCACAAGGTTACGACTTCTGTATGTAAGATGGTTGAAAGGCTGAATTCCTAAGAAAATCAAGCCTTCAGTTTTCATATTAGATCCTATATTTGAATTGTTGATGATCCATATGTTATAACTAGAGATAAAATAATAAAAAAAGGGGGGCACGCAAGAAAAAACAATGTAGACAGCTGGTAAGCAGTAAATGGTGCAATTTTTAGTAAAATGGTGGTCAAGCAAGAGCAGCACAGGGCTTCTTGACTTTTTACTAAAACAGTAAAACTTCTGTCTGTAGGAGGTGTAATTAAATGGTAGTTAATAATGTCGCATTCTGTTCAAAAACCAAATTTGACAGAAAAGCCAGGAACATGATGCAACACAAACAACAAGATATACCAGCTTATAGTGTTACAATCAGAAACAACTAGAGTAACCATTTTCCTTCGCTTCATAATTTCACTAATTATTGCTGCTGCCCCTAGAACATATTGCCCATGGAACGAAATACCTAAGATGCGAGACATGTAAGGACTAAATATATTATTATCACAAATGGCAGAAACTAAAATAAGCATCCCGAGCTTTTCATAGAGAGACAGGACAGGAGGATACCTCTCGAGAGTTGACTATATCCAAGTTTCCTAAAAAGTTGTCCAAATATTCTTGCATTGCAACCTTTGCTCTATCAGACATAGATTGCTGCCTCCCCAAGGCGGGACGAATGACTGGCAATGCAGCACTTGATGGAACATTTCTGAACAAAAAACTAACCATTAAGAACAATGAAAATACCACAGCAGATAATAACAACTTCTAGTTTTGCATACACCTAGGGCCAGTTTGGGCTGTTTTTCTGAAAAGCTCCATTTTCAAGATTTTCCAAACTGCTGTCCTAAAAAGTTACGGAAATCATTAGCCTACAGTTCCTAATTAAATTGTATTAAGATTCAAAATCTTTTGTCCAATGTCAAAACATGTTGTTTTATTAAAAGTCTTTAAGTGTAACTTTCCGTGACAGCAGCTCTTACAACAATCCCAAACAAGCCCCTAATAGTACCTTTTTTGGCGCTTTCCTCACTATGGAGGGGAATAGTGTCATCATCAGGGTCATCTTCATCGTGCACAACTTGTGTATGATCTCCTATTCCTAGATTTTGAAGCCATTCTTTAACCTTTAATTTAATATCCCAACGGGAAGTACATCACAAACACACACATTTGTAGAACAAATTCTAGATTATAACATAGAGCAAGTAGAAGATAAGTTAAAAGAGGGAGTGTCTTAGCACACCTGTTCCTGCTTCTCATGAATTTCGTCAAAAAAAGCTCGTCTTTTCAATGCAAAGTGTAAATAGAATACTTGTGCCGGTTTCTTCAGTAACTGCCACTTGAACTGATGAACAAAAACTAAAATAATCTTTTCTACATGGAAAAAAAGGCTAAAATTTACAGAATTCCTCAAAAAAAATCAAAACCTGACATAAACCCCATACGAAGAGATAGCAACGGATCACAATGGACTTAAATACAAAAATTTTTCTATAACTCAAATGTCCTTTTGGTGTCTGACCTATTTAAATATTTTTTCTTCTATTTGGTATCTGATGTATTCAATATTTATCTATATGGTACACAACCTACTTAATTTTAGTACATTAAGCATCTATCTCACAACACAAAAAATGTGAAATACTTGTATGTCATTTGAAGCATAGATTTGTTTTGCCGACTATACATAGAATTGTTGATCCTCACATTGATCTTTTAAGTTTTCGTATTAAAAATGGATGTGTTGGGCACCAAACAGACAAAATTTGAATAAGTCAAATACCAAAAGGATATTTGAGTTGTTGATCAGGCGATTCAGCAGGACCAAAAAGGTATACAAGTCAATCACAATGACAAAATACGTCGGTAGTGCATTACATTGAAAGCAGAATATAACTTAGGGCCAGTTTGGCTACCTTTTTCAACCGGTTCCATTTTCAAGCTTTTACTAGAAGCGACATATTTTATTTTGGAAAACACAAATCAAGACAAGAAGGATCGTAATGTGTTGTTGAAAGCTAAAATATATAGTCCCATTCAAAGTTTACGAGAGAACTTATCTTATCAGTAGCTTAAAAAGCAATACCAGACTAGCCAGCACAAAAAAGCAAATGAACTCCATCATAGTCACTATATGGCATATGATAGTCCAAGCTGGAAATACCAGAATCAATTATGCTTGATTTCAATTTCTATAGACGAATATCAGAAGCGAGCCAATAAAATTTCAATTTAATTCCGCTTAGAGAAGAAGAAGAAGAAGAGAAATCATGCCTGTTTGTACTGAAATTCGATGGTATAAGTTAAGAGAATGGGAGTAATATCGCCGGCATCAGGTCTAGACACAGAGGCAATGGTAGCAGTGGGCAACTCGTCAAAAATCGAAGACGATTCCGGAGTAACGCCGTGAGCGAAAGAGAACAAGGAAGACATCATCGACGCCGGAGGCTGCTGATGATGATGATGATTTGACGGAGGTGTGGACGGCTCTGATTCTATTCGGAAGTAACGGGGAACACTGCTGCCCATTAACTGCTCCGGCGACGCCATTGGTAGGATCAAAAACAATAAATTGGTTGTAACTGAATAACTTTGGGATCTAATTATGAGAAATGAGATATGAAGAACGACGATTGACAAATCCAGAGAATTTTTGCAAGGGGAAGTAACAAAAATTAGGTCGGTTTGTTCTTGCTTCCTGTTCTACTGTGGAGTCATTGCACCAATACGTCAAAATCGGTAGCTTTGATATGAAACTGTTGTTTTATGTGTGTTTGTTGTGTATGTACACAATTTCATATATTGATTAAAATTAATGTTGTCAAACCATATGATATTGAATCTCAATCAACCGCAAATTTTTTTATTGAATCAATCGATTCAATCTAATTTTAATAATATTAATTAAAATAATTTATTTATTATAGTTCATAGTACACCTACAATTTCTTATGCTATAATTTTTAGGGGGGAAATTGTTTTTTTATTAAAAAGTTCTTTGTACTTAATAATAGCATCATGAATCATGGCATTTTGTTTAATTGTACTGAATTTATCCGTGTTTTTTTTACGATGAGTAATTGATTATTAGAGTTTGATTTTTTTTGGAGACTTTATTTTATAAAGGAGTCATTTTATTCGTAATCATTCTTATCCGTCGTCAATTCACTCATCTTATAATAATTATAGGCAAAGTAAAGGGAAGTTAATTATGATAGAGGAAGAATCTCTTCCGAACGATCAAGTTGGAATGAGATTAAAAGAAACGCGTAAAAATAAAGTAAGTATAAAATACACAACGAAAGTATCTTATAACAGAAGATATATTGAGAATATTTTTTGATAAAATACTTGTTTCCCATCTGCTTCTCTTGTTAACGTATTGCTTGTAAGAAATTTTCCACTTATAATAATCTTAATATTGAGAGATTCACCTACTACAGCTAAATGTATGACTCGAGTCAGATTGAATGTAGTCAGCGTAAAACTTCGGTGAATCAGAAGAGCAACAAAAAAAAATTAGGATTTAAGTGTAGACTTATAAGCAATTGAAAACATCTGGTAAATGACTTATAAAGTTTTTAGGAAACTATAAAATGACGGAAAAATAATTTATGTACATTGTATTTATCAAGGAACTCATGATACATTTTCTATAATGATAATAAGCTAACACTGGTAGATATCAAGTAGTAAAAACAGCGAAAATTCTACGGTACACTACAGTGTATTGCAATGTGTTGTAGATGTCAAGTAAAAGTAACTAATATCGTTAATAGAGTGTTGATGATAATAAGTTTATCAGACATAATTTTTGTCTTTTAATCAAAGAAAGTTCAAACTGAAAACAGACGTGGATAATTATCCGATGTACAAGGAATAATTATTTAGTATTTTATTGAAAATTTAAAAAAATTAAGCCTTCTCGTAGAAATTTGTAGAGATGTGAGGGAGAAACAATCCCCTCTTTAAAATTGACGGTTGATTGTTGAGCAAATATATTTAGTTCTCACAAAAATTATCATTTCACCTCTTAAATTTTATCTCGGATTATTGCTTAATCTCACCGGATCAAGCTCCAACAACATGAGTAATTGTCTTGGAATCGGCGATTTCAACTCATATATAGCCGCTCTCTAATCCCCCTACTTGATTCCATTGGCTATGGAAATTTCAACTAAGAAATCGCCTTTCGAGTTGAGCTTAGAAGTTACGCCATATATCACAAAACTAAACGCCAAGTCAATGCAGAGTTCCGGTGGCGGCGCAATTGAATATATCTTAGTTGAACAGAGCAAAGTACCAGTCACTAAGGGAATGAGAATTGTGATGAGGCAATAAAGGTTCCGGATAAGATCATTGGGATGGGAGTTGGTAATTAGAAAAATGAATCACATGAACTTTGGAATGTTCAAGGTAAATGGGAGCAAGGTAGGAGAAGATTAAAGAAAAGACGTTAGTAAGAGAAGAGGGAGCAAGGAGGAGAAGATAAAAGAGAAGATGTCGGATAAATGGGAGCAAGGGAGGAGAAGATTAAAGAAAAGACGGAGAAATGGGAGCAACCGGTGAGGAAGCGGATTTTCACGGTTGAAGTAAGGTGAGGGGTGATCGAAAAAAAAAGGGACAGCGAGAATGAGATAAGTTTTGAAAGGAATCAAGTTTAGTGTATTATGGATAGAAAACCTAATTATTAATATCATTATTTTATAAAAAATAATTTGGATAAACTTTTGGTATATACCAATATATATAGTATACTGTAGAATCATCCCTAAAAACAGTAAGTAAACACAACACATTCCTGATAATTTAAATAGTTACAACCACGCATCATGTGAAAAGTAGATATGGTTAGAGTAAACATCAACTAACCTAACAATCAAACCAATATTGAAAACTGCCACTTCACTTAATTAAGTATTTATTTTTCTAATTATAGACTACTAGCAGATGATTAAAAATTGCTATGCGCTAGTTGAGCGGTCGAGATTTTAAAATATTTGGATAGGACCTGGACGGAATCTAAGCAAATTTATATTTTTTATTTTTTAAATATTTTTTAATATATAAAAATATAAATTTAATTAAAAAATAAATTATAATAATATAAAATATAAAAAAATATAATTTAAATCATATTTTAAAATAGTATTCTGAAAAATCCCGTCTAGTCCAATTTTTAAAACACAAAACCCTGCCTAGGATCGCCTAGACCCGCTTAAGACCGCCTAAATCGATCAACTACCTAGGACCGTCCGACTATCTAAAATCACAGCGGTATTATAAAACTTCCGCTAAACGCCGCCTAGCCCGATTTTTAAAACACCAACATAATTCAACAATCAAGTCCATATAAAACGTATAACCCCGAATACTTCACTTCCAAATTTATCACTCCAAATGGTGAAAATAAATACTTCCAGTCACCATGTTTTCCTATCTACACAATGAAATCGTACGGTGATGCGCATCTAACTGGCCATGTCGTCTAAGTGATTGTCACGAAAAGTTTAATTTAAAAACTTCAATGAAATAACATATTTTAACATTTGATAAAAGATCTTGACCTACGACCAGTTTGACAGAGCTATTTTCAACAATATTTTTTAAAAGCTCTATTTTCAAACTTTTCCTATAAGCAGCAGATTTATATCGTAAAAAATAAATAAGACGATTCTTAATTAATTAGTATGAAGGATTAAAATATATTGTTTAAAGTTAAAATATGTAGTTATATTCAAAGTTTGTGAAAACAGGCCCTTAATAATAATTAATTAGGAATTATTTGCTATTAATTTTTAAATCTTTTCAAGACCGCAACTTGAAAAATCTTAAAAATAGGGCTTTTCAAAAGTAAACTCAAATTGGCCCCGTATAATATATACAAAACTAGGTCAGTTCTGGGGCAATGAGTGGGACAAGACTCAATAAATTAAATGCTTAATACGTCAAACTCTTCTAAACTTGTCCATAATTTATCCCTAAACTTTCAATTGTCTTATATAACTCCATAAACTTATTTAAAGTACACCTCTAAGCCCCTTAAACCCAACTAAACCAGTCACACTTCGAAAAGTATACTATACTCGCCGTCACTTGTTGAAGTTGAAAAAGTTAGATCAATAATCACTCGACAACACGTGGCCTTTAAAAAAAAAAACTCATATAAAAATTACTACAAAATCCATATTATTTTTTTTTCTTACAAAATTACCATCTTCTACCTTTTTATTTAAAATTCATTGAAATTCCAAATTCAAACCATTTCTCACAAATAATCAAAATAACATTTCAAAATGAATTGAAAACATTTTCCATTTCCCAGATTCAAATCTCAAAGTCCCCAAGAACAACCATCCAATATCCAAACTCTCAGGTCTAGAAACAAGTTTACACAACGTTCGATGGAGAGAATGAGATTTTGAAGTTTTAAAAGAGAATGGAATTTGTGTCGAGGGAAGCAATCTTCCGGTCATCTTTATACAAAATCGATATGGCAAATCAACTCATCATACTGGAAAATGCTTGGGCTAAGCTAATCTAAGCACATGCAAGCACCTCTAAAGCTATTAACCCCGGGGTGATTGCGAGCGGTAGTATAATCAGAATATCTGGACTTTAGCATCTCCAATAAAGTTGATGAATAAAAGCAGATTTCCCTTCAGTTTATGGATTCAGTCGCCTAACTCTCCAATTGCAGGTTCCATTTATTTTTTCCAATTAAATAAAAGCGTCGGAGATGGCACTGTCGTTATAATGAAATAAAGCGTGGGAGAAGGCAGTACCGTTATAATGAAATCAATCAGTTAAAAGTAACTCTATATGTCTGCAGTTCGTTGAGAACCACTATCAAGCTTCTATCAGTTGTGCTTCATTTTGGTTGGAATTCATGACATTAGTATGTCATTTCATTTTAATCATTCAAGAAAAGGCAGAGAATGGAATGGGTTAAATTATTTGATGTGATCCTTGTCATTAAATTATTGATGTAGGGTCCACCTCTTTAATAATTTGATGTAATACGTTTTCTACTTTATTACCTGTCATTATTATTTTCTGTAAAATGTTTCTTACCTATTTATCATTCTTACCATTGGATTTCTCTATAAATAGGAATTCAATTTCTTCATTTTTATATATCTCAGAAATAAGAAATAAAAGTTTCTCTCAAATTCTCTCTCTGCTTTCTCTCTTTATTGTTTCAATATCCTTGCATATATAGTCGATTTCTAACACGTTATCAGTACGAGCTTGCTCTAATCAACTGAGGATATCACCAAATAAATCCAAAGTAAGGCATAATTATTTTATTTTCTATAAATATATATAATTCTTAATATGTCTAATATCAAAAGTTTAGAATTTACTCCTCTTGATGTATCGGGGAAAAAATTATCTTACTTGGATGCTGGATGCAGAAATACATCTAGAATCGATGGGTCTTAAGAATACTATTATTCAAAATAATAATATTGGATCTCAGTATAAGGCAACAGCTCTAGTTTTTCTCCGCCGGCATCTTGATGAATCACTTCAATCAGAATATTTGACTGTCAAAGATCCTGCAGATCTTTGGAAACAATTAAAGGAGAGGTATGAACACCTAAAGAAAATATCTCTACCAAATGCCCAATATGAATGGATAAACTTAAGGCTACAAGATTTTGAATCTGTCAGTGCATATAATTCTAAACTTTTTCAAATTACATCCACATTAAGATTATGTGGAAAGGAAATAACTGATGAGGATTTACTGGAAAAGACATATTCTACTTTTCATTTGAATAATATGGTATTACAGGAACAATACAGAGCAAAAGACTATAAGAAATATAGTGAACTAATTACTGCTCTTCTCCTAGTAGAACAGAGAAATCAACTCCTGTTAAAAAACCATGAACTACGACCTACCGGAACAAATCCATTCCCTGAAGCGAATGCGATAATTCATAATAATTTTAATGGACGTGGCCGCAGAAATGGTCGTGGTCGTGGTCAAGGTAGAGGTCGTGGAAATGGGCGTGGTAGAGGATATAATAATAACAATTTCCACCAGAAGTGGAAATATATAAATAATAATAATAGCAATAATTTCCACCCGAAGTGGAAAAATACAAATAACTACCAGAAGTGGAATAATCAAATTGAAAGATTTGATAAAAGAAAAAACAGTCAAAATGATGAAAATAAATGCCATAGATGCGGTATGACTGGTCATTGGTCAAGAACTTGTAGAACCGCTAAACATTTGGTAAACTTATACCAAGCCTCTCTCAAGAAATATGCGGAACCAGAAACCAATTTCATATTGGATGATAATACCCCAAATAATGAGCCTATTGATGTCCCCAATATGGAGATGGATGATTTTCTGTTACCCAGCACCAGTGGCAAAGAAAAATTTGAATAATTAGTCCATATATTTTGCTTAATTAATATATTGTAACTTTTATGTTATTATTAGTTTGCTTTTGTTATTGCTGCTTAATGTACTTTTTATACAATGTTTATTTATAAATAAATAATAATGCATCTTTCATTTGTTCAATGAAGAAAATGAATTCTTTCCCGGTATTATATGACTTGAAGGAAAATGAAGGAAATTTATGTATTGTAGATAGTGCCACCACACATACTATTCTCAAAGAGGCAAGATATTTTAATATTCTTAAAAAGGGTGAAACTGTTGTTACCACAATATCGGGACAAACAAAAATGATTGAAGGCTCCGGAAGAGCTAGTATTATATTACAAAGGGGAACAAAATTTATTATAAATAATGCATTATTTTCCCCGAATTCTCACAGAAATTTATTAAGTTTTAAAGATATTCGCAGAAATGGATATCATATTGAAACTGTGAGCGAAGACAATAAAGAATGTCTTTATGTTACAAAAATAATTTCAAGTAAGAAATGTATACTTGAAAAATTCTATACTCTTTCATGTGGCTTATACTATACATATATTAATATGATTGAGGCCAATTTAACTATAAACCAGAAGTTTATAGATTCAAATACTTATAAAATTTGGCATGATCGACTGGGTCATCCTAGTTCGATAATGATGAGAAAAATTATTGAAAATTCATATGGGCATCCATTGAAGGACCAGAAGTTTCTTCAAAATAATGAATTATTTTGTGCTGCTTGTTCGCAAGGAAAATTAATAATAAAGCCTTCCAGAAGTAAGGTTGCAATCGAATCACCAGCATTTTTAGAGCGCATACAATGTGATATTTGTGGACCAATTCATCCACCATGTGGACCATTTAGATATTTTATGGTTCTAATTGACGCCTCAACTAGGTGGTCACATGTATGCTTATTATCTTCACGAAATATGGCATTTGCAAGGTTAATTGCTCAAATTATAAGGTTACGGGCACAGTTTCCCGATTATCCTATTAAATCAATCCGTCTTGATAATGCTGGGGAATTCACATCCAAATCATTTAATGATTATTGTATGTCGATTGGAATAAAAGTTGAACATCCTGTAGCATATGTTCATACACAAAATGGTCTAGCAGAATCATTTATTAAACGTCTACAATTAATTGCGAGACCGCTAATTTTGCGAACGAATCTCCCTACTACAGTTTGGGGTTATGCAATATTGCATGCAGCATCTCTTATACGTTTAAGGCCAGTAAGTTATCATGATTATTCTCCATTACAATTAACTTCTGGCCATGAGCCTAGTATTTCTCATCTTAGAGTTTTTGGTTGCGCAGTATATGTGCCTATTGCTCCACCACAAAGGACTAAAATGGGTCCTCAAAGGAGATTAGGAATTTATGTTGGCTATGAATCCCCTTCAATAATTAAATATCTTGAGCCATTAACTGGCGATATGTTTACAGCACGATTTGCAGATTGTCATTTTGAGGAAAGCACTTTCCCAAAATTAGGGGGAGAGAATAAGAACCCAATTTTGGAAAAGAAAATAATATGGAATGCTTCATCACTTTCTCATATGGATCCTAAATCAAATGATTCTGAACTAGAAGTTTAGAGAATAATCCATCTTTAACATTTAGCAAATCGATTGCCTGATGCACTCGCTAATCCTAAAAGAGTAACGAAATCGCATATACCAGCAGTAAATGCGCCAATTCGTATTGAGATTCCTGAAGAACAACCTACGGATAATACTCTAACACGCCTGAAGCGTGGACGACCAATTGGTTCAAAGAATAAAAATTCTAAAAAGAGGAGAATTATTGATAGTGAAGATATTCCCATTGAGGATATAAATATAAATACACTTCCGGAAGAAGTGCAAGCACCTGAAGTGCAAATACCTGAAGCTATTAAAAATGAAGAAATTCAAATAAATTATATCACTAATGAAAGAAGATGGAATCGCAATAAAATAGTTATAGATCATATTTTTTCATATAATGTTGCGATCAATATTGAAAATCAAAACGTGGATTATGAGCCAACATCTATTGTAGAATGCCAAAGTAGAAATGATTGGCAACAATGGAAAGAAGCAATTCAAGCAGAGCTAAATTCTCTTGAAAAACGCAAAGTATTCGGACCAGTAATTCGAACACCACAGGACGTAAAACCTGTTGGTAATAAATGGGTTTTTATTAGAAAGAGAAATGAGAAAAATGAAATAATAAGATATAAAGCCAGATTAGTTGCACAAGGTTTTTCCCAAAGACCCGGGATAGATTATGAGGAGACATATTCTCCGGTGGTGGATGCAATAACTTTTAGATATCTTATTAGTTTTGCAGTGCAAGAAAATTTACAGATGCACTTGATGGATGTTGTCACAGCTTACCTTTATGGTTCGCTTGATAATGATATTTATATGAAAATCCCTGAAGGATTAAAGCTGCCAGAAAAATATGGCAAACGAGAACTTTACTCGGTAAAGTTACAAAGATCCTTATATGGATTAAAACAATCTGGGCGCATGTGGTATAATCGTCTCAGTGAATATTTATTGAAAGAAGGATATAAAAATGATCCAATTTGTCCATGTGTTTTTATAAGAAAATCAGGATCTAATTTTATTATCATCTCAATTTATGTTGATGATTTGAATATTATTGGAACTCCAGAAGAGATTCCAAAAGCAGTTGATTCTTTAAAGAAAGAATTTGAGATGAAAGATCTTGGAAAAATAAAATTGTGTCTTGGTTTACAAATTGAGCACCTTGAAAAAGGAATTTTAGTGCATCAATCAAACTACATAGAAAAGATCCTGAAACGATTTAATATGGACAAAGCACATCCATTGAGTAACCCAATGGTTGTACGATCACTCGATGTGAAAAAGGATATTTTTCGTCCTAGAGAAAATAATGAAAAAGTTCTCGGTCCTAAAGTACCGTATCTAAGCGCAATAGGTGCTTTAATGTATCTTGCTAATAACACAAGACCGGATATAGCATTCTCTGTTAATTTATTATCAAGATACAGCGCTGCACCTACAAGACGACATTGGAATGGAATTAAACATATAATGCGCTATCTTCGAGGAACTATTGATTTAGGCTTATTTTATTCACATGAATCTAAGCTTAAATTAGTTGGATATGCGGATGCGGGTTATTTATCCGACCCACACAAAGCTCGATCTCAGACGGGCTATTTATTCACATATGGAGGAACAGCTATATCTTGGCGATCGACAAAACAAACAATTACAGCTACTTCCTCAAATCATGCGGAGTTAATAGCTATTCACGAGGCAAGTCGTGAATGTGTGTGGTTGAGATCATTAATCAAACATATCCAAGAAGCATGTGAAAAAGTTACGGTCAAGGAAGGTCCGACGATAATATATGAAGATAATGCTGCTTGTATTGCTCAATTGAAGGAAGGTTATATTAAAGGAGACAGAACAAAGCATATTTCACAAAAAATTTTCTTCACTCATGATCTAGAAAAGAATGGTGAAATCAATATTCAACAAATCCGCTCTTGTAATAATTTAGCAGATTTGTTTACCAAGGCTTTACCTTCCTCAACTTTCAAGAAATTAACTTACAGCATTGGAATGCGACGTCTTAAGGATCTCCAGTCAACTCGCGAACAGGGGGAGTAAACACTGTACTCTTTTTCCCTTAGCTAAGGTTTTTATCCCACAGGGTTTTTCCTTAGTAAGGTTTTTAACGAGGCAGTGTTCCATTCGCAGCAGATGACACATCAAAAGGGGAGTGTTAAATTATTTGATGTGACCCTTGTCATTAAATTATTGATGTAGGGTCCACCTCTTTAATAATTTAATGTAATATGTTTTCTACTTTTCTACCTGTCATTATTATTTTCTGTAAAATATTTCTTACCTATTTACCATTCTTACCATTGGATTTCTCTATAAATAGGAATTCAATTTCTTCATTTTTATATATCTCAGAAATAAGAAATAAAAGTTTCTCTCAAATTCTCTCTCTGCTTTCTCTCTTTATTGTTTCAATATCCTTGCATATATAGTCGATTTCTAACAAAATGAAAATTCCGCCGCAGAAGCCGAATAGCTGCCGACAAAAAATGAAATGAAAACTACTTTTTTATTTTTTATTTTTATATAAATTGCCACTTGCTTGACTTTTTCAATATTACCACATCATATGCCAAGTCAGCAACAGGGCACTTTAAATAAGTTTATGGAATTATTTGAGACACTTAAAAGTTCATCGGATAAATAGGCGTTTATGGACAAGTTCAAGAGTTTTGATGTATTAAGTCTAAATTAAATTGTTCGTGTCTCAACTGTAACTTGCACCACTGTTGAAGTAAACTGAATTTTCAAAAACAAACATGACCCGCATATAACAAAATAAAAAGACAAAACAAAACTCCAGCTCATGTTCCAAAATTCTGTAATTCCAAAGAAACAGAACCTTCCCAGAAAAATGAAAAATTAACAGTTTTTCAGAAGAAAAAAAATCTACTAAAAAAAAACCAGGCATAGTATAAATTGGATATATCAACCTTTATCCGAGTCGGCAAATCACTTCTTGGATTTCACAGCTCCCCTGCAAAACAAAATATAAAAATCAAAACTTTTTCAGCAACAAAATGGCAGATAAATGGGTACAATATCAGTAACTTACTCAGTCTGCTTAGGAGGGGCTTGTGGTGCCTTCTCTCCCGGTCCCTGCATTGAACAGTTCAAAAATAAGTAGAATTTTTTTTATTCAAATATGAACTATACAACAAGAACAACACTACCCCAATGCCTAACAAGGCTCCCGTACAAGTGGGTAAAGGGAGGTCGGGTATACACAACCTTACCCTTGTAATTACGGAGAGGTTGTTTCCAATTGACCCTGAAGTGGAGTTTTTATATTTTTAAATAATGTGATTTTTCATTACCTGTGCTAAACGCTCCTCTCTTCGGGCAATCTTTCTCTCCCTGCTTGCCTTGCTCTTAGCACGCTTAGCCTCAAACTGATCAGACAAGGTCTTTTCTCTAGCCTTTTCAGCCTTTGATTTATGGATGCTTTCCATAAGAACACGCTTGTTCTTGAACACATTACCTTTTACTTTCATGTACATTTCATGGTACATATGCTTGTCGATTTTCTTGGCTTCCCGGTACTTGCGCAGAAGTCTCCTGAGAACTCGCATTCTCCTCATCCAGAGAACCTTAGTTGGCAGCCTAGCTTCCCTAGTACCTTTGCGCTTCCCTGAACAATATATACAAGTTAATAATATGTTTCTTTAACACATGGGGCCTGTTTGGTATTGCTTTTCAAGCTGTTGTCCCAATAAGTTGCTCTCACAAACTTTTAATAGAACTACATATTTTGCTTTGAACAACACATTTTAGTCCTGCATACTAATTAATTAGGAACTATCTGATTTGTTCTTGCTGCTTCTAAGAAAAGCTTGAAAATGGAACTTTTCAGAAAAGAAGTTTAGAAAAGCACAACCAAACTGGACAATAGCATATCAATGATATGTATCATTTTCAGCAGCCCGTCCATAGCTATTGTATAACAACACTGAATTCCTGCATGTTAGAGACCTGAATATCTCGCATTAAAGCATACCATATCCAGAGTGGCGACCCTTTCTCTTAGCCTCCTTCATTCTGCGAGCGCGTGAGCGTGAGTGAATCTTAGTTGGCTTCCTGATTATAAAGCCATCCTTCACAAGCTTTCTGATGTTCTGCCCTGCACTCAGTAACCGTAATAGAATTACATAGAAGTCAATGTAAAACAGAAAATTCTGCAGGGTAACTCTAGTAGCTTTTACGTCAAAACTAAAAAAGTTGAAAAAAAAGGAATGCATTGTATATCCGAATGCAGCTTAAGAAGATAGCGACAACCGTGAAATAACAACTCCATAGACAATAATATCAACTCATAGCCATAGTTGTTAGAGGAAGGCGCACTGAGGCGCAAGCGCACAAAATTTGCAAAAAATATTTGCTTGACAAGTGAAGTTAGATGCAATAACAATACCAGAAAAAGAACTACGAGAATTGTTAGACGTACATATATGTGTAGAATTTACATATTGCATTAGGAATATATAGTCTTGAATTAATCTAGCCCATAGTTGTCAAATCGGGATTCGAATCGAGAATCAAAATCCAAATTTTGTGACTCGGAAAACGTGTAACGAATCGAATAGTAAGATTCAGTTCATGTTTGTAAAATTGTAAAAACAAAACATTTAAAATGTTCAATTTAAAAGATACTATTAAATTTTAGTCACAAGTTTAATGTTAAAAGAATTATGTAACCAAATAAGTACTTATAATTCAAACCTAATGCATATATAATACTAATAAAAGTTTTCGGGTGTAATAATATATTAGTTTAGCTCCGAATTTTATGTTAAATGATCTAGAATATAAAAAGTATGTTTTTGAACATATATTATTATTTAAGGTAAATTTTTTTTCCAATTGGTATACAAAGAGACAAAATTTCTACTTTTCCTAAATTAGTGGCTAATTTAAAGCAAAACATAGATGCGACACACTTCAATGCACAACTACTCCACTACTTAGTCATAGACATCGTCGCCTGGAGTCCATTGTCAGCATTGGGTTCCTCCTTGCTCCGGCGACTAATTGGTGGGGGCAATCGACTTTTGCTGCCTTGAGTCAAATTTTCAAATAATATGCTTTTGCCATGTTTCAATTTAGTAGAGATTATGAATAGAACGAACCGCTAGAGTCATAAGATTCGGCCGATTAGCTACTGAATCGGTATCGAATCGGTATCGAATCGTAAGATTCAAGATGAATTTAGATTCACCCAATAGATTCGGATCGATTTAGGGTTGTATCGAATCGAATCGTAAGATTCATAAGATTTTGATAACTATGATCTAGCCTTAGTAGGAATTGAATTAGGAATACCTAGCCTTGAATTATTATTAAAACTCTTAAAAAATGGATAGACAACACATAAACCCTGAAAAATAAAAGTGTCCCCGAAGCCTGCGCCACCTTGCCTGTACTATGTGGAGGCAACAAGGGCCGCACCCTTCGCGAGGCGCTCCGATTGGACAACTTCGCTCATAGCAATAGATATGCACAATCTAATTGAACAAGTAAATGAATGATAAACCATATTGAATTTGAATACGAAGCCAGCCACATTTCCTTGACAGAATAACCCCCTTGAGATTGCCAGACAAAACCAATTGATGTATATTATAATATTTCAATTAACCATTTCCTCTCTGAACTAAACACCTGAATATTGTATCCCAAACCTTCAGAGACAGGCCATTACATAATTAGAAACCACCTCTCAAGTCTCATCTATTTCTAATCATTGACAACTCTAATTTCAGAGAGCTCCATTACGCCAACAACAAAGCAACAACCATTGCCATCGCTTCCAGCAATCAAACGAAATGAAAACGCCCAATATTTCCATACTTGATGTTTAGTTTAACTTCCTCAACAACAAGCTACCACAACAAACAATTTACTGTCGTCTAATCGAAGAGATGATCACGAATCAAATGGAGTGGACGCTTCAGATTCGTTACAGCATAGAATCCGTGGATCTAAATTCATTACAACTGTAAATGAAACTACAGTGGCGGAAACAAAAAGATGAAAGAACTTACTGGAGTTGGCCATGGAGATTTCATTAACCTCATTAGGATCAAGCCAGACCTTGCCTTTCCCGCACTTGAGCACGCTAGAGGCTAGCCTCTTCTGTAGTTTCAACGACACCATTGTTACGGAGTTGGAGCAACAAGAGGGTTTTTCGAACAGGAGGCAGATATAGACTGTGGAGCTTATAATTGGTAGTTAGGGTTAGGATTTTTCCTATTTTCAAAAACGCACCTCATTTATTTATAAATATTGCATAGTCATCCCTATACTTCTTAAAATTACAAAAAAAAAAAGTATGTTAAGTGGCCATTAAGTTTTCCTAGTACTTTAGGCTATTTTTTTTAATTTTTAAAAATTGAATTGAATTGAAGTTGACTAAATTGAATTAAATTTATTTTAATATAAATTTATAATTACATATAATTGAATTACACTAAATTATATTAAACTAAATTAAATTATACTGAGCTATACTAAAATAAGCTGAACTATTTTGAATTGGATTTTAAAAAGAATAGCCCTTAACAAACAAAATTTTTATCCTATTATCTCATTTAGAACAAGTCAGTTCCTCAAGATTTGATTAAAAATTCAACGATTAATACATATTTCAACGGATTTGAATTTGCTAAAGTTGAAACTCTCTAAAGTTGTAAATTTCGGTTAATCTTAACTATTTACTGTATTTTAATGGTTGAAATTTAATTGCACTATGAACCCCATAAATCACTGAAATGAAATCTCAAACATTAAAATAATATGAATGGCTGAGATTAACTGAAATATAAAACTTTACCATTAGTTAGAGAATTCAAATCTTATTTCAACGTATAATTGTCAACACGGTTCTCTATTTTATGGTTACTTCGAAATTGAGAGCATCTAATTCTTCAATTAAAATGTAGTTTAGAAATATCATAAACAAATAAAAAATTTAGTCATAACATATGGGAACCTGAATTTATCCATGATTGCCTCTTTGTCTTGAATTTTTAAAAATTTTTCTCGCCTCCTTAAACTTGTCCAAAGTTCCTTCTGCCCCCTGGGCTTGTCTAAATTGTACTTCATGATCCCTTTTTATATTGACTTAGCAGATGCGTGTATTATTTTTAAGCATTGTCAAATTCACTTGCCACATCAACATAAATGGGTTATGAGGTATAATTTAGACAAATTTATAAAGTGAGATGAACTTTAAAAAGTTAAGGGAGGAGACAGTTAGGAAAACTTAAGAGGCTAGTGGTGTATTGGGGTAAAAAATTTATGAAATTTGATAAAGATATCAACTCTTAGTAAATTTTAACACGAAAATTGAAGTTGCCTATATCATACTTAAACCTTGGCATGTCCCCTGCTTTTGGGGCGTGAGAGCATTAAAAGTATTTCATTCCATTGGATGTTATAGTTATACCAATTGCATGCTTGATTGCTTCACTTTATACCAATGGACTGCTTCACATTTTTACGTGTACAAAGTATGGTAAAACACGTTTAATATGAAAAATATCATTTAGCTTAAGTTCGCTTGTTTGCATGAAAATATTTTGCAGGTAAATATTTTTTTTATTTTTTTAGTGTTTGTTTTACTTATAAAGTAAATTAAAGTAAAATATTTACCTAATCAAAGTAAAATACAATTATGAAAAATGTTTCCCTCCCCAGATAAAGGGAAAACATTTCCCCAAGACAAAATAAAACAACAATACGCGCTCTTTAATCCATCAATCTTGCCAACTACTCTCTATTTCTTGCCACCATCATTCATCTTTGTTTCTTGCCTCTTCCCCTGTAATTTCTAATTTATTCTACTTTATGACTTTTTTTTTTTTATCTTTTTCTCATAGTCTTTAATTTGGGATTGATTAAACAATGAGAAAATTACTTTTTTTTTTGAAAAAATTACATTTTGGCGGATAAGCTGTTTGTATATAGCTTTTTGTTTCTCCTTCCCCTTTTATATTGTGCTTAATTTGTTTTTGGGTTTATTAATATTTTTTTTAAAGTCAATATGAAATTGTTCCGTTTTATTTTTGTGAAAGCTCGGCTCTATTTTCTCATAAATATATATTTTTTTATTATCTACTCATATTTAATAATTGAATTATGTGGTTTTAATCTTGAATTAGTTATTATTGCTAATATCATGTATTTGTAGAAGGGTGAAGGCTCTATTAAGACTAGGGTTCCTAGTTGGCTAGTTTCATCTCAGCTTAATTAGTACATAAAAGAGCATAAACGGGGAAGAGATGAACTGCCATTAATATGTACTTGATATTATTATTATTATTTATATTATTATATTTTAGATTTATTTATATTTATATTAATTTTTTTTCGTATGTCACAATTTTTATGGATTTAATTAAAATATTTAGGTATATATATATAAGAGCATATCTAATAGTTAATTTATTCCAATTTTTCTCCTACTACATATATAAAAATAGACATTAAATTAAAAAGTAACTCTATAATAGATATTGTTGTTATTCTTTCCAATCTTAGGTATCAGTACACATCATCTCATATTTTAGACATTATCTATTTAATTTTCTACAAATAGACAATTAAATAAATTGATGACTCATCAAATTTAATATTATTTTAATATTTTATTTGTTGTTTTTTTTATTTTAAAAATAAAATTTAAAATGCAATCCACAATCTACTAAAATTAACATTCTAAAATACATTGTCAATCTATAAGTTTGATGCCATGATCAATACAAGTTTCTATTCTATATACCACATAATACTAGAATTCACAATCTATTGGAGATGCTCTAAATATAATATGCAAAAATTTATAGTCATAAAATATTTTTCGGTGTTATAATCAAATACAGGAAAAAAATTATTTTCCTGTAAAATATTTTCCCTTACACAACATTTTCCCTTATTTAATATTTTCCTGCAAACATACGGGCCTTAAATTTATATGGCAACAACTTGTCACCAAAAAGGATGAGTTCTGATAATTAAACTATATACAACCAAATTACCTGTCAATTCAGATACAGATAACACTAACTTCCTAAAATCCCAGGATTCTTCTACTAATAACACTAACTTCCTAAAATCCCAGGATTCTTCTACTAATAACACTTCATTCATCAATACTTCAATAAAATGTAAACGAAAATTTATTTACATTGCCGATTCTCGATTGCTTTCGACCTCCAGCAACATCAGAATGCACTCTACCTAGCTCCCCAACATAAAACGCTCCTGCCAAACGATTAACCAGAAAAAAAAAATCAAATAATGAATCGATAAAGACCAAGTTCTAGTAACAATAAGATTCGCATTATAAAGAAAACCGAACCTGAATTACGACATACCATTGACTGATGGATCCTTACTCAAGGACGAAAATGCCCCTGGAGGAATTGTCTCGAATTCAACACCAAGTAACGGGCCGTCCTCTCTATAGTGTTTCCCCAATTGCCTTTTGACAGCTGTAATTGCGCCATTTTCGACGATTTCGCCCTTCACCTTCAAATACCCTGATGGTTTATATTTATACACCATGTTGCCAGCACCCTTTGGAATTGCAGGCCTAACGGGTCTCCCCGAACCATTTGCATCATATGGATCCTCGCTTTGAGAAAATAACTTATCTTGCAAAGATGAGCTACTTTCTGAGGATGTATTATCCCCGTCATTAAAATTCCTCGAGTACTGACTTGTTCGATCATAAAGTCTTGGGCTTTCAACTTCCTTTGGATCGATTTTTCGATAATCACTTTGTTTATTGCTGCCACAAGAATCCTGCTTTAAAATAGTGCCACTAGAACGATCCTGTCGCCCGTTATTAGCACATGTTTCGTCTTTTGACAATCTTTTGTCCTTCAACCTTCTGTGGCAAAACCAGCTTGAAATTTGCTTTTCTGTCAATCCAATCTCTTCTGCAAGTTCGGCTTTCATTTCCTCGGTCGGGTAATTGTGCTCTATAAGGGAAAAAGATCTTAATACCATAATAGAAAAAACTCGGTCAATGGCATAAGATAAACTAATAACAACTCGTTAAAAATAATACCGTTATAAAATTTCTCTAAAGCCGAAATCTGGGCTGGCGTCTTTAATATCCTCTTGGTGCTTTTTTCCATAGAGATTTTATTCTCTTCAGAGTGCATTTCACTTGAATCTAAAAAATTTAATCCATAAAACCAAAGAAAACCATTACTATATATAATTCACGCCCAACCTTTTCGGAAAATAATATATTAACAATTGGCATAGGTACAAGCGTAACGAAAAACAATAAGTTCGATAGGAACTATATTTATTTGATAGGAGCAAAAATGATCATCTCTGTAGCGTGAAAAGTAAAATCGGAATTTGTTTGAGAAAAACCAAACCTAATAACTTTAAAAAAGCTAAATACAAATAATTCCTACTCAGTAGACAATACATCCCATCAAAGCATGAAGAAAAATTGAGTTGACTAGCACATATGGGATTAGAACGGATAATGAAAAAACAACTTTAACAACCCAAAGTCAAATTGCATCTTTTGCCAATAAAATACTGTACTGGATTAAGATGTGTCCCAGTTCAATATAAAAAGCCATTGACTCAGAAATTCAAGAAACAAACACCCCCCTTTTCACTTTTTATGCGCTCAAGCAAAGCGTTAGTAGGGAAAAGAGGAAGTCAAGGAGAAATATTAGAATTTCCAAACAGAAATCCCATTTATGTTTCTCAGCTTTCTCAGAAGCAAAATACCCAGAATACATACAGCACAGGGAATCTAAGCAGTACATAATCAGAAATGCATATGGTTCCATTTGCAATTTCACAAACCAAATAACCAATACGTAACAAAAAAAGTCAAAGCAAACACAACAGAATATCTGTAAGCATGAACTGTAAAAAGTAGCAACAGCAGAATACGTAAAGTCTCAAAATGATCCAAAAACATAAAAAAAGAAAACATTATATTACCTTCCATAATTGACCAATTTCCTGGCGACTCTCGCGCTTGCTCTGTCAAATTTTGGCGTTCGATTGACTACAAAAAAGAAAACCCCATTACACAATTATCAACCCACAACTAAAAAGAGCAGCAGTATGAATTGAGTAAGCTTGATTGAAACTATCCGTTTTACATCACATTAATTCTCAGGTCTAAACTCAGAGAGAAAAGGAAGGTTTTGGACAAGCAAAAAGGAAATGTAATGCTTTTTTTTCTTTGAATGTTCTGTTGCTGGTTGCATTTGCTTCTCAAATATCAATTACTTTTTTCATACCAGCAATGCCGTGAACTGTGTTTATATGAACTTGACTGAGAAAACAGAAAAGAAATAGGATATAAGCGCTGTTTGTTTTCATCTGTTAAGCTTGTGTCTCTTAGCAGTGTTCTAATTTATAGTGCAATGCAAGTATATGTGCTTAAAAACTAAGACAGAAAACCCGAAATTAACAATCCATAGGCACTGATATAAATCGATGCAAACCAATAATTGAAAAACACAAACAGGGAAACAAAAGCAATAGATGTTTGGTAATTGAAGTATTAAACACCTTATAACACCTCATAAATTCAAACATGTAGACTTCTGTTTTATTAATTCAAATAAATGAAAAAGACTTCGAATACATGGTTATATGCCAGGTATAAATATGCAATTAGGGTGTGTTGTTTAAATTGAATAAATCTAAAAGTAAGAAAAGAGGCTGAAAAAAGCTACAGATGATATTAAAGAAATTCATCAAAGGAATTCAAACCTATGAAGGAGAGACGATAACCTCTTTGGCCTCACACTCATCAAACATGATATGCAGAACATATATAATAAAAAAAAGCATGTCTAAACCCATCACTGAAATTGAATTGAACACAAATTAATCCATCTTTAGGCAAAACATAGCGGTTCAAAAATGAGGTGAAAGTAAAAGGACACCAGATATCACACAATTAGAGATTCATCAATGCAATTACCAATTTGCAACTCAGTTACAATAATAGTCAAAAACCAGCGACAAAGTCAATCAATGGAAACCAAAAGATATCAGACCAAAAACTATTGTTCATATCAAGAGAAAAGAACAATTAACCAATAAAATAAGACAGCCGAAAAAAAATTCAACTTCCAGATCCAGAAACTGTAACAGTAGAAGGAAGAAGAATAACGAATGAGAAACTCACCGTAATTGAACAAAATTCGAATGAGAAAGCAAGAAGCGCATAGGTGAAACCCTACGAATTGAATAAAAAAACGCCATCGCTTTCTTTACAGGATTGATTGAAATGACAACATTCTAAAATTTTCCAGATTTTAATTTTGATTCTTGCCCAATTTTAATTTCATTATTGTTTCTGGTTGAGGCATAATAACTTCTTGTTTTGGTCGATTTGCAAGCGTGCACGAAGTACCCAGCCCAACATTTGTGGATTAAAATCCGCTTTCCCCGTTATTGTATTTGGGTTAAATTTTATATAAGATTAAGTATTTAATACCCATCTCATTAAATACTTAACATATATATAATTTTTATTATTATAATATATAAATTATATATTAAATATTTAATAAAAAAATATTAAATATTTAATCTCACATAAAAAAACACCGTATCCCCAAACCTCACCCCATTTAATTTTTTTTTGACAAGTATCGACCCAAATCTTAGTCAGCATAACACCCGTTTAACGTTAATCGCCTCTCTTGTTTACTCTGTTAACTCCTACTTTACCAAACAAAACACTGTTCAACTATCACTTTATCAGTGTTCAATCGAGTTATAATTCTGCAAGATTTGCCGGACTGTGTTGGCCAATTTCATCATCTCCTTCGCCATTTTCTTCCGCGCTTTAATATAGGCTCCAATTTTGGAATCTCTCTTTTCGCCGGACGGCGATTTGCACGGCGAGTTGTTCTTCTTTGAGAGAAAGAACGGAACTTTGGAAGATTCCGTACACGTCAACGAAGCGGAGGAAATTCTGGAGCAGCCGCTCCACCCAGATATGTTTCCGGCGGAGGGATTCCTGAGTTTGAGGGAGCTGAACGATGTCATCGAGAGAATCGACGGCAATTTTGAGACGAAGGAGGGAATCGGAGGGGGATTTAGAGGGATTGGATCTGAGGTGATTGATTTGATCTCGGAATTGGGAAATGAGATGGTGGGATCAAGAAGAGAGACTTATGGAGCGGATGTGGTGAGATAATTGGAGTTTTTGAGGGCGATTAGGGATTTTGTTGGGAAAAGAAAGAGAGAGAGATTGACAGTATTATTGAAAAAAAAAATTTCTGAGGGAGAAGAGAGGGGGAAAGGGTATATAAAGGAGGGAAAGAGAGGTGGTTTCATTCTATCTTTGCATTCCAAGTCTATCTCAGTACTTTATTTAAGAGATGCTTATAAGATTTTTGAGATTTTTAAGAGATGTAGTTCTGATATTGTTCCGATTTTGAGTTTTTCTGTTATGAGTTGAGATTAAAGATCAAGGGCAATGGGTTTTGCTAAGATGAGTCGAGATTATAAATAGAAGCAATTAATCTTTTCTTTTGCATGATGGGTATATAGATTGAGTCCAATGAGTATAATTTTGCTTCTGTTTTAACTGGAATTTCGGATTTGGATTTGAGTTTTAAAGTTCATGAATTGACGATGATGTAGTTTTTTTTTTAGAATTTGTTTTGGGTTTGTGAAATAGGAGAGAGTTGGTAAAGGAGGAGTTAACAGAGTAAACAAAAAGGCAATTAACGTTAAATGGGTGTTAGGCTGACTATGATTTACGTCGACACTTGTCAAAAATTAAATGGGATACAAATTTGGAGACACAATAATAAATACAACAGATTTTAATCCAACATTTGTAATTCAATTTAAATGTAAATATTTTTTTTATCCTAATGTGACTTTTTCTAGAGTAAAGTAGATCCGTGAGCGGGTTGGGCTATTAGTTTGGCCCGACCTGAATTCGGTTCAATGAATTGATTTTGGATACTTATTTTTTTATTAAGCTTGGTTTAAACTCGAGCTCGTAAAGTTTGAAATATTATGGGTTGGATTTAAATACCTATTTTTTTTACTAAGCTCGGCTCGAATCCGAGCTCGTTAAAGCCTGAAATATTATAGGTTAGATTTAATTTTTGTATAAATACTTAAGTTCAGCCTAATTTCGGCCTGATGAATAATAATTAAATTTTTTTTATATATTTATTAAATAATTATTTTCAACTTTTATATTTTATACTAACGAATTATTAAATTTAAATACAATAAGTTGTATAGTATATCAAGAACTTAAAATAAATAATGTAGTTATACATAATTCTGTCAATTAATTTTTTTATAATGCATAAAAAAATTATTTAAAAATTACCTACGGGCCTTGGGCTTGAGAATGACCTTATAAGTCCGGTCTAAGCCCGAAGTTCTAAATTATGGGTCGGGCCAAGTTTGGGTTGATGCTTTTAGTCAAAAGTCCGATGAAGTCGGGCCCACCCCGTCCGATGAAGAGGTCTAGAGTAAAGTAGACATGTTCAATGGGCAACACGGGCCTGGTCGATAAAAAAGTAGCCATATCTAAGCCCAGCTCGTATCAACATATATATACGTCGGGTAACCCCGCCCCGCCCCGACCCACCCATCAATTAATAAATACTCCCTCGGTTCCTTTATGAAAGTCATTTTAGGATTTTACTAATACCAATAAAAAAATTAATTACACTACTAAAATGACTAATTTATTCTTTACTAAAATTCTCTTTCTTCTTAATTACCAACATATAATTCCATCAATTCATAATTTCTCTCGTAATAAATGAAAGGGTAAATTAGAGAAAAAATAATGAAAAATGCATTGATATTATAAAGTGACAAATAAAAAGAAATAAAATAAAAAAACTAAAAAGACTTAAAAAAGAAATGGAGGGGGTATTTTATATATATATATATATAGACATATATTTTTTTTATTAAAATATACAAATTCGGGGTTGGGCTTGTGTTTTCATGCTAAATCCAAGGCCAACCCAACATATCTTCGGATTTTGATGGGCTTGGGTCTGGCCAAATTTTTTACATAATATATCTGCCAAGCCCAACCCACGAAGGGTTAGGAGTCAACAAATATCGGTTTGATTCAAAAACTGAACTGAGAATCAACAACGAAGATGTTGGAACCAAATACCAAATCAAATTATTTTGGTTCGGTCCAAACCAAACCAAATTATCTCGGTTTAGTTCAATTCAGTTTTGGTTTCAACTAAGCTAATTTTTTATTAATTTTTTATTTTTTAAATATAAATTTAATATTTAAAATGATTAAAAATCAAAATAAATATCTCCTAAATCAAATATATTATTGTTAATTTGAAAAGAAAAACTTTATTATTAAGTATAAAATGTAAATTGGACTAAAAAAATATAAAAGAATTAACATATGTAAATTAAAAAAAATTAAAACCAATTCGATTTGGTTTTTGGTCGTTCGGCTGTTAACGAAAAAAATTATACTGAACTAAAAACTGAATTATCGAAAATATATAAATTAAACCGAATAACTTTAGTTCGGTTTGATTTTTAATCACCTCTACAAAGAGGAGGCCTTGAATTGGTTAAACATGTCTAAATAAACGTTTTTTATCCACTATTATTATTAGAGGAATTTATAGAAAAAGTAAAAACTTTTTATACCCTTTATTCATTAATTAATAAATAATTATTTAAATATTATCTCTTATTAATTAAATTATTTCTGATCATTGAATTTGTGTTATGAAAATGGCCGAATCAACCGATTTTACCATAAACTTACGACGATCGGCTTGATAGAAAATATCAGTAACAGAAAAAACCGGTTTAAACCGGGGAAATCCGGTAAACCGCCGAAATATTGAATACCCGATTTTCTAAAACCACACCGCAAACACAGCCAGCCGGAAAATCTGCTCTGCCTTCTTCAAACCTGAGTAATATCACCGTTGCCGGTTTTCATAGAGTAACAGCAAGATTGAAAGTGAAATCGCAAATTGATCGAACATTGGATTGATTTCATCAACTTGGGTAAGCTTTGTCATCTTTATTAGATCTGATCTCCATTGCAGGGCTTGTGAAATACTTTTCTCGCCAACATGATGAAGATCCAGTATTATTTACCTCAGCAGTGAAGAGGGGCGCATAGGAGAATGGCTATAACCTAAGAAAAGACAAGCCGCCTCTTGAAAAATGAAAGGCTGAGATTGTAAGTGTATTGTATCAATAATTTTAGGGTGGACCCGGTCCACCACGTGGATTTGTGCTCCTTCAGTTCAAAATCTCACAAGTGGGGATAGTTTTGTCCACGTCATCTTCTTCAATTTACTTCCAGCAAAACCTTTCTCTAATACAATCCATTACGTTACTGTTCTAAACAACCATTGTCGATTAAGTTTCACTGTTCCCTCTCCGTATCTTCGCCGTCGCTATTCGTTTCTTTGACGGCACCGTTCCCTCTCCGTTTCTTCCGATTCGTAAATTGCTTGACGTTTGCCTAGGTTTCACCGTCAATTCTTAAGTTGCCTGACTTTTCCTAGGTTTCACCTCCAATTCGCTTTGTTTCTTCACCAGCGATTCGTAAGTTCTTGTCGGCCGTCAATCGCCTATCCTTGTTTGTCAATCAATTAAGCAGCTGGATTTCTGCACTGCAAATTCGGGGTTTCAGTTGGTTCAATCCTCTAAACAGAAGGTTTAGTTCTCTTTTTGCACAATTTTCAAACAAATTTCAATTGTTTGATTTATATGTTTCCTTTTCGAAACTTATCAGAAGAATGACGAATCAAAATGTAATACCCAATTAAAGTTTATTGATGCACTTGTTATTTTTTTTTACTACCATTACTAGTAATGAAGAAGTGGATTGAGGAACTTCAAGCTCAGCCATGGTCTAAATCAAAGAAAGCAAATGACCAGCCTGCTATCAACTGGGCATTGAGTAAAACTGCTGGACAGGTTTGTTCTAATGTGTTGACCTTACATTATGATTTGAATTTTACGTTGCTTTAAGGTGTTCATTGATATCCACATCACATTTGAAGGAAGAGCAATCACATTTTTCACTTACCTTTATTTATTTGCTGGGAGTAGTACTGAATGGACCATTTTATCACAGGTTTCAAAAAGAAGATTAAACGTTTTCACGATTTAGGTCTCTGGTTAGTGGATGATCATGCTCAAGAATCCCCACTCGGCAAATTATGACGGATTTATTCACCTTAAGAGCTATCAGCTATACTTTTTTGGAGTCCTTTTTTGGTTATGTTGGTATTTGGTGTATATTCATTGCTGGGTTGATTTGCACATTGCGAACTGTATTCATATAAATCATTATAACCATTCTGATAGCAAAATTCTGAAGGAAAATTACTTATTCTGTTTTTTTCTCCCCTTTTCTTCCAGGTGTGTTATCTTTTTTATTAGTCATGTTGTGTTTTTTAACTTAGTAACACTTTATATATAATTGATTCTTACTTCTTAATACTAGTAATATCAGCCTAAATTCACATTTTTCATTGTTAAGGTACACTTTCAAATAATGAGTTTGAGAAGTTGAAGACACTAGTTCATTTTGGTGATATGTTAAGGTACGAACTTTCAAATGATATTTCCCATCAAATGAAATGAGGGGATTCAACAGCAGATAAAGGGAAGGAAGCACATAGGAAATTAATGACAACAAGTCCTACAAATACAAGTGAGGAGTTGTTTTGAGCACTATAATTAAGTTGTTGTACCGAAGATGAAATTGTAGTTGACATAGTTAATATTCAAGTCCTATTATGAAGATTCTAGATCATTTGATTTTTGAAACATCTAAAATTGAATGTTATCTACTTATAAAATTTCTTTTTAGTCTTTTACAATATTGTTAATAAGAGTTCATTGCCTTACTACATCAGTACATTTCACTTTTTCTCAACACTGGATAGATTATGTTATACTCAAATACTCAATCTATGCGATTCAGATACTGTCAAAGTGAGTTGTAAATCATCAGGTTTAGCAGATGAAATCATTTTTCAACTATCCAAAATGATGTGTTAAAACGTGAACAAATATAGATTGAAGAAACAAACAGTAAAAGAAATGGAAAGAAATAATAAGACAAAGAAATAGAGGATATATATTGAAAGGCAAGTCAAGTTTATGAGATTCCAGAAATGTTAAAACATGAACAAATACCATCATTCTATTAACAAAACTACAGTAAAAAAACACAACCAAAATTCTATTTGAAAGATAGATCAAAATTAATGAATACAAAACAAATGCTAAAATTGTCTTCGATGAACTGGAAATAGTTGAGAAGCTTCACAGTCCAAATTGCCTACTGGGACTTGAAATTATAGTAGTCTAAATTCTCTTTTCAACATTCTGATTTGATGAATCGCCAAATAGGGATAAATTCTGAGAAAAAAACACCATAAGTCTTTTTAAAACATGTTATACTTATAACTGTAATATGTTAGGTACAATTGTATGGCCTTACTTGACTCATTTGTATACCCGATTGAGTTCCTTGTGTATATGAAAGGCTTCTTAAATATTCCATTTGGTTTGTGTTTTGTAACATGACATTGACACCATATGGAAAATTTGCAGCTTCATCATTAAAAAACTGATAAAAAAGCATTTTTAGACCACAGAGTGATAATATAACTAAATTATATAACTTTAAAACTTACCTTTGGCACACCAAATGAAGGATACAGAGTTACATCTGTAAGTGACCTATAACATAAGATATAAATAATTATGTTAGTGATATTCAAATCCTTAATGCCACTGAATGTTGAGGTTAATATCATTACTTACATTTTGTTTGTCGTTCACATTAGAATTTCCAGTATTTTGTTCGTAGAAGCCTTTCTTTTCCCTGTTATTCAATAAAAAACAATATATATGATTACTCTAGTTAGTAGAGAAGTTATGAAAATATTATAAACACTTACCAATAGCTTTAGCCTTTAATCCAATCTTAGCCTTTGTCTTTTGTTTTTCAGAGTGTCCTTTTAATCTAGCACTTGAAAATCCTTTGGGCTTCATACGAGGAGGGTTTGAGATGAGACCAACACCACTGATCTCTTGCATCTCATCTTGCTCATCAACTGCATTTATCTCTTGCATCTCATCTTGCTCATCAACTGCTTCATCTTCTCCTCCATTAATTAGTTGAAGAGTTGTTTAATTTATCTAATGCAACTTGTACATCTCTATAAATCTGGTGCGACCCATCTTCAACAATGGTTCTTGTGACCTTGTTAGTTTGACTCGCCAAAATTACAGGTAAGAAAAACGGATCATGTTATGAAAAAATGTCATTATCATCGGTTCATCACCACTTACTTTATCAAATTCACCTTTTGCCCATCTTTTTCTAGCTTTTTTCCTCCATCTTTGCACAATGTATTGCTCGGGAATAGAATCAAAGTTTCGCACAATCAGAATTTTCAAGACATGAGAAGAAAGTATGCCACACAACAGGTAGCACCGTATAAAACTTTTCCCTCCAATTAGCAGGTAGGCCACACAGCAGGTGAACCAAATAAAATAAAAAAAGTAATAGGAAATAAGGTTGTTCAATTAATTAGGAGAATTAGATAAATTTCTAAGAATAGACAAAAGGTACGAAAATTTATAGAATCGATAAAAAAAATAAGAAACGCATGATTCTTAACGAAAAACAATTTTTTAATGTCAATAGGCAGTTGCCGGTATTTTACTTATTAGTACCTTAGAAAATGGCTGAGGTCGCTAGAGAATACTGCGAGGAACGACGAACAATAATTGCCGATGAATGGCAAGCAAAAAATAAATAGCGACGGGCGAAGATACAGAGAGGGAGCGTCGGAGGAATGGTGTCGGCGAAGCCATAGAGAGGGAGCGTCGGAGGCAGAAACGACGGCGAAGACAAGGAGATGGAACAGTGAAACTTAATCGACGGCGGTTGTTTAGAATAGAAACGTAATGAAAGTAAATCGAAGAAGGTGACGTGGATAAAATTATCCCAGGGGATTTTGAACTGAAGGAACATAATCCAAGTGGTGGACCGGGTGTACCCTGTAAAATTCCGGACTAGTGACTTTTGAGTACCTGAGTGGTCCCCATAAGTTGTGATGATAGACTTCTATAGGTAATAAATAAAGAGTTTTTTATTCAAATCAAACGAGAAATTTGATAAATTATTTGATGTGATCCATGTTATTAAATTATTGATGTAGGGTTCATTTCTTTAATAATTTAATGTAATATGTTTTCTACTTTTTTATCCGTTATTATTATTTTCTATAAAATATTTCTTACCTATTTACCATTCTTACCGTTGAATTTTTCTATAAATAGGAATTCAATTTCTTCATTTTCATATATCTCAGAAATAAGAAATAAAAGTTTCTCTCAAATTCTCTCTCTACTTTCTCTCTTTATTGTTATAGTATCCTTGCATATATAGTCGATTTCCAACACGTTATCAGCACGAGCTTGCTCTAATCAACTGAAGATATCACCAAATAAATCCAAAGTAAGACATAATTATTTTATTTTCTATAAATATATATAATTCTTAATATGTCTAATATCAAAAGTTTAGAATTTACTCCTCTTGATGTATCGGGGAAAAATTATCTTACTTGGGTGCTGGATGCAGAAATACATCTAGAATCGATGGGTCTTAAGAATATTATTATTGAAAATAATAATCTTGGACCTCAGTATAAGGCAACAACTCTAGTTTTTCTTCGCCGGCATCTTGATGAATCACTTCAATCAGAATATTTGACTGTCAAAGATCCTGCAGATCTTTGGAAACAATTAAAGGAGAGGTTTGAACACCTAAAGAAAATATCTCTACCAAATGCCCAATATGAATGGATAAACTTAAGGCTACAAGATTTTGAATCTGTCAGTGCATATAATTCTAAACTTTTTCAAATTACATCCACATTAAGATTATGTGGAAAGGAAATAACTGATGAGGATTTACTGGAAAAGACATATTCTACTTTTCATTTGAATAATATGGTATTACAGGAACAATACAGAGCAAAAGACTATAAGAAATATAGTGAACTAATTACTGCTCTTCTCCTAGCAGAACAGAGAAATCAACTCCTGTTAAAAAACCATAAACTACGACCTACCGGAACAAATCCATTCCCTAAAGCGAATGCGATAATTCATAATAATTTTAATGGACGCGGCCGCAGAAATGGTCGTGGTCGTGGTCAAGGTAGAGGTCGTGGAAATGGGCGTGGTAGAGGATCTAATAATAACAATTTTCACCAGAAGTGGAAATATGTAAATAATAATAATAGCAATAATTTCCACCCGAAGTGGAAAAATATAAATAACCACCAGAAGTGGAATAATCAAATTGAAAGATTTGATAAAAGAAAAAACAGTCAAGATGATGAAAATAAATGCCATAGATGCGGTATGACTGGTCATTGGTCAAGAACTTGTAGAACCGCTAAACATTTGGTAAACTTATACCAAGCCTCTCTCAAGAAATATGCGAAACCAGAAATCAATTTTATATTGGATGATATTACCCCAAATATTGAGCCTATTGATGTCCCCAATATGGAGATGGATGATTTTCTGTTACCCAGTACCAGTGAGAAAGAAAAATTTGAATAATTAGTCTATATATTTTGCTTAATTAATATATTGTAATTTTTATGTTATTATTGGTTTGCTTTTGTTATTGCTGCTTAATGTACTTTTTATACAATGTTTATTTATAAATAAATAATAATGCATCTTTCATTTGTTCAATGAAGAAAACGAATTCTTTCCCGGTATTATATGACTTGAAGGAAAATGAAGGAAATTTATGTATTGTAGATAGTGCCACCACCCATACTATTCTCAAAGAGGCAAGATATTTTAATATCCTTAAAAAGGGTGAAACTGTTGTTACCACAATATCGGGACAAACAAAAATGGTTGAAGGCTCCGGAAAAGCTAGTATTATATTACAAAGGGGAACAAAACTTATTATAAATAATGCATTATTTTCTCCGAATTCTCACAGAAATTTATTAAGTTTTAAAGATATTCGCAGAAATGGATATCATATTGAAACTGTGAGCGAAGACAATAAAGAATGTCTTTATGTTACAAAAATAATTTCAAGTAAGAAATGTATACTTGAAAAATTTTATACTCTTTCATGTGGCTTATACTATACATATATTAATATGATTGAGGCCAATTTGACTATAAACCAGAAGTTTATAGATTCAAATACTTATAAAATTTGGCATGATCGACTGGGTCATCCTAGTTCGATAATGATGAGAAAAATTATTGAAAATTCATATGGGTATCCATTGAAGGACCAGAAGTTTCTTCAAAATAATGAATTATTTTGTGCTGCTTGTTCGCAAGGAAAATTAATAATAAAGCCTTCCAGAAGTAAGGTTGCAATTGAATCACCAGCATTTTTAGAGCGCATACAATGTGATATTTGTGGACCAATTCATCCACCATGTGGACCATTTAGATATTTTATGGTTCTAATTGACGCCTCAACTAGGTGGTCACATGTATGCTTATTATCTTCACGAAATATGGCATTTGCAAGGTTAATTGCTCAAATTATAAGGTTACGGGCACAGTTTCCCGATTATCCAATTAAATCAATCCGTCTTGATAATGCTGGGGAATTCACATCCAAATCATTTAATGATTATTGTATGTCAATTGGAATAAAAGTTGAACATCCTGTAGCATATGTTCATACACAAAATGGTCTAGCGGAATCATTTATTAAACGTCTGCAATTAATTGCAAGACCGCTAATTTTGCGAACGAATCTCCCTACTACAGTTTGGGGTTATGCAATATTGCATGCAACATCTCTTATACGTTTAAGGCCAGTAAGTTATCATGATTATTCTCCATTACAATTAACTTCTGGCCATGAGCCTAGTATTTCTCATCTTAGAGTTTTTGGTTGCGCAGTATATGTGCCTATTGCTCCACCACAAAGGACTAAAATGGGTCCTCAAAGGAGATTAGGAATTTATGTTGGCTATGAATCACCTTCAATAATTAAATATCTTGAGCCATTAATTGGCGATATGTTTACTGCACGATTTGCAGATTGTCATTTTGATGAAAGCACTTTCCCAAAATTAGGGTGAGAGAATAAGAACCCAATTTTGGAAAAGAAAATAATATGGAATGCTTAATCACTTTCTCATATGGATCCTAAATCAAATGATTCTGAACTAGAAGTTCAGAGAATAATCCATCTTCAACATTTAACAAATCGATTGCCTGATGCACTCGCTAATCCTAAAAGAGTAACAAAATTGCATATACCAGCAGTAAATGCGCCAATTCGTATTGAGATTCCTAAAGAACAACCTACGGATAATACTCTAACACGCCTGAAGCGTGGACGACCAATTGGTTCAAAGAATAAAAATTCTAAAAAGAGGAGAATTATTGATAGTGAAGATATTCCCATTGAGGATATAAATATAAATACACTTCCGGAAGAAGTGCAAGCACCTGAAGTGCAAATACCTGAAGCTATTGAAAATGAAGAAATTCAAATAAATTATATCACCAACGAAAGAAGATGGAATCGCAATAAAATAGTTATAGATCATATTTTTTCATATAATGTTGCGATCAATATTGAAAATGAAAACGTGGATTATGAGCCAACATCTATTGTAGAATGCCAAAGTAGAAATGATTGGCAACAATGGAAAGAAGCAATTCAAGCAGAGCTGAATTCTCTTGAAAAACGCAAAGTATTCGGACCAGTAGTTCGAACACCACAGGACGTAAAACCTGTTGGTAATAAATGGGTTTTTATTAGAAAGAGAAATGAGAAAAATGAAATAATAAGATATAAAGCCAGATTAGTTGCACAAGGTTTTTCTCAAAGACCCGGGATAGACTATGAGGAGACATATTCTCCGGTGGTGGATGCAATAACTTTTAGATATCTTATTAGTTTTGCAGTGCAAGAAAATTTACAGATGCACTTGATGGATATTGTCACAGCTTACCTTTATGGTTCGCTTGATAATGATATTTATATGAAAATCCCTGAAGGATTAAAGCTGCCAGAAAAATATGGCAAACGAGAACTTTACTCGGTAAAGTTACAAAGATCCTTATATGGATTAAAACAATCTAAGCGCATGTGGTATAATCGTCTCAGTGAATATTTATTGAAAGAAGGATATAAAAATGATCCAATTTATCCATATGTTTTTATAAGAAAATCAGGATCTAATTTTATTATCATCTCAATTTATGTTGATGATTTGAATATTATTGGAACTCCAGAAGAGATTCCAAAAGCAGTTGACTCTTTAAAGAAAGAATTTGAGATGAAAGATCTTGGAAAAATAAAATTGTGTCTTGGTTTATAAATTGAGCACCTTGAAAAAGGAATTTTAGTGCATCAATCAAACTACATAGAAAAGATCCTGAAACGATTTAATATGGACAAAGCACATCCATTGAGTAACCCAATGGTTGTACGATCACTCGATGTGAAAAAGGATATTTTTCGTCCTAGAGAAAATAATGAAAAAGTTCTCGGTCCTGAAGTACCGTATCTAAGCGCAATAGGTGCTTTAATGTATCTTGCTAATAACACAAGATCGGATATAGCATTCTCTGTTAATTTATTATCAAGATACAGCGCTGCACCTACAAGACGACATTGGAATGGAATTAAACATATAATGCGCTATCTTCGAGAAACTATTGATTTAGGCTTATTTTATTCACATGAATCTAAGCTTAAATTAGTTGGATATGCGGATGCGGGTGTGAGCGGACGACGGTTAGCGCGGCTGCGGTGCGGGGTCGGACCGGGTCGGGCGGCCCGTTTTTGGCGTGTCGGGGAGATGAGTGTGATGTGGTTGAAAAGAAAATGATTTTGCATATTGTAATGCTTAAAAGATACGAGATCGAAACCCCGTACTTAAAATAGAGTCGCCACCCGGTTCAGCTCAACCGGGAATTTTTCGGTACGATTTTCCCACCGGGTGGTTGGACCATACCTTAAGTAGAGATTCCGAGTTCGGATGATGTTATCTACTTTTCATTAGGCCAAGTTAGGATACTTCATTCTTTCTTAATCGGTTTAATCCACCCTATTTATTTGTATTTTCAGTTATTTTGTTGTTTTCGCATTTATCAAGCAATTAAAGCGATAAATAAAATATTTACAATCGTAAAAGAAAAGTAAGTGCGGAAAGTGGAATTATTACAAGGTTTTCGAGTCCTGTACATTTTCTACGTAACAAATGAAATACCCAAATGTCCGATATACATCTACCTGCAGAAGATGGTTGACACAAATATGGCATATTTTATTTATAACACCATAAAGCCCGATTGGATGGCTAAAATGAGATTTGAATGGCGTTTGCGGGGAAATTCCATTTTTATCCAAATTTCAGATTCGATCGTCGCTTTAATCGGATTACAAGTGAATATACCACTCATCGCGGGGCGGGTCTGTTTTCAGGAGGTCCCGAACCTCCATCGTTACACTATAGGTCCTAGCTTCAGAAAATAAATTAATTTGGAAACAAACGAAAACGATACTGCTATCCAGAAAGCCATACTGCCGATGGCATCTGATGCCGCTGACGACATAGTTGATGTCGCTGGCGGTATGGATGATACCGCCGGCGATATCAACTATGTCACGGGCAACATCAGCATGCAGATGGGCACAGGGCTTTCTGAATACTGTAAAGAAAGGGTTCCGCGAGAAAGCGAGGTCTCCGGGGAATGTGATGCTAACGGCGGTACCAACGATGTCTCTCGCGACATGGGTGATACAGCCGGCAACATCACTTGTCTCCGGCGACTTCAATTCCTAGCAGCAGCAGCGGTTTGCAGTCAAAATGACCGAAAACTTAAAATGAACACAAATCAACAAAAATAGTGCAAAACAATAATAATAATGCCAAAGAGCTATGAGACTCAGGATTTTCACCTCGGGGTAGTGAATCCAACTCTTCGTGAACTGAACAATAACACCTCCGGGGAGCTTGCAACGATGATTTGATTGTTAATTTAAAGGTTTTAGGTCTCTAAATTCTATCCAGTTGATTTAACCCAAAGACCCACTGGTTTAAGCTCACAATCAGAGAGTTCAAAGAAGAAAAATCGGGAAAAATGGATTAGAATCCTTTTTTCCTGCCTTTTCTAGTTCTTATCTCACTAAAATCTATTCTCTCGATTTCAGCCTCTTAGTTGCTCAATTTTAGCTCCTTCCCTCTACAATTTCAGTCCCCCTCCTTAATTGCAGTTTTTGGGTGCCTTTTATAGGCAAATTGGGGTATTTTTCGAGACCTTTTTCACTTATTCCGCCGAAAGTGGCCGACAGGCTGTCTGTGGAGGACCCATTTTCGTGCCATGTCGCCGGCGACATGATGATGTCGCCGGCGGTATGGATCATGCCGCCGGCGGTATGGTGATGCCGCCGGCGGTATGAATGATATCGGTGGCGATATCATTCTCCAGCATACCGACAACCAACGGGTCAAAAAGCCTAAAAAGTCGGGAAAAGTGGTTTATTAGTGGAAAAAAGGCATCTTTATGACTTTTAACAATATTTTAAAAGGTATTTATTATTTAGGTGTAAATCATCGGTTCAAGCTCCTACCAAACGCGTTATCGGCCACGCCGAACTGGATTCTACCAATTATAAAATTCACAAGGAATATTATTTTGGTAATAAAAATTCTGAAGAGAACTTTTATTTTGAGGTATTGAAATCGGGTACACGTCATCATCGTCTCGCGAGAGGGACTGCAAAATCCCGTGCTCACAGGCTGCCCCTCGGGGGATCACTGCTGACACAGGTCAGTATGATCACACGAAAGAGCAAGGGATAGGCATGATACCTGAAGGATGACTGGTTTGCCCCTTGGTCGGACATACGCTTTGTCGATTGTTTGCCCCTTGGTCGGACATACGCTTTATCGATTGTTTGCCCCTTGGTCGGACATACGCTTTATCGATTGTTTGCCCCTTGGTCGGACATACGCTTTGTCGATTGTTTGCCCCTTGGTCGGACATACGCTTTGTCGATTGTTTGCCCCTTGGTCGGACATACGCTTTGTCGATTGTTTGCCCTTGGTCGGACATACGCTTTGTCGATTGTTTGCCCCTTGGTCGGACATACGCTTTGTCGACTGTTTGTCCCTTGGTCGGACTAGAGAATTTGTCCCTTGGTCGGACTAGAGAATTTATCCCTTGGTCGGACTAGAGAATTTGTCCCTTGGCCGGACTTGCGTTTCGTAGAGAATTTGTCCCTTGGTCGGACTTGCGCTTCGTAGAGAATTTGTCCCTTGGTCGGACTTGCGCTTCGTAGATTGTCCCTTGGTCGGACTTGTGCTTTGTAGATTGTCCCTTGGTCGGACTTGTGCTTCGAAGAGAATTTGTCCCTTGGTCGGACTTTTGCTTCGTAGATTGTCCCTTGGTCGGACTTTTGCATTGTAGATTGTCCCTTGGTCGGACTTGTGCTTTGTAATTTGTCCCTTGGTCGGACTTGTGCTTCAAAGAGAATTTGTCCCTTGGTCGGACTTGTGCTTCGAAGAGAATTTGTCCCTTGGTCGGACTTGTGCTTCGTAGAGAATTTGTCCCTTGGTCGGACTTGTGCTTCGTAGAGAATTTGTCCCTTGGTCGGACTTGTGCTTTGTAGATTGTCCCTTGGTCGGACTTGTGCTTCGAAGAGAATTGGTCCCTTGGTTGGACTTGTGCTTTGTAGATTGTCCCTTGGTCGGACTTCTGCTTTGAATAGAGAGGTTTATCCCTTGGTCGGGCTTCTGCTTTGAATCGAGAGGTTTACCCCTTGGTCGGGCTTCTGCTTTGAATTGAGAGGTTTACCCCTTGGTCGGGCTCCCGCTTGGTACAGTGATTGTACTTTGGTAGGACTTTCACTTTGAAGGGGTCGCCCTTTGGTCGGACTTTCACTTTGAAGAGATCGGCCTTCGGTTGGGCTCATTTTGATGAGATCGCCCTTCGGTTGGGCTTTTGTATTTTGGTATAGTGATTGTCCTTTGGTCGGACTTTCCTTTGAAGAGATCGCCCTTCGGTCGGGCTCACATTGATGAGATCACCCTTCGGTTGGGCTTTTGTATTTTGGTATAGTGATTGTCCTTTGGTCGGACTTTCACTTTGAAGAGATCAGCCTTCGGTTGGGCTCATTTTGATGAGATTGCCCTTCGTTCGGGCTTTGGTATTTTAGTATAGTGATTGTCCTTTGGTCGGACTTTCACTTTGAAGAGATCGCCCTTCGGTCGGGCTCACTTTGATGAGATCGCCCTTCGGTCGGGCTCACTTTGATGAGATCGCCCTTCGGTCGGGCTTTTTATTTTGGTATAGTGATTGTCCTTTGGTCGGACTTTCACTTTGAAGAGATAAGTTTGCCCCTTGGTCGGGCTTTCACTTGGTACAGTGATTATCCTTTGGTCGGACTTTTCACTTTAAAGAGATCGCCCTTTGGTTGGGCTCGTGTTTGGTATAGTGATTGTCCTTGGTCGGACTTTTCACTTTAAAGAGATTGCCCTTCTATTGGGCTTGTTCTGAAGAGATCGCCCTTTGGTTGGGCTCGTGTTTGGTATAGTGATTGTCCTTGGTCGGACTTTTCACTTTAAAGAGATTGCCCTTCTATTGGGCTTGTTCTGAAGAGATTGCCCTTCTATTGGGCTTGCGTTCTGAAGAGATTGCCCTTCGGTTGGGCTTTCATTCTGAAGAGATTGCCCTTCGGTTGGGCTCGTGTTTGGTATAGTGATTGTCCTTCGGTTGGACTTTCACTTTACAGAGATTGCCCTTCGGTTGGGCTTTTGTATTTTGGTATAGTGATTGTCCTTTGGTCGGACTTTCACTTTGAAGAGATAAGTTTGCCCCTTGGTCGGGCTTTCACTTTGAAGAGATAAGTTTGCCCCTTGGTCGGGCTTTCACTTTGAATAGAGAGGTTTGCCCCTTGGTCGGGCTTTTGCTTTGAATAGAGAGGTTTGCCCTTCGGTTAGGCTTTTGCTTGGTATAGCGATTGTCCTTCGGTTGGACTTTCACTTTGCAGAGATTGCCCTTCGGTTGGCCTTGTTCTGAAGAGAATGCCCTTCTGTTGGGCTTATTCTGAAGTGATTGCCCTTCGGTTGGGCTTATTCTGAAGTGATTGCCCTTCGGTTGGGCTCATTTTGATGAGAATGCCCTTCTGTTGGGCTTGTTCTGAAGTGATTGCCCTTCGGTTGGGCTTGTTCTGAAGTGATTGCCCTTCGGTTGGGCTCATTTTGATGAGAATGCCCTTCTGTTGGGCTTGTTCTGAAGTGATTGCCCTTCGGTTGGGCTTGTTCTGAAGTGATTGCCCTTCGGTTGGGCTCATTTTGATGAGATCGCCCTTCGATCGGGCTCATTTTGATGAGATCGCCCTTCGGTCGGGCTCACTATGAAGAGATTGCCCTTCGGTTAGGTTTGTTTGAAGAGATTGCCCTTCGGTTGGGCTTGTGTTTGGTATAGCGATTATCCTTCGGTTGGACTTTCACTTTACAGAGATTGCCCTCCGGTTGGGCTCTCATTTTGTGAGCACGCCCTTTGGTTGGGCTCATTTTAGAGAGATCGCCCTTCGGTTGGGCTCATTTTGATGAGATCGCCCTTCGGTTGGGCTTATTTTGAAGAGATAAGTATGCCCCTTGATCGGGCTTCTGTTTGGTACAGTGATTGTCCTTTGGTCGGACTTTCACTATGAAGAGATCGCCCTTTGGTCGGGCTCGTTTTGAAGAGATTAGTTTGCCCCTTGATCGGGCTTCTGTTTGGTACAGTGATTATCCTTTGGTCGGACTTTCACTTCGAGGAGGTCGCCCTTTGGTTAGGCTTTTGTTTGGTACAGTGATTGTCCTTTGGTCGGACTTTCACTATGAAGAGATCGCCCTTTGGTCGGGCTCGTTTTGAAGAGATTGCCCTTCGGTTGGGCTCGTTTTGAAGAGATCGCCCTTTGGATGGGCTTGTTTTGAAGAGATCGCCCTTCGGTCGGGCTCATTATGAAGAGATCGCCCTTCGGTTGGGCTTTTGTATTTTGGCATAGTGATTGTCCTTTGGTCGGACTTTCACTTCGAAGAGTTCGCCCCTCGGTCGGGCTCATTTGAAGAGATTGCCCTTCGGTTGGGCTCGTTTTGAAAATCTAGTTTGGAGGGGCAACATTACCGGTGGCATGAGTTGATGTCGTTGGCGGCATGAGTTGATGTCGTTGGCGGCATGAGTTTATGTCGCCGGCGGTATGGATGCCACGTGGCAACTTTGACTGGTCAGATAATTTCAAAATTTGAACTAAATGAGACGATACCGCCGGCGGTCTGAGTGATATCGCCGGCGGTATGGACGGATGTCGCCGGCGGTATGGATGCCACGTGGCAGCTTTGACTGGTCAGATAATTTCAAAATTTGAACTAAATGAGGCGATGTCGCCGGCGTCCTGAATGATATCGCCGGCGGTATGGATTGATACCACAGGCGCCATGGAGGAACAGTTTCAGATAAATTAAAACTCCTCGAATTCCGCGCGGCAGTTTAAAAAGATTGGAACTCTTTTCTTCCCCATTCTTTCACAAAACCGTATCTCCCTCTCTTCTCTCCCAAAGCTCTTTGATTTCTATCTTTGCCTTTTCAAATTATGAAGAGGGTTAGTAATGCTTTCAGGGGCAAATCCAAGGCTAGGGAGAGCTTGCCCGATTCTTCCGTCGAGGGATTGAAAATCCTTTCCGTTCCTACTGCATACGGCCTGAAGGAGACGGCCAAAATGTATGGCTATGGCATTAACTCTCCTATCACCAATCTAACTCCGGAGAAGGAAAAACACCTCTGTTATGTCCAGGTAATCCCACAAAAACCCGAATTACTTCTTTTCGAATTCGATGTGATTTTGCTTTAGATTTGAAAACATGCCATGATAGGGGTTTAAAATGTGGAATATATCAGTCATATTGCATGCTTTAGGATCGGTTTTTGCCTTATTGTTCGATTGATTGTGATTTTTAGCACGATGGGTGTAATTTAGGGAGAAAACTGGTTCTGCCCGCGCAGGGTGATGCCGCTGGCGGTATGAGTGATGCCGCTGGCGACATCAATCTTTGCCAAAGGCTTTATGGGAATCTGATGTCGCCGGCGACATGAGCCATGCCGCCGGCGGTATGGGCTGATGCCGCCGGCGATATCGCTCTTAACAGAGGCGACATCAGCAGCCTTTTTGACAGAAATGCACAGAATTGATCCGTTTTGTTTTTCGATTTTGCAGCCATACGAACTGACTTACACAGGGGGGATGGGTACCATCGGTGAGTGGTGGCACCACATCTCAGAGAACGATCCCGAGCTCGCGCTTGCAATTAACGAGACAGGGTTTGGAGATTTGGCGCGGATCATGCCCATGTTAATGCCTAAGCTTCCTCATTCTTCAGTAACGGCCCTGACTGAAAGGTGGTCCGAGACCACCCATACCTTCCATTTCTCCTTTGGGGAAGTTACAATTACCCCTTCTGATGTGGAAGCCATGACCGGCCTTCCTTGGACGGATGAGGTTATACATTTTGACGTCTACATGGACAAGTACCATGTTGAGAGGCCCATAGAGAGGCGGGTAAAGGAGTTGTTCGGTCTGAAGCCCGTCTCTGGGCGGCTGTCCTATGGTGAGTTGTACCATCATTGGACCCGGGTGAATGTGGTACCCGAGGAGGAGAGGGAGGCTTGTGTCCGTTCCTTTGTGATCTCACTACTCACCGTGCTGTTCTTCCCAATCTCGGGGAGTAAGATCAACTACATGCTTATAACCGCGGTGGAAGATGTGCCGGGAATCAGGAGGAAGAATTGGCCGAGGGCTATCTTGGCCCAGTTGTACCACGGGCTGGACGTGGGAGCCCGAAAGAAGGAGAAAGCCCTTCGCCTTTGCCACCTGCTACTCCAGGTATAGATTTCCTTGAAACATTTCCCTCGATAACATGCGTTCCTATTTATTGCATGACGTCCCTTGAATTGATCAGTCGTCATTTGTGCAGGCCTGGGCCTTTGAGCATCAGATCCTCCCACCGGTGGAGTTTAAGAAGGTTGTGCCGCCGGGCTCTCATTTCCTTGCTCGCTGGTGCGGGGGTATCGGTGGGAAGGCAAAGTACCCTACGCAGTATAGGGAGGTCCTAAGGAGCGTGCGGTTGAGTTCGGTATGCAAATTTTTTTTTTTTTAAATTTATTTATTTATTTATTTATTTGGTCTATGGACTTATGTTGGTTGTTTTGAGGTAGCTCGTCTTGGACCCGTTCGATGGGGTGGAGAATTTGGCTGAGGTTGCACGGGTCCGGAGGGAGGTGGATGACCGCCGATTTGTTATTGAGTGCCCACTGTCCCAGCAGTGGTATCTAGGCGAGCGCGTCCGGGGTTGGAGGTCCCTTCCGGTTGTAGCTAGACCGGTGCCTGCCGATCCTCCGCGGGGCTTGTGGTGGCCTCGTTTGGTGATTTCTGCCGAGGCCAACAAAGCTGATTATATTGAAGGGAATGGTCGAGTGATCCCTAGCGTTCCTGGTCTCTACGAGCAGCTTTTTCAGCGCCTACTCCCTGTGTGTCCTCGCATCCACGGCAACGATACAATTGAGTATCACAACGAGCAACGATTGGAGGACGAAAAGAGGCGTCTCAAAGGCGTTGTGGATGTTGATGAGGAGGATGATGATGAGGATAAAGTGCTGGAAGGGGATGTTGCGGTCGACCCTGAGGGGGAGGACGAGGTAGGTGCGGGTGTAGCTGGCGGGAGTGTACCGACGTCCCAGGGGGAGCAACGTTCTTTCGAGGTATGATCATGCTTGTGTGTATGATTTTGAAGTCGTTTAGGGATGTTGTTGACGTGTGACTTTCACATTTTGCAGGAACCTGTGAGAAAGAGGGGCCGGGATAACCAAAGTGGGACCCGACATTATGGCGCGCCAGAGGGCATGACCTTCGTGGAGGGGAGATTGGTCAATCCGTTGGAAACCACTTTCCTGTTGATGAACTCCCGAGGCGAATTCTCTTATAGGAATGTTGGCTCGAGCCGGCAAGCCCCGATTTTTATGCCCGAAAATACAACCTACGTAAGACCTAATAATTATTTTCTTATTAAGTCTTAGATGCGGGTGTCTAAGGATTTGCTAGGTGGTGCGGAGTCATGTGGAGCAACTTGCGGAGAATAATTTTGTTCTCCGGGATACCCTTATTGGGCAATCGCTTCTCGTTCAGGTATTTTATGCACATGTTAAGGGATATATGTATGGATGTTATGCATGACATGCAAGGCTGATATTTTCTCCGGTTTGCAGGATTTTTTAGCCCTTTCTTTGTCTGATGCTGACGCAGCCCGACGGCGATATGAGGAGGAAACTGCAGCTTTACAGCACCGCGTGAGCAATCTCGAGGGTCAGCTGGCGGCCACCGCTCAAGAACAGAGAAGTAAACAAAACCTTGACCGTGCGCATCCTGGGGGTACCAGTCGTAGGGGGGTCAAGAAGTCTGCCGGCCGACGTGCGTTTACGCGGCTGAGGAGTCTAGTAGTGTTCCTATAACGGAGGGAAGAGAGGAAGACGATGTTGATGATTGGCTCGCAAGTCCTGATGACGTTTCATCCCATCCAACCTGTAGTGGCGGACATGCTTAGTTTTACTTTTCGTTTTTGTTTTTTTTCTTTGAGTTCTCGTTGGTACCTCCGATACATTGGGGTTTCGATAATTTGTTTTTGTCATGGGCTAGATGATTTGGTACAATTTGAGCAATTTGCGCCTTCGGGTTTTTATTTTGAATATGAAAATGAATTGCTGTATGACAAGTCCTTGGAAATGTAGCATAGGATTGTTTACAGTTTTTGTACAGGTCCGAAATGGCAGAAATGCTTCTGATGCCGCCCAGAAAGTTACTCCATGCCGCCGGCGGCATCATCCAAGTCGCCCAAATCAGTACTATATCGCCGGCGACATTAATTACATCGCAGGCGGTATCATGATATCGCCGGCGGTATCACTCTCATCGCCGGCGGCTTCGATCTTCCAGCAACCTGTTTTCAACAATTCTGTCCGTTTCCGTCATGGCAACCCATAACCAAAAGCTGTGGGGTTTTCTGCAGAGCCTGGGGAACACAGATTTTGGGCCCCAATTTGACCCCATGGTTTGCATGGACTATCCTTTCGGGTTTTCGCCCTAACAGATTTATTCCGACCTTTGAGCGCGTAGTGTCTTCGATTAAGCTTACTTGTGATGTTTCCATCCTTCGATTACCAGGTATTCACATAATCACAAGCACAGATGTTCCAATATGAAAGACCCTTTTATCAAGTGAATTTAATTTGAGTACAAGATGTTGGCAATCATTTCCATTAATGGGACCCCTGGTGTTAACCAGCCTTTACAGGTTTTCAAGTTAACATCTTATTGTTTTTCTCTCGTGCCCTAATTTTCGTCTGAACCGCCCTTTTCGGGTTTTCAGTTTAACAGGCGTTATTGACTTATCCCCTAATTTTTGTACAGCCGGTTTGTAGGGTACCGACCGTCGGGTGTAACCCTAATTTTTGCCCAGTCAATAGAAGATCGACAGGCGGGCGATTATTGTATATATATTTTTAGTGTGCCGCTTTTTCTGATTTATTTCTTTTGTTTAGACCTGATAATGCTTAAGCTTGTCTTGGTCGACTAGATCGATGAACTCGCTTCTTGTCTACGCTCATGACTCTAACAGCCTCGCTTATTTGGTGCCATTTCCGATCATACGATGGTCTCTTCAATCTGATCTGAACTTAACCTTAGTACCGGAAGGTCTCAAACTTTTCAGTGCTGGGTCTATGACTCTTGGAATGGGCATAGGATATCTGATTTGCTATTGTGCGCATAGTTGTGCTTTTGCAGATTCTCCAAGTTCCTTGGTGCCCGTTCGATTTTCGCCTGGATCACCCAGTTCATTCTGACCTTCAAAGTTACATCGGGAGCTCTTAGCTGACCTTGTTGCAAGCCGTTTAGTTTGCGGGAGTTTTTGGTGCTTACTCCAAAGCTTCATCGATTGGTTTGATTGTCGTCCTGATCGCTATTTTGATTGCTCCTTCAATTCGTGGTCTGCAGAGCCCTTGTTGTTTAGGCCTGAACTCGTATTCTATATTAGGGGTGATGGGTCGTGAACAAGTGATGTTCGGCTTAAAGACCTTTTATTTGGTGCCTTTGTAGTGGTTGTTTGCCTTGTTGGTTCATTTGGTAAGCCGATTGCGACACTGGTTGCACAATCGTCTTCGTGGCTTGTGGGATGAAGGTGTTTGCCTTTAGACTTGGTGTTCTTGGAAGTGGTTGCCCCCTGACCTTTGTTAGCCGAAGGGTTTGATGGGGTTGATTTGTACCGGGTGAAGATGTGTTTCTCTTCAAATTTGGTCGTGTTCTCGGTGGTGATGTTGGTCTGAGATTTTGGCTACGATGTTTATTTGATGGAGGTTGGGCTCCGTTGGGTGTAAGCCTTGATTCTCTATTTTCGGGGGACAGATTGATACTTCTTTGGTGGCTTAAAGGTGTACCGTTGTAGGGCCGTTGAGTCAATTCTAGAAGGGACCCATGGCGTTTCAACAATCCAATTATTGCACTGAGCAAAAGCATTATCATGGTCTTTAAGCACTTTATTATCCCTCATGTGTTTGACAGGGTTTAAATTATTGGATTTGATTACCACATAATGTACTCAATTTAATTCCATTTAACAAAAATATCTTAAACACTGAAAGCGTCGTACGTATGCTCATATGAAGATGCTGATCAAAGGATACAAACACAACATAAGTAAGAAAAATGGAAGCGGCTTATGGAGCTAAAAGGTCTGAACTCTAAGGATTGCAAAACGGGATTCTTCGTCCTCACCGTCAGAGCGCGATTTTCCCCCACCATTTGAGTAGATGGCCTTGATGAGATCTTAAGGAGCTTTCTGTTGTTTGGAAAAGCTGGGATTAATCGTCCGTGTTTGGTTGCCAGACTCTGGTAAGGGGTAGGATGCCCTTTCAGGGTCTGTAATCTTCTTTTCATCCACCAGTCGTTGGATGGTACGGACCAAAGCTTTGCACTGGTTGGTGTTATGACCCGACAACATGTGATATCTGCAAAAGCCTTTTCCTTCTTCTCTCATGGGGGGATTGAATTCGTGAAGAGGTTTAAGAATCCCAGCTTCCTTCAACCCGGTAAAGATTACATTAAGTGGCAGTTTCCACGGATTTGTTCTATACTTAAAACCGTCGTTTGGCCGAATAACGGCAACTGGTGCCGACTTCTGATAGGTCTCTTGGTCCACCATGATTTGAGGTGGGGGTGTGGGTGATTCAGTGTTTTGAAAGAACTGGTCTTTCTCTGATTGGACCCTTTCCTCTTTCTGATAACAGTCTATTGTCATCAATTGACGTGAGAAGTCTTCAACTTTGTGTTGCATGACTTGGTCGAATTGAGGAAGCATCGGGGCAGCGGGGATTTTAAATTGTGATGGGGTGACCAAAGTTGGTGGTAAGGCGTTAAAGAATGGTGGAAGAATTGGACTTTGGGCTCCTTCTCTTTGTCCAGGGTAAGCGGTTGGCGGTGATTGCCAGAGTGTATCGCCATCAGGTGTCATGCCCGGAGATCGCATGACCTGGTCGAAATCCTGTCTTTCTAGGACCTTCTTGACGGATACATACACTATCTCCTGAATGATGTTTCTAAACTGATCGGAGTTCAGAAACTGAATGATAGCAGCGGTGATCTCCGATCCAAGAGACGGCGGGTGAGCTGTTGCCCCTACGGTGGAGGGAAGGCTAGCTTGTCCTCTGGATGAGGTACGGTTGTCATCATGGGGAAGAGGCATGGTTGGCTGTGAAAGTCTTGGTTCAAGAGGAGGGCTGCTTTGGATCACGAGTCGCAGATCAGACCATGAATGGGTTGTAAATGGTATGGATGGTATGTATGTATGTCTTTTTATGCCCTGGGAGTGACGTGTAGTGCGCATGGCTGCACGTAGATGTGGTTAGAGATGATGTGATGGCTTATCCCTCCAACATATATGAGACGTGTGTACTTCACGTCATACATAGCGATATGTGGTGACGCAACGGAGGTACAAGAGAAGTCCCACACATGTTGCTAAACCTCTTCCACGGGTGGAAGTGGTAAGGGCAAGTTGATTTATTTTTGGCCCTTAAAGCCGATGTATGGGGGTGCATGATCATAGAGCACTTAGCATGTAAATCAACCCTGTTCCAACCTTTTGACTCCCGCGTAACGCCTCTTTGGTAGGATGGAGTTTGGCTGCTTCACCGGTAATGGCGAAAGTAGCGCGTCCCAATTATTTTATTCGTTTTGGGTAATCCTAAGGGGAATGATGTGCTAAGGCTTTTTTTCTAACGCGGCTTTGGTATAGGGTTGTTGATGTAGAAGGTTCCCGTTTACCTTGATTCCACGTTTACTCAATCACTACCCGAATGGGCGTGGTCATAGGAGTTTACGTGTTGGTTAAAACGAGTGATCCACCCACTAGGCATCCTCAATTCCAACAGGGCATGAGTGATACTTTGTGAGCTTCTTGGGTAAAATAGGGTACCTAAAATTACCGAACTATCTACACACGTGAGGTCAAGACGTCATAGGAAAAGAATGAAGTTTTAATTTGGCCAATGATTTCAATACATCATCAAAATCTTTTAAACTATGAAGGAAGATTCAAGTTTTAAAAAAATTGTCCCCCAGCAGAGTCGCCACTGTGAGCGGACGACGGTTCGCGCGGCTGCGGCGCGGGGCCGGACCGGGTCGTGCCGGCCTGTTCTTGGCGTGTCGGGGAGATGAGTGTGATGTGGTTGAAAAGAAAATGATTTTGCATATTGTAATGCTTAAAAGATACGAGATCGAAACCCCGTACTTAGAATAGAGTCGCCACCCGATTCAGCTCAACCGGAAAATTTTCGGTACGATTTTCCCATCGGGTGGTTGGACCATACCTTAAGTAGAGATTCCGAGTTCGGATGATGTTATCTACTTTTCATTAGGCCAAGTTAGGATACTTCATTCTTTCTTAATCGGTTTAATCCACCCTATTTATTTGTATTTTCAGTTATTTTGTTGTTTTCGCATTTATCAAGCAATTAAAGCGATAAATAAAATATTTACAATCGTAAAAGAAAAGTAAGTGCGGAAAGTGGAATTATTACAAGGTTTTCGAGTCCTGTACATTTTCTACATAACAAATGAAATACCCGAATGTCCGATATACATCTACCTGCAGAAGATGGTTGACACAAATATGGCATATTTTATTTATAACACCATAAAGCCCGATTGGATGGCTAAAATGAGATTTGAATGGCGTTTGCGGGGAAATTCCATTTTTATCCAAATTTCAGATTCGATCGTTGCTTTAATCGGATTACAAGTGAATATACCACTCATCGCGGGGCGGGTCTGTTTTCAGGAGGTCCCGAACCTCCATCGTTACACTATAGGTCCTAGCTTCAGAAAATAAATTAATTTGGAAACAAACGAAAACAATACTGCTATCCAGAAAGCCATACTGCCGATGGCATCTGATGCTGCCGACGACATAGTTGATGTCGCTGGCGGCATGGATGATGCCGCCGGCGACATCAACTATGTCACGGGCGACATCAGCATGCAGATGGGCACAAGGCTTTCTGAATACCGTAAAGAAAGGGTTCCGCGAGAAAGCGAGGTCTCCGGGGAATGTGATGCTAACGGCGGTACCAACGATGTCTCTCGCGACATGGGTGATACAGCCGGCAACATCACTTGTCTCCGGCGACTTCAATTCCTAGCAGCAGCAGCGGTTTGCAGTCAAAATGACCGAAAACTTAAAATGAACACAAATCAACAAAAATAGTGCAAAACAATAATAATAATGCCAAAGAGCTATGAGACTCAGGATTTTCACCTCGGGGTAGTGAATCCAACTCTTCGTGAACTGAACAATAACACCTCCGGGGAGCTTGCAACGATGATTTGATTGTTAATTTAAAGGTTTTAGGTCTCTAAATTCTATCCAGTTGATTTAACCCAAAGACCCACTGGTTTAAGCTCACAATCAGAGAGTTCAAAGAAGAAAAATCGGGAAAAATGGATTAGAATCCTTTTTTCCTGCCTTTTCTAGTTCTTATCTCACTAAAATCTATTCTCTCGATTTCAGCCTCTTAGTTGCTCAATTTTAGCTCCTTCCCTCTACAATTTCAGTCCCCCTCCTTAATTGCAGTTTTTGGGTGCCTTTTATAGGCAAATTGGGGTATTTTTCGAGACCTTTTTCACTTATTCGACTGAAAGTGGCCGACAGGCTGTCTGTGGAGGACCCATTTTCGTGCCATGTCGCCGGCGACATGATGATGTCGCCGGCGGTATGGTGATGCCGCCGGCGGTATGAATGATATCGGTGGCGATATCATTCTCAAGCATACCGACAACCAACGGGTCAAAAAGCCTAAAAAGTCGGGAAAAGTGGTTTATTAGTGGAAAAAAGGCATCTTTATGACTTTTAACAATATTTTAAAAGGTATTTATTATTTAGGTGTAAATCATCGGTTCAAGCTCCTACCAAACGCGTTATCGGCCACGCCGAACTGGATTCTACCAATTATAAAATTCGCAAGGAATATTATTTTGGTAATAAAAATTCTGAAGAGAACTTTTATTTTGAAGTATTGAAATCGGGTACACGTCATCATCGTCTCGCGAGAGGGACTGCAAAATCCCGTGCTCACAGCAGGTTATTTATCCGACCCACACAAAGCTCGATCTCAGACGGGCTATTTATTCACATATGGAGGAACAGCTATATCTTGGCGATCGACAAAACAAACAATTACAGTTACTTCCTCAAATCATGCGGAGTTAATAGCTATTCACGAGACAAGTCGTGAATGTGTGTGGTTGAGATCATTAATCAAACATATCTAAGAAGCACGTGAAAAGGTTACGGTCAAGGAAGGTCCGACGACAATATATGAAGATAATGCTGCTTGTATTGCTCAATTGAAGGAAGGTTATATTAAAGGAGACAGAACAAAGCATATTTCACCAAAATTTTTCTTCACTCATGATCTAGAAAAGAATGGTGAAATCAATATTCAACAAATCCGCTCTTGTAATAATTTAGCAGATTTGTTTACCAAGGCTTTACCTTCCTCAACTTTCAAGAAATTAACTTACAGCTTTGGAATGCGACGTCTTAAGGATCTCCAGTCAACTCGCGAACAGGGGGAGTAAAACACTGTACTCTTTTTCCCTTAGCTAAGGTTTTTATCCCACAGGGTTTTTCCTTAATAAGGTTTTTAACGAGGCAGTGTCCCATTCGCGGCAGATGACACATCAAAAGGGGGAGTGTTAAATTATTTGATGTGACCCATGTCATTAAATTATTGATGTAGGGTTCACCTCCTTAATAATTTAATGTAATATATTTTCTACTTTTCTACCCGTCATTATTATTTTCTGTAAAATATTTCTTACCTATTTACCATTCTTACCGTTGGATTTTTCTATAAATAGGAATTAATTTCTTCATTTTCATATATCTCAGAAATAAGAAATAAAAGTTTCTCTCAAATTCTCTCTATGCTTTCTCTCTTTATTATTATAATATCCTTGCATATATAGTCGATTTCGAACAGAATTAAGGGGAGTATTTAATTAACAAAAAAACCTTAACGGAAGTATTTGAGAATGGGAAACAATAAATTTGAGTCTTTTCTATCACATGTCTTATTTTTCTTTTATGATAAATTGAGTTTTATGAAAATTGGAAGTGCTTTCTAACTTTTTTATTTTTTATTATATTACTTTTTTATAAAAAGTAATAATCCGGTAATATTATTGATTATATCTGATAATATCGATATATTATATACTACTAACTTTATCGATATAATATTTGATACGGTATTAATAACATTATATTGAATGATAGAAGAGTATAAAAAATTTAACTTTTTTATAAATTTCATGTTATTGGACTAATTCAATTAAGTTTATACAATAATAATAGTAATTTGGCTTCATCTTAAGTAATATCTATATCTTATTACCAAAAAAGGAGTAACATGTATATCTTTTTTTTAAAATTCAGGATAATATGTGTTAATTTTGTAACTGTTCTTTTAAATTGTAAAACCCGCTGTTTCAAAACGTTATTATTACAAATTTTTTATTGAAAACATTTTTTAGCTTAGAAAAAAGATTTTTAAATACTTGTGCAACTCTTAAGCGCTTTCAACGTATTTTTGATTTTATTGTATCAACATCTTACTATATCGGACTAATACATATTAATTATTTAAATTTATTTTAAAAAATTTATTATCCCCTTAAACTTTTAAAATGATTCTCAACTTTATCAACTTTTAAAAGTACTTCATTTAGCTCCCTGAATGCCACGTGTTAGACCTGATTGGAGAAAAAAATTAGAAAAATGACATATTTAAAAAGTCAAACCTATCATAAGCTGATATGTGGCGTTCAAGGAGCTAAGTGGAGCACTTTTTAAAAGTTGAGGAAGCTACATATTCACTTTAAAAGTTCAGAGGGGCAATAAATTTTTTAAAATAAATTTAAATAGCTAGATATGCATTAACTCAAATATATATACTGTGGGCATGAATGACATACATGATACATATATACTATGCTTGTTCTAAATTTTTTAGAGCTTTGTTCTTGAAGCCCAGTATACACGAGATTGGACAAAATGGTAGACCGCTTAGTCTATCTACTAAACGACACCGCTTGATCCACTTGTACCACATAGTCTATTGTCGCCGCCAACAAAGACAACACGTGTGGTATACGATTCACACGTTTGTCTTTTTGCTCCACAGGTTCAAATTCCAAAATCCAATTCCGAATCGGCTCACTTTTCCTTGTTTCCATCGGAAATTTTCCGGGAACATAAAACCCCCAAACCCCCGCGCATACTTTTCAATTCACGCCCAATTTAACAAAATCACTCTTAAATCTTCCTCAATTCCCCTTCTCCGATCGCGCATTACGATGGAAATCTCCCTCATCGCCGATACTCTAACGACGGCCACAACTCAGGGGTTAGGGTTTGCAAATTCAATCACTCACCGCCACAATTCGATTGCTAACAGCAATCTCAGTCCATCAGCAAAACTCCTCCAGTTATCTAGCTCGGTAACAACTGTTCGCCGTACTCTCCTGCGCAAGAAGCGGAGGACAAAGAGAAAAACGTTTTCCAGCTTGGAATCCGGCGACGGCGGGGACTCCGGGGAGGAATTGGGGTTTTTCGGAGGTGACGGTGGTGGTCTGATCGGTGGAAGTTGGGGCGGTGGCCGTGGCGGAGGTGGGGGCTGGAGTTTTCATCAAAATTGGGACGACTCATCTTGGTTTTCGTCCTTTGAGTTCGCTTATGGTTTCTTTTATGAGGTGATTTATTGGATCGCGCTTTCAACTTGCCTGCATTTTGCGTTTGAAAAGGTTATGAGGATGGCTTACAGGGAGAAAGGTTCTATGAGATTGGCTTGAATTTTGTTTGTTAATCTGGTAAATTGATAGCTGTGGATTGATTTAGGTCATTCATTATCGGATTGAGGTAAGCATAAACTGCATATTAGTTTATGTTAAGGATAAATGTATATACTGTATATATATAGATCAATTCATAATGTTTTTTGGTACAAAAAGTTGACATTTTTGTTTTTAAATTTAGTTTATTTGTTTACTGCTTGCAAATGGTGTTGCTTGATTGATCTGATGCATATGTGTTGTGATTGTGAATAGCATGATATGAGATTTAGTTGCATAGTCAGGTGATTGTTAACATCTTCTGTTTGAGAACAGCGATCCCAAGTTCAAGGATATTGCTATGTCTAATTCATTTTGTTGAGAGATTGTCAATGACTCATTGAACTATCTGAGTTTTAGATTATAATGGACTAAAGCAAAATGACTCATTAAACTATGTGAGCTTCTTTTATTATGAAATCACGGATAGCTGTTGCAACTCCACTTTAGGTCAATTGGAAACAACCTCTTTGTAATTACAGAGGTAAGGTTGCGTACACCCGACCCCCCCTTACCCCACTTGTGCGGGAGCCTTGAAGGTATTGGAGTAATGTTGTTGTTGTACTGTCAATGTGATATGGATTTAGAATTTGGGGATGAAATTTTCAAAATTTTGGTGCTCTTTTTATTTGTAGATTGTGTCATTTGAACAATTTAACAACATTACCCTAATTCCTAACAAGGCTCTCGCACAAGCGGGGTAGGGGGGTCAGGTGGACGGACCCTTATCCCTGTAATCACAAAGAGGTTGTTTCCAATTTACTTGCAACAGCTATCCGTGACTTCACAATAATAGAAACTCAGATAGTTTAATGAGTCATTTTGCTTTATTCCATTAGAAATCTGCACAATATTTCTAGTGTTTGAGAACAATCCGAAGATGTTTTGTAGCCTTATTGTAAATCCCTTTGCTGATGTATTATAAACCTATATTGATTCAAGTGAGATCACTGCATTTATCCATGTGATGATATCTTTGGATGGGATGTTTCATGAAATGTTTGAAACAAATCATCACAAAATGGGCGAAAGTTGTGTTTATGACCCTTTAATGGTCTCAATTTAAGTAATAAGCCCATTTCTTATTTGAATTAATACAGCACTATTGTTAGTGGCACTTTCTTTGATCAAATCAGTGAATTTTAGTCTAAATCACGATTTTACATTCGAAGTATGAAATAAATCTTCAGAGTAGAATGTTGAATTGATGAAAGTCCAATCATTTTTTCCGTTTTTTATTCCTAAACCTAATTTTGGGGATCTATATTATTTTTACTCTAATAATTTTTTTCATTTTTCATATTAGATTCTCAAAAAAACATTACTCCCTCCATTTCTTTATGTAAGTCATTTTAGGGCTTTCGTCAATACTAATAAAATATTAATTACACTATTAAATGACTAATTTATCATTTATTAAAATTCTCTTTCTTCTTAATTAACATATAATTCCATTAATTCATAATTTCTCTCGTAATAAATAAAAAGGGTAAACTAGAGAAAAAATGATGAAAAATGCATTGATATTCTAAAGTAACAAATAGAAAAGAATAAAATAAAAAGGGTAAAAAGACTTACAAAGTTAAATGAAAGGAGTAATATTATACTATTATTATATTAATTTCTTCACAATATTTTAATTCTATCAACTATTAAAATAATTAAAAAAATAAAAATTAATAATAATAAAATAATGAATTCTTTTCCAAATAATAACGGAGAAGATAGCTATATATATATATATATAAAAAAAAAAGCAATAGGCACTTGGACAAGAGTGGGCCGGCTCTCCTTATTAGGAATCGTGCTTCATCATGATTGTCACCTATACGGACAACCGTGAAGTAATTTGAAATTTAATAACCAGAACACAAGAAAGAAATGTGTTGGAGAGATTTTATCAAGTCGTATTCAGTGGTAAATTCAGGGTTTATTTTTTATAGGGTTTATTTTTTAATATATAATAAATTTTATTTTTGAACTTATGTAAATAGTAGTGTTTGAAATAAAATTGATATAAAAAACTCATTCACATTTTGTTCTCTACCAATGAGAAGCTAAAATTTAATAAACGAAATATGGGAAATGGAGAAGTTTAGATAGTAGGTAAAGAAATATGAGAAATTATTGAATTTAATTGGTAAAAGTCACTATTAAATACTATAAACTTTTTTATAGAAGTCTTTTTTATAAATTTTAATCAATGTGAGGGATACCATTATATATTTTTATGGTGTCTATATTTTTAACACCATCTATATTTTTAACACCATGTAATATAATACTACTTTTTTTAAAAAGTGAGCTCCATAGACCCTACATCCAATAACATGGATTGGCCGATGGTTGTATTTTCACTGGAAGAAATGTGAATGCAAATGAGTCCAAAAGACATGAGGACCTATCATTTAATAGGTATGTCTGGTGTGATAAAATGTAACCTCAAAGTGGACTTTCAATCATGTATTCATATTGTTAATATGGCTATAAAAGCCATGGAGTATCTGATAGAAAGGCACCCCGGCAATTCACAATAATAAAGAGAGTGAATTGTGTCTTGCTTGTATTGTAAGAGACCGAGGAAATTAAGATTAAAATCAGTAGATTGTGTGAATTTTTTTAGGGTGTATTGAGGTTATTGGGACAGTGTAAACACTTGAGTGGTCTTGTAAATCTCCGGTATTATTCTTAGTGAAATTTCTTTGATTGTTGCTCATGGAGGTATGCAGTTTGACCGAACCTCGTTAAATCCTTGTGTCCGTTGCTATTATTTCTTGCACAATTTTGTTCTGCATTTGCCCATTAAATTATTTCGAGAGAGTAATGGAAGTCGAGTGGTAAATAATTGCGCGTTATTCCTAACAACAACTTATATCGGATTGATGTTTTATACTTTCTTGTACTTGTTTGATTTACGAATTAAGGCCCTATTCTCTTGGACTCCAATTCAGTCCACTTCAGTTCAGTTCAACTATGCGTAGTTATGAATTTACATTAAAATAAGTTTAATTCATAAAATTTCAATCCAAAAAAACAGCCCTAAGTTTCACATACTCTAGCATGAGCAACAGTTCTTCGATTTCTTTAGTGGCACAGCTGATAATGTAGAGACCAATTGGCATAATTGTTCATTATATTTTTAAGTTTGATTAAGCTGTTAATTGAATTTTTAATGAATGGGCGAAATCTACATAGATATTAGATAACCAAAAACAAATGAACAATCTTGAATATTATAGTGCAAACAGCTTGTGGAATCAATAATAAAAAGCCTAATACATTTCCTTATAATTGTCCCTAAAAATTTTTAGACCCCCTAAAATTACAAAAGGTCTTTTTAACTCTTTGAACTTGTTAAAGTGAATCTTTTAGCTCTCGGATTTAGATTCTTTAAAGTTTAAATTCTCTAAAGTTATACATTTCAGTTAATCTCAACCATCCATTGAGTTTTAATCGTCGAGATTCAAATTTAGTGGTTTGTGGGATCCGTAGTGTAATAAAAATTAGACCATTAAAACTCAATAGATGATTGAAAATAACTGATGTTGATAGATCAAGTATTATTTTTCTAAAAATTAAATTTATATAAGATTTTATATCAAAGATTGATTTACAAAAATAAAATTAGGCATGTAATTATGAAGGAGCTTTAAAAGGCTATAAAATCCATCTTAATAAATTTATGATATTAAAAAAATCTTTTATAAATTCCGGACACTAAAAAATTTTTAAAAATAAATAAGGGTCGAGATGTATGACGTAATATATGCTATTTATCCTTATCAAATTTGTCCGTTTATTTAGGTTCACGCATCTTAAAACCCATTTCTAATTCAATTTCCTTATAATCAATCAATTTTAAAATAAAGTTTTAGATTTTACTAATCAAGCATATTTTATTGCTTAAAATATATTCCGTTTGATTAAGAGAAATATTGTTTCTAATTGATCATAGTTTCTGACTTTAATAGGTTATACTATGTTGGATCGTGGAAACCACACGCCAATTAATTAAAAACATTCTCACAGCAATTGAAATGGACTTTGATTACTCTTTTACCCCTTACCATCTCAATTAGGTTGCCTTTTTTTATTCTGTTGTGTATAAAAATATGTCCCATTTATTACAAGAACTATGTAAAAAGTAACTTCAAACAAAAAAGACTTAAGGAATTGCAAAAAGACGTATCATATGACTCAAATTCGGACTAGAGCCGCTGCATCTTCTTTTTTAAAAAAGATTTGGTTTCACAAGATTCAAATCAATTATCATTTAGGTGGATCGATTCTAATTATAGTCACATGTATATACATTAAAATTATATATTTAAATATTTAAACTAATCAAAAGTTGTAACGTGAAATTCAGGGTAAGCATGTGCATTTTTAAAAATTAAAGAATTACGTGAACCTTATTTGGTAGTAGGCGAATTGAAGAAACCAATGATATATTAAACATTTGGTGCAATGAGGCTTCATGTATAATTGAGGTTAGAACTAAAATTTCAAAGAACCTTCTTATCTTCAAAATAGATAAAAGCAAATTTAACTAATCACTTGAAACTGTTTCTAGAAAAAAAAAAGTGTCTAAACAATTCTCAAACACTAACTGGTATCCTTAAGCTAAGTTCTTATGACTATTTAATGCTAATTTATCAGCTTCTTATCCGCTTTCTCTCACAGCTCAACAATTATTCATAATGTACAAGGTGTCACACACAATTCCTATATACAAGTATAAATTAGATAGTTTATAATTCTGATATTAATATACAAAATATAACAATGAACACTATATTAATACAAGTGTTCTGAAATATAGGAATGAAAAACGAATATGGAGAAAAATATAAATTTACATTCCCTCTATTTCTAAAAGTTTAACACTCTAATTGAATCATCAAAATCAATAAAATATTTATTACTATATAAAAATGAGTAATTTATTCTTTATATTTTATATAAAAATTATATTTCTTCTTAATTACTACTACTACCACTCATAATCAATTATCTACCTCATAATTAATATAAAAATAAATTAAAAATAATATAAAAAAATATACCAAAATTTTAAAATATCAAACTTTTAAAAAAATAAAAAAATTTAAATGTCATGCTTTTAAATATGGAGAGAGTAATATTTTAGGTTCATGCATATTTAATTATTGAGGAATCCAATAATCTAACAATCAGTCTGCCTTTAATCACTAATAGTACACTTTAATAAACTCATATTCTAATAATTAATTTTTGGCCGCATTACATGTATATCCTTTTTAATATAGAAGAAAGAGGGCCCAAGATAGGGACACACATATATCATATTATATATTTTACGATTTTAATTTCATTAGGTTAATTATTTTTGAATTATTCTGTTCCCAATTATAGAGCAGTTTTTGAAAACTCTCCGTTTAGCTTTATTTAGATTCCGTTCAGGTGTTATTTTGAGATTTATTATCTAACTTTTCATTTCTCAGGCGTTATTAGGCGCTTGACCGATATATTACCGTCTAATCCAATTTTCTCCACCTAGGCACCTCCTAATCCAATTCTTTCACAATTTTTAAGATACCGATACTTATAATTATAGTTTAATTTTTTTAATTCAAAAAAGGTAGCTCAGTTGCTAAAACTAATGTACAATAAAATATTCTCGCTATATAATTTTCATTTCGAATTTCAAATCAAGAAATAGTACGCTATAAACTATAATAAATTAGTAAGGAATTTGTTAAGAAACTGATTTTAATGTTGATATGTTCTTATGTAGAAATTGACTAAGACTTATGTCTTCATATAATAAACTATATTTTTATAAAATATTATTATATTACAATTTATTTTTTAAATTGAATTTATACTTTTATCTTTTATTAATTATAAAAAATAAAAAATTTATAAATTGACTTAAGCACTGTCTAAGTCCTGACTGTTCAACTAACACCTAGCACTTTTTAAAATATTTTATAAATTGATTGATAGTCATATTTGATATTGTGAGGAAGTAGTTGATATTAACTTAATTTAATGATAGATTGTTGGACTTTCAGTTTATCAAATTAGTGTAGAGTAAAAATGAATTTAGAGCAGTTTTTATTTTATTTTATTTCCTTATTTTTCAAGTATATAAAATAGTTTCTCTCCTGGATCAGGTTTTATTTATTTTTATAAGAAAGTGATAGCTACTATCTCGCCATGAATATTGACAATGCAATCAATTGTTATTATATTTCTGTGTTTTAGAACTAGAATATAGTTTTATAATTTTATTGAATTTTTTTTACTTCATTGATTCCTAATTAAAAAAACCTATCAACTTGCATACATTAATTCTAAACATGAATATCCAATTTTATGCTATCTATTACCAATCCATGTATTTATATAGATTTATGTACATATAATATAAAGATACATTCAAATCCATTACTAAATATCATGGTTGTCAAATCCGACCCGACCCCTCAAACAGGTGAAGGTAGAGAGTCAAGGATTGATGGGTCAATTGGGATTGAACCGTTCATGATAAATATATGTAAAATTTATACTTTTTAATATTTTAAAGATTAGTATATAATATATTAAATAATAAACTATTTCATAATATAAAAATTTAAGATAAAAAATAAATATGAAAATACTTAAATTATATTCTAATATTTACATAAATTAATTTTTATTATTCATTAAATTGTAAACTAACCTTTTATATTAAAAATAAATTAAAGTTGACTAATAAACTATTGTTTTATATTGAAAACAAATTAAAGTTACAATAAAAAATATAAAAATTACAAGTTATACATAGGTTCAACGATAATATTTCAAAAAAATAACACAAATTTTTGAAACTGAAATTGAAAATAATAAAATTTAAAAACACGACACTCATTAAAATTAAATTTATTGAACTTTTAAATCGTATAGACTTTAATGGTTATAATTTAAAAGGTTTTTATCTAAACATTAAACTAAAAAAATTCAAATTAGTGACCCATTAACTCGGTCCGAATCGCCGGGTCAATGGTTCAACCAGTTGGGTCGCCGGATTTTTAGAGGGTCATAGCAAAGTGAGTTTTTAGTCTCACCCGGCCCGTTTTCATCACTAGGTCTGAGTGGTTTTTCAGGTTCGACCGATCGAATCGATTCGCGTCTTGCAACACTGCTAAATATACTTAATTACTTGGCTTTATTCTCTTACATTATGTAAGTCAAAGTTAACCGAGTAAATCTGACTTATTTTAATGTAAATTAAAAATTATAGAGTAGTGGGGAGCTATAATGAACTAAAATTACTTCATTAATATGACCTTAACTATTAGGTGGCGCTTACTTTCCAAAATAGGAAAAAAATGAATAAAAAAGGGTAAAAAATGATGAAATTTTTATCTAGATACCATCAATGTAATAGTTATTCATAATTAATACATATTTTATGGAATACCTAATCCTTTATTTTAAACTATTTCATAAGATCTGTATTAGCTATAAATAACAATTCTATTCGATAACAGGCTGTATGCAAAATCTTCTCCATTTTTAATAATTTTTTATTCTTTTTCTTGTATGAAATAATCATTTCATATGCCAAAGGAGGCCTTATAGTAAAAGCTAAACACCATGCAAGAGGATAATAAAATGAAAATACATAGACATAATCTTATCAAAGAGTCTGGAAACATGAACTAAAGCATGCAATATCAAGGTTAATTAAGGCATAAAAACAAACCAGCTGCCTTAATTAGTTAATTTATTCATACTAGTAATTAACTAATTAAGAGTATTAAAATCCTTAAACCAAATAACGAAACTGGTCCTGCCCCTTAAGGCTGCCGATAAGGTCATCCAGCATCCACAGGTCCACCGCCGACGACTCCACGTCAGCATCCTCCTTCTTCTCCGGCGCCAGTCCAAGGTATGATTCCAGGCTCGAGATCTTAGCCTTCAGCTCGTACGATTCCTCACTGAACTCCACGGCGGCCGGAGCCGGCATCTCAGGCATGACACGGCGGCGTTTTGGTGGTGGGGCCTGAGGGAAGTTCGGTGGTGGGAAATTGAGCTTGGCCTTGTCACCACGGATTTCTTTGGCTGCCTCGTCGTATGCACGCGCCGCCTCCTCAGCGGTGGCGAAGGTGCCGAGCCAGACACGGACGCCCTTGCGAGGGTCTCTAATTTCAGCTGCCCATTTGCCCCATGGCCTCTGCCTTATGCCTCTGTATATACTCTTGCGAGTCCTTTGCTTCTTCTCCCCGCCATAGCTCTCCTTCTTAGGTTTCTCAAAGTTTACTATTAACACAAAATTCAGTCAGATAAAAAATGTGTAATGTAGAATAAGGATTTGGATTTAGTCAATTTCAATCATTCATTTAATTTTAATGGGTAGGATTTAATTTTAATAGTTTATAAGGTTTATTGTGCAGTTAAATCTTAATCATTCAAACTCAATGAGTGATTGAAATTAACTAATATAAACAGCTTTAAAGAATTCCAAACTTTAGACAATCTAAATTGATAGAATAATTAGAGAATGACTAATTTTTTGAATTATTATATCTTTAAGGCTTTAAGGCTTTCTTTTCTAAAAAAAATTATGTGTATGGAAATAATTTTTTAATAAATTTAATTTATTTTAAATAAAATGTCTCAAAAATAAATTATATTTTTTTGAAAATAAATGTTTACAAATGGAAGATAATAAAATTTATACTTCAATTTAATACCACTAATTATAAGCTTATTGTATGCTTATGTAGTTATGTGAGTAAAATTAACTAGACTATTCATAAGATAATAAATAAGATCAAAGAATAATCTTGTCATTATAGACAAAGAGCTTTCATAAGCTAATAATAAATATGATCGTAGAGTAATCTTATCGTTATCGACCACGAGCTTACATAAACTAATAAATAAAATTGAAGAATAATCTTATCCTTGTCGACAAATAGCTTACATAAACTAATAGATTAGAATGAATTCAAATGATTGCTTGTCATATCCGACTTATAATAAAAAAAAATTATATTATCTTCCTAAACAAAGCTCTTATTACGCAAAAATTAAATTATAAAATAAGAGAAACCAAATGATGCATGCAAAGAAAAATAAGACAAAGAAAATGACATTAATGCCAACTGAAACATTAACCATGGATGATGAAGCAAAAACTGCCAACAAAAATTCGTAACCAAATAGACCTCCCTTTTTTATTCCTTACAAAAAACACCCAAAACTTCATTATTTCTTGCAAAAACATCCGAAACTGTTTATCAACGCAAAGAGAAAGAACGATAACCGATCATATGAATCTCAACGGCAATTCTGTTACTAATAATTGCAGAAGAACGTTAATTGAACAATTGATTAGAGTATAATTATTAATTACCGATGTTAAAAGTTGGGTTGGGGATTTGGGGAAGACGATTGAGCCCAAAGCATGGAGAATTCCGGCATTTGTTAGCGCCGCTGGCGCTAATGCAGTCCAAACCAAGGCACTCCGAGAAGGTGTCGAGCTGAGACCAGAGATCCTCGGCTGCAAATCTCCGGCTCCGCTTCATGGCGGCGAGCTCCGTCAGAATTGCGCCTCCGCACATTTTTTTCCGATTTCTAGAGAGAATTAAACTGCTGTGTGCAGCCAGTACTGATATTGTGGTACTGCTTTTATACTGAGGCTCCTTACAGAAGACAAATTTGTTGAAATTTAGGCCTTTGCTTTTTAGACTGAATTGAATTGAATTGAACTTATTTTAGAATAAATTATAACTACGTATAGTTGAACTGAACCGAACTAAATCACAGTAAATTAAACTACAATAAACTAAATTGAATTGAAGCGGTGTTGGTTCAAGAGAATAAAGGGCTACTGTTTTTCGTATACTAATCCGACGGTTGAGAGATAATCAGGAAAGTAAGATGGCTTTTAACCGTTGGATTTGTACTGTGGTATCCACGTGAGGGACATTTGGCTTGTGGTGTTGTTACGTGGCGGGTTGTGATTGGTTGAAGGAATTCAGCAGGTTTTCTTCTGTAACCGCACCTTCTTAAGGGAGGGTGAATTTACCGTTTAGTCCCTATTTAAGTTTAAAGTCACACTTTTGTTAATCAACTTTACAATTTGTTAAACTTAACTATATTGTATAGATATTATTACGGTTATAATTAATGATATCTATAAATTAATGACCATACAAATTTTCTATGCATGTAATGACAAAAGGGGAAAAAAAGTCGTTTCAAGTAGATTCCTTCGCGATCAAAGTGTCGATTTACGTGTAAAATGTGTTGATATCAGTTAAATATTACAAACACGTGTAATTCATGCATGTATATGAGATGCTACTCATGTAAGATGTTACGGGTTGAAACCGAACTCTCATTCTAATACACATTTATAAGTTTAAAAGTTGTATTATTCATTAAAAAATATTAAACCATAAATTAACAAGTTTCATATATGAAATATATAACATTAAAAAGTTTTATGAAATAAATTATTTTCTGGTAACTTTATTTTTTTCTTACTTTATCACTGTCACCGTTTATCCAATGAACTAATGATGATGAAGGGCAAAGTATTTTAACTTTACAAAAAATGAAGTTACCATAATATTCACTATTATATTTTCATATATCATAAAAAAAACTGAAGTAATTTTCATATAAATTTTCTATATATAGATTGGTTTATGTTTGTCGTTCTATGAACCATGCTATTCATGTTCTTACAAGGGCTGTAAGTTTTTCGACTAGTAGGGAAATCTGGTTTTTTTATCCACCTTTAATTAAAGCTGTAATCGACTAATTGTTTTTAATTACATATATTCTTCAATAAAATTTTTTTTCTATATATAGCATTAATTCATCGAATATAGATTCGTTTTAAATAGCATCCACCCTTTCGGATTTTTATACTAAACATAGAATACAAGGAAAAATCTTTCAAAAATCTGGTTCAGATACTATTTATAGAATTAAATTTTAATAGCCTTTTGCAGAGTTTTGAATTCAATAAAATGGCTTATAGTTAATAACCTTATATAATCTTGTATTTTTGACAGAATAGCTAAATTCAGAAATGAATATCTTGTGCTCTGATTTTTTGCTTGCATTTTGTTCTATTTATTAAATCGAGATATCGATTGCTTAATTTTAAAGTCAACACCTTAAACATTTATGGTACCTACACATAAATCTGTAACAATTTATCGTAAAATAAATTTAATGTATATTCAGATCGACGGACACATGAATTAGATTAATTCCAATTTTAGCTTATTCGTCACTTGTTTTAAAGTTTTAATTTGAGTGGCAGATCTTATGCTGAAAGCTAAAATGCCCACATTAATAGCAAAGTGCGGATTTCAGCTTTAAAAAGATCGGCGGATAAAAATATTTGTCCATCCGTAATAAAAATTACATTAATAAAAATATAAGTAGAAATGTCGCCTGAGTCTTAACTATTGATAAAGTTGTCATACTTTTTTTCCCTAAATTGGTGTATTTAAATTTAAAATATGATGTAAGTTTATTAAATGTTATGTTATGCCATGGAGTTAATACATAATCATTTTTTAGTTTTAACTCCGTACATATGTTTGCTTAATTCACTTACTATATTTTATTCAATTTTTGTAGGTGACAGAATAACCTTACGACTAATGTTAAGACATGTTGTCAATTATATAAGTTTTATTTCCTTTTTTTACGTTGCGTATATGTGATTGAAAACAATTCTAAATTGTAAATACCAAGGTGGAAGAACAAATTTATAATCAAAGTTTACTTTACCACTGATTTGGAAATTTTTCTAAATAAATTATTTAAAGGGGTTGCTAGTTAGAGTATAATAACGAAATTTAAATTTACTTTTAAAACTAATGGAATATTTACTTCAGATCGTACTGCAAAATTTCTCACAAAGATGACAAAAAAATTGAGTAACTGAGTATGCTTCTAATTTTGAAAGTTCAATTGTTTTAAAATATTGTATTACACTATATAGTTAGTTGATTAAATGTGTTTTATTTGCTGTTGTAATTCAGGCTTGATGTTGGTAATAGTATTATATCCTCACTCATGGGTAACCACTGCTTTAAAAATTCCTGTTAAGGAGTTATATTGGGCTTACTGTCCGACTTTTCATTCCTACAATAATATCAAGTGTTCGACCGATTTATGCCGCATAGGTACTATATAGTTTGATTTTTTTCGATTGGGCGGTGCTTAATTTTGATTTTTTATGATACCGTTATTTATAATAATCATAATTAACCAATAAAAAGTAGTTTAGCAGGTAAAACTAAAGTGCATTAAAGTGTTTCACAATAAAATTGTCATTTTATATATCAAATCGAGAAACAATATGCTCTATGCCATTAACAAGGAGGTCCATATCGTTCAATTAGCACTTAATGATTTTTAAAATATGGTCTAAATTATATTTTTTTTATATTTTAAATCATAATAATTTACTTTTTAGTTTGAATTATATTTTTTTTATATATAATAAATATTTAAAAATAAAAAATATAAATTCGCTTAGGCCCCGTCCAGATGTTTTGATAATTCAATCGCCTGACTAGCGCCTAACGCTTTTTAAAGGAAACGTTATGTTTCCTCAGTAAGACTAAACTTAGTTGTAGAAAAAGTTTCCAAATTGGTACCACAACCTTGATGTCTATTTGTGCCTTCCAAATTCCAAACTTGTTGCAATGTTTCTCAGGAAGAAACAAATCTTGAAAAAGACTTCAACATTGTTGTGATTGCAAGGTGGGCCAATATTTTTATAACATTGTTTTCCATTGTAACCCCTTCTTTTTCTTGAGTTAGTTAATTTCCCACTTCTTTAAACCATTTTTTTTCTTAAAAACTACTAATATTTTTTGAAAGCAAACATTTATAGTTTTATGGGTCACATTAACTTTTGGTTAACAGCCATAATCCCTTGGGAGTTCATAATTTTTATTTTGAACCATATGCACAAGTTCATCGTCTATTAGAGAAGTGATGCTTGATCACAATATCCCTATACACGGGTATAAATATTAAATATTACTGGATTATTCTACGGTGACTTTATTTTTTTCCTACTTTATCACTATTATTATTGCACCCCATTAATCTAATGGTGATGCAAGACAAAATAAAAATATAAGCATGGAGTTCATCTCCTTTTTATAGGCTGTATGTCCTAGGTAACACATAAAACATCAAGTTCTAGGAGAGAATACGTGGTTAAATTATCCAAGGTGAAAAGATCAAGGTTTTAAAAAGCGCTAGACGCTAGTCGGACGGTCGGGGCATCAAGGCGGATTTATAAATTTTTAATTTTTTATAATTATTAATAGATAAAAGTATAAATTTAACTAAAAAATAAATTATAATATAAATATATTTTATAAAAAAATATAGTTTAGCATATGAAATCATATGTCTTAGTTAATTTTTACATAAAAATACATCAACATTAAAATCAATTCTTTAAAAACAAATATTCTCACTAATTTTTTGTGGTTTATAGCGTAATATTTCTCGATTTTATATTCAAAATGAAAATTGTATTGTGAGAATATTTTGTTGTACATTAATTTTACCAACCGTGCTACCTTTTTTGAATTTAAAAAATTGAACTATAATTGTTATAGGTATTAATATCTTAAAAATTGGAGAAAATATCAGACTAGGCGGTGCCCAGGAGGAAAAAATCGAATTAGGCAATGCCTAAACGGCAACATGTCGGTCCAGCGTCTGATAGCGCCCGACGAATGAAAAGTCAGACAGCGAGCCCCAAAATAGCTTCTAAACAGAGTCTAAATGAAGCTAAGCGGGAAGTTTTAAAAGACTGAAAATGATTAATGAAACACTTTTGAGAAGAATATTGGTTAATTAATTCGAATTTTAAGGGATAATAACACTCTTTGTAAGTTTAGGTCCAAGAGATAAATTATGCAAATGGCCTAATTTATAGGCTTCCCTTTTATAGCACATTTCTAATGAAAGGTAGTGAAGAAAGCAGTACTTAGGGAAATTATGTATCCTATTCTGCTCAAATGTACTCTAAAGCTGAAAAATCAAGTTTAGAGAATCCAAATACTAATTCGACACTTGAACTTGGGTGGTTTTGTTTCCCCTGAACTTAGGCCTCATTCTTTTCAACTTATAAGTAGCAGTACTGAACTGAACTTATTTCAGTGTAAATTTATTAACATTTAATTGATGATAATAATTGAAAAAGTTTAGACGAAGGGACCTAATAGGACATTTACAAAAAATTATTTTTTCACACTTCAATTCCAACTTAATTGCAAAACTCCCAATCCTTCTCTCAAATTAATAAAGGAATGAGTATTATTATCATCATCATCATCATCCAAAACAACAAAGATTGCAATAATTTTTGGTACATCAGACAACCGAAATTCAACACATCACATTTTACAATCCACAGTTATCAAATGAAACTTCAAAAGACATATTTTCAACCAAAATGAAGTCATTGCCCAAAAATAAGGGAAGGGTATATATATGAAATGCTAAAAATACAACAAGCTTAAAACACAAAAAAGTATGTGTCTAGCTTACCATTTTAGTCAAGCGGTGAATGGTACTCCTAGCAATCCTATTAGCAGGGTCAATCTTTAAAACACTTCTCAAGTCCTCAGCCCCGAGTTTGTACTTCTCCATACTTTCGTACAGCAGAGCTCGTTGTACTAGGGCTGCCGTGTTTTTCTCGTCAAATTCAAGCACCTGCAAAGATATGTTCATACCAGGTTCAGTGACTATAGGCTGCTTAGGTTCTACTATTATGCAAGCATCTTTAGCACTCATTTGCAATACAATTGATTGTATATAGCAACTTAACGTCATAGCATGAAATTCGGGTGGAACCACCTTTTTGGACCTGTGGTATAATTCATTTATCCATTTGGTCCATCTGGTTTACATGTTATGTACTTGGTTCTGCTGTGAAACCTATTACATTGTTGGTCCTTTTAGTGCATATGACGCATAGTTACATTACATCAATAGAGATTCTACAAATCATGCTCGAAAAGGTAACAAATTGCATAGCACATGGACTTAATGGGTAACAGTTGCATAGCACAAGGCTCAAAAAGGTAACAATTTGCATTGCACAGGGAAAAAAATGGGTAACAGGCATACCAGAGGGACCAAATGGGCAAATTAGTCATACCACAGGGACCAAAAAGGCCCTTTTGCCTAAAATTCGGTAGCAAAGCATTGCCAATTAGAGCATGTAAACACACATCTCTGCCGCAGAGTAGACAACAAACTATGCACTCCAATATGGATTGAAACTACACAAGTACTTTAAAGTTTGTTGATTTTACAGATTGAGCTCCTAATCTTTTATTATTTGACTTATTTAAACATACTAACGCCTTAAAGGCTCCAGGATCATGTGTGGATTTTAAAATAATAAAGGGCACAATGTGTAAAAATAAATGATCAATAGTTCAATGTACAAGTTCACACATGATTACGTTGTATAATAGCAAAGGTACAAACTTCAGAGGCTAAGCATACTTCAATCCTTGTAAAATTTGCTTCAAGTCTCAACCAAATGATTCAAACTCCAAACCACAAAATTCAACTTAAATAACATAACATACCAAAGCCATCCTCTAAACTAAATTTTCGAATTTCCAAACACGATTTGACAACTTCAATCTATCAAACAAATAACAAATTGAGCCAAAATGCATTAGATGATCATACCTTAGTACAATCAGCAACTGCCTTCTTATACTCTCCAACCTCTTTATAGCACGAAGCTCTGCACGACAAAACCTCCATGGAGCTACCCGAATCACCACTTTTCGCCATAAGCACTACAGCCCAAGACAGCCATTTAATAGCATCTGCATATTGTCCCTGCTTTTGATTGTCAATACCCTTGTTCTTAGCTACAGAAGCTGTCACTCCAGCTGGAGGAGGCGGCAGCCCTTCAAGCTCAGTGGTAGCACCACCACCTGAATCACTGCCCGCCCCACTGAAAACCGGTTCAGTACTACCCCAATCATCAAGCTCTGAAAACTGCTGCTCCCCTGTTACAGTATTTCCAGATGACGAGGGAAAAAACATGTTAAGTGGATCCTCCTTTGTGGTTTCAACAGTTGGCTGTTTTTGAGAAGGAATACTGTTGTTGCCAATCCCAAAATCATCAAAACCACTTGATGGATATGATGGTGTGCTTGGTTTTGTTGTAGCATTTTGAAAAATCCAAAATGTGTCATCTCCAGGATTAGGGTTTCCATTTTTAGCGGCGGAATAAAGACTCCCACATGATTGCTTTGATGCCAAATCAACCAAAGAACCAAATGGATCTTTATTCCCACCCAATCCAACACCGCCCATCATAGTTTTCATTGAAGGGCCGCCGAGAATTGAACTTTCATTACTAGTGATACTAGAATTAACATTACTACTAGTTTGATTGTACCCAAAACTACCAGTAGATCCCCAATTTCTACCACTAGTAGCGGAATTACTCGATTTCGGCAGCGAATCAGCGAGATTCCCCATCGAATAAGCACTACTTTTGGATGTCGGTACAGCATTTTTCAAAGGGGCATCGCTGTTACCCTTGATCCCCTGCCCTAACGCGGAATTAACAAGATCCCCAAACAAATTGGGATTCTTCTGCACAATCCCAATCCCTGAACCAGAACCCGTTGTGTTCCAGCTCTTCCCATGTATGTCACCCACCATTGCAGTGGGTCCATTTAGGGTGTTTCGGGTAGGCTGAGTCGGGGCGGGCTGGTGGGTCCAGGAAGGCTTGTTTGGCTGCCAGGTCGGTTTGGCCTGCGTAGCTGTTGAAGATGAATACGAAGAGAAGGAAGAAGAAGTTGGATTCTTTTGGTCCTTGAGAGATACGAGGCGGTTGGATCCGATTCCTAGATCGAAATTGAAGTTCCCCGATCCGGATGAACCTTTTCCGAAATTTGAATTCATGTTCAATTTCTTTGAACTAATTTGAATGAAATTGAGATCGAATTCGGGGGATTTAATGGTGGAATTATGGAAAATCTGCCGAATCTGAAGACGGACCTGCTAAAGAAGCACGGCGAAGTGAAACGATGAAAGAAAGATCGCCGGTAGCCGGAGGAGGTGAAACGGTCAAATTCCTCAGTTGGGTGGTGAAGAAATGCTTTGCTTGAAATATAATTGAAATCTATGTTTGATTTTCAAATGGTAAGGAGGAGGAATCATGAAACATCTGTAATGAAGATTCTTTTACAGGCTTTATTGTAGGCCCATTTCTGTCCCTTCATCTAAAGCAAAATTATTAGATTAATTAATTAATTCCCGATTTAATAGGAGATTATTACTATCCTAATTAGCATCTTTTTATGTGCTTGATCCCCATTTTTTATAAACTACTGCGTCTTATTATCACCGTTATATCAAACTTTACACAATTATGTCTTATTTTTTTTAATTTATATTTTAGTCAATTTAATTCAATATTATTTAATTAAATTTAATTTTAATATTTAATATTTAACATCTGTTTATATATTATATTAATATTATTAATTTATATTATTATTCATAAATAATAAGAAGTAATGAATATTAATGATAATATTATTTTAATTTTAATTTCAGTTCATTTTTATTTATACATTATATAAATAATGCTAATTAATATTAGTAATCACAAATAATAAAATTATTTTTACGATGAATAATTTTGTAGGATAAAAAAATAAATAAAAGTAATAATATTTTATAAATATTGATAACAATTAAATAGTATGCTAATATTCATAGCAATAATTACAATAAAATATAATATATAATATTATTATTATATGTAATAATTAATAAATTTTATTAGTGTATATAATATTATTTAAAGTGTTATTAATAATGTTAATAAATTTTAATATTTTAAAAATATTATTTATATTATTAATTATAATTCAGTTTCAATACCATTCAATTTAATATTATTACAGTGCAATTTAGTACCATTCAATTTAGTGAAATACCAATTAATTCAATTCAATACATCTACTTATCAGTTAAAAGAACGTAACCTTAATAGAATGACGATGAAAGAAAAGTAACGATTAGTTTATAAATATAAAATAATCATAGGAAAATCAATCCTTTCATGGTTTCTTATTTTTCTCGCTTGTTATACATTCCACGTTTCTCCTATCTCCTATTTAAGGTGTGTTTCAATCATTCTTTTTAAATAAATTCAACTTATTTTATTTATTATTTTTTTAATCTTACAAGTGAATTGAATTCTTAAAAAAAATGTTTGAAAATGGAAGATAAGCATTTTATATTAAGATTATTTTTCGTTTTACAGTAAAATAACATGGAAAGAGACAGAATTTGAGCAAATATTTTTGCCTGTGTAGTCACACATTAGTTGAAGAAAAATAAATTGAATTTCATCATTATGCATTATATACTTATTCTTATAGGGGTTGTCCCATGAATAAGTTCTTAAATTTGTAATGCTATAAGTTTCAATCACATTTCATTGAAATTTATCTATTTCTTTTTCTGGATGATCACAAATTAAATGGATAAAGAATCAACGTATAAACTTCAATGGAGTCCATATGGCACAATACATTTGACAAAATAGCTTGGACGTGTCATATATTAGTTGTTTAATCGTCCTAACCAACATATTGAAAAGCAAGAAACAAATTATAACTTAGCCGGTTTGGTTCAAAAAATGAATCTAAAGTATTTCAGCTTAGTTCGATTTTCTTCCTTTTTAGTTTTATCGTTCCAAAAACTATACCAAACCAAAACCGAAACTGAATCAAAACCGAAAATCAGAAATTTCATAAACCGAAAATTGGACCAAATACATTTGAATCAGTTTGGTTTAATTCGGTTCGATTTTTTGATTTGGTTCGGTTTTTAGTATTTTTTTTTGCCCTACATATTGGGGGGCAAATATATGCATTTAACGTTTAAAAATTTCTCAAATCCATATTATATAGGGAATAAGGCATATAAAGTCTACAGGACCCAAGTAACATAATCTCACCAAAGAACCCAAATAATATTGGAAATCAAATAAAGAAGACTCAAATAACCTAAGTATATGTCATTGTCAAGTTACTTTGTACGTTGAATTCACTTTAGTAAGTTGTGACTCATTATTAGTGATGTTATAACTAGAACTAAAGACTAGTGCATCAAGCAACAAATAGAATACAGATTTAAATATGTTATCCCCATTTTGGCATCTCTCTCGTTCAATTTCTGACACGTGACATTATTTTGAATTTCTCTCTTCTACAAAAGCATGAGTCAAAAACTGAATATGACATGTGACATTATTTTGAATTTCTCTCTTGGTTTTCAGTTTCTCTCTTCTACAAGAAGAGGAGGGAACTAAATATTTGAAGCACATGTCAAAAAGTTAGAACCTTAACTTTCACTTTCTCCATCTCATCATTCCGGGTAAGAATTCTCTAAAGTTGAGTACTCAATTTTACTCTAAAGTTGTTTCATAGGTGAGAGTAAAATAATCTCAACCATTTATATTTAATCAATGATTGAAAATGTTCCAACTTTATAGGTTTAAAAACGATGAACTGAAAATCCAAATCTCTTCATTCCATTGAAACTAGCTTTCCAAACTTCAACTAACCGAATCAAAAGTCTGAAAGCTATTGCATATCTTGTTGAAAACAAGTAAACAAGCCAGATTTCATGTTAAATTTCTCTACAAAGATGCAAGACCAAAGCAACAAGTCTATAACAAAGCTCACTGGGCAAGATCAAGGACACAATATGAGAAATAATCCTAGTTTCTAAGTCTAACCTTTTCTCACTTGCACAATTTCTGCTGAAATTCTTACGAGCTCTGGTTATACTGGCCAGGACCAGAATTCTGGGGGTAAGCAGGTGGTGCCTGATATGGGCTCTGATTTTGAACCGGTCCTCTCCTTTCTACCTGCATTGTTTCGTTGCGTCTATCGTATCTTGGCCTTGGCCTGTTCCTGGCTTGCTGTCTGTTGTTATATTTATGCGTATACTCAGGCCTGTGGATCACCTTCCCATCAACAAACAAATCCCCTGGTTCAAACCAAATGAAAGATGAAACTGTGGCTTTGCTTTCAGAGCATAAATAGAATAAATTTCTTAATTTTGATTATGATTATTGTTCACAAGTGTACCTCCATAATCCTTGTTAGGAACATCAAGATAAGAATCTGGTAAAACCCAAAGAACACCAGGCTGTTCTGTTCATCCACAAACATACAAGAATAAATCAGCCAAATGCAATGATTTTTTTTAATTTTGGCTGCCATTTTAAGGGCCAGTTTAGTATTGCTTTTCAAGCTGTTGTCCCAGTAAGCTGCTCTCACAAATGTTTAATATTTTGGTTTTGAACAACACATTTTGGTCCTTCACACTAGTTAATTAGGAATTGTCGGACTTGTTTTTTCCAAAATCATTTCTGTTGCTCATAGGAAAAGCTTGAAAATAGAGCTTTTCAGAGCTGCAGGCCAGGAAAACACAGCCAAACTGGCCCTAAAAAGTAAGCCATAAACAATTTCATCAAACATCCGAAATTCGAATGATGTATAAAACATTCCTTGAATACCTATATACAGATGTGATTCAATCAACCAATCGCACCAATCATGAATCAAAAGAAGGAAACTAACAGAATTAATTGTGAATTTAAGCTTATCAAACACCTGGAACACAAGAATTAACAAAAGCATAAAACCCTAAACCCTAACCAGAACGCAATACCTTTCACTTTAAAGGAAAGTTCTTCAGAAATCAAAGCACCAAATCCTGTATAGGTCGTAGTGGCGACCGAATAAATCTTCTTCTTCGCCTCCTCCTCACTTAAAAACATCAATCCATCAAATTGGGGGAACAAAATCACAAATCAAATCGAAACCGAGAAAATCTCCTTACCTGCCCAAAACAGCAGCCAGGGTTCTCACATAGGCGTTGATCATTTCCTCTTCAGAGGGTTTCGGATCTTCTGGAAATTCCAATACGATAAGCCAGTGCTCATAGTCGCAGCCATCGAGTAGGATCGTCTCTTTCGGGGGACGGCTGCTGAAATTGGGCGACGGGTCATTGAGCGGCGAGTAACCGGACCGGGAAGTTTTGAACCGGATCGGGATTTTGACGGAATCCGGGAGGAATTCCGGCGGGGGTTTTATGTCTAGGACGGAAAAAAGGAAACGGGAACGAGAAGCGAGAGAAGATGATGAGGAAAAAGAAGAAGAAGCATTGAGGGTTCGGATTAATGACTGTGCTACGATTCGTCTGGCGGCCATTGTTGCCTCTATTAATCCTTGAGCTGCTGATTGATACTCCAATTTTTGTGGTGTTTCTAAAAAATTATAAATTTATTTTTATATATTTAAGTGTTTCTATTTTTTTTAAAAGCGGTTTACAAGGAGTTATTTTTACCTTTTTTTTTTTCTTTAGAAGGGATTTTTAACTTAAAGAAATACCCCTTTATTCGAGCTTTTAAATTAGAATTAGCATTAAACGCAACGTTTTGTGTGGCATTTAAAAGTTAGAAATATACCTATTTATGATTTGGGTACCCGTTCGGCCCATTCACTCAAATGATTTGAATTTGGGTTTTCTCTTTTTTTTAAGCTGGAACCTATTAAAGTCTGATATTTTATGGGTCAGATTTAATTTTTATATAAGTACTGAAGTCTAACTGATGAATAATTATTTTATATTTATATAGTATATTTAATAATTATTTTAGATTTTTATATTTTAATCTATTAAATTTTATAATAATGCTATCTATTTAGTAAATTATTCAAGTAGAGAATGTAATTATATGTAAGATTTAAATATATTTATATAAAATTTTATCTTTTTTTATTTTTTTAGTATAAAAAAAATTAAAAAAATTTATTTTTTAAATTTGGGCCGGACTTAAAAATAATTTTTAAATTAAATTTAAGCTCAAAATTTTAAAACATAGATTAGATCGAACTTAATTTAATATTTTTAATCAAGAACTCAATTAAATTCGACCCAAATTTAACTTAACCGGACAAATAAGTCTAGTTGAAAACGTATTAGTTTAACTTCGTTGCTTTTATATTTTGGGAAAGAAACTTTTTCCCTTTTATTTTAGTTACGGTTTCCTAAGGATATGATAAAACAATTGAGAAATACTCCTTCTATTTTTAAATGTACCATGTTTTGGTTTTTTTAGATATTTTTAAAAGTTTGGTGTTTTAGAATTTTAATATATTTTTTGTTATATTTTTTTTAATTTATCCTTATATTAATTATGGGAGAGAAAATTGATTATGAGTAATAATTAAGAAGAAAAAGAATTTTTATATAAAGTATAGAGGATAAATTAGTCATTCCAACAGTGTAATAAATATTTCATTAGTTTTGATGATTCGGTTAGAGTGTCAAACTTTTAGAAATGAAGGGAGTAGTAATGCGGGCTAAAGTTATAAATTGGTAAAGTTGTATATTTCAGTCAATTTAAACCATCAATTGAGTTTTAACGATTGTGATTTAATTGAACTGTGAAACTTACATACAATTAAAAATTCACTATATAATTAAAATATTGGCTGAAATATATAAGTTTACCGATTTATAACTTTATAGAATCCTATACCTAATACATAATGTGAAGTAACTCATAACACACCCTAAATTAAAAGTTCTTTTCGTTAGAAAAATAACATTTCTCGCAGTTATTCATTTTGTTGGAGTTTGAAAATTTATTTAACTGTTATTTGGTTTTTTGACGTCAAACAACACTTTTCACTATTTATTTATTACTGCATTTTGCTATTTCGAAAACATAAAGTTATATGTAAACGGTTGAAAATCGACTATATATGCAAGGATATTATAATAATAATAATAAGAGAAAGCAGAGAGAGAATTTAAGAGAAACTTTTATTTCTTATTTCTGAGATATATGAAATGAAGAAATTGAATTCCTATTTATAGAGAAATCCAACGGTAAAAATGGTAAATAAGTAAGAAACATATTACATCAAAAAATAATAATAATAGAAAAGTAGAAAACATATCACATCAAATTATTAATGGCGTGAGCCCTATATCAATAATTTACATCAATAATTTAACACTCCCCCTTTGATGTATCATCTGTCGCGAATGAGACACTGCCTCGTTAAAAGCCTTACTAAGGAAAAACCCTATAGGATAAAAACCTCAGTTAAGGGAAAAAGAGTACAGTGTTTACTCCCCCTATTCGCGAGTTAACTGGAGATCCTTAAGACGACGTATTCCAATGCTGTAAATCAATTTCTTGAAAGTTGAGGAAGGTAAAGCCTTGGTAAACAAATCTGCTAAATTGTTACAAGAGCGGATTTGTTGAATACTGATTTCACCATTCTTTTCCAGATCATGAGTGAAGAAAAATTTTGGTGAAATATGCTTTGTTCTGTGTCCTTTAATATAGCCTTCCTTCAATTAAGCAATACAAGCAGCATTATCTTCATATATTGTCGTCGGACCTTCCTTGACCGTAACCTTTTCACTTGCTTCTTGGATATGTTTGATTAATGATCTCAACCACACACATTCACGACTTGCCTCGTGAATCGCTATTAACTCCGCATGATTTGAGGAAGTAGCTGTAATTGTTTGTTTTGTCGATTGCCAAGATATAGCTGTTCCTCCATATATGAATAAATAGCCCGTCTGAGATCGAGCTTTGTATGGGTTGGATAAATAACCCGCATCCGCATATCCAACTAATTTAAGCTTAGATTCATATGAATAAAATAAGCCTAAATCAGTAGTTCCTCGAAGGTAGCGCATTATATGTTTAATTCCATTCCAATGTCGTCTTGTAGGTGCAACGCTTTATCTTGATAATAAATTGACAGAAAATGCAATGTCCGATCTTGTGTTATTAACAAGATACATCAAAACACCTATTGCGCTTAGATATGGTACTTCAGGACCGAGAACTTTTTCATTATTTTCTCTAGGACGAAAAACATCTTTTTTCACATCGAGTGATCGTACAACCATTGGGTTACTCAATGGATGTGCTTTGTCCATATTAAATCGTTTCAGGATCTTTTCTGTGTAGTTTGATTGATGCACTAAAATTCCTTTTTCAAGGTGCTCAATTTCAAACCAAGACACAATTTTGTCTTTCCAAGATCTTTCATCTCAAATTCTTTCTTTAAATAATCAACTGCTTTTGGAATCTCTTTAGGAGTTCCAATAATATTCAAATCATCAATATAAATTAAGATGATAATAAAATTAGGTCCTGATTTTCTTACAAAAACACATGGACAAATTGAATCATTTTTATATCATTCTTTCAATAAATATTCACTGAGACGGTTATATCACATGCGCCCAGATTATTTTAATCCATATAAGGATCTTTGTAACTTTACCAAGTAAAGTTCTCGTTTGCCATATTTTTCTGGCAGCTTTAATCCTTCAGGGATTTTCATATAAATATCATTATCAAGCGAACCATAAAGGTAAGCTGTGACAACATCCATCAAGTGCATCTGTAAATTTTCTTGCACTGCAAAACTAATAAGATATCTAAAAGTTATTGCATCTACCACCGGAGAATATGTCTCCTCATAGTCTATCCCAGGTCTTTGGGAAAAACCTTGTGCAACTAATCTGGCTTTATATCTTATTATTTCATTTTTCTCATTTCTCTTTCTAATAAAAACCCATTTATTACCAACAGGTTTTACATCCTGTGGTGTTCGAACTACTAGTCCGAATACTTTACGTTTTTCAAGAGAATTCAGCTCTGCTTGAATTGCTTCTTTCCATTGTTGCCAATCATTTCTACTTTGACATTCTTCAATAGATGTTGGCTCATGATCCACATTTCATTTTCAATATTGATCGCAATATTATATGAAAAAATATGATCTATAACTATTTTATTGCGATTCCATCTTCTTTCAGTATAACTTATTTAAATTTCTTCATTTTCAATAGCTTTAGGTATTTGCACTGCAGGTGCTTGCACTTCTTCTGGAAGTGTATTTATATTTATATCCTCAATGAGAATATCTTCATTATCAATAATTCTCCTCCTTTTAGAATTTTTATTCTTTGAACCAATAGGTCGTCCACGCTTCAGACGTGTTAGAGTATTATCCGTAGGTTGTTCTTCAGGAATCTCAATACGAATTGGCGCATTTACTACTAGTATATGCGATTTCGTTACTCTTTTAGGATTAGCGAGTGCATCAGGCAATCGATTTGCTAAATGTTGAAGATGGATTATTCTCTGAACTTCTAGTTCAGAATCATGTGATTTAGGATCCATATGAGAAAGTGATGAAGCATTCCATATTATTTTCTTTTCCAAAATTGGGCTCTTATTCTCTCCCCCTAATTTTGGGAAAGTGCTTTCATCAAAATGACAATCTGCAAATCGTGCAGTAAACATATCGCCAGTTAATGGCTCAAGGTATTTAATTATTGAAGGGGATTCATAGCCAACATAAATTCCTAATCTTCTTTGAGGACCCATTTTAGTCCTTTGTGGTGGAGCAATAGGCATATATACCGCGCAACCAAAAACTCTAAGATGAGAAATACTAGGCTCATGGCCAGAAACTAATTGTAATGGAGAATAATCATGATAACTTACTGGCCTTAAACGTATAAGAGATGCTGCATGTAATATTGCATAACCCCAAACTGTAGTAGGGAGATTTGTTCTCAAAATTAGCGGTCTCACAATTAATTGCAGACGTTTAATAAATGATTCTGCTAGACCATTTTGTGTATGAACATTTGCTACAGGATGTTCAACTTTTATTCCAATCGACATACAATAATCATTAAATGATTTGGATGTGAATTCCCCAGCATTATCAAGACGAATTGATTTAATAGGATAATCGGGAAACTGTGCTCGTAATCTTATAATTTGAGCAAGTAACCTTGCAAATACCATATTTCGTGAAGACAATAAGCATACATGTGACCTCCTAGTTGAGGCGTCAATTAGAACCATAAAATATCTAAATGGTCCACATGATGGATGAATTGGTCCACAAATATCACATTGTATGCGCTCTAAAAATGCTGGTGATTCTATTGCAACCTTACTTCTCGAAGGCTTTATTATTAATTTTCCTTGCGAACAAGCAGCACAAAATAATTCATTATTTTGAAGAAACTTCTGGTCCTTCAATAGATGCCCATGTGAATTTTCAATAATTTTTCTCATCATTATCGAACTAGGATGACCCAGTCGATCATGCCAAATTTTCTAAGTTTCTGAATCTATGAACTTCTGGTTTATAGTCAAATTGGCCTCAATCATATTAATATATGTGTACTATAAGCCACATGAAAGAGTATAAAATTTTTCAAGTATACATTTCTTACTTGAAATTATTTTTGTAACATGAAGACATTCTTTATTGTCTTTACTCACAGTTTCAATATGATATCCATTTCTGCGAATATCTTTAAAACTTAATAAATTTCTGTGAGAATTTGGGGAAAATAATGCATTATTTATAATAAGTTTTGTTCCCCTTTGTAATATAATACTAGCTCTTCCGGAGCCTTCAACCATTTTTATTTGTTCCGATATTGTGGTAACAATAATTTCACCCTTTTTAAGAATATTAAAATATCTTGCCTCTTTGAGAATAGTATGGGTGGTGGCACTATTTACAATACATAAATTTGCTTCATTTTCCTTGAAGTCATATAATACCGGAAAAGAATTCATTTTCTTCATTGAAGAAATGAAAGATGCATTATTATTTATTCATAAATAAACATTGCATAAAAAGTAAATTAAACAGTAACAACAATAATAATATAAAAATTATAATATATTAATTAAGCAAAATATATGGAATAATTATTCATATTTTTTCTTACCATTGGTGCTGGGTAACAGAAAATCATCCATCTCCATATTGGGGATATCAATAGGCTCATTAGTTGGGGTATTATCATCCAATATAAAATTGGTTTCTGGTTCCGCACATTTCTTGAGAGATGCTTGGTATAAGTTTACCAAATGTTTAGCGGTTCTACAAGTTCTTAACCAATGACTAGTCATACCACATCTATGGCTTTTATTTTTTTCATCTTGACTCTTATTTCTTTTATCAAATCTTTCAATTTGATTATTTCACTTTTGGTGGTTATTTGTATTTTTCCATTTCGTTGGAAATTATTGCTATTATTATTATTAACATGTTTCCACTTCTGGTGAAAATTGTTATTATTATATCCTCTACCACGCCCATTACCATGACCTCTTCCTCAACCACGACCACGACCATTTCTGCGGTCGCGTCCATTAAAATTATTATGAATTATCGCATTCGCTTCAGGGAATGGATTTGTTCCGGTAGGTCGTAGTTCATGGTTTTTCAACATGAGTTGATTTCTATGTTCTGCTAGGAGAAGAGCAGTAATTAAATCACTATATTTTTTATAATCTTTTGCTCTATATTGTTCCTGTAACACCATATTATTCAAATGAAAAGTAGAGAATGTCTTTTCCAATAAATCCTCATTAGTTATTTCCTTTCCACATAATCTTAATGTGGATGTAATTTGAAAAAGTTTAGAATTGTATGCACTAACAGATTCAAAATCTTGTAGCCTTAAGTTTATCCATTCATACTGGGCATTTGGTAGAGATATTTTCTTTAGGTGTTCAAACCTCTCCTTTAATTGTTTCCAAAGATCTGCAGGATCTCTAACAGTCAAATATTTTGATTGAAGTCATTCATCAAGATGACGGCGGAGAAAAACTAGAGCCATTGCCTTATACTGAGGTCCAATATTATTATTTTCAATAATAGTATTATTAAGACCCATTGATTCCAGATATATTTCTGCATCTAGCACCCAAGTATGATAATTTTTTCCCGATACATCAAGGGGAATAAATTCCAAACTTTTGATATTAGACATATTAAAAATTATAGGTATATATATAAAGGAAATAAAATAATTATGCCTCTGGATTTATTTGGTGATATCCTTGATTGATAGAGCAAGCTTGTGCTGATAACGTGTTGGAAATCGACTATATATGCAAGGATATTATAACAATAATAAGAGAAAGCAGAGAGAGAATTTGAGAGAAACTTTTATTTCTTATTTCTGAGATATATGAAATGAATAAATCGAATTTCTATTTATAGAGAAATCCAACGGTAAAAATGGTAAATAAGTAAGAAACATATTATATCAAATAATAATGACAGGTAGAAAAGTAGAAAATATATCACATCAAATTATTAATGGCGTGAGCCCTACATCAATAATTTACATCAATTTTAACACAAACAACTATTAATAACATTTAACGACAACTACGACAACGAAGAGGAAAAACTATAGAGGAAATGGGGACTAAGGATTTATTGATCTAGCTAAAGTTCAAAACAAGTACAAAATGAGCTAATATAGCTTAATTAATTACTCTAACTAGGAACAAAATTGGAACAATCAATCACCATGAAAATGAAGAAGGGCTATTTCATGACTATAGCAAGGTGGTGGATCTTGTGGACCATGATAAGAAATATAGGCATTAGTACAATTAGAAGTAAAATCTTTTGTGTTTCCATTGTACTCCAAAGTAATGTTTGACAACTTAACTCTGCATGGAACTGCCTTGCTGCATTGTATATCTACTCCAACTTTTGAGGATGTTGTTCCACTTATGTTTATGAATTCAGCATCATTGATTTTCACCATTGATGGCTACAAACCATTAATCAAAGAAAAAACAAGGTTACTAGAGCTTTATTACTTCAGAATATCTATATAGCGTGAGATTTAAAAGCTTAATGCAGACATGTGAGAACTGATAGTTTTTTGGGGAGGTTAAATTTAGCCCTTGTAACATCAAGGGCACATATTCCACTCCTGACACTTTTTTTCATCTAGTTTTCCAAAAAGCATGCTCTCACGTGTTTTTTTGGCAAAACAGACTGAAAGCAGGAAACAATAATTTTATAACCCGATTTAAGAAATACTAGAATTGGTAGCATAGCCACAAATATTGTTTTATGTTGCTATCATAAAGTTCTAGATATTTATCCATATAACAACAAAGCTTAGATATAAGCTTATACACCAGCAAATTTTGTTTTGTTGTAACATTTGTGTCGTATAAGTTAATGCTATAGAAATTTAATCCTTATAAGTTAGAATGGCTCAATGTTCATTACAGAAAAAATTTCAATCCAAATTTTCACTCTTACAAGTGTATCTTGTTAAAAGTTGAGACAAATCTGTCGGAAATTGTCACCTATTTCCAAAGGAGAAGTCCTTGTAAAAATGAAAGATGGACTAAAATTTCTACTCTTAAATGAATATGGTGCCATTATTTTGAGGTATACGAGTTAAATATACACACTCTTCCAGTGATTCTATTAGTTGTTTTGTTTGTGCATCTTACCTCAGAACGATTACAGAGATTCGATGGACAATATTGTTGATCGATGATGATAGGGTTTGAGACGTTGTTCATAACAATATCTTGAAAAATTAGGTTAGCAGCCGAGCTTGGCGGTGACATTGGAAATGTTTTTACTCGGACTCCATTTTTAGTGCCATTTAATGAACAATTTTGAACTGTAATTCCTTTCACATCCTTTTCGTCTGTATATTTGCCTAGGCTCCCTACACTGAAAAAGAAAGAAAGACACGAGAAACGAGTTTTTACTCTTAACGGTCGAAACAAACCCTTTAAGTCACATTTCAATAAAAAATTTAAGCGTAACGCTACCAGAAAAAACGACGAACTTGCAAGGAATTGACCATTCAATCATTTCCTACGGAATTTTGTATTCACCAACTGAATTTGCATCCCTTTTTACTTTTTCGTTTCCTTGCTAATTCGTTGTTTTTTTAGTATCTTGTGAATGAATAGGATAACGAATTCCGAAATTAAACTAAATGTAAGTATGAAAGAGTACCTAATTCCATGGCCAGGACCACATTGAATATGAGCAACGGTAATATCGATGCTACCGGGTCCAATTGATACACAATCATCGCCTACTGCAATTGCTGAGGAGATAATGCTGATATTGGTCGATTCACCGACGTGAATTCCGTCGGTATTTGGGCTATCCCACGGAGAGTTAATAGCAAGGTTTTCAATAGTAATGTTTTTGCTGTTTCTCACTACTAAATGGAATCCCTTGGAGTTTGATATTGTAATATTGCTAATACTCCCACCAGAAACTTCTGACAATAACAACGTCTACAATAACCAAAAGTTTTTAAAAAATAACCTAGGTAAGCTGTCACGTCATCATGTCAACATTTACGTAATGGCCGCTAGCCCCTTAAACTTCACCCAAATAGCATACTGTCCCTTACCTTAAAACATTGCCCCTTAAACTTGCAAAAGTGTATCAATTCATCCCTTTCCACGTGTCAACTTCTGGTTAGAGAGAAAAAATTAGAAGAATGACATCTTTAAAAAATTCAAACCAACCAACAGCTGACACATGACATTTAAAGGTAAACGGATGCACATTTTGCAGTTTAAGGGTAATTTATATAAAAAGCCAGGCTTTTTGTACCTTCCCTCCCATGGTTGAGAATTGATTAACACTTAATTAGATATTCTCTCATATTAATTAAATCCCCTCTCATCAATTCTCATCCATTGGATGAGAGAAGGGTACAAAAAGTCAGGAGCATTGTATAAATTCCCCAGTTTAAGGGGCAACGTAGAGCGTTTTAAAGGTTAAGGTCAGAGAAGCAATAAACTATTTGGGTCAAGTTCAAAAGGCTGATGATGTATTAAGCTTTACGTAATCAATTGGAGAAAAACCACATTATATGTAACATAGTAACTTATAGTGACATTAACTTACTGAAATTAAAATTTCACAATTCATTGACTTCTTGCAGCTGGGTTGTTTCCAAGCTTCGGCTTGTCCTTGCCCATCAATATTCATCACTCCCTTATTTCCAGTGACATTAATTCCGTTAAGCCCCTTAAATTCGATCCACATACCCTTTGGGAAGGCATCTAGCCTGCTCGGAGCTATCAAATATCCATCGATTTTTACCTGAGGCGACTGGTTATTGTGGCAAGGGCCGGCAAATATGACTGGACCAACAAGGTACATCCCCTCTGGTATAAACAAGGTTGATTTTCCAGGATGAGTACAAGCAGCTTCCCAGGCTGCCATAAATGACTATTAACAAAAAAAAGAATAATTTTACAACATAAGAAAAATTAACATTAAGTGATTAATGGTTGAATAATTAAAGATTTAAAGAAGAAAATAATAAATATGATATATACTTTGCTACCGTCGGTCTGTCCGTCAGCAATTGCTCCATATTTAGTGACGGAAAATATATCTGTAGCTCCACTATCATCCATTGAATCACAAAAACAAAACACTGTCGTATGAACTATTGCCGCTAATAATAGTCTCATGCATAATGAGACAACTCTCTTCATTTTTATCACTTTTAATTTATTTTTTGAAGTATCAAAATATGGATTTAAAAATGTATATAAATATGGCAAAAATTTTGTAGCCTAGTCTGTTATTTCATTTGATATTTATAATCACACTAAGATTAACGGCAACAATATGATCAAAGTGTAATTAATTTGGTCTTCTTTGAGTTAATTGGTGAATCAGTTTCAGTAATTTACCTGCCTTGATTCTATGTATTTAATTATATATATGTTAAACTTTGGCTTGATTGTTATTGTATATTCAAGTTATTGGAGTTTCACAAGAGTCTTTATTTTTGTAAATTAAACTTGCATGTACCAGTCTTTGGATTCATTTTCTTCTTTAAATGTATTTTATATAGGGCTGTTTGTTGCAACAAAAAAAGCCTAGTGTTGCAATGAAAGAGTGGCAATTTTAGTGAAAACAAGACCTTTTGCTACGAAAATACAAAAGTATAAAAGATGGTTGCAAAAAGTATGAAAGTGAAGAAAATTTGTTTGGGGTGCAACGAAAATTTTAAAACAGTTAAAACTCATATGAATAAGCAGCCCATTAACTCCGACTCATTCAATTGACAGAATTTTTAATTAAAAAAAATTAAAAAATAAAATATCAATTACCCTACAAAAACTCATACATAGATATTTTCTCTTTCTCATCTCTTGTGTTTCTTGTGTTTTCTCTCTGTGATATGCGGCTCTCTAATTCCCGATGTTGCTCACCCCTTCATCTCCATCTCACTTCTCCTAAAACGCCGTCACTTCTCGCAGTCGTTGCTGCCGTCGACCATCATCGTTGTCCTCGTCTCGCCGTTATCTCTTTCTCTCCTTCACCGCTGCCATAAAACCCTAGAATCATGCTCTGCTCAATCTTTGGTTGACCTGTGAGTTTATTCATCTCTATCATAGTTTCGTCTAATCACTCAAATGTATTTGATTTTAGCTTTTTTTCACCTAAGTATTACTGTGTATTTCTTTTAGATATTGCTATTATCACTGAGTTGTATAGATTTTGTTTTCCTACCACTAGATTCTTCATTAATTAAGCCTTTGGAATTATGCTTCGTTTAATTGATTCTTCATTATGTTGTTCTATTGGCCTACTGTTTTCTATGTTTAATTTTATGGTTTTCCCATAGATCGCATCCAGCCGCCGGAGAAGTATTTGACGATTCTGATTTTTGCCACTGGATCTGGAATTAGGTATATTAATTTATCATATTTTGTGCTTTTTTGTTTCGTTTGCTTCAATTGGCTGAACATGAGATGGAAAACTAGCTAAATGATGCATATTATCTCTTTAACTAGGGATTAATAACTTGACTGGTGATCAACTGATTGTATATTGATTTAGTGCGGGTTTCCTATATTGTCGCCCATTTTAATGGAAGGGAATTGACTCTTCAAACTTTATTATTATGAGGAATAGGTGGGAACATTGTGCTCTCCCAGTATTTGCTTACTCTTTGAATGAATTGATTTGTTCTTTGATACTTAGCGAAGTGGGTCAGATTGTGTTGGCATCATAGAAATAATATATAGAGTATCCAACTTATTAATCTTACGGATAAACTTATTCATCATCATATATAAGTATTGGATATGCATTTTAAATTTTTATATATGCTGGGATCTGTTTATGGTTAAGACATGTGAGGCTGGAGATCAGCTTAAGCTGACCTTTTGAGCATACTATGCTATGCTTTTGCACTAGCAGATCTCAATCTGTGGTGTAATCTGGATTTACAAATGAATACTTGTTGATGGATCTCATGGTGCGTTCACCAATTTACTCATCGACACTTAGGGCTCGTTTGGTTCGCGGAAATCCTATTCCGTGGAATAGAAATAGAAATGTATGGAAAAATGTAAGTATGACACATTATTCATCTAAAATCCGTTGACGCATGGAAAAACTTTTCTTAGCTTCTATACATCTTATGGAAAAGCTATTCCTTTTTTAAACAAAGGAATAGCTTTTCCATGAGATGTATATGATTTAGGAAAAGTTTTTCCGTGCGTTGACGGATTCTAGACATATACTCTACTATATTTGACATCTTTCTATTCATTTCTATTTCTATTTCATGGAATAGGATTTCCGCGAACCAAACGCCACCTTAGTTCTAAATATCTTTGGATTGCCTCAGTATATGGAACTATTGATTTGGTGGGGAGGGTTTTGCTTTGTAGTTTGGTAAGTTTAGGATTTCAGCCATTACTATACAGTAGTAATTCTCTTCTTAATCTTACCTTTTGTATGAATAGCATATTTTTCCCCAACTTAGCTTTGATTTTATCGGTTCTGTTTTGAGAAGACCTAAGTTGAGATTGTAATGTAATTAATAGAACTTTGCCGAAATTGTTCATTACTCTGGTGCAAATAGGCGTCTTATCCAATATTTTTTAGTAGCCAGAAATTTATATTCGAAACCTGGATGTTAAGTTTATGATAATTTCATCTCACTTTGACCACAGCTGCATGTGTTGTATCATTCTGTTCTTCTATAAACATATTAAATCATTTAGAATATGATTCAGATTTAGGCATTTATACTATGTTATTTCCTATTTGCTGGGCAATTTGTACTATTATTCATATGCAGCATATTCATATGAACTGATCTATATCAAATTATCAATGTTAAAACTTTATTTCTTTGTTATTTATATAAAAAAACTTTATTTATTTGTAGCAATTATTTTACAAATATGGTATGTTAAGGCTAAAAAGATATTTATTTTAGTGGACATGTGCTGATTGAGTTTTTGTATTGATTGCAGAATTACAATGTAAAATTATTAGATTTTGAGTTGGCCTTGACATGGGAATTATCATTTGACAACCATGATATAATATGATATTATATTTATGAAGCTTTTGGTTATGCTCTTTTTATGTTGTTTGCTTATAAACAATGCAAAAATAGTAGATTCTAGCTAGCCTTTTGGATGTGGATAGGCTTGAGAAATAGTTTCCAAATTTATTACAAATGTATGACTTTCTCTAATTTTATTTTGAGCAAGTTCATAAAAATACAAGAGTTTTATTGATAAAAATTAAAATATAAACATTTGACTAGTATGTAGAATTTTTAGCTTATTAGTGTAATATAGACTTATAGATAAACGAACTCTGTTGTTGTAATCTTGGTGGATCAAATTTTTTGTACTAAATACATCACTTTTAATTGGCGTATCTAAATCTAATTAATTGTGATACCATCTTTCTCTAACTAGTAAATTTCTCGATCCACGATGGAGGAGCACACGTTCGTACAGGAAGCAACGGCTCAGGCAAGAGCTCCTTCATGCAAATGCTAGCCGGCTTCTCCAAGCCATCAGCCGGAAGGATGACTTTGGTTAACATGCTAGACCATGGTGATATCTCGTAAACAGGAGGTAAATCTTGCTTGTAATTTATGTTTCCTTAGTTAACTCAGAGGTACATAGTTGTTAAAGGTGTGCCTCACGCAGGGCACAGGGTCCCGTGCCTCGCCATACCTCTAGCGAGGTAGTGTAATTCGGGCGCGCCGCTAGGCACACCTTTCGGTGTGCGCCTCAGGTGTGCCTCAAGTACACTTTTATTTTTCAAGGTTTTAGCTTATATTAATATGTATTGTCTATATATTTTCAAGAGTTTTAAAAATAATTTAAGGCTTGATATTCCTTATTCAATTTCTATTAAGACTAGATTAACTCAAGGCTAGATATTTCTAATGTAATATGTAAGTTTTACATACATATGCACATCTAACATTAGATAACATGACATGGATAAATTCCAAACACGTAAAAGGGTTGAATCAGGTTTAGTACAAAGCAAGGTTTATTGGGTTGAATCAGGTTTAGGTAAAAAGCAAGGTTTATTGGGTTATTGCCTTACTTTTATTTCATTTTCTTACTGTGGATTTTTTTTAGGTAACAACTCCAAACCCAGAGTGTGCAATGGCGTACAATAGTTGATGATATGAAGATGCCTATTCTAGATAGATAGATTAGGGTGTTTTAGTTTATATCTTGTACTTGTTTACTTTATCTTATCCGGATTAAGATACACTATTATGTATTATAAATTATTTAAATTAGAAAAATTTAAATGTATATTGAATTTTATATTATTATATTAATAATATTGGTTTCATAGGAATTTTTATTATATAAAAATTTTGTTATTAAAAAAATTTGGAATAAAAAGGGTTGCAAAAACACGAAAATAGGTTGCAGTCGACTATAGTATTATGGTAAAAATGGTTGCAATAATTGATAAATTCGTTGCAAATGCTAAATAAGTATTGTAAAAGATGGTTGCAAATGTGGTAATAGGTTGTGATAGAATATTTAGGCGTTGTCGAGAAAGTGTTGCAATAATCGTTGCCATTTCGCCGTTAACGGGGTCCATTACCGTTAATGGACGTTCACAATGACGGCGTTGGACCCTGCGGCAACGATGTGAATTGGTTGCCTTTGGGTCCAAAAAGCGTTGCAATAGGTGATTTTTCATCTGTTTTCAAGTGGTTGCAAAAATCGTTGCAGTAGACACTTAAGGCAACGGCAAAAAACCCAACCATTTTTTTTGAAAAAACGTTGCGAAAACCCCTATTGCAACCTCTTGACTCCTTTTTGCAAGTTTTTTTTGTTGTTGCAACAGACCATCTATGGTGTAGTGTGTAAACGAGCCGAACTACTCAGCGATCTACTCGTTCGAGCTCTGTTCATTAATAAATGAGCTTGTTCGTGAACAAAATTTCAGGCTCATTATTGTGAACGAACCAAGCTTGAACAAGGGGATACTCGACTCGAAAGCTCGTGAACATGCTCGATAAGAGGTTCACGAACTAGTTCGCGAGCAGGCTCGTTAGTAGGCTCGTTAACATCCTTGTTAACAAATTGAAAAGTTTAAACATTATATTTATGAAATAGATAGATTATTAAAAATATAAAATAGTGTATAAATGGATAAAAATGTACAAAGAAAATATAAAATTTAAGATAAAGAGTAAAAGAAAATCATGTATAAAGTGATGATATATAAAATATAGACAAAAATAAGTAAAAAAAATTGGAACTAATAAAGGCAATCCAGATGTAATCTAATCCCTACCATATATATTAATCGATCTTCATATACTTAGTAAAACCCTAATCTCATTTTTCACTCAAAAAACTCGCCAACACAACACTCATCCTCTTCCTCTTCTTCGTACAGTGAAAATCATTTTTTGTGCTTAGATCCTTCATCTTACCGATTCTATCTCTTTTACAAGCTCGAGCTCTCAATTTAAACAAAGCTCGAGATAGGCTCGTGCTCGGCTTGGACTCGGTTTGACCAAGCTCGAGCTTGGCTCGAGTTCATTAAAATTTAAACGAACAGAGCTTGAACAATTAGTGTTCGAGCTCGGTTCGATTCGTTTACAGCCCTAAATTTATATATGTATCCATATAGAAACATTTAAAAAAAATATCGACATCACTAAAATTTAAATGTATTACTCTCTATAAATTAGAAATACAAATTATACATGAAGGAAAATAAAATTAAAATCAACATAAACAGGAAATAATTGCAAATAAAATGATTAATCACAAGGTGCTGGAGATTGGGGTCCATCGTAGGTAATTTTGGCATAAGTACAATTTGACACAAAAGGTTTAGCTTTCTTTCCAATATATTGTAAATTGATATTTGACAATATAAGTCCTTGGCATGGAACTGCTTTGCTGCATTGCAAATCCACTCCACTGTCTGTTGGTGTTGTTCCTCTTATGTTTATGAAACGAGCATTTGCAATTTGTACCTTTGATGGCTATACAAAAAAGAATGAAGGGTTAGTTTTTTTTGTGTCGAAATTGGTCGCTAAAAATACGTTTTCTTGAATTTGGTTTATGTAAGAGAACAAAACTTACCGCGGTTGATTTTTTCCCGTAGAATTGGTCGATGATGATGGGATTCGAAACATTGGACATTATAATGTCCCTGAAAGTAATATTTTGAGCAGTGCTTGGAAGCGATCCCGCATATGTTTTAATTCTGCATCCATTGTCTGTATTGTTCATGATGCACTTTTCTATAAGTACATTTTCCAACAACCCCTCGTCTTTATATTTGCCCAAGCTTCCGATACTGTTTTTCATAAAAGGAAACACATAAATGAGCTAACATATAATATTTTCAGCGACGAGAAGAAAATCGTCGCAGATAAGTTTTACCGTACGCCTGATTGCAATGCATTGGGCGTATTGTAAAATATCTCGGCATTGCATTAGGGTTTTGCCTTGAGGGTTGATTTAGCCTCTTATCGCCTTTAACATAACACGTACCTGAGGCCATGGCCAGGACCACAAGTTACGCCTCGAACAACCACATTGGCACTTCCGTGGATGATACCTACACAATCATCACCAGTACCTACGAAACTGTCGAAAACTCTGACATTAGTAGATTGGCTTATATGGAATCCGTCAGTGTTAGGGCTATCGTCGGGAGCAACTAAGCGCATATTTGTTGCTAAAACATCGTCGCACTCAACAATGCTGACATGAAATCCCATAGGATTAATAGATGTGAGCCCACTCATAGTTATTTTCTTACCACCTATGAATTTAAGACTCTACAACAACATAAGAAAAATAAGTTAGGAAAGCAATTGAAACATACATTATTTTATGTTATTTACTAGACTAGTTGCTTACTATTGGGAACATTGAGCCTCCTTTTTCTTTGTATTTCCAAACATTAGGGCCTTGACCATCAACAATACCACCTCCAAAAACATTCAGACCAACTATTTTCTCAAATGAAAGCCAAAAATCATCAGTGTAACTACTAATATCAGATGCAGCCAAAATAGTTCCTTGAATTTGAACATCAATTGGAGCTTCGCATGGTCCTTGAAATACCGCTGCACTTGCATGAAACTCACCCTTTGGAAATACTAGCGTCGCCTTTCCACCAAAATTACATGCTGCCTTAAACGCTTTAACAAAATTCTGAAATTACCATAAAACTCTCTTAGTTTAAATATTTTACCGTAGAGCTGGTTCGACGACATGTTAATATAACTATTGATGTGTTAGTTATCTATATACATACCACTGCATTATCTGTGGATGGACCGGGTTTTGCCCCAAAATCTAATATATTGAACACTTTTCCAGGGTTTCCCGAGCCAACTGCATTAGGTGCGGCATTTACAGGACTTTGCTCAGTTATTGGTGCACCACCGCCTAGGGCACCAGTAGCTGGGGTGCCCCCTCCTGCACCACCGCCTAGGGTATCATCAGCTGGGGTGCCGTCTACTGTATCACCAACGGGGGTACCCGATTCTTCTGCAGGGATAGACGAGTTTTCTTGAGAACTTTCTTCGTTATAATCACAAGAAACAAATGCAGCTAAGAATACAAGAAGAATGGCAAATGCCAAAAGTTTTCTTAAGATAGCCATTGCTACTTCTTCAATCTAAAACTTATTTTTATTTTTTATGAAACATATAAAGAAGAAACAATTTCAAACTCTCGACTCCGATCGAGGCTTTGTAAAATGCCTATCTATAATAGAACATTATATGTTTTATAATAGTAAGAGGAAGACAAGAGTGGTTTAGGATTATTCGCTATGTATAGAATGATTGATATATTTAGTTAGGCATTTCTTTTTTTGGATACAATTTTGTTGGGTATTTTTGGTGTACATAATTTCAGTTTAAGCTAATCTACTAATTTTTCGCAACCATGTAACTGGGAGAATATGATGCCGTATCTTTTTTTTTGGGTAATCATTGGTTTCTTTTTTTTTTTTTTCAATTTTTCACTACACGTTTATATTTTCAAGTCGTGACTTCAATAATTATTTCTTCAAGTTTTTAAAGGAATATAGAATTAGCGACAAAGCAAGTCTTTTAGGGTTGCAAATAATACGAGCAAAATAAGACAATAAGATCTATAATATTTCCCATAGTTTCCTGAGTTTATATAAGGCTTAACGCATTCAAAGCCTCCTTAATTTGGCATATTTTGTCACATTCCACCCCCAACTTTTAGCGTCATCACTTTACCCCCTAAAGTTGGCAAAACTGATACAGTTTGCCTCCTCAATACCACGTGTCAACTTTTAGTTGGAAAGAGAAAAATCTAAAAATGGAATATTTGAAAAGTCAAACCAACCAGAAACTGACATGTGGCACTGAGGGGGCAAACTGTATCAGTTTTGTAAACTTTAGGGGGTAAAGTGATGAAGCTGAAAGTTGGGGGTGGCATGTGGCAAAACGTGCCAAGTTAAGGGGGATAATTTTGTCTCCTATCGCCTTAAGTAAAAAAACCGGTTTGGTCGGGCATCAATCCGAAATCTTAGTACCCGCTCTTCAATCCCTTGATTCCATTGATAACGAGTGGGACCAAATAATTCAATCGGGGTATATAAAGAAAAGTTAAACCAATAAGGGTTGGTCCAAATGGTAAGCGACTTGGTATTACTTAAGCTAGGTCTCGTGTTCGAACCCTAGTGAATGCAGAAAATCCTTAATGGGAGACTCACCCACCACAGCCAGGTGTGCGACCCGGGTTGGATCTGGATATAGTCGGAGCAAAGCTCCGGTGAACCAGATGGGCAAAAAAAAAAAATATAAAGACAAGTTAATATATAACTAGGATATTGCTTGAGCCAAGTACAGCTCTTTTTCTTTATATCTTTATTCTTATGGTTCATAAGGGTTCTAATATAATGTTAGAAAACTATTTAACTCAAACTATCAACTGAGATACGACTTACAAATAATGAAGTTACTAATATTTAATTTTTCATTAAAAAAATATTTAATTTGAACCCTCATGTAATAATAATTATTGCCACATATATTTAACACGTACACTATGTTATATGTATCTTTATAATCCAATGGTGATGGATGAATTTTTTTACTATAATATAAAATTTTGCTAAATTTTTTTATTAATGTAAGTGCAATTGCTTAAATTTAAATAAAGAAATTGAAGAAATCTATTTTGAAACTTTCATGAAATATTTCACGAGCTGGAGGGCCAATAACGGTCCAAGCAACTAAAATGTTATTCCTCTCCTCTATGGCGGGGGCTTGCTTCCCTGTATTTGCAGTTGGGGTGAGCAAATCTTGATTTAGTTCAAAAAATCAAACCAAACCAATCTAAAACTAAACTCTTTGGAAAATAAGAATCAAATCCAAACAAAATTATGTTTGTTTGGTTCAAATAAAACTGAATAAATTCGGTTTAGTTTAGGTTCAATTCAGTTAAAACCAATTTAGTGACATGAAATAAATTTTACCTTATGTGATTTATTTAGTTAATACAAGACATTATTCACTTCCTAGACTTGGTACAAAATATAAAATTCAAATCATATATTTCATATATTATCACATTCATACTAGAAAAATCAATCATTTTTCAAGTAATATAAGATAGTTGTTTTATTTGAAATTTTATGTATTTTCCATAATGAAAATAAAATCTAATTTAGAAACTAGTATTTTCCATAAGCATCTATCTATTTTTAACATAATAGGCAAAACTAGTAACCAATTTTGAAAGAGGGTTAGGAATCGGGAAGAACTGAGAAGAAACAAGAGAGCCATTGATAATATTAGAACAGGAAAAAGTGAATGAGAATAATTTGGATTTAATGTATATTGAGATTAGTTAGTGGTATATATATATACTTTTTACAAATATATTAAGTAATTTGGTTCAGTTTAGTTTTTATCACAAAAATCAAAACCAAACCGAAACCGAAACCGAAGCTAAATTATTAGAATTTTACAAACTAAAATCGAACCGAAATATATTTGGTTAAGTTCGATTTGGTTTTTTATTTCAGTTTTAATTTGGATTTCGGTTTTGGTTTGGTTCTGGGCACCCCTATTTGCAGCTTTGCGCAACTCTTCCAAACAAAAGCCCTTTGATTCAAATTCATAATTCCTAATCAAACCGAATTTTATAAACCAAAGTCTCAATTTTTCAAATTAGTTTTGCTAAATAAAATGAATTAAGCCCATTACTAAGTTGGATCTAACTTATTAACTGTTGGTTAAGACACAATTTTAATTAGGGCATCTCTATTCCGGATTCCGCCTATGCTTTAGATTGTATGGGAGCTATTTTGGTATTAAAAGGGTGTGATATATGAGTTTGAACTTGAATTTGCTTGTTCTTTATATAGTCTCTCTTGTCGAGTTTAATCGATGTTTGAATTAGGTTTTTCTCTAAGAAGCAAAATCTTTCTATTTTGTCCATCTTGCATTATGCAATACAAATTTTGTGCAAAAGAAAAATGATTATTGCAGCAATAATCTAAATTCGATGTTATATATTATACAAATGTGCATCAAAGTTATATCAACATATATTGTAAATAGTTAGAGACGTAACAGTGTTGGAGGGTTGGTAATGGTGTTTTGATTTCTATTTTGGATGATGTTTGGGTCAATCATGAGAATCGAATCCGCTTAAGCGGAAGAGATTCTCAAAGATTACATGATTGAGGAGTTTCGTGGCTCATAGATAATGGTAATTGGTCGCTAGCGAGAAATCCTGAATTTTTTTCGGGTCAAGAGGTTAAATTTATTCTAAACACTCCTATTCCCCATATACCTCGGGATGATACTCCATTTTGGCCTTTAGAAGTTTCCAGTAGATATTCTATCAAGAGAGCGTATTGGAACTTATCTTTTTCCCGGGGGAAACATTTGCCTAATCTTGATTTTCCATGGAACTCTATTTGGAAATTGAACTTTGTTGAGTGGTGTCCCTCCTTATTGTGGGACCCATTGAATTAATTTAAAAAAAGAAAAAGAAGTAATTCAAACAAAGAGGCTGGGGGCATGTCGGCAGAGTATTTTTTCAAAAAGTGAACAATAAAATTACTGTGCACAATTCGGCTATACGCGTTTTAAATCTCCTATAAATAGTGGAGGTTTTGCTTATTTTAAGAGCAGAGCAAGAGAGAAGAAACACAGATAAAAATGTAATATGTGCAGAGAGGCTTAGGAAAAGGGTTCCTCAGAGTTGGGTAAGAGAAAAAATAATGAGGTTTTGGGAAACACTTGTCTGCCACTATTTTGTAATCTCTTGGTGTACCTACTATTATTTTATAGTGGAGAATTATTCGGAGTTTGTCCCATGGTTTTTCCCTAATTTATTTGGGGTTTCTATGTAAAAATCTGCGTGTCTTTTATTTATTAATAGGCCTAACAAGTGGTATCAAAGCCGAAGGTTGTTTTATCAGTAGAATCCGTGGATATATTTTTCAAAAATAAATATACCACAACGACGAGAAGATTACGACGAATCTGGTGGAGCAGTCCATTCGAAAAACCGTCGCAGAAACGCAATGAGTAAATAGTAAAATAGTAACTTGAATAATACTATTCATATTTGGTCCATTTCATGAATAGGGTTCCCATAGTTATTATTTAAACTGTTTATATTACTATTTGAGTATACAATACTATTCACGTAGACGGCTACTATTCACGTGAATAGTAAATTTTGTGAATAGTGAAATTTTGCCTTTTTAAAGTTTCAATATGGCGAACGATGGTGTAATGATCAAGTTGACGGATACGAATTATTCAATGTGAAAATCTAGAATGGAGGCCTACCTCAATTCCAAAGATTTGTATAATCCAATTGAGGGTGATAACGCAAAGCCGAAGGATATGAAAGAACATCAGTGGATAAAGTTGAAGAAGCAGGCATTGGGTACAATACACCTATGAATGGATGCTAGCCTGTACAACCACGTGAGGAACGAAATAGATCCCAAAGTTCTCTAGAAGAAGCTAGAAGATATGTACGAGGCTAAAAATGCTTACGAAAAGTGTTCATGATTCGCAAAGTCATGAACTTGAAACTGACAGAGGGACGATCAATCACACAGCACCTGAACGACTTTGAAGGATTCATAAGTGAGTTAGCAGTCACCGGTATGTCCTTGGATGATAAGATGCAAGCATGTCTTTTGATGGGAACTCTACCAGATAGCTGGGATACTCTTATTGTATCATTGAATAACTCAGCTCCAAATGGTGTGGTAACAATGTCTATGGTAAAGAATAATCTACTTAATGAAGAGCTTCGTAGAAGGGACGTTGCCGGTGCCAGTTCACAAGCCCTTGTCACAGAGAATAGGGGCCGAAGCAAGAATAGAGATCGTTCGAAAATCGAGAGATAGATCCAAGTCCCGGGAGAAGAGGTCATGCTACCACTATAGAAAGCAGGGTCATCTCAAAAGGAACTGTCATTTCTTTGAACAAGAGAATGCAAACCAAAGTCATGATAATGACAAAAATACATTTGCTACAGTCATAATAGAAGATGGAGAGGTGGCTTTAGTATCTCATGATGCAGATTGTTGTCATGTTGGAGATGCAGATACCAAGTGGATTGTAGATTCTGGTGCCTCATACCACTGTGTTCCAAAAAGGGAATACTTCTCAACCTATAAAGCGGGCGATTATGGTACTATTAAAATGGAAAATTATAATGTCTCACAAATAGTGGGAATCAGCGATATCTGTGAAGACAAGTGTCGGATGCACATTAACACTTAAAAATGTATGGTATATTCCAGATCTTTGGTTGAACCTGTTGTCTGTTAGTGTATTGGACAAGGAAGGTTATCACAATCATACATGCAATGGAAATTGGAAACTCACCAAAGGATCGTTGGTAGTGGCAAAAAGAAGATTGTGTTGCTCGCTATACAAAACGCATGCAATAATATGTGCGGGTCAACTGAATACAGTTGGAGATGATGCTTCACCAAATTTATGGCATAGGTGACTGGCGCATGTTAGTGAGAAAGGGTTGAATATACTGGCTAAAAAGTCCCTCATCCCATTAGCCAAAGGAAAATTAACCTATGTGATCACTATTTATTTAGGAAGCAACATCGAGTTTCATTTTAGAAAAACTCTAGAAGGAAAAATAATAAGTTCGAGTTGGTTCATTTTGACGTTGTGTTCCCATGGATACAGAATCCATTGGAGGAAGAAGATACTTTCTTACCTTCATTGATGATTTCTCAAGGAAGATATGGATTTATTTGCTGCGTATAAAGGATCAAGTATTCAAGCACTTTCAGCAATTCCATGCAATGGTGGAAAGAGAGATTGAGTGCTATTGAAGTGTTTGCGTACAGATAATAGTGGTGAGTATATCTCTAAGGAGTTCAAGGATTACTATAGTCAACATGGTATGAGGCATGAAAAGACAGTTCCTGGAACACCTCAACATAGTGGCGTTGCTGAATGAATGAATCGCACCATTATCGAAAGAGTTAGATCCATGCTCAAAATGGCTAGCTTAGCTAAGTCATTTTGGGGAGAAACTGTCAATACTGCTTTCTATCTTATCAACCAACTACCTTCAGCACCTTTGGATTTTGATATTCCAGAGAGATTCTGGACAGGTAGAAATATCTCATACTCTCACTGAGGGTATTTGGCTGCAAGGCATTTATGCATGTTCCTAAAGAGCAAAGGCTAAAGCACGATGATAAATCAGTTCCTTGCACTTTTTTTGGTTATGGAGATGAAGAGTTTGGCTACAGACTATGGGATCTAGTGAAAAAGAAAATTTTACAGAGCCAAGATGTTGTATTTCATGAGAATGACATCATCGGTGAAAGATCTATAAGTGACGGTGTTATCGATATTACACCAGAGAGCATTCTATTAGATGATGCCACAGCAAGAAGAATGCATCAATCAGAACAAGATGGAGAAGAAGAGCCAGTTATGAGGGATCAAGATACGATTGTAAATGAAGATATAAATGAAGAGGGTATTGAGCAGGGGGAGCCAGAGAACACCATTCTACCAGAAGAAGAACCTCAATTAAGGAGGTCAATCAGAGGACGCCGACCATCTATAAAATACTCCAGTTCTGATTATATTTTAATCACCGATGAGGGGGAGCCTGACAGCTTCGAAGATGTGCAATCTTGTAAAGATAAAGATTGTTGACTAAAGGCCAAGCAGGAGGAGATGAATTCTTTGAAGAAGAATGACACATACGAGATGGTATAACTTCCTAAAGGGAAGAAAACTCTCAAGAACAAATGGGTGTACAAGCTGAAGAAAGATGATGGAAACCTAGTGAGATACAAAGCTCGATTGGTCGTCAAAGGATTTACTCAAAAGAAAGGTATTGACTTTGATGAGATTTTTTCACCAGTTGAGAAAATAAGTTCCATTTGAGTTATGCTAGGTCTTATAGCCAGCTTGAATCTTGAGTTAGAATAGCTTGATGTAAAGACTGCGTTCTTGCATGTGGATTTAGAAGAAGAAATTTATATTGAACAACTAGAAGGCTTCAAGGTTAAGGGAAAGGAGTACATGGTTTATCGCTTGAAGAAAAGTTTGTATGGGTTGAAACAAGCCCCGTGATAATGGTATAAAAAGTTTGATTCCTTCATGATGAATCAAGGATACAAGAGGATAGAAGTTGATCCATGTGTATATGTCCAGAAATTCTCTGATGGAAAATTTATCATTCTTCTCTTATATGTTGATGATATGCTAATCGATGGACCAGATGCTAAAATGATTAGTAAGTTGAAGTGTGATTTATCTAAGGCGTTTGATATAAAGGATTTAGGACCGGTAAGGCGAATTCTTAGGATGGAGATTACCCGAGATCGAAGGTCCAATAGGCTGTGGTTGTCACAAGAAAAATATATTGAATGAGTACTAGAAAGGTTCAATATGAAGAATGCTGAACTAGTTAGCGCTCCACTTACCACTCATTTCAAGTTGAGTAAGAAATCCTACCCTTCAACAGAGAAAAATAAAGAACATATGTCAAATATTCCATATTCTTCAGTGATCGGTAGTTTAATGTATGCAATGGTGTGTACAAGACCAGACATCACTCATGCAGTTGGAGTTGTGAGTAGATTCTTGTCAAATCCCCAGAAGATATATTGGGAAGCAGTAAAATGGATCTTTAGATACCTGAGAGGAACTTTAAAGTTATGTTTGACTTTTAGAGTTGGAAAATCTGCACTTGTTAGTTATACAGATGCAGATATGGCTGGTGACTTGATGAAAGAAAATCTACATCGGGTTATTTATTTACATTCTCAGGGGGAGCTATTTCATGGCAGTCACGGTTATAAAAATGTGTTTCATTATCAACAACCGAAGTAGAGTACGTTGCAGTAGTGGAAGTAGGAAAGGAAATGCTTTGGTTAAAGTGATTCTTTACCGAATTGGGTGTGCAATAAGTATACGTAGTTTATTATGATAGTCAAAGTGCATTAGACTTGAGCAAGAATACTATATACCATGCACGGACGAAACATATTGATGTAAGGTATCATTGGCTCAGACTTGCCATTGAAAAAAAAGATTTCAAGTTGCAAAAGATTCATACCAATAATAATGCTGCTGATATGCTAATGAAGGTTGTACCAAAAGAAAAGTTCGACCAGTGCGTTGAAGCAACTGGGATGGAGAGTCCCACAATGTAGTCAGGAGGGGGAGGTTGCCATCAAAAATTCAATTTTTCATGAGGCGTATTCTAAATAATACCTTGCCGGTGAGGGGATACCTTATTCAACACTCGGTGGTTGATAATGCATATTGTTAATGGTGTTTTATGGGATTGGAAGGTGAAAATCATCTCTTTTTATGGTGTCATTTTGCTAAATGTATTTGGCATGCTTTTGATCCTTTTTTGCAGCTCATTTAGAGTGGCAGAATCATAGAGCAAATCCAATTTTGATTACTGTCGACCTCTACATACTAATTATAGAGAATGTTCATCCTTTTATGGTCGATGTGGAACGCCCAAAACAAGGCCATTTGGAACAACATTTATTCTCAATCAGCTGCGATTATTCACATGGCGATGACATTGTTAAGGCAATAGAACATGACTCATTCTTCGATACATCTGAAATCTGGGCGAGCTTCTATTGACAATGTCCAGCAGGCTGCCGTGCAACCCTCTTCTGATGGTGATGTTGTTGGATATGATGTATGCCCTTAAGGCAATTAGGGCGATATATCTTAATTATGTAATAGTATGAATAATTTATTTAATCAATAAAGGTATTTATTCTTTTGTTTATATCAATGTATTTCTATACATATATATATTATAGCTGGTTAAAATAAATTTATTGATGTATGTATGCAAAAGTCCTTGATATATCATAGCATGAAGTCAGAGAAATTATAGTTGGACTACATTTGGTGGAACCTGCTTCATGTGCAATTATGATTATGTCTAAACTATCCCTAGTCATAGTTTCATCAAGAAAGGATATTGATGAAACGGAAAGACTAGCATGTGGTCAACTTTCTTGGAAAGGGTCCAAGCAGTTAATCTCCTAAAGACTGAAGGTGGTGCCTCAAGTTTGACACATGGATATATCTGGGAGATATATTGGAGACCGCAGCAAGATAAACACTTGGTATATATATCAATGCGTTAGTGTTTATCTTCATGCAATAAGCTTTGCGAATGTCCTCATACTTGAGAAGCTAGCTACCTTGTGTGGTACTATTGCTATACTTTGGGTCATTACTATACACTCATTAATTTAGGGTGCTACAGGTGATTACGGGTATAGTGATGACAACACGTTGGTAGGCTGAGTAGTCGGAAAGAATCTATCGCTCCGGATATATTAAAGAGTTGTACCTAGCCACTTGTTGAAGTGATGATTGCCATAAACCTCTGATCAGAGTATGTGTTTGATAGAAATGGTTTCTAGTCAAACACACTATGGTAAAAGGCAATATACTTCGGTAACAAGTAAATAACAGGGATAGCTTGGAGCAACCTCGCTATTAGTGGGTTAATACTTTAACCGAACCTAATAAACTAGATGGTACTAATATTAAAGAATGGAAGGAATTTATCACACTGGATAACTATTACATTATCCGGGATTAAGTCATAAGCATAAATGACGTTCCGAGTAACGGGGGATGGTAGACCCTTGCTAGAGGCGTACTACAGTCGTTTAAGGTAATCGAGTTCTATTCACGGTCTAGAGCATCGAGCCAATTGTTCCATTAGAACAAGGGTTGGTTAAGCCTTAACAGTTCAATACTTCGGGATCCTATAAGGTCACACACATTGGACCTTCATCGGACTAAGTAAAGAACTAATAGATTTATTCTATTATGAAAATATAACATAAATAATAATTGGATTATTATTTGATTGGTTAAAATTGATTAGATCAATTTTGGATAGACCAAAGAATTTATTTTGACCGGTAACTAATTAATTAGAGTCATAAATAAATTATAATTGATTAGATCAATTTTGGTTGGACCAAGAAATTTATTTTGACTGGTAAGAAATTTATTAGAGTCAAAAATAAATATTTATTTAAAAGGATTTAAAAGGGATTTTGCATTGACAAGTTAAAATTAAAAAGTATGAAATATTTTGTACAAAGTTCAGCTCCGTGAAATACGCCGAAAGATGCGCGAACACTGCTAGGAAGTGTCGTGGCATCCCTTGTTCTAGGGCTGCACAAAGGCAGCCCATGAAAAGGGCAGCCTTGCCACATGCAGCGTGCATATATATATGTATATATATATATATATATATATATATATATATATATATATATATATATATATATGTGTTAATGGGATGGGAGTAATTACTCCCATCCCACATCGCTTATAGGGGAGCAATTTTGCTCGCCAAGCCTATATATAGGCTATTCCCTTTCCTTTCAAATTGTACCAAGCTCAAAGCATAAATCCTAAGCGAGATAATTAATATCTCAGGTAATTGAGCAAGTTATTTTTGTGGAGCCTGAATTTATTCGGGCACCACTAGTTTATATTTTTGGGTGAGGCTTTTGGAGTGGTCTAGCAACTACTCGAGGCTTCTTAGTTCTTTCTCCTGAGGAGGTTTTGGTTGGTGGGGTTCGTGTGGATACTAATAGAGGCTATCCTACGATTAGAGGCTTGTGCAAGAAGGTTCTGCAAAAGCACGCTTCAACTGGTAAGTTCTTTTTCTTTCTCTTTTAATTATTAAGTCTTTTTCTTTAAGTATTGTTAGACTTAATAATTATGCTTAGGTTATTTTTGCATGCTTAGTTTATTTTATGCTTAGGTTATAACTTAGAGTTATAACATGCTTCGCATAAAATAAATATGCTAGGATATAATTTAGAATTATGATATGCCTAGTCCTTTAGCATGCTAACCTAGGTAGAGAATTATTTAGTTAAGGCTTTATTTAATTTATATGCAACTAATAGGAGTTCCTGGGGACATGGACAAAATTTTGAATTTCCGCCATGCCTCTTATGCATGTTCAATTTGACTGTCAGTTCCTAACAGTGGTATTAGAGCCTGCCTATTTAGTACATAATTAAGTTAGAAGCAAACTAAATATTATTTTCTAAAGGAAATGATTTGTTTATTTAATTGTTTGGAACAATATGTATAAACTTGTGCCTTTCATTTTAAGGTTAGAAAATGGTTATGAATAATTTTGAATAAGCCTGCTCAACTTACTCAAATTATACAAGTGTCAATAATTTATTTAAATTACATGGGTTATAGATGCTCCCAATTTACATGAATTGGAAGAATGAAATTTATTAGTTCAAGAGAATCCATTTGTCTTCAAGTTTGTGCCCGTATTTGTTCTGGCTAAGGATTGGACTTGGTGTCTACTCCTTATAGGGCACCTCTCCTACCTGGGAACCTATATCGGTGCAATTTGAATTGACCAACCGGGGGATTAATATGAACTAATTTATTTCTAGTATATAAGATAGTGCTTATATATGTCTCTATAACAGAGTAAAAAATTAAATTTATTGAATAAAAGCTTAAAGGAAATGCAATATTAATATAACAAATAAAAGTGTTAATTATTTTACATATAATCTAGGTTGATGGAATAATTATAATAAAGAGCTGAACCCACCTAAGGTTAGACCTTATAAATTAATTCTAAAATTCCCTAAATTAATACAAGTTATTATAATTTTGTCCATCTGATAAAATCCTAGATTGGGTGAGACGTTTAACACCAATAAAATCCTAAAGTAAATATATTAAGGCAAGCTGTAGTCTTCCTTACTTAAATTTATAATACGGTCTCTTTCGGCTATCAAAGTGCTACGTAAAGTGTTCCTTCTAGTCCACATTGATTGGTTGTAAAGTTTGAGATAGGGTCTGTCTTAACAGAGCTGGGGTAGCCCACCATAAAATTGGGGGCTAGGCCCAGATCAGAGACATATTCAAGGAGATGCTAATATAAGAGCACACATCCCTTGGGATTAGGGAACTTGAATGAATTAGCAATTGCATGCGATGCAAATGGAATGGGATTCCAACTATGACTTACTATTATGACTTGACTTATAAAATTGGGGGTTGTAATAGACTAGTTATAGATGCTACCTACAAGGAAATTTAGCTGGGCTAAAATTCACGAATTCAATAGAATGAGCTATTATAAATTTCAAAGAAAATAGTAGGAAAATGTATTTAATTAAAAGTCCTCATATTAAATACGTGTACTTAAACTAATATCTAAATACTTTTCTTTTCTTTTCTTATATCTTAGGTTGAGAATGGCTTCCAATTTTAATCTCCGTATGTTACTTGACACCAAATTGAATGGCTCGAACTATTCTAATTGGTTCGAGCAGTGAGAATAATTCTCAGATCTGAGGGAATTGCCTATGTCCTAATTGAAGTTTTCCCTATAGAACCTGATATTGAGGATCTTGTGGAACATGATGCCTGGTTGAAGCACAGGAAAGATCGTGAGACTTCCATATGTATTATATTGGGGTCTATCAACCCTGAGCTTCAGAAACAACATGAGAACATGCCCTTGGAGGATATGGTTATCCATCTTGAAGAACTCTTTTTAGAGAGAGAGAGAGGACAGAGAGGTATGAGACCTCCAAGCTCCTTTTCGGGACCAAGATGCAGGCTGGCACCTCTGCCTCTCAACATGTACTGAAACTCTTAGGATACCTTGAGAAGCTGAATCAATTGGGATTCAAGATGAATCATGACTTGAGCATTGACCTTGTGTTGATATCCTTGACAGATAATTACTCAGGCTTCGTGACTAACTATTACATAAACAGGATTAATTCAACTATCCCTGAATTAATCAACATGCTGAAAATAGTAGAACCTCAGATCAAGAAGGATCAGAAACCTTTACTGTTGGTTGAAAAAGGCAAGGCTTCTAAGAAGAAGAAGCAGGCACTGGGTGATAAGAAAAGAATCAGTAAGAAGAAGAATGAAAAGAGGGCATCTAAGGATGTTTGCTTCCAATGTGGGAAACCAGGACATTGGAAGAGGGATTACAAGGCTCCTACTTCTGAGCATTTGAAGAAGAAGCCTATAGAGGCATCTACTTCAGGTATATTTGTAATTGAAAACTTTGATACTTTTCCGCGAGAATCCACTTGGGTATTGGATACTGGTTGTGGTTCTAATATCTGTACTTCTGTGTAGGGACTAAGGAACTGTAGAAAACTTGTAAAAGGGGAGATGGACCTACGTGTGAGAAATGGAGCCAGAGTTGCTGCATTAGCTGTAGGGAGCTTTAGTCTTGTTTTGCCAAGTGGACTTGTTTTAGTTTTGAATAATTATTACTACATTCCAAGTGTTATTAAGAATATTGTATCTGTTGTATGTTTAGTAGCAGAAGAATTTGAAATTTTATTTTCGAATAATAATTGTCAGATTCGTTTGATAATATTCTTTATGGTTATGGAATGTTGAAAGGTGGCATTTATATTCTTGATACTAAAACACAAGTTTTCAATATAAACAATGTGAAGAAAGTTAAATTAGATAATGAGAATTCCTTCTACTTATGGCATTACCGTTTAGGCCACATAAACAGAGATCGCTTAACCAAATTGCATAAGCATGGAGACTTGGGCCCAATAGACTTAGAGTCTTATGGTGATTGCGAACCTTATTTAAAAGGAAAAATGACAAAGTTACCCTTTAAAGGAAAGGGTGAACGAGCCAAGAGTACATTGGAACATATACATACAGATGTGTGTGGTCCAATGCGTGTTCAGGCACTAGGAGGATACTCCTACTTCGTAACCTTTATTGATGATTACTCACGTTACGGTTATTTGTACTTAATGAAGCATAAGTCTGAAAGTTTTGAAAAATTCAAACTATTCAGAGCTGAAGTAGAGAAAAAGCTTGAGCAAAGTATTAAAACACTTCAATCGAATCGAGGTGGAGAATACTTAAGTCAGGAGTTTTAGGATTATCTAAAGGAAAATAGGATAGTTCTACAGTGGACCCCTCCTTATACTCCCCATCACAATGGAGTGTCAGAAAGGAGGAATAGGACTTTATTAGATATGGTCAGGTCCATGATGAGCCATGCAGTTCTTAGTAAATCCTTTTAGGGATATGCACTAGAGAGCGCGGTTTATATCTTAAACATAGTGCCCTCTATATCAGTTGATTTTACACCTTATGAAAGATGGTGTAACAAAAAGCCATCTCTAAGTCACTTAAGAGTATGGGGCTGTCCTGCCATGGTAAAGAAGATAACCTCAGATAAGCTAAATGCCAAGGCTGACAAATGTCTGTTCATTGGATATCCAAAGGAAATAATTGGATATCTATTTTACCAACCAGAAGCACAAAAGGTATTTATGTCTCAGAATGCTCACTTTTTGGAAAAGGAACACTTACTTGCAAAAGTTAGTGGGAGCAATATAGAACTAGAAGTTGAAGAGAAAGAGACAGAAAATCAACTGATTGACCTATTCTAGATACACAAGAGAGTGTGATCCAAGAACAACCTGTCGAAACACAATCATTGCGAAGATCAGGTCGTGTTCATAAGGGTCCCGATAGATATTGGTTTATTATCACTAATGATAAGGAACTATATCTTATGGAGGATGATGAACTAAGGACATATGATGAGGCAATAAAAAGCTCAGATTCTGATAAATGGCAAAAGGCCATGAAATCAGAAATGGATTCCATGTATGAGAACCAAGTTTGGAATTTGGTTGATGCACCATAAGAGGTTAGACTAATTGGGTGCAAATGGGTCTTTAAGAAGAAGACAAACATGGACGATAATGTATAAAGCAAGGTTGGTTGTGAAAGGTTATAGTCAATGTGAAGGTATTGACTATGATGAAACCTTCTCACTGGTAGCCATGCTCAAATCCATAAGGATACTTCTCGCCATTGCTGCTCATTATGATTATGAGATCTAGCAGATGGATGTAAGAATGGTATTCTTTAATGGGGATTTAGACCGAGATGTGTATATGACACAACCTGAGGGTTTTACATCTCAGAATGGCTCGAAGGTATGCAAGCTACAAAGATCCATTTATGGACTTAAGCAGGCATCCAGGATTTGGAATATACGGTTTGATCAGACAATTCGGGAGCTGGATTTCTGCCCAAATGCAAATGAGCTTTGTGTTTACAAGAAGGTTAGTGGGAGTGCAGTCATTATTCTAGTATTGTATGTTGATGACATTCTGCTAATAGGAAACGACATTTCTCTTCTTAAAAATGTCAAAGTATAGTTGTCAAGAAAGTTCTCCATGAAAGACCTTAGTGAAGTAGCATTTATACTAGGTATAAAGATCTATAGGGATAGATCCAAGAGGCTGCTAGGTCTTTCTCAAAGTACATATTTAGACAAGGTATTGAATAGGTTCAACCTTGAGCATTCTAAGAAAGGTTATCTCCCGATGAAAAAGGGGATTAACCTATCTAAGGCTGAGTGTCAAAAGATAGCTCAGGAGAGAATCTGCATGAAGGATGTACCCTATGCATCCGCGATAGGATCCATCATGTACGCTATGATATGTACTAGGCCGGATATCTCTCAGGCTTTGAGCTTTACGAGCAGATATCAATCAGATCCAGGTGAAAAGCACTGGATGGCCGTCAAGGCAATCCTTAAGTACTTGAGAAGGACTAAGGATGAGTACTTAATTTATGGAGAAGGTGACCTCACTATAAAAGGTTACACTGACGCGAGTTTTCAATCTAACAAGGATGAATTTAATTCTCAGTCAGGTTTTATGTAAGTGTTAAATGGAGGGGCAGTATACTAGAAGAGTTCCAAGCAAGAAACTACTGCTGATTCAACCATAAAATCTGAATACATTGCTGCATGCAAAGCAGCAAAAGAAGCTATCTGGTTGAAGGGATTTATTGGTGATCTCGGTATGGTGCCTGAGGCTGTTGATCCAAGTACTTTATATTATGATAACAATGGTGCCATAGCTCAGGCAAAGGAACCACGGTCTCATCAAAAAAATAGACATGTATCCAGAAAGTATCATATAATCAGGGAGACTGTTGATGCTAAGATAATAAGATTAGAATATATACCCACTGATCAGAACCTCGCGGATGGTCTGACAAAGCCATTGACTCAAGTCAAACATGGCCAGCATGTTAAAGCATATGGATTAAAACATATGGCTAATTGGCCTTAGTGCAAGTGGGAGTTTGTTGGATATGATATATGCCCTTAAGGCAATTAGGGCGATATATCTTAATTATATAATAGTATGAATAATTTATTTAATCAATAAAGGCATTTGTTCTTTTGTTTATATCATAATTTATTTAATCAATAAAGGCATTTGTTCTTTTGTTTATATCAATGTGTTTCTATACATATATATTATAGCTGGTTAAAATATAATCATTGATGTGTGTATACAAAAGTCCTTGACATATCATAGCATGAAGTCAGAGAAATTATAGTTAGACTATATTTGGTGGAACTTGCTTCATGTGCAATTATGATTATGTCTAAACTATCCCTAGTCATAGTTTCATCAAGAAAGGATATTGATGAAACGGAAAGTCTAGCATGTGGTCAACCTTTTTTTTGAAAGGGTCCAAGCAGTTAATCTCCTAAAGACTGAAGGTGGTGCCTTAAGTTTGACACATGGATATATCTGGGAGATATATTGGAGACCGCAGCAAGATAAACACTTGGTATATATATCAATGTGTTAGTGTTTATCTTCATGCAATAAGCTTTGCGAATGTCCTCATACTTGAGATGCTAGCTACCTTGTGTGGTACTATTGCTATACTTTGGGTCATTACTATGCACTTATTAATTTAGGGTGCTATGGGTGATTACGGGTATAGTGATGACAACACGTTGGTAGGCTGAGGAAAGAATCTTTTGCTCCGGATATATTAGGGAGTTGTACCTAGCCACTTGTTGAAGTGATGATTGCCATAAACCTCTAATCAGAGTATGTGTTTGATAGAAATGGTTTCTAATCAAACACACTATGGTAAAAGGTAATATACTTCGGTAACAAGTAAATAACTGGGATAGTTTCGAGCAACGTCGCTATTAGTGGGTTAACACTTTAACCGAGCCCAATAAACCAGATGGTACTAATATTAAAGAATGGAAGGAATTTATCACATTGGATAACTATTGCATTAACCGGGATTAAGTCATAAGCATAAATGACGTTCCGAATAATGGGGATGGTAGACCCTTGCTAGAGGCGTACTACAGTCGTTTAAGGTAATCGAGTTCTATTCACGATCTAGAGCATCGAGCCAATGGTTCCATTAGAACAAGGGTTGGTTAAGCCTTAACAACTCAATACTTCGGGATCCTATAAGGTCACACACATTGGACCTTCATCGGACTAAGTAAAGAACTAATAGATATATTTTATTACGAAAATATAACATAAACAATAATTGGATTATTATTTGATTGGTTAAAATTGATTAGATTAATTTTGGATAGACCAAGGAATTTATTTTGACCGGTGACTAATTAATCAGAGTTATAAATAAATTATAATTGATTAGATTAATTTTGGTTGGACCAAGAAATTTATTTTGACTGGTAACTGATTTATTAGAGTCAAAAATAAATATTTATTTGAAAGGATTTAAAAGGGATTTTGCATTGGCAAGTTAAAACCGAAAAGTATGAAATATTTTATACAAAGTTACGTTGCGTGAAATACACCGAAAGGTGCGCGAATACTGCTAGGCAGTGTCGTGGCAACCCTTGTTCATGGGCTGCACAAAGGCAGCCCATAAAAAGGGCAGCCTTGCCACATGCAGCGTGCATACATATATATATATATATATATATTAATGGGATGGGAGTAATTACTCCTATCCCACATCGCTTATAGGGGGACCAATTTTGCTCCCCCAAGCCTATATATAGGCTATTCCCTTTCCTTTCAAATTGTACCAAGCTCAAAGCATAAATACTAAGCGAGATAATTAATCTCTCAGGTAATTGAGCAAGTTATTTTTGTGGAGCCTGAATTTATTCGGCCACCGCTAGTTTATATTTTTGGGTGAGGCTTCTAGAGTGGTCTAGCAACTAATCGAGGCTTCTTAGTTCTTCATCCTGGGGAGGTTTTGGTTGGTGGGGTTCGTGTGGATACTGATAGAGGCTATCCTATGATTGGAGGCTTGTGCAAGAAGGTTCTGCAAAAGCATCCTTCGACTGGTAAGTTCTTTTTCTTTCTCTTTTAATTATTAAGTCTTTTTCTTTAAGTGTTTTTAGACTTAATAATTATGCTTAGGTTATTTTTGCATGCTTAGTTTATTTTATGCTTAGGTTATAACTTAGAGTTATAACATGCTTAGTAAATAATAAATATGCTAGGATATAATTTGGAATTATGGTATGCCTAGTCTTTTAGCATGCTAACCTAGGTAGAGAATTATTTCGTTAAGGCTTTATTTAATTTATATGCAACTAATAGGAATTCTTAGGGACATGGACAAAATTTTGAATTTCCGCCATGCCTCTTATGCATGTTCAATCTGACTGTCAGTTCCCAACAAATGTGGTGGCTGGTTCCGAATGGCAGCTACCTCCGTTACCTTACCTGAAATGTAACTCAGATGCTGCTATTTTTCGAGATGGCAAGGTGGTGTCTTTTGGTGTTGTGGTGTGTAATGTTGTGGGTTCTTTCATTGGTGCTAAGTCAGGTTTTTTACCTTCTCATTTATCTATTGAGGAAGCGGAGGCCCTCTCAATTCGTGAAGCTTCATCATGGTTAAAGTATTCGAATTACTCTCACCTTATTTGGAGATGGACAATAGAATCCTTTTTTATGAACTTATATCTATGTCGATACGGGTTTCTCTTATTTTTCATCCGTGGTTCAATATTGTAAAGCCTTGTGTAGGTCTCTTGTTTGTTTGATTTTGTTACTAGATAGAATAATGTTATCGCACATTCTTTAGCGCGAGCTGTATATTTTAATATGACATGGGGGCTTGACTTTCAAAACCACCTGAATGTATTCAACTTTACTTCATTAATATACAACATCCTTCTTATTAAAAAAAATAGTTAGATACGTATAGCTGGTCATAAAACTATCAGTAAACAAGTAATAATCCTTTTATTGCTATAAAATATTAGATCACAATATTTATATATTTTAATAAAAGCTTTTAATACTAATTCACATATATATAATTTGAGCCATTAATTATTTTTGAACCTAATATATAGCTTTTAGTTCGATCCTTACCATGAATACGAAGTGGCTTATTCGATAATGCACGTTAAAGATTGAAATGGTACATATTTAGGATATCAACACATTAAGAGGGCGTTTGGTTCAACTCAGAAAAGGAAAAAGAAATCAACAAGGAAAATAGTAAGGAAAAGAATGTAATTCTCTTTAATTGACTTATGCGTTTGGATGCTCAAGAAAGGGAACGACAGTAGTGCTTCTGATTTCTTTTATTGTTGTTTAGACTAAAGAAACTTAATTATTTAATTATTCTGATTAATTAATTATAATAAATAAAATTATAATTAAATAAATATTATTATTAATCAATATAAAAATTATATTTATAATAATTATAAAAATAATATCAATATTATTAATAATATGTATTATTATTATTAGCATTAATATTATTATATTTATTATTATTAATATAATTAACAAATTTTATAATATTTTTCATGATGATAGTATTGTTTTATTTATTTAATTAATTAAATATAATAAATAATATTTTCATAAATTTTTATCATATTTATAATTATATTTAATAGTAAATTTATTCGTGATAATAAAATTATATAATAATATATATTACACTTAAATATTATTATTATTATTTTAAATTTATATTTATTGTTAATAATAATTAAGTATTGTTAAGTAACATTTTATATATATTATTAATAGTAGATATTTTTTATATTTAATTTTTATTTTTATTTATTACTATTATTATATTTAAATTTAATATTATCAAATAATAATATTAACATTTATTACTATTAACTTCAATTTATAATAATAAAAATTAATATAAATATAAATATCAATATTAATTATTATGATTATTGTATTTAATAAATGTCATTGTTATTATTAATTACCACTATTTATAATAAGTATCATTAAAAATAAATATTGTTATATTTATAATATTAATTTTAATTATTATTTACTATTATTACTAGTTATATTATTCATTAAAATGGTATAAAATTAATATCAATTTTAATATTAATTATTATTATATTTAATAAATATTATTATCATTACTAATTATTATTGTTTATATAATAATTATTATTAAAAATAAATATTATTATATTTATAATATTAATTTTAATTATTATTTACTATTATTTTTATTTTTAATTATTATTATTTATTATTAATTATAATAGTTAATAAAAAATGGAATAAAATAGTAACAAAGAAAGAAAGGGAATAGCATTACCTAGGTTGGAGAGGGGAATGAGAAAGAGGAGTTTGATGTACTCAGATAAAAGGTTAGGGGTAATAAAAAATGAAAAAACTAGTAAACAAACAACAATAAAGGGAATTAGAAGCTTTTATTTCCTTTTCCTTTCCTAATTACCCCAATCCAAACGCCGCCTAATTAGATACTCAAGGAATCAAAGTAGTTAGAACACAAATTAACTGAATAAAAAATTTCACAATTTATTAATAAAACCTTCAAAAATTTCACGTAAAATGAAGATATTAGGTTAGCTAGATCCTCTTCTAGCTACCATTAACTCATGTTATTATAACATTTATTCTTATAGTAATTATAAACATTCAAAATTTAAATTTTATTAATTAGGGCTCGGAGCCTGAGCAGAAGTGCCACTCTTCTTGTGTTTCTTCTCATTATCCTTCTTTTCATGATCCTTCTTCTCCTTCTTTTTGTCGTCGCCGTCTTTCTCCTTCTTCTCCTTCTTCTTGTCATCGCCGTCTTTCTCTTTCTTCTCCTTCTTCTTATCATCATCTTTGTCTTTCTTCTTTTCCTTTTTCTCTTTTTTCTCTTTCTTATCTTCGCCTTTAGAGCTAGTGGGACTTGAAGCCTGCGATCCATAAGTTGTCGATTCGGTAGGGCTTGAAGCGTAGGCCGAACCCGTCGGACTGGCGGCTGGAGATGCGCCGTCTCTTGAGGCTACACTGGATTTCTTAGCATCACAAGAAATTAGGTATGCTAAGGTAACGACAAGAAGGGAAAATATGAGATATTTGTTTTTAAGGGCCATGATTGACGTTTCTTGATGTTTTTTTTAATTTATGTTTGTTTTGTTTGGCAATGAAAATTATGTATTGGGTGCATCTCTTTTATACAGAGATTTGGTAATTGGAGCTAGAAATTTGTGGTTGAGGATTAAATGCTATTATTAGAGTGATTAGGGATTACACCATAAATTAATTCGAGTCACCGATTCTTTTGTTTGAATATTACCTCTTCTTAATTATTGTTGCTTTTTTCTAGTTTTTTTTTATGTACAATATAATATTTTGTTTGGTGAAAAATAATAGGTTGATATGTATTTCTCTAATTTGAGTTTCTTACTTTGCTTGGCTATTGCAGTAAAATAATTATTAATTATGTTTTTTTATTTATTAAAAAATTTTTCCGCAACCTTATCTAACCTTACCCGTATGTGAACTCAAACTTGTGACCTCTAAGATCACATCTTCAAAACTCACTACTAAATCAAACCCTTACAACATAAATAAGTTTTTAAAAATAGCCACGGAACCATTAGCTTATTATATTATTTTTTTTAGGATAAAGTGCGCTTATTATATTAATTAAGTTCGGCATACTAAATAGAATAAAAGTTTTTGTTTTTATATAAATTAGAAAAAAGTTAATTTGATTTCAATTAAAAGTTATTTCATTAAATTGATTAATTGCAAATATATATTGTAATTGACTAGTTTAACGTCTAATTTATCTAATTTCAGTACATAAAGAGAATATACAAAGTGATTAATAATTACAACGAATTCTAGCAACTATGTGATAAAAACAAAGGTAGAATTTCACTATAAGAAATTAGTTAAAATGTGACAATAATTTTATTGTCACAAAAGGCTATTATTTGTTATAAGAATTTTTTTACTGTCGCAAAAGTTAGTTTGTGAAATATTGTTGTAAAATTGTCACATATAATAGATGTTTTTGTGACAACTTTTTAAGATCGTAACTAATATTTTTCGTTACAACTTAAGTTGTAACCTATAATTTAAAATTGTGACAATAACTATTGTCACAAAAATTACTTATGTGACAACATAAAAATCTTGTTACAAATAATTTGTTAGTTTTGTGACAATAAATTAAAATTGAAACAAAAAATACTTAAGTGAGAAGTAAAAGTTGTAACAAAAAATAATAATTATGTGACAATAACTTTAAACTGTCACAAAAAAAGTATATGTGACAACATAACAAAAACTTGTTGCAAAAATTATGTTATTTTGTGATAATAAGTTAACTTGAAACAAAAAATACTTTTGTTACAAGTAAATGTTGAACCAAAATTTTTCAATATGTGACAATGACATTTTTATCGTCACAAAACTATATGTGTGACAACATAAAAATGTTGTTGCAAAAGTATATTATTTTTGCAACAATAATTTTTAATTTGAAACAAAAAAATACTTGAATTACATGTACACGTTGTAAATAAAACTATTCAATATGTGACAGTAAATTTTATCATCACATAAAATAAATGGGTGATAATATAAAAAGCTTATTGCAAATATATATTACTTTCGCGACAATAATTTTAACTCGCAACAAAAGTGCTTATATGACAAGTAAATGTTGTAACCAAAATTATTGAATATGTGATAATGAAATTTTTATCGTCACAAAAACTATATGTGTGACAACATAAAAAGGTTGTTGCAAAAATATATTATTTTTGTGACAAGAATTTTTAATTTGAAACAAAAAAATACTTGAGTTACATGTACAAGTTGTAACTAAAACTATTCAATACGTGACAATAAATTTTAGGGTGAACTTAAAAAATATGCCCTGTGGTTTCGCCGTTTTGCAAAAAGGTCATTGTAAAATTTTTTGTTTCAAAAGGATGCCTGTGGTTTCAAAAGTCTGCAAAAACATGCTTTTCAAAATTTTGAAACCATATTTGGAAGGGTAATCTTAGTTACTTCAATAAATTCAACATTCCTATATTTCAACTATATTATTTGTGAAAGATTTGAGTAAATTTCGAAAACTTTTCATTTTGTTATGATTTTTTAAAGTTATCATCAATTTTTAATTAGGCTTTTGATAGAGCTTCATGGCGTCGGAAGATCCATATAACCGATCCCACCTAGCATGGGATTTAAGACTTAGTTGGTTGATTGGTTGGTTGGTATCGTCAATTTTTAATTAATATAAATATTTGTACTTCTCAAAAAATTCTAAAATTTATCACTAATGTGTATTGTACTTTTATAAATAAAGCTGCAAAATTTTACTTCAAAATGGACAATATTACCCTTTCAAATTTGGTTTCAAAATTTTGAGAAACATGTTTTTACTAATTTTTAAAACCATAGGCACCCTTTTAAAACAAAAAATTTCACAAGGACCTTTTTGCAAAATAGTCAAACCACATGACATGTTTTTGAAGTTTACCCTAAATTTTATCGTCACATAAACGATATGGGTGACAATATAAAAAGCTTGTTGCAAATATATATATTACTTTCGCGACAATAATTTATAATTGAAACAAAAAATGCTTCAGTTACAAGTGATGGTTATAACTTAAACTATTTTATACATGCCATCAATTTTTTATCGCCACAAAAACAATATGTGTGACAAGATAACAACTTGTTGCAAAGAAATTATTATTTTTGTTACAATAGTTTTAAATTGTAAAAAAAATCTCAGTTACAAGAAATGGTTGTAACTAAAACTATTACATGATAACAAATTTTTTTATTATCGCACAAATTGTATGCGTGACAACAGATTTTTTACTATCACAACATAAAAAAACTTATCTCAAAAAATTAATATTTTTTTACAATAAGTTTAACTTGAAACAAATAAATACTTTGTTACAAACAAAGGTTGTAACCGCACAAGGATTATAATCCAAAAATATGATAAAAATGTGCATGTACCAAAGGATTGAACTCGCCGCCTGTAGCTTTAACTCTTAGATACAACCACCAAGCTACTACACTTATACAAAATATAATATTATATGAAAATGTTTTCCTTGGGAAGCCTATATCATCATTTTCTGTCAACTAGAGTGTGGCTGGTGCCTGAAAGTCATAAGTTATATGAAAAGTATATAAAAGGTATAAGAAAGTTACCTTGAACCTTAAACCCCGAACAATGTGTAAATAATTTAAATCATTATACAAAAGGTTGATCCTTGAGGCTGTGATCCTGGAGGTCGCAGGTTCAAGTCCACATTTGGGTGGGAGGGATAAGGTTTTCCTTTGTTATTAGCGTAACCCCATACGAGATAAATTTTTTTTAAAAAATAATAATAATATGATAAGAGACAAATTTTTTTTAAAAAATAATAATAATATGAAACCCTAAACTCAAAACACTAAACTCGAAACCTTAAACCCCTAAACCTCATTGTCTAAAATTAACAACAATAATTAATGAAAAATAAAAAAGTGAAAATAATTTAATTATTTATAATAAATAATGATTTTATTTTAAGGAATATTATCACATTAATTTTAATTATTTATTAAAATTTTAATAAATAGATTGATATACTCTAGCCCTAAACCCCAAACCCCAAATCCTAAACCTCGAATCATAAGAAAAATGTATTTATTTTTTAAAAATATTCCAATTAATTATAATAAATGATATATTTTCTTTATAAATATTAACTTTCAAGAAACAAAATGATCAATAATAAAATAAAATTTGATTAAAATAACTATAATAATAATAATAATAATAATTGCACATACGATTGGAATTCAAATTAACTACAATTGAGTTGAAAAATTAATTTAGAAAGCTAAAAATTAAAAGTTTATGAGAAAAATTTGAAAATAAAAAATAAATATTTAAACCCAAAAAATGGAACCTTTTAATGTGGAGGGAAAATTTCTCTCCAAGTCAAATTTTCTTATGTGTCCTAATATACCCCTCTCTACTCTCGATTAGGGTCCTTATACCTCCTACTTCACCATTGATTTCTCTGTTTCCTTCACTCTAATCTCTTTTTACTACTCTCTCTCCGCTGTTAAACTCGTGAGTCGATGACGGAGTTGCTTCTGCAAGTCATAATCGCTGCAAGGTTAGACCTAAAAGAGCGAGAAGGTGCGTAAGTCGAGAATTTGAAGGTATAGAAGGATATAAAGAAAGTTGAGAATGTTGAGAGTTCTGAGATCTACCTCCATAATGGCCTCGCTTTTACTCTCGTCCTGCACAGGTTCCTTTTTGCTTCTCTGCAATATTTTTGTTTGTTGTTTTCATTTTGATATATTTGAAAGAGGACATTTAACTGAGCTGTTGATTTGTAAGATTTAAGCTGAGATTTGGTTATTTCTGACTTTCCAATTTCAACATTAGAAAAAGTAGTTTCACAAATTTGGAGCCTATAATTTTTTGCAGAGAAAGATACGTTTTGGATCCGAATAAGCATTAATATTGAATTTTTTTTATAATAATAATTATAGTGTTTGAAAACATTGCTAATTGTTTTGTAGTTTATTTTATTGATTTGTAATGCTACCGTGGTATATCCCCAAATTAAGCAAAGTAAAGTTTGGCTTTACTATGGTATCTACTTGTGCCTTTATACATGTAGAACAAAGTTGAACCATTTATATATCATACACATTCTGAACAGAGCCTGAAGGAATTGATTTGCCAAAATGCATATAAAATTATCTTTTTCAAATACTCATGTCGGAGAGTTCATAAATTCCCCTTAATTATCATGTTTGTGTCCACCAATAATTAAAACCCTGTCTTGCTTGTGTTCCTCCATACTGATTTAGTCATAATTAGACTGATTTTTATACATGTACATGACGATTGAGCAACCTACAGTTCTAAGACCAGCAATGGTTAAAGTCTTTACTAGGCATGGTAAGAAGAAAGTCCCTGTCAACATTGAGCAACCTATAACAAGAGATGGCGTGGATGACCAGTGATATTGGTACATATCGAAAAATGATGATCTAGGTAGCATGGAAACTCCTAAACACTGACGTTTCCACATTTCATGTCGGTGTCAGAAACCGATACTTTGACACGTTTCCCCCCAGTATCCTAGCCTAAATCATCTTAGAAATGATGTTTTATGGTGTCAGTGTCCACTTCCGTATCGTGTCGATTTCCGTGTTCATGCTACCTAGATGACGATTTATGTTTCGATTTTCCATCTTGGGGATGCCTTTTCTGCTAAATCATTTATCCTATTTACTTCCTCGAGAAAAGTTATGAATCTTGTATGCAGTCGCTACAGTTACGATTTCACGCCATGAAAACAAACATAAGACACCTCACCGGTATTTCACCTCAACGAGAAAAGTTACGATCTCTTCCTCTGCCAAGGCAACTTAGTAACCCGATCCAAACCCTGACTTTTTTCTTTTGTTATTTTCGAGTTGATGATTATATGCTAGTATTTTAGGAATTTTCATAAATGTGTGTTGATTTGTTATTCAAATTATATCTATTATGCATTACCAATTTTGATTCCATTGAAAAGCTTCTACAGCTTAAAACTACAAAGCAACAAGTTTTAATTTAGGTCGGTCCTCCTTGTTGTCTTGTTCGAAAGAAGCTTTTATCATTTTTCACAATTGTTGCATTGGTTAATGATCATTTGACTATATTGCTAAAGTTTCAATGAAAAAATGTGAATGATAATAGTTGTAGGAGATGGGATTCTTTCCTTGTCCACTTTGTTTGGTTATGGCCAATGTCATCATCTCTATTTTGCAGTAACTCAATATGACAATGCAAGTTTGTTTATATATATATCTTTAAATAATTAACTATCTATTCTACTAGATGGACCCTACAAAGTGTTTTGAGCTAGGAATGTATCTTTAAACAATTAATCCTTTTTTGAACTAAAGTTGTAGTGATTTATCAATTTTTTATTTCTACGTGTACATGATCATTTCTTTATTCTTAATTTCGTATCCTTTAACATTGTAATTTTTGAAAGGTCATTGCAATAATTGCTGCTTGCTTGTTTCTATATCTTTGTAATTTGTGTGTGTTCAAATAAAAATTACAGTTAAAATTGCCAAATAATAGGCAATTTGGCAAATCAGTTCAATATATATATATATATATATATATATATATATATATATATATAGATTTGTCATTTTGGACTGGCTTTAAAAGATGCCAAATTGATGAACCATTGGACGCTATGTCTTCCTGTGAGTAGAAGACCCTTTTTCCCTTCTATTTATTTTCTTTTGGCTATTTGAGTGACGTGTGAATGGAAGGATATTATTTCAAATTAATACATCAAATTTAATAAGTAATGGCTGAGAATTCCATAGGAAACCCATTCTCTTTATATTTTCATGCTTTTTTTCTTCTCCAGAAACTACTAAAAGATTGTGCAAAGAGGCATCAGTTTAGTGCTTATAATCCTTGTTTTCGTAAGTATTTTCTATTATTTTACATTTTATTTGATACATGTATAATAGGAAATGGATGGGTCAACTCACCGAGGCAGCAGTACTGCTGATGTGGTTTTACCAAATTACAAACACGGTAAAACTCTTGGAATTGGTTCCTTTGGCAAGGTGGAAAATTGCATAGCATTGTTTGACTGGGCACAAAGTTGCCAACAAGATACTTAACATTGCAAGACTAAAAACATGGAGATGGAAGAAAAAGGTACCAATTAATTTTCTTTCTGTATTTTGTTTTGTTCCTGATGTGTGTAGATACTAATGATCTGAATGGCTACTTCTATAAGTCTGTATGCATGTGATTCTTCTTCTTTATTCATGTTGTTTGCGCATTTTCCCTTCTATTTACTTCTCATGGGTGCTATGACTTGTATCTATTTTGACCACTTTCTTTCTCCAATGAGTAAATGATTCCAACTGATTTTTCGGGATATGTACCGTTTGATTTCTCCGATGGGAACTCAACATTTTGAATTAGCTCATTGGGATTGTGCGTTTTGTCTAATTCTTAAGATTGAGTTTTTTACTTTATTATGTTGAAGGGGGATAGTTTTATGACCAATCTTATTATGCATAAGTTGTATAATGTGCTCAATTATTGTCGATCGACTTGTGGAATGACTACCTACCGAGAATTGCTTTGCTAACCTTATCGATTCAGAATTTTAGACTTAGTTTTATATTGCGTTCTCCACAAATTTCCTTCCCATCCTTTCAGAGGCATATTTTCTGCTTGGGCCAAATGCATCAATTACCCCCTGAAGTTGGGTCAAATGCTCTACTGCCCCCTTCACTTGTTCCTATTAGCTGCCTAAACCTGACAAAAATGCACTAGTTTGCCCCCCTGAATGTATGTGTCAGCTTCTGGTTGGTTTGACTTTTCAAAGATGTCATTTTTCTTTTTTTCTGTCTCCAACCAGAAGCTGACACATGGCGTTCAGGTGTCTAACTGGTGCATTTTTGCCATGTTCAGGGACAGTAGACCATTTGAGCCAAGTTTAGGGGTAACTGATGTATTTGGCCTTCTGCTTGTGCATGTGAAAACTTCAGTGCTTTTCCGCTATTTCCTATGCTAATTGAACTTTGATTTTGACAGCCTGCTGGGGGATAGAGCAACATACTGTTTGGGGAAGATCCTGCATTGCTACAGATACCTCTTGTTGGAGCTCGCTTTCATAAGGTATTCTTATAAACCTTGAATTTTTAAATTTCCTTTCTGTATATATGATTTTTTTCATTTTTTTGGTCTATTCATATCTGTTTGTATGTAGTAGATGGAGGAAATTATGAACAATTGTTTGTTCAGTGTTACGCAATGAATTTGGGAATCTAGTTCTGGTCATTACAGTTAGTTGTAAATCTCTTTTTGTTGTGCTTGTAAGTTTGCTATTTTGTTTATCTTGAACATTTTATCGGGCATTAGGTTCTTGAATTTCTGGATTTTGCTTTAAAACCCTATGTTGTATTGATTCTTTGAATCCTGAATCTTCATTTGAAATATCATTGAGGACTTTCCCTACAAGAATCTATGGTTGTTAAGAACACTACTTGATATAACTTAAAATAGAAGTTCAAGGCAACTTGACTTGTATAAAAATTCGAGGACTCGGTGTGAATTACTTAAATGCTTGACTTCTCACGATTTAATAGAACAAAAATGACTAGTTTAGGAGCTTGATGATGTTTTTACTCTTAGAAATGAACTTTATATGTTGTGAACAGTGAACACAGAAATGAATTGGAAAGAGTAGCCTGATATCACTAGGAATTACTCTAATGGTCATGCTCTTAAATGTGGTGTGTTATAGTTAGCAATGGTTTATATGCAGCTATGAACTTTTATCTTTCCTAAATTGTGTACTTTTTAATGTTAAGAGCTTTTTAATGTCCTATAACAATTGAAAGAAATTATTGGATTTGATTCTCTTGATCTCTTGTGGTAGGATAGAAGTTATTTCTCTTGATCTCTTGGAATCACTAATTCTTGTTCAGTTGTTGTCTTAAGATCTCATTTTGACTTTGTAAAGTTTGGAGCTTTTTTAACTACTAATTCATAAAATAATGAGCTTTGTTCTGAAAGAAATCAATGCCTATTTTGGTTATTGGAGTATTGGGTACTTGTCATTTTGAACTTTAGAGGTTAACATGTATTTAAAGGGTTTACGTTTGATCTTCATATATCGCATCTAATTTTAAATCTTTTATTCCCTTTCATGATATTGTCTTTCTAGATCTAGCAGGATATCTTTTTAATTAAAAGCTATATTAACATGAACATCATCTACTAGTTCAAATAATTGTATTTCAAAATGGATGCTTTCAAGGTATGCTTTTGCTTGGCAAAACTCAAAAGCAAGCATATCAAGATGTTGTCAACCTTGCTTCTGAGACACAATGTAAGTTTGAAATTTAAAAAGTTTGGTGCATTATTTTAGACTAAATTTCCCAAAACATAAATATCATAATTTCATTAATTCACTTCTCTTATTTTAGTTATTGTCAGTGAAATTGAGGCTTTGTATGATCTATTCAAGAGGCTGAGGAGCTCCATAGATAATGATGGCCACATTCTCAAGGTACCTCCTCTTTGTTTGACCTTTTAAGATTAATTAAATATGAATGAGAAAAAAAGGTATTTGTGATCTACCCGCTTGTACTTTTTAGAGATATTAATAAGAGTAATCTATTTGCAGATAGGGTAACTTATTCAATAATTTCATGTCATTTCTTTGAGTTTGATTTTTATTTATTTTTCACAGTTCTAGCCATATCAATTGGATTGTAGGTGTTTGATCTTTTTGATCTTAAACGCAATGGGGTATTTGAATTCATGGAATTTGTTAAGGATAGCCTTTTATTAGGGATAGCCTACAAATCATGAACGAAATGGTGTGGATTCTCATCTCTTCATTAATTATCTTCTTTATGAATGCATCTTTCTTATTATAGTTCGTCTCAATATATATATGAATTTATCGTTGAAACTGCTTATTTCTTGTCCAAGCTATGAATTGCTAATATTGTTATTTGTTAATATTGCTTATAAGCTAGTGTATTAGGTCATAACTTAGATTTTAAAGGTATGCTATACAATTTAGATGGATTCAATTCCGAGTTTGTTGTTTTTTTTGTCTATTTGTTCATTTTCTCTTCATTAACGTATATTTTTTTCTCGTGTTTTTTTAATATTTTGTTTATAGATTCTATACGTTTGAGTTCCCTTTAATCCAAATATTTAATTGTTACAATGAACAAAAGTTGTAACAAAAAAAAATTAATGTAACAAGAACATTATTGTCACAAAAATTGCAGTTTGTAATAATTTATTGTTACACATGAAAATACTTTTTGTTACGGAGTTATACGTGACGACTTCATTGTGACTAGTTTTCACGTCACATATAGACTTGTGTGGCAACTTCTTACTTCTCTTGTGACAACTGTTATTGTCACATATATATTATTTATGACGAATTGTAAAAGTTGTCACGTAGTTTAGTTTATTTTGCTGTGTAATATGTGACAACAGGCATATTTGTGACAGTAATTTTCTTTTCAGTGACAAGAAAAGTTGTAACAGATAAAATTAATGTGACACGAATAATGTTGTCACAAAAAAATGTAGTATTTGTGACGGTATTTTATTGTTACGTTAGAAAATACTTTTGCTACGGAGTTATACATGACGATCATATTGTGACAACTTTTCATGTTACATATAGACTTGCGTGACAACTTCTTACTTTTTGTGTGACAACTGTTGTTGTCACATATATATTATTTTTGACGACTTGTAAAAGTTGTCATGTAGTTTTAATTTATTTTGTTATATAATATGTTACAACATGCGTATTTGTGACAATAACTTTTCTTTTCCTTTACAACAAAAGTTGTAACTAACAAAAATACTATGACAACAAAATTGTTTGTTACAAAAAGATTGTAATATATGTGATAACATTTTTGGACCTATTATCTGTTACGGAGTTATTAGCGACGACTCCGTGACAGCAAATTATTGTCACAAAATGTTATACATGACAACTTCTTGCTTTTTGTGACAATAATTGTTGTCACAAAAGCCTGATTTCTTGTAGTGTTTTCTAATGTACATTTAAATTTTTTTATATTTTCTTATTTTTGTACATTGATTTTATTGAAATAATCTTCTAACGTAATAGAATTTAATATATTAGGCACCGAATAAGTAAAAATTCAATAGTGTACAGCTTAAAAATGCCTTTAAGTTCTTATAGTTCACTTAGCATTTTCTTGTTAAGAAGATCCAGTCGATTTAGGAAAATTTTTTTGTTTAAATTTAAAATTTAGAATAACATGTCTATATAAGCTTTAATATAAAGAAAAAACTATACAGGGTCTTAATTAATGAAATATAATTTTATTTAAAAGAAAGAATCCTTTTATTTAAAGTAATGAGTTTCATGATTATTAAAATATCATTTATATGTATAGTAATGTTTATTTTTGTAAATATATAAACACCCACAGTGATATGCTAATTCATGCTGCAAGAGCCCACAACAATTAACCAATTGTTATGAATACGATTGTGTTGCCATTAACGGAGGACGAAATGCCTCATCTGTAGCTATGGAGGAAGTTGCTTCTATAACTAAGGAAATTGTCATCCATCGTGATATTTTTTTTCAATTTTTTTCGATCTATTTCATATTTATTACAAGCAGGAGCGATGCCAGAATGTCTATTAGGGTAGGGCAATCCAGTCGGCGACCACATATTTATTACAAGCAGGAGCGATGCCAGAATGTCTATTAGGGTAGGGCAATCCAGTTGGCGACCACCGATTGTAATTCAGCCTACAAAATATTATGTTGGGGGTATTAAACTGTCACCTTCATAATACAAATTAATCTGAAAAAATGGAGAAATGTTAATAACATCAATATAACACGTTCAATTTAGTTCAACTTTAATAAACTTGATTTCAATTCAATTTTAACAAGCCTAGCTACAATTCAATTTAATTTTAAAAAGTTTTAGTGAAGCAGAAGAAGAGTGAGGCGGTTGTGATAAATTGAGTTGTCGAAGCATAAACTAAAGCAAAGAAGATGAAAACTGAAATAAATTCGTGCTTCTACCGTAAATAATGCTGGGCTTATTAAAAAAATATGGGCTTGTTAGAAATATGGACTCATTAATAATGGACTCTTTACAAAAATGGGTCGAAAAAATAAAGATATTTGGTTAAAAAAATAAATAATAAAAATAAAGGGCTCTTTACATAAATGGCTAAAAAAAATAAATAAATTTGGCCCAAAAAAATAAAAAGAACAAAAAGAGAAAAACAGGGAAAAATATTAACACATATACGGTGTATTTACAAACAAATTTCAGAAATCTCTTTCACTCTCTACTGTGATCTGTTCCTAAATCAAATTAAAAAACAATCAAAAGAACCGTCCAAAAATCTGCAAAACCGTTCAAACAGTTTCATCTCCTTCAAATACATGAAATCGATCTCAGAAGACCTCAAAAGAACTCAAAATTCTTCGATTCACCACTATAGAAGCGAAACAAAGATAAAAAAAGGTAAGAAAAACAAAACCTAATCTCGTTCTTTGCTTCTTTTGTTACTGAATTCATGTTAAATGAAAACCAAATTTCATGTTATTAATTAGAATCAAAACAAATCTCTACTTCTTCCATTGTTTACACAAAGTTGTTACTGACAGAAGTAATTGTTTCCCCCCAATTCTGTTCCGAATTATCTCTTACAATTGTGCACATGAAGTGTTTATAGAAATACCTGAATGAAGTTTGATTAATGAGTATTTGATTTATATTGGATGTCTATAGGATTTATATTAGATGTCTGTTGGATTTCTATTGGTTCTTACATATTAATAATTCCTTATCATGTTTTGTAGTTGAGGGAAGTGTGAATTGAATTGTTCTTTTTGTTGAATAGGTGGAAGAGTCTTTTCTCATTCTTCGGTCCCTAGCATGCAATGGAGACCTAGAAGTCCACTCCAAAATCAAAATGAGTCGATATCTTATCTATCTTATGCATATGCATTTTTTGTCCAGTGCTTGAGCTTGATACAATTAGTAATTAGAGGAATATTAATGCCTGGAAAAATAGACTACACTAAAATAATAAGGTTATGCAGTAGCATGACACTACAAGCCATTATCTTAGTATCTTGAAGCTTATATTTGTTCAATTCATCAATATACCTGCCATCAAATATCAATATTTCACATGTTCAATCTCAGATGACACTTTCATTTATGTAAAAATGAACTTTGATTAATGAGTATTTGATTTATATTGAATGTCTATAGGATTTATATAGGATGTCTATTGGATTTCTGTTGGTTTTTACATATTAATAATTCCTTGTCAGATTTGTAGTTGAGGGAAGTGTGAATTGTATTGTTCTTTTTGTTAAATAGGTGGAAGAATCTTTTCTCCTTCTTCGGTCCCTAGCATGAAATGGAGACCTAGAAGTCCACTCAAAAATCAAAATGAGTTGGTATCTTATCACATGAGTTTGATGTCCTAATCCACAAACACGGTTAACTTTAAGCTTGTACAAGCAAGGCACCGAGTATCTGGAAAACAAACTGGAGAACGACGAGGAGTACATCGACACAATAGACACTCCACATAGACAGTTTCAATGACAGTTTATATTTGTTTTCAAAAGAAACTTGTGTAGGTAGGAATCTAAGTAGTTAGAAATGATGTATGTTTGAAGAAATTTGAATTTCAATAGCTATGATTAATTTGATGATTGTTTATGTTTGAATACTGGAAAACTTGTGTAATTAGGAATCTAAGTAGTTAGAATTTATGTATGTTTGGACATATTTGAAGTTTATTAGTTATAGAAATGTCTTTGCCAAATATTATGTTTCTGATCATGTTTATTAGTTATAATATACTACTAGGCAGCCAACAGTTATTCAATAGACAAACAATATGTATCACTTTTTCAAACAAAAAAAGAAATAGTAACTGCAAATGATCATTCAAAAAAGATACACCAATATCTCTTACTCATTCAAAATTATATTATACCGAAATCAAAGATCCATTTACTTATTCAAGCTCATAACAAGAACTTTATTTCCTACTCCAACAAGATCACCTATTACGACCCATTCTTCCATGAAGGCCTCATTTTACAAATGAGTTCGATTTCTCCCATGCAGAACCAAAGCTTTCTTTTCTCGTTTGCCTACTATTGCCTTATCATCCGGAGGAAGAATAACTTGTTGAACAATATCATCAGGTAAAACCAATTATGTCTCGACGGCAACGGGTGGATAGTTCCTTGATATGTTGCTAACATTTTCTCCTCCGTAATATCCTATAGATCTGCTATAGAATTCCAATAGCCATCCAACATAGACATGGTAAGCAAATAGTAAAGTCTAATGAGCACATGCTAACAACTGCAAAAGAAAACAACCATCATCTAGTAAAAAAATATAAAAAAAACCACGAACTTTATAAAAATGCATGCAATCATAAAAAAATGAACTAATTCAAGAAAACCAGATGACTACTAATGTCCAATAGATATCCTATAGAAATCAAATATATGTGATCTAATTGAATGCCATACCATATATGTTGAGACTCAAATAGAATTGTAGCGTTCTTTCATTTAAGTCAGAAACATACCATTAACAAGCACTGATTAAGAAATTCTTCCCTTAAAACCAAAATTGGATTAAAGTCCAATAATATTCAATATATGTGCAATACATTCCTAAAAGATGTCCAATAGATATTCAATAGATCCAATAACAAAACAATCAGCTTAGCATTTTGTCCAATAACACAAACAAGCAGATTTCATAAGAATATGAACTTAAGCATCAATTTACAATTTGTAGAGAGTGTCAATTGATGATTCCATTTCTCTGTTATACATAAACACAACCTTAAATTTTTTTCTCGTATCAGAAACAATTAGAGTAATTCCTTGTTACAATTCAGACTCATAATGCATCAATGGACTTATCTAAAAATATGCTAATTTGAGTACTTGACGTCTAAAGTCCAGTTCATTTGATTGTAGCATTCTTCCATTAACAAGCACTGATTAAGGGATTTTAAAGTCTAATAATATCCAATAGATGTCCAATATATGCCCAATAGATGTCCAATAGATATTCAATAGATGTCGAATAACAAAACAACCAGTTTAGCATTTTATCAAACACATGGTGTGCACTTCAATTTTAATAAATAGAATGTTAAAAAAATACATAATGAACTACAAATCTTCCATTAGAGATAATAGAATGAACTACAAATCTCGAAATTAAACACATCGGCTAAAACGAAAACATAAAAATCATGAAAACAACTTGAATTTAGGATTCAAAGAACAAAAACTAAAACAGAGATACAAAATAGCAAACATAACGATCCACAATCTTAAAAATAAAAAAGGAGATGAATCATTCAGAATAAATTTCGAGAAAATGAAACAAAAAAATACCAAAACAGCTTCAATTAACAAATCTACAAACCTGAAAAAAAGAAGCGCCGGAAAAATGAGAATAACGGTCAGAAAGGTAACAGAAAGAGAAAAAGTTAGCAATTACGCCAAACCAGATCGGAACAACGAAGAAGAAGAAGAAGAAGAAGAAGAAGAAGAAGAAGAAGAAGAAGAAGAGAAAAATGCAGCAACAATAGGGAGAAGAAACAGTAATTCCAAATCAAACGTAATATATATACACCGTATATATGTAAAAAGAACGTTAAAAAACATTAAAATTAAGAAATAAATGCATGTCATGGTAATTATGTAAATAGTTTAGGAATAGTGAACCTTTATGACAAATTCTCAATAATTTATGCATCTTTGAATCCAATATATTTTCCAAACCATGTTTATACCAAATTCATTGTGTCTACGATGCAATAGAAAAGTAACATGCATGAATAAGCATTTCATCGTCATACAGTATATTACAAAATGCAAAATAAAAATATATTGTACCAAAAAAGAGTGCATTATTCTTCATCAGGGCCGGCTATTAACATTAACAGGAGTAAGGTGAGCGACCGCTCAATGCCTCCGAATTCCAGAGGGCCCCAAGCTTTCCGGCGACCGCAGCTTTTACTGTTCAAAAAATTGAGATATGTGACAAAACAACAATGGTGTCTTGTTCCATACAGTATGCTTAAATTTGTGTTCTCCACCTTTTTTTAGTGATTTTAAACCGTAGAAAGTAGCTATTGGATAATGGTATTGTTGACAGTTTGCGAGGAACTTAATCTTTAATCAGTCATCTAAACAGCTTTTGATCACAAATTTATCAATCTTATGTGTATCAATCTGAATACATTACAGATAAAAAGAGAGTCGCATACCAACCGCTTAGACCGCCAAGGCCACTGACTCCGCCAATACCATCCGCACCACCGAACGGCAGGTAGAGTAGCTGTCTCCGCCTCCCCTTTCTCTGTCTCCGTCGCACCTTTGCTGTCTCCGCCTCCCCCTTGCTCCGTCTCCGCCTCCCCCTTTGTCTGTTTCAGCTGGTTTTCATCACTGCACGCAAGGTGTTCGCTAAAAGTCCTGACTCAGAAAAAGCCTTGATTTTCAACTTCCAAGCATTCAAGAGCGAGGAATGGAATCCCTAGCCGCACCCTACACGCAGCCGCACCCTACCCGCACCCTTCCCCAGCCGCACTCTACCCGCAGCCGCACCCTACCCGCACCCTGCCCCGGCCGCACCCTACCCGCACCCTTCCCTAGCCGCCGTCTACACCACCGACCGTCAACCCTGAACCGATCTGTGAGCACCCACCGCCAGCCACAATACCGAAACCCTATCCCCCCCCGAAATCGCCATTACCAAATCCCTAACCCCCCAAAAATTTACTTTGAGAATTTCCCAAACCACTTTGATGCAGCGGCTATGAAAAGAATGTTCAATAGATATGGGGTGTATGGCCGGGTCTATATTGCCCGGAAAAGGAATGTGAAGAATCTTAATTTTGGATTCATCACACTCGATGGATCTATGCGGATAAGGGAAGCGTTGGATGCGCTGAATATGATAGCGATTGGTGCGATTAGACTCAAAGCTTTCAAAGCTAGGTATGACAAATCGAAAACAGCCCCTAAAGCACGGTCTAATCCCGTGGTAGCAGTTCAGAAGCCGATATTCAGAGACTCCCCTCGAGATCATCGGTCCTTTGTGGATGTTGTGGCGAATCAAGCCCCACGAGAAGAGTCGACCATTAACCCGATCCAGGTGACATCCTCTCCTAGTGTACCTGCTGCATCTATACTGAAAAGTGAGGTAGTGGTTAAATCTGTACCTTGGAAATCAAAATCTTGTTTGGTTAAACTTAACAATATTTCGCACATCCGTAATATACATGATTTGTTGAGCGATCACGGCTTTGAATCTGTATTTGCTGCTCCTGTTGGTGGATTTTATGTGATTGTTTCGTTTAGATCAGAAGTGGTTCTTATGGACTTTATGAATGAGGATTGGAAAGTTATGGATCATATTGTAGAGTCAGTTTGTGCACTTCCAGTAGATTTCGTGCCGACGGAATGTATTATGTATCTGGATCTCACCGGAATTCCGCCAGCTCTTGTTTGTGAACCTGTGGTGCGGGAACTGGCAGCGAGATTTGGACGAGTTGTTTCGATAGATTGTAATTTTGAAAAACCGGATCGGTTGGATGTAGTATCGTGCCTTGTTTCGGTACCGCTTGGGACAGCCAGTAGGAATTTGACGTTGGCAGTAGGGGATAGAGATATAATGATATACACGAACCTTAGACAGGGAATTGGCTGCCAACACAGTCAAGAGTACGAATACGGGTCGGAAGAGCGAAGCGAACTAGAGGAGGAACCTTCGGACAGGTGTAGTAGTGAATCATCGGGGAACGAAGATGAAATTAGATCGGACGAGGATGATGAGAATGTTGCGGATAGCAACAACACAAGTCCGGGTAGTACCCACCCTTCCGGCGACAGGCCGTTAATTGAGGGAAACAACGCGGTGGATCCGGGTATGGAGAATTCAAGTTCTTCGGGCCCAAACATCCCAAATATGAATAGAATTATCATTCGCAGGGAAGAAAATGAGCCAACCGTCAGTGAGGAATTAATGACTTTCCGAATCGGAGAGAAGCTTGAGTTGTTTAACGAACAAAATATGGGCTTGATTATAGAGGCATTGGAAGGGCAACGGCGTTGAGAGAGCTGCTGGCCGAACTGGGATGTTGTGAGTTTTATCATGACTTTGAGTTTTATGTGTTGGAATTGTCGCGGGGGCTTATTGAATGGGGCCAAACAGTTTTTGGTGCGGTCATGTGTTCGTAAGTGGCAGCTTCAGGTTTTTGTCCTAGTTGAGACAAAGTCCCTATCGGTTACAGATCAGGTTGTGAGGAAGTTTTGGGGCCATAACGATTTTCATTTTCATTGTATCCCGTCGCATGGCTTGGCAGGAGGTTTATTGATCTCATGGAATCCTAATTTAATTCATGGCTCGATCACTGCTTCTACAGATAGATGGTGTCTGCTACATATTGTGTCTAGTCAACTTGAGGTAAATTTACTATGCTTATATGGTCCCCCTATTCCCAGGGATAGGAATCAATTTTGGTGTGATCTGCTGCCCCATATTCAAAACATTGATAACTTGGTGATATGTGGTGATTTTAACGAAGTGTTACATAGTTCTGAGCGAGGTAGAAGTGGGAATACGGGGGCGAGTTCGATGATTAGGTTCCAGGAATTTGTTAATGAATGTGCTCTATTTGATTTGCCATTACATGGGCGTGACTATACGTGGTCTAATGCTCTATCCTTCTCTAGGATTGATCGTGTCTTGGTGTCGTGCAATATTCTTGATAGGTGGCCGGGACAGAATGTGATGACGGTTGATTCAACGCTATCAGATCACTTTCCGATTATATACCGGTCCCATGCATTGGTATCGGATGGCAAGAAGGTGTTTCGATCATTGAACTGTTGGTGGGAAAAGGACGGGTTTCTACCTTTTCTAAGATCGAAGTGGGAGGCCATAGAATTGGCGGATCCGGGGCGCGACATTGATTTCAAATTATGCCGATTAAGGAGCTTTATCCGGCCTTGGCATCTATCTAATTTTGGCGGGTTAGAGGGAAGAATAAAGAAGCTAGAGGCTCGTATTATATTTTTGACATCCAGTTCGGTGGTCCGACCTTTGGAGGAGGGAAGTAGATCGGAGCTTCAGTGCGTGAGATCGGAATTACTTACCTGTAGACGGAACCTTGAACAAATTCGGCACCAACAATCACGTGTTAACTGGACTTTACTGGGTGATGATAATACAAGTTTTTTTCATAGGATGGCATCAGCGAGGGCTAGGGGGAATCGGATTTCACAGCTGGAAATTGATGGAGTTGTATCTTCTAACCCGGTACTTATTAAATCCACGATACGGAATTTTTATTCCAGGCTGTTTTCGAAACAAGAGGAGGTGCCATTTTCCTTGGGCGAACTACAATTCCGTATGGTTGATGCGATGGACAATGCGCGGCTAGTTGAATCTTTTTCTGAGGCTGAAGTGTGGGACGCAGTGTGTGCTTGTCAAGAAGGTAAGGCGCCGGGGCCGGACGGATTTAATTTCTTCTTCTATAAACGCTTCTGGGAGGACATGAAATCAGATGTGCTAGCTCTGTTTGGCGAATTTTATAGGCATGATCAGCTGCCAAACTCTATCAAGTCATCTTTTACCGTATTGATTCCTAAAGTCCCGGGGTCGTCGTCATTGGGGAATTATAGACCGATTGCCCTTATTCATGGTATATATAAAATTGTGTCAAAAGTACTTGCGAAAAGATTACAGGCTGTCCTACCTCAGCTGATTTCTGACAACCAGTTTGCTTTTGTTAAAGGCCGTAATATTCATGAATGCTCATTTATAGCCTCGGAAGTGATCCAATCAATCCACTGCAGTGGTCAGTCTTCTGTGGCTCTCAAGCTTGATTTCCATAAAGCATACGATAGTGTTTCTTGGACTTATATTGACTCAGTGTTGAAGAGGATGGGGCTCTCTGATAAGTGGATTAGATGGATGGTGACCTGCAGAGCGAACTCGACAACATCTATTCTTATCAATGGTAGTCCCACAGATCCGATCTATTTGGGCAGAGGGGTTAAACAAGGTGATCCCATTTCTCCATTCCTTTTTGTCTTAGCAGTGGAAGGTCTTAAACAGCTCATTGACGCAAGTGTCCGTAAGGGTATTTTACCTGGGTTTCGTATTCATGGGTCAGAGAAGGATATATCTATTCTTCAGTTTGCGGACGATACGATGTGCTTCCTACCTGCAGATGAGTCTCTCTTACCTACTTTTATCCGTTTAATACGTTGTTTTGAGTTGATTTCAGGTCTACGAATAAATTTTGTTAAGAGCTCAATTATGGGTATTAACGCGCAGGACGACTTGTTGAATCGGTGTGCGGAGACAATGGGTTGTAAGATCGAAAGATTTCCCATTACTTATCTAGGCGCCCCTCTCAGTACGAGACGCATCCCGGTGTCTTATTGGAACGGGTTGATTGGTAAGTTCCAAAATAGGCTGGCAAGTTGGAAAGGTCAGTGTTTATCGTATGCTGGCAGGGTGGTCCTTATAAAATCGGTTCTCTCATCTATCCCGATATATTTGTTATCATTGAATAAGATGCCGGCCTCTATTAACAATAAGCTTGTTCAACTGATGCGTAATTTCTTGTGGAAAGGTATAGCGGACTCTAGCGGGATCTGTAAAGTGAGTTGGGAGACAATTATGCTACCAAAAAATTTAGGTGGCCTATATGTTAGGGATCTAAGACTAGTCAATTGTAGTTTATTGCTGAAATGGATATGGCGGTCTAGAACAGAAGGGCAGGGTTCGTTGTGGTATGAGCTGTGTGTCCGTCGATATGGCTTCGTGTCATGGAACTCGTTTGAAAATGTTAATAGATCCCGCATTTCGTATGTTTGGCAAGGCATTATATCTTGTTGTGTAAAGAACTCAACCTTCTGGGAGTTGTTTAAATCGAACGGGAGAGTTAAAGTGGGGAACGGGGCGAGCGGATCTTTTTGGCATGATAATTGGACTGCAAATGTGTCATTATCTGTTCTTTTCACTGATCTGTATCTATTATGTAATAGAAAAAGCTGTTCGATTCGGGACGGGAGTCTGTCTATTTCTGAGGGAGCAGCATTTTCTAGGCCTTTTTGGAAACGTAGTCTAAGGATTACTAGTAGGGAGAGGTGCTCCCAGATGCGTAATTGGATTTCCCAAGTCTGCCCTGCTGTTTTTGTGGGGGACGGGGCTGTCGGCAACAGGGGGCAGCAGCCACACGTTGGGTCTCAGGTGGTGGCAGATAGATTTGAATGGGATCTGGAAGCTAATAAGGTATTTTCAGCTGCATCTTTTTGTTTAGGGTCCTATAGGTCGCCTCAAAGGACTACGCCGGAAACGGATTATATGGTGGTTTGGAATGCGTGTCTTATTCCTAAAGTCAAATTTTTTGGCTGGTTATTGTTACATAGACGCCTCCCAACGAAAGTCTTTCTGGTTTGTCGCGGATGCCAAGCTGTATTGAATGACAAGTGTCCGTTTTGTGATGAATCCGAAACAATTGATCATGCTTTGTTTCACTGTTTGGGTAGTTATCGTATATGGGTTCAAGCTTTTCTGTTACTAGGGATTTCGGTAACAATGCCATTCAAGGGGGCTGATTTTCTTGTAGTATGGCGAGCGCATTTTTCCTCAGGGATTGGACAGGAGTTTGGTACGGCTTTTTGGTTTATGATTGCGTGGGCCATTTGGAAAAGGCGGAATAAGTTCGTGTTCGAGGGTGTCTTAAGCACAGATGATCTCTTGGGGGCAAGCATTCATCTATGCTGGTTCTTTTTCAAGTATCGAAGACGGAATCTTAATTTTGTTGTTTCTGATGTATTTAACTGTCCAGATTTATTTCTAAGCTGTAACTAGCTAGGTGGCATCAGTTGGCCTATTCATTGTATAGTCATACCTCGGGATCGGATTCCATATCCGTATCACCTTTAGGCTGTATCCTTGTTCACTGACGCTCTCATCTTGTGAGCGGTCTTTGGATTGCATTAATAAAGAGAGGTAGGTATTTTGTAGGTAAGCGGAGGCATCAACCTAGTTGGGACGCCCGCCCCGAAATTTTCACCTATCTCGATCCTTTTCCTTCTGGAGAAACACAATGTTTCTCCGGGGGGTTTTCAAAAAAAAACAATGGTGTCTTGTTCCTAGGTTGAAGACGAAGCGTGAAGAAAAGGATTCACGCCTGTATAATTATTTTAATTGGGACCCACCATAACGACGTCGTTTTGGGGCCTCAGTTTTAAAAAATTAAATGAAAAGCGAGATTCATGCCCTGATAAGGAAAACAATTAAACAATAATTATTATATTTATTTTCTGAATGGAACTTGTGATTTTCTCCAAATAAAAAATTTATATAGCCAATTAACTTTCTTAACTCATTTATTTCATTTATTAAGATAATAGTGATTTTCACACAAATGGTAAATATTTTTCCAAATTATTCCGCTAATCAATTGATTCTATTATTTCTCATTTATCACTCAATTTTTGTTTATACAATTATTTTTCAAATTCTCAAAACTCTCCAAATTCTTTCCTTTATTGATTTCCTTTCCTAGTTCTCTATATCTCTCATTTTCTTCAAATATATAAAATATTTACTTACCTTAACTTGTCTTTTATTTATAATTTTCTAAAAAGATACTAATTTTTTGGCTTCAATAATTAATAACAATTCCCGTAATTCACATGTATCTATTCTCGAAGCAGAGGCGTGATCGGCAAGGGAGACGTTATCATGACTCCAATCTTATAATTACTCTCATGTGGTCTTAAATATGGATAACTCGATCCTTTTTAATGCTTTAGTCAATTACGAGTTTTTTTTTTTTTTAGTTTTGGATTGCAGGGAATTGTCTAAAACTTTCCCATTGTGTTCTTTTAGCTTAGTAGCAAGGTCTTATATTTGTCTAGCACATACTATTGTTCGATCAATATTTTTTGATGGGGTAACGAGGGTTTTGACGTCTAATCCAACTTCTTGTGTTGCACATCTCCTCTAAGTAATACAATCCAATCCATTATAAAAAAAATTATTTAACAACAAATTGAATATGTATTTTTTAATTTTTTGCTAACAATTATATAAATGTTAGTTTCATTGAATTTGTTTTGTATTATTATTATAATTATGCTTTGAGTTTGATGAATAAAAATATGAAGTTAACTAAATTGTTCTTATTTATTTTAATATGGCTAGGTTATGTTGGGGAAAGAGTTCTCTAAAGTAACTTTAGAGTAAAGTTAGAGAGAGATAGAGATAAAAGAAGTGAGAGAAGAATTTTATTGGGAGTTAGGTAATCAATTTTAGCCATTTAAAATGTAATGAATGGTTATTGGATATTGATCAACTTTACTCTAAAGTTGTTTTTCAACTTAAGAGAATCCTAATCCGTTATGTTGGATATCATTCCATTTTATGGATGAATCTGAATGACAATAACTTTTATATGATAATGTCATTGCGATAGAACATATATTCGTCTAATTTTATCGGTGTTTTCATAGTTTATTAATCAATACCAAATGTTGTTATTGAAATTTTTTATGCACTCGTACTTTTTAGGGCCCATATTCTAATTTTTGCTCAGGCCCTAAAATTATTCGAGACGGCCCTGTTCTTCATGCACCACAGACTGTGTGATTCACTACTTGAAATATATATAGTTACAATTTATTCCATACCTAGGCTCCTATTATTATTATTGTTATTGTTATTATTATTATTATGCAATTTTGTTAAATAATAGATATAATTTGAACCAAGCTAACCCATCGCCCAAGTTCTCTAAGAGGAGGGTGCATATACTCCAGTAGAACCCAAGGGCGGTAGAACCCAAGGGCCCAAATGCGCCGACCCTTGGTGCATCAGTATTCTCATGCTTCTTCTTGTGCTTATGTTTCTTTTCGTCAGATTCCTTGTCGTTCTTGTGTTTTTGTTTCTTTTCGTTAGAATCCTTGTCTTTGCTTTTCTTCTTGTCATCTTCTGAGTCCTATTCCTTCTTGATTTTCTTCTTGTCATTGTCATCCTTTTTCCTTCTTACTTTTCTTCTTATCTTCGTCAGAATCATTTTCCTTTTTATGTTTGTGTTTCTTTTCACCTTTGTTGTTAACTTCCTCCTTATCTGATCCACTTATAGAACTTGGAGCACCTGACTCGTACCTCTAGCCAGTAGGGTTGGCGGTTGAGGCTCTAATATATATCTGCACTCGATTTCTTATGAGCATCAATAAATATTGCTAAGCAAGTAAAACAATGGCAAATACCACATATTTACTCTTAACACCCATTGTGAAATTTATGATGTGTTTGTTTGTTTCACAATGAAATTTATGTTTCTTTGCGGATTTGAATTCTCTAAAGTTGGGAATAGTAAAGTTGTACATTTCAATTAATCTTAACCATCCACTGAAATTTAATGGTTCAAACTTAATTTCATTGCAGACCCCAAAAACCACTAAAACTCAATCTGAACCATTAAAATTTAATGAATGATTGAAATTAACTAAAATTTACAACTTTACCAATTCCAAACTTTTAGACAATCTTAATCCTTCTTTGCTTCTCTTTTTATACATAAGTTTGATCCTTAAAGCAAGGAATTTAGAGGTGCATGATCATTTGCAATATAAATAATGATGCTTAATATGGATGATATATTTTTGATTTATTAATTACACTATTTTTAAAATTAATTACGTTTTTTATTTCTCACCTCAAATCATTGAGTTATATTAATATTAATATTAATAATTTCCTCTGCTAGCTACCATTAAGTTACCTTATAACAACATTTATTTTTATAATAATTATAAACCTTCAAAAATTAAATTATATTAATTAGGGCTTGGAGCGTGAGCATAACTGCCACTCTTCTTCTGTTTCTTCTCATGATCCTTCTTCTCCTTCTTTTTATCATCACCGTCTTTCTCTTTCTTCTCCTTCTTTTTGTCACCATCATCTTTTTCCTTCTTCTCCTTCTTTTTGTCATCGTCCTTATCTTTTTTCTTCTCCTTTTTCTCTTTCTTCTCTTTCTTGTCTTCGCCTTGAGAGCCGGTGGGACTTGATGCTTGCGATCCATAAGTTGTCGATCCGGTAGGGCTCGAAGCGTAGGCCGAACCCATCGGACTAGCGGCTGGAGATGCGCCGCCGCTTGAAGCTACACCGGATTTCTTAGCATCACAAGAAATTAGGTACGCTAAGGTAATGACAAGAAGGGAAAATACGAGATATTTGTTTATAAAGCCCATGATTGATGTTTCCCGATGTTCTTTTTCAATTTATGTTTGTTTTGTTTCACAATGAAAATTATGTATTGGGTGCATCTGTTTTATACACGGGTTTGGTAATTGGAGCTAGAAATTTGTGGTTAAGGATTAAATGCTATTATTGGATTATAAAAAAATGCTATTATTGGATTATAAAAAAAATGCTATTATTGGAGTAATTAGCGATTACACCATAAATTAATTCAAGTTACCGATTCTTTCGGTTTGAATATTACCTCTTCTTAATTAATGTAAAATAAATGTGTTATTTGTGTTAATTTTTATCGTGTTAATATAGCCTAGCCCAAATAATAGGTTGATATGTTTTTTTTATTTTTTTTATTAATTTTTTTTGCCTCAACCTTATCCTCACCTGTATGTGAGCTCAAAAACTTATGACCTCTAGAATCACAACTTCAAGGCTCAACCATTAGATCAAGCCTTTAACATATAAATAAGTTTATAAAAATAGCCACTGAACCATGAGTTTATTATATTAATTAAGTTTGGCATACTAAACAGAATAAAATTTTTTGTTTTTATAAAAATTAGAAAAAAAGTTAATTTAATTTCAATTAAAAGTTTTTCAATAATATATATATATATATATATATATGTAATTGACTAGTTTAATATCTGATTTATTCAATTTTAGTACATATAGAGAATATACAAAGTGATTAATAGTTACAACGAGTTCTAACAACTATATGATAAAAACAAAGGTAGAATTTTCTAACGTATATTTATAATTTTTTTAAATTTTCTTATTTTTGTACATTGTTGTTATTGAAATAATCTTTTAATGTAATAGAATTTGATATATTAGACACTGAAAAAGTAAAAATTCAATAGTCTAGAGCTTAAAAATTCCTTCAAGTCCTTATAGTCTATATAGCATTTTTTGTTAAGAAGATCCGCTCTATTTGGGAAATTTTTTTTGTTTAAATTTTTAAATTTATAATAATATGTCTATATAAGCTTTAATATGAAGAAAAAACTATAAAGAGTCTCAATTAATGAAAATATAAGTTTCTTTTGAAGAAAGAATCCTTTTATTTAAAGTAATGAGTTTCAATAATTTTTATTTTTGTAAATATATAAATAACCGCAGTGATCTCGCTAATTCCTGCTGCAACGCCATAATCTCAGCCCACAACAAATTAACCAATTGTTATGAATATGATTGTGTTGCCATTAATCGAGGAAGAGATGCCTCGTCTCTAACTATGGAGGAAGTTGCATCTGTAATTATGAAGGTTGTCATCCATTGTGATTTATTTTTTTTCAATTTTTTTGGCCTATTACATATCTGCTATAAGCAGGAGCGATGCCAGAATGCCGGCGACCACGATTGTAATTCAGCCAACAAAACATTATGTTGGGGTATAAAATCTCACCTTTATAATACAAACTAATTTGAAAAACTGCAAAAATGTTAATAACATCAGTATAACACATTCAATTTAATTCAATTTTAATAAACTTAATTTCAATTCAATTCTAACAAGCCTAAACTACAATTCAAATTAATTTAAAAAGCTTTAGTGAAGCAGAAGAAGAGAGTGGTGGTTGTGATAAATTGAGTTACCGAAGCATGAAGTAAAGCAAAAGAAGATGAAACCACAAGGTGTGGTCTAGTGGTAGGGACTAGTACATCCTTAAGAATCCACCAAGGATCAAATCCTGGGATGTGCATGGAGCAACCTTAAATCATGAGGACAGTCATCCTGCCTTTCGAGACACTTGCGAATTGGCAATCGGGGATTAGTCTGGATGTGAATATGGCTTAAAGGTGCCGCCCACAGTTGAGATCCATCTAAGACCACCTCGTGATAAAAGCAAACAAAAGCTAAAGACATGAAAATTGAAATAAATCCGTGCCTCTAACCAAAAATAATGCTGGGCTTATAGTACTTTTTTTTATCATATAACTTTGCCAAACCTAGTATTTTGTTGATATATTACAAACCTAGTAAATATCTAATACATTCACTTTTCTTGTTTCATTTTTATAGTTATGCCTCTAGAATCAATATATTACGGAATACAACACATCTAACATATATTTATCATATACCTTTGCTTTGTATTCTGTTGATTAATACAAACCTAGTACAAGCCTACTTCATATCTAATACATTCAATTTATTTTGATTGAAAATTGTGTTTACTTGTTTCATTTTTATAATTATGCATTTGAAATCATTATACTATAAAATACAACACATTTTACATATGTAACGTACTATAGGCTTATAACAGATATGTAATAGGTATGTAACGGGTTGAATTTTATTTTTTGGAAAAATAAATCACAATGGAAGGCATTTCGAAGATAAAAATGAGCCAAACTCTAAATTGGTATGTTGGAAAAATGAACTGTTTGAGATATAAATGCAAAATAACCTAAAAAATTAGACTTATGACAAATATGTAATAGAGTATAGCTCAATTGGTACTCCACTTAATGTTAGTGGTGGGAGGTCCTAGGTTCAACACTTAGCCTCTGAAAAAATCATGTAATAGGTATGTAACAGTGCAAAAAAAGTTTTTGGAAAAAATATATCACAATGGATGATGTTTCGAAGATAAAAATGAGATGAACAAAAAACTCTAAAGCGACTTATGGTTTGGGAAGTAAATGCAAAATAAGTGAAAAAAAAGCTTCCTAATCACATGAAAACTTACTAAGTTTGTGACATTTTGATCGAATGTATTTTGATAATTTGATATAAGTTTACATGTAATTATTTTTGCAAAACTATCTCATTTAGGCTCTGCTTGGGAGCAAAGTGGTGAAGAATTTTAAAGGAATGGAATAGAAAGGAAAAGAAAAGAAAGGATGACATTTGAGTGGAATGTAAAAATTTTAAAATTATAATGTTTGAGAGGAAGGGATGGGTTTATAGGGGAAAATATAATAAAATTACACATGTGCCTTTAAATATTTAAGTTGGAGAATTGGTTGAATTAGTAAAATAAAATAAAAGAAAGGACAAAGTTGGAAAAAAAACTATCATCCTTCCAAATTCCACCAATTTGGTGGAATTGAAAATGGACATTTTAAAGGGAATGAATTCCTCCCCAAATCCCTCCTATGTCCAATTACATTGGTCCGAATCACTGAAATTTAAAGACATCATCTCCCTTCCCATGAAAAACTTGCTCCCAAGCAGAGCCTTGGATTTCTCTTGAAATTATGTACAAAAATGTCCTATTGGTGTCCAAATTAGCCAAAATTTACCACTGAAAATTATTTCGTACTATAGTTAGAGCATCTTTTAGTTGATAGTGTACTCCATCAATTGTCTTGACACATAGGTAAAAATAGACAATCAATTCAAAAATGACTCTACACTAGATCTTCTATTTTCTCTTTCTAATATGACATGACACAATAAATGTTATACAATATCTATTTGATCTTCTACGTGTAGAGAATCAAACAGAAGTTTGCATAATTAATTTAATATTATTTTATTGATGAGAAAGACTAATTAGAACATTTTTAAAATTTTTTTGATGTTATTTTATTTTGAAAAATTACAATAGAAGATCAAATAGAAAATTTATTATAGCTACTTTTTAAAATATCTTGTCTATTTATCACATCATCAATGTGATCTTTAATTCAACATGCCACATAATCTTAGAACCCATAATATACTAAAGATGCTCTATGCTTACAAATTTGAAATTTTTGTCTATTGCGAAAAAATTATCAAGGGAATTTCTGAACATGATTTTTTTTAAAAAATATTTTGATTTTTTTCTGACATGGATAGGGTTAGTTACTGTTGAGTAACCAGTGGCGTAGCTAGGATTTGGAGTTAAGTGGGGCACAATTCCAACTAAAGAGGGATCGACAATGATAACAGTAAACCAATGACGATAATAGTTGCGAATTAGCGCACAAGAGGGATATCGATAACACAGTAACACTTTTTTTTATGCCAAAGCTAATATTTGAGGAAATCTTAAAGTTCAAATTAATTAGTGTTAAAGCTGAATTTGTAACCTCCAGAAGTCTTACTTTCGAGTTACATTCAGCGTGTGGTGATGATTTTCTGTGTATTTAAAGTAAGCGCAAAATTTAAGAATTAAGTTGGTTTTGTAAAAAATTGTATTATGAAGTCTACATATGATTTTAGTTAACGTATAAGAAATTATTCAAATGAAATTGATTAATTTTATAAAATGTTATATTAAAATTACTAAAAAGTATGGAAAAAAATAATAAAAATAAAAGAAGAAATATATAAAATAGAACTACAAATTTTACTTACAAATGACATATTAAGAAATTTTAATTATCTAGAAAAAAAATTGTTTTTTTATAAGAAAAAAATAAAAAAATGAGAGAAAAATGAGAAACACTTAAAATAATGAAAGTTTATATAAATTTTTTAGGAAAGAAATAAAAAATGTAAGTTTTTGTCGAGGAAAACATAAATAAAAGTATTTATTTTAATAATTTTAAAAAATAGTTTATATTTATAAAATTTAAGAAATAGAAAGACAGTTTGAATAAAAAAAAAGTAAAGGGAATAAATAAAAAAATGTTGCCACTAGGAATGTATAGAAAAAAAGGGATGCTCTCCACCGCTAGGGCAAACTAACAACTTGTTTACATTTTACGGTATATTTAATATATAATATAACTTTAAATACTCCGTACAATATATTTATCCCGTATTTTCCAGCGACTGGTGGGTCACGTGCCCCACCGTCCCCCCTCTCCCTCCACCACTGTCTGTAACAGCTCTATGGCTGAAGGCTCACTCGCAGCTGATGTTGGTTATACCGGCCTATACTGATCTTATACCTTACATAGCAAAACTTCAGTCTTCGTTACGCTTAAATAGAATTTTTTTGTAACCAGATTGTCCCCATACTTTTATTGCCTTTCACTCATAGTGCATTTGACTGAAATCCAGTAAAATCTAGACGACCAAAATTTATAATTTTATTATCCAATTTATATTATCTTTGGACCATAATATAAAATAATTTATACATCTTTGAATCCAATCAATTTTCCAAACCAAGTTTATACCAAATTGATTGTGTCTACGATGCAATAGAAAAGTCACATGCCTGAATAAGCATTTCATCATCATATAGAACATAACAAAATGCAAAATAAAAAATATATGGTACCAAAAAAGAGTGCATTATTCTTCATGCACCATAGAATGTGTGATTTGTTACTTGGAATGTTGTTATTGTTGTTGTTGTTGTTGTTGCTATTGCTGTTGCTGTTGCTGTTGCTACTGCTAGTGTAGTACCCGTGTGATGCACGGTTAGTTCATTTGTAATAAGTATACTAATGATAAGTTTATTTTGTATATATATATATATATATATATATATATATATATATATATATATATATATATATATATATATATATATATATATATATATATATATATATATATATATATTAAAGCTAAAAAAATATGTTATATTGTGTATCAAATTATTTTGTGTATCAAATTATATTGCGAAAAAACTCTTTATATACAATATTTGGAGCTTCATCTGTTACTTGTCTATCATCATCATAGACCAGAATTCTCAAACTCTCTTTTTGTCACTCGCAATAGAGCTACATAAAGTTGTCCATGTGTAAACACGGATCTTCTAAGAAATAATCCCACATGAGAAAGCAATTGTACTTGACTTTTATTGATATTAATGGCAAATGACAATGCAAGTGGGTATTGCTTTCTATGAAATTTGAAAGATAGTCGCAGCCTTATTTCCTGATAGAATCTTTGCTTCAATGACCCCGATCTCCTAGTCTCGTGACAATTAATCTCGTGCCATTACACAATCATGTTGTTTGATCTATATCCCTAAGTAGCATCACTGGCACACCTTCCTTTAAAGTGATTGAGTGATTCAGAATGCCTGAAGATTTGATACTATATAAGATTTGATGCACGGGTGAGGTGGGATAAGGTTTTTCTTTGTTATTATTGTAAGCCCATATGAAAAAAATTTAAAAAAATGTATTTCCAAATTATAAAATGTTGAATTCAATCACTATTATGTAAAATACACCCACATAAAGACAAAACCATAGAGTCATTTCTATATCTCGCTGAAAATTGACGATGTTCTTGATCGTTTTTTCCATCGAATCTCTATTTGTTCCTAAAAATATTATTGTACTTAATAAAAAATAACTTTTTATAATTTAATTATCGTAAAAAAACTATATTTATAACATCCAAATTCATCAAAAGTATTATTTTTTAATGATGCTAAAATTTTTTTTTTCAAATTGTAATAGAGACAAAAAAAATTCCAATTTTTTTAGCTAAATATTTTTCTAAAAAAAGAAATGATTGTTTGCAGGCAAAATTTTAATTTTATGAATTTCAAAAGAAGGTCCAATTAAAGTAATCATACATACAAATTTGATACACGAAAAAAATATGAGGGTCAATTAATTCCACTAATTAGCTACTTAGCTTCTTAATTTTGTTTCACTTGTTTCCTTTGTTGATTCCAAACTCGCAATTAATTTCACTAATTAACTACTTAGCTTCTTAATTTCCTTGTTTATTCAATGTTCATTACTTGATATTATATATACATATATATTGTCTTCCTTTAAATAAAATTTTTTATTTAACTTTTTTATTTTTTTCCTTAATTAATTTCAATAATTAATCATCTTAACATATGAAACAAATAAAAAAATAAACATTTATTTTGATAATAATGGAATTTTTTAATTATTTCACTTGATTAAATAATTAAAAATATTCCATTATTATCCATAAGAAGGAGTAAGTACTATTATAAAATTTAAATTTTTTCTTAACATATGGAATTTAATTTAAAATAATAATAAAAAAATGTATATATACCAAATAGAACATCTTCATTGTCTTTGTTTGGATCAAGCAATTCTCTATAAGGGACTAATTAGAATAAATTCAAACTAAAATTTTGGTAATTGACCTCCCGAAGATCCTCATATGGTACACCTTGCGTACTTGAGGATTATCGACAAACTTGAAAATGTTATTTTTGTTACCGTCGCTTGAATGTGATCTCCTTGTTGCAATATTATAAAACATAAAAAAGAGTTGATTTTTTTGTTACCTTTGCGATTTTATTAAACATTTAATATGATAAAATTTTTAATATTCCATAACAAATAATTTAATAACGTACCTTTTCATCTTGCAAAACTATTTCAATAGTAAAAATTAAATTTGGTTTATTGCATTCTGGTATGGTCCAAAGCTGGATAACACTTACTTTGAGGGTCCATTACATCTTAGTTGGATTTATATCACATAATAAATCCATCTTTAGTTGTACCCTAATTGGGTTGATATCATCCATCGAATTATGTTTTTGCTTCAACGTATTGAACACTATATTTTTCTACAATTATCTTGTGATTTCCTGTCAAAATTTGATGAGAAAAAAGGAGTCACACTGATTCTTAAATAAGAAGGAGTAAATACCGTTACGAAATTTAAATTTTTTTGTAAATAGGATTCCTAAATCACACTGATTCTTAAATAAGAAGAAGTAAGTACTGTCACACTTGTAGAGAAAAAAAGAGTCGCATTAATTCCTAATTTTTTTAACATTTTATTTGTTGCGATTTTATTAAATAAAATTTGTGATAATAATTGAATAATTCTATTATTTCACTTGATCAAATAATTATAAACATTCTATTATAATTCATAAGGACTAAATACTATTATTAATGGAGGAAAAACTAAAATTAATTGAAATTCAAAGAAGATATATTATTGATACGCCAGAAGTATGTACCTCAATTACTGTATCCCTCAATTCATTTGCAGTTTTTCCAATCAATTGTTGCGCTTCACGATCCCAAATTAGTAAAGAAATAAACTCAGTGTCATCCATTACACGAACTTGAAGCTTATATCTGCGAAACTAATTTGAATGTTTAATTCATAAAAATTTAATATCAAAATACTTTAACTATATTAATTGAACAATTGAAAGCGAAATTTTAGATGCACAATGTTTACTTGTGGAAAGCCGAGTAATAAAAACAATTACACTTTTGGCAAAAGAACTTGCAAAACCATTTCAATAGTAAATATTGCATGTTTATTTTGTTCTGGAATGGTCTAAAGGCAAAGAACATGTACTTTGAGGGTCCATTGCATCTTAGTTGGATTTATATCGCTATAGAATCCGTCTTCAGTTGCACCCTAAGTGGGTTGATATCATACACCGAATTATGTTTATGCTTCAACATAATTAACAATATACTTTTCTACAATTATTTTGTGCTTTCCTGTCAAAATTTGATGAGGAAAAATGAGTCACACTGATTCTTAAATAAGGAGTAAGGCATTGTTCTTTTTAACTTATTTTCTGTTCAGTTCAGTTCAGTACAGTTCAGTTCAGTTCAATTCAATTTCAGTATTCAGTATTCAGTTTCAGTATTCAGTATTCAGCATTCAGTATTCAGAATTCATTATTAAGTTTAAGTTTATGCATTATATCAATATTACTAATGTATATTATTATTCATAAATATTAAAAGCAATGAATATTAATGATAATATCATTTCAATTTCAATTTTAGTTTATTTCTATTTATACATTATATAAATATTATTAATTAATATCAGTAATTACAAATAACAATAAAGAAAAAGAAACCAATAATAATATTTTTAACATTATCAATTATTATTTCTACGATAAATAATTTTGTAGGAAAAATAAATAAATAAATCAATAAAAGTAATAATGTTTTATAAATATTGATAACAATTAAAATAATTAGGTTATATTCATAACAATAATTATAATAAATAATAATAATAATAATCTATAATGGTATATTTAATTATTATTACATGTAACAATTAATAAATTTTATTAGAATGTATAGTATTATTTAAAGTGTTATTAGTTATTATGTATTTTATTTTTTAAAAAATATTATTTATATTAATAATTATAATTCAGTTTCAGTATTGTTCAGATTCAGTATTTTCAATTTCAGTATTGTTTAGTTTCAGTATTTTCAGTTTCAGTATCATTCAGTTCAGTTTCAGTACAGTTCAGTTCAGTTCAGTACCATTCAGTTCAGTTCAGTACCAATCAGTTCAGTTCAGTATACCTACTTATCAGTTGAAAAGAACAGGGCCTAAGTACTATTACAAAATTCAATTTTTTTTCTGAAATAGGATTATAGCCAACAGAATTAAATAAAATCAAGAACAACAAATTAAATTTTAAATGAATAGATTTAGGAGATATATTAGTTGGCCTAAAAATGACTCCTTTTCAGTATTATTATGATTATTATGAATTATATTTAGAATTAATATTACTCTATAAAAATTAATGTGACTAATTTTTCTAATTTATGTGACTCCTTTTTGGTATGATTATTATGAATTATATTTAGAATTAATATTAATCCACTCATATGAGTTCAAAATACTTTTATTATAGTAATATTCTTAAATAATATTAAACATTATTATAATAATATTAACCAATTTTATATTAACCATTATTTTAGGAATTCTTTGCTTTTAATATATATTACTTTAAATTTATTTTGATTTTATATTTTAGTATTGTTATGATTATTATGAATATTAACCAATTTTAAATACCGTCATTATAGTATTATTAACCAATTTCTATAATAATGGTTATATATATATATATATAGTAGATTTATATAAATTGGAATAATATGGTAATAAAATAAAATAAATTTAATAATAAAATGTTAATATTTTTATAAGGTGTAGGGGTAAAAAGTATTTTAGGACTTCTTTATATATATATATATATATATATATATATATATATATATATATATATATATATATATATATATATAGATTTTAATTTTAGTTTAAATTTATTTCAATTTTATATTTTGGTATTATTATGAATAGTATGAATATTAACCAATTTTAAGTACCGTTATTATAATAATATTAACCAATTTTATAATAATGGTATTATATATATATATATATATATATATATATATATATATATATATATATAAGATTAATATAAAGTGGAATAATATGGTAATAAAATAAAATAAATTTAATAATAAAATATTACTATTTCTTTTATAAGGTGTAGGGGTAAAAAGGTAATTTAAGACTTCTTTGCTTTTATATATAAATAGATTATTATTATGCAATTTTGTCAGATAATAGATATAATTTGAACCAAGCTAACTCATTGACCAAGTTCTCTAAGAGGAGGGTGCATATACTCCAGTAGAACCCGAGGGCCCAAATGCGCCGACACTTGGTGCATTGGTATTCTCATGCTTCTTCTTGTGCTTATGTTTCTTTTCGTTGAATCCCTTTTCTTTCTTGTGTTTTTGTTTCTTTTCATTAGAATCCTTGTCTTTCTTGCTTTTCTTCTTGTCATCGTCAGAGTTCTATTCCTTCTTGATTTTCTTCTTGTCATTGTCATCCTTTTTTCTTCTTACTTTTCTTCTTATCTTTGTCATAATCATTTTCCTTCTTGTGTTTATGTTTTTTTTCACCTTTATTGTTATCTTCCTCCTTATCTGATCCACTTACAGGACTTGGAGCACCTGACTCGTACCTCGAACCAGTAGGGCTGGGGGTAGAGGCGCTAATATATATCTGCACTCGATTTCTTATGAGCATCAATAAGCATTGCTAAGCAAAGTAAAACGATGGCAAATACCACATATATACTCTTAACACCCATTCTCAAATTTATGATGTGTTTGTTTGTTTCACAATGAAATTTATGTTTCTTTGCTTCTCTTTTCATACGTAAGTTTGTTCCTTAAAGCAATGAATTTAAAGGTGCATGATTATTTGCTATATAAATAATGATGCTTAATATGGATGATATATTTTTGATTTATTGATTACACTATTTTTAAAAATAATTACTTTTTTTTATTTCTTCCGTCAAATCATTGAAATATTAATATTAATATTAATAATTTCATCTGCTAGCTACTATTAACTCACGTTATTACGACATTTATTCTTATAATAATTATAAACCCTTAAAAATTAAATTATATTAATTAGGACTTGGAGCCTGAGCAGAACTGCCACTCTTCTTCTGTTTCTTCTCATGATCCTTCTTCTCCTTCTTTTTGTCATCGCCGTCTTTCTCTTTCTTCTCCTTCTTCTTGTCATCGTCCTTGTCTTTTTTCTTCTCCTTTTTCTCTTTCTTCTCTTTCTTGTCTTCGTCTTTAGAGCCAGTGGGACTTGAAGCCTGCGATCCATAAGTTGCCGATCCGATAGGGCTCGAAGCATAGGCCGAACCCATTGGACTAGCGGCCGGAGATGCACCACCGCTTGAAGCTACACCGGATTTCTTAGCATCACAAGAAATTAGGTATGCTAAGGTAACAACAAGAAGGGAAAATACGAGATATTTGTTTTTAAGGCCCATGATTGATGTTTCTCGATTTTTTTTTTCAATTTATGTTTGTTTTGTTTCACAATGAAATTATGTATTGGTTGCATCTGCTTTATACATAGGTTTGGAAATAGGAGCTAGAAATTTGTGGTTAAGGATTAAATGCTATTATTAGAGTAATTAGCGATTACACAATTAATTAATTCAAGTTACCGATTCTTTCGGTTTGAATATTACCTCTTCTTAACTAATGTTGCTTTTTTTAGTTTTTTTTATGTACACTATATTATTTTGTTTGGTTAAAAATAATAGGTTGATATGTATTTCTCTAATTTGAGTTTTTTAAGTTGCTTGGCTACTAAAATAATTATTTATTAAATTTTTTTGCCTCAACCTTATCTAACCTCACCCTTTTGTGGACTCGAACTTGTTACCTCTAGCAATTATTAAGCAAGGGCAAAAGGTATCCAAAATATGTAGAGCTCTAGTTTCTAATAACGACGATGTCTGTACGCACTACAAGAAAATAATTAATATGTGACAATAATTTCACTGTCACTAAAATTATTGTTCAAAAGGCTATTATTTCTAACAATAAATTTTTTACCATCACAAAAATTAATTTTGTAAAATTTTATTGTAAAATTGTCACATATAATAGATGTTTTTGTGACATATTTTTAAGATTGTAACTAATATTTTTCCATTACAGCTTAAGTTGTAACCTATAATTTAGAAATTGTTACAATAAAAAATTATTACAATAAATTTTTATGTGACGACAAAAAAAATCTTGTTACAAATATATTATTAGTTTCGTGACAATAACTTTAACTTGAAACAAAAAATACTTAAGTTACAATTAATAGTTGTAACTAAAAATATTTAATACGTGGCAATAACTTTTTATCGTCACCAAATATATATATGTGACAACATAAAAAGCTTGTTGCAAAAAATATATTATTTTTGTGACAAAAATTTTAACTTGAAACAAAAAAATACTTTGGTTACAAGTAAAAGTTGTAACTAAAACTATTCAATATGTGACAATAAATTTTTACCGTCACAAAAACTATATGTGTGACAATATAAATAGCTTGTTGCAAAAACTTTTTTACTTTTGTGACAATAAGTTTAACTTGAAACAAAAAAAACTCTATAGTTACAAGTAACGATTGAAACTAAAAATATTCAATATGAGACATTAATTTTTTATTATCACAAAAATAATATATGTGATAACATAAAAAGCTTGTTTCAAAAAATATATTAGTTTTGTGACAATAAATTTTACTTGAAATAAAAATTACTTCAGTTACACGTAAAAGTTGTAACTAAAACTACTTAATATGCGACACCAAATTTTTTCTTGTCATAAAAGCAATATACATGACAACATAAGAAGATTGTAGTAAAAAATATATTATTTTTGTGACAATAATTTTAAATTGAAACAAAAAATTACTTTAGTTACAATTTAAAATTATAACTAAAACTACTCAACATGTGATAATAATTTTTTATCGTCACAAAATCTCTATGTGTGACAACACAAAAAGCTTGTTGTAAAACATAAAACATAAGTTATTTTTGTGATAATAAGTTCAACTTGAAATAAAAAATACTTCAGTTACAAGTAGTGGTTGTAGCTAAAACTATTCAGTACGTGACAACGAATTTTTTATTGTCACAAAAACTCTATGTGTGACAACATAAAACCTTGTTGCAGAAAAATATAATATTTTTGTGACAATAATTTTAACATGAAACAAAAAATACACCAGTTACAAGTAAACGTTGTAACTAAAACTATTTAATATGTGACAATAATTTATTTATCATCACAAAATCTATGTGTGACAATATAGAAAAGCTTGTTGCAAAACATATATTATTTTGGTGGCAATAATTTTAACTTGAAATAAAAAAATACTTCAGTTACATGTAAAAGTTGTAACTAAGACTATTTAATATGTGACAATGTTTTTTTGTCGTCACAAAATCTATTTGTGTGACAATATAGAAAAGCTTGTTGCAAAACATATATTATTTTTGTGACAATAATTTTAACTTGAAACAAAAAGTACTTCAATTTCAGGTAAAAGTTGTAACTAAAATTATTCAGTATGTAATAATAAATTTTTTATCGTCACAAAATCTATATTTTGTGACAACATAAAAAGCTTGTTACAAAATACATGTTATTTTTGTGACAATAAGTTCAACTTGAAACAAGAAATACTTCAGTTACAAGTAATTGTTGTAACTAAAACTATTCAATAGACGACAACATATTTTTTATTGTCACATAAACTATAAGATAGTTCTAGAAAATGCTTAAAAGGTTATTTAAAAGCTATATAAAATGTTTAAGAAAGTTATATATATAAATGTTATCTAAAAATAATATAATAGATAAAAGAAAATTATGTTATTTAAAAACCTATATAAAAGGTATAAGAAATATATTAAAAAGTTATAAAAAAGTGTAAGTTATTTAAAAAATTACACTAAAATTATATGAAATGTAAAAAGGTTACGAATTATTTAAATATATAAAAGGTATAATAAATTAATGTTTAAATGATTTAATCATATATAATGATTGATAATACTAGTTTTAAAAGAAAATTTTATTACGGCATGATATATATTTACACCTTTAACTTGACAACTTTTATCAAGTACCACCTTAAACTTTCACTTGTTCTTCTTCAATTTACTATTTCATGTAAGCTTTGAATCCCTCTTTGCATTAAGTTTAGTTTTTCATCTAAATAGTTATTAATTGACAAGCTATTGTCACCTGTAATTAATTTCGTACTTCAAAATAGTTTTTAATATTTTTTACAAGAGATGTAAAACTCTATTTTGTAACGAGCACTAAGAGTTCGTTTGGTTCGCAGAATACCTATTCGTGGAATATAATAGAAATGAATAAGAAAATGGCAAATATGAGAGGGTATTTGTCTAAATACCGTCATCGGATAGAATAGCTATTCCTAGTGATATAAATCTCATGGAATAACTATTCCTGTTTGAAATGAATAAATAGTAATTTTATGAAATGTGTAGTAACTAGGAATAATTATTCCATCCGATTACGGGTTCTAGATAATTACTCTCCCATATTTGACATATTTCGATTCAGTTTTATTCTATTTCACGGAATAAGCATTCTACTAATCAAACGCCACCTATAAGGTATATAAAGATATAGATAACTTTAACAATATACAAAATTCATAAAAAAGTATAAAAAAATAAAAAACTTGAAGAAAAGCTAATAGATCTTTTAAAATTTTTTTAATAGGTATAAGAAAGTTATACCCTAAACTATAGGTCATTAACACTAAAAAGACCCTAAACCCAAAACTTCTAACTCTAAATCCTAATAAATGTTTACTGTTTAAATAATTTAATGTATTATTTAATTACTATATTATTATGAACCTTAAATATTGAACTCTAAACCCTAAACCCACAACATAAACTCCGAATCTTGACAATAGATATTTATTGTTTTAATATTTTAATTAATTATAATAAGCAATATATTATTTTAATAAATATTTTCATAACTTTAAAAAATAAAATTATTTTTCTCTACATGTCATATAGAATTATATTAAATTATTTTAAAATAAAATTATTATATATATATATACATATATATATATATCAATATAATAATAAAATTTTATTATTATTAAAATTATTATGAACTAGACAATATTTGAACAATAACTTTTTTGTAAGCATAATAGAAATGGAGTAAATTTGAAAAAATTGCAAAACTTAGAAAAAAATGAAAAATGAAAAAGCGAAAATAAAATGATATTATTTTTAAAAATATTTTCAAATTTATTCCAATTATTTATTACAAAATAATTCTAAAATCTAAATAGATATAACCCAAAGTCGGATTCCTAAATTTCGAATTCTAAAGCTGAAACATCAAATTATAAACCTCAAATGAGTGTCTAAAAACTTGGCCTATACGAATGGGCAGATGCCAAAATAGAAATTGAGAATTTAGAAAAAAAAAGAAAAATAAAAATGTAAAAATAAAATGATTTTATATGTAGTGATATTTCTTATTTATTTCAAATATTTATTAAAAAATATATTAAAACTAATGAGTGCCGGAGACCATACAATTTAATCCTGGCCATACAATTTCTTTTCCCCAAATACAGTGAGCTCAAAGCTCAAAGCCTAAAACTGCCTCCTATCCCCGATTTTACACCCCTCATCTCTCGCTCCCCGTTGAAGGCTTTCTTTACTTGTGGCCGCAGCTGCACTATAAAGGGCTCATGTTTCCTGTGGTTTAGATCAAAATTTCATGCTCGGCGTATTGCTCCGCTTGTCTTCGCTCTTTTCTCAGTCTCGATTTCGCTTCTCATCCCTTTCGAAACCCTAAAATTTGAGCAGAATGTCAGGCAAAGGGTAGAAAGGTTTGATTACCGAAAAATCGACTCTTAACAAGGACAAAGACGAGGATAAATGAAATCCTTTCTCGCTCCTCTCATCTTCCTCCATTCTTGACTATCGTGCTTCCTTCAGCTCTTATCATCTGCAGCTTTCGGAACATAATCTTACTTCACAAAAAGGTATTATCTTGTAATTCCTTTTCTTTACCATTTGTGTTCTGAACCTTAGGCTTAGAAAGTAGAATTATTTGTTGAGGTTTTGAGTTGATATTGATTTAGTCAAATAGGATTCTGTTGAGAATTTGATTTTGGGAAGATTAATTTAATGCTTCGGTTCATTGTTATACATGAAATTTGAAAGAAAGATATACTTCTTAATACTGATTATCATAAATTTGTAGAAAATTAATGCCTATTGAAACAGTTCTCCTTGGAAACCATTGAGCAATAGCGACTAATTTGAGCCAACTAGTGTAAATAAGCTGAAAATAAAAATGGAACTTAACATACCATGAAAGTGTTTGATGTCGTTATAGTATGCAATATCTTGAGGGTGAGCTGTGTTAGGCTTCAATCTGTAGTATTGATTATGTAGTGCAGAATATCCACATCTCCAGCTGTTACTTTTAATAAGCCTGTACTTTTATGGAGAAAAATCATTAAGTAGATAGATTGGCTATAAGTAGGACAGATGAGTTTCTCATATTTAGCCTAATTAGCTGAACAAGGTCATTAACACTTTGTAGTTACTGGTTAGCTTCTTATTATGTATAATTTTGGTTTTATTTTTACACGGTGTAGGGATGAATAGTAGTGTTGAGTTTAATTTGGGTTTTGGAAAATTTGTTACAAATTCCTTGCGAGTTGGGTTTGTTTTGGTGCATATAGGTTGTGATCTTTTAATGGACTTTTATACTATAAAATTGCTAAGTTTCATTCTGATCTTGAAAATGATTATGAGCCGATATCGAAGAAAAACTCATTGTCTATGCACACTATATAGAATAATTGCATTTACATAGCTAACTGTAGAATTTTTCCGAATTTGAAATTGAATGTTACTGAAGAATCACAATGCTTTGGGATATGTTCGAAATTGCATCTTCAGTTTCGAGTTTCATTTACTCCAATGTATCAGTTAGTGATCAATTTAAATTTATGACCATTGAGTTAATGATGTATGTGTTCATGTCGTTTGTGCTATCAAGCCCCCGAATTTTTAAATTCATTCTATTTTTCCTTATTTTCTTTGTTTCCATCGTGTGCCTTTCACTACAATATTATCATTCTTGTTTTTCTGTGTTAAATAATGGCTCAACTGGTTTGAGCTATGAAGTGGTGGCTGAATAGGAATAAAACTGAAACGGGAAGAATTGTATAAGCATGTCATGTTTAGGGGCTTAGAATGACCCTGTGCCATTGTTTTATTCTAATTTCAATTATTTGAAATTCTTTTATATCATTGCAACGGATAGACTTATAACATGCCTTAGTTAATCATTCGTAGTTTCTTGATAGTTTCTTTTTTATATTTTGATATAGGTTAGTCCACGCTGGGTTCGGATGCATTGTAATGAAATGGAGGTGAGTTCCATTATACATGAATTTTTTTTTTTTTTTTTATCTTTCTACCTTATAAAGCACCTTATGATCTTTTTGTACATTCTACTTGTTTTATGCATGTTTGAACTTCAAATTATTTCCTGTCATTTATAACTTTTTTTCTAACTACAGGACATTTAAGAGGAACATGCTAGGAAAATTGTTGTTGTGTTCGGTTTGGATTGTGCTTCAGGTCTGAGTTATTTATTATAATATGGATGTGCATAGGACATAAAACTCTTCTTATTTTAGTTATGTGGGGGAACCAGAAACTGGGAATTTACAGGTTAAAGTTTCCAAGGATAATGCAAATATATTGCAGTCGACTCTGGTTTGAGTGGTATTATCACCTGAAAAATGGTTTAATGAAACTTTTGGAATAGTGAAATAGTCAGTGTTGATGTCCAGATCAATGACGATATCATATTTCTAATTTCTTCATTATTTCCTTGTATTATAGGAGATACTTTTATGGATGGTTCAATCAAATACACTATGACATCTATGAATGTATCTGAACCAATTTTGTCCTTAGCTATTCAAGCTGTTTCAAAAGACTTTGGTGAACAAGTAATTAATTCCTAAAGAAGTCTATTTCATTTTCCTTTCGATTCTTTTGTTGGTCAACTAGCTGATTCATTTTCTTGTGTATTTTTCTCATTTCTTGAAGGCTTTAAATCGTTTTCAACTTTTAATCAAAGTATGCCTTTTCTAGTTGGATATTACTAGTCAATAGCAGACTTGGTTATTTTGTCCATTCTTGCATTGCATTTGTTTTAATTATTGTTTATGAAACTAATTATTGATGCTTGCATACAATGTTTTGTTGATTTCTCAAAGGCTTTATTTTTTATTTGTTTGGTTTCGATTTTCAAGTCATTGTCCCTGAAATCTCAGATGAAATGAATAATGAATTCACTTAACTTATATCACTTACAATTGTACATATATATACATAGATATTAAATATAGAGTCAAAGACAAGTTGGTAGACAAGTCACCAACAAGCTACCTAACAAGCCACCCAATAGCTGACTAACATTAAATACAACTAACATTTAATATTACAGCTAACACTCCCCCTCAAGTTGGAACATAGATATTTGACATGCCCAACTTATTACAAATGTAGTTCACCCGAACCCCACTTAAAGCTTTAGTAAAGATGTCTCCCAGTTGTTCATTTGTGTTCACGTAAGCGGTGGAGATAATATTTTCTTCTAGTTTTTCACGAACAAAATGACAGTCTACTTCAATATGCTTTGTGCGTTCATGAAATACTGGATTGGAAAAGCGATATGAAGTGCTGCTTGGTTGTCACACCACAATTTTGCTGGAGTGGTGACCTTAAATCCAAGTTCTGTCAAGAGATGATGAATCCATATGATCTCACATACTGATTGTGACATCGCCCGATATTCAGATTCAGCACTAGACCGAGAGACAACATGTTGCTTCTTGCTCTTCCAAGAGACTAAGTTACCTCCGACGAATATACAATAGCCAGTAGTAGATCTACGATGATCCTTGGAACCTGCCCAATCTGCGTCTGTGAAGCATTCTATCTTGACAGGCTTGTTGTTGAAGCCCCCATGATTCTTGTATAATAATCATCTTCCAATCGTTCCCTTCAGGTAACATAGAATTTGCTCAAGTGCAATCCAATGATCAATAGTAGAAGACATAAATTGGCTAACCACGCTTACTGAATAGGCAATATCAGGTCTCATTACTGTGAGATAGTTTAATTTTCCCACCAACCGCCTAAATCTGCCAGGGTCTTCAAAGGGTTTTTCTTCTAATGTTAGGTGCAAATTAGGAGTCATAGGCATACTGCATGGCTTCGCTCCAGACTTTCCTGTTTCCGACAGCAGATCAAGGATATACTTTCTTTGAGACAAAAAGATTCCTTGTCTACTTCGTAAAACCTCAATTCCCAAGAAATATTTTAGAGTACCCAAATCCTTGGTCTGAAATTGTCCATGTAGAAATGATTTTAGGGTTGAAATTCCTAAAGGGTCACTCCCTGTAATAACAATATCGTCTACATAGACCACAAGAAGGATGATACCAGAAGATGAGTGCTTATAAAAAACTGAGTGATCACACTTGCACTTTTTCATTCCAAACTTTTCAATGGCTTGACTTAACTTTCCAAACCATGCGCGAGGACTTTGTTTCAACCCGTATAAGGATTTTCGTAAGCGACACACTTTGCCATTCTCCCCCTGAGCCACAAAACCAGGTGGTGGCTCCATATAAACTTCTTCAGAAAGATCACCATGCAAGAAAGCATTTTTGATGTCCAACTGATGCAATAACCAGTTAGAGCAAGTTGCAATGGATATTAAAAGACGAATAGATGTCATTTTAGCGATAGGTGTAAATGAATCAGAGTAATCAATCCCATAAGTTTGAGCATATCCCTTAGCAACAAGGCGAGCTTTCAACCGAGCAACGGACCCATCAGAATTAACCTTTATAGAAAACACCCATTTACAACCAACAGATTTCTTACCAGCTAGAAGATTGACCAAATCCCAAGTCCTGTTAGCTTCTAAAGCATTCATCTCTTCAATCATTGCATTACGCCAACCTGGGTGCGCTAAGGCTTCTGAAATAGATTTAGGAATAGTGGTAGAGTTGAGAGATGCAATGAAGGATTTCGATGGAGATGATAGCTTATCATATGAAACAAAAGCCGAAATAGGATAAGTGCACGAGCGTTTACCTTTACGGAGAGCTATAGGAGGGGTATCACTAGCAGAACTTGATTCGGGAAGATCTTAAGACGAAGTAGCCATTGGCGGTGGGTTAGAAGCTGAGGTCCGTGGTCGTCTTGTATACACCTGTCTAAATCTGGGCCTAGAAGGCTGTAGAGATGAGACATAGTTAACCTGATATACTAATATATCATTAATTTCGGAATTGGATACTTCAGAAGATACAGAAAAGAAAGGAAGGTGCTCCATAAATGTGACATCAGAAGACACTAAATATTTATTGAGAGATGGAGAAAAGCAACGATATCCTTTCTGGGATCGCGAGTACCCGAGAAAAACACATTTAAGTGCTTTTGGATCAAGTTTAGTGATATGTGGACGAACATCAAGAACAAAACAAGTGCTCCCAAAAATACGGGGTGAGACAGGATATAAAGGTTTGTTACGAAACAAGATTTTATAAGGACTCTCACCATGTAACACGGAGGAAGGCATACAGTTAATCAAAAAACATGCAGTGGAGACAGCGTCAGCCCAGAATTATTTTGGAACATGCGTCTGAAATAATAAAGCTCTAGCAGTTTCCAAGAGGTGTCGATTCTTACGTTCTGCAACACCGTTTTGAGAGGGTGTATCAACGCAAGAAGTTTGATGGAGAATACCATTTTGAGTCTTGTATGTTTGAAAATGTCCGGACAAATATTCCTTTGCATTATCACTACGTAAAGTATGAATTAAGACATTAAATTGAGTTTTAATTTCAGCATAGAAGGTAGTGAAATGAGTAAGTAATTCAGAGTGACTTTTCATTAAATATAACCACGTTGTTCGAGAGTAATCGTCCACAAAGATTACAAAATATCAAAAACCAAATTTTGACACAACCGGACAAGGACCCCAAACATCAGAGTGAACTAATTTAAATGGAAACTCTGACCTATTATTGACTCGTTGAAGGGAAGATAAACGATGGTGTTTAGCAAACTGACATGACTCACAATCTAAAGTAGACAAATTCTTAAACAGAGGACGCAATTTCTTTAACAAAGGTAAAGAAGGATGTCCCAACCAACAATGTTCAGCATAAGGTGTGGATCACTAGAGTAGGCAACAAGTCTTTTAACAGGTGTATCCAAAACGTAGAGACCGCCACATTCTTTCCCACTACCAATAATCTTCTTCGTCACGAGATCCTAAAACACACAGTGACCAGGAAAGAATGAAATAGAGCAATTGAGCGAACGAGTAAGTTTACTCACAGAGATAAGATTGAAAGAAAATCCAGGTACATTAAGAATAGAGGAAAGTGAAAGTGACGAGGTTGGGTTAATAGTTCCAGAACCAATGACAGAGGAAAGAGTTCCATCGGCCACAGTTATGTGTGAAGGAAAAGTTTTATTTTGAGAGGTGAATAAGGAAGAATCACCCGTCATATGATCTGTAGCACCAGAATCAATAACCCATCTGGAGGATGAAGAAATGAGGCACTTATTGGAATTACCTAACTCAGCAATGGCAGTGATAGAGGAGGATGAATGCTTCGAAGCTAAGACTTCTTGATGTTGAGTATATTCTTCTTCCTTGAGTGTATAGGTACTGCCGGAAGATGTAGCTCACTAACTGCAACATGAGCTGTCTTAGTTCTCTGCGGTTTAGCTCTCCCCTTGAGGAGAGCACAAGTGCGCTTCGTATGACCAATTTGATGGCAATGGTAACATATAACTTCCCTTCCCTCAGATGACCCTTTGGTGTCACGACCATTTCCTTTAGGAGGACCGTGGTAAGAGCGATCAGATGATGGTTGCTGGCTTACGAGGGCACTGGAAGGAGCGACGGTGGCGGACGAGAGAACTAAGCCACTCCGTAGAACACGAGTAAGGGCTTCTTCAGCATCGGGAATCTCTGCACTAGAGAGAATTTGAGAAGTGACTCCTTCAAAATCTGTCCCAAGGCCACTTAAGAATCGGATGACGAACATCTGCTCCCGCTGAGTTTTTAACACCTTTATGTCAGTGCTCAAAGGTAGCAATTCATTCAACTGCTCAAAAATTTCTTTCAGCTGCATGTAGTATTCCTGAGCAGATTGACCTTGACGATCAGTGGTATAGAACGACTTGTATGTATCATACAAGCGAGAGACATTACCCTAGCCAGCATACAAATACTACAAGTAATCCATTAACTGTTTGACAAACTCACAGTGTCGAACCATACAAACTATGGATGCATCAATTGAGTTTGTAATACCGAGAAAGAGTGCCGCATCATCTGCCATCCAATCTTCATTATCTTTCTTCGGCCCATCAGTCAAGTGATGACTATTGCGGATGCTCCGGAGATAAATTTTAATTGTTTTGGACCAGGCAATAAAATTGGTGCCAGTCAACTTATGATCAGTAATTTTGGGAGATACTGTCATAATATTGCTAACAACCATTTTAGTAATTTCACTCTTTTGGTCAGCCATTTGATGAAAAGAAAATCAGACAGACTGCGTCAGTGGAAGCCTTAAAAATTAAAAGTTCCCGAAATCAGAAACTGAGTATATGGAAAGGCTGGAATCGAAGAGGCAACGCCGGAGGAGTATAACGAAGCTTGAGTGGTGGCTGGAGATGTCAACACGAACCTACACGCGCCAGCGCATGTGTGAACTCACCGGAGACAGAAGTATCGCGTGAGAATCACGCGTTGGGTCGCCGGAAACAGGGTGGTGGTCCTGTTGGGATGGGCGGTGATGGAAAATACTCGCCGGAAAATAATCTGCACTCAAGGGCAGATTAGGTCGCCGGAAAAACAGGGTTCGCCGGAAAAAAAAAAATCGTCCAGGCAGAAGCAAGCTCAACATGGCTGTCCTGATACCATGAAATCTCAGATGAAATGAATAATGAATTTACTTAACTTATATCACTTACAAGTTGTACATATATATACATAGATATTAAACATAGAGTCAAAGACAAGTTGGTAGACAAGTCACCAATAAGCTACCTAAAAAGCCACCCAATAGCTGACTAATATTACATACAACTAACATTTAATATTACAGCTAACAGTCCCATACAAAAGGTTCCTTCATCATTTAATAATAACTTACTAATGTTATTTTTGGTGGCTTTACATGTTCAATAGTTCTTGTGCCTTTTAAATTTGCTTTTAAACACAATACACATACACTTATGATCTTTTTATTTTAGATGTTTGTCTTCATTGATAGAACAACTGGAATGAAATTGACATCAGCCAGCCGAAAGCTTAAAGGTACTTCTCTAAAAGAGAGTAGACAAAGTAGAACAAAAAATAGAGCAAATTACAGTATTAGTGAAATATATACACTAATAGTTGGTTTATGGCTTAGAATTAGTTCTAAAAACCCACCTTCCTCTTCTTACTATCATTAGTAGAAATATAATTTCCATTGGCATGGTTGATATAGTATATCTTGAATTACTTCATACTTATTTTAATTTCCATCGCCATTTTATTTATATAATCTCTCTTTATAGGGGAGGTGTACTTATTACTTACAATCTCCTACCCTTAAAGTAGTATGTTGCTCTGTATCTGAGTCCTACTAATCATTGTTGCACGTGCATATCACAAAATTATAATAGTCAATATTTGGATTTGTTAATGGAATAAATTTGTTAATAAACATTAATGTGGAAATGCATGTCATGCCTTGGTGCTTGGCAAGGACAATTTGAGAATACTGGTGGATTTTACACTTGTAATCATTATGAAGCAGCCAAGTGAAAAGCAGCTGCAAGGGCGTTGAGAATTTACTATTAGAGCTTTTAAATCATCATGCTTGTCTGTTATACCTCTTTATCCAATTGAGTTTAAACTCTGGTTTCAGAGTTAGTTATTTAGTTCTTTTCCAATACAAAATCATTTTTTCTTATCTGATAAGCAAGTAATGATATCCTTATTGCTCTATTCTTCTATGCTAACAGTTGATGACCTTGTTTGATCTAAAACAAAGAACAAAACATGTGAAGCTACCTTGCCTTCTCTTAGAAGTTCTGCTGAGCTGCTCAATTTATTTGTGGCGTAATCTTGTGTTTACTTGACCCCTATAATATGTATGAAGTTGTATTTTAAATTTCTCCTTTTGCTTTTTTTGCATGAGTGTAATTAATATTTGCTTAACTATAAGTGGCTTTTGCAGTATAACTTTGTTTTCTTACGACTGAAAATTACAAGTCGTTTGTTCACTTAATATGTTTTGCATATTTGTCCCTTATTTGATCCATTAGGAGTTTTATTTTTTTCTTTTTAAATATATAAATATGGATTTCAAAGTTTTTTTTCTAGTAAATGGGCTTTGTTTTAGTGATTTGCATATTTTGTTCCCTTTTTTTTTCGTATTCTACACATTCATGGAGACTCTTTTCTTCTATTTAGTATTGTGCTTTAGTTCTATTAATTTTAGTTCCCTTCAATCCAAAGTATGTGGTGACAACTAGGAAATTGATATGCATTTGCTACAAGATAATATGTGACAATATAATGTAATGTGACAATAATCTTTCTTATTACTACAAAATTGTAACAAATAAAATTCACATTACAAAAAAGTTGTAGTTGTCACATATAAGCTTATGTGACAATTTCTTATGTGACGACTTTTATCATCACAAATAGATTTTTAGTGACGATTTATTAAAGTTATCATGTAGCTTTAGTTCAATTTATTGTATAATATGTGACAACAAGTATATTTATGACAATTATTTTTCTTTTCAGTTACAATAAAAGGTGTAACAAATGAAAATTATGTAACAATAAATATATTGTCGCAAAATTTAAGATATTTGTGACAACATTTAATTGTTACTCTTGAAAATATCTTTTGTTACGGAGTTACACATGACGATCTCTTTGTGACAACTTTTCTTGTCATATATAAAATTATGTGACAACTTCTTGTTATTTTGTGATAATTTTATTATCACAAATATTCTTTTGAAACAATTTATTAAAGTTGTCACATAGTTTTAGTTTAATTTTTTTATATAATACGTGACAACAAGCATGTTTGTGACAATTATTTACTTTTTAGTTACAATAAAAGTTGTAATAAATAAAAATTGTGACGATAAAAATAGTGTCACAAAAAATCAAAATATTTGTGACAATATTTTATTGTTACATTTGAAAATACCTTTTGTTACTGAGTTATACGTGATGACCTTTTTTGTGACAACTTTTCTTGTCACATATAAGATTATGTGATAACTTCTAGTTATTTTTGTGACAATTTTTATTATAACAAATATTCTTTTAATGACGATTTACTGAAGTTGTCACGTAGTTTTAGTTCAATTTGTTATATAATACGTGACAACAAACATATTTGTGACGATTATTTTTCTTTTTAGTTACAATAAAAGTTGTAACAAATGAAAAGGATGTGACAATAAAAACATGGTCACAAAAAATTACAATATTTGTGAGAACATTTTATTGTTACTTTTGAAAATACTTTTTTGTTACGGAGTTATCGTGACGACCTTGTGACAAGTATTTGTTGTCACATATTATTTTATGTGACAACATTTTAACTTTTTGTGACAACTTCTGTTGTCACAAATTCCTCGATTTCTTGTAGTGATGGGTGTCAAATGGAGAGCCGCGAGGGGTGATTCAATAAGGTTATGGTCAGATGCATGGATAGGTGACCTAGGCCCCCTACAAAATCTTGTGTTTTGCCCCCTATCTGAGGCTGATCTGAATACGAAAGTTTGCGATATGCTATTTAGCGATGGAAGTTAGAATTGGAGCCTTTTTAAAGAAAAAGTTCCAATTTCATGTCTGTACCAAATTGCAGCTTGCTGTGTTAATAGGTTGGCGGTCGGATTGGATGCAGTCTACTGGAATGGGACCTGTACGGGAAAGTTTTCTGTCAAGTTTGCATATACACAATTAATCAAGTCTGTGGGGGATGGGCATGGGGAGAATAGGAAAATGATATGGAGTTGGTAGGGACGGGAGCGGATAAAAACTTTTTTATGGTTGTGCTTTGTGAACGGTTACTTAATAACACTTAGAGAGGGAGGAGACACTTGGTTTCTGATGTTTCTTGCAGGTGGTGTAGAAGCGGAGTAGAGGATGTGGTGCATGTATACTCTATCTGATTGCCTAGGAGCACAAGAAGTTTGGAGTAACCTCATTCATAGGAATCATTTTTCAGAATTTGGAGCAGGAAATTGGAAGCAATGGATGAGCAGCAATCTGTGGACGAAACATCGATTTCGCTATGAAAATTGGTGCTTAATTTTTGGCATTTCCTAATGGTTGTGTTGGAAGCAGAGAAATGAATGTCTTTAATGGCTTGGTTCAACAAGAGCGGTCATTGGCATTGTCGGGCTTAGGTATGGTGGAGGCTTTCCAAGCAGTGGGGAAAGAAGTCCAAGCTAATTTACCTCAAAGAGAGTGGATCTTTGTGGGGGTGGAAACCGCCACTTACGGGGTGGTTAAACTAAATTCGGATGGCGCTGTAAGAGGGAATGAGTCCAAAGCATCTTCAGGTGGCATCATAAGAGGAGCTAATGGCGAATGGTTAGTAGGTTTTGCGCGTAACATTGGAGCTTGATCGACTGCAAGGGCCGAGCTTTGGGGAGTATTAGATGGCCTAACGGTTGCATGGGAGAAAGGCTTAAGAAGAATCTAAGTAGAAGTTGACAGAGAGCTTGTGGTTCAGGCACTTCATGTATTGGAATGTGAGGCGAGCAGCTACTACAGCCTTTTCCAACGTATAAAATGTTTGCTTTGTACGAATTAGTCTGTTACCTTGGTGCATGTCTATCGCGAGGGGAATAGAAGAACAGATTTTATGGTGTCTTTCGTGGCAAACATCTCTCTCGGATGTCATTATATGGAGCAACCTATACCAGGAATTCTAGCTATCATGTTCAAGGATATCTTGGGTGTTTCGTTTCCTAGGCTTGGACTAAGCTAGTCCTTTTCCTGCTATCTTCAAGCCTGGTCCTGACAATATGGGGGCCATAGGCAAAAATTATATAAAAATAATAAAATAGGCTTTTTGATAAAAAAAGTGTACTTGTAGGGATTTGAACATATGACCTTTAAATATTATTCATTAGTACTTTATCAATAAAGCTAATGTTAATTAATGATTATATTTACACTCCTTACTTTAACTACTGAATGCTTAAATAAAAAAATATTTTTGGGCCCCTCCCGACTATGGACCATAGGCGATCGCACTTCGTGCACCTCCTATTGGGCCGGCCCTAAGTATCTTTTATTGAAAAAAAAATTAGTTCAACTTTAACAAACTTGATTTCAATTCAATTTTAACAAGCCTAAACTACAATTCAAATTAATTTAAAAAGCTTTAGTGAAGTAGAAAGAGAGTGTGGCGGTTGTGATAAATTGTGTTGCCGAAGCATGAAGTAAAGCAAAAGAAGATGAAAATTGAAATAAATTCGTGCTTCTACCCATAAATAATGCTGGGATTATTGAAAATATGGGCTTGTTAGAAAAATATGGATTATATAATAATTATTGAAGCCTAGCTGTTATACTTAGCTTAGGCTTTGCTTGGGACGTAGTTTTAAGAAGGATTGGAAAGGGTGGGATGAAAGTCTGCTGCGTGGGAGAGTTTTTTTAGAATGTAACGAACAGAAATTGAGAGGAAGGGGCTCCCTTCATTTACAAATTACAATGCATCTCCCCAATTTTAATCCCACCAATTTGGTGGGATTTGGGGGACGAAAGGGTCCTTTTACATATTTGACCTTAGATACTTAATTTTTTTATAATTAGATTTATTTTGTATGATATTTTTATATGAACTCTTCGTTTAAAATCCATCCATTCCTCTCAAACATAATAAAACTCAATCATTTATATTTCCATCAAATACGATCCATCATTATACAATTATTTCATTTCCACTCCTTTATAATTCTTACAAAACTTGCTCCCAAAGCCTTAAGCTATTTATGGGCTATTAAAAAGACATAACCATCCGGCCAAATTTTTAATTAACTCAAGCCCCTTTCAAATTTTCCCTGACAACCACCTTCTTCCTCCTCTTTTCTTATTTTCTGCAATTGGTTGACATAGGGCAACTTTTAAACATACTACTACTCCGACCATGGATTCTGGCGACTGAGGTGGGGCAGTTGCTATGCTCTGCCCTACCCTACCGCCACTCTTGATTACAAGTCTAATATTAGTCTAATATTAGTATCTTTGTTTTAACAATGCTCATTGAACTGTTATAAATCTGTTATAAGTCTAATATAAGTTTTTTTATAAGTTTATTATAAGTCTATTATAAGTCTATTATAGATTTTGTATTCCGTTGATCTAATACAAATCTTGTACAAACCAATACATATCTAAACATTCACTTTTTTTCCTTGGAAATTGTGTTTTCTTATTTCATTTTTATAGTTATGCATTCCAAATCATTATATTACAAAATACATCACATCTAACATATTTTTTATCATATAACTTTGCCATTTATTTTGTTGATCTAATACAAACATAGTCTAAACCTAGTACATGTCTTATACATTCACTTTTCTTATTTCATTTTTATAGTTATGCCTTTGGAATCAATATATTACAAATTACAACACATATAACCTATATTTATCATATACCTTTGTTTTGTATTTTGCTAATCTAATATAAACCTAGTACAAGCCTAGTACATATGTAATACATTCACTTTATTTTGATTGAAAATTGTGTTTTCTTGTTTTATTTTTATAGTTATGTATTTGAAATCATTATACTATAAAGTACAACGCATTTAACATATGTAGCATACTTATAATAGACTTGTAACAAATATGCAATAGGTATGTAACGAGTAGAATTTATTTTTTGAAAAAATATATCACAATAGATGGCGTTTCAAAGTTAAAAATGAGATGAACTCTAAAGCGGCATGTTGACAAAGTGAACGGTTTGAGAGATAAATGCAAAATAACCTAAAAAATTGAAAAATAAGATTTATAACAGATATGTAATAGAGTGTAGTTCAATTGGCACACCCCACAATATTAGTGGTGGGAGGTCCAATACATATCCTCTTAAAAAATCCATAATCAACAGATATGAAATAGGTATGCACCAGTTCAGAAAAAAAATTGAAAAAAATATATTACAATGGATGATGTTTCGAAGATAAAAATAAGGTGAACAAAAACCTTTAAGCGGCATGTCGAAAAAATGAACGGCTCGAGAGATAAATGCAAAACAAGTAAAAAAAAAAGCTTCCGAATTACATAGAGGGTAAAGTCGCAGAATCAAAAAGTAACTAAGTTTGTTACACTTTGATAGAATGTATTTAGATAATTTGATAAAATTTTACATGTAATTTTTTTTCTCTTAAAATTATGTATTTGAATCTCCTATTGGTGTCCAAACTAACCAAAATTTGTGACCGAAAATTATTTCGTACAATTGTAAGATTACAATTTTTAAATTCTTGTCTATCGTAAAAAAATCATCAAGGGAATTTCTAAACAGGATTCTTTTAAAAATTTTATTTTAATTTTTTTCCACGTGGATGAAGTTAATTCTTGCTCTGTAAGGGTAAGTCCAATCATTCCTCATTATGGGAATGGGAAATGGGTGAATCTCACCATTTTCCATATAGTGTTCCCCAAAATGGTGGTTCCCCATATATGGGAATGGATATATTTCCCATTTTAGGGAATAGAAGAAAGTAATTGTATTTGTATTATTTTTAGTTTTTGTTTTGTTATTCTTTTGGTTAAATTAACAGTAAAATATTATTATTTTAAAGGGAATTTGAACTAGAGAATGTAAAATGAGGAAGACGGTTGAAGCAAAAACACTCTAGTTCCCCCAAAATGGGGTTTGGAGAATAGAATATGGGGAATATGGTTGGACTTGCTGTAACATCTCTAACTCTTAGCTGATGTTGGTTATACCAAGCCTATAATGACCTTATACTTATATAGCAAAACTTCAGTCTTTGTTATTCTTAAATAGAATTTTTTTGTAACCAGATTGTCCCCATACTTTTATTGTCTTTCACTCATAGTCCATTTGACCGAAATCCAATAAAAACTAGATAGCCAAAATTTATAAATTTATTATCCAATTTATAATATTTCTGGATCATAATATAAAATAGTTTATTCATTTTTGAATCCAATTTGTTGGACTTTATATCCCTTGTCAATGTTCAAGCCCATAAGCTCAAGGAGGCCCGTTTGCTTTCATATGTTACAAGGCCTTGAATCTGCATTTTGTTAACCCGGGCTATATAAGCCATGTTTCCTGTTAACCCTAACTCACTCCCCACTTGCTCAATCGTTTTCATTTCCTCTCTCTAATCCTTCACTTGCTCTGCAATTTCATCCCTCTAATTCTCGATGACTTGATCAACATCGATGATTTTCAGGCGGTTAGTGAGGTGGTTTCCTTCTCTGAAGCCTATATAAGATGCTCCTCTCTTCTGTGAAGCTATGCGAGAGCTAAGTTTTTTTGTTTTGGTGATTTAGGGTTTATTCTTTGTGTTTTTTGGGCCTGAGGCTTGTATTTGTTTGATATGGGTTTTTCCTTTTACTTTCTCTTGAGTTGTTGGCTTGTAATGTAATTGGATTCTTGTATCTTTGCTAGCCTTGAGCACTACTGCCTGAATAAAGCATTCTCTTCTTCACCGGCAGACGTACCCTAATAATTAGTCCTTCAAATAAACGCACCAATTAGGAGGAGCTGCCTTAAAATTCTCTGTATTTCTTTACTTTCCGCAAATTTATATTTTCTGCTTTTGCATGTTGGTTCTTGCGATTATTAAAGCTTGGAAATTCATCTTTTAAGTGTTACACAATTAATTTCAAAACCAAGTTTATACCAAATTGATTGTGTCTACGATCCAATAGAAAAGTAACATGCTTGAATAAGCATTTCATCATGCTCGTTCCTAACTTGTTGGGGCCTATGGGTGAGATAAAAAAATCAGGCCCTTTTTACAAGGAGACTCGGTTTTAATATTTTAGGGCCCTAAGCAAATAATTATGAAAAGTAGTAAAAAGACCTTCAATTTTGAATATAATAGTAAAATATTAATAATTTTGAAGAAGTTATGAATTGAACTTATAATATTTAACCAATTAGCGAGAAGACCCTCTCCCCATTCAAGAAGAGCATCCTGAATCAAAAGCTGCCTGAATACGTCTTCCCGCCTGTCTTGGATAAGTATCGTGGGAAGGACGACCCAAAATTACATATGACAGACTACATCGATCGGATGGAGTTGATTAATTCCTCAGAGGCTTTCCGGTGTAGGTATTTTCCTACTACTTTAACTGGGGCAGCAAAGCACTAGTTCTTTCGCCTGGCGCCTAATTCGATAAAAGATTTTGAGACGCTAAGAGGAAAATTCTAGAAGCACTTTTTGGGGTCGGCTCAACCAGATAATGTTAGCTAAGACCTTCACAACATAGTATAAAGATTGGATGAATCCTTATGGGACTATCTAAAGAGGTTCAATGAAGCCTGCGTAGGCATTACTGATTTAGATTTTGGGATGGCCAAGGAGGCCTTAATAAAGGGAACCCGTAACAACCGCCTCAAACAGGAGATCATTACTAGAAAGCCATCCCACTTCTTCTAGATGATTGGTATGGCTCAAAACTTTGTGGAGGTAGACGAGGTGAGTCGCTCTAGCAAACAAAACTCCAACGACACTGACCATTCCTGGCGGGATGATAAGAAGGGGAAGAGAAAGATGGACTGAAGCCGAAGTAACGGTCGTGGGTCTAGTTGGTATGACAGAGAGGAAGATAAGCCAAAATTGAATACGTCGCTGAGCAGAATTTTAGTAGCCATAAAAAATGGACCGGAGAGGAGGAGCATTTGTTTTCCAAAAGTCCTAGAAGGCAAGACCTTGGGAAGAGATTACGACAAATACTGTGAATTTCACAAGGCTAGAAGACATCATATAGATGACTATAGAGTTCTAGCCGAGGAAGTGCACGCCCTAATCAAGGCAGGCTACTTCAGTCAATTCGTTAAGGGTGTGACAAAAAGATCCTAGCAGGATGACTCAGATGATTCAAAAGAAAAACCCAAAGAAACTAAGAAGACTAGTAATGACAAGGGAATTAAGGTAATAGTGATACATGGCGACGGAGATAGAGAGCCACCTTCCAAGAAAGCGAGACATTTTTCTGGCCAGTCGCTTATGCTAAGCGACAGCTCGAAAGTGAATAAATCCTACAGGAACACAACCATGGTAACCAAGCCCCACTCGGACCCACTTATCATCGAGGCTATGGTAGAAAATTACACGGTGTATCGGGTACTGGTCGACATGAGAAGCTCTGTCAATTTAATTACAAGATCGGCATTCAAACAATTGAAAGTAAATAATCGTAGGGTCCAATCAGGTTATGGCACAATATCTGATTTAAGCGGACACACCACCATTCTCTTAGGAGAAGTTAGGTTAAACATAGAAGTAGGGGATAAAGAGCATGTATATCGTGCCAATGTAGACTTCACCAGTGCTGAAATTTCAGTCAAATTCAATATTATATTGGGACGTCCCTTCTTGTGCGAATCGTTTGCTTTGATATCTCTCGCTTACTTGGTATTATAAATACCAACTAAAAAGGGGACCACAGTGGCAATAGGGAACCCCACGGTGGCTTACAAAACATATATAGCCTCGGTGAAAGGAGACAAACAACCACCTTAACATGAAAGATCGAAGGAAAGCAGAGAATAAACAAGCTCGGACGGTAACAGTTCGATAGCCGAGTCGGTAGGCGAATAAGAAGTATTGATGGTAGGACCGGGTAGAGCGTTAAAGGTGCCTAAATACTTAAAGGTAGACACAAAGGCTAGCATTAATGCGGTCCTGGTAGGACAACAACACTCATTCTCATGGAGTCACGATGACTTATTGGGAGTCCGGCCATAAATAATACATCATAGTCTCAACCTCGACCTGGAGGCAACCCCAGTGGTATAGAAGAAAAGAAAGCATGCCCCCAAAAGATAAAAAGCCATAGAAGAAGAGACAGACAAGCTGCTCAAAGCCAAGAATATAGGGGAAGTAAATTACCCTAGATGGCTAGCAAATGTCGTGTTGGTTAAGAAACTAAATAGGAACTATCGTATGTGTGTAGATTTCATAGACTTGAACACGGCAACCCTGAAGGACAGTAATCCCTTACCAAGCATTGACCAGTTAGTGGATTCTATAGCCGGCTATACCGTCTACTCATTTTTAGACGCGAAGGTCGGATATCACCAAATCCCTATGAACCTAGCAGATGAGGAAAGAACGCCCTTCGTTACTCAGAAAGGGATGTATTGTTACACGGTCATACCGTTTAGACTAAAAAATGCTGGAGCAACTTACTAAAGGCTGGTGAATATGATGTTCAAGGATATGATCGACAAAATGGTCAAAGTCTATGTAGATGATACGATAGTGAAGAGCAAAATGAAGAATCACATACAGATGACCCAAAAAAAGTTTTTAAAACATTGCAGGCCTACCGACTGAAGCTCAACTCGGAGAAATATGTCTTTGGGGTTAAGAGCGGAAAGTTTTAGGGTTTATGATTTCAGAGAGAGGCATTGAGGCAAACCCTGAAAAAATAGAGGCCATCATCCGGATGGAGCCCCCTCGAATAGTGAATGAAGTACAACATCTCAATGGGAGGATCAATGCCATGAGACGGTTCATCTCTTTCTCAACCAAGAGGTGCATGCCATTTTATAAAGCCATAAAGAAGGATCGAGATTTCAAGTGGGATAAAGATTGTCAAGAGGCCTTTGATAGACTAAAAAATTTCTTGGCCAAACCTCCTCTCATGAGCTGCCCCAACGTTGGGGACACACTTTATCTTTACTTAACAGCAACAGATGAGGCGGTAGGAACCGTCCTGATTTGAGAAAATGCATAAATAGGAAGAAGAACAGAAATGAAGAGTTAAAGATCAGAAGCACAGTGCCACGTGTCAATTAAGGTTAGGCTAGTTTCAAAATTTAAAAATTCACCTCTACCGCCAGAAGATGCGAAAAGACTCAAACTTCCCTTGGAAGCTTTGATAATGCTTGAACAGCCGTTGGCCATGCAACCCTAAACATCAGGCCTCTTGGAATCAAGCCGGATCACGCCGCTAGAAGCCCTAAAGAACTTCTCACACTTGTGGGGGGTAGGGGGTGGCTTCTGATAACTTACTAAGTATATCTTGCCTGTCTCATCCTGGAGACCGGTCAGTAAAGAGCCGTGTAGGTCGTCCTTTTGGCTAAACCTAAAATCAGCTAGATTCTCATCCTAGCTGGCGAACATGTAAAGCTAGAGACCACAATCAACCTTGTTTGCTCATGATCTCTAGACGATTCATGACCGGCTCAAAGGCATCTCCATGTCCTACAAGAAAGGAGAATCTAGGTCTAACTCTAATCCCTATATTCTCTCCTCTATCCTTATCCTAATCTACTTAGGGTACAAGGATCAAATATACATGAAGAGTCCTAAACTCATCACAAATTGGACTCCTTATTTCAACAGAAATAGGGCAGCTCTTACGCCTATAAATAGGCCCCTAGGTCAGTTCAACAAGTATCTTAACACTTTCACGCTTACTTTCATTATACTTGAAACACCCTTATCATATACTAATTATAGAAAAATACCATAAATTTTTTTTGTACAAAAATATTCATAGATTAACACATCCATTAATATTTCACATTAACTCTAATATCATTTGTTTATATTACAAACCATAATTATGTTTGATTAGCAAAACCAAAACCCGACCACTTTCTATTCTATATGCTTGTCATGTGAGAAGAGAGAGCGAGATGGACACAGCCGATAGACCTTTCTTCTATGACAGCTACAGGTAAGGACCTTCTAGTACAATACTTTATCTACAACTTCAACAACTAAAAAATATAGTGATTTATATGAGTCGCCACTCGGTGAATATAAATAATTAATAAATTTAACAATCATATATAGTCACACCTTCAAAATAAACATACAATCATTCTTATATACTATTGGATGATTCATTTATTTAATTATTGTGACACTTCCGGCCAAACTATTACCCCGGGATACATGTAACATTCGTAACAGATAACAATTGATTTGCTGGCCAGCTATATAATAATTGGTTGACCTTTCGGTCCAAATAAACAATTGGTTGACCTTTCGGTCCATTTGTCAAATATTGCAATTGGTTGACCATATAGGTCCAGATAACAGAACATGTATTGCAGTGTTTGATCGGCGATGTCACAACGTCTCTCTTTATTTCATTTGTTCCAGTACAATTGTGTATATCATGTATAATTCAATTAACTCATGTTTCACCAAATAAACATAGGTGCATATAATTCAAATTCCCCAAATAACTTACAATCATTCAATTTACAACAATTCACCAAATATTCAAATATCACATATCAAAACATTTCACCCATAAATTCATTTCATGTTTATACTCACAGATGGAATGCTAATTTCCACAAAATCGACTTGTTTCCTCCTCTTGAACACTTTCACGACCTCGTGTTCCTATAAGCATAAATTCACATCAATACATTTCACCTTGTGTTGTTTTCTATTTATAAAGTTTTCATGACTTAAACTATTGTTACTTGTATACTTGTTCATATGAACTTGCTCTACTTAAAAATTCATAACTTTCAACTCACTTCACCAAATGATCTGATTTTTTTTATTCTATCCCTAATACACAAAGCTATAACATAGTAAAACCTTAAAAATTTTAGAGTCTTATACGATTTATAGCAAATTTCCCATCAAAACCTGTTTCAGTCCCGCTTTACTTGGACAGCAACATAATAAAACGAGTATAACTTTCTCTACACAACATGAATTGACCTGATTATTTTTCCTACTTAAACTATACACATAAGGGAATAACATATCAAAAAATCAGAATTTTCTAAGCAGTATAACAATCCCAGATTAATTTTGAATCTCACCCTCTCTCTTTGATCATCCAATTCTGCACACTTCATCTTATAAAAATCATAAATATTTATATACTTGTCTAGAAATTTCCAAATTTTTCAGGATGAACCTTGACATAAAGAGGAACAATTCATATTCTTACTAAAACTGCCAATTCTAACTTTAACCTAACAAAAATTGCACTACAAAGTTACTAAAATACCTGATTCCTTCCTTCTAGCTCTCTTCTTCTCTTCTTCCTTATGCTTTGTTCTTTGATTTGTGTTTTAGGAGATGAAGAACTGATCTAATTCTTGTAAGGCCATACAAAAATCTAAGGGGCAAAAGACCAATTTGCCCTCAAATTCTTTATTTAATACAAATACTAACTATAGTAGATATATATATATATATATATATATATATATATATATATATATATATATATATATATACCATACTAATACTAATTCTAATACTAATTCTTACACTTAAATCCTTATGATATATCACAATTTTATTCAACTTTATATGTTTAAATAATTATTTTATATCTATAACATAACTATACTCCACTTATTCTTTAAAATTCTATAGCCATATAATTCGGTACCTAGATATTAAATATCGTATTTTGTATGGTTAAAATAAATATTATTTTCACTAACCAATTTTAATAAATATAATATGTAAAATATTAAATATAATGACATGTAACAGATGTGGACAAATGCAAATATAATGCATGAAATGGGATGTTATAATTCTCCCCCTCTTAAAGAATTTCGTCCTTGAAATAAAATACCTGGATTAGAAAACAAATAAGGATAGTCCTTTCTCATTCGATCTTCTGTTTCTTAAGTGGCTTCTTCTACTGAATGACTTTTCCAAAGTACTTTTACCAATGGTATTTCTTTATTTCGTAATTGTTTGGTCTTATACCCGATAATTGCTACTGGTTCTACATAACTCAAATTATCCGCAATCTCTATCTCTTGGTCCTTCAATACAAGAGTAAGGTCTGACCGATACTCCCTTGGCATGCTCATATGAAAGACATTGTGAATTTGAGCTAACTCTGGTGGTAATGTCAATTTATAAGCAAGCGGACCAATTCTTTCAAGAATTTCATAAGGCCCTATGTACCGCGGACTAAGCTTCCCTTTTTTTCTTAAACTTTAGCATGCCTTTCCAAGGTGATACGCGAAGAAAAACTTTGTGCCCTACTTCATATTCCTTTTCCCTTCTATGTTGATCAGCATAACTTTTCTATCTATCTTGTGCTGCCTTGATTCTTTCTCTTACTATCTTCACCTTTTCAACTGTGTCTTGTACTATTTCTGGACCCTCCAATACTCTCATCCCTTCTTCATCCCAACAAATAGGACTTCTGCATTTTCTTCCGTAAAGAGCCTCATACGGTGCCATTTCAATACTACTATGATAGTGATTATTATAAGCGAATTCCATTAGAGCAACATATTCATCCTACGCACCTTTGAATTCTATAGCACAAGCTCAAAGCATTTCTTCCAAAGTCGGAATTATTCTTTCTGATTGACCATTTGTTTGAGGATGAAAAGTAGTACTAAAGTTCAATTTCGTGCCCAATGCCTATTGTAAACTTCTCCAAAATCGAGATGTAAATTGAGGATCTCTATCTGATACAATAGACACAAGTATTCCATGTAACCTGACAATTTCATTGACATACTTCTTCGCCAGATTCTCCAATGAACAACCCCATTGTATGGGCAAAAAGTGGGCCGATTTCGTCAATCTATCAATAATAACCCAAATAGCATCATTCTTTCTTGGAGTTTTCGGAAACCCGTACACAAAATCCATAGTAACCATCTCCCATTTCCAAACTGGTATAGGTAATGGTCGTAATTTCCCTGTTGGAGCTTGATGTTCAATCTTTACTTGTTGACATATCAAACACTTTAAAATGTATTCAGCATTATCCTTCTTCATTCCAGACCACCAAAAATGAGAGCGCAAGGTATGATACATTTTTGTCATTCCCGGATGCATAGCATATAGAGCAGTATGAGCTTCTTCTAAAATTTCCTTCTTCAAATTATCAACATCAGGCACACAAATTCTTTGTCCCAACATCAAAGTATCATTTTCTACTGTAAAATCAGTGCTCTTTCCTTGCTTGACATTTTCCATAATCTCTTTTAATTGATGATCTCAAACCTAAGCTTCCTTAATTCTGTCATGTAACACTAGTCTTACCTTGAAGTTAGCTAAGAATGCACCATTTTTGCCCAATTTTAAGTCAACATCCATTGCTCGTAATTGAACTAAGTGTGGGAGTTTAGAAACTTGAACATTAGCCATTACACTACTGGATTTTCTACTTAAGGCATCAGCTACAACATTCGCTTTTCCCGGATGACATTCTATCATGAAATCATAATCTTTTAATGATTCTAGCTATCTCCTCTGCCTCATATTCAATTCTTTCTGACTCAACAAATATTTCAAACTCTTATGATCAGTGAAAATTTGAAAAGTTTCTCCGTACAAATAATGCCTCCAAATTTTCAAAGCAAACACAATAGCAGCCAATTCTAAATCATGCACTGGATAAGATAATTCATATAGTTTTAATTGTCTAGATGCATACGCAATTACCTTCCCGTGTTGCATTAGAACACAACCCAAACCTTGGTGAGAAGCATCACTGTAAACAACAAATCCACCAGTGCCAGTCGAAATTGCCAAAATCAGAGCTGTAGTTAAACGTTTCTTTAATTCATCAAAACTTTTCTGGCAATAATCTCTCCACTGGAACTGTACATTCTTTCGTAGTAATTTTATCATTGGAGCAGTAATAAGAGAAAACCTATCAACAAATCATCGATAATATCCTGCTAATCCCAGAAAACTTCTTACTTCTGCTACATTTTTTGGAGCTTCCTATTGAACCACATCTTCGATCTTTTTAGGATCAACCTGAATGCCTTAACCAAAAACCACATGTCCTAAAAATAAAACATGATCCAACCAGAATTCACATTTGCTAAACTTTGCATATAGCTATTTTTCTCTCAAAATCTGAAGCACAATTCTCAAATGTTGCTCGTGTTCTTCATTGCTTTTCGAGTACACAAGTATGTCATCAATGAAAACAATGACAAACTTGTTAAGATACTGTTGAAATACCTTGTTCATCAAAGCCATGAAAGCTGTAGGTGCATTCGTCAAACCAAACGACATCAATAGAAATTCATAATGTCCATATCGAGTTCTGAAAGCTGTTTTTGGAACATCTTGCGCTGAAATTCCGAGTTGATAATACCGTGACCTCAAATCAATTTTAGAAAATACACGTGCTCCTTGCAATTGATCGAATAAATCATTAATATGAGGTAAAGGATATTTATGCTTCACAATTACTCGATTCAACTGTCTGTAATCAATGCAAAGTTGCATAATGCCATCCTTTTTCTTAACAAACAATACCGGAGCGCCCCAAGGAGACACACTAGGTCTAATAAATCCCTTATCAAGTAACTCTTGTAACTGCTTTTTTAACTCTTTTAATTCCACTGGAGCCATTCTATATGGAGAAATAGAAATCAGAGAAGTTCCTGGAACTAAATCAATGGTAAATTCTGCTTCTCTATCAGGTGGCAATTCTGATAAGTCCGTAGGAAATACATCGGAAATTCTTTAACAATAGGAATATCATCAAGTGATACATCTGATACTTTGGTGTCAATAACATGTGCTAAATATGCCTCACATCTACCCTTGATTAACCAAAAAGTATTAATTGTAGAAATTAAACAAGTTGGCACTATCTGACGTTCACCCTGAAAAATGACTTTTAGCTTCTCTGATGTCTCTAAAATAACTTCCTTGGTGAAACAATTTACTACTACATGATGTTTTTCCAACCAATCCATACCTAAAATCACATCAAACTCTCTAATAGTCAATCTAATCAAATCCGCACTTAATATAACCTTGTCAATTTGAATCAAACAATTTCTGTACACCTGATTTGCAATCACCAATTCACCCAAAGGAGTTCCCACATATAGATCAAATCCCAAAGGTTTACAAGCCATATGGAATTGTGATGCCAAGTTTGATGATATAAATGAATGAGTTGATCCAGGATCAATTAATGCATAAACATCCATGTTGCAAATAGAAATCTTACCGGTAACAACTTCCGGTGCATCAATAGCTTCTTGTCGAGTCATGGCAAAAATGCGAGCCTATATTGGGGGCCTAGAACTCTGATCCTCAGATCTACCAATATTGGTTGTTGTTATTTCCCTACCCCTACCTCTACCTGCTACTACACTAGCTCCTGTACCTCTGGTATTCTGAACTGTAGCCTCTGATTGAGCTCTTTCAGTTGCTTTTATTCTTTTTGGACAATCATGTATTAAATGTTCGAAAGAGCCACATAAGTAACAGGCTCCAGTCAGTTTCCTACATTTGCCTTCATGCAATTTACCACATAGCATACACTGAGGTTTTTATCTTGAGCTTTGTCCCTGACTTTGTCTCGAATGAGTTTGCACATTCGTTCGTCCTCCTCTATTCCCAAAATATCCTCCTCTAGCTATAAACTATGATGGAGAAGAATTTGTTTGATGTTTAGCAGAATTTTTACTTTGGTCACCACTAAAATCACTATAACCTCTTCTAGCTTTATAATCTGCTTTCTCTTTTTCTAGTCTTCCAGCCCTAACTGCAGCATTTTTCAACTTCAGGTAACTTTCAAGTTTAAATGATGATATCTTGGTTTGAATTTCATATCTAAGCCCATCCTCAAATTTCCTGCATCTATCCTTTTCAGTCGCCACTAATGTTCGTACATAACTGGATAGCTGATTGAACTTAACTTCATACTCAGCCACTGTCATCCTCCCTTGTCTTAAGTTCAAAAATTGTCTTCTTTTATCATCAATGTACACATCAGGCATATAATTACTTTTGAATTCCTGCATAAAATCATCCCAAGTACAGATAGGAGGCTGAACAGTGCTCCCCGGGATAGTCTTCCACCAGTCATAAGCATCCTCTTGAAGTAAAAATACTACATAATTGAACTTCTCATCAGGAGTACAATGCATCATATTGAAAACTCTTTCCAACCTTTTTAACAATCTTTCCATAGTAGGATCTGTAGTTCCCTTGAATTCTTCTACACCTTGTTTCTTCAATTTATCGAACCTTCTTTCTATTTGGACAAATGTTGCAGGTGCTTGCACCACAAGTATTTCCTGATGATGCTGTAAATTTGATGCATGAGATTGCATAGGTGATGCAGATGTAATAGGTTAGATTTCTACAGGTTGATTTACGGCTGGTCCTTCTCTCCTCGGGTTAACATTTTGGTTCTCATCAGCCCTATATAAATATGATAACATGTTATAAGATAACATTTACTAATCTCATATTATGTATGCATTTGTATGTCCCTATGACCATATCCCCGCTCTGATACCAACTGAAACACCCTTATCATATAATAACTATAGAAAAATATCATAAATTTTTTTGTACAAAAATATTCATATATTATCACATCCATTAATATTTCCCATTAACTCTAATATCATTTGTTTATATTATAAACCATAATTATGTTTGATTAGCAAAACCAAAACCCGACCACTTTCTATTCTATATGCTTGTCATGTGAGGAAAGAGAGCGAGATAGACACAACCGACAGACCTTTCTTCCATGACAGCTATAGGTAATGACCTTCTAGTACAATACTTTATCTACAACTTCAACAACTGAAAATTATAGCGATTTATATGAGTCGCCACTCAGTGAATATAAATGAATTTAACAATCACATATAATCACACCTTTAAAATAAACATATAGTCATTCTTATATACTATTGGATGATTCATTTATTTAATTGCTGTGACACTTCCGACCAAACTATTGCCTCGGGATACATGTAACATTTATAACAGATAGCAATTGATTTGCTGGCTAGCTATATAATAATTGGTTGACCTTTCGGTCTAGATAAATAATTGGTTTACCTTTCGGTCCATTTGTCAAATATTGCAATTGGTTGACCATATAGGTCCAGATAACAGAACATGTATTGCAATGTTTGATCGGCTATGTCACAGCGTCTCTCTTTATTTCATTTGTTCCTGTACAATTGTGTATATCATGTATAATTCAATTAACTCATGTTTCACCAAATAAACATAGGTGCATATAATTCAAATTTCCCAAATAACATACAATCATTCAATTCACAATAATTCACCAAACATTCAAATTTCACATATCAAAACATTTCACCCATAAATCCATTTCATGTTTATACTCACAGATGGAATACTAATTTCCACGAAATCGACTTGTTTCCTCCTCTTGAACACTTTCACGACCTCGTGTTCCAATAAGCATAAATTCACATCAATACATTTCACCTTGTGTTGTTTTCTATTTGTAAAGTTTTCATGACTTAAACTATTGTTACTTGTATACTTGTTCATATGACCTTGCTCTACTGAAAAAATCATAACTTTCAATTCACTTCTCCAAATGATCTGATTCTTTTTTTATTCTATCTCTAATACATAAAGCTATAACATACTAAAACCTCAAAAATGTTAGAGTCTTATAAGATTTATAGAGAATTTCCCATAAAAACCTATTTTAGTCCCGCTTTACCTGGATAGCAACGTAATAAAACGGGTATAACTCTCTCTACACAACATGAATTGACCTGATTATTTTTTGTACTTAAACTATACACATAAGGAAATAATATATCAAAAAAATCAGAATTTTCTAAATAACAATCCCAGATTCATTTTGAAACTCACCCTATCTCTTTGATCATTCAATTCTGCACACTTCATCTTATAAAAATCATAACTATTGATCTACAAGTCTAAAAATTCCCAAATTTTGCAAGATGAACCTTGACATAAATGGAAACAATTCATCTTATTACTAAAACTACTAATTCTAACTTAAACCTAACAAAAATCGCACTACAAAGTTACTAAAATACCTGATTCCTTTCTTCTAGCTCTCTTCTTCTCTTCTTCCTTATGCTTTGTTCTTTGCTTTGTGTTTTAGGAGATGAAGAACTGATCTAATTCTTATCAGGCCATACAAAAATCTAAGGGGCAAAACACCAATTTGCCCTCAAATTCTTTATTTAATACAAATACTAACTATACTAGATACATATACGTATATCTATGCCATACTAATACTAATACTAATTCTAATACTAATTCTTATACTTAAATCCTTATGATATATCACAATTTTATTCAACATTATATATTCAAATAATCATTTTATATCTATAACATAACTATACTCCACTTATTCCTTAAAATTCTATAGCCATATAATTCGGTACCTAGATATTAAATATCATATTTTGTATGGTTAAAATAACTATTATTTTCACTAACTAATTTTAATAAATATAACATGTAAAATATTAAATATAATGACTTGTAATAGATGTAGAAAAATACAAATATATTGCATGAAATGAAATGTTATAATACTCCTCAGAACCCTTTACTGACTTAGGCATCGGAGGGTCTCCCATGGGGTAACATTGATCGCCCCCAAGTTGTATGTTATTTTGCTGGAATTCCATCATAGATTCAATTCAAATATGAAATATTGGATCCAGTTACGGTATTTTCGTCTAGAATTATTTTATAGAGGTTTTGCTGTGTAGAATGATGCTTAATATGAATGATATATTTTTGGCTTATAGATTACACTATTTTTAAAATTAATTACATTTTTTTTATTTCTTCCATCAAATCATTGAGTTACATTAATATTAATATTAATAATTTCCTTTGCTAGCTACCATTAACTCATATTATTACAACATTTATTCTTATAATAATTTTAAACCTTCAAAAATTAAATTATATTAATTAGGGCTTGGAGCTTGAGCAGAACTGCCAATCTTATTCTGTTTCTTCTCATGATCCTTCTTCTCCTTCTTTTTGTCATCGCCGTCTTTTTCTTTTTTCTCCTTCTTCTTGTCATCGTCGTCTTTTTCCTTCTTCTTCTTGTGTTCATCATCCTTGTCTTTTTTCTTTTCCTTTTTCTCTTTCTTTTCTTTCTTGTCTTCGCCTTTAAAGCCAGTGGGACTTGAAGCCTGTGATCCATAAGTTGCGAATTCAGTTGAACTTGAAGCATAGGCCGAACCCATTGGACTGGCTGCCGGAGATGCACCGTCGCTTGGAGCTACGCCGGATTTCTTAGCATCACAAGAAATTAGTAATGCTAAGGTAATGAGCAGAAGTGAAAATATGAGATATTTGTTTTTAAGGCCCATGATTGATGTTTCTCGATGTTTTGTTTGTTTTGTTCCACAATGAAAATTATGTACTGGGGGTGCATTTTATACAGAGGTTTGGTAATTGGAACTAGAAATTTGTGGTTGAGGATTCAATGCTATTATTAGAATGATTAGGGATTCCACCATGAATTAATTCAAATTACCAATTCTTTTGGTTTGAATGTTACTTCTTCTTAATTATTGTTGTTTTTTTAATTTTTTTTAATTTTCAAAAAATATTTTGTTTGGTTAAAATAATAGGCTGATATGTATTTCTCTAATTTGAGTTTTATACATATTGCTTGGCTATTGCAGTGAAATAATTTTTGATTGAAGGCGTAGGTCGGAGAATTGGGCTTAGATATTTTTAAATAAAAGAAAAAAACAAAGAAAAGAATACCTAAAATCAACAATTGTCGAACAACTATTTATGCAGGAAAAAATACTATCAACTAAGGAGAGTACTTTAAAGGAGGTTTGCGCTATCGTTTAGCTCGTTCTCTTCTAGTAACAGATAATATATTCTCTTATGAATTTTGTGAGATAGTGTCTACCTCATCTATCTCATGCCAAAAGATTTCATAAGAAGAAGTTGAATACTCTCGCCTAACAGGTTTAAACTGCTTGTCTTTGTTTTTCAGTCTTGCCTCTTCTCATTCCGCGAAATCCTCCCAACAGACCGGGACATCTCTCTCAGGTTGAGAGTGATCTGAATAAGAATTGTCATTAGTGTCTGAGATTTCCGAGAGGTGACCAACCACCCTACTATCAACTGCGGCTTGATTACCCTCGAAGGTTAGGACTAATACCATTAAATTAAGGGTAAATTGTAAAAAAGTACCCTACGATTTCGATCCTTTTCAAAACAAGGATCATAGAATTTTTTTTTTCAAAAAGAAGATCATGGTTCAAAATGTTATCAAAAAGAGGAAAAAGTCTGGACGACGTCAAATTAGCAGGGGTAAAATCAGAAATCACAATTTAGGTCAGTATAAAAGGCAAAAGAACTCTAGAATGAGACATTTCATCTTCCTCTCTCCCACTTTCTTCACGATTCAACCCATATTCAAACTCAAAACCCATACAACCTAGAATTCCTTTGAATTTTGAACATCAAACATAAATTTATGAAGTCTCATCCACTATTTCCTTTCGAGAGACTGCAATCTGCTATTTCTGCGTCGAAGAAAATGGCTTGAAGGGAAATAGAGTTTTTGTTCATCATCAGACCAACCATTGCTTAAATAACAAGATAAGCACCATTCTCTTCATTTTGTCGTATTAAAACTCCTTATATATGGTCTAGATTTTTGTTTTAGCAGTCTAGGGTTTGGCTTATAGTGTGAAATTTGTTTAAATGAAGAAAAAGTAGTAAACTTTAAGATGGAATGTGTTTGTTAAAAGTTTATGGTGTTTAATTTTTATGGCTGCATGGCCGTTTGTTTGATTTTTTCAAATTCCATTGAGTTGGGGTTTCCAAGACCAATAACTGTTTACATCAAATTGACAGTTCTTTTTATGTTTTGGTCATGAGTGAATACAATGTTAATATATTGATTTATGTTTATTTAAATTATCAGTGTTGAGGATGGATAATGTGGCTCATTTTAAATTGGTTACACATTACGGGGGGGATTGGTTTGCCGAGTGGGAGGACGAAGAAGATAAAATTGAATATTTAGGTGGTGAAGTTTGTTATTGCACTCCCGACCTTGATACATTTGGCGCAATATATTTACGAGATTATGCTACTAGGCTAGGATATAGGACTATTTGGCTCTTATACATATGAGGAGATAATACATGGTAAAGATGCATATCATATGCTCAAGTATAATAAAGGAGATAGTGAAATGCTTCTTTTTTATGTTGAAGTTTTGGCTCCTCTTCAAGTGTATAATCCATATGGTAGAAATAGTATTCAAGAACCAATTGTTGAAGTAAAAGGTTTAAATGAGAGGAGTGAGGAAGTAGAAGTTTCAGATGAGGGGAGTGAGGAAGTAGAAGTTTCAGATGAGGATAGTGAAGAAGTAGAAGATTCAGATGAGGAGAATAAGGCTGAAGAAGAGATGGATGTTGAGGAAGAGATAAATTTGCAGAATTGTGGACATTGTCATAGAAATGAAGGTGTAGGTAGCAATCTAAATAATGAAGGGGATTCAATATCAGTGGTTAATTTGGGAAATGCAAGTAATGTAGGTAGAGTTGACAATAGTCATGTAGATGGTGGAGGTGACAATGGGAGGAAGTCAGTCCTCAGAAGAGGTTTTGGAGAATTTCATGTTGAAGAATTACTAAGTATGATATTTGGCTTTTGTTTTGCTGATGGCATTAGAAATAAGGAAAGTGTAGAGGAAGGGACTAGTGTGCATTTTCAAGGTGATCATGAGGAGGATGTAGATGTGTATTTTAATGAAGGAGATTCATATTCTCAATAAGAAGAGCAATATGAAGCAGTAGGTATGATAAATACTGAATTCTAAGATCATGCCTAATTTTATTTCTTGGAATTATTTATTGATTTAATTTGTTTAATATGTCACTCAGATATATATAATGAAAAAGTACAAGATAAGGAAGAGACTAGTGCGCATTTTGAAGGTGATCATGAGGAGGATGTAGATGTGTACTTTAATGAACAAGGACAAGAAGCAGATTTAATTTGTCAACAAGAACAACAACATGAAGCAGAAGGTATGATAAATACTGATATGTCAATGTTTTTTTGGTTATCCTTTAAGTTATTTTCTTCCATGCTTTTTATTGATGCTATGAAATGATTATATATGTCATAGGTTATTTAGATGATGATGAACAATGTGACGGGGAAGAAGAAATAAACATAGGGGGTGGAAGTGAAGAACATGATGAGGCAGAAGGTATGTGCTCAAACTTAATACAATGTTGCTTTTAATCACTCATATGAAATGACTAATTGTAAGTTGAAATCGTATGTGATAGGTTCTTATTTTCATTGTAATTTTTTAGGTATTAGATGACTCATACGAAGATGACTCAAGTATAGAAGGTGATGAAGAGTTTGATTTTTCTGATGAGGATGGAGATTCATATGATCATGTATTACCCACTGACTGTGGGGAAGAGAATTTAGAAGATTTAAGATTTGAAGATGTTGGTGTAGACTTGAATGAAGAGGACATGAGAGAGTTTAATGAGCCATATGTGCCAATGGATGATGAACTTCACAGTCTATAAAATTCTAATGAGGAGGGCCACCAACACACTATTCAGTATAATGAAAGAACTAGGGAATTATGCACAGGAATAGTATTCACTAGGCCTAAAGAATTTTGTGATGCTCTAAGGAGATGGGCAGTAGAGAGAGGGACATGCCATGTATTCAATAAGAACTACAAGACTGTAATCAGTGCTGTATGTAAGGAAAATAGTGGATTCAAAATTGGAGCATCAAAGTTAAGAGATTGTAATACATTCCAGATTAAGACTTTACAGCCAACTCAGACCCGTGCAAGGTCAATGAATAACCACAAAGTGAATTCTAAGTACATAGCAAATAAGTACCTTGATGATTTAAGAGACAACCCATAGATGGAAGTAGAAGCATTGATAAAGAAGGTGAAGAGGGAATTGGGTGCTGAGATTTGCCTAATGATGTGCTATAGGGCCAAAACTAGAGCAGCTAAGTTGGTTGAGGGAGAAATACAAGCACAATATCTTAGGCTTTAGGATTACGGAGAAACTATAGTGAAGACCAACCCAGGAAGCTTGGTTAAAATAAAGACTAAATTGGAAAGGAAAATTGTAGAAGAGATGGTTGAAGGTTCAGTTCAAAGGATTCCAAGGGAGAAGTTGATATTCCAATACATGTATGTGAGGTTTGCACCTCAAAAGTTAGGGTACTTTGCTGGAATTAGGCCAGTAGTTTTCCTAGATGGTTGCCATCTGAAAACAAGCATGGGAGGACAACTTTTATGTGCAGCAGCAAAGGATGCAAATGACCATATATACCCTCTTGCAATTGCATGTGTGGATTTAAAGTGTAAAGCATCTTGGAAGTGGTTCATGGAACTGCTGTTTGAAGACTCTGGGAGAGCATCACAAACAGGATGGGTGTTTATGTCTGACCAATAGAAGGCATGTCTCCTTTTTAAATTTCTATGTTGATTTTACAAACTTGATATGGTTATGAGAGCATCAGACTGTTAACTTATTGCATATGTTAACTTATCTTGCTGAAATAGTTTTATTTTAGAAATTTGGTATTCCTTATAAATGATATAGCATATGTGAACTTATCTTGCTGAAATAGTTTTATTTTAGGAATTTGGTATTCCTTATAAATGACCTAGCATATGTGAACTTGTCTTGTTGAAATATGATTCTTTATATGTTACTAGGGATTTGTGGAGGCTCTAAATGAGTTAGAGCCAAATATGGAGCATAGGTTTTGTTTGAAGCATAGGCATGAAAATTTTAAGAAGCTTTACAGGGGTGAGGATTATAAGAAAATGTTATGGAGGGCTGCCACAGCTGGGACTGAGAAGTTGTTCCTTAAGAGAGCGAAGGTACTGGAAGAGTTTGATAAGAATGCTTACAGATGGGTTATGGATCATGATCCTAAGATATGGGCAAGGTGTTATTTCTCAGAGAGGAGCAAATGTGGTTCAATTCAGAAAAATACTTCAGAGAGTTTCAACAAGTACATTCTTGAAACCAGAGACATGACCATACTGTCCATGTTTGAGTACATAAGGAAGAAGTTCATGAAGAGGCAGTATGTGATGCTAGTTAGAATGTAGAATATTTAGGCCCTATCACTCCTCATTATCAAGAATCATTGGAGCAGAAGAAGGTAGATAGTAGGAACTATTTTTATACTCTAGTAGGAAATAACAAGTATGAGGTTGTTTGTGGAACAAGCCAAAGGAATGTTGACCTCTCTGCTTAGACCTGTACATGCAGAATGTGGCAGCTAAGTGGGCTCCCATGCAAACATGTTGTTGCCGTAATTTATTCCAATAGATTAGAGCCAGAAAAGTATGTGCATCCATACTTTAGCAAAGCTACTTTCTTGAATGTGTACAAAAACTTATACAATCCACTGCCTTCTCAAGAAGAGTGGGAAAGTACCCCATGCCTTGTCATACATCCATGGGTTGTGAGGAAGCCACTGGGGAGGCCTAGGAAGAAGAGAGTAAGGGCTTCTAATGAGCCAAGGAATCCATATAAGTGCTCAAGGGCAGATAGGTATGTGACTTATGGGAAATGCAAATAGAAGGGTCATAATGCAAGAGGATGTAAAGCTAACATCACTGAGGAGACTACTTGGCAGGCTAGGAAGAGAAAACAAGCATCAAGAATGCAGTTTGTAAGACATTATATACATACTAATGTTTGATTTGATTCAATTTCACATGAACGTTTGACATCCATACTTGGTTCTCAATGCAGGTTACTGGGGAATCATCAACAGGCAGGCCTAATTTGGAAAATGAGGTAAACCAAATGTAATTATACATATGTTTTTCTTAATTATGAAGTAAGAGGTAATATTGGAGTATGTGTTATAGGTTAAGTGATATGTGTTATTGTATGTGTCATTGTTGAATGCATTTTATGCATTATTTTTGGTTTTATCCTATGCTTAATTGATTTATTATTTTTAGGATATTGTCTTAATTGTTAAATTATTTTTGTTTTATCAGGACCAAGTCAATCAGTTGGAGAAAAAGATAAAAATGAGTGGATTGTGGAGAAATTGTTGGAGTTTAACTTAGAGACAATCACTTGCAAGTTAGAGCAGCAGTTGTTGAAATGAACAAACACATCAACCAACCTGAAGTGACATTAATCTGCTTGACGTGGGTTGAATGAAGCAGAGAAGTGGGTGGCACTACATGTTCAATAATTATGACTTAATTAACCCCTTTTCTTTGGAAGATCTGAACAAAAATTCCTCAAGCACACAAATATGAAGGTGAACAGTGGACATTTTCTTCCTCTATTGACGTGGCAAATCATCGGTAGTTAATTAGTGGGGTTGATCAGGAGAAACTAGGTGCCAATTATTCTGCCTATTTAAAGGCAATTTTATCTTTTGTTTTAGACACTCAGCATTTTTATACTTAGCACAGATAAAATAGATTGTTTATACAGCTTAGTTTATTCAATTTCAGCTTTGTTTCTCTATTATGTTTAGTTAAACTTCTTTAATTTAATCAAAGGTACAATTCAATTCCTGTTTCTTTACATTTGTGAGGTCTAATTTCTGTTAACTTTCTTTACGATTTGCTATTTATTTATTTCGGTTCCTAAAGGTTATTTAGGTTCTTTAATTATTTCGAGAAGACATTTTTATTTCAATTGAAGAATTTCAATGTTGACATACAAATTTATTTGATCTGAATTGTCCTATCGATTTGTAAAGTGTTATGTTAAGGTATCTTAGCTTTAAGAAATAAACAATCTTGCTTAAACGAGTCAAACGTTTTGACGAATTGGCTTGAATAGGGTTTTCCTAATTCGTAAAGCAATTACCAAGTTAAACTGAGGAACGTTTCCAAAATACTATGATTTAGTTATAATTAGTCATTGAGCATCCCGTGGCTAGTTTATAATTAAGGGAAAATTGGTTATTTAGAAGCATCTTTGGTAACTATAACCGTTTTAGCAAATTCGATTTGGAAAATCTTTGAACCAAGGATCAAATGTGAGAATGGGAATGTGAAATTGAGCCTTTGATTGAATGCTTTCCATCAATTATTTTTATCAATATTTTTAGCATTTTGTTTTTAATTATTTTTCATCAAACCTCAACTCTACAACCTCCCCCCCTCTTACTATCAAGTATATTTTTTTCAATTTTTCATTCAACAAAAGAATCTCACGAAGTTATAATACTCCCTGTGGGTCAACCCTACTTCCATTTGTTACAAATCTGAGTAGGCTATTTAACTTAGCGAATTCGACATTCGCCAATTTTTGGCGCCGTTGCTGTGGAGTATTTGTTTAATTTTGTAATATTTCATTTTATTGAATGACTCGATCTTCTGATACATGTGATTTACAATTTGACAAGGAGATAGAGAAAACTACCAGGAAATTGAGAAAGGAAACCAAAGTGCTCAAACTGGCTTCAACCTTTGAAGGCCTCACTCATTCAGACTCCGAGAATGAAGAATCAGTCCATATTGAAGAAGAAAAAGTTTTTGACGCTGCACTACCTAAAACCATGGCTAATGAGCAAACTTTTGAAGAACTTCATGCTGCCCCCATCGATCAAGCGCCGCTTTGCATTATTTATGAAGACCTTGCTACCCCATTCGAACTCAAATCGGGTTCAATCCACCTTTTACCTACTTTTCGTGGGAGAGAAAGTGAGGGCCCTCATAAACATTTAAAGGAATTTTATGTTGTTTGTTTAGGCATGAAGCCACAAACTGTTGATGTTAATCATATTAAACTAAGGGCATTTCCTTTTTCACTTGCAGATACGGCTAAGGATTGGCTCTACTACCTTCCATCCGGGAGCATTCGAACATGGGATGAGATAGCTACGCTATTCCTTGAGAGATTCTTCCCAGTAACTCATGCTTCACAAATCAGGAGAGTCATTTGTTCGATAAAAAAAAGATTCTGAATCACTGTACGATTATTAGGAAAGATTCTAGAAACTGTGCACGTCGTGCCCACAATATGGTGTCATGGAGCATAACCTTATTCAGTATTTCTATCAAGGTCTCTTACCTATTGAAGCCAAGATGATGGATGCTGCAAGTGGTGGAGCAATCATAAAAAAGACACCTCGAGCTGCTCGAGATTTGATTTCAATTATGGCAACAAATAACCAACGATCCAGTGGAACATCAACGTAATTCACGAATGTGTTAAGCAATGACTCCTAGCAATATCAAATTTCTTAACTAACTATTATGATTCAAGGCCTAGTTGCAGGACAATCGTAACATGTTAAAGTATGTGGGGTTTGCACTCAATTGAGTCACCTAACTGAAATGTGCCCAACACTCTAAGAGGAAGAGTATGTTAATGCGGTAAGATTTCAAGGTTAGCCCCAAAGGCGATATGACCCTAACTCGAACACATATAATCCCGGTTGAAGATATCATCCCAATTTCAGTTATACACCTAGACATTAAAATTTCCAGAATCAAGGTCAATTTTAACCACAAAGGCCCATAAACGTGAACAAGGATACTTCAAGTAATTCTCTTGAGGATGCTGTGAAAAATCTCATTGCGAATAATCAGAAATTTTAACAAGCCACCGAAACGAGGTTCCAAATCTTTGATACTAGGTTTCAAGGCCTAGAAACTCAAGTTTCTCAACTTGCAACTTCCCTTAGCAAGTTGGAATCTCAAGGATGCCTTCCATCTCAGCCCGAGGTAAATCCTAAACAAAATTTTAATGCTATAACTTTGCGAAATAGAAAAATTTTAAAGGATAAAACTCATGACCGCAGTGTGGGCACAAGGCAGGTCACTAGCTGGAAGCAGAAGTTAAAATTTTAGAATAGAAGGCAGAATCTTCAGAGGAGAAGAAGGCCATTAATCCTGAATCGATTGTTATACAGCCAACTTTTCCAGAAAGGTTTACTGAGTCTAAGAGGGATCACGATGAAAAAGAAATCTTGAAAACATTATGAAAAGTTTAGGTAAATATTCCTTTACATGATGTGATAAAACAGGTCTCACATTATGCAAAGTTCTTGAAGGAATTATGCACTAACAAGAGGAAGCTAGAAGGATTTCAAAAGGTAAGTGTCAATGAGAATGTCTCCGCAATGTTGAAACAAAATATACCACCTAAATGCCAAGACCGAGGTATGTTCACTATCCCTTGTAAAATTGGTAATGTTGGTGTTGGTAAGACTTTATGTGATTTGGGAGCTTCTATAAATGTTATGCCGTCTTCTGTTCTTGAAGCTTTAAAAGTTGGTTCTTTAAAAGAAACAGGTGTGGTAATTCAATTAGCAGATAGATCAATAGTGTACCCCGATGGTTTGTTAGAAGATGTCTTAGTAGAAGTGAATAAATTGATTTTTCCTGCTGATTTTTATGTGGTTCATATGGAAGATGATATGTCTCCTAAAGCATATGACATTTTGTTAGGAAGACCATTTTTAACCACCTCTAGAACTAAGATAGATGTTCTTGATGGTACATTGACTATGGAATTTGATGGAGAGGTTGTTAAATTTAACATGTATGAAGATATGAAACACCCTCTTGATGTGTCTAGTGTATGCCAAATAGATGTGATTGAACCTTTAGTGCAAAAAATCTTTGAAGTTGATCATGAAGATGAATTGAACATTGTTTTGTGTGAAAATGACATGAAAAGTTTAAAATATCAAATTGTATTAAAGGAATCGTTGCTTGAAACTAAGAGTGAATTAATGGGCAACCCTCACATCTGTAAAGAGGCTCCCAAAATTAAATTGACTAATTCTCAAGCTAAACTTCCTCTTTTTATTTTACAGGCACCCAAATTGGAGTTCAAACCATTGTCAGAACACTTAAAGTACGCTTTTCTGGGCGAAGGGGAGACATTACCGGTCAGAATTTCAAGCAAACTCCAGACTTGGGAGGAGTAAGAGCTAATTCAAGTTTTGAAGGAACACAACAATGCAATCGGGTGGACCATTGCTGATATTAAAGGAATAAGCCCTTCAACTTGTATGCATCGGCTTCTTATAGAGTTGGACAGCAGGCCAACAAGGGAATGTCGAAGGAGATTGAACCCACCGATGATGGATGTGGTAAAAAAGGAGATACTGTGACTGTTGGATACGGGCATAATATACCCCATATCAGACAACAAGTGGGTGAGTCCAATTTATGTGGTTTTAAAGAAAACAGGCATTACAATTGTTCAGGCTAAAAATGGTAAGTAACTCCCCACCCGAGTTTAAAATGGGTGGTGGATATGCATCAATTATAGTAAGTTGAATGCTTCTACTTGTAAAGATCATTTTCCCCTTCCTTTTATTGACCAAATATGGAACGTTTGGCAGGTAAATCTCACTTTTGTAGTTTAGATGAATATACAGGATTTTATCAAATTCTAGTAGCTCCGAAAGACTAAGAAAAAATGACATTCACATGTTCGTTTGGGACTTTTACCTTTCAAAGGATGCCGTTTGGACTTTGTAACGCACCTGCCATATTTCAATGATGTATGGTCAATATATTTTCAGATTTTATGGAAAACATCATTGAGGTATTTATGGACGACTTTACATTTTACGGTAATTCATTTTGATGAATGTCTAAGTAACCTTACAAAGGTTTTAAAACGATGTTTGGAAAAAGATTTGGTCTTAAATTATGAGAAATGCCATTTTATGGTGGATCAAGGATTGATTCTAGGCCATATTGTTTCCAAAAGTAGATAAGGCTAAAGTTGACATTGTGAAATCATTACCTTACCCTGTTTCCGTATGGGAAGTTCGTTCATTCCTTGGTCATGTAGGATTCTACCGGAGGTTCATTAAGTCATTTTTAAAGATTGCTCAACCCCTTTGTAGAATATTGCAAAAGGATGTGGAATTCAACTTTGATGATTCATGTAAGAAGGCCTTTGATACACTAAAAGAGATGTTCGTCACAGCTCCGATCATTCAACCATCGGATTGGAATTTGCCGTTTGAGATAATGTATGACACTACCGATTAGGCTGTGGGCGCAGTACTTGGGCAGTGACATGGAAAAGACCCATACGTGATCTATTATGCATCAAGGACACTTGATAGAGCTCAACAAAATTATTCGACAACGGAAAAAGAACTTTTTGCTATTGTTTTTGCATTAGAAAAATTCCATCCTTATTTATTAGGTACTAAAGTTGTGATTTACTCTGATCATGCAGCCCTGAAGTACCTTATAAAGAAGAAGGAAGCGAAGCCATGACTCATTCGATGGATTCTTTTGTTATAAGAGTTTGATATTGAAATCCAAGATAAGAAGGGATTTGAGAATCTAGTGGCTGACCATTTGAGCAGATTACCAATTACAAATGACCCGACACCAATGGGATATAAATTCCCAAATGAGTTTGTTCTTTCAATTTCTAACAAACAGCCATGGTATGCCGATATAGCTAATTACATAGCTACTGGAATTTTATCTGATTATTTGTCTAGGAATGAGAAAGAAAAAGTCAAAAAATATGCTAAATTTTATGTTTGGGATGAACCTTATCTGTGGAAAGATTATTCTGATCAAATAATTATAAGGTGTGTCAATGAACATGAAATTGAGTCAATTTTGAAATTCTGTCATTCATCTGCAAGTGGAGGTCATTTTGGACCTAATAGGACTGCCCGTAAGATTTTGGAATGTGGTTTATACTGGCCTAACATCCACCGTGACTCCTAATTGTTTTGTAAGACTTGTGCAAATTGTCAAAAATCTGGAAATTTGTCTTATAAAAATCAAATGCCACTCAATCCTATTCATGTTTGTGAAATTTTTAATATATGGGGCATGGATTTTATGGGGCCTTTTCCCCCATCATATGGCAATGTGTATATATTAGTTATGGTTGATTATGTTTTGAAGTGGATTGAGGCTAAGGCAACAAGAACTAATAATGCTAAAGTGGTTGCAGGTTTCTTTAAAACTAACATTTTCAACAGGTTTGGAATGCTGAGAGCTATCATTAGCGATAGGGGAACCCATTTTTGCAACAAGACCATTGCCGCTCTTTTCAAGAAATATGGAGTCACGCACCGCACTTCAACCGCATACCATCCCCAAACGAATGGCCAAGCTGAAATTTCTAATCGGGAAATCAAATCAATTCTAAAAAAGATTGTTAATCTGAGTAGAAAGGATTGGAGTGACAAGTTGGAAGATGCACTATAGGCTTATCGAACTGCCTATAAGAGTCCTTTAGGTATGTATCCTTATCGTTTAGTGTTTGGAAAGCCATGTCACCTACCCGTATAACTTGAACATAAAGCTTATTGGGCTGTAAAATAATGCAAGATGGACTTAAATGCTGTTGGTGACCATAGGAAATTGCAAATTCAAGAATTAGAAGAAATAAGAAATGATGCCTATGAGAATTCTAAAATCTACAAAGAGAAAGCTAATCATTTTCATGATAAATTTTTGAGTAGAAAAGAGTTTTCGATTGGGCAGAAAGTCTTGTTATATGACTCACGTCTGAAAATCTTTCCAGGAAAATTGAGAAATAGATGGATAGGACCCTTTATGGTTACTAATGTTTTTGCTCATAATGCTGTGGAAATTAAGAGTTTTGACACAGGGAAAGTTTTCAAGGTTAATGGGCACCGTTTAAAGCCTTTCTATGAAGGTTTTGAAGCACAAATTGATGAGGTTGCGCTGGACAACCTAGTTCTTGAACAGTGAAAGACTCCATGAAAAAGTCTAGCTAAGACTATAAACTAGAACTATTTCTTTTCTTCCCTTGTTCTATTTTGAATTTTTAAGTTAGGTTTTCTGTTTGTTTTTTTAACATTTCTTTAAAGTTAAATGTTTGTTTTTAAGGTTTTCCTCATTTTAGTTTTGCTATTTTATTTTATATATATATTTTAAAAAAGGTGGTTATCATTTGATTTTTGTGATATATGAAAAAATACACGTTTGCAATTATTTGATCTATCCCTTAGTAAAAATAATCACCTACTTTCAATCTTACTTTCTCCTGAATTGCAATTGTCTTCAACCTCTAAATTATTCTTGTATTGAATTGTAGGCTTAATTTCATGGCTAAGTTTTGATGAAAAGAGGGATAAATAGAATAGTACAGGGAAGGATAAAAGAAATGGGAAAAATAAATGGGTAATAATCAGTCGGGCCCATAAAAATGTGCTAAAACCAATTCACCCATTTTGCCCACTTCTTACCTCAATTACAACTGCACATCTTCTAAGTCCTAACCCTAAAACACTCTCATCAATTTTGACCTTTTCACCTAGCCGTCACTCACAGCCACCCACCCATAACCAAACACCGACCATTCACTCACTGCCGATCAGATTTCTGTTCACCATCTCTACCTCTCACTCTGCAGGCATCTTTGACCGATGTTTTATTCCCCGCCACTTACAACTCATGGCAAACCTATCACTAACATTCATTAATCAGCCACCGCCAGAACTCCAAACCACCGGAACCCCAAAATAAGAAGCAGAGAACGGTTTTGAGTAGGGTTCCATTTTTAGAACATACATCAACAAATGATAGGTCTTGGTTCAGCGTCTAAAACTTCATCTTCTGAAATGGAATTCAGTGAGCAAGATGAATGGGAAAAAAGAAAAACAACGGGGAAAGCAACTCAAGCAATAGTAGGCATTAATTCCTCCTCTATCAAATAGGGTAGTACTCATTCCCCTTTACCTTTGATTTTTAATTTATGCATTGCGCGTTTTGTTGTGCTCACATTGAGGGCAATGTGTGGGATTAGTGTGGGGGAGCGTATCACTCTTTTTGTCTTTTTGTTTTTGATGTTTTGATGCATATACTGCTATTGGAAATCAGTTGAAAGTTGCTGAATGATGAAATTTTGAAATTTTTTTGGCTTGAATCAAGTTTTTAGAAACATGGTTGAAACACATAATGAAACTCCTTTTCTTTTCTAAGTTTCAGCTCAAATTTGTTTTTACACCCAAAATTTTAATTTTGAAGAATATATATTTTGACCAGAATTAATAAACTTAAATTTGACCTAAACTGAAATTTTTTGGGTTACTTCCGTAAAGTTTGTAAGTTTTGTTAAATCACTTCAATTAGTCTTTGCAAAAATTGGTTTTTTCACCTTGAGCTTAAAAATATGCAACTGATTTTGAATAACGTTCCCTTTGCGTCCATTACCAGTATATGGAATTTGGTTTGAGTTCGAAAGTTGTTTGTTTTTACTTATTTTTTAAGTTTTATTTCATTTTTAAATCTTTCCGCCTCCCTTATGTTAGTCGGGGTTGCGCCTCAAAACACAATTCCCCTTGAACAAGGAACCACTAGTATAAGGCAATTAAGTCACATTGTTTAGGTATACCAATATTGGCAATCCATTGCCAATGAGTGGGAGAGCATTAAAATGCAAAAGCAAAAAAAATATGCTCGAAAATTCGTAACCAAGGCAATGTAAAGGAAAGGCTAAATGGTTCGGGAATTTAGATTGGTAATGGACGCAAAAGAAATGTGATATAAAATTAGTTGCATATTTTCAAGTTTGAGTTGTTGAATTTTTCTTTCAAGCGGGGTTAAGTGAAGTGGTTAAACAAATTAGTCAAATTTTATTTAAGTGTTTCTCAAATTGGCTTAAACCGATCATAGAGTTAGAATCTACCTCACTATAATTTCTGGTCTAAGTTTATGTTCTTCAAGATTTGAAAAGTTTGACTGTAAAAACAATGGTTTGGTTTGGGGTTTAAGGTAGAAAGGATAATGTGTTTCATTACTTGTGCTTTATTGTGTGACTATTTGCTTGAGGGCAAGTATAGATTAAGTGTGGGGGAATTTGTTGAATGCATTTTATGCATTATTTTTGGTTTTATCCTATGCTCAATTGATTTATTATTTTTAGGATATTGGCTTAATGGTAAAATTATTTTTGTTTTATCAGGACCAAGTCAATTAGTTGGAGAAAAAGATAAAAATGAGTGTCGAAATTGGCGAGTGTCGAATTCACCAATTTAAATAGCTTACTCCGATTTGTAACAAATGAAAGTAGGGTCGATCCAACCGGGAGTATTATAACTTCGTAAAATTCTTTTGTCAAAAAGAAAATTGAAAAAAAATACTTTAAAGTAAGGGAGGGGGGGGGGAGTTGAGGTTCGATGAAAACTAATTAAAAGCAAAATGCTGAAAATATTGATAAAAATAATTGATAAAAAGCATTCAATCAAAGGCTCAATTTCACATTCCCGTTCTCACATTTGATTCTTGGTTCAAAGATTTTCCAAATCTAATTTGCTAAACCAGTTATAGTTACCGAAGACGCTTCTAAATAAATTTTCCCTTAATTGTAAACTAGCCACGAGACGCTCAATTACTAATTCTAACTAAACCATAGTACCATGAAAATGTTCCTCAGTTTATATTCTTGGTAATTGCTTTATGAATTAGGAAAACCCGATTCAAGCCAATTTGTCAAAACGGTTGATTCGTTTAAGCAAGATTATTTATTTCTTAAAGCTGAGATACCTTAATTTAACACTTTACAAATCGATAGGACAATTACGGATCAAATCAATTTGTATGTCAACATTGAAATTCTTCAATTGAAACAAAAACGTCTTCTCGAAACAATTAAAGAACCTAAATAACCTTTAGGAACTGAAATAAATAAATAGCAAATCGTAAAGAAGGCTAAGAGAAATTAGACCTCACAAATGTAAAGAAACGGGAATTGAATTGTACCTTTGATTGAATTAAAGAAGTTTAGCTAAACATAATAGAGAAACAAAGCTGAAATTGAATAAACTAAGCTGTATAAACAATCTATTTTATCTGTGCTAAGTATAAAAATGCTGAGTGTCTAAAACAAAAGATAAAATTGCCTTTAAATAGGCAGAATAATTGGCACCCAATTTCTCCAGATCAACTCGACTAATTAACTACCGATGATTTGCCACGTCAATAGAGGAAGAAAATGTCCACTGTCTACCTTCATATTTGTGTGCTTGAGGAATTTTTGTTCAGATCTTCCAAAGAAAAGGGGTTAATTAAGTCATAATTGTTAAACATGTAGTGCCACCCACTTCTCTGCTTCATTCAACCCACGTCAGTAATTTCACTTTAGGTTGGTTGATGTGTTTGTTCACTTCAACAACTGCTACTCTAACGTGCAAGTGATTGTCTCTAAGTTAAACTCCAACAATTTCTCCATAATCCACTCATTTTTATTTTTTTCTTCAACTAATTGACTTGGTCCTGATAAAACAAAAATAATTTCACAACTAAGCCAATAGCCTGAAAATAATAAATCAATTGAGCAGAGGATAAAACAAAAAATAATGCATAAAACGCATTTAACAGTCATGTTGATGTTCTTGCAAAGTAGTTTATGTTCATGCTGTTCCTACGTATTTTATAGCATACCGGAATTCATTTGATAATGTTCATATATTGTTATATTGTTTTGATTTGGATTGTAGGAAATAAACACCCCACCATCAGTGGCAAGAAACACACCTCCATCCGAACTAACCCCACCACCAATCCCAAGAAACACAACTCCATCCCAACCAATCCCAGCACCAGTCAACACAAACAGACCTATGAATCCAACCTCAAAAAATACCTAATCAACAAGGGGTAGAAGAATGGGCAACATGCCATTTCAAAGGTCTTCCTCACCTGTTGTTGCACCAGTCTCAGGTATGCCACCTCCTTCGGCTGCTACTTCAGGCTCAAGGATGCCACCTCCTACAACTGCTCCATCAAGTTCAAGGATGCCACCTCCTACAACTGCTCCATCAAGTTCAAGTTTTCCACCTCCTTCAGATAGGCCTCCAAGACCTCCACCCAGTTATACAGTTGATACTGTTGCTGATGCTTTGAAGAGATTACGCCGTCCTACAAACTTTGTCTCATCCCCAGCCGATTATAGAAATCCACCTAGAGTAGCAAATTTGGAAGCTTTGGCAGTAAGAATGGGGAACATCCAACGCAAACCCACAAACTAGTTATTTTTACTGCTTGTATTTTATACTATTTCTACAAAAAGCGCCATTTAGGTGTTTGGCTATAACATTGCCATATTCTACTTCGTTTAGGCTACTTAACTTATGCTCCTTATTGTATTTTGCTAATTAGGTGAATGCTATAAATGTCTTATTGTATTTTGCCAATTAGGTGAATGATGTAAATGTCTGGCTACTAACATTCTATCAATATTAACCATTTTATATTATCTATTGTCAATTACTCAGTTTATTTCCTCTTTCCAAAATTATTCGTTCCTCCTTTTTATGCCCTCTGTGCAAAATTACTCATTTTGTGTAAACCAAACCAAAACTACCATAACTTTAACTTTGAGAACTACATTCACAATAAAATGAAGTTAAAAATACCAAAGTACAAATCAATTGACACCAATTTCGCATTCATTAATAACCAAATGACACCAATTTTGCATTCCATTACAACATTAAAGCAACTAATAACCAAACGCACACTGGAAACACAAACTGGAAACAAAATGTTAAGCTGAAGCCACATTTTCCCTTTCAATTAACTAACATAAACCTAAATGACAACAGAAGAAACCATTCAAGCTTCAAGGTAACCAAAGTTTCCCATCATTCTTAGTGAATCCATGGTAATACTGAAAACACACCACAATCAACAAAAATAGAGCAAAAATCTTCATTTTGGGAATAGTAGATTGTATTTTCACTTTCCTTTTCACTTCTAATTCAGACTTCAATTTCATAATTTCTTCCTCCAACTACCTTTTAACTTCAACTTCAGATTTCAATTCTAACTCCAAATTTTTTACCACAGTTGCACCTAACTCAACTTCACATTTCTTCAATTTCGTTGACATTTGAAGTGCGAACTCTCTCTCCCTTGGACACATCGACAGATCATACCAGTCAAAGTAATTGCAAGCACCTAGTTCCCCATATCTTCCACAACCAAAAAACCTCCTTCCTATGTTTTGATCCGTCCAAGCTGTTATTATTGGACAATTAGCCCACATTCACATCTCCTTCTCTACATATGCGAGTTTGAACTGGAAGATTTTGAACTACTCGACATTTGCAAACTTATAATTATGGTTTTCAGTTCAAACAATCAAAATAAAAAGAGTTTGTCAAAGTTAGGGTTCGAAGAGAGATTAAAGAGAAGTGAAAATGAAACAAAAAGGGATTGGATTTTAAAGAAAAAGAGAACGGATTTTGAATAAAAAGGATGACGAGAAAATCATTCGTGTCTCATAACAAAGGGGTTTCATTTGTTTCTGGAGTTTTTTGGCCTTTTATACAGACCTGAATTGCGATTTCCGATTTTACCCCTACTAATTTGACGCCGTCCAGACTTTTTCCTCTTTTTGATAACGTTTCGAACCGTGATCCTCTTTTTGAAAAAAGAAATTATATGATCCTCGTTTTGAAAAGGACCGAAACCATAGGGTACTTTTTTAAAATTTACCCTTAAATTAAGGGCTTCAAGATCGGCAAGTAACCCATTACCATCAACCTTTTCTTGTCCATTTACCACCTAATCAGGACCAGCCTGATTTGGATTGACCAATGAGTCCTTTTCCATCTCTTCAATTGTTGCTTCATTAACTTGCTAATTAAGATCAATATTTAAATCCGTCTGAAGGCGCTGTTAAACCTGCTCTAGAGGCACAATGCCGGCGGTATTCTTTATGGGTCAGTACCCTTTACTACTTTCATACCTTCCTCTCGACATGTAGGAGCTGGAATTTTAACCTTCTTTGAATCACCCACTATTGGGGCTGTTTCTTTATCAAATTTGTTATTTTGACAATCCTTCCATGAGTGACCAATAGAAGAACGAATTTTTCAAAATGAATGAATGTTTTCATATTGAATGTCCACCCAAATTTGCTTTCCTTCCTTTTCAACACCAATCGTGTAAGGCAAGGTATTAGCAAGATCAACATCAATTTGAACCCTAGCAAAGTGGCCATAGTCACCCTCAATCGTAGTTCTATTCACTCTTGAGAACTTCCCAATACCTTTCATGATACAAGCCAAGAAAGAAACATCCAAATATTCCCATTGTAAGCCATGAAGACGAACCCACACCAAAGCTTTAGTGGTTTTTTGATCCTCGGGATCGAAATCCGGTTGCCAAGGCTGTAGCTTAAACACACCTAGACTAAGCCCTAACGTACCTATAAATAAAACTTGCTGCTTGGAAGCTTGAGACAGAAGCAAGGCATGATAATAACCCTTTCCCGATGAAATCAGCTGCCATAGTTCCTTCAGGCCCCAAGTGGTTTGTAGGGCGAATCACCCTTTTGCAAAATTAAATGACCAATCAATGAATTAGAGCAAAGAGCTAATCTCTTGTCAAGAAGAGCCTGAGGAATTTTAACAGAGGTGTACCCTCCTTTATTGGAGACCACTGCTGACCCAACAGCCGCCATGACGGGTGGATCAGAAGGAGCCGCGCCATACCCTTAACGACAGTCATAAAACTTGGGTTAGACGTGTTCGTTGGGTTCTCGGCAGGTTTCGGAGGAGCAGTGAAGAGCTCCTTTATACTGAGGTAGTTATTAAGAAGAGGAGAAGCTCGAGAAGTCATGGTAGTGATCAACGCCGGCGAGAATCAACCGGAAAAACCAAGAACGACGATTAGGGCAGGAAGCAAAACCTTAGCAGGGCCATTGGCTGTCCTAAATCATTTATTAATTAAGTTCGACATACTATATAAAAAAAGCTTCTATTTTTATAAAAATCAGAAGGAGAGTTAACTTGATTTTAGTTAAAAGTTTTTCCATTATATTATATTAATTAACATTTCTTAGCCGGAATTTATATATTGTCTATTTTGTAATTGACCTATTTAACGTTGGATGGCACATTGAGAGAATATACAAAGTCATTAATAATTACAACGAATTCAACAAAATGATAATGCAGAATTTTCTAACGTATATTTTAAAATTTTTTTATTTTCTTATTTTTTTTTACATTGATTTTATTGAAATAATCTCTTAATGTAATACAATTGGTCGAATGCTGTTTCATATCCCCCAAGTTGAGAAGTTTTGCTTTAAATACCTCAAACTTTCAAGTGAACCTCCGAAGTACCCGAACTTCTAAAAAATGAACATCTGTGCTACCTCAATCCACTCACCCAGTCGCAGTCAAAAGAGTGTATTACACGAAAGATTATATCATGCTCCCGAAGCATTGCTCCCTACTCCATGCATGAATGACAAGTGCCCCAAAAACTACTTTATGTTATTACTTTTTATTATTTTAAATTCAATTTTGAGACACTTGTCATTCATGTAGGAGTAGGGGCATGTTCTAGGAGCATGGTATAATCTCTCGTATTACACTCGCTGTCAAGGTGAAACATTTGGAAAAATAAAACCAATAATGGACGACACGTGGCATAAACTATCAAAATTTTAAAAAAAAACCTTGATAAACTTCTATTAAATCTCTGTGATTTTAATTCAATAAAAAACACCAAACATTTGGAAAAGTCAAACAAATGACATATCAACACGTGGCATAAACTACCAAAATTTCAAAAAAAACTTTGGCAAAACTACTTTTAAGTCCATGTAATTTTAATCAAATAAAAAATACCATCTTCCACAATGGATTTCATAAAAACCTTGGCAAAATTCATTTAAGTAAAACTTTTATTATATAAAGAAAATAAATTTGGTTTAAGAAATTTTTAGAAAATATTTCTGGAAGGGCACGAAAATGTAAAAATACGTTTCAGGGTATGGTTTCGTAAAAAATAAAAAATCCCAAAAAATTATGAAATCTCCGGAAAATAATGATAATAAATTTGGCGCAAGAAATTTTCAGAAAATATTTCTGGAAGAGCCCGAAAATGTGAAAATACATTTCAAGTCCCAGTTTCATAAAAATCCAAAAAGTCCCATAAACTATGAAATATCTAGAAAATAAAGAAAATAAATTTGGTGCAAGAATTTTCAGAAAATGTTTCTATAAGGGCCCGAAAATGTGAAAATATGTTTCGGGGCCTTGTTTCATAAAATATTGAAAAATCCTAAAAACTTATGAAATATCCGGAAAATAAAGAAAATAAATTTGGTGCAAGAATTTTTCAGAAAATGTTTCTTGAAGAGTACGAAAATGTGAAAATATATTTCGGGGTTCGGTTTCGTAAAAAATCACAAATATATTGAAATATTTGGAAAATAAAGAAAATAAATTTGGTGCAAGAAAAGTTTTTCAGAAAATGTTTTTGAAAGGGCCCGAAAATGTAAAAATATGTTTTGGGGCCCGCTTCGTAAAAAATTGAAAAATCTCAAAAAATTATGAAATATTCAGAAACTAAATTTGGTGCAAGAATTTTTCAGAAAATGTGAGCTTTCCAAATACACCCTAGAAGAGGAAGAGATTTAGTGATTTGTCTATGATTTTTCTCCAAATTATTGAATTTATTTAATTTTTTATTCAATTGGAAGTCAACCACGCACCCCCTGGTCAAAGTAAGACATCTCAGATACCACGTAAGACTGAGGTAGCATATAAGTTCACTTTTTACAAGTTTGAGTTCTTCGGTGGTACACTTAAAAGTTGGGCATATTTAAGGCAAAAAATGCTCAACTTTGTGGTATTAAAGAGCATTTGGCCAATACAATTTGATATATAAGGCACCAAATAGTGAAATAAGTATAAATTGGATAGTTTAGAACTTAAAAGTGGGAAAATTGTCAAAAATAAATGGTTTAAGTTTTATATTTACTAAATTAACTTTTTTATGTTTTCTTTGCACTTCATGATCAATTTTAAGTTTTCATTCTTCTCAAATACGTTACACTACTGTTCACGTTACTGTTCATTTTTATTTATTTTTTCATCTTATTTTGACATTATCTTTCAAACCGTGTTTTTTTTACACGCCGCTTCAGATTTATCTCTTCATCTCATTTTTATCTTCGAAACGCCATACATTGTTATATACTTTTTTGAATTTTTTTTCGATTGTTCGATATCTGGTGAGTAACTGGTGGATGCCTATTAAGAATCGTATTTTCATATGCTTGAATTTCTATTTTTAATTCAACGAAATCTGATAAGTATTTGGTAAGTATCTGGTAAGTAACTAGTAGGCAACTGGATAGAATCTGGTATTTTCATATGTTTTTAATTTTCGTTTTTAATTCAACAGAATTTGGTAGGTATCTGGTAAGTAATTGGTAAGAATCGTATTTTCATATATTTTTTATTTTTAATTCAACAGAATCTGATAAGTAACTGGTAGGTAACTGGTAAAAATCGCTATAACATTCCATTTTATACATTATGCTTCTATTAATGCATACCCATTATAATATTATACGCCATGAAATTAGACTTGATAAAACATATTTTCTTTTTACATGTCATTCATACAATGCTAAAATAGATAGAAAATAATTATTTGAGTATATGGAAATACTATTTAGAATAATGAGATGTGTTTTAATGTCTAGGTACCGAAGAATTGTAAAGATTATAGTATTGTATAATTATGCTACAGGTATGAATTAGTTAAAGATATCTTTTGTTGAGATTATTATTGTTATTATCATTACTATTGATGTAAATTAAGAAGATAAGGAAGGGTAAGATAGACAATTGGTTAAGGATATATATGAATAAAGGAGGTGAAGATGAGAGGTAGAATTCTAACAGATAGAATCACTGATAATTGAAGATAAAAAACGCAGAGAGAAAGAAAAAAAAGGAGGATACGATAGACAGAGCACAAGAAGAAGTGAAAGAAATAGGTATGTATCTGATTTCGTTTCAAGATTTTAGTATTGTTAGAGATGGAATTAGAAGTTGTCAAATGAAGATGAATTATTGCTCTATAGGTAAGGTTTTCTCCCGCAAAATTTGGGGATTTTTAAATGAGTATATTTTGTTCTATGATTTCTTGAGTTCAAACTATTCAGAATCGCATAATCAATGAAATAGGGTAAGATATAAAAGCATGTTGCGATATCTACTGTGATCGGCTTGTTCTGAATTTTGGATATGTTATTCTCTTATATGTATACTTTAAGTAGAAAAAGAATTAGTCGATTCATCTTGTATATAGAAAGTTATGGTCATTTTACTAAGATGCTGTCTAGGTAAAACGGGATTGAAGCAGGGTGTTGAAGGAAAATTCGCTATAAATCATATAAGGCTCTGAAATTTTTGAGGTTTTGCTATGTTATAGAAATGTGTATTAGGAACTGAACAAAAGAAGAATTAGAGCATTTGAGTAAGTGAATCGAAAGTTATGAATTTTGAAGTGAAGTAAGGTCATAAGAACACTGATTCTAAGAGCAGGTGAAATTGGACTGCAAAAGAGTGTTAAAGTAAAAAAAAAATTACAATAAATCGTAAATAGCTCTGAAAATCATGAAATTTCAGTGTCTTACACCTTTGAATGTTAGAAGTAAAATAAAAGAAGAATCATGGCATTTGGTTGATTGATGTGAGAGATATGCAATTATAAGTACAATAAGGTCATGTGAGAGTATCTACATGTCCAGTTCGTTTTGAAGAACTATGTGGCTTTGATTCCCACATAGAAGTATTGGGATACGTAGGAAGCTTGATGGTAAGTTAATATTAAGTCCAAGCCAAATCAATAATTGAACTTAAATAGTTTATAGAAATAAAATTATTGACTTTGTTTGTAATATAATTATGTTTAATGATTGAAATTCAGGCTCGGCCCTGGGTAGGCAACGAGTGTCACCGCCAAGGGCTCATAGTTTGAAGGGGCCCAAAAAAATTTTTTTTGCTTAAAGATTTAGTTGTTATTATTTAAAAGATAAAAGTAGACACAAATTAATGTTAGTAGATCTAGTTAGATACTTTATAAAGTGGTGAAAAGGAAAGGGTTCAATTCCTAATTTTACAAAAAAAATATGTTTTATTTCTTTTTTTGGGTTGAGGCCCCAATGTTACCACTTTTAATATTAATTTGTATAGGACCCCAAATTATCTGGACCGGGCCTATAGAAATTGATGATGAAATGACACTTAAGTTGATAATAGAAACATTTTATAAATGGAACTAGCAACCACTAAAAAGAACCAGAGGTTAATTTGTAATTTGATATGAATATATGTGTGAAATGTTTTGATGTGTTAATTGAATGAATATGCGAGTTTGAATTTATTTAAAATTAATTGATTGAATTGCTCTTTGATTCTAAGTATAGAATTCGTATCCATTGAGTTTAATTGAACTCTTTGGTATGAAATTGTACTGGATTGTGATTGTATTGATTTGTGTATTATAGTAAATTGTTTCGTTATTGAAAGTAAAGGATATGTGTACAAGTGAATTCTTGATTGATTAATGCTCTATAATTTGCAAGCATGGTTTATTGGAATATATGTTATATGATATTTTTGAACTAATGAGGATATTATATGACATATGCATTTGCGAATTGAATAAATGTAATATAAAAGACAAGTTGTGACATATCCAGTCAAATATTATAATACATGTTTTGTTTATCTGAATCTATATGGTCAATCAATTGTGATATCTGACAACTGGAACGAAAGGTTAACCAATTATTTATTTGGACCGAAAAGTCAACCAATTGTTTACAAGTTGGCTAGCAAATCAATTGTCAAATGTTACATGTTTCGGGGGTAATTATGACCGGTAATGTCACAACATTAAAAAAAGGAGCCGTTACTCTATAAATAAATATGATAATCAATGATTGTATTTGAATATCTTGAACAATGTTTCGTAAATGATACATGTACGAGAAGAAATGAAATTAAAAGAGAAGTTATGACATAATTGATCCAAGACTACATATAGAGCTATATGATCACCCACATGGATCACTTGATTATATGGATCGACAGGTCACCCGCATATTTATAGGTTGGCTAGTAAAATCAAATGTTATATGCTACATGATCCCGGGGCAGTTGTTTGGTCAGTAATGTCATAACGAATTAAAGAAATCACACATTCAACCATATGTGTCTGGCTGTTTGTTGATGTATTTATGTGATTGTTTAATGATTGATAAATTTGTTTAATTTCAACAGTTATAACTAAAATACATTAGGGGTATGTAATTAAATGATGTTATGAATTACTGAATAATTATAAAGATATAAACATATTTATATGTAAGTTAACTAAATGATATTAGTTCGTAATAAAAATGCATGAATCGAATAAAAATGTAATTATGTGAATTTGGATGTGTATTTGTAATAAATAGTAGCATACAAGTTGTTAATAATAGCATAGATGAAATGCATACATGAATAATAGATAATATGAGTAAAAATGGTTATATGGATTGATAAGTCATTACTTGTGTGTGATGAGTCTGTAAGGACTAACTAATTGAGTCACAACATAGTTAAAGGTTAACTACTAGTTCACACGAGTATTTAGTATTATTATTAAATAAAAATATAAATAAAATTGTTATATGTTTTGAGTTTATACCGAAATAAAGGTATAAAGATTTTAATAAAGAATGCATGTTAATAGATTTTAACATGAAAAAAAAACAAAGCGTCAAATAAACATTTTGTATTATATGAGAGATATGCTATACAGTATTCCATAAGATATGAATAAAAGAATTAGAATGTTTCAATTTTATTTTCATTTTAATTTATGTTTTTAATTCAACGTAATATGGTAGGTATCTAGTAAGTAATTGGTAAGAATTTTATTTTCATATGTTATTATGTAAAAATATGAACAAAAGATAAATTGAGAAATTGTATATTGTACTTCTGAATTGTAAATAACCAACTATATGTACATGTATTTATAGTATACAAAACAACCTATGAGAAAAGGAAACAAATAAATCAACATAAATACAATTAATTGTAAATAATATTCTTAATCGACATTAATCATAATTATTGACATTAATCCTAATTTAAACTGATTAGGAATAGTTTCATATAAGAAAATATTAATATAAGATTCTTAATACTCCCCCTAGAGTTGGTGAGTGAATATTCTAAAGTCCCAACTTGTGTTGCAGTGTTAAGAACTGATCATTTCCCAGTGGCTTTATAAAAATGTCTGCAAGTTGGTGACGAGTTGGTACATATGAAGGACTGATTATTCCTGCCTGCAGCTTCTCTCGCACAATATGGCAATCGATCTCAATGTGCTTTGTACGCTCATGAAACACAGGATTTGCGGCAATGTGTAGTGCTACCTGATTATCACAAAATAGTGGTGTAGGAACATCACACATGACTTTCAAATCTTGCAATATATAACGTAGTCATACTAGCTCCATACATGTATTGGCCACTGCACGATATTCTGCTTCTGCTGATGATCTTGATACATTGTTCTGTTTCTTTGACTTCCATGAAATAAGAGAATCGAGGAAGACGCAATAACCTGAAACTGATCTTCGAGTTGTTTGACCCTGCCCAATCTGAATCACAATATGCCTTAAGTGTCAGATCATTTTTGGATGGCAATAGCAAGTCTTGTCCTAGAGATCATTTGATGTTTTAAGGATACGAATTGCAGCAGCCCAATGTGGTTGACATGGAGATTGCATGAATTGACGTAATGTTCGAACTGCAAACACTATGTCAGGTCTAGTGACAATGAGATATATTAACCTTCCTATAAGCCGTCTGTACTTGCATGGATCTTTCAATAGTTCTCCATCATCTGCAGTTAACTTTGAATGCTGCTCCATTGAAAATTTTTCTGAACGAGCACCCGTGAGCCTTGTATCCTGCAAAATATCAAGTGCATATTTTCTTTGGGACATGTATATTCCAGTTTTGGAACAAGAAAACTCAATCCCTAAGGAATATTTCAAATCTCCAAGATCTTTAATGCGGAAACACGGAAGTAAGCAACCTCTGAGGCATTGCATTTCTTTTAGATCATTTCCAGTAAAAAAGATATCATCTATATAGACTAAAATGGCAGTGAATGAGGACCCTTCATACTTTTTTTGGTAATAATTACAAGTATCTTAATTGAGATAATCTTGTTCGGGGCTTAGAAACAATTAAGGCTCCTCACCGCTCCCAATAAGTGTATTCCTTAGGGATTGAGTTTTCTCGTTCCAAAACTGGAATATACATGTCCCAAATAAAATATGCACTTGATATTTTGCAGGATACAGGGCTAACAAGTGCTCGTCCAGAAAAATTTCCAATGGAGCAGCATTCGAAGTTAACTGCAGATGTTGGAGAACTATTAAAAGATTCATCCAAGTACAGACGGCTTGTAGGAAGGTTAATATATCTCACAGTCACTAGACCTGACATAGTGTTTGCAGTTCGAACATGAAGTCAATTCATGAAATCTCCACGTCAACCATATTAGGCTGCTGCAATTCGTATCCTTAGTACTTTGTGAATAAAGAATAGTCTGCTTTGTATTGTCGGTAACCCGCTAATTAAATCACATTAGAAAATATAGAGAACCAATTCCGAGAGGCTTATTTGAGGCCGTATAATGATTTGTTGAGCCGACACACCTGATTCTCCCCATGTTAGTGAAGACCAAGAGGAAGATACATATAAACCGCCTCATGTAAATCAACATGTAAAAATGCATTTTGTACATCTAATTAGTATGTGAACAAATTACAAGCTGCAGCGACGGTTAAGAGACGCCATAATGTGGTAAGTTTGGTAGTTGGAGAGAATGTTTCATTGTAATCAAGACCTTCAATTTGTGTATATCCTTTAGCAACTAGTCGCGCCTTGTAGCGCTCAATACTCCCATCGGAATTGTATATGATTTTATAGACCCATCGACATCCAATAGGTTTATGACCGGTAGGAAGTGACCCAATGCTCCAAGTATTGTTCTCTTCTAATGCATTTAATTCTGCAGCCATGGCTTTTTGCTAGTGAGGATCAAGGTTGGCCTATTCATAAGAACTGGGTTCTTTTGGAACTATGATGTAAGCAAGGAAAATGCGTTGTACGGGTGAAAATTTTGAATATGATAAAAAAAATTAGAAAGAGGATATTTTATACCTTTAGAAGACATTAGAACGATGATGGACTGATTGGATTGAGTAGGAACAAATTAGTCTTTATGACACACTAGAGCTTGGCAATTTCGGGAAGATTGTCAAATCGAAGGTGGAGAAGGAAATTGGTTGACAGGATGCAACTAATAAACATGTTGCAACTAATTGATACTATGCAATTGATCGACGAGATGTGACTCAGTTAAGGGAAAATTTTTCTGAGGGCTCATTATTGATCTTTGGTGAAGGAGAAAGATCAAGCGCCAAAATTGGTAAAAAGGGTGAAGGAGAAAGATCAAGATCTAAATTTGGCAAAAGTAGAGATGTAGGTGAAGGATGGTGATATTGAAATGGAAATGTAGTTTCATGAAAAATAACATATCGACTAATGATGAAAGTGGAGAAGCAATGTAATATAACTTATAACCTTTTTGAGTAGATGGATAACCAGCAAAAATGCATTGACGAGCTCTAGGGTCAAACTTTTGTTTGGGTTGTACAACGGTGGAATAACATAGGCACCCAAATACTCAAAGATTGTCATACGAGGGAAGCTTATTATGCAAACGTTCATAAGGAGTTTTGCCAGAAAGAAGAAGTGTGGGTAATCTATTTATGAGGTGTACTGCAGTGAAAACACTTTCGCCCCAAAATTGAAGTGGTAGTCCTTATTGAAATAAAAGGAACGACCAACAATAATAATATGACGGTGTTTCTGCTCAACAACACCCTTTTGTTGGGGTGTGTAAACACAAGAAAACTAGCACTCGATGCCTTTTTCTTCAAAAAATTGGCGCATGGAAATGAATTTAGGACCATTATTAGATCGAATCTTTTTAACAGATTTATCAAATTGTGTAGATACAAAGGTAATGAATGATTTGACAAAATGTTGTATTTTTTATTTATGTTGCATAAGAAAAATCCATGTACATCGAGAAAAATCGTCGATAATTGTTAAAAAAATATCTGGCATTGTAATGGGTTGCAATTTTGCGTGTTCCCCAAATGTCGCAATGTATAAGATCAAAAGGAGAATTAGTTTTGATTGAATTGGATGAAAAAGGAGGTCTTTGTTTAGCCATAGGACAAATGACATTTTATTATTGGATGAAAGTAATGAATAAGTTATTTTTAAGCATTTTAAAGATGGATGTCCAAGGAGCATGTGCAATAAATCGAAAGAATTAAAAGTTTGTGAGGAGTTTAGTATCAAAATAGAAGGTGACATGTAATATAGACGACCTCGTTGCTCACCCGAACCAATCGTCCTCCCCGTAATCGAGTTATGCAAGATACAACTGTCAAGTAAGAAAATAATACTACAATTGAGAGCTTTAGTCAATTTACTAGCGGAAATAAGGTTAAATTGAAGGATGGAACACATAATACATGTTCTAAATGAATATCATAATTAAATTGAATAGTGCCTGTGAATGTGATGGGAGCAGTGAAACCATTGGGTAAATTTACTGAGGTAACTGAAGGTGTACGTTTTCGTGTGAAATATTTAGGATCAGAAATGATGTGGTCAGTGGCACCATTGTCAAAAATCCATAGCTTTGCAAAAACTGAATTAATTGTTGCACTACGAGAGAACAACCATGTGTATTAGAATATATATCATTGTTACTTGTAGGACATGGCTGAGTCAAATAAGTCATGCTGTTGATATAGATAGTCAATGATCTTCAAAAGTAACAGGAACGCTGCTCTGATACCATGTGAAAAATATGAACAAAAAATAAATTGAGAAATTGTATATTATATTTTCGAGTTATAAATAATCAATTATATGTACATGTATTTATAGTATACAAAATCACCTATGAGAAAAGGAAATAAATAAATCAGCAAAAATACAATTAATTGTAAATAAGATTCTTAATCAACAATATTCCTAATTATTGACATTATTCCTAATTTAAAATGATTAGGAATAATTTCATATAGGAAAATGTTAATATGGGATTCTTAATATATTAATTTCTGTTTTTAATTCAATAAAATCTGGTAGGTATATGGTAAGTATTGGTTTTTAACTCAACAGTTGAAAAAAGTTTTTGATTATATCTGGTATGTACCTCGTAAGTATCTGGTAAGGAATGTAAAATGATTTGCAATAAATTTAAAAATCAATGTATGAAAATAAATCAAGTAATTTTTTTTATAATATTTACTAGTATCTTCATTGAGATAATCTTGTATGGGGCTTAGTAACAGTTAAGGCTCCTCACCCCTCCCAACAAGTGTATTTAGTGGGATTTGAACCTTGTTCTCCTCTCACTTGCTTTATCTGCTTAGCCAACTGAGCTACACCTTGTTGGTAAATAAGTGATAGATAAATCAAGTAATGAACATGTAGGAAATTAGTAAATAAGTGGTAGATACCTGATAGGAAAAGTTTTTTCTGATGAAACCTAACTTGTAACCAATAAAACACAATAAATTAAGAAAATGATACCAGAAAACTACCAATTTCTTGTCAGGTAAATACCAGATGATATCCAAAGCTGCTAGTTTCTTACCAGGTAAATATCAGATAACTAGCAGATACGCAAAAAAACGAAAAATGCAAATCCAGGTACAAATATGATAAAAACACATTAATATATTTGATTTATTATCATTTAAAATAAAAATTCAAAAGCTCTAATCAAACAAATAAGTTGCAAATCAAATCAAAGCTTGATGAACTTGTAAGCAAAACTCTAACAATTTTATATCCAACAATCTCACCACCATTTGAGCAATTCATCAAATACTTTATGTGCAAACTCTTTATATCAAATATAAATTCAAATCTGGAAACAAATCAGAGATAACCGAATCAAATTAGAGATTCAACTTTTTATACAATAAATCTGAAAATAAAATAACTTAATCCAGATAACCGAATCAAATCAAAGATTCAAAACGAAAATCTTATCAAATTCAAAAACAGAGAAAAACCGAATGATACCAAAAAAATTTTATTTTCAAAAATCTTACTTGTTTTTGTAGATTTCGGTTATGCAATGAATGAAGAGCGAAATTGATAGAACTCTGAAGAGCTAAAATCGCTTGAACTTGAAACTTGAACTTGAAACGCTAATTTGAACGGTTTAAGAATGTGGAAAGTAAGGGATGTGAAAGGATTGCCTTGGAACGTATTTCTGGATACTTTAAAACTTGTTTGGTCCGAAAAAGTTAAGAGCCAAATATTGGAGTGAAAGAAAACTTTAATTTCTATATATTTTTATAGAAAGCCCTTAAAGTGCCTCTAGGTCCATATAGTCTATTTAGCATTTTTAGTTAAGAAGATCCGGTCTATGTAGGAGTTTAATTTGTTTAAAGTTTAAAATTTAAAATTTAGAATAATTTAATGTGTAAAGAAAAAACTGTACAAATTCTTAATTAACGAAAATGTAAGTTTCTTTAGAAGAAAGAATTTTTAGAAACAAGTTGACATTGTTATCAATTCTGTTGAGAAATAAGAAAGAATCTTTCAATTTTAAGTAATGAGTTTTGAGATATACGTACAGAATTTTTATTTTCATATAACAACACGCTCAACACACAGTCAGCTTGCCAACCGCCCAGCAATGTCACGATCTCAACCCACAATTGAGCCCACAACAAATTAATCAACTGTTATGAATTCGATTGCATTGCTATTAACTGAGGAAGAGATGCCTCAGTCTGTAGCTATAACTATGGAGGAAGTTGCTTTTGTGGCCCGCTGAGAATGTAAGAAAACTATATTTTGAGTTGAGAGGTTTGGTTTAAATGATGATGATGAAGAAATAGTTGATACGAGGAACATAACCTTTGAAGAACAATTTATTGCTGATGATTTTATAATTAATGATTGAATTTATAATGTAATTGGGGAAAATATGATACCTTGACAATTGGTAAAACTTCGAAAGAAGAAATTTTTTTTAGTGGCAAATACGACAAGGCACTTCCATAAGATTTTAGATGGATACTCTCACTGATATAAGTATTTTTTAGTATATTGGTGTTGGTTTATTTTTTTTAAAAAAAAATACTTGATTAGACTTATAATAATAATAAAGAAAAACTTCACCCCATCGAAATATGAACTCAAACCTTTAACTTCTAAAAAGGCTTAAAATCATTAATGGTACACGAATTTTATCTTTACTAATGTATAAAAACTCCAAAACTTAATACAATGAAACATAAACTTATTATATTAGTAATATAATGGTAAAATTTACCACTTTTACCCTTAGAAATGAATTCAACATTTCTTAAACCCTTATGATTTTTTTATTTCTTATGTCATTTATACCCTTGTCTTCCACAATCGTTTATTTCGTTCCTTTTTTTCACATGAACAACATGTCTGCAACTTTTTTCCTTGCCCAATGTTGGTAATTCATTACATCTTTTTATTCAACAAGATTATGGTGTTGCTGTTTTTGCTCCATTGTCTTCAATCTCAGTTTGTGGACATCGTCATTTTAACTCGAACTTTGATGACAATGTTATTTGCATCCCAATAATGTCTATCTATTGATGACCCACTATTTCTTCTCGATATAGGAACTGACACTATCGATCACAAAACCGCCACGCTAACATAATCACCTTATTTTATAAAAATACTAACTTTTTATTGGTGCTGTTATTATTTTAACCTTTGTGGATGAAAGCGAATTTATTTTATTTTACTTTATAACATAGAATAAATGTAATAGATTCCCTAGCACTATCCCCATTTCCCCGGTTGTAATTTTATAACCCTTTTGTCCAAATATTTTATGAACTATTGAATCGCATGAACCGAGTGTGATACAGAGTTAGTAATAGGTTTCTGTAATACTTCCCTGAATAATGAAAAGAGGCGGTTTTACTTTTCAATGTAATTTGTATTAACTAAATGAGAAATAAGTGACTCATCCAACACATGAATCTCTGATTCGAAAGGAATGAGTCTCCCATCTACATGGGAATTATACCAATATTTTCCCAAGTAGAAACTTGGGTGGTCACTCTGTCTTTCGTATCGAGATTTGGATCTTGATTCTGTCATTCACTTAATTGGATAAATAAAACACTAAACCAAATTTTCAACTCATCACATCTAAACAGACGCCCCGAGCGGACCTGCCTCATGGCAGGAGAATTTCAATTCCAAGTCCGTCAATTCACACTGACACTTGTATCGGTTTACCTAATTTTTTTTTCTTTTCTTTATTTTAACATTTTGTGTACTACTTTAATTTTCTTTATTAATAAAATGAGCTCTCAGTTATCGGCACGGGGCTCCAATGGATGTGCTGACCTGGTTCGGATGTTTGTTCCCATGATCTAATTGTTGCTCAATACTCATTGAAAAAAACACTTGGATACATTATTAAATAAAATAACTACACTACCGTGTGGAAATTCACTAAAAATCGATATCTAGTTAGAAAATCTAGTAAAATCTAGTTAGAATAAAATCTAGTTAGACAATATAGCAAAATCTAGTAAAATCTGGCCAGACATTTTTTTGATATCCTTTAGTGAGAATAAGATATAGTAAAATCCAACTTTGGAAACACCATTAAATGTAGCTTGTTTATAAAAAGTGGAAGAAATTAAGCGAACATCGGAACATCTAAATAAAAAAAACGATCGAAGAAGAATAGATGGAGTTTAGAGGGATAGTTAAGTCGGTTTATGTATTAGGAATGATAATGCTTATATTGATGAGTTCTGGAAATCATAACATCGCGAAAGGTTACAACCAAGAGTGTGTTGCGAAAACTGTGGATTTGGTCTAATTGGTTATAGATGTGTCTTCATGTGTATCGGACGTTGTGGTGGAGTTGTTGTTGATGAACATCATTATGAAAACATGGTAGATTGAATGCTCAATTACTTGTAATATGAATAAATTCAATTTTATGTTATTGCTTCAAATTTGTTTTATTTCAACATAATATAATAGAGTTTATGAATTAATTGTTGAGTCGTGTCCCTCATTATTGTGGGACTCACTAAATTAATTAAAAAGAAAAAGAAAAAGAGGCATGTCGGTAGAAGGTTTTTTCAAAAACTGTACAGTAAAATTATTGTACACAATTCGGTCATACGCGTTTTAGATCTCCTATAAATAGAGGAGGTTTTGCTCATTTTAAGAGCTGAGCAGAAGAGAGAATAGAGAAGAAATACAGATAAAAATGTAATCTGTGCAGAGAGCCTTAGGAAAATGGTTCCTAAGAGCTGGGTAAGGGAGATAAAATAGTGAGATTTTGAGAAATACTTGACTGACACTGTTTTGTAATCTCTTGGTGTACCTACTATTATTTTCATAGTGGAAGAATTATTCGGAGTTTGTTTCGTGGTTTTTCCCTAATTCATTTGGGGTTTCCACTTAAAAATTTGTGTGTCTTTTATTCTACTGCTATTATTTTTCTCGTAATCTATTATTGAGCCTAACAAGTGGTACCAGATCCGAAGGTTGTTTTATCAGTAGAATCCGTGGATATATTTTTCAAAAATAAATATACCACAATGACGAGAAAATTACGGCGAATCCGGTGGCACAATTCGTTCGAAAAACTGTCGCAGATACGCAACTTGAGTGAATAGTAAATTAGTAGCTTGAATAATACTATTTATATTTTGGTCCTTTTATGAATAGTATTATTTCAGTAAATAGGAGGCATTCTATTACTATTCCAATATAGAAGTATTATTTGGGTATACTGCACTATTCACATATACAGTCATTATTTACGTGAATAGTAATATTTGTGAATAGTAAAATTTTGCCAATTTTAAGGTTTCGACATGGCGAATAATGGTGTAATGATCAAATTGATGGATACAAATTATTCAATATGGAAATCCAGAATGGAGGACTACCTCAATTGCAAAGAATTGTATAATCCAATTGAGGGTGACAACGCAAAGCCGAAGGGTATGAAAGATTAGCAGTGGATAAAGTTGAAGAAGCAGACATTGGGTACAATACGCCAATGGATAGATGCTAGCCTGTACAACCACGTGAGGAACGAAATATATCCCAAAGTTCTCTGGAAGAAGCTTGAGGATATGTACGAGGCTAAAAATGCTCAAGGAAAAGTGTTCTTGATTCGCAAAGTCATGAACTTGAAACTGACAGAGGGATGATCAATCACACAACACCTGAACGACTTTGAAGGATTCATAAGTGAGTTAGCAGTCATAGGTATATCCTTGGATGATGAGATGCAAGCATGTCTTTTAATGGGAACTCTACCAGATAGCTGGGATACTATTGTTGTATCACTGAGTAACTCAGCTCCAAATGGTGTGGTAACAATATCTATGGTAAAGAATAGTCTACTTAATGAAGAACTTCGTAGAAGGGATGTTGCCAGTACCAGTTCACAAGCCCTTGTCATAGAGAATAGGGGCCAAAGCAAGAGTAGAGGTCGTGGGAATGGAAAATCGAAAGATAGATCCTAGTCCCGGGAGAAGAGGTCATGCTACCACTATGGAAAGTAGGGTCATCTCAAAAGGAACTATCGTTTCTTTAAATAAGAGAATGCAAACCGAAGTCATAATAATGACAAAAATACATATGTTACAGTCACAAAAGAAGATGGAGAGGTGGCTTTAGTATCTCATGATGCAGATTATTGTCATGTTGGAGATGCAGATACATAGTGGATTGTAGATTATGGTGCCTCATACCATTGTGTTCCAAAAAGGGAATACTTCCCAACCTATAAAGCGGGTGGTTATGGTACTATTAAAATGGGAAATAATAGTGTCTAACAAATGGTGGGAATCGACAATATCTGCGTAAAGACAAGTGTCAGATGCACATTAACACTTAAAAATGTGTGACACATTCCAGATCTTCGATTGAACCTGTTGTCTGTTAGTGTATTGGACAAGGAAGGTTATCATAATCATAATGGCAATGGAAATTGAAAACTCACCAAAGGATCGTTGGTAGTGGCGAAAGGAAGATTGTGTTGCTCGCTATACAAAACGCACGCAATAATATGTGCGGGTCAATTGAATACAGTTGGAGATGATGCTTCACCAAATTTGTGGTATAGGCGACTGGAGCATGTTAGAATATACTGGCTAAGAAGTCCCTCATCCCAATAGCCAAAGGAAAAATTAACCGGTGTGATCACTGTTTATTTGGGAAGCAACATCGAGTTTCATTTTAGAAAAGCTCTAGAAGGAGAAATAATAAGTTAGAGTTGGTACACTCTGACGTTTGTAGTCCTATAGATACAGAATCCATTAGAGGAAGAAGATAATTTCTTACCTTCATTGATGATTTCTCAAGGAAGACATGGATTTATTTGCTGTGCACAAAGGATCAACTATTCAAGCACTTTCAACAATTCCATACAATGGTGGAAAGGGAGACTGGAGTGTCATTGAAGTGTTTGCGTACAGATAATGGTGGTGAGTATATCTCCAAGGAGTTCAAGGATTACTATAGTCAATATGGTATCAGGCATAAAAAGACAATTCCTGGTACACCTCAACACAATGGCATTGCTGAACGAATGAATCGCACCATTGTCGAAAGAGTTAGATCCATGCTTAAAATGGCTAACTTACCTAAGTCATTTTTTGGAGAAGCTATCAATACTGTTGTCTATCTTATCAACCGACTACCTTCAGCACCTTTGGATTTTGATGTTCTAGAGAGGGTCTGGACAGGTAGAAATATCTCATACTCTCACTTGAGGGTATTTGGTTGCAAGGCATTTATGCATGTTCCTAAAGAGCAAAGGCTAAAGCTCGATGATAAATCAGTTCCTCGCACTTTTGTCGGTTATGGAGATGAAGAGTTTGGCTACAGATTACGGGATCCAGTGAAAAAGAAATTGTACAGAGCCGAGATGTTATATTTCATGAGAATGATATCATCGGTGAAAGATCTACGAGTGACGGTGTTATCGATATTACACTAGAGAGCATTCTATCAGATGATGCCATAGAAAGAAGAATGCATCAATCAGAACAAGATGGAGAAGAAGAGCCAGTTGTGAGGGTTCAAGATACGATTGTAGATGAAGATACAAATGAAGAGGGTATTGAGCAGGAGATCCAGAGAACCCCATTCTACCAGAAGAAGAACCTTAATTAAGGAGGTCAATCAGAGAACGCCAACCATCTACAAAATACTCTAGTTTTGACTATATTTTAATCACTGATGAGGGGGAGCCTAAAAGCTTCCAAGGTGTGCAATCTTGTAAAGATAAAGATTGTTGGATGAAGGCCATGCAGGAGGAGATGAATTCTTTGAAGAAGAATGACACATACGAGTTGGTGAAACTTCCTAAAGGGAAGGGAACACTCAAGAACAAATGGGTGTACAAGCTGAAGAAAGATGATGGAAACCTAGTGAGATTCAAAGCTCGATTGGTTGTCAAAGGCTTTACTCAAAAGAAAGGTATCGACTTTGACGAGATTTTTTCACCATTTGTGAAAATGAGTTCCATTCGAGTTGTGCTAGGTCTTGTAGTCAGCTTGAACCTTGAGTTAGAATAGCTTGATGTAAAGACCGCATTCTTGCATGGGGTTTAGAAGAAGAAATTATATGGAACAACCAAAAGGTTTCAAGGTCAAGGGAAAGGAGGACATGGGTTGTCGCTTGAAGAAAAGTTTGTATGGGTCAAAACAAGCTCCGCGATAATGGTATAAAAAGTTTGATTCCTTCATGGTGAATCAAGGATATAAGGGGACAGAAGTTGATCCATGTGTATATGTCCAGAAATTCCCCGATGGAAAATTTATCATTCTTCTCTTATATGTTGATGATATGCTCATCGTTGGACCAGATGCCAAAATGATTAGTAAGTTGAAGTGTGATTTGTCTAAGGCATTTGACATGAAGGATTTGGGACTAGCAAGGTGAATTCTAGGAATGGAGATTACCCGAGATCGAAGGTCCAACAGGCTGTGGTTGTCACAAGAAAAATATATTGAATGAGTACTAGAAAGGTTCAATATGAAGAATGCTAAACCAGTTAGCACTCCGCTTGTCGCTTATTTCAAGTTGAGTAAGAAATCCTACCCTTCAATAGAGAAAAATAAAGAAGATATGTCAAATGTTCCATATTCTTCAGCGGTCGGCAGTTTGATGTATGCAATGGTGTGTACGAGACCAGACATCGCTCATGCAGTTGGTGTGTAGATTCCTGTCAAATCCCCAGAAGACACATTGGGAAGCAGTAAAATGGATCTTCAGATACCTGAGAGGAACTTCAAAGTTATGTTTGACTTTTGGAGTTGAAAAATCTACACTTATTGGTTACACAGATGCATATATGGCCGGTGACCTTGATGAAAGAAAATCTACATCGAGCTATTTATTTACATTCTCAGGGGGAGCTATTTCATGGCAGTCACGGTTACAAAAATGTGTTTCATTATAAAAAAACCGAAGCAGAGTACGCTGCAGCAGCGGAAGCAAGAAAGGAAATGCTTTGGTTAAAGCGATTCCTTACCGAATTGGGTGTGCACCAAGAAGAATGTGTAGTTTATTATGATAGTCAAAGGGCATTAGACTTGAGCAAGAATACTATGTACCATGCACGAACGAAACATATTGATGTAAGATATCATTGGCTCAGACTTGCCATTGAAGAAAAAGAGTTCAAGTTGCAGAAGATTCATACAAACAACAATGCCGCTGATATGCTGACAAAGGTCGTTCCAAAAGAAAAGTTCGACCAGTGCGTTGAAGCAACCGAGATGGAGAGTCCCACAATGTAGTCGGGAGGGGGAGATTTGTTGAGTGGTGTCCCTCATTATTGTGGGACCCACTGAATTAATTAAAAAAGAAAGAGAGGCATGTCGGCAAAAGTTTTTTTTAAAAAGTGTACAGTAAAATTACTATGCACAATTCGACCATACGCGTTTTAAATCTCCTATAAATAGAAGAGAGAATAGAGAAAAAAACACAGATAAAAAATGTAATCTGTGTAGAGAGTCTTAGGAAAAGGGTTCCTAAGAGCTGGGTAAGAGAGATAAAATAGTGAGGTTTTAGGAAATACTTAAGTGCCACTATTTTGTAATCTCTTGGTGTACCTACTATTATTTTTATAGTGGAAGAATTATTCGGAGTTTGTCCCGTGGTTTTTCCCTAATTCATTTGGAGTTTCCACGTAAAAATCTACATGTCTTTTATTCTACTGCTATTATTTTTCTCGTAATCTATTATTGGGCCTAACATTAATTGTGTGAGCCATATAATTTTTATTTCAATTCTTTCTTCTGCAATTTTTTTTAATCTTTTTGGTCAAATATATTTATCGCCTTCTACACTTAAACCATACATCCACTACTATCTTGAATTTAAAATGTTACTACTAGTCCCTTAAACTTGGCAAACATTGACCAAGTTGTCTATGAAAAAGTTCATGAGAGTAATTTTTTTAAAAATTTGTCTCATCTAGGCTTACACAATAATAATAAAGGAAAACCTTATCTCACCCCGCCCGAATATGGACTCGAACCTATGACTCTAATATCACAGCTTCTAAACTCAACCACTAGACCAGTCTTTTTCACTCATGAGAGTAATCTTGAAATGAAAGGATTTAAGCAATCAGTTTGAAGTAAATATGGAAAAAAGGATGTATTGTAAATTAAACCAAAAGTTAGGGTAAAATCTAAAAAGAATAATTCCACCAACACCTCTAATCCTTTATCTACATATATTGATTTTTTCAATTATAAATTCAATTAGCAACTGTAAAAAGTATATCACCAACTAAAATATTATGAATTTGAGAACTAAAGCTGAACTTTAAGATATAAATTGAAAATTTACAAAAATTGGGTACGAATGTTTTGAAATTTTATGAATGTAGATGATCAATGAAATTGAGGATTTAAAAAAACATTATAACATTTGTTTAAGATTTGATTGCTTTTTAGTGTAAGTATAATGACCTATAATGAAATTTAATGAGGAATTTTTTTGGAAACTTTTGCTTCTACCCCACGTTTTTGATAGAGTATTTTTATCATAATAGATTATTATGTAAAAATGCCAATGTTTTTCTGTAATATGTGTATATTTTATTATTATAATATACAAGACCTACCGATTATGTTAGTAAAGTGATACGTTTATGTACTACTATGTTAAATTTTAAAGTTCATGTAACATTATATTAGTAAAGACAAAGTTTGTCTAATATCACTATACTTAAGACCTAAAGATGTTGGTTTAGTTCTTTTTATTTCTTTCATTTGTGTCCACTTTCAATTAGTAAAAACATACTACCCAATAATATTGCTTGAAAAGAAATTATAAAAGAAGGTATAAAGACAAATAAAAAAAATGTAGTTAAAACCAATGTGGATCAGGCCAGGAGCTTAACTCGAAAAATCAGATTTAAACCGTCGCTCTTTTCATGGTTGAAGGATTTAGATTTTTTGAATTAAGTTCAAATTCTCTTAAGTTATACATTTCACTTAATTTTAATGGGGTGTACAGTGCAATTAAATCTCAACCATTAAAATTTCATGAATGGTTAATGGTTGAGATTAAGGGGTGTTTGTTTCCTCTATTATCTGCTGTAGTTAGTGGATAGAACCTCAATAACTATAAAATTTGTGTTTGGTTAAAAATCCCAAAAAGCAAACTGCTGCAGATAGATACCCGAAAAGCTGTAGATAGAAAAGCAGCACTTTAATGCTTTTTGGTTGCTATCTATTTTTAACAATTTTATCATTTTGTGAAATTAAAATAATATGTCCTACCACTTCCAACGTAATTCAATTTTTTATATATTTTTATTTTGAGATAGATCAAAATATAATAAGTATTTAATTTTTACAAAACATGAAAATAAATTATTGATATAAAAACTCACTGTTTTTTTTGTTCTATTTTTTTTCCTTTTTTTAACTTCAAAAAATTTAATTTGATTTCATATGCTTCTTAATTCATAAACTAATAAAATGATAAATTTATTGTAATAAGTCATAAGAGAGAAAATTTTTTTATAGTTTATGAAGAGTAAAAAATGACATTTAAAGTGAAAGAATTGTTTATGTTTATATAAGATATATTAATTTGAATTACGTCCAAATGTGTAATTTTACATCATATCAACATCACCTTAAAGTTTTACCAAACACTAAATTATGAATATGTAGTACAGAACAGCAAATAACAACAGTTAAACGCTAGCCACTATAGCAAACAGCTAACTGCAAAAGCTAACAACTGTAGTAAACGGGACCTAAGTGAAATATACAATTTTAGTTTGAACTTTAGAGAATTCAAATTCATGATTAAAATTATGTATAAATTGTCCAATTGATATGCAAATTAACCAAAATTCGCCACCGAAAAATTTATTTCATATTGTAAGATTACAATTTCGAAATATTTTTCTATTGTAAAAAAATCATCAATGGAATTTCTGAACAAGATTTTTTAAAAAGTTTACTTTTTTCCCACGTGGATGAAGTTAGTTACTGCTCTTGCTTATTTCAGTTAATAGGCTAACTAACAGAGCCCCTTAACCCTCAGGGCATTTGATTTACATCATGAAAGGGAAAGGGAATCAAGAAAGGGAATGATAAGGAAAGAAATCAATTCTCTTTAATTGATTTATATGTTTAGTATGGTCAAGAAAATAAATGAAATTGCTCATGATTTCATTTATTATTTTTTAAATTAAAAAAAATTAATTAATTAATTATTACAAATAAAAAAATAAATATATTAAATAAATATTATTTAATAATATATATTCTATTTATTTAATAATATATATATATATATAATATTATCAAGATATAAAAAATAATTAACAATTATTTTTATATATTATTATTAATTATATAAAATAATAATACTATTTATTATTACTATTAATTATATAATGTTGTTTTTAATCAATATAAATATTATTATAAAAATATTTATTATTATTATCAATGACGATGATGGTGATGATGATGATAATTATGATAATAATAAGAAGAAGAAAAAGAAGGAGAAGAAGAAGAAGATAATAATAATATTAAAGAAAGATAAAGAAAGGGAATGTTAATATTTAGTGGAGTGAGAGGAGTGAAAAGATCTTGAAAGGGGTAATTTTATTACTTAAAATGGGTAATGAATGTAATTCTCTTATCTAAACAAACATCAACAAAGGAATTAGATATTTTAAATTTCTTTTCTGTTTCCTGAAACCTCTCAATCAAACACCTCCTCATTGATTTCGGATTATTAAAAACTAGACACCTAAATTTATAATTTTATGACCGAATTTATAATACCTTTAGATCAAAATATAGAATAATTTATACATGTTTGAATCCAATTAATTTTCCAACCCAGTTTATACCAAATTGATTGTGTCTATGATCCAATAGAAAAAGTAACAAGATAAGCATTTCATCATCAAATATTACATTATAAAATGCAAATTAAAAAGATATGTCGTACAAAAAAAGAGTGCATTACCCTTCATGCACCACAAAATTCATTACTTGAAATATATATATAGTTACAATTTATTCCATACATAGATTATTATTATTGTTATTATTATTATTATTATTATTATTATGCAATTTTATCAAATAATAGATATAATTTGAGCCAAGGACACCCATCGGCCAAGTTCTCTAAGAAGAGGGTGCATATGCTCCAGTAGAATCGGAGGGCCCAAATGCGCCAGCACTGGGTGCATCAGCTTTTTCGTGTTTCTCTTTCTTGTGCTTATGTTTCTTATCGTCAGAATCCTTGTCTTTCTTTTGTTTATGTTTCTTGTCGTCAGAATCCTTGTCTTTCTTGCTTTTCTTCTTATCATCGTCATCGTCCTTTTCCTTCTTGCTTTTCTTCTTGTCATCGTCATCATCCTTTTCCTTCTTGCTTTTCTTCTTGTCATCATCGTCATCCTTTTCCTTTTTGTGTTTGTGTTTCTTTTCACCTTTGTCGTCGTTGTCATCCTTATCTTTTCCACCTACAGGACTCGGAGCACCTGATTGGTATGTCGAACCAGCAGGGCTAGGGGCAGAGCCGCTATTATCTGCGCTCGATTTCTTATGAGCATCAATAAGCATTGCTAGGCAAAGTAGAACTATGGCAAATGCCACATATTTACTCTTAATACCCATTCTCAAATATATGATGTGTTTGTTTGTTTTACGATGAAATTTATGCTTCTATGCCTCTCTTTTTATACATAGGTTTGTACCTTAAAGCAAGGAATTTAGAGGTGCATGATCAATTGCTATATATAGAATGATGCTTGATTTGGATGCTATTTTTTAGTTTATTAGTTATTCTTTTTAAAATTTGTGAGGATTTTTCATTATTTCCTGTCAAAAATGATCCAGTCATATTTTTATAAAATTTCCTTAACTGGCCCTTGAAATTCTCTTTACCCCTTAATCAATCCAATAATTTTGGTTACACCGTTAGGGAATTTTTAGAAAAAGTCAGACTTTTTGTATTCTTCTCTCATTCAATGGTTGAGAATTAATGACATGGGATTTAGTAAATAGGAGAGAATATTTAATTAAGTACTTGTCAATTCTCAACCATTAAATGAGAATGGTATAAAAAACCTGACTTTTTCTATAAATTCGTTTAAGTAAGATCCAAAAATGTCTCTACATATTAACTTAACAAAACATGTACTACGAGAAATGTTAGATTTAGCAACAAAATAATTGCAGCGAAGTACATTTTATTACTAAAAAGCTTATTTGGCAGCAAAAAATTTTGCTGTCAAACATCACATTTATAATTAGAAGCAAAATTATATCAGATTTTTATCAGAGTATGTAAGAACTATTTTTTTCTGTTACCAAAGGCGGCAATATTCAAAAAGTTGATGCTAAAAAGTTCATTTAGCAACAATATTTATTAGTTGTATGTAATAACTCATTAATCAAATAAAATTTAAAATTTTTGTGGTGATTGTGAAAATTATTATGATATATATTCCTGATCACAGAAATATCCGTACTCATATTATGTGAACATTAATCTTGTACCATATATAAAAGGCTTAATGCACATCTAGCTATCTGAACTTGTCCCAAAAAATCTACTGTCTTCCTGAATTTTCATTGTGACCCCGTAGCTCCCTCAACTTTCAAGAAGTATACCACTTTGCTCCCTAAATGACACGTGTCAGCTTCTGATAGGTATGACTTTTCAAAGATGTCATTTTTTCGATTTTTTCTCTCCAATCAGAATCTGACGCGTGGCATTAATGGAGCAAAATGAAGCACTTTTTGAAAGTTGAGGTAGTTATGGGGTCACTTTAAAAGTTCAGGGGCAGTAAATTCTTTGGAACAAGTTCAGGTAGCTAGATATGCATTAAGCCTATATAAAATGAATTGATATATGTATCGTATGCTAGAATTTATATATTCCGGCCTCCACTTGTTAAATAATTAATAAACTTGTTATATTGCCATGTCGGTTTGAGACGAGGATAACAGATAACATGAAGTTTGAGGCATATAAAATTGTTTTCCTGTATTCCCCTAACAATTGCAACCGTTTTTTAAAAATTTGTATGGGACTTTTCCAGTTAGATATATCAACATTCAACAACGTAATTTGAAGAAATTATATAAAGAACCGGTACACCATTCAATATAGTGGTGGGAGGTCCTAATTTCTCGATTCTTAAAAAATCCATCACTATCAGAAAAAAAAAATTTAATATTTACGTCCCCATAAAACCAATATGTTCCCTTTATTTTATTTGTTTGTTGCACTGTAAAGATTGATAAATTACGAAAAAACAAAGATTAAGTAATTCACCTTCTTTTAGAATACTGGGTGATTATAAATATTACGATGGTTTTTTTCCATAAATTATGATGCTCTAAAGTTATGCATTTGGATTACTTAATTATTGCATTGTTTTGTCATGAATCCAATATGCCCTTTAATACCCTCCAGGTTGAGCGAATGCCTTTGATACCTCCAACTTTTAAGTGAACCTCCGAATCACCCAAACTTGTAAAAAGTACACCTTCGTGCTACCTCTGAACCACTTGACCAATTGCAACCGAGGCGTGTGTAACACGCGCTCTGACGCGTGTCAGTTTGAAAAGGTAAAACCAACAAGTGTCATATATTGTAAAATTTTCTAAAAAAAACCCTGAGAAAATTTCAATAAAATCCCGATCATTTTTTTTTGCAATAATACCATCTAATACACTTGTATCCAAAATTCCCAAAAACAAGTAAACGGTCGATGATCGGAATCTGAGAAAAAACGGCCAGTGGTCGGAATCTGACAATAAACAAAACCCAAATATCAGATTATCAAGTCTTCAATTAAGTAATTCCCAATAACAAACCCTAAAAACTCATCTTCTACAATTTAAATTAAGAACTGGTAGAAGGATTAACAATTCAAACAATCAGTATACACTATTGCTGTATTCAATTAAAACAAGAAACAAAACAATAAACCAGCAAAAATTTGATCCAAAACCCATAGCCATTTCAATTCGAATTCTGATGAGTACTAACCGTATGAACAAAGATAAACATCATTTCTGCTAACTTCAAAATTGGAATAAAAGTACTGATCATGATTTCGATTTGATCTTAATGAAAACAATTGCATATAAAATCCAATTGCAAGGATTCATTTATCTAAAAGAAGCTGAATATCTGAAAGGATCTCCATAACTTTCAGTTGTCATTAATTAAGTTAAATCCAATTGCAAGGAATTATATATGGAATAAGAAGACTATAAAGTAGAGAGGGCCGGGGAGCTTTGTCAGTTAGAACACTGAAAACAACTAATTCCCAATTTGGATGCGATTATTTCAGATTTCGCATTTTTCTCGGAATAAAGATGGAATCGAAAAGGGGAAAACTTGCAGAATTGAATTAAACACTGATCTCAGATAGAGCAAATTGGAAAGAAGATAATAGACCGGAGATTTGGAGAAGCTTTCGGCGACGGCGATAGAGCCACTCTCGACGAGTTTCAAAGCCTTGAAGATCTAATTAGCTCTACTTCAGAGTAACCTGACCTCCGACGCCGCCAAATTAACGGCGGTTGCTATTTCGTTTGAAGCTCCGACGAAGAATATTGAACGGAAAGAAATTAAATAAGGGGAAGAGAAAGAGAGATTTTGCCCAGATAAGGAATCGCCGGTTGTTCAAGCGTTGATTGAAGCGTCGGATTATGGGTCTACAGAGTTGTGTCGGCGATTTTGTCCGGCGACGGAAAAATATACACGATTTCAGAAACGGGAATATCTATTCTATTATTTTTTTAAAAAAATTTCTACACATAAATAGCCAAAGAACTTGCCACTATAGTCAAACTCGGACACATCAAATGCCACGTCCGACACAAATAGCACGAATATACACTTTTTATAAGCTGGAATAGTTTAGAGGTCCACTTAAAAGTTGGAAATATCAGAAACGTTTTCGCTCAACTTAAGGAGCATTAAAGAGCATCCCGCCATAATTCCAAAATTCATTTCATTCAATATGATTTGTCCATCGAATTATATAAACATTTAATGAATAAAAAATACATTTTTACTGGCGGGAAATTATTTCTCTTATAGTTGGGAACAATGTTATTAATACCGTACTGGGCCATATACCGGCGAGGCTAGTGGTATGTGGTATAATCGGTATTACGGTATTATTAGTGGTTTTATCGGTTTTTTATTTTTTAAAGAATATATATTATTTATGAGTTTTAGTTACTATTGCAACGGTTTTTAGGTCTTCTTTTGCAACGCTTCTACATGTCGCCATAGAAGTTTTGGAAAGAAATATATATTATATAGGATTTTCAGTGGCTATTGCAACGCCTTTCTGGGTCTTTAGCCACTTTTTTGTGTCTTTAGCAACGCTTCTCAGTCTTTAGCAACGCTTTTTTATGTCTTTAGCAACACTTTTTAGTCTTTAGCAACACTTTTCTATATCTTTAGCAACATTTTTATTTGTGGCCAAAAGTATTTTAAGAAAACCGGTTTGAACCGGTACGCCAGTTTACCGATTTTTTACCGGTTCAATCCAGTTTTCTCCAATTTTTTTATTAAAATCGGTTTCTACACATACCGTACCGTAGCCGTGACCGGTTCACGGTAAAACCGGTCGAACCAACTGGTACGGTACTGTATTAATAACACTGGTTGGGAATTCGGGGAAATCCCTACTTCAGAAGGGTTAGGTTGCTGCCCTCCGTGGCTGATCTACATAATGAACGACACCTTCAACAACGATACATGCCTCTTCGCTTCCTCTTGGTTCCAACAACTCGGCTGGTGACCAAGACTTGTCTTTCAATAAGTAAGTGTACCGAAATCTTATGCGGATGTTGTGAATAATAATGCTGCAGATATTCTGTCAGGGTTTCAAGCCGGCAATCTAATTTTAGAAAACCTACCTCGATTGACCCTGTTGTTATTGCTTCTACCGAAGTTGTTAATAAGGGTGGATTCACCTCGGTCAAAACTCCACAGGCTATATACGAGAAGTGGATTTCTATGTTAATTCGTTAATCGGTGGTTTGGTCCTTTAAAAAAGAGATACTTCATACCGCCTCTCTTCATTATAGGATGCGCTATCTAGGGTCTGGGGTTTATAAGAAAATTGGAGATTAATCTCTCTTGGTAAAGGATACTATCACATTCTTCTTGGTTCACAAGCCAATAAGAATAAAATTTTTAATAGAGGGATTATTGGCCTAAAATCGGGTACTTTTAGGGTTTACTCTAGCAACTGGACTTCAATCTGGCTGATAAAAAAACCACACAGGCTCTTGTGTTTATCTACATGGTTTGCCTTGGTAGTATTGGGATTCGACTATTTTGGCTTGCATGGCCAAAGGAATCGATCATTTCACGCGAGTGGATCGCGCTACAATTGAGGAGGACTTCGGGCACTTTGCGCAAATACTCGTTGATATTGATTTAATGAATATTTTACCTCTTACGATTGGTGTTGAAAGAGAGGGAAAGCAAATTTGGATCGAATTGGAATATGAGAATGTTCCTTAATTTTGCAAATTTGTTACTACGATTGACCATTCTTGGCGTGATTCTAGGCACAATAAGAAGGAAAAGAAGATGGAAGCTATGACTACAAAATCTCAAAAGGCTATTGGGAAAATTAATGTTGTTTAAGCTCCTTCTAATCCTACGGGTAATACTGAAGATAATAAAGTGGTTAGCGCTATGATAACCCTGTGGATGGGGAAACTTCTGATCATCCAAGGAATGATGTGGGTATGATTGCACTTGAGCAGGTCCAGCAGCGGCTTCAGAATGATCTTAACCAACAAAATAACAAAATAATAGTTATTAATGAAGCCATAGCCTAGTTGTTGAAACCCAGTCTACTGCGGCACAGGAGGCTACCAAGCCTAAAGGGTAGGTTACGGAGGAGGAGATTGTCTTAATTGCGAATTTGGAACTAGTTAATTTGATGGTTGATCTTGGTTTTGAAAAGGAGCCTTTTGTTGAGGCTTCTAAGCAAGTTGATGGTCACTTCACAGAAGTCTCTGATGAGGTTGAACCGCTAGAAGAGGACGACTTCGTGGACTTTGATTCAGACTATTCAACACTTGAGGGAGGTGTCCCGGCTCTTGGGGCGAATTTTACTGAACGAGAAGAGGCAAAAATGAAAAACAAAGCCAAACAATTAACACATGTTAGGCGAGAGTATTCATTTTCTTCTTATGATGAAAGCTTTTGGTGTGAGATATATGAGAAAGACACTATCCTAGGATATCTAAGAAAGCAAAAGGTATATGTCGCCTGCAGAGAACAAACAAACAGGAGCGTAAACCTCCTCTGAGTACTCTTCTTAGTTGATAGTACTTTTTTACTACCTAAATGGTTGTTTGACAATTATTGTTTTTAGCTTTTCATTTCTTTATTTTTTTTATTTAATAAAACTAGAGCTCGGTTCTCCGTTCTCTGCCTTTAACTATAAAAAATACATATTTTATTTGTTTTTGAGCTACCATACCAATTTATTTACGTACTCATACTTTGACAACGGAATATAAAATACGTAGTGAACAAAGTTCGAGTTTTATCACATGTATTCAATTACAAAAATAAATCTATTTTCTAGTTGAAAAACCACATCATATAGTGGTTATTGATACACATTCAGAAATCAATAGATAGTAATCAATAAAAAAACGAATTGGTTGACATAAATTTTAGTATTTTTTATCATATATTAGTGGTACATAACATATAAAAAAACTTGTGATAGTTCGGGTCCATCGATATAATAGATATAATTTGAGGCAAGCTCACCCATCGGCCAAGTTCTCTAAGAAGAGGGTGCATATGCTCCGGTAGAACCCGAGGGCCCATATGCGCCGGCACTTGGAGCATCAGCTTTCTCCTGTTTCTCTTTCTTGTGCTTATGTTTCTTTTCTTCAGAATCCTTGTCTTTCTTGTGCTTCTGTTTCTTATCGTCAGAATCCTTATCTTTCTTGCTTTTCTTCTTGTCATCATCATCGTCCTTTTCCTTCTTGCTTTTCTTCTTGTCATCATCGTCATCCTTTTCCTTTTTGTGTTTGTGTTTCTTTTCACCTTTGTCGTTATCGTCATCCTTATCTTTTCCACCTACAGGACTCGGAGCACCTGACTTGTACGTTGAACCAGCAGGGCTAGGGGCGGAGCCGCTATTATCTGTGCTAGATTTCTTATGAGCATCAATAAGCATTGCTAGGCAAAGTAGAACAATGGCAAAGGCCACATATTTACTCTTAATACCCATTCTCAAATATATGGTGTGTTAGTTTGTTTCACAATGAAATCTATGTTTCTGTGGGTCGCTTTTTATACAAAGGTTTGTTCCTTAAAGCAAGGAATTTAGAGGTGCATGATTATTTGCTATATAAAGAATGAGATAATTTTTAGAAAATTTCCTTATAATTCTGGCTACAAATTCAACACTGGCCTTTGAAATTTTATACTTCAAGGCTACATTATCGGTTTATATTAGGATTGAAACTCTTAACCCCTTAAAATTAAGAAATAAGAAAATATGACAATATATATCATCCATAATCTATAATTAATAAGTAACTAGATCCAAAAATGGCTGTACATATTAACTGTAACAAAACATGTACTACAAGAAATGTTAGATTTAACGGCAAATTAAGCTGAATACATTTTTATTGCTAAAAAACTTATTTAGTAGCAAAAATCAAAAAGTTGTGGTAAAAAATCACATTTACAAGCAAAATTATATATAAAAAAATCTATTGCAAGAACTATTTTTCGAGTTACCAAAGGCTCATTTCAACAATTTTGAAAAACTTGCTGCTAAAACGTTTATTTAGCAACAATATTTAAATGTTGTTAGTAATAACTCATTTGCAGAATATTTTTCTGGTGATGTGTGATAAGTTATTATAATATGTTCTCTAATCACATCAATATCCATTCTCATATTATGTGAAAATTAATTTTGTACCATATACAACACGTTATATATGTGTACATGACTAATATAATGAAGTCATGTAATAATATATGTTAGAATTTCTATTTAATAAATAAGTCTTAGGATTTTTCCTTTAGGTTCAAGAATTTTGTTTGAATAAATAGTTACTAGATACGGTAAACTTTAAAAACATGTCATGTGGTTGATTGATTTGTAAAAAGGTCTTTGTAGAATTTTTTTTTTAACGGGTGTGTCTGTGGTTTCAAAAGTTAACAAAAAAAATGATTCATTAAATTGTGAAACTACATTTTAAAGGGTAATATTGTTCATTTTGAAGTGAAATATTGCAGCTTAATTAATAAAAATATAATACAGCTTAGCAATAAAATTTAAAATTTTTTAAGAAATACAAATATTTTTTTAATAAAAAATTATAAGAAAATGAAAAATTTCTGAAACATACTCAAGACTTGATATATCATTCTTAAATGATATAGTTGAAATACAGGAATATTGGGTTTATTAAAATAATCGATATAGCATTAACAAAAAAAACTAAATTTCAAAAATATACCTTGTGTGTTTCATTTGTTTACTAACTGTTGAAACCACATGCAACCGTTTGAAATTTTTTTTTACAAAGACAGTTTTACAACAACAGGCAAACCACAAAGCATATTTTGGATTAATTTCACCTATAGTACATTAACTATACACACTTTCTCAATTTGATACTTGAACTTTCTTTTTGTTCATTATCATACATGAACTAATAATTAACCCTTCGATTTGGTACATATGACCTCTTATCATAGGTCACTTATATCAATTTTAGCATTTTGATTTTTTTTTTCAATATAAAATAGTGAGACCATTATATTAAAACTACTAATTGACCCAATCTCAAAATATAAATGTAATATCTTTCTCTTTTTTTAATTTATTCAGCACCGTTTAATAATAAAACTATTGTTGCGTTTAAAATTTATTATTTTTCAGCATTTTTTTTATTTCTTTTATCGTCTTTTAATTTTAATACTATTATCTTATGAGAGAAATTGTACAAATAAATAACCAATATAAAATTACTAATCTTTATCTTAACATTTTTTTAAGAAAATGAATAAAACAATTTTCATCCGTTCTCCTATCATCACCACCACCATAATTTAGCAGCACTTATTTCCAAAGCCTCAAATCGTCTGCATCCATTGAGTCCCTCATCATCGTTGAAATTCTTGTGCAATTTTTCCTTCTCTCCAAGGATTCTAGCAATTTGATTTAGTAGACCTTGGCTGGCTTCAACCATCGATCTCAATGGTGGTATTAATTCCACTTCTCTAAAATCACCCCAGCAACGGGCAACAGTTAGAGCAGAATCGCCCGTGGTTGACAATAGAAAAGGAATAGAGGGAGGAAGTCGAAAGTGGAAGTATTGAATGTGGTGGAGAGAAATTGTGATGTAGATTGTCAACATAAAAGTTACATGTACTATATTGTTAGTTCATACATGATGATGACAAAATGAAAGTTCATGTATTAAATTAAGAAAGTATGCATAGTTGATGTAATATGAGTGAAATTAACCTGCATATTTTTGAAATTTACATACTAAATAATAATAAATTTTTTATTTGTAATTAATTGAAAAGTGAACTTACTTCAGTTATCCATTTTACACGGATAACATGAAGTTTGAGGCATAAGAAAATTAAAAATTGCAACCACTCAAAATTTGCATGGGACTTTTCCATTTAGATATCAAGTATCAACATTCAAAAACGTACTTTGACATGTACATTTAAACAAAAAATATTTACCCATATAACCATGCGCAACCCTATATTTTTTCTTTAAAAAAATTATTTTATTGAGCTTACAATAATAATAAAGAAAATTTCATCCTACCGCACTCGTATGTGGACTCGAACCTATAACCTCTAGGATCACAGCTTCAAGGCTCAACCACTAAGCTAAGACCTTTGCCACGAGCAATGCTATATTTACACACTTTTACACATTACACATATCTTATTTATAGCCAACGATAAATGTGTATCATGAATTAACCAACCTAAAAACTTACTTATTATTTATTATGATTAATTATTTAATTAGTAATGTTATTTTCCATATTAATACTATGTTCCCTTTATATTATAACAAGAATTTTGGGTGAATATAAACATGTGATGCTTTAATGTTATTTATTTTGATTACTAATTCTTGCATGGTTATCTCATGAATCTGTTTATATACAAAGTTCAACCTAACAATAATTCTAAAATTCATTTCATTCAATATGATCAGTCTAAAAACATAATTTTTATTATAAGTAGCCTAAAAACATATTAAAAATGTGACGAATTCAAAATACACATTTTATTTGGTTTTGAGCTTTGTTACCAATTCATCTACGTACTCAAAGAAATTAATAGCGGAATATCAAATTCTTAATCAACAAAGTTTGAGTTTCATCACAAGAATATACATATATGTATTCAATTAAAAAAATAAATTTATATTGTAGTCGATAAACCACATCATATAGTTTTTTTTAAGATTTTATAGAGGTTGGGTATTGAACCTAGTACCTCCCACCACTATATTGAGTGGTGCATCAATTGAGTCACACCCAATTGATAACCACATCATATAGTTAGTCATACAAATACATAAAATCAATAGCTATTAATCAATCCAAAAATGGATTGATAAATTTTAGTAATTTTATCCTTTATATATGTATGCATGGTACATAACATACACCATATGTTATGTACCATACAAAAATTTCTTATAGCGCATCTTCTAACTATATAAACAATAAGCTAACTAAACATTTTGTGTGGATGCTGTGGGTCCTTCACCATCAGCATCGGCATCAGTGGAACTTGGGGGAGGGGTATTACGAGACGGAATCGAACCAACCAACGGGCGTGGGTAGAACGTTTGGTAAGCCGGGTAAGCGGAAGCTTTAGAAGACTCTTCAGCAGCACCATTGGCTTCATGACAAATAAAAGCTAAGCATAACAAAACAATCCCAAATGCAACATGTTTGTTTTCAATACCCATTTTTTTATTTTGTTGAGAAGCAATTCAATATTTGATTAATGTGATGTAAGTTTGTTTGTGCCATGATTGAATGAAAGTTGATGTCTTTTATAGACAGGAATTTAGTAAGAAATTAAAAATTGTGGTTGATGATTTATTACTATTTATAAACTGCATCGATGTTTTTTTTATCAATTACCTATTAATTATTTTTGCCTTCTGTAATTAAGTTTGAAATGGTCAATAAATCAATTGACCTACAATTATGGATTTCCTCAAGATTGAAGTGTGTGCCTATATTCTTAATTTGTATATGCTGAATTTTTTATATCATTAGACAAAATGGAGTTTAAACTTGAGTCCCCTAAGAAATTTTATGAAATTCCTCATAATTTAACCTTCAAATTGATTGACTTTATATGTTAAAATTGAATAATAAAATAGTTTGTATTGTTTGTCTTATTTCTATCTTTTTTTTATAAATATTAATCTGATCATTAACCTTTTTATTCCAAGGCAAGAATTACTCCTATAAATACTGTAGACGTAAAAAGGTTAAACTTATTAGAAATATTGTGGTATGAAAGAACACAAACTTAGGAAATTGAATATTAGAAAGGTAGAGAGGATGCAAGAATTATATCTATATTTCTCTTGTATGAATTATGAAGAACATGTCTATATTTATAGACTATTACAAGAAGAAGTAGAGACTTGAGTTACACAATTGATTGTGTAGGTTATGGACATCAATACATATAACTACATGTAACATCTCAATAACTACATGTAACATCTCCATATTATAAATTGCAATATTATTTCTAACACTTCCCCTTTGATGTCCATAAATTGCGAATGGGACCTCATTAAAAACCTTACCAAGGAAAACCCTGTGGGACAAAACCTGTGATAAGGGAAAAAGAGTACAGTGTTTACTACCCCTATTCGCAAGAATATTGAAGATCCTTGAGACGATGCATTCCAATGTCGTAAACCAACTTCTTGAAAGTTGCGGATGGTAATGTTTGGTGAATAAGTCTGCTGAATTGTTGCATGAGTGAATTTGTTGAATGCTTATTTCACCCTTTTTTTCAAGGTCATAAGTAAAGAAGAATTTTGGTGAAACATGTTTAGTTCTGTCTCCTTCAATGTAACCTTCGTTTAGTCGCATTGTCTTTATATATTGTCATTGAATCTTCTTTAGTCGTTGATTTTCAACATGCTTCTCGAATATGCTTTGTTAATGATCTTAACCATACACATTCACGATTAGCCTCATGAATTGCTAGTAATTCAGGATGATTTAAGGAAGTAGCGGTGATAGTTTGCTTCATTGATTGCCAAAATATAGTCGTACTTCCATATGTGAATAAATAACTTTACATGGGTTAGATAAATAACCCACATCTGCATACTCAACTAATTCAGGTTTATTTTCATATGAATAAAACAAATCCAAATCAATAGTTCCTCATATATAACACATTATTTGTTCAATCCTATTCCAATGTCTCCGAGTTGGTGCAAAACTATATCTTGATAATAAATTAATAACAAATGTAATATACGGCCTTGTATTGTTAGCGAAATGCATAAATGCACTTATTGCACTGAGATATGGTACTTCAGGATCAAGAATTTATTCATTATCTTCTTGAGGACGAAACATGTCATTTTTCATATCAAGTAATTGTACAACCATTGGATTGCTCAATGCATGTGCTTTATCCATATTAAATTGTTTCAACACCTTTTGTGTATAGTTACCATAATTCCTTTATCTAAATGCTCAATTTGTAAACCAAGACAAAACATTGTTTTTCCAAAATCTTTCATCTCAAATTCTCTTTTCAAGGAATCTCTTCAGGAGTTCCGATGATATTCAAATCATAAACATAATTTGTGATGATGGTGAATTCAGATCATGTATTCCTTATGAAAAATACATGGACGAATAAGATTATTCTTTTAACCACCTTTCAATAAATATTCACTACAGCGATTATACCACATATGACCAGATTGTTTTAATCCATATAAAATCTTTGCAACTTTATTGAATAAAGTTCTCGTTTTACATATTTTTCTTGCAATTTTAATCTTTCAGGAATTTTCATGTAAATGTCGTTATTAAGTGAGCCATATAAATAAGCTGTAAGAATATCCATTAGTTGCATTTGTAAATTTTGTTGCACTGCCAAACTTATAAGACGCATCTACTACCGAAGAATATGTCTCTTCATAATCTATTACGGGTCTTTGGGAAAAACCTTGTGCAACAAGTCTCACTTTATATCTCACAACTTCATTTTTCTCATTTCTCTTTCTTACAAAAATCCATTTATACCCCCACAGGTTTTACACCTTCTGGTGTTCGAACAACTATCCAAAAACTTTGCATTTTTAGGAGGATTTAATTTTGTTTGAATTGCATCCCTCCATTTTGGCCAATAATTTCTTATTTGACAATCTTGAGCGAATTGTGATTCATGATCTATATTTTCATTCTCAATATTCGTTGCAACATTATATGCAAAAATAGGATCGACAACCAATTTGTCTTGATTTCATCTTTTTTCATACTAATATAATTTATCTGAATTTCTTCATTTTCAATACCTTCAGGCGTTTGCACTTCAGGTGCTCGCATTTCAAGTGCTAGTACTTCTACAAGAAGTGTATTTATGTTAGTACACTTATTTATGATAAACTATAAATAAAATATGAATATGAATATGCATATGCATATGCATATGCATATGCAAGAACATAAATAATAATAATAATAATCATAATAATAATAATAATATACTAAAATGGAAAGTAATTAAATATACCTTTGTCTTCAACACGAATATTTTTATTGTTGACAATTTTCTTTTCGATGATTTTTATCCTTTAACCAATTGACAAAACGCTTTTTTTTTAATTGATCTTTCATAAAAATCAATATGAATTAATGCATTTATTAATATATGAAAGCTCAATACTCATTTTGGATCCATATGAGAAAGTGATGGAGCAATCCATATTATTTTCTTTTCCAAAATTATATTTCTATTCTCTCCCCCTAATTTTGGGAACACTACGCCATAGATGGCTTCTTGCAACTGAAATGACAAGTGTTGCATTTTAAAACGTTACAAAAGGGGTGGGAAAATGGTCTTCTTGTGACACTTTTAAAAAAATTTGATTTAAAGTTGCAAATACATGAAAAAGTGTATTTTTTGCAATAGATTGAGTAAGCGTTTCGAAAAGGTAGGGGCAAAAAGGAAAAAAAATTGGCGGGAAATAGGGGGGAAAGAAATTTTGGAAAAAATGCACTTGCAACTGGAATTGATCACGCTACCCTTAGGTGAAATTACCTGTTGCTTACCACTAAACTAAAATATTCTATTACCATATCCAAACAAAATAATTTTATATAACAAGTTTATGTTATATAAATTAAAGGGTATAAAACGGGTATATGAAATTGTAGGTTCATAATAAGTTGTATAAAAAATATAAAAAGCTATTAGAAAGTTATCCTCAAACTTAAACTTTGAACTGTAATAATAAATAATTTGTATTTTAAATATTTTTTATTTAATCAATATTATAAATGATAATGTAAAAAGTCAAACTTCTAGACCCTAAGACTCTGTTCTTTTGGACTATAATTTAATGTAATTTAGTTTAACTTAGTTTAGTTGAGTTTGGTGCAGTTCAGTTCAATTCAGTACAGTTCAATACAGTTCAGTTCAGCTATGCGTAGTTATAAATTTATACTGAAATAAGTTATGTTCAGTTCAACTCACTTCAATTTAATTCAGTTCAGTTCAACCAACTTCAATTTAATTCAATTCAGTTCAGCTTTTAAAAGTTGAAAAAACTGAGCCTAATTTCAAAAGCTTAACTTCTAAACCTCGAATCTTAATATTAAATATTTATTATTTAAAATTAACTACACTACCCAAGAATATAAATTATTTCTATATTATTTTACTTTTGAAAAATACGATTATTTCTCTATAGCTGATATTAATTTTACTTTAAATTAAATTTTAAGAAAATAAAATTAATGTTGAGTGGTGTCCCTCTTATTATGAGACCCACTGTTTAATTAAAAAAATTAAAAAAAAAGCAGGTCGGTAAAAAAGTTTTTTCAAAAAGTGCACTAAAATTACTGTGCACCATTCGGCCATACGCGTCTTGAATCTCCTATAAATAGAGGAGGGTTTTGCTCATTTGAAGAGCAGACCAACACAGAGAGTAATAGAGAAGAAATACAGATAAAAATGTAATCTGTGTAGAGAGCCTTAGGGAAAGGATTCCTAAGAGCTGGGTATGAGAGAAAATAGTGAGGTTTTGGAAAACACTTGTGTGCCACTATTTTGTAATCTCTTGGTGTACCTATTATTATTTTATAGTGGAAAAATTATTCGGAGTTGGTCCCGTGGTTTTTCCCTAATTCATTTGGGGTTTCCACGTAAAAATCTGTGTCTTTTATTCTGCTGATATTCTTTTTTCTCGTAATCTATCATTGGGCCTAACAAGTGGTATCAGAGCCGAAGGTTATTTTATCAGTAAAATCCGTGGATATATTTTTCAAAAATAAATATACCACGACGACGAGAAAATTACTGGGAATCCGATGGCGCAATCCGTTCGAAAAACCGTCGCACATAGGCAATTTGGATGAATAGTAAAATAGTAACTTGAGTAATAGTATTCATATATAATAACTATTCATATTCGGCCATCTTTTATGAATAGTATTATGTAAATATACGGGCATACTATTACTATTCCAATATACAAGTATTATTTAGGTATACGGTACTATTCACATATACATTCACTATTTATGTGAATAGTGAAATTTGTGAATAGTGAAATTTGTGAATAGTAAAATTTTGCCATTTTTAAAGTTTCGACCTGGCGAATGACGGTGTAATGATGAAATTGACGGATACAAATTATTCAATGTGGAAATCCAGAATGGAGGACTACCTCAATTGCAAAAATTTGTACGATCCAATTGAGGGTGATGACGCAAAGCCGGAGGATATGAAAGATCAGCAGTGGATAAAGTTGAAGAAGCAGACATTGGGTACAATACGCCAATGGATAGATGCTAGCCTGTACAACCACGTAAGGAATGAAACAGATCTCAAAGTTCTCTGGAAGAAGCTAGAGGATATGTACGAGGCTAAAAATGCTCAAGGAAAAGTGTTCATGATTCGCAAAGTCATGAACTTGAAATTGACAGAGGGACGATCAATCACACAGCACCTGAACGACTTTGAAGGATTCATAAGTGAGTTAGCAGTCACCGGTATGTCCTTGGATGATGAGATGCAAGCATGTCTTTTGATGGGAACTCTACCAGATAACTGGGATACTCTTGTTGTATCACTGAGTAACTCAGCTCCAAATGGTATGGTAACAATGTCTATGGTAAAGAATAGTCTACTTAATGTAGAGCTTCATAGAAGGGAAGTTGCCAGTACCAGTTCACAAGCCCTTGTCACAGAGAATAGAGGCCGAAGCAAGAGTAGAGGTCGTGGGAATGGAAAATCGAAAGATAGATCCAAGTCCCAGGAGAAGAGGTCATGCTACCACTGTGGAAAGCAGGGTCATCTCAAAAGGAACTGCCGTTTTCTTAAACGAGAGAATGCAAACCGAAGTCATGATGATGACAAAAACACATCTGCTGCAGTCACAATAAAAGATGGAGAGGTGGCTTTAGTATCTTATGATGCAGATTGTTGTCATGTTGGAGATGCAGATACAGAGTGGATTGTGGATTATGGTGCCTCATACCACTGTGTTCCAAAAAGGGAATACTTCTCAACCTATAAAGCGGGCGATTATGGTACTATTAAAATGGGAAATAATAGTGTGTCGCAAATGGTGGGAATCGGCGATATCTGCGTGAAGACAAGTGTCGGATGCATATTAACACTTAAAAATGTGTGACACGTTCCAGATCTTCGGTTGAACTTGTTGTCTGTTAGTGTATTGGACAAGGAAGGTTATCACAATCATACAGGCGATGGAAATTGGAAACTCACCAAAGGATCGTTGGTGGTGGCGAAAGGAAGATTGTGTTGCTCGCTATACAAAACACAAGCAATAGTATGTGCGGGTCAACTGAATACAGTTAGAGATGATGCTTCACAAATTTGTGGCATAGGCGACTGGCGCATGTTAGTGAGTAAGGGTTGAATATACTGGCTAAGAAGTCCCTCATCCCATTAGCTAAAGGAAAAATTAACCCATGTGATCACTGTTTATCTGGGAAGCAACATCGAGTTTCATTTCAGAAAAGCTCTAGAAGGAGAAATAATAAGTTAGAGTTGGTACACTCTGACGTTAGTGGTCCCATGGATACAGAATCTATTGGAGGAAGGAGCCGAGATGTTGTATTTCATGAGAATGATATCATCGGCGAAAGATCTACGAGTGACGGTGTTATCGATATTACACCAGAGAGCATTCTATCAGATGATGCCACAGAAAGAAGAATGCATCAATCAGAACAAGATGGAGAAGAAGAGCCAGTTGTGAGGGATCAAGATACAATTGTAGATGAAGATATCAATAAAGAGGGTATTGAGCAGGGGGAGCCAGAGAACCCCATTCTACCAGAAGAAGAACCTCAATTAAGGAGGTCAATCAGAGAACGCCAACCATCTACAAAATACTCCAGTTCTGATTATATTTTAATCACTGATGAGGGGGAGCCTGAAAGCTTCCAAGATGTGCAATCTTGTAAAGATAAAGATTGTTGGATGAAGGCCATGCAAGAGGAGATGAATTCTTTGAAGAAGAATGACACGTCCGAGCTGGTGAAACTTCCTAAAGGGAAGAGAACACTCAAGAACAAATGGGTGTACAAGCTGAAGAAAGATGATGGAGACCTAGTGAGATATAAAGCTCGATTGGTTAAAGGCTTTACTCAAAAGAAAGGTATCGACTTTGACGAGATTTTTTCACCAGTTGTGAAAATGAGTTCAATTCGAGTTATGTTAGGTCTTGTAGCCAGCTTGAACCTTGAGTTAGAACAGCTTGATGTAAAGACCGCGTTCTTGCATGGGGATTTAGATGAAGAAATTTATATGGAACAACCAGAAGGTTTCATGGTTAAGGGAAAGGAGGACATGGTGTGTCGCCTGAAGAAAAGTTTGTATGGGCTAAAGCAAGCCCCGCGGCAATGGTATAAAAAGTTTGATTCCTTCATGGTGAATCAAGGATACAAGAGGACAGAAGTTGATCCATGTGTATATGTCCAGAAATTCCCTGATGGAAAATTTATCATTCTTCTCTTATATGTTGATGATATGCTAGTCATTGGGCCAGATGCCAAAATGATTAGTAAGTTGAAGTGTGATTTGTCTAAGGCATTTGACATGAAGGATTTGGGACCGGCAAGGCGAATTCTTGGATTGGAGATTACCCGAGATCGGAGGTCCTGCAGGCTATGGTTATCGGAAGAAAAATATATTGAACGAGTAATAGAAAGGTTCAATATGAAGAATGCTAAACCAGTTAGCACTCCACTTGCCGCTCATTTCAAGTTGAGTAAGAAATCCTACCCTTCAACAGAGGAAAAATAGAGAAGATATGTCAAATGTTCCATATTCTTCAGGGGTCGGAAGTTTAATGTATGCAATGGTGTGTACGAGACCAGACATCGCTCATGCAGTTGGAGTTGTGAGTAGATTCCTGTCAAATCCCCATAAGACACATTAGGAAGCAGTTAAATGGATCTTTAGATACCTGAGAGGAACTTCAAAGTTATGTTTAACATTTGGAGGTGGAAAGCCAGCACTTGTTGGTTACACAGATGCGGATATGGCTGGTGACCTTGATGAAAGAAAATCTACATCAGGTTACTTATTTACATTCTCAGGGGGAGCTATTTCATGGCAATCACGGTTACAAAAATATGTTTCATTATCGACAACCGAAGCAGAGTACGTTGCAGCAGCGGAAGCAGGAAAGGAAATACTTCGGTTAAAGCGATTCTTCACCGAATTGGGTGTGCAAGAAGAAGACTACATAGTTTATTGTGATAGTCAAAGTGCACTAGACTTGAGCAAAAATACTATATATCATGCACGGACGAAACATATTGATGTATGATTTCATTGGCTCAGATTTGCCATTGAAGAAAAAGAGTTCAAGTCGCAGAAGATTCATACAAATAAAAATGTTGCTAATAGGCTGACGAAGGTCGTACCAAAAGAAAAGTTCGACCAGTGCGTTGAAGCAACCGAGATGGAGAGTCCCACAATGTAGTCGGGAGGGGGAGATTTGTTGAGTGGTGTCCCCTTATTGTGGGACCCACTGTTTAATTCAAAAAAATTAAAAAAAAGGAGGCCGGTCGGCAAGAAAGTTTTTTCAAAAAGTGCACAGTAAAATTACTGTGCATAATTCGGCCATACGCGTCTTGAATCTCCTATAAATAGAGGAGGGTTTTGCTCATTTGAAGAGCGGACCAACACAGAGAGTAATAGAGAAGAAACACAGATAAAAATGTAATCTGTGTAGAGAGCCTTAGGGAAAGGGTTCCTAAGAGCTGGGTAAGAGAGAAAATAGTGAGGTTTTGGGAAACACTTGAGTGCCACTATTTTGTAATCTCTTGGTGTACCTACTATTATTTTATAGTGGAAGAATTATTCGGAGTTGGTCCCGTGGTTTTTCCCTAATTCATTTGGGGTTTCTACGTAAAAATCTGTGTGTCTTTTATTCTGCTGATATTCTTTTTTCTCGTAATCTATCATTGGGCCTAACAATTAAAACCCCCCCATCATTCTTTCTCTCCCTAGCACCCTCCCACATATCAGATCGACACTTCTCCACCGCCGCTCTCCCACATCTCAACCTTGTTGCTCTCTATTCACCGCGTTGTTGTCGAATTCGGCTGCTACCTTCCAACTTGGAAGCTGTAGTCTTCGCCGTCCCTCTCAACTGCCCCTGACCATCGTTGTCGCCGTCTCTCTTTCTTTCTAGGGTTTCTTCTTACCTCTCTTTTCTTTTCTTTTTTGTTAGATATTTGTTAATGCATATGAAAAAGACCTAATTTCTTCTTAGTTTAAGATTCTTAAAAAGGATACCTAGTTTTTGAATGCTCTCGTTTAGTATCCTAGCAAACAAATTAGGTGTTTAAGCTAGTTGCAAAGAACCTGATTGACTAAACAACAACTGTATATTAGAAAGTCATATGCACACATCTGTCAAACTCACGACCAGGTTTAAGGCCATGTTCATTTCAACTTATTTTCTGTTCAGTTCAGTTCAGTATAATTCAGTTCAGTTTCAGTATTCAGTATCCAGTATTCAGCATTCCGCATTCAATATTAAGTTTCAGTTTATGCATTATATCAATATTATTAATGTATATTATTATTCATAAATATTAAAAGCAATGAATATTAATGATAATATCATTTCAATTTCAATTTTAGTTCATTTCTATTTATACATTATATAAATATTATTAATTAATATCAGTAATCACAAAGAACAATAAAGAAAAAGAAACAATAATAATATTTTTAACATTATCAATTATTATTTCTACGATAAATAATTTTGTAGGAAAAATAAATAAATAAATAAAAGTAATAATATTTTATAAATATTGATAATAATTAAAATAATAAGGTTATACTCATAATAATAATTACAATAAAATATAATAATAATAATAATTTATAATAGATATTTAATTATTATATGTAACAATTAATAAATTTTATTAGAATGTATAGTATTATTTAAAGTGTTATTAATTATTATGTATTTTAATATTTTAAAATATTATTTATATTATTAATTATAATTCAGTTTCAGTATTGCTCAGTTTCAGTATTTTCAGTTTCAGTATCATTCAGTTCAGTTTCAGTACAGTTCAGTACTAATCAATTCAGTTCAGTACACCTACTTATCAGTTGAAAAGAACTGGCCTAAGAGTGTTTATTTTACCAATGCATTTTCCCTAGAACCTATTCTTCTTGTTCAAATGTGACTCATTAAGAGAGAGCGTCATATCTTTGGGTTTCTTTACGAAATAGGACATTTACATAAAAATGAATTCTTAACTGCTTGCACAACTGCAGGGTACTGATTTAAGGCAGAAACCACTGCATATCCAAGGCTTGCGCCAAAAACACAATGAACACGGTCACGGAAATTATGATTAATTTCTGTGTAGCATTACATGATCATAACAGCATATAATACCAAAACTGCACTTTTAATCATTTTTTATTGTCTATATTATTATTTAGTAATTATTATTAATTGATTTTCTGTTCTTTTCAGACTCTTCTATCACACTATCCTTTGAAGTTTCAAACAATCTCCCTACTTCCCCGTATTATGAGTGAACTTGGACTTGAAAATCGAAAAACATATTGTGAGATTTTACGCATGTGAAAATAAATAGGTATCTGGAGCTAATTGTTTCTCTTAGCAAAAATCAGTTGAAAGTAGGCTTGAATAACTTATCACAATACTTTATGAACAAAAACTGAGTATAGATTAGTTTGTCGGCTATTGGCTAATTATAGCTGGATCACGAACAAACATTCACGTTAGTGTTGATGCATTGAGTTATGCTTTAGGAATTTTTACTTATACCCGATTTGGCATGAGTTGATTTGGGTATTTGAAATTGATACATTCATCAATTTTGCTCTCGACTATGATCTTGATTGAAGTGATTATTCTACTTTGTCTTAAAAAGTCATACTAGTTGCTTTGCAATTTTATATGCATCTTATTTTCCTTTTGTTGTTAGAATATCCTTGTGCCATACTGCCCCCTATTCTATCTCTTTACCCCTTAATTTTTTTGTTTTGGCATTCCATTAACAACATTTGGGTGATGACCAGAGTTTTGTTCTTGGGGTAGTTTTGTAAGATGGTGCTATCACAATATTATTGATAAGTTTTCAAAAATAATGAATTTCCAAGTAAATCAAATAAATGACAAATTTTATAAGCGTTAAGTGTTGATATTTTATGATAAAGGACCATATTGTTGATAAATCGAGTGGTTATATGATATGGCGAGCGCCTCGGGTGGCCCCTAGCGCCTTAGGCAATTTAGGTCTTAGCACCCTAAGAGCGCTTGACACTTTTAACACTAGGGCATTGTTGTTTTTTCAATTCTGGAAACGTAAGAACACTACCTCATCAGTTACTATCGAGTTTTCTTGCTTCTTTTTTTCATCGTTAGAACTTATGGCTTATTTTCCACATTATTATAGTTTGATCACTTGATTAGTTTCCTTTGTTATTGATATCCTTAACTCTCTTTTGTTTTGTTTATCATAGTTATGCCTGAATTCTATGTTATTTGATATAGATACACCTTTGTTTATTTTTTGCGATTCTTATGTGTTCTCTTTTACTCAAAAAAGCTTGTAGGTGCAAAAACTGCTTCATATAGGCTTAACTCAAAGTGGAAAGTGTTGAAGAAAGGATGGCGGGTGGAAAATGTAGATGAGAGACACTTCTAATGCTTATGTATACTTTAAGTGGTGGTTATTTTACTTTTGTAATATTTGTTGTGTTGTAGATTATTTAGACTAGTTAAATGTAAATGATCTTGAATTGAATATTGTATTTTAATTTATTATAATAAAATATTAATTTTATTTATATTGAATTGCAAATAGGCTCAATGTGTTGCAAGTGAAAACCAAAGTGTATTCTAAAATCATTACTAATAGTTATAATGTGTTGCAATAACAAACGAAAGCATATTCTAGGGGCATTGCAAATGTTTTAAAATGTGTTGCAATACAAATGAGAGCATATTCTAGAAGAAGTTGCTAGATTGTAAAATGTGTCGCAATACAAATGAGAGCATATTCTAGAAGAAGTTGCTAGATTGTAAAAAGTGTCGCCAGTTCATAGGCTGTTAACTGTAACGGTGAAACTCTTTTTTGCAACTCCATCAATGAGTTGCTAATAGGTGTAAAGCTGTTGCAATAAGAGCTACTAGCAACACTTTATACGGGTTGCAAAAAAGATGCTTAAAGTGTTGCTAGTTGGTCTACTGCAAGGGAGAAGAAACCAACCGTTTTTTGTGAAAAGTGTTGCGAGTTCATCTCTTGTAACTTTTTTGGCACTTCAAGCAATACTTTTTCGGGGTTGCAAGATGTCATCTATGGCGTAGTGGAAAGTGATATTAAAATAACAATCTGTAAATCATGCAGTAAATATATTATCAGTTAATGACTCAATCATATTTAATTATTGAAGGAAACAATACAACATAATTGCTTAAATGCAACATCACTTTATTGTTACATTAGGTGGTATGACCGTTACAATAGACCTTTTAACCATTGCATTAGCTAAAACCCAAACGTTACAGATACTGCCGTTGCTTTAGGTCTATTGCAACGGTTATCAATATCTAATGCAACGGTTATCAATATCTAATGCAACGGTTTGATATAATCTCTTTGACCCGTTGCATTAGATCTAATGCAACGGTTTTGTTAACCTAATGCAACGAATACTATTTTTCTTGACTCTTGCATCAGGTCCATCTAATGCAATGGTTATGCGTATAATCGTAGCATTTGAGGGACCCAATGTAATCGTTGTAGAAAATAACCGTTGCAAAAAGGACACTATTGCAACGGTTATTTGTGTAACCGTCGCAATAGGTTTTTCATTGCAAGTACAAACTACCGTTGCATTAGAAAATCCTATTGCAACGAATATCCCCCAAGGCGGAGTTGGCCTCCTTATCTAAGCTATTGTACGATTTGCTGGGCTATTTTGTCTCTATTGTACAGTTGTAATTACCATTAGTATGATACTATATGTAATCCTCATTATTGGAGGAATTATCAATGAATATAAATATTATATCAAACTCTTCTCTCTTTATCTCTGTCGCTACTCCCTATTCTGTCAAATCAACCTATCTACTTTCTTCTCCTATCTCATCTATACTCAATTTCTAGTAGCAGTTGTGATAAAAGGTCAAGTTCAAACTAGTGAACTATAACCTAATTAATATGCATATATTGACAGTTTTAGTACTACAGACTACATGTTGCATTTAATCATATCAGTGGGAGCAAGAATGAAGTTACCATATTGGAAAAAGCTACTTACATGATATATTGCTTAATGAGCGACCTCCTGCTTTAATTCCTCATCTGAAGCCTTCAATAATTAAGAAACCACCTTCTGAGTAAAGGGTAAAAGTGTTGGAATTAAAACACTCAAATGAACAACTTTTATTAAATTCAAAGATATTTCAAGAATACTCTCACTCAAAATACAAAACTACAACTCACTCTTTACTTCTTTTCTCTCTAAAGTTCTTATTTTTTTGTTTTTTGTAGTTAATAGCCTCCAATTTGGTTATCACACACAAAAATCTACATACTTAAAATACCTAAATAAATTTACTACATTTTGAATTTGTGGGCTTGGACTCCAATTGATTGGATTTGGATTTTAGGTTTCCATTGATATGGATCAAGTTTATAATCCAACACCCCCCCTTAAACTTGATCTTGTCATTCCGAGTCAGCTTCTCAATCTGATGTAGTTTTCGCTTGTGAGCGTCTTAGTGAATATATTCGCAATTTGATCTTGTGTCTTCACGTATTCAACTTGTACTTCCTTTCTTGCAACACACTCTCTTATGTAATGGTAGCGGATGTTGATGTGTTTGCTTCGATCATGGAATACAGGATTCTTTGCTAAAGCAATGGCTGACTTATTGTCAACACGGATCTCAGTCGGCTCCTCTTGCATTAACCCAACCTCCTTCAATAAATTTCTAAGCCAAATTGCATGACAGACGCACGAGGTTGCTGCAACATATTCTACTTCACATGTAGACAAAGTTACAATTGGTTGTTTCTTTGACATCCATGTGAAAGCAGTGTCTCCCATGAAAAACACGAATCCACTAGTGCTTCTTCGGTTATCTACGTCTCCACCCCAATCGCTATCGCTATATCCAACAAGCTTGTAATCGTTAGATATCGAATAAAACAAGCCAAAGTCGGTTGTACCTTTCAAATAGCGAAGAATTCTCTTAGCGGCTTTAAAATGGGTGGTCGTTGGTGACTCCATATAGCGGCTTACTAATCCGACTGCATGAAGGATATCTGGCCTCGTGCATGTAAGATAGCATAGACTTCCAACCAAACTTTTGAAAAATGCTAGATCTACACTTTCCCCTTCTTCATGTTTGGACATCTTAAACCCGTACTCCATCGGTGTGCTTATCGGCTTGCAGTTATCCATCTTGAACTTTTTCAAGATCTCCTTCGCATAGCTTTCTTGTGAAATTAAAATTCCATCCATTTGTTGCTTTCCTTCTATGCCGAGGTAATACACCATGAGCCCCATGTCTATCATCTCGAACTCCTTCGTCATCACTTTTTGGAATTCATCGAACATTCTTTGATTGCTTCCAGTGAAGATCAAATCATCCACGTAGAGGCACACAATCAAAATATCTCCATCTTTGATCTTGATATACAAGAAGTACTTGTCAATTCTACTATTCCATGCCCTTGGTGCTTGTTTTTGCCCATAAAGAGCCTTCTTCAACTTCAACAGCTTGCCTTCATGGCCTTTTGGTTCGTAGCCTGGTGGTTGTTGAATGTAGACTTCCTCCTCAAGAAGTCCATTTAGGAAGGCTGATTTTATATCCATTTGATGAATCCTCCATTTGTTTTGAGCCGCCAAAGATATGATTAGCCTAACAGTTTCCAATCGAGCAACTGTAGCGAACACCTCATCGTAATCGATTCCAGCCTTTTAACAGTAGCCTTTTGCAACAAGCCTTGCCTTATGTCTTTCGATCTCTCCCTTGGCATTTCACTTTGTTTTGTACACCCATTTGACACCTATTGCCTTGTGTCCTTTGGGAAGTGAAGTGAGTTCCCATGTGTCATTCTTATCAATGGCCTTGATTTCTTCATCCATTGCATCTCTCCATTGTTTCTCTAGTGCAGCTTTTTGAAATGTCACCGGCTCACAATCAACAAATAGACAGAATAATGTAAGATTGTCTAATTGTTCAGTCACCTCATAGAGTTCTCGAAGACTTCTCGTATGATGCACTTCTCTTTCATCTTTAGTATCACTTGAGGATGGAGAATGTGATGATGATGACCCTTCTGCATGAGTAGGAAAATTTGGTAGAGTTGTGAGGCCTTGTTGAAGTTGTCTTGGTTGCTCGAGCGTTGTCTGCTCAGCTTCCTCGAATGGGAAAAAATTAAAGTCCTCCATTTGAGAATTAAAGTTCCATTCGCCTTCTTCATCAAATATCACATCTCGACTGATCAAAGACTTCTTGTCATTCGGATTGTATAGCCTATATCCTATAGCCTTTTGAGGTTGAGTCATAACCGATGAAAATAAAACTTTTGCTTTTATCATCAAGCTTGGTTCGATTCTCATCTGGTACATAAACACGAGCTACGCTCCCAAAGACTTGAAGGTGGGAAATTCTGGGCTTTCTTCCGCTCCATGCTTCTTGTGGTGTCTTTCCCCACACACTTCTTGTAGGAGAACGATTTAATAGGTAGACTGCACATGCCGCTGCTTCTGCCCAAAACTCCTTGGGTAGTTTCTTGCTTTTGAGCATGCTCCGTGCCATGTCAAGATTTATTCTATTCTTCCTTTCTGCCACACCATTTTGCTAGGGGGCTCTAGGAACCGTTTAGGGTCGATGAATTCCATGTGCTGCACAAAACTCATTGAATTCATTGGATGTGAATTCGCCTCCTCGATCAGATATCGTGGCTTTGATCTTATGACCGCTCTCCTTTTCCACGACTGCTTTGAACTTCTGAAACACTCTGAAGACTTCTAATTTCTGCTTCAAGAAATATACCCAAGTTTGTCTTGAATAATCATCAATGAAGAGAAGAAAGTAGTTACTATTAGTGATAATTTGGCTTAATAGGACCACACACATCGGTATGGATGAGCTCGAGCGGCTTCTTGGCTCTATAGTCTTACTCCTTTGGAAAGCTTCTTCTAAATTGCTTCCCTTGTAGACATCCTTCACACAATTGATCGGGATTATTGATACATGATAAACCTCTAACCATTCCCTTCTTGGATAACCGCTCCAATCCTCCGAAGTTTAGATGCCCAAATCGAAGATGCCATAGCCATGATGCGTCTTTGTAACAAGTCTTTAGACACTTTACAATATCATTTCTGATATTCAAAGGGAACATTCTATTCTTCGACATCCGTACCTTAGCGATTAGATTCCCGTTGCCATCTCTTATAAAAAGACTACAATCTTTCATATGAATATCATAGCTTTTTCTAAGAGTTGGTCCAAACTAAGAATGTTGCATTTCATACCATGTACATAGTAGACATTTGAAATCATTTGGTGGCTATCATCTTTTGCTCTAAAAAGGACGTTACCTCTTCCCTTCACTGATATCTTGCTATCATTTCCAAAAGAGACATCGCCGCTTACTGCTTCATTGAGCTTTACGAACATGTTCCTTCTTCCACACATGTGGTTGCTTGCACCGGTGTCGAGATACCATGTGTTGTCTTAATGATCGTTGTTGTTGTTAGACGCTAGTAATAGCGTTTCTTTTTCCTTGACCTTCTCCTCCACAAAATTTGCCTTCTCCTCGACTTGATTGTTAGGAGTTCTACATTCTAAAGCATAATGCCTAAACTTTTGACAATTATAGCACCAGACTTGAGATTTATCATACCTCGCGTTCGAATTGCCTCTTCTGCGACTTAGTGTAGAACTTTCTCCTTTCTCATAGTTATGGCTGAAATTGTTGTTGTAATTCTAACTTCATCCACGACCACGGCTACCACCTTGTCCGCGGCCTCGTCCTCTGCCTTTGCCCCTTCTATGGTTGTTTCTACCATTGCTTTGACCTTTACTCGTATCCTTGAGTTGTAGCTTGAGGAGTTGCTCAGAGATACCTTATTTCTTCTTGTGCTTTTCTTCATAGGCTTGTAGTGATCCTTGGAGTTCCTCGATTGCCATTTCCTCTAAGTCTTTGGTTTCTTCAATCGTCACCACGATGTGCTCAAATTTAGGATTCAACGAGCAGAGTATCTTCTCTATTATTCTTACATCTTCTAACTTCTCACTGTTTCTTTTCAATCGATTAGAAACGGCTGCTACTCTAGAGAAGTATTCGGAGATAGACTCGGATGGTTTCATGTGCAAGGATTCAAACTCACCTCTTAGTGTTTGGAGACGGACCTTCTTCACCTTTTTAACTCCTTTGTAAGAGGTTTGTAGCTTCTCCTATGCTTACTTGGAGGAAGTTGCACTTGAAATCTTTTCAAAACCGTCATCATCTAATGCTTGAGAGATGAGGAAGAGAACTTTCTTGTCTCTCTTTCGGGAATCCTTCAAAGTTGTAGCTTGATCTGGCGTGAGAGAGGCTTCATTTTTAGGCTCCTTGAAACCTTTTTCTACGATATCCCAAACATCATGCGCACCAAGAAGAGCCTTCATCTTGATACTCTAATTGTTATAGTTATTGTTGAGTGTTGGAACTTGAAACACCATCTTACTCAAATAGCTTTTCTAGACGTACAGAGGCTGTTGCGATGCTTTCTGGAATCTTTTGCAACACATTGGATGTATTGCAACGCTTTTGCCAGCCTACTGCGACACTTTCTAGGCTTTTTAGCTACTGCAATGCCTGGGTAGTTTCAACTCGATTTTTCCGCACTCGGATAAAAATTTATTTTCGGGAGGAGGACCCGAGCTCTCAACCTAGCTCTGGTACCATTTTGTTGGAATTAAAACACCCAAATTAACAACTTTTATTAAACTCAAAAATATTACAAGAACACTCTCACTCAAAATACAAAACTACAACTCACTCTTTTACTTCTTTTCTCTCTAAAGTAGTTCTTATTTTTGTTGATGAAAAACAACTAAAGAACTCACCTATTTATAGGTGAATTATACAACTCCCAACTCCCACAATTAATAACCACAACTCTTAACTAACATAATTACTTACCACCACCTCCAACTAATACAATTAATAGCCAACTTATTTAGTTAATTTAATGGTCGTAGTTAATAACCTCCAATTTGGTTATCACACACAAAAATCTACATACTTAAAATACCTAAATAAATTTACTACATTTTAGATTTGTGGGCTTGGACTCCAATTGATTGGATTTAGATTTTGGGTTTCGGGTTTCTATTGATATGGATCAAGTTTACAATCCAACAACTCATACTTTTATAAGATGTTAGGGATATAAATAAATAATGCTCAAGACCAAGATACTACAACAATTAGTTAAGTGCTACTGGCATTACTGCATACAGGGGAATCAAAGATTGGACAAATTCGTTACGATTTATGGATTTCAAGCAAATTTAGTAATTTAGCTCAAACCGGCTATAAGAACCCATCAACAACCGACACATATTTTGCTAAATGGAGAAGAAATACATGGCATTTGACAACACTTAAGTATAACAAATATATGTGAAGCTACATATGCCAACATATAAAATATTACAAGTAGTAAACATCTTACCTTATGCAAAGATTTATGCAACAATATTTCTAAATATATCATAGAAAAAAATCACAATACAGAAGTTGAACTAATCAAATCATACCAAAAATCAACATTTATCATAAATAATAGAAATCTCAGAGTCGTGCCAAGATATCTCAATATCTCATGGTAAGATATTAAACTATGAGATAGGAGCATGCAGAACAATATTTAGATTTAAAACTAACATATAAACATAACACAAAATATATCAGTGACATAGACTAATACAATAGCAAAAAGGATTAGAACATAAACAAACAAATGGACATCTTAACAATAATCAGATCATAGCAATTCAAAAGCAACATAATAGTACTAGATTATATAATACCAACTGTATTTTCAAGTATAAAATTATCCATTCACCACTACTTTATCTAAGCTCACATTATGTATAGGAGATTTTCCATATTGGTGAAATGCAATCTAATCGTGGAAAAATGCAAAAATTACAATCTCAAAATACAGAGAAAATAGGCCAGGTATAGATTACTTGAGCATACTTACAAAACCAGAGCATGTAGACAATTGAATTGTTACTTAATGCCAGCAACTGAAACGTCTAAAGCACGACTACTTGAAAATTTAGCTTTCCAAGATTTACAACATGCATTAACAGATAATACTAACAGGTTATGATCAGAAGAAGGAAAAAAAATTAAACAACATATTGTAACGTGAGTTTGCTTATGTCACCCATATCATCTCTCATGTCGGTTCGCTTACTAGCCTAAAGAGGGAGAAGATATAAAATCAAAATTACGTTTTAAGAGTGTCCCTTCGCCATTTGGTTTGGTAGTCCCCTCTTCTGTTCGTTATCAAGGTAACTATCGAGGTAAGAAGATGATACCAAAGGTAACGAACGAATCCAAGGATGAAAGCGGGAGGCTGCCAATGATAAGCGAGAACTGAGAGAGGAACAGTTCCAAAGTAAATATTATGAGAGAGAAAGGAATTAGGGAGTTAGGGATTCAGAGATTGCCGAATTTGGGGGAGGGTTAGACAAAGTCAATTCAAAGATAAGTGAGGTTAGTGGGTTTGATAGATTTAGGCTTGATAATAAGGTTTGATAGAATTTGTTAGGTAAGAGGGGCGTGAATTTATGTTTTCAAATTTTTGGGTCAATCGAACTATTTGGAGTGATTTTTTTTACGCTTTAAATTTGGGAAAAATTAACACTATTTTTCCATCGGTTGTTAAAACGTAAAGTTTAAAAAAGTATTTTATAATTTCATACATTTATAAAATGGAGCCTGAGAAATTTAATTTTGTAAAATGGTGTCTGTAGTTTTAAAGAATTGATAAAAAGAGCATTCTCAATATTAAATTATGTCACAATAATGAGTATTATTATTCGTTATCCGAATTTTTGTGAATTGATTAATAAAAATGCAATACACATCAGTGATAAATTTCAAAATTTTTTATAATGCAAATATTTTTTTAATTAAAATACGATGATCAAAATTTAAAAATCATAAAAAATGGAAAAATATCTATGAAAATTACTCAAATCATGCCATATAATTTTTAAGTAATAAGGTTAAATTATTAGAATGTTGAATTGATTAAAATATTTAGTGTAACATTACTATTATGAATAAAAAAATTAATTTTTTAATCATTTTTTTGCCAATTTTTTGAAACTACAAACCCCATTTTGTAAAAAAATTTCTCAGAGCCCGTTATGCAAATGAGTGAAACTACAAGGTAATTTTTTGAAGTTTTGCCCCTAAAAAATTAGACCGAAGTAGTTTTTTTATAAAGGCAAAGTTGGCTTCTCTAATAGTAGCTCTTTAGGTGTGACATAGGCTTTACCATAGTGGTTGAGTATTGAAACTATAATTCTAAAGTTCAAAGGCTCGAATCCACATTCATTGATTCATTTTTACAAAAATATAGCAGCTCTTTACCTTCGCTCCATGAGATTGATTGGGCTTTTCCCTTGCTCACGGAGCCACGGTTGGAAAAGAATTAACCATTACAATAGACAAAAACATGACCTACATTTTGCAAAGACTTAACCGTTGCTTTAGTTGATTCTGACATTGGAGTTGGACTATCTGTTACAATTATGCGTTACATTAGCTATAATCGTTGCAATTTGGCATTGCATTAGCCTCAAGTGTTGCAATTGTAGTTGCATTAGCTTCAACCGTTGCATTTGACTGTTGCATTATCCCCAACTGTTGCATTAGCCAAAACCGTTGCATTTGAGTGTTGCAATTGTGAATTTAGGTAGTAGTGAAAGATTTATAGCCAATATAAATTTCTAATCTCCATTGTGGACACGTTTTAGTCCTTTATGATGAAGCAATAAACACATATATTGTACAACCAAAATCTCTAAGATAAAAAATATTGGACTTATGACCAAAAGTTATTGTAATGGGGAAAAATCTTGATAACTGTTGGTCTTAAACATATAAGATTTCTTGCATGCAATATTGCATAACCTCAAACTATGGTTAGGATATTTGTTCGCATAATTAACGTACGTGCAATTAATTGCAGACGTTTAATATATGATTTTGCCAGATCATTTTAAGTATGAACATATGCTATTGGGATTTTAACTTTTATCCCAATTTATAAACAAATCATTAAAAGTATGAAATGTAATTCTCCAACATACATGTGACGTCTCATTGAACATGTATTTTCACTTTTACAGGAAGTGTACTTAATAACTAAAAATTCACATTGTGGATTAATTGGTCCACATGTATCACATTGTAAGAATATAGATTAATTCCAACCTTACTTTTGGAAGGTTTTATTATCAATTCTCACTGCGAACAAGCAATGCATAATAATTTATTACTTTAAAGAGATGTTTGGTTCTTCAATTGATGCCCATGTGCATTTTTCTAAATTTATCTCATCAGTTTCGAACAAGGATGATCTAATTTTACACTGTATAAATCCATATATTTTGATCACAAAATCTGGTTTTAAGACATTCTTTTAATGTCTTCTTTCAGAGCTAATTTTCATAAATAAAATTCTGTGAGAATTTAGGGGAAATAATGCATTTTCTATTATAATTTTTGTTAGTATTTTAGTGTAATTGGATCGACTAGTTGACTAATGTCATCGTGACATTTCATCGAACAAGTTGGGAGAGTCCGGAGTGCACACTTGTTCGGGTTCTATTGCGATTTAGGGGGTCCGGGGTCAGGCCCTCGGGTGTGGGGTCCAGGGGCGGCAGCCCCTGGCGGGGTCCTGGGGTAGCGCCCCAGGCTAGGGTCAAGCTGCCAGGTCAGCTCGAAAATTTTTTATTCCTGGTAGAACGCTCCCTTTGAAAAATTCATTAGAAAAAATGAATTTTGACCTATTCAGTATGTCTGCTGGACACAACTGAAACCTAAAAAATCATGTCTTTTAGACATGCCTGCTACCCGAAATGACATGTCTTTTAGACATGTCTGTTGATGTTTTGGCTATATATATGACCAAAACCGAAATTAGCATATACAGATAATTTTCGATTGATTTTCTTCACATCAAATACAATTCTTGTTCTTGATACAATTTCTGATTTTATCCGATTGAAAGTTTGGTAGACCGACCAAATAAAGTTCAATCTGACAGCGTATTCGCGACTTCAGAATCGTCCAAGTAATTCTCAAAATCCAGCAATTTTTATTCCCCTTTGTAATAAAATACCAACTCTCATGGAGCCTTGTATTATATTTGTAATATCAGATATAATGGTAATTCATATTTTGAGTAGAAAAATATTTAGCTTCTTCTTGAGCTTTTACCAAATTTTATCCCCTTAATACATTAATACTGGCTCTTCAAGAGCGTTCAATAATTTTGTGTTACCAATATCATAATAATATTCATTTTACTTATATGCGGATTATAACATTTGCTTTATTAGCATTGACATCAATTGATACCAGAAAATGTTCATTTCCTTCTATCCAAAATTTCAATTTGATATTCCACTTCTAGTGGTGATTATTATCATCAATTTGATATTCCACTACAGGTGAAAATTGGTAGCACACTCATATAAAATAACTGGTACCATATATATTATAATTTGACAAAGATCTACAAGATCTTAAATAATCGACTATCTTACTATAATATATTTTATAACTTGAATAAAATTAAGTAAATAATAAAATAGAAACTAAAATTAAATGTTAATAGAACAAAAAATATAAATGTTAGGTTAATGAATAATTAACATAATATTCTATCATTATAGTCATATTGTCATAAGTATTGGATATATTATATGCCCAATATAATTTTCCACTTCAGGTGGTTATATAATTATATTAATGACTATAAATTTGCCATTAAAATTTTTATAATGATATAATATTCACTTCAGGGAATATATCACATTTACTTCAGGGAATATATTTGATCCAATAAAACATGTCCACTGCTTTTTAACAAAAGCTTTATTCATCATATTTTCACTATTTAGGTTAATAGTAACCATTTATGTAGATAGTAATCGTATCCATGAATAGTAATCATATATGTATGTATGATTAATATCGGTATAAAATAGTAACCGTATACTCAAATAGTAAGTGAAGGCAAAAATTAAATTCTAGAAATGAATAGTGGATTACTATTTTACTATTCATCAAAATTGCCAATTTACGTTAGTAATTCCAACGGACTGCACCACCGAGTTTGTCGTAATTTTCTCGTCATCATGATATATAAAAAATATATCCATGTCAAAATCATTAATTATTTATCTTAGTGTTGCTTCAAGAGCACGTACTGCTATAGGAGCATGTATAAGTTTATATCAAATAAAGTCCAAAAATTTATTCCACATAAAATGAGCCTTTCGGTGGATATATTATTTTCATATGCTCATAATTTTTCAAAAATCTTCAGGATCTTTTGTAGTAAAATTAGCATGACATCATAATTTAAAGATCTTCAGGATCTTGATATATCTATATTGTCGATGCCAATTGAAAATAAAATTTCATTATTCAATACTCATAAAATTAATTTCTCGGTAACATCAGTAGCCAATAATTATAAAATTTAACATATATAAAAATAAGAAAAAGAATACAAAAAATAGTCTTACCACTTCTGCCTTACACGAAACTACCTTTGACAAATTTCCTTGACGATCCAACGTGGAAAACAAAGAAACGGATGTTAGGAAACTTCTGAACAAATTTCACGATAATCCAACGGTTATAACTCCGGTAATGTTAAAAAACGTATGGCTGGGTAGATTCTTCGAAAAACCGAAAAAAAACAAATTCTATTGCGATTCGAAATAGAGCAAACTCGTGTTGATAAAGTACTAGAAATATTATGGTATGGAAGAACAAAAACTTAGAAAATAGAATATTAGAAAGGTAGAGAAAATGTAAGAATTATATCTATATTTCCCTTGTATGAATTATGAACAACAAGTCTATATTTATAGACTTACAGGAAGATGTAGAGACTTGAGTTATGCAATCGATTGTGTAGGTTATAGACATCAATACATATAACTACATATAACATCTCAATAACTACATGTAAGATCTCCATATTATAAATTGCAATATTATTTCTAACAAAACTAACCTGTGGAATTGTAGGCAAAGGAGTGTGAATTATATAAGGGCTGATACCGACATTACAAGTTACCTACACAAAATAAGAAATAAGGACTCTTGATTAAAAAAATTTATGTAAAATTGAAATATATTCAAATGAATATTAAATACAAAAGTATATAAATACATATAATTCTTAAATTTTTTATATAAGTTTATAATTTAGCTCACTCACATACAATAAATTCATAAAGCTTCTTAAAGCTTATATAAAAATTACATATAGTCATAATAAAAAATTATGGAGCCCTTTTAACAGTGAACCTAGCAAACATTTATACAATTACAACGAGATAAGATTAAAAAAGCACAAAAATTATTTAAAAGTTGCATTAAAGTTTTTTAAATTGAAAATTTGTAAAATTAAAAATTTAAATAATATTTTTTGGAAAAATAGGAACCGAAATGTCAAAGCAATGAAATCGTAAATTTATAGTAAAAAAACCATTAAAATCTGCTGTCCATATTTTTCTGTTTCATTTCATATCCCTCGTTAAGAAATTGACATGTGTTAGTTTTTTTCCTATTATTTTATTTTCTTATTTTCTCCCTTCATTATTTTTATTTTTTCTTTCCACAAAACTATTAAATGTCAATTTCTGAATTAGAGACATAAAAATAACATCAGCAAATTCGGATTCAGTTTTTGGAAATCAACCATCCCTTCGATCCGACTTATCCGAATATATCAATTTGAACTCGTCTACATCAGGAAACCTAACAAACTAGATTTTTTTTCCCCACCAAAAATGATATTCTGTCAGGTGGCAAGATAGAGATAAATGATTCTCCCTTTATCTATTTTTTTTATGCAAAACCATCCATAATAATAAAATATTTATTTTATTGTTAAAATGATTAATTTATCTCCTACATTTTTATATATATATTCTCTTTTTTTCTTAATTACTAATTTATACTTTTCATTTATACAAAATCTCTCTCATCATTAATACAAGGATAAATTATAGAAAAAGTGGTAAAAAATGCATTAATAATATAAATTGACAATTAAAAAGATAACTAAAAAAGGAAAAATTATATATGGCACCGGGTATTTAATACCGTTCTTCAATCCAATGGTTGAGTATTTACGAGAGTGTATTTATATATTCTTTCATCTTAATTAAATGATCCCTCGTAAATATTCAACCGTTGGATTGAAAAAAGAGTATTAATACCCAGCTCCATATATAAAAACCCTAAAAAAAGAGCTAAAAGGAAAATAAAAACTAGATGAATGGAGTAATTATAAGTTCTAAATTACTGGGAGAGTATTAATGCCGGTAAAAAATCAAATCCCATTAAACAAAAAAGGGGTAAAGTGAATAAATTATGTATTTACCTTTTTAACGAGAATATTCATTGAAATAAAGAATACTATTAGGCTAAGAAACTTTTTGGGGGAAATTTCACATAAAAGAACCTGGCTTCTGTTTTAACTTTAATTATTCCTTGCATTATTGTTTTCTTTTTCCATTTCTTCGTTTGCTTTTTCAATTTGGACCAGTTCATGCTGATATTTCTTTCCTATGGTCCACATCCATATTTCTTCGTTTAACTTGCAAATTCCTGCTAATCAGTAACTATTACTAACGGATTAAGATTTTGTGTTGAAAATAACCGCTCCCTCTATGATCAGTTCAATGAGTCAAATGATCTGATTCAATTAGTCAACTGAATTTAACTGAAAATTATATGAGTCAATTGACTTTACAAGGGAAAAGCGTATCACCTAATTATATGTATTAAAAAGTTATATGCATTAAGTGGGATATATTCAGTGTTATCAAAACCTTATCATATCGATCGGTTCGACCAGTTTTATCTCAAATCGGCCATGGCTTCGGTATGGTTTAATTTAAAAATAATTTTTAAAAAAGCTATGGCGACACTTGCAAAAGACCCACAAACGTTGCAAAAGACCTAAAAGTGTTGCAAAAAAATCAAGAATCACAAAATACCGGTATGATATCTAGTATAAGAATTAATTATACCGATTGTATCGATAATACCACATACAAAAATCTTCACAATATGACGTCCGATACCGTTTTGATAATATTGGGTATCGGTCCGTCCGATAATGAACTTCAGGTAACTACCACTTATATCCTATAAATACATTCATTTGGAACTTTTTTCATGCGCGAAACGAGATACATAAAAGAAATTATATGATGTAAAGAAAAAGCACGATCGCCTTTTTCATATTCTTGAAAAATCCAACATAAGAGAATTCCATTTTCTAATATCATTATTTCGGATTCTTCTGATCATTCTTTCGATAAGGTGAAAAAAAGAAAGAAAAAGCAACCTTTTTGCTCAAGATTAATTAAAAGAAAAATAATAGAAGCATAAAATGTGGAGAAACGAAGGTATATTATTAACACAAGCAATCAACATCAACAAATGAATAATGCATAAAATTCCCGGATAAATAGATTAGGGCAAAGAGCACACCTCTCTCTTTCTCTCTCTAGCAGGTATCTCCGTACTCTCTCTTCTTTGCCTCCACCGCTCGTCTCTGATGACCGCCTCCGTCCACCGCCACTTTCTCACCGTCAAGGAAAGAAACCGTCAGAAATCGACGGATCGGTGTTGAACGTAATAAGAAAGTCATTTGGGTTCTTACAGCACAGCTCTCTCTTTCTCTCTCTAGCAGCCATCTCCGTACCCTCTCTTCTCTGCCTCCACCGCTTATCTCTGATGACCGCCTCCGTCCACCGCCACTTTCTCACCGTCAAGGAAAGAAACCGTCAGAAATCGTCGGATCGGTGTTGAAATCGGAAGTGGCGAAGAACGGATTCGACGAAGAAGATAAAGAAATGGCATATCCGATATTCAAAGATCGGTATATCGGTCAGAAAAGAAAGGCAGATCAAAGATCGAACTCTAAGAAAAGGAAAGGAGAGAGGCAACGGTGAAGTTTGCCTGAGAAAAGAAACGAAGAAGGTCAGAGTTCCGGCAGAGAAGCAGAACGGCTAAATCAAAAGGCTGATGTTTGATGTTGTGACCGCGTTAGCAGCGATAGATGACGTGGTGGTAGCGTTGCCTCTGGTATAGTGTTTGATGTGCTGATTCTCAGTTGCCATAACATCTATTGAGCCTGGAGTTGTAAAATTACAGCGTTGGAGGAGAAAAGAAAAGAAACCGATAGTGATGCAGATCGCGAGGATAAGAAGGCAGAATCTGGCAGCGATCCAAACTTAACAAGATCATGCTCTCGTTTGAAGAAATCGCCGAAATAATTAAAACAGATTCGTGAGAACCAGATCGAAATTTGAGGGACTGAATATGATAATTGAAAAGGAGAAGATCTTATGGTATTGATCGGAGAGTCTGGATCATGAGCAGATCTTTAGTTTCGAATGGTCAAAATGTTGCAGCTGATTGTTTGGAATTTACAGGCTTAATAATCAACCAAAAGATTTTAACTCTAGGAACCTTTGGGAAGGACCAGATTGAATCTTTTCAGTACTCAAAATCCAGCGGCGTTGATAACTATTGGCGAGCCGATCTATGTCGCCCCTCCGTCATCACTGCTTTGACCGTCCTCTAATCTCCGATCGATCTCGCCGGTGATTGCATCTCGCTTCTTCATCAACTTTGTCATCATTGGTTTTATTTTTAATTGGTTTTTTCCTTTTCTGCTGTGCAATTCGACATTTAGTTTATGCCATGGTTCATTCAAGAAATTGCTGGGATAGGCAAGATCATGATCGCCTATTTAGTAATAGGATTTACTTGAAAAATTTCCCAAACAGTCATGGTGTAGTGGCTTTGAAGAGCATTTTTTTGAAATATGGAGTTTCAGAGGTTTTTGTTGCAAGGCAGAAAAACTCGAAGAATCTGAATTTCAGTTTTGTCTCTATCGATGGGTCTATCCCTATGCACGATGCTTTTTATAGATTGAATGCAGTTATGATTAGTTATATCAGGATGCGCGCCTTCAAAGCCAAATATCATTCATCAGGTAAACAGGCTATACCTCATCAACGCCCCCCTCGTGCTCAGGCTAAGCCAAGACTGGTTTTTAGGGATGCGTCTAGGGATAAAGATCCTACACGACAGTGGTAGCTCCAGCCACAGATCCGAATCAGTCTAGGACTGTTAGTGATTTTCCATTATCAATTTGGATAAGATTTGCTTGTCTACTCCGTGTAAAGGATATTTCGGTTATTCTAGACTTGATGGAAATGGTGTCAAATAGAAATTTTGCTTTTGATTTTATTGCTCCAGCTGATGGTAATCAAGCGGTTATGTCCTTCCTTTCGTCTGATGCAAAGATAGCTTTCCTTGAGGGGGACTGGAGTCATCTTGAGGATATCTTTTCAGAATGTGTGGATTTCCCAATTAATTTTTATATTTTCTGGGGATTCCTCCCGCTTTGATTACCGAACAACTAATTAACAAGCTCACGGTTGAGTTTAGATCACTTGTGACACCTGATTTTAACTACCTTTGCCTTGATCATTTGGATATGGTATCTTGCTTAGTATATGTGCCTATTGATAGCTCTAGCCGAAAGATCTCGCTGCTATGGCGAGACAAGGAATACATGGTTACTATTAATTTCAAACAGGCTATTGCATGTGATAGGAATTCATCTTCAGACTCATCTGAGAGTGGACGGCTGCACTTTGAGACAAACACTACACGAAAAAATGGTTTTGGGTTGACTGACAGTGTCCCCGGCTCTCATCCTCCCTCTATAAAGGATGATGCTAAAATTTCTATCGAGCACCCAGCTAGGATGCTCATTAGGTTGACTGACAGTGAGCTGAAATTTCTGTCCAAAAATATGGTTTGGGTTCTATCGGGTTGACTGACAGTGTCCCCAACTCCTCTCCGTGCAAAAAAGACGGAGCTAAAATTTCTGTCCAACACTATGGTCTTGCTTATATTAGGTTGACTGACAGTGTCCCCAGTTTTGGTCTTCAGAAGTCGACGGAGCTAAAATTTTTGTCCAACAGTGTGGGCCAGGTCCTATTGGGTTGATTGATAATGTCCCTAGCTCCTTACCTCCTAGTGATGGTGGAGTTAAAATTTCTATCTTGAATAAGGGTGGTGGTTAAATCGGGTTGACTGACAATGTCCCCAGCACTCCTCCCTTACGGGTGGGGGAGAAGGCTGAAATTTCTGTCCATCGAGTCCAAAATACGGGTTCTAGAATTGGCGAAAATGGGTTAACTGATAGTGTCCCCAGCAATCCTTCTCTGGGAATTTCGGCTGGGTGAGTCTCTAGCTCAGATTCACGGACTTCGGTTTCGAAGGAAGGAGTTGCTGAAATTTCTATCCTACAAAGATCTGTGTCTTCTCAAGGTAACCAGGGTATTCGGATAGGAAAGGAGAACTCACAGGGTCATCCACAGAATGCTACCTCGAGTGTGTCCAATGATAATTCAGATTGTAATTGAGGTACAGTGAATCGGGTGAATTACACATATCGGGAATTACCTGCGAATATATTTAGACACGCAGGTACAACGGTCAAGCAATGAATAACTTCAAGAATGACTTTGAGTTCGAACACCTCAGGACCGAATATAGCTAATAGAAATAGATTTATTACCCGATCAAAAGCAAGACCGTCGAGCATATCGAAAAATAGGGAGACCTTTGAGGTAGGGAAGAAATTGGGGGTTTTTAAAGACAAGGATGCCAAGGTTATTTTACAGGCTTTGGCATCATGCAAGGCTTAAACGGTCACAATGCAAGGTATTTTATGATTAATGTTGTTTAATTTTTTGAGTTGGAATTGTCGAGGCGGCCTCCATAATGGGGGTAAATAGGTGTTAGTAAAAACTTTGGCTAGAAAATGGAACTTGAATGCATTTGTTTTGTTAGAAACGAAGTCTGTGGGGGTGTTGGACCAGGTAATCAGGCAATTCTGGGGGTATAATGGTTTCGGATCTCATTGTGTATCGGCCATTGGCCTTTTGGGAGGAATTATAGTTTCATGGAATTCTGTATTATTTCAAAGCCTAGTTATACAGGAGTCTGAGAGATGGGTTATCATTCGGTTGAGCTCATCTCAGATTGAAGTCCATCTTGTTTGTGTTTACGCTTATAATGATCAGGAAAATAGAAGACAATTGTGGTAGGATTTAGCTGATAGTGTCATGGGCTTGAGTTCGGTTATTATGTGTGGGGACTTTAATGAGGTTTTGCATGCTTTTGAGAGGTTTAGGAGAGATTCACCGAATTTGATGATGGAATTTTGAGATTTTATAGATAACTGTGCTCTCTATAATCTACCTCTTAATGGGAGAGATTACATGTGGACGAATTCTCTATCCTTTTTAAGAATAGACCGGGTTCTAGTTTCGTGTGTGATATTAGATCTCTGGCCATTTATGCGCTTGTCTACAGTGGATTTGACACTTTCGGATCACTTTCCTATCATTTTCACGTCACATCTAGTTGGAGTTGGGAGAAGGAGACCATTCCATTCTCTCAATGTGTGGTGGGATAATAATGCCTTCTTGCCGTTCTTAAGACAAAAATGGGCCCTTCTTAGCTCAACATTCCCAGACCATGACATTCATTTCAAATTGTGTAAGTTGAAAGACTTCATTCGACCATGGCACATTGATAATTTCAGACGACTAGAAGCAAGAATTAGGGAACTTGAGGGACGTGTAATTAGTCTTACATCGAGTTCAGCTATTCGGCCAGTGGATGGGGTAATAAGATCAGATCTTCAAGTTATAAGGGCTAATTTGCGTACCATGAGGAAGAATTTGGAGAACGATAAGCATCAGCAATCGAGAGTCTTATGGGCATTATTGGGAGATGAAAACACAGGATATTTTCATAGGATAGCTTCCGTAAGAGCTAGAAACAGTGCTATAAATCAACCTGAACTGGATGGGGAATTGGTGAGCGACCTGGGAGTGATTGTTAATAAAATTAGGGGCTTCTATTCAGATTTATTTAGTGAACGACAGGCGGTACCATTTTTATTGAGTTCATTGAACTTTAGATCGGGGGATATTGCCTCGAACAATCGTTTGACGGTGAATTTTTCAGAAGGAGAAATTTGGGGTGCGCTTTGTTCTTGTGATGAGAACAAGGCACCGGGTCCAGAGGGGTTTAACTTTTATTTTTATAAGAGGTTTTACGCTGATCTTAAAAGGGATATTTTGCAATTGTTCGAGAATTTTTACACGTCGAATAGGCTGCCCGAAGCTATTAAGGTGTCGTCCACGGTGTTAATCCTAAAAGTACCTGGGTCGTGTTCTTTATCTAATTATCGGTCGATTGCACTGATCCATGGGATGTATGAACTAGTAGCAAAAGTGCTAGCTAACCGATTATAACCCTGTTTATCAGAACTTGTTTTAGAATTAAAATTTGGTTTCATCAAGGGACGAAACATTCATGAGTGCTCATTTATTGCCTCAGAAGTGTTACACACAATTCATTATCGGAGGCAATCTTGCTAGGTTTTAAAACTAGACTTTCACAAAGCTTATGATAGTGTCCTGGACTTATATTGATGTAGTAATGAAAAGAATTAGGTTCGATGCTAAGTGGATTTCCTGGCTGAAGAATTGCAGAAGACAGTCATCTACTTCGATTCTTGTTAATTGGATGCCGAGTGATCAAATTAGTATTCGAAGAGGAGTTAAACAAGGAGACCCATTATCTCCTCTTATCTTTCTGTTAGCTGTTGAGGGACTGAAACAGTTGCTAGATGCGAGTGGTAGGGATGACCTACTGCCTGGTTTCAGGGTTGACGGCTCTTCAAGGGATATTTGGGTATTGCAATTCATCGATGATACTATATGTTTCTTGCCTTCTGACATGGATATTTTGCCTGTGTTCATTAGAGTACTTCGATGCTTCGAAATAATTTCGGGGTCTAAGGATTAATTATGGTAAGAGTTTGATAATGGGGGTCAATGTCCAGGCTTACGTGTTATAGGCGTGTGCTGATTTTATTGGTTATAAAGTTGAGAAGTTTTCGATCACGTATCTGGGAGCCCCCATCAGTTGGAAGAGATTACCGGTCTCGTCTTGGAATCATCTAGTGGTGAAATTTCAGAATAGACTAGCGGGTTGAAGGGGAACTTCTTATCATATGGAGGCCGACTTGGGTTGATTAAATCAGTGTTGTCATCGCTTCCAATTTATCTTCTAGCCTTATATAAAATGTCGGGATCTATCATCGACAAGCTGAATTGTTTAATAAGGAACTTCCTGTGGAAGGGAGATGCGTGTACAAGAGGCCTGTGTAAGGTTGCTTGGAGCACGGTTGTGTTGCCTAAGGAATTGGGCAGCTTATATATTAGGGAATTGAGGCTCGTTAATTGCAGTTTATTATTGAAGTGGCTTTGGAGACTACGAGAGATGAACCAATACTCATTATGGTACGACGTTTGTGTACGGCGTTATAGTTTTGACTCATGGATGGCTTTTGAAAGGGCTGAATTGCGAAATCTACCTCCTATTTAGAAAGGTGTGTATTTGGTATGCGTAAAGGAGGGATCGTTTTGGACCCTCTTCAAAAATAACTCAAGGGTCGTTATGGGCAACGGGACTATGGCATCCTTTTGGCATGACAATTGGACCTCGGATCGTCCCCTTTGCGTTCTTTTTTCGGATATCTATTCTCTTTATAATAGGAAGTCTTGCACGGTGCAACAAGGTTGTGAGTACTTGTTAGGGGCAGATCCTTTTGGTAGACCTTTTTGGTAAAGGAATCTACGAATCACAGCTAGGGATCATTGTCGGCGGCTGGGAACGTGGATGTATGAGGCGTGTCCATCTCTTTTTCGAGTGATTGGTTCGAGTTCAACGGGAGATATCAGCTTGGCGTGTAATTTTCCATGGGTGGCGGATAGACTAACAGGGGTGTGTGAGACTAATAATGGTTATTCAGCGAGATCCTTTTGTCATGCATATTATCAATTACCAAGGTGGGACGCACCCCCTCTCAAATTTAGAAGAATTTGGGAATCTACCATCATACCGAAGATTCAATTTTTTGGTTGGCTATTGTTCCATAATAGCTTACCAATAAAAACAATGTTGCTTATGAGGGAGGTAGGGCTGTGGAGAATGATGTATGTACCTTTTGCAAGGATAGCGAGACGATAGCACATCCTATATTCTTTTGTCCGCGAAGTCTTAGTATTTGGCACCAGCTTTTTCATTTTTGGAACTATAGAGTTCGTATTTTGTTGCGGGTCCGAAACGTGAATTTTCTATAGCACTATGGTTTGTGATTTCATGGTCTATTTGGAAACGACGGAACAAGATGGTCTTTGAGAGTGTCGACACATCGGAGGATATACTTGTTACAAGTATCTATTCTAGCTGGTTTTTATTTACTTGTAAGCGGCGTAATATGGGCTTCGTTATTTCCGATGTATTTACTTACTCGCAACTGCTACTCTCATGTACTTGATTTGGTTGATCACATCTTGTGATTAGCATTATTTATTTAATAAACACCAGGACCAGCCGCATTAGTTGCGTTCAGGGTGTATTCATTAAAAAAAAGATTAGGGCATATAAAATCCAAAACATATATTTCTTTACACCGTGTTTGTACCTTAATGAGGTTAAGATAAACATAAACATTAAAATATGAATTATAGCATATGATGTGCCAATTCGTTCTAACAACAATATCAAGACACTTGATTTACAAAGCAGATTGAATAGGATTGAATTCTAGTAATGAAGTTGATTTCTTCCACTACCACTGCGATCAGATTGTGGTTGTTTCTGCGCACCCTTTGTCGCCGTTCTGCTCATCGCTGGCGCTTCCTACGGCGGCTCCGATCATCTCCAGCAATCAGATTACAGCCGCAGCCCTATGGAGAAAAACCATAGCCTCCACCGCCGCACCCCCTCCTACACCGCAAACCACCTCAGCCGCCACTACAACCGATCCAACCCCCCCTTCGCCGACAGCCACCGCCATTACTACAACCGTTTCAAACCCCCCTTCGCCGACAGCCATCACTACAACCGATCCAACCCCGCCAACCGTACCCATCGGACTTCTGAACCTCGCCAAGCCAACCTCTCCATACCCTACCACCACCATCGCCTGGCTGCTGTCCATCGTCATAGTCGCCAGCCCGCGGCGACTCACCGCCGAAACCATAACCTTAATCCTAACCCCAACGCGGCTGCTCTCAATCACCGCTCAAACCCCAACCCCGTACCCGCCCCCACCAGATTCTATTTTGAAAATTTCCCAAATTCCTATGGAGCAGATTCTATGAGCAGGGTCTTCAAGAAGTATGGAATTTCGGGACGTGTTTATGTAGCTAGGAAAAAGAATGTCAGGAACCTTAACTTCGGCTTCATTACGGTAGATGACTCTCTGTCTGTTCAGGAAATACTCCACAGGTTGAACTCAGTGAGCATTGGAATTATTCGTGTGCGCGCTTTCAAGGCCAAGTTCACGAACTCGGCTGCAGCTCCAACATCTCGACAATATCAGCCCAAGAAATCAGCAGGCCAAATACCTAAACGACGGGTTAATTTCCGGGAATCACTACGTGGAGACAGATCGTATGCAAAAGTTGTGGCAGAATCACAAGTTCCAAACGAGGCTTCTTTTGCCACTCATAATTCAATCTCAGCGAACTCACCCAGGGGCCATGATTTTATTACAAATGTGGCCCCTTGGAAAGATAAGTCATGCTTAGTCACTCTAATCAATATCTCGAATATTCGGCTCACCTTTGATTTATTGCATGAACGTGGTTTTGATGTTTCTTTTGCTGCCCCTGTAGGCAAGGATAATGTTATTGTCTCGTTTAATTCAATACTGGCTATAAAAAATTTTATAGGTGGTGAATGGAAGGTCTTGCTGCATATTTTTAAGGATGTGCAGTTGTTGCCGGCTGATTTTATACCGACAGAATGCATCATGTACCTGGACTTTATGGGAATTCCCCCCACTCTGATTCGAGAGGAGCTGATCAGACACTTAGCGAGCTCCTTTGGCCGTGTTATTTCTGTAGACTTCAATTTTGATTTCCCGGATCGTCTGGATGTGGTTTCCTGTCTGGTTTCGGTCCCCTTTGGGACAACCAATCGCTCCTTCAAACTGTTGGTGAATACTAAAGAAGTGCTCATTCACACTAATCTAAGACAAGGTGTTGGCTGTGAACATTACCAAGATGATGATTCCGAAATTTCTGATGCCCCGTCCGATATCCCATCCGATGCTTCTTTTGACACTTCCAACGACTCGCGTAGTTCCGGCTGCCAGGAAGTGGAAACTGCAGATTATATTAGCCCGGATCTCCGAATTATCCCCCTCCCAAATCAATCAAATGATAATTTGAGTGTTGTCCCGGAATCAAACCCAGCTATACATGAAGTTTTAATGGAGGCCGAACAACCTGTAAGGCTACCACAGACGGAAGCCAACCAGCCTGTTACTTCAGCTTCGTCAGGACCTGACATTTCTAATATGAATCGGGTGATCATTTTATCTCAGTCAAGGACATCTCCGACCCTCGAAAAAGAGCTGACTATGGAAATGGGGAAAAAACTAGGAATATTCTCGGAGAAAAATAAGCAAGCTGTTCTGACAGCTATGGATAATTTGGTGAACTGATTAGTTCACATTCATCAAGGTATTTATTTTCTTCTATTATGTCGATGGATTTTTTATGTTGGAATTGTAGAGGAGGTGTTAATAACAGGGCAAAGCAGCAATTTGTCTCTTCTTGCATTCGTAAACACAATCTCCAATTTTTTGTCATGTTAGAAACAAAGATAGAAAGTATCTCTGAGCAAGTGGTAAAATGGTTCTGGGGGCACAATGACTTTGCTTATCACCATATCCCCTCTAATGGTCTTTCGGGTGGCATCCTATTTTCTTGGAACTCCTCGTTGCTTTCGGTTTCGGTTCTCCAGTCTACTTCCCGATGGGTGTTAGTTAAATTTCCCCTTCAGCAGCAAGATTTGCACGTTCTTAGTCTATACGCCCCAACAAATCATATGGATAGATATGATTTATGGCAGGAACTTATCCCGATTATTCGAGACTTTCAGATGATCTTGATTTGTGGTGATTTTAATGAGGTATTACATGTGTCGGAAAGGGCAAACGATCGCTCCTACCCTTCCATGTCGGCTTTTCAAGACTTTGTATTGCAATCTGAACTACATGATCTACCCCTACACGGCCGTGATTATACTTGGTCTAATAGAGTTTCATTCTCTCGTATTGATCGTGTTCTAGCCTCGAATGGGTTACTGCAGTTATGGCCTAACTTATCTATATCAACGGTGGACACCACCCTATCCGATCATTTACCGATTTTATTACGCTCCTTCGTTGCTCACTCAGCCGGCCCAAGACCCTTTAGATCGTTAAACATGTGGTGGGATATGGCAGATTTTTTGCCTTTCATTCGTAATAAATGGCACCTCATTTGTCAATCCTATGCTCACAAAGACTTATCTTATAAATTGACAAAGTTGGGTCGTGCAATCAGGCCTTGGCACTCGGAAAATTTTGGAAACCTACAGAGAAAGATTGGTGATTTAGAGGAAACTATATTGGCCCTTACATCAAGTAGTGTTCCTCGACCGCTCACCTCAACTCAAAATTCAGTACTAAATCGTAATCGCTCCCTCCTTCAGGAAAAGAGGGCTTCTTTGGAAAAATTACGGCACCAACAATCAAGGGTGAATTGGACGCTATTGGGTGATAATAATACATCGTTTTTCCACCGTACCGCTTCAGCCCGATCTCGCAACAACCGTATATCGCAACTGGACATCGAGGGAGTAATTGTTACGGACTTGAAGGTCATTTCAGATACTATTTGCAGCTATTACGCCCAATTATTCAAGGCTGCCCCTATAACGCCATTCTCTCTTAGAAAGTTACGTTTCAACACTGTTACTTTGCAACAAAATGCAGCTCTTATCGCCCCTTTTCGGGATGAGGAAATTTGGAACAGTATATGTGCGTGTGGGGAGAATAAAGCACCGGGACCAGATGGCTTCAATTTTTTCTTCTACAAAAGGTTCTGGGATGACTTAAAACCCGAATTACTGCAAGTTTTGGATCGTTTTTATGCTACATCTCAGCTACCTGATTCGGTCAAGACATCCTTCACGGTGCTAATACCTAAAATCCCAGGTTCTTGTTCTCTGAACAACTTTAGACCTATCTCGCTCATCCATGGTATCTATAAAATTGTTGCGAAATTGCTATCGATTCGTCTTCAGGCTGTTCTACCGTCTCTTATCTCAAACAACCAGTTTGCTTTCATCAAAGGTAGAAGCATTCATGAATGTTCTTTTGTGGCTTCCGAGGTAATTCATGACCTCCACATTAAAAGGAAACCATGTGTGGTGCTGAAACTAGACTTTCACAAAGCTTTTGATAGCATTTCTTGGACCTATATTGACTCGGTTCTCCAAAGGATGGGTTTTGATCAGAAATGGATTTCATGGTTGTCAAATAGCAGGAAAAAATCCACTACTTCGATTCTAATTAATGGCTCACCAAGCCCTCCTATTCACATCCGAAGGGGGGTCAAACAAGGAGACCCCTTATCGCCATTTATTTTTGTGTTAGCAGTGGAGGGCCTAAAACAGCTTATAGATCGTAGCATTCAAATAGGCGTTCTACCTGGATTTCGTTTGGAGGAATCCCTTCCAGATATCTCTTTGTTACAGTTCGCTGATGATACTATTTGCTTCCTTCCAGCAGAAGAATCCATAATTCCCAGTTTCATTCGGATCCTAAGGTGTTTCGAACTAATCTCAGGATTGCGTATCAACTACCACAAGAGTGCGATTATGGGAATCCACGTCAATGAAGCCTCCTTGGCCTCCTATGCAGCTCAATTGGGATGCCGAGTGGACAACTTTCCGATAAAATACTTAGGTACACCACTATGTATTAAACAGCCACATATCTCCGATTGGGATCCTTTGATCGCCAAGTTCAAGTCTCGTTTGGCAAATTGGAAAGGAAATTGTCTATCATATGCTGGACGCACCATGCTTATCAAAACGGTACTTTCTTCCCTCCCCATTTATTTAATGTCAATCTTCTACATGCCTTGCTCTGTATCTTCTTCACTAAATCAATTAATGCGCAATTTTTTGTGGCGAGGCGACTCTTCAATCAATGGCATATGCAAAGTAAGCTGGGTTACGATCAATTTACCATATCACCTTGGGGGATTGGCAATTCGGGATCTAAATCTTGTTAACTCCAGCCTACTCTTTAAATGGATTTGGAAAATGGGAGACCGCAATGATGACTCCTTGGGGTCAATGTACTGTGTTCGGCGTTACGGGATTAGTTCGTGGCATGAAATGACTCTTCTCGACTCCAAGCTTGTTTCTCCATTATGGCGTGGAATTATAAAATGTTGCTTTAAAAAGGAGAGAATTTGGTCCTTCTTCTCATCACAGGTGCGTGTTCAAGTGGGAGATGGTCAAAATGGGTTGTTCTGGCACGATAATTGGACCTCGAACACTCCAATCAAATCACTCTTCCCCGACTTATTTGTGATTTGCAACAGGAAATTCTCAACCATTTTCGAAGGGTGCAGTCATATTTTTTCCAATCATTCCCAAACCCGCCCCTTTTGGAAAAGAAGCCTCCGCATTACGAACCAACAACGATGCAATGAACTGAAAACCTGGATATCAATTTCATGCCCAACGCTCTTCCAAGACCAGGAAACCGTAAACAACCCCACCTTCTTCCTGAGAAGAGATTGCTTCCTATGGGACATTGGAGTTCAGAAAAAATATTCAGCAGCGTCCTTTTATCATGGATATTATCAACAACGATTATGGCCGAATCAATTGAGAGACTTTACACTCATTTGGTCCTCCCACATGCTCCCCAAGATAAAAATTTTTGGCTGGTTGGTCTTTTACAATAGGTTACCGACACGTGAGTTCCTTTTCCAGAGGGGATATCGTATGTTAACTAGCGCCGGTTGTCCGTTCTGTCCACTACCCGAATCTTTGGAACATAGCCTCTTTTTATGTCACGCGAATTATCAGATTTGGAGAGATGCATTCCGGTGGCTGGATATTCAGGTTGTGATGCCGAATGATAGTTACAACTTCCTTTTGTTATGGTGCACATTCTTCAAACCTGGAATCTCCCGTGAATTTGGTAGGTCTCTCTGGTTCATTATATCATGGAATCTCTGGAAGCGCCGCAACAAGAAGATTTTTCGAGATGAAACTGACGATGGGGATATTTTAATTGCGAGTATCAATTTTTGTTGGTTTCTTTTTCATTCCTATAAGCGCAACGTTAGCTTTTCGGTTTCTGATTTGTTTACGAACCCGAGGATTCTTATTATGTAACTTTGATGTACTTTTGGTTCTTGTTTCGAGAACCATTATTAATAAAAGCGGGGTGGGTGTTTTGTAGGTAAGCAGAGGAACCAACCTAGTTGGGTACTCTGCCCCGAAATTTTCACCCATTCCAATCTTTTAGCCGTTGGAGAGATACACTGTCTCTCCAAGGGTTTTTTAAAAAAAAAAAAATGATCAATGAAGCATACTGATGCATAAACTTATAGTAAGAGAAACACCAACTATATTAACAAGTTATTATTATACATATACATACCCAATTATGGCATTACAAAGAGGACTACAAAAACACAACCCTCTGGCCTTTATACTATCTTTGCCTATTTGATCAATACTACTTAGCTTACAAAACCAACACACTTAAAACTATCCACACATATCTGATTTATAGGCGACTTAACTTTGCCTTTCTGTTCTGTCGACTAAGGTGCTTTATTGCTCGATTTGTAATACTCGAGAGATCCTAGTTCTATATAAATACATACAAGGCGAAACATAACACATAATAGTACCCAACTAATTAAGCACGACGAAAATATTTTCTACTACCATATTCTATACTACCCAAACCACCATACAATTTGGCAGCTTGATCAGAGTTAATGGTGCGACTAGGTGTTGCTGGTCCATCGTAAAACTGTCGAGCTACTTCGAAGCGAGCAACAACAGACGGGACGATCACAACGGAAGTTTGAGGTCCATGATATACACATGGTTGTTGGCGATGCGTAGAATTTTGGACTTTCATGCCATGACCCTCGAATTCACCTATTAATGCAAATCCTTCTTTGGCTATCTTAACAAGACTATCGAATTGAGTTGCCATTGATGTTTGATAAAAATGTATGAAATTTGTGAACTTGTGTTTTTTGTTTGTGTATTTGCTTCCTACTCAATAGGGTTGTTTATATAGAGAATATTAGTCTTGGTAAATGGCCTAGTGGGTCCTATAATCATATAATGATTAACTTAATCTTGTATTAATTAAAGTTATACGAACTGATTCTTTTTGAATTTATACCTTTCCCAACTGACTCAACTACCATTGTAATATTTCAAACATTCAACGAGACTGAAACTAAGGCTAATTAATGTTCAATTTGTTGTTTAAACATAAATATTAATTAAATTTATTATTTCAGTATAAATTTATAATTATTAAATATTGGAATGTATTTTTAAATTAATGTATTGTAAATTAGAAATAATAAAATTAAATGATCATATAATTATTTATAAAATAGTGAATTAAGTAGACGCATGATTGATGTTCGAGTTTCAGTATCACCGTTAAAGATATTCTGATATTATAATCTACCAAATTATTATACTAAAAGTGTATGAATTAACATCTACTGTGATATTCACATAATTTTTTATATTTATTTAAGAAAAACAGGATTATAATATTATTCTCCAGCTAGTTGGGGTCTATCCATATAAAACTATTCTTCTTTTTTAAAATATTCATTATTGTTCATTGTACCTCAACACTGAAAGACTAAATAATTGAAGGACCGATTTTGTATTATCCAAGTTAAGACGAGTAAGTATTGTTCTATATATCATTATGTTTATTAAATTAAATGTAGACTTGTGTGTAGTCACTATAATATTGTTCGATCTAATCCCAAGTTCAGAATTCCACTGAGGAAAGGAATTTATATATTTACTTTAACTGATTTATTCCTTTTGATTATATTTCAATACAGTTTCTCTTGACCTGAGAAATTTATGCAAAAGAATAAGCTTTTGGACTTGAATCAACGAACCTTCATACAAATTTTATCATGTATACTACTTTTAGCTCCATCAACATATATTGCAAAATTTGTATAATTTTTTATGTCCAATAACAAAATTTATACGGTACATGGCGAGCACCACCGCAATGTAATGTAATTTTATTTAAAAGCAAATTTACGGTTTGGCTGGAGAGCGATTCATTATATGTTGTGGACCAGTTCAAAAGGCACAAATTTACGGTTCCGTGGAGTCTATGCAGTGATTGGGCAACATGTTTGCGTCAATTACAGTATATGGAAGTGGTTGTCACACACATCTATCGCGAAGGAAACCAAGTGGCAGACAAACTAGCAAATCATGGTCGATTAGTCAGCGACCTCGTATTGTGGAATTTCATACCGAATTTTTGCTTTGATGTATTTTTGCTTAATTTCATAGCCAAAGCTTGTTTCGGTTTCATTAACTCTCTTGTTCTTGTCTATCTTTCTTTTTCTATTTTTATAAAATTTGAGCTCAGTTGATTGACGTAGGCAAGCGGGGGTACCCACTTAGCAGGGATGCCTGCTCCAAACTCATCAACCCCCTCAACTCTTATTCAAAAAAAAAAAAATTTCTTCCCATACTCCCTAATTCAATATTATTCCTTACCTAAAATGAATTTAATACCATATTGTTGTCTATTTATATCATATTCTCTTATTTCCTAATTCAATATATTACATTTATTTTGTGTCTTAATGGGGTCTAATATTAAGGAAAAATGAATCTTCATATATTCTTTATTTTCCTAATTACAAGGCATCTTTGAAAAATTGAAATTACTTTCTTAAATAAAAAACACAACTACTAATATAATTGTTTAGATATGTATGATTTTTATTTAAGGTTAAAGACTCGTGTTAAAATTTAAAAAAAATTGTATTTTGATAATTTACACACGAATTTAATTATTTTTAATCTATGATTATCATTTATACTGTAATTTGTGCATGGTCAATTTACATAATTCGGTAATATGTAAGAATATGAAAAATGAATATGATATACGAGGGACATACAAGATATATTTACCATTTATATCACTAAAAGATCAAAAAATGTGTGTTAATATTTTTACTCATTAGGACATATATATTGAAATTTACGAAACATATTTATGTGTAATGACGTGTGACAAGCTCAATCTTAAATTTCACCGCTGTATATTTTTTTATTCAATTTGTTACCTTTTTACATTATGCAGTACAAGTAAAGATATTATATGTTCATGTATATATTATAATATCTATAATATCATACAAAACTATGCTATAATGTTGAGATATTAGTATTTGAAATCATGACAATAAACTAAAAAAGGTAAAAAAATATGTGTCATATTTTAGGGTAAAGGGTTTAAGGTTGAGAGTTTGTGTTGCATATTAGAGTAAATTTTATAAACAAATCACCATTAATAATAAATTCACGAAAAAATAAAAATATATTACATTGCAAAATATTTAAGATATAGGATTTTAGTTCTAAATAATTAATTTATAAAGGTCTTGGGTCTATGTATTAAATTAGAATAAATATTTTATAACATGAAATATTATAAATTTTGAAAGAAAAAATTAAATAGGTAAATTGAAATTTGGAAAAATAATTAAAAAATAAATTAAGAAGAATATATAGAGAATAAATGCATTTAAGGTAAGAATATAAAAATTACTTAGGAAAGATAAGAAAAAGATTTTATTTCTTTTACTTTATTCATATTAAATATAACTAATGAGTTCATGAAATATTTTTTGATAGAATTACCGTATAAGACGGTGATTTCCATGTACCGAATAACATTCCGTCAAATAAATGATTTTTTTTGTATAATTTTCTACGAAATCGGGGAGTTACAGGCTTTATAAATATAACATATGTCAAATGATGAATAGAGGCACATGAAGAACACTAATTTAAGGACAACAGATTTAAATCCCATAAGTCACGGTATCACTCTTTGATCTTACCTTAATATCATGCAATAATTACCATTGTGGCCTAAATTCTTTTATATGCGAGTTCTTATTTTAATTTGCACAGTTATACAGATGCCCATATTTATTATTTGTCTACTTTATTCCTCCAAAAGCATAAAAGAAGAATTTTTATGTATTTTTCTAAAGAAAAAAGTGCACAAAATATCTTGCTTTTGGTGTTGGGAGGTAGAAGAACGATTTTTTAGGAAGAAAATGTTGGAAATTGTATTAGTTTTGTATTAGGAGTTCATTTACTTGTAATTTGCATTTCATCTATTTATTCTAGATCTTTCCATTTACTACTATAAATAGACGTTAAGTTGTAACTTTTCATTTGAGTTAAAAATTAATAAAATTGAGTTTGTTATCTTTTTTTCTCAACTTCCATTAATTAATTAGTTTCTCTCTCTACATTTCTACATGGTACCAAAGCCGTATTTTTTTAGAGAGAGAACAATTAAGAAAATTAGTCAGAGAAAAAGATAGGCTGACGGCGAGAAAAAGGAAAGCAGTAGATTACCGGAATGTTGAGCGCAAATCACGTTGAGAAGTCGCCGGAAAAGGAAATCAAAGATCAAGATCGTCCTGGTCAAAAGATCATTGAAAATTTAAAAAAAGGAAGAATAGATCAGAATCGGAATTTTCAGATCAAATAGTGAGAAGACGGCGAAGAATCTTGATCTGTTGCTCAAAGTTGATCGGTGTTAGGGTCAAGGAAAAATCACGATCCTAGAAGATGAGGAAAATCAGAGTAATCGGAAATCGATTTGTAGTCATATGCAAGTGCGGTCCTGTCATTTTCGTTTTAGGTCAGAAATAGTTGAACGACGAAAGAGATTGGAAGGAAAGAAGAGTGCGTGCGGTGGTCGAAATTCTGAAAAGAATGAAAGAAAATAAAAGTAGGACAAAGTCATTTGGCATTCCCGTTGGTCCCTATGAGTACGTATTAAAGGTCGGGGGGGGGGGGGGTGAATGGCCTCTTTTCGCGGAATTTATAGATATATAAAAAGTGTGTGTAGCGTTTTTGAAATGATCCAGATATATTGGATCCGGATGATGCGAGTATGAATTAAAATGCACTTAAAGTAAAGACTGAGTAAGTAAATTCAAACGTTGAGATTTATACTGATTCGGCCCCACCTACTTCAGTCCCCGAAGTTTCCATCCTCCAAGTTTTGTCCACTAGTAGGATTCCTTTGAATCGGACAGGAATCAAGCCTTTGCAATTGTCTTCGGATTACAGGACCAAGCTAACTACTCTGGCTGAGTCCTTCCGAGGATATACCACTAAGGCACCAACTTTACCTGAATCCTCTTCAACTTGTCTCCAAAAATTCTTCTCCGGATGTAGGATATACCACTAAGGCACCAACCTTAGCTGAGTCCTTTGCCCTTGGGATGTTCCACTTAAACTCTCTAGTCTAAGCTAATCCCATATCTCAATACTCACCCAAGTATGAGATATTACACACTTGTTTTATCAAATGGTTTGGGTTTTGAATTCTTCAAGTTTATAACTCACTTGTGAATTCTTACAAACAGATTGGAGTGTTTAGTTCTTGGAGGGATTTTTGTTCACTAATTGAAATAACTTGAGATCTTAATACAGTAGCTTCTTGTAAAAATCAACTAGCACATTCTCAACATATGAAGTTTCCCTTTTATATGCTTTGATCATACATTGAGGTTGATCTTGAATCTTCACCCTTGCTAAGGTATGAGGTGGCGCTTCCGAAGTCATTGAATTTAACTGAAAATTATATAAGTCAATTGGACTTTACAAGTGAAATGTGTATGCCCTAATTGTAGTGTTAAAAAGTTATATGTATTAAGTGAGATATTTTCCCACTTTTGGAAATTACAAGAAATAAATTTCATCATGAACTTTAGGTAACTGTCACTTATTTCCTACAAATACGTTCATTTAGAACTTTTTTCATACGTGAAAAGAGATACATACGTAAAAGAATTGATACGAAAGAAAGGAAAAACCCAATTGTCGTTCTTATGTTCTTGAAAAATCAACATAAGAGTTTTACATTTTCTAATATCATTCTTTCGATTTCTTCTCCTGGTTATCGTCCATTGGTTCCTTTGAATGTTGTGAAATTCAAATTCTATATATTATGTTCATTCTCACTTAGTCACGATCCGATATGCAACTGCACTTACGATCCCGAGCTTCGGAAAGAATGTTAATAATTCTACTCAGATTCTCTTGTTTTCTTCCTTCTCTAAAGTTAATTTAAAGTAAAGTTAAAAGTAGTGAGAGAAAAATAAAAATAAATTAAGATGGATTCTGTTCGCCACTCAATCTAACAATAACTTTATTTTAAAGTTAATTTCGACGGTAATTTTATGGCAAAAAAAAAGAAATTAACAGAAAATGCAACCTTTTTGTTCAAGATCAATTAAAAGGAATAGAAGCAAAAACTGTGGAGAAACGAAGGTTTTATTAACACTAGCAATCAACTAATGAATAATGCATAAATTTCCGTGATAAATTTTTTTTTTATAAGTATGAATTTTGTAAAGATTGAGTACTGAATTCAAAAGCTCCCCAACTTCTCTTTTTTTAGAGATGTACTAATTGTACTATACCCAATTGGTAATTTTCCTAATAAATAGAGTAGGGCACGTAAAATCTAAAACATATATTTCTTTACACTTTGTTTGCAACCTTAATTAGGTTACGAAAAACATAAATTTTTTTTTGAATTATAGCTTATGATGTGCCAATTCGTTATAACAACAATATCAAGACACTAGATTTTACAAAAATTGGAATGAATTCCAGCACGAAAGTTCAATTATTTTCCTACATGGCATTTGCCATCAAATTTGACTCTTCAAGCGATTTATTTTTTTTATTCAAGTATGTTTACTGAAAAAAAATAAGTTATGGTATAGAAAATTGGAACTACAGATTTTTATGATCAAAAGAACACACATGCATGAAGTTATAGTAAGAGAAACACCAACTATATATTAACAAGTTATAATTTATACATACCCAATTATGGCAATAAGAAAAAAGAGGACTACAAAAACACAACCCTCTAGCCTTTATACTATTTTTACCTATTTGATCAACACTACTTAGCTTACAAAACCAACACACTTAAAACTATCCACACATATCTGATTTATAGGCGTCTTAACTTGTCTTTCTATTCTGTCTGAGATGCTTTATTGCTCGATTTGTAATACTCGAGAGATCCTAGTTCTATATAAATACATACAAGGCGAAACATTATACATAGTAGTACCTAACTAATTAAGCACGACGAAAATGTTTTCTCCTACCATGGTCTGAAATAACCAAACCATCATACAATTCGGCAGCTTGATCACAGTTAATGATACGGTTAGGTGTTCTTGGTCCATCGCGAAACTGCCGAGCTACTTCATAGCGAGCAGGCAGGTCGTACCTCACAAAGGGAATTTGAGGTCCATGATATACACCTGGTTGTTGGCGATGTGGAGGATTTTGGAACCCTTTCATGACAAGCTCGTGTTCACCTATTAATGCAAATCCTTCTTCGGCTATCTTAACGAGAAGATCGAACTGAGTTGCCATTGATATTTGATTTAAACTTATGAAATTTGGGAATTTGTGTGTTTTGTTTGTGTATTTGCTTTCTACTCAATAGGGTTGTTTATATAGAGAATATTGGTCTTGTTAAATGGCCTAATGGGTCCTATAATCATATAATGATTAACTTAATCTTGTATTGATTAAAGTTGTAGGAACAGATTCTTTTTGAATTTATACCTTTCCCAACTGACTCAACTACCGTAATAATAATTCAAACACTCAACAATACTTAAACTAAGGCAAATTAATGTTCAATTTGTCACTTAAACATAGATATTAACTTACTTTATTTCAGTGTAAATTTATAATTATTCAATACCGGAATGTATTTGCAAATGAATGTATTATAAATTGAAAATAACAAAACTAAATGACCATACAATTATTTATAAAATAGTGAACTAAGTAGACGCATAATTGATGTTCGAGTTTCAGTACCACCGATAAAGATATTTTGATATTATAATCTACCAAACTATTATACTAAAAGTGTACGAATTGACATCCACGGTGATATTCACATAATTTTTTGTATTTATTTAAGAAAAACAGGATTATAATATTGTTCTCCAACTAGTTGGGGTCTATCCAAATAAAAATATTCTTCTTTTTTTTTTGGTAAGAAAATATTCTTGTTTTTTAAATATTCATTATTGTTCATTGTACGCAACACTGAAAGGCTAAATAATTGAAGGACCGATTTTGTATTATCCAAGTTAAGATGGGTAAGTATTGTTCTATATATCATTATGTTTCTTAAATTGAATGTAGACTATTAGAAGTATCAAGTACATAGTTAAAAGTTAGTTAATGGGCTTAGTATTAAAACGGTTTATAACCGTTAGGGGTAAGGGCAATTTTGTCTTTTCCCGTTCCTATAGCTGTAATATATAAGGCCAATAATAGATTTTATAATTTCTTCTTATCTGTTTTCCCCCAATTTTTTCTAGTAAAATCCCTCACTGGATTTCTTCTCAATTTAATCATTAATGGAGTTCAACTTCTCTCTCTCTCTCTCTTGCTTAATTTCTTCACATGGTATTAGAGCTATAGTTTCTTTGTGCTTCCGCATTCTCAATTTGTTTTTTCCTTTACTCGTTCTATCGTTTCTTTTAAGAATCGAATTCAGTTCTTAAACAAGCTACAATGGCTTCAAGAAATCAGTTACGAAAAGCAGTCCATATTGCTTACCTCCCGGAGAGAATCCCTCGTTGATTCTAGTCACGCCTCTATTGGATAGGGGAAACTACCATTCTTGGGCTCGCAACATGAGAATGGCCTTAATGTCTAAGAATAAGCTAGAATTTGTCGATGGAACCTTGGAAAACCTGTTGTTACTGATCAACTCTTTGGTGCATGGAGGCGTTGTAATAATATGGTACTTTCTTGGTTAATCAAGTCAATGACTGTTTCTGTTGCGCAAATTGCAATTCCATTTGAGTCAGCTCAGCTACTTTGGGAGGACTTGAAGGAAAGATTTGCTCAATCTGATGTCTATCGTATTGCAGAGCTACAAACAGAAACCTTTACCATTTCTCAAGGTAACAAGTCTATTACTGAGTATTTTACTCCTTTGCAAGTACTCTAGGATGAGTTTAATAGTTTAAATCCTTTTCCGTCTTCTGTCTGTAATGGATGTTTCTGTGATGTGGCCCAAGCTACTAGAAATAAGCAAGAAATCAATTTAGTAATCTATTTTCTAAAGGGCTTAAGTTCATCTTTTGCTAATGTGAAATCTCAAATCATGTGAATGGATCCCCTGCCTGTGATGAATAAAGTTTTTTCAATAGTCTTACAATTCGAGAGAGAATTTTGCAATCTTGATAAAGAAATACACCAAGATATGGCTACTATGGTCAGAAGGCCTAATGGTTTTTCAAAAGAAGTACAACAAAATTTTGGACATGGGAATTTTCATAGTCAGTCTAGCAATGCGAATATGGTTTCTACAGAAAGCAGCAACAAGTTTTTGGGCAAGAAAAGAAGGGTTTGTGTTCTTATTGCAATGGTAATCACCTGGTTGTCAACTTTTGGAAGAAGAATGGCTATCCTCCCAACTTTAAGTCCAGATTTAGTAGGGTCAATGCAGTATCAGAACAAGAAGGTTATGAGGATTTGGATACTTTTGATCAAGACTCTTATATTCAGAATGATGTCCCCGCTAATTCTGTCTTGTTGTCTACCTCTATGACCAGTCAAGTTACTCAACAAGCTAGCTTCACACAAGAACAACTTAATCAGTTGTCTCAGTTAATCCAAACACAAACCCAGCAATCTGTACAAGCAGCTTTGCACAATGATGCTCAAACTGTCAGCAACGTGAACAATGACACTAGTACACATGGTGTATATGTTGGTTCTGCCAGAGTAGAGTTTGCTTCTCATGTGGATCAACTGGAGTCAGGTAATAAACACAAACTTAACAAGTCTGTTTGGATTGTAGATACATGAGCTAGCTATCATATTTTAATTTCCATGAGTCAATTTAGAAATGTTAAAGTTGTTGAAAACTGGCATGTGATGTTACCAAATGATTTAAAACTTAAGGCCACTCACAAAGGTGATATTTACTTGTCTGATGGTTTTGCCTTATTGGATGTGTTGTATGTGCCTAGCTTTACTTATAATTTGTTGTAACTAAACTAGTAAAAACATTAGATTGTGAATTGTTGTTTTCTTCAAAACATTGTTTAATACAGGATTCGAACACCAAGAAGAAGATTGGTTCAGCTAAGGAGCATAATGGAGTATATCATCTTGACCTGGATCAGTTTTCCTATATAAATTTGAATTCTAGTACTACTTTTACAATAAGATGTAATAAAGAAGACCTTTGGCATTATAGGTTGGGTCATTTGTCAAGTAATAGATTGGCTATAATAAACAAGAAATTCCCTGATGTAACTGTTTCCTCTAATTTGGTTTGTGATATTTGTTCTGAAACTAAATTCCCTATATCTACATCTGTTTGTGCTAGTGCTTTTGATTTCCTGCATGCTGATATATGGGGTCCCAATGTTATTTTCATGAATGGTTCTAGATACTTTCTTACTATTGTTGATGATTGTGGTAGATTCACATGGGCTATTTGCATGAAGGCTAAAAGTGATGCTAGTGATTTAATAAAGCAGTTTTGTTGCATGGTTAAGAATTTGTTTAGCAAGTCTGTCAAAATAATTAGGACTGACAATGGTCCTGAATTCAACCTTGTTAGATTTTATGCTTCTAGTGGTATTATACATCAAAAGTCTTGTGTTGAGACTCCACAACAAAATGGCATTGCTGAAAGGAAGCATCAACACATATTGAATGTGGCAAGGTGTTTAAAATTGCAAAGTAAGTTGCCTACAACCTTCTAGAATTATTTTATTGGCCATGTTGTTTATTTGATAAATAGAACACCTACTCCCTTATTATATAACATCTGTCCTTTGAAAAATTGTATGCCAAAACTCCTGATTACAGTGACTTACAACCTTTTGGCTGCCTTGCTTTTGTAAGTACTTTGTTGAGAAGCAAGACTAAATTTGACAATATGGCTAATAAATGCATCCTAAGGATATGAAAACAACATGAAAGGTTGCAGAGTTTATGGCCTAAAAAATAATAAAGTGGTTGTATGTAGGAATGTAAAATTTTATGAGCATATATTTCCTTTTGAGCCTGACAATGATGTAAGTACAGAGAGTGTAAGTCATCCATTCAAGGATTCTGAAACTCAAGAATGCATCAACCTACAAGATACAAATGTCATAGGAAACAGTAGACCAAAAAGACAACATAGACAACCTGCATATTTACAGGAAATCACTGTGCTTTACTACAGTCAGGTACAGTCACAGACATTAACACTCTATATCCTATTTTTGATTTTCTGTCTTGTAGTTCTTTATCTAAGAATCAAAAGGCATATTCCCCAACACTTAGTGCAGAAAGTGAACCTAAAACCTATGCCATTGCTTCTAAAGATAAAAACTGGCAAGTGGCCATGAATAATGAACTAGAGGCTCTACAGAAAAATGATACATGGGATATAGTTGAGTTACCAAAGAATAAACGGCCTATTGGATGCAAATGGGTATATAAAATGAAAAGAAAATCTAATGTATCTATTGAAAGGTACAAAGCCAGGTTGGTAGCTAAAGGCTATACCAAACAACATGGCACTAACTACCTTGAAACCTTCTCTCCAGTTGTCAAAATAACAACTATTAGAGTCCTGCTGGCTTTAGCTGCTAAAAAGGGTTGGTTTCTAGAACAGTTAGACATATATAATGCCTTCCTTCATGGTACATTGGAGGAAGAGATCTATATGAATTTGCCTAAAGGCATTTCTAGCTTTTATCTAACCCCGTATGCAGATTAAAGAAGTCCTTATATGGTCTAAAGCAAGCAAGCAGACAATGGAATTCTACACTAACTGAGTCATTACTCAAAGCAGGTGGCTGATCCATCTCTTTTTATAAAACATAGCAAAGGTAACTTCATTGCTCTAGCTGTCTACGTGGATGATGTTATCGTTGCCAGCAATAATGAATTAACTATAAAGGACATAAAGACATATTTACACAACTGCTTTAGCATAAAAGATTTGGGTACATTGAAGTATATACTCGGTATTGAAGTGGCCAGAAATAAAAATGGAATCCACATTTACCAGAGAAAATATACTCTTGATTTACTTGCAAACCAGCAACAACCCCTATGTCAACTGAAAAGCAGGATCACAGCAAGACACCTTAACTTGAGGATAGTACTGAATATCAAAAACTAATTGGTAAGTTGATTTACTTAGCAAACACAATGGCTGACATTTCGTTTGCTGTGCAGCAACTCTCACAATTCCTTGACAAGCCACATGAGGGACATTTGACTACTGCTCATAGAGTGCTACAATATCTCAAGGGAAAACCAGCACAAGGAGTTTTCTTTCCAGCAATACAAGATATAAAGATCAAAGCTTACACAGACTCAGACTGGGGGATTTGCATTGAAACCAGGAAATCAATTATAGGGTATCGTGTTTTTATTGGAGATTGCCTAGTCTCATGGAAATCCAAGAAGCAGAATACAATATCAAGAAGTTCATCCGAAGCTGAATACAGGGTCATGGCTTCTACTACGACTGAAATACAGCGGATAATATATTTGCTAAGGGATTTCAAAATTCAAAATTTAGAACCAGCTTTATTGTTTTATGACAACACGTCAGCAATACATATTGCAAGAATTCTGTCTTCCACGAAAGAACAAAGCATATTGACATTGACTGTCACTTTGTACGCGCAAAAGTTCAAGCTGGTGTCATTCACTTAATGTTCGTTTCATCAAAAAGACTAGTTGGCGGACTTATTAACCAAGCCCCTACATTCACCAGAATTCAAAGAGCAAGTTCAAAGACTGGGTCTGCTAGCAATTCAATGACATCCACCTTGCGAGAGGATATTAGAAGTATCAAGTATATAGTTAAAAGTTGGTTAATGGGCTTAGTATTAAAACGGTTTATAACTGTTAGGGGTAAGGGCAATTTTGTCTTTTCCAATTCCTGTAGCCGTTATACATAAGGCCAATAACAGATTTTATAATCTCTTCTTCTTCTCTGTTTTTCCTCAATTTTTTCTGTAAAATCCCTAACCAGATTTCTTCTCAATTTCATCATTAATGGAGTTCAACTTCTCTCTCTTGCTTAATTTCTTCGCATAGACTTATGTGTAGTCGCTATAATATTGTTCGATCTAATCCCAAGTTCAGAATTCCATTGAGGAAGGGATTTTATATATTTACTTTAACTAATTTATTCCTTTTGATTATATTTCAATACAGTTTCTCTTGACCTGAGGAATTTATACAAAAGAACAAGCTTTTGGACTTGAATTAATGAACCTTCATACAAATTTTATCATGTATACTACTTTTAGCTCCATCAACATTTATTGCAAAATTTCTATAATTTTTTTATGTCCAATAAAAAAATTTATACGGTATATAATAAGCACCGTAATGTAATGTAATTTTATTTAAAAGCATTTAATAGGTAATTTCTTCTCATACTCCCTAATTCAATATTATTTCTTACCTAAAATAAATTTAATACCATATTGTTATCTATTTATATCATATTCTCTTATTTCCTAATTCAATATATTACATTTATTTTGTGTATTAATGGGGTCTAATATTAAGGAAAAATGAATCTTCATATATTCTTTATTTTCCTAATTACAAAGAATCTTTGGAAAATTGAAGTATTTTTTTAACTAAAATACAAAATTAATAATATAATTATTTAGATATGTATGATTTTTATTTGAGGTTAAAGACTCGTGTTAAAATTAAAAGAACAAAAATTTTTTTTTTTGATAATTTACACACGAATTTAATTATTTTTTAATCTATGATTATCATTTACACTGTTATTTGTGCAGGGTCAATTTGCATAATTCGGTAATATGCAGGAATATGAAAAATGAATGTGATATACCTGAGACATATAAGCTATATTTACCATTTATATCACTAAAAGATCAAAAAATGTGTGTTAATATTTTTACTCATTAGCACATATACATTGAAATTTACGAAACATATTCATGTGTAATGACGTGTGACAAGCTCAATCTTATTTCACTGCTGTATATTTTTTTATTCAATTTGTTACCTTTTTACATTATGCAGTACAAGTAAAGATATTATATGTTCATGTATATATTATAATATCTATAATATCATACAAAACTATGCTATAATGTTCAGATATTAGTATTTGAAATCATGACAATAAACTAAAAAAGGTAAAAAATATGTGTCATATTTTAGGGTAAAGGGTTTAAGGTTGAGAGTTTGTGTTGCATATTAGGGTAAATTTTATAAAAAAATCACCAGTAATAATAAATTCATGAAAAAATAAAAATATATTACATTGTTAAATATTTAAGATATAGGATTTGAGTTTTAAATAATTAATTTATAAAGGTCTAGGGTCAGTTTTAAATAATTAATTTATAAAGGTCTAGGGTCTATGTATTAAATTAGAATAAATATTTTATTTACCAAAAAAATTAGAATAAATATTTTATAACATGAAATATTATAAATTTGGAAAGAAAAAATTAAATAGGTAAAATGAAAGTTGGAAAAATAATTAAAAAATAAATTAGAAAAATATATACAGAAGAAATGCATTTAAAGTAAGAATATAAAAATTACTTAGGAAAGATAAGAAAAAGATTTTATTTCCTTTACTTTATTCATATTAAATATAACTAATGAGTTCATGAAATATTTTTGGATAGAATTACTGTATATGATGGTGCTTGCCATGTACTGAATAATCATCCCTCAAATAAATGATTTCTTTTGTATAATTTTCCACTAAATCGTTGAATTGTAGGCCTTATAAATATAACACATGTCAAATAATGAATGGAGGAATATAAAAAAGTATTCTAATTCGAAAACAACAGATTTAAATCCGGCACATTATGTAATTAAAGTGACGATATCACTCTTTGATCTTACCTTAATATCATAAAATAATTACCGTTGTAGCCTAAATTCTTTTATATTGCAGTTCTTAATTTAATCTGCACAATTATACAGATGCCCATATATATTATTTGTCTACTTTATTCATCCAAAAGCATAAAAAGAAGAATCTTTATATATTTTTCTAAAGAAAAAAATGCACAAAATATCTTGCTTTTGGTGTTGAGAGGTAGAAGAACGATTTATTAGGAAGAAAATGTTGGAAATTGTAAGATCTTTCCATTTATTAGTATAAATAGGCATTAAGTTGTAACTTTTCATTTAAGTTAAAAATTAAAAATGAGTTTGTTATCTTTTCTCTCAACTTTCATTAATTAGTTAGTTTCTCTTACATTTCTATATGGTACCAGAGCCACATTTTTTTAGAGAGAGAGAGAACAATTAAGAAAATTAGTTAGAGAAAAAGATAAGCTGACGGCGAGAAAAAGGAAAGCAGTAGATTGCCGGAATTTTGAGCGTAAATCATGTTCAGAAGTCGCCGGAAAAGGAAATCAAAGATCAAGATCGTTCTGGTCAAAAGATCATTGAAAAAAAAGGAAGAATAGATCGGAATAGGAAATTTCATATCAAATAGTGAGAAGACGGCAGAGAATCTTGATCTGTTGCGCAAAGTTGATCGGTGTTTCGGTCAAGGAAAAATCAAGATCCAAGAAGATGAGGAAAATCAGAGTAATCGGAAATCGATTTGTAGTCATATGCTAGCGTGGTCCTGTCATTTTCGTTTTAGGTCAGAAATAGTTGAACGACGAAAGAGATTGGAAGGAAAGAAGAGTGCGTTCGGTGGCCGGAATTTGGAAAAGAATGAAAGAAAATAAAAGTAGGTCAAAGTCGTTTGGCATTCCCGTTGGTCCCTGTGCGTATGTATTTAAGGTTAAGGGGGTGAATAGCCTATTTTTGTGAAATTTATAGACTTATAAAAAGTCTGTGTAGCGTGTTTGAAATGATCCAGATATATTGGATCTGGATGATGGTAGTATGAATTAAAATTCACTTAAAATAAAGACTTAGTAAGTACATTCAAGCGCTAAGATTTATACTGGTTCAGCCCCGCCTACTCCAGTCCCCAAAGTTTCCTTCGTCCGAGTTTTGTCCACTAGTAGGATTCCTTTGAATCGGACAAGAATCAAGCCTTTAAAATTGTCTCCGGATTATAGGATATACCATCAACCTAACTACTTTGGTTGAGTCTTTTCGGAAGTAGGATATACCACTAAGGCACCAACCTTAGCTAAGTCCTCTTCAACTTGTCTCCAAAGATTCTTCTCCTGATGTAGGATATACCACTAAAGCATCAACCTTAGTTGAGTCCTTTTCCCTTGGGATGTTCCACTTAATCCCCTATATCTCAATACTCACCCAAGTATGAGATATTACACACTTGTTTTATCAAATGGTTTGGTTTTGAATTCTTCAAGTTTATAACTCACTTGAGAATTCTTACAAACAAATTGGAGTGTTTAGTTCTTAGAGAGATTTTTGTTCACTGACTGAAATAGCTTGAGATCCTAATACAGTTGCTTCTTGTGAAAATCCACCAGCACCTTCTCAACATATGAAGGTTCCCTTTTATTAGCTTTGATCGTAAATGTAGCCGTTGTGTACGTTGAGGTTGATCATGAATATTCACCCTTAATAAGGTATGAGGTGGAGCTTCCAAAGTCATTGGATTTAACTGAAAATTATGTAAGTCAATTAGACTTTGCAAGTGAAATGTGTATGACCTAATTATAAGTGTTAAAAAGTTATATGTATTAAGTGCGATATTTTCCCACATTTGGAAATTACAAGAAATAAATTTCATCATGAACTTTAGGTAACTGTCACTTATTTCCTATAAATACATTCACTTAGAACTTTTTTAATACGCAAAAAGAGATACATACGTGAAAGAATTGATACGAAAGAAAGGAAAAACACAGTGGTGTCGTTCTTACGTTCTTGAAAAATCAACATAAGAGTATTCCATTTTCTAATATCATTCTTTCGATTTCTTCTCCCGATCATCGTCCATTGGTTCCTATGAATGTTGTGAAATTGAAATGCTATATATTCTGTTCTTTATCGCTTAGTCACAATCCGACATGCAACTGCACTTACAATCTCGAGCTTCAGAAAAAAATGTTAATAATTCTACTCAGATTCTCTTATTTTCTTCCTTCTCTAAAGTTAATTTAAAGTTCAGTTAAAAGTAGTGAGAGAAAAATAAAAATAAATTAAGATGGATTCTGTGCACCACTCGATCTAACAACTTTATTTTAAAGTTAATTTCGACAATAATTTTATGGCGAAAAAACAAAATAAAAGAAATGCAACCTTTCTGTTCAAGATCAATTAAAAGGAATAGAAGCAAAAAATGTGGATAAACGAAGGTTTTATTAACACTAGCAATCAACATCAACTAATGAATAATGCATAAATCACTGCACCATAGATGCCCTGTTGCAACAGTAAAAAAAAGCTTGCAAAAATGGTAAAAAGGTTGCAATAGGGGTTTTCGCAACATTTTTTAGAAAAAAAGGTTGGTTTTTTGCCGTTTCCTAAAGTGCTTATTGCAAAACTTTTTGCAACCATTTGAAAATAGATGAAAAATCACCTATTGCAACGCTTTTTGGATCCAAAGGCAACCAAATCATGCTGTTGCCATAGGGTCCAACGCCGTCACAGTGAACGTCTGTTAACGGCGGAATAGCAACGATTATTGCAACGCTTTCTCGACAACGCCTAAATATCCTATGGCAACTTATTTACCACATTTGCAACCATTTTTTACGATGCTTATTTGTCATTTGCAATGAATTTATCAATTATTGCAATCATTTTTTCCGTAATACTATAGTCGATTCAAACCTATTTTCGTGTTTTTCAACCCTTTCTATTCCAAATTTTTTAAATAGTAAAATTTTTATATAATATAAAATCCTATGAAACCAATATTATTAATATAATAATATAAAATTCAACATACATTCAAATTTTTCTAATTTAAATAATTCATAATTCATAATAATTAATTATATCTTAATTCGAATAAGATAAAGTAAAAAAGTACAAGATACAAACTAAAACATTCTTATCTATCTATCTAGAATAAGCATCGTCATATCATTAACTATTGTACGTCATTTCACACTCTGGGTTTGGAGTTGTTACCTACAAAAAAAATTCAAAGCAAGAAAATGAAACAAAAGCAAGGCGATAACACAGTAAGAACTACTTATTGCAAAAGGTTACCAATAACATAGTCAATGGACTCCTATATCAACTAGTTCAAAATTCTTATATAAACTACAAAAATGAAAACCTATAAAATATAGACAAATGTGCAATACAAAGATATTCGTTTATATAATTAGTGTAACTACTTGACACTGAGACATAAATCTGCCTAATAAAATAGAACGTGGTGGATAAATAAACCAAACTAGTAAATCTGTAAATTAGAACGTATTAAATATATTAATCCACAGCTATAATGAAAAGAAGAGCCAATAATATAAAACATCACCAAGACCAACATTTAATTAACTAATTTGTCCACTTCCAGAGTAAGAGTGAGATGACCAATTCAACCTCGTCAAAATTCACTTAAGAAATCTCAAAATACCATTGACTATAACAATCAGAAACCTAATAAACAAGCAGTTGTTTTTCATGAACTTGAGCACTAAAAGCATATGAGGCATAGGGGTGTTCATCGGTTGGTTCGGTTGGTTCGGTTGAATAACCGAACCAAACTAAACATACTGATAACCGAATAGATAAAAAAATGAAAACCGAAATCAAACCGAATTAAATAAGTAACCGATTTGGTTCGGTTGGTTTTGTTCATTTAACCGAATTATCTCTTTTGTTTGCTTTTAATTTTTTTCCGAATATTTTTGTGTTCTTTCACTCACCACTTTCATATTTTACATAAATTTACGTATTATATTTTTATTTTCCAATAAACTGTAATGTTATTGTTATAACATATAAGTTGAAATAATTAAATACATGATAGAAATAAGATGAAATAAAAGATAAGTACACCAAGACAAAACAATAAAAAAACAGCAGCAAAAAGAAGCCGTCTAAAAAGCTCTCATTCTGCCCAGAAAGGGAACGGAGTGGGAGCACCCATACAATCCATTTCGAAAGTCAAAAAATTCTATTATACATAATAATTTTTTTTATAGATATTTGAGTTTGACCGAAAACCGAACCGATCAAATTGACCAAAAATCTATAAAACTTACAACCAAAATAGAACCATTTAGACAAAAACCGAACCAAATAAACTGAATTTCATCAGTTCGGTCGGTTATTTCAGTTAGGTTCGGTTTTTGAACACTCCTAATGAGGCAAACAAGGAAATATAACAGATATGAGTGCCACAAATAGATCCCGCATACTCATGGTAACAATTGGAGCCAACAATATTATTGGATTATAAACTTGATCCATATCAATGGATACCCAAAATTCAAATCCAATCAATTGGAGTCCAAGCCCACAAATTCAAAATGTAGTAAATTTATTTAGGTATTTTAAGTATGTAGATTTTTGTGTGTGATAACCAAATTGGAGGCTATTAACTACAACCAATTTAGAGGCCATTAAATTAACTAAATAAGTTGGCTATTAATTGTATTAGTTGGAGGTGGTGGTAAGTAATTGTGTTAGCTAAGAGTTGTGATTATTAATTGTGGGGGTTGGGAGTTGGGAGTTGTATAATTCACCTATAAATAGGTGAGTTCTTTAGTTGTTTTTCATCAATAAAAATAAGAACTTCTTTAGAGAGAAAAGAAGTAAAAGAGTGAGTTGAAGTTTTGTGTTTTGAGTGAGAGTGTTCTTGTAATATTTTTGAGTTTAATGAAAGTTGTTCATTTGAGTGTTTTAATTCCGACAAAGTGGTACCAGAGCTAGGTTGAGAGCTCGAGTCCTCCTCCCGAAAAGAATTTTTTTTCCGAGTGCGGAAAAATCGAGTTGAAACTATCCAGGCGTTGCAGTAGCTAAAAATCCCAGAAAGTGTCGCAGTAGAATGCCAAAAGCGTTGCAATACATCCAGTGTGTTGCAAACGATTCTAGAAAGCGTCGCAACAGCCCCTATACGTCTAGAAAAGCTATTTGAGTAAGATAGCGAATAGCGTGGCATCGTTTCAAGTTCCAACACTCAACAACAACAACTATAACAATTGGATTATCAAGATGAAGGCTCTTCTCAGTGCCCATGATGTTTGAGATATCGTAGAGAAAGGTTTCAAGGAGCCCGAAAATGAAGTCTTTTTCATGCGAGATCAAGCTACAACTTTGAAGGATTCCCGAAAGAGAGACAAGAAAGCTCTCTTCCTCATCTATCAAGCATTAGATAATGACGGTTTTGAAAAGATTTCAAGTGCAGCTTCCTCCAAGCAAGCATGGGAGAAGCTACAAACCTCTTACAGAGGAGTTGAAAAGGTGAAGAAGGTCCGTCTCCAAACACTAAGAGGTGAATTTGAATCCTTGCACATGAAACATCTGAGTCTATCTCCGAATACTTTTCTAGAGTAGCAGTCGTTTCTAATCAATTGAAAAAAAACGATGAGAAGTTAGAAGATGTAAGAATAATAGAGAAGATACTCCGCTCGTTGGATCCCAAATTTGAGCACATCGTGGTGACGATTGAAGAAACCAAAGACTTAGAGGAAATGGCAATCACTACTACAAATCTGACTTATAGTGGAGAAATTTTAGTGGCGAAACTACATTTGCCACTAAAAATACCACATCTGTCGCGTCCCAATTTTCCCCACAAATTATTACCTTTAAGTGGGGATATTTTAATCCGCCACTATATAATGGTTATTTGTGGGGAAGTTATAATTTCCCCACTAAATGTTTAACTATAGTGGCTGGTTTTCATTCTCGCCACAAGTGGTTGAATATATAGGCGCCTAACATTCGCGCTAAAAATTCTTTTCAATAAAATAAAATTTTATAATCAGATAAAAAATCCCTTAAAAACTCTTTACTCTTTTATTTCCTCCCCAAGTTACATCTCTGTTCTGAAATCGTAAAACCCTAAAAGCAGTTTCAAAAGCCATCGACTTTCTCTACGGCAGAATCAAACTCAAAGTTAAAGCCAAAATCTGAGTTCCATGGGTTAGAGAGTTCATTTGGCCTGGTGAGTGATAATCTTGTTTATCATTTAATTTGTTGTCTTTTACTTTCACATGATTTTTACGCCTCACTTTCAAAATTCCTATCTATGACGTTTTTCTCTCTGTTCAAACTCCTCCAGTTCTCTCTTGAAATCCTATTTCTCATCCTCAATATCCCTCTTTCGTATCACTTCCATTTCTTATAAGTACTGTACTGCTTCTCCTTTTTCTTTTTCTCTGTGCTTTGAGGCACAAATAGAAGTAATTTAAGTTAAATTTGATTCTCATTTGAAGTTTCTCAAATATGAATTGAAAATTTTCATCTGGTGATGTATATCAATTATAATTATAATGAATTTGTTTCCAGTTGTATAAGTTTATATTTTCTCTTTTTGATTTTACTTTTTTTTTCATTTTCTGATTTGTACATCTCTCTGAAATTCATTTAGAATCTTCGTTTTTTATCTATCAAAGTACCCTATTTTGATAACTTTTAGCTATAATAAGAAAGTAATTTGGATTTACAAATTTAATAAATGTTTATTAGCAATTTATATTATATTGTGTAGTGTTTAGTTCTTAAACTATGAACTAAAAGCTTTGGATCCTGAATAGATTACTAGTAGTGTTTTGTTGCCCATTATTTTGAACAGTCCTTGTGTAAATAAAATATCAATTAAAAGCCTGAGTAGTGTTTATATAAGTGAAACGTCCCTTGGATTGAATGAGTTTTGGTTTTTCATTGTAGGTGTATTGACAGTGAAAGACTTGGAGCAGATTTTTTATCTCAGAAATACAGAGGTGATTTCTTTGTTTGACTTATTCTATGTTTAAATGTTTTAATTTATGAATAGATTTGCAATAATACTATATGCATTTAAGTAGGCCATTTTAATTGGTTAGCTAGATGCTAATTTTTTGTTGGTCAGGATCTTGTGTAAAATTCCTTCAAATTTATTAATGTGTTGCTTAGAGTGATTTCTTCAAGAACTGGGAAACTTTCAAGCATTATAGACAAGCAATGGATGAATTATATATATGTGAAGGATAGAGCTACACTTGAATATCACCAAGGGGTTATCAAATTTTTGGATTTTGCATTTGATAAAGTAGGAGGGGAGGGAGAAATAAGGTGTCCATGCAACAATTGTAATAATAGCATTTTTCACGAAAGGGAAACCATTTTTAGCCATTTGATAGCTCACGGTATGTTGAGAGAATACAAAAATTGGTACTTGCATGGAGAAGATATTATTGTTGAAGAAGATGAAGAGATAGATGTCCGTGCATATGGAATTGGTTTTGATGACACATTTACTTTGATTCATGATGTTACTAATGTTAGACATGTAAATACCAATGAAGATGGAGGAGCTATCGGTTGTGAAGCTACTCAAAATGATGAGATGAAAGAGAAATTTATTAGGTTGATGAAAGATGCTAACAAAGAACTTTATCAGGATTGTAAAACCTTTTCAAAGTTAGAATTTATAGTCCATCTCCTCCATCTAAAATGCATTAGTAGTTGGAATGATGTTTCTTTTACAATGCTACTCAAACTATTAAAGAAATCATTCTTACATGATCAAGATTTCCCAAGTAGTGCATACGAAGCAAAGAAGTACTGTCGAGATCTAGGATTGAATTATGTCAAGATTGATGCTTGTAAGAATGACTGCATCTTATTTCGAAAGGAGTACGCTAATTATCAAAGCTGCCCAGTTTGTGATTGCTCTAGGTGGAAAGATGTGATTTATAAAGGTGACACCATTCAGAGCATGCCCGAGATGAGTGAAGGGAAGAAAATCCCTTAAAAAATTCTGCGTCACTTTCCATTAGTACCAAGGCTTCAAAGGTTATATATGTCATCTAAAGTATCATCTCATATGCGGTGGCATAAGGAAGAATGCATTGATGATGATGTTTTGAGGCGTCCAGCTGATGTAAAGGCTTGGAAATCACTTGATGAGATATACCCAAATTTTGCTTCGGATTCACTTAATGTGAGGCTTGGTTTATCTTCTGATGGCTTCAATCCTTATGGGAATCTTAGCTCTACAAATAGTATATGGCCAGTGGTATTAGTTCCATATAATTTACCACCTTGGATGTGTATGAAACGAGAATTTTTCATGCTATCTTTATTAATTCCAGGTGATAAGGCTCCTGGAAATAATATAGATGTCTACTTAGAGCCTCTAGTAGAAGAATTAAAAGTGTTATGGGAGGATGGTGTAGAAACTTATGATGCTCGAAGTTCAAGTAGTTTCAAACTGCATGCAACATTTCTATGGACCATCAGTGATTTCCCAGCTTATGCAAACGTGTTTGGTTGGAGTACGAAAGGAGCTCTTGCATGTCCTTCTTGTAATCTTGGTACATGCTCTAGGAGATTGACACATGGTCATAAATTTTGTTATATGGGCCATCGTAGATTCTTGGAAGCCGGTCATAAATGGAGAAAAGACAAAAAATCGTTTGATGGCACGGTAGAATATCGTGATGCTCCCAGACATTTATCCGGTGATGATATTTTAGAGCAATTCAATGGGTGTGAAAATATAACATTTGGAAAATGTGCCAATAAAAGAAAAAGAAATGATTCTTCGTTGAGATACAACTAGAAAAAAAGAGCATTTTTTTCCAGTCGCCATATTGGAGCAAGCTCTTAGTTCGTCACAACTTAGATGTGATGCATATTAAAAAAAATATTTGTGATAACATCTTGGGAACAATAATGGGTACCATTGGAAAAAACAAAGACAACGCAAATTCTCGTTTGGACATTAGGATATGGGGATTCGTAATGATTTGCATCTCATTCCTAAGGTTGATGGAAAATTTGAAATGTCAATGGCTTCATATTCTTTGACATTGAAAGAAAGAAGATGTATGTAAATTTTTGTCTAATGTAAAAGTTCCAGATGGTTATTCTTCTAATGTTTCTAAATGGGTCAATGTGGAAGAGGGTAAGATTTTAGGAATGAAAAGTCACGATGCTCATGTCTTCTTGCAAGATTTACTAGCTCCAACATTTTGTGGGATCTTACCTTATCATGTCTATGAGCCATTGGTAGAAGTGAGCATGTTTTTAAGCAATTATGCTCCAAGGCTTTAAAATTGGAGACATTGGAGAAACTACAATACAATATAGCAAGAACCCTATGCAAGCTTGAAAAGACATTTCTTCCATCATTCTTCGATGTAATGGTCCTTTGCCAATACATTTACCTCAGCAGGTCATGCTTGCTGGCCCAGTTCAATACCATTGGCTGTTTCCCTTTGAGAGGTAAATTTATTTTCATGATTCTTTAATACTTTAAGAAATAGTGTATAGATGTGTGTGTGTGAACTTGACTTTAATAGTTTCATAAATTCTTGTATAGGGATATGCACACATATAAGGTTAGTGTGCGTAACAAATCACGCCCAGAAGGATCAATAGCCGCGGGATACATAGCAAATGAATGTCTTACATTTTGCTCGAGATATTTAGAAAGATCCGAGATAATATTCAATAGAATTGAACGAAATTCTAGTAGTGAAGTGGAGCAAAATTCAAAATTATCTATTTTTATTGTAAATGGAAAGCCTTTAAGTAAAGGAAAGACTAAAGAATTGAGTTACCAAGACTGGAAGCGAGCTCATTTATATGTACTAAGAAATTGTGAGGCTATACAACCATTTCTTGAGTAAGTAGTCTTTCATATTTAGGCTTTTTTTTTGCTTCCTGTACATACATGAAAAATGATGGCACATCATGTTCAATTTCAGATTATATGAAGGTGGTGGTGTTGTCCAGGAAGTAGACTTTTCGAGATGGTTTGAGAACACTGTAAGTTAAAAATACTTAGGTTTCATTTGAAATAACTAGAACATAGGTTATGATTACCACAATTAGAGGATTTTTAAGTCAAATATTAACTTCTTACTTTAAATAGTTAACGAGCTTGTGGAATGGGGGTGCTGAAAGTATAAGTAAAGATCTTTTCATATTAGCACAAGGCCCTATTAAACGAGTAACTTGTTACGATGGATACATTGTTAATGGGTTTAGATTTCATACAAGGAAAAAGGGATTTAAACGGAAAACCCAAAACAGTGGTGTGTTTATTAGAGGGGATGTTGATAGTGGTGAGAAAGAGTATTTTGGTGTACTGACTGAAATTATCGAATTAGAGTACAATGGAGGCTTTGTCGTCATTTTATTTTGTTGTGATTGGTATGATGTTTATGATGTCCAAAATGGTATAAAGAAAGATCAAAATGGAATCATCACAATAAATATCTCAAAGTTTTTGCAAACCGATGAGCCATATGTGTTGTCAAGCCAAGTTGAACAAGTCTATTATGTGAATGATCAATTAAACTCAAACTGGCGAGTTGTGATAAAGACAATGCCCCGAAATTTCTATAATATTCCTGTTGGTGCTAATGAAGATGATGGCATGGGGATAGATGTAGGAATTATAGATAATGCTGCTGAAAGTTCAGATTATATTATTAGTGAAGATACTATAGCAATGCCTTTGGTGAGACAAGATATAGAGCTGAAAATAGTGGATGAGGCAGCAGACCATTATGATGAAGAAAGTAATGAATAAATATATTCTCATGGTGAGATTAGTATTATTGTACTAGTAGAATTTGCACGAAGCTTCAAAACTTGTTATTGTTTATATTGTTTTATATAAATATATTTACAATTACGTATCTATGAATTTTAATCTAATATTCTCTTACATGGCAGGTTTATTGACTACAAAAATTATCACAACATGGATTCTGCACTCTCAGAAACTGCCATACAAAAACAAGGTAATTGACATGTATAGTTTATAATATATATAAAGCTTCATATAGATAAATACTTAAGATAATAATCTTTTCATGTGGAAAGACCCAAGCTTCAAAATACAAGAAGACAAGACAATTTACTCATGGAAAAATAGTTATTGAAATACCTAAATCTTTGCGAAGAGTTGTTGGAGTTAATGCCCAACAATTTATAACAGAAGTCGGTTTTATGTTGAAGCAAATTTGTCCCGTTGATGTCAAAAGATGGGCTAATATAAACGAGGATGTCAAAGAAAAAATAATGACTAGAGTGAAGGTTGATTCAAAAACTTTAGTTTATAACTATTAGAGTGTGAATTTTCAATCTAATACATAATACTATATCTAACAAAAAGTTTAAAATCGGTTATTAGGACATGTTCGATATTCCAACTGAAGCTCATGTTAATGGTGCTATTAAAATGTTGATGATGAAGTTGTATAGAGGATGGCGCTGTCGTTTAAGGAGAGACCATTACTTAAAATACAAAACCGATAAAGAGCGATTAAGTAATTGTCCATCTGAGATTGATCCTGCTCAATGGAAGTGGCTGGTACGCTATTGGGGTTCTGCAGAATTTCGGGTAAGTTTTATTTAATAGTTGCATCATACATATTTTGTAAGCAATGCATGAAGTAATGATTTTATTTCTGTCCATTCATCAACAGTGGCATTGCTAATTTATTCTTACCTTCTGTTATATTTTAATACACAAATATGTTAGGAAGAAATACCATATATGACCAATTATTATAAAAACTTACTGCAATTGCTTATAGGAAGAAATAATTGATCTACTGTTGGAAACTAAACCAGTATTTACATAATAGTTGTTAAAGGCGAGCCTTGGACGCGCCTGAGGCGCGCCTTTTGGGGATTTTATTGTAATATTTTGAATAGATGATTTTTTGCCGTTGTTATACTCTAGCAGATTTTACAGCTGGAATGTTAATTATATGAGTAAATTTTTCAATAGGTGATTTTGAATAAGCTATACTCTAGCAGATTTTACAGCTCGAATATTAATTATTTGAGTAAATTTTTGAATAGGTGATTTGTTGCCGTTGTTAAATAGGCTATACTGTATTAAATAGGTGATTTGTTGCCGTTGTTACAGCTGTTATATTAATTATTTTATATAACAGTAAATTTTTTGCTATTCTAACGACTTAATTAGAAGTGGAATTTGAACTTTCTGAACAAAAAAAGCAAAATAAAAACGAAAAAAAGACGGCACCAGATCCTCTTTTCACATTCTGAACTTTCTTTAATTTTTTGTACGCCTTGAGTCCCTCAGGAGCGTGCCTCGCCTTGAGGCGCACCTAAGGTCCTAGCGCCTGGGTTGCGCCTAGCGCCTTGCCAACTATGGTATTTAGTCAGATGTGATTCCAAGTGAACCTAGTTAGTGAAATCCCCACAACAGTAGTTTCTAGGATCGAAAATGTACTAATGTCAAACCCAGTTAGTTAAACATTTTGGATTCACATAATACAGTATATATTTCTTTTGTTCCCTTTACCTTTTTTATCTGCATCTATTGACAACTTTTCATTTCTTAATAAATGTAGTTGTTAAGTGAGAAAAATGCTGGAAATAGACGCAAGCAAACAAGGCTAGCTTGCACGGGTACAAAGTCTATTGCGAGAATTGCAACAGAGATGGTAAGAATATTAACTAAAATTTCTTTTTTAAGACTATATATATATATATATATATATATATATATATATATATATATATATATATATATATATATATATATATATATATATCTGCATTCAAAATTATGACAATGTTATATTCATCATTTGTAGAGAACAAGTACTGAGCAAGAAAATGCGAAAGAACCAGAATATTTGAAATTATTTATCAAAGAAAGACAACGAAAAAATGGAAAGTGGGTTGACAATGAAGCTGAGGAAGCTTACAAAAAGCTCTTGAAACTGCATGAAGAACAAATTGAAGAACATGGTGTTGACAATCTTACTCTTGAAGAAGCATACACAAAGGTTTTGGGGCATAGATCAGGATATGTAAGAGGCATGGGTGAAGGGCCTCTTCCACTCAAACGAACCAAGATAGTTACTGAACAAAGCTGTAATTCTTACTTAACTGAATCTGAAATAAACGCTCAGATTCAAGCTGAAGTTGAAAAACAATTGTTTGATGCATCTGCTGCCAAAGAGGCTGATTATAAAGCAAGGTTGGAGGCTGAACAAAAATCTTCAAAACAAAGAGAAGCTCAACTGCAAAAAATAATTGAAGAACAACAAAACAGTTTTCAACAGCAAATGAAATTGCAAGTACGGGCTTTGATGAGGGAAGAGATGGCCTTTTTACATGACCCAAAAAATTATGTAAGTGATTAAGATATAGTTTGTAGTTGAGTTTTGTTATCTTATAATTCGTAGATATGCTGCCAAGTGCATATTTTCATTTTACAGCCTATGAATTCATCTTCAAGTAATATCAAAGATTCAAGCAACGAAAGTTCTAGTGCAAAACAAGTTGATGAAGGGAACAACAATCTGACGATACATGTTTACATCAAATATGTTAAAATATAATTCTTTACTTGTTGATAGGTTGAGTTCACTTATCGCTATTTTGATCACGTACACCCTAGATGAAATTTTCTTTACTCTGTTCTGAATATGCAGAGATATTTTTTTACTAATAATATGTTAATGTATAATACTAAGTGATTAGTTAATTTTTTCAGCTTATGAAACCATCTTGAAATCCTGGTAATAAAAAGCCCATCCATGAAACTTCTCGAGCACAAGAGATCAAACAACGTCGTATGATGTGTAATCTCAACTTTAAGAATACACTACTATTTATGGATCACTTGCGTGCAGAAGAACGTATGTAATTGTGAAATGGACTTTTATTTTATATGTAACTAATTTGATTACTTAAACTAATATTTTCATATATATTTTTAGATAAAATACGTATGGCGCCCTTCTCTAAGAAGAATATAGAGGTAAATGGAAGAATTAAACCAATTGCCAAGTAAATTTTAAGTATATGACTCTAGTATTACTTAATATAAAGAAGCCTATTTAGTATGTGTCAACTTATGATACATTGTGCTTAGTATGATAAAGGCATTTGTGGAGAGTGTTGACTGGTTTCAAGCTGTGGTTGTGATTCATTTGCTACATGTTAAAGTTTATTATGAATATCATATTTATTGGACACTTGGATTATATAGAATATATAACATAATCGTATCAATTTTAATGTTTGCTGAATTTGCTTGTGTGTTTGGTGTTTATATCTTTTATCATTAATTATTCAGTTACACTTTCAGTTTACTTAATTAGTTGTTGATCAATCAACAAGAAAGAGAAACTAAAAGGTGTTGTGCCTCTATTTACAAAGTGGCATAAATTATGAATAGAATGTCTGTTTACAAAGTGCATAAATCTGTTTACAATTGTCTTAATGTGTCTAATTATTCACTACTACTGTTTTATCGTGTAACCATATTTATTTATTTTATACTTTTGTAGGAAAGTGAAGAAAGAAAAGCTCGCCGATAGATTACGAAGGTACTTGATTCTTATCTTTGTACATGTTATTTGTGAAAGTTATCTAAGCTGCTATAAATATGTGAAGTAACCTGAGAAGCATATTTAGTCATTTTTTTGTGATATGAACTGGCGAGCCATTCTTTTTATCGTTGTGTGTGAAATTTGAAGCATAAATAATGTATGTAGTGGATAGTGTATTTATTATGGCTTCTTTATTAATATGCATTGTCTTATTGTAAGAGGGAAAGACCTACAACAACACTAATAAACATATGCATATTCTATTCATAAATATACATGTCATGAACTGCTGATATTTTTAGCCTTTTTCTCTTTTGTTCTTCCTTATCTTGTTTGCTGTTATGGAGTGGTATGTTAATGACTTCGGCTAAACAATGTGTTGAATGTTAAATTTTGATCATTCTTAATTGCAAAATAAACTTGATCGCTTTGGTCTTGACGTTTATATTTTTATATTCACTAGCACAATTGTTATTTTACTTTGCTTTTGACAGGTAATGTGACTTGGACAGCTAACATCAATAATAGAGAAATTGAAATTAACAAATTTTGTTTATTCAAGTGAATTTGAAAACTTGTGACATATTTGTTCATTTTGTAATTTTGACATTTTTTTGGAAACAATGTCATGATATTTTTTGTCAATTTCTCAAACATGATGTTATTTTGTAATGATTAACTATAAATTTTATTATCAATAGAATGAAATTGTTAAATTATTATATTTTTCTATATTCAAAGTATTTACTAAGAAAAACACAAATACAGCTGGACATAAATCCCCCCTAAATGTAAAATCATTTTGCCACTAAAGTAAAATGTATAGTAAACAACTGCCACTATAATGTACATTATACTGTGGCGTAAATTAACATGCCACAAAAAGCACCAGATATTTGTGGCGAAATCAATCGCTACTAATGTTTACTTTTTTAGTGGTAAAGTATATCGCCACTATAATGAGTTATTTTGTGGCGATTTTGCTTCGCCATTACTACCTCTCCATTAGTGGCAAGCACTTTCGCCATTGTTGCTCTATTTTAGTGGCGAAACACAACGCCATAATAGTACTACCTAGAGTGGCGATTTTAATTTCGCCACTGAAAAGCCCATCTTTAGTGGCGAACAACATTTTCCCCACTTAACCCTTTAGAGGAGCAGCAACAGCCGCGACTTCTCTTTTCGCCATTGTAGCTTCTAGTGGCGAAAATCTTCCCCACTAAAAGTCAAATTTCTTGTAGTGAATCGAGGAACTCCAAGGATCACTAAGCCTATGAAGAAAAGCACAAGAAGAAACAAGGTATCTCTGAGCAACTCCTCAAGCTACAACTCAAGGATACGAGTGAAGGTCAAAGCAATGGTAGAAACAATCATGGAAGGGGCAAAGGCAGAGGACGAGGCCGCAGATGAGGTGGTAGCCATGGTCATAAACGAAGTTAGAATTACAACAACAATTCCAGCGATAACTACGAGAAAGGAGAAAGTTCCACACTAGGTCGCAGAAGAGGCAATTTGAACGCGAGGTATGACAAATCTCAAGTTCGGTACTATAATTGTCAAAAGTTTGGGCATTACGCTTCAGAATGTAGAACTCCTAATAATCAAGTCGAGGAGAAGGCGAATTTTGTGGAGGAGAAGATCGAGGAAAAAGAAACGCTATTACTAGCGTATAACAACAACAATGATCATCAAGACAACATATGGTATCTCGACACCGGTGCAAGCAACCACATGTGTGGAAGAAGGAACATGTTCGTGGAGCTCAATGAAGCAGTAAGCGGCGATGTCTCATTTGGAGATGACATCAAGATAACAGTGAAGGGAAGAGGTAACGTCCTTTTTAGAGCAAAAGATAATAGCCACCAAATGATTTCAAATGTCTACTATGTACCTGGTATGAAATGCAACATTCTTAGTTTGCGCCAACTCTGATATTCATATGAAAGATTGTAGTCTTTTTATAAGAGATGGCAACGGGAATCTAATCGCTAAGGTACGGATGTCGAAGAATAGAATGTTCCCTTTGAATATCAGAAATGATATTGCAAAGTGTTTAAAGACTTGTTACAAAGACGCATCGTGGCTATGACATCTTCGATTTGGGCATCTAAACTTTGGAGGATTGGAGCTGTTATCCAAGAAGGGAATGGTTAGAGGTTTACCATGTATCAATAATCCCGATCAATTGTGCGAAGGATGTCTACAAGGGAAGCAATTTAGAAGAAGTTTTCCAAAGGAGTTAGACTATAGAGCTAAGAAGCCGCTCGAGCTCATCCATACCGATGTGTGTGGTCCTATTAAGCCAAGTTCTCTCGCTAATAGTAACTACTTCCTTCTCTTCATTGATGATTATTCAAGAAAAACTTGGGTATATTTCTTGAAGCAGAAATTTGAAGTCTTTGGAGTGTTTTAGAAGTTCAAAGCAGTCGTGAAAAAGGAGAGCGGTCATAAGATCAAAGCCATGAGATCTGATCGAGGAGGAGAATTCACATCTAATGAATTTAACAAGTTTTATGTAGCATATGGAATCCATCGACCCTTAACGGTTCCTAGATCCCCCCAGCAAAATGGTGTGGCAGAAAGGAAGAATAGAACAATTCTTGACATGGCACGGAGTATGCTCAAAAGCAAGAAACTACCCAAGGATTTTTGGGCAAAAGCAGTGGCATATGCAGTCTACCTATTAAATTATTCTCCTACAAGAAGTGTGTGAAGAAAGATACCACAAGAAGCATGGAGCGGAAGAAAGCCCGGAATTTCCCACCTTCGAGTCTTTGGGAGCGTAGCTCATGTTCATGTACCAGATGAGAATCGAACCAAGCTTGATGATAAAAGCAAAATTTTTATTTTCATCGATTATGACTCAAGCTCAAAAGGCTACAGGCTATACAATCTGAATGACAAGAAGTTTTTGATCAGTCGAGATGTGATATTTGATGAAGAAGGCGAATGGAACTTTAATTCTCAAATGGAGGACTTTAATTTTTTTCCATTCGACGAAGATGAGCCGACAATGCTTGAGCAACCAAGACAACTTCAACAAGGCCTTACAACTCCACGAAATTTTCCTACTCATGGAGATGGGTCATCATCATCGCATTCTCCATCCTCAAGTGAGACTGAAGATGAAAGAGAAGTGCATCGTACGAGAAGTCTTCGAGAACTCTATGAGGTGACTGAACAATTATACAATCTTACATTATTCTGTCTATTTGTTGATTATGAGCAGGTGACATTTCAAGAAGCTGCACTAGAGAAACAATGGAGAGAAGCAATGGACGAAGAAATCAAGGCCATTGAGAAGAACGACACATGGGAACTCACTTCACTTCCCAAAGGACATAAGGCAATAGGTGTCAAATGGGTGTACAAAATAAAGTGAAATGCCAAGGGAGAGATCGAAAGACATAAGGCGAGGCTTGTTGCAAAAGGCTATTATCAAAAGGCTGGAATCAACTACGATGAGGTGTTTGCTCTAGTTGCTCGATTAGAAACTGTTAGACTAATCATATCTTTGGTGGCTCAAAACAAATGGAGGATTCATCAAATGGATGTAAAATCGGCCTTCCTAAATGGAGTTCTTGAAGAGGAAGTCTACATTCAACAACTACCAGGCTACGAAGAAAAAGGCCATGAAGGCAAGGTGTTGAAGTTGAAGAAGGCTCTTTATGGGCTAAAACAAGCACCAAGGGCATGGAATAGTAGAATTGATAAGTACTTCTGAGAAAATGGCTTCAACAAATGTCCCTATGAACACGCTTTGTACATCAAGATCAAAGATGGAGATATTTTGATTGTGTGCCTCTACGTGCTTGATTTGATCTTCACTGGAAGCAATCAAAGAATGTTCGATGAATTTAAAAAAGTGATGACGAAGGAGTTCGAGATGACAGACATGGGGCTCATGGCGTATTACCTCGGCATAGAAGTAAAGCAACAAATAGATGGAATTTTAATTTCATAAGAAAGCTATGCGAAGAAGATCTTGAAAAAGTTCAAGATGGATAGCTACAAGCCGATAAGCACACCGGTGGAGTACGAGATTAAGATGTCTAAACATGAAGAAGGGGAAAGTGTAGATCCAACATTTTTCAAAAGTTTGGTTAGAAGTCTACGCTATTTTACATGCACGAGGCCAGATATCCTTCATGCAGTCGGATTAGTAAGCTGCTATATGGAGTCACCAACAACCACCCATTTCAAAGCCGCTAAGAGAATTCTTCGCTATTTGAAAGGTACAACCGGCTTTGGCTTGTTTTATTTGGTATCTAATGATTACAAGCTTGTTGGATATAGCGATAGCGATTGGGGTGGAGACGTAGATAACCGAAGAAGTACTAGTGGATTCGTGTTTTTTATGGGAGACACTGCTTTCACATGGATGTTAAAGAAACAACCAATTGTAACTTTGTCTACATGTGAAGCAGAATATGTTACAGCAACCTCGTGTGTCTGTCATGCAATTTGGCTTAGAAATTTATTGAAGGAGATTGGGTTAATGCAAGAGGAGCCGACTGAGATCCGTGTTGACAACAAGTCAGCCAGTGCCTTAGCAAAGAATCCTGTATTCCATGATCGAAGCAAACACATTGACATCCGCTACCATTACATAAGAGAGTGTGTTGCAAGAAAGGAAGTACAAGTTGAATACGTGAAGACACAAGATCAAATTGCGGATATATTCACTAAGCCGCTCACAAGCGAAAACTACATCAGATTGAGAAGCTCATTCGGAATGACAAGATCAAGTTTAAGGGGGGGCGTTGGATTATAAACTTGATCCATATCAATGGAAACTCAAAATCCAAATCCAATCAATTGGATTCCAAGCCCACAAATCCAAGAGTAAATTTATTTAGGTATTTTAAGTATGTAGATTTTCGTCTGTGATAACTAAATTGGAGACTATTAACTACAACCAATTTGGAGGCCATTAAATTAACTAAATAAGTTGGCTATTAATTGTATTAGTTGGAGGTGGTGGTAAGTAATTGTGTTAGTTAAGAGTTGTGGTTATTAATTGTGGCAGTTGGGAGTTATATAATTCACCTATAAATAGGTGAGTTCTTTAGTTGTTTTTCATCAACAAAAATAAGAACTTCTTTAGAGAGAAAAGAAGTAAAAGAGTGAGTTGTAGTTTTGTATTTTGAGTGAGAGTGTTCTTATAATATTTTTGAGTTTAATGAAAGTTGTTCATTTGAGTGTTTTAATTCCAACAAATATCAAATCTATTTATTCTCCAAAGTTCCAATAGTGAAATTCTTACAATTGGAGCCAACAATATCAAATCTATTTACTCTCCTAAGTTCAAGCAACGAAATTCTAACTGCTATAATGCCAAAAACTGCATTTTAAAAGAAGTACTCATTTAGTTTGATCCTATTTCAGTGTGGCCACTCTATACTACCAAGATGTTAAAGTTGAAAGCTTTGAATCATCTAAATGAAGCACATTTCTAATCTAGTTTGATATTAGATTGTGAAAGTCAACCAGCCATAAACACATGCCATACATAATTATGTATGCTACCTCACCTAAGGTATGGCGAGGGGCAGGACCCCGAGCCTTGCGTGAGGCGCACCTTCAACAACTATGTCACTTGGAAAACGACAATACTTGTTATGATATGATACCAAGAGATATAATAAAGTTTATAGTGAGAATTATGTCATTTACAGCCTTAAATTTCATCCAATAACAAGTATAGTACGGTTTGCAAATAAATGTTGATATTGTCAGCAATGAAAATGCTCATGTATATTCCTATTTATAGACTAAATTCAAAATGCTCATGTATGTAACCCAACTTACTAACAAGTTTTCATTAGATAAATAACAAAATTCTGCAGAGTTTAAATGTGCATATTAAAGACGCATATAAATGCAAAACAGTTGCACTAAATTGAGTCAACCATAACTAGAATCAAGCTATTAAAATCGTATTGTTTGTTAGTTATTATCACAATCATTGTATGGTGTGGGTTAGCCGTCTCATATTAGCTATTTAGAAAGATAATATGTGAAATGATTTTATGGTGTATCCTCTTCAAGTCCAAGAAGAGTGTTATGTACAATGTAATAGCTAAGATCGAGGTCAATTGGTTATAAGTGACAAATTTTCCTATTGTTAAATAGATAACTGACTAGGTAAAGCTGTGATCTGTAATGTTCTAGCCACTGAAACTAAGGCTAATGAAGCTGATAATTCATAAATTAGTTAATCATCTTATCAGATGTAATTAGTTTCCTTAGTAGTAAGTTAAAAATATGGGTCTAGAGCAAGAAAATTCATTTCCAAGTACTTGAATTGCACACACTTTTAACCCTTCATTTTAACTCATTACTTCATAAAACAAATTGACAAAATGGCTGATATTTTGAACCTCTTGGAAATGCAAGTGAACAACTATTCAGTGAGTGACAATAATAAGAACTGAGTTATTAAAAATTCTTATTTAAACTCATAATAGGCGAAATTGCATGCCGACGGCGATAAGCCTTTGCAGATATGCTTCCATCAGTGGATGATCCATCATATCCTTGGTAGAAGAGCCAGTTGTTCCATTAGTGATTCCATTCTGAGCATTTTCATATCGTATAGCACTACCAGCTCTTGCACGCTGATACAAAGTAAAGGATAAAAATTCAGTCAAGACTTTTTTGTTGTACCTGATGTCATGGAATGTAGAAACCCAAACCACAACTTACTTACGCTTTTATTCATGACTGAATCATTACTTGAACAAATTCAGTCGTCAAATCGGCTTTCGAATCAGTACACTAGTAGTTAAATACATTGTATAATCCAAGGGACATGTTCAACTTCATATGATGCTAATTCACTTTAGATAGCTTTTACCTCAAGACTAATAAGTATTGTATTATTTCAATAGATATAACCTGTTATATTTTTATATAACTATAAAAGAGAACATCCATGAAAAAGCCATGTTGCATCCTAAGAAGTAAAGCAAACAGAACTGCACCTAACCTAAGTTATATTTATCAATTCAAATTGAGCCCTTAATTATACACCTAATTATAAAACAGAACGGCTGAAAATTAAACAAGCATAAAGAAAAGAGTATGTTCCATGCAATTCAAATCAAAACTGTCAACCCATAAATAATGTATCTCCAGAAGAATAGATTAGACATTATATGAAGTTGACATTACCTGAAGACTGTACACAAAGACCAAGGAAGAGTCTAACTATATAGTATTCCAAATATTTACTTTTACAAATATTTAAAGCATTGATAAAGAAAAACATACCACTCCATGTATGTTTCCAACAGTAATTCAGTAGTTAAAAAGCCTGGCAAAGACAGAAATTATTTAATAGATTATCGTGAATCTTTCTAAGCACAATGAAGGTTAGTAGTATGAGTATCATCTCGGCGACATGCTTCTGGTTCTTTTTGTTACTGTAAGTTTGTAATTAAATATCTAACTTTTAAACTAGAGTTATTTCCTATATAATTTCTTCTCCAATCCAATCCACCAGTAAGTTGTTGGATCATAAACTTGATCCAAGTTAAAAAAAACTCAAGAAACCCAAACCAAATAAAAATGAGTCCAAGCCCACAAATCCAAATTGTAGTAAATTATTTAGATATTTTTAAGTATGTAGATTTTATTTTGTGGATGGAAAATGTATGATGTGTTAAAAAGTTGTGTTAGGTTTGATGAATGGTTAGAAAGTGTGAAATGTGGAGAGTTAGTTGGAATTTGTGGTAAGTGTGATATGTGGAAGGTTAGTTGAAAGTTGTGGTTAGTAATGTGTTAGTTGTAAAATGTGGTTAGTATTTTGTGGTTGTATTATTTAGGTGACTTGGCTAATTTATAAGCCTTGTATTATGATACATATTCACCTATAAATAGGTGAGTGTTTAGTTGTTTATGCATCAACAAAAATAAGAACTTCTTTATAGAGAAAAGAAGTAAAGAGTGAGTTGTAGTATTGTATTTTGTGTGTGAGTGTTCTTGTAATATTTTTGAGTTTAATAAAAGTTGTTCATTTGAGTTTTTAATTCCAACAAAGTGGTACCAGAGCTAGGTTGAAAGCTCGAGTCCTCCTCCCGAAAAGAATTTTTTTTCCCGAGTGCGGAAAAATCAAATTGAAACTGCCCAGGCGTTGCAGTAGCTAAAAAAACCCAGAAAGTGTCGCAGTAGACAGCCAAAAGTGTTGCAATACGTCCAGTGTGTTGCAAAAGACTCCAGAATTGTCGCAGCAGAGACTAGAAGTGTCGCGGCAGACTCCAAAAAGTGTCGCATCACACTCCAGAAAGTGTCGCAATAGCTCCTATACGTCTAGAAAAGCTATTTGAGTAAGATGGCGAATAACGTGACATCCTTTCAAGTTCCAACACTCAACAACAACAACTACAACAATTGAAGTATCAAGATGAAGGCTCTTCTCGGTGCTCATGATGTTTGGGATATCGTAGAGAAAGGATTCAAGGAGCCCGAAAATGAAGCCTCTCTCACACTAGATCAAGCTACAACTTTGAAGGATTCCCGAAAGAGAGACAAGAAAGCTCTCTTCCTCATCTATCAAGCATTAGATGATGACGGTTTTGAAAAGATTTCAAGTGCAACTTCCGCCAAGCAAGCATGGGAGAAGCTACAAACCTCTTATAAAGGAGCCGAAAAGGTGAAGAAGGTCCGTCTCCAAACACTAAGAGGTGAGTTTGAATCCTTGCACATGAAACCATCCGAGTCTATCTCCGATTACTTTTCAAGTGTAGCAGTCGTTTCTAATCAATTGAAAAGAAATGGTGAGAAGTTAGAAGATGTAAGAATAATAGAGAAGATACTCCGCTCGTTGGATCCTAAATTTGAGCACATCGTGGTGACGATTGAAGAAACCAAAGACTTGGAGGAGATGACGATTGAAGAACTCCAAGGATCACTACAAGCCTATGAAGAAAAGCATAAGAAGAAGCAAGGTATCTCTGAGCAACTCCTCAAGTTACAACTTAAGGATACGAGTGAAGGCCAAGGCAATGGTAGAAACAACCATGGCAGAGGCAGAGGCAGAGGACGAGGCCGCGGACGAGGAGGAAGCTGTGGTCGTGGACGGAGTTGGAATTACAACAACAATTCCAACAACTATGAGAAAGGAGAAAGCTCCACACAAGGTCGTGGAAAAGGAAATTCGAACTTTAGGTATGACAAATCTCAAGTCCGATGCTATAATTGTCAAAAGTTTGGGCATTACGCTTCAGAATGTAGAGCTCGAAATGATCAAGTTGTAGAGAAGGCAAATTTCGTGGAGGAGAAGATCGAGGAGAAAGAAACGCTATTATTAGCATACAACAACAACAGTGATCATCAAGACAACACATGGTATATCGACACCGGTGCAAGCAACCACATGTGCGGAAAAAGAAGCTTATTCGTGGAGCTGACTGAAGAAGTAACTGGTGATGTCTCATTTGGAGATGATAGCAAGATATCGGTGAAGGGGAAAGGTAACATCCTCTTTCGTGCAAAAGATGGTAGCCACCAATTAATTTCAAATGTCTACTATGTGCCTAATATGAAGTGCAACATTCTAAGTTTGGGCCAACTCTTAGAAAAAGGCTATGATATTCACATGAAAGATTGTAGTCTTTTAATAAGAGATGGCAAAGGAGATCTGATTGCTAAAGTACAAATGTCAAAAAATAGAATGTTTCCTTTGAACATTCAACACGATGTTGCGAAGTGTTTGAAGGTGTGTTACAAAGATGCATCGTGGCTATGGCATCTTCGATTTGGTCATCTCAACTTTGGAGGATTGGAGTTGTTATCCAAGAAGGAAATGGTTAGAGGTTTACCATGTATCAATAATCCTGATCAATTGTGCGAAGGATGTCTACAAGGGAAGCAATTCAGAAGAAGCTTTCTAAAGGAGTCAGACTATAGAGCCAAGAAACCGCTCGAGCTCATCCATACCGACGTGTGTGGTCCTATCAAGCCAAGTTCTCTCGCTAATAGTAACTACTTCCTTCTTTTCATTGATGATTACTCAAGAAAAACATGGGTATATTTCTTGAAGCAGAAATCAGAAGTCTTTGGAGTGTTTCAGAAGTTCAAAGCAACCGTGGAAAAGGAGAGTGGTTATAAAATCAAAGCCATGAGATCTGATCGAGGAGGAGAATTCACATCCAATGAATTCAACGAGTTTTGTGCAATACATGGAATCCGTCGACCCTTAACGGTTCCTAGATCCCCCCAACAAAATGGTGTGGCAGAAAGGAAGAATAGAACAATTCTTGACATGGCACGGAGTATGCTCAAAAGCAAGAAACTACCCAAGCAGTTTTGGGCGGAAGCAGTAGCATGTGCAGTCTACCTATTAAATCGTTCTCTTACAAGAAGTGTGTGGGGAAAGACACCATAAGAAGCATGGAGTGGAAGAAAGCCCGGAATTTCCCATCTTCGAGTCTTCGGGAGTGTAGCTCATGTTCATGTACCAGATGAGAATCGAACCAAGCTTGATGATAAAAGCAAAAGTTTTATTTTCATCGGTTATGACTCAAGCTCAAAAGGCTATAAGCTATACAATCCGAATGAGAAGAAATTTATGATCAGCCGAGATGTGATATTTGATGAAGAAGGAGAATGGAACTTTGATTCTCAAATGGAAGACTTCAATTTTTCTCCATTTGAGGAAGATGAGCCGACAACTCTTGAGCAACCAAGACAACTTCAACAAGGCCTCACAACTCCACCAACTTCTCCTATTCATAGAGATGATTCATCATCATCATCATCATCATCATCTCCATGCTCAACCGAGACTGAAGATGAAAGAGAAGTGCATCGTATGAGAAGTCTCCGAGAACTCTACGAGGTGACTGAACAACTAGACAATCTTACATTATTTTGTCTATTTGTTGACTGCGAGCCAGTGACATTTCAAGAAGCTGCAAAAGAGAAAAAGTGGAGAGGTGCAATGGATGAAGAAATCAAGGCCATTGAGAAGAATGATACATGGGAACTCACTTCACTTCCCAAAGGACACAAGGCGATAGGTGTCAAATGGGTGTACAAAACAAAGCGGAATGCCAAGGGAGAGATCGAAAGACACAAGGCAAGGCTTGTTGCAAAAGGCTATTGTCAAAAGGCTGGAATTGACTATGATGAGGTATTCGCTCCAGTTGCTCGATTGAAAACTGTCAGACTAATAATTTCTTTAGCAGCTCAAAACAAGTGGAGAATTCATCAAATGGATGTAAAATCGGTGTTCCTAAATGGAGTTCTTGAAGAGGAAGTTTACATCCAGCAACCACCAGGTTATGAAGTCAAAGGCCATGAAGACAAGGTGTTGAAATTGAAGAAGGCTCTTTATGGGCTAAAACAAGCACCAAGGGCATGGAATAGCAGAATTGACAAGTACTTCCGAGAAAATGGCTTCAACAAATGCCCCTTTGAGCACGCTTTGTACATCAAGATCAAAGATGGAGATATTTTGATCGTGTGCCTCTACGTGGATGATTTGATATTCACTGGAAGCAACCAAAGAATGTTCGATGAATTCAAGAAAGTGATGACGAAGGAGTTTGAGATGACAGACATGGGGCTCATGGCGCACTACCTCGGTATAGAAGTAAAGCAACAAAAGGATGAAATTTTCATTTCACAAGAAAGCTATGCCCAGGAGATCTTGAAAAAGTCCAAGATGGAGAATTGTAAGCCGATAAGCACACCAGTGGAGTGCGGGATCAAGATGTCCAAACATGAAGAAGGTAAGAGTGTAGATCCAACACTTTTCAAAAGTTTGGTTGGAAGTCTACGCTATCTTACCTGCACGAGGCCAGATATCCTTCATGCAGTCGGGTTAGTTAGCCGCTACATGGAATCACCAACAACTACCCATTTCAAAGCTGCTAAGAGAATTCTTCGCTATTTGAAAGGTACAATCGATTTTGGCTTGTTCTATTCGGTTTCTAATGATTACAAACTTGTTGGATATAGCGACAGCGATTGGGGTGGAGACGTAGATAACTGCAGGAGCACTAGTGGATTTGTGTTTTTCATAGGAGATACTGCTTTCACATGGATGTCAAAGAAACAACCAATTGTAACTTTGTCTACATGTGAAGCTGAATATGTTGCAGCAACCTCGTGTGTTTGTCATGCAATTTGGCTCAGAAACTTATTGAAGGAGATCGGCTTGACCCAAGAAGAGCCGACTGAGATCCGTGTTGACAACAAGTCAGCTATTGCCTTAGCAAAGAATCCTATATTCCATGATCGAAGCAAGCACATCGACATCCGCTACCATTATATAAGAGAGTGTGTTGCAAGAAAGGAAGTACAAGTTGAATATGTCATGACACAAGATCAAGTTGCGGATATCTTTACTAAACCACTGACAAGTGAAAACTTCATCAGACTGAGAAGTTCACTTGGGATGACTAGATCAAGTTTAAGAGGGGGTGTTGGATCATAAACTTGATCCAAGTTAAAAAAACTCAAGAAACCCAAACCAAATAAAAATGAGTCCAAGCCCACAAATCCAAATTGTAGTAAATTATTTAGATATTTTTAAGTATGTAGATTTTATTTTGTGGATGGAAAATGTATGATGTGTTAAAAAGTTGTGTTAGGTTTGATGAATGGTTAGAAAGTGTGAAATGTGGAGAGTTAGTTGGAATTTGTGGTAAGTAAGTGTGATATGTGGAAGGTTAGTTGAAAGTTGTGGTTAGTAATGTGTTAGTTGTAAAATGTGGTTAGTATTTTGTGGTTGTATTATTTAGGTGACTTGGCTAATTTATAAGCCTTGTATTATGATACATATTCACCTATAAATAGGTGAGTGCTTAGTTGTTTATGCATCAATAAAAATAAGAACTTCTTTAGAGAGAAAAAAAGTAAAGAGTGAGTTGTAGTATTGTATTTTGAGTGTGAGTGTTCTTGTAATATTTTTGATTTTAATAAAAGTTGTTCATTTGAGTTTTTAATTCCAACATAAGTCTCAATTTCAACATTACAATTATACAAGAAAAATGCAAATAAAACTCAAATAACTAAACAAAATACAAAAGAAAGAAGAGCTCAGAACAAGAAATAATCCCAGTTCAAAAATCAAAATTCATATTAAGTACAAACTGAAATTAAAATAATGGTAATTAACTCAAAAACCTGAAATTTACCTTTTGGATCGGAAGAAATCTGTTGAAATTTGAAATAAAAACAGAAAAGGAATTGACTGCCTTTGAAGCGTAGTCTCCAACTCGACTCCGACACTGCCGGTGGTGACAATTTCCAGAGGTTTGGACGGAGTAAAAATTGCAGCAGCAGCAGATTGTTTATTCTTCGAAATTTTATTGGCTAGGATAGCAGTAGAATACCAAAATACATCGAGTGAGAAGCAAAAAGGAACATAGAGGGTTAATTAAAACAAATCTAATTCTCTAAACATCAGAAAGAAGTCGTTGGTCTAAATTTTAAAACGAAAAACAAAGTCGTTCAGATACATAATAAACCAAAAATCTTCCACCAAATAAAAGACAATATAGAGGTAAAGAGAAAATGAACCTGACTTAGATAAATTCAACCCTGACGAAGAGAGAAGCTTTGAGGCAGATCCAGAGTAAAGAGAGAACGAACCAGACTTGATTACTTGATTGCAGGAAGAATTCGAAATTTGGATAGAGAGAACAAACGAACACTGAGAAGAATCGAACAAGTTGCAAGCTTCAATTTACAGGAATTAGAAGAGAAGAAGCGAGAGATGACGAACCGATTTTGGTTTTGAAGGCAGATAAAAACCTAGATCTGAAATTAAGAGAGAGAGTAGGCATTTTATACCCCACTATTTTAGTATTATTTTAAATTTTTTAATTGCTATTTCTGTCTACATATTAAGCAGGAAAGGCCCTGTTTAATTTCATTTTCCCGCGCCGTTAAAAGTCACTATTTATATGGGTTTTATGCAACAATTTTACAAATACTGTTGAAAGTGAAACGGATTTTCTTGACTTTCATACTTTTTGCAACTGTTTTTTTGATAATTCTGTCATTTGGTTGCAAAAGGTCAATTTTTTCATTAAAATTGCCATCATTACATGGCAACACTAGGCTTTTTTACTGCGACAAGCCATTTATGGCGTAGTGAATTGGTAATTTCCCTGATAAATAGAGTAGCCCGTATAAAATCCAAAACATATATTTCTTTACACTTTGTTTGTAACCTTAATTAGGCTAAGAAAAACATAAATATTAAAAAATGAATTATAGCTTATGATGTGCCAATTCGTTATAACAACTGTATGAAGACACTAGATTTTTACAAAGAATTGGAATGAATTCCAGTAAGAAAGTTCAATTATTTTCCTACGTGGCATTTGTCATCAAATTTGACTCTTCAAGGCGATTTATTTTTTTATTTAAGTATGTTTACTGAAAAGAATAAGTTATGGTATAGAAAATTAGAACTCGAGATTTTTATGATGAAGAGAATGGAATTTATATTAAGCAATTGGTGTTTTACATCCTACTCTCATTCAAGGGTTGAGAATTTATTAACACTTAATTAAATATTTTCTCAGCCCAATTCAATACTATCTAATAAATTCTCAATCCTTAGATGGGAGGAGGGTGTGAAACACCATGTCTTTAGTATAAAATCCCAGAATGAACACACATGCATGAATGTTATAGTAAGAGAAACACCACCTACATATTAACAAGTTATAATTATACATATCCAATTATGGCAATACAAAGAGGACTACAAAAACACAACCTTCTAGCCTTTATACTATTTTTACCTATTTGATCAACACTACTTAGCTTACAAAACCTACGCACTTAAAACTATCCACACATATCTGATTTATAAGCGACTTAACTTATCTTTCTGTCTGAAATACTTTATTGCGCGATTTGTAATATTCGAGAGATCCTAGTTCTATATGAATACATACAAGGCGAAACATAACACATAATAGTACCTAACCAATTAAGCACGACGAAAATGTTTTCTCCTACCATGGTCCGAAATAACCAAACCATCATATAATTCGGCAGCTTGATCACAGTTAATGGTACGGTTAGGTGTTCCCGGTCCATCGCGAAACTGTCGAGCTACTTCATAGCGAGCAGACAGGACGCACCTCACAACGGGAATTTGGCGATGTGGAGGATTCTGGAACCCTTTCATGCCACGCTCGTGTTCACCTATTAATGCAAATCCTTCTTCGGCTATCTTAACGAGACGATCGAATTGAGTTGCCATTGATATTTGATTTAAATTTATGAAATTTGTGAATTTGTGTGTTTTGTTTGATATTTGCTTTCTACTCAATAGGGTTGTTTATATAGATAATATTGGTCTTGTTAAATGGCCTAATGGGTCCTATAATCATATAATGATAACTTAATCTTGTATTGATTAAAATTATAGGAACAGATTCTTTTCGAATTTATACCTTTCCCAACTGATTCAACTGCCATAATAATATTTCAAACATTCAACAAGACTGAAACTAAGCCAATTTAATGTTCAATTTGTGGCTTAAACATAAATATCAACTTAACTTATTTCAGTATAAATTTATAATTATTCGATACTAGAATGTATTTGCAAATGAATGTATTATAAATTGAAAATAACAAAATTAAACGACCATACAATAGTTAAGTTCCAGTAAAATAGTGAACTAAATAGACACATGAGTACCACCATTAAAGATATTCTTTTTTATATTTTTTTTAAAGAAAAACAAGATTAGAATATTGTTCTCCAACTATTGGGGTCTATCCATATATGAATATTCTTCTTTTTAAAATATTCATTATTGTTCATTGTACTCAACACTGAAAGACTAAATAATTGAAGGACCGATTTTGTATTATCCAAGTTAAGATGAGTAAGTATTGTTCTATCATTATGTTTCTTAAATTAAATGTAGACTAGCGTATAGTCACTATAATATTGTTCGATCTACTCCCAACTTCAACATTCCATTGAAGAAAGGAATTTATATATGTTTTCCCATCTGATTCATTGGAGCTTTGCTCCGACTACATTCAGATCCGACCTGGGTCGCGCACCTGGCTGTGTGGGTGAGTCTCCCAATAAGAATTTTTTGCATTCACTAGTTATCAATCTCGAGACATTACTTAAACGATACCAAACCGCTTACCACTTGGACCAACCTTTATTTGTTAAAGGAATTTATATATTTACTTTAACTGATTTATTCCTTTCACTATATTTCAACAGTTTCTCTTGACCTGAGAAATTTATACAAAAGAAAAAGCTTTTGAAGTTTTTTAAAGTAAAAGTTCGAACCGGTATTACAGGCCCGGATATTATTAAAAATGAAAAGAAAAAGAGTACAATAAAAGACAAAGATAATAGATGCTTCATATATGAAGCAACAATAGAGTGCATACAAGAATCGTTGCATTAAAACCCTAGCCATGAGCACCGCTGCCTACCCTAGCCGTCGCTCAAACATCACCACCAACAACCACCGCCGCCATCCAAACACCTTCCCCCTACACCATCACCATTCCTCGGCGACCAGAAATACCTACCATCAGCCTGCTGATCATCAGCCACAGTACCCGAAGAACGCAGACTTTATTAATACACCAACACAACCAACAATCCATCGAATCCGATCCATGACAATATATACTTAAAAAATTTCCCCAACCAGTACAACTCAGTTGCTATGAAGAAGATTTTTATGATGTTTGGCATTACTGGATGGGTATATATGGCAAGGCAAAGGAATGTTAGAAACCGTAACTTCGGCTTCATAACCCTAGATGGATCGCGCCCATTTCATGATGTGATTTATAGACTTAATTCTGTGTAGATTGGAATTGTGAGACTTCATGCTTTTAGGGCAAGGTTCACTAGACCCAAGGTCTTGAATGAACATGTGCGGACTAGGAGGAGCATCCCTTCTTCTAAGAAATAGTTTCGTGACTCGCCTTGTGACACGAGATCCTATGTGGCAGTTAGGAATAGGGATCTTGTAGTGATTCCAGAAGTAGAAAAATCGTAAGTGACACCCAATTAAAGCCTGAATGAGTCTGCCAAAAAGACTGAGATGATAGTACCGGTTGCACCTTGGAGAGGTATATCCTACTTGGTTTCCCTGAAATAGATTGCTCATATAAAAAATATCCTAGAGCTGCTTTGTGACCATGGCTTCGGGATTGCTTTTGCTACTCTAGTGAGGGGTGATCAAGCTATCATTTCCTTTAATTCTGAGACCTCAATGATCAGCTTTGTGGAGGATGAATGGACTATGATGGAGCATGTTTTAGATTCCGTACAATATCTGTCTACTGAATTTGCGCCGTTGGAGTGCATCATGCATCTAAACTTTATGGGCATTCCCTCAACTATTGTGTGTGAGGTTATGATTCATGAGATGGCTGGCAGGCAAGATTGGAAGGATTGTGGCTATTGAACGTGATTTTGAGAGACCAGATCGACTTGTTGTGATATCTTTCCTGGTATCGGTTCCTGTAGGCACGACTAGCCATAATTTTAGAATTTCAACAGGTTCTACTGAGGTAACTATTTACACTAACCTGTTCTAAGGGGTAGGTTGCCAACACTGTAATGAGAATGTTTATACAAATTTGAGTGGTTTGGATGGAACTATATCGGTGTCAAATAATTCTGAGTCAATGGACACGTCTTAGGAGATGGATATGTCGGAGGAAAATAATTTCAGCAATCGGGTAATCCAATTAGTGAGTTCAAGAGATATAGGGATTAATTCTAGGAAGAGGTCAAGTGATAATGGGATCAGTTTCGGAATAAGGAATATTAGTGCTTCGGCTCAGGGTGTTTCTTCCTCATCGGGACCAGATATTGCAAATATGAATAGAATTATCATTAGAACGGAAGACACTAGGCTGAGAGAGAGAGTGAGGAAGCATTGGTATTTCAGGTAGGGAAGGAGCTTGGCCTGTTTGAAGAGCATAATAAGGGACAGATTGTACAGGTTCTTGAAACCCTTTGAGCGGTGCCTTATTCGAGGTTTGTGACTTTCTTAATTATGTCATTGAATTTATTGAGTTGGAATTATAGGGGAGGGTTGATGAGTGGCGCTAAACAGTATTTTGTAAGTTCTAATATTAGAAAGTGGAACTTAGAGGTTTTTGTTTTGATTGAGATGAAAGCAGCTGTAGTGTCGGAATTGGTAATTCAGAAATTTTGGGGCCATAATGATTTCTTGTTTCATTATATTCTTACTCAGGGATTATCAGGGGGGTTATTTCTTGGAAATCACGTGTTCTCAATAGGACGATTGTCCAATCTTTGGATAGGTGGTGCATTTTGCATGTCATTTCAAACCAAATTGATGTTCGTGTTTTATGTTTATATGGTATTACTAATACTATTCTTAGACATCAATTATGGTAGGTTTTATCGCTGATGGTACAGGGTTTTGACCGAATTTTAGTTTGTAGAGATTCTAATGATGTGTTGTTAGGAGCAGATCGGATGGGGAGAGAAGGAATGACATCTAATTCTACGATTCAATTTCAAGAATTTGTTAATGAGTGTGCGTTATACGATGTACCGTTACAAGGTCAAGATTATATGTGGTCCAATAGCTTATCTTTTTCGAGGATTGGCCGTGTGTAGGTTTCTTATGCTATAATGGACTTATGGCTGTGTTTGAGTTTGATGACTGTTGATTCTACCTTATCTGGTGACTTCCCAATTATTTTTTGATTGCATGCGATGCAACGTAGTGGAAGTAGAATTTTTTGGGCACTAAATTTTTGGTGGGACAATGTTGAATTTTTACCCTTTTTGAGATCCAAATGGTGTGACATTCGGACAAGGAATCCATATAGGGATATCGACTATAAGCTGGGACTGTTAAGGAAGTACATCAGACAATGGCATAATGTGAACTTTGGTGGTTTAGAACATCTCATTAAGGAGTTGGAGAGTTGGGTAATTGATCTTACTTATAGTTCCTCTACACAGCCTATAGATGTCTCTGGGGGATCTAAATTAAAACTGGCGAGGTCTTCTTTATCATAGCTCCGTCATAGTCTAGAGAAAATTCAACATCAACAATCTCGAGTGACTTGGACAGTTTTAGAGGATGATAACATAGCTTTTTTCCACTGAAAGGCTTCGGTACGGTGGAGGGGAAATATGATAAATCAAGTGGAGATTAATGGGTCTATGATAACAGATCAGGCTACCGTTGTGACCACAATACAGAATTTTTACGTTAGTCTTTTCTCAAAAGGACCTCAAATTCCTTATGACCTAAGGAAGATGCAGTTTCGTACACTTGATGGCACAGCTAGTGGTCTTCTTATATCACCGTTCACAATGGATGGAAATTTATTAGTAGTTCAGTCTTGCCATGAAGGAAAGGCTCCTGGCCCGGATGGTTTTAATTTCTATTTCTACAGTCAGTTTTGGGAGGAGATGAAACCTAAGGTTATTGATCTGTTTGACAAATTCCATGAATTTTCACAACTACCAGATTCTATAAAATCATCCTTCACTGTATTGATCCCTAAAGTTCCTGGGTTGTGCTTGTTGAGCAATTAAGGGCCGATTGCACTTATATATGGAATCTATAAAATTGTGTCGAACATTTTGGCTAACAGATTATAGCCAATGTTGAAAGATTTGATCTCTGAAAATCAGTTTGGATTTATAAAAGGTCATAGCATTCGTGAATGTTCATTTATTGCTATGGAGATTGTTCACTCTATGCGTCAGAGACGACGTTCAGGGTTGTTTCTAAATCTAGATTTTCATAAAGCTTATGACTATATTTCATGGTCCTGTATTGATGTAGTGTGTCAAAGAATGGGTTTTTACGATAAATGGATTCGTTGGCTTGAGTGTTGTCAGGAGAACTCTATGACTTTTATTCTAATTAATGGAGATCCATGTAATCTGATTCAATTAGGTAGTGGGTCAAGCAGGGTGATCCTTTCTCTCCATTTATCTTTGTTTTGGCCACTATAGGATTGAAATAACTCATTGATGCGAGTATACGCAAAGGTTTGCTACCTAGATTCAAAGTGGACGGTTTAGACAGGGATGTTTCTCTTCTATAATTTGCCGATGACACGTGGTGCTTCTTACCTGCAGATGAGACCCTTTTACTTACTTTCACTCGTATATTTCATTGTTTTGAGCTTATTTCAGGTCTACGTATCATTTTTCACAAGAGTTCAATTATAGGCATTAATGGCTACAATTTCATGTTACTTTCTTATGAGGAGAGGTTGGGGTGTAAAGTTAAGAATTTTTCAATTACTTATCTTGGTACTCAACTTACTATGAAACATATTCCTGTGTCTTATTGGAACATGTTGACTGAAAAGTTTCAAAATCGATCATCTAGTTAGAAAGGTCATTCCTTGTCTTATGTTGGCCGATTAGTTCTTATCAAATCGTTGCTTGCATCAGTACCAGTCCTTTTATTGTCATTGAATAAGTTACCAAGTACAGTTAATGATAGGCTAGTTCAACTTATGAGGAATTTTTTTTCGGGGGGGGGAGAGATGTAAGTTTGAGGGACATTAGCAAAGCAAGTTGGGAAACCATATCCTTGCCAAAACATTTGGGTGGGTTGTTGATTAGAAATCTTTCCCTTATCAATTATAGTCTGTTATTAAAATGGCTTTGGAAAATGCGATTACCAGAACATGATTCTCTTTTGTTTGAGATCAGTGTGCATCAATATAGGTTCACATCATGGTCATTGGTTGAAAATTATGATACTAGATGATTGTCTCATACATGGCATGCTATAATTTAATATTGTATTAAAAACAATGCTTTTTGGGCTTTCTTTTCTTCACAAGTTCGAGTTAAGATAGGGAATGGAAGGCTCAGCTACTTTTAGCATGATAATTGGATAGCCAATCAGCCATTATCTTTGTTGTTTTCGGATCTCTATCATTTGTGCAATATGAAACGCAGTTCGATGGTTGAAGGATGTTCCATTATATTTGGAGCAGATGCCTTCTCGCGCCCCTTTTGGAAACGAAACTTAAGGATATCGAATCGAGAAAGGGAAGAGCAGCTTCAGTATTGGATTACCTAAACATGTTCATCGATTTTTATGGCATATGGGGCGGGTTCTAAAGAGGGGCATAGCTAAAACTTGCATTTTATGGGAATGGCTGACCAATTTAGGAGGGAGATGGGTGAACACCGATTACATTCGGCTTCTTCGTTTAGTCAGGGATTTTATTCGCATTGGCCAAAACCTCAAATGAACTTTATGCTGATTTGGGAAGCTTGTCTTATTCCTAAAGTATGGTTTTTTGGATGGCTTGTGTTTCATAATCGTCTTCCGACAAGAAAATTTTTATTCAACCGCTATTACCAAGCCGTGAATAACGAAAACTATCCATTTTGTGATGCTTTAGAGACAACTGATCACGCACTTTTTCATTGCTCTAGGAGTTACAGGATTTGGTCTCAAGCCTTTTGGATGTTTGGTATTTCATTAGCTATGCCATTGTCGGGATATGATTTTTTGGTGATGTGGAGGTAGCACTTTTCTTCTGAAATATATAGAGATTTTACCACGCTATGGTTCCTTATTGCATGGTCACTTTGGAAGAGAAGAAATAACTTCATGTTTAAAGACATACTGAATGCTACAGGTTCATATGATATTATTGTCTCAAACATATACCTATATTGGTTTTTCTTCAAGTATAGGAGGCGTGATCTTAGCTTTATAGTTTCTGATGTATTTAATTTTCCATGTTTATTACTTTCTTGTAATTGACTAACTCATGTTCTCATCTTGAGAGCTTGAGCTTGATTTTTTTTATTTAAAGGTTGAGTACCGGAACCCGGCCTCTATTTATTAAATGGAAAAAAGAAAAATACAAAAAGAAAGAAAAAAAGAAAAAAAAAAGAAAGATCTCCAAAAAAAGGAGCTTAGTATCCCAGCTTATGGCCACGCTGAACTTGCCCCTAGTAGCAATCACTAGTCCTTTCTTTTTCTGAAAATGGTTTCCAACTAGAACCCGTGCTATTGGAGGCACTATCAACCAGAGAACCCGCGCTATTGGAGGTGCTATCAATAAGGGAGACATTAGGCTACTCTGCAAGAGTTTTATCATGTTGTAAACATGCTTCCAAGTTAATTCCACCAAAATTCAGACCATCGAAGGTTTGAAATGCATTCATTATTATAACTATTGCAACATTTTTATTCCTTTCCTCCAAATCTCGTTGTCTCTATTTGCTATGTTGGAAGAGTGCCAAATTAGGCTGGTTATGTAGAACAAGTGCATCCGCATTATTATTTTCAGAATCTTCATCGCTTTCTTCACATTCATCAGACCAAGAGATGGTCTTATTTTCCTTTCTTAGCGGGCTTTCCTCAACTTGAATTTCTCTATCTTTCGAGCAATCAAACACCTCATTACCTGCAGCCTCAATCACCGCAGTAGCTGCAGCCTCAATCGCCTTAGTAACCACTGCATTAATCTCCAGACTGACTTCACAATTGCCGGCTGGCTCGAAATTGCCATTGATATGAGATGTTTCCTTCGGAATAGAGTTGTATTTTTTTCTATTCCAAACATTCATTCTCTGAGTTGAACCCGGATCAAGTCATTTTGAGTTTTCATGATTAGATTGAGCACCCTTCTGTATTGCCCCAACCTCAGGAATGCTCCTTCGCTTTCAAGGTTGCTTTTCCTGAAACTGGTTCCTTCTACAATTAGCTATAGTGTGACCAATAGATTGGCATGTCAAACAAAAATCTGGAATGTTTTCGTACTCCACCGATACCCAAAATATTTTTTTCTGATGTATCAACCTTGACCTACTCCATCACAGGCTTTGAAAGATCAATATCCACCAATATGCGGGCATAATGGCCAAATTCCCCTTCGATTGTGTTGTGATCGAAACGGATAGCAACACCGATAGTTTGTGCAACACTCAAAAGTAATCGTCGATCCCAGAATTCCCATGGAAGATTATGTAATCTAATCCATACCTGTGAAGATGTCTGTTTATGTATTGTAGGGTCAAAACCCGCCTTCCAAACCGAGAACCTCATGATTCCAGGTTTTAGGTTTAAGTTTCCTGTTGACCAAATCTTTAGTAGAGCTTCCACCGAGGGCATAATTATATGATAAAAACCTTTCCTCAATGATATTAATTTCCAATCCATCTTCTAACTCTAGATTGAGTTAAGTTTGAGCTTAAGATCAGCGTGTTTCCATGGCGAATCACCTTTCGCAAGCGTTAAATAGCCGATAGCAGAATGTTGACAGGCTGAAATTCGGTCCTTGTAGAATTCTTCAGGGATTCTGATGGCCTTGTACCCATCCCCAGCGTCCGAGATGATAGCTGAGACCCTCTTGTCAGTTGTTTTTCCGGCAGAGCATGATGTCTCATGGCTGAGAACAGCCCGCATAAGAAAGAGGACTCTTTTGCGGATTAGCGTTTGGATTTTTTAGTTCCGAAATACCCTGTTGTTTGATGGCCGGGATCTTGTCCTTGGTATTGCAATAGAACGAAAGGTATAAAGCATCCATAGCAAAGAGAGATGGAACGGCGGCCGGAGCACGATGGCAACGACAGATTTTAGGGGGGAGAAAATCGGGAGCTAGGGTTAGGGTTGTCTCCTATCGCCTCCTCTTAACATCGAGAGCTTGAGCTTGATTTAATTTAATGAAAAGAGGGGTGGGTGTTTTGTAGGTAAGCGGGGGTGCCAACCTAGTTGGGACGTCCGCTTCAAAAATTTTACCCGCTCCATCCTTTTTTCCTTTGGAGGGACACGTCGTTCCTCCGAGGTTTTTAAAAAAAATACAAGAATCGTCGTAGGGGTAAGCCTCTAACATAAAAACAAAGCACATCTTAGGGGAAGTAACTGTTAGGCTCTCCGTGGAGATGTTGTGAGTGTCTGGGAGCCTTGAAAAATAATTTTTTATGTTTACGAACTTTGACTTGCGATGGATTAGTATCATCCTCCATTGCCTCATACCATAAACTATCATGCGATGAAAGTGACGATGTCCTCTCAACCGAAGTGGGTCGCTTCCCCTGTGAGTTAGTATGAGCTATATATTATTGTGGCACCTTTAGTTGTGGGGTTGCTTCTTTCTCAATGACATTCAAATTTGCCAGTGTTTCATTCACCATATTTACAGTGGTAACTTGTTAACTTGAATCAATGAACCTTCACACAAATTTTATCACGTGTACTTCTTTTAGCTCCATCAATATATATTGCAAAATTTGTATGATTTTAAATGTCAAATTTTTTATATCTTTTAATTTGCACAATCATACAGATGCCCATATATATTATTTGTCTACTTTATTCATCCAAAAGCATAAAAGGAGAATATTTTATATATATTTTTCTAAAGAAAAAAGTGCCCAACATATCTTGCTTTTGGTGTAGGGGGGTAGAATGAATGATTTTTTAGGAAGAGAAAGATCCCGAGGATTGGGTTGATCTTTGATTTAATATGCTAAATTCTTTTTTTTTAAAGAGAGCTTAATTGTATGAGTTAAGATTTGAATCTCAAACCTTTTCATTTATTTTTGATGAATTTATCACTTGAACTATGTTTAATAGGTTAATATGTTAAATTCATATATATATATATATATATATATATATACGAATTATTCAGTTAAGTTTTAATTTGTTTTTTACAAAAATGAAATCGATGGTAATAAATAAAAAATATTAAAATACGATTATTTTTACTAAATTTGAGGTACAATTAGGTACAAAGGTGAAAGGTCCACCAACCCAGTACACGAAATGGTTATAGAACGTAATCTAGCGAAAATGTGTGATCTATAACCAACTTATCTGACTGTATGTTGTTTTGATCATCTCATCTACCATCAACCTAATACCAACAAGCATTGGCTTAAGTGGTAAGCAGTTTGGGATCACTTCAGTAAGGACTCGAGTTCGAGATCTAGTGAATGTAAAAAAATCTTTATTGTGAGACTCACCCACCACAGCCAGGTGCGCGACACGGGTCGGATCTGGATGTAGCTGGAGCAAAGCTCCGGTGAACTAAATAGGCAACCAAAAAAATTCCTAATACCAATAAGGTGTAGCTCAGTTGGCAAGCAGACTGAGTAAATTGGAGGAGAAAAGGTTGAATCCTACTAAATACACATGTTGGGAGGGGTGAGGAGCCTTAATTGTGACTAAAGCCCGAACAATACCAACAATGATTACATGGACCCAATTAATAGGCAAAACGCATAAACACCATCCTAAACTTGGTTTAAATAGCCTATTGTCTCCCTCAACTTTTAAAAGGACCTATTACCTCCCTCAACTTGATAATTATACTCCTATTATTCGTCCAAAGTTGATATGACAACGAGTTAAAGAGCATAATTAAGAGAGGTAATAGATTTTTTGAAAGTTGGGGGCGAGTAAAAAAAAGTTGGGTGCGAGTAACAAAAGCATAATGATTTTTATGTAATTGGGCAATTAATAAAATAAAGATGGACACAACTGTACCTTATCTATTCAGAAAGATATGATTCGATTGGAATTGATATAGTGGCCCTAAAAATGGTGAGAAGAATCGGTATTAATGGTAATATAAATATTAGTCGCCCAGATCTTATGGTTAGCTTAGGTGACAATTATATTATAATTAAGATTCATACCTTTATTCAGTTTCACTTTCGAATCTATTGGGGATTTAATCACAATGGGTAGGCATGGTCTTATTTGTCTTCAAGGATACGTCTCCATTTCATTTCATTTTTTCATTTTCATTTTGTCATCTTTAATCCGGCCCTTGAAAGTGGGGTCGGACCGTGTTTGGACACTCTTTTTCTATTAAATTCAGTTTGAGCTTGCTAAAGTCTGAAGTCTTATGGCGTTGAGCTCAGTTATTACTTTTTAGGTCGTTAACAAGTCTTATTGAATTGGGTAATGCATTTCTCATATCCGATAAAAATTATCCTCATATTCATATCCATTAAGGTTTTGGGTAAAAAAATTTCCCCTTTCCTCATCGATTATTCCCCATTACCCATCTGGTATTCCCCATTACCCAATAAGAATAATAAAAAGCAATATTTTACAAAGATTCAAACAATGAAAATAATATTTTTTAGTACAAAAACTAAACTAAATAATTAATAAACACAATTTATAAAGATAATAATTACAAAAATTATTTAAGACCAAGGTTTTTCACTACTAAATAAAAAATAAATAAATATGAGATACATGTTCATGGAAGAAAGATATGAAATGAAATATCAATATCTACATCGTATTATTTAGTAATAAATGCGAAATTGCTAAAAACAATTCTGCTTGCACTTTATATTTCATGTCCATAGGCCACCAACAACATCACATATTGAATATTGATATAAAATATTACAATTAATTTTATATTTCGGGTATTATTCGGGGATATCTAATGGATAATTATCACAGTTGGATTCAAGGATTTTTGGGTTTGGATACACATTCGCCATATCTATATCCATTAAAGTTTTGGGAATAAAAAACTCTCCATATCCATACCCACGGGGATCTTATCGGGGATTCTACATCCCTATCGAAGCGGATCTACATCAGATTCGGAAAACCCCCATCCCGTTGACAACCCTATTAGTTCTTGTATAAATACTTCATTAAGCCTCACTTGATGAATAATAATTTTATTTATTAAATATTTATAAATTAAAGGGTAAATAATTATAATCTCCCTCGGGTTTGACATAATATACTACTAACTCCTTAGGTTTTAAAAACCTAATTTATACCTTCCTATGTTTTGCATTTTCTCATTACTACCTCCCTATACTTTACTTTTATTATATTGTTAGGTCCCTTTACATGTTATTATATCATTATTTTACAAAAAAAATTAACCGAAATATACAATTATAACAAAATTATTATTGTTGTGATATTTTTATATTCAATTTTCTTTTGATTTGTCCATTTTATGTATGTTTTTTCTACGCAATCATAAGATGGGAATGTAATAAAATGTCAGAAAATAAGCAAAACAAACATCTTATTTATGAAATATCTTTAAAAACCAGTACATATGATCACAGGTTAAGCAAATATTATAAAAAAGTGTATGGAACATCAATAATTTTGAATGAAAATACTTAAAATTTAATAGAGGGAGATATAAATAAGAAAATGATTAGGTTTTTAAAATACAGGAAGGTAGTACTATGTTATATCAAACCTAAAGGAGGTTATAATTATTTATCCTAAATTCTATATGGTATGCTACAAGATATTGCAGGGGTATCCTTTGTACATTTTGGTGTTGTTTGGCCTCCCAAACTTTTTATTCTTATAAACAAAAATGTCATATGCGTTAATTCCATTATATAATTTTTTTTCATGTTTCCTATATAAATTATGTTACTTCAAACAAAAAAAGTCAAAACTCTCGGCATCAGGTAAGCGACTTCGTAAGTAAGGTCTCGAGTTCGAGTCCTAGTAAATGTAGGAAAATCTTTATTGGGATACTCACCTATCATAGCCAGGTGTGCAACCCGAGTCGGATCTACATGTAGTCGGAGCAAAGCTCCGGTGATTCAGATGGGCAACAAAAAAAAAAGTGGAAACTCTTTAAAATAATATAATTAATATTATATATACGTATCATATATATACAACCACAAAAGTAACAAAAATCACTTAACCATGAACTTATCCCCTAATAAAAGCTATCTCCCCTGTAAAACCTGGCTTTTATGGTACTTCACCTATAACAATATGTCCAACTACATTTCTTTTGATACGTTTAGATACATAATATTCGCCCATCTAGCATATTTTTCTATAGATAACTATTTACACATTAAAATAACGTTTATTCATCAAAGAAAGATTAAGGGTAGTCGTTGATATTATACAAAAGTGCCCCCATATAATCGAATGGCTTCATCACTAGTGACTACTGGCCCTATCACGATCCCACCATAGCGTTTAGCTGCCTGTTCGTTGGTGATTACCACCTCTATGAACATCCCACCGTAACGTTGTGCTGCTTCTTTGCTGTTGATGGTGGTTGCCGGAGCTCCGGCTCCTCCATGGAGGTTTCTGCCACGGGAAACGGGTCGGCTCTTTTCTAAGGCAGAGAAACCTTCAAAGCCAGCTTCCAAAAGACCAACATCGGTCTTACTATTTGCCATATCGAGTGTTTTCTCTTAGTGCTTCGGTTACCACATATGTATGAATATGTTAGACCCTTTATATATAACTAAATAAGTGAAGTGGGTAAAGATTTTTATTCAAGTAGTTTCCAGAATAATTTTATTCCTGATAGTGAAAAAATTCAAGTTAATTACAAAAAATAAATACACCATTTTGAGTTACAAATTTTACAGTACTCGTTGATTATTAATGATTGTTTTAAAAATTTCCGCCTAATCCCGACTAGACCTTGTCTAGGCATTATTTTGGAGCTTGCTGCTTGACCTTTCATTCCTAGGACGTTATCAGGAGCTCGACCGATTTATTGTCTCCCAGACACCGCCTAGTCCGACTTTTTTCGCCTAAGCGGCGCCTAATTTAGATTTTTTTGGTACAATTAATTATAATAATCATAGTTTACCACAAAAAGTGGTTTAGTTGATAAAACTAAAAATTAAAGTGTTCTCACAATAAAATTGTCATTTTGAATCTCAAAGTGAGAAACAATATGCTCTATGCCACTTAGTGATTTTTAAAACATTATTTGAATTATGTTTTTGATACTTTATATTATTATAATTTACTTTTTAGTTGAATCTATATTATTATATATATAATAAATATTTAAAGATAAAAAATACAAATCCGTCTAGCTCCCGCCTAGATTTCGCCTAGGCCCTGTTGGAAAACAATTACAAAATTAAATAAATATAAATATATACTTGATCCTTGTTTTTCTCTCTTGAATGTAGGAGTGCCAACCTAGTTGGAATATTTGCCTCATAGAGTTATTTCACCTCCACTTAGTTAATATGATCATCTTATAGAGTTCCAGTCCTCACCTTCAACCAAACAAATAAATATAATCAATAGATATAATATGTAGAAATATATTGTAGAGATTTATAAACAAGGTGAACTATCAGCAGATGTAATAAAGAAAGCATTTGACGCAACAGAAAATTCTCGATTGAGTGAATTTTATCATTTCATCTTCAATGCCTTCACCAACTACAGCTTGAAAAATGGATTCTCTGGTTTGATCAGCCTTTCTAATCCCACAAATCCCCTTTCCAATCCTTCGATCCACCATTCTACCCGCATCCCACCTGCCATTAGCCAAACACCAAAGTCTGTCTCATCTGATTTCCATCGCTGCACTCAAGGTGTTTGTTAAAAGTCCTGACTCAGAAAAAGCCTTGATTTTCAATTCTCCATCACCCGGATTCTTTGTAAGATAGTTTTATCGGTTAATCTTTGGTTGAAAGTGCAGTTTAACTGAAAGTTTAAACAAAAATCAAAAACCATGGAGAGAAACCCTACCCTAACCCGCACCCATCCTGCCCCCCTACACAGCCGCCACCATCGCCCATCAACCAACCTTTTCCGATCGGACACCAGCCGCCGTCAGCCCCAACACCGAAACCCCTTCCATGAGCCAACCCGAAATCGCCAAACCACAAACCCTCGCCGTAATCCCTTTTATGTGCCCTTTACCGCCACTTCGCAGATTAGGGATTCAAATTCTAATCATATTGCCAACACCAGAAATCCGACAGCGAACAAGATCTATTTTGAGAATTTTCCGAATGGCTACAATGCGCTAGCCCTGAAGAAGGTTTTTGGGAGATTTGGAGTTTCTGGCTGGGTGTTCGTCGCACAAAAGAGAAACGCCAGGAACTTGAATTTTGGGTTCATTACGATTGATGTAACTGTTCCGTTTTATGAAGCTTTGAACAGGATGAATTCTGTTGAAATTGGGGCTGTTCGTTTGCGGGCGTATAAGGCAAGATACTCAAGGCCTTTGAACGTTCAGAAAATCCAGGAGCCGATCCGAAAGTCATCTAGGCGTGTGAACCGAGTGTTTCACGAATCACCTCGAGATGGGAGATCATATGTTGATGTCGCGGCCCCTCATCGTAATTCTATAGAGGAGGCAAGTAAGGGGCAGCCTAAGATTGTGACGAGCCCAATGGATAAGAATGAGTCGCAGAAGAGTGAGGAGTGCATGGTGCAGTCTACCTCGTGGAAAGATAAGGCCTGCCTGATTCGGCTTCACAATATATCTCATATTCGAAATATATATGATTTATTGTGTGAGCGTGGTTTTAATGTTGAATTTGCCGCTCCTGTTGGTGGGGAGTGCGTGATTGTCTCCTTTATCACAGGAGATGCGATGAGTAATTTTGTTAGTCATGAATGGAAGGTTCTCAGCCACCTTATGTTTTCGGTTGAGCGACTGGCGGGGAATTTTATTCCCTCCGAGTGTGTCATGTATCTTGATCTCATGGGTATTCCACCAACTATTATATGTGAATCATTAGTTCGTAGCCTTGCTGGGAGATTTGGTCGGCTGGTGGCTATGGAGTGCAACTTGGAACGGCCGGATCGATTGGATGTGATTTCTTGTTTAGTGTCAGTTCCTATAGGTACTATGAGCCGCAATCTGAAGTTAGCAATGGGGGAGAGGGAGATTACGATTTACACTTCTATGCGTCAGGCCGTTAGCTGTCCGAGGTGTCAGGAGGATTACTCTAGCTCGGAGGACGAGTCGGATGAGGGTTCAATGGCGGACAGGATATCTGAAGAAGTGGCTATATCGGAGGAAGATTGTGACACGAGAATGCTGCGGGATAACGGTATTTTAGAAAATTCTACCTTACGGGAGCCAGACGGTAATGAGAGTGCGAACTCGGCAGCTAGAGGAAACTCGGAGACTGGCAGAATGTCTGGATCATCGGGGCCAGACGTGGCAAATAGAAATAGGGTGATAATGAATGCCCAGCTTACAGAACCGCGCGAGAATGAGGCTAGAATGGTCGTTAAAGTGGGTGAGATGCTGGGGCTGTTTCAGGAGCAACATGTGGGGCAAATTGTGCAGGTACTGGAAGAGCCAAGAGTTTGAATAGCCCGTCTGAATCGAGGTTTGGTACACATTACTTTATGTCAGTAAACCTTCTTTCTTGGAACTGTCGTGGGGGGCTCACGAATGGAGCAAAGCAATTTTTTGTTCGTTCGTGTGTCCGCAAATGGTCCTTGCATGTTGTTGTGTTAGTGGAGACGAAGGTGTCGGATATATCAGAGATGATTGTGAGGAAATTATGGGGCCATAACGATTTTTCATATTATTGTGTTTCTGCTCAAGGTTTGTCGGGAGGGATAATTGTGTCATGGAACTCTAAAGTAGTTAGGGGTACAGTTAGAGCGGTTGGTGTAAGATGGTGTATTCTGAGCTCGGTCGTGAATCAGGTTGAGATCGATATTGTATGCTTATATGGGCCAGTCACAGCCGTTGAGAGGAATCAATTATGGGTTGAATTGCTGCCCCTTATTCGGGATGTTGGTAATGTATTGTTATGTGGTGACTTTAATGAAATTCTTCATTATTCGGAAAGAGCGGGTAGGAATGGGAGTGTTTCTAATTCTATGATAAGATTCCAAGAATTTGTGAATGCGAGTGCGTTGTATGATGTTCCTTTAGTTGGAAGGGACTATACGTGGAGTAACAGTCAGTCCTTTTCGAGGATCGATCGAGTGTTGGTGGCAGGTGGTCTATTAGATAGCTGGCCGAATTTACAACTCATGACGGTAGACTCAACCCTATCGGATCACTTACCCATTATTTTCCAGTCGCATACTTCGAGGAGACGGGGAAGGAGAGTAGATAGATCGCTAAACTGTTGGTGGGATGTTGATACTTTTTTGCCATTTATCACTAGTAAGTGGCATTCTATTTGTGGTACGGCTGGGTGTAAGAATAGAGATGTCGATTACAAGCTGCGAAAATTATGGGGATTTATCCGTCCTTGGCATTCGTCTAATTTTGGTCAATTAGATAGTAGATTGAAATCGTTGGAAGCCCGAGTTTTAGAGTTGACTGACTCTAGTATGGGTCGGCCTTTGGATGCTTCAACCATGTCTGAATTACAAAACGTGAAAACTACATTGTTTCAGGTTAGACGAAACCAAGAAAAAATTCGGCACCAACAGTCAAGAGTGAAGTGGACTTTATTGGGTGATGACAATACTGCATTTTTTCACCGCATCGCTTCGGCTAGGTTCAGAGGTAATCGGATTTCACAGTTGGAAATTGGTGGGAGAGTCACTAACGATCCTATAGAGATCACAGCTACGATTCGAAACTACTATTTGAACTTGTTTTCGGAAACTACAGCTATTCCGTTTGAGTTGGAAAGACTAAAGTTCAGAACGGTCGATGCATCGGAGAATTGTCGCCTAGTTGAACCATTCTCAGAAGCCGAGATATGGGATGCAGTTTGTTCCTGTAATGAGGGGAAGGCGCCTGGACCTGATGGATTTAATTTTTTCTTTTACAAACGATTTTGGGGTGAACTGAAGCCTGAGCTAATGGACCTATTTGCGAAGTTTCATGCGACGGGACGGCTGCCGAATGCTATTAAATCGTCATATACAGTCCTAATTCCTAAGGTACCGGGTTCTTCTTCATTGAATAATTTTAGACCGATTGCCTTGATCCATGGTATATATAAAATTGTGTCTAAGGTGCTGGCTAAAAGACTGCAACCATTGCTACCTAAATTGATATCAGAAAATCAATTTGCTTTCATTAAAGGTCGTAATATTCATGAATGTTCGTTCATAGCCTCGGAGATTATCCATTCGGTTCATAGGAATCGTCAACCATGCTTGGCTATTAAGTTAGACTTCCATAAGGCTTATGATTGTGTTTCGTGGAACTATATGAATGCGGTTTTTAGACAAATGGGTTTTGAGGAAAGATGGGTTCAATGGCTTGACAACTGTAGAAGAAATTCGGTCACTTCAATTCTGATCAATGGGACGCCGTCGGAACCAATTAAATTAGCTAGGGGGGTTAAACAAGGTGATCCTATTTCCCCGTTTCTTTTTGTTCTGGCGAGTGAGGGACTGAAACTAATGTTTGAGGAGAGTATTCGAATTGGCCTTTTACCGGGCTTTCGGGTTGACGGATCAGAGAAGGACATGTCTATCCTGCAATTTGCTGATGATACGCTATGCTTTTTACCGGCCGATGAGTCTCTATTACCCATTTTTGTTAGAATTTTGCGATGTTTTGAGTTGATTTCAGGCCTGAAAGTCAATTTTAATAAGAGCTCTATTATGGGTATTCATATACAAGAGACGGTCGTTTCATCTTGTGCAGGAGTCCTGGGATGTCGAGTGGAGAACTTTCCGATTACCTATCTAGGAACCCCTCTCAGCGTTAGGCGTGTTCCCGTTTCCGCTTGGAACCCATTGATAAGCAAGTTTCAGAGTCGATTAGCGAGTTGGAAAGGACAATGTTTATCCTATGCGGGACGAATGGTGCTTGTGAAATCGGTATTATCATCTCTTCCAATCTTTTTATTATCATTGAATAAAATGCCAGGAGCGGTAATTACGAAACTTGAGCAGCTGATGCGAAATTTTTTGTGGAAGGGTGATTCAAATACTACGGGCATTAGTAAGGTTAGTTGGGCGACGATTGTCCTACCCAAAAATCTTGGGGGCCTCTACATTAGGAACTTAAAGTTGGTTAATTGTAGTTTGTTGATGAAGTGGGTATGGAAGGTTAGGAGTGCTGATCATGGGTCATTATGGTACGAGATTTGCGTTAGACGATACGGGTTTGATTCATGGTGGTCCATTGGAAACTATGATTCATCTACATTGTCACATACTTGGAGAGGAATTATAGCATGTTGTATTAGAGGTGGGGAGTGGTGGGAATTTTTTAGGTCGAGCATTCGGGTTGCTATTGGAAGTGGGGAAAATTGCTCATTCTGGCATGACAACTGGACGGTGAATTCGGAGTTGGCGGTCTTGTTCCCTGACCTATACCGGTTGTGTAATAGGAAATCATGTTCAGTGGCCGAGGGGTGTCATTATCTTTTCGGGTCATCGGCCTTTTTGCGGCCTTTTTGGAAACGGAACTTAAGGATTTCAGGACAGGAGAGAGGTGCGGAACTTCGAAATTGGATCGGTATAAGCTGTCCGAGCTTGTTTCTAGAGGGTGACAACGAGTTGGGGCAGGTTCAACGGCAGCCTATCTTTTCAGGGACGGCTGATAGGTTTATGTGGGAGGTGGGGGAGAAGAAAGAGTACACGACAAGCTCCTTTTGTATGGGCTACTATAGTTCGCCAAAATGGCCAAAGCCGAGGCTCGAATTTTCTGTAATATGGGAGGCATGTGTGACCCCTAAAGTTTGCTTCTTTGGGTGGCTTGTTTTTCATGGAAGATTACCAACAAAAATGTTCCTTTTCCTCCGGGGCTGCCAATCTATAACGGACGGTCAATGCCCATTTTGTGATTTGGAGGAGACTATGGATCACGCCCTGCTCCATTGCAGTAACAGCTATAAGGTGTGGACGCAGGTGATGAGATTGCTCGGTATCTCGATGCCTATACCGTGGAAGGCGGTGGATTTTCTAGCCATGTGGCGCGGCTTCTTTGCTGATGGAAGGGGTAGAGAATTCGGAACGGCGCTATGGTTCTTAATTGCTTGGGCACTATGGAAACGAAGGAATAAATTTGTTTTCGAAGGTAGGATCGGCTCAGAAGACATTATTGGATTATGCATTCATTTATGTTGGTTCATCTTTAAAACTAGGAGGCGGGATGTTAATTTTGTTACTTCTGATGTATTTATTTTCCCGAACTTGCTACTCTCGTGTAATTGATTTACTCATGTTCTCGCCTTGAGACCGTGAGTTGATTTTTATTTAATAAAAGAGGGGTAGGTGTTTTGTAGGTAAGCGGGGAAACCAGCCTAGCTGGGGACTCCGCCCCGAAATTTTCACCTGCTCCAAACTTTTAGCCTTTGAAGGGACACAATGTTCCTTCGGGGTTTTTCAAAAAAATAAACAAGTTAAGGAAACTTAAACACCGATAAGCTGAGTCATGTCTGAGACATTGTCCTTAAAGGATACTTGTAATTTCTTCCAGAATTAAACGGCTTCTTCGACCGATTGATTGAATCAGAAACAGAAATGCAATATTATATCCAGAATAAAAGAGTTGAACATAGAAGATAAGTGGAGACTAAAACATGATCTCCGAAACAAAGGTAAAGCAAGACCTTTATATAGAATTGTTAAAGATCCGTTCAAAAAGCAATAAAACTAGTCTTAAAAATAAAATAAAATAATAATGTTTCAAAACTCAAAACTGTAACTCACATTTGTTTAATTGAATACGTATAACAAATATAATTATAATAGCCTTAAATTGTGCCTCAAATAATTCAAATAAGTAACTGATAATGATAAAGAGATAATACAAAACTCATTCTGTTCAATAGCACTCTCAAAGGCCGAAAACAAAGTTTAGTAAATATATATAATTAAAACCCTTGAAACCCATTAAAACAAATAATTAAAATACATTCAAACACTATCGTATGAATACTCAGGTAATAAACAGATGTTCAAACTCATTAAACAGTAAAACGCCGATTTTAGATTTTGTCATAAAAGTTAAAACTCATTAAAACACTTTTTATGAAATATTGTTTCCGTTGGAAATTGACTATATATGCAAGGAAATTATAACAATAATAAAGAAGGCAGAGAGAGAATTTGAGAGAAACTTTTATTTCTTATATCTGAGGTGTATTAAAAATGAAGAAATTGAATTCTTATTTACAGAGAAATTTAATGGTAAAAATGGTAAATAAGTAAGAAACATATTACATCAAATATTAATGACAGATAGAAAAGTAGAAAATATATTATATCAAATATTAATGATGTGGATCTCACATCAATTATATAATAGACGCATGTATAGTGAACGGCGACTGATACATCAATTATTCAACACTCCCCTTTGATGTATCATCTGCCGTGAATGGGACACTGCCTCGTTAAAAACCTTACGAAGGAAAAACCCTGTGGGATAAAAACCTCAGTTAAAGGAAAAAAGAGTATAGTATTTACTCCCCATGTTCGAGAGTTAACTAGAGATCCATAAGACGACGCATTCCAATGCCGTAAATCAATTTCTTGAAAGTAGAGGAAGGTAAAGTCTTGGTAAATAAATCTGCTAAATTGTTACAAGAGCGGATTTGTTGAATACTGATTTCACCATTCTTTTCCAGATCGTGAGTGAAGAAAAATTTTGGTGAAATATGCTTTCTTCTGTCTCCTTTAATATAGTCTTCCTTCAATTGAGCAATATAAGTAGCATTATCTTCATATATTGTTATCGGATCTTCCTTGACCGTAACTTTTCCTCATGCTTCTTGGATATGTTTGATTAATTATCACAACCACACACATTCACGACTTTATGCAATTGTTTGTTTTGTCGATCGCCAAGATATAGCTGTTCCTTCATATGCGAATAAATAGCCCGTCTTAGATCGAGCTTTGTGTGGGTGGAATAAATAACCCGCATCTGCATATCCAACTAATTTAAGCTTAGACTCATATGAATAAAATAAGCCTAAATCAGTAGTTCCTTGATGGAATTGCATTATATGTTTAATTCCATTCCAATGTCGTCTTGTAGGTGCATCGTTGTATCTTGATAATAAATTAACAGAGAATGCAATGTCTGGTCTTATGTTATTTTCAAGATACATCAAAGCACCTATTGCGCTTAGATATGGTACTTTAGGACCGAGAACTTTTTCATTATTTTCTCTAGGACGAAAAACATCCTTTTTCACATCGAGTGATCGTACAACCATTGGGTTACTCAATGGATGTGCTTTGTCCACATTAAATAGTTTTAGGATCTTTTCTGTATAGTTTGATTGATACATTAAAATTCCTTTTTCAAGGTGGTCAATTTGCAAACCAAGACACAATTTTTTCTTTCCAAGATCTTTCATCTCAAATTCTTTCTTTAAAGAATCAACTGTTTTTGAAATCTCCTCTGGAGTTCTAATAATATTCAAATCATCAATATAAATTGAGATGATAATAAAATTAGATCCTAATTTTCTTATAAAAACACATGGACAAATTGGATGATTTTTATATCCTTCATTCAATAAATATTCACTGAGACGGTTATACCACATGCGCCCAGATTTTTTTAATCCATATAAGGATCTTTGTAACTTTATCGAGTAAAGTTCTCATTTACCATATTTTCTGGCAGCTTTAATCCTTCAGGGATTTTCATATAAATATCATTACCAAGCGAACCATAAAGGTAAGCTGTGACAACATCCATCAAGTGCATTTGTAAATTTTCTTGCACTGCAAAACTAATAAGATATCTAAAAGTTATTGCATCCACCACCGGAGAATATGTCTCCTCATTGTCTATCCCAGGTCTTTGGGAAAAATCTTGTGCAATTAATCTCGCTTTATATCTTATTATTTCATTTTTCTCATTACTCTTTCTAATAAAAACCCATTTATTACCTATAGGTTTTACGTCCTGTGTTGTTCGAACGACTGGTCCGAATACTTTGCGTTTGTCAAGAGAATTTAGCTCTGCTTGAATTGTTTCTTTCCATTGTTGCCAATCATTTCTACTTTGGCATTCTTTACAGATGTTGGCTATTGTTCCACATTTTCATTTTCAATATTGACCGCAACATTATAAGAAAAAATATGGTCTATAACTATTTTATTGCGATTCTATTTTCTTTCAGTATTGATATAATTTATTTGAATTTCTTCATTTTCTATAGCTTCAGGTATTTGCACTTCAGGTGCTTGCATTTCTTCTGAAAGTGTATTTATATTTGTATCCTCATTGAGAATATCTTCATTATCAATAACTCTCCTCCGTTTAGAATTTTTATTCTTTGAGCCAACATCTATTAACGAATGCCAAAGTAGAAATGATTGGCAACAATGGAAAGAAGCAATTCAAGTAGAACTCTATTCTCTTGACAAACGCAAAGTATTCGGACCAGTAGTTCGAACACCATCGGACGTAAAACCTGTCGGTAATAAATGGGTTTTTATTAGAAAGATAAATGAGAAAAATGAAATAATAAGATATAAAGCTAGATTAGTTGTACAAGGTTTTTCCCAAAGACCTGGGATTGACTATGAGGAGACATATACTCCGGGGTGGATGCAATAACTTTTAGATATCTTATTAGTTTTGCAGTGCAAGAAAATTTACAAATGCACTTGATGGATGTTGTCACAGTTTACCTTTATGGTTTGCTTGATAATGATATTTATATGAAAATCCTTGAAGGATTAAAGCTGTCAGAAAAATATGGCAAATGAGAACTTTACTTGATAAAGTTACAAAGATCCTTATATGGATTAAAACAATCTGGGCGCATGTGGTATAACCGTCTCAGTGAATATTTATTGAAAGAAGGATATAAAAATGATCTAATTTGTCTATGTGTTTTTATAAGAAAATTAGGATCTAATTTTATTATCATCTCAATTTATGTTGATGATTTGAATATTATTGGAACTCCAGAAGAGATTCCAAAAGTAGTTAATTCTTTAAAGAAAGAATTTGAGATGAAAGATCTTAGAAAGACAAAATTGTGTCTTGGTTTGCAAATTGGGCACTTTGAAAAAGGAATTTTGGTGCATCAATCAAACTACACAGAAAAGATCCTGAAACGATTTAATATGGACAAAGCACATCCACTAAGTAACCCAATGGTTGTACGATCACTCGATGTGAAAAAGGATGTTTTTCGTCCTAGAGAAAATAGTGAAAAAGTTCTCGGTCCTGAAGTACCATATCTAAGCGCAATAAGTGCTTTGATGTATCTTGCTAATAAAACAAGACCGGACATTGCATTCTATGTTAATTTATTACCAAGATACAGCGCTGCACCTACAAGACGACATTGGAATGGAATTAAACATATAATGCACTACCTTTGAGGAACTACTGATCTAGGCTTATTTTATTCATATGAGTCTAAGCTTAAATTAGTTAGATATGCGGATGCGAGACCCACACAAAGCTCGATCTTAGACAGGCTATTTATTCACATATGGAGGAACAGCTATATCTTGGCGATCAACAAAACAAACAATTACAGCTACTTTCTTAAATCATGCAAAGTTAATAGCGATTCATGAGGCAAGTCATGAATGTGTGTGGTTCTGATCATTAATCAAACATATCCAAGAAGCATGTGGAAAAGTTACGGTCAAGGAAGATTCGACGATAATATATGAAGATAATGCTGCTTGTATTGCTTAATTGAAGGAAGGCTGTATTAAAGGAGAAAGAACAAAGCATATTTCACCAAAATTTTTCTTCACTCTTGATCTAGAAAAGAATGGTGAAATCAGTATTTAATAAATCCGCTCTTGCAACAATTTAGCAGATTTGATTACCAAGGCTTTACCTTCCTCTACTTTCAAGAAATTGATCTACAGCATTGGAATCCGTCGGCTTAAGGATCTCCAGTTAACTCACAAATAGGGGGAGTAAACAATGTACTCTTGTTCCTTTAACTGAGGTTTTTATCCTACATGTTTTTTCCTTCGTAAGGTTTTTAACGAGACAGTGTCCCATTCGCGGCAGATGATACATCAAAGGGGGAGTGTTGAATAATTGATGTAGCAGCCACTTGTTACTATACAAGCGGTTGTTAAGTAATTGATGTGGGGTCCACGTCATTAATATTTGATATAATATATTTTCTACTTTTCTACCTGTCATTAATATTTGATGTAATATGGTTCTTACTTATTTACCATTTTTACCATTGGATTTCTCTATAAATAGGAATTCAATTTATTCATTTGTGATTTACCTCATATATAAGAAATAAAAGTTTCTCTCAAATTCTCTCTCTACCTTCTTTATTATTGTTATAATTTCCTTGCATATATAGTCAATTTCCAATGCGTTTAAAATTGACTATACATGCAAGGAAATTATAACAATAATAAAGAAGGCAAAGAGAAAATTTGAGTGAAATTGGAAATTGACTATATATGCAACGGAATTATAACAATAATAAAAAAGGCAGAGAGAATTTGAGAGAAACTTTTATTTCTTATATCTGAGCTATATCACAAATGAAGAAATTGAATTCCTATTTATAGAGAAATTCAACGGTAAAAATGGTAAAAAAGTAAGAAACATATTACACCAAATATTAATGACATGTAGAAAAGTAGAAAACATATTATATCAAATATTAATGACACAGATCCTACATCAATTATATAACAGCCGCCTGCGTGTTGGAAATTGAATATATATGCAGGGAAATTATGACAATAATAAAGAAGGCAGAGAGAGAATTTGAGAGAAACTTTTATTTCTTATATCCGAGGTATATCACAAATGTAGATACTGAATTCTTATTTATAGAGAAATCCAACGGTAAAAACAGTAAATAAGTAAGAAACATATTACAATAAATATCAATGACAGGTAGAATAGTAAAAAACATATTATATCAAATATTAATGACGTAGACCACACATCAATTATATAACAGCCGCCTGTATAGTAACAGGCGACTGATACATCAATTATTCAACAGTTTCTTTTGAAATAATAAAACAATTTTCCAATAATCCCCCACTTATTTCAAAAGAAATTTTTAAAATAGATTTTTTCTAGATATCTCAAGTTTAACATATAATGCATGGTATTGGTGTCTTTTGGACTATGAACCAGTACTTGATAGGTAAAATTTAACTTACGGAATATTTGGTGAAACATATAGTTTCTATGAACCAAATAAGCGCTACTGTAAGATAGGGATTTTACATATCGCATTATACCAAGTACATTTCTGAATAACGTCGTGGTGCGCCACAATAGGCCATGCGCGTGCCTAGTCTCTCATAAGTTCTCTAAAGATAGTGCCAATATCTCATGGAAGCGGCCCCAATTCACACTTATGTAGGTGATTTCATGAAGTGTAGATTGCACTTTATACACCACTCATAAGAGCTATGAAATTCAATAAGAGTTCTTATAATTCAACCTCTCAAAATATGCAACATAGCACTTCCTCACATCTAGGATTGAGACCATATTTTTAGTACTAGCAGAATTAACAAAGGCTTATTATTACCCATATGAACCTATTCTATGGGATCTCCACTCATGTAGGTTGGGTTCCCACCTTTGCTAATTTCAAATGGCTTAAGTCTTATCGTCTGTGATATTTCCGGTATATCTAAAAAATTTAGGCAGGTGATTTGGCCAAAATCACTCTCAACTCACAAAGTTCATAGATATAATTCCACCTTTAATTAATTAATTGTATCACAATATATTGTCTAAAAAATGTCTTATCTTATTTTAGAGATAGACATTGCCGTTAGGCAATCACAAACCATTGTCATCAAGGATTTTGATATTATTCCCAAAGGAATATATACTAAGAAATTTCTTTAAAAACTTAGCCTTAATATACGCTAATTCTCAAGCAACAAACTTTGCTTGTTTGACATTCAGATTATTCCACCACCAAGAGTGAAATTTATCTTATATGAAGTTATCATCATTGTACCCTTCTTGTACATTGGACACCCACAAAATTAAATACCATAGATATGGTACTCTCAACATAATTTATTAAGTTGAATATTTAAAACCATAAGGGGTACACACAAACTTATTAAAAGTTTCTTGATATAGTGTTCTAAAACCTTATGACATGGCTTAAAAAAATTATGAACACAAATAGTAGGAAATATTCCTACTTCTCAAAATCGAATGCACGCCCCCACACTTTCAAGAATTATGAAAATAATTTTTCCATAACCCATAACTCATATGGTGTCTCAAAAATTTTTATCCAACCAAATATTACATTTCTTTTCATTTAAATCTAAGATCCAATTAACATCATTACACTCTTTTAGTACAACGGATATCCACAATATATAATACCACAATTCATGGTAGTTCTTAAGAATTTCACAAGTACGATAATAGCAACTCATGATCATATTCTCTTTAATTGAATATTTGAATCTATAAGGGATACTCACATGATTAATGTCATAAACCCAAACTTCCTAAGAAGTTTCTCAACATATGGTGTTCTTGTATTAACAAGACACTCTCATTCATCCTTATTATTCTCATATCCAAAAATTATATATTTTCTCTATTATCATCATCTTTGTATACAAAACTTTATATTTTCTCTACCAACCAACCAACCAACTAAGCCTTAAATCCCACGCTAGGTTGGGTTGGCTATATGGATCTTCCGACGCCATGAAGCTGTATCAAAAGCCAAATTTTCATCCATGCCAAGCAAACGCATATCCTTAGAAATAGTTTCTCTCCAAGAAATCTTAGGTCTACCTCTCCCTTTGCCCTTAATCTCCGTCCTTAAGTTCTCACATTTTCCAACTAGAGCATCTATTGATCTACGTAGCACATGTATATCTTCTCTACCTCAAGAATATATATATATATATATATCTTTCCACATTTCTTTTTCATCACTTCCATCATAACACCAAAAGAAAATTGATACAAAAAACTTAAACAATATAAAACACTTATAATAATAAAATTGATTTCTCTAAAAACAATAAATCACATTTTTCTTTTTCTCAAAACTAGAAATAAGAACTTTATCAACACCCTTAAAAAACTTTATGCCTTTTCTCATAAAAAAATATCTCAATATTTTCCCTTTTTTAAAAACCGGAAATAATAACTTTACCAAAACACCCCCACACTTTTAAAACTTTTGGAGTTTGAAAATAACTCTTTCAAAAATAACATTGTATCCAAATATTTTGAAAATAACTCTTTCAAAAATAACATTGTATCCAAATATTTTTGATTTAGCACAAATACCCACTACAAGAAAAACGTGAATTTGTGACGGAAAAATCCTTCATAATATCCCAATAAACCATCACAAATATGTCTCGGCGACGGGATATGTGACGGACACATTTTCGTATCAAAAAAGCGTGTCACTATATTAATAACGTGTATGCTGACGGCCCCTGTTGCGGGTTTAGTAACTTATAATCCATCACAATCCAATGACACTTTTTATGACACATAATCCATCACAAATCTCTGACGTTCTACGTGACATTCTTTCTGTCATAATAGTCTGACATTCTGTGCGACATTTATCTTTGCTCTGGCCATTGAAGGATTGAAACAACTCATTGATGTGAGTATACGCAAAGATTTGCTACCTGGATTCAAAGTGGACGGTTCAGACAGGGATGTTTCTCTTCTACAATTTATCGATGACATGTTGTGCATCTTACCTGCATATGAGTCCCTTTTACCTACTTTCACTCATATATTTTATTGTTTTGAGCTTATTTCAGGTCTACGTATCAATTTTCGCAAGAGTTCGATTATAGATATTAATGGCTGCAATTTGATGTTACTTTCTTGTGCAGAGAGGTTGGGGTGTAAAGTTAAGAATTTTCCAATTACTTATCTTGGTTCTCAACTTATTGTGAAACGTATTCTTGTATCTTCTTGGAACGTGTTGACTGTAAAGTTCCAAAATCGATTATCTAACTGGAAAGGTCATTCCTTGTCTTATGTTGGCCAATTAGTTCTTATCAAATTGTTGCTTGCATCTGTACGGGTCTACTTGTTATCATTGAATAAGTTACCAATTACGGTTAATGATAGGCTAGTTTAACTTATGAGGAATTTTTTGTGGGGGGAGATGCAAGTTTGAGGGGCATTAGCAAAGTAAGTTGGGAAACCATATCCTTGCCAAAACATTTGGGTGGGTTGTTTATTAGAAATCTTTCCCTTGTCAACTGTAGTCTGTTGTTGAAATGGCTTTGGAAGATGCGATTACTAGAACATGATTCTCTTTAGTTTGAGATTTGTGTGCATCGATATGGGTTCACATCATGGTCATCGGTTGAAAACTATGATACTAGACAATTGTCTCATACATGGCGTGCCATTATTTCATGTTGTATTAAAGATAATGCTTTTTGGGCTTTCTTTTCTTCGCAGGTTCGAGTTGAGATAGGGAATGGGAGGCTTATCTCCTTTTGGCATGACAAATGGACAGCCAATCAGCCATTATCCTTGTTGTTTCTGGATCTCTATCATTTGTGCAATGTGAGATGCAGTTCGGTGGTTGACGGATGTTCCATTGTATTTGGCGCAGATGCCTTCTCACGCCCCTTTTGGAAATGAAACTTAAGGATATCGAATCGAGAAAGGGATGAACAGCTCCAGTAATGGATTACCCAAACATGCTCGTCGATTTTTGTGGCACATGGGGCGGGTTCGGAAGGGGGCAAAGCCAAAACTTGCATTTTATGGAAATGGCTGACCAATTTAGGTGGGAGATGGGCGAACACCGATTATATTCGGCTTGTTCGTTTAGTCAGGGATTTTATTCGCATTGGCCAAAACCTCAAATGAACTTTATGCTGATTTGGGAAGCTTGTCTTATTCCTAAAGTAAGGTTTGTTGGATGGCTCGTGTTTCATAATCATCTTCCGACAAGAAAATTTTTATTCAGCCGCCATTACCAAGCCGTGAATAACGAAAACTATCCGTTTGGTTATGCTTTAGAGACTACTGATCACACGCTCTTTCATTGTTCTAGGAGTTACAGGGTTTGGTCTCAAGCCTTTTGGATGTTTGGTATTTCATTAGTTATGCCATTGTCGGGATATGATTTTTTGGTGATGTGGAGGCAACACTTTTCTTCCAGAATATATAGAGATTTTGCCACGCTATGGTTCCTTATTGCATGGTCACTTTGGAAGAGAAGAAATAACTTCGTGTTTGAAGACATCCTGAGTGCTACGGGTTCGGACGATATTATTGTCTCAAACATATACCTACTTTGGTTTTTCTTCAAGTATAGGAGGCGTGATCTTAGCTTTATAGTTTCTGATGTATTTAATTTTCCAGATTTATTACTTTCTTGTAATTGACTAACTCATGTTCTCATCTTGAGAGCTTGAGCTTGATTTAATTTAATGAAAAGAGGGGTGGGTGGTTTGTAGGTAAGTGGAGGTGCCAACCTAGTTGGGACGTCCGCCCCGAAATTTTCACCCGCTTCAACCATTTTTTTCCTCTGGAGGGACACGATTTTCCTCTGAGGTTTCTTAAAAAAATACCAGAATCGTCGTAGGGGTAAGTCTCTAACATAAAAACAAAGCACATCTTATGGGGAGTAACGATTAGGCTCTCTGTGGGGATGTTGTGAGTGTCTGGGAACCCTGAAAATTAATTTTTTATTTTTTATAAACTTTGACTTACCATGAATTAGTATCATCCTCCATTACCTCATACCATAAACTATCATGCGATAAAAGTGACTATGTCCTCTCAACCAAAGTGAGTCGCTTCCCCTGTGAGTTAGTATGAGCTATATATTATTGTGGCACCTTTGGTTGTGGGGTTGCTTCTTTCTCAATAACATTTAAATTTGCCACTGTTTCATTTACCATATTTTCAGTGGTAACTTTTGAACTTGAATCAATGAACCTTCACACAAATTTTATCACGTGTAAGCTCCATCAATATATATTGCAAAATTTGTATGATTTTTAAATGTCAAATTTTTTTATATCTTTTAATTTGCACAATCATACAGATGCCCATATATATTATTTGTCTACTTTATTCGTCCAAAAGCATAAAAAGAGAATTTTTTATATATATTTTTCTAAAGAAAAAAGTGCACAACATATCTTGCTTTTGGTGTTGGGGTAGAATGAATGATTTTTTAGGATTGGGTTGATCTTTGATTTAATATGCTAAATTCTTTTTTTAGAGAGAGCTTAATTTGTAAGAGTTGAGATTTGAACCTCAAACCTCTCCACCTATCTTAATAGTAGTACCACTTGAACAATATTCAATTGATTAATATGTTAAATTCACACATATATATGTGTATATATATATATATATATATATATATATATATAGTTGAAAGGTCCACCAACCCAGTTCACGAAATGGTTATAGAACGTAGTCTAGCGAAAATGTGTGATCTATAACCAACTTATCTGACTGTATGTTGTTTTGATCATCTCAACGTAATACCAACAACCATTGGTACAAGTGGTAAGCAGCTTGGTATCGCTTAAGTAATGACTCGAGTCCGAGTCCTAGTGAATGCAAAAAATCCTTATTGTGAGACTCACCCACCACAGCCAGGTGCGCGACACGGGTCGGATCTGGATGTAGCTGGAGCAAAGCTCCGGTGAACTAAATAGGCAACCAAAAAAATTCCTAATACCAACAAGGTGCAGCTCAATTGGCAATGCATTCTGAGCAGATTGAAGGAGAACAATGTTCGAATCCTAGTAAATACACATGTTGGGAGAGGTGAGGAGCCTTAATTGTGACTAAAGCCCGAACAATACCAACAATGATTACATGGACCCAATTAATAGGCAAAATACATAAACACCATCCTAAACTTGATTTAAATAGCCTATTGTCTCCCTCAACTTTCAAAAGGACCTATTACCTCCCTCAACTTGACAATTATACTCCTATTATCCGTCCAAAGTTGATATGACAACGAGTTAAGAAGTATAATTGAGAAAGGTAATAGGTTCTTTAAAAGTTGGAGGCGAGTAAAAAAAAGTTGGGTGCGAGTAACAAAAGCATAATGGTTTTTATGTAATTGGACAATTAATAAAATAAAGATGGACACAACTGTACCTTATCTATTCAGAAAGATATGATTCGATTGGAATTGATATAGTGGCCCTAAAAATGGTGAGAAGAATCGGTATTAATGGTAATATAAATATTAGTTGCCCAGATCTTATGGTTAGCTTAGGTGACAATTATATTATAATTAAGATTCATACCTTTATTCAGTTTCGCTTTCGAATCTATTGGGGATTTAATCACAATGGGTCGGCATGGTCTTATTTGTCTTCAAGGATACGTCTCCATTTCATTTCATTTTTTCATTTTCATTTTGTCATCTTTAATCCGGCCCTTGAAACTCGGGTCGGACCGTGTTTGGACACTCTTTTTCTATTAAATTCAGCTTGAGCTTGCTAAAGTCTGAAGTCTTATGGATTGAGCTTAATTCTTGTATAAACACTTAATTAAACCTAATGAATAATAATTTTATTTATTAAATATTTATAAATTAAATTTTATAATTATTTTGAATTTTTAAAGTTAACCTATTGAATTTTTAAATATAATCAAAATTGAAATCTAAAAAAGAGAAAAGTTATTACTGGCCATGAGACTTCCGGACCAGCTCAGAATTCTAAATTGTGAACTGAGCTGGACTTGAATTAATAATTTAGTAAAAAGTCGGCCCTCCCCAGCCCATGAATATGTCTGAAACAAAACAATATCACTCTTGAAGTTGTACAAATTATACTGTAATAGGCTATTTGCTTGTGTTATTAATGCGTTAATGTTTTTTCATTTGAATATTCCTCGCAGTCTTGAAGATGTTTTGCTACAAGCTATTGCAGGGTACCTCTGTACATTATGGTGTTGTTTGGCCTCTCAAACTTTCTATTCTTATAAATAGAAATGTGTCCGCATATGCCACTACGCCATAGATGGCCTGCTACAACCCCAGCAGAAGGTTTGCTTAAATGGGTAAAAAAGTTGCCTCAGCAAAAAGGGCAACCCTTTTGCCAAAAAAACGTAGGTTTCTTCGCCCTTGCCTAAACTTGTTTAGGCAACTGTTTTTTGTATCTCTAGCAACCCAAAAAAAGGGTAACCTAATCATACTATGGCAACTCTTTTACACTCATATGCGACCCATTTTAGTGGTTGCTACAAATATCAAACGGTTACTGCGTTTGGTTTTTCACAGTCAACCCTTTTTGGTTAAAAGCAACTCTTTTTTATAACGATTTGGCTTGTATATGCAACCACTTTGAAAACATTTGCGACTGTTTTCATTTTCAATTGCTACACATTTGATAACTAGCGCAACCCATTTTTAAATTGCATAATACGGTTCTAATTTGTAGCAACCTTTATTTATTGTACAAACAAAGTTTGTTATTATAAATTCTCTACAAGAAATATAAATGAAACAAATATTGAACTAATCATATAATATACTCCCTCCGTTCCTTTTTGTAAGTCTTTTTAACTTTTTTAATTTATTCCTTTTTGTTTATCATTTTAGAATATCAATGCGTTTTTCACCATTTTTTCTCTAATTTACCCTTTCATTTATTATGAGAGATAATGAATTGATGGACTTATATGTTGGTAATTAAGAAGAAAGAGAATTTTAATAAAGGATCAAGTAGTCATTTTAGTGGTATAATTAATTTTTTATTAGTATTGGTGAAAATCCTAAAATAACTTACATAAAAGAACAGAGGGAGTATTAGTAGTCAATATTTAAACAATTGTTTTTCAGAATCTTTGATACATAAAAAAGACAAAGTTCAAAATATAAAGTAGTTCTAAAGTACATAACTAAGTTGAGACACATCTTTCTCACTTCAAACTATTTCATTGAGTCTCTAGAAGACACATTTTCATTATCACTTAAAACTTCACTTTAAGCTTTACGAGGATCTCCTGCATTATTGAAATTCAATGCAATTATTAGAAACTCTACAAAGTATAAATATTCAACTTGGGCATTTTCTCCTAATAAAGGGAAAAAAAAGATTTGGATTCTCTAAAGTTCAAACTTTCTAAAATTGTACATTTCAGTCAATCTCAACTATCCAATGAGTTTTAGTGGTCCAGATTCAGTTTTAATGGTTTGTGGGGTCCACAATGCAATAAAATCTGGACCATTAAAACTCAATGGATGGCTAAGATTAACTGAAATATACAACTTTAGAGAGTTTGAACTTTAGAGAATTCAAGTCCCAAAGAAAATGGTAAAAAAATCATTATATTAACTAGCAACTTTCATAGTTAACAACTCCATAAAATTCTACGTAAAGTTAAGTAATTGACAAGTTTAGTCCGTAAAAGGAGCATTGGACCTAAAGCGTACCAAGCTCTAGGCTGCAGGCACTAAAGGCATGCGCCTAGGCGCGCTTGATAACAAAATTGTCTAGGCTAGTTAAGTAGTTGACTAAGCATGACAAATAAATTTATATAGGGGCCCACATTGACAAGCTGCACATCCTAACTTATATTACTAGTTAAGCTATTGCATTAATCCATATCATCAGATATGAGCCATAATGTTTAGTCAAGTTTTGCACAGGCAAATTTAATTGACCAGAAGCTCAGTTGAAGGTGTGAAAAACGGAAAGCACAAGTAAGAGATCATGCTAAAGTTCAACATACATGGGACCTATAAAGAATGAAGGCACATTACACAAACAAAACAAACCGCATGCCAACTCTTAGTCAAAAGATCCTTCAGTTCCGGCAAAAAAACTCAAATTAGATGAATTTATCAAGAAGAAACAATGACCAAAAGTTGCAAGTGAAGGAATTCAATTCATATATCATCCTATTTGACCTGATTCAATAGAATCAATACATTGAAGATTTGGAAATAAATTCTAGCAGCAACCCCAACTTAAAAAAAACTATTACATATACAAATTAACATACTAATTAAGTAATTAATCGCGTTTAAGTCTAACCTGAAATAATTTGGTCCCCTTACTCTGAAACTACCCGGTTCTATATGAGACCAATAGTCAAGCATTTTCTTCTCTATAGGACAAAATGGCACTTGAGAATAGGTCTCTGCAGGAACGGCTTCGACGAAACTGAAAACCGTGGATTAAAAAGAATAAATTAAGTTCTAAAATTACATTTTTATTCAAAAGTTAGAGCAGATTAGTACTTACATTGTGAGTTATTAAGATGGCCATCTTTCCATTTAAATGAAAGCTTTAAAGCAGCAGCCTAATCAGTATATTCCACAGTATGTAGCATCAACTAAAACAATGCTAACACATAATTGGCAAGATATGAAACAAAACATGCTATTTGATAAAAAAAAATATTTAATTCACTGAAGAAAAGAGGATAATTAAACAAATAAATATTAAAAGATACATACATGTAATTGTGCAATTGTTGTCTTATTGTCTTTGAGCTTTGCTCATCAACACTGATTATGGCTCCAATACAAACATGCCGAGTAGATCAAACAACACAAATAGAATAGAAAAAGCCAAAATAACTAAATGCATGAATGAAGCAATCTTCCACCACGCTAGCTAAACAATACCTGGAATTCAGCCAAAGTAAAATTGTTCAGAAAATATATAGTTCGTTCAACTTGAAACTGAGAGTCTAGGATTCAAGAATTTATGTACAGGATGTCATTGCGAATAATCACTAAACCATGCAAGACATTCTTTTTTTCCGTTTGCAGTAATACCATTACATAAAATACTAAGTATAGAATAAAATCATAAATCTTATCCAGCATCTTCAGATTATGGAAAATGCCCCCAACAATGTTATTAAGACAACCCATGAAGATCATACTCTAACTCAAATTTCAAAATGCAGTGGTACTGTGCGAATAATATGCTGGGGAAAACAGAACATATGAAAATAATAGAATGATAACGATAAAACAGAAGTTTCTATCAGCCCGAAGCTTCACCATAGAAATTTCTTTAGGTGTAAGACCACCTTTAGTGTCCTGCTTATTTGCAAATATTAACAAATATTCTCCCGACAACCATAATTAATGAAATATGTTATATTTGAGAAATTGAGGAAAAAACAAAGTACCTGAAAAATCATGCAACAAACCATGAGATATATACCACGATGAGATATATACATGTAAAGATATCATTTCAATTAATTAACTTATTAAACCATAATCAATAGAATGAGATACATACCAACAAGGCACCAAGAACAAAATAAAGGTGACCGGTTTATATATTGAAGACAGAGTCAATGGTGGATGCTCCGGACTAAATAGTATAAGTCAGATTTCCAAGCAAGTTAACAGTTTCGTCTCGCACCTTGAAGAAGGTTATGCCACTAGAGTCTTAAACTTATTAGGAATTTTGCAGCTGGAGTACTTGTTCCTGCAATAAAGAGTTCAAAAAGAACCTAAAGACAAATAAATGATGAAAAAATGCATAAAATTAACTTGCATTTTATTGTTAACATTTAATGCATTGAGACACTTCACATAGAAAATTAAAACAACCACAGAGTCCTTGAGAGTGTATAAATGTATTTTCAAGAAGAAAATTTTACAAATTATAAGAGTTTGATGTTCATAATTCAACATATGGATGTAGATGATGTTTACAATTTAACTTCCAAAATAACAATTTGTCGTGAATCTACCACTAAAACTAGATAAGATGGCTTCATGGTCATTGGAGTAAACCAAACAAAGCTAGCCATCAAAATTACTTTCAATAATTGTAATTTGTGAGCACAATTCCCCCAAAAACCAAGCAAATCCGTATATATAGTTGACCATTAAAAGCTTAAGGACAAATTTTGGGAGTCTTCCAAGACAAGCTTACCAATTGATCACGAATTGAATTCATACCAAAATCATAGCTTACTTACTGAGAAATCTATTTACCCTTTTTAGTATAAAACAAATCAATGTAGCCCTATGGTGCCTAGCTCAGTTTTCCCTTTTTGTCAAGGGATTTTTCTGTTGATAATTTCTAAAATTGAGCTAGAATTAGGAGCCAAGATTGGGAAATTATATACAATAAGGATCAAATCGATCTTCAAATTTGGCTATTAAACTTAGAAAAATTCGAATCATGACTTCCAATTTCACATCACATGGATCATAACCTTTCCAATAGATCACAAATATTGAATTAATTAAAACCAAAATTAAATACCTCAAAAGGCCATCTGGATCGGAGGGGAACAAAGTGCTTCGGAGAGCAACTCTCTGATCGGCGAAGTCAAAGCCATTTTCAATCCCGACGAAGCCAAGAGATTTGGGGCGATCATTGAGCAAGCCATTGTCATCCCCGACGCGATGAGTAGCGGAAGTGGAGTAGAAGGCATGGAAAGTGTGCTCGGATCTACTGCATCGGAAAACGGGTAGGCGGCGGCTCACGACAAGGACGATGGAAGTCACGGTGGTTAAAAGCGGAAAAGAAAAGGAGATGACACCAAGGCAGGGACAGCGGCTCAACAAAGACGAATGAGTGAGAGATGGGGAGGTGGCAAGGGTTTATTCTCATTTAGGAATAAGAAATTGGATGGCTAGGATCAAATCTTAGATTTAATATATAAATGTGCTTTTGTTTTTAGTTTTGGATTTTGTTTTAATTTTTTTGAACTTTCTTTAATTTTTAACTTTTAGTTTTTTAAATAATTAGCTTATGTACCTTATCTCAGCTCGTCCGAATATGGATTCGAACCTACGACTTATAAAATTACAGTTTCACGGTTCAACAACTAAACCAAGCCTTTGTCACTTTTTTCCTTTTACACTTAATTACAATATATTCAATTTAATATATATTATAATATTTTTTTAATCAATGATAATCAAATTTTGTAATTAATTATTTATAAAAAAATATTATTATTAAATATTTAATTAATAAGGAAATATGTATAAATAAATTTTTATTAAGACTCTAAGAGAGAGAATTTACAAGAAATTTAAAATTTTAATTTTTTTATTATTTGCTGCTATAGAAAGGGCATGATTTAATCCCGTCAATAAATTTTTTACTATTCTTTACCCTATAAATGCAACCGTTCTTTAAAGGGTTTCTTATGCTAGCGTTTTTTTAAGAATTCCATATAAAAGACAACCATTTTCAGTCAATTTGACAAATGGTAGCCATTACGCTCATATTTCATCACAAAGGCAACTCTTTCAAGGCAACCCTATTCTACATTCGTTTCAGTAGCCCATCTATGGCGTAGTGTGCGTTAATTCCATCATAAAAAAATTTCATTTTTTTGTAAGAAAAAGAGAGCCAAAAGGCTAAGTCGTTACAAAATGAGAGAATGAAACACCAGCATCATCCTCCAAGATAAGAGTCATAACGCCTTGGGGGCGTGTTGAAAAATGTGACCACCTAAAGGAAGGGAGGTCGCGATATTAGCCATTCGATCCGTAACACGATTTCCCTCTCTATAGATGTGTTTAACTTGAACCGTCCACTCCCGAGCCATCGCATCCTTTATCAAACTCAGAACTCCAAACTCATCATTCACATCTATTTCGCTTCTACTAATCAAATCAAATGCCACCCGACTATCCGTTTGAACAATAACCTTCTTGAATCCTTGCTCCCAAGCCAAATTCAAACCATCCCAAATACCCCATAGCTCAGCTTTAACGACTGAACACAAACCAATGTTTCTTCCAAAACCTATTATCCATTTACCGCACTCATCACGAATCACCCCACCTACCGTAGCCTTCAAATGAACACCCGTCATTGAACCATTTGTGTTACACACACCCATCTTCTTGGCAGGCTTTCCCATCCAATCAGCGTGCACTCCTTATTGTTTAAGCCATTGTTCCCACGTAAAACCATGCAAGCTTCAACGGAACTCACAAACCCGAGAATACTTCCAACCAAGCTTCATCCATCCTGAGCTATATTTTCAAACACAAGCTTGTTTCTATTTTTCTACAACATCCAAATTCCAATTCCAAAAATAAGGCCCCAATTGTGAAAGCCAAACACGCATCGCGCAAAATATTCACTCCCAATCATTCATAAAAATTACTTGCATGAAACTATCGATATTACCAATCGGAATAAGCTTCCTCCACACATCAGTAGCAAAGGTACGGTCACACAAGGTGTGCTCCAAACTCTCACTAGCTAAAGCACATCTTGGGCACGAATCAAAATTAGTAACTCCCCTACGCTTGCATTCCACATTAGTCATTGCTTTACCTTTAAACAAAGTCCATAGGAAAGTTTTAATCCATTCAGGTCATTTCCTACTCCATACCCCCTTCCACACATGGCTCAAGCTACTTACACCAAAATCCCCTAACGAGTTGTACGCTTCCTTCACAGAGAAATTGCCGCTCACAGATCCATTCCAAAAACATGAATCAGGTGTTGTTAAATTCTTTTGAACCTGGACTGAGGCAATCTGCAATAAGTAGGAGTATGGCAGCTTCCTTTCTAAGTAGTTCCAATTCCAGGCCCCATTATCATCAATCAATTCGGAAACTTTTAGGTCAAGATCGTGCTGGGATAAAGGTAATGTAGCAAGTCCCTTTAAAGGTCCGAGATCACCAACCTAACTATCACTCCAAAATTGAGCCATTTCCCCATTTCTTATTGCCCATTTAATACCCAGAAGCACCACTTCTTTCAACTGTACCACTGCCTGCCACAGCTTAGAAGCCTTTTGACCACTTTTGATAGTTGCCGAAATAAAATTGTCACAGCCATATTTGCTTAACACCGTCTTTACCCATAGAGAGTCCATGTATGCAATATCCCACCTTCATAAGAAACGTCGAATTCATTAGAGCCGGCATGCGGATCCTAAGCCCACGTTCATACAAGAGCTTGCATAACTCTTCCCAATTCACCAAGTGGATCTTTTTATCTCTATTGCTAGAACCCCATAAGAAGTTACGAAGGAGAGCTTTAATTTTGTGGCACACGAACTCTAGTAATCTCATCAACTACATGGAGTAGTAAGGAATAGTAGCTAGAACGGACTTGATCAATGTCAATCTTCCGGCAAAAGAAAGGGAATTAGCATTAAAACCCATAAGCCGATCTTGAATTTTTCCTAGCAGAGGTTGGAAGGTTGAGCTACTTCCTCTTTCCCCAGCTATCCATACCCCAAGATATTTACCAAGTGAATTAGACACTTGAAATCCCAAATTCCTAGCCTACCCATTAGCTTTCCATCATGGCAGATTTTTTGACAAGATCACATTAGATTTACTTGAGCTAACTTTAGCTCCTAACATCTTGCAAAAATTATCAAGCACGTCCATCATAACCCCTACCTAAGCCTCCTCCGCTCTCGCAAAAAGTAAGAGATCGTCGGCTAAGCTGAATTGGTTTCCACCGATTGGACTTGACCTCACTGTCGATATTGTGAACTAATTTCTCCATGCATAAAACAAATAAGTAAGGAGAGAGAGAGAGTCCCCTTGTCTAACACTTCTATTCGGTTTAAAAGGCTGAAGAAGTTTTCCATTCCATAATATTTGCATAGCCAAAGACGAAACACAATCCATAATCACTTGAATGAGATTTATCGGCAGTCCTACATCTTGGAGTGTTTCACGAAGGAAACTCCATTGAATTCGATCATATGCCTTTTCTAGTTCCACCTTCAAAGCCATGCATGTCACCTTCCCTTTACACACATGCATCGAGTGCATCACTTCCTGAGCAATAATAATGTTATTGGTAATATGTCTACCCAGAACGAAGCTAGCTTGATTAGGAAGGAAAATTTTTTCCATAACAGACTTTAATCTATTTGCTACAACTTTGGTGATGATCTTGTAGTCCACATTGCATAGGATAATAGGCCTAAAATCCGTAAAAGATTGAGGGTTATCTTTTTTAGGGATTAGGACAATCAAAGTTTTGTTCACCACCTCTACAGACTTGGTCCCCTTAAACACACCTTTCACAAAATTACAGATTTGGTCCCCAATGTCCTTCCAAAATTTTTGAAAAAAACCCGCTTGGAAACCATCGATACTAGGAGCCTGCAATGGTTGCATATCAAAAGAGCCCCTCTAATCTCATCATCTGAAACCTCTTTATCAAGGAGCATGAGATCTTCCCTAGTCAAATTTAAGAAAGACGACCCATTCTGGTTGTCTCCTGAAAACTCTATATCACTAGTGAAAAGCTCTTTATAGAAGTTAACAGCTGCCCTCTTGAGATCTTCGTCTAAATCACACCAATCACCATTCGACAACCGAAGTCCATTTATTCTATTTCTTTTTTGTCTAGCCATCACTGATGAATGGAAGTATTTGGTGTTTCGATCCCCCTCCTTAAGCCATTAGATTCTAGATTTTTGCCTCTAAAACGTCTCCTCGGTATTGAGCAGCCCCTCAAACTCACTGATTAGCTCCTTCTCCAACTGACACAAAAACGCAGAAGGTCTGAACTCTAAGGTTATTTGAATGCCACTAATTCTATTTGAAAGAATTCTTTTACGGGTAAAAATGTTTCCAAAAAATAACTTATTCCATTCATTAAGAGACCTCGCTAACTCTTGCAAATTAAAAACAATATTGTTTTCTTTACGCCAACTTGCTAAAATAGTAGAATTGAGCGCCTCATGAGCTAGCCAACATTGATAGAAATGAAAGGGCTTGTTATAGACCTGCTGGAATCATTATCTCTAATAGAAATAAGAAGAGGGCAGTGATCCGAACCAACCCTAGGAAGGTGTTTAACAAAAGTTCTTGGAAATCTACGCAACCAACTCGAGTTTCCCAAGGCCCGATCCAAATGCTCAAGGAGAAGCCCCCTGCACCAAGTGAATTTAGTTCAAGAGAACCCTAAGTCTAACAAGCCCGAACTGTCTATAAAATCCTGAAAAAACTTGCACGCCCCCTTTAAAGATCTGCCTCCCCTCTTCTCCGAGTCCAACAACATTGCATTAAAATCCCCAGCAAGGATCCAACTATCAGAAATCGAGTTTGCAACCCTCACCAAATCCACCCATAAGCATCTTCGTTCACCAAGGATAGGGCTACCATGAACGGCTGTAACAAACCCAACATTATTCGAGCCTCGTCTAACGAACATAAGCACGAATTATTTGTTGTTCTCAATAATGCTTATGTTTAAATTATCTTTCCATAGAACCCATATGCCCCTAGAAAAACCTCTAGCCTCGACTCTATGAGAACAATCGAACTTTAATTTGCTAATAATCCTATTAGCCTTATTTCCACTCACTCTCGGCTCCACTAGAATAACCAACTCAACCACATGTCTTCTAACTAAATCCTTCAACACACTAGTGGTTTTTCCACTGCATATTCCCTGGGTATTCCAACTCAAAAGCTTTAACTCCATAAAGAAAAAAATAGCAAAAAGGAGAGAACAAACATAAAACAAACAAGGCAAACCCAAAGGGAAGAAACAAAAAGTGGGAAGCCCCACTATAGCCACTGCCCCCATGAAACACCAATGTATCAATATTGATATCTCCCAAATTCTCTTTTTCCAAAGAGAAGCAATTTTTTTCATCTGACTTTAATAAGTCCCTTAGGTCCTTATCCTTCAATTTTGGGTTTTTAACATTTCTGATAAGAGCAATACCCGATCTATCCTTCCTTTTAATATTCGGGCCTGAGATCTCCCTAGCATCAGATATCAGAGGCGGTTTAGGAAGGGGAACTGAATTTAAAACCTTTTTAGAGGAAAAAAATTAGGTTATCATTTGAGTCAAACATCGGTGCTAATGTGTGTGACGAATTAGTTAAGCCATACAATTTGTTACTCATCTCTATAAGAGGGATTCTCGTGTTGTTCATTCTATGAACCTTGACCACTTTCCTACCATCACCATCGCTCACCTCTCGTTGACCACTACTTGAGCTTGCACCCACTATATCAACTCTTGAGGGGGACACTATTGGTTTCTTCTTATCAAACTTTAGGGTATTCGCTTCTTTAATCACCACATCTAGTAAACCATCCTTAATCTGTATGCTACTATTCCTCATCTCCTTAACATTAACAGAATCATTCTCCCCTTCGATCTCCTCCTCTAACTCAAGCGCCGCAAAACATGACCCCCCCACTTGCAGCTCTAGCCTCGCATTTAACACCCCTAAGAGCTCGATTCCATACCCCACCCTTACTGATCTCGCCACCCTTCACATCACTACCGTTGTTTCTATAAGGTTTTTTAGTCACCTACATTCAGGGACCGAATGTTTCCTCATCCATTCCCCCCCTCCCTCTTACTGGCCACCTTATCAATTATCTCTTTCCCTCAATCTACAACTGTATGCACTTTTAATTCCTTAAATTTCTTACAACCCTCCGACACATGGCCAAACATACCACACCAAAAAAAAAATATTAGGGAGGCCTTCATACTCCACCAATTGAATTCTTCCCTCAACCTCAATTTTAGGGATTAACGATTTTGACAGATATAAATTGACTGCCACCCTGGCATATTTGCCATGAGAGCTTGACTCGGTATTGTGATCAATCTTCACCACCTCCCCTACAACCCCAGCAACAGCTTGAAGCATTCCTGGCACATAGTATTGAATTGGCAGATTTTGGAGTCTAACCCAAGCCACCAAAGACTTCAACTCTGACCTAGAGGGTTTAAAAGACGGATTCCATGGTTGCACCATAAGGTAATGTCCTAAGACCATCCATGGGCCCTTCATGACCGCTTTATTGTAATCAGCACGAACTCCAAAGTGAATCATGAAAAAGTTAAAACCCACATCAGCCATCATAAATACCCCTGTCGGTCTCCAAACTTTCAACAATTGTGCATGAAGCATACGGTATCCAATAGAACGGGCAATGACCTTAACGAAAACTGTATTTCTCATATTTTTAGCAATGAATTCATGAACACGATCGGAGAAAAAAATTTGCGGCAAGCCCTTGTCATTGACAATTGAAACATCTCTCTCTTCCAAGCAGATATCATCGAACTGGCTCGACACTTCCTCTTTCCCTTTCCCATTCACCAGCGAGTCCCTGAACAAAACCTTGCTAAGAGTATTATCACCTACTATCAGTTCCTCTCTATCAGTCATATTCGTATCCCCATGAATGGTGAAGATACTATCTTTCGAAGCCTCGCCATCGGGCCAAGGCGGAGCAGCCTCCTTCATAAGTGAATCTACGTCGGTAGGTAGAGCTCATCCGCTTTTCCACTAGTTAGTTTTAATGACTAGTTCCAAACCTAAAATTTCATTTTTTCTTTATAAAGTATGTTACTTAAAAAAAAGTCAAAACTCTCTGCATAAAGTGGAAACACTTTACAATAATATAATTAATATTATTATATACATATCATATATACAAGACATCTGGATTCCCCTATAAAAACTAATTTGGCCGTAAAAACCGACTTTTATGGCACTTCACCTATAATAATATGTCCAACTACACAAGTGTTTTATTTCTTTAGACACCTTTAGATACATAATATTCTCCCCGTCTAGCATATTTTTTCTGTAGATAACTATCTAAACATTAAAATAGCATTCATTCAGCAAAGAAAGATTAAGTGTAGTCGTCGATTTTATACGAAAGTGCCCCCATATATTCGAACGGCTTCATCACTAGTGACTACTGGCCCTATCACGATCCCACCATAGCGTTTAGCTGCCTGTTCGCTGGTGATTACTGCCTCTATGAACATCCCGCCGTAACGTTGCGCTGCTTCTTTGCTATTGATGGTGGTTGCCGGAGCTCCGGCTCCTCCGTTGAGGTATTTGCTAGGGGAAACGGGTCGGCTCTTTTCTAAGACAGAGAAACCTTCAAAACCAGCATCCAAAAGAACAACGTCCATCTTACTATTTGCCATATAGAGTGTTTGCTGTTTGTGCTTTGGTTACCACATATGTATGAATATGTTAGACCCTTTATATACAGCTAAGTAAGTGGGTAAAGATTTTTATTCAAGTAGTTTCCAGAATAATTTTATTCCTAACAGTGAAGAAGTTATAGTTAATTACAAAAAATAATTACACCATTTTGAGCTACAAATTTTACAATACTCATTAATTATTAATTATTAATGATTAATTATTCATTTTAAAAAGTGAAATTTTAACCATTAAATTTTATGCGAATATTGATCTTTTTGAGGTGGATGGGATATTGATACAGTGACTCTTCTTGTAAAAATCTATCACATACAAAGATTCCTATTTAATGTTAATGGTCTATTTACCTATAATTCAAGCTAAACAGTAGCGAATGTATTCAAATGTGCTTTTGTTATTAACTGATTATGCAAAATAAAGTACTAAAATGTGTAGTCGGATTTTTTTTTTTAGGCAGCAGATATAAAAATTGAAGTGTGGTCTACATGCCTATGTACTTGGTACGAGCCTGACCTTGTTATGTTCGCCTATAGTTATCAGAATCAGAATCTTTCGATTCTCGATATAAATTTTATAATTCGATTTAATTCAACCCTAAATCGATTTAAACTATGGGGTGAATCTATTTTCACCCTGAATCTTACAATTCAATACCAATTCAGTGGCGAATCGGCCTAATCTTAAGAGTCCACCGATTCAGACGATTCATGAACTATAATAAATTAAAGCATAGGATATTCATATTATTTTGAAGATAGTAAAATTAAAGATTTGACTCTAATTTTTTCGGTAGCCAAAGTCAAATGCCCCACCAATTAGTCGCCAGATGGATGAAGAATCCAACGCCACGTCGCCAACAATGGACTTCGAGCAGTGACTAAGCGATGGAGCAGTTGTTCAGCAAAGCAAACCGCATCTATACTTTTCTCTAGAACTAGTCTATAATTTAGAAAAATTGGAAAATAAGTTCCTTTCAATTCTAAACTTATAATTCTAGACTAAAATTTAATAATATTTTTAAGTTAAACATTTTAAATGTTTTATTTTATTATTTTACGAACTTAGTCGATTCTCAACTTACAAAACTTGGATTCCAATTTTGGAGTCATATCCCGATTTAACAACTAATATAATGATGAAAATATCAAATTAGAATAATATCTCAATAGAGAAAGTACAGAGACAGATCTTGTAATGACAAATGAGAAAATAATAATAATAATAATAATAATAATAATAAGGCCTAATACATCAAGAATTTTTTGGATTTGTTCCTAAACACCTATTTATCCCCTGAACTTATAAAAAGCGAACCAATTTGCCCCCTTAATGTCACGTGTTGGTTTCTGATTGAAGAGAGGAAATGACATCTTTGAAAAGTCAAACCATCCAAAACCTGATATGTGGCATTTAGGGGGCAAATGAGTTCACTTTTTACAAGTTTATGAGATTATTTAGAACTTTTTTACAAGTTGAAGGGATTATTTGGAACTTTTAAAAGTTCAGGGGTAAATGAGTGTTTAAGAACAAATTCAGGGGGTCTTGATGTATTCATCCTAATAATAACAATGATACAAGATTATGATAATATTCATTTCTCTAAATGTATATACTATATATTTCATTTTCTGTTATCTTTTTTTCTTTTTATTTCATTTTAATCCGAAAAGAAATTTGGAAAAATACTTCCCGACATAATAGGTTATGACCCATAATAGTTGAAGAAGTCAGCCTTGACACATGCATTTACATTCCTTAAAATAACCAAAATCTTTCTTAATCCGAAAATCTTGGAAGACTATGCAAAGTTAGATCATCCTCGTAATTAACGAATATGAGCAAATACCACAAATTTGATAACAGAAAAAAAGTCTATTTTTAGAGTTAGTAAGAGGCTATAATTGCTCCTAAAACTTTATATAAATGTAGCTTATATCTCCCCTTATTGATCTAGCCAGAGCCCTTAGGGCAAATAAAGAGTAGTCATCTATTTACCCAATATAGAGCCCTAAGAGCTCTGCAATATCCCATAAAATTATATAAAAAATAGTATTGTAATCCTCTTTTTTCCGAATTTTGTTTTTCCAATTCCATTCTTACATTCACATATTAGGTTTTAATTTTAACGTTTTAAAAAATGGTTGAGGAGGGGAAGAAAAAAATCGCCATCATCGGGGTCTCGTCCTTGATCTTGGTGGCTATGGTGGTGGCTGTCGCAACTGGGGTTAACCACGCTGAAAAAGGATCCACCGGGGCTCCCTCTGGTGGTACCCAACAAATTTCTACTTCGACCAAATCAATTCAAGCGATTTGTCAACCGACTGATTATAGGGAAACTTGTGAGAGCAGTCTTTCTCGTACTGCAGGGAACACCTCTGATCCTCACCAGCTCGTCCAAGCTGGTTTACAATCAGCTATTGATGCTTTAAAGCTTGCAATTGCGAATTCCTCGACGATAAAAGAAGCCGAGAAGGATCCAAGGGCAAAACGCGCCCTGGATAACTGCAAGATCATGATGAATATGGCAATTGAAGACCTCAAAGCCTCATTCTACCAAGTTGGGGAGTTTGATGTTACCAAACTAGACAATTATGCGGAGAATTTGAAAATCTGGCTCAGTGGTACCATTACTTATCAACAAACATGCATCGAATTATTCGATAACACCACCGGCGAAACAGGTGCAAAAATGAGAGAGATTTTGAGGACTTCATCCATGCTTTCAACTAATGGTCTTTCCATGGTTAGTGGCTTAACTTCAATTCTTGATGATCTGAAAATTCCGGAAACCAATAACCGAAAACTTCTCGGTTTCAATAAGAACGATGAGATGCCCGAGTGGGTTTCTCCATCAAAGCGGAGACTTCTCGAGGCAGCTCCAGCCGCCATTAAAGCTGATATTACCGTTGCTCAAGACGGAAGTGGGCAATACAAGACTATCAACGAGGCTTTGAAAGAAGTTCCTCAGAACTCATCTAAAACCTTTGTTATCCATGCTAAGGCCGGAGTTTACAAGGAGAAGGTCGAATTTACTAGAAATATGACTAATATTATGTTAGTCGGAGATGGTCCCAAAAAGACTGTTGTAACCGGAAATCTCAGCTTTACTCAGGGCTTGACAACACTCGACACTGCAACAGTTTGTAAGTATGCATAACCCTATAATATATATCATTAGTTCATAACTACCCAATTGCTTGATCTAACTTAAAATCTGATCTTTATAGCGGTTAGCGGAGCCCACTTCATCGCGAAGGACATCGGATTTGAGAACACTGCCGGAGCACTAGGCCACCAGGCCGTGGCACTCCTAGTCCAAAGCGACATGTCAATCTTCTACAACTGCCACATCGATGGCTACCAAAACACCCTCTATGCACACACCTACCGTCAATTCTACCGCGAGTGCAAAATCTCCGGTACACTGGACATGATCGCCGGCGACTCTGCCACCGTCTTCCAAAACTGCCATATGGTGATCAGGAAGCCGATCGACTTGCAAAAATGCACGATCACATCTCAACAGAGAAACAACACGAAAGAGCCCACCGGATTTGTGATCCAGAACAGCACAATTGTCGCCGATAAAGAATACTTGGCCGTCAAGGAAACAAACCCGGCTTTCCTCGGCCGCCCACAGGAGCCATTTTCGAGAACTATTGTTATGCAAACTGAGATTAGTGATGCAATTGATCCAAAAGGATGGCTGCCATTTATGGGTACTTTTGGTACCGAGACTTGCTTTTTTGCTGAGTTTGAAAACAAAGGGCCTGGTGCTGATACATCAAAGAGAGTCAATTGGAAGGGGGTTAAGAAAATTACTGCTCAAGATGCTGCCGGATTTACCGCCGGAAAATTTATCCAGGGCGATTCTTGGATTAAGGCCGCCGGTGTGCCTTATGTTGCTGGTATGAATTGAGTTTGGCAAAATTTATTGTTGTTGTAGAGAAGGAGGAGGAGAACAAAATTTACTATCTTTTTTAAGTAATAATATATAGTTTTTATTTATATTATTGTTATGTAATAATTTGGTTGATGCTTTTTTTTGTATTTTGAGAGCATTTTTAACCTTGAAAAAATTAATCTTGTCTTATACTTCTTATTCATTTCATTTTTATTTATGAGAATAGTTCAATTGGTACATAACTCAATATAATTATTAGAATTATTAAGTTCAATACCTAACTTCTACAAAATTCATGACTATCCTACAAAAAATTATATGTAAAAGCCACGTCATCCTTGTACATAAAACCAACATGTTATATATCTACTTAAGCCAACATATTATCTGTATAGCAAATGAAAAAATTCTATGTAGCTGGAAGTTGGGTTAAATATTTTTAAATAAAATAAAATTGCGGTATATAAGCATAATACATATTTTACCTCAATAACTTAACAACTTTTACTAAGTGTCGCTTTAATGGTAATGTCATGTACCATAGCTTTTGCCATATGAATTATATTTAAGCTTTTTTGACTTACTTTTTTCTTTTTATTTTTCTAATTATAATAATTTGAATTTGTTTAATTAAACTGCATATTTATTTTTCCTAATTTTCTTGTTGAATTAAAAGTTTTGAAATTTATATAAACGTGAACTTTAGAGATCTCATTCCACGTGTTAAACTTGTAATTTGATATTAAATGATAGTATATTGTAAGATTATTTTTCTTTTTATTCCAAAATTTGAGTGTTAGTACATAAAAAATTTCCACCCAACTCGTATGTAACTCAAACTTAAGACCTCTAAAAATTAGAAGTTCAATTTTAACTACTATGTATTCTAGCTATTAAAAGATTTACATCAATTCATATAAAAAAAAAATAATAAATTTCTATTTGTTTATTCCCCTCCAACAGGGCCGTCCCTGGGCCAGGGCAATAGGGGGGACAGCCGGCCGCCCAACGAAAAAAGGGGCCAGTTTTTAGCAGTTATTAAGCTATTTTTACTTAATTAGAGTTTTTTTTTACTGAAGAGAAATAGTCGTATTAATAATTAGTGCTAAATGACAGCCCTAATCCAAGGTGGACAAAAATTGAACCACGTCCCCCTACATGTCGAAGAACCAGCTGCTCTGGCTAACAAATGAGCAACCTAATTCACAGACCGATTGACATAAACTAACCTTAGATTAGAAAAATAAGCTAATAGATCCAAACAGTCACGAAAAATAAGTCCGATAGGAGAAACAAAGACTGACTTATTATTTAAAGCATTCACCACGTTAATGGCATCAAGTTCCACGATCTCATTGTCGAACTGATTGTCCTTCAGCCAGCTAAGTGCCTCTCTACAACTCATGGCCTCTGCAATAAACGCATCACCTGCACTCGGTAACAAAGCTGCTCTAGAAGCCACCACTTTTCCGATTGAATCTCTCACAACACACCCGTGACCCAAGATATTACCATTATCAAATAGACTAGCATCAATGTTGCATTTGAACCAATTAGAGGGGCATCTCCATTCTTGCCTTGTATCCCTCAAGTTAGGAGAAGTCGGCCTAGGATTAGCTGCTTTCCATTCGGTTAGGAAGCCAATTCTAGAAGCGACGTGAAATTTTTGGTTCCACACCATATGATTCCTCCTATGCCAAATCGCCCAACACACACAAGCGGCTCTTTCTACCACATCCACCCCTTTTGTGTTTACCCAACACCACCAATCCGTGATTGAAGCAATAGTGTGAGGCCACCCTTCCCTAAATAATTCGTCCCAAATGGGATATACAAATTAACAACCAAGTAAAGCATCATCACCACAAATTGGACAAAGAAAATCAACGTCGACATATTTTTCTCTTAGCCTCGTCGTTGTTAGAAGGATATTCGTAGCAAATTTCCATAAAAATAATAAAATCTTTGAAGGCAATTTCAATGACCAGATATTGCTCCAAGAACTATCAATAAAATTTGAATGAAGGGAAGGGAAATGTGACTGATTCAAAATATAATCGTAACAAGATTTGACCGAGAATAAACCTGAATTTTCATGGCTCCAATAAACCCGATCTCCCATCACATGCCACTGCCGAGGTTTTCTTTTAATCAAGCTTTGCTCCACCGGCGAGAAAAGAGCATGCAACTTTGTCTCATCCCAGGATATGCCGTCGGCAGCATGGAGATAGTCAACAGTAGTTTTCCAAGCCCAAAATCGTAGGGGAGCTGATGCATTGATTTGTCACAGATGGCAGCCATCAATCATGCCATATAGATATTGATTTGCCATCCCCAACACGCCAAGCTAACCCACCGCGAACAATATCTTTTGTTGCCAAAATGCCCTGCCATATAAAGCTCGAGTTTGCCTTAGTTTCAGCATTAAAGAACTAAGTATTAGGGAAATAGTTGCATTTAAAAATTCTACTCAATAAAGAAGTAGGTTCTGAAATAATTCTCAATGCTTGCTTGGCAAGGAGGGCAAGATTAAATTCCCTTAAACTATGAAAATTAAGGCCACCCTTATCTTTAGGTCGGCATAAACGCTCCCACCTCATCCAATGAATAGATGAGCTCTATCAATAATTATAAAAAAATTTCTCAATGCTAGCAATAACATGTGATGGCAATTTAAAAACTTGTATAGCATAGGTAGGAAGAGCTTCAGACACGGATTTAAGAAGTACCTCTTTCCCACCTTGAGAAACCGCTTCCCTTTTCCACCCTTGTACCTTTTTATAAGCCCTCTCTATAATGTAGTCAAATACAGCTTTTTTCGATCTACTAATGAAGGATGGTAATCCCAAATAATTGCCGTGATTTTCAACAACTGGAACCTGCAGGCAAGTTATGATTTCCTGCTTTGTGAGCACACTTACATTCGGGTTAAAAGCAATTGAGGATTTATTGAAATTAATAAGTTGACCAGAAGCAACAGAATAATCCTCAAAAACTTTTTTAACTACAATTGTCTCATTGATATTTGCCTTAAAAAAAGAAAAGCCTATTGTCGGCGAACAGAAGGTGCGAGACAAGAGGGGAACCCGGTGTCAATTTACACCCATGAAGGGACCCCTGCTGAATATTATGATGAATTAAGGCTGAGAAAGAGGGTTTCTTTGCCTTAGTCCCCGTTGAGGTAAAAGCTCCTGAAAGATACCATCTTTATGGGTAATAGTGTAAGATACCGAGGAAACAGTTGTCATAATCAAGTCCACCAAACGTGTAGGAAAACCCAGTTTAGACAACATAGCATAAATGAACTTCCACTCGACTCTATCATATGCTTTAGACATGTCAACTTTCAAAGAGCACATCCCATTCTTACCCAATCGTTTCCTATGCATATAATGACCAATTTTAAAGCCTATCAAAATGTTATATGTCATGAGCCGCCCAGGAATAAATGCACTTTGGGCTTCTAAAATCACAAGATTCATATAAGGTTGAATCATATTCACAATAGTTTTTTATATAACTTTGAACAGAACATTACATAAGGAAATAGGACGGAGATCACTAACTGTTTCAGGAACTTTCTTCTTAGGGATGAGAACAATATTAGTAGCATTGAAACCAAGAGGGAAGGAGTTCTTATGCAAACAGTGTAGGCAAAAACGAGTTACCTCATCGCCAACTATATCCCAAAAATGCTGAAAGAATCCTGGATTCAAGCCGTCTGGCCCTGGAGCTTTATCCGGATACATACTGAACAAGGCATTTTTTATATCATCAGGTGGAAAGGACGCTAAGTTAATTAAATCCTTTTTTTTGCTAAAAAAATATTAAAATTAAAATACTATTAAATCTAAAGTGATTAATTAATCGTATACATGGGTTGGCTTTGTTTGAATTATTAAACAAAAAATAAGTATTAATTATTTAATTAAACTCTTATCTCATTAACTTCTCTTATTTCCATTATCACCACATAATCTTTTAACGTTTCTTTCTAAACTTAAAAATAGAAAATCAAGGTCATTAGTCTTTCCTACCATTGCTATTACTTTCCAAATTTAATACTCATTCAATCCTTTTTAATACCTATAAATAATTATTCATTTTCTTCCACATTTTAAAAATTGTCTGTTTCTATTTTATTTGAACTGATATTTCAATTAAATATTTGAATTGGTTATTGCATCTAGGAACAATTATAGACATTATTTTATTTTATCACTATGATATTTTGTTAGTTATAATGTTATTTTCTACTTTATAACGTGAAATTTGATTTTTTGATTGATTTCATATTAAATGTTGGAATAAAATTACGATATCATATATTTCATTTTTAAATTTTTACTCATTCATAAGGCCCTGATTTTTATCTCGCCCATAGGCCCAAAAAAAGGTAGGATCGGGCCTGCCCACCACCGTAAAAATATAATCCATATTTGTATTTGGTGCAACTTAGATATGGGGAGGTCAACTTACCCTTCGGAAAATGAGAAAAATTTACCAAAAACTATATTTATCAGTAAAATGTTGTCGCTTAAAGTAAAACTTCCAGTGACAAATCAATTAGCTCATCACTAAAAGCAAAATTTCTTACAATGCATCATTTTGCCAGGATTTTTTTGGTGGTAATTATTCTAATATAAATATTAATTAGTATGGTTTTAAAAATCTTCACCTGTACCAATGTGGTTCGAACATATAACCTCTAGAGTTATAGATTCAGCATTAACTACTAAGACATAGCATAGTTATTTCACTAATCTTACCAATTTAGACATCAAACTTCGTTGCTATTGTATCTTTACAAAAAATTAATTTTTATTAATTTGCTCCAATGCGATTACATTGAATAGAAAGAAAAATGCACCCTAGATGTGGTTAACCCGATACCTTTAGAGGTTATAAGTTCAGTCTTAATCACTAGACTAAATCACTAAATTAGTGGCCACACCTTCCTCCCAAAGTGGAGAAAGAAGCTGAGACTCATGGATTCGAGTCCTAAGTTTCTCAAAGATTACATGTTCCTATTTCTTAAAAAAAATCAATAAACTAAGATTTCACCATTATTAATAATCATTTTTATCATTTATATTATATATTTCGTTAATTATTTCTTCATATGACTTTTCACCCCAATTATTTCTTCACCTGAAGATCATATTACAACTCAGTTTTTCTATAATGCTATTAAGTCGTACTTAGTTACATTAACATTGTATGAATAAAGACATGTTTAGTGTTGTATTTTGTAATCCTAAAACTGCTTTTTCTATTGTTTTCTACAAATATATGCTCTCAAATACTTTCTATATAGTAGATATATACTTGTGTGGCTTTCTAATGCTTAAATCTTATAGCTTAAGTTATTTGTCGTAAAGAGAATAATTAGGGAGGCTAAGAAGAATAATAAAAGAGAATCACTGGATAACTTTTGGAATAATTTTTTTTATGTACTAATGCTTTAATCTTGTAGGTTAATTTATTTGTTGTATATAGAATAAATGGGGAACTTTCAAATTAAATTTGTTTTAACTCAAATATTTTGGTGTTTGATTTATTGAAATTTAATAAATTATATCTTGACATATTTAATGTACATATTCAAGTTTTAAACATTAAAAATTTTAATTACTAATATGTCAAAAAATTAGAAAATATAAACATAAATTAAAAATATTAGAACATTGTAGCTTTATTTTTAGTAACATCATGTTTGAATTACACAAAGTCTTAAAAACTCCTTCAAGTTACTAATTAAATGAAACAAACATATTTGACTAACTAATAAGAGATCTACATTGAATTTTGGAGTGGTTAATAATTAATCAACACAAAAAATTAAGGTAAAACCTCACACTTTCTAACAACAATAATCCTATAATTAGTAACTCTAACTACAATTAACCTTATATAAACCCAATCCCTCGCTCTATTTCTCACATTCAACTTAACCCCAATACAAATTCAAAATCCCCCAAAATGGCTTACATTGAATACGGTGCCGGAAAAAAGAAGAAACTCGCCGTGATTCTGGTGGCGATGGTGGTTGCCATCTCCGCCCAGACCGGAAAAGCCGCCGGAAATTCCGATACTGTTAAATCCATGTGTAGCTCCGCCGATTACAAACAGGCTTGCGAGCAAAGTCTTCATAAACTCGCCGGCGCCGACGCGTCGCCAAATCAGCTTGTAATGGCCGGATTTGAAGCCGCCATTGTATCTCTCCGAAATGCGATTGCTAATTCCTCCACTGTAAAAGAAGCCGCCAATGATCCAATGTCCCAAAAAGCTCTTGAAAATTGCAAGAATTTGATGAACACTGCAATTGATGATCTTAGGGCATCGATTAAACAGGTCGGAGATTTCGATATATCGAAAATCGATGATCTTCTCGATAATATTAAGATCTGGCTCAGTGCTACGATTACTTACCAGCAGACTTGTATTGAGGGATTTGATAATACGACCGGCAACGCCGGCGAGAAAATGAGGAAAATTCTGCTGACTTCCAGTCATATGTCCAGCAATGGGCTTGCATTAGTCTCCGGACTTTCTTCTTTAATCACTAGTTTCAATTTCTCCGCAATTGGTGGCCGGAAACTCCTCGGAACTAATCCTCATGAGATGCCGACGTGGGTTTCCCCGTCGAAAAAGAGACTTCTGGCTGAAACTCCGGCGACTCTTAAGCCGGATATGATTGTTGCTCAAGATGGAAGTGGGCAGTTTAAGACCATTGATGAAGCTATTAAGAAAATCCCTAATAATAGAAATAATGATAAACACTTTGTTATCCATGTTAAGGCTGGTGTTTATAAGGAGAAAATCAGATTTGATAGAGATACCACTAATGTAATGTTGATCGGAGATGGTCCGACTAAGACCAAGATCACAGGCAATGATAGCTTCGCCGGTGGTATTCCCACTCTCAATACGGCCACCGTCGGTAAGTATTATTAGTTTGTTTACTGAATCAGTAAGTGTTGCCTAAAAATTATTCCAGGCCCGGAATCGAGTAGAATAAAACATTTTTGTGATGAAGTATTCGCGAAGAATGTCAGAATTTCATCCTGAAGCTCCATCACAAAATGGATATCGGAGCATTCGGGCGAATGCTGACAATGGGTTGGACGGTCAATATGAACGCAAAATCCATTAGTTGAGCTTCTTTTCAATACCCAACCTCGTTTTTGAAAGTCTCGGATAAAAAATTTGTGATGGAGTATTCACTACTAATGTCGAAAATTTTATCATGAAGCTCCGTAGCAAAATGGGTATCAGATCATTCGCAACCAACGAGGAATGCTTAACAATGGCTTGGACAGTCAGTATAAACACACAATCCATTGACGGAGCTTTTTTAACCCCCAACCTATGATTTAGACATCGATTTTGAACGTCTAAATTAAAAAAGTATTTTATGAGGGAAAAAATGTCTTTTCCATAGGTGCATGAAATAATTATAGGCTGCATATATATGAAATATGAATTGAACTTGCCATAATTTAAAGTTTTTAAAATATAATATCCGAACCTTATTTTCTAGCCTCCACCTCTCATGGAGTCGAATCGAAAAAAGAAATAATATTTTTACCTGTTTGATGTAGCTGTTAGCGGATCACACTTCATAGCAAAGGATATCGGGTTCGAAAACTCGGCCGGAGCCCTAGGACATCAGGCAGTAGCCCTAAAAGTCCAATCCGACATGTCAATTTTCTACAATTGCCAAATAGATGGGTACCAAAGCACCCTATTTGCCCACACCTACCGTCAGTTCTACCGTGACTGTCAAATCTCCGGCACCGTCGACACCGTCTTCGGCGATTCCGCCGCCGTTTTCCAAAACTGCAAATTCGTGATCCGAAAGCCAATCGATCTCCAAAAATGCACAATCACAGCACAAGGAAGAAACAACTCAAGGCAAACCAGTGGATTCATCCTAATGAACTCCACAATCACCGCCGAGAAAGATTACCTCGCCGTTAAAGACACAAATCCGGCATTCCTCGGCCGTCCCCAAAACCCTTTTTCAAGGACGATTATTATGAGGACGGATATTAGCGACGCAATCGACCCTAAAGGATGGCTTCAATGGATGGGAACTTATGGAACTGATACTTGTTTTTATGCTGAGTATGAAAACAAGGGGCCTGGGGCTAATACTGCAAAGAGGGTTACTTGGAAAGGGATTAGGAAGATTACGGCTGAGGAGGCTGCCGGATTTACTGCCGGAAAGTTTCTCGACGGCGATACTTGGATTGCTAACCACGGTGTGCCTTATACTTCTGGCATGTGAATGTGAATGTGAAGTTTTTGTTTCTTGCTATGAGCTTATGCTTTTTTCAATTAGATGATTTGGGTTTCAAAAATAAAAAAATGTGATGTATAGTATTTATACGTTGTGTATTTTTTGATTTTCCAAAAATGTTGGAACGAGAAGTACATCAATGTTCTTATTTTCTGTAATTTAAATGCAAACATTTCTGATGAAGATGTTAATTGTCGAGTTATATTGTTTCCCTTATTTATGTATTAGAAGTGTTTTTTTTTACTTCTATCATATATACTGTTTATTTATTTTCGAACTTCCAACCTAGTTGGGTCTTCCGTTCCGAAATTTTTCCCTGTCCCAACCTTTTTATCCTTGGAGGAACACGTCGTTCCTCCGAGGGTTTTTAAAAAAAAAATTTATTTATTTTTAAACTTGGTCAAAGTATTTTATGATAATCTATGATAGTTATTTTTGAACTATAAATAGCTTAGAGGTAAAGTTGTATAAGCTTTTTTTCAAGCATGATCAACAAAAATACAAATATATTTCGATTTACTTTTGTAGACCAAAAAGTCTTTCCACAATTGATAAGTTTCCTATAAGTTTACACGTCACCTATGAAAACCACTATAATTTTAATCACTGTTTTAAAAATTCTCGCCTAGTCCCGGTTAGGCCTTGCATAGACATTATTTTAGGGCTTGCCGCCCGACTTTTCAATCCTAGAGCAATATCAAGCGCACGGCCGATTCATTGCCGCCTAAATACCGCCTAGTCAGATTTTTTCCGTCGGGGCAGGGCATAATTTAGATTTTTTTATGATACCATTATTTATAATAATCATAGTTTACCAACAAAAAATAGTTTAGTTGGTAAAACTAAAGTACATTAAAGTGTTCTCACAATAAAGTTATCATTTTGAGTCTCAAAGCTAGAAACAATATGCTCTATGCCACTTAATGATTTTTAAAACATGGTATCAATTATGTTTTTTAATACTTTATATTATTATAATTTACTTTTTAGTTGAATTTTTATATATATATATATAAATCCGCCTAGATTTTGTCTAAGCCCTGTCCAAACCCCATCTAGGCGTTTTCAAGCTCCGACCCTCTGACTAGCACCTAGCGCTTTTTAAAACATTATTTTTAATGTATGCTTTATAAGAAACTTTTAAAAGTAGAGGATAAAAAAAATTGGGCTTATAAAATGGCCTAAATATACGAGAGTTGGGCTTTTAAAGAATTCAACGGCCCAGTGTGACCTAGAAAAACACGCGCCGGTTATGGTGTCTATGAAGGTTTGGGTTAAGGTTAGGGTTTAGATGATTCTCTGTATAGTTTATTTCTGTTTATGTTATCTTCTGCTTTTCTTACAGTTATGAAACTGAAAGCAATTTTTAATGAAGCCAAGTTTATCCTATAAATTCTATGATATTGTGTATTTGAGTCCTTATTTAAAACCTTATTCATCACATTTATTGATTTCTGGTGCGGTCGGCTCACTCCAAGGGTGCAAACCTGTGATCTGTACAAGTAAAAGAAGGCTAGAGGGGTTAGTATAACCCCTCTGATGTCTTTGTCAGTGAGTTTGTATAGGGAAAGTGTGTGGTTGGATAGAGAGGAAAATGGATATCAACACTTACCTTCAGGTGAAGAGGCTGCCCTCCTTTTATAGGGTTTTGGGTATGAGTTATGGGCCTATAGGCCTTATCTGTATAATGGGCTGGGTCTGATTATATGTGGCTAATGCCACATGTCCCCCCTAGTGAAAAGAGATGCAAAATATTTATATTTTTTGAGTTATATACTTTTGGTCCTAATGTTTCGAAGCGGCGGATTGACAAACCAACGGGTAGCTTTTAGGGGGTTCGTAACCCTTTTTTTAACTCAGGATATGTGTGTCGTGACTTCATACGTATGCCTTATTGGTGATGTTTTTATATGCTTCATTTGAATTGAGGACATATGTGTTCTTAACCCTCTATATATGCGCGAGCTTGGTTTTCATTTTTAGTTATCGACTTTAATCAACCCCGTGAGTTGCTATGGGACTTGAACCATGTTTTGGCTTCCTCTTGATTTTAGCTTGATGAGTAGTTTATGTAGTAAGTTTGTTTGTTATAAACAGCCTATTGCAATTATGTCTGTAACCCTTATCAAGTAGATGGGCTTTGTTGGTGGGCTCTTGTCTCTACTCGATATCCTCTTGGTGAGAGGCATATTGTGGGTAGATTAAGGATGTCTTCATTGGCTCGAGAGTTTTTCTTTCGAGGGGTACAATGGTCGAGCTATTTCTCACTAATTAAATGGATGGTACCCTTGGTAAGCTCATTCGCTGGCTTGTATTAAGTTCATAAGTTGGTGAGCTTGTGAGCTGGGTAAGTTAGCTTATTTTATGATATTTAGTGGGTGGCGAGTCAGCCTCTTTAGGCGGACCTCACTTGCCTACATGGCTCGTTGTCCTTGATGAGTGGGGGGCTTTTGGGTGAGTTCCCTTAGTAACTCCACTAGTTTATTAGTTAGGACTTGCGTGAGTCAAAGTATGTTGCTCCCTTCCCATGCTTCTTCTTGGGCCATTCCCCCATTTTTCATGTCCTCGTGAGTACGGCATTCTGCTTACCCAAGCTTGCTTTTATGAGTTCGGCATTCTTCTTGCTCAAGTTTGCTCTCGTGAGTTGAACGTTTTACTTATCCAAGCTTGATTTCATAAGTTCAGTATTTTACTTGCCCAAACTTACCTCGTGGCTCTATGCCTGCTAGATCTAACATTTTTTGTCTTAGTAATCTTCATGCTTGTGTGTGCCGACTAGCTTCAGTGTTGGTAAGTCATCTAGTTACGCATGCTATTGAATCTATTTTTCTTTTCGATTGCACTTCATTACGAAGCCCTTCGTAACTTAGATCGCTAACCCTTTACATGAGCATTCATAAACGGTGATGGCTTAGTTATTTTAATTGCCCTTCATAACTTGGATCACTCACCCTCCAAGTGAGCATTCATGAGCGAGGTTTGCTTTGTTAGTTTAATTGTCGAGCCTTTGCCTTATTTTTAATTTATGAAACCTTTTTTGAAAAAGTGGGTTTACACAGTGGGGTTATTTGTTGGGCCCTATGTCTGTTTTTAGGTCGTTATTGAGTTCGAGCATAGTGCCATCTTTTCATGTCCTCGTGAGTCTTGGGCCATTCGGCCCTCTACCGCCCTTTTGTCCAATGGCTCTTACGAGCCATTGGCACTTTTTGTTAGGCCCCTAGTTAATCTTTTGCTCGTCAGTAGGCCCACGAAGGTTTTGTGGAGTATTTTATCTTTCATGATTCGATAGTTGATTACTTCGATGAGGTGCATCGCTGGTTTTATCCTTTGCAAATGCTAATAAGTTTAGGCGTTGGAAAGCTCTATGGTCGTGGAGCTCATATTTTGATTGATTCCCCGCTTGCTTGTGCTAACATTTTTTGCTTGTCCCCTGAGCACTATCTTGGGTTGATGGGCCTTGTCCTTTGTTAATTGTGGGTCCATCATGGGTGGTTGTGCTAGTGATTCATAAGTTATTATAGTCTTGTTCTATTTTTTCATGCGTTAGTCAGTTGGTAGTCTTGACAGGTGGTGTGTTTTATGTTAGGTCAGGCCTATCAATGATGTATTAGTCATTATGGTAACTTGCTTTTACTAAACACCAGACTTTGAGTTTTATTTGTTGTGACTCAAATTACTATTGATATATTGGTTATTACAAGACATTTGAGGAGCTTTGTCCCTTTTGGCAAGGTAAACCTACCGCTTGATATTTTAATTGATACAAGATTCTTGGGGAGCTTTTCCCCTTTAGTAAGGTAAACTTACTACTTGATTAATATAAGATGTTTGAGGAGTTTTTCTCCTTTGGTAAGTTAAACTTACTACTTGATATCTTAATTAATGTAAGATGCTTTGGGAGCTTCGCCCCTTTGGTAAGTTAAACATACTACTTGATATCTTGATTGATGCAGGATGCTTAGGGAGCTTTGGCCCTGCGATAAGGTAAACTTACTATGGAGCCTCAATGTTTCATTGATGATTCAATTCCTTACGGACTTACTTATTTGCTAAGCGAATTTTCTTAGTGAGTTCAATTTTTGGCCCATTTTATGGTTATTCCTTAATGAGCTTAGACAAGTGATTTCCCTTGGTGAGCTTGTCTATTGGTGACTGAATCCCATGCGAACTTACTTGCTAAGCGAATCAGCTTAGGGGATTTCATTGTTGGGTCGCTTTATGTCAATTCTCTTGGTGAGCTCGTCTGTTGGTGACTAAATCCCATGCAAACTTACTTGCCAAGCGATTTAGCATAGTGAGGCTAATTGTTAGGTTGTTTTATGTAAATTTCCTTGATGAGCTTAGACAAGTAATTTCCCTTGGTGAGCTCCATCTATTGGATTTTAGTAGTCATTCTTGTTCTATTAGGTTGGCAAGTTCTCTTAGCAAGCTTTTGGTTCGTTTGGTTGCTAGCATTTAATCTTAGTCAGCTTAGTTGATCTTAGTCGGCGTACTTAGTCAGCTGAGTTAGTTGCTTTATATTATGAACCTTGGCTCCAAGTTTCTAAGATCCTTTCAGGATTTTTTTTACTTGGTTATTCTTGGCTTTCTTTTGATCATTTTTGTTTCGTCACTTCAGCATTTGAAGGACCTCGGCAAAATTCTTATCTTGCTTTCTATGCTCATTCAAATTTATTTGAGTTGGCATGATTTTCATTTAGCCATTATCCCTTATGTAACTTGACTTATTTGTCAAAACTAGCATGATTTTCGTTTGGTCATTGTCCCCTATGTGACTTGACTTGTTTGTCAAAGCTATTTATTATATTGGTAAGAGCATTATGTTTCTTGTTGTTGTGACCATGATTGAGTATAATATCTTGGGGGACACTGACTTAATATTATGATTCTGAACTAAGCTGTATCTGACATTGTATGGGAATGAGTGCCCAATTAGAGTAAGTTCGACACTCACCATTTTCTGACAATGATTGACCAATGTGGAAATATCAGAGGTTCATCGACTGAGTAGTCGGTTTATGACATGTCAGAGTAAGGGCTTTTGTTTCACGTATAATTTGGTACGCCCATCTTTTTCCAACATTCTCATAGTATCTTTGGAAAGTTTTGATATGTATTTTACCTGCTGATAATTTACCGATTTAGCCTTGTGTACTCGATTAAGTTGCATTGACATACTTGTTATGGAGATTGGGGGGATCTATCTTTAGGAAATGCCAATTTGTTATGGCATTGGTAGGTTTGCCAACAAGTTTTGGCATCGTAAATCTTCTTGCTTGGGAATGCCAACAACTTGTTATAGTGTTGGTAAGCTTATTGCTTAGGAATACCCATTGATTATGGCGTTGAGAAGCTTCTTTTATAGGAAATACTAACATGTTATGGCGTTGGTAGGCTATAAGTTTGCCACTGCCGATTGGTTATAGCATCGATAAGCTTCTTTCTTAGAAATGCCAACTTTTTATGGCATTTGGTAGGCTACATCCTTGTCCATGCCAATGAGTTGTGGTGTTGGTAGGATCTATACTTATGAAATCCAAGAGGTTATAGCATTGGAAATCTTTATACTTGGGAGTGACTATTGGTTATGGTGTTGGTAGGCTATATTCTTAGAAATGCCAACTGTTTGTGGCGTTGGTAGGTTCTACGTTCACAAATGCAAACGAATCATAACATTAGATAGCTACATGCTTGGGAAAATGCCAACATGTTGTGCCATTGGAATGCATCATACTTACGAATGCCAGCGAGTTATAGCATTGGAAATCTCTATTCTTTGGAAAATGCCAACTGGTTGAAGTGTCGATAGGCTCTATGATTGCAAATATTAATAAACTTGTAGCATTGGTGAGCTCTATGCTTGAGAATACTGACTATTTTTGGTGTTGGTATATTCTATGCTTATAAATGCCAATAAGTTTTGACATTAGAAAGCTTCTTGCTTGGGAATGCCATATGGTTTTGGCGTTGCTTGGCTCTATGCTTGGGAATGCTAACTTGTTCTAGCGTTGGTAAGCTCTATGCTTGAGAATGGCAACTGGTTTTTACATTGGTGAGCTCTATACTTAAGAATGCTAACTATTTTTTGCTTTTATAAGCTCTATGGTAAGCTATGCCAATTGGTTTTGGTGTTGGTGAGCTCTATGCTTAGGAATGCTGACTATTTTTTTTGCATTGGAAAGCTTTGGAAAGCTCCATGCTTGGGAAATGCCAAATTTTTATAGTGATTTCTTTTTGTAAGCTTACTTTTTACGTGAGTCTAGGGGGACCCAACTATTTATGTTGGGTGGAATGCCTTAGTGAGTTCAAAAGTCGAGTCTCTTATAGCAATTCCTATGTGAGGAATGTATTAGTTAGTTCAATATTTGAGCCTCTCACGAGAATTTTTCTCGTAGGGATAGTGAGTTCGATAGTCGAGCCTTTTACAATAATTCCTTCATGAGGAATATCGCAGTGAGCAAATGATTGGGCTCCACGTAGTAATTCCTTCGCGATTGTTTGGTTAGTTAGCTTCCATAGCGGCCCTGGCTATTGGGTTAGCTAGCTCTTTTTTAGTTATTTGGTTAGGTGGGCCTTTCGTGATTAAACCTATCATATAGGTAAGTTTGTATCTTTAGTGAGTTTTACTTAGGTTTTATCGTGGTTGTTCGTTGGGCAAGTGAGCTTGTTTTGTTAGGCAGTTTAGTTGTCTTTTATATTCGTCAGTTGGTGGGAGTTGTGCCCCTTTGGTCCCTTAGTAGCATAGCCTTTGGACTTAATTTATTTTTAGAGGAGTTGTACCTTTTAATCTCTTAGTTATATAACCTTTAGGATTAGTTTATTTTTTATGCTAGGGGAGTTGTGTCCCATTTTAATATATTAGTCATTATAATGGGTCAAATTTAATCTTCAATTAATGTTGGGTAAGGGTGCTATGCCCATTTTGTACTTTTCAGTTGGTGTTAGAAGGGTGATATGCCTAATTTTACTCTTCCATTTTTGTGTTGGATAAGGGTGCTGTGCCCATTTTGTACTTTTCAATTGGTGTTGGAAGGGTGCTATGTCCAATTTTTCTTTCCATTTTTTTTGCATTGGATAAGGGTGCTATGCCCATTTTGTACTTTTGATCGAATTTCTTTTAATACGTCGTTGGATTGGTAAGATGAATGTATATATTTGGATTTGATAAATGTGATGAACTCCAAAGGCTTTTTGCTTCCCCCTTTTGGATAATGATAAAGTGAATGTACAGTTACAATACTCTAATGCAAATCGTTAGTAATCAGTTGTAATATAAATGCTTGCTTCAGAGGTGTATTTCCGATATTTCAATATAATAATTCTAACCAATGGAAGTAACTTAGCAAGTGTTACCATAGTTTAGGAGTTGGTAACTCCGTGGGAAGGATGGCACCGTTGGTCAATCAACTCTATTTTCTCCTCTATTCGTCGATCTTGCGTACGTTAGGTGTGTTGGCCTTATTGGTGAGCTTGCATCTTGGCTTGACATTTGTCTTGGTAAAAGATGTGTTGTGGGTTGACGTGGGTTGTAAATGCTTTTGTGATTTCGGGAACTAGGTTTTCGAGGGAGCCTTTCATAATAATCTCTCATTTTCGCTAGTTTACTTGTGGTAGTCTTCTTGTCGGTGGTCTTTGTCGGCTAACTCCTCCTTGATAAGCTATTGCGTATTGCATTAGTCGGATGAATGATACCGTTTGTGAGCTTGCATATTAGCTTATTTTTGAATTTGCATGTCTGTAAGCTCATATGTTTAGCTCATTTTTGGGTTAGTAAGTTGCTTTTGGGGTTTTATTAGTGAGCTTGCTCTTGGTAAGTGGGCTTAATAAGTTGGCCTAGGGGTTTTGCTAGTGAGCCTTCTCTTGGTAAGTTTGCTTGGTAAGTTGGCCTTGGGGTTTTGTTGGTGAGCCTTCTCTTGATAAGTTTGCTTGGTAAGTTGTCCTTGAGGTTTTGTTAGTGAGCCTTCTCTTGGTAAGTTTTCTTGGTAGGTTAGCCTTGGGGTTTTGTTAGTGAGCCTTCTCTTGGTAGGTGGGCTAGATGGCGGGCTTCGTAAGGTAAGCTTGCTCTTAGTGAGCTTACTTAGTGAGTTTAATATATGTTTTTTTAGATAGGCTAAGATCATCTATTGCCTTTGTCGTAAGTTATGCTAGGGGGCTTCGTAAGGTAAGCTTGCTCATAGTGAGTCACCCTTTGCTAGTTTAGTACATGTGTTTGTTTGGATGGGCTAAGATCATCTATTGCCTTCATCGTAAGGTAAGATAGGGGGCTTCGTAAGGTAAGCTTGCTCTTAGTGAGTCGCCGCCTGGTGAGTTTACTATATGTGTTGTTTGGATAGGCTAACATCATCTATTGCCTTCATCATAAGGTAAGCTAAGGGGCTTCGTAAGGTAAGCTTGCTCTTACTGAGTCACCACTTAGTGAGTTTACTACATGTGTTTGTTTGGATGGGCTAAGATTGTCTATTGCCATTATCGTGAGGTAAGCTAGGGGGCTTCGTGAGGTAAGCTTGCTCTTAGTGAGTTGCCACTTTGTGAGTTTACTATATGTATTTGTTGTTGGGAACTGACAGTCAATTTGAACAAGCATAACAGTAACGGCGGAAATTCAAAATTTTGTCCATGTCCCCAGGAACTCCTATTAGATGCATATAAATTAAATAAAGCCTTAACTAAATAAATTCTCAACTTAGATTAACATGCATAGGCTAGGCGTACCATAATTCTAAATTATATCTTACCAAATATTTTATATTAAACATGTTATAACTCCAAGTTATAATTTAAATATAATATAGCATGTAAAATAATCTAAGTATAGTAATTACTAAGTCTAAAAATGCTTAAAGAAAAGGATTTAATAATTAAAAGAGAAAATAAAAACATACCAGTTGAAGTGTGATTGAGCAGAACCTCTTTACACAAGTTTTCAAGTGTAGGATAGCCTCTATGAGTACCCACTCAAACCCCACCAACCGAAACCTCCCAATGAGGAAGAACTGAAGAACCTTGAGTAGCTTCGAGGCCACTCCAAAATCCCACCCAAAAATATAAACTAAAATATTCAAATTCCACTTGAATTGGTGCCCGCATTCAATGCGGGATGGGGAAAAATCCCCATCCTGCCCTTGGCAACATGCGGATCCTATAGGATCCGCGTGCTACCCAAGTCGTGTCCTTACCATACAAGGCAGGCTCTTGTGAGCCTGCCTTGTACCGCAGGCTGGGCCTCACCGGCTCTCCCGCGAGCCCATCTCGCGGGTGGTAAGGGCTGCATAAGGCAGGCTCTTGTGCGCCTATCTTGTCTTGCAGGCTGGGCCTTGCGGGACTTCCTGCTAACCCAGCTCGCATGTGGCCTTGCAGCAGGCCAGCGCAAGCCTAGCTTGCACTGTCTACAGCCCACGAGTGCTTTTGCACTCGTGCGGGCTAGCGTAGGCCCGCAAAGCCTTCGGGCTTGCGAGTCCTATTAGCGAAGGGTCCAACCCTCGAATTTTGCAGTTCTAGCTTTTTCTCCAATTCAAATAAATATTTATTTTATGACCCTAATAAATTTGTTGCCGGTCAAAAAGAAATCCTTTAGAAAAAATGATTCAATCATCTTTTAAACAATTAAATAATAATTCAATTATTATGTTATATTTTTATAATAGAATGAATCTATTAATTCTTTACTCAGTTCGATGAAGGTCCAATGTGTGTGACCTTATAGGATCCCGAAGTATTGAGCTGTTAAGGCTTAACCAACCCATGTTCTAATAGAACTATTAGCTTGAGGTTCTAGACCGTGAATAGAACTCGATTACCTTAAATGGCTATAGTACACCTCTAGCAAGGGTCTACCATCCCGCATTAATCGAAACGTCATTTGTGCTTATGACTTAATCCCGGTTAATGCAATAGTTATCCAATACGATAAATCCCATCCATTCTTTAATATTAGTACCATCTGGTTTATAGGGTTCGGTTAAAGTGTTAACCTACTAATAGCAAGGTTGCTCCAAGCTATCCCAGTTATTAACTTGTTACCAAAGTATATTGCCTTTTACCATAGTGTGTTTGACTGGAAACCATTTCTATCAAACACATACTCTGATCAGAGGTTTATGGCAATCATCACTTCAACAAGTGGCCAGGTACAACTCCTTTAATCTATCCAGAGCGATGGATCCTTTTCGCTACTCAGCTTACCAATGTGATGTCATCACTATACCTATAATCACCCGTGGCACCCTAAATTAATGAGTGTATAGGTATGACCCAAAGTATTATGATAGTACCATATAAGGTAACTAGCATCTCAAGTACGAGGATATTCGCAAAGCTTATTGCATGAAGATAAATATTAACACATTGATATATGTACCAAGTGTTTATCTTACTGTGGTCTCCATTATATCTCCCAGATATATCCATGTGTCAAACTTAAGGCTCCACCTTCAGTCCTTAAGAGATTGACTGCTTAGACCCTTTCTAAGAAAGTTGACCACATGCTAGTCTTTCCGCTTCAACAATATCCTTTCTTGATGAAACTATGACTAGGGATAGTTTAGACATAATCATAATTGCACATGAAGCAGGTTCCACCAAATATAGTCCAACTATAATTTCTCTGACTTCATGCTATGACATGTCAAGAACTTTTGCATACATACATCAATGAATATATTTTAACCAGCTATAATATATTTATAAGCACATCAATATAAACAAAAGATCAAATGCCTTTATTAATTAAACAAAATATTCGTACTATTACATAATTAAGATATGTCGCCCTAATTGCCTTAAGGATATACATCATATCCAACATTTGTTTGAATGGGCTAAGATCATCTATTGCCTTCATCGTAAGGTAAGCTAGGGGGCTTCGTAAGGTAACTTGACTCTTGGTAAGTGGGTTTTATCCTTTGGGTGAGTATGATCTTAGTGATTTTATTTGCTTTTCATTTTGCTTGGCTTCGTCAGGTTACGGTTTTTTATGAACTAGGGTCGTATGTTGTCTTTCAATGTCTCTACTTTGGGTCATTTCCTAAAGCTCCCACCCCTTTGTAGGCTCGACACTTTACTTACCTAAAGCTCTCATCCCTTTGTAAGCTCGACGATCTACTTGCCAAAACTCCCATCCCTTCGTAGGCTTGGCAATCTATTTTATATCATTCCCTTCGTAGCTTGGTAATCTATTTTGTGTCATTCCCTTCGTAGGCTTGGCACTTTTCTTGACTTTTTCTCTCATCCCTTCGTAGGTTCACACTTTACTTGTCTGAGGCTCTCATCCCTTCGTAGGCTTGATGATCTACTTGCCAAAAGTTCCATCCCTTTGTAGGCTTGGTGATTAATTTTGTGGTGTTACCTTCGTAGGCTTGGCACTTTACTTGCCTTTTTCTCTCATCCCTTCGTAGGCTAGACACTTTACTTGCCTAAAGCTCTCATCCCTTCGTAGGCTCGACGATCTACTTGCCAAAACTCCCATCCCTTCATAGGTTTGGCAATTAACTTTATGTTGTTACCTTCATAGGCTCTGTAGAGAATCTATGGGCTTGGAGAGTGTTGGGCTCGATAGCTTGAGTGAGTATACAAGTGGGGTTGAACCCATCTAACGAAAAACCAATTAGCTTGTGTTAAGGCCCAATATACTCCACTTATATACCACTTACAATTCCCTTATACTTCCAATGCGGGATAACTAAACTCACATCTCCAACACTCCCCCTCAAGTGCAACTGGGCCTGGACTCGCTGCCACTTGCCAAACACTCTTTGATTACAAACCCAGGATCATTGACCGTCAGACCTTCTTCTACTCTGATACCAAGTAGAGAACCCAATGGACCTTGAGAGTGTTGGGCTTGATAGGCGAGTGAGCATATAAGTGGGGTTGAGCCCATCTAACACAAAACTAATTGGCTTATGTTAAGGCCCAATCTACACCACTTATATACCACTCATAGTCTTTGTTAACTTCCCATGTGGGATAACTCACACATCTCCTACACTCTCCCTCAAGTGCAACTAGGCTTGGACCAGTTGCCGCTTGCCAATATTCCTTGGCCTATCATCTCTAAGTCTCAAGGTCAACACCGGGTCTAGCCTTTCTCTGTTAGCCCAAAACCCACCAGGACTTTGATCATAAACCTCAGATCATTGGCTATAAGGCCTACTTCTGCTCTGATACCATGTAGAGAATCCATAGGCTTGGAAGGTGTTTGGCTTGATAGTTTGAGTGAGTATACAAGTGGGGCTGAACCTATCTAACACAAAACCAATGGGCTTGTATTAAAGCCCAATATACTCCACTTATATACCACTCATAATTCCCTTATATTTCCAATGTGGGATAACTAACCTCACATCTCCAACCGGCTCGACACTTTACTTGCCTAAAGCTCTTATCCTTTCATAGGCTCGACGATCTACTTGCCAAAACTCTCATCCCTTCATAGGCTTGTCACTCTACTTTAGGCCTTTTGTTTTTCTGTTACCCCTTCATAGGGGACCGCGTTAGTTTAGGTATGTTGGTTGTTATGTAGTTGAGTAGGTAGGTTACCTTTAGTAAAGTTGGGTATCACGTTGGGTAGGTAAGTTCTTTTTAGTGAAATTGGGTACCACGTTGGGTAGGTAAGTTCCCCTTAGTGAGGTTGGGTATTACGTTATATAGGTAAGTTCTGCTTAGTGAGGTTGGGTATTACGTTGGGTAGGTAAGTTCGTCTTGGTGAGTTTAGGTATCACGTTAGGTAGGTAGGTTATTTTTAGTGACGTTGGGTTCCCTTTGGAAAATTTTGCTTTTGATTTTTCTTGAAGTATTCCTTCTTTGGTTGGTGTGCCATGGTTATTGTCTTGGTGAGCAGGGATGTGTGGCCTTTTTAGTAAGCTTGGCATTTGCGTTCGTTCTTTCACATGTTAGGTAGGTAAGCTATTTCTTTCGCTTAGGTACCTTATTTGGCCTCTTATTTTGTCGGGTAGGTGGATTACCTTTAGTGACGGTGGGCTTCCCTTCTTAACATATATACTGGTCTTCGGGTTAGTGAGTTCCTTAGCAGCCTTTTCTATGGTCGTCGCTTAGGCCCCTCCCATATATTGAATAATGAAGTCCTTGTCATCTTTGTATGTTTACATGCATTTGTAGGTTCGGCCTAAGGCTTTTATGAGCCCCTATTATTTCATTGGTGAGTTCATAGTTTCCATCTTGATTGTCGATCAATTCCCTTCGTAATGTTTGGAGGTCTACGAAGCTTCCCTAGGGGATTTCATTTTTTACTTGACTATTTCCTGAGATTTTTTGCTTTTGTTTTTTTTCTTATGCTTATGCTTGTGGGTTCAATTTCCCATATATGACGCCAATTGGTGCAGTCGGCTCACTCCAAGGGTGCAAACATGTGATCTGCACAAGTAAAAGAAGGCTATGGGGGTTAGTATAGCCCCTCCAATGCCTTTGTCACTAAGTTTGTATAGGGAAACTATATGGTTGGTAAGTAGAGAGGAAAATGGATATCAGCACTTACCTTGAGGTGAAGAGGTTGCCCCCTTTTATAGGGTTTTGGGTGTGAGTTATGGGCCTATGGGTCTTATCTGTATAATCGATTGGGTTCTTATTATATGTGGCTCATGCCAATTTTTGATCAAGGATAGATGGAATTCAACAAATTTGGCACTAAATGCTATGATTCGGGATGATTTTATGTGTCGTTTATTTCGGTCTCTCTATATGTTATATATTATAAGGTTATGGTTTCCTCATTCAGTTGTATTTAAGGCTATGTTCTTTTTAACTTCTATCTAGTTTAGTTCAGAATCATACAGTTTAGTTTAGTTTAGTTCAGTTCATAATCATTCAGTTTAGTTCAATTCATTTCAGACTTTAGTACCGTTAATTAATATCAATAACTATAAATAATATGTTGAACTTACCTCAGAAGATCTGAAGAATTCTCAGAAGCTGAAGTTCAGAACTTAGAAGACAAAGTTTTGGAGATAGCTAAAAATCAAAAACTGCACGCACAGAAGAAGCACAAGTTCAGAAGACTAAGAGACATCAAAAGCAAGATAAAAAGACATGAAGAACTCGGAAGATAATAATGGCTTATAAGAGAAGGAAAGGATCTTCATCTGCCAAACCTCAAATCCCAATACAACAACTCATACGAAGACAAATACTAAAAATAGGTCTCTACTTTTAATGACACAAAAAGATAGGTGATCAGAAGGTCTTTAAAAGTGAGTTGACAACAAAGAGAGAAGAAACCTTTTAGCAACCTAACAAGCTACCACAAGCAAGCTGTATGGGACTAAAAGGTGTAAAAGTCTGAAGAAATGTAGAAAGTTGGTAGAGTTAACTCCCGCCAACCAGCCTAATGGAATAGAAGATGAGTCTAACGGAAGATCCCGATGACCCTCAAAGGAAAAAGCTGTTGTGAAACAATAGCAATTATTATGACTCTGAGGATGAGTCATAACGGGAAGAAGTTGAAGACTACCCATAAAAAAGCCTCTACCATCAACAAGTAAAACATCAAAGCTTTCAGCAATTGCAATCTCATAATCACATCTACAAAATCTCTCAAGCAAACAATCATTCAAATCTGTTTGAAAACTAGAAAACTCAGAACATTCATTGTAAATCTGTTGTAAGTGATTCTTGATAACACAAAGTACAAGATCACAAAAATCTTTCAATCCACTCTTCAAGACTAAGTAAGGTGCTTAATGAGGTCTTGTGTTAACCTGAAAACAACTTAGGATAAGTTGTGTTTCAGAAGAGCTCAAGAGGAGAGTACTCTTGAACAAGGGGATTAGAGACAGGAAGAGGAGGGTACTCTTTGCTGTAACGAATTCCAATTATAAAGGCTTCACCGCCTCGAAAGGAGTTTATATAGTGGATTAAAGCTCAGAAGTGAAAGCTCTAAAGACTGGAGGGAGGCAGGGTCTAAACTAGTGTAAAATCTTTTTGTAAAAATTTCTAACTTTGGCTCATTTATTTTTACACTTATTATTGCATTAGAAGCACTTTTATTATTTACCTGCTTTAATTGCGAAAAGGAATCTATCACCCCCATCTGACTCCAAATCACCCCTCTGGGACGAACAAACACAATATACATTGGTGAAAAATTTTAAAATTTTTTAGAAGTGTAAATATTTTTTGACTTAAAAGACGATAATAACTTTAAAAAATCAGAACAAAATGAAAAATTTCCGAAATTAAATAAAATATTCTTAAATAATATGGTTAAATCATAAGAATATTAAATTAATTAAAATAGCATGTGTAACATTTACGAAAATGTATTTTCCTAAACAAACATCAATTTTTTCATTGTTTACTAACTTTTGAAACCACATACTCATTTTGAAAAGAAAAATACTTTGAATCTCTTTATGAAAATGAGTTAAAACACACTACATGCTTTGAAGTAGGGATGTCAACGGTGAGGGTTCGGTGCGGGTAGCTCAATCCCCATTCCGTACCCAATACTTTTCGGGTGCAGATTTGGAGATTCCCCAAATAGTGTTTCGGGTTTTTTTGCACCCATTCCGTACCAACGCGGGTTTGGGCGGTTTTCGGGGGATCTCTGCTCGCCAATATATTCCATAAAACTTTAGGTGTGTTCTCATATTTATTAATGATCAGAGCCCACATTCGAACAAATATAAGTAAATTTTAGCAATGAAAAATTAATCTTTATCTATACTAAAATGTGAATGAAATTATATAAAAAAAGTATTAATCCAAACAATTAAAAATTTTATCATTTATTTTTATATATCTGTATAATTCAATTTGATCAAATTTTGATAAACTTCATGTTTATCAAGGAAATTAAATGATAAAATCAAAGAACATAAACCGAATTCCAAAAGAATTTAGAGAGTTTATTCATATAAACTAAGTAATACAGTGAGAAAAACCTTTGTTATTCTAGGTTGACTTAGTTGGAGATCTAATAACAAAAAAATACACAAGAAGATACAGTTTTAAGCTAACTAATTAATTTTCTAATTGTTGTAACTAACTTCCCTTCTTTGATATCTATAGGATTTAATGCATCAATTAATTGTGTTATTATTATTTTTTTTTGTCAATAAATTTGAATATGCAATTGTTTGAAAGATTTTTTTAATATATATATATATGCGTGTATTCTATTAAAATCTTTTCTATACATGTGTGTATTCGGGTTTCCGTTTAAGGATTTATTCAGTTGCGGTGCGAGTTACCCAACGGTACGGGGATGGCCCCACCCACGCCTACTCACGTTTTATTACTGGGGTAAAATTCCCCCCATTCCTTGCCCATATGGGTGGAAATTTTTTATAATTCCCCACCCTCATCGTTTGGACGTCACGGTTTTCGGGTATTCCCCGCTCTATTGACATCCCTACTTTGAAGTTTACTAGTTTTCTTAAACCACGAGCACAAAATTTTTTGTTTTGAATATTATATATAATTATATGTATATACAAAAATCATTTTTTCCCGATTATGGTTTTATTAAATAGAATCAGAGTCAATAATAGTTCTAATCGAAAGTAAAAGCCAAACCATGTCCCCTAATACTTGTCGAAGAATCAATTGTCTTAGCAAACAAATGGGCAGCACAATTCGGAGAATTACCAACATGATATTAGAAAAGAGTTTAATGAGTTCCTTAGAGCATCTTATAGTTTATTCCATTAATTTTCTTCACACATAGGTAAAAATAGACAGTTAATTAAAAAATGACTCTACCGTAGATCTTCTAGCCCATCTTTCCAAACTGACGTGGACTATATTGTCATCTCAAATTTTACACAATATCTATTTGATCTTTTACATGTACAATTAAATAGAAAGCAGATTCATCAAATTTATTAATATTTTAATGTTTAATTTAAAATTCAACGGTTAGTTAGTTATGAAGAGATAATTTTATAAATAATTAATTCTTTTATGATGCACTCCAATATAAAATAGACAATCTATTGTTGCTAATTTCTTAAAATATATTGTCTATTTATAAAAATCATTGCCACATCATTAATATCAAATTCTATTCGACATGCCACATCAACCTAGTATTCATGAGCTACTAAAGATGCTCTTACAGTATGGAAAAATAGACTAATGGGAGCAAAAAACATACTGAACTCAAACTCAAATTTTATGAGTTCACTGGGCACACTTTCATCATGAAACTTCTATGCATGTTTATAGACTTACAAAATAATCAAATTATAATTTGATGGATAACAATTATCGTAATTCAAATTCTAAATTCTAATCTTTATATGATTTTAACAACTAATTAAACCGAACATATGATCCTTTATTGAGCGGACCCCACCAGGTCTCATCTTCACTGCGAAAAAACTTTCCAAATAAATTTTAGGGAGTTTAGAGAAAAGCTTTATAAGATAATATCAAATATTTTGAAATAAATTTCTAACTTTGAGAGGAAATTTTCATGTCGGTTGATTAGAAGTTTTCAACTTGCAGTAGGATAGATTTCTTTGCTTTTGTACCTATTCCTTTTCTTTTAACAAAAGAAAACGAAAGATTAGTTGTTTATGTGAAATCTGTTTATTGTTATTTAGTTTTTTTTATGGGTTTGATATTTTAATAGAATTCTATGTCATGCTTTTTGATAATCATTTGGTACAATTTGTTTGATTAAATTGGATGTTAAATAGAAATTTGGTTACATAATCATCAATTTTCCGAAGAAATCTCATTTGCTGGTATAAATTAATATTTGTTTGAGTTTGCCGTTCCTACCTTGTTGGGGCTCATGAGCGAGACGAAAGGTTGAGGCCCTTTTTACAAGTAGTTGAGTAAATAATATTTCTAAAATTTTGAAAAATGAATTTGATTGAATATTCAACTTATTTTTAATAGATTGATTAATTTGGGAGAAAGAACAAAAGATAAAATAAGTTATTGTTGAACACATATATTATGAAATTTTATAATTATAAATTTTTTTTCAATCAAATAATCTAAAAAAAGTATATAAAGATGGCCCTTATAATAACTAGGCCCCGGACTGTCGCCCCTATCGCATGTGCTGAGGAAGGGCCGTGTTTGAGTTCCACATATAATGTAAATTTACAGGTGGAACATGAAAAAGAAAATAAGATATATACTTGGCATTTTGACGGGTTAACTGAGTTGGTCAAAGGTATTTTGGGATGGAAATTGTAAATTTCACAATTATGTTAGCTTAGTATAAAGTTTGTATATGTCGAATTTTAAAGTTCCTGTACTATTATAATAATAAGGGTAAAGTTTAAAAAAGGGCCGGCCTTATAAAATTTGAATCCCTAGGCGAAGAATAACTATTTCAAAATTGGCCCTAACCATTGGTGATTTTATGCCAAAATATGTAAGCATACCACAATCTTGAAAATCAGGACACAGTACACGCCAGTGTATCCAACACATAAACTTAAAAATCAAGACACAAAATAATAAAAAAAAAATCAGGACAAACAAACTAGCAAGTCAAGTGATGGTTACATAAACTTGACCATGAAATTTATTGACCATGAACTCAAAATTCAAGACACACCACACCACTGAAGCCAGCCAACACATCAAGACACAAACAAACTAGTCAAGTGAATAGATAAGCTTGACCATGAAATTTATTGAAAAACGATTGAAAAGAAATGGATCGGGAAGCCGATGGATTAGATTGGAAGCGGGTTGATGAACATTGAAACAACATTTTGTTTCATGTGGGATCCGTAAGTATACAAATCGGTTCCATGGTAGAAAAGCGCTCCAGTCCGAGCATAGTTCAATGTGAACTTCAGTAATATCTTTGGAATATGATCATTTGATGTGCTCATCAAATCTTAATTCAAATATTTCCATTCATTTTCAAGCAATTTTTGGATGCCTTCAATTGCCTCATCAAATGATACCCCATACTCTTTCATATACGAGTCCATCGCTTTAGGAAAATCTCCTTTATTTGTGTCATCCTTCAATATATCACAAAACAATTCATTAATATAAAGAGATTTACGAACTCCTCCCTCTCTCAATCCATCTACTATTAAAAGGCTCGACCCTGACAATTTGAACGCTCTAGGCTAAATAAAAGTAGTAAATGAAGCTTTCAATAAAAAAAATATTGCAATAAATACTTAATTTTTTTTCAAAAAGTAAGATTTAAACTCTTGACCTCTTATGAATTTAACAAATGCTCTACAAGTTGATCCAACATTAATCAATATTTATTTTTATCTCTTTAATAATATCTACTGAAACTTTAAAAGAAAATATATTTGTAAGCCCCTTCCGACTATAGGCCCTAGGAGGTGGCACATGTCCGCCACCCCTCGAAGCCGGCCCTGGCTATGAATTAAGGACAAAAGCTATTCAAATTGAATAATCATGCTAACCTATCGTGATGAAATGTCATTCGTGAGACGACCAAGAAACTTGGCACCGTCAACAATCGGTGGATTGTTACGGTACCAAACGATTTCCTTCATACCCATATTTGGAAATCCAAGGATAAAACCCGATGTTAAAAAATCAAGGGAGGATGATATTTTTCCATTTTTGATATACTCATCCATTCCCGGCGCCATCCTTTCATTTTTCCAACTTGCCTCCACCAAGTAGGATCTTGCTAGCTCCTTCACCTGCTCAATTCATATGTGTATATCCATATCAGGATTATCAAAACTGATGAAATTCAAAAACATACCGTGTGGTTTCGACAATTTTCAAAAATAGTATCATAATTTTTTTTCAAAAAGAGGACTGAGGTTCAAAACGTTATCAAGTAAATGAAAAACTTTACAAAACGTCTCTCTTTCAATGTTAGAAATGGTAATTTAATCAATTCAACATTTTATAATTTACCCATATTATTTATGAATTATATATCAAGATTTGAATAAGTTTCAAAGATTTTTCAATTTGTTATGATTTTTTAAAATAATCACCGTCTTTTAATTTTAAAAATATCTACGCTTCTCAAAAAATTTTAAAAATTATTATGGTGGTGTATTGTATTTTTATTAAATAACCTACAAAATTTCAGTTCAAAATGGACAAGATTACCTTTTGTCGGGACATAATTTCAAATTGACGATCTTTTGCTAACTTTTGAAACCACAGACCCATTTAAAAAAAAACTTTGATTCCTTTTTGAAAACGGGTTAAACCACATGACATGTTTTTGAATTTTATCCTAAATTTTAAACAATCTATTTTTTTATATTTTTCTCATTAGGCTTACAATAATAACAAATAAAAACTTCAAATCACTGCATCAAAATGTGGACTCGAAGCTGTGACCTCTATCACAGCTTCAGTACTCAACCACAAACAGTCTAATTAATATATAGTATTTACCATTTCCCTAGCATAAGAGGTTTTATAAGAGCATTCTTTCTGTGTTTCTTCAAAACAATTCCATAAAAACTTGTACACATGTTTCATATATTCTGGCAGTTCATTATCCGCATCTAAAGTAAACCTGATTCGTTTTCAAACAAGGAAAGCTAGGGTTTAATATCAGCTATATACAAATCAAGTGATACTAAAAAAATAATTTAAAGTTTTACATTATTAATTACCTCTGAAGAGCAGCAGTTAGAAGGTGGAGTTCATCAAAAGTACCATAGGAATCATATATATCATCCACCAATGCTACCAATTATACATATTTACAAAGAAGCATTCTAGCATGGCTATATTGAGGCTCAAATACAGATCCAAGTGCCCACATATATGACTCTATTATTCTATCTCTTATATAGGGAAGGTTTTCCACAATATTTGTATCTTTCCACCACCTGAAATTAATAATCTCATAACATAATTTCTTTAATTTTGTACTAGAGGAAGAGATTAAAATAAGTGTAATTAAGTTACCTCGAAAGTATCACTAACTCTTCTCTATAGACTAGTTGTAGTCGATTGTAGTCCGGCTTTGCAAATGTGAGAAGGGTTTCATTACGTGATTTGTCTTCTTCGTAAAAGGATATATAATGAAAAGTATCGAGCCTTTCTATTGTACGGTGGGATGGGAAGCTCAAAGCATGCTTTATGTGTTTTTGAAGACGAGGGCTTGCATCTTCGGCAATGATTTCCAAATGTTTTTTTGTGAAGGGAAGCGCTTCATCTAATATATCTTCTCCTTTAATCGCAAGAAAACATGCTTCGTACAAGCCAATGGCGCCTTTCACATCTTCTATTATTGTCTTGTTGAAATCTCCATCTTTGTCGTCTTTGAATTTCTTAAAAACGTCTGATTAAAAAAATTATTTCTATAAATTTCAACCATTAGCACCATTAAAAATATTACTACATATTTGTATTTAATTTGTATTGAAGGATATATGACACAAAATTGGTTACTTTATATGATGACATTAGCCCCAAAATATTTATGCTTGTTAATTGTAGTAATCCATTTTTTTAGTCTGATAATGAGCATTTCTTATAAGTATTTACCACATGTCATTTTGTATCCATTCTGCCTCATAACCTGAAATAAAATTGCCAGAGTGTACAGGTCATAGTCGTTATCTTCAAGATGCTTAGGAAGGATTTTGAACATATAATCGAGTTGCTTATCGATTTCATCTTGAAAATGATAGGATATACCAAGACGGTATAGTAAGTAAATGAACTGAATGTTATCAGTTAAGATTTTTGGAGATTGAGTTAACATTTCTTTCACTTTTTCTTTCAATGCTTCAACCTCTTCATTCAGTGCTTTCAGTTCCTGTGCAAATTAAAGTATGTATTACATGTAAACATAAAATTCTTAAATAAAATTAAGTTTTATATAAATATACAACAACATTACCCCTATACCTACAACGCAGCCTTACCCTGTAATTACAGAGAGGCTGTTTCCAATTGACCCTGAATTGGAGTTGAAACAGCTGTCCGTGACTTACAATGAAAGAAGCTCAGACAATTTAATGAATAATTTTATTTTAGTCAATTATAATCTAAAGCCAAAGAATGTAGAATCGTTGGCCTATCAAAATAGTGGACGGAAATTTTTATATAAATATAAATAAGAGAAAAGAAACACAAACCGAATCTTGTGGAGAAATTGAAGCAAAACTGTAACCCAAATACTTTGGGGGATATCCTTCCAAGCACTTGCCCTGAAAATGTCATCTGATGCCATATTTCTTCTTTTTTTTTTTTCTTTTAGAGCAATTAATTTTATTTTTAGATGTGAGCTATAATGACCAAATCTGTAGTTAATTTATAGAGGTACCTCAACCCCTCTACAAACTGGAAAACAAATTTGTTTTGATTCCTTAAAACGTGCTAATTATTAGAATAATATTTATGAGGCCAACTCTTAGAATAATATATGTAGTGTTGTGCTCTTAATAATAATAATAATAATAATTTATCTAACAATAAAGGTTGGTTCAAGTGGTAAGTGGCTTGGTATTGTTTGAGCAAGGTCGCAAGTTCGAGTGTGAATGCAGAAAATCCTTATTGGGAGACTCACCCACCACAGCCAAATGTGTGACCCAAGTCAAATCTATGATAATATGATCAGGCTTTGATCTAATTCTTTAATTGGACTTTTTAACTTGAGTAAGCATATAGAACTCATCTAATACAAAATTAATTGAATTACGATAGAATGGATGCCTCAAACAATATGACATATTTAACATACACCCCTCACACACAAATTTAGTTAGAATATGAATCAAATATAAAAAAGTGGCCCAACATTATACAATTAGGCTTTAATACTTTGTCATAAAATAATTTAATCTGAAAGTTTAAGCTTGAGAGGTAACACGTTATTATAATTTTTATATTATTTGTGATACTTACCATACATGAATATGCTTGTATTCAAGTTAAATGTATATTTGTTAGTCAAGTCCAAACATATGATTGTAAAAACTACATATTTCAGTTCATAAACAGTACTTTATTGATTATCAAGAGGCTACAGGATTAGGCCGCCAGGGTTCTCTAATGAACCCTAGTCGCCCAAATTTTTTTCGCCGGCATTTGGCCGGCATTTTTAGTAAGACTGTTCGGATTTCTCTCTGTTATTCAATAGAAGGGCTATCAGGCAGCGTCCACCGACGTTTTTCTTTTAAGAGCTCCGGTGATTAGGCGGTTACGGTTCACCTGAATCCTAGCCGCCCAGTTTTTCTCCATCGGCATTTTTTGACAAGGCTTCTCCTTTCGACAGTAAGGTGATTAGGCGGCTTCCACCAGCGTTTGGCCGGTTTTTTGCATATCGGATTTTCGACAGGAGGGTGATTGGCGGGTAGGGTTCAGTTTGGCCGGCGTTTCGACTGGGGGTCGACGGTTTGTTTCTCAGATTTCTTCTACCGGCGTCGTTCCAGTAGTCCGTGGAGGGTCCAAGCGCTCCTCCTCTTTTGCTTGCTTTCACCGGCGATTTGGCAGGCAGTTTTCAATAAGGGTATCAGGTTTTTCTGTCATTTAGCGTTCATCGTTACCTCCGGCGTTACACAGGTGGTGCCTTTTCCTGCGGTAGTAATTGCTAGGCGATGTTATTCATCATCGCTGCTATTAAGACTTATCATCTCAACCTTCGCGGGATTGACTATGGCACCACGGGAATCTTCTTCCCGCCGTTCACTTCTGCTATGGATTTTTAGATCATTAGGTTCACACTCTATTGTGATTGCGATCTTTGGTTCATTATTATTGCGCTAGGTTGCAATTAACTTTATTACATCCTACGAATGTTTTTATTTTCTTATCTTTTATTTTTCTTTTTTGTTGTTGCTCTCTCTTTTCCTTTTGAATAAATGAATCCGGTTTTTTTTAATGAGCTTAACCTTTACTTGAAAAAACAATACTTTATTTATTAGTTCACGTGTTTATATGCTCTATCATAATACTAACAACCACCTCTAATCATATATATATGTTCGCTGCATTTCATTCATGGATGTCTATAATTATTTATTGATTTCCACGTCATTTTATTCTGAAAATGCAAACTAAGCATACGAAAACTATGCCAAACCAAAGGAATTTATAAAAAAAATCAAGGGTTTTTGTAATCTTCTCTCATCCAATAGTTGAGAAATCATTAACACTTAATTAAATATTTTCTCATAGTAATTAAATCCTCTCTCATCAATTTTCAACCATTGAATGTACAAAAAGTCTGGTTTTTTGTATAAATTCATGCCAAACTACAAATGCATTTATATATTGTTCATCATATCAAATTATTCATTATCAATATTACTAATATCTTAATTTGATTTCTGTCTAATAGACTTAATCAAATATATGCATCAATGAGGAACAAATTAATTTATACAAGTTGAATATTAAAATACTCAAAAAAATTATATTAAATTCTTAACTTGTCTATATTGAACATGGTTATTTGTAAATAATTAAGAGAAAAAAATTATGTAATTACCTAAGATTCCAAATTGACAATGTCTAGCTAACACTACAAGAAATAAAGCTTTTTGTGACAACAAATGTTGTCACGAAAAACAAGAAGTTGTCACATATATCATTATGTGACAACAATAAATTGTCACAGGGCCATTGCTAATAACTCCGTTGCAGATAATATTGTATAAAAATGTCACAAATGGTTAAACATTTTTTGACAACATCTTTTTTGTGACAACATCTGTTGTAACTAAAAAAGAAAAAATTATCGTCACAATAAGCTACTTGTCACATATAATTCATCAAAATGAACTAAAAGTACATGATAACATAGAATAGTTGTCATGCAAAAATTTATTTGTGATAGAATTTGTTGTCGCAAAATATTTTCGAAGTTGTCGCACAAGTTAATATGTGACTAGAATAGTTGTCGCAAGATATCGTCGCTAATAAATCCGTAATAGATAATATTTCCAATTGGGTTGTCACAAAAATTGCAATTTTGTGACAATAATTTTCAATGTCAAATAAATTTGGTTGTCACAAATAAAGTGAATTGTCACGTATCATACGACAAATTTTACTGAATCTGCATGACAACTTTGATTAGTCGTCACAAAATACTACTTGTGACAACTCTTTATTGTCCCATAATATATGATCACAACATTTTACATCAGTAACAACTTTTTCTGTTACTATCTATATGTAGTTACAATATTAACTTGTTACATTTAATATTTGTAACAACTTTGGATTGAAGGGAACTCAAAATTATGTTATTAGCTTTAAAATTATAGAAAAACAATAATTAATAGAAGAGAATTTCAATGAAGATTATTAATTTATTTTAACAATGAATAAACTAAACGCAATTATACTTAAAATAAATAAGCTTAAAAACAAATATAAACAATAAAGAGCAAAAAGCACTAAGGCCTTAATAAAGTTCACAATCACATAATAGAAAACAACCAATGTTAAAAGTTGAAGAACACATTAATTATATAAAATAATGCAAGTCTTAAAAGCAAAGAGGGCTTAAAACTATAGTAAACTGTTGATTCAAAATAAATGCACGTGTGATTACTTTGAGGTCTATTACATATACTTAAGATCCTAATCCAACATCTATATATATGTAAACTAATCGAATCCATGTATGTGTGTGTGTATAAAATCAAATCCATCATAACCTAGAGCTTTGAAACTAAATCCGAAAAAATAAGCAAATAAACAAATCGAGAACGCAATAGATTGTTTCAAGTCAATGATTATTTGGTCCATATTTGCACACATCATCTCAAATCATACTATTAAAAAGGGGTTCAAGAAGGAAAAGAGAAAAAAACAACCGAGTGATAAAGAAAAGTGGAACTACCTCCTTCAATTGCCCTTCCAGTACAGCAGAACAAGATATTTCAAACCCACAAGCTGACATAGCTTGAGAAAACACTGGAAATTTGAATATAGTAGTGCACATGCAGTACATCAGTAGCAATATCATTCTGCAAAAACCCAAGGTAATTCAATTCAAACTGGAGCAGCGGAGGCAATCTCATATATTGTTCGATAATCGTTAGCAAGGAAGTCATAGTTATATAAGACAACAACATTAGAACCAAAATCTATCTAAATTGTATAGCATACACTTGAAATATAATTAAGTCAAGACCTAATACACAAGCTTAAATGACTAAAAACTATTTCTACTCAACTCAATCTTTGCTACCTAGATTAAAGTATTTCGACTTTGAAATCCCGCCAACCCCATCTCTCAAATTGAAGCAGGAAGCAAAAGTGCCTATCAACAACTTGTATACAACATAGTTATAAAAATCGTACAATTTGCAATTAGAATCATACGTTTCGATTTGATTCACACCAAATTAGATTCAAATTTGTGGGGTGAATCGAAATCCATCATGAATCGGCGGTGAATCGGCTGAATCTATCAATTCCCCCGATTCTATCGATTCATGAACACATCTGAAAAAAAAAAGAAGAAATATGATGAGATGAAAGATGAAGAACTTATTCTTGAAGATGATGAGAGCTTAACCCCAATATAGATGCCGTAATTTCTGTTTTAGGAGTCCTTTCTGGAGTAATTTTCTATAATGAAACCAGACCCTTTTTGTGATAGAGATTCTGAGGTTAGAGAAGAAAACTTTCCCCTTATTTCTTAGTTTTTAATTGGATACTTTTTGAGTGGCTTTAATAATACTAATTACAATTATTAATTAACTCTACCTAATTAACTCATCCGCCAACAGCCCACATGTTTGACGTTTCCAATTCCCACTATCTTCTCACTACAATTGAATTCAACTAGAATAAAATATACAAGTCGTAAGACATTCAAAACATATATAGCAAATACATGACCTCTAAAATGTTGTAGATACTATTGCAAGACTAAAATAATAAAGATACTGAACTTCAATAATCACAAATTACTCTCAGCAATTACAACCCCATTGCTAGTCCCTTCTAAATAAATGGAATCCCAATGAACACCAGCAATGTGAAACATGATTGACACTAGCACAAATTTATGTAATCAAGATAGTAAAGCATGAGAAGACCCAAGTAGTGGTCATGTACGTTATATTTCAGAGATCAATGGCAGCATATTGTAGAATATTTCAAACACTTAGCAGTTCCCCTAAATTGTTTTCATACGTTAATCAATTCCTACGAGCCTACGAGGTGAGACATTGAAGCAAAAATCCAGAGACCAATTCGGATTAAATGCAATCAACTATAATTAGTCTTCTCCTCAAACCATATAAACATAATATAGCAATCCCAAACAAAACTAACAAAGTTGTAAACTTGCTCTAGTAAATATATGAAAAACATAATCACTAAACCATAAGATGGAAGGAAGAGCAAAGATTTTGTAATCATCTTGATGTATTTATGTACTACCTTATCTATTTAGATACCAAACACAAGTAGGATACAAGAGTGGAGATCTAGGGAAAAGTTGAGCACATAAGAGAATTGACCCAAAGTATGATCATGTGATATAAGGACAGATAAATTTAGAAAGGTAATACAATAATGCAATTTGTACTTAACAAAAAAAAGATAAAAAAAAATCTAAAAAGATATATTGGATATATCAAATAACATAGAGAGATAGAGATACCATGGAGGTTGTTATCTACAAAATCTAATAAGCAGTCATCTTCGTCGAAGTAGCGGCGCTCGTTGGCAGCTTTGGCTTTCTCAAGCGTTTTATCGAAGTCCTGTTGGAGCTGAGCATCCCATTTCACTAATGATTCACAAATAATGCTCCTAATCCCATTCCAATCGCATGCTCCCATGGATGGCGCATGTAAGGGAGTTTGCGAAGGGCATTAGAATACATCTGCGTGCCCAGACCTAGCAATGCGTCGATCACCATCGCACTCAGCGCCATTTCTAATCAAGTTCACTCTAATCGCCGTCTGTGATGTCTAAGCAGTGTCAGATAATTTTGTGATAAAACTTAATGTTATGTTGTCTATTACCCTGCTAAGACAAAGAATAAATAAATAAATATTTAAAAAAGAAAATGAAACTTGAACAATTGACTAAAGAGTCCATGTATAAATGATAAAATTCAAGAACTAAAATCGAAAACACTTCTTCAAAGCTTATATCTTACCATATAAACAATAAACATGTATGGAAGGAATGAAGGATATCGCCAATTCCAATAGAACAATAGACTTGGTCTACCTAATGTATAACAACAGTAAAATACAATCAAATAGTAGAATACTTCACATAATATAACCTGGGACAAATGACTAGCCATTTCAAGAATCAGTACGTCCAGCTTGTATAAACAAGACAAATAATTAAGATAATTGGCACATAAAATGAGACTCATGCAGTCTCAAAACCACATTAATTCATTGCATAATTTATACTACAGTAAGTTTATTAATCTTAACCTTTTAAAAGCAATTACATTGTATCAACTTGAATTGAGAAAATATTCTCGGACAATGCATAATTAGAACCTAATTCAGTCTCTCATATATAAATTTTGATTTTAGTCCAATTGAAATTCAATGTAAGTTAAACAACAATAAATGAGCCAAGGGCGACACCTAGAATACAACATGCATATCAATTGAAATGAACTGTGAAAACATCTAAGATATACAATTCGATAAAACTTAATTTACAAATCACAACTTCCGGTCAGAGCACTTGATTTCCCCCAATTTCAGCTATTCATCGTAATTAAGAATAATGTACTGTTAAATAATGAAACTGAAGCTTCATATCCCTAAATTAGATTAATTCAATTGATATTTTGGTTAAAGAAAATCATCTTATGGTTTTTGGAATAAAATTGAATGAGAGCAAAATGCAAAAATTCAAATAATGAACAAAAAGATTGGAGGAAAACTACACCTTACGGGAGTCTCCAAGAAGTTGTTTCGGCAGTCGACGACAGTAGTATGACGGATGTTTTGTTGTAGAATAGCGACGATGACAGTGAGAACACCGAAGGACGGCGACAGAACATGCTTGTTAAGTTTGGGAGGAAACGAGATGGCTGGAAGCGGAGTGGGTAAAGGATGGATTTAGGTTAGAGTTGCTAAAATCAGAAAATAAAAAAGTTGAGCTAGTGAAAGGAGAAATTCCAGTCGAGGGGAAAGGCGCTCCAAAACCAACGGTGAGACCGGGAATATGAAGCTACAACCTTTTCCTCTTTGAAGTCGTTCTGGAAGAGGGAGAGGCGGGAGAAGACGAAGCTGGTGGGTCAGAGTTGGATTTAGGTCAGGAGAATGAAAAATTGGAATGGAGGGAAAATTTGAGTCCATGGAAAAAAGAAGTCCTTATCTAAAATTTTTGAGTGGTGGATAGTTTAAAGTTAAATATTCTACCGATTTTTTATATTAACACTTATTGTTATTATTATTTTAAAACAATTTTTATTATTAATTAAAATATAATTATTATAATGGAAAATAACACTAAATAATTTTACATTACTAATTAATTATTAGAAATACAATGTTGAAAATTTAGCCTTTCTTCAGAACTTTTTATTTTTGAAAATTTAAGTTTTATAGGACGTATGTAATGTGCTTTTTAACTTAACTTATAACTTTTGTTTAGTTCCATTATTTCAGTTCAGTTCATTATTATAATGGTATGCCCTTTATTTATATTGCAAAAAAAGAGTTAGAGAGAGAAAGAATGATAGGTATATAGTAAAGTTTTAATTTTAGTTTGAATAATTAAATATATTAATATTATATAATTTACGGTGAAGGCTATGGTGACTTTATTTTTTGTAAAGTTAAAGTTACTTTGCCTTTCATCATAATTGAATTAGTGAGATGAAATTCAATCTAATGGTGATATAGGCAAAGTAAGGAGAAAAAGTCACCATATTTTACCTAATTTTTAAATCATCCACAACTTTTCTACAACTTTTTATACCTTTCATATACCGTTTTATAACACTATATAAATAACTTATAACTTTATTATACACATTTTTATTTTTATAATAATCTATACAACTTTTTATACCTATCATATAGGTTTCATATAACCTTTCAAATAACCTATAACATTCAAACTTTCTTATACCTTTTAGTTTACCTTTTTCAAATAGATAAGAAAACATTTTTGAAAATAATGTTATTAATTACTATAATATATTATATTATTTAAACATTATAATGTATATATCTTTTATAGAACTTTTTAAGTAACATATAAATATTTATTGTCATTTATTGAATAGTTTTGTTACAACTTTTACTTGTCACATGGGTATTTTTTGTTTAAGTTTAAATTATTGTCACAAAAATAACATATTTTTTGTAACAAGCTTTTTATGTTGTCACGCAATAGTTTTGTGACAATAGAAAATTTATTGTCACATATTGAAAAATTTTAGTTACAACATTTACTTGTAACTAAAGTATTTTTTTTGTTTTAAGTTAAACTTATCGTCACAAAACTAATAAATTATTTGTAACAAGATTTTTATGTTGTCACATGAATAGTTTTTGTGACAATAAGTTCATTTTGTAACAAAAACTAAATAATATGTTACAACTTAAGTTGTAACGAAAAATATTGGTTACGACTTAAAAAAATTGTCACAAAAACATCTATTATTTGTGACAATTTTATAATAAAATTTTAAGAAAACTAATTTTTGTGACAATTAAAATTTTATTGCAACATATAATAGCCTTTTGTGACAAGAATTTTAGTGACAGAGATTATGTTGTCGCGTATTAATTTGTTTCTTGTAGTGTAATTGTAATTGAAGAGAATCTGTGCATACTGACATTTTTTACTAGATGATTGAATGAGTATATAAGAGGGGTTAAATCCATTCAACATAAGTTCTCGTCAAGTGCAAATGCAATTCGTCCTTCCCTAGATGTTACTTTAAAAAAATTCTGCAAATGCGCTTACAAATATAAAGAAAACCCTAATCACTCCTGGTGTGACTCAAACCTGAGACTTCTAGAGGTCACAGCTTCAGAGTTAACTACTAGGCTAACACATTCGCCATGAATAGTTGTCACTTGTTAAACATACCTATGCATATCTCATTAGAGGTTATAGGTCATCAACGGTCTAATCTTCTCTATTAGCCCAATCCCATCAAGACTTTTTATATACGGACCCATATTCTTTTGTTGTCAGACCTTCTTTGAGCTTCATAACTGGGTGAACACATAACTAAGGTTGAACCAATTTAACGCACTACCAATTGTGTTGCGTTAAGTCACAAACTACATCACTTATATACAACTCATTTTAACACTAGTAACCGCTCTCTATCTGAACACCCGATCAAGAATATTCTAATCAGTACCCAACGTATTTTGAGGAGTTTCAACAGATTTCTGATTATCCACACATTGTGGGAAGGCAATGCCTGTGCGGATGGCTCAAATAGCTTTTTCAGCGCCTGTAGGGGTCACAGTGTTGCAACAGCCTCCTGCAAGCTTGAATCATTTGCTAGAATTGGACTCTAATGGTGTTTTTATGGCGCGTAGAATTTCTGGAATGGACAGGTCGCTTGAGGGGCTTTAATTTTTCTATCTTTTTTTCTTTTGTTTGTCTTTGTCCTTTATCCTTCCTTGTATCACCAAAAAAAAATATACAACTCATTTTCGATGTAGGATTAGCAACATCTCTGTGGACAATGACCTAACTCACACCAAAAGGTGATTCAAAGGTTGAACGTTGCCTCATACATATAAAGAGCAACATTACTCAATCCTCAGCCAGCACTACAAAAGATAGTGTTTTTTGTGACAAAAAAAGGTGACGGACAACTTTCCGTCACTAAATACTGCATACTTTCTATAACTAGTCTTACGTCACAAAGTTATGACGGATGTTGTGCGAAAAAGAAATTTCCGTCATTAAATTTTGGCTGGTTATTTCCCTCCAAAACTTTTTAGGAGTGACGAATTTTGTGACACGATATTCCGTCACAAGTAGCATTTTATCATCTGGATTGCTAGGTGTCACCCAGTTTTACTTCGCGTCACCCATTAATTTTACCGTTTTGCCCTTAGAGTTATAAAGCCATTAACGTCCATAAATCCAAAAATTCAAATTCTCTCCTTAAATATAATTCTAATTCAACTTCTTGGCTATGTTGTTTGCACAGACTAAAAAAATTATGTATAACCGGATAATCCTGAGAAATTGTTAGTTTGGACAAATTCTAATTGTTTAATAGAAAAATTAGAAAATAATAGAAATTTGATTAGAAAATATTATAAATTAGGAATATTATTTAACTTTATTGTTCTGAATTCTTTCAAATTCGAAAAAAAAATCAATTAAGAGTTTATTACCAATAGTTAAGAATAAAAATAAAATACATTAATTAAATTTGATTAGAAAATACAATAAATTAGGTATATTATAATGACTTTAATTTGAATCCTTTCATTGTAATAAAAAATATCAATTAAGAGATTATTACCAATAATAAGAATAAAAATAAAATACATTAATTAAATTTGATTAGAAAATACAATAAATTAGGAATATTATTATAACTTCAATTTGAATCCTTTCATTTTAAGAAAAAAATATTAATTAGGAGTTTATTACAAATAGCTAAAATTATAATAAAATACATTGATTAAAAAACGCAATAATTAGGAGCTTATTACTAGTAGTTAAGATTAGAATTAAATACATAAATTAAATTTGATTTGAAAATACTATAAATTAGGAATGTTATTGTTACTTTAGAAATCGAATCCTTTCAAATCAGATGATATAAAAAGTTCAATAAAAAGCTTATAAATTATATAATAAGTTGAATAAAATGTATATAAAAAGTATAAGAAAGTTACCCAAACTCTATTAATAAATAATAAATAAATAATTCAAATAATTATAGTAATCAATAATACCTATTTAAAATAATCAATATTATAAATAATAATAATAATAATAATAATAATAATATGAAGCCTTAAATCTTAAACCATATACTCTAAACCTTAAACCCTAAAACTTGAATCCTTAAATATTTATTGTTTAAAATATACTACAATAATCAATATAATATTTCTATAAATATTTTCTTAACTTTTGAAATATAAAATTATTTGATACAACATATCATTTTTATAAATAAAGATAGCTTTTAAAAAATAAAATTATTTATTGTATGTCATATAAAATTATTCAATATTATTTAAAATAAAATTTTATTGTATATACCTATCAATATAATAATAATAATAATAATAATAATATTATTATTATTAACTGTGAGTAAGCCAGGAACAAGATTATCTCATTGAAGATACTTGTAAATATTAAAAAAAATATCATGAAATGGACATAATTGTAAACATAATAGAACCGGAGTAAATTTGAAAAAAGTGAAAAAAATAAAAAAAAATAAAAAATAATTTATGAGTCATAATAGTTAATAATATTAATTTAATATTATTTTAAAAATATTTTCATATTTATTTAAATTGGTATCTCACCCACACCCTTTACAGCCGCCTTCTCCCCTCCATCCCTTACTGCCATCTCTTCGTCCTTCTTTCTCTACGTATGCTCTGTGTCCCACATCCTTAACCGCCACATTCTCCTCTACCTTCTCCATTCTTCTTCACTAACGCTAGATGATGATGACGGCGATGCAGGTGGTACGTATAATGTTCTTTATAAATTTTAAACTGCTTTTGATTTCTATTCAGGTTTTGAAAATTGATCAACACTTAATCAATATTTTTTCATATTAATTAAATCCCCTCTCATTAATTCTCAACCATTGAATAAGAAAATGGTACAAAAATTCTGGCTTTTTGTTCCTGCCAAACTATACACATGCATTTATATATAGTTCATCATATCAAATTATTCATTATCAATATTACTAATATCTTAATTTGATTTCTGTCTAATAGACTTAATCAAATATATGCATCAATGAGGAACAAATTAATTTATACAAGTTGAATATTAAATACACAAAAAAATTATATTAAATTCTTAACTTGTCTATATTGAACATGGTTATCTGTAAATAATTAAGAGAAAAAAATTATGTAATAACCTAAGATTCCAAATTGACAATGTCAAGCTAATTGTAGAGAATCTATGTACAATGACATTTTTGACTTGATGATTGAATGAGCATATAAGTAGGGCTAAATCCATTTAACATAATTTTTTGTCAAGTGCAAAGGCAATTCGTCCTTCACTAGTTGTCACTTTTAAAAAAAATTTACTCAAATGCGCTTACATTAAATATAAAGAAAACCCCGTGACTCAAACCTGAGACCTCTAGAGGTCACAGCTTCAATGTTAACCACTCGGCTAACACATTCGCCATGATTAGTTGTCCCTTGTTGAACATACCTATGCATATCTCATCAAGATTATAGGTCATTAACGGTCTAATCTTCTCTATTAGCCCAACCTCCATCAGGACTTATTAACTACGGACCCAAATTCTAATTTTGTTGTCAAACCTTCTTTGTGCTCTATCACTGGGTGAACACATAACTGAGGTCAAACCAATTTAACACAGCCAATTGTGTTGTGTTAAGTCACAAACTAAATCACTTATATATAACTCATTTTCGATGTAGGATAAACAACATCTCCGTGGACAATGACCTAACTCACACCAAAATGTGACTCAAAGGCTGAACGTTACCTCACAGATATAAAGAGTAACATTGCTCAATCCTCAACCAATTTTGAATATCCAACATAAACCCTGCACATAGATTAGTAATTACAGATTAGCTTTTCTTTTTGTTCATGAGCCCCCTCATTCTTTCTGAATAAATCATGAAGCCTACAAATGGTACTAGTTGCATATAGACTTCCAAAAGAATTTTTTTTCATAATCTTATTTTATATCCAGGGGTAGGAGGAGTTTGATTTTGGTTTCTTTTTCTTCTTCATTAAGACAAGTGGTATTAATTGGTATCTCTCTTTTTATTACTTAAAGATGGTAACTTTCTGATCTCTCTGTGGTTGTTTTGGAGAGGGAAAGGGTGGGGGTAAGAGAGAGAGAAACGGGAGGATGTGTGTCAACCTATGTAGCATGTAGCACGGAAATGGGAAAGGAAACGTTTCGGTAAATCTAAAACGCACACTGGAAACGCTAAAAGTAACATGATTTCAAGTTTCCAAGAGGGAAACGGAAACGGGAAACGTTAGTGTCTAGGAGTTTTCGTGCTTCACAGGTGTCAACCCCAAAAGGGTGTGTGAATGGGAGATTAAGGTCTTCAAAGAAGAAATTAAAGAAGAAAAGGAAAGCGATTAAGAGAAGAATTTGTTCAAGATTATCAGATGGATCAATGGATATTGTTGACAGGCCTGATAATCGCCTCTCTTCCTTCTCTAACCTCACTTTTCAAGGTCTACGTTTTTTCCCCTTTTGTTGAATTTGTGTTGGTTGGAATTTTTACTAGCTGTAGATAAGATTAGAATAATGGGTTTTAGTGTTGTTAATATTTTTGGCATGAAATGTGGACACTATGGCTTTTTTTATTAGTGTGATGACATTAATTCATCTTTTATCAAGTAAAGTTTAAGTTTTCATGTGTGATTCTGGGATTAATCAAACAAGCAAAAAAAACAAAAGGGTTACCAACCCCTAAACATTACCTACTGGCTCGCCAGTTCACCACTTTAAAACATTAGCACCTAAAGTATATAACTTTTTTTTGAAAACCCCCCGGAGAAACATTGTGTTTCTCCAGAAGGAAAAGGATCGAGATAGGTGAAAATTTCGGGGCGGGCGTCCCAACTAGGTTGATGCCCCCGCTTACCTACAAAACACCTACCTCTCTTTATTAATGCAATCCAAAGACCGCTCACAAGATGAGGGCGTCAGTGAACAAGGATACAGCCTAAAGGTGATACGGATATGGAATCCGATCCCGAGGTATGACTATACAATGAATAGGCCAACTGATGCCACCTAGCTAGTTACAGCTTAGAAATAAATCTGGACAGTTAAATACATCAGAAACAATAAAATTAAGATTCCGTCTTCGATACTTGAAAAAGAACCAGCATAGATGAATGCTTGCCCCCAAGAGATCATCTGTGCTTAAGACACCCTCAAACACGAACTTATTCCGCCTTTTCCAAATGGCCCACGCAATCATAAACCAAAAAGCCGTACCAAACTCCTGTCCAATCCCTGAGGAAAAATGCGCTCGCCATACTACAAGAAAATCAGCCCCCTTGAATGGCATTGTTACCGAAATCCCTAGTAACAGAAAAGCTTGAACCCATATACGATAACTACCCAAACAGTGAAACAAAGCATGATCAATTGTTTCGGATTCATCACAAAACGGACACTTGTCATTCAATACAGCTTGGCATCCGCGACAAACCAGAAAGACTTTCGTTGGGAGGCGTCTATGTAACAATAACCAGCCAAAAAATTTGACTTTAGGAATAAGACACGCATTCCAAACCACCATATAATCCGTTTCCGGCGTAGTCCTTTGAGGCGACCTATAGGACCCTAAACAAAAAGATGCAGCTGAAAATACCTTATTAGCTTCCAGATCCCATTCAAATCTATCTGCCACCACCTGAGACCCAACGTGTGGCTGCTGCCCCCTGTTGCCGACAGCCCCGTCCCCCATAAAAACAGCAGGGCAGACTTGGGAAATCCAATTACGCATCTGGGAGCACCTCTCCCTACTAGTAATCCTTAGACTACGTTTCCAAAAAGGCCTAGAAAATGCTGCTCCCTCAGAAATAGACAGACTCCCGTCCCGAATCGAACAGCTTTTTCTATTACATAATAGATACAGATCAGTGAAAAGAACAGATAATGACACATTTGCAGTCCAATTATCATGCCAAAAAGATCCGCTCGCCCCGTTCCCCACTTTAACTCTCCCGTTCGATTTAAACAACTCCCAGAAGGTTGAGTTCTTTACACAACAAGATATAATGCCTTGCCAAACATACGAAATGCGGGATCTATTAACATTTTCAAACGAGTTCCATGACACGAAGCCATATCGACGGACACACAGCTCATACCACAACGAACCCTGCCCTTCTGTTCTAGACCGCCATATCCATTTCAGCAATAAACTACAATTGACTAGTCTTAGATCCCTAACATATAGGCCACCTAAATTTTTTGGTAGCATAATTGTCTCCCAACTCACTTTACAGATCCCGCTAGAGTCCGCTATACCTTTCCACAAGAAATTACGCATCAGTTGAACAAGCTTATTGTTAATAGAGGCCGGCATCTTATTCAATGATAACAAATATATCGGGATAGATGAGAGAACCGATTTTATAAGGACCACCCTGCCAGCATACGATAAACACTGACCTTTCCAACTTGCCAGCCTATTTTGGAACTTACCAATCAACCCGTTCCAATAAGACACCGGGATGCGTCTCGTACTGAGAGGGGCGCCTAGATAAGTAATGGGAAATCTTTCGATCTTACAACCCATTGTCTCCGCACACCGATTCAACAAGTCGTCCTGCGCGTTAATACCCATAATTGAGCTCTTAACAAAATTTATTCGTAGACCTGAAATCAACTCAAAACAACGTATTAAACGGATAAAAGTAGGTAAGAGAGACTCATCTGCAGGTAGGAAGCACATCGTATCGTCCGCAAACTGAAGAATAGATATATCCTTCTCTGACCCATGAATACGAAACCCAGGTAAAATACCCTTACGGACACTTGCGTCAATGAGCTGTTTAAGACCTTCCACTGCTAAGACAAAAAGGAATGGAGAAATGGGATCACCTTGTTTAACCCCTCTGCCCAAATAGATCGGATCTGTGGGACTACCATTGATAAGAATAGATGTTGTCGAGTTCGCTCTGCAGGTCACCATCCATCTAATCCACTTATCAGAGAGCCCCATCCTCTTCAACACTGAGTCAATATAAGTCCAAGAAACACTATCGTATGCTTTATGGAAATCAAGCTTGAGAGCCACAGAAGACTGACCACTGCGGTGGATTGATTGGATCACTTCCGAGGCTATAAACGAGCATTCATGAATATTACGGCCTTTAACAAAAGCAAACTGGTTGTCAGAAATCAGCTGAGGTAGGACAGCCTGTAATCTTTTCGCAAGTACTTTCGACACAATTTTATATATACCATGAATAAGGGCAATCGGTCTATAATTCCCCAATGACGACGACCCCGGGACTTTAGGAATCAATACGGTAAAAGATGACTTTATAGAGTTTGGCAGCTGATCATGCCTATAAAATTCGCCAAACAGAGCTAGCACATCCGATTTCATGTCCTCCCAGAAGCGTTTATAGAAGAAGAAATTAAATCCGTCCGGCCCCGGCGCCTTACCTTCTTGACAAGCACACACTGCGTCCCACACTTCAGCCTCAGAAAAAGATTCAACTAGCCGCGCATTGTCCATCGCATCAACCATACGGAATTGTAGTTCGCCCAAGGAAAACGGCACCTCCTCTTGTTTCGAAAACAGCCTGGAATAAAAATTCCGTATCGTGGATTTAATAAGTACCGGGTTAGAAGATACAACTCCATCAATTTCCAGCTGTGAAATCCGATTCCCCCTAGCCCTCGCTGATGCCATCCTATGAAAAAAACTTGTATTATCATCACCCAGTAAAGTCCAGTTAACACGTGATTGTTGGTGACGAATTTGTTCAAGGTTCCGTCTACAGGTAAGTAATTCCGATCTCACGCACTGAAGCTCCGATCTACTTCCCTCCTCCAAAGGTCGGACCACCGAACTGGATGTCAAAAATATAATACGAGCCTCTAGCTTCTTTATTCTTCCCTCTAATCCGCCAAAATTAGATAGATGCCAAGGCCGGATAAAGCTCCTTAATCGGCATAATTTAAAATCAATGTCGCACCCCGGATCCGCCAATTCTATGGCCTCCCACTTCGATCTTAGAAAAGGTAGAAACCCGTCCTTTTCCCACCAACAGTTCAATGATCGAAACACCTTCTTGCCATCCGATACCAATGCATGGGACCGGTATATAATCGGAAAGTGATCTGATAGCGTTGAATCAACCGTCATCACATTCTGTCCCGGCCGCCTATCAAGAATATTGCACGACACCAAGACACGATCAATCCTAGAGAAGGATAGAGCATTAGACCACGTATAGTCACGCCCATGTAATGGCAAATCAAATAGAGCACATTCATTAACAAATTCCTGGAACCTAATCATCGAACTCGCCCCCGTATTCCCACTTCTACCTCGCTCAGAACTATGTAACACTTCGTTAAAATCACCACATATCACCAAGTTATCATTGTTTTGAATATGGGGCAGCAGATCACACCAAAATTGATTCCTATCCCTGGGAATAGGGGGACCATATAAGCATAGTAAATTTACCTCAAGTTGACTAGACACAATATGTAGCAGACACCATCTATCTGTAGAAGCAGTGATCGAGCCAAGAATTAAATTAGGATTCCATGAGATCAATAAACCTCCTGCCAAGCCATGCGACGGGATACAATGAAAATGAAAATCGTTACGGCCCCAAAACTTCCTCACAACCTGATCTGTAACCGATAGGGACTTTGTCTCAACTAGGACAAAAACCTGAAGCTGCCACTTACGAACACATGACCGCACCAAAAACTGTTTGGCCCCATTCAATAAGCCCCCGCGACAATTCCAACACATAAAACTCAAAGTCATGATAAAACTCACAACATCCCAGTTCGGCCAGCAGCTCTCTCAACGCCGTTGCCCTTCCAATGCCTCTATAATCAAGCCCATATTTTGTTCGTTAAACAACTCAAGCTTCTCTCCGATTCGGAAAGTCATTAATTCCTCACTGACGGTTGGCTCATTTTCTTCCCTGCGAATGATAATTCTATTCATATTTGGGATGTTTGGGCCCGAAGAACTTGAATTCTCCATACCCGGATCCACCGCGTTGTTTCCCTCAATTAACGGCCTGTCGCCGGAAGGGTGGGTACTACCCGGACTTGTGTTGTTGCTATCCGCAACAGTCTCATCATCCTCGTCCGATCTAATTTCATCTTCGTTCCCCAATGATTCACTACTACACCTGTATATAACTAATATATATATATATATATAAATATATTGCATCTCTCTTTATTAGGGCGGACATGTGGCATGGGTCACATACAATTCCAAACCATTATATAGATAAGGCTCATAGGCTCATAACTCACACCCAAAACCCTATAAAAGGGGGCAGCCTATTCACCTAAAGGTATGACACTCATATTCATTTTCTCTTTACTTACTTACTACACACTTCAGCCTTACCAATACACTTAGAAAGGCATCGGAGGGGCTATACTAACCCGTCTAGCGTTCCTTTATTTGTACAGATCTCAGGTTTGCACCTTTGGAGTAAGTCGATCCCACCACATATCATAATATGCATCGATGCATAAAATAAATATTAATTAATGAGTGCAAATTATATTTATATGAGTAACTAACTGGGATTAAAATCTCCTATTGGGCAACCCATTACTAATAAAAAAAATATTAAACGCATAAATAATATGATACAATAGCATCTCATTTAAAAAAAATAACAAATTTTTTTAGTAAGAACGAAAAAAAGAAAGAAAAAGAAACTTTGAAACAAACATTATACTTTTCCAAGTCTAGTAAGTTCAATAAGAAGGTGTACGCATTGAATGCGTATGAGTGGCGGAGTTTAAACAGTTTAAACGCAACCCATGCTTCATTAGTCAATACTTCGTCCAAGAAATATGAATACTAAATTAATTTAGGGTAAACTTTAAAAATATACCATGTGGTTTGGCTGTTTTATAAAAAGATGCTTCTAGAATTTTTTTTTTTAAAGGGAGCATGTGGTTTCAAAAGTTTATAAAAAGACGATTTCAAAATTTTAAAACCATATTTTAAAGGATAATCTTGTCCATTATGAAGTGAAATTTTACAGCTTAGTTAATGAAAATATAATACACATATGTGATAAATTTTATAATTTTTGAGAGGTATTAATATTTTTTTAATTAAAAATTGATTATAACTTTAAAAAATCAAAATAAAATGAAAACTTTATGAATCTTACTCAATTCTTGATATATAATTCTTAAATAATATAGTCAGAATATAGGAATGTTGAATTTATTGAAATAAATGGTGTAACACTGTAATTCCCAAACCACATGCACCCTTTTGAAAGCTTTTAAAACCACAAGCACCCTTTTGAAGAAAAAAAATTCTACAGATATATTTTTACAAAATACTGAAATCACATGAAATATTTTTTAAGTTTACCCATTAATTTATGTCTTTAAAAATTGGTACAAATTTATTTGAATTTCATTTGTCATATTATTTACCAAAACTGGATCATGAGTAATTTTTCAAGTAAATTGCATATTGTCACGAAACTACTAGAATCACCAGGACTGACTATTAGGGGAAGTAGGGTGAGCGACCGCTCAGAGCCCCAAATTTTTCGGAGGCCCCAAGTTTTAATTTTAATATAATACAAGTATAGAAATTGTAACATATATATATATATATATAAGTCTATTGGTTAAGTATTCTAAGTCTTGTTGAATTCTAATAATCTTATTCATTTAAATTCTAAAAGAAGTATCTGAACTTTCTGAGAGAACTAAAGAAGTTAATTCTAAATTTAGTTCTCGTATTTCTCTTTCTAAGACTGATGATTCTCTAGTATAACGATCTAATTCTTCAGTATATCTAGTTACAAATCGAGCTTTCCATCCTATTAAGGTATAAATGTGTCTACGAAGTCCAGCTCTTTGTAAAATATTAGTTTCTATTCTTATTTCTTCAGTGTAAGAGTTTATTCCATTAGTATAAAAGCGTATTAAAACTTTGTTTCTATTTAATTCTTCTTCTTTTCTTTCTAATTTATTTTTAATTTCTAAAATTCTATTCATAGTAAACAAATTTCTCTTCACTTATCTGGAAAGATCACTCAAAATGCAATCCAGGAAGGAGAGGATACTTATATGATTATATGAACAGATTATTATAATATAAGAACAAAGTATGAATAAAGTATGTAAATTATACCTCTTCAGCTTATATTTCTCTATGATGGATGGCCTCTGCTTATAGAAGATTTTTAGAGAGTTTGAAAAATGTTTATGAGTATGATGCAGAGAACTGATTCTTATTTATAGCTGAAAAAGAGGATGTATATCGGCTACCTGTTAGCAACCGGATCTTTCTTATGACGTCATTGCTTACGTCTAGATAAATATCAGTGTAATTATGACTCATCCTTTAATAATTATGTCGGCTGATGTCATTGCTTACGTATTTAGTATATTATTGTCTTTTGTCCTTTATGATTATTTCTCGTAAGTATTCTTATATTATCTTGTGAGTATTACTTTTATGTCTTAATTTATTAGTATGGATTCGACTTAAATATTATCTCTTTGTTAGCTTTAAAAACCTTTTTATTGAAATTTAAAAAGCTTTATGGATTAACAAAAGAAGATTTTTTATTGAAAAACACCTAACCTGGGTTAGCCAGATAATTTGTTAACAAATTTTTTAATAAGGAGATTTACTTCATCAATCTCAAAATTTTCTTTTTGCTAGATCCAGAAAACATTTAAAATCAACTGTTAAAATTTACTTCCAAATTTCTTTTAAAACTTTCTTAAAAAAAATTCTTTATAATTAGCTCATCCAACTGGTACTTTTTGAAAGAAGGGACTTACATCTTTTGCCCAGAAAATTTTCCAAGGCCTATTGCTATTCTGTATTTGAATTTCATTAAGCTTAGCTTTAAAGTAAACTTTTCAGTAAATATTAAATTTGAAGAACAAGCCAACAGAAAATATAAAATTTTATTACAGAAGTATAGTCGAATTATAAAACTTAAATACATATAAAAAGCTATGGTCAAGTTATAAGACCAAGCAAAAATAATTACAATAATAAAAAAGCTATTTTTATTAGACGATCAGAATCTAGACACAGATCCCCCAGTTTCTTTGTTAATAATAATGCTGAGAAAAAACGAGGGAAACCTAGGATGGTTATAAACTATAAACAGTTAAATGATAATACAGAAAATAATGGGTATGATATACCTAACAAAGAAATGCTTATAAATAAAATACAAGGATCAAAGTTCATGAGTAAATTTGATCTAAAGTCAGGATACTATCAAATAAGAATGCATAAAGACTCAATAGAATGGACTGCATTTATTTGCCCAAACCCTATAGGACACTGGGAATGGACAGTAATGCCATTAGGTCTTAAGAATGCACCTGCAGTTTTTCAGAAAAGAATGGATAAAATCTTTGAGAAACTTACAGACTTTACTGCAGTATACATAGATGATATACTAGTCTTTAGTAAAACAGCTAAAGATCATAATAGACATCTTAAAGAAGTTTTTAAGAAATTTGAAGAGAATGGATTAATAATATGTCTTAATTTATTAGTATGGATTCGACTTAAATATTATCTCTTTGCTAGCTTTAAAAACCTTTTTATTGAAATTTAAAAAGCTTTATGGATTAACAAAAGAAGATTTTTTATTGAAAAACACCTAACCTGGGTTAGCCAGATAATTTGTTAACAAACATATACTAATGAAGAATATCTAGAAAGACACCTAGACTTTTAAGAAATAGAATCAGACTATATATACTCAAACCAGCTGAATAATATAATCCTAGACAATGAAATTTTACAATACCAATCTAGACTTGAGAAATTGGAAATAATAGGAGAAAATCCTCAAAAATACTGGAATAGAAACCCTACGGAATATAAATTAGATTTATAAAACCACCAAAATTTTCAGCAGAAACTCATGCTGGAATAGAATGGAATATAACCAGACTATTCGAAGAAAATAAGACAAAATTAATACCAGACCAAAGTCAGATCTTCGAAGATAATAGAGGAAGAATTAGTATAAGATTTGATAATTATAAAAATTATACAGAAAATTTAGAGACTGATACTCAATCTAATAGCTCTTGGGCTATTAATGACTAAATTCTTAATAATCAGAATATAGACTTAGTAGATATAAAGTTAGACCCTTTAGAAACAATATTCTTAGACTTATATAACGAAGAATATTTTAAAACTAGAGAAAATTATAATAATATTGTTATACAATTCATAAATCAAACAATAGAAGAAAGACTAGAATGGATTAAACAGGCATACGAAAATAAGAGACCTCAAGATATAATAGATATTTTTGAAAAAAGAATATACTTAGAAGAACTTATAAAACTCTTAGAAGAAGAAGAGACTATAAGTAACTATACTAGAAATTTAATAGATGTAGAAGAAATGGAGGAATTCCTTAATAATCTACCCAAAGAATTAATGGAAGGAATTTCAGGAACTAAGACAGAAACACCTTTAGAACCTCCAAGAAATAGACCTACTTTTATAAATTATAATAGAGGAAATATACCCCCAAGACAATATTCTGAATACCAAACATATAATGGAAAATATAAATCTAGAGGAAATAGATTTCCAATAGGAATATACAAAGAAGAAAGTCTATTGCAATTAGAAAAATACTCGCCTCAAGTATGGCCAGAAGTTATACAGCAATGGAAAAGTTTGACTGTTAAGAATTACTTAGAAAAGAATTTCAATCATACTCCAGAACAAATGTATAGTTTCCTTGAAACTACATTAGGAAATACTGCAAAAAGGGCATGGGATGATTTTAAAATCAATTTTCCTCAAGAATATACTAAACTAATAAATGTAGGAAATAATCCATGGAATTTTTGTAATACTATAAGCAATTTATTGACTGCTACAGACCCTAATATAGGATCAATTATACAACAGAAAGAAGCAGTAAGAAATTTAGAACAATTAAAGCTTAATGACTGGAAATATGTTGTACCGTTTTTAAACGATTACATACATTTTACAGCCAAAAGTCAAAATACTTATAATAAAGAATTTATGAAGAAACTACTCCTCAAGCTACCTGGACCCTTAGGACAAGAAATACAGGAGGAAGGAAATAAATTCTTAGAAAAAGAAAATAATTATACTTTAAACATAAATACCTTAGTATACCAGATAATGAAACACTTAGAAAAGAAATGTACAGAAATAAGTATACAAAGACAAATGAAAGACAATTACGGATTCTGTAATAATATTTATACACCTCAACAATACGGACAAGAAGCTTGTACCTCTTGTAATAGAAAACCTAGAAATAAAATCACTCAGTATAATAAAAGGAGACAACCTTATAATAGAACAAGGAAAGCAGGCTACATCAGAAAATCTAAGACTAATGCTAAGAAACCTTTTTTAAATCCTGGTATCAGAGCGACGGAAGTAGATACACTGGAAAAATACAGAAAGTTAGAATACCTAAATTTAGAAATACCATATAAAGTTAATAATTCAGATACTTGTAATTTTAATAATTCATATAGACATATATATCACAATACTGAAGAAAATACTCTTGCATACCAATTAAATACTGTTGTAGATATAATAATAAATTTATCAGAAAATTTAAATAGAACTGATAAAGTTATGATAACTTTGTTAAATACTCTTATAAAGGATCAAAAACTTGATAATCAAGAATATCTTAAGAATCAAATAGAAACTCTTAGAAGCCGCGTTGAGAAAACTTTAAATAAAGCTGATAAATTTTCTAATAAAAAAGAAATAAAAGAATTGCTTATACTGCCCGAACAATTAGAAAGACAAACTCAAATAATTTTAGAAGAATTGAGAAAAGAAATTAAAGAGAAGATAGATCAAATTCAGAAACAAATCTTAGAATTTAAGAGAACCTATATTGGTGAATGAACAATAAGCAAGTAATACTATACAACAAGGCTAAACAAGCTACCAGAGAATATAATCAAGATAACCCAGACGGATTAATAAATAGTAGTCAATTTGCTACTAAACAAGATAAAATACAGACGAGCCAATTAAATAATCTTATAGCACTTGGAACTATAGGATTTTCAGAACTAGACGACCAAATACAAATACTGTCTCATACTATTAAAGAACTACACTTAGAAGCTAAAGCAGAAAAGCAAATAATACAAAGAGCATTAGAATCAATTAATACTAAAGTAGACAGAACTATTCATAACCAAGAGATACAGCCTAATAATTCCATACTATTATTAGAACTAAATAAAAAGTTAGACGAGATACAAAAATTAATTTTTGATACTAATAACTTTTTCAGAGAAAATCTAGTAAAGCTAGAAGAAATAAATACTAAGTTAGAATTAATACCTAAAGACTCACAGATATCTGATAACTTAGAACCTCAGTTAAAGACCTTAGAAAATTTATTAGAAAATATATATAACGACGCAAAGAATAAGAACGAAGGTTTAGATAACCTTTCAAATATAATAATAAATAATCAGAACAATATAATAAAAGGTTTAGGGGATCAAGGAGTTAGACTAAACCCAATCATAACTGATACTTTTATAACATATAATCCTCCAAATAATGAATAATAAATTTTTTGGAAGAAGTTATACTTTAAGAGGTAGTGGTAGTAGTTCTACTACTACAGAAATACAAAGTGAGAATAAAATAAAAAGAATTTTTGGAATAAAACCAAAAGAACATAACGAAGAAATAAATTTAACAGAAGTAATAGACATTGAGAAAGACTTAGAGAATTATAAGCAGAATGAAAAGAAGCTTTTAAACCCAAAAATACTTTATCAAAAAGGTAATTGGACAGAAAAATACAGACTTCTTAGAAAAACAGAAGAAAAATCTATAAAATGTGGGGATGAAGACATAGTTAGAATACCCCTTCTTGAGAAATCAGTAGCTAAACAAATAGCTAAAGATGGATATAAATATACTCACTTAGGCCTTATTATAATAGGAATAAAAGGCATGACCAGACAAGACTTAGGAGCTCATACTATAATAACTATATACGATGACTCTATACAAGAAGAAAGTAAGAAACTTATAAGTATAATGGATTTAGACTTTGGACAAAGAAATGAAACTGTAGAAACTTCAACTGATAGAGAGGCCCAAAAGGCGGCCCAAAGAGAAGGAAGTTCAGCATCCAGCTCTAAGAAAGAGAATATTCCTCTCTAGAGGATTCCAGACTAGAAGAGAAAGACAGCTGTGAAGACTAGGAATAGGAATAATAATAATGCAGTGGGAAAAGGTCCCACCATTAAACACTATAAATTTGTTGTTTGCAAAGGAGAGAAGGAGGTTTTTTCTTTAGAACGAAGTAATACTACTTCAATCTAAGATTAAATCTCAATACTCAGTAATACTAGAATTCAGTAATACTAGAATTCAGTTATAACTTTAAGTTTTATTGTAATTATTTTTGCTTGGTCTTATAACTTGACCATAGCTTTTTATATGTATTTAAGTTTTATAATTCGACTATACTTCTGTAATAAAATTTTATATTTTCTGTTGGCTTGTTCTTCAAATTTAATATTTACTGAAAAGTTTACTTTAAAGCTAAGCTTAATGAAATTCAAATACAGAATAGCAATAGGCCTTGGAAAATTTTCTGGACAAAAGATGTAAGTCCCTTCTTTCAAAAAGTACCAGTTGGATGAGCTAATTATAAAGAATTTTTTTAAGAAAGTTTTAAAAGAAATTTGGAAGTAAATTTTAACAGTTGATTTTAAATGTTTTCTGGATCTAGCAAAAAGAAAATTTTGAGATTGATGAAGTAAATCTCCTTATTAAAAAATTTGTTAACAAATTATCTGGCTAACCCAGGTTAGGTATTTTTCAATAAAAAATCTTCTTTTGTTAATCCATAAAGCTTTTTAAATTTCAATAAAAAGGTTTTTAAAGCTAACAAAGAGATAATATTTAAGTCGAATCCATACTAATAAATTAAGACATAAAAGTAATACTCACAAGATAATATAAGAATACTTACGAGAAATAATCATAAAGGACAAAAGACAATAATATACTAAATACGTAAGCAATGACATCAGCCGACATAATTATTAAAGGATGAGTCATAATTACACTGATATTTATCTAGACGTAAGCAATGACGTCATAAGAAAGATCCGGTTGCTAACAGGTAGCCGATATACATCCTCTTTTTCAGCTATAAATAAGAATCAGTTCTCTGCATCATACTCATAAACATTTTTCAAACTCTCTCTAAAAATCTTCTATAAGCAGAGGCCATCCATCATAGAGAAATATAAGCTGAAGAGGTATAATTTACATACTTTATTCATACTTTGTTCTTATATTATAATAATCTGTTCATATAATCATATAAGTATCCTCTCCTTCCTGGATTGCATTTTGAGTGATTTTTCCAGATAAGTGAAGAGAAATTTGTTTACTATGAATAGAATTTTAGAAATTAAAAATAAATTAGAAAGAAAAGAAGAAGAATTAAATAGAAACAAAGTTTTAATACGCTTTTATACTAATGGAATAAACTCTTACACTGAAGAAATAAGAATAGAAACTAATATTTTACAAAGAGCTGGACTTCATAGACACATTTATACCTTAATAGGATGGAAAGCTCGATTTGTAACTAGATATACTGAAGAATTAGATCGTTATACTAGAGAATCATCAGTCTTAGAAAGAGAAATACGAGAACTAAATTTAGAATTAACTTCTTTAGTTCTTTCAGAAAGTTCAGATACTTCTTTTAGAATTTAAATGAATAAGATTATTAGAATTCAACAAGACTTAGAATACTTAACCAATAGACTAAGAAGAATAAATTATAACTTAGAATTTTATCAGAATAGTTTAGAGTTTTGTAACAATGACTTGATAAATTATAAAGGATACTTTGATCCATATAATTGACATAGAAAAAATATAAAAGAATATACTAATCAAATAATTTATCTTAAAAGAAGAAAAGAAATTTTAGAATCAGAAATTCGTTGTCATAATCTCGAATTAACTTCAATTATTTTATCTGAATCTGACGATTTCAAAATACGTTTTTAATTGAAGCGATAATTCGGGGTCCAGCCTAAATCCTGGTATCATATATATATATATATATATATATATATATATATATATATATATATATATATATATATATATATATATATATATATATATACAGTTGACTTATGTATTCGAATCCAATGCTGAGTTCCAGCGAGCCGCGTGCTCAAGTCCCAATAGGCTCGGGTTTGAATCTTGGCATGTGGCCTTTTTTTTTAAAATATCTTTTATTTCTTCAAATAAATTGTTCTCCTTCAAGAATGAGTAATTCTTCTTGTTTTATTTTCTCTTCAATATTGTAAAATTTATAATATAATATTAAAGATTTTCATTTAATTATTTTTAATTATATATTATCATAAAAATGAGTTTCTATTAACATTTTTATAGTGTTTACCTGTATTTGATTAAATTATATTTTAAATCTCTTGTTTATTCTTTAAAAAAATTGTTCCTTTTTCTTATGTTTGATTGTTTAGTTGCTAAAAGTGAAGAATTCAACGATACTATTTTTTAACCCCTTTTTACTTCTTTTCAATATTTTAAAGTCAAAAATATAGTTTAATTATCTTTATTAACATATCACAATACAAATTGAATAATGTTAACATGTAAATAGTGTTTTATTAGGTTTTATTTTAAGTCTTTCAAAGTAAAGGAATTACAAAACTTTTGAAATTTTATTTTTTAACTATAAGTAGTTAGTAATGAATTAACATTAACTTTTTTAATAACTTTTAAAAATTTGGTATTAGTATAGAATTATTTAAGATCTGACTGGTTTATTAATCATATGATTTTTCTCAGAAGCAAAAAACTTTTGTATTCAGTTTTTGTTTATATTTTAGCTACATATGCAAAAGTTAGCGTCACATATTGAGTATAAAGTTTTGATGAATACTTTATAATAACAACAAATATTAGTGTAACTATACTAATTTAAATTTTAGAGATTTTTATACCTATTTAAATTAAAACAATTTTATCAAACAAATTTTCAAGTAAGTGCATTATTATATATTTCAAACATATCAATAAAATAAAAAATGTGATTTAGACAAAAAAGAATGTGTATACTTGATTGAAATTTGTCTACAAAAAATGCAACGATAATCATAATTTTAAAATTATAACATTGTAACCTAAATATATATACTTTCATTGCATATAGGCTCATATTTTAACTTTTCCTCAGACCCCAAAAATCTCTGAAACGGACCTGCAGGTACTCTCCATGAAAATAAACCTACCTCTGCATCATTATATTATTTAAATTAAGTTTTAACAGTTATTTTATTACAAGCTGAAAAGAAACATTTTTGTTGATCGGAAAAAATGAGAAAGCAAAAGGTAGGCAAATGTTCCACTAAATGTATTCTTTTCTTTTTAAGCAAGGTGAATCAGTAGATACTTGAACTTGTCTTAAAAAATTTATTGTCCTCTGCACTAGTAAAGTGACTTTGTAGCTGTCACTTTGCTCCTGAATGCAACGTGTCAGCTTCTATCTGGATATAAAGAATCTGAAAAATAAAATTTTTGAAAAGTCAAATCAATCAAACCGACATGTGGCATTTAGAAAGTAAAGTAATACCCTTTCTAAAGGTTAAGGGAAGTACGTATCACTTTAAAAATTCATAGAGGCATTAGATTTTTTTTTTCCAATAAATTCAATTTCCTACTAATTCACCAAGCATTTTTTAATGAAAAAATACTATGATATCATGTATGGCAAGTATTTGAGAAAAAGTAAGAAATAAAACTCAATCTCCTTATATCAGCCACATAAATATAACAACTTTGTTTGATTTAATAAACTAAAATAGGATTATGACTACAATACAGGACGGATATTAGGGGAGCAGAGTGAGCGACCGCTTAGAGCTCTGAGTTTTTTGGAGGTCCCAAATTTTAGTTTCGATATTGTATAAGTATAGAAATTATTAGGGGAGAGCAAGGAACCTAATGGATCGAACCAAACCTGAAAGGGTATGAATCTTGGAGACCAAGAGAAGGCACCTCCGGAAGAGGTAAGCACATAAGGAATATGGAAGAAAAGAAAGATCCGGAGAAAGATGTTGCCTATTTTGAATGTGGCAAAAAAGGCCACTTCAGAACAAAATGCTCCAAGCTCAAGAGAGCTAAGAAATTAAAAAAGAAGGCAATGATTACTACCTGGAGCAACAGTGAAGAAAGCAGCAGCTCATCTTCAATAGAAGAAGAGGAAACTGCTAACTGTGCATTCACGGCTCTAACTGAACCAGAAGTAGAGCAATCCGGAAGGAACGCCTCTAGGCAAGAAACAGTGCAAATTGAGAATCAGAATCAGATTCAGCAAACACTGAAGTAAAATCTTGCTCTAATTCTACCTCTAACTTTGATCTTGCAAAAGCTCTTTCTATCGTTATCAAGGGAGTAAAGAAGAATGCAAAAGCCATCAAATCTCTGAAAAGAGCAATACTAGAATTGCCTGAAGATGCTGAGGTAATGGCACAAGATATCAATCTGGTTAGAGCAACCAAACATATTGATGTAGTAGAAGAAAACTTCCTGAGGAATCAAGTCCAGATTCTGAACGCAAATGTAGTGGGACTAGAAAGAAAAGTCAATCTATTAAAGGAAGTATCCAGAAAGAAACCTAAAACGAAGGATTTAAGAAGAGATAATCCTCCTCCTCCTTAGAACAGGATTCAAAGGAATCCAAATCAAAAGACAAATGATGATAGCAGACAGCTACAAGCTCAAAGATATACTACTGCTCAGAAAGGAAAAGCTAAGGTAGCTTACAACTAACTACCTATCAAACAAAGAAGAAATCATAAAGCTGAAGTTGCACCTCCAACCAACTTCTGGATTTACACCGGACCATCTATCAGAGTACAAGAAGCTGGGTATAAAGGCAACTATAGAAGGGAAGATCAGGATAAGATCAGCAGAAAGCAAAAGCAAAACATACCCATTTCAGGATGCAGGTTTTGTGGAAAAAATATTCATATCACTAAATCATGTAGATTAAAAAATGGCTATTATGATGATTATCCTTGGACTGAGATGGTTATTAATCCGAGAGGACCCAAATCTGATTGGGTACCCAAACCCACTTGATCTCTTTTGCAGGTGTGCCTTAGATCCACAGCAGATCAACACACTTGGTATATTGATAGTGGATGTTCAAGGCACATAACAGGTGATAAGAAGGCCTTCATCACATTAACCAAAAAGAAGGGGGGCAAAGTAAGCTTTAGAGACAATCAAAAGGGACAGATCATTGGTCATAGAACCATTGGATCTGGATTAAAGATTGAAGATGTCTCACTAGTTGATGGATTGTAATTCAACCTATTAAGTGTGGCTCAATTATGTGACAAAGGAAGAAAAGTCACATTTGACTCCGGATGCTGCTTAATTTTTGACAGTAAGTCCAATCAACTTATTCTTTATGCACCTAGAGTAAATAATGTCTATTCTGTAAACATTAAAAATGATAAGAAAAATATATGCCTGGTGTCTAAAGAACAATAATCATGGCTATGGCACCGGAGGTTGGGACACGTAAGCATGAACCTCTTGTCCAAATTAGCCAAAAATGAATTAGTTATGGGTTTGCCTAAGATTGCTTTTGATAAGGATTATCTATGTACTGCATGTCAACTAGGAAAATAACATAAGAAAAGTTTCCCTTCCATTTCATACATCGCTTCCAAGAGAGTACTTGAGCTCTTACATATTAATCTTTTTGGTTCAATTAAGCACTAAGTTTAGGTAGAATAGAATACACAATGGTCATCGTAGATGACTATTCTCAATATATCTGGGTTCTCCTACTAATAAGCAAGGACGAAGCATTTCACCAATTTTCCAAAACATTCATCCGGATAGAAGTAGAACAGGGCATACACTTTGCACGCATCCAAAGCGATGATGGTGGATAGAAGTAGAACAGGGCATACACTTTGCACGTATCCAGAGCGATGATGGTGAAGAATTCAAAAATAAGTATTTTGCGAATTTTTGTGACTCTAAGGGCATTGAACACAACTTATCTACCCCCCCACACTCCTCAACAGAATGGAGTGGTTGAGAGAAAAAATAGGAATATAATAGAAATGGCTAAAATGATGCTAAGTGAAAATTATTTGCCAAAATATTTCTGAGGTGAGGCCGTAAACACAGTATGCTACTTCTTAAATAGAGCTCTCATTAGAAAGACTATAGAAAAGACCCCATATGAAATCTGGAAGGGAAGAAAACCAAAGATTGGATACTTCAAACCATTTGGATGTAAATGCTACATCCTTAATGATAGAGAGCAATTAGGAAAATTTGATCCAAAATCTGAAGAAGAAGTTTTCCTTGGCTACTCAACATATAGTAAGGCTTACAGAGTCTTTAATAAACGAACCCAATCTCTAATAGAGTCTATACATGTAGATTTTGATGAGACTAACACTACAGGAAAGAAAAGTTACACTCCGGAAGATCAAGTTCCTAAAGCTGAAAAATCTTAAGAAAAGAAGGAAAGAGGAATTCCTGATTCATTTCAAATCAAGAAGTACACAGAGGAAGATGAAGGAACATCCTTTGATCCAGATATATATCAAGTCAATCACAATCCACAGGGGATTGACTTTAATGAAGAAATAGTTAAAGCTGAAGAAGAGCAAGTTCAAACCCAACATGAAGGCCTGGAAAGAGAGATCCAGACACACAGAGATCATTCCATAGAAAGACAATGTTCAGAATCCAGTTAGAACCAGAGGATAACTCAACCGGATGATAAACCATGCTGCTTTTATCTCTCTCATAGAGCCAAAGAAATTTCAAGATGCTGAAGGGGATGAAAGCTGGATGATGGCAATGCAGGAAGAGCTAGATCAATTCACCAGGAATGATGTATGGGATCTTGTGCGCTATTCTAAAGGAAAATTAATTATAGTCACTAAATGGGTATTTTACAACAAACTTGATAAATCTAGAGTAGTGGTAAGAAATAAGGCACGACTAGTCGCTCAAGGCTATAACCAGTAAGAAGGAATGGATTTTGAAGAAACATTCGCTTCTGTAGCAAGATTGGAAGCAATCCGAATCCTATGTGCTTTTGCATCATTCATGAGGTTCACATTATACCAAATCGATGTCAAAAGTGCATTTGTAAATGGTGTCATTCAAGAAAAAGTATATGTCAAGCAACCACTCAGATTTGAAGATCCAAAGCATCCGAATTATGTCTACAGACTAAAGAAAGCTCTCTATGGATTAAAGCATGCACCAAGAGCCTGGTATAAAAGATTAACCTCATTCCTTATATCCAAGGAATATACTAGAGGCAGGGCAGATACCACACTCTTCATCAAGAAGAAGAAAAATGATATTATTCTAATCTAGATCTATGTAGATGATGTTATTTTTAGCGCCATTGATGAAAAGATGTGTAAAGAATTCAGCTCTCAAATGCACAAGGAATTTGAGATGTCCATGATGGGAGAACTCAACTTATTCCTTAGTCTACAAATCAAACAATGTCCATATGGGATCTTCATTAATTAATCAAAATACACCAAGGAGATCCTGAAAAAGTTTGAAATGGACAGCAGCAAACCAATGTCTACTCCAATAAGTTCAAACATAGTCTTATCCAGAGACTGTATAGGAGAAGATGTTGATTAGAAGCTATATAGGGGAATGATTGGCTCACTCTTATACTTAACAGCTAGCAGACCTGACATACACTATGCAGTATACTACTGTGCAAAGTATCAAGCCAATCCCAAAGATTCTCATCTCAAGGCTGTCAAAAGGATACTTAGATATCTCCTAGGAACCACTGAAGTTGGGTTATGGAGTAATAGAGACTTTACACTCCATGGATTCACAGATGCAGACTATGGTAGAGATACTCTTGAGAGAAAGAGTACATCAGGAGGATGTCATTTCCTTAGGGACTGCTTAGTCTCATAATATAGCAAGAAATAGACTTCAGTTGCCTTATCCACCACAGAAGCAGAATATATGGCAGCTGGAAGCTATGTTGCTCAACTCCTACGGATCAAACAATAACTTGAAGATTATAGAGTGCAATCCGGATGTGTGGATGTGCTGTGACAATAAAAGTGCTATTGATGTGTCAAAGAATCCGGTGCTCCATAGCAGGATGAAGTATGTCAACATAAGGCATCACTTCATCCGGGATCATATGATGAAAAAGGATGTTGCATTGGTATATGTCCCGACCAATGAACAAAGAGCTGATATCTTTACTAAACCATTAAGTAAAGATTAATTTGGGAAACTAAGAGAATCGATTGGGATGTCAAATCCAATTTAGAAAAACTCAGGAAGATAGTTTCAAACCAAGCTGGATCCTGAGATAAAAACTCACTCTAGAAGATAAGAAGAGTTAGGAAGGTCTATTCCGGAAGATTACCACGTCAGCTGACAACAATGAGGTATGGTAGTAAAAGCTCATAAAGGTAACTGTTACTTTTTGAATTTCAAAAGTCCATTGGCTATTACACGTGCGGTAAATATGATAATTAATTTAAAAATAAATCATTCCCATTCTCTGATTAAACTGATTTCACCTCTCTCCTAAAAGATCTGACTGCCATGTCATCAATCCAGTCAAAACAGCCAGAGTTTGGATTACCAATATACCCTCACTTTAAAAAATTCTATATAAACCCCCTCAAAATCCCTTCTCTTTTTCACATGAGCAACAACCTTACTATTACTCTGTAAAAATTTCAACCTAAAATCTCATCTCTCAAAATCTCTCTAAAATGGCAGCCACAAACACCTCCAACACCCTTGAAATCCTACCTAGCAAAAATCTTTTTCAAGTATCTGACTTGAAGGATGTAGATTTTGAGCCCTTAAATCTCAAAACTTCCGACTTCGTCATCCCTACTGATCATCTAGGGGATAATTACCTATTTAGAACTCCACCTTTCTTTACCCTAATTGCAGATCAAAGTCTGAGTGATGTTCTAAAAATAAACTGCCCTACCTACCTAAAGCTAGTGAAAGAGTCCTTCTCAAATCTCAGTGCTTACAACTATTTTGATGCCCTACGTACTGAGGTCTAGGGAAAGGTGATAATTCTCACTCCAAAATTTTGTAAGAAGACTCTACACATGAAAAACTCCAGAATAATGTTGCAAAAGGATAAAGATAAAGCTAGAGTTGTGCATGATTCCAAGCTATGGCTATATAAGAACTACTTTGGTGACAAGTTCTCAACATTCTTCCCCAGAACGCCCAAATTCTTGTAGCATGCTCTGGCCAAACTCATTCTGATAAGGAAGGGGTCATTGACTATAGTTTCTTCCCTCCAACACTACATCCTGCAGCACTGAATTAGCAGTGTAGAGGTAAACTGGCCAGTCTTGATCATTCATTATCTCAAGACCCATGTAAACTCATATGGCACCTTGATCATAAGAATTCTCCAAGAGATAGAAGTGGGTCTACCCGGGTTTAAAGGGATTTATAGAAAGCCCATCATAGAGAAGAATCTCCTTGATCTTCGCTTTGATGAAGAATGGGATGAAGAAAAGGCAAAACTGAAAAGGGATGAGCGTAAAATTAAATCTCGGAAGATAGTTGATCCGGAAGAAGAGGCTCATGTTCTCAAAAGGCCTAGAACCACCAAAGCCAAGGCTAAACGGCAAGTGGAAATGGTGTCGGAAGAGATTGATGAGGACACTCTACCCTCACTCAAATCGTAGGCTCCGAATAGCCAAGACCCAGGGGTAGACTGATTAAAGCTGTAGCTAAGAAGGGACAACTTGGGCTTGCTGCGGGTCTACCTTCAATTGCTATAAAAGCAATTAAGGCCGGAAGAAGGAAAGCCAAAAGAACTTTGGCTGAAATGGAATAAGAGGCAGATGCTGAGGAGACAGAGGATGAGGCTCCTCCTTAAAAATAGCTCCGGAGATAAGGGCTAACCTTTCATGAAGCCCTTGCTGCTCAAGAAAAGAAAGCTAATGAAGGCAGGAGGCTAGCTGGAATAATCTTGAATGAGGAAGCAAGGCAGTATAGGGAGAGAGCTGCTTTGGAAAAAGCCAAGTCCAGCAAAGGGAAAAATGTTCCCAGAGCAACAGAAATTGTGGGGCGAGATGATGATCAATTTGACGTCATTCAAGCAGTAATCAAGGATGACAACAAAATTAATCGAGAGAGAACTAAAGCCCCCCGACAGTTCTCACAAGTGCCTCTAATTCTTGTAGATCCACAAGATATGGATGCATTTTCCAAAATCCCAGAAGTAGATGAATTTATATTTGCTAAAAGAACAGAACCACTTTTGGAGAATCTGCTTAGATCCAGCTATGAAGTTATTAATCTTGAAAGTCCTGAAAAGGCATTAGAGAAGGCTGTTGAGGAAAATACCAACATGCCTGAAGGAGAAAAATAAAGTCTTGAAAAGGCAACTGTAGGGGTGGTTGAGGACAGTTCCAACCATCTGGAGGAAAGGCTGGAAGAAGAAAAGAAGGATGAGGATCAGACGCTACAAACCACTGAGGTAACCCCCAATCTTATTCATCTCACTTCTGATTGTGAACAACATAACTTAGCTACAATCTTTCATAATGTAGCTAAGGATATAGTGCCATACCCGAATGCAACACCTCCGGAGGAGGGAGAAAGTCTGAGCTCCAAAGGGCACACTTCTAAAGTGGATCCTGCGGGCGAGGCTACTCCGGAGGAAAGGGGAATGAGCAAGGGTGGAGAAGATAAAGGAGCAATTGGAGGCTCCTATTTGGAAGATGATAGCCCCTCTGAAAGCAGTTCAAGCTCCATAGGTGAATCCAGCTCATCCGATGGTGACTCATCCGGACCCTTCAACAAATACTTTCATTCTCGCATAAAATTAGTGACTCTTCCCGATGAAAACTCCAAAGAATCCAAAGTCACTGCCGCTCTTAAACTCCTTCAGGAGGTAACTCTTGAGCATCATATAGAGGGATTTATTAAGAAGAGTCTCCTAATAATATCCACCCATCTAAAAGCTGTGGAGAAGGAGGTTCTCAAGCAAAAGTCTAATAAAGGAGTCCGAAAGGATTTGGGCGAGATCAAAGAAAGGTTGAAGTGCCTCCCCAGAATTAAGCAACAAGTCATGAACTTCCCAACACTTGGAGCTCTTACGGCAGCCTCCCTTTCTAAGATCCAGCCTCTTTTAAATGAGCTAAAGGAAAATGCCTCTCACTCAAATAGCAATGCTAGTCAAGCCAATGCCTTGGCCTCCGATAACTACACAACAGTGCTCAAAAGTGTATCCTCCTCCGCCACTGATCTATCAACAGAACTCGAGGAATATATTGATACCAAGTTTGAAAACTATCAAACTTTATAGAGGATAGAGATCTGAAACCTACTCTGCTGAATCTAGAAACTGATCAGCAAGTAACTCAGGACATGCTTGCCAACTTCATAGACAAAACCATCTCTAAGCTCAAAGAGAAAATCCTAGATGATATGGGTGATGAGATGCAAGCAAGGAATTCTGGTATAGAGTAAGCAAAAACTGAATGGAAGAAAACCGTCTTCAAAGAAATTAAAGATCAGACGGAATCTATCCACAACATTCAGAAGGGCCTTAGTGATGAAATCACCCTTCTTCAAACTAAAATAAATAAATTATCTATCTCCGGATCCTCCTCTTCTTTGGCTACTCCAGAATGCTAGCTCATCCCTTTCCTGCACAATCTTGTTTAAGCTATAGGGGACTCAAGATTCATGAGCCAAAAAGGTTTGACTACTCTTACCAAGGCTATGTTTCCTTACTTTGATCCCAAGGACCAAGAATAAATTCTGCGCATCCTTCCTCAAGTCTCATAATCCAATGATCAACTACGGAGGTCCTTTCGTCCTTACTATTTATCTCCACCTATAGTGAATCATATTATTGATGAGCAGGCCAAAGGCAACAAATACTACTCTATCTACTCCTCTGCCTGGCAGTAATCTTGGGATAAACGTACCTATATGGTTATTGATCCCCTTGATGGAAGCAAAAAGGGGGAGGAAGAATATTAGAGTCATCAAGGAGAAGGAAGGGGGAAAGGAAAACGCTGCAAGTCCGAAAGAGTGGTCCATCCGAAGAGGTAGTTAAGCTAGCTAAATAAACTTATAATAGCTAGATTCACTTTATATGCATTTCTGTAGCTTGTAATACTGAACTTCATGATGTTAACCATTGTTAACAGTAGAAGTATATATAAAGTGAAAAATTCTTAACTATTAAAATAAACGCTTCTAAAGTACAATATGTAATTGTACTAAAACAAACTTAGAATCAAGAGTCATAAAATTATGGGGGAGTTTGGATGCTAAAACTATGGGGGAGCATTATCAAAGTCTAAGCAACAAAAAATTACACTCAGTACTTACCCCTTGCTTTGATGACTTAAGTTTTTATTTCCATCAAATGGGGGAGATTATTGGGAAATAATGATCCGGATAATAAAATCCAAAAATAATCTGAATCAAGTTTGAAAGAAACAAAAACAATGTAAGTAGTTCTCCTAAATCCAAATCGAAATATCCGGATAAAGCTCAGAATACAAATCATTCGTTGGAGGAAATCATCCGGATAAAGTATGGAAAGGAAACAAACTTCTGTCCTCTAACACTAGCATCCAGAAGAACTGATTGAAGCTATCTCCAAAAGAAAGATTCGGAGGATATAGGTCCAAAGGATAATAGGAAGACCTATATCTGAAATCCAAGGAAAGTCTGAAACATACCTTTCCTTTTGTCTCTTTGGTCTACAAAAGTTAAAGATCCCTTTCCCAAGACAAAGACAAAAAGATAGCTTACATGGTTCAGAGAGAAGTCAAAAGGGTCTGACACCGAACAGAGAAAAGCTACCTACTTTTTCTCTTAGACTAATAAAGGCATGCGTGGAGCTCACATCACATGACAATTGGTATAAAAGTAGGTGCATCACAAAATGATAAGAAAATCGATCACTGACAACTTTGTAGCATCAATCCCAAGAATTCAATCGGATTAAAATTTAGTCTAACGGACTGATCAACGGATCTAAAAGCTCCACATCATAACCTGATCAAGGGTGAAGATTCAATGAAAGCTTACCAACCACAAACGACTACATTTATGATCAAAACCTACAAAAAGAGCTCTTCAACAAATGAGAAGGTTAACTGATTAATTTACAAAAGCAAGTAACAAAGCAATACTCATTCAATCAGTTGAGATAATCCCTACAATAACCCTTGATTCAAAATCTATTTGTAAGGATTCCTAAGTGAAACTATATACTTGAGGACTTTGCTCTAAACTAAAGAGTAAGATCTCTCTGTAGGACTCAGCTTAGATTCAAGGTAGAAGGCTAAGTGGTATATCCTACTAAAGATAAGAGGACTCAGCTAGGATTTGGTGCTTCTAGTGGTATATCCTACTTCTGGAAAGGGTCACCATCCAGAGATAAATTTGTAAGGCTTGATCCTGTCAGTTGAAAAGGAATCCATTAGTGGATAAGCTCAAAAGAAGAAAACTCTGGGGACTGTACGTAGGCGAGGCAATACTCATTCAATCAGTTGACATAATCCCTCTAAGAACCCTTGATTTAAAATCTGTATGTAAGGATTCCCAAGTGAAACTATAAACTTGAGGAACTCCAAAAACCAACCCTTTGCCAAAGAGTAAGAATCTCCAACTTGGGTGAGTTGAAAGATTGGGATATAGATTGAAGTAGGTGCTTTGAGTGAGATCTCCCTGTAGGACTCACCTTAGATTCAAGGTAGAAGGCTAAGTGGTATATCCCACTAAAGATAAGAGGACTCAGCTAAGATTTGGTGCTTCTAGTGGTATATCCTACTTCCAGAAGGGGTCACCATCCGAAGACAAATCTGTAAGGCTTGATTCCTGCCAGTTGAAAAGGAATCCATTAGTGGATCAGCTCGGAAGAAGGAAACTCTGGGGACTGGACGTAGGCGAGGCCGAACTAGTATAAAATACTTGTGTTTGATTTGCATCAACCGGAACCATCCTCTGGATTATAATCATCATCCAGATCCATCTTCGGATCATAATCAAACACGCTACACCTAGACTTTTTCTAAGTCTATAAATTCCACAAAAAAGGGCCATTCACCCCCCCCTCTGCCCTTATAAATACTCTCACAGGGACCAACACATTATACCTTATAGTTTTTATGGGCGCAAGGTGCACTGAGGCGCCAGAGGGTCAGGCGCATCGAGGTGCGAGGCACAAGGTGAGGCGTGCGCTTGAGGAACTTGAGGCACATATAGAAAAAAGTGCAATAAATATTAGTTGCTACCATAAATAAACATTCATGTTTGCATTGACAAGGCGTAAAAGGCTCATTCGAGGAGCACAAAGGCGCGCTTGACGAACCTCACCTTGCTTGACCCTCCATGAGGCGCTGACCCTAGAGCCTCGGGCGCCTTGCGCCTAAGACATGCTCAAGGCGCGCTCGCCCATAATAACTATGTTATACTTGCCATCAAACGTCAAATTTTCATCTGTTCAATCTTATATGACACTGACTATTAAAGCTCCTTTATATAAAATTGAAGTTCGATTAATGAGTATTTGATTTATATTGTATGTCTTTTGGATTTCTATTGGTTCTTCCATATTATTAATTCTTTGTCAGGTTCTATATTTGAGGGAACTGCGAATTGTTTTATTCTTTTAGTTGAATAGGAATGTGAGAACATATAAATTGTATTATCAGGGATACAATTTGTTTGATTAATGAGTAATTATTTGGAAGCACGGTGTAACTTGTTCTTAACTCTTTTATAATTATAATTAAAGCAGTATTTGGATAGATTTATTATATTTTTCATCAAAAATATCTTATTATAATGCTAATATTATGTTTCAAAATAAATTACAGCAATTCCGGTATCTTTATGCTGAGCTTTTTGGTGTTCATGATTGAGGAGAAACCAATCGTAGATCAACTTCATATCCTAATTCACATAACACGGTTGGCTAGCTTTGAGCTTATACATGCATGGAAGGGAACACCTAAAAAACAAACTTGAAAGCCACGAGCAGTATATCGATACAATAGACGGTCAATAGAGATAGATTTGATGATTAATTATATTTGAATTCTGGAAATCTTGTGTAATTAGGGATCTAAGGGCACTTCCAATGGTTCCCAATTTTGAAGACTTCCCCGAAATGGGGAATACATATAGGGAATGGTTGAGTTCAATAATTCCCCATATGGTATGTCCCTAAAATGGGGTTCCCCATATATGAAAAACCCCATTTTAGGGAATCCAATATTTTAATAATATATATTTTAATTTTGATTTTGATTTTTTTTAAATTATTTTATTCAAGGGTGAGCAAATGTCGGTTCGGCCCAAAAATAGGACCAAACCGACCCAAACCAAAATCCAAATTAGTAAAAATATAAGAATCGAAACCAAACCGAATATAGTTCGGTTTACACCGAACTGAATATAATTCAATTCAAATTCGATTCTGTTCGATTCGGTCACGGTCGACTTCCTCAAACTCTATAATTTATAAAATAATTTATAATTTTTTTTTCATTTTAGGGTTGTACGAGAGAGATTTAAAGTAATTTAATCTTAATATGTGTTAAATTTAATAGTAATTAGACTTTCAAATTTATATTTACAATAATAAATATAAATATTGATACATAAAAGATATTAATTCAAGTAGTATGACATGCATATAATGAATTATTGAATTAATCATATTCCTAAAGTTGTAGAGTAAAACAATTCTTTCCATATTAGAATTACTTAAGTTAAAATCTAATATTTGTTATTATTGTTTACTAATTAGTGTGTTATATATCGTCAATATGATTAGGATATTAGACATAATATGAATATATATTAAAATATAATATTTATTAATTCATTCAATTCGGTTCGGTTCGGTTTTATTTTGGTTTTTGTTGTGAAAACTGAAACCGAACTGAAACTTGAATTTTAAGAATTTTAAAAACCGAAACCGAATCAAAATAAATTGAGTTCAGTTCGGTTCGGTTATTTTTATTTGGTTTTGGTTTGGGTTTCAGTTTCAGTTTCGATTCAGTTCTGCACATGCCTAGTTCTATTAGTTGAGTAGAATATAATTGATGTAAATAAATTAATATAATAATAATAAAGTATTATTATTTCTAGGGAATCTAATATAGAGAATGAAAAATGGGGAATATAATTGGAGCAAAAACACTGTAAATTTCTCAAAATGGGGTTTGGAGAATGAAAAATGGGGATAATGGTTGGACTTGCTCTAAGTAGTTGGAACTGATGTCTGTTTGAACATAGTTGAATTTTAATAGTTATGATATTATGTTTGCCAATTGATATCCAATAGACAACCAATGCATATAACTTATTCCAACAAAAAAAAGAAATAATAACTAAAAATGATCAATTTTCAATATATAAAATATCAGATAACAATCTATTAAAAATCTATTGAAATGCCAATTGAAAACACAAAAGTCAATTACACATACTTGTACAAATGGCTAATATCAACTTCAAAACAAGTGACAAATTGAAAATTAAAATATATTTATACAGTTGTCTATTATCAATTTCAAAATAGATTTTCTAAAAGAATTCTAGTAGATGTCTGATAGATGTCCAATAGATGTTCAATAGATGTCCAACAGACACTCCGAAAATTTCTTTTGAGCTAAAGTGATGTTGTTAAACACTGCCTGAAAATCCCATCTTAAAACACCATCAACAGGTGCTGCTGCTAGTAACGTAAACATTGCTACAAACAAAATTGAATCAAACCATATATCAGCCAAAATGTATGAATTAAAGATCACATTATTAGTTTCTAAGATTCAAGCCTAATTGAAAAAGTAGTAACTAATTCACTAAGAGAATAAACACTAAAACAGATAACCAATCTTTGCAATCAATCACCAAAACTATTTGTGATCAAATTGAATGCCATATCCTGCTGAGACTTAACATTCTTCCATTTAAGTCAAAAGTATACCATTAACAAGCACTGATTAAGGGATTCTTCGCTTAAAACCAAAATTAGACTAAAGTCCAATAATATCTAATAGATGTGCAATATATTCTCAATAGATGTCCAACAGATATTCAATAAATGTCCAATAACAAAACAACCAGCTTAGCATTTTGTCCAATAACACAAACAAGCAGATTTCATAAAAAAATATGAACTAAAGCATCAATTTACAATTTGCAAAGAGTGTCGATTGATGGTTCCATTTCTCTATCATACATAAACACAACCTTAAATTTTTTTCTCATATCAGAAACAATTAGAGTAATTCATTGTTACAATTCAAACTCATAATGCATCAATGGACTTATCTAAAAATATGCCAATTTGAGTACCTGACGTATCATTCTTCCATTAACAAGCACCGATTAAGGGATTCTAAAGTCCAATAGATGTCCAATGTATACCCAATAGATATCCAATAGATATTCAATAGATGTCGAATAACAAAATGACTACCTTGGAATTTTATCAAACACATGGCATGCACTTCAATTTCAACAAATTGAATGTTAAGAAAAATACAGAATGAACTACAAATCCTCCATTAGAGACAACTTAATGAAAAACAAATCTTGAAATCAAGCAAATCGGCTAAAGCGAAAACATAAAATAGCAAAAACAGCTCGAATTTAGGATTCGAAGAACAAAAACAGAGACACAAATAGAAAAAGAAGATGAAGAAATCACAATAAAAATCCCAGAAAATGAAATAAAAATTAATACCTTAATTGATTTTCTCTGATTCTCTTTCGGATCCGATTCTTTTCTTATGCCGAAGCCGACTTCAAGACTACCGATCAACTTTGATTCCGATCTCTGAATCGTTCCAATCGAGTCCGATGCTTTACAATAACCTGTGATCTCCAAGAACAAATCCTTTTCACGATCTAGCCTTTTTTACAATTTTTGATTGTCCTTATTTTAGAAAAAGTGATCATTCTTAACAAATTCCCTAAATAAAACATCATAAATATTTATTCACTTCATGTGGCTAATTTTATGAAATTGTCTTCCACTTAGGGTGGATTTATATTTACATCCATGACCTTTTATATTTCTTCTAATCATGTTCATGATATAATAAAATGATATCGCATTCACTTCAAGGATTATGTTTTTGACCAATTAAGCATATTCATTGTTTTTTAACAAAAGCTCTTATTTTGCTCAATAAAATGTAATAAATTAATTCACCATATTTCGAGAAATCTTTTCAGTACATGGTGCTGCTACTGGAGCACATGCTACTATAGGAGCATATAAAGGAAAGTTCTTTCTTAATAAATGACATTATTTCCTTTTAAAATGAGCTTTTGGTAAATATATATTTTCCAATTGGCCATACATTTTGAAGATCTACAAGATCTTGTATTGTCAAATATTATGACGACTGCACAGATAAATATGGCCTTTGCCTTTCGTTACATTGTAACACCATTATTCAAAGATCTACAAGATCTTGATATTTTTGAATTTTCACCACTATTATTCATATGAGAGTTAACACATGAGCAGGTAACACCTAGCTCATCCAAGTTGGACTTACACAAATAAGAGGTAGAATTTATAAGATATATTCAAATGAATAATATCAGCATATTAAGAATTCAATATAAATGTGCATTTCTTAAATTTGACTATACAAAAAAAATTCATTTTTACATACCACTTTTGGTGGCTATATTATCGTAAATTCAATCTTTACAATTTCGGTGATTATAATTATTATCAATTTGATTCTCCACTTTAATTGGTTATAATATCAATGGTGACAAATATTTATTCTTTCACATTAACAAGTATTAAAACTTCTATTGTGATTCGATATCGTATTCATTTCAGGAAATGCATTTGTTCCATTTGGACGTGGTTTCTAATTCTTATAAATAGCTCATTAGTTTTGCACAAAGAAATAAATGTATTCATCATGAGAAATATTTTCATTTATAGTATTGCTACATGAACACAATATATACATAAAGAAATTTCTTTCTTAATACCTTCTCAATCAAGAAAGTCATTTATGAGAATGTATTAAGAAAGAAATTTATGTATATATTGTGCTCCTGTAGCAGTACTATAAATAAAAATGTTTCATAAAGAATATCCCTAAATATCAATGTTGTCAGACCCGGCTGGACCCGGTCGGTCAAACCAAAAAAACCCAGACCTGGTGACTAAAACGGATCGATTCATGCTAAAAACCGGCCATTGGATGACCCGTTAAAAATCCATTGACCCAGTCGGTTGAACCAGTGACCCGATGGCTGGTTATTGGGTCAATGGTTTGAATTTTTTTGTTTAATGTTTAAATAAACATAAATTGTCTCTTAGAAAGTCCATACGATTTCAAACTTTAATGAAGTTAATTTTAACTAATTTTTTACTCTTAATGTCCATTTTTTCTAAAAAAAATTGTATCATGATATAAAATTTGTAATAATTAAATTTATATATTGTCTTAAAACCAATAATTTTGATATTTTTTCAATCTTAATTATTAATCATAAGTTTTTTTTATCTTATTTTATGCTTCCCTTTTTACTATTTTCTACTTTTCTATCTTGAATAGATTAACTTCATTTGTTTTGAATATAAAAATAATTAGTTTGTTAGTTAATAAATTATTGTATCATATTTTAATCTTCTAAATATTAAAAATAATAATTTTTTTAATAATTTTATTCAAATTGGTTCAACCCCGATTCAACCTCAGTTGACCCATCGACCCTTAACCCTCTACCTTCATTGGGTCGAGTGGCCAGACCGGATTTAACAACCATGCTAAATATTAAATAGGAAGACTTGATATCCACACTAATTGATTTGGCATCAAATAACTTAACACATATATAATTTTGTTTATGTAATTATGTACATCCAATTATTTTGTTCAAAATGAGTCAAACATTTTTGAATTGCTCATATACTAACCCTAACCCTAACTTATGTCTATACCCAAAAAGTTTTTACTACTCAAAATTGTCTTTAATAAATTATTGTATACGGATTAAGTTAAATTTTTTTTAAATAAATATCAGTTAACTGATACAGAATTATCGTATGAATTTCAATATCAATTTAATCCAAAATGTTTCAAGTGTTTTAGTCGACATCTAGACTAATCACAGATCGTCAATTTGCGGGTACCTCGAAGGGTAGGATGGCCGGTCCCAAGAGTATGAAAAATATAAATGAAGGAATCCCAAGGGTGTAGTCTAGTGGTAGGAATTAGTCTGTCCTTAAGCATCCACCAAAGAATAAATTTTGAAATGTGCATGAAGCAACCTTAAATTTTAGGATCAGAAATCATACCCTTTAAAACACCCATAAATTAACGATTACAGATGAATCTAAATGTAAATATAATTTAAAAATATCAATTAAAATCCATCCGAAATTAGCTCACGATGGAAAAAAAATAAATGAAGGAAGCAAAGTGGGAGTAATAAATAAGGAGAGATTGAGTTGGAGATGAAGGATGGCGTTGATTAGGTAATGACTGACACGTGGATTAGTGTACGTAACTGTTTTATTGCTGATGTGGCATAAATCTCTTGTGAATTTGATTAGTGGAAGGGATATCTCTCAACATCACGTGGACTTTTTTTATACGTGATCGAATATTTAATATTTTTTTTATTAAATATTTGATACATATGTATTTTTTATTATTTTAATATATAACGGGTGATATCATTTATCGATTAGAATTATAGTTATCGCCCCTAAAAATTACTTTATTATCCTTTTAATGATAGAAAAGAATCAATAGTCCTAAAATGCTTTTTTTCCAAACATCAGCAAAAAATGATTTTGGAGCATTGTGTACAACCATTGCTGAGTTTTGGCGATGAAATGATTTTTCACCCTTTTGGGCTAATCTAACTTAATTTTTTTTAGATATAAAATTGTGTAGAAAGCATACCATGTAATTCTTTAATTTCTAGAAATTGGATTAATTTAAAGATATTTGGAGAAAGTTTGAGTGACTTTGAATTTGAAAAAGCAATGAATGTGGTAGAAATTGAAAATAAGATTGTAATGTGATTATCATTTCTTGTAAATTAAATTATAAAAATAGTTTTAAATTGTATTTCATGTCAAAAAGGGTATTTTCAACATTTAAGGGGCAGTAGGTGAAAATTTAGGGCATTAAATAACAATTTAGTATATAAGGGTGACTGTATATATTAAGTATTTAACGGGAGATATATTAAATACCATTTAGACAAACAAAAATATAATTTAAAATTAATAAAAGGTCAACCTATATTCAAAATATTTGTTTCAAGAAAAAATTATCACATTTAGTTTACAATAATAACAAAGGAAAACCACATCCCTCCCCTTTCATATGTGACTCAAACCTATAACCTTTAGAATCACAACTTCAAGGCTCAATCGTTATGCTAACCTTTGCCACCACCTAAATTCAATATATGAATTCATATCAAAAACAAAAAAATTTACAATAAGACTTAATATGTCAACTCCTTATTAAAATTTCAACAACAATAAATAAATTTGAAATCAAATTAACAAGTAAATAAATAATTTCTTATTTTAAAAAAAAATTAAAAGTGAAGAAATTATTTTTTTTCTCTCAAGTCATGAAGTTTGAACTCACATGTCATAACTACCCTTTTCGTTGTATCACTATATTAAGCTCTACTCTATACAAGTACATACTTGTGGTAAGACTAACAACTTTCTTATGGGATATTCAAAATCATTCCCATTTATTACTAGGTAAAAGTTCTTTCACGGGTGAATATCCTACGTGCTAGAACTTCAGATACTTGATTAGGATGTTTATTATGAATAGAACCTGCAAAACAACCAAAGGTCAATGGATCGGGGCTTGTCCTCGGGGGGGACCTCCGATGCCTAAGTCAGTAATTTGGAAGTGTATATTGCAAATAGAAAATGGCAGAGTTTAGGTAAGTGTAGAATTGATTACCATTAAGAATTGATTACCATTACAGTAGTAGGCATTGGTTATTTATAGGCCTCCTTGTAACCGTTACCCATGATCTGGTAGTTGTGGATTGGAATGTGGGATCATGAGCCCGAGATTATGGAAGGACTTGGTCGAAACCTGCTAGTTCCTCGTTTTTAGGAGTGGGGAGTTATGGCCTTGACTTGGACAACACTTGCATGCACCGTCTCGCTATTGAGACGAACATCAGTAGCACACGGCTCGATATTGCTAAGACATGGCGGTTGGTAAGCTCGAGGTGGTGATACCTAGGAATGGCGTAATCCTCGAGTGTATAGCCAGTTATCAAGAGTCCCCCGGCAAGTATGGGAAGTCTTCAGGCTTCGATCATCTCGAAGCGGCCGTCGTCTCGAAGATGGTACGGCTTGGCGTTTACAATTCATGTAACAGCTGTCAAGACTCCTCACACAGTGTGCCATAACACAAAAATATGCCACGTGAGCTTCTGGATCCTTCCCCCAAGATGGTTGTCCAAATTCAAAAATTCTTATAAAAGCCGCTCTTTTCCACAGTTACCGTTTTACGTTCAACTTTCTATTAGCTTAGCATTTTCCGGTGAAGAGATTTCAGGACTTTTCCGGCGCCTCTTCCATTTCTTCTACGACGGCAAGGGTTTTTCCGTTTAATCCTAATTACAAGTAAGCGGTATTTTACCCCCAATTGCTTCGATTTATGCTTCTGTTTGCAAATTCTATGCGCTGATTCATGCTTAGGAGTAGTTGTAGTGTGCCTTTTTTGTAATAAGCGTTTGTAGGTTCTATTTTTTTGCCATGATTCCTGTATATCCCTTGAGCTAAGCTTTTCTAGGAGTGAGTTTGTATTTCACACGCCCTTGTATGAACTAGGAATAGACATAGTTTTAAACATTGAACTGACAAGCGTTATGGGGAAAAAAGGTGTTTTTAGGCCCTCCCTGATTCAATGTAGTAGCTTCGAGGCGGTGTCCCTTTTGGTCGCGAGCCCCCGGGTTTGACTTTCTTTTACTTATTTCCTAGGATGAGCTCGTCTAGTGGTTTAAGTGGTGATGCCTTTTTACTGAGACCATACGCCGTCTTATGAGACTTGATCGGGATTTAGACCATCTCCTAGCTCAGACGGTGACTGTTGATAGAACTAACCAGCGTCCTTTTATTAGGACTAAGCAAAGGGCGAATAGGATAATGACTAGTCAGACGGAATCAACTTCCAAGTCATAGACCCCCATCAACTCAGATGATACGGAGATTTGGGCCGTAGAGGAGTATGAGAGGGTTGATGATCCCATAGACATGGATAGATCCATGCAAGAGGTTGGCACATCGTCTCCTCAACTGGTACCCAAATAAAGGAGGACTAAGGCGGTGGATGCTCCCAAGCGGGCGAGGAAGAGCCACGTCAGGGGACCCATGCCTCAAATTAGGAGTATGGTGTCCATCTCCAACGAGTTGGACATCGGGTTCGAGGCGCTGATGCATAAGTGGCTGATCTGAAAGCCATGTCTGTTATCAGCTCTCCATGAATGAGTTTATACTCCCTCGGATGATTACTTTAGCATATACATGGAGCAAGTTTGGGCCGGCTTCAGGTATCCGCTCCCCGAGGAAATTGCCAAGCTCTAAACTGACTGGGGTATATGTCCAGCTTAAATACACCGCAACTATTGGTCAGACACTGTAGGGCATTACCACAAGTATCGTGGCCTGAATTTTAGGTTCGATTCGGTCTTCTTTTGTCGGATAGCTTCCTTCAACTGGAAGGCCTCTGTGGATCAACTGCACTTTAGTCACAAGGACGGGGTCTACCATTTCTCACACCGGCTATAATCAGTTTGGAACTTCAAGCAGTTCTATTTCCTATATGAAGATAAACCCACAATATCCATCATTTCTATCTCGATAGAGGGAAGATATTCCTGAGGTGATGTCCACTAGAGGGCTTGAGTTGGACAACCGCTACGGCATTTTTAGCCGGATAGAGCAAGGGCGATGGTCATTGGCAACCATCGCCTGGGCCTACCTGAATAACACTAAGGTCATCGGGTGGGACAACCCAAACATCATGTACTATGAAGGGGAAGTCAATATTCCTAGTAAGCTTATCTTTTTGTTTTCTTTGTTAAGATGTCGTCATCTCGACTTAACAATGCCCTTAACGAACATCTAGCGAAAGGTACCAAAGATCTGGCCTGGGAGAACCAAAGGAAGGAGGTGGAGATAGTTGACCTAACCAACGATGACGCCTCAAAGATTGCCCTTTCTAAAAAGGCCGGGGATAGGAAGAGGCCGAGGGACAAGGTTCCTCCTTCAGAGAAAGTCACCTCGTTGGCTGAAGCACTACCTAAAAAGGGGCGTGAGGTAACCCATTATCCTTTTAACCTTTATTTCTTTTATATGTCTCATTGCTAACTTGCTTTCTTTCTTTATAGGGCCAAGAGTCATTGGGCCCGAGCCACCGGTAGGGGTTGCTGGTTACTCCAGTCTCTACAGCCACAGTCTCTCCTTCTGCCTATTTTAAAGAGAGCTTTTTAAAGCTAGCTGGTCCTCAAGGGGGAATAAATACCTCTCAAGTCCAACTGGCACTCCCAAGCGTCCTCCCTCTCCCAAGGGAGAAGGAGGTTTACAAGGAGGAGTCTAGTACATGCGCGACTGGAATTATACTGGACCAGCTTTCTGAGGTATATGATAAATTTTAGTCTTGTTATTTCTTTTGTTCCACTTGTGACATTACGTATACTTTTATAGGTTATGTCTCAATGCATTGAGATGCATCGGAGCGCCTCCAACCATGCAAAGGTTAAGACGGACCTTCAAACGGTAAAGGCTGACCTCTAAGCGGCTAAGAAGGAGGTGGCGGCGGCCAAGCAGAGGGAGGCTGAGGCCATAAAGGCTAGAGAAGAGGCCAAGGCAGCGGCCGCCAAGTAGTGAGAGACCAAGGCAGTGTTGGTCGAAGTGAAGAAAGAGCTTGAGAACCTGCACGATGCCCATACCCAAATCCTCTCCCGTAACACCCTTTTGGAGAAGGATTTAGAGTCATCGCAAGGGAAGGTTGCAAAGCTCAAGGAGAAGATTATTGAATGGAATGCCAAGCTGGACAGCCTCATAGGAAGGATGGTGAGAATGGGTTGTATGTTTGACCAGAGATTCCTCGAGAAGGTCCGGCAGCATTAGCCAGAGCTTTCGGAGGAGATGGTGAGCAATGTTAACTTTCCTACTTTTGAGGAAGTTCCTGATAGCCCTCCTACCGACCAAGCAAATCCTTCTACAGGAAGCGAGGTTTGCGAGGCATTACCAGTGAGCTCGTCTCAAGTGACACATGAAGATCCTCCTGCCGCTTAGCTTAGATTTTCCTTCTTTTTCTTTTTGTTTTGGGCTTTCAGCTCTTGTAATATATTGATAATTTTATTTAATGCCAACATATTTATTTCAGTTTGTTGATTTATACTTCTTTATCTTTGGCATATTTTCATGTTTTGCGTTTGGTTGATTGGATGAATACTCTCATTTCCATGTATGGTTACCCATCTTGGGGCTTTTATATGACTTAGATTAATCTAAGATTTACTTTCTATGATTCGTCTAAGACCTGTTAACTTAGATGTGATGTTTAGTTATAACCATTATTTAGGTTGGCTAAGGCACGTTAGCTTAGTTACAAACATTCGTTTAGAATATCTAAGTCTTGTTAGCTTAGTTACATAAATATGATAGTTGTATGGGGCTACATTGCGCCACTTCAGGGGCAAAATGGTGGCCACAGTTGGGCCTTTGAAGCAATTATCGTGAAAGGCTAAATGAAGATAATAGCAAATGCAATGAAATTGAATAAAGTGCCTTTATTGATGAGCGTAAATAGATTATAAGTAATTATATTTTTTGGTGCTTTGGTAGCCGGCCAAGGCTTAGGGGATGCAGCCTCATTAAAAACCTTCCTGAGGAAAAAACCCAGTGGGAAAAATCCAAGGGGAGGAAAAGAGTGTGGTCGTCTGGTTCCCTAGCCGTTAGATGTTGTGGCCTCAAATTAAAAATGTTCCATGTCCTAGGTAATTCTCTACCTTTGAGGTCGCTGAGGCGCATAGATTACTCGGCCCAAGACTTCTATTATCTTGTATGGTCCTTCCCAATTAGCACCAAGTTTGCCTTTGCCCTCATAAGAGTGCAAGGCAATAATGTCTTCAAGGACTAGATCTCCCTCTCTGAGTCGTAGGCTTCTAACCTTCATGTCGTGATATTTCGCAATTTTGGCTTTATAGGCAGCCATTCTGATGTACGCTCGCTCTCTTCTTTCTTCGAGGTTATCTAAATAGTATCTTAAGTTGATGTTGTTCTATTCTTTAGAGTAATAGATAACTCTATCAGTTGGGGCCTCGATTTTTACTGGGATCATGGCTTCTATCTCGTGCACAAGGGAGTAAGGTGTCTCGCCAGTTGGTCTGTAGGGGGTAGTCCGATAGGACCACAGAACACCTACAAGATTGTCTGGCCAAGATCCTTTCTTTCCTCTCTCGAGGCGCTTCTTTAATCCCTCTTCAAGCATCCTATTGGTGAACTTCATCTAGCCGTTCATTTACGGATGCGCTACGGAGGAAAGTGGCTCTTTATCTTCAGGCCTTAGTAAAACTCTAGGAATTTCTTTGACTTGAATTGGGTACCGTTGTCTGCCATAATTTTCCTTGGAATCCCAAACCGCATGATAATGTTTTTCCATACGAAGTCAATCACTTTTTTGAGGATGATTGTATTCACGGCTACGGCCTTGACCCATTTAGTGAAACGGTCGATGGCGACGATCACAAACTTCCTTTTTTCGCTGGCTTCTAGCAGGGGTCCGGCTATATTGATTCCCCATATTAAGAAAGGCCAAGCAGTTATGATGGGTTGCTAGTTCGCCTAGGAGATGTGTGTTTTTCTAGCATGCACTTAGCATGGGTGGCAACTCTGAATATAGTCTATGGTGTCCGCCTCCATTATCTCCCAGTAATAGCCAACCAAGCTGATTCTCCTAAGTAAGGTGGACGCTGCCTGATGGGATCTACAGATTCTTTCGTATAGTTCCTCCAGGATGTTTTTGCCTTGAGACAGGGCTACACATTTCTGCCAGGCATCCGTGTAAGACTTTCTATAGATCTCATCATTCCTAAGGGAGTATCTCACGTATTTTTGGATAATTCTAGAGGCCTTTTCTCCGTAAGCGGGGAGTTTGTTTTCTTTAAGATAGGCGATTAGGGGCAGCCACCAGTCGCTGCTCCCCTCCTCAATGCAAAACACCTCTTCTTCACAGCTTGGGCTGACTAGAACTTCATACGAGTAGCTTAGCCTTTTACAATCATCTAGGCTAGCTGCGACTTTTGCTAACTCATCCGTTGTCTTATTTTGAGCTCTAGGAATGTGCTCGACCTTCCATTCCATCCCTTTCTTCTCTAAGTTCTCCACTAAAGTTTGTACTCTATGTAAATATTTAACCATGCTTCCTTCCTTTGTCTCGAAGTTTCTGTTGATTTGGTTGGACACGAACCGTGAGTCGCTTCGAATGATTACCCTATTAGGAGCGATTTTAGTCGCTAGCTCAAGGCCTTTGATCATAGCCTCATATTCCGCAGCGTTATTTGTTGCTGGAAAGGCGAGTTTGGCAGCATATTCTAAGCAAATACGATTTGGCCCTTTTATCAACACCCCAACTCCGGCTCTATTGTTTGAGGATGCTCCATCTATATATACGATCCAGGGTTTTATTCTAACAATATCTATTGGCTTGAGACCTGCAAATTCGACCACAAAATCGGCCAGTACCTGTGCTTTCAGAGCCGTCCTTCCCTCGAATTTGATATCAAATTCTCCTAGCCTTATTGCCCATTCTGCCATTCTTCCCAAAGTCTCAGGCCGTTGGAGTACTTTCTTCAAAGGAAAACTGGTTCTTATAATTATGGTGTGCATCTGGAAATAGGGCCTTAGTCTTACTAATGCAGAGATTAGGCTTAGGGCTAGCTTCTCGATCTTTGGGTACCTTAGTTTCGCATTTTTTAGTACCTTATTGGTGTAGTAGATAGGGCACCATTCATTATCTTGTTCCCTTACTAGGACTGCTCTAACAGCTTTATCAGTAGCTACCAGATAGATTTATAGTGGCTCCCTGTGGACAGGGTAGCTGAGCAATGGCGGTGAGGCTAGGAATTTCTTTAAGTTTTCAAAGGCTAGGTCACAGCACTTATCCTATTTGAAGGCTTTGTCATGCTTGATTGCCTTGTGGAAAGGTAGGCACCTCTTCGCAGAAAATGAGATAAACGTCCCAAGGCGTTGATCTGGCCGTTGAGATGTTGCACCTCGTGCAGGTTTTAGGGCGGTTGCATTTTGATGATAGCGCCAATTTTCTCGGGGTTGGCTTCTATACCCCTCTCAAAGATGATGAAACCTAGAAACTTGCCACTTTTCACCCGAAACGTGCACTTCCCTGGGTTTAGCTTTAATCAGTACCTCTATAACACTTTGAAGACTTTTTCGATATCAGCTGCATGGCTAGCCTCATCCTTGCTTTTTTACGATCATGTCACCTATATATACCTCAATTTTTTCACCTATTTGTCCCTTGAACATCTCGTTAACGAGCCGCTGGTAAGTGGCTCTTGCATTTTTTAGCCCAAATGGCATCACCTTATAGCAGTACATTCCCTTATATGTAATGAAGGAAGTCTTTTCTTCATCCTTAGGGTTCATTAGGATCTGATGATATCCTGCCTTGGCATCCAGTAGGGAGTAGACTGTAAATCCAGTCGTTGAGTCTATGAGTTGGTCAATGCTTGGTAAGGGGTAGCTATCCTTAGGGTAGGCTTTGTTCAAGTTCATGAAGTCTACACACATTCGCCACGAGCCATTGGGCTTTCTCACTAGCACCACATTGGCCAGCCACTCGAGATAGGTTACTTTTCATATATAACCCGCCTCAAGGAGCCTTTTGATTTCTACTTTGATTGTCTTTTCCCTCTCAGGGGCATGCTTACATTTCTTCTACTTTATTGGAGGAGCTGAAGGTCTATGTTCATCTTGTGACACATGACCTCGGGGCGCACACCCTCAATATCGTCTGGATACCATGAGAAATTATGTTGTTGCTCTCTCAATACTTTTATTATGGCAGCTTTTGTATCTTCTCTCAAATATTTCACAAGCTTGAGCGTTCTGTTCTGGCATGCGGTAAGGACTTCCAGATCTCCGACTGGCTCTACTCTTTCCCAATCTTCTACATCGTAAGAGATGGTTTCATTCTACAAGGACGCTAAGTATATCTCCTGGGCTACCTGCAAGTTTTCCACTGCTACTGTTGTTCCTTTCTTGGTTAGGATTTAAAGCGTTAAATAGTTCATGGAGATGACGGCTTCCGACCCCACCAAGAATAGTCATCCCAAATGAGGTTATAGCCCACTGAAATTTCAAAGTCAAGTCCTTGTCTTCTATCTCCATCTCTAGTGTTACTTGTCCTATTGATGGGACAGTTTGCCCCCCAAGTCTTACAAGGGGATTGTATCCTGGCTGGGCTCTACTATAGTGGACATCTAGTTGCCGTAGTGCTGATTTGGGTATCAAGTTGACTAAGCTTCTTGTGTCGATCAGGACCCTTCTAACTATGTATCCTTCCGTTAGCGTCTTAATGACTAGGGGGTCCGCGTGGTTCTTCTTTACCAGTAAATACCTCTGATAGGCTTTGAATAGTTTAGCATCTTGACCCATTAAATCTACTACCTTGGGTCTCTTTTGGGGTGTCTCGAATCTCGGTCCTCCTGCTATTACCATTATCAGTCCTTTAGCTTTTTTTCTTTATCATCTCCGGATTTCAACGTCTCCGATGCGCCTTTCTTCTCTTCCCTCGTGACCCCTTTGACAAACTGGCTGAACTTTCTGGCTCGAATCCAGGCATGTACTTCATCCGCCAACATCCTGCACTAATCCGTGCGATGCCCTCTTGCCCGGTGGAATTCACAATATTTTTTCGGGTCGCGGCCCATTGTTTGGACCTCGGGAATTTTCGGGAACCTCAAGTTTTTCCTCTCGTTGGTGGTCTTTATGGTGACCAATATTTGACTAAGTGGGGCATTCATGGCCAGCCAGTTAATGCCGGCTCGGGAGACAGTGCTTCTACTGGGGCCACCTGAAGAATTTCTGAGGCGAAGGTCATCCCTTCGATCACTAGATCTTTCTTTAACTTTCCTCTTTCTGGATCTATTTATTTCTTCCACCTCGATCATGCTCTTGGCCATGGCTATCATTTGTGTAGTGTCTCGGGGCCTCCTTATAATGATTTCTATGCAAAGTTTGTCATTTCTTGTGCCTCAGATGAGGGCTTCCTTAGCGGTGCTAAAATTGAGGTCATCCATGGTAACGCATACTTCATTGAAGCTGTGGATGTAAGATTAGAGTGATTCATATGGCTCTTGAATAACTTTATACAGTTGCCAGCTCACATACGAGGCAGGAGTGGACCCAAGGAAGTGCTTGTAGAATATATCGCTCAATTGGTCCCAGGAGCTGATAAAATTAGGTTTCAATTTGTAGAACCAATATGCGGCTGGACCGGTGAGGGTTTGCTCAAAGTAGCCGTATATGTAGGCTTCCGGGGCGTAGACCATCTCTATCATATTCACATAAAGCCTTACATGAACCACCGAGTTGTTGCGGCCATTGTATAGCTTTATGAAGATAGGAGCAATGAAATAAGGATTTAACTGGAAGCCTAAGATCTTCTTGGTGAATAGAGAGAGCCTCTTCTTCACTAGTGACTCCCGGTATGGTACTGCTAGGTCTTTTAGCAGCCTTTTGAGGTTTTCCCTGAGTTTGGGTCAATTTCCATGTCGATGTATCCTTTCCCCGCATTGTCTGTCAGCTCAGCGCTTGGAGGGTTAAGCGCTGATGGCACGCCTGGAGCTTGAGAGAATGGGTTAACCTAGGCAGACGGAGCTGCTCCATATGAATATGGCATCTACAACCCATTATCGGTGCTTGCACTCCAGCCAGGAAGAGGGGGTTAACGCCTGGAGTACTGAAGGCTTGGAGCATTACCAGCATTTGTGCTTGCATCACCGGGTTTGAGGCAATGCTAGCTTAAGGAATCATCATCGCTGAGGGGGGAGCCGAGAAAATGGGGACGACCGGAAGTGTTTCTGTAGCGGCGATCGCTTGGCGATTGTCATCAGAGGGAAACAGCTCTCTTGCTAGACCTTATGATTAGGTCTGTCGTCGGGAATTCCTTGGAGGGTTGCCCCCACCATATTATACTGCTCCACAAATCTGGTTCTGATGATTTATTATTGCTTCGATGGGATGTTGTAATCCCTGAAGATTTTTAGCACGGCGCTCCCTGGTAGGGGTGTTGTAAAGGAGCCTCCAGGACCGGTAAGACCTTCGGGGGTGCTTTGAAAAGTACTGGTTTTGGAAGGATGGCTGTCATTGATTTCCACCATTCTCGTTTTCAAGGTAAACCAAAATTCTTGAATGAACCAAGTAAATTTGGTCCACGCTCACCGCACCACTGAAAGTTCTCCCACTGGTGAATATCCCACACTCTAGAACTTCAGATACTTGATTAGGACGTTTATTAGGAATAGAACCTGTAAAACAATCAAAGGTCAAAGGATCGGGGCTCATCCCCGGGGGGAACCTCCAATGCCTAAGTCAGTAATTTGGAAGTGTATATTGCAAATAGAAAATGATAGAGTTTAGGTAAGTGTAGGATTGATTACCATTACAGTAGTAGGCATTGGGTATTTATGGGCCTCCTTGTGACCGTTACCCATGATCTGGTAGTTGCGGATTGGAACGTGGGATCATGGTCCCGAGATTGTAGGAGGACTTGGTCAAAACTTGTTAGTTCCTCATTTTTAGGGAATGGGGAGTTATGGCCTTGACTTGGACAACACTTGCGTGCACCGTCTTGCTATCGAGACGAACATCATTAGCACAAGGCTCGATATTGCTAAGACAAGGTGGTTGGTAAACTCGAGGCGGTGACACCTAGGAATGGTGTACGCCTCGAGTGTATAGTTAGTTATCACTAGGTACCTAAAAATAATGAAATAATACAAGCTATCCCATATTTGCAACTGTTGATTGCATCCTCATAATAAGTTGTGAAACAAAAAAAAATTTATCGCTATTGTCATTTGGAAACTCGTCTGACACTTTTTTACCACCACTAGTGAGGCCCAACGGAATAGGGTAGTGACATCTAAGGACAAGAAGGGAAAATCCCCCTTCTATCCAGGAATGACCATTATGCCCAAGTCTTCTCCTATAAAAACCGCAAGCCAAGTATATCTGCGGGTAATGTATACTTTCTCTCTACTTATCATACTCTTTCACCGGAATACTTACTTAGGCATTAGAAAGGTTTTGCCGGAAGTCCGACCAAGCCTGTTTGACCCTTTTTCTATCTTGCATATCATTTTCACTAGCCACAGGATATCAGGACTTAAGAGATCTTGAGATAACATTAAACTAATTTGACGTGTAGAATCATCTTGTTCTCATCAGTGTAACCACATTTTACAAAGATGCCTCAGTATTTTTGTTTGACAACTGAATTTCAATTTGTAGCTTTTTGTAAATGTGTAAATAATTAAATATAATTTTTTTACATTAGCTAAACCTGTTTTGTTGTGATATTCCAAACTTATAAATTATTGAATATTCTCAATCCTATATTTCATGTTCATCAACTAATCAAATTTTACATATGTATGAGAATCAAGTAAATTAAAGGCAATGTAGAGGTTAATTTGTTTTGAATTGATCTCGGGTCTCCGGATAAACTTCCATAAGTCATCTATATTGGAAATTAACTTAGATCCCTCTTGGTTGAAAGTTTGAGCGGATTTGGTGGGTTGTAAGGTGGAAAATTTTCCAATAAAGTACTTGGGTGTTCCCCTTGATTTTAAGAGGCTACCGGTGTCCTGTTGGAATCCATTAGTAGTGAAATTTCAGTCAAGGTTGGCAACGTGGAAAGGAAATTGCTTATCCTACGCCGGAAGATTGTACTTATTAAATCGGTACTTTCTTCGCTACCTATTTATTTAATGTTTCTTTTTAAAATCCCGGTTGTCATTAACGATTAGTTGACTGGTTTGATGAGGAATTTTATGTGGAAAGGTGATGCGTCCATGCGGGATTTATGCAAAGTGAGTTAGGCAACTATGTGTCTTCCGAAAAAGTTAAGGGCGGCTGGGAATTAGAGATTTGAAGGTAATGAATTGTAGTCTATTATTTAAGTTGCTTTGAAAGTTGCGTGTTGGGAATGAGAACTCGTTATGGTTTCAATGTTGTGCAAAATCGTATGGTTTTTTTGTCTTGGTATTATGTTAAATTTTCAGCTTCATCTCAAGTGTCTCATATTTGAAAAGGAATTATCACGTGTTGTGTGGGAGATGGGCTAGCTTGGGACGTATTTTCTTTGAACATAAGGGTAAAAGTGGGTAATGGTAAAGATAGCCTTTTTTGGCATGATATTTGGGCAGCGAAATTGCCATTGGCGATTGTTTTTCTGGATTTATACGAGCGCGGTAATTATAAGTTTGCTTCGGTAGAAGTTGGCTATTCAACTCTAGTTGGGGGGGATGCTTTTCGTAGGCCTTTTTAGAAGAGGAGCTTACGGTTTGCTGATGGGATGGATTAAAGATTCAAACCCGACTCTTTTTATTTTGGGGAATGACGGGGCTGATGTGGTTGAATGGCCACAGTCGGTGTTGTCATTGTCGCGTGATGTCTTTTCTTGAGTGGCGGGAGAAAGGAAATGTTTCTCGGTGGGGGGCATTCTTCGATGTTTATTATCGGGACCCAAGATGGCGGAAACCTCAAGTTGATTTCTCCTTAATTTGGACCTCGTGTATTCCGCCAAAAGTTCTGTTTTTCGAGTGGTTAGTGTTTCATGAGTGCTTACCAACAACAGAATTTGTGCTTCGGCGTGGGTGTTTAGCGGTGTTAGAAAATAAATGCCCATTTTGTACAGAGGTCGAGACCATGGACCACGCTTTATTCCATTGTGGTGAAAGTTCGAAACATTGGAGATATTTGTTTGGATGGTTAAATATTCAAGTGATAATTCCGAGGTTGGGTGATGCATTCTTAAGTCTGTGGCGTTCTTATTTTAGCCCAGGGGCGTCCCGCGAGTTTGCTACTTCCGTATGGTTTGTTGTTGCTTGAACTATTTGAAAAAGAAGAAACTATTATGTGTTTGAAGGCGTCCTCCCGCAGCTAGATCCGTTTAACTCTAATTTTAGTTTGTGTTGGTTTCTTTTTAAATGTAAGCGTAGAAAGCTTGATTTTGTTTTTTTGAATTTTTTTTATAACCCGACATTGTTACTCGCGTAGGACTAATTTTTTATTGTTAATCTCATCTTAAAATTAACACCTAATATTAATAAAAAGAGGGGTGAATCTTTTATAAATAAGCGAAGCAATGTAAAGGTGCAATATATTTTTGACTAAAGAAACAAGTGGTTGTAGAGGTGGAATATATAAAGTATAAACTATAAAGATAATGTGAAAACTAAACTGAAGTTAGAATATTTTTCAACAACTTGCACATAAAATGTCTATCAATTCAACAAATAACAAATCTGAACCGTTGAAAATGGATTTGTTAATGAAATTAAATATAATATCCCAATGAAACTCACTGTGCAGTACAAATTGGGTTTGAATTTGGACTCTTTATTGGTGGTAGCAAAAAGAGTCAAAGTAATTTGATTGAAATTTAAAACGTGTGGGGAAACACAGATAATGGCGTGTCGTTGACTCGTAACGTAATACAAATTCACGGATTAGGTATTACAGTGAAGGCCCATTTTTTTTTCTGTTACTTATTTTTTTTACAAATTTTCAATAGTTTGAAATTTAATCTAATAGTAAGTAATGGTTAGTGAGAAATAAAAAGTAACTATAAAATACTTCTGATATTATAGTTAAATGTATACATTTGCATTCATTAGCCAAATCAAGTTATAATTTTAAAAGCCCCTATATTTTAATTCTACTTTTTTTAAAGAACAAGTATATTTAATTAAAGTAATTTAGTTCAAGTATGTAAAATTTCTAAACTTTCCTGTAAATGTATTTAGTGAGAAGTGTTTCCAATTGCAACACTTTGTAAGTATAAATATGAAAAAATTAATTATTTTCTCCAGAGTCCAGATATATAATTTAATTAAATGAATCCATGGTCCTATTTTCCAATCCTCCATGGGGTCAGCCACATATTCGGCAAACGAAGATATTCTATTCTATCTTTTGAAATTATATCTAAAAGATATATTATTTAGAACTCAAAATATTTAGTCAAAAAAATTCAGAACTCAAAAGGTTCCATATATTCGTATTAATTCCTTACTGATAATCAGAAATTGTGCCAAATTGTTCCTACAGTCGGATTTTCTTACATGGGTTCAAAAAAAATTACCCAATCCCATGTAAAATTTCACTAACAGTCATGATCAAACTAAGATTTGGCTTATGTTTATTTAAAAAGTTAGAAAAGGAAAAAAAAATTATATTTCCTTGAAAATGCACTCATTGGAACTATCTTATTTGTTAATTATAATTTAAGTTTAGTTACGACCTGTTATTTTATATTTCAATTCAGGCTACTTTAATTTAATTTAAATCACTTTAATTTAATTTAAATTACTGCTATTAAATTTAATTACGTATAGTTATAAATTTATAATAAAATAAATTTAATCTAATTCAACAAACCTCGTATCTCAAAAAATTGACTTAATTTATTTCCTTACCATTATACTTTATATTTTATAGTTTATACAATTCAATTCACACCGTTTGAATTCAAAAGGAAAAAAATGCTATATTCTTGATTTCATAATTGCACTCCATTCTTTAATCTGTAATAGTAGTTCACAATCATATTATACTTCCAGTTAGAATAAACAGTTAAACTAATTAAAAATTAATAAACATAATAATTATTCCAACCATCTGTATTATTTTGCATGTAATAAACAATAAAACACATTGTTTATTCATTTTGATAATATAAAAATCAATTAAATGAGAGTATATACAGCCAAAAGTCAACGGTTGACCAAGCGGCCAAAATAGCAAAAGGGATCCAATAAGCTACCGAGCTTACACAAAACTGGCCACACACTAATAATTCCCGCCTAAATATTCACCTCGAGAGTAGATACACCTGACACTGTCTGAATGTTTCTCCGTTTCAAACCCCTAAAAGATAACCGCCACGTGTCATTCCACTCACGCAACTGAGTCACTTCCGATTTTACCCTGAGTCCGCTGAGTCTCACCCCGTTCCATCTCCGACTCGGTAACAAACCCACCACCGCAACTCGGCGACACATTTCCTCTTCTCTCTCTACTCAGAATCCTCCTAAAAGACAGCATCCGACTCATCGGCGATCTATAAAGCGGTGACTCAGTCACTGACTCGTCCTCGAAACTCCCGTTTCTTCTCGGAATTTCAATTGTAACACCGACGAGCTCCGCTGGTTTCCGTCGCCCTCCAAACGACGACGTAGAAGGACCGCCGGCTTGGCCCTCGGAGCTAGAATCACCAGCGACGACCTCCGGCAGTTGATCTTCCCGGGTCGGGTCATTGGGTACGGGTTCAACCGGGGAGCGGCAGAGCGGGCAGGTAGAGTGAGAGTGAAACCACATGTCAATGCACTCAATATGAAAGCTGTGTCTACATTTGGGTAAAGTCCGACCCGTTTCGTTATCCTCAAACTCGGATAAACAAACGGCGCACTCAATCGGATCCGGGTTAGAGCCCGAATCGAAGGTGAAAACGGGCAGCGATTTGAGAAGAGCGGAATCGAGGCCGCGAGAGGGAGCGGCGGCTCCGTTCGGGTCGACGTAGAAGATGAGATGAGTACGGCGGTTCCGCGCACGGCGGATTTGACGGCGGCGGGCGTTGATGAGGTACCAGCGGGCATAGAGATGGAGGCAGACCATCATAATGACAACGAAGAAGAGGATTACGATGGCGCCTAGCATAACTCTGCCGCTTAAAGCATAGCTTTTGCTTGCCGAAACTTCGTTGGGATCCATGGCTATGTAGCACGGAAACTAGATTGGAAACGTTTTCAATTCCGAAAAACGCACACGGTAAACACAAAAAATAACGCTTTCAGGTTTTGAGGACGAAACAAAAACGGAAAATGTTAGTGTCTAGGACTCTGTGATTCCTAGATGGCCGGGGAATATTGCGAGAGAAGGGAACAAAGAAGGGAGTGATTGGGTGAAATTGGGAATAGAGTGGAGAGAATAAATGGAGGGAGAAGGAGGAAGTTTCTTGAGGGTTTCGTTAATAATGGTTTAGGATGGGTTGGTATTCACATTAGCTCTTGCTAATTAGCCAGCTAAACCACTTGCTTAAAAGCACGCCACCGTTGACGCTGGATTATTTTATTTTATTTTTATTTAAATGTACTAAATGTCATTTTCTTAATATGTTTCTTCCTTTTTATTTTCGTTACAAAGTGGCATTATAAGGGGTTTTTACGGGATCGAATTTTTTAAATTAAATAAATTGAAGGATGATATTTATTCAGAATTTAATTAAATATTTTTTTTTAAAATTAAATATATTTTTATTAATATTTAGCCCTTAATTTTAAAAAATTTAATGCACTGTATAATTTCTAATATATTATAATTTTCTTTCATGTTGATTCGTTCTATAATAGTAATATATTTAAGTTGAATGCTAAATGGAAGATTATGAAAATAATTACTTGCTCAAGTTGAAGCTGGCTCATGAGAGTAACCTGCAAGACAAACGATTAATAAGAGAATGAGGTGGGGAAGAATAAAAATACTAATTGGAATTAAATATGTTCTTTTGAGTACTAAAGGTCCCGAATAGTATTAAATAGATAAATATTAAGATCATATTTTTTGATTTGATATTATCTCTTTAATAGGATGGGTTACATTCTGAATAGCATTTGATTCCTATTTTAATGAGGAATTTTCGATATTTCTATCTTGAACATGAATTTTGTTAGTAAATAGAAAAATTTCATTAATTACTGATATTTGGAGTACATCTTGACTGATATATAAATTAAATAAAATATTTCACCAAAATCAGAGAAACAAGATCTCAATAAATTGGGAGATAGAAAAAACTTGCCACATGAATAAGAGAAGCACATAAAGAAATATAAACTATAAGAATTCTGCAACTTGTATTATCTTAAGCTACGCTTCACGTTATCGAAGATCCATAACTATAAGAACTCTGACTTATTTCACAACACCAACCATTTTTTATCTAGAACGATATTGCTTAAAATGGATAGATCTGGGTACCTAATATGAAAAATCAACATACATCTTTAACTAGATATAGATGAATTGCAACCTCGTAGTAAAACTATTATAATTATGTTGTGTAGAAACAGATCTACAATTAAAAAAAATGATCGCGTGGTGAAAGTTAAAAAAATATCAGATATAGATTATTTCTCATCAAAACTAATAAAGAAGAAAATAAGAAAAATAAACCTAAAAAAATTAATGGAAAATAAAAGAAAATGCTTAAAGAAGATTTTTTTTCTCCCAAAATAAAATTTTATTTAGAGTATAGAAAGGATAACTATTACCGATCACATTAGCCATTAGTTGCTTTTGTTCAAATATAATGAATTGTTATCCTCAATATGAATTATGTTCAAGTTATCATTTTTAAAATCTCATTTATTAGATGAAATAAATATCCAAATTTATTTTATATTAAATCCTGTAATTAAATTATAATTTGCTAAGTTTTTGTATTTTCAATTGGCGTGCGTATATCAAAATTTGTTTTGATTTACTTTATGTATGTATTGCATTTCTATTTTATTCTTCCAATGAGTTAAACAAGTTGTATATATATTGAATAATCAACCATAACCTGGTATCCTTATTGAAATGGGTTAGACACAACTTTAAGGATAAATTTCAAAAATATGTTCGGTTGTTTGGCTATTTTGTATAAAGGTATTTATGAAATTTTTTATTTTAAAATGGTGTTTATGGTTTCAAAAGTTTGTAAGAACATACTTTTTAAAATTTTAAAATCACATTTGAAAACGTAATCTCAGTTATTTCAATAAATTCAATATTCCTATATTTCAACTAATATTATTTGTGAAGATTTGAGTAAAATTGGTAAACTCATTTTGTTATAACTTTATAAACTTATCATTGACTTTTAATTGATATAAATATTTGTATTTTTTAAAAAATCTTAAAATTTATCACTAATGTGTATCGTATTTTTATGAATAAGGCTGCAAAATTTCACTTCAAAATAGACAAGATTACTCTTCTAAATGTGGTTTTAAAATTTTGAGAAGCATGTTGTTGCAAACTTTTAAAACCACAGGCACCCTTTTGAAACAAAAAATTCTACAAAAACCTTTTTACAAAACGGCCAAACCACGTAGCATATTTTTAATACTTACCCTAATTTTAACTCTAATTTATCAAATTTCTATGTCATGAAATTCTCGTAAATACTCCATAGCCTATTTTGACGCTCTTAATAGAAGCAGTTTCCGTTTCCCAGCAATGTTTTTGCTCATAAACCACATATTAGATATAATCATTTGTGCATTTAAGTTCATAAGGAAAATGGTTGTTCAAGAATCTCATCATTTCAGATACAGAAATTTTTTATCTTAAGGTATATACATTGCGTTTCATATATTAATTTATGTTTTTATTTACTTTTCAGTGGCTTAAAATATTTTAACATTGAAGTATAAATGAGTGATACATCTTCATTTTCGAAATAAATTATGTTTAATTACATTTAGATCATATTCTCTTATACTACAATTCAATATAGTTCAGTTCAGTTCAGCTATATATAATTATAAATTTATATTAAAATAAATTCAATTTAATCAATTTCATAAATTAAAAAGAAGATATCCTTATTCTGCTAATCAAATAACACATGTAATTTTGTATTTTCACAAATACAAAATAAGTACTAAATATTAGTGGTTGAAGTAAAGCACTAAGTAATGGACTAGGAAACAGTTTAGTTTGAGAAATTAAGAGTGGTCCCACACGTTTCTTCCATCCATTTTCCAATCAACTCTTCCACAACTACTTAAACATTTGCTAGAATTAATTTTGAAGAAATTTCACTTCTTTTTCCTTTTTCCTCTTCTGCACACTTAACTAATAGATTATACTTTATAGCCATTATTATTTTTCGTTTCGATGACTAAGCAAATATGTAATATCAAAACTTTTTTCGGGTACCGAGATTCATGTCCTTATTATTATTCTCTTATATCTTATTTTTTATTTAAATATGTTGTTTTTAAATTGGTGTTTCTTTTATATTTCTCATTTACATATTGACACGTGTCTATTTTTATCATTATTTTAAATTTTTTTAATTTATCTCTCATGTAAATATAACACATATCAAATGATGAATGAAGGGACATAAAAGAGAACACCAATTTAAAAATAACAAATTTAAATCCATTTTTATTATATCATCTTTTATATAATTAATGTTACTTTAATCTCGTACAACAAAATATAATGAAAATAGTTATTTCATGAAATACAATACCATAACATAAGGAATAAGACTAAGTTAATATATGCATGACTGTAAACATTGACAGACGACAATTAAAAAATAAAAAAATAAGAAAAAAAAAGAGAAGCAAGGGAAACGAAAAAAAAATGTAAAGTTAAATAAAAAAAATAATGAAAGTTTGTAGAAAAAAGAAAACAATAAAAAAATGAGGCATAAAAAGAGAAAAATCGAAATACATGAGACAATGTGCAGTGTATAGTCGATGTTATATTTTGGTTATGGTATAGTCAGAGTATCAATGTTTTAAAACTCTTCGTCTAGCTTTATTTAGGCCCCGTTTAAGTGTTAGTTTAAAGTTTATCGTTCGACTTTTCATTCTTCGGACGCTATCAGGTGCTGGACCGTTATGTTGCTGCCTAGGTACCGTTTAGTTCGATTTTTTTCGCCTAAGCACTGCCTAGTCCAATTTTTTCTCCAATTTTTAAGATACTGATATCTATGATAATTATAGTTTAATTTTTAAAATTCAAAAAAGGTAGTACGATTGGTAAAACTAATGTACAACAAAATATTCTCATCATATAATTTTCATTTTGAATCTCAAATCAAGAAATAATACGCTATAAACTACAAAAAAAAATTAGTGAGGATATTTATTTTTAAGGAATTAATTTTAATGTTGATGTATTTTTATATAAAAATTAACTAAGGCTTACGTGTTCATATATGTTAAACTATGTTTTTTTTAAATATTAATGTATTATAATTAATTTTTTAGTTGAATTGATACTTTTATCTATTAATAATTATAAAAAATAAAAAATTTATAAATCCACCTAGACGCCATCTAGGCCCCACCCAAATCTCAACTAAATATTTGAAGCTCCAATCACCCAATTAGCGCCTAACGATTTTTAAAAGCTTAAAAAGTTTAGCTTTTGACTTTCAATTTGTAACTAGCTCTCGTGTGATAACTAAACGTCAGCTAAGCGTGCATGTTTTCCAACTTTTAGTTACAAGTTAGTTATATTTCAGGATTAAAGAATTTTTTAAGGGAATTTTTAAAATTATTTATAAATTTAGAGTGATTTTGAAATTAATTAAAAGTTTAGGGTATTTTTTTTCATCCGACTTTTTAAAGCTCGTATAGACCAGTTTACAGGTAAAAAGGGACTTTTTAAAAAAATTTTTGGATATCTGACTTTCATAAAGTCGGATACCACGTACGTCGAAATTTTCATGATGCTTGAACTCAACTATATTTTTATTTGCGACTATTTAATGTTTTTAAGAGTACTTTGTGTAATGTTTAAACTATATTTGATTTTTTTAACTATATAATTTTGTAGTAGAGGGTTGTATAAAGTAACAAGAAAAACATAAATAAAAAGGACAGACAAAATAATAATAGAGTTAAAAAAAATAAAAAAAATCAAATAATATAAATAAGATGAACACTAAGATTTTATATATTTGTAAACACTAAGATTAATGTTAACAAAGTCATAAATATGTACACCAAATTATAAATATTAGTAAAATATTAATGAATTGATTTTTTTTTACTTTAATGACCTATCTGACTTTGTAAAAGTCGGATAGCTTCTGTCCAACTTTATAAAAATCGGATTTCTTTTATCCGACTTTTACTAAGTTGTACGATTTTTTAAAAGTCGGATAGACTTAAAAAAATTAGCTTATGCGATCTTTTGAAAGTCGGATAGAAAAAAATACCCTAAAATTACGAATAGTTTATAAAATATCCTAAATCTGGTAATAGTTTTAAAAAAAATAATAAAAAATTCTTTATTCATATATTTTAAGCAGGCCAGCAAGCTCTTAATATTTTTTTAAAACATGTTATAAATTAAACTTATAATATTTAACCAAATTTTATAAAAAAAATATCTTTTGATCTAAATTCAATTAATATTTATATTTCAAACTATAAATTAAGAAGCTAACAAATTTTATTTTGAGCCCCTTTCTATTAGAGATCTAGACGGTCGGCCCTATTGCTCATATCAGGAACGGCCCTGATTTTAAGATATGGCTACTTTTTAGTTGATGAGCTAAGCTATGCGCTTTATATAACCACGCTTCCAATTTGTTAATGTTGAATGAATTCAACAAAGGAACTTTCAGTTCGTAGAAATAGCTATCCCATAGTTTAAGAAACTGCTATTCTAAAGCCAAAATTTGAGCCTAACAATGAAATACCTATTCGACATCTGATATTCCTCAAAGAAAACACATCAAATAAAATATAAGAAATTGTTAAATTGGTAAAAGAAACAAAATAATTGACTTCAATTATATAAACCTTTGATTCTTGTAAATGTAACAGTAACTGGAAAAGTTGCAACACATTTAACAAACATTGTGTACGGGTATAGAAGCCTTGACCTTGGGGCAATAATAGGCTGACTATATTATACCAAGCAAAAATCTGCAAATAATGCCTTTTTTTTCTAGAAAGTACATTTGGGTTTAATAATGAACCAGTTAATAACAAGAAATGTTTTAAGCAAATATTTTTTTCTCTTTTGATTATTTTTATTCTTTTCACACAGCTAAAACTCATGGTCTTTTATAAGCGAGAAAAGCATTTACCACGTCGACAATGTGCATTTGACAGAACTAATTGAGACCAATTCAAAATACAAATTTTTTAAGAAAAAAGAAATAAAGAGGCTACATATGACATCTGTTTTGTCCCTTGAGAATTTGAAGTTGGCAATGTTCCAAAGATTTTGGAGAACACCCGCATTGTTTGGAGATTCCCTACTTGTTTACGCCATTGGGCTTGCTCTCTTTTTGGGTATATACTTATACCCCACTAGCAATTAGTAATGTGAGATCCGTTTTCCATTTTTGTGTTTCTATTTTTAGGTTTTTTTTAATAAAGAAGGATAGTTCATTAACTCATATCAGAGTCTATTACAACTCTAATTAAAGATGAAAAATTATTGAACCAAGTTCCTCTATCTGTCGAGGAATCGGCTGCTCTAGCAAGTAAATGGGCAGCATGATGCGCAAACCTACAAACGAAAACCACATGAAAACAAGAAAAACGACTCATAATGTTCTTACAGGAGTCAAAGACAAAGAGGAATTATTTAGAGCCGTTACGACGTTGGTAGCATCTAACTCAAAAATGATGTTATCAAAATAGAGTTGTTTTAACCATCTGAGAGCTTCCATGCAGCTCATGCCTTCCGCTAAAAGGGCATCTCCTCCTCCTTGAAGCAAAGAATTACAGACAGCCATAACTCTTCCAATCTCGTCCTTAATAACACAACCATGACCAAGCTTTTCTCCATGCTTGAAGACACTAGCAACTACTACGCACTTGATCCAATATGCAGGCGGGTTGCGCCAAGAGACTACCCGATTGATATCCCCGGTTAGACTAGGAACATTGCACTCACGGATATTTTTATGGCAATTATACGTAAATTATCAAATGACTTTCATCTTAATTGATTGATATATGTATAAAGAAGTGAGGCCTAGCTTTAATTAGGAATAAATTGCCAAAAAATATGTTTATGATTAGGAGTAATAGATCCAGCCTGGGGTGATTTTCTATAGATTCCTAGCCCTCTATTTATTTCGGAAATTTAGGATTCAATCAACACTTAGGGTTCATTATATAGTTAGTTATTTGTTGTTGTTAATAAACTTTTGTCTTAAAATAATTAAATCAATAAAATTAAACATGTACAATTATTGTTTGATGTTAAAACGATAAAAGATAACTGTAAAAAAAGTTCGTAAACACCCGCTTAATATTTCATTTTATCATCCAAGTCACATATGTAGTTTGACCAACAACCTCAGAGGATCCATAATCCTTATTTGCAAAGTATCATATTTGTAATTAATAAGGTGTAGTTCAGTTTGCTAAGCAGGTTGAGCAAGTTTGAGGAGAACAATGTTTGAATCCCACTAAATACATTTGTTGGTAGAGGTGAGGAGCCTTAATTGTTACTAAGCCCCGAACAAAATTATCTCAATAAAGATACTTGTAAATATTTAAAAAATATCATATTTGTAAATTATTTTCATCAAAAAAAATATTTGTAAATAAATCAAAATTGAGCAATTATAATTGTTTTGTTAAAATCGAAAAATAAGGGTCACGAGATAGGGATTATGTAATGAGAAATAGGTGACTCATTTAAATATCATGCACGTTATGTAATGAGAAATAGGTGACTCATTTGAATATCATGCACGTGAAAGCTTTGATTTTGTCCTTATCTCATGTACCATTTCCCTCATTCACAAGCAATAACAATATATCATCTATATTATATCATATATTATAAAAAGAAAGAAATCTCTTTGTAGGTATTTAAACTTTTGTTAGTGGAAAATAATACACTTAACTTTTAGGGCTCGTTTGTTTTGCAGAATATCAATTTCGTAGAATAGAAATAAAAATGAATAGAAAGATGGTAAATATAATAGTATATATATCTGGAATCCGTCAATGCACGAAAAACTATTTCTTTTTGAAATAAAGGAATAATTTTTCCTGAAGATGTATATAAACTAGGAATTGTTTTTCTGTGCGTCAACGGATTCCAGAATAATGTATCATATTTTACATCTTTCTATACTGATAATATATGTAATATAAAATAGAAACTAGCCGTTAGTGTTGCAAGGGCTTTTTAGTAATTTCCTATTCTTAACTATATAAATACCTAACTAACTCTGTATTAGACGGTATGAAGAAAAGTAATTCTTCTTCCTATGTAATCTGCTGAGATATTTCAATTCGATCTCTTTTTCTTGTGATTTAGTTTGAATCCATTTCAATTTCAGTTCTTGTGATGGTATCAAAGCGAAATCTCTGATTTTGCGCAGCTTCCGTGAAGTTCTTTAGCTTTTTATAATCTATGTTTTGTTCTTATTTTCGATTTGAAGAATGGCATGGAATCAGCCACGAATCGACAAAAACAGTCCTTATTTCTTGCATCCTGGTGAGAATCCGGCTATAATTCTTGTTACGCCGCTTTTGGAGAAAGGAAATTATCATTCATGGTCCAAGTCAATGAAAATGGCGCTACTATCGAAAAATAAAATCGAATTCATTGATGGAACGATTGAAAAACCTAGCACAGATAGCCCGTTATTTGGGTCCATGGAGGAGGTGTAATAATATGGTGTTATCATGGATCATTAGGTCTTTGTCGACTTCGATTGCTCAAACCGCTATGGTGTTTGATACAGCTAGTTCTTTATGGAACAGTTTGAAAGAGCATTTTTCACAATATGATGTATATAGATTGGCCGATTTGCAGGGAGAGATCTTCAATATTTCACAAGTTGCATTTGCACAAAAAGGAGACAATAGTAAATCTGTGAATGTAGGAAATAGTAGTTCTACAGGAAATTTTGGGCAGTTTGGAGGAAATAACAACTAGAATAGATTTAGAAAGCCTGGTAAAGGTAAGGGCTCATACTGTAATGGAAATCACTTTGTCAACAATTAATAGAAGAAAAATGGATATCCTTCTCATTTACAACAAAAGTTCGCTAAGGCTAATATGGCCTTTGAAGAGGAATTGCTAGATCAAGATGAATACTATCAGGAATGTTTTAATAAGCCAGAGAGTAGCAGGCCATCAAATAAAGAAAATACAGATGCCTTCACACTTGGTCAAATAGCTCAGTTAATGCACATGTTTCAAATGCAAAGTTTGTCAAAGGTGGATAATAAAGAAACAATCACAATACCTTTGCAGCTACCACTAGAACTGTGCCTAACCCTGATATTTCTCTGTATTTGGAATCTTCATTGTTTACAGACCACAAGAATCACGTATTTTCCTCAACCTCTGTAAGTGATACTGATCCAGGTATGATTTCTTTCACAGAAAATGTATGGTTGGTAGACACTGGTGTCAGTTCACATATTTCTAGACCTTTGAATGGTTTAAAGAACGTTAAAACTAAAAAAAACTGGAATGTATTGTTGCCAAACAATATGAAACTTGCTTCAACACACATAGGAGACTTGCATATTAGTGACACACTGATTTTATATGATGTCTTGTTTGTGCTTTCTTTCTAGTATAACCTAATTTCTGTGACAAAACTAACATCTTCTCTTGGTTGTGAGTTATTGTTTTCTGCTAAAAATTGTATTATATAGGATGCATTGACCAAGAAGAGGATTGGTTTAACTGAAGTTTCTAAAGGACTTTATCAGTTGAACACAGTCACTTGCAATAGGGCTTCATTCAACAATGAATTAGCCTGTCTATCTGTTTGTAATAAGCAAGATCTTTGGCACTATAGACTTGGACATATTTCCAATTCTGGGATTTAAACTTTGAATAAACAGTTCCTTGATATTACTGTATCTTCTGACTTCATTTGTGAAATCTGTTATGAGGCTAAAATGAAAAAATTACCTTTTCCTGTTTCCAAATCTGTGGCATGTGATATTTTTTATTTAGTGCATTTTTATATATGGGGACCGAATGTTTTGTCTGTGGATGGTTTTAAATACTTTGTTACTATTATAGATGATTTCTCTAGGTTTACTTGGGCTGCTATGGTTAAACAGAAGAGTGAAGTTAGTCAGGTTGTCAAAATTTTTTGTAAAATGGCTTTAGTTCAGTTTAACAAGCACATTAAGACCATAAGGTCTGACAATGGACCTGAATTTTGTTTAGAATCCTTTTATGGTCAAAATGGGATTTTGCATAAAAAATCATGTGTCGAGACACCTCAACAAAATAATTTGGTGGAGAGGAAACATCAACACATTTTGAACATAGCAAGGTCTTTAAAATTTCAAAGTAGATTGCCTAAGAATTTTTGGACTTATTTTGTTGGACATTCTGTGCGTTTGATAAACGGATTACCTACACCATTATTGCATAAAAAGAGTCCTTATGAAATGTTATATAAAAAATTGCCTAACTATGATGATTTGACGCCTTTTGGTTGCTTATGTTTTTTCAGTAGTTTATCTAGAAACAGGACTAAACTGCATCCCAAAGGAATCAAGGTATCTGTGAGCACGGGGATTTTACATTCCCTCTCGTGAGACGATGATGACGTATGTCCGATTTTATTCCTCATGATAAAAATTCTTTTTAGAATTTTTATTACCGCTATGAAATTCTCTACGAATTTTATATTTGGAAAAATTCAGTTCGACGTATCCGGTAACGCGTTCGGTGGTAGCTCAGACCGATGATTTTCACCAAAAAAATAATTTAGTTCAAAATACCCATTAAAAGTCAAAAATACACCCCACTATATCAGTTTTTCTGTCGAAATCACCTTTTGCCGGATTTCCTCTCCCTTTTCCCGATTTCAGACTTAAATCGTGCAAGCTTTTCAGACCTGTCAGAAGAGCGAGGCCACCGGCGTCCTCACTGATACCGTCGGCGGCATCATCTATGCCGCCGGCGGTATGGCTTTCAGCTACAGAACAGATGTCTGCCCTTTTTGCTCGACATCCGACGGATAATTGATCAAAGGCAACTTTCAATGAATTTTAGCCTATATAAACAGCATTTTCCATCCATTTGAAGGGTTTCACTCTCCCTCAACTCAAAATTTCAAGTAAATTATGAGCATTTTAGCTAGCTTTAGTGTGATAAAGTTTAGAAAATGTAAGAAAAGAGGACTCAATTAATCTTTTCTTGGTTATTCTCTACTGAATTCTCTGATATTTAGTTGCATTCTAAGTTTAGAAATCACTCAAATTAGGATTTAGAGACTAAATCACCCCTTAATTTCCAAAATCATCATTTAAGCTCCCCGGAGGTGTCATACGGATCACGAAGAGGTGGGTTCACGGCCCCAAGGTAAAAAATCTGAGTCTCATAGCTCCTTGGCTTCCATTTTACTTATTTGTTGTGTTTTGGTTGCTGTTTGTGCTTAGTTTCTATTTTTTGGTCTCTTTTTGGCCAAAAACAGCTGCTATAAGAAACTGAAGCTGCCGGAGGCATTTGAAGCAGTTGGTGGTATCAACCATGCCATCAGCGGCATCGATGATACCGCCAGTGGCTTCATTTGCCCACAGTGGCCCCATTTTCTTGCAGGACCCTTCCTTTATGGTATCCAGAAAGTTATGTAGCCTGTCTTTGTAGTTGAGATTGCCAGTGGCATCATCCATGCCGCCGTTGGCCTCAGTTATGCCGCTGGGGGCATAACCTTCTGGACAACAGTTTCGTTTTTGTTTATTTTCCGACCTAGTTTAAATTTCTGAAGCTAGAATGTACAGTGCAACGACAAAGGTCCAGAACCTTCTGAAAACAGACGCCACCCTATACCATGTGGCATTTTCACTAATAACCCGGTTAAAACAACAATCGAGTCTAAAATATGGATATAACAGAATTTTCCCGCAAATACCGATTAAATCCCATTTTTAGCCATACAACCGGGCTCCATAAATTATAAATAAAATATGCCATGTTCACGCTAACACGGGTCTTATTTTGTTCACTAACTATGCATGTTACGTGATATACCTCGTATAACGTGCCGTATTTGTGTCAACCGTTTTGCGCAGGTAGATTTAGGCTAGATGAATACTAGGCCTTCGGGTATTTTATTTATCGTATAGAAAAAATGTATAGGGTTTGGAAAGCCATGTAATTATTATTTTATTTTTCGTATTTATTTTTGGATAATTGTAATAATTATTTATTTACCACTTTGAATGGTTGATAAATAACACGAAACTAATGATATAAACCGAAATCGCAATAGATAGGGTGGATTAAAACCAATTAAGAAAGAATGAAATCTTTTAACTTGGCCTAATGTAAAATAGATAACATCATCCGAACTTGAAATCTCTGTTTTAAGGTGTCTAACCACCCAGTGGGAATATTGTACCTAAATTCCCGAGGAGCTTAGCCGGGTGGCGACTCTAATTTAAAATGCAGAATTTCAAGTCTCGTATCCTTTAACATGCAAATTGGACTAAAATTCAATATCAACATCAATTTTATCAATCCATGTTTTTATCACGCTAAAATAAGGATCAATCCCTCGACTTATTTCCCCTAGTGCTACGCATCTCACGAGGTCTTTGCGGGAAAAAGGTCATACGCTCACAGTGGCGACTCTGTTGGGGATCTGTCTCTTTAAACTTGAACTTTAGATTTTCAATGTTTAAAGGATTTTGATGATGTATTGAAATCATTGGCCAAATTAAAACTTCGTTCTTTTTTATGATGTTTTATCCTTACGTGTGTAGATAGTCCGAAAATTTTTAAGTGCCCCATTTTTACCCTTTTTAACCAACAGGTGAACTCCTGTGATCATACCTATTTGGGGAGTGATCGAGTAACATGGAATCAAGATAAACGAGAACCTTCTACACCAACAACCCTATACCAAAACCACGCTAGAAAAAAGCCTTAGCACTTTATTCCCTTAGGATTACCAAAACAAAGAAAATAATTGGGACGCACTTCTTTCGCCAATACCGGTGAAGAAGCCAAACTCCATCCTTTCCAAAGAGGTGTTACACGGAAGTCATAAGGTCAGAAGACGGACGTTTCGTGTGCTATGTGCTCATGCATCCCCCATCCATCGGCTTCAAAAGCCAAAATCAACTTAACCTTACCGATCTCCATTCGTAGAAGATGTTTAGCAACATCCGTAGGACTTCTTTTATACCCCCATTGAGTCACGACATATCACTACACGTGACGAGGAGTACGAATGTCCCACGTATGTTGGAGGGATAAGCCATTGTATCATCGCTAACCACATCTATGTGCAAGCATACATATCATGCATCGCTTCCTAAAAATAAAAGGCGTTCATAACATCTATACCATTTATAACCCACTCATGGTCTGACCCACAATTCATGGCCCTGAACAGCCTAGGTTTCTAATTCAGACCGTCGTAACCAGCCTTGTCTTTTCCTCACATCGATAGCGACACTGACCTACCCAAAGAGCAGACCAGTTTTCTCCTTACCTCGGGAATAGTTCCTCCACCATCTCTTGGCTTTGAAATCGACACCGCCAAGGTCTAGTTTATCAGTTCAGACCTCTTCCTAAACACTATTCAGATGCAGATTCAGACATCTATCAAGAAAGGCCTTGAAAACCAGAAATCTGACCAGGTCACACGATCTCTAGGCGTGACACCCACAGCTGTGACTACCCTGTAACAGTCATCAGTCCTTCGAACCAGTGACCAGGTCATGCAATCTCTGGGCATGACACCCAATGGTGAAACACTCTTGCAATCGACGCCATCCGTTTACTGCAGGCAAAGGGAAGGAGCCCAAAGTCCGATTTCTCCATTATTATTTGGCGTCTTGCCCCCAACGTTGGTCACTCCATCACAATTTATCCTATCCACAGCCCCGTTAGCTCCTCAGTACGACCAGGTCATGCAACCTCTGGGCATGACACCCGAAGTGGAAACCTTTTTATATCAACTAGTGGCAACTAAGTATAATTAGAGAGGGGGGGAAGTCCAAACAGAGGCAGATCAGGTCTTCTAGAACCCTGACCCATGCATATCCCCATCTTGAATCATGATGAGTCAAAAGACCTCTCAAAAATTAGCACCAGCTGCCATTACTTAGCCAAGCAGCTGTCTTACGGTTAGCACAAATCCATGGAAACTTTCGATTAATGTAATCTTCACCGAATTGAGGGAAGACAGCCTTCTCAAATCCCTTCACGAATACAGCCCCCCATGAGAGAGGATAGAAAAAGCTTTTGGGGATATCACATTTTGTTAGGTCACTGCACCAATGAATGTAAGACTTTGGTTCGTGCCATCCAACTTCTGGTAAGGGATAGGATGATTGTTGAACCCGAAAGAGCATATAACGCTATGAACTTCCCCTTACTGGAGTTCAACAACCAGACAAGGACGACCAATCCCAGCTTGCCTGAACAAGGAAATGGGCCGTAGGGTCTCATCAAGGCCATCTACTCTAAGGGCAAGGGAAAGTTTTATTCCGACAATGAGGACGAAGAGTCAATTAATGAATAATCCAAGGAAGTTATAGCCACCATGATCAAGGCCATAATAGTTTTAGCAAAGAAGCATGATCAAAGCGAAGTAAAGAACTCGATGATCAATTATATGAGGCAGTTCACTGAGGTCCTCACTGGGGATTCGAGTCAAGTAAGGTACGTCTCGCCAAGTACCAAGCAAAATGAGACTCCGCTCACCGCCGGCATTAACAACAAAGACCCTCCGCCTGTGGAGGATAAAATGCCTTGATTTGTAATCTTTAGATTTTTTTATGCTTTCAGTTTGAACAATTTTATGTCTGTAACTCTCAGCTCCACGAGCAACTTTCTATTTTGTTACTTATTTAATGTTTTGCCCAATTGACCCATGCATTCATATGAACATACGCATGATACTTTGGTATTCAAAATACTTTACTACATAAAATTAATTTGAGTACAAATGGAATCTCCTGAGTGGTAATCATTTCCAATAATGCAACTCCTGCCAAAACACGTGTGAGATAATAAAGTGCTTAAATACTGTAATAACGCTTTTGCCTAGTTATGCTCGCAAGATATGCCAGATTACAAAAAATCCCGGAAAGAGAAGACGAGTCTCTCCTGGAGTTAACTCAGCAACCTTAAAAACTACTAAACAAGTATCAAAGCATCGATCGATAAACTCCGACATTTATAAACATAGTAGCTCTAAAAGAAATCAAACCTTACACTAAGTATGGGAGCATCGCAGATCTTCTCAGTGCAGACCACAAGCCAATGATGCTGTTAAAACAGCCAATAAAATGGTAATGAAAATGATAGCCGGTTATAGAGAATGGGCTGACAAACTACCTGTTACCATTTGGGAATGCCACGCGAGTGTCCACGCCCCGATCAGTTGAATTCCGTTCTCTCTGGTCTATGGAATGGAAGCAATTTATGAATCAAAACTCAAGAAAGCTCTCTAAGGGTCGCATTAAAAATAGAAATAATTTGAATAGACTCAGGTAGGATTTAAATCAATCGAATATGATGGATGAACTGGGGTTAAGGGCCTTAGATAAACTCCAAATGTACTAGCAACGCATGGCTTAAATCCACAACAGCCACGCGAGACACCAGAAGTTTCCCCTAAAAGTCAGAGATCTAGTCTTAAATAGTAAAAACCCTCTGCCACAGATGCAAGGGGAAAATTCAGGCCTAACCAAGAAGGGTCATACAAAACACAGACTAAAGGAGCAATCAGAGGGGCAAGCGAACCAGTCAAGAAAGCGCTTCTCAAGCACCAAAACTCCCACAAACCAAACCCTTTGTACAATGGCCAATAAAAATTGAATTAGGGTTACCCGATGTCGCTTTAAAGGCCAGAGTGAATCAAGTGATCTAGTACGATAGTCGAACGGATACTAAGAGCCTTCAACAGTTTGCACAAGCGAGTCTGAGTGCAAAATAGCAAGTCAGATCCTTAATACCCTCGCCAAAAGTCATAGACCTGTCATTGAGGCATCTAGGAGAAGTTCAGATCAAGTTGGGAAAGCCATTGTGTGGCCAAAATGATATCGAATGAACGGGGCGATCAAGATCATGAGCATGGACAAGAGCGAGTTCATCAACCTAATCAACCAGGACAGGCTTAAGCGTTATCACACCTAATAAAAAGAAATAAATCAAAAAAAGCAGCACAATAAAAAAATAGATGCAATAAATCGCCCGCCTTTCATCCCTTTACCGATCGGGCAAAAATTAGGGTGACACCCGATGGTTGGTATTCTGCAAACTGCCGGTGCATAAATTAGGGTATCTCCTCACAAAATCGCCCGCTAAAATGAAAACATGAAAAGGGCGGTTCAGGCAAAAATTATGGCATGAGAGAAAAATAGTGAGATGTTAACTTGAAAATCTGCAAAGACTGGTTAACACCATGAGTTTGATTAATGGAAATAATTGTCAAACATCTTGTACTCAAATTAAATTCATTCAATAAAAGTATTTTTTTTCCATACTAAAACCTCTATACTTGTGATTGTATGAATGCCTTACATCGAAAGGGAGAAAATATCGCAAGTAAGCTTAATTGAAGATGCTTAGAGCTTATCAATGACTCAATTCAAAAAGATAAAAAAATATGGATAGACTCAAAACATCCAGGTGTATCCAAAATTCGGAATAAGTCTGCTGGATTGAAAACCCAAAAAGGGCGGTCCAGGCAAAAGTTAAGACAAGGCTCGATAGCTTGAAAACGTCTTGGGGTAGACTATGCAAAAGTTAGATTCAAAAGGACAAAAAAATATAATAAAAATAAAAAGGAATAAAAGAAAGCAAAAGAAGTCTGAATCTGTAAACCTTGAGTAGATACCGCCGAAAATTTAGCGATGTCGCCAATGGCATGAATCAAACTGCTGGAGACATGAGCCAAGCCGCCGCCGACATGACACTTCCCCTATGAATTTTTGGCCATTTCAAGCTCGTCCAAAACCTATAAAAAGAAAAACATGCATTCTGTTTCTAGACATATTTCAAGTACAAGACCCGAATAAACCAAAGCCCGAAGGCGCATAAGTCAACCAAATATCCGAATCCAAAACCAAGATAATCCAAGATCAACAAAATCCAAAACCCAAAATTCAAAGTGTATCAGGACGTACAAACCAAAATCCACAAAACAAAAAAAACAGAGAATGGGGATAAACGGATAAATCTAAGAATGCCAGCCACCAGCGGTCGGGTGAGATGAGACATCCTCTTCGCCGAGAAGCCAATCATCGACCTCAACCTCATCTTCCTCCCTATCCTCTGTCATTGGGATGCTGCTAGATTTAGCAGCCACGATAAAAGGATGGTGGCCGACTGCCACCTTTACTCCTTTACGGCTTGGCTCACCGTTTGCTCCTTCTTTCACACACGGTAGCATCTAACTGCTGCTCCAGCTCGCTCACCTGACATCAAAGTGCTCCGATCTCCTCCTGGTATCGCTGCAGGGCCATAATGTCATCCGACAATGAAAGGGCCAAGAAATCCTACAGATAAAAGGAGCAACAGAAACCCATATCATTCATAGCATCCATCTATACATGCATTTCATTTTATTTTCATATGTTATAACAGGGAATATACCTGAACAAGCAAGGATTGACTAATAAGAGTATCCCTAAGAGTGAAGGCATTTCTGGCCAATCGCATTGCCTCACTACGGGCAACCTGTAAAGTCCAAAAAGCAATCAGAAAAGGATCCATATAGGAGTTATCGTATATATACGAATTTGGTCAAGGCATACATGTGTGGCGTCGCTCTCCAAAGAATGGGTGCTCGGATTTAAATTTCTAGTGTGGAATTCACCTCTTGAGTTCATTAGTGGGAAAGAGGTCTCTAAGGCAGTCCTGAGTCTCTCCTGTACAAATTTGGGCCCCTTGGGTCTTCCCCGGCTTCACACTCCGCTACTCTCGGGCCTACTCTGCTTCTTTAAAGGCTCCTGAAATAAATACAACACAAAAGGCAATCATAAGCAACCATTTTTTAACCCAAGAAATCGACATACATGTAAATTAAACAATTATACCTCAAAAGAGTAATGGTCCTAATAAAGCATAGGCTCACCCCCGCCAACCACGTCATCGCCTACCTCATCTTCTCCCTTAAGTTCCCCCTCGCCAGCCTCTTCCTCCTCGTCGTCACTAACTATGCCTTTTAGTCTCCTCTTCTCCTCCTCCCTCCTCTTCTCCATTGGGTACTCAATCATTTCGTTCCTATAAACATGAGGGCACATATGAATTAGGCACTGCTGGTGCTACTCGTATGAACCCGGGGCACTCTCTATAACCCGACCATTCCCCTTAAGATAGACGGCTTTATCATCCTCAGAAGTAATCACCAAGTGTGGCCCCCATAGGCTTGTGGGAGGGGTCCACTGGCACTGGCCTGGCAGAAGGGGTAGCAAACCTCAACCTCTGAACATGCTCCCCCAAGTACCACTCTAAGGATAAGGGGCATTCCATTACAAATCGGCGATTGTCCACCTTCTTTTAAACCCTAGCCACCTCCACAAGGTTTGAAACCTCATTAAAAGGATCATGGATAACCTAACCAAACCATCAAGCAAGCGATCAATGTAAGCATAATGTGAATTCATAAATGCATTTTGTCTACCAATGTTTTGTTTGAGTGTGAAACAGGGACAAAAATAAAAAAATCATATACCAAGCTCAACCGCAAACTCCTTAAGGACTCCCTATAACTGGCAGGGTACTTGCTCTTTCCTTCAACGCCACCACACCACCTAGCAAGGAAGTGAGAAGCAGTTGGCACAGTGACTTTAAACTGGACCAGCGGGAGAATCTGATGCTCAAAAGCCCAAGCCTGCACAAATAAGCGATTAATCAGTCCGAAACATCCAAAATAAGGAAAATAGGCTAATCAAGTAAAACATAAAAAGAATCAATTAAATGCTTTTGGAAAAAGTACACCTGCATGAGCAAATGGCTAAACCAAAGGGCCTTGCCTTTCTTCCTCATCCCCGCGTCCAGCTCGCGGTAAATCTATGCCAGGTTGGCCCTAGGCCAATTCTTCCCCTTGATGGTTGCTACATCCTCGAGAGCAGATATCAGTCCATAGTTAATCTTGCTCACCAAAATAGGAAAGAATAGCACAGTAAGCAAGAAAATCACAGAAGAGCGGAAATAGGCATCCCAATCTGTCTCGGGAACCACTCTGACTCCTACCCAATGCTTGTGTAATTCTCCATACGACAATCGCCCCGTGACGGGCTTCAAACCAAATAACTCAGTTACCCACCTTACCACGAGCTTCTCAAGGTAATTCCTTTCTATATACATATTAAAGTGGATCACCTGATCCGTCTAGGGAAGCTCGGCCATGGCCATAACATTAGAAGGAGTAATGGTCACCTCTCTGAATAAGAAATGGAAAGTGTGCGTGGTTTCAAACCACTTCTCTATTAAAGCAATCAAGGCCAAGTGGGAGAGTTTCGACATTAGTAGGGGTATAATACGAGCCAAATCCCAGAAGCTCGCATCATCAATAGCCATCACAAGCTCGGGATCTTTTTCTGTAATATGTTGTCACCATTTGCCAATCATTCCCATACCTCCGGTATAGGTCAGTCCATACGGCTGCTAAATAAAAAATGAAACAGATGGGTCTCTAGTTTTTTTTTCATCCCTTTTACCTACAGGAAAGCTGCTGATGCCACTTCTATAAGCAGCTATGCCGCCGGCGACATCAGCCATACCGCCGGCGGTATGGACGATGTTGCTAGTGACACTACTATAAACAGTAGTGATATCACATTTCCCTAGGCCTTTTTACAAGGCTCGATGCCACTGGAGGTATCACTTATGCCGCCGACGACATCAAACCCTGGGGCAGAACTCAGTTTTGCCCCAGAAATTGAGCCAAGTCACACCAAATCACAAAATATAATTAATCAAACCCGAAGCATAAAAGCAGTAAAAATCAAACCTAAAGCATGATATGTCAGTTTTTACACAATCAATTTCATATTTATAACCCCTATTATGGCAAAATTTTGAGCCTAAGGCCAAAATCAAAACTTAAGATAAACAAGGAGATTCAAGTCTTGTAGGGTTACTTGGACATAGCAGAGACATTTCTCCTTCTCAGGAGTTAAATCAGTGATGGGAGAATTGATTTTATAGCCATACATTTTGCTGGTCGCCTTCAACCCATATGCAATATGAACCGGGTAAAGCTTTAGCCCTTCAATGGGAGAATCAGGCAGCCCACAGGACTTGGAACTGCCAGATGTAGGGCTGAAGATCTTCTTCATAGATTAAAAATTGAAAGAAAGGAAAAAGATTTGAGTTTGTTTGAGGGAGAGTAGAGAGAAAAAGGAGTTTTATTCTTCTGTACGCTGAAATAGGAAAAGGAGAGTTTAATCTCGTATTAAACACCTGCATGTAATTCGAGGAGTTTAAATTAATCTAAAACTATCCATCCATGCCGCTGGCGGCATCAGCTCAAATCACCATCGACATCGCCTAAGCCGTCGACGGCATCACATACACCAATTTGAACTTTAAATTTCATTGACTGGTCAAAGATGCCCGTGGCATCCATATCGCTGGCGGTATTACTCCAAATCATCAGCCACATAGAAGCTCACTAAATCCGATGGAATCCTAGCTTCAGCCCCGATGTCCCTAGACTTCTGAAACCCTTATACTTTTAATTATTATATTGTAACTGTTGATCGAAGGGGGAAAAATATTTTTGTTTTATAAAATCGATCAAGTAGTAAAAACATCATTTAAAATCTATCTAATATTGTTTCTTGTACTACTCCCAGCAGGTAGAACCACAACTGTAAACCTAATATACTCATTTTATATTCCAACCGGAGATTACGGCATGACCTTGTACATACCGATCTTCGGGTTCATCCCCTAAAACATCATTGGAGATTATAGAATGACCCTGTACATTTTACTCTTCAAGTTCACCTCATGTATGCCAACCGGAGATTACGGCATGACCCTGTACATACCGATCTTTGGGTTTAACCCCTGGAGTGCCAATTGAATATAGTCTCTGTACATATCATTCTTCGGGTTCAACCCCTGGAACGCCAACTAAAGGTCCTGATATAGTCTCCGTATATGTCATCCTTTGGGTTCACCCCCTAGAATGCCAATTAAAGGTCCTGATATAGTCTCTATACATGTCATCCTTTGGGTTCACCCCTGGAACGCTAACTGAAGGCCCTGATATAGTCCCCGTACGTGTCATCCGCTGGGTTCACCCCTGGAATGCCAACTAAAGGTCCTAATACAGTCCCCGTACATGTCATCCTTTAGGTTCACCCCTGGAATGTCAACTAAAGGTCCTAGTATGACCCCGTACATGTCGCCTTTGGGTTCACCCCTCTGAGCATCAATCAAAGATCACAGCATGACCATGTACATACCGCCTTCGGTTTTTACCGCCATCCTATCATCCCTTAGGGCTTCTGAAACCCGTGTCCTTTTTATTATTACGTTTTTACTGTTGATCGAAGGGGCAAAAATATTTTTGTTTCATAAAATTGATCAAGCAGTAAAAGCGTCATCTAAAAATCAATCTAATCTTGTCTACTTGTCACTTGTTGCACCAATGACGCTCCATAATCTCAAAATTTCAAAGCTCAAGCCCGACCAAGGGGCAAACCACTCCTCAAAGCTCAAGCCTTACCAAGGGGCAAATCATCCTCAAAGCTCAAGCGCGATCAAGGGATAACCAATCCGTAAAGCCCAAGCCTAACCAAGGGGCAACCAAATCTATAAAGCTCAAGTCCGACCAAGGGGCAAACAAATCTTCAAAGCTCAAGCCCAACCAAGGGGGCAAACCAGCCATCCATCAAGTATAAATCCTAACCCTTGCTTTTTCGTGCGATCATACTGACATGTGGCAACAGTGATCCCCCGAGGGGCAGCCTATGAGCACAAGATTTTACAGTCCCTCTAGCGAGTTGATGATGACGTATGCCTGATTTTATTCCTCATGATAAAAATTCTTTTTTAGAATTTTTATTACCGATATAAAATTCTCTATGAATTTTATTTTTGGAAAAATTCGATTCGACGTGTCTGGTAACGCGTCAGGTGGTAGCTCAGACCGATGATTTTCACCTAAAAAGTAATTTAGTCCAAAATACTCATTAAAAGCAAAAAAATACACCCCAATATATTAGTTTTTCTGTCAAAATCACCTTTTGAAAGATTTCCTCTCCCTTTTCCCGATTTCAGGCTTAAATCGTGCAAGCTTTTTAGACCTGTCAGAAGATCAAGGACGCCGATGGCCTCGCTGATCCCACCGGCGGCATCATCCATGCCACCAGCGGTATGGCTTCTAGCTGCAGAATAGCTGTCTGCCCTTTTTGCTTGATATCCGACGGATAATTAATCAAAGATAATTTCCAATGGATTTTAGCCTATATAAACAACATTTTCCAACCATTTGAAGGGTTTCACTCTCCCTCAACTCAAAATTTCAAGTAAATTTTGAGCATTTTAGCTAACTTTAGTGGGATAAAGTTTAGAAAAGGTAAGAAAAGAGGATTCAATTCATCTTTTTTTAGTTTTTTCTCTACTGAACTCTCTGATATTTAGGTGCATTCTAAGTTTAAAAATCACACAAATTAGGATTTAGAGACTAAATCGCCCCTTACTTTCCAAAATCATCATTTGGGCTCCCCGAAGGTGTCATACGGATCACGAAGAGGAGGATTCACGGCCATGAGGTAAAAAATCTGAGTCTTATAGCTCCTTGGCTTCCATTTTACTTATTCATTGTGTTTTAGTTGCTGTTTATGCTTAGTTTTGGGTTTTTGGTCGCTTTCAAGCCAAAAATAGCTACTAAAAAAATGTGAAGCCGCTGGAGGCATTTGAAGCCGCCATCGGTATCAATCATGCCGCCAGCGGCATCGTAGATATCACCAGTGGCTTCATTTGCCCCTAGTGGCCCCATTTTTTTGCATTACCCTTTCATTATGGTATCCTGAAAGTCATGTAGCCTACTTGTGTAGTTGAGATTGCCAGGGACACCATCCATGCCGCCCTCGCACGACCTTCTGGACAGCAGTTCTGTTTTTGTTTATTTTCCAACCTAGTTTAAATTTCCGAAGCTAGGATGTACAGTGCAATGACGAAGGTCCAGAACCTTTTGAAAACAGACCCCACCCCATACCATGTGGCATTTTCACTAATAATCCGGTTGAAACAACAATCGAGTCTAAACAAAATATGGATATAACAGAATTTTCCCGTAAATGCCGATTAAATCCCATTTCTAGCCATACAACCGGGCTTTATAAATTATAAATAAAATTTGCCATGTTCACGCTAACTCGGGTCTTGTTTTGTTCACTAACTATGCATGTTACATAATATACCTCATACAACGTGTCATATTTGTGCTAATCATTTTGTGCAGGTAGATTTAGGCTAGATGAATGCTAGGCCTTCGGGGTATTTTATTTGTCGTGTAGAAAAAATGTATAGGATTTGGAAAGCCATGTAATTGTTATTTTATTTTTTGCATTTATTTTTGGATAACTGTAATAATTATTTATTTACTGCTTTGAATGCTTGCTAAATAACATGAAAACAATGATATAAACCGAAAACACAGCAAATAAGGTGGATTAAAACCGATTAAGAAAGAATGAAATCTTTTAACTTGGCCTAATGTAACATTATCCGAACTTGGAATCTTTGTTTTAAGGTACGGTCTAACCACCCGGTGGGAATATCGTACCTAAATTTTTGGTGAAGCTTAACCGTGTGGCGACTCTAATTTAAAATGCGAAATTTCAAGTCTCGTATCCCTTAACATGCAAATTGGACTAAAATTGAACATCAACATCAATTTTATCAATCCATCTTTTTATCACGCTAAAATGAGGATCAATCCTGCGGCTCGCTTCACAGCGCTCGTTATTTCCCCTTGTGCTACGTATCTCATGCGGTCCTTGCGGGAAAAAGGTCATCCGCTTATAGTATCTTTCTTGGCTATTCTAGTGGAATCAAGGGTTATAGAGTTTTGAATCTTAATGATCAAACTATTAACATTACTAGAAATGTTCAATTTGTTGAACATCTATTTCCATTTGTTGATAATACTACAGATAAGGTTAGAAAGATTGATAAAGTCCCTTCTTGTGTTAACCATGAAACTGTTAAAACAGCAGAAGTTAACACAAAAAGGAAACACAATCAACCCAAATATTTACAAGATTACCATTGTTTCTTGGCTAATCACAAGGACATACATGAACTTAAAAGAGGAAAATACCATCCCTTGTCTGTTGTTATATCTTATAACAGATTACGTGAGACTCAAAAGAATTTTTCCTTTGCAATTAGTACTAAATGTGAACCTACATCATACAAAATTGCTTCAAAGGACATTCATTGGCAAGAAGCCATGAATACTGAACTTGAGGCAATTAACGTGAATAAAACATGGGAAGTTGGTATCTTTTACCTGATGGTAAGATCCCCATTGGATGTAAATGGGTGTATAAAATCAAAAGAATGAGTGATGGAAGTACAGAGAGGTATAAAGCTCGTTTAGTTGCTAAAGGTTATACACAACAGCATGGGATTGACTTTTTAGAGGCTTTTTCCCCTGTTGCAAAAATAACCACTGTCAGATTTTTACTGGCTTTAGCAGCAAAATAGAATTGGTTATTGGAACAGCTAGATATAAATATTGCCTTCTTACATGACAATTTAGAAGAGGAAATCTACATAGAATTACCTCCTGGAATTCAATCTAATGTTCTAAATGTTGTTTGTAGGTTAACTAAATCTCTTTATGGGTTAAAATAAGCAAGTAGGCGATGGAACTCAACTCTAACCTCCTCATTGATTAATAAAGGATTTAACCAGTCTATATTTGATGCATCTTTGTTCATTAAACATAATAACAGTGAGTTCATTTCCCTTTTGTTTATGTAGATGATGTAATTTTGGCTAGCAATAGTCAAAAGGCCGTTGATGATACTAAACAACATCTACATGAATGTTTTAGCATAAAAGATTTAAGCAAATTAAAGTACATATTTGGAATTGAAGTAATGAGATCTAAAAAAGGAATTATTATTTACCATAGAAAATATGTTCTAGATTTATTATTTGAATATGGCTTTCTACAGTCAAAACCATGTTCAACACCTATTAGTATGGAACAAACTGATCATTCTAGTACACCTTTGCTAGCTGACAATAATCATTACAGAAAGCTCATTGGAAAACTTTTATATCTCACTAATACTAGGCCAGACATATCATTTGCCGTTCAGCAACTATCTCAAAATCTGGAAACTCCACATGAAAGTCATCTAATTGCCGCTAATAAAATTCTCATATATCTCAAAGGGAAACCTGCACATGGATTATTTTTCTCGTCATCTACAGATCTGCAACTAAAGGCATTCACTGATTCTGACTGCGGGAATTGCTAGGAAACAAGGAAGTCAGTTACAGGCTTCTGTATCTTTTTAGAAGACTCTATGATTAGCTGGAAATCAAAGAAACAGAACACAATAAGCAGGAGTTCAAATGAAGCAGAGTATAGAGCCATGGCAACTACTGCTGCTGAAGTTCAATGGATTTTGTACCTTTTAAGGGATTTACATATTCCACTTTGTGACAACATACCAGCTATGCATATTACCAGAAACAATGTCTTTCATGAGAGGACAAAACATATTGACATGGACTACCATTTCATCATATCAAAGGTCCAAGCCAACATCATTCATTTGATGACACTAAAAACCAAAGACCAGTTAGCAGACTCATTTACCAAAGCAATGCATTCACCGGCTTTTAACGAACAACTACACAAATTAGAATTGCTTGACATGCATGATGTTGGTCTTGCGGGGGGATGATAATATATGTAATATAAAATAGAAACTAGCCGTTGGTGTTGCAAGAGCTTTTTAGTAATTTTCTATTCTTAACTGTATAAATACCTAACTAACTCTGTATTAGACGATATGAAGAAAAGTAATTCTTCTTCCTTTGTAATCTGCTGAGATATTTCAATTCGATTTCTTTTTCTTGTGATTCAGTTTGAATCCACTTCGATTTCAATTCTTGTGACATACATTTTTATTTCATTCCACGGAATTAATATTCCGCGAACCAAACGCTTTACTAAGTAATATTTTTTGGGTTCAGTTCATATTACGGATTTTTTTTTTATAAAAAGAGCTTTAATTTCAGGAGTTGAGATTTGAACCTCAAACCTCCCCTCCTATCTCTGACAGATGTACCACTTGGACCACGTCCAATTGGTATATTACGGATACTTATAAATTAATTCTAAATGTTGTTTTCGGCTATGGTATAGTTAATTTAAAAAGAGCTTTAATTGCAGGAATTGAGATTTGAACCTCAAATCTCTCCACCTATCTTCAATAGATGTACCACTTAAATCATGTTCAATTCATATATTGCTGATAATTATAAATTAATTATAAATTTATTTTTCTGCTATGGTATAGTCAAACACACATTCTAACTAAAACTTTGTTCAATAGCGTCAAAAGTTATTAATTTTCATAGGTTGTTATTCTAATTTGAGAAAATAAATAATCTTTATTTTTTTCTAAAGCCATCCCAAACAAACATTAATTCAACCGCAATATGTAATACTTAAAAATCCCACATCGCTTGAGACTTGTACATTAAGTTTACACAACCTTTTTACCACACCAACCTATTAGTTTCTTTTTTAATAAGTAAAAGAATTAGATAACCAAAAGCATCTCCTTGTATAGATAACCTGGATTGAATTACATGCATATGAGACGACATAGAAAGCTCCTTAGTATAACATTCACTTGGTATAAGCTTGAAAATCAGGCTTGTTGTTTTGGAATGTAATTTATAAATTGAACTGAAGTGAGTTGTATTGAACTAAACTGAACTGAACTTATTTTAGTGTAAATTTATAACCATACATAGCTGAACTGAACCGAGATGGACTGGACTGAACTGAACTAAAGCGATCTGAACTGAATTGAACTAAATTAAATTGTAGTCCAAGAGAACAGAGGCTTAGTATTAGTTGATTGGTAATATATTAACCAAATTAAACGTGAAGATAATTAAATGTAAGCAAGCAATGGGTATATGTAATATGTATTCACTGACAGATATAAAATTTAAATGGCACTGCTAATAAGAAAATAATTGACGGTCAATTTTAAAAACATGTAATGTAGTTTGGTCATTTTGTAAAAAGATTTTTGTGAATTTTTTTACTTTAAAAGGGTGTCTGTGATTTCAAAAGTTAATAAAAACATGCTTCTTAAAATTTTGAAACCACATTTAGAAGGGTAATCTCAGTTATTTCAATAAATTCAATATTCTTATATTTTAATTATATTATTTGTGGATTATTTATTAAGATTTGAGTAAATTTTGAAAAATTTTCAATTAGTATAAATTTTTAAATATATCATCAATTTTTAATTAATATAAATATTTGTGCTTCTCAAAAAAATTTTAAAATTTATCACTAATGTGTGTTGTATTTTTATAAACAAAGCTGCAAAATTTCACTTACAAATGGACAAAATTATCCTTTTAAATGTGATTTTAAAATTTTACTAACTTTTAAAATTATATGTACCTTTTTAAAATAAAAAATTTTACATAAACCTTTTAGTAAAATGGCCAAACCACATAATATATTTTTAAAGTTTACCCAATAATCAAATATGCAAGGTTAATACAGAGGTCCAACATCCCATTTCACGTTAGATCCCCAATTAATATCCGAATCTACAATTATAATTTATAATTACATATGGCTCGTACAATGCATCATGAAGCACTGTATATTCACTATTAATATTGTAACTAAACAGATATATAGTTTAATTTACTATTGTTTAAGTAATAAGTTGGTGTTAAAATATGATTAATTTTAGTTATGTCCCGAAACTTTAAGCAATCTCAATGCCATGTGTTTGCTACACGCTCTGTGGGAGAGACGAGGAAGAATTTGAGAATCTAATAAATGAATTTTTAATTATAGGTGTGTTTATAAGTTCAAATTATTTTTATATTAAATTTTATAGAAAGTTGATTTTTAAAATTTTAAAATCATATTTTGAAAGGTAATTTTATTCATTTTAAAGTGAAATTTTACAGTTTAGTTAATAAAAATATAATACATCTTAGTGATAAATTTTAAAATTTTTTGAAAAGTATTAATATTTTTTTAATTGAAAATTTTTTTTGACATATATAATTCTTAAATAATATAATTAAAATACAAGAATGTTGAATTTATTGGTGTAGCGGCTAATTTTCAAACTACATGCACCCTTTTAAAAACTTTTGAAACTACAGACACCCTTTTAAAAATAAAATTTCACAAATACCTTTTTAAAAATGACCAAATAATATAGCATGTTTTTAAAGTTTACCCTATATATTTTACGGACAAGTATAACGAGTTATAGAAATAAAGCTAATAATATTAAAAAAAATTATAAAAAATTATTGGGTCCAATCAATCAATATATCTATACAATCTTACGGGCTCTTAGCTTTTAAAGAGAAATAAGAAAATGATTGTCCAAGACTTCAACATTTTGAGAACATTTTGAAATAAAAATTTTAACGGAGTTAATTTTATTCAAAAGTTCAACTCTAATTTTAAAGAATCTTTTTTCGGAGCAATAATATTCTTTAGCCATCGCTCCTTTCCAACCGGAGGGATTAGCCATTTTTAACAAAAAAAAAAATGAATGTTTTCTCTGTTTTATTTATTAGAGGTAAATTGAAAATATTTTGATAAAAAATATAATTATACAGAAATTAATAGAATAGTCATTTTTCTACACTTCAAAACTTGTGGCTAAGAGTGAGCTTATGATATCACCGAAATCGGACTCACTGTCTATACATATTTTATAAAAATAATTTAGTGAGCTAACATGTAAATAAAATGAAATTTTTTATATAAATATATCTAAATCTTATTTATAATTTTATTTTTACTTGAATTGTTTGTTATATTAATGTAGTTAAAGTGCAACAAGGGAGCTTGAAAAATGCAAAATAAATATCAAATCTAATATGGCTCATATCTTTTAAAAGGTATTACCCTCATCAATTATGCTCCCTCAATTTACTGTCATGTCAGTTTTAAACGGGTAATAAGAACATAATTATCAAGTTGAGGAAAGTAATATGTCATTTTTAAAGTTGGGGGAGACAATAAATTATTTAAACTAAGTTTATGATAGTTTTTGCATATGAGACCTAAATTATATGATAAATAAAATCAATATTCATCTGATCGAGTAATGTATTCATACAAAAACTAATCTCGTCAGTAAGATTCCGGACTTAAGTGGTTCGAGATCATTAGTAGCTAAGCAAAAACTGGCTTAGCGAAATCAAATGAGTTTTAATAATTAATATTTAATTTTAATTTTATATAAGATCTACAATATGCATGATAATGCAATTCATAACGTGAGAGAATCTATATCCTTTATTTTATTATATACCTAACTTTTTTCTGTCATTTAGTAGGGTTGTGTAGTACTCTATCCCCCAACGGCCATTTCCACCTTGAGCCCCTAAAGCCTATAATCAAATCCAATCCAATCCAATCCTTCTAAATTTATATAAAAAGAATCCTTCCTTTTCTCACTTTCCCCCATTTTCTTCCTTTTCTCTTTTCCTCTTCTCCTCCAAACAAAAGAAAATGGCAAACAAGTCCCCTATTTTCCCCATGCCAGAGCCTCAACATTTTAGCGACTATGGTTTCGACCCCCAAATCAACTATTTTCAGGTACTCCCTTCTATTTTTTTCTTTCAATTTAGTCCTTTTAACTCTACTCACCCCTTGATTTGTTTATGCATGGAAGTTCTTGGAGGAAGCAAGAAAGCACAGGCGAGAACGTGATACGACGTCGTTCAAGGCAATAGATTCACTGCATTTCAAGCTCCAGAAACCCATTTCCAAAGACGAATCAACCCGGAAAATCCAGAACAAGAAGAACAAGAAACGGTGGTGGAAAAAAGCTTTCTTTTTCTTCAAATGGAAATGGATCCAGACCCAATTTGACGGCCCGATTGGGGAAAAAGACGTTCACAGAGCCAGAGCTAGAGCTTTCCGCGGTTCAATTTCGGGTCCTGTGTATATAACCGAAAGCACAAGCGGGTCAAGTACTCCGTACCGGACAACAAGCCGGCCTTCATCGGGCCCCATCGCCGGAAACATGACGCCGGCGAGAAAGGGAGATTTAGAGATACCGTATTTGAGTTTAAGACAACTTAGCATGGAACAACAAGAACAACAGCAAAGGTTGTCTACTTCTGCTATGCCTATTTATTTAGTGACTTAAATGAAAAAAATTGAAAAAGTTTTAAACTTCATGATGAACACTAACTTGTTTGGGTGATTAACGCTAACCCAGTTTTAATTTTTTGGTTTGTACAAGGGTTAACTTCAAAGATCCAAGTGCTTCCACTTGTTTTCGAAATGTCCCTTGAATTTTTTTTTTAAATGACACTGTGGTATCAAACATTAAGAAAAAGATAGATTTTCTTTTAATAATATTAATTATGCTAGTTAGTAAGGGAAATTATCATTTTTTTATTTAAAATTAGTAAAATTTGGAATTTAACCCTTTATCAATTCAGTATAATTAACGTTATTAAAAGAAAATTCATTTTTTTTTCTAACATTGGATGCCTCAATACCTTTAAAAAAATGTAAGGCTATTTTTAAAACGAGCAAAATCGGAGTTTTTTTTAAGTCAATCCTTTGTACAGTTATTACTGGGTGGGTTTGTTATTTTTTTTTCAATTTCTGTTTTTGAGAAATTTGAGAAAAGTGGGTTTGTTTGATATTAGTGTTTGTTTGTTGCTTACTTTAATTAATGATTTCTGCAACTAATAGACTGCTCAGCTGAAGTGGTTTGACTAGGGCACTTGCTTTTATCTTTTTTTTTAATGCTCAAATTTTCATAATCTTGTTGGGAGTATTAATGAGTAAATAAATTAAAATAATATCCATTGATAGATCTTAGGCAGGAGACAGAGGGAAAGGGGCTAGGAGAAATTCAACCATTCCCTGATTTTTAGGATATTTTTTACATTGGGAAAGATTGAATTTAATCATAGTACTCCGATTGATTTTAAATAAATGATTTTTAATTTTTTTATTTTAAATTTAAATAAGTGATCCTTTATATTATCGAAGTAATATTCATTATTCTTTCTCTAATTGTTGAAATTATAGGTTGGTGATTACGAAGAAAGAGAATTTTATAAAGGATAAATTAGTCTTTTTAATTGCTTAATTAATATTTTATTAGTTTTGATAAAAAGTTTAAAAGATCTTTTATTTAGAATCAAAGAAAGTATTATGGTACATCTCTAAAATAGATTTGAGCATGAATATTAAATTTTTATTTTTTTTATGAAATTGTTATTATTTTTATTTTTTAATTATTTTATTAGATTATTATAATAAAAGTGGTGTAAAAGAATTAATATAATAATAATAATAGAATATTATTCTTTTTAAAAATTGTACTATAAGGAATGAAAAATTAAAAAAATGATTGGAAAAAAATACTTTTATGTAAAATAAAATTTAGGAACGAGAAATGGAGATTATGAATGCATTTTAAGTAACTGGGTTTAGAATTTATACACTTTAATGATTTGAAAATGGGGTTAATGGTAAAAGCCGCTAAGATATGGGAAAGATATATAGTTATGTCACTTTTAAGGATTTTATTAGACTTGATTGGTTTTTTTAGGTGTTCTGACTTTGTTAGGGCCACTTTTGTTTTTTATGAAAAGTTTTGTTGGAAACTTTTCTTAGTTTCTAATTAGATAATATAAAGAATTAAGATGTGTTGTTTAAAATTAAAATAGTTTTTAATTAGAAATTTGTGAAAGCAACTTATTAAAATATCGACTTAAAAAATAATATCAGACTTAAAAAATAATATCAAACAGACGCTTAAAATTTGATTTTTAAATCAAAAGTTTATATAATTAGTAACAATTGGAATAGTAAAGACAACAATTAAAGTTTTATATTTTAGTTCAATCCAATATATCCTTAAATTTTAAAAAAAGCTAGATATGTTGATATTTGTGAGCTGGTTTTGGAAATTTCAAATTTGGTAATAATGTTTAATAATAAGAAAATGGAATTGAAGAGTAGGCATCAATGAAAACAAAAGGAGATGGAAAGCTACAAAAGAAGATGCGGCGGCCACCATGTGCAGGCAGGCCAATGCGTACAACTGCTGACATCCCTTTCACAAATCCGCTCCTCTTCTTAGTGTCGTTTCCCTACTTTTCCTTTGTCGTTTTATAACTTTACAAAGGCTTCGAGGGTCGAAAATACTCATCTGTTGCTTTTAAACTGCGTAAATTTAAGTCACTTTCTGATCCACTAACGCTTCGCGCCCAGCAACGGATACTAAAAATAATAAAGGAATGGAATGGAAAAGAAATGAATAAATAAAATTTTAAATTTTGATGCTTGGAAGAACTAGATAGATTTCAAAGGGAAAATAATTATTTGATAAAATATAGTCATAATCAAATGACAAAAGTTAAAAAAGACAGAGGATGCAATTGGAATTAAATGTTGTTCTAAATGTTGTTCTATCAAATGTTGTTCTAACAAAAATTGGGCTTGTGGAGGGAATTGGGTGAAATTGATTTCTCACCAAATTCTATTAACTTATCAATGTTAAACCGGACTAGAGGCAACGATTCACGATTATGGTGTAACCACAGTTCAATCCAATTTATTCGTGGTTCAACCGCGGTTCTGTTATGATTCAGTTACGATTTTTTTAATTGAATCGGCCGGCTCGCTCCGGTTTTAATAGCATTACAAATTATACATTTCCCTCTTCCCAATCATGAGATTTGAAATCTCATCCTTTATAATTCCACCTAAAACTTCAATTTAATTTAATTATAAATATATTTTGAATTCATTTCAGTTTAGATGAGCATCACTCGGTTCATAGACCACACCAAAAGTCCATAAAACTACAGATTTAGCTAGACTTGTTAACTGGATGGTTTACCCACCTAACTGTCCGTTCCACTATTCAAATAAAGAATATGTTCATTATTTTTTATATGAAGCTCGACTCTCCATAAGCTTTGTTAAGCCATGCTTCAAGAGGATATAGTTTGGTTAAAAATATTAACACCCTTCTGGTCATGTACCTTGTGCATATGATATAAATATAACTATCCTATACACTATTCAAGCCTATCCTTGCTATGTATGGCCTAATGTATCGGGAACCCATTAAACTTGTCCTTAACTGGCCATACCAAGTCACCTAAAAAAGGGGTTATGAGGTGCAATGTAAACAAGTTCAAGGGGGGCAAAAGAAACTTTTTAAAGTTTAGGGCACGGCGAGGGGTATTTAGAGATAATTTTATGGGCTGGGATGTATTAAGCCTCAATTTTTAAAAGCACACTTAAGTTGGACACAAGACCATCCCAACTTGCTTAAAGTAAACATTATTTTGCCTCTTATCACCACTAGATCAAACAATGATCCACTTGTAACAAAAGTCTTGCCTAGTAGTTGGGCTTTAAAGCTGTGATCTTAGAAGTTACTGGTTAGAGTTCACATACAGGTGGAGTGGGGTAATGTTCTTCTTTATTATTATTGTAAGCCTCATAAGATAAATAAATTTTTTCACAAAAATTACAATTGAGTCATTTACTTTAAGGCATATTCTATGGTTTCTTTGTTTAACCATTACTTTGTCTTTTTCACCATTAAATTAAAATAACCACCACTCACCCTATGATAGAAAAGTGTAAAATAATAGATACTTTATAAAAGATAAAATAACCATAGAAAGCACCTTACTTTAAGTAACCATAGAATATCCTAGTGAGGGCATATTTGCATGGGCCAATTGAATGAATTCATAGTATGGGCTTCCTACTCTTGTTAAGAATTGTCGTGGTGGGCTTTTGGGCTGTGGTCTTCATATAGTTCCATTGACGAGACCGATTTCGATCTCTGAAATGCCCATGAATATGTTGATGGTGATGATATTGACTGCAGCTTCAGGGATAGAGATGATAGCCTTCTCCGAATCCCGGGGCTTTGTTGCTGTTGTTGTTGTTGTTGGCGTTGCGAGATCGGGAGAGACGAAGATCTCTTCATATTCTGAATAATTGAAGACATTACAGTTGAGAAGAACAAGAATGTGAAGAAATGGAAGAAGAAGAAGAGAATAAAACGGGAGAAAATGAAGTGTTCACAGCTATAACACAGCCTGTTAAATTCGGTTTATTTTGTGGATTATAATTGTTTGGGGTCCATTTTGTAATTTTTGCATTTGCTTTCGACTACGTTTTGTCTTTTTTTAATATTATGATGACTTTTCTACCTTTTCTTCAACAATCAAAATTCAATAATAAGTTTAAGTTTTGAATTTTGTGAGAAATGCAATGGATGTTTTGAATTTTCAAGTTGACAAAATGAGAAAAATCTTATTATTTTGTTTGAGAAATTCAACTCATGGGCCATCACCAAAGAGGAAACGAGGAAACATTTGACTATTTTTAACATGTGGCAAAGGATTAATTATCCAACATAAAAAGTTGATGAATAACGAAAGCTCTGTAGTTTTCTACACATATATGAGAGTATTCTTTCTATTTGATTCAAATCCTTGTATATACGATCAAATTTGGTCTTTATATATTATATGTACTTGTCTTTATTTTAGCCTATTAGTTGAGCCGTGAAGTACTGATCCTATAGGTCACATATTCGAGTTCACATACAGGTGGAATAAAGTTTTTTATTACTATTGTAAACCCAACGAGCCAAATTTTTTTATTAAAAAAATAGCTACCAAGACAAATATCTTCATTTATGCTTCGAAAAGAAAACTACAGCACGTGAAGGATAAAATTTCACGAGTAAATACTGAACTATATATATGTATTTTTGACGAAATTAGAAATTCCAAAAATTTGAAGTTGAATTACATAAAATTAGATTACAAGTGAATATGATAATAAAAAGAAAAGATAAAGCTCAACATGTTTTTTTATTTAAATTACCAGTGAGAGGGAAAAGGTAAGCAGAAGTTTTACACCCCACAGCCATAAAAAATCCTTCCCTAGGCTTGTATTATTAAAGAAAAGAAAAAATATAGAAAAATAAAAAAAAGTCAAACAACCATTACGACATAAAATAAAATACTATCTATGAAGGAGAAAACTTCTATGGAGGTTTGCGCTCCCGTTTAGCAAGCTCCTTGCGCTCTTATCTAGCTTGTTCCTTAGCGGCGACCGATACCCTTTGTTTCCTTGGGAATATATCGTCTCCCTTATCAATCTCACGCCTAAAACTGTCATCACATGAAGAGAACGAAAAACCTTGCCTAACAGGTGTCTACAGCTTGACCTTGTTTTTTATTCTTGCCCCTTCACATTCCGCAGAGTCCGCCCAAGAGCCCGAGACACTTCTCTCAGGTTGTGAATAATTTGGCTCAAAGTCCTCTTGTTCAACCTCATCAGAAGCATCATCAGAAACGTCAGTAATATGACCATCAATCGACTTGTGAACTTCAGATCCCTTATCTCCGAGATCCGCACTGCCTCCAAAGTATTAATTTGATCATTCTCTGTATTAGCCGCAGCTACCAATTTATTAGTAAGAGCATTCCCCAATTCAGAACTATGATGATTAGCCAACTCTTGAGCCGCCTCAGAATTTTCCGGCTCCTTTTCAAACACCTCATTTGCTGCAGCCTCAATTGTTGCATTAACCGCAGCCTCAATCACCTCAGTGACCAATGCTTCAATATCAATTCTGTCAACATTCGTAATAGGGGCAGCCCTAGATACCGAAGTTTTATCTACCCGCCTAGGGGCAGATGAATTAGCTTTCCTACTAGCAACTTTCTCTAGAACAACACCCGCCGGTTTTTTAACCACTTTATCAGACTTAGCCATTGAATTTTGACGACACTCCTTCCATGAATGTCCTATGTTAGAACATATTTTGCAAAAATCCGGTATGTTTTCATATTCAACATCAAGCCATAATTGCTTACCTTCTTTCTCCACTCCAGCTGTATAGATCAAAAGGTTTGCCAAATCCACATCGATTAGAACCCTTGCAAAGTGACTAGAGTCTCCATCTAGAGTAGCCCTGTCTACTCAGGAAAATTCCCCAATTCCTTTAGCAATACAAGCAAGGATTGCAGCATCCCAATACTCCCATGGCAAACTATATAGCCGGACCCATACAAGAGCTTTGGTTGTTTTCTAATCCTCAGATCAAAAATCCGTCTGCCAAGGTTGCAACCTGAAAGTGCCCAGTTTCAGCCCAATAGTATCACGAGCTAACAATTTCTGTTTGAAATCCTGAGAACCAAGAAAAACATGATAATAGCCTCTATCAAGAGAAATCAATCTCCAAGATTCTTTGAGACCCCAAATCGTTGAAAGAGAATTCTTCAAATCGTTCAATCGATATAGCTTGTTCCCCTTTTGTAGAATAAGCCGACCTATCAAAGAGTTAGAACACATGGCGCCAATTAGTTTCTCCAAAATACCTATCGGAATCTTTACCGACGTAAACCCTCCCTTGGTTGTGACCTCGGCGGAGGCAAGAACTTCCGGCATATAGGAGGCAGCTCCCTTGACGTTGCTAGCAAAACTAAGGGGATAGGGAAGAAAGCCAGTCTGAGGCCTTTAGATATGGCTCTCTCAGCCAGGCTGTATGAATAAGCTTAGTTGAATCAACCGGCTAGGTAGTTGAAGCCCCTAATACCTGAACTCTTCTAATCTACACAATTTTTTCTTTGCTTTCACAGGTTTTGAAACCATTGTCGATGGATTAGGGTTTCCACCATTCACCAAAGCTTGACAGGGACAAGAGGATTTGTCCCGGCTACTATAGTAGTATTGCAGAAAGGAATCGTCCATGGTGTACGGAGTGACACGGCCTGCCGGCCAAGAGAGATCAGAGGTCAGAGTTGGGAGTTAGGGATTCAGTAGATCTTTCTATATAAAATTGAACTCAATAAATCTCAACATGTTTCTCTAACTGAACTTTTTTTAAAAGAAAATTGCGCAAATGCACTTATATTAAATAGAGGGAAAAATCCTCACCCGCCATAATTTTGGTTTAAACTTTGGACTCACACCTAGTTGTGTGTTCAATCAGTTATCGAGCGTGCAAAAATTCTTCAATTCATCCCGATGAAAATGATAATTGTTAATATTTTATTGTATCATTGAAAAATTAATTGTTATATATTAGAGATGATAAATTGATAAGCGAAGATTGTGACAAACTAATGATCAAATCAGTATAGGTTGCTCAAGCTATACCTATGTATGCTATGCAAGTATTTCTTTTGTCGAGCACATCATTACGTCTTTAGAGAAATTGTTAGTTAATTTTTGGTGGGGAGAGTCGATACTCTGGATGAGATGGGAACGTATGTGTCTTGCCAAAGATAAGGGTGGCTTAAATTTTAGAAGTTCACAAGAATTTAATCTAGCTATGCTAGCTAGACAATCCTGAAAGATCTTAACCGAGTCGTACTCCCTGCTTAGCCAAACTCTAAAGCATAAATATTTCCCAAATTGCAATTTCTTCGATGCTTCAATTCCAGCAAATGCTAGTTATGTTTAGCGAATTATTATGGCAATGAAAGAGATTGTGAAGGCTGGTATGGGAATTCGAATTGGAAACGGGAGGAACACTCGCATATGGGGTGATAGATGGTTACCCTCAATGGATAAGCCAGAGACCACTTCAGCCCCGCCTTTTGGGTTTGAATAAGCTACTATTAACATACTAATCGATTATAATAACAGAGGCTAGAACATTAGACAGCTTGAAATTTTGTTCAACCCGGAAGAACGAGCTCTAATATTGACGATTCAGCTGCCTTGGTTCAACCAACCGGACTCGCTCTATTGGTGATTCGAGCAATCAGGTATTTTCACAGTAAAAGCATGCTACTATGCTCTAGTCGCTAAAATAGTTTGCCTTTGAACTTCATTGATCCGATTTAGAATAATATGTGGGATTTAAAGCTACCGACAAGAGTCATTTTTCTTGTGGAAGATTTCCACTAATTGCTTGCCAACATTGGTGAGATTACGACAAACACATGTCCAATTGGATACATTATGCTCCCTTTGCAGGGATGGGATGGAGTCAACATATCATGCACTATTGACATGCCCCGTTTGCTGTTATGGTGTGGTCTAAAGTTCTTGGGGATGGCTGGCCGAATAATATTACAACAATGACAGATTGTTGGGCCTGGATTTTTCAGCAAAGTCAGCTACAAAAAGAAGAGCCAGCTTGCATCCTTTGGGTTGTGTGGTCTCGGAGGAACAATTAGATTTGGAACCAAAAATTCAGCACAACAACACATGTAGTCAGGCACGACTTGGGATTTCTCCGCGAATGGCAAGTGGCAAACAAATTCAGCAACGATCCTTCATTAGTTAAGCCGAGAGATCATTGGCGAAAACCATCACAACCTTGGGTCAAGTGCAATGTAGATGCAATCATTTTTTGAGCAAGGCAAGAGGCTCGGTGATGGTAGCATTTTAAGAGACCACCAAGGACATTTTTTGGCAGCCCAATCTTTACTCCTTCGAGGTCAAGGCAAACGTTGTTATCATGGAAGCACTAAGCTGCAAGGAAGCTTTAAGTTGGCTCAAACAACATGGAGTGGATAATGTCATCTTGGAGCTCATTGCATTCAATATTGTGAATGCTCAAAATAATAGCACCTCTGTGCAGCACCTATTGGTTCCATCTTACGAGACTGCAAACATTTTATGTCTTTTTTTGTTCATTTAAAAATAGTTTATGCAATTAGGTCTGGGAATGAAGATGCACATTTGTTAGTCAAGGCAGCTGATTTTCTACAGATAGGTGGACATGGTTTCAATGTTGTCCTCCTTTGATTAGAGCCGTCATTAATTCTGATTTGAATTATTATGACCAGTATTCTTCAGTAAAAAAGATCAGTAGTATGTGACATAATGCTTTAAAAAATCTTGAATTCTCGTTCTAGTGTTAAGATTGCCCATACTTGATAATTGTTGCAAGTTGTGCTCTATGATTGCTTTTGAATTGGTGGGTCTTGAAGGCCCATATTATGATATAATGTTATGTAGCAAAGAAACAGGAAAGTAAATGTTTTCACAATTCGAAAAAGTACACTGAAAACGCTAAAAATAACGTGATTTCAGGTTTTTGAGGTAGAAATGAAAACAAAATACGTTAGTGTTTAGAAATTTATGTGATGCCTTTTAGAGCAAATTGAAACTAGAATTACAATGTTCTAATCTCACCTGATAAAATTTCTAACACTTGGTAAAATGAGTTTAAAAACCAAAAAGCATGCGCATGTGAATGAGTGTTAATCCAAAAGTTTAGTGCCAATTTATTTTCTTAAATGCTTAGAAAGTCCACCACAGATGTATAAATCCAAAATATTCAAGATAAAGACAAAATTGTTCAATAAATTAATTAAGTGCTATTTCTTTCACAAATTAAAGATTGATTTTGCATGGATGGGGATCTCGTGGCCGGATATTTCTTACTTCTTTTCCCCCATTATATGTTTGCTATTTTTTTCTAGGTTTCTATTATTTTAATGTGAAAAGTATTACTCAATATATTAATTGATGTATGTTTCATTATTTTTTTATATATAATAGGACATATATCGAGTGATATATAAAATGATATTTTTTTACCCTATAATATCGGGATTCATAAAATTCCCCTTTTAACGTCATCTTCTCAACTTCACTTGGTTGGTTGAATTTTTTTTGTCAGATTTATTAAAGTCCAGAATCAAGTACATCAATCTATAATCATTCTCTCCAACTTCTTTTTAGTTCATATCAATTTAATATAGTTTTAGTCGGCAACAAATCTTAGGGCCGGTTATTGTTTTTCAAGTACCCGTTTTAATAAATTATTATTATAAACTTTTAATAAAATAATATATTTTAATCTTTTATAAAAACTCTTATATACTCTTGTATTAATTAATAGAAATGTATATATATATATATACGGTATTTCTTCTTGTGGAGATTGTACGTCTGAAGTATTTAAGGTTTGTCCTAGTATTTCTGGACTAGTATAAAAAGAAGTTAAATATTTCTTTGCCTCAGTATAAGCTTCTTGTATAGATAGGTATTTTTTGTATTTGGGGTCTTTGTGCTTGGTATTTTGTATTTAGCCATACTTCAGAAAGTGCTGATACTTCTTTTAGAAAGTGCTGATACTTCTTTTAGAATTTAGATGAATAGAATTCTTAGAATTCAACAAAATTTAGAATACTTAACCGACAGGTTAAGAAGGATAAATTATAACTTAGAATTTTATCAAAACAGTTTAGAAATTTGTAATACTGATTTAATAAATTATAAAGGATATTTTGATTTATATAACTGGCATAGAAAACATATAAAAGAATATATTAATCAAATTTATCATCTCAGAGAGAAGAAATATAACTTCGATCTGGTTTTGAACCTCAACTTTTTCTATAACTCAGTTATACTTTTTTTTTTTTAAGTTATAATTTTTGTAATATTTTATATAAGTTTAATTATGTTTTGTATACTTTGTTCAATTTTTATATATAATGATAATATATTATACTTTCTTGTTGGCTCGATCTTAATTTAAAAATATTACAGAAAGTTTTTCTTCAAATTTAAAGTTCTCATTTCAGAATAAGCAAAAGGCCTTGGGAAATTTTTGGGCAAAAGATGTAAGTCCCTCTTTCAAAAGTACCAGTTGGATGAGCTAAAGTAATACTGAAAATTTTAAATTTAAGAAAATCTGGAAGTAATAAAAACGTTTGAAATTTAATTGGTAAGATTCAATTTTAAAGAAGCTTTTTGGTTAAAAAATAAATTTCCTTATTAAAAAATCTTGATAGATTATCTGGATAAGAGAAATTCAGGTTAGGTGTTTTCAACAGAATCCTTCTTTAAACATTGTCTCTAACATTTAAATTTCTGCAATGGTTAAGGCCATAAGAAATCATAATACTTATAATAATCAAATATACTTATAATAATCAAATATACTTGCAAAAATGTAATCAAAATCTATAATAATTTAAATAGACAAAGTTGCAATAATTTCCAAATACGTAAGCAATGATGTCAAACTTTATAATAATTCATACCGATAAAATAATGAGTCATAGTTGCAATAATTCTCAAATACGTAAGCAATGACGTCACATAAAAGATCCGGTAATCCAACAAGTAACCGGTATACTTTACTTTTTTCGGCTATAAATTACTATGTTTCTCTTCAAAACATACACACCACAACTCTCTCTCTCTCTCTCCTTTTCTTACTTCCTCTCTTTCTTTCTCTCTATAAGCATAAGCCTGCAAAAAATCACCATAGAAAATCATAAGCTCAAAAGGTATACTTTAAATACTTGGCTTTGTTTTTAATACTTAGTTTTTATACATTCAAATAAGTATCCTCTCCTTTCTGAATTGCACCTAGTGTGATCTATTCAGTTAAGTGACGAGAAAATTTTTGTCATGCTTAGAATTTTAAGAATTAAAGAAAGATTAGAAAGAAAAGATATAGAGATAAATAGAAGAAAACAATTAATACTTTTTTATTCAAACCAAATAAATTCCTATACTAGACAAGTGAGATTAGAAACTGCTAGTTTAAATAGAGCAGGACTTCATAGACATATTCATACTTTAATAGGCTGGAAAGTTCGATTTATAACTAGATATACTGAAGAATTAAATCGTTATACTAAAGAATTAGCAGATATTGAAGCAGAAATAAAAGAATTAAATTTAGAACTAACTTCTGTAGTTTTATCAGAAAGTTCTGATACTACTTTTAGATTTTAAATGAATAGAATTTTAGAACTCAAAGATAAACTAGAAAGAAAAGAATTAGAACTAAGACGAAGTAGAATTTTAGTAAGATTTTATACTGATAGAATAAGAATACATACTGAAGAACTAAGAACAGAAAGTTCAAGACTTTATAGATTCTGTCATATACTAGTAAGCTGGATGAGAAAAACCTTAGACAGATATACAGAGGAATTAGCTCTTTATAATATTAGAATACCAATTTTAGAAAGGGAAATACGAGAACTAAATTTAGAATTAACTTCTTTAGTTCTTTTAGAAAGTGCTGATACTTCTTTTAGAATTTAGATGAATAGAATTCTTAGAATTCAACAAAATTTAGAATACTTAACCGACAGGTTAAGAAGGATAAATTATAACTTAGAATTTTATCAAAACAGTTTAGAAATTTGTAATACTGATTTAATAAATTATAAAGGATATTTTGATTTATATAACTGGCATAGAAAATATATAAAAGAATATATTAATCAAATTTATCATCTCAGAATTGCTAAAGAAAACTTAGAAGCTGAAATAAAGTTTTATAATCTTGAATTAACTTCTATTATTTTAGAAGAATCTGATGATTTTAATATACATTTCTAATAGAAGCCGTAATTCAGGATACACCCCCCAATTCCTGGTATAACTGAACAGTTAGAAAGACAAACTCAGATAATTTTAGAAGAATTAAGAAAAGAAATTAAAGAAAAAATAGACCAAATTCAGAAACAAATCTTAGAATTTAAAAGAACTTATATTGGTAAATCTATCAATTCAACTAATATAAAATATAAGTGTAAAGTGGAAGATATAATACAAGCCCTAGTATCAAAGGGTGTTAGATTTATAAAACCACCAAAATTTTCAGCAGAAACTCACGCTGGAATAGAATGGAATATAACCAGACTGTTCGAAGAAAATAAGACAAAATTAATACCAGACCAAAGTCAAATGTTTGAAGATAATAGGGGAAGAATTAGTATAAGATTTGATAATTATAAAAACTATACTGAAAATTTAGAAACTGATACCCAGTCTAATAGCTCTTGGGCTATTAACGATCAAATACTTAATAATCAAAATATAGACTTAGTAGATATAAAATTAGACCCTTTAGAAACAATATTTTTAGACTTATATAATGAAGAATATTTTAAAACTAGAGAAAATTATAATAATATTGTTATACAATTTATAAATCAGACAATAGAAGAAAGAATAGAATGGATTAAACAAGCATATGAAAATAAGAGACCTCAAGAAATAATAGATATTTTTGAAAAGAGAATCTACTTAGAAGAACTTATAAAACTCTTAGAAGAGGAAGAGACTATAAGTAATTATACTAGAAATTTAATAGATGTAGAAGAAATGGAAGAATTTTTTAATAATTTACCTAAAGAACTAATGGAAGGAGTTTCAGGAGCTAAGGCAGAAACACCTTTGGAACCTCCAAGAAATAGACCTAGTGTTATAAATTATAATAGAGGAAATATACCTCCAAGACAATACACTGAATACCAGTTTGATAATAGAAATTATAAATCTAGAGGAAATAGATTTCCAATAGGGATATACAAAGAAGAAAGTCTATTGCAATTAGAAAAATATTCGCCTCAAGTATGGCCAGAAGTTATACAACAATGGAAAAGTTTAACTGTTAAGAACTACTTAGAAAAGAATTTTAATCATACTCCAGAACAAATGTATAGTTTCCTTGAAACTACATTAGGAAATACTGCAAAAAGAGCATGGGATGATTTTAAAGTCAACTTTCCTCAAGAATATACTAGATTAATAAATGTAGGAAATAATCCATGGAATTTTTGTAATACTATAAGCAATCTTTTGACTGCTACAGACCCTAATATAGGATCGATTATACAACAGAAAGAAGCAGTAAGAAATCTAGAACAATTAAAGCTTAACGACTGGAAATATGTTGTACCGTTTCTAAACGACTACATACATTTTACAGCCAAAAGCCAAAATACTTATAATAAAGAATTTATGAAGAAACTACTCCTTAAATTACCTGGACCACTAGGACAAGAAATACAGGAGGAAGGAAATAAGTTCATAGAAAAAGAAAATAATTATACCTTAAACATAGTATACCAGATAATGAAACACTTAGAAAAGAAATGTACAGAAATAAGTATACAAAGACAAATGAAAGACAATTACGGATTTTGTAATAATATTTATACTCCTCAACAATACGGACAAGAAGCATGTACCTCTTGTAATAGAAAACCTAGAAATAAGAATACTCAGTTTAATAAAAGAAGAAAACCTTATAATAGAACAAGGAAAGTATACTATATTAGAAAATCTAAGACTGATGCTAAGAAACCCTTTTTAAATCCTAAAAGACATGTTAGACGATTTAATGAGAAGAGACAATATAGAGATACAATTACATGTTATGCATGTGGAGAAATAGGTCATTTATCTACTAAATGTCCTAATAAACATAACATACATACTAAAGAATCAAGACTGGTAGACAATATTAATATAGACTTACTAGCAGTAACTGAAGAAGTTAGTGATAGTGAAACAATATACTCAATAGTCAGTAGCACAAAAGAATATACCTCTGACGAAGAAGATGATAATGAACCAACAGACTTATTAGAAGTAATGGAAAGATATAAAGATATAAAAATAGAATTTATGGATAGAACAGAATGTATAGAACATACTTGGAATTTTAGAAAAGGCAATGATGATAGAGAATGTTATAAATGTCATTTATACCCAATCATAGAATTAAGAGCTCAATGTAATAACTGTTATACAGAGATTTGTAAATTTTGTTGGGAAGAATCTAATAATTTAGAATGGCCAACATTAACAACAGAATTTAGAAACTCTTATACCTTTACAGATAATATAGAACAAAGAACTTGGAGAGAAAGATTTAGACTAATGGAAGATAGAATTGCTAACTTGGAAGATAGAGTTAGTCAATTAGAAGAAGAAAGATTAGACCTATATATACAAAATAATAGTCAACAGAATATTTTAGAACTATTAGAATTAGATATAACTGATGAAATCTTATTAGACTTATACGAAAAAAGATTTCACTACCATAGAATTAATAGACAGCCTTACGAAGCACCATACACTAGCTATACTATTAAAATAACATGTATTATACAAGATTTTAAAATACAAGGATTAGCATTAATAGACTCTGGATGTTCAACATCTAAAATAGATGATAAACTAATACCTTCGAAATACAAACATAATTTAGATAAACCTACTATTGGTAGACAAATGGATGGTAGTATAACTACATGTTCACAATATATACCAGAAATACTAATAGAAATGATAGATATAAACAAGGATAAACTAATAACTACTATAACAAATATTCCTATACGAAATTTATACCAACTGGGATATTTAGCCATTTTAGGACTAGATTATCTTATACATGACAATAGAATGGCAGTCATAACAAAAGACTATATAAGTTTTAGTTTTAATAATTTCTCTATACCCATTACTCCTAAAACTTTTTTCGAGGGGAGTAGAGGATTAGTAGAAGATAAAATACTTAATACAAATACACAAACAGATATTAATGAAGAATATCTAGAGAATCAGCTAGACTTTTATGAAATAGAATCAGACTATATATACTCAAACCAACTAAATAATATAATTTTAGACAATGAAATTCTACAATACCAATCTAGACTTGAGAAATTGGAAATAATAGGAGAAGATCCTCAAAAATACTGGAATAGAAACCCTACTGAATATAAATTAGAAATTATAAACCCTGATATCACTATACGAGCTAAAGCTATACCTGCTAATAATCAAGAATTAGAATGGTATAAAGAAGCCTTAAAAGAACTTATAAAAAATAAATTTATTAGAAGATCAGAATCTAGACATAGATCCCCTAGTTTCTTTGTTAATAATAATGCAGAAAAGAAACGAGGAAAACCTAGAATGGTTATAAACTATAAACAACTGAATGATAATACTGAAAATAATGGATATGACATACCTAATAAAGAAATGCTTATAAATAAAATACAAGGATCAAAATTCATGAGTAAATTTGATCTAAAATCAGGATACTATCAGATTAGAATGCACAAAGACTCAATAGAATGGACCGCATTTATTTGCCCAAACCCTATAGGACACTGGGAATGGACAGTAATGCCATTAGGTCTTAAGAATGCACCTGCAGTTTTTCAGAAAAGAATGGATAAAATCTTTGAGAAACTTACAGACTTTACTGCAGTATACATAGATGATATACTAGTCTTTAGTAAAACAGCTAAAGATCATAATAGACATCTTAAAGAAGTTTTTAAGAAATTTGAAGAGAATGGATTAATAATATCTAAGAAGAAAATAGAATTGGGAAGAACAAAAATAAATTTCTTAGGAGTTGTAATTGGAGAATGACAAATAGAATTACAACCTCATATAACTACTAAAATACTAGAATTTCCAGAAAACATAAAAGAAAAGAAACAACTTCAGCAATTTTTAGGATTGTTGAATTATGCTAGACCTTTTATAAAAGACTTATCTAAATATCTGAAACCTCTATACTTAAAAACTGGTAAAGAGATTTTTGAGAAATTAAATTATAAAGACCATGAAATAATTAGAACTTTGAAAGAAAGAGTAAAGAAATTACCAAAATTAGAAATACCATTAGACACAGACTATTTAATAATAGAAACAGATGGATCAGCATCTGGATGGGGAGCTGTTTTAATAAGTAAACCCCATAAGACTTCTAATAAGACTGAAGAAAGAATATGTAGATATACTAGTGGATCCTTTAAGGAAAAGGGAGAAATTAGTACTATAGACTCAGAATTACTAGCTATATACTATGCTTTAGAATCGTTTGAATTCTTTATAATTGGTAGAACTGAATTCACAATTAGAACAGACTGCATTGCTATAGTCAAATACTATAATAATTTGAAAAAAGAAAAGAAAAGATCTTCTTATAAAAGATGGCATAAATTAACATCACTTTTATTACAGAAAGGATATAAACCTACATTAGAACATATACAAGGTGATCATAATAATATTGCTGATATACTATCTAGACTCTTACAATTTAATAATTTAATTTTGACAGGAAATACATAATACAGGAAGAGAAGACAAATACGATGAGAGCGTCAGACAGAGGAAGAGGAAAGCTTCCTAGATACCAAGGAAATACCTCCTCAAGACCGACAATAGACGAGCTAATAAATACCCCAGTGATACCAGAAAATAGACTTTTACCAGAAGACTTAGCCATAATCAATAGAAATCAACCAAAGACTAAGGCATTAGTCTTTTCTGAGAAATTAAACTTTTCAGACTTCGGAGAAACCTCTTGGGCATTTAACTATCCCAAAGGAACAATACTGAATGATACTGAGAGAATCCTACTAGATAATTTATGGGTAGCAGTCAAGAGAAAGGATGATAAGCATGCCATTGCTGCCATAAATGGATTCAGTTTATACTTTACACAAAGAAATAATAATAATATTGCTTATGTTATATACACTGGTCCTCAACCAGGAATATACAAGACATGGGAACAAGTAATACAAAATACCAAGCACAAAGACCCCAAATACAAAAAATACCTATCTATACAAGAAGCTTATACTGAGGCAAAGAAATATTTAACTTCTTTTTATACTAGTCCAGAAATACTAGGACAAACCTTAAATACTTCAGACGTACAATCTCCACAAGAAGAAATACCTAAGGATATACAGCAGGAGATGATAAATATGAAAAGAAGAATACATGAGCTAGAAGGACAGATAATTAATAAAGAGGAACAAGAAAACCTCTTAAAGAAAAAGATACTAGACTTAGAAACCAGATTAGAACATAGTAAGAATCAAACTTCTTATGCAGGAGTTATAAGTCAACAAGGAAAGACTAAAGAAGATTTAATATTAGAAAAATTAGAAATGTTGTACGAAAACTCAGAAATAAATAAGGAAATATCTTATGAGATAAAAGAGACAACTGAGAAAATAGATAAAGGACAAGGTGAAATAAAAGAAGGCCTAGAAGCATTAGATACTCAACCTTCAGAAGGATGGGCCGAATGGTTCAACAAAATATTTGAGATGCCCAATCTACTACCAAAGAAGTTACAAAGGCCCAATATAAATTTTAATGAGAATCAAAATATGGAATTAGATTTTGGGCAGAGAAATGAAACTCTTGAAGTCTCTAACAAAGAAGCCCAACAAGAAGCCCAAAAAGAAGGCAGCTCAGCTTCTAGTACCAAAAGCCAGCACATCCCTCTCTAGAAGACTCGAGAATAGCCAAGAAAGACAGCTGGAAGATTCAGATAGAAGTTCAATAATGATAGTGGGTATATGTCCCCACCGTTAGATGATATAAATAAGAAGAAATTAGAATAGAAAGACAGATTCAAAATCTCAGAGAGAAGAAATATAACTTCGATCTGGTTTTGAACCTCAACTTTTTCTATAACTCAGTTATACTTTTTTTTTAAGTTATAATTTTTGTAATATTTTATATAAGTTTGATTATGTTTTGTATACTTTGTTTAATTTTTATATATAATGATAATATATTATACTTTCTTGTTGGCTCGATCTTAATTTAAAAATATTACAGAAAGTTTTTCTTCAAATTTAAAGTTCTCATTTCAGAATAAGCAAAAGGCCTTGGGAAATTTTTGGGCAAAAGATGTAAGTCCCTCTTTCAAAAGTACCAGTTGGATGAGCTAAAGTAATACTGAAAATTTTAAATTTAAGAAAATCTGGAAGTAATAAAAACGTTTGAAATTTAATTGGTAAGATTCAATTTTAAAGAAGCTTTTTGGTTAAAAAATAAATTTCCTTATTAAAAAATCTTGATAGATTATCTGGATAAGAGAAATCCAGGTTAGGTGTTTTCAACAGAATCCTTCTTTAAACATTGTCTCTAACATTTAAATTTCTGCAATGGTTAAGGCCATAAGAAATCATAATACTTATAATAATCAAATATACTTATAATAATCAAATATACTTGCAAAAATGTAATCAAAATCTATAATAATTTAAATAGACAAAGTTGCAATAATTTCCAGATACGTAAGCAATGATGTCAAACTTTATAATAATTCATACCGACAAAATAATGAGTCATAGTTGCAATAATTCTCAAATACATAAGCAATGACGTCACATAAAAGATCCGGTAATCCAACAAGTAACCGGTATACTTTACTTTTTTCGGCTATAAATTACTATGTTTCTCTTCAAAACATACACACCACAACTCTCTCTCTCTCCTTTTCTTACTTCCTCTCTTTCTTTCTCTCTATAAGCATAAGCCTGCAAAAAATCACCATAGAAAATCATAAGCTCAAAAGGTATACTTTAAATACTTGGCTTTGTTTTTAATACTTAGTTTTTATACATTCAAATAAGTATCCTCTCCTTTCTGAATTGCACCTAGTGTGATCTATTCAGTTAAGTGACGAGAAAATTTTTGTCATGCTTAGAATTTTAAGAATTAAAGAAAGATTAGAAAGAAAAGATATAGAGATAAATAGAAGAAAACAATTAATACTTTTTTATTCAAACCAAATAAATTCCTATACTAGACAAGTGAGATTAGAAACTGCTAGTTTAAATAGAGCAGGACTTCATAGACATATTCATACTTTAATAGGCTGGAAAGTTCGATTTATAACTAGATATACTGAAGAATTAAATCGTTATACTAAAGAATTAGCAGATATTGAAGCAGAAATAAAAGAATTAAATTTAGAACTAACTTCTGTAGTTTTATCAGAAAGTTCTGATACTACTTTTAGATTTTAAATGAATAGAATTTTAGAACTCAAAGATAAACTAGAAAGAAAAGAATTAGAACTAAGACGAAGTAGAATTTTAGTAAGATTTTATACTGATAGAATAAGAATACATACTGAAGAACTAAGAACAGAAAGTTCAAGACTTTATAGATTCTGTCATATACTAGTAAGCTGGATGAGAAAAACCTTAGACAGATATACAGAGGAATTAGCTCTTTATAATATTAGAATACCAATTTTAGAAAGGGAAATACGAGAACTAAATTTAGAATTAACTTCTTTAGTTCTTTTAGAAAGTGCTGATACTTCTTTTAGAATTTAGATGAATAGAATTCTTAGAATTCAACAAAATTTAGAATACTTAACCGACAGGTTAAGAAGGATAAATTATAACTTAGAATTTTATCAAAACAGTTTAGAAATTTGTAATACTGATTTAATAAATTATAAAGGATATTTTGATTTATATAACTGGCATAGAAAACATATAAAAGAATATATTAATCAAATTTATCATCTCAGAATTGCTAAAGAAAACTTAGAAGCTGAAATAAAGTTTTATAATCTTGAATTAACTTCTATTATTTTAGAAGAATCTGATGATTTTAATATACATTTCTAATAGAAGCCGTAATTCAGGATACACCCCCCAATTCCTGCTTATACCAGGATTGGGCTGGGGTCCGAATTATCGCTTCAATTAAAAACGTATTTTGAAATCGTCAGATTCAGACAAAATAATTGAAGTTAATTCGAGATTATGACAACGAATTTCTGATTCTAAAATTTCTTTTCTTTTTCTAAGTTGAATTATTTGATTAGTATATTCTTTTATATGTTTTTTATGCCAATTATATAGATCAAAATATCCTTTATAATTTATCAAATCATTATTACAGAATTCTAGGCTACTCTGATAAAATTCTAAGTTATAAATTATTCTTCTTAGTCTATCGGTTAAGTATTCTAAGTCTTGTTGAATTCTAAGAATCTTATTCATTTAAATTCTAAAAGAAGTATCTGAACTTTCTGAAAGAACTAAAGTTAATTCTAAATTTAGTTCTCGTATTTCTCTTTCTAAAACTGGTATTCTTTCAGTATAAAGGGCTAATTCTTCTGTATATCTATCTATGGTTTGTCTCATCCATCCTAATAATATATAACAGAATCTATGCAGTCTGGATCTTTCGTCTCTTTATTCTTCAGTATATGATCTTATTCTATCAGTATAGAATCTTATTAAAATTCTACTTCTTCTTAATTCTAATTCTTTTCTTTCTAATTTATCTTTAATTTCTAAAATTCTATTCATAACAGAATAATTTTTTCTCGTCACTCTTCGGAAGAGATCACACTGAATGCAGTTCAGAGAGGAGAGGATACTTAATTGAATGTATATGATCAAAGTATTAAAAGCAAAGTATTTAAAGTATACCTTTTCAGCTTATTGTTTTCTATGATGATGATTTTCTGCAAACTATAGAGATTATAAAAGGAGAGAGAGAGAGAGAGAGTTGTGTATATTTTGCAGAAAATGGTCTTATTTATAGCTGAAAAATGGAGAGTATACCGGCTACTTGTTGGATTACCGGATCTTTATATGACGTCATTGCTTACGTATTTGAGAATTATTGCAACTATGACTCATTATTTTGTCGGTATGAATTATTATAAAGTTTGACATCATTGCTTACGTATTTGGAAATTATTGCAACTTTGTCTATTTAAATTATTATAGATTTTGATTACATTTTTGCAAGTATATTTGATTATTATAAGTATATTTGATTATTATAAGTATTATGATTTCTTATGGCCTTAACCATTGCAGAAATTTAAATGTTAGAGACAATGTTTAAAGAAGGATTCTGTTGAAAACACCTAACCTGGATTTCTCTTATCCAGATAATCTATCAAGATTTTTTAATAAGGAAATTTATTTTTTAACCAAAAAGCTTCTTTAAAATTGAATCTTACCAATTAAATTTCAAACGTTTTTATTACTTCCAGATTTTCTTAAATTTAAAATTTTCAGTATTACTTTAGCTCATCCAACTGGTACTTTTGAAAGAGGGACTTACATCTTTTGCCCAAAAATTTCCCAAGGCCTTTTGGTTATTCTGAAATGAGAACTTTAAATTTGAAGAAAAACTTTCTGTAATATTTTTAAATTAAGATCGAGCCAACAAGAAAGTATAATATATTATCATTATATATAAAAATTAAACAAAGTATACAAAACATAATCAAACTTATATAAAATATTACAAAAATTATAACTTAAAAAAAAAGTATAACTGAGTTATAGAAAAAGTTGAGGTTCAAAACCAGATCGAAGTTATATTTCTTCTCTCTGAGATTTTGAATCTGTCTTTCTATTCTAATTTCTTCTTATTTATATCATCTAACGGTGGGGACATATACCCACTATCATTATTGAACTTCTATCTGAATCTTCCAGCTGTCTTTCTTGGCTATTCTCGAGTCTTCTAGAGAGGGATGTGCTGGCTTTTGGTACTAGAAGCTGAGCTGCCTTCTTTTTGGGCTTCTTGTTGGGCTTCTTTGTTAGAGACTTCAAGAGTTTCATTTCTCTGCCCAAAATCTAATTCCATATTTTGATTCTCATTAAAATTTATATTGGGCCTTTGTAACTTCTTTGGTAGTAGATTGGGCATCTCAAATATTTTGTTGAACCATTCGGCCCATCCTTCTGAAGGTTGAGTATCTAATGCTTCTAGGCCTTCTTTTATTTCACCTTGTCCTTTATCTATTTTCTCAGTTGTCTCTTTTATCTCATAAGATATTTCCTTATTTATTTCTGAGTTTTCGTACAACATTTCTAATTTTTCTAATATTAAATCTTCTTTAGTCTTTCCTTGTTGACTTATAACTCCTGCATAAGAAGTTTGATTCTTACTATGTTCTAATCTGGTTTCTAAGTCTAGTATCTTTTTCTTTAAGAGGTTTTCTTGTTCCTCTTTATTAATTATCTGTCCTTCTAGCTCATGTATTCTTCTTTTCATATTTATCATCTCCTGCTGTATATCCTTAGGTATTTCTTCTTGTGGAGATTGTACGTCTGAAGTATTTAAGGTTTGTCCTAGTATTTCTGGACTAGTATAAAAAGAAGTTAAATATTTCTTTGCCTCAGTATAAGCTTCTTGTATAGATAGGTATTTTTTGTATTTGGGGTCTTTGTGCTTGGTATTTTGTATTACTTGTTCCCATGTCTTGTATATTCCTGGTTGAGGACCAGTGTATATAACATAAGCAATATTATTATTATTTCTTTGTGTAAAGTATAAACTGAATCCATTTATGGCAGCAATGGCATGCTTATCATCCTTTCTCTTGACTGCTACCCATAAATTATCTAGTAGGATTCTCTCAGTATCATTCAGTATTGTTCCTTTGGGATAGTTAAATGCCCAAGAGGTTTCTCCGAAGTCTGAAAAGTTTAATTTCTCAGAAAAGACTAATGCCTTAGTCTTTGGTTGATTTCTATTGATTATGGCTAAGTCTTCTGGTAAAAGTCTATTTTCTGGTATCACTGGGGTATTTATTAGCTCGTCTATTGTCGGTCTTGAGGAGGTATTTCCTTGGTATCTAGGAAGCTTTCCTCTTCCTCTGTCTGACGCTCTCATCGTATTTGTCTTCTCTTCCTGTATTATGTATTTCCTGTCAAAATTAAATTATTAAATTGTAAGAGTCTAGATAGTATATCAGCAATATTATTATGATCACCTTGTATATGTTCTAATGTAGGTTTATATCCTTTCTGTAATAAAAGTGATGTTAATTTATGCCATCTTTTATAAGAAGATCTTTTCTTTTCTTTTTTCAAATTATTATAGTATTTGACTATAGCAATGCAGTCTGTTCTAATTGTGAATTCAGTTCTACCAATTATAAAGAATTCAAACGATTCTAAAGCATAGTATATAGCTAGTAATTCTGAGTCTATAGTACTAATTTCTCCCTTTTCCTTAAAGGATCCACTAGTATATCTACATATTCTTTCTTCAGTCTTATTAGAAGTCTTATGGGGTTTACTTATTAAAACAGCTCCCCATCCAGATGCTGATCCATCTGTTTCTATTATTAAATAGTCTGTGTCTAATGGTATTTCTAATTTTGGTAATTTCTTTACTCTTTCTTTCAAAGTTCTAATTATTTCATGGTCTTTATAATTTAATTTCTCAAAAATCTCTTTACCAGTTTTTAAGTATAGAGGTTTCAGATATTTAGATAAGTCTTTTATAAAAGGTCTAGCATAATTCAACAATCCTAAAAATTGCTGAAGTTGTTTCTTTTCTTTTATGTTTTCTGGAAATTCTAGTATTTTAGTAGTTATATGAGGTTGTAATTCTATTTGTCATTCTCCAATTACAACTCCTAAGAAATTTATTTTTGTTCTTCCCAATTCTATTTTCTTCTTAGATATTATTAATCCATTCTCTTCAAATTTCTTAAAAACTTCTTTAAGATGTCTATTATGATCTTTAGCTGTTTTACTAAAGACTAGTATATCATCTATGTATACTGCAGTAAAGTCTGTAAGTTTCTCAAAGATTTTATCCATTCTTTTCTGAAAAACTGCAGGTGCATTCTTAAGACCTAATGGCATTACTGTCCATTCCCAGTGTCCTATAGGGTTTGGGCAAATAAATGCGGTCCATTCTATTGAGTCTTTGTGCATTCTAATCTGATAGTATCCTGATTTTAGATCAAATTTACTCATGAATTTTGATCCTTGTATTTTATTTATAAGCATTTCTTTATTAGGTATGTCATATCCATTATTTTCAGTATTATCATTCAGTTGTTTATAGTTTATAACCATTCTAGGTTTTCCTCGTTTCTTTTCTGCATTATTATTAACAAAGAAACTAGGGGATCTATGTCTAGATTCTGATCTTCTAATAAATTTATTTTTTATAAGTTCTTTTAAGGCTTCTTTATACCATTCTAATTCTTGATTATTAGCAGGTATAGCTTTAGCTCGTATAGTGATATCAGGGTTTATAATTTCTAATTTATATTCAGTAGGGTTTCTATTCCAGTATTTTTGAGGATCTTCTCCTATTATTTCCAATTTCTCAAGTCTAGATTGGTATTGTAGAATTTCATTGTCTAAAATTATATTATTTAGTTGGTTTGAGTATATATAGTCTGATTCTATTTCATAAAAGTCTAGCTGATTCTCTAGATATTCTTCATTAATATCTGTTTGTGTATTTGTATTAAGTATTTTATCTTCTACTAATCCTCTACTCCCCTCGAAAAAAGTTTTAGGAGTAATGGGTATAGAGAAATTATTAAAACTAAAACTTATATAGTCTTTTGTTATGACTGCCATTCTATTGTCATGTATAAGATAATCTAGTCCTAAAATGGCTAAATATCCCAGTTGGTATAAATTTCGTATAGGAATATTTGTTATAGTAGTTATTAGTTTATCCTTGTTTATATCTATCATTTCTATTAGTATTTCTGGTATATATTGTGAACATGTAGTTATACTACCATCCATTTGTCTACCAATAGTAGGTTTATCTAAATTATGTTTGTATTTCGAAGGTATTAGTTTATCATCTATTTTAGATGTTGAACATCCAGAGTCTATTAATGCTAATCCTTGTATTTTAAAATCTTGTATAATACATGTTATTTTAATAGTATAGCTAGTGTATGGTGCTTCGTAAGGCTGTCTATTAATTCTATGGTAGTGAAATCTTTTTTCGTATAAGTCTAATAAGATTTCATCAGTTATATCTAATTCTAATAGTTCTAAAATATTCTGTTGACTATTATTTTGTATATATAGGTCTAATCTTTCTTCTTCTAATTGACTAACTCTATCTTCCAAGTTAGCAATTCTATCTTCCATTAGTCTAAATCTTTCTCTCCAAGTTCTTTGTTCTATATTATCTGTAAAGGTATAAGAGTTTCTAAATTCTGTTGTTAATGTTGGCCATTCTAAATTATTAGATTCTTCCCAACAAAATTTACAAATCTCTGTATAACAGTTATTACATTGAGCTCTTAATTCTATGATTGGGTATAAATGACATTTATAACATTCTCTATCATCATTGCCTTTTCTAAAATTCCAAGTATGTTCTATACATTCTGTTCTATCCATAAATTCTATTTTTATATCTTTATATCTTTCCATTACTTCTAATAAGTCTGTTGGTTCATTATCATCTTCTTCGTCAGAGGTATATTCTTTTGTGCTACTGACTATTGAGTATATTGTTTCACTATCACTAACTTCTTCAGTTACTGCTAGTAAGTCTATATTAATATTGTCTACCAGTCTTGATTCTTTAGTATGTATGTTATGTTTATTAGGACATTTAGTAGATAAATGACCTATTTCTCCACATGCATAACATGTAATTGTATCTCTATATTGTCTCTTCTCATTAAATCGTCTAACATGTCTTTTAGGATTTAAAAAGGGTTTCTTAGCATCAGTCTTAGATTTTCTAATATAGTATACTTTCCTTGTTCTATTATAAGGTTTTCTTCTTTTATTAAACTGAGTATTCTTATTTCTAGGTTTTCTATTACAAGAGGTACATGCTTCTTGTCCGTATTGTTGAGGAGTATAAATATTATTACAAAATCCGTAATTGTCTTTCATTTGTCTTTGTATACTTATTTCTGTACATTTCTTTTCTAAGTGTTTCATTATCTGGTATACTATGTTTAAGGTATAATTATTTTCTTTTTCTATGAACTTATTTCCTTCCTCCTGTATTTCTTGTCCTAGTGGTCCAGGTAATTTAAGGAGTAGTTTCTTCATAAATTCTTTATTATAAGTATTTTGGCTTTTGGCTGTAAAATGTATGTAGTCGTTTAGAAACGGTACAACATATTTCCAGTCGTTAAGCTTTAATTGTTCTAGATTTCTTACTGCTTCTTTCTGTTGTATAATCGATCCTATATTAGGGTCTGTAGCAGTCAAAAGATTGCTTATAGTATTACAAAAATTCCATGGATTATTTCCTACATTTATTAATCTAGTATATTCTTGAGGAAAGTTGACTTTAAAATCATCCCATGCTCTTTTTGCAGTATTTCCTAATGTAGTTTCAAGGAAACTATACATTTGTTCTGGAGTATGATTAAAATTCTTTTCTAAGTAGTTCTTAACAGTTAAACTTTTCCATTGTTGTATAACTTCTGGCCATACTTGAGGCGAGTATTTTTCTAATTGCAATAGACTTTCTTCTTTGTATATCCCTATTGGAAATCTATTTCCTCTAGATTTATAATTTCTATTATCAGATTGGTATTCAGTGTATTGTCTTGGAGGTATATTTCCTCTATTATAATTTATAACACTAGGTCTATTTCTTGGAGGTTCCAAAGGTGTTTCTGCCTTAGCTCCTGAAACTCCTTCCATTAGTTCTTTAGGTAAATTATTAAAAAATTCTTCCATTTCTTCTACATCTATTAAATTTCTAGTATAATTACTTATAGTCTCTTCCTCTTCTAAGAGTTTTATAAGTTCTTCTAAGTAGATTCTCTTTTCAAAAATATCTATTATTTCTTGAGGTCTCTTATTTTCATATGCTTGTTTAATCCATTCTATTCTTTCTTCTATTGTCTGATTTATAAATTGTATAACAATATTATTATAATTTTCTCTAGTTTTAAAATATTCTTCATTATATAAGTCTAAAAATATTGTTTCTAAAGGGTCTAATTTTATATCTACTAAGTCTATATTTTGATTATTAAGTATTTGATCGTTAATAGCCCAAGAGCTATTAGACTGGGTATCAGTTTCTAAATTTTCAGTATAGTTTTTATAATTATCAAATCTTATACTAATTCTTCCCCTATTATCTTCAAAGATTTGACTTTGGTCTGGTATTAATTTTGTCTTATTTTCTTCGAACAGTCTGGTTATATTCCATTCTATTCCAGCGTGAGTTTCTGCTGAAAATTTTGGTGGTTTTATAAATCTAACACCCTTTGATACTAGGGCTTGTATTATATCTTCCACTTTACACTTATATTTTATATTAGTTGAATTGATAGATTTACCAATTAATCCAACTGTTATAACAAGATTATTTCTATTTATTAAACCATAACCTTTAGTCATGATTCCTATTTTTATTTGATGTAGGTCTTTTGATTCTAAGAAAAATTCCGGAACACAATAGAATAATCCTCTATTGTCATTCATGTCTATATCCATTATACTTATAAGTTTCTTACTCTCTTCTTGTATAGAATCATCGTATATAGTTATTATAGTATGAGCTCTTAAGTCTTGTCTAGTCATGCCTTTTATTCCTATTATAATAAGGCCTAAGTGTGTATATTTATATCCGTCTTTAGCTATTTGTTTAGCTACAGATTTCTCAAGGAGAGGTATTCTAACTATGTCTTCGTCTCCACATTTTATAGATTTTTCTTCTGTTTTTCTAAGAAGTCTATATTTTTCTGTCCAGTTACCCTTTTGGTAAAGTATTGTTGGGTTTAAAAGCTTCTTTTCATTTTGTTTATAATTTTCTAAGTCTTTTTCAATGTCTATTACTTCTGTTAAATTTATTTCTTCATTATGTTCCTTTGGTTTTATTCCAAAAATTCTTTTTATTTTATTTTCACTTTGTATTTCTGTAGTAGTAGAACTACTACCACTACCTCTTAAAGTATAACTTCTTCCAAAAAATTTATTATTCATTATTTGGATGATTGTATGTTATAAAAGTATCAGTTATGATTGGGTTTAGTCTAACTCCTTGATCTCCTAAACCTTTTATTATATTGTTCTGATTACTTATTATTATATTCGACAGGTTATCTAAACCTTCGTTTTTATTCTTCGCGTCGTTATATATATTTTCTAATAGACCTTCTAAAGTTTTTAACTGTGGTTCTAAGTTATCAGATATTTGTGAGTCTTTTGGTATTAATTCTAGTTTAGTATTTATCTCTTCTAATTTTATCAGATTTTGTCTAAAAAGATTATTAGTATCTAAAATTAACTTTTGTATCTCGTCTACTTTTTTATTTAATTCTAATAATAGTATAGAATTATTAGGTTGTATTTCCTGGTTATGAATAGTTCTATCTACCTTAGTATTAATTGATTCTAAAGCTCTTTGTATTATTTGCTTTTCTGCTATAGCTTCTAAGTGTAGTTCTTTAATAGTATGGGTTAGTATCTGTATTTGATCGTCTAATTCTGAAAATCCTATAGTACCAAGTGCTATAAGATTATTTAATTGACTAGTCTGTATCTTATCTTGTTTAGTATTAAATTGACTACTGTTTATTAATCCGTCTGGATTATCTTGATTATATTCTCTAGTAGCTTGTTTAGCCTTATTATATAGTATTATTTGCTTATTGTTCATTCACCAATATAAGTTCTTTTAAATTCTAAGATTTGTTTCTGAATTTGGTCTATTTTTTCTTTAATTTCTTTTCTTAATTCTTCTAAAATTATCTGAGTTTGTCTTTCTAACTGTTCAGGTAGTATAAGCAATTCTTTTATTTCTTTTTTATTAGGAAATTTATCAGCTTTATTCAAAGTCTTTTCAACACGATTTCTAAGAGTTTCTATCTGATTCTTAAGGTATTCTTGATTATCAAGTTTATGATCTTTTATAAGAGTATTTAGTAAAGTTATTATAACTTTATCAGTTCTATTTAAATTTTCTGATAAATTTATAATTATATCTACAACAGTATTTAATTGATATGCGAGAGTATTATCTTCTGTATTATGATAAATATGTCTATATGAATTATTAAAATTACAAGTATCTAAAGTATTAGCCTCATATAACTACTAAAATACTAGAATTTCCAGAAAACATAAAAGAAAAGAAACAACTTCAGCAATTTTTAGGATTGTTGAATTATGCTCAATGTAATAACTGTTATACAGAGATTTGTAAATTTTGTTGGGAAGAATCTAATAATTTAGAATGGCCAACATTAACAACAGAATTTAGAAACTCTTATACCTTTACAGATAATATAGAACAAAGAACTTGGAGAGAAAGATTAAAACTTTTTTCGAGGGGAGTAGAGGATTAGTAGAAGATAAAATACTTAATACAAATACACAAACAGATACTTGCAAAAATGTAATCAAAATCTATAATAATTTAAATAGACAAAGTTGCAATAATTTCCAAATACGTAAGCAATGATGTCAAACTTTATAATAATTCATACCGACAAAATAATGAGTGCTACCCATAAATTATCTAGTAGGATTCTCTCAGTATCATTCAGTATTGTTCCTTTGGGATAGTTAAATGCCCAAGAGGTTTCTCCGAAGTCTGAAAAGTTTAATTTCTCAGAAAAGACTAATGCCTTAGTCTTTGGTTGATTTCTATTGATTATGGCTAAGTCTTCTGGTAAAAGTCTATTTTCTGGTATCACTGGGGTATTTATTAGCTCGTCTATTGTCGGTCTTGAGGAGGTATTTCCTTGGTATCTAGGAAGCTTTCCTCTTCCTCTGTCTGACGCTCTCATCGTATTTGTCTTCTCTTCCTGTATTATGTATTTCCTGTCAAAATTAAATTATTAAATTGTAAGAGTCTAGATAGTATATCAGCAATATTATTATGATCACCTTGTATATGTTCTAATGTAGGTTTATATCCTTTCTGTAATAAAAGTGATGTTAATTTATGCCATCTTTTATAAGAAGATCTTTTCTTTTCTTTTTTCAAATTATTATAGTATTTGACTATAGCAATGCAGTCTGTTCTAATTGTGAATTCAGTTCTACCAATTATAAAGAATTCAAACGATTCTAAAGCATAGTATATAGCTAGTAATTCTGAGTCTATAGTACTAATTTCTCCCTTTTCCTTAAAGGATCCACTAGTATATCTACATATTCTTTCTTCAGTCTTATTAGAAGTCTTATGGGGTTTACTTATTAAAACAGCTCCCCATCCAGATGCTGATCCATCTGTTTCTATTATTAAATAGTCTGTGTCTAATGGTATTTCTAATTTTGGTAATTTCTTTACTCTTTCTTTCAAAGTTCTAATTATTTCATGGTCTTTATAATTTAATTTCTCAAAAATCTCTTTACCAGTTTTTAAGTATAGAGGTTTCAGATATTTAGATAAGTCTTTTATAAAAGGTCTAGCATAATTCAACAATCCTAAAAATTGCTGAAGTTGTTTCTTTTCTTTTATGTTTTCTGGAAATTCTAGTATTTTAGTAGTTATATGAGGTTGTAATTCTATTTGTCTAAAATTATATTATTTAGTTGGTTTGAGTATATATAGTCTGATTCTTATATATATATCATGATTGGGATTGGGTCTTGAATTTTGCCTTCAATTAAAAACGTATATTAAAGTTATCAGATTCTGATAAAATAATTGAAGTTAATTCAAGATTATAAACTTTTATTTCAGATTCTAGCTTTTCTTTAATAATTCTAAGATGAATTAGTCTAGTAGTATGTTCTTTTATTCTTTGTTTATACCAATTGTATAAGTCAAAATATCCTTTATAATTTATAAGATCATTATTATAAAATTCTAAACCATCTTGACAAAATTCATAATTATTATTTATTCTTATTAATTTCTCCGTAATTAATTCTAACTTGTCTTTAAGTTCTAAGATTCTATTCATTAAAAGATTCTAAAAGGTATATCTCCACTCTCAGATAGAACTAAAGAAGTTAATTCTAGGTTTAGTTCTTGTATTTCTCTTTCTAAAATTGGTATTTTTTCATTATGAAGAGCTAACTCTCTTGTATATCGTTCTAAAGTTTTTCTAGTCCAGTCTACTAATATATAACAAAATCTATAAAGTCTAGAACTTTCTGTTCTTAGTTCTTCAGTAAGTATATCTATTCTATCAATATAAAATCGTATATAAATTCTACTTCGTCTTATTTCAAATTCTTTTCTTTCTAGTCTATCTTTTATTTCTAAGATTCTGTTCATAATAAAACAATTCTTCTCGTCACTTATCTGGAAAGATCACACAAGGTGCAGTCCAGAAAGGAGAGGATACTTATATGAATATATGAACAAAGTATATTAAATTATACCTTTTTAGCTTGAGTTTATCAATATTAACTGACTGATTTCTGCAATTTTATAATATTTGTAAGCTTTGAGCTGGTGTGAGTATTAAGCAGAAACTGAGTCTTTATTTATAGCTAAAAAAGGAGAAGTATACCGGTAACTTGTTGATTACCGAATCTTTTTATGACTTCATTGCTTACGTCACAGATATTTTATTATTGCGAGTATGACTCATCCTTATCTCTGAATTATTATGTCGGTTTTATACGTCATGGCTTGCGTCATGGATTATAATTTGTCTTTTATTTCTGTCTGAATTATTTTGAGAGTATAGATATTCTTATCCTTTCTAAGTTTTATTATTTTGTAAGTATAATTTTAGAATATTATTATCCTGGCTTTAAACCTTACTTGAAAACTAAATGTTTCATGGATTTTAATAAAAGAAATTCTTTATTGAAAACACCTAACCTGGATCTTCCAGATAATCTTCTAAGAGATTTTTTAGTAAGGAATTTATTTTTCAACCTTAAATTTCTTCTTTCAAATCCACTTTATCATTTATTTTCAATTGCTGTTCTTACTTCTGGGTTTCTTAAAAACTTGAACAATTTTTTATGTTTTAGCTCATCCAACTGGTACTTTTGAAAAAAGGACTTACTACTTTTGCCCGAAAATTTTCCAAGGCCTATTGCTATTCTATGTTAAAATTTATCAAGTCTAAAGAAATCCTTTAGTAAAAAAAAATGAAAAACTGAGCCAACAGGAAATATAAAACTTTATTACAAAATATAGTCAAAATTATAACCAAATTATAAAGTTATTACAAAATTATCTTATGGCTTATACTTGCCATGGTTATAAAACAAGAGTATATATGGTTAATCGTTCTAAGTTGGTATATTAACCTTTATGTATTGAGGATGCGAAGGATTAGCTGTATATATATATATATATATATATATATATATATATATATATATATATATATATATATATATATATATAAGTAGATATTTCTATCTAAGAGTTATAATATAGGAAGAATCCTAAACCAATACAAGATTACATATAATATAGGAATTCTACTCCCTATCCGAAATATATGCAAGAGATATAGTCTAATATACACTATAAGAAATATATGGAAGAGATATATTTCCATATACTCTAATACCTATATTTCCATATACTCTAATACTTCATGTTAATTAAGTAGGAACTGTCTGATTTATTTTTTTCAAAATCAAATCTACTGTTTCCAGCTAAAGCTTGAAAATAGAGCTTTTAAAATAAGCAGCCTGAAAAAGCACAGCCAAACTAACCCTTAATTTTTAAGTCGGAATTATATTTCATGGATTTCAAGTACCGTATGGTATTCTTGTATATTTATAATACATTATTCAAATAGTGTGTTAATCCATTTTTTTTTCTTTTTAATTGTAGCAAAATAACTTTTTTTTGCAATTAGCTATATGTATACATTGTTTGACTTTGTTTAACCATTTTTCAGTTGTCATTCTTTCTTGTGAAATATAATATTTTCCCTTTGATATTTTTTTCTTTGTACGTGTAAAATTCCACATCTACTTGTTCTTTATCTAGTTTATTTGTTGAATTGGTTTCTTGGTTATAGAGATACTCCTACAAATCACAAATATGATAGTTTTCTTTTTATAACTCGTTTTGCATCCATTTATATTCAAAGCTACTTTGAATTTTCATGTTCCAAGTATATAAATCTATCATTTGCCGCAAAGTTTAGAAGGTTTTTCATATTTTGCTTATTTCACAGTGATGTATAAGACGTAAGAATCTTCATAATTGTGGATTTTCAATATAATACAGTGATAGTTGGTAAAGTACAAGATATAATGTTTTTAATTTACATATTTTATGTGACCATTTGCTTCTTTTTTAGAATATGACTGTGGTATTATTATAATTGTTATGATTTATTTCGATGTTTTTATTTAAATTCATTAAATTTTTGTGGTTGATGAGCTTGGGAAGGGTGGCCGATAAATATTGCTCAAAATATGTATTTTACATGTTTGAATTGTAAAGTTAATTTGATGTGGCATGTGTACCACTAATTTTCATTACGAAAAAAAAATACAGAAACACCAACTCAACAAGTTACGAATAACTTTTGTACGACTCAACGTTTCCTTTCCTCATTAGAACTTTGTGGGTCGGAAAGCAATTAGCTTTGCGCCATTGGACTTCATTTTAATTCAATATTATGCTACCAAAAAGTATATGATATTTCTACCATATTAAATTTTTAAGGATATTTTTTTTATCCATCTAATTCACTAAAACTTTTATTCCACCTACATTCAGACTTAACCCGAGTCTCACATCCGACTGTGGAATTTTACACGTACAAAGAAAAAAATATCCAAGAGTTGCTGCAAATAACTAATCTATTAGATTGTGAACAACTTGTTTTATAGTTCAAGGACAAAAGTAAAGATATTAATTCAATATATCCAGTCTCTCAGCCGGGGTCATAGGGGCGACAGCGTGGGGTTTAAAGAAAAGAGGGGTCCTTTTTTAGTGATTATTAAACTACTTTTTCTTAATTAGAGTTTATATTAATTAAATCCTTCTTGTTAAAAGAAGTATTAGTTATTGAATTAAACACTTATCTCATTAACTTATCTTATTTACATTATTACCATCATTAATGCTTCTTTCTCTTCAAATCTTCAATAGTTTGTTCAACTTCTAAACTTAAAAAGAGAAAACCAAGGGCATTAATCTTCCTTATCGTTGCAATTATTCTCCAAATTTTATACTCATTCAATCCTTTAGTACCTATAAATAATTCTTCGTTTATTCTTTCATCTACATAAAAAATTATCTTTATTTATGGTTTATTTCAATATTTTCGGTTAAATATCTGAATTAGTTATTGCAGCTAGGAATGCTCATAGACATTGTTTTATTTTATCACTATAATCTCATAGACATTGTTTTATTTTATCACTATAATAATTTTGAATTGTAATGTTATTTTCTACTTTTATAATGTGAAATTTGATATTTTTGTTTGATCTCTTATTAAATGTTTTAGTAGATTTATAATATCATATATTTCATTTTAAAATTTATACTCATTAATAGGGCCCCGATTTTTATCTCGCCCATTAACCCCAAAGAAGATAGGATTGGGCATGAATATATCAAATAAATTAAGCTATGTTATGTATCAAATAATATCGAGTTTGCATGTTTAAAAAATATATGATTTAACACATCTGAAATAATTTTTAATTTTCATTTAATTTTTATTTCGAATACATAAAAATAACTGAGCTAGTTCATGAGATTTTAATGCTTTAATCTATTAAGTTATTCACGAACATACGATCGAGCTTATTTACAAATTTTCAAACCGGTATTCAACTTAAAATTCGGTTACCTTATGGCACTTCCAACGGTTTCTTATTTTGGAGAATTCCTTAAAATGGAAAATTATGGAGAACATATAAGGAGAATGGTTGAGTCCAACCACTCCTCATATGGTATGTCTCCAAAATGGGGTTTATCAAATATGGAGAACCCCATTTTAGGGAATTCATTATAATAATAATAATACTATTTGTAGTTTTAATTTTTTTAATTATTTTGTTAGTTAAATATAATAAAATTGATGTAAAGAAATTAATATAATAATAAAAAAGTATTATTATGAAAAATGAGAATGATAGTTGAAACAAAAATACTATAAATTTCTGAAATGAGATTTGGAGAATGAAAAAGAGAAAAAATAATTATACCTACTCTTATAAACCTAACAATTCATTCACAAATCAAACCAAACTCAAATAAACTTTTGTGGAGTCAACCACTAGCCATCCAGATATGATCCCATGCACAAAGCGACGGCCGAGAACACGCTTGTCAACATATTGATACAGCAACAGATGGCTACAAAATCCAAAATATCTTGTTTCGGAGCAATTATAGCATTATGTATAGCCTTATTAATTTCCAAATTCTTCCCCATTTCATTCACTCAACAACCCTATCTCTGCACTACTACAAGTACCAATTCCAACAATCAACCAAATCCCTTCACGCAATCCCTAATGGATTCAATCGAGCACCGAATCCTCAAAATCAACGGCATTAACATCCACCTCGCCGAGATCGGACCGGCCGACGGTCCGGTCATCCTCTTCATCCACGGCTTCCCGGAGCTCTGGTACTCCTGGCGCCACCAGATGGTGGCCCTCGCTTCTCTGGGATACCGCGCGGTGGCTCCGGATTTGAGAGGATTCGGGGACTCCGACGCGCCGGAAGATCCACGGAGCTACACGTGCCTCCACGTCGTCGGAGATCTGATCGGAATTCTGGATGCGGTGGCGCCGGATCAGGAGAAGGTGTTCGTTGTGGGGCACGATTGGGGCGCTTATATGGCTTGGAAGCTGTGTTTGTTTAGGCCTGACAGAGTCAAGGCTTTGGTCAATCTGAGCGTTACGTTTACGCCGAGAAATCCGAAGATGAAAATTACGCCGGCTATGAAGGCTGTTTACGGCGACGATTATTATATGTGCAGAATTCAGGTTCTATTTTACATGAATATTTGATTGTGCTTTGAAGTAGTGAATTCACTGAATTGGATTGTTAATTGACTTGATTTTGTTGTAGAATCCTGGAGAAATTGAAGCTGAATTTGCAGAGATTGGGACTGAAAGAGTACTGAAGGAGCTTTTAACTTACAGGCATCCAGGCCCTCTTTTCTTACCGAGAGGGAAATTGTTTAGCCGGTCACCGGAAAATCCACTTGTGTTGCCGGATTGGTTGACGGAGGAGGATGTTCAGTATTATACCAGCAAATTTGAGAAGAAAGGCTTCACCGGGGGGCTGAATTATTACCGGAATTTGGACCTGTAAGTTTATCCCTGTTGAGATTTCCTTTTTGGGTCTTTTCACTTTATAGTACATTATCCTATTGAGTTAACGCACCAACTTTTCAAATCATAGCATCATTGCTATATTAATCACCAAAAAAATAGTAGCATCATTGCTATATAATATTCCACCCAAAATGATTCTCTAGAATCGCTATAATCTACGTTAACTTAAAATTAGCTATTTAAAATAGAAGGAATGGTTAAAATTTGCTAATAATTTTTAAATTGAGGTCAAATACATTATTTGACTCGAACTTAAATAAAAAAATTAGATGACATTTAAACTTTTAAAAGTTTCAACTTATTCATGAATTTGGTAAAAATGAATCAGTTTATGTAATGAACTTGACAAAAGTTTACTAGTTTGCCCCTCATTGCCACATGGTATCTTACGGTCTGAAAAAAATCAGAAAAATGACATCTTTGAAAAGTCAAATCAAGCTGACACATGATATTGAGGGGAAATTGGTGCACTCTTGCTAAGTTCAAGGTGCAAGTTAAAACTTTTGAAAGTTCTGGTTGACATTTGACTTTTCGTGCCAAATTCAGCGACAAATAATGTATTGAGCCATATTTTTTCGACTTAATTCACTTTTTAGATTTTTTAAATAGAAAATTTATAAACTAATACATAGTCAGTTATTTCAATTTTCAGATTTTTACTTTTCTAGAAATTTAAGTAATGTTTTTAGCTTCAGAATAACATTTCTACATGTAAAGCAGAAGGATACATTGCTAATCCATAATTTAGAAGTTCTATTCGTTGTCATCTTAAAGTAGTAATAATTTAATCATAACATATATATTTTCGAACAAATAATTATTAAAATGATAATACGTAATACGTAAGTGTTAACAATTATTATAACATCACATAATATCAAATTTTGTTATAATAATAAGTTAATATAATTCTCAGAGCTATATAAAATTTTGAAAAATGAAAAATTATTTTCCAATTTCGTAAGTCGAGAATTTTTTTTTTCCATCTGATTCACTGGAACTTTGCTTCAACTACATTCAGATCCGATTCGGGTAACCCACCTGGCTGTGTTGGGTGAGTCTCTCAATAAGGATTTTTTTACATTCACTAAATTTCAAACTCAAGACCTTGATAAGCGATATTAAGTCGCTTATCACTTGGACCAACCTTTTTAAGTGATGCTTTTGAATTTGGTTTTTTTTCATGTGATATACATAAATATTATAAAATTTATAAAATATTTTTATATTATATATTTATATATTAATAGAGATAAGTATAAACGGCTTTAATTATAAAATTAAACCATTTTGCATATTACAATAAAATGTTTATCAGTTGTGAATGCAACTAAAAGGTAAAAGCAAAGTAGAGCATGTAAACATAAAAAAGAATAAAACAATGCCGTTACGTTTGGAAACACATTATATATGAATGTTTTTTGGAAACATCCAAGAAAATGTTTTTTATATTATTTATATATAATTTTCGGATTAAGATGGTAAAGTTAAAGGTTGGATTTTAATATGTTGTTTATATAACAATGCACAATGGGACATTGTCGCTAATAATTTTGAGTCTTCAAAATAGCTAAAAGCAATCAGAACCAACCACTTTAAACTTTCATTTGATTTTGAAAAAGCTAGCGGCATTATTTACAGAGTTTATAAACGTCTACTAGATTTCAATCATTTCAATTTAATCAATTGTTTAATGATACTGTTCACACAATTTTCAATGTTACACTATATCACAATTATTTAAATTTAATCAATTATTTTTGTCCAAATTTATAACTTAACCAACCCTTAATTTAAAAGGATTCAAATTCATTGTTTTTCAAATTTTATTTAGATAATTTTTTGTAACCGAGTATTGAGTTTCACTTTTAGTTTTTTTTTTGTTTCTAAAACTCATGAAGCTAGTTAAGAAATGTTGCCAAATTGTTTTTGCAGATAATAAAGGTTGAAGACGTTTTCCAATAATTAGAATACCAATTTCTACACATTACCCTCCAATTTTTTGTTATAATAAAATAGATATATATTGTCTATTCATAATCTAAATCAAACATCTCAAATATTCTCATGTTTTAATGTTTCATAGACTACAGTTGTGTTTCTTATTGTATTTATTCTATTTTCTAGAAGAATAAGATCATAAAGTACATATTTACAATTTTTACTGCTGCCAATATACCAGAATGAACTGAAATTGAATTGAATTCATTCTGATTTAAAACTAGAGTAAACTAACTAAAACTGAAATCAACCATGCCCTTAGGCCAAGTTCTTTTCAACTTTTAAAAGTTGAACTGAAGTTAGCTGAACTGAATTGAACTGAATTTATTTTAGTAAATTTATAACTACGCAAAACTGAACTGAACTAAAGTAGTTTGAACTGTAGTTCAAGAGAATAGGGCGTTAGTGTCTTTAAAAAGATGGGACTGTATATTATGGTATTGTGTACTGATGTTGTGAAATGGGGTGAATGAAAATGCAGAAATTGGGAACTGACAGCACCATGGACGGGAGCTCAAGTGAAAGTCCCTGTGAAATTTATAGTTGGAGATCAGGACCTAACCTACAATTCTATGAAGAACAAAGAATATATAGAAAAGGGTGGATTCAAAAGAGAAGTTCCTTTTCTTCAAGAAGTTGTTGTAATGGAAGGAGTTGCTCATTTCATCAACCAAGAGAAGCCTCATGAGATTACCAAACACATCTCTGATTTCTTTCAGAAATTCTAGTTTAACTTCGTGGTCTTCTTTTTCAATGTAATAAGCTCCTCAACTTGGTGTTGGTCCTGTAATAACAGTGTTTTAAAACTTTTTATTTTAAACTAAATACATCTCCAGGTACTTAAATTTGTCCACAAAAACCTACTACTCCTGAATTTTAAAAGTGATCTCGTAACTCACTCAACTTTCAAAAAGTACATTACTTTACTCCTCGAACATCACTCGTTAGCTTCTAACTGGAACAAATCTTTAAAAAGTCAAACCAATCAAAAGTTGACACGTGACGTTCATAGAGCAAAGTGGTGCACTTTTTAAAAGTTAAGGAGCTACAAAGTCACTTTAAAAGTTCAAGGGGACAGTAGATTTTTTTAGAACAAGTTTAAATTTTTGAGACAAGTTTAGATATATGGAGATTCGCCATGTCTTTATTTTATAGAGCTACTTTGGAGTTTCACATCTGTCGTTATCTTTTCTTTTTGTAACTAATTGTAGCTATGTTTAGTTTTGATCACTTTTTGCAACTTTCAGTGAATAAACAAAACCCTACAATGTGTTGGATCAATCTATTATTACACAAGCAAACATAAAAACAACAATTTGCCCAACACATAATTGTAATATTATTACACTTCTATCCCCAATGGTAGTAGTTCCTGACCTTTCCTATCAGATTGGTTAACTAGAACTTCCTGGCCTTACTCGTTTCTCAACGTCAAAATGAACATCTATGAGATCAGTTATACCAGCAGTTATCTTTTGTCCTGCTTTTACAGGGCCGACGCCTTCTGGAGTCCCTGCACGAAAAGTCGAAAACGCCCCAAGGTTACAAATTTACTCGAAAATTCAACCTCATCAAAGCATTACACAAAAGGGTAGACAAAACTCCATCTCTTTCTATTCTTTGACTATATATAATGATTTCATTAAGCCTTTTTAACTTCTCAAGTGCATCATATGAATCAACAAGCCAGGTTATGGAAACAACAGCAGAGAAAGATTAATGACACTATGTTCAAATTTATGATATTGGGTGAGAAAAGGTTGAACAAGGCAGCCAGATCAATTGGATTCAAATCTGTTGTCCCCATGTTAGTGTCCCCTTCCATATCCCCCATTCAATTGTTGTCATGTGTCTATTTTTATTATCATTTTATTCTTTTTCAGTTTCTCTTTCCTACAAATATGCTACATGTCAAAAGATGAATGAAGGGGCATGGCAAATTTGAATCCGATCAATTGTGGTTCAAACTAAGCTCCAGCTCATACCAACTTTAAGTATCGAAGTGATATGCCAACTTCATAAAAGAAGAGGATGATCATATTTCACCACCAAAAAATGGAAACTAAATTTTTGAATGACATGTATAAAGCAGAAGTGGGTGTGTCTCAGGTCTATATTCTTTAACTGATAATCAAAGACTAATCTAACATTGATTAGAGAGAATTCCATGAGTACCTGTTAATATGACATCTCCTTCAAAAAGTGTCATGATCGAACTTATATGACTAATAAGATATGGGAGCTTAAAAATCATATCTTTGGTTGTACCCTTCTGCCGTATTTCTCCATCTACCTATAATTGTAGATTAACAAGCACTGTCAGCTCAGAAAACAATCTTGAAAAGTTGCAAAAAAAAGTAAAGAGAATAATGATGATTTTGAGACCTTCAACCACAGTTCCAAATTATCAGGATCTGGCACACTTGACATTGGAAGCTGCAAAGAGTGTTTGGACAACAGATAATCAGAACACGATTAACAACAATATCATTAAATATGAACCACCACATAAGATCAAAGCAAAAACTAAAAGAGAAAACCAATGTGTTCTTTACCTACCATAGTATGAAAAAACCATGACCTAAAGTTCCAAACAAAGGCTAAGAGAGCAATATATAGTTACATATAGTGAGGTTTCTTTGATGGTGAAGAAAGCTTGGCTCTATAAGAGATTAAGAGCAAGGTATACAAGGAATACATTCCATTTTATTGATATACACTAAGGTGACGTTTGGTTCGCGGGATGCCTATTCCGTGGAATAGAAATAGAAATGAATGGAAAGATGTCAAGTATAGTAGAGTATATGTCTAGAATCTGTCGATGCACGGAAAAGCTTTTCCTAGTTTATATAAATCTCACGGAAAAACTATTCCTTTGGGAACCAAACAAGCCCTAAAATCCTTCATTTATTCCTTTTCTCTAGGACATGACTTTGAGAGTTTCATGATTCACCATTCAAATCGATTTGGTTTTCATTCACATAATTTAGAACAAGAAAAACAAAACATAAAAAGTAAGCAGATTCTTACCACAGTGCTGATGGGTGTGAAAGTGTCCTGCCCTTTAGCCACAGTCCACGGAAGCCCTGAAGACTGAAAAACAAGAAAAAAGAATGAGGAATCCAATGCAAAGGAGATCATAAGTGCATACAAAATTCTGAAATTATCATAAAGTAATTACGATGGAAAATAGGAACAAAAAAGGTTTGCATTATGCCAAGTAATAACACTTTCACACATGATGATCGATCATTTCGAATTCAAATTTGAAGCAATTTTAAGCAGATCAATAAGCAGACATAATCCTACATTCATCCATCCAAAAACCACTAATTCGACTAAAACGACATCATATCCTACATAATTATCTAACGCAAGCCTTAGATGATAGATGAGGAAAACAATTTCACCTTAGCAGCAGCTTGGATTTCCCTGGCAGTCATATCCAAGGCAAGAGCATAGCCTACAAAACCAAAAACCGTCTGTTCATAAAATCTTCCCGATTCAAAATAAGCAATTGATTTGTGGATCATCGACATATGAACCACCAGTCTTTGAATCTAGATAAGTAATTACCTCCGACATAATCCATGGCGATGGATTGCGGCACATCTCGAGCTTTCCGGCCGATGACCACAGCGAGCTCCACTTCATAATGCAGAGATTCCAAGGGATAAGGAATCTGGATCGTGCCTCCATTGTTGAGATAAGAAGAGGTCGGTTTGAGAAACAAAACCGGCTCCTGATAGTGATCGGAGTATTAATGCGAATCGTAAAGGAGAAAATCTGAATCAAATGGTAAGGAATTAAGGATCCAGAAGATAAACCTTAGGAACGGCGTTACCGAGTTCCTTAGCATGAGCTGCGTAATTCCGGCCGACGCCGACGATCTTAGTCCCTACTTGCAGTAGCTTATGGACTCCTAAAGAAGCTGTAGCCATGTTCTTTCCGCCTTTCTGTTTTTCAGAATAAATGGGCGAACGCTAAAAGAGTCTTTGACTGGGAGTTGTTTGATAGGACCGAATATTTATTACCCATTTCATTATATGTTTGATATATATATATATATGATTTATATATTATAATAATAAAAAACGTATTAAATATCTATTATTATATAAAATTTGCACTTTGACTAGACGGATTGATAAGATCCATCCTTAAACTGTTTGTTAATATTCAATTTAGTCACCAACTCTTACTAAATTAGTCTTTTGCCTTATTTTTCAATTTTGAGTTTGGACAGTTTGGTATTATTTATTAAGTTATTATTAAAATAAGTTATTTTTATAAATTTTAAATATAATTATATATTTTAACTTTGAACGATACATTTTGGTCATTTATACTAATTAATTAGGAACTATCTTATTTATTTTTTCTAATATCAAATCTAATGCTTACAGGAAAAGCTCGGAAATTAAGCTTTCAAGATAAGTAACTTGAGAAAACAGTCCCAAACTGGCCCTTCATGTTGGGCAGCTTTTTTTAAAAGTTTTATTTTCAAGTTTTTTCAGCAACATATTTTATTTTGATGAAAATAAATTAGCGAATTTCTGATTAATTATTATGAATGATTAAAATATATTACTTAAAGTTAAAAATATGTAGTTCTATTCAAAGTTTGTGAGAGCAATTTAATTTTTACAATAGCTCAAAAAGTAATACCAAACTAACCCATAATTAATTATGAAATAGAACAAGACAACGCCGAATAAATTAGGTATTTCATACAAATTATTTAAGAAATACATACAATATTCCATTATATTTCATTCTATTTCACAAACCAAATGGATTATTACGTCACAAAATTATAAATTTAGTTGTTTTAATACTTTGCACAAATATCAAGGTTAGTTTGTAATGTTAATGTCTTAGTGTAGTGCTTGAGACTAAAGATATAACTCTATAATAATATTTAATTTACAGAATATATATTTTATAAAATATAATAAAAATGAATGAAATAATTATTCACCATTATTATATATCTATTTTATAAAACATCGGATGAGTAAGTATAACTATTCGATCTTTTTGAAAGCCGGTAACCTTTTTTTTTAATCTAAAAAGAGGGGAAATTGGACGAGAAGCCCTTAACAGCTTAGTATATTAAAATTTTAGTATTTAGGTTGACTTTGATACAGAAAATATGATGTGGCGATCAGCCAGTCCAACCATGATAATGAGCCTTCGATCAACACATTGGGCAGGTTTAAATTGGAAGGGAAAAGCTATTCCATTAACGGGCTTTAAGCCCATAATGGTGAAGCATGATGACATCACTGTTAGGCCCATGGATCATAGATCATGGCTGTGAAATTCCAACAGGGCCCATAATTTTCTCTCCATAAATTATAAATTAGTTTTTGTTAACAACTTACAAGAAAATATCATATTACATATTTAAAAGGTTTCTTCCAATATTTTTTTTGTTGCCAGAAAAAATCAATTTTATAATTGGTAATGATCTTTTTGCACACAATAAATTTACACACTTTTACACATACCCATCTCCACCATTGATTGCATTCTTATTTAATGGTGGATAAATAACTTAAAATTTTCAAATCCAAAACTAATTTCTTTGTAATTAATTAATATGTTTATTAAATATGAATTAATGATTGAGAAATTCTAGATTAATTTTCTACCATTAGATAAGATGCAATCAAATATTGAGATAAATATATTTAAAAAAAGTGTGAAATCATTGTGTATTAAAATATCATTACCCTTTCATTATACATGACATTAATTATAAATTAAACTTTCTATATATATGTATATTCCCTAATTGGCCTCGGTCAATCGCCGTATAACTATAATTTTTAAGTTGAACACTATTTTCACTAGGCTTTTGGAGGTTTATACTGAATTAAATAAAAAGACATATTGTAGTTGTCAAAGTGAACTCGGGCTTAGGCAGGCTCCTAAACGGAAAATTTTATATATGATAAGGTATTTAATACCCTCTATCGGATGCTTGACACATATGCAGTTTTTATTATCATAATATATAAACTGTATATGTGTCAAGCATCCAACGAGAGAGATATTAAATACCCGGTCCCGTATAAAAAACTCCTCCTAAACATGTCTATTCACTAAAAACAATAATATCAATTGGACAATCCTATAAAATAAAATATAAATTGGACACAAATTGGAGAAGACAAATCAATAAGATAATGCATGTATGGTACAAGATAATGTATATGTAACTGAAATAATGAAGATAATAAAGTATAGTTTCATAAAAAAAAATAAAGTATAGTTTGAATTTCTGTCCTTGTAAGGCCGTACACTTTCTTAATTGCCATAAAGCCTGCTCTGATTCCTTCATGTTTTTAGAAAGAACAACAAATCATCCTTAGGACCTTATAATCTTTTTTTATTTTACAAAATAGAACATAATGTTAAAATTTAACACACCGATCAATCCCACGTTATGACGTGGTTAATGTTGGTTTTTACCGTCTAAAAATTATTTACCACATGTTTTCCCAAAAAAACTCCATCTCGCATATTTTTCAAGAAAACATATATAGAACACAATAGAAATTTTGTAATTGGCTGATGAACCCGTGTATAAAAAAAAAAATATTTAGAAGCGAATATGAAAAAAAAGATCAACGATTAAAAAGATAATTTTTTCTATACTATATATTTTTTTATGTCAACAAAATGATGAAGCGGCGAGGGATGGATGGGGCCATGCCCCATCGGCTGCCGGTAATCCTTCTATATAAAGTCTTCTGTAGATGACTACTATATTATAGAGCCTTCCGCCGGTATATTTTGTATTGTGCTCCACCAGCTCCACCAACCTTGCTCCACCGCTAAAATGACGTGTGATCTAACTAAATTCTTTGATAACAAACCCTATAGTTTCTCCTTGTTCGCGCTTGAGTGTATGGTCACCTACATGTGCTAATAGTGCATCACTTTTGCCTACCAAGACTTGAGCCTTTGATGCTTCCCTATCCCAATCAGTGTTATAAACCACCATTAAAATTGAGACCACACAAGCAATTTGAGCTGCTAAGAGTCCATAACATAGACCCACAAACCCTAGCTCCCAAACAAAGCCTAACACTATAGCCACTGGTGCACCCACCAAGTAAAATGCATAAAAGTTTATCCCTGCCCCAATACTAGGCCTAGCACTTCCCCTTAATATCCCACAACTTGTTGTTTGTGGACAATTTGCTACCTCACATAGCCCTATTATAGGCAACACTATCATACTTAGCTTAACTACCTCTTCATCTTGTGTAAATATTCTCCCCCATTTTTCTCTCCCTATTGTTGTCAACAATAGCCCGAAAACCGACCCCAATAGCGCTACCCCTATCGTGACCCCTGCAGCCACCCGCGCCCTTTTCGGCCTGGTTGCTCCAAGCTCGTTCCCTACTCTCGTTGAGACTGCGGCACTTAGGGCCGTGGGCAATGTGTACATAAGTGACGTCGTCTGGATCACTATTGCTGAGGTGGCAAGCGCGACCCGAGGTCTTGACAAGTAGCCGGATAAAATTGTCATGAATTCATACCACCACCATTCTAAGCACACTCCTATACAACTCGGTACAGCGAGCCTAAGCAAAACCCTCCATTCCTTTCCAGCTGACAGAGTGTTCGGTAATATGTTCGAGTGGGTTTCTTCGGGGCTTGTGGCGACGCTTTCAGTGGCAACATTGGAATATAAAATGTAACATATGAGGAGTATGAGAGTGTTGAAATTGGCTATGAATGCTGACATGGCGATCCCAGGTACCCCGAGTTGGAGGCTAAAAGAGAGGAAAATTGTGATAGGAACATGAAGCAAAATTGACACTAAACTGCACCACATTAACGGCCAAGTTGTTCCTTTGCTACGTAAATAAATCTTAAGTGGATGAAACAAACTATTAGCGACAAGATCGGGTATCGAAAAGCGACAATATAAGCTAGCAAGTTTAGTGATTTGAGGGTCTTGATGAAGTGTAAGCAAAATAGGTTCGAAATTCATCCAAAGCAAAGAAATCGGGACCGAAGCTAAAAGCAACATTACAATCGTCCTCTTTAGAATTAAAATAGGAACGGAGAAGTTTTTCGACCCGAAAGCTTGGCTACAAATCGGCTCCATACCGAGAGCCAAACCGGAAAGGACGGAATAGCCGGTAATATTTGTAAATCCGATGGCTAAAGCACCGCCGGCGAGTTCAAGACTGCCTAATCTTCCCATGCAAATAACTAAGATCATGTTTTTAAGGTAACCAACCATACTCATGGCCAATATAGGAAAGCTTATGTCTGTTATTTTCTTGAGTTCTTCAACAACCTGCATAAACTGAAAGAATTAAGGTATATCTTAATTTAGAGGTAAAAGCAATATGGAATATATAGGAATATAATCTAGGTAGCACCAAAACGCACAAGGACACGACACGGAAACGGACACCGAGAAACGTCATTTCTAAAAAAATACAGGAAGGAAACTAGGGGGACATGTGAATTGTCGGTTTCCGACACCGACACGACATGTGGAAACGGCGCTGTGTCAAGGAGTTTCCGTGCTACCAGAATATAATAATTAAGATACCTCTGGCATGGTCGGATAGTTGGGGGATTTTATTGTTGTGTCCATGTTTTGAGTTTGCAGAGCAGAGAGTTTGGAGAAAACCAGGATGTAATAATAGTGGGGGGAATGAAATAATTAAAGATAGAGAGTTAAGAGAGAGTACTGAGGAGATAATTTAGGTGGGGAGAAATAGTGGTGGAATATTTATAGAAGAAGTACAGAAAAGTTACCCAGTTTATTTGAATTTGTTGGTTTGCTTTATTTATTATTTTATTGTTTCTTTTCTGGGGTAAAATATCATCTTCAGATAAATATTGTTCTTATGATTTATTTGTTTTCTGTCTAATGGTAGCTTAATATATACAAGAAATAATAGATTTACCAATAAATTAATTTTTTTTTGTTGTTAATAATAAATAGATTGTTGTCATACTTTTTGGTGGCAATGAAATTATTTTTGGTAGGGATTAGGATTCTTTATTGTTTGGGCTTTGTAAAGTTGTACATTTCAATCAATCTCAACCATTCATTGAGTTTTTAATGGTTCAGATTTAGTTTTGGTAGTTTGTAGGATCCACAGTGCAATAAAATCTGAACCATTAAAACTCAATAAATGATTAAAATTAAATAAGATATATAACTGTAAAGACTACAAATTTTAGAGACTCCGCATCCTCGTAGGTAGATAGACATATTAAGTTACGGTTAAAGTTTTCCCTCTAAATATGTATCATGCATTTTGTAGGATTTAATTCTAAATCTCGAAGACTATAATTAATTTGTGTTACCATGTAAAAACTAAATAAAACTTTAATGTTATTTCTCTTTTTATTTAATTTAAACGTAATTATATAAATTTTAAAATAAATGATAATAACTTTAAATATATGCTATATATGTATTTAAAATTATTTATTAAAGCGAATAATATCACCCAAATTATTTATAATATGTTTTATTCTAAATTCCGTTACTTTTTTTTTTGGCGGCTTAGCACACTGATCTCTGGCACTCATGCACGGTTGACTTGTTTGAAGCTGGAAATCTCTCTAACTAGTATCCACATATTGATATATACACATTAGATTTACTATTTAAGATAGGCCTTTTTAATATTGATAGTAAAATATTTTATAATTGCATTTGAGAAAATACATAGGATTTGAACCATTTATCTCGGTTTAAAAACTCACAAGTTCCATTTTATAAGCTAAATATGACTCAATGATATAATATTATTATCTCTAATAGCCGTATATAATTTGATATGAGTATTATTATTTGATTTGACTCATTAGAGTTGATAAATTCCAAGTTTGGTCTTAATTTGTCCCTATATGATTCATGGGTCACTTTGTACTTGAATATAGTGATACTAGTAAGTACAATAGAAGCATACAAAATAGAAGAAATGTGAGTCCAATTTGCAAAAGTAATCCTACGAAAAAATAGCATTAGGCACATAGATGAGTCACATAAACCTTATTTTAACCATGTTTTAAAAGCATAATATACAAGTGATGGCATGCCCAATTGTTCAAATCAATTTTTTGTCCATTTTCCCAAATAAACCCAACATATCCACCCTTACTCTCTGCAAATCATCATCCCTAAGTCTCTCTCCACGTGAGAAAAAAAAATGTATATGACCCATCATATTTTTTTTTAAATTTAACTACAGGCTAACAAGTATTCTTACAGTAGAAACCATTAAGACTATCGCTTAAGGTCTAAAAAAATAAGGCCCCCATTAACTATTAATCTATACAGATTTATTTTATTTCTTATCTTTTAATTTTTTTAAAAAGCTATTCTTGCACCATATAAATTAAGTTTAATTATTTTATCTTTGCTAATTAAGTTGATTAATAGCATAAAACATGATAAATGTCGTAAGACTAAAAATAGAAGTAATTTTGGATTTTAATTTTTTTTATTTCAAAAATAAATTATAAAATTATTGAAATTTACACTTTCGTCTAGGTCTTAAAATTTGTAAGGTCAGACCTGCTAGCTAATATGGACGTTAATTAATTTCAATTTAAATAAACATGGAGTAACCACAGCAACAAACAAATACGAAATGAAATTTAGTGAGTGTTTGAAAACTTAATCAATAATTATCTTTTATTTTTTTCAGTTCTAAATATTTAAATACAACTTCTTCTAATTATTTCAAATACAAAAAAGTTATAATCAACAAAAAAAATTAACTATTAGCAACAACCATTTGTAACAACTAAACCAAATTTAATTCTTACAATCTATCTCCCTAATAAATCAAAGAAAGCACGATTAATTGTCATATATACATGCATATATTGGTGTATATATATAAATTAGTGGGTAAGTGGTCACTATGGATTAGGACTTCCACTACATATTGTATAAGCAATATATACAAAGCTAACTAGAAAAGTTGGTTGTAAGTTAGTGAAATATTCATCAATTTCAAAGATTTGAGGGATTCTTACTAGATCCTCTAGGAATCATGATAGTTATATGTAGGGGTAAGGGTTAATTTGATACTCAATTTATTTATATAAAGTTGATCAATTTCACACATATAGCAATGGAAATTTTTAATCTTTTTTATGGCAACAACTTAATCTGTGGCAGTATAGTCTAGTTTTTCGTATTGTTATTATTCTTTTCTACGATGATAACGTTAATTTAATTTTACTATTTTTAAATATATGTAAATGTTAACATCCACTAATAATTTAAAAAGGTATCTGTAAGGGTTAAGATTGTTACATTAATACAAGGATCATTTCTTGCTCATAGTCAAATAATATGAGATTCCAACACGCCTCTGCAAGCTAGCTCAAATCTCATGGAGAGTAAAATATCATCGGGTGTGCCCAGAGGCGAAGCCACACATATTTATGTGGGGTCCTTGGACTCCACTTTTTTTTCCAATAATGGTACAAATTTATTGGTATATTGTGTTTGGACCCCATTAAAAATTATAATTGGACCCCATATTACTATTAAACTACTCGTATATTCTAGAAAAAAAATAAAATTTTCTAATAAATATCCATATACATCTATAAAATTTTATCTAATGTTATTTCATTTACAATTTATTGTTCTTGCATCTATAATTTAATAGTATTTTTCAAAAGTTTTATGATATATATACATATGGACACCATGGTAAAAAATTTATGAATCCACCATTGGGTGTACCTATCATTGGTTTGTCTCAACAAAGTTGCTCATGGCTCTGATACCATGTAATCATCCATATATAAATCCAAAATGTATCTTAAAAGGTAATGATTGCTTCATCAATATAGCAGCATTTTTTGCTTACAGCCAAGCAATGTGGGATTTCAACAGTAAATAAAATTTAGGTGCCAACCTAGCTAGGACGTCCGTCCCAAAATTTTTACCCACCCCAAACTTTTTTCCTTTGAAGGGACGCAATGTTCCTCCGAAGGTTTTAAAAACAATAATAAATGAAATTTCCCAACAAATTAAAATTTATATGACAGTTTTGTCATAAGACATCATTAAAGATGGTAAAATACTCTAGATTTTAAGACATGAGCATATCAGACAAATTTGTACTTAGCGGGAAAATGCGGATTTTGAAGAAATTCCCACACACCAACTAAAAAAGATCCTCAAAGCTTCGTACAGGGAAATTTAGTCCTTACCATTATGCTATTATTATGAGCTTATTAATAATGAAGATCCATCTGTATATTAAGAACTCCAAACATCATGCATATACAAGTAAAGGGATTGTTGTATGGTTTACTGTACGTTGAACATAGTAATAGTTCTCAATAACAAAATTGTTGGGTAAAAAAACCTGTCCTTTTTAATTTTTCAAAGCTGAAATAAATTGAACTGAGTTGAGTTGTTTGAACTGAATTCAATAGATTGAACTGAACTGAGCTGAACTGAACTTATTTCGGAGCAAACTAAACTGAACTGAAGTGGATTGAATGAACTAAATTGAAGTGGTCTAAACTAATACTGAAATGAATAGAATTACAGTCCATGTGAGAGAATAAGTCGTGTTTATACGCTCCCGCGATTGCGACAATAATTTGTAAATGAAATTAGCAATCCAAATGTTGTGTCCCCGTCTAAATGAAGTATTAAAAACATAGTTGTGACAAAAGCTTGGTCTATTGGTTGAGCCGTGAAGCTGTAATCCTAAACGTTGCAAGTTCAAGTCCACATTCGGATGAGGTGGGCTAAAATTTTTCTATATTATTATTGTAAGCCCATATAAAATAAATTTTTAAGAAGTATTAAAAACATAATAATAAGGGATAAATATTAATTTGTGCCACCTAATTAAAAAATTCAGAATACTCGAGACAAACTAATTATAAAAGATTTAAAAGGTTGCGTCTCTATCTTAACCAGAGTTCAAATTTATATTGAATATGAAGCGAAGTTCTGTTTAATTAATTTTAATTTCTGTTTTTTTTTGTATGGATTTAGAATTTGGAATAGAATTATAGGACCGAAAGCCCCCCACGTTTTGAAATAGAGCACGCACCTTGTCTATTAAAGGTACTACAGCTCTATATCAATTTCCATTTTTCTTCTCTTATAAGCTTGATGTTATTCAACATTTAATTGATTTTATTGCCCTCAATTATTCAATCTCTTGCACGCTTCTTCAATTTATGTAGGCCTCTCTCTAACTAATATTGCACTTATAATATTATTACTATTTATAAGCGATGATATCGCTTGAGAAATATCTTGAGCTCTAGTCCTAGTGAATGCAGAAAATCCTTATTGGGAGACTCACCCACCACAGCCAGGTACGCGACCCAGGTCGAATCTGAACGTATTCGGAGCAAAGCTCTGGTGAACCAGATGGGCAACAAAAAAAAATTTATATTAACTTATTTTATATGAAACTTTAGCACAAAGATTTACTAGTAAATTCTATTTAATAATGATATGAAAATTATCCTAGATGTGAAAAGTGTGAATATTACAGATGTTTAATAATTAGCAGTGTGTGCTTGTAATGTGAAAACTGAATTATGCTGGTCAATTAGATGCAGAAATAAATATTTTAGTTGTTGAATTCTCATGTAAAATAATCCAACTTGTAAATGAAGTTTTGACAAATTATTATACAACATTTCATACATACATTTTATTTATTTATTTTGTTGGACATGTAATTAATAATGGTAACCCGTAACCCACTTGATTAGCTCGATCGACAGAGTTAATGATTTCGAGTTAACCTGTAAAAAACGATTCAAAATTGTACTACAGAAATTAGTATCAGCTACTAAAAAGACTTAAAATACTCTAAATCAAGAAAACTTACCGTTATTGTCTTCTTAATTCCCTTCGTTGTGCTTGATTCTTAGTGTTGTCAAAAATGTATAGAAGCTTTATGACTATTTGATACTCTAGAAAGCTTTTTTAGTAAACAAAGGTTATTTTGTTTAAACATTTTAATTTCCAAGATTATTTTCTCCGGTCAAAGTTTCCTTTTAAACCTAGCTATTCAGTTTTTAGTGCTCTAAATTTATTCTTTCCACACATTTTTGTATATTTGTACTTTTTTCCCGTGTAAATATAATATATATCAACAAGTTGTAACTCAGTTAGCAACACATGCTGAATAAATTAAAGAACAAGTGATGGGGACATTATTTAAGAAAATATCTTTTAATTTTATTAGTATTTTATTCTTTAATGAATTAGGATTAATATTTAATATTTCTTTATTATTATTTATTCTCGTTAGATTAGCATTAGGATTTATTTCTTATTATTTTATTATTTATCTTTCCAACTTTCATTAATATTAGAATTAGTTTAAAGTCTATAAATATGGGGTTTAGTTTTCTTTTATAATGACACAATTCAATATTCAATCAATCAATAACATTCAATAGAGTTTTCTCTTAATTTAGGTTTTTTTAACCTTCAAGTTTAGTTTGAGAATTCTTTAAGAAAACCTAGTTTTCCGGCAAGTTTAGCTTGCGAATATTTTCTTTGTTGGTTTTAGGTTAAAACCTTCAACATCGTCTTCACAATCCTTATCAACAAGATTCGAATCCTACTAAATACATTTGTTGGAAGGGGTGAGGAGTCTTAATTATGATTAAACCTCGAACAAGGTTATCTCAACGAAGATACTTGTAAATTTAAGAAAGATGTAAATATAATAAATGAATGTGCATTGTTAGAAATGATACTATTTTAACTTATAAATATTAGATTGAATTTTAAGTTTAAGGTAGCTATATCTTGAAGTAAATTTTTATAATGTGAGCATAATTATTGTTTTAATTGGGACACATTTACTGTTTATTATCTCTGTCATCCATGTAGTCTTTTCATTATTCTAGAACCGTATAATCCCTAATAAATAAAAGAGATTCGTATAAAAAAAACAGAGTGAAACTGGACTATAATTAGGGGTTTAAAAATGGTTTGGTAATGGAATTATTGAATTGAATTAAATTAAAATATTAATTTAGTTCAGATATTTTAAAAATTTGGTTTAGTTTGATTTATAAAATATTAAATATTTCGGTTATTCGGTTCGGTTCAATTTTTGTGTGGAAAAAAATAAAATAATCAAATTAAAATATACATTACACATAATTAAAAATTTAAAATATGTTCATATATCAATTATTTTAACATCACACCTTTATTCTTCATTTTTAAAATGCACTCTTATTCATTTATGTGTCTATAATAAGCCCTTTAATCTATTGTAATACTTATATTGGATGTGCATTTTATATTTTAAGTGTTAGAATTTGAATTTTACTTAATTAATTTAAAATTTCGATTTGGTTTGATTTTTATCCGAACCGAATAATTTTCGGTTTGGTTAATTCGGTTTTAATTCTTATTTGATTTGGTTCGGTTAACAATATTTTCTTTATTTAATGTTCGATTAATTCAGTTTGGTTCGATTCAATTTCGACCGAATGCACACCCCTAACAACAGCTAACTAGAATAGTATTATTTGATAATTGAACAATATATATTTTTTTAAGAAAATAAAGAAGAAAATGAAAAAAAAAAAAGAAAAGCAATAATAAGTACTTAATTATAGTATAAAATAAATTATGTTGGTTTTGAAGCTTAGAAGAAACCATGCATGTGCATCTAGTTACACCAAGTGACCAAAACAATCAATCTTATCAACTATAATTACACCCACTTTCCAATTCATATGTCGTTTTTAAACTATCAAACATTTGAACTATATGAATTTTTTTTTAATTTATATTCGGTTCAGTTCAATACTGTTTAATATTTATCAGTATTGCATATATATAAATTTATATTAAAATAAGTACTTATCAGTTTAGTTCAATAATGCTACTTATAAGCTGAAAAGAACAACGCCTTAGAGTTCTTTTCAACTTCTGAAGTGAGCTGAATTGAATTTATTTCAGTATAAATTTATAACTACGCATAGCTGAATTGAAATAAACTGAACTGAATTTAACTGTAGTTCAAAAAAAACATAGCCTTAAATTCGACTTTCGTTAATTACATATATTAATATCTCTCTTTTCAATAATGCCTAAAAAAATATGCTGAGGGATGGCAGTTAGGGAGAAACGGTACCGTATCCAATCATCACATCATACAACGGTCTCACTTTGGGGCCAAACTCTTAGGCCACAATGTATCCAATAGCTCAAACACCAAACAATCTTCTTACGTTTCCCCCACTATGCCTCACATATACCCTACTCAAACTTATTAGCTCATTGCCAATTTTTATAATCTGACCGAGTCTATGTTGCACGAAATTAAAAATAAAAATGAAACCATATAAAATGATGTGGAAAATTATGTAAACAATGAATACATCATATTGAAATAATAAGGTTATAATCATAAAATGCAACAATTTATTGTTTTCGCAAAAAAAATGAATACTATTAAGGAAGAAAATAATAAATTTATTTTTCTAAATTCAAAAAAATATTGTTCAAAAGTTATAAATGTTTTTGAAACAGTAATTCAAACCAAACGTTTCTTACAAATTTTTGAATTTTAATTCTTTGGAGCTATAATTAATAAACTTGCTAGTTAAACCACAAACCGATTAAATTTTAGTGAATTGTTATTATTAAATGAGAAGTTATTTTTATCAACTATTGGTGTTGGAAATATACGGTTTGCTCATAATATGATCAATCATGTTAAATGATTATACCTGATAGGTGAATTGGACTTAAATTAGAAATTATACAGCTTAAAGGATTTGATTGAATTAGGTAAGTATCTAATTAAAACAACTTATAAGTATCAAATAATATATATTTACCGTTTTTCTCTCCGTAAATTCATCCATCTCGAGTAACTTTTAATTGATCGAATTTTTAGTTTTTCTCTTAGGTCGTCTCTCTCCTAGATTTTATCTAGGAACGAATAATCCCAAAAATTTTCATTATCAACCTTCTGACGTTGCATAAGTCGAGGAAACTCGATTGTTCTCTGATGTTTTGTAAGATAATCTCGACTTTGACATATAAATTTATATTCATCAAATATCAGACATAGATTAGGGGCATAATTCAATCCGTTATTATTCATTTTCATCAATTTAAATTCAAACAACCGATTTAACGTACATGTATAAAAGGAGGAACGAAAATTATATTTCATAAACTAAAGTATAATTTTATTGCTATAATATGTCTAAAAACAATGAAAATACATTTTTATGATTAAATTAAAGAAACCCAATAAATACATATTTTTTTAAAATTGGAAAGAAATCACAAGAGCTTTAATTCATTTTAATTAATAATTACCAATTTTATTATCCACAAAAGAAAATTAGTAGATGTGAAAGCGCAATCACATAAATATCTCTATTACGGGGATCCATGAGTTTGACATTTTTTACTAGATATAGCACTAATACTCTTTAGTCAACTTACTTTAATATATTTTAAAATCTTTTATATTATTATTATTTTCTCCTTAATATAAGAAAACTATAATGTATTTGTAGTGGGGATAAAACAGAATCAACTTCAATCAGATTTGTCCACATTATCCGGTCGCTTCATCTCATATATATATTATATATTTACAGTTGAATTTTAGACCCGATCCGTCCGTATCAGTATAAGTGTAAATAAATTTAATGTTAGCTTAGACCCGATATACTCATATGAGTATCGGTATAAGCTAAAGTGAATAATATATATGAGTACATGTTAATCGAATAATTAATTCAGAGGTAAAAAATCTAATAATAACATTACTATATAAAACAATGCATTAAATTGCACATACTCCATATAATAGGTGTAGGCGGTCCATTAAATTATACCTACCCTGCACCGTAGATGCAGAATCCTATAAAATGATTCATTTTCTCTGCTAAAAGGTAGAGAAAAATATTGTATGATTTTATCTTTATTTTACTTTAGTTTATGGTTCCTATAACATTTTTTTATAGGATATAATTCATTATCGATTAGTAATACGTAGTTCTCGATCATACTCTTTCTACTGCATTTTATAAAAATATTTTCTATATTCAAAAAGATACTTAACTATCTTTTACTCTATATATAATATATTAATATTATATTCCAATGAAAAAAAATTAGAAGAAAAAAATTTCAGTCAAAAGGCTAATATTATCATGCCAAACTTTAAAAAATGTCTCTTGGTTGCAAGCATTAAGACATTAAAAAATTATTTCAAAAATTTCATGCTGCATTTGTCAAACTTTATATTATATCTTTTTTGCGTATTATCCTAACCATTCAGTTACTATTAGTTACTTCTTCCTATTTTAAATAAATAATTTTTTTTATTTTTTTATTTTAATTTTAAATAAGTGATTATTTAGATTATTAATGTAATATTTATCGTTCTTTCCCTAAATTATCCTTACATCACTTAGGAAGGATATTAAGTATTGTTGAAGTTATAAGTTAGTAATTATGAAGAAAAAGAATTTTATGAAGGATAAATTAGTCTTTTTAGTTGCTTAATTAATGTCTTATTAGTTCTGATGAAAAGTTTAAAAGATCTTTTATTTAGAGCCGGATGGAGTATAATGCAGTATATGGAGTAAGGACTTATCCGAATAAGATTATCTCAATGGAAATATGTGTAAATGCTATCAAAAAAGGACCGGTCTTGATATTTGAAGGTCGAAAGGCAAAATAAGAATTAATAGCATACTAAATTTTGTGGCGAATGACTGAAGCTGTGATCTCTAGTATATTAGTTCGAGTCACACCAGGGATGAGGTAGGGTTTTTCTTTGTATCTAATATAAGTGCATTTGTGAAAAAAAAATATTTTTTAAAAAATCAGTAGCTTTTTATTAATTTTTTTATGTAAAGTTAAAATATATGTTAATAAATATTAAATAAAAGAATTATTTTAAAGTTTTTAAAGTTAATAATTAATCTAATTAAAGGACAATATAATAAATTTAAAAAGTTTTTTAATTTATATAGACATGGTAAAAGAATATCGAATTTATTTTATTATTTTGCCATATCAAATTACTCAATGCATCCAAATCCTTAATCTATCCAAAGACTAGTATTTTGGTTGACGGCTGTTAATTACGATCATAATACAAACGTGTCATCAATAAATAATCTTTGTTAGAGACAACTTATTAACTTTGTTTAAAATATGTTTCTTATTTTAGAATTTTTTACCGAAAAGTTTCTTATTTTAGATATTGTAAATTTCATTGATGACTTAGAATCTGTTTGAAATTGTTGTTATAACTGCTGTCATAAAAAGTTACATTTAAAATTTTTTAATAAAATAATATATTTTAATATTAGACAAAAGATTTTAACTCCTAATATCAATTAATCAAGAACTGTTTGCTATTAACTTTTATAACTTTTCAAAATAATTCAAAAAAACTTTAAAATTGAGTTTTTTAAAAAAATAGACTAAAAAAGCAATCCCAAATTAACGCATAGGCTCGTCTTTAGGAGCAAGTTTTTTAAGGGAGGATATGGCAAGTACTCAAATTTGGAAATTTTAATTTTGGATGTAACTTGGCAAAATCAATTTCTAGTCCATTCCTTCAAAACTCTATTTCCAATTCCACCAAATTGGTGGAATTCGGAATGAGCTTATATTTTCTTTTCCAAATATGAGTATTTCTTTAATTTATTTTACCAATTTTACCAATTCCCCTGCTATTTATATATATATATATATATATATATATATATATATATATATATATATATATAATTATTTAAATTCATCCCTTCATCTAATTATAATATGTTAGATGATTATTGACCAGTAGTGGAACGAACATATTTATTTTTGGTAAATATGGCAACAATAAAATAGGAGAAATAATTAGCGAAAGGAGAAAACAAATAATCCACTAATAATACGAAAAGTGGTACAAAGGAAATGAAAAATAAAATACTCAAACTCTTAACCCAAATACACCCAAACCTCATATACAAATATATATACAATAAGTATATATATTACACTAAACTACCAAATAATTTTTGCTGGAAAATAAATTTGCAAAATGAACTTGGAAGGGTATATATAGGCCTATAAAGTAATAGAAAATGAAAGACAAAAATAATGTGAACAAAGGAGGTCAAATACATGTTGTATTTTGCCAACCATACAAGTTTTTCAAAGTCCAAAAATGCAATTTCTAATTGACAACTTCAAATCATATTCACAAATCTCCACCTTGATTTGAATGTTGATTGAATTCAATTGTCGCAAACATCAATCAAGTTTAAGCAATGCTTAAACTTACTGGTTGGAAGAGGCTTCGTCATCATGTCGGCTGGATTGTCCGCTGTACCAATTTTAGTAATACAAATATTTCCCTCGGAAATAATGTCTCCAATAAAATGGTATTTCACGTCAATGTGCTTCGTTCTTTCATGAAACATCTGATCTTTAGTTAGACAAATCGCACTTTGACTATCACAATGAACAATAATTTTCTGCAAATTTGAACTGAGTTCACCGACCAAACCTCTTAGCCAAATAGCTTCTTTTACAGCTTCGACTACCGCCATGTATTTTGCTTCGGTAGTGGATAATGCAACTATGTGCTGTAAAGTAGCTTTCTAACTGATAGCGCTACTACCAAGAGTAAACACATAACATGTGATCGATCTTCGCTTGTCAATATCACCTGCATAATCTAAATCGACATAGCCAACCACCATGTTCTTACTTTTTCCAAATTCCAAACAAGCATTAGTAATACCCCTTAAGTATCTCAAAATCCATTTCACAGCATGCCAATGTTCTTTGTCCGGATTAGACATATATCTACTAACAACACTGACTGCATGAGAAATGTCAGGGCGAGTGCAAACCATAGCATACATGATACTACCAACAACACTAGAGTAAGGAACATGTGACATATACTCAATATCCTTTTCAGATTGAGGACATAGAGCAGCAGAAAATCAAAAATGAGCAGCGAGTGGAGTACTTACAGGTTTGACATTTTTCATGCCAAAACGCTCCAACACTTTCTCAACAAAACTTCTCTGAGTCAAATAAAGCTTTCTTGCAGCTCTATCCCTTTGGATCTCCATGCCGAGAATCTTTTTAGCAGCTCCCAAATCTTTCATCTCAAATTCACTGCTAAGCTCTGCTTTCAATCTGTTGATATCAGACGTATCCTTGGCAGCAATAAGCATATTATCAACATAAAGCAACAAATATACAAATGAGTCATTTGCAAGTTTTCTAAAATACACACAGCTATCTTATTGGCTCCTTGAATAGCCATGTCCAACCATAAAGGAATCAAACCGCTTATACCACTGTCGAGGCGACTGCTTTAATCCGTACAGTGATTTTCGCAACAAGCAAACATAGTCCTCTTTACCTTCAACTTCAAAACCATCTGGTTGTTTCATAAAGATCTGCTCCTTTAATTCTCCATGCAAGAAAGCAGTCTTGACATCAAGTTGCTCTAACTCCGAATCATGTATAGCAACCAACGCAAGCAAAACACGAATAGAGCTATGTTTAACAACAGGAGAAAACACATCATTGAAATCAACTCCTTATACCTGACTATAGCCCTTAGCGAATAATCGTGCTTTGTATCTAGCATCCTTTACGCCCGGAATGCCATCTTTCTTTTTAAAGACCCATTTGCAACCAATAATATTCTTGTCCTTAGGCGGTTTCACCAACTCCCACGTGCGGTTCTTGTACAGAGATTCAATTTCTTCTTGCATAGCGATAAGCCATTTCGCTGAATCATTACGAGAAATGGCCTCTGAATATGTGGAAGGTTCTCCAACTCCTTCTGTTTCTTGTGCAACTACAACGGCATAAGTAACATAATCTGCAAACTTTACAGGCATTCTTCTTTCTCTATCTGGCCTACTTTCAACAACAGGCTGCTCCACCTGTTCTGCGGTAGTAGTTTCTTCAACTTCTATTGGCTCGGACAACTGTTCTAAAATTTGCTCCTCTATGACTTTGGACGGAGCAAATGATTCCTCCACCTCGAATGGAACCTCCACCTACTTATTAGAATTCTGTATTTCGGTGTCAACTACAACTGGGGACTCTTTTCTTGGATGAAGTATAGCAGACTCATCGAACACAACATTTCTACTTATTATAGACTTCAGTGACTTGGGATCAAGAAGCTAAAATTTGTATTCCTTTACACCATCTGGATAGCCAAGAAAAATGCCCTTTTTAGCTCTGGGCTCCAATTTTCCATCGTTCATATGGACATAAATGGGACACCCAAAAATCCTTAGATTAGAATAATTAGCAGGTTTCTCAGACCACAACTCTTCAGGTGTCTTGCAATTAATGGAAGCATAAGGGGAACGATTCACCAAATGAGCAGCAGTTACAGCTGCTTCTGCCCAAAATGCTTGAGACAAACTAGAATTTGACAACATGCATCGAACTTTCTCCAACAGAGTTATGTTCATCCTCTCAGCTACACCATTCTGTTGTGGTGTACCCGGAACTGTGAGATGTCTCGAGATGCCCATATCTTTACAAAATGTGTCAAATTCTGCATTACAAAACTCCGAACCATTATCTGTTCGATGTTTGATCTTCCTGCCAGTTTGATTTTCCACCAAGGCTTTCCACTGCTTGAAAGTGACAAAGACATCATTTTTGTGTTTCAAAAAATAAGTCCAGACCTTCCTTGAGTAGTCGTCAATAAAGGTGAGCATGTAACGAGCGCCACCTTTTGAAGGAACACGAGTAGGGCCCCAAAGGTCAGAACGGATATAATCTAAAGTACCTTTTGTTCTATGAACACCACCACTGAAGCTGACTCTTTTGTGCTTGCCGAAAATGCAGTGCTCATAAAACTCTAACTTGGAAATACTCTGGCCACAAAGTAGACCCCTTTTACTAAGCATGGCCAAGCCTTTTTCACTCATGTGGCCAAGCCTCATATGCCATAATTTCGTAACATCAGATTCTGACATGGAAGATGAAACTGCAGCAACACCTGTTGCAGTTGATCCTTGCAACACGTGCAATCTCCCAACTTTTATAGCTTTCATCACGACGAGGGCACCTTTCAAAACCTTCAAAACTCTACCTCCACCAGAAAATCTTTAATTGTTGTCGTCTAAAGCAGATAATGAGATCAGGTTCTTTTCATATCTAGAACATGCCGCACATCGGTCAGTGTTCTGACAATACCATCATGCATCTTGATTTTGACAGTACTGATTCCAACAACTTTACAAGGATGATCGTTGCCCATCAATACAACTCCTTTTTCTACTGGTTCATAAGAGGAGAACCAATCTTTGTGGAGACAAATATGGAATGAGCAAGCAGAGTCTAAGATCCACCCTTGTCCTGATCTTGCACCATCATCGGACACGGCATAAACTTTACAGTCTTCATCATCTTCTGCAACACTGGCTTCAGCGGGACCTTCATCTCTATGACTCTTTTCTTTATTCTTTCACTGAAGCTTGTAACATTCAGCTTTAATGTGCCCTTTCTTCTTATAGTAATTGCACGTCAAATTACTGTAACGGGATCTTGATTTAGATCTGGATCGGTTGTTGTTGCTGCTGCTATTGGGATCTCTTGTACTAGATCTCCCTCGAATAACCAGACCTTCTCCAAGACTATTTCTGTCACCAGAAAGCTCTTTATCAATAAGATCTTTAGAGAACAAACATTCTTTAACCTCCTCCACGGTTAAAGTGGTTTTACTATAGATAAGGGTCTCGCGGAAATTCTTAAACGACGGAGGAAGAGACCGCAACAACATAAGAGCTTTATCTTCTTCTTCGTATTTTATATCCAAATTTTTTAGATCTAAAAGAATGGAACTGAAATCATCAAGGTACGCTTTAAGGGATGTGCCTTCTGCCATGTGGAGCATATGGAGACGATGCCTCACCACAAGCTTACTAGTGAGGTTTTTGGACATGTAGAGAGATTGTAATTTCTCCCATAAATTTTTGACAGTCTTTTCATGGATGACTTCTCGCAAAACCTTGTTTGATAAACATAACTGAATGGCAGCAAAAGCTTTATCCTCCAGATCTTGTTTCTTCTCCTTTGTCACCGTTTCAGGTAACTCTTCCATCATCGCCTTGTATAATCCGTTTTGCGTCAAAATCGCTTTCATCTTAACTTGCCATAAGGCAAAACTCATATTGCGATCAAATTTCTCAATATCGAATTTTGTTATCGCCATAGTAAATTTTTAAAATCCCAAAATAAATATTGATTAGCTCTGGTACCAATTTGTTAGGAGATTATTGACCCGCAGCGGAACAAAGATATTTATTTTGGGTGAATATGGAAATAACAAAATAGGAGAAATAATTAGCGAAAGGAGAAAACAAATAATCCACTAATAATATGAAAAGTGGTATAAAAGAAATGAAAAATAAAATACTCAGACCCTTAACCCAAATATACCCAAACCTCACATACAAATATATATACAATAAGTATATATATTACACTAAACTCCCAAATGATTTTTGCTGGAAAATGAATTTGCAAAATGAACTTGGAAGGGTATATATAGGCCTACAAAGTAATGGGAAATGAAAGACAAAAATAATGTAAATAAATGAGGCTAAATACATGTTGTATTTTACCAACCATATAAATTTTTTAAAGTCCAAAATTATATATGAAAAATACAATTTCTAATTGACAACTTCAAATCACATTCACATAATATTTTAAAAATTATTCTATTCCCCTCGGATCTTTCTTTTCTTTTCATGTCCATTCATTTCCTTTAAAATTTTTGAATACTTTACTCCCTGCCTTGACTTAATGTTTTAAACTAAAAATAGGATACGAAATTCGGTGTAGAAAAAAAAATAGGACCATACATTTTTTTTCAATATTTGATAAAATGGTTCTGATTTCTGATTCAATAAATTTAACGAATTATGTTGAAAAATATCGGGTCTTTTCAATACCAACTTGAACAAACAACTTGTGACAGCTCCTAATCGAAATTGAAAGGCCTTCAATGATTGAAACTTTATAAGATACTTAATCTTCCTTTAAAACTAAGTTAATAAAATATCTTATTGACAAAATAAAAAAGAATTTTAGGGTATTTGAACTTTCAAAAAAATCTACTACTCTCGACCTTTTACAATGATTTCTTTAACTCCTTCAAATTTTAAAAAGTGAACCATTTTACTTCTTAAATACCACGTGTCAACTTCTGAGTAAAAAGAGATAATCAGAAAAATGACATATTTGAAAAGTCAAACAAATTAAAAGCTGATATGTTGTGCCAGGGGCAAAGTTGTACACTTTTTAAAGCTGTGACAGCTACGGTATCACTTTAAAAATTTAAGGGTACCTGAAATTTCATTCACCAATAAAAAAATCTAGGATATCCATGTATAGTTATTGAAAAAACATAATCCATGACAAATAAGCATGTAATTTCACATTTTAAAAACATTAAAATGTTTCAATTAATCCCTTCAACTTAGATTAAACAACCAATTTTCTCTTTAATTTTGCGTAAGTATAATGCTAGCATTCCAAATTAAATAAACCTACCACGTGACTATCTTTATCTAAAATGACACATAAAATGCAAACACATTTGAACTTTAAAAGGTAAACCAATGCATTATTACCAAATGAAAAGGTATATCAAAACATTTTTAAAAATTCAATGACTCATTAGGTTTTTTTTAATATTTATAAATATCCTTATTGAGATAACTTTGTTCGGGGCTTAGTAGCAGTTAAGGCTCTCCACACCTCCCAACAAATGTATTTAGTAGGATTTAAACATTATTCTCCTCAAATTTATTTAGTCTATTTAACCAACTAAGCTACGCCTCATTGATAACGAATCATTAGTTTTAAATTAAAGGAAAACAATATATTAGACCTTCAAAGAGAAGAGTTTCCCTATACAAACTTCACTTAACTACACGTTACACTACTAGTTAAAAGTTATGACTAATTGTTACTATTACGCTTAATTATTAGCTATCTATTGATTCATAATTTGGTATTTAATAAATTTACATTGATAATGCACATTACTTTCTAAAACAACATTTTATTATTAAGAAAGGGTAATGTTATTTTTTCACACAGTGATTGTTTAAAACTGCACATTTAATTAACATATTAATTAATTATAAAGAAATGAGTTTTGAATTGAAAAATTTTAAGTGAATTATCCACCATTAGATAAGAATGCAATTAAGGGTGGGGACGGTTATGTATAAAAGTATGTAAAATTATTGTGTGTAAAAATAATTTTACCGATAATAAAATTATTAGGTAATTAATATGGACATGTTTGATTCGTAAATTTTTATATTACATGTCAAATAATTTTTTCATGAAAAAAAGTTTAACAAAAAAATTATTTTTTATGGACAAAAGAAACGGATTGAATTTTTAATTAGTTTTACAAAACTAAGACTGATTGGTCGAATTGGATAAACTAAAACCGGGTCATAAATTGGGTACATGTAATATCCAAAAATTGAATGGAATGGAAATTAAGAAGCCAACCAATTCTACCAATTTTCATTCATCCAACAAAATCAAAATTTAAAATTACACCAAAAAAATCACATATTTCAAATAAAATTATTTAAGAACAAGTTTATTCAGCAAAAAAAATTGTTCATATAAAAACTTTTATATATACCTTAACTTATCTCAAAAAACTTACGGTACTCCGAACTTTTATAGTGACCTTATAGCTCTTTCAATTTTAAAAAGTGTTCCACTTTACTCCCTTAATGTCACATATCAAGGAAATTATATAATGGACTGGGTCCTTTGGTCCATCCTCCCTGCATGAATGTCAGGTACCCCAGAAATGAATAAAATAATAAAAAGTAATGTCATAGAGTAGTTTCTGTGACATTTGTCATTCTTGCAGGGAGAAGGACCAAAAGACCTTGACCATTATATAAAAACCCCATATATAGAGAGAAAATAAAAAAGTGACATCTTTAAAAAGTGAAGTTGACATATGGCATTTTGGGAATAAAATGGTGCATTTTTTAAAAGTTGAGAGAGCTACGAATTCACTTTAAAAGTTTAAGGGACAACAAAATTTTTTTTGGACAATTTCAAGTAGGTGAAGATGCATTAAGCATAGAAAAATTCTTCCACGATATTATATCAATTAACAGTTTCAATATCCATAATATACCTTTCAGAGTGGGTAGATAAAGTGACAATTTGTCGTAAGTGCCACTTCACTGCTCAACTATGCTGCCACATATACAATAACTACAGCTTGCTACATTCTACCACCTGGCAAGGCTCATACAGATTGCTTATGTCATCAATCTGTTTCATTTTCTGTTAGACAGTTAGCTAGCTAGTAGTATATAACAAAACTGTAAAGAAACTTTTTTCTTTTAATGCGAAATAAGCAACTTGAGCTCATCTCCATCCGAGCTCCATCAATGCTTCTTTCTTGAGCTTTAACCAGCGATTTTCTGGTATCAGAGTGTTAGGAGAAATGGTGAGAAAGAACAATAGATTTCAATTCCAGGCTAGATAGAGTGGTGATAGAGAAACTCAGCAGATGGAAGAGGAAAATCAAGATGTTTTTCAAGATGCGCAATAAGAAACTTATAAAAATATGCAGATCCAATCGCATCCTATAAATCCAGGTCTATCTCTGGTCAATTATCCATTAACAGGTAACAATTTTCTTCCCTAGAGTAAAGTAGTGAGGAGAGCGTTGATTGCCTAAGAAAAGCCGAAATATATATCTAATGATCATCTCAAATCGGAAGCTGGAACCATAGCCTTTAGTGTTTGGGAGAAACATGATTGTTTAGTCACATCTTGGATATTAAACTCAATATCCAAAGATATATGCAAAGATTTCCTGTATGTTGAGACTGTGAGAGAATTGTGGAAAGAACTTGAGCAGAGGTTCGGTGAAAGTAATGGACCTCTACTTTATCAGCTAAAAAGAAACATAAGGTTGTTCTCACAGGGACATCTTTCAGTGATGCAGTACTATGCAAAACTAAAAAGATTCTAGAGTGAATTGGCAAGCTTGAGGCCAGATCCAGTCTGCCAATGTGGATGCGAATGTAATGCTAATGCGAAAGCTGCTGAGTATAGGGAAAATGACAAACTGCTGTAATTTATTATGGGACTTAATGATAATTTTGAGAATACAGTGAACCAGATTTTGCTTATGGATCCCCTGCCTAACTTGAACAAGTCATGCTCTATGGTAACAAGAATAGAGGAGCAAAGGGAAGTCATAGTTGATAATGCGACAGAAATGGCAAATTTCTCAAGAACGTAGCAAAGTAAAGGCAACAATGCAAGGTATATGAAGCCTGGGAAGAATCCTGATGAAAAGAAACCTTGTGCACATTGTAAGAACCCATACCACTCCAAGAATGGATGTTTTCAGCTAATCGGGTACCCTGAATGGTATTTGGAGAAGAAGAAAAAGCAAAAGGCTTACCAGGCACACAATGTGGCCACAGGACACACTGATTCAGATTCTTCTGATTTAGAGATGGCATCTATAAAACACGCGACACATATGAGTGATGGGAGAAAAAGGCAACAAGGAGAAAATGAAGTCTAAAGGTAAATCTGTGACTGATTGCCCACTTGATGATGCTGATTTCTTAACTTTTGCAGGAACCACAGGATTCATTGAATATGACAGTAATTCTCTCTATAACAGCAGAAACAATCTGAAATTTGGTAAAAGCTTAAATCCAAATTTTTCTTTCAATGGACAACATTATTTTGATGATTGGATAATTGATAGTGGAGCATCAACTCATATGGCATCTCATATGATTCTATTTAGCAAATTAGCTAAACGTGATTAGTCTGTGATTTTACCAAATGGATCCTACCAACATGTACAACATATAGGAGGAGTTGTTTTTTCTGCAAAAACTATCTCTAATAAATGTATTACATTTGCCAAGTTTCAAATATAATCTACTGTCTGTGAGTGCCTTATTGAAGGATGGAAAAGTGGCATTATCATTTACAGCTGAGTATTGTTACATACAGGATAAGAGCTCAAAAAGGTTACTCGCAGTTGGATGGCGTGACAAGGGATTGTATAAGCTGGATTCAAGCTCCTATTATAGTAGAATAATTGACTCTTATTTTTTAGCACAAAATGAAGGTTGTAATAATGTACCTGATATCTAGCATTTAAGATTGGGGCATGTATCTATTAGTACTTTGTTACACATTCCAGAAATAAATTTGGAAAATTCAAACTTCAATTGTTCTATATGTCCATGTGCTAAACAAACAAGTAAACCCTTTACCAACATCAGCATTACTAGTAGGAGGGATTTTCAGTTGATTCACTTGGATCTTTGGGGTCCATACAAAATACAGTCTAAGAATGGTGCAAGGTACTTCTTGACTGTAGTAGATGACTACAAAAGATATAACTGGTTGTTTTTGCTAAAGTCAAAATCTCAAACTTTTCAGGCCATCATAGTTTTCATAAACATGGTGAGAAACCAATTCAGTTCTCACATAAACACCTTCACGTCTGATAATGGAAGCGAATTCATGAATGGGCAGTGTAGAAAATTATTTCAAAATTTGGGGATACAACACCAAAGGAGTTGCATACAGAAACCTCAACAGAATGGAGTGGTGGAAAGGAGATATTGAAAACTGCTCAACACAGCTAAAGCATTGATAATGCAGTCTGGGAGTGCCCAAAAGTTTATGGGGCAAAGCTGTTGTTCATGCTGCAATAGTTTTAAATGCAATGCCTACAAAGGTAATACAGTGGAAGTCACCTTTTGAAAGACTTTATGGCAAACCTCAATCTTACAATGACTTCCATGTATTTGGATGCAAAGCATTCTACACAAATACCGCCACTCATAAGGATAAATTGGATAGCAGAGCTTATATAGGGGTATATATGGGAAATTCACTTGGCCAAAAGGGACATAAAATCTAGAACCATGAAGTACAGAAATTCATAGTGTTCAGAGATGTCACATTCACAGAAAACATTTTCCCTTTTCTTCATAGACATGAAGAACCTGCAGAGACACTTAAACTAGTTGGTCAACCTGGTGATGCAGTTCATAAACCAGTTGATCAACCTGGTGACACAAATCTCCCAAGAAGGTCAAGCAGAGAAAGAAGAAACCCCACTTGGTGGAGGGACTATGTTGTGAACAATATTTGTACTATAGATGAGGCACACAGGGAGAAGTCCAATACTGCTCTAAGTGTACCCACCTGCAACACAAATTTCCTATTCAGTGCTATAGTAGAGAAGGAGCCAAAGGGTTACAATGAAGCAAAAAGTGACCCTAGATGGCAAGAGCCAATGGCAAAGGAACTTTCAGCACTTAAAGAGAATGAAACCTGGAAGTTGGTTGATCTACCTAAAGGAAAGAGGGCAATCAATTTAAAATGGGTGTTCAGAATTAAATACACCCCTCAGGGACAAATTGACAAATTTAAAGCAAGGTTAGTGGCCAAAGGCTACAACTAAACTCTAGGGATTGATTATCATGAGAGTTTCAGTCCAGTAGCAAGGGTGGTAGCTGTCAGGATATTGTTGGCAATGGCAGTAGCAAATAAATAGCAGGCCCACCAAGTTGACATCAACAATGCCTACTTACATGGCTTTCTAGATGAAGACATATACTTGGTACCTCTAGAAGGCTATCATAAAGGGAAACCGGGGCAAGTTTGCAAGGTCACAAAGTCCCTATATGGCCTAAAGCAGGCAGGCAGGCAGAGTCACAAAGAGCTTTCAGGAGCTTTAGTGACATATGGATTTCACAGATCCGAGAATGAAAACTACTTGTTCATCAAAGGTAGTCATAATACTCAAAATTTTCTAGCAGTTGTGATATATGTAGATGACATCCTCATTTGTGGAAACAATGTTGATGAGATTCAAGCATTCAAGGCCCACGTCCATAGTCTTTACACAATAAAAGACATGGGGACTGTAAAATACTTCTTGGGGTGGAAATCATACAAGGATATACAGGGATTTCCTTATCTCAATCCAAATACATCATTGATATGGTGAAAGATGCTGGATTACAAGATGCAGCAACAGCACAAAGCCCATTCCCAAGTGGCTATGACATACACAGTGAGAGCAAGCTAATTGAGGATCCAAACATGTTCAGGAGAATAGTTGGGAAACTGCTCTATCTAGGCTTCACAAGGCCTGATATCTCCTTTGCCACCCAACAACTAAGTCAGTTTATGGAAGACCCTCAAGAACATCACCTACAACTTGCAAACCATGTCCTAAGATCCCTCAAAGGCACACTGAACTATAGGCTGCACTACTCATCAACATCCAATCTATCTTTGGAAGCCTACTGTGACTCAGATTGGGCCACTTGCAAAATCAGCAGAAAGTCAACTACAGGCTTTTGCATCATGTTTAGATCAACATTAATCAGCTGGAAGACAAAGAAGCAAAATACAGTGAGCAGATCTACCGCAGAAGCTGAGTATCGTAGTACGTGTACAACTGTGTGTGAACTGAAATGGATCAGCTACCTATTAACAGACCTTCAAGTTAAGGTTCACTTGCCAATCAAGCTACACTGTGACAATGAAGCAGTTGTTGCTATAACCGGCAATCCAGTATTTCACGAGAGGACAAAGGACATCGAAATAGACTGCCACATTGTAAGAAATTTAAACTCTCAAGGTTTCATCAATGTACAGTCCATTTCAACTAAGGATCAACCTGCAGACCTGTTCACAAAAGGATTACCCTCATCACATGTGTTCACAGCACTTGCAAGATTACAGTTCAAGCCTTTCTTGCACAATGGTATCCATTGTGAGGGGGGGATGTTGTAAGTGCCACTTCACTGCTCAACTACGCTGCCACATATACAATAACTATAGCTTGCTACATTCTACCACCTGGCAAGGCTCACACAGATTGCTTATGTCATCAATCTGTTTCATTTTCTGTTAGACAGTTAGCTAGCTAGTAGTATATAATAAACTGTAAAGAAACTTTTCTATCTTAATGCGAAATAAGCAACTTGAGCTCGTCTCCATCCGAGCTCCATCAATTCTTCTTTCTTGAGCTTTAAGGAGCGATTTTACAATTTTCATTTATAGCAATATTTAATTACTTTCTAGATATGAAATCTATGGTAGAGGAAGTCTTACAAAATTTAGTGTTTTGGGCAAAAAATATAAATTTTAAAATTGCAAGGCCTTTGTAAAATCACATATTTTAAATAATTTTGGACCCCTAATTATATAAAAACATTAAAAATTTTGGGCCCTAATATTTTGAGACCTTAAGCAATGACCTAATTGACCTCTATTGTAAGGCAGGTCCTGATCTAAGATTTATATAGCATTAAATAAAGCTACGTAATTTGGTTCCACATCTTAGGATTTGGTATGAGGTCTTTTTGTATGCAGTGTAATCTAGCAATTTAATCCCTACACGAATCCAAGACTGGAGATTTTGAGCATTATGGCTTAAAATATACATATTAATTTGTGTAGTTATTTTCATGGAATGTGTATATATTTGACATTACATGATAATCTCGTCAGATTGTAATTGCATTTTCACCTATCTATAAAGGGCAAGATTTCATAATAATGTTATTCTGATTGAGATTCCTCCAAGAAATTTGTAGGGAAAGAAATTTTTTTTATTATATACATATAAATAATGTGGTACGTATTGTGTATTCCAAAATTATTCCAAATTCAGGAAAGTAGTTTTTGGAGAAATTTTTTTCCTTATTTAGGTCGTATTATCATGAAACTGGGAGAGCTTAATTAAACTAAATTTTCAATCTAAAAAAATCATATGCCCCGTTTCGATATCTCATTTTATATCTCTAATTTATTTTTTTACATGTGACAATTTTTATTATTATTTTATTATTTTTTAAATTTACTTTCCTATTTTTCATCTTATCTCACTAACAAAATTGTCACGTGTCAAAAAATGAATGAGGGCATAAAATGAGACACTGAATTGAGGACATGTGATAACTTTATAACATGGAGTTAAGCGAAACTGAATTAAGTTTATTTAACTCCAACAGAACAAGACCTTATTAGTTCAATATTTAAAACAAAATTGTTCAGGGCCGGTCCTGACATTCAAGGGCCATAGGTAAAATAAAAAAATTGGCGTCCCTTGGATAAAATTTTTTTAACATAAAATTAATATATTCTAATAAATATTAAATAAAAAAGTATACTTTTTTATTTTTTAATTTAGTCAATAGTGTAACTCATTTATATTGGATAAATTATAAAAAATAAAGCTTGTATATATACATACATCATAAATAAATGGAACCCTTTTTAATCGTGAATCTTAGGTCGTCGCACCCTTCGCCTTTGTCCAGAGCCGGCCCCGCCTTTGTTCCGAATTCATATTGCAAAATACTGAATATAAAACGTAACTTGTAATTAAGTCGTCAATTAAGTTTTGATAGCTTTATTTTATAGATTTATGCATGAAATTAGCACTCTGAAAACCACAAATGCTATTATTACTAAGTAGGAAGAAACCTAATATCCAATAAATTTAGTGGAGTTTGTATTAGTAGTGGGCTAAACCCCCTGCTTGCAAATGTCTAACAATTCAATTGATAAAAACTAAATAAAGATTCCAAGAATATTATATAAGTTACGACTCATAATACAAATTAATTAATTTTTTAAGTTAAATGATTCATTATCAATTATATAATTGGTCGATTATCAATCCTAATAATTTTAAGGATCATATATTTTTTACATGATATTAGATTAACAGTCAAAAAATTATGAGTATGTATTTAAAAGTTCTGATGAAAATTAGGCTAGTTGATGACTTAACTAACACCCACAAATTTTCAACCCATTACACTCATTCATTATTTATTTTCTAAAAATTGGATACACATTGTGTATCCACCAAAGTTATTTTTTTATTTACTTCAACGTTGACAATCATCCAGTTGGGATGTTGTTATTTACACCATTTGGGGTTCTATCCATTGTACAGAATATTATGTCCTTATGCACATTTTGATCGATAATAATAACATTACGTCAGAGCCTTTTTTAGATAAAGATGCATGCGTAAACTGTAAATCGTATCAACATTATTTATTGTTAAACTCGAAGCGTAATTAAATAGATTAATAAGGTTGGTCTAAACAGTAAGCGGTTTGGTACCGGTTAAGTAAAGTCTCGAGTTTGAATATTAGTGAATATAAAAAATCTTTATTAAAAGACTCATCTACCACAGTTAGATGCTCGACCCAAATAATCAAAATAAAACTCGAGTAAACTATATGACCAATAAAAAAAATAGACCTTTATCCCACATACTTTAAAGTTATGCTTATAAAATAATAACAAATATTGAAACTATTCTTCGCTATGAGTATGTATTTGTGAAATTAATTGCGTACTTGAGTTTCTTTTATATTCCATCCTGAAATACATTATACACCCAACCAAGACATGGTGATACATATACGGATATACCAAATACATGTGGTATATGTAACGTCTTAAATTAAACAATAATACAACATTATATTTTGTGTATATATATAATATACATTTCGTGCACGTACTCTCCATGAAAATAAACCTACCTCTGCATCATTATATTATTTAAATTAACAGTCATTTTATTACAAGCTAGAAGAAATGTTTTTGTTGATTAATTGAGTAAAAACAAGAAAGCTAACGGTAGGCAAAAATGTTCCACTAAATGTATTCTTTTCTTCTTAAGCACGGTGAATCAGTAAATACTTGAACTTGTCTTAAAAAATTTATTGTTCTCTGAATTATCAAAGTGACTTTGTAGCTGTCACTTTGCTCATGAATGCAACTTGTCAGCTTCTAATTGGATATAGAAAATCTGAAAATGAAATCTTTGAAAAGTCAAATCAATTAAACTGATATGTGGCATTTATAAAGTAAAGTTGTACCCTTTCTAAAGGTTGAGGGAAGTACGCATCACTTTAAAAGTTCATAAATGCAGTAGATTTTTTTTTCGGATAAATTCAAGTCCTGCTAATGCACCAAGCCTTTTTTTAATGAAAAATTACTATGATATCATGTATGGCAAGTATTTGAGCAAAAGTAAGAAATAAAACTCAATCTCCTTATATGAGCCACAGAAATATTACAACTTTGTTTAATTTAATAAACAAAAATAGGATTATGACTACAATATATTCTCTGTTCTCTTGGCAATTTGTTTAGCGAAACAAATTGAATTCATGATTAATTTAAAGTTGTATAAAATTAAATTGAATCAAAGTCCACAAGAGCATAGCTTTAGACCCTACCATATAAGATAATACTCATTGGGAATTGATAAATTGAGATAAAAAAGCTATGATACATAAGCTTATGTATATTTTTCTAAATAATAAAATAAGGCGTAATAAATTTATTGTCCTTCAAATTTACTTTTAATTATTTTTGACCATCTTTAACTTTTATCAATATCATTTTACCATTTAAAGATAATATTTCAATTAATCATATCAGTAGATACGAACTCGCTTCTATCTATCTTAGGTTAGAGATATAATCGCATCTATTTGATATAATATCATCAGTAAAAAAAAATATCATTGAAAAATAAGTAGTACATAATATAAATAAATAAAATAGCATGTGACCGGCACATGTGGAAACGCTGGCATGTTGGTAGCATTTCACTATCCTCGTCAGCAAAAAGTGTATCTTCATCGTCCACTTTCAATATTGAAATTAGGATTAATTTTTCTTTGTGGAACCAAAATATCGGTTACGGTCCATCTATGCACACAACATATAGAATATGATAATATAATTATAGGATTTCGCTGGATATTTTTGCAATTTTTCACTTGAAACTACATCTATGTAATATGGGAGCTATTGTGAAAATGATTATTTATATCCAATTTTAGTATTCAAAACTTGAATTGATATATACAATTTTAAAAAATATTCTCTAAAGTTACTTTTTAAATATAAGACCTTAAATATTAAAAAGAAACAAAAAAATAGAGAAGTTAGAAACGTGAGACTGGATACTTTTTTTGAATCATGTTCTATAACTTAAATGCTATTTGGTATTTGATCTATTAAAATTGCCTATTTAGTGTTTGACTTATTCAATTTTTGCTTATGTGGTACCTTAAATATTCAATTATAATACAACTTCAGGATTATTGAGGATCGATAATTCTATGTATAATCAATAAAATATATCCATGTCTCAAATGATGTTATAGATATTTTATATTTTTTTGGGTTGTTAGGTAAATATTTGATATTCTAAAATTTAATAGGTTAAGAAATCAAATAGACTAATATTAAATAATCTAAATACTAAATAGGTAAAAAAATTGAATATATCAAATACCAAATAAATAATTTTATACTTTGTACAAAATATGATCAAAAAAGTATTTACGTGGAAAGGTGGGTGACATCGAAATTCGAATGTACCACCTCCATCCAATTAAAAACAATTGGGCCAATTTGTTTAATTAGCTGAGGACAAAAGCCCATCCAATTTTTTGCCAAATAGAGTAAAGAAATTTCTGTTCTGTAACTCCGGCGGGATTATGGCGGCTGGGATGGGGCACTTTCGGTACTAGCCCCGCCTTTACTACTAGTCGAGATAAGAAATAAAGGCTATTCAATTGTGGTCTATATTTAAGACCATTTTTAATGGCGAAGTGATAATAACTTTAAAGAAATAACACATATATGTATAGATACTTAAGTTATAACTTTTTTAACAGTTTTTATAAATTTAGAGCGAGTTTAAAGTTATTACAAATTCTTTCTATATATTTTCTTAAAGAATAATTAAAATCATGCTTTCAAAAAAGAAAAAAAAACAATTTTGCGACTAAAAACACAAGGTCACCCATATTTGATGGATCTTAATGCAATAGATTAGCTATAGCTACGAATTCATAGGGCGGGTAATGGTATAACAAAGTTGATAAAAGGAGACATCATAATCTTGACAAAGGATCCAAAGTATAATTACTTTTGACTATTGTTTTGAAAAGAAGTTAGAGTAGGGTTATATGTTGGATTAAACCAAACATACTTTAATCAAAATACTTAAGAAAATTAATGAAACGAAAGTCCTATAAATGATGTTACATACAATTCCATCTCTTTGAAATAGACTAATATTCATAAATATTAAGAAGCAAAGCGTACATTTCCAAGGATTCAATTATAATAAAAGCTATGTCACATCTAGGAGATAACGTGATGAGGTTTCTTCAATTATAGCAAATGGACCACCCTAATTTCCATTTATAATATATCAATTTCTTACCTTTGGATTATCATAACATTTAATGTTTAATACATTGCAATCAAGGCTGGTGATAGGGGACAACACAGAAGAGCAAACATGTCGAAAAATCTCATGAAAATAGAGATTTTTTGATAGCTTGACTCTTCGGTAGTTATTATAACACCACATTTTTATTGGAGTTTCGTATTTTACTGTGCAAGTCGTGACAACACATATGATCACATGCGTTTGTGAGAAAAAAATTTCCAACATATAATTTCGGTATATTCATCTACACCAAAGAGAACTTATTAATTCATTCCGGCCATCAAGTAAAATTTGGTAAGAACTTAAAATATTATTTGTTGATATTTTTACTAATGAACTAAAACTTGTTTTCTAATCATTCAAAAAAACTTGTTTTCTAATATTAAAAAATTTTAATTTATGTCAAAAGATAACTAAATAAAACATAATTGAGACATGTTTGCTAATTTCAATACAAAAATGATTATTATAATGGTTATAGCAAAAAATTGATACTTGTAAAAATGAAAGAATAAATAGTTTCTATTATATAATTATCATCTTATTGATAAAGAAAATTAAAAAATTTAAGATAAATTTACTTTTAATTAGAGGTTATTTAAAGGCATGCAGGTTGAGCAAGTTGGAAGTGGATAAAGTTTAAATTCTATTAAATTCACTTGTTGGAAGTGGTGATGCGCCTTAACTGTAACTAATGCTCGAACAAGATTATTACAATAAAAATACTTGTAAATATTATAAAAAAAGGTTGTTTAATATGAAATTTAATAATGACATTTCTTCCCATATTAAAGATTATTTTAATAAAAATAATTATAAATATTAAAAAAAGGTTTTTTAAAAGGCTATACAAGCATAAGTGGAATAAATAGATATGAAATTTAATAATGACATTTCTTCCCCCATATTCATTACGTACAAACTACACATATATTAATTAGTATAATAAGTAATTAATTAGTTTAGGAAATAAGAATTGCATATATAATGACGATATCAAATTGTGCATTAAAGTACAAAAAGGATATGGCTAGAATTGGCAAGTGTCTAATTCAAATTGACGTATTAATTTGCTAAATAAAAATATAGCGGAAGTACAAAAGGATATAACGCTACTACTATTTAAAAAATGGAGAATTATGTCTAAATTGACACTTACGTCTTTCATCATTGATTTTTAATAAGTTCGTTGTATTAATTTAAATATCTCGAGCCTCTTGTATTATTTTCAGTCCAAATAAAATAAATTTTTCTTATACCTCATCCGATTTTAAATAAATGTCTTTTTAACTTTTTTATTTTGATTCCAAATAAGTGACCATTTTAATTATCAATATAATATTTGTTATTCTTCTCTAATTTATCCGTGCATTTATTAGGAAAGAGATTAAAATTATAGATTACTAATTATGAATAAAGAGAATTTTATAAAGGATAAATTAGTCTTTTTAGTTCCTTAATTAATGTTTTATAGGTTTCAAGAAAAATTTTAAAAGGTCGCTTATTTAGAACCGATGAGATAGTAATTATGAAAAAAAAGAATTTTATAAAAAATAAATTAATCATTTTAATTACTTAATTAATATTTTTATTAATTTTAATAAAAATTTTAAAATATCTCTTATTCAGAACTAGAGGGAAAACCATTTTTAGGTATTTTTAATATTTGTTGCGGAATCTAAAATTGAAAACCCAGATACTTTATTTAAAAAATAAGCTGAAATAATTTCAATAAAGTGAGTTTTTTTATAACTAGTAAGTTCTTAACTAAAATAGGAATATAAAGAATTTACCATCAAATCAGATAAAGACTAACATGATAATGACATAATGGTGCAGTAAATAGCACTTAGAATTTAATTATGCGTTAATGGATTGGCTTCATAAAGTATAAATAAAGTGTATATTTGGGATTGCGGTCATATCTAATGTAAGGAAAAGTTTTACTTAAATTTTTTAATAAAACATTATATTTTAATATTAAATAAAAAATTTTAACTTTTAATAATAATTAATTAAAAACTTTAAATTTATTTAAAACAATAACTTAAAAAAATTTGAAAATGGAAATTTAAAAAAAAAAGCTTCTAATAATATTTACAAACACATCTTAAATAGTAATAATTTTTATATTTTGGTCCTTGTGGTTTATAAAATTTGCCAAGGTACTTTTTCTTTAAGCTGACACGTGGTCAGACATAAATGATAAAAAGTACTGTGCATTTGTCCTGCCACTTTTCAACAGCGAAATATTCAAAAGAAATGGATTTTGTGCTTTTATCAAATTGAAATTAGAAACAGGAAATTTTATTTTATTTTATTTTACCAAAAGAATTCAAATTTATTGACCTTAGTGAATCATAATATAGTCATAATTTGAAAAAGTATATGATGCGCATGCTCAAAGAATTTATTTAATTAGAGTCGAATGGCACAAAATAAAAAAATTATATTGAATATATTGGTTATTTGTGTAATATGTAAACAACAACAACATTACCCCAATGGCTCCCGCACAAACGGGGTAAGGATTGTGTAATATGTAAAAACAAAAAAAAAATTCCCTTATTTTCTAATAGCAAAGAGATTCCAATTATAATGAATATATTGATTAAATTTTAATGTTAGTAATTGTAAAGTTTGACTAAGGCTCCGTTCTCTTAAATTACAGTTTAATGCAGTTCAGTTTAATTTAAATTATTTTAGTTCAGTTAAGTTTAGTTATTTATAGTTATTAATTTATACTGAAATTAATTTAATCCAATTCAGCTCACTTCAGTTCAACTTTAAGAAGTTGAAAAATACATAAACTAATTTCAACAATCAATTAAATTTTAATAATGAACCTTTACCGTATTGAAAACCCACAATAACAAATTTACATGTAAATTTCTAATTATAACTTTATCGCTGAATTTACTTTTAGAAAAATTATGCATATACAATTTATATTAATTACAAATATAAATTTTCATATCACTTCAAATTCACTTGAATCATTGACCTCTAGAGCTACAAATATAAACCCAACTAGTAAGCTAAGACTAGAGCTAGCCCTAGTGATGGTGCAGTTTAGTGCCAATACCCATAAGAAGAGGCTGAATTTTAATATTTTTTAATTTTTATGTATATAAAATAAAAATATATGTTATTTGCAATAGACCATATTATAACAACATAAATTAAAATTGTGTGGTTTATTTTTAGTTTATTTTTTTAAAAAAATAATTAAATATAATTAATTTACTATTTAATTATATATTTTTATTTATAATTAAGAATATTAATCTTAGCAGTAAAATAATTAGATGAACCTTAAATATTGAAAGTTTGATCCTTAACAAAATATATCTTAACCATCCATGTTCGAAATTGTTAGAACATTTATCCCACAATTTATTTAAAAAATACAATTAAATTAAAAGCACCCAAAGCTCAATGTGCTAAGACATTTTCCATCCAAATTAACTTGGGAGAATATATTCTGTAAATAAATAGATGAGTAGTTAGTTACGAAAGAATTTGCATGCGAATACAAAATTTGCCTGGTTGGATTGTGGCAACCATTTTCTTTAATGGTGTCGGCAATTAAAATAAATTGGATAATTATTAAGGCATCTTCTTTATTTATGATTTTTACCCACTTATTTCCTATGTCCCTCTCTACATAGTGATATAAAGTAAATACTAATAGGTTGAAGTGGTAAGTGATTTGAATCACTTAAGGAAGGTTTTGAATTCGAATCTTAGTGAATGCAGAACATCTTTATTGGGAGATTCACCCATCACAGCCTGGTGCACCACCCAAATCAGATTTTGAGGTAATCAAAGTAAAACTCCGATGAACTAGAAGGATACCAAATTAAATAAAAGTGATATAAAGTAAATGGGTGTAATTTCATAAATTTGTGGACACACAAATAATAATAATGATAATTAAATCATGGATTGAGAAGGAAAAATATCCAAACTCGGTTTCACATTTCGATGATAATAATAATAATAATAATAATAATAATAATAATAATAATAATAATAATAATAATAATAATATTTTTGCATGCAACCAAATTAAAAAGAATTAGGTGAAAATGATTTCCCTTCCATAAAAAGAAAGCACACTAATGCATGAAAGACTAAATATATTATTTCATTGATAAATAGAGGGACTTAATTTAATATATGTCCATATTTTATTAGGGCTATTATTTGATTTTAATTTTACATCATGACTATATTTATCGGTAAAAAAAATAACGGTATTTAGCACAATATAAATTTAAGACGTGTTAACCCTAGGTGTCATATATAACCATATACTATCTTGATAATACTACAGCAACACTCCAATGGAACTCATGATATAGTAGTAATACTGAGTCTTGTATATATATAAATTTTGTACCTTATTTTAAACATATTTTATGTTACTTTTACATTATCTGAATAATTTGGTAAGAACATGGTGTAACATTGGTAATATATATTAATGAAATTATTATGCTTGAAGTGGATATAGCATGTGTATTTGTTTTTGTTGATTTGCCTTTCATAAGCCCAATTTGTAAAATAAGCTCATTTATTGTAAACCCAGATTTAAGCTTGTTTAGTGAAACTCTGCGTTTTATGTGTTACAGGATTTGGGAGACCTTTATAAGGCATGCTTAGCCTCAGGGTTTCATTTGAACCGCCTCCTCTTTTCCCTTTTGTTCTTTGGAAATTTTCTCTACCGGCTTGAAGGCCCATCTACTGTGTTTGTTGATTCCTTGATGATCAACTACGATCTTGATGGCAGTTACCTTTAACGGTTATTTCCTTTGCCTATTTAAGCCTCTATTATTCTGTATTGTGGGTACGATTGAATTCTAGGTTTATTAGTTTTCTGTTTATGGTTTATGTATTATATTCGTGGGCCGATTTGCAACTTAATAAAATTTCTCCCTTCAAGGTACCCTGATGTATTGTTCTAAGTCAATATGGGGAAGCTACGTAAAAAATACCGTTTGTACTATATTTTGTCAAATTTGGAATAAAGCCCATATATACTATCCAGGCCAAATAAAAGTTTCGGTTGAAATCCAAAAAGGCCCAAGATCTAATAGTTTCGGTAAGTTAAGACTACGAGCCCACTAATTTTCTCCCATCTTTCAAATTAAGAAAACTTTTATATTTATTTTTAATTGTTTTTACTTTTACATTTTTTTAACATTTAGTTTATACTTGTCGGAGATGAAAGATTATAAAAAGTAAAATGAAATTAAAAAAAATGAAGAGCAAAGATATTTATTTTTATTACATATGTTTTTTATAGTATAAATTTCTATAATATAAACTATTTATTCATCTGGAGATGCTATATAGATAAATAAAGAAGATTTCACATAATTTTAATTTTAAGACAACCATATAACCTAAAATATTGGTTAATGCCAAAAAAAAATCATGAATGAATTTGATATATCCATCTTTTTTTTTTTGGAAAAATGGAAGATAATAAAACGAATCTAATCCTTCATTAATAAGTAATAACTATTTAACAATGCTTTAAAAAGCGCTAGGAGCTAATCGGACGGCCGGAGCTTCAAAACGCCTAAAAATGGCGCCTGAGCAGGGCCTAGGCGAAATCTAGGCAGGACCTATGAGGATTTATATTTTTTTACTTTTAAATATTTATTATATATATAAAAATATAAATTCAACAAAAAATTAAATTATAATAATATAAAATATCAAAAATATTATTTAAACCATATATTAAAAAGTACTAAGTGACGTAAAGCTTACTGTTTCTCGCTTTGAGACTCAAAATGACAATTTTATTATGAGAACAATTTAATGTACTTTAGTTTTATCAATTAAACAACTTTTTGTTGGTAAACTATGATTATTATAAATAATGGTATCATAAAAAATCTAGATTAGGCGTCGCCGAGGCGGAAAAAATGGGACAAGGCGTTACCTAGGTGGCAATAAATCGATCGAATGTCTGATAGGGCCCTAGGAATGAAAAGTCGGACGGCAGACCCTAAAATATCATCTAAGTGGGGCGTAGGCAAGGATTTTTAAGTAGTGCTATTTAATAATTTTTTTTAAATTTTTTTTATCGAAGAATATAGTCTATTATATTAAATCAGAGCAATAACAATTATAATTAAAGGTGGATAAATCCTCCTACATGTCAAAGAATCAGTTACTCTAACTAACACTTATGCAACATGGTTCGCAAATGATTGACATAGTTAATTCAAAAACTATTTTAACCATAAAACCGGAGTTAAAGCACCAAATACAAACAACCAAACAAACATACCAATCATTTGTTTTTAAGACTTGGATATATTGTAAATGTCGTGGCAAACCTTTACAAACGAGTAGTATATGTCTTCTCATGTTTCTACTCTTGTTGATACAGATTTTTCCATATTTAATTAATTACAATTAGAAAACTTAAATTACTGTTAAACTTATCAATTGTAATTATACCACGTAGCACCTTAATGATTCGAGAAAAATAAACTCATCAATGATCAATATTTTAGTCATCTTATCTTGTAAACTCTGTAACTCACTATAACTAAAAAAATAATATCTTAAAATGGTTCACAAATTACGTCTTGCAAATGATGATTTTGAAAACAAAAGCTGAAAATTGACTATCATTATTATTTTACAATACACAAATTAAGTGTAAAATTTCTACAAGAAATTATACTAATAACTGCGTTCTTTAATACATAAAATTGATCATCAATATGACATACGTATAGATATAATACAAAATTATAACATTTTGAATCTCATATACATATATATTAAAATATGTACTAAGGATCATTTTTATACCTAAAATAATCTGATCCTCTATATTAAAATAGTAAAATTATATGTCTATCCCTCTATCAATTTTATCATAATAACCTCTTTTTTAAAAAAATAAACAATTTTAACTTACTTAATCATATAGTTGTTAAATGATGCAGGTGTATGTCTTTGTCCTTGTTTCTCAATCTATTCTTGATGTACACTAAACATAAATAAAATATTTAAAACTGAGTTACGTGAGTAGAATTTAAATTGTGGAGGAGTGAAACTAAGCTAGATCAAAACTATTGGAATGAACATATTTTTCGTTTATACCAATCATGTATAAATTATTTTTGTTGTAAATATAATTAGCCCCTCGAGTTTTGCGCCAATGACCTAGTGTATTCTTAAGTTACAGAGTATCATATCATATAATAGAAAAATTATATAATAGATTGGATCTTTTTAAGTTCTTTTATAATTAATAACTATAAATGAATAGGAAGATATTTAATTGAAAAGAGAAAATATTTAAATAAATTTATGTTAAATATTAATCTTTAAATTATTTGATCTTAAAAGGACCCAAACTACTTTATAAAAGCCCCATATAATGATATAATTTGAATTCAATTCCACTTAAAATGGATTTAGGTAAAGTCATTAATCTCAAGTTTTAGATGTGAGATTAAGATATTTATTATTATGATTGCGTGAAGGTCAGTTTGGTATTATTTTTTAAGTTGCTGTTAAATAAGTTGTTTTTATAAATTTACTGATTTATTTTTTATAAATAAAATATGTTGCTTCTAGAAAAAGTTTAAAAATGAAATTTTTTAAAAAAGCTACTGAAAAAAGTTTAGCCAAACTAACCTTAGTTGTTAAGCTTCGTGAAAACTCTTCTACAAGGTTAAAGAGAAAAAGATGGATAATTTGATGAAGACTTATGCCAATAACATTGACAGAATTGAAGAAGGAAAATGTCATCAAAATTCTAGAATCAAAAGCATCAATAATGCATGGGGTAATTTATACCCATTACACAAAATTCCACCCTGAAAAAATATATTCCACATTATAATTATTATTTTCTATTTCATCATTTATTTCATTAACAAAATCTTACAATTGTTACCAAATCTCCCACTTCTAATCTTAATTTTTTTTAATATTTACGAATATCTTTATTGAGATAATTTTATTTGGGGCTTAACTGTGTTAACGCTTCTAATTTTACTTTTTAGTTTTTACTCTTTTAGTTCCATCATAGATATCTTCTAAAACAATTCAGTGAGGTTTGGGGTTATGGTTGACATCCCACATCCAAACAAAGTAGACATGTTCGCGAGATACTCCTAGGATTTGGCTTGAGGCTATTTAAATAGGTTGGACTTGAACACTTATTTTATTATAAAGTCCGCCCTGAGATTGAGCCTGCTAAAGCCCGGCCCGAGCCCGCCGATGAATAAAAACTATATTTATTTGATATTTTTATATTATATTTTTTTGAGGAATTTTTATATAATATTTAATAGGTTTTAAATTTTTAACGATATGTAAAAGAATTTTAATAGACATGTTTGTATATATTGTAATTTTTTCAATTTAGATTATAAAATATGAAAAGAAAAAAAGTTATCTATGGACAATGGGCCGGGCTTGAAAATGCTTAATAAATCTGGTTCGAGCCTGAAGTTATAAATTATGGGCTTGAATCGAGCTTGAGTTAACATTTTTAATTAAAACCCTGACCAAACTCGGCTCGGCCTGCCTAACAAAAACAAAATTCAAATTAGTTCAAGTTTGGATTATAAACATTCGATTATTTCCCATCAAAAGGGTTGGTTAATTGCTAATTACAGTAAAACAAAAATTCCATAAGAATAATATTTTCGAGTGATTAATATAAATGTCATTTAAATAGCACAATAAATTAAAATATGCGTTTGTGTGTTTGTTTGCCTGAAATAATTGCTAATTACAGTAAAACGAAAATTCCATAAGAATAATATTTCGTTTAGTAATTAGCATACCTTTTCATCTTATAAGCATCAATTGAAAAGATATGAGAACTGCTTTATCAAAAAAGAATTTTTATTGCCCAATAATGAATGTTCTTAAAAATTTAGGGATTAACACCGTGTTATTTGGACTTCCTATATTATTATTAACAGCAAAATAATTAATCATTAGTAATAATATTTATAAACAAAAATTTAAAACTACTTGTATTATCATACTTATTACAAATAATCATTATAATAATAAATAATAATAGTACTAATAATAAAATAAATACAATAATAAAGTATACTAATCATTATTATAGTTCTTAATATTAATTATTATTATTATTATTATTATTATTATTATTATTATATTGTTGTATATACAATTATTATAAGTGATTAAATATAACTTCCTCCATATTTTTTTACTTGTCTTTTTATAAGTTTCATATTTTTTAATAAACTCATTTATTAAGATATAAATGTTTACTTTTGTATCTCAAATTAATAAATTAATTTTTCAACCCAAATGAAATTAATAATAAGGACATAATTAAAAGAATAATGAAAAAAAGTACTTAAAAAATACAAATATCAAATATTTTAATAATTTAATTTTAGGATAGAATGACTATTTTATAAAGATGGAGAAATTATTATTTAATTATAATAGTAAGGCTCGTATTAAGTCATGTCAATTTCAGTTCCACTGTGAAACTGGGCCCATCGTTATACATTGTCATATGTACACGTGTCCCCTCGTCCTGGTGAGCTAAAATGGGTCCACTTTTGTGTTATCGTGGCAGACCGTGTGGGCTTCGAGCATGTATTTTAAGATTATGAGGTATGTGAAATAAAAAGTTATATTGATGATATGTCAATAATTTTGAAAATAAATAATATATTTCAAGAAAGTAGCTATAAGTATCTATTTTATTGTGAATTTTATTAAAAAAATAATTAATTATATCTCTTTCACAACTAATCAATATGTAAATTTTAAATTAAGCATTAAAATATTAATAAAATTGATGACTTAGCTTTCTATTTGATTATCTGCATGTAGAAGATAATGTTTAATATTTATTATGCCACATCATATGGGAAAGAGAAAATAGACAAGCTAGCGTAGAGTCATTTTCTAGTTGATTGTCTATTTTTACTTATATCAAGATTATCATTAAAGTAGACTGACTACTAAAGATGCTCTTTTGTTCCGACCTTTTCAATTTTGTAAAAAAATACATATTTTTTTAACATTTACAAATATATTTGTGTTGTTCACGATTTAAATCTAGTTTGGGGATGAGTTTTTTCAAGCAATTTTTCTAAAAAGCTTTATTTTCAAGCTTTTTTTAAAGTTGTAGAATTGATTTTGGAAACAATAACTCAGAAAGTTCTTAAATAATTAGTATGGAAGATCAAAATGTATTATTCAAAGCAAAATATAATCAGAGTAAAGTTCTGGTGAACCATACTTAAGAAAAAAAGGAACAAATATAGAGATATCGATCGACACTACAAGAAATCACACTATATATGTTATTTAATTGTCACAAAAATCATTGTAACAAAAAATTTATTATTTGTTACAATAAATTTTTTCATGTCACAAAAATCAGTATTGTAAAATTTTGTGACAATATTTTCACAAATACTATATGTTTTGTGACAATTTATGCATACTTGTAACTTATTGTTTTTGTTACAACTTAAGTTGTAACCTAAGATTTAGAATATATGACATTTTTTTTGTCACAAAACTTGTGACAACATAAAAATTTTGTTACAAATAATTTATTTGTTTTGTGTCAAAAAAATTTAGCTTTAAATAAATTTCTTTGTGACAATCTTATTGCTTGTAACTTGTTTTTTTTATTTGTTACAACTTAAGTAGTAACCTAAAATTTAGAATATGTTACAATAAAATTTTTGGTCACAAAAAATATTGGTGACACAATTTAAAAATCTTATCGCAAATGATTTATTAGTTTTGTGACAATAAATTTATCATGAAACAAATAATTTTGTGACAATATTTATATCTATAACTAATTTTTTGTTAGTACAACTTAAATTGTAACATGAAATTTAGAACATGTTACAATAAACCTTTGAGAGTAAAAAAAAATTTTATGTGACAATATAAAATACTCATTGCAAACAATTTTTTTGTTTTGTTGTAGCAAATATAGCTTGAAAGAAAAGTTTTTGTTAGAAGTAAAACCCATTAAATGAAATTTAATTATATTAGAAGTATATTTTTATTTCTAAACTTCTTTTATTTGCATTTTTATCTAATTTCTTAGTTAGTCTCGTGATTCTTTTTCCTACTTAGTATTTTTTATCAACTTCCAAATTTTCTCTCCTTTTTTTTTTTACTTTATTTTCCCTCCTTTTCACACATGTTCTCCTCCCTTTAATTTCCCTATATGTATCTTAATATTTTCCCTTTTTTCTTTAAATTGTTTACTTTTTACCAACTTCCGATTTAGGCCATGTTCTTTTGGACTACAATTTAATTAAATTCATTTCAGTATTTAATATTATTATTAATATAAATAGTGAATAATCCTAATTAATAAAAAAATTAATAAAACTACCATTCTAATTTAATAATAATAATTGGTTATAATGATAAATAATAATGAAAATTATTGATGTCAAAAAATTAATAATTAAATAATATAATTTATTAATATAATATTTATAAAATAAGTAATATTAAATTATTATAAATAATTATAATAATTATTATTATTTTTATTATTATGATAATAATTATTTTTTTGTAATATTTACAAGCATCTTCATTGAGATAATTTTGTTCGGGGATTAGTTATAGTTAAAGCTCCTCACCCATCCCAACAAGTATGATAATAGTTATTAATAATAGTGAAAAAAATTATTACTTATTATTACTAATATATTTGAATTTTTTTAATTATAAATATAATATCAAATAACATTTTTTATAATTTATAAATTAGTTACAATGTTTAAATTTAGCAAAATCAGTACATGATAATTAAATCAAGAGTATTTTTCTCCTCAATATCATGTATAATATGTACTACAATCTACATGAGATTTATACAATAATAATTAAAAATTTTGGTTTTCCATATAATGAAATCCTAATTTCTCCTAATTTATTTTCATCATGATTTGACTTAATATTTTAATTTATTTAGGATTATTCTTAAGACACAAAAATAGTAAAAAATAAAATAATATTTGGTCTTGGTTCCTTCCCAATTGATTTGCTTAGAATTCTTATAAGAATGATTGTATATAGAGTGGAAATGAAACATGTTTATAATAGATGTAAAGTTTATTTTTTCCTCAATATCATGTTCATTAGGAGATATATACAATGATAATTAACAATATTTACTTTCCTTATAATCAAATTTAATTTTACTGCAAATGTAATCGGTAATGACAGCTAAAAGTTTGTCACTTACCTTATTGATCTAATTAATTAAGTAAAGAGTATACTATAAATTTTTTTTGTATTTGTTACTCGAATATTTTTGTTATAGTTTGCATGTGTGACAATATAAAAGTGAAAATAGTAAGGTAGATAACTACAACACTTGTTGTATTTGTTACAATAGACAATTGTTATTAATTATATATTATTTGACAAAAATAACCGTCACATGTAGATTTTTTTAAAAAAAACTACAATTGTTGCAATATTTAATTATAACAACTTAAAATTGTAACAATAGATAGCTGGTGACATGAAAAGCGTTGTAACTGATATGCATATGTAACAGTACAAGTATTGTCACTAAACTACATTAATGTGACAATAAAGATAGTCATAAATACTCTTTTTTTGTGACGACTTACTGAAGTTGTCATGCAAATTTACTTTGAATTGACACGTATTATTTGATAACTTTCTCAATTTGTGACAAGTAGGCTTTCTTTCCAGTACAACAAAAGTTGTAACAAATGAATATAGTGTGACTACAATCTATCGTCACAAAAAATATAACTTCTATGACAACTATTTATTGTTATAGTTGCGAAAAAAAATTTTGTGACAGGGTTTTACATGACAATCCCTGTGACAACTGTTTATCGTCACATATTGATTTATGTGACAACTTTTTTCTCTTTTGGTATAACTTCTACTATCATAAATTGCTTGATTTCTTGTAGTGGGATATAAATTTTATCTTTGGCAAAGAGAAGTGGAGACTTACTTGAATTTATTAAACTTGATTGAATTTAATAAATTTTGTAACAATTGATTGGAATGTCTTTCTTTTTTTTATTAAAATGTATTATTTTCGTCATTTAATATATTTTATAGATATATGATGTGATAAACCTTTAACCAAGGGTTCAATTCCGTAGTGAGGTTTTAATCTACAAGTTAAGATTGAACTTGTGATCTATATGTTGGATATAATGTATGCCCCCAAGGTAATTAGGGCGATATATCTTAATTATGTAATAGTATGAATAATTTATTTAATCAATAAAGGCATTTGTTCTTTTGTTTATATCAATGTATTTCTATACATATATAGTATTGCTGGTTAAAATATATTCATTGATATATGTATACAAAAGTCCTTGACATATCATAGCATAAAGTCAGAGAAATTATAGTTGGACTATATTTGGTGGAACCTGCTTTATGTGCAATTATTGATGAAACGGAAAGACTAGCATGTGGTCAACTTTCTTGGATAGGGTCCAAGCAGTTAATCTCCTAAAGACTGAAGGTGGTGCCTTAAGCTTGACACATGGATATATCTGGGAGATATATTGGAGACCGTAGCAAGATAAACACTTGGTATAAATATCAATATGTTAGTGTTTATCTTCATGCAATAAGCTTTGCGAATGTCCTCATACTTGAGATGCTAGTTGACTTGTGTGGTACTATTGCTACACTTTGGGTCATTACTATGCACTTATTAATTTAGGGTGCTACGGGTGATTACGGGTATAATGATGACAGCACGTTGGTAGGCTGAGTAGTCGGAAAGAATCCATCGCTCCGGATATATTAAGGAGTTGTACCTGGCCACTTGTTGAAGTGATGATTACCATAAACCTCTGATCAGAGTAAGTGTTTGATAGAAATGGTTTCTAGTCAAATACACTATGGTAAAAGGCAATATACTTCGGTAACAAGTAAATAACTGGGATAGCTTGGACCAACCTCGCTATTAGTGGGTTAACACATTAACCGAACCCAATAAACTAGATGGTACTAATATTAAAGAATGGAAAGAATTTATTGCACTGGATAACTATTGCATTAACCGGATTAAGTCATAAGTATAAATGACATTCCGAGTAATGGGGAATGGTAGACCCTTGCTAGAGGCGTACTACAGTCGTTTAAGGTAATTGAGTTCTATTGATGGTCTACAGCATCGAGCCAATGGTTCCATTAGAACAAGGGTTGGTTAAGCCTTAACAGCTCAATACTTCAGAATCCTATAAGGTCACACACATTGGACCTTCATCGGACTAAATAAAGAACTAATAGATTTATTCTATTAGAAAATATAACATAAATAATAATTGGATTATTATTTGATTGGTTAAAATTGATTAGATCAATTTTGGATAGACCAAGGAATTTATTTTGACCAATAACTAATTAATTAGAGTCATAAATAAATTATAATTGATTAGATCAATTTTGGTTGAACTAAGAAATTTATTTTGACTAGTAAATAATTTATTAGAGTCAAAAATAAATATTTATTTGAAAGGATTTAAATTGGCAAGTTAAAATCGAAAAGTATGAAATATTTTGTATAAAGTTTGGCTACTTGAAATACACCTTGTTCGCGGCAGCCCTTGTTCATGGGTTGCACAAAGGTAGCCCATGAAAAGGCAGCCTTGCCACAGGCAGCGTGCATACTCCCATCCCACATCGCTCGTAGTGTGAGCATTTTTGCTCCCCCCAAGCCTATATATAGGCCATGGTTTTGAAAATCGGACAGGACCGGCCGGTTGGATCGGGTTTGATCAAAACTGGTGCCTGATCCGATCCGGTTTGACTGGATTCTTGACATAGTTAAGAATCGGTTAACGACCAGTTGAACCAGCCAACCGGTTCGATCGAGAACCGGCTGGTTCAACCAGTGACTGGTTCCGGTTTTTTTAAATCATAATTTTTAAAAAATTGTTGGTGGTGAGAATTGAACACAAAACCTCCAACATATGTTTCAATACATGTTCTACCAACTGAGCTACTACACACAAATGATAACATTTTCTCCTTATATACCTTTTATATTATATATTGTTAATTTTTAAATTGTTTTAATAATATTTTATTATAAAAAATTATAATAAATATTTTTTCATTTCATAGACTACACATTTTATTAAATTTAAAATATTTCTTCCAATAACAGCTTTAAATGTTGTTCATAATGAAATAATATATAATTTTTTTAAATAACGTTGCTCTAAATTTTTTTATTAAATTTATATTAAATGGATATATAACTTTTTTGTTTTACATATTGTGTATAAATTTTAATTCTTTTAATCCGTAATTTTATATATTATAAATCAAATTTATTAACTTTTTAATCCAATCTAAACAATATGGAATTCGGTTTGCATTCTTTCATTAGATTATATTAGTTATTATCTTGTATTTTATTTTTATTTGAAATATAACTTTAAATTATAGAATACTTTATTTAATAATATTAATTTTTGTATGAGTATAACTTATATTACATATTTAATATCAAATTATATAAAATATTTAGTATGTTTACATGTTTTAAAAAAATCTAGTTCGACCACCGATTTAATCCGATTGAATCTTAAATCCATGAACCACTGCCTTCACGTGTTCGGTGGCCGGTCCGGTGCTGAAAACCATGATATAGGCTATTCCCTTTTCTTTCAAATTGTACCAAGCTCAAAGCATAAATCCTAAGCGAGATAATTAATCTCTCGGGTAATTGAGCGAGTTATTTTTGTGGAGCCTGAATTTATTCGGGCACCGCTAGTTTATAATTTTGGGTGAGGCTTCTAGAGTGGTCTAGCAACTACTCGAGGCTTCTTAGTTCTTCCTCCTGGGGAGGTTTTGGTTGTTGGGTTTCGTGTGGATACTGATAGAGGCTATCCTACGATTGGAGGCTTGTGCAAGAAGCTTCTGTAAAAGCACGCTTTAACTGGTAAGTTCTTTTTCTTTCTCTTTTAATTATTAAGTTCTTTTTCTTTCTCTTTTAATTATTAAGTCTTTTTCTTTAAGTGTTTTTAGACTTAATAATTATGCTTAGGTTATTTTTGAATGCTTAGTTTATTTTATGCTTAGGTTATAACTTAGAGTTATAACATTCTTAGTATAAGATAAATAAGCTAGGATATAATTTGGAATTATGGTATGCCTAGTCCTTTAGCATGCTAACCTAGGTAGAGAATTATTTAGTTAAGGCTTTATTTAATTTATATGCAACTAATAGGAGTTCCTGGGGACATGGACAAAATTTTGAATTTCCGCCATGCCTCTTATGCATGTTCAATTTGACTGTCAGTTTCCAACAGTGGTATCAGAGCCTACCTATTTAGTGCATAATTAAGTTATAAGCAAACTAAATATTATTTTCTAAATGAAATGATTTGTTTATTTAATTGTTTGGAATAATATATTTAAACTTGTGCCTTTCATTTCAAGGTTAGAAAATGGTTATGAATAATTCTGAATAAGCCTGCTCAACTTACTCAAATTATACAAGTGTCAATAATTTATTTAAATTACATGTGTTATAGATGCTCCCAATTTACATGAATTGGAAGAACGAAATTTATTAGTTCAAGAGAATCCATTGGTCTTAAAGTTTGTGCCAGTATTTGTTCTGGCTAAGGATTGGACTTGATGTCTACTCCTCATAGGACATCTCTCCTACATGAGAACCTATATCGGTGCAATTTGAATTGACCAATAGGGGGATTAATATGAACTAATTTATTTCTAGTATATAAGATGATGCTTATATATGTTTCTATAACAAAGTAAAATATTAAATTTATTGAATAAAAGTTTAAAGGAAATGCAATATAAATATAACAAATAAAAGTGTTAATTATTTTGCATATAATCTAGGTTGATGTAATAATTATAATAAAGAGCTAAATCCACCTAAGGTTAGAGCTTATAAATTTATTCTAAAATTCCCTAAATTAATACAAGTTATTATAATTTTGTCCATCTGATAAAATCCTAGATTGGCTGAGACGTTTAAAACCAATAAAATCCCAAAGTAAATATATTAAGGCAAGTTATAGTCTTCCTTACTCAAATTTATAATACGGTCTCTTTGGGCTATCAAAGCGCTACGCAAAGTATTCTTTCTAGTCCACATTAATTGGTTGTAAAATTTGAGATAGGGTCTGCCTTAACAGAGCTGGGGTAGTCCACCATAAAATTTGGGGCTAGGCCCAGATTTGAGACATATTCAAGGAGATGCTAATATAAGAGCACACGTCCCTTGGGATTAGGGAACTTGAATGAATTAGCAATTGCATGCGATGCAAATGGAATGGGATTCCAACCATGACTTACTATTATGACTTGACTCATAAAATTGGGGGTTGTAATAGACTAGTTATAGATGCTACCTACTAGGAAATTTATCTGGGATAAAATTCACGAATTCAATAGAATGGGCTACTGTAAATTTGGAAGAAAATAGTAGGAAAATGTATTTAATTAAAAGTCATCATATTAAATACATGTACTTCAACTAATATCTAAACACTTTTCTTTTCTTATATCTTAGGTTGAAAATGGCTTCCAATTTTAATCTCCGTATGTTACTTGACACCAAATTAAATGGCTCGAACTTTTCTAATTGGTTCTGAGCAGTGAGAATAGTTCTCAGATCCGAGGGAATTGCCTATGTCCTAAGTGAAATTTTCCCTGTAAAACCTGATGTTGAGGATCATGTGGAACATGATGCCTGTTTGAAGCACAGGAAAGATCGTGAGACTGCCATGTGTATTATATTGGGGTCCATGAATCCTGAACTTCAGAAACAACATGAGAACATGCCCTTGGAGGATATGATTCTCCATCTTAAAGAACTCTTTTTGGAGAGGGAGAGGATAGAGAGGTATGAGACCTCCAAGCTCCTTTTCGAGACCGAGATTCAGGCTGGCACCTCTGCCTCTCAGCATGTACTAAAACTCTTGGGATACCTTGAGAAGCTAAATTGATTGGGATTCGAGATAAATCATGACTTGAGCATTGACCTTGTGTTGATGTCCTTGACAGATAGTTACTCAAGCTTCGTGACTAACTATTACATGAACAAGATCAATTCAACTATCCCTGAATTAATTAACATGCTGAAAACAGTAGAACCTCAAATCAAGAAGGATCAGAAACCTCTACTGTTGGTTGAAAAAGGCAAGGCTCCTAAGAAGAAGAAGCAGGCATTGGGTGCCAAGAAAAGAATCAGTAAGAAGAAGAATGAAAAGAAGGCATCTAAGTATGTCTGCTTCCAATGTGGGAAACCGGGACATTGGAAGAGGGATTGCAAAGCTCCTGCTTCTTAGAATTTGAAGAAGAAGCCTACAGAGGCATCTACTTCAAGTATGTTTGTAATTGAAAACTTTGCTACTTTTCCGCGAGAATCCACTTGGGTATTGGATACTGGTTGTGGTTCTCATATCTGTACTTCTGTGTAGGGACTAAGTAACTGTAGAAAACTTGCAAAAGGAGAGATGGACCTACGCGAGGAAAATGGAGCCAGAGTTGCTGCATTAGCCATAGGGAGCTTTAGTCTTATTTTACCAAGTGGACTTGTTTTAGTTTTAAATAATTGTTACTACATTCTAAGTGTTACTAAGAATATTATATCTGTTGCATGTTTAGCAATAGAAGGATTTGAAATTTTATTTTCGAATAATAATTGTCAGATTCGTTTGAATAATATTCTTTATGGTTATGGAATGTTGAAAAGTGGCATTTATGTTCTTGATACTAAAATAGAAGTTTTCAATATAAATGATGTGAAGAAAGTTAAATTAGATAATGAGAATTCCTTCTACTTATGGCATTGCCGTTTAGGCCACATAAACAAAGATCGCTTAACCAAGTTGCATAAGCATGGAGACTTTGGCCCAATAGACTTAGAGTCTTATAGTGATTGCGAACCTTGTTTAAAAGGAAAAATGACAAAGTTACCCTTTTAAGGAAGGGGTGAGCGGGCCACAAGTACATTGGAACTTATACATACTGATGTATGTGGTCCAATGAGTGTTCAGGCACTAAGAGGATACTTCTACTTCATAACCTTTATTGATGATTACTCACGATACGATTATTTGTACTTGATGATGCACAAGTCTGAAAGTTTTGAAAAATTCAAACTATTCAGAGCTAAAGTAGAGAAATAGCTTGAGAAAAGTATTAAAACACTTCGATCGGATCGAGGTAAAGTATACTTAAGTCAGGAGTTTCAAGATTATCTAAAGGAAAACGGGATAGTTCCCCAGTAGACCCCTCCTTATACACCCCAACACAATGGAGTGTCAGAAAGGAGGAATCGGACTTTATTAGATATGGTCAGGTCCATGATGAGCCATGTAGTTCTTAGTAAATCCTTTTGGGGATATGCACTGGAGAGCGTGATTTATCTCTTAAATAGAGTGCCCTCTAAATCAGTTGATTTTACACCTTATGAAAGATGGTGTAATAAAAAGCCATCTCTAAGTCACTTAAGAGTATGGGGCTGTCCTACTATGATAAAGAGGATAACGTCAGATAAGCTAAATGCCAAGGCTGAAAAATGTCTATTCATTGGATATCCAAAGGAAATAATTGGATATCTGTTTTACCAACTTAAAGCACAAAAGGTATTTGTGTCTCGGAATGCTCACTTTTATGAAAAGGAACACTTACTTGCAAAAGTTAGTGGGAGCAATATTGAACTGGAAGTTCAAGAGAAAGAAAGAGATAATCAACTGATTGACCCCGTTCTAGATACACAAGAGAGTGTGATCCAAGAACAACCTATCGAAACACAATCATTACGAAAATCAGGTCATATTCATAAAGGTCCCGATAGATATGGGTTTATCATCAGTAATGATAAGGAACTATATCTTATGAAGGATGATGAACCAAGGACATATGATAAGGCAATGAAAAGCTCAGATTCTGACAAGTGGCAAAAGGCCATGAAATCAGAAATGGATTCCATGTACGAGAACCAAGTTTGGAATTTGGTTGATGCACCGCAAGAGGTTAGACCAATTGGCTGCAAATGGGTCTTCAAGAAGAAGACAGACATGGACGGTAATGTAATTACCTATATAGCAAGGTTGGTTATGAAAGGTTATAGTCAATAGGAAGGTATTGACTATGATGAAACCTTCTCACTGGTAGCCATGCTCAAATCCATAAGGATACTCCTCGCCATTTTTGCTCATTACGATTATGATATTTGGCAAATGGATGTAAAAACAGCATTCCTAAATAGGGATTTAGACCAGGATGTGTATATGATACAACCTGAGGGTTTTACATCTCAGAATGGCTCAAAGGTATGCAAGCTACAAAGATCCATTTATGGACTTAAACAGGCATCCAGGAGTTGGAATATAAGGTTTAATCAGACAATCCGGGAACTGGATTTCTGCCCAAAGGCAAATGAGCCTTGTGTTTACAAGAAGGTTAGTGGGAGTACAGTCGTTTTTCTAGTATTGTATGTTGATGACATTCTGCTAATAGGAAATGACATTTCTTCAAAAACGTAAAGCATGGTTGTCAAGAAAGTTCTCCATGAAAGACCTTGGTGAAGCAACATTTATACTAGGTATAAAGATCTACAGGTATAGATCCAAGAGGCTGTTAGGTCTTTCTCAAAGTATATATATAGATAAGGTATTGAATAGGTTCAACCTTGAGCATTCTAAGAAAGGTTATCTCCCGATGAAAAAGGGGATTAACCTATCTAAGCTGAGTGTCCGAAGACAGCTCAGGAGAGAATGCGCATGAAGGATATACCCTATGCATCTACGATAGGATCCATCATATATGCTATGATATGTACTAAGCCGGATGTCTCTCAGGCTTTGAGCTTTACAAGCAGATATCACTCAGATCCAAGCGAAAAGCATTGGATGGCCGTCAAGCAATCCTTAACTACTTGAGAAGGACTAAGGATGAGTTCTTGATTTATGGAGAAGGTGACCTCACTATCAAAGGTTACACTAACGTGAGTTTTCAATCTGACAAGGATGACTTTAAGTCTCAGTCAGGTTTTGGGTATGTGTTAAATAGAGCGGCAGTATGCTGGAAGAGATCCAGGCAAGAAACTACTGCTGATTCAACCATGGAATCTGAATACATTGATACATGTGAAGCATCAAAAGAAGCTATCCGGTTAAAGGGATTTATTGGTGATCTCGGTATGGTGCCTGAGGTTGTTGATCCAATTACTTTATATCGTGATAACAATGTTGCCATAGCTCAGGCAAAGGAACCACGGTCTCATTAGAAAAACAGACATGTATCCAGAAGATATCATATAATCAGGGAGATTGTTGATGCTAAGATAATAAGATTAGAATATGTACCCACTGATCAATCTCGCGGATGGTCTGGCAAAGCCATTCACCCAAGTCAAACATGACCAGCATGTTAAAGCATATGGATTAAAACATATGGCTAATTGGCCTTAGTGCAAGTGGGAGTTTGTTGGATATGATGTATGCCCTAAAAGCAATTAGGCGATAAATCTTAATTATGTAATAGTACGAATAATTTATTTAATCAATAAAGGCATTTGTTCTTTTGTTTATATCAATGTGTTTCTATACATATATATTACAGCTGGTTAAAATATATTATTGATGTATGTATACAAAAGTCCTTGACATATCATAGCATGAAGTCAGAGAAATTATAATTGGACTATATTTGGTGGAACCTGCTTCATGTGCAATTATGATTATGTCTAAACTATCCCTAGTCACAGTTTCAACAAGAAAGGGTATTGATGAAACGGAAAGACTAGCATGTGGTCAACTTTCTTGGAAAGGGTCCAAGCAGTTAATCTCCTAAAGACCGAAGGTGCTGCCTTAAGCTTGACACATGGATATATCTGGGAGATATATTGGAGACCGCAGCAAGATAAACACTTGGTATAAATATCAATTTGTTAGTGTTTATCTTCATGCAATAAGCTTTGTGAATGTCCTCATACTTGAGATGCTAGTTGCCTTGTGTATGTTGGGAACTGACAGTCAATTTGAACATGCATAAGAGGCATGACGGAAATTCAAAATTTTGTCCCTGTCCCAGGAACTCCTATTAGTTGCATATAAATTAAATAAAGCCTCAACTAAATAATTCTCTACCTAGGTTAGCATGCTAAAGGACTAGGCATACCGTAATTCCAAATTATATCCTAGTATATTTATTTTATACTAAGCATGTTATAACTCTAAGTTATAACCTAAGCATAAAATAAACTAAGCATGTAAAAATAACCTAAGCATAATTATTAAGTCTAAAAACGCTTAAAGAAAAAGACTTAATAATTAAAAGAAAAAAAACTTACCAGTTGAAGTGTACTTTTGCAGGACCTTCTTGCACAAGCCTCCAATCGTAGGATAGCCTCTATCAGTATCCACACAAACCCCACCAACCAAAAACTCCCCAGGAGGAAGAACTAAGAAGCCTCGAGTAGTTGCTAGACCACTCTAGAAGCCTCACCCAAAATATAAACTAGCAGTGCCCGAATAAATTCTGGCTCCACAAAAATAACTTGCTCAAGTACCCGAGAGATTAATTATCTCGCTTAGGATTTATACTTTGAGCTTGATACAATTTGAAAGGAAAGGAAATAGCCTATATATAGACTTGGGGGAGCAAAAATGCTCCCCCTTTCATCGATGTGGGATGGGAGTACTCCCATCCCACTAATTAACATATATATGTTAATTCATACACTGCCACTTTTCATGGGCTGCCTTTGTGCAGCCCATGAATAAGGGCTGTGTATTTTTTGGTAACCAAACTTTGTATAAAAATATTTTATACTTTTCGGATCCAATTTATCAATGCAAAATTTCTTATAAATCCTTTCAAATAAATTTTTTTTTTGACTCTAATAAATTAGTTACCAGTCAAAATAAATAATTTGGTCCAACCAAAATTGATCTAATCAATTATAATTTATTTATGACTCTAATTAATTAGTTATCGGTCAAAATAAATTCCTTGGTTTATCCAAAATTGATCTAATCAATTTTAACCAATTAAACAATAATCCAATTATTATTCATGTTATATTTTGTAATAGAATAAATCTATTAGTTCTTTACTTAGTCCGATGAAGGTCCAATGTGTGTGACCTTATAGGATCCCGAAGTATTGAGCTGTTAAGGCTTAACCAACCCTTGTTCTAATGGAACCATTGGCTCGATGCTCTAGACCGTCAATAGAACTCGATTACCTTGAACGACTGTAGTATGCCTCTAGCAAGGATCTACCATCCCCCATTACTTGGAACGTCATTTGTGCTTATGACTTAATCCTGGTTAATGCAATAGTTATCCAGTGCGATAAATTCCTTCCATTCTTTAATATTAGTACCATCTGGTTTATTGGGTTCGATTAAAGTGTTAACCCACTAATAGCGAGGTTGCTCCAAGCTATCCCAGTTATTTACTTGTTACCGAAGCATATTGCCTTTTACCATAGTGTGTTTGACTAGAAACCATTTCTATCAAACACATACTCTGATCAGAGGTTTATGGCAATCATCACTTCAACAAGTGGCCAGGTACAACTCCTTAATATATCCGGAGCGATGGATTCTTTCCGACTACTCAGCCTACCAACGTGCTGTCATCACTATACCTGTAATCACCCGTAGCACCCTCAATTAATGAGTGCATAGTAATGACCCAAAGTATAGCAATAGTACCATACAAGGTAGCTAGCATCTCAAGTATGAGGACATTCGCAAAGCTTATTGCATGAAGATAAACACTAACACATTGATATATATACCAAGTGTTTATCTTGCTGCGGTCTCCAATATATCTCCTAGATATATCCATGTGTCAAACTTAAGGCACCACCTTCAGTCCTTAAGAGATTGACTGCTTGGACCTTTTCCAAGAAAGTTGACCACATGCTAGTCTTTCCGTTTCATCAATATCCTTTCTTGATGAAACTATAACTAGGGATAGTTTAGACATAATCATAATTTCACATGAAGCAGGTTCCACCAAATATAGTCTAACTATAATTTCTCTGACTTCATGCTATGATATGTCAAGGACTTTTGTATACATACATCAATGAATATATTTTAACCAGCTATAATATATATGTATAGAAACACATTGATATAAACAAAAGAACAAATGTCTTTATTGATTAAATAAATTATTCATACTATTACATAATTAAGATATATCGCCCAAATTGCCTTAAGGGCATACATCATATCCAACAGTGTAGTACTATTGCTATACTTTGGGTCGTTACTATGCACTCATTAATTTAGGGTGCTACGGATGATTACGGGTATAGTGATGACAGCACGTTGGTAGGCTGAGTAGTCGAAAAGAATCCATCGCTCCGTATATATTAAGGAGTTGTACCTGGCCACTTGTTGAAGTGATGATTGCCATAAACCTCTGATTAGAGTAAGTGTTTGATAGAAATGGTTTCTAGTCAAACACACTATGGTAAAAGGTAATATACTTCGGTAACAAGTAAATAACTGGGATAACTTGGAGCAACCTTGCTATTAGTGGGCTAACACTTTAACCGAACCCAATAAACCAGATGGTACTAATATTAAAGAATGGAAGGAATTTATCGCACTAGATAACTATTGCATTAACCGAGATTAAGTCATAAGCATAAATGACATTCCGAGTAATGGGGGATGGTAGACCCTTGCTAGAGGCGTACTACAGTCGTTTAAGGTAATCGAGTTCTATTGACGGTCTAGAGCATCGAGCCAATGGTTCCATTAGAACAAGGGTTGGTTAAGCCTTAACAGCTCAATACTTCGGGATCCTATAAGGTCACACACGTTGGACCTTCATCGGACTAAGTAAAGAACTAATAGATTTATTCTATTACGAAAATATAACATAAATAATAATTGGATTATTATTTGATTGGTTAAAATTGATTAGATCAATTTTGGATAGACCAAGGAATTTATTTTGACTGATAACTAATTAATTAGAGTCATAAATAAATTATAATTGATTAGACCAATTTTGGTTGAACCAGGAAATTTATTTTGACTGGTAACTAATTTATTAGAGTCAAAAATAAATATTTATTTGAAATGATTAAAAGGGATTTTGGATTGGAAAGTTAAAACCGAAAAGTATGAAATATTTTGTACAAAGTTTGGTTGCGTGAAATACACCGTGTTCGCGGCAGCCCTTATTCATGGACTGCACAAAGACAGCCCATGAAAAGGCAGCCTTGTCGTGTGCAGCGTGCATAGCACGCTGCGTGTATATATATATTAATCGGATGGGTACTCCCATCCCACATCGCTAATAGGGGGAACATTTTTACTCCCCCAAGCCTATATATAGGCTATTTCCTTTCCTTTCAAATTGTACTAAGCTCAAAGCATAAATCCTAAGCGAGATAATTAATCTCTCGGGTAATTAAGCAAGTTATTTTTGTGGAGCCTGAATTTATTCGGGCACCGCTAGTTTATATTTTTGGGTGAGGCTTCTAGAGTGGTCTAGCAACTACTCGAGGCTTCTTAGTTCTTCCTCCTGGGGAGGTTTTGGTTGGTGGAGTTCGTGTGGATACTGATAGAGGCTATCCTACGATTGGAAGCTTGTGCAAGAAGGTTCTACAAAAGCATAATTCAACTCGTAAGCTCTTTTTCTTTCTCTTTTAATTATTAAGCCTTTTTCTTTAAGTGTTTTTAGACTTAATAATTATGTTTAGGTTATTTTTGCATGCTTAGTTTATTTTATGTTTAGGTTATAACTTAGAGTTATAACATGTTTAGTATAAAATAAATATGCTATGATATAATTTGGAATTATGGTATGCTTAGTCCTTTAGCATGCTAACCTAGGTAGAGAATTATTTAGTTAAGGCTTTATTTAATTTATATGCAACTAATAGGAGTCCCTGGGAACAGAGACAAAATTTTGAATTTCCGCTATACCTCTTATACATGTTCAATTTAACTATCAATTTTTAATACTATAACGGTCTCAAATTCAAACCACATCTACAATTTTTCTTTCTATATAAATGTAAACACATAATTTTTTAAAAATAATATATGACGTGATACAACCTTATTGTGAGTACATACAACCTAAAAATTGAACTGGTAGTGAAATTCTGCATTTTTAAAGTTGGACTAATAATTTGTTTTACGGTAAAACTTTGCTCTTATTAACTTTTTTTATTTGTGCAAATCACTTCTAACTTACCATCTCTAGAGTCATAGATCAATCTCAATTAATAGGCTATTTCGCTAAGACATTTGCCAAAAAATAAGCTCTTAGTAACAAAATAATACACAGATTTAAAATTTAACATAAAAATAAACCAACTTATATCACTTTATAATATAAGGTCCTAGTGGATGCAGAAAATTTTTATTGGGAGACTCATCCTGTACAGCCAGGTGTGTGGCCTGGATCGAATCTGGATGTAGTCAAAGCAAAGCTCCGGTGAACTAGATGAGCAACCAAAAAAAAATCTATGTCAATATTTCAAAGAAACGTTTATTTTATTTTCCATTGTCAACTACTCCCTCCGTCTTTTTAAAATAGACATTCTAGCCACTTTTTCAAATATTTTTTTACTTGTCATTCACAAATACTTAGGCATTTTTTAAATTATTTTTTCAAATATATCCTCATTTGTCCTATTATCATTAATTGCAATGGAGTGGAAAACTAAATATTAATTAGAGGGTAAAATAGTATTTTTCTGACTTCATTAATTGATTCCTTAAAAAATGTAAAATGTGTTAGAAGACAAATAAAAAAAGATGGAGGGAGTATCATTTTCAATCTATGTTAGTAAATTTGTAAATTTGCATATTTTTATCTAAATATTGAATTTAATGCACCATTTTTATAATAAATTGATAAACTGGTGTATTTTTTTATAAATAAAGCATTTCCATTAGACTAGGCATCATAAATACGTCATCAAAATAAGTTTAGTACTAAGTCGGACAAATACAACATATAAAATGATATACAATTTCACAAAAGTGAAATAGAAAGATTACAGAGAATTAGGTAGCATACATCAATACAAACAGAAAAATTCAACTATAAACCTAAACAGGAATCTACATATCTAGAAACAAGCTTCCCAAATTAAAGATCTACCGAAATTTATACCATGCATCAGACTTTTTACATTCATTTTTAATTTAAGGATTGAGAATTTGTTATGAAGTATTTAATTAAAATGAAAAAATAATTAATTAATTATAAATAAATTCTTAACTCTTAAATTAAAAAATAATATAAAAAACTAAATACATAATATAAAATCCCAGAATCTATCCAATCTAAATAACAACACTTAAAAAAACATTTCCCATAGATGTAAAAAGATATTTTAAAAAACACGTAGATATGATTCACACGCACCTATCTATGCTAAAGACTTTTGGGTACTATAAAAGTTTTAGCACCAAGTTGAAAAATAAAAAGCTGTTTGGATTGATTAAAAAGAATCATAAATAAAAGGATTTTACTTTTAATATTAATTAATTGAAAATTGGTTGTTATTAGTTTTTAAAATTTTTATAACTTGAAAAGTTTGGAAATAAAAATTTTTGAAAAGTAATTTTAAATTTATCCTAAATTTGAAAAAGCAAGGCAAAGTTCATCTTTAGTTATTTGGGGTTAGTTTGATTGTGAGTTTTTATAATTTTTTTTAATAACTTTTTTGAAAAGCCTTATTTTCAAACTTTTTTTAAAAGCTGTATATTTAATTTTAAAAAAAATAAATCAAACAATTCATAATAATAAATATAAAATATCAAAATACATTATTCAAAGCTAAAATATTTACTGAGAATAATTTATTTTAAAAACCGTCGCCAACGGCCATCTGAAGTCATATATACACAACAGCTGGCTACTTTATACCATCTCTACAGTCCTTTTTTCTTCTCTCTGTAATACTAATTACTAATACATAGTTATCCATCCTGCTGACTGGACTCAAGGTAATTTTTCATTTATTTTGGTGCATTACTTCTTAGACTTTGTATTGTTATAATATTTAAGTTTTATTCAAGAACATTGTGAAATAAAAATGTTCAGCAAATTGCTTGTTCTTACTTGTACTGCTATTAAATTAAAATTTTGGTAAATTGTATATATATGTCTCTAGGGAAACCTTTTTTATACATATATAAAAATTTCAAAGGAAGTTCAAGTTAGGAACTATGATGAATTTATATTTCTGATATTTGTTTTTTTTTGGAAATATATATTTTGATATGAATAAGGTTTTCATAATGTAAGATGGAAATAAATATATTATCCCGTAAGAGATTTACACTCCCATCCCATCGATATTTTAGTGCAATTTTTTTGTTATTTTAGTTTGTTTGGTGTTTACAAATAGCATCCTAGTGTGTTTGGATTTTTGTCTTCCTTTTTCGATTTAAATATGAAATATATGTGAGAAAAATTTTTGGTTTCATTTCACTAAATAATATATAGACAGGAACTTTATCTATAAGCCATAAAAATCTCTCTCCTTTGAGATGCTGTTATCTTATAATACATTTAAGTTCAATTCAAGTCAAACTATTTTAGTGTAGTTTAGAACATTTCATATCAGTTGAATTCAGTTATGTATAGTTATAAATTTATATTAAAATAAGTTCATTTCAATTCATCTTTCCAACAAGGTGTAGCTTAGTTGGCTAAGCAGGCTGAACAAGTTGGAGGAGAGTAAGGTTCAAATCCCACTAAATACACTCATCGGGAGGGGTGAGGAGCCTTAACAGGGCCGTCTCAGAGATTTTCTGGAGCAAAAAAAATTAGGGGCCCTTATAAACTGAAAGTATGTAAAAAGAATTTCGGCAATAAAATTTATATCTCACTAATGAACCATAAAAAAACTATTATATATATACATATTTTGGATTATGATATTATCATTTGAAATTTTGGTTATTCGAATATTTTTTAAAGTAAATTTCAATCAATTTTTCACAAAATTTTTTTTTATCAAATATTACATTCTCGATTTAATTGATTATTAATATATTTGAAAGATATAAGAATATAATAAATTTAACCAAAATACAATATTTGGATGTCAAATCACATTTAAGGAAGTGAAACAAACATTAAATATAAACATTGCTCAAGAGAAAATAATAATATTTACCAAATCAGTGGAATTTCTATTGGTTTAAAATTTAAACTAATAGCAAATTGAGAAAAAAAAATTTACTTAAAAAGTTAATGTTAAATCACTACTAATTAATTGTGATAAATATTAGTCCAGTGGTTGAGTCTTAAAGTTGTGATCCTAGAAATCACTTATTTAAGACCACGTACGAGTGGGGTTGATGAGGTTTTTCTTTGTTATTATTGTGACCCAATGAGATAAATTTTAAAAAGATCACAACTAATTAATTACAAAATAATAAATTCTTAAATCTCTTGCTTACGAAATTTGTGAGATAAAATTATAATAAAAGATAATTAAAAATTATATTTATTTTTTAAATACAAAAGTAAATTCAAATGTAATGATAACCTTTTAAATGTAATTAAAATTTATTTTATATTAAAGACTTTAAAAATGGAAAATAAAATAAAATGTTAAAAAAACAAGAAAACAAGTTTTGTAAAGAAAATGTAATATAAACCTTTTAAATGTAATTAAAATTTATTTTATATTTTTTTTTGGTAAAGAGAGTTTTAATTGTAGAATTTAAGATTTAATCCTCAAAGCTCTCCATCTATTTTTGATAGATGTATCACTTGAACTATATCTAATTGGTAAAATTTATTTTATATTAAAGACTTTAAAATTGGAAAATAAAATAAATTGTTAAAAAAATAAGAAAACAAATTTTGTAAAGAAAAAGGAGATTAAATAAAGAAGGGGATGTAAGGTTTCCAACCCGTATATATTGGAGGCCTGAAGAAGTAACTCATAAACCACTACACCAAACATCAATTACGCTATGCTTTCACAACTTTATTTATATATATTAATTTTTAAGTTTATACTATATTCAAATAAAAATTTGAGGCCCCCAAAAATATGGAATTTTGAGCGATCACTTCACTTACTTTCTCTTATAATCGATAAAACTTTAAATAAAATTATCTCAATAAAGATACTTATAAATATTTAAGAAAATAATTTTCTCTCTCTTCCAGCTACCATTAGTAATCAAGAACGTCCAAGGCTAGCAATTTCAATTAAGAGCCACTGGATTTTCCATATCTCCCACCTACTGTCCTACTCTATCACCCAATGTGGTAATTGTTTTATTAATGAATTTTTATGCAAGTTTGAATAATAAAAAAAAAGTGTATAATTGGTTTCATTTTTCATATACATTGAATAGTTTATGGTATTATTCTATAAGCAAATAAAAGTTTCATGATTTATGGTCTTATCATGTAATATGACCATAAACATTAGAGATAGCAAGCTTATATGCAAAGATTTAAAACTTGCCTATCTTATAAAAATTTATTTATCACACCCAACATTAATTTATATAATATGTTGAATGATATAATTTATTCAATGGTAATTGTACTTTTGGAACCTATCTTCACAAGTTTGGTATAAGAAAATTTTATTTTTTACTCTTACAAGTTTATGTAAAACGTAACCACCAAAATTTATATAAATTTTCTCTTTTCCTTACTAACGCATGCGTGCATTAATCTTACAACTAAAATTTAGTTTCACTATTTCGATAAGGCTAAAAATTTACCCTTCTTTAACTTTAGATTATAGTAGACTAAAACAAAATGATTCATTAAACCTTCTAGACTTCTTTTATTGTGTAGTCACAGATAGTTATTGGAACTCCACTTCAGATCAATTGGAAAGAGTCTCTCTGTAATTACAAGGGTAAGCCTACGTACCCTTGACTCCCCTAACCCCGCTTGTGCAAAAGCCTTGTTAAGTATTGGGTAATGTTGTTATTGTTTACTAACGCGTGCATGCATTCTTACAACTAACCGAGTTTATAAATTTTCAAACACGTATATATGCAAAGATTTATAGAAAATAATTTCACCTTTTATATATGTACATGTGCATTATAACATGTCAAAACTTAAAAGCTACTAATATATATAAAGTTGTATTTCATTGACTTGTGTATGTTAAGTGAGTGTGCGTGAAGAGATTGCCTGCCTGCCTGCCTAGCAATACACGGTAAAGATAAGAGTGCAAATTTAGGAAGTTTACATGTCAAATTCTAACTTTTGTGTGTTAGATTAATATTAATGAAAATTGGTAAATTAGCGATCTGAAATTAGTTTAGATGTAGACATAATTAAAAAGGTGTCGTTATAGTTGGGACCTATTCAGAATCACCTCGTACTGAAAATTAAAAAAAAATTAATGAAAATTACAATCAACAATTCTCAAAGCTACCTAGCTATGGTTCTTTTTGCCCTTTTATTTATAATTATCTTATTTTATTTTGATTGATGACCTATGAATATGTTGTCTTGAACTTTCTTAAAATTTATTTTATTGTCAGATTATATTTATTACACAAAAAAATAAGCCTTACTCAATAATTTAAAAAAAGACATTTCACATGCACGAGACGAAGAAATTATCAATCATTAGACAAAATAACTAACTCTTATAGTTAATACTCACTTAAAGTTCAGTAATATTTTCAACACTCTTTTGCATGCGAAATGCAAGTCAGTGCAACATATGTCAACTCATAATGCTGTCATGATTTGAATCATAAATAATTAATTTAAGCAACTCTAGTAATATATCTTGGAACCAAATACCTCAAAAGATTAAGGTGATAAGTAAAATTCGCTAATAGTTTTGATGTAATTCCTATAGAAATGAGGTTGAAGCAATCTTAACCAAGTTATATTATAAACTGTCATGAGATTCGAGTCCACACTCGGGTAGGGTGGAATAAGGTTTCCTTTATTATTATTATATAAAGCCCATATGAGGCAGTTGGAAAGCTTATTATTCCTCTTGTGGTGGTGTATAGGGCTATAAACGAGCCGAACTACTCATGAACTACTTGGCGTTCGGCTCGGTCAAAGCTCATTCGAGCTCGGTTCGTTAATAAATGAGCTTGTTCATGAACAAAATTTCAGGCTCGTTATCGTAAATGAACCAAGCTTGAATAAGGAGATACTCGGCTTGAAAGCTCGTGAACATGTTCGATAAGAGGCTCGCGAACTAGTTCGCCAACAGGTTGGTTATTAGGCTCGTTAACATAATTGAAAAGTTTAAACATTATATTTATGAAATAGATAGATTATGAAAAATATAAAATAGTGCATGTGTAAAAATGGATATAAAAATGTATATAGAAAAATATAAAATATAAAATATAAAATATAAGATAAAAAGTAAAGGAAAAATACGTATAAAGTGATATACTAAAATATAGATAAAAATAAGTAAAAAAGAAAAGAAAAGATGGATATAAAGCCTAAGAAAGGCAATTCTGATCCAATTCAATCCCTACTATATATTTTCATCAATCTTTATTTGCTCAGTAAAACCCTAATCTCATTTTCCTCTGGAAAAACACAGCCTCCAACACAACACTTCTCCTCTTCCTCTTCTTAGTACAGTAAAAATCATTTGTAGTACTTAGATCCTTCATCTTCAATTATTCATCTCACGGATTTAATCTTTTTCATAGGCTGAGCTCTAGATTTAAACAAAGCTCGAGATAGGCTCGAAGCACGGCTCGGGCTCGGTTTGACCAAGCTCGTGCTCGATTCAAGTTTGTTAAAATTTAAACAAACAGAACTTGAACAGTCAGTGTTCAAGCTCGAATCGATTCGTTTACGCCCTGGTGGTGGATAGCTTTAAATCTATTTTAGCATGTCATTATTTTAAAGCGTCTTTGACAATTTTGACAGTTCTAAAATCGTTTTCTTCCACTAAAACATATATATTTTACTTACTTTTTAAAAGAAAATTGATGAAACACAAAAAAATAACAACTGCAAACTCTCAAAACTACACAGTACATTATATGTGTTGGGTCCAATATATAACACGTGTTATGAAACCATTTGACCCAAAATTTTAAATTGTTAGGTAGGGTTTAAATGCAATATTTATCTCATTCATGATACTCTTCCGCACGCGAATGTCCTTAAGCTTAAAGCGGGTATAACACAGACTCATTTTGTTATGTGTTACAATCACTACAAGAAATCCGTTAATATGTGACAACAATTTTCCTGTCACGAAAATTGTTGTCACAAAAAAGCAATTATATGTTACAATAATACTTTTACCGTCACAAAAATGAACTTTGAGTTCTTTTTGTAAAATTGTCACATATAAGAGATATTTTTGTGACAATTTTATAAGATCGTAACAAATATTTTTCCGTTACAACTTAAGTTGTAACATATAACTTAGAAATTGTTACAACAAAAAATTAATTGTCACAAAAACTATTTATGTGACATCATTAAAATCTTGTTATATATAACTAATTACTTTTGTGACAATAAATTTAACTTAAAACAAAAAATATTTCAGTTACAAGTAAATGTTGTAACTAAAAATTTGACAACTTAAAAAGCTTGTTGTAAAAACTATATTATTTTCGTGACAATAATTCTAATTTGAAACAAAAAATACTTTAGTTACAAGTAAAAGTTGTAAAAAATCTATTCAATAAGTGACAACCTATTTTTATTGTCAGAAAAAATTTATTATTTTTGTGACAATAAGTTTAACTTGGAACAAAAAATACTTATGTTACAATTAAATGTTGTAACTAAAATTATTCAATATGTGACAATGAGTTTTTATCGTCACAAAAACTATATGTGTGACAATATAAAAGTTTTGTTACAAATAATTTATTAGTTTTGTGATAATAAATTTAACTTGAAACAAAAAATAATTCAGTTACAAGTAAAAGTTGTAACTAAAACTATATATACATGACAATAATATTTTATCATCATAAAATCTATGTCTGTGACAACTTAAAGATCTTGTTGCAAAACATGTATTCTTTTTGTAACAATAAGTTTAACTTGAAACAAAAAATTACTTCAGTTACAAGTTAATATTGTAACTAAAACTATTCAATACGTGACAACAAATGTATAAGTTATTTTTAAGAAAATTTTGCGCAGTTGCTCTTACATTAAATAAAAAGAAAAATCTCCACTCACCACGAATGTGGTTTGAATCTTAGAATTCTGGAAGCCACAAGTTTAGTCTTAACCGCTAGGTTAGGACATTCACCACAATGTATAGGTTATATAAAAACTATGTATAATGTGTAACAAAGTTATATATATGTTATTTAGAAGTAATATAAAATATATTAGAAAATATATGTTATTTAAGGTTATATAAAAGATAAAAAAAATTATAAAAAATGTGCAAGTTATTTAAAAAAATTATATAAAAAGAATTCAAAAAGTATAAAAAAAGGTATGAGTTACTTAAAAGGGTTATTTAAGGCATAAGAGAGTTGTAGGAAAAATATAAATTAAATGAAAATTTATAAAAAGGTAAAAGGATAATATAAAAAATGTATAAGTTATCTGAAAAATTATATGAAACCTATAAATAGATAAAAAAAATTATAGGAAAGTTATGTAAAAGGTAAACGGAAGATATAAAAAATGTATAAGTTATATACAATGTTTTAATAAATTATTAGTCATTTAAAAAGTATATAAAATGTATAAAGAGTTGTAAGTTATTTAAAAGGTTGGATAAAATGTATAAAAAGGTATAAAAAATTAAAGAAAAGTTATATGTAATGTAAAAAGTGATATAAAAGGTTATTTAAAAAAAAGTTTAATTAAAGGTGTAGACAATATATAAATAATAGTTATAGGAAAATTATATTATTTAAAAAGTTATATAAAATGATACACGAAAGTTATATGTTATTTAAGAAGTCTTATAGAGATATAGTAAAAACAAAAAAAAATGTATAAAAGATATATGTTACTTAAAAAGTTGTATAAAATGTTTAAAAGGTTATACTAAAGTAATGTTGATATTTTGATCTAATGTTGAGAAGAGGCAAAGTAAAGTTTACTTTATAAGAAACAATGTAACAATAGCTTACACCATAAAATTATTTTATATTTAATTATTTAAACTACAATTAAAACTTTACTAAATACCTATCATTCTTTGTCTCTGTCTAACTTTATTTTGTAATATGAATAAAGGTATATGATTATTTTTTTGAGTGATATTTACAAGTATTTTCATTGAGACAATCTTGTTTAGAACTTAATCATTGAGATATATATAATTTAATAAAAGTTACAAGTTAAAAAAAAGCACATGATATAAATTTTTTAAGAAGTTAAACTTTCAAAAATAAAGGAAGTTATACATTATATTAAAAGTTATATAAAAAATTATAGGTGATAAGGAATGTTATATAAAAGGTATATAAAGTACAATCATGAATAAGTCATAAAGAGTGTATTAAAAAGGTATAAGAAAGTTAAAATTTACATGAAATATTATAGGAAAGGTATAAAAGAGATATAAGAAAAATATAAATTAAATAAGAAGTTATAGGTTATATGAAAGTTATACAAAAAGTAAAAGAAATATATAAATTAATTAATTCTAATAATTAATAAAACTAACTCTATAAGTATTTTCCTATTTAAACAATATTATAAACATTTATAATGAATTTATGAAATACATAAACCTTTAATCTTTAACCTTTTACCTTAAACTCTTAACCCTAAACTTAAAGCCCTAAGCTCTAAACCTTTAACCCTGTAAGTATAAATGCGTTATTAATAATTTTAATTCAATTAATTTCAGTTTAGATATGCTTAATCCAGATAATAATAATATTGGGAACATATAATAATAATAATAATACCAATAATATTAAAATAAAACCTAAATTATGAGCTTTATATATTTTCTAAACTTGTAAAAACTAAAATTATTTCCCTCTGTGTGTTATATAAATTATTTAATAATAAATTATTAAAAAAATAAAATTAAAACTTACTATATATATTGTGATCTCCGAACCGTAAATCATAAACTTTATATACTTTCTTGAATTTAAAAAAATAAAATCAATTTCTTCGTATATCTTATAAAATTATTTTATAATTAATTATTAAAAAATAAAATTAAAACTTACTATATATATATATACCTATCAATATAATAATAAATAATTAAAATGGGGCAAATTCTACGAAAATATTAATAAAATAAATAAAATATTAAATATTAAATCAAGTATAAACATATACTCTCTCTTCTTTATCTTTTTGTCTCTCATTTGTCTCCATCTCTTTCTCTGTAAAAGATCAGGCCAAACTCCTCGTCACTTCCCCTTTCACTATAAACCCTAGATGCCCTTTCCATTCACCTCTAGTACTCTCTCCATTGTCGTTTCTAGCTTTTCCTTTCCATCCTAAGCCTCTATGCTTCTACAAAGCCGCCCATTTACTATTGCATATCTCTTCTCTTCTACTCTGAACAAAATGGGAAGGAATGACCGGTACATAAATGTTCCCAATCATTTCTAGTGCCCGATTTTTCTTCATCGACCCACTAATTTGAGCTCCTGCATTTACTTATTGAATATGTTATTCAATGATTTTTGCTAATTTTTTATGAATAAAGTCCAGTGATGGTATTTGCTTACTGGTTTTGTTTCCAATCTTATGCAAGATGTAAACTATATTATATTCAGGCGCAAGGAACAGGTGCAAGGCGCACTCTAGGCGCACGCTTGGCGCAACATAAAAAAACTTACAAATTATGCAAGTGTTAAAAGCATGAAAAAGTAGAAGGTTCATCAATTTATATTATTTCATATGTTCAAATCAATTAAAGTGATCATTTTCTCTAAGATGCAGAGATAATTTCATATTTAGTAATAATAATATTAATAGTATTTTATTACATTTACTTATCAGTTTAAAGAGTTTATTCAGTTTAGAATCTTTAGATATATTACAAAGGATATGCTATCAACTGAAGAAAGGCAGAATATGATGCTTTTATTTGAGAAACTTGGACCTAGGATTTTTTTGCTTTGCTTTGATATATTTGTAATATAACATATAAGTTGGTTGATTAAGACAAATTTCAAGCAAAAAATTATGAACAATGTTCTACAGCAATTCAAGCAAAAAAAAATTTTTTTGCAGGACTTGAGAATAAACATGAAACGACCTTAGTAATATGGTTTTCTTCTTCTGTACTTGTTCATATGTTGGCTGGAGTTTACCTCAAATCTGACTTTTTACCGCACTGTGAAGTATGTTCTATAACTATTTACTTGTTGAATATGGCTTTTCGAAAGCTGGTTTGATGACTGAATTTGTTCAAGCAATATTTCAGTCATGACTAAAAGCTTATGTAAGTTGAGGTTTGGGTTTCTATATTCCATGACATCAGGTACAACAAAAAATTCTTGACTGAATTTTTATTCTGTATTTTGTATAAGAGTGCAAGAGCCGGTGCTATACGATCTGAAAATGCTCAAGATGGAACTGCTAATGGAACAAGTGGCTCCTCTACTAGAGGATATGATGGATCGTCAACTAATGGAAGCATTGTCTACAAAGGCTTATCGCCGTTGGCATGCAATATCGCTTATTGTGAGTTCAGATAAGATTTTTTAATATCTTAGGTCTTATTATTGTCACTCATTGAATAGACGTTCACTTGCATTTCCACGAGGTTCAAAATATCAGCCATTTTGTTAATTTTTGTATGAAGTAATGAGTTGAAATGAAGGGTAAAAGTGTGTGCAATTCAAGTACTTGGAAAGAAATTTTCTTGCTCTAGACCCATATTTTTAACTTACTACTAAAAAAACTAGCACATCTGATTAAGCTGACTAAGTAATTTCTGAATTATCATGTTTAAATCTATATAGGAAACTGATTGTTCTGGCTTGCTACATTTGGTGAACTTCTACAAAAGTCGAAGGTTTGATACTACAATTGGACTACCTAAGTAATTTCTCATTGCCCCTTTGAAATTTTCTTATTACAACTAAATTTTGATAAAAACTTAAGTGAATGCTTGTCACTTTTCTGTGGGTCAAATGACTTTCATGGTTTTTGTAGGGTGTGTAATACATTAATTATTAGTTTAGTCTATGTGCACTTGTTAGGCTTATATATGCATTTAGTCTATTTTATTCATTTAATAATTTTCTTTCCAATTTCTTTTTCAATTATTATTTTTCATATTTGTCAAAATTAATATTATTAGATTTTAGTTCCCTTCAATCCAAAGTTGTTACAAATGTTTGATGTAACAAGTTATTATTGTAACTACAGATAGATAGTGACACAAAAAGGTTGTAACTGATGTACGTTGTCACAACTTATTGTGATAACAATAAAAAGTTGCCACAAATAGTATTTATAACGATTAACTAAAGTTGTCATGCAGTTTCCGTAAAATTTATTGTATAATGTGACAATTTGCTCTAATTCGTGACAATAAATTTTATTTGACATGAACATTATTGTCACAAAAAATGCAATTTTTGTGACAACATATTTGGAATATTATCTGTTACGGAGTTATTAGTGACTACATCTTTGTGATACCTTGTGTGACAATTTTGAACTTCTTTCATGACATCAATTATTATCACAAAACTATTTTCGTGACGACAATATGAAGTTGTCACATAGTTTAGATTAATTTATGATATAATATGTGACAACAATATTATTTGCAACAACTAGTTTTCTTTTTAGTTACAACAAAAGTTGTAACTAATAAAATACCGTGACACAAAAATTATTTGTCACAAAAGATTGTATTATGTGTGACAACTTTTATGTCACCAATAAATTTATTTGTGACGACTTTTATATGTTGTCATATAATTTTAGTTTATTTTGATGTATTATATGTGACAAGTAGATTATTTGTGACGACAAAATTTTCTTTTTAGTTACAACTAAAATTGTCACAAAAAATTATTAAAATATTTGTGACATCATTTTTGACATATTATCTATTTCGGAGTTATTAGCGATGAACCCATGACAACAAATTATTGTCACAGTATGTTATACAACTACTTGGTTTTTGTGACAACAATTGTTGTCACAAAAAGCTTGATTTCTTGTAGTGAATTTAATTCAATATCATATTGAGCTGTCGGGATTCGAACCCTCGATCTTTAAGCTTAAGCTGCTCTAATACCATGTCATTGAATCGTTCATCTAAAAACGTAAACTGCTAGGCAAGACTTAATCTTAGTATTCATATCTTCTTCAACATGCAAGAAGTATTTAAGAACTACTCAATATATTCCGAATTATTACCGATATACATTGGGCTATACGAGTTTTTATTATTATTACAAAGAAACTAACACCCACATATTGACATTTGGCAACTATATCATCAAATTAAGGGGAAATTATATAACAACATTTTAGTAGATCGTGGATTCAAGAATTATGTGGCATATGAAATAGAAGTTCACATTAATGACATGTTAATGATTTTAAAAATAGACAATCACTATAACAAAAAGAGCTACACTAAATTGTCTATTTCATTTAGAATTGTGTGATTAAATAATAAAAAAACTCAATTACAACTTATTTCAATGTTCAATATTAAAATATTAATTAATTTGATCTTTCTATTTGATTGTCTACATGTAGAAGATCAAATAGACAATGTGCAACATATATTGTGCCACATCATATAGGAAAGAGAAAATAGACAAGCTAGTGTAGAACAAATTTTTAGTTAATTGTCCATTCTTGCCTATGTGGCAAGACTATTATTGAAATGGACTATCTACTAAAGATGCTCTAATGATCCTGGTCCTTTGGTCTTTTCTCCCTGCATAAATGATAAGTATATCAAAAGCTACTTTATGGCATTACTTTTTTTATTATTTTATTCATTTCTAGCGCACTTGACATTAATGCGGGGGGAGGGACCAAAGTGTAAACACTTGGAACTCTTATTGATTAATTAACAGGAGTACAAGGGTATATATACGACTTTCTATACAAGACAACCTATATGAGAAGAATTCTATATGACATACGAAACAAGAGTAAATAGGAATATTACATAATTTAGGAGTATTTACAATAATACCCTCCCTCAAGTTGAGCTAGGGTGGCAAACCAATGTTCAACTTGCATAAAAAGGATTGAAAACGATCTTTAGGCAACGGCTTTGTAAGAGAGTCAGCGACTTGATCTTGAGTCAGGATGTAAGACACGTGTAGAAGCTTTTTAGAAACCCAATCCCGAATGAAATGAAAATCAACTTCGAGATGCTTACTTCATTGATGATAAATCGGATTGGTCGTGAGATAAGTAGCTGAGAGATTGTCGCACCAAAGATGTTGTGGCTTGGAGAGTTCAATGCCTAGCTCACGTAAAAGAATTTGTAACCAACCAATCTCGGATGCACCTGTAGCTAGTGCTCGATATTCAGCTTTGGTCGAAGAACACGAAACTGTTAGAGCTCTAAGAGACAAGATTATGACCTAGAAAAATGGCATAGCTAGTGGTGGACTTACGGTCATCAAGGTTACCAGCCCAATTTGCATCAGTGAAGCCGTGTAAGTGAACTGCTGAATCTTGATGAAAAAATATACCATGATGCAATGTTCCTTTAAGATAGCGAAGAAGACGCTTGACCCCTTGCCAATGAATAGTAGTAGGAACATGCATGAATTGAGAGAGTTTATTGATGGCAAAGGCAATGTCCGGGCGAGTGAGAGAGAGATATTGTAGGCTCCCCATTACACATCGATAATTAGTGACAACGAAGTATGGGTCACCATGGCCGTTCATGAACTTTTCCTTGGCATACATTGGTGTGGAAATAGGTTTTGCATCAAGCATGTTTTGACGCTTGAGAAGATCCAAAATGTACTTTGTTTGACAAAGAAATAATCCACGAGAGCTCCATGTGGCTTGAACTCCAAGAAAATAATTAAGAGAACCAAGATCTTTAATCGCGAACTCGGCATGCAAGCTATTGATAACATGAGATAAGATGCTGGAATTGTTACCCATTAATAAAATGTCGTCAACATAAATATCTTATTGATTAACAGGAGTACAAGGGTATATATACAAATATGACTTTCTATACAAGACAACCTGTATGAGAAGAATTCTATATGACTAGGGCTATAAACGAATCAAGTCGAGCTCGAACATTGACTGTTCAAGCCATGTCATTTAAATTTTAACGAGCCCAAGCCGAGCTCAAGCTTGGTCAAACCGAGCTCGAGCCGAGCTTCGAGCCTATCTCGAGCTTTGTTTAAATCAAGAGCTCAGCTTATATAAAAGATAGAATCCGTAAGATGAAAAATCAGAGATGAAGGGTCGAAACACCACAAATGATTTTCACTATACTAAAGAAGAGGAAGAGGAGGAGTGTTGTATTGGCGGCTGCATTTTTTTAGAGGAAAATGAGATTAGAGTTTTACTGAGCATATAGAGATTAATGAATATATATAGTGGAAATTGAATTGGATCTGAATTGCCTTTGTTAGATTTTATATCTATATTTTCTCTTTTTTTATCTATATTTTATATATCATTTTAAACATATTTTTCCTTTACTCTTTATTTTATATTTTTATATTTTTCTTTGCACATTTTTATATCTATTTTACACATACACTATTTTATATTTATTCATAATCTATCTATTTCATGAATATAATGTATGAAGTTTTCAAATATGTTAACGAGCATGTTGGGGAACTAGTTCGCGAGTCTCTTATCGAGCATGTTTACGAGCTTTTGAGCCGAGTATCCCCTTGTTCAAGCTTGGTTCGTTTACGATAACGAGCTTAAAATTTTATTCACGAACAAGCTTATTTATTAACGAACCGAGCTCGAACAAGCTTTGATCGAACCGAATACCTTACAGTTCACGAGTAGTTCGGCTCGTTTACAGCCCTATATATGACATAAGAAACAAGAGTAAATAGGAATATAATATCATTTAGGAATATTTATTCTAATACAAAGGATACTATTTATTATATAATTTCCTTGAACTAAGGTTATATTTTTATAGTTTTTGAAAATTAAACTGAATTGAATTAAATTAAAATTGGTTGAACTAAAATAAAGTAAACTAAATTTATTTTAGTATAACTACGCATAATTAAATAAAATTAAATTTAATTAAACTATATTAAACTAAATTACATTAAATTATACTAGAACCGAATATACCCATAGAAAGCCTTCAAAAACTCGTCAACTTCTTTACAACCCAAAACGAACGTGACAACAACGCGCCTCACACTGCGACTATTTAATTTACCCAACCGAAACGTATGAATTAAGAATAGAGAATGAGACAAAAAAAATTAAAAACTGTATGATTCTTTTTGAAAAGTGGTTACGTGGCAGTTAATAAGCCCAGCTAGTCAAATCGTCCTTACTGCCACTGCATTAGCTCTTCTCCTTTGTACCTTTTCTTTCTTCTATTTATTTCCCTTCAATTCCTCCACAAACCAAACGCCGCCTTCTCCTCCGCCGTCGAGCGGGAGTGTTTTCCGATCATATAATGAGAGATGGTGGGTTTAAGTATAGTATTAGAAGCACGAAATTGCAGTAGTTTTGTAAACAAAAAAACCCCACAAGTTATAAATAAAGCTACTTTAATGGTAAATAAACCTCCTCCTTCTTCCCCCTCTTTCTCGCCTACTTTCCTCGAACATTGCTTCCTTTGTCGCCGGAAACTGTCGCCGGGAAAAGATATTTACATGTACAAGTAAGCTTTTACACAATTGTTTTATTTTAAATTAACCAGATCTTACCTCACCGATGTTATTGCATCATCAACGTTTGTTAACGGTAAGGGCTCGTTTAATCCAGAGAATGAATATTCTGTGAAAATTAGAGAAAAAATAAACGAAAAGAGGTAAAAATGGTAGAGTTTTGGTCTAGGATCCGTCTTTAGATGGAGTAACTATTTATATAGCTATTACACACATCACACGGATGATATATTCTAGATCAATGATCTACAAATTTTAACTCTTTTTCATTCAATTATTTTTTTAATTCTAAAGAAAAGTATTTACATGAAAGTCATATGTTATGGAATAATTATTCTTATTTAAAATAAAGTAATAACTGTTAGATGAGTGTATTTATTTATAACGGATTTTAGACTAGCAATTTATAAATTTTAACTCTTTTCCATTTTTTTTCTACTGAAAAGTAGTTTCATGAACCAAGCCGAGCGCTAAAGGAGAAATTTCTTACGGTTGAAATTTGATTTGGGGTTTTTTTTTTTGTAGAGGAGATAGAGCGTTTTGTAGCGTGGATTGCCGGTGTAGGCAGATTATCATGGACGAGGAGGAAATTTTGATGAAAGATAGCAACTGTTTACCGGCCGCCGTGAAGCCGGATTCTGCTTCTCCGTCGCGTCACCGGAAAAATACTAGGAACCGGGCGGGTGGTTTTGCGTATTGAGTCAGAGAAGTGTAATTGGAGTTTTTTTAATAAATAATCTTGGTGGTTGTCGGTTTTACCCTTGATCTTTTTGGTTATGACGATAGTGTTCGTCCTATCGTTTTTTGGCTTTTACTACAAGAGTTAAACTAGAGCTATGTTACATAATTCCACCCCCTTTTTTAACTTTAAAGTAATGGAGCTAAATAAAAGTGTAAATTTATAAATGTCTCCAACTGAATTGCAGTAAAAGAAGTCATAAGCATTTAATATCACCATTAATAATTGGAAAAAGTAATAAGTTGAATTAATTAATGGCTTTAGTTATAATTATGGATTCAGATTATCTGCCTCAGAATATATTTATGAAATCTGAGCTATTTAATTTAAAATGAATGGCTCAAAATTTTTTTATATAAAATTAATTATAAATTTTTTTAAAAAAATTGAATCATTTATTTTAAATTAAATGGCCTAAATTGTAACTTTTTTGTGCAGCTGGAATGTTCAACTGCCGAGAATCCTAATCCTATAATTATAATAATCTTCTTTTAAATTTATGTGAGTTGAATTAAAGTTATGTGTGAATATATATATACGTATGTTAAACAATTTAATACTCCTTCTATCTTTTTAAAATAGGTATTATTATTAAAATATTTGTTATTTAATTTTTTGGTACTTTTTTCATTATTCTTCTAACTATGTCCTTCGTATTAATTGCATTTGGATTGAAATTGAAAAGTTAAGGCATTAATTTGATGTAAAGGGCAAACTAGTATTTTTATATTTTTAATAAATGAATTTATTAAAAAGTGTGAAATTTATAAAAAAGACAAGTAAAAAAATATGGAGGGAGTTTAACTCATTATTGATTTCATGAAAAATTTTGAGTATAGGAAGTCGGTTAAACGGATCATGAATTTTAATGGGAAAAGGAGTTTATTGGTAACAATTTCACCTCTCAAAGTAATGCCTTTTATATTAAATCTATACACTTATATAGCGATAATAACATCTACACGTTTTGATGATGCCTTTCAAGTACAGATAGTCATGGAATACTAATATATGAAAACTAGTAAAATTGTATCTACATTAGTTCCTTTGTTAAAGGATTCACATATGACATAACTATATATTCAGCTCCGTTTTAACAACTTTTGGGTCCTCAATAATTATCCAATTAAAAAAATGGAAAATCCTTTTGTATTTATTTAGCCTTTGAGTATTATTTTTGGAGTAGTATTTTGTATGCATAAATGGTGCGGAGATTTAAATTCAGCTTGCTGATTGATTAGTTTAAAAATAAAAAAGTTATACGAACTTATAATACATACGATAGAACAAGTTTGTTTGTTTGTTTCTAAATTTTGAGCATTAGATAAGAGTACTTATTTTGGTCCCCTAATTGAAGCAAGCATTGAATTCCATAGGTAAAATGAAATTACAACCTATAAAATTGAAGGTAGATGTGTAGAATGAGACTACCTAACTCACAATCCCATAAATTTATTTAAAATTTCAAAAATGTGATATTATGCGTAATTTTTTTTATTACATATCTCCTAAGAAATTTAAAAAAATTGAATTGACGAGATTATGTCTATCATATTAACACACACTTTCTCTACCAGATTTACAATTGAAACTTTGGTAGGAAACACTAATATATTTCAAAAAAAATACATATATTAAAGAAAAATTAATTTCCTTTGTGCCAATGATTTCCTTCGGGCCAATGAAGCTGATCGTTGGCGAAATTATTTAATACGTGTTTAATTAAACTTTGAAAAAACTGAAATTCTAAACGAATATAATTATATAAAAAGAACTATATAGATATAGATGGATATAAGTATACTAAACTACTAACTAGGATATAAACATAGATGGATATAAGAATTAAATTTTGTCAGATGGATAATTCTAAAAAAAAGCAACCAATGCTTGTGAAAATCAGTTTGACCCTGAAAGTAAATATTAACGGTTAGGTGATTATCAAAAAAAATAGTACTAATAGTTAAGTGGATACGTGGCAAGACTGTAAACTGCAGAAGATAGAAAGTTCCAGAATGTCCTTTCTAATTGAGTGAAGTAAAAAAGCCCAAAAAAGTGAGGAATTCGAGGTGAAAGTCACCAATTGGGTAAAAACTCAGGCGGTAAAAAATAGAGCTTAATTTACACTTTCCAAATGTTGTAGAGTACGTTTGTAGGTTAAAGTAGTTCTAAATCACGTGGATAAATCGACAGTGGGCATATTTTTTTAATAAGTAGGATGATATATTAATTAAATTAAAGGATTGTCTGACAATACTTCGAAGAGAAATAAAATAATCCACCCTCATGAGATGCGCATACTTTATTTAATTTTATTTGACAAAAAAAGCATGTTAAGTTTTTAGAGACATGTTATATATTCTTTTGAAATTTTATAAACTGAAATTGAAATGAACTTATTTTAACGTAAAATTAAAATTAACGAGAAGATGGCAAAGTGCTAGATAGCAAGAAAAGTCATTGTGATCATCAACCTTAAGACAAAGTGACTATTCATCATATTTTTATTCAAAATCACATTTTTTATACGACAAAGTTTTACAAGTCTAATGTGGCAACAAATAAACAATAAAAACTGATTGCAACGGTAAGAAATCAGACTATCAAGAGACTTGGTGACCGCTCGTAAAATCAATACCTATAATCTACAAACTTGACAAAAAAAATGCTCGTTTATAATAAAAAATTGAGTTCAAATACATAATAAATAATCATTTTTATTTTAAAATGAGTTAGATGTTAACAGTCAAGTTCCTTGTAAATAAGCTCATCAACACGTATGACCAGGGTGAGTTTGATGACATTATTCTTAAAAAAAAGTATGTTAGAGCATAGATTTTGGAGAAGCGCATAGAAGTACATTCTCAAAGTTGCCGAAAACAATGCCATATTAACTTGTGAGAAAAAAATTAGAATACTCTAAAGTTCAAACTCTCAATCTCAACCATCTGTTGAGTTTAAATGATCCAGATTCAGTTTTAATGTTTTATGGAGTCTACAGTACAATAAAATCTGAACTATTAAAACTTAATAAATAATTTAAATTAACTAAAATATATAATTTTAAAGAGTTTAAACTTTAAAGGTACGGAGAATTTTGTAAAAGGCCCCTATCGAGAGATATACTCGAAGGGAATTTCCTTTGGGCAAACGTACTAATTTGAAATAAATTGGGCCTGGCGACTTCCTCTGTCCCTTTATTCTACACTATTTTCAAGCTCTTTTTTTAAGCTATAAATTTAATTTTAAAAAAATAAATTAGACATCTCCTAATTAATTAGTATAAAAAATTAAAATATATTATTTAAAGCTAAAATATGTAAAACTATTAAAAATTTATCCAACTAACCAACCAATCAAGCCTTAAATTCGACGTTAGGTGGGGTCGACTATATGGATCTTCCGACGCCATGAAACTCTATCCAAAGCCAAATTTTCGTCCATACCGAGTAAACGCATATCCTTAGAAATAGTTTCCCTCCAAGTAATCTTAGGTCTACCTCTCCCTCTACCCTTACTCTCTGTCCATAAGTTCTCACATTTTCTAACTGGAGCATCTATTGGTCTACGTAGCACATGTCCATACCACCTTAGTCGTCCTTCTCTCAGTTTATTCTCAATATGTGCCACACCGGTCTTTTGGCGGATGCACTCATTTCTAATTCGATCCATCCTTTTATGCCCACTTATCCACCTAAGCATCCTCATTTCCGCCACATTCATCCTTTGAATATGTTGCGTCTTAATAGCCCAACATTCACTCCCATATGTCATGGCTGGCCTAACCACCGTTCTGTAGAATTTACCTTTCACTTTCAAAGGTATCTTTTTGTCACATAAGACTCCGGTAGCACTTCTCCATTTCATCCATCCTACATTAATTCTATGAGTTACATAATCATCAATCATCCCCTCCTCGTGGAAGATAGAGCCCAAATACCTAAATCGTTTACATTTTGGAACGATTGTATCTCCTAGTTTTACTTCTCCTTCGTCTCCTTTCCGTAAGCTGAACTTGGTGTGCAAATACTCCGTCTTACTTCTACTTAACTTAAAACCTTTACTCTCTAACGCATTTCTCCACACTTCTAGCTTCTTGTTAACCCCTTCCCTTGATTCATCAACCAATACGATGTCATCCGCAAACAACATACATCAAAATAACTTATTTTAAAAGTAGCTCAAATAACAATGTCAAACTTACCCCATTGAAAAAAAAACTTTTAAGTACTTTATTTTTCCCAGTAAGAATGTTGATTAAATTTGTTAAAACAAGAACCGATATAATTAATGCCAAAATTTGTTCTTGTTCTTGGCTTGATATGATTCAAATATCTATCTTATTAAAGTCACCGACATAGAGATTAATTTTTGTACAGTACTATCTTATGATACAATCTTATCTTACCTCTAAATTGTCCTGTCCTCCAAATACTGCCACATTTAACTGGCGTAATGGCTTGTACAGAAAATGGCATGCCCTCAGTATGATGCACTAAATGCTGTAAATATGTAGGATTATAAATGAGACGAGTCGTTCATGAACAGCTCGGTGTTCGGCCCGATAAGAGCTCGACCCGAGTCGACTCGATTTATAAATGAACAGTTGGTGAACATGATTTTGAGCTCGAATAATAAATGAGCTGAACATGAACATGAACAAGTCCTAGCTCAGCTCGAAAACTCGCGAACAAACTTGATTAGAGGCTCGTGAACAAGTTCATGAACATGCTCGATAAAAGCTCATGAACTAACTTAGATTATAGTTTTCACGTAATAAAATATATATAAAAATATAATAAAACATATTTTTAAAATAGTTGATAAAACAATTTGTATTTGTAACATAAACACATAATCCACAACCCAATTTATGGCCCATATTAACAATACTTGATGGTCCAGTTTATACTAAAAAGTTAATTCCTGATATAAATACTTAAATTAAGGTTCTCTATTTTGTATCAAGAATCCTATCATATTAGTTAACGAGATATTATGATATTAAGAACTTACTTTTTCATATTTTATTATTAATTGCATTCATCAACAAAAAGTAAATGAGCTTGTTCGCGAACAAATTGACGAACTGTTCACAGACGAAATAAATGAATTGTTCGTGAACAGCTCGGGAACAAACGGGCGCGTAAACGAGCCGAAAACAAACAAGATTTCTAGCTCGGCTCGATTCGTGTTCGATTAAAAATTAAATGATTTGAACACGAACACGCCATAACTCGGCTCGGCTCGACTCGTTTACGGCCCTATAAATATTTAAATCATCATTTTCTGTCGAAAAAAATACAGAATATGCAGGAAACAACTAGGATAGGGAATTTGCACGAAAATTTCTGATGAACACTAGCAATGTCCTTTCTTACATCTAATTAGTTTCAGCAATACTCGTTCATTACACAGAAAATTCATATTTTGAATCCAGATCAGCAAACTTCGAATTTTTTTACAAAAACATTGATCATATTGTTAATATAATCCCCTAAACGTAGATAATAACACTTTCCATTAAATGAGGTAACTCACTAACTCCGTAACTAAGATGTAATTGACATGAGTTAATGTATGAAACAAAAATGCACATGAACAATGATGCATATGACAGGTGACAATGCATTCATATCCAAACTTTCAGAACAATTTTAACGTGGATTAATAAATATAAAAGCTGGGCACAAGAGTCTCTGGCTAGAGTTTTCACATGCCAATGGATAATACATACAAGGCACTAACTATATATGATAATAAATAACTTACCACCAACATCATATGGTCAACCAGATTTGAACAGAAGAATTGCTTTCTGGTCCAAATAGAAATAAACAAAGTGGTTTGTCTCATGGGTTACGTATGAACCTGTTGACAGCCGAAGCAAAAAAAAAGGTTAAGACTACTAATGCCATTCATTTATCATCCAAATTATAAAAACAGTCTCAAATTATTCGTATTTAATTATTTATCCACAGAACCAGTATCAGCATCAGTTGGTCAGAGAAAAGTTTGCATCGTTCAAAAGTCAAAACAGAGTAACAAACAGTACATATCTGCCATTCCGTAACTCTGGCAGCATTTAAGCGACTGCCCAACTACTGGATCGGTTCAAAAGGAGTTGCACATTTGAGAACTGTGAAAAACATGAAATAAACAAGCTTTGATAATGACTTAATTGACAAAATAAGTGTGTTTCTTCCAAGTCTATTATCGAAGTTACATAACAAGATTGAGCTGCAATCATATTTTGTCAAATGACTCGGGTGAGGTAATTCACCGAATCATCTGTTTAAACAGGGAGAATGTAAGGGACCCAGTTTGAGGGGTTCAATGGATGAAACAAATTGATGCTTTTTCCTAATTTCCTTCTAGATAGAAGAATGTTACTAAGAGTTCTAAGACATACTTCAATGGAAGCATAATTGGAAATGTGAAAACAGTAGCAATCCATGGTAGGACTATAGAGAAATTCTGATAATGAGTTTAAGTTTAAGTTTGACAACGCTCTGGGAAGTCTTGGCTAGTTGCCTTGTAAGGAAGAAATTGACCCTCCATAAGTAGTTGGCATCTATGTCACATGGACTCTTGCACCCGTGTCCGGTACACGGACACACGAACACATAATCCGTGTCCGATCTGGCAGATGGCTCTCGGACACACCAATATCAGGTGCAAGATTTATTTTTAAATTAAAATTTTCAATAGACATTAATTAATAATGAAATGAAATTTAGAGCTTTCAAATAGGAATCAAACTTTTAGATAATCTTCCTAATTAAGTATTTATCTAATTAATAAGATATAATCAAAATATTAAATTATCTTGATTGATGGATTCTTAATTAATTAAGTATTTATCTAATTTCTTACAATAAAGGCATATTCCCTGATCACGTGAGTAATTTTTCCAATTTTATTAATTAATTCTCTTTTTCTGAATTACAGTTTAATGAAAAAGACTTTTTTGAAACGTCTTACGTCTATGAATTACCACTAATTAATCACTATTTACTAAATAGTATTTAGTTTCTCAATCAAATTATCAACTCATCAATATCTGCTATCTTATGCAACTCTATTTTGCTCTTTGGTCTTTTCATCTCATTCTCTAACAATATTCAGTTCTCCATTTTGCGCTATAATATAGTTGGATTGGGTTTTGCAACATATCTTTTGAATATATATATATATATATATATATATATATATATATATATATATATATATATATATGAATTGCAATGTCCCCGCACCCATGTCCAAATTTAGGACAGTGTCCGTGTGTCCTAAATTTTTGAACTTACCGTACTAGACACCTGATCTGTACCCGTGTCCGATACTTGTAGACGAGTCCATGAGACATACGTTGGCATGGAATTGGGGGAGGAATGGATGCCATATGAGGCAAACAGCCTAGCAAATTTATGGCCCCACAACAGTAGACAGCATAAGAGTGCGCTAGCCTAGGCCCACCGTCAAGTATATGCCCCCCTCTTGGGCTCTTTTACTTAACGTTAAGTATATGCTTAAAAAATTATATCCTAATATCCCGCCCTTTGAGAAAATGGCAAAAACTGCTACCGTTAACAACTAACACTGCAAGAATCCTCCAGGAATTCTTTATCACTTCGTTAATCAAAATAAATGGCAACCAAGTAGAGTTTCAATCATCAAATTTGTGAAATTAAAAGCCCATCCTTCATAAGAATTAGAGGATTTTCACTATTTTACATCAAATCGTATGTTTTTATCTCAAATGCCAGAGAAAAAACTGGACTCCAGTTGATGTCTCACAACAGTTAAAAGTACGTAAATAAAAAGGTTGATGCCCATAATTCATATTGTATAGACTCATTACTGGCAATCAGAAAATATCCTACTCTGACCCACCAATAATAAAATGCAACCTACAGCCAAGATTGTCACAAAAGCCCCTAATAGATGCCATAAAATAGAAGCTCATTGCATCTCTTATAAGGAGTTATATTATCATAAAGCGTTTTCTAAACGAGATAACTAGTCAAGCAATCAAGTTGATCATCCACATATTCCTCCATTGAGAAGACTACTTTGAGCAACACAAAAGCGCCTTCCTATGTTAAGGACAATGACAATTTAGATATGCATAGAGTGCAATGCAATAGAGAAAGAAATGGATGTTTCTAAACACATTTTCTCCAGTACAGTTATACACATACCACCTTCCTAACAAACACAACATAGTTGTCAAGGCGCTAGGCGCCACGCACGCTTCGCCTTGAGGCGTGCGCCTGAGGTACCCTTGGTGCAACAAATATTTGCCTGAAAAGTGAAGTCAAGTGCAATAACAATACCGGAATAAGAACTAAGATAATTGTTAGATGTACACATATATGTAAACTTTACATATTGCATAAGGAATATCTAGTCTTGAATTAATCCAGCCATAATAGGATTTGAATTATGAAAATCTAGCGTTGAATTAATATTAAAAATCTTAAAAAATCGATGAACAACACTTTTTACAGTAAGTTGAAACCCTGAGGAAAAGTGTCCTAGAGGCAAGCCTGAGGCGCACTGAAGAGCACACAAAAGGCGTGGCTAGGCGCACACCCAAGGTACGCTACCTCGCCCGAGGTATGGCGAGGCGCAGAACCCTGCGCCTTGCGTGAGGCACGCCTTTAACAGATATGAAACACAGCATAAGAGACAACTCTTTTTCTCCAAATCAAGCATCCCAATCTATTGGCAACTTGGCATTCAGTCAACTGATCATTAAACTATTAATCATTTCCACCCTTTCATAGCTCTGTTCAGCAGCATTTAGCTGTGCAGTAGAAAAGTTGACTGTATTGTTTTTGTTCATGAGTACTGGCTGGAATTCTCAAGCTTGTTACAAGAACAGAGGTATTACTGTGTCGGGAACTCTTCCCAAGGATCTAGAGCGATTGCTTCCTGAGGTTAGACTGGTTAAGTTTTTGTTTTGTTTCTTTCCTTGCTATTACAAAAGCTCCAGACTCCAAAGAAAGAATATACTCTTATGTTTTCAGTTTGTAGATTTGTTCACCAACTAGTAGCTTACTATGCCCATCCCAATTACATCACATGTTTATTTCACCAGTTAAGAGATCCAATATTCATTCTGAAGTTGTAGCAAAAAAAAAAAGCAAATTGAATGTGAAATTATATTTTCACAAACAACAAAAATAAAGTAGCAAACAATACCATCCAACAAAACCTAGATCATCAAATTCCATGTATTGATTCCAGTAATCAACAAAAGCAACCACTGTAGCATAAATCTATGCAAACGCAAATCGTTTAGTAATAAACAGCATCAAATCCGAGCTACAAATAATAAGAAAGACAAAATCAGATAAGGAAAGAGGGCTAAAATAGGTTACCAAAATTGCGACCAACGATGCAATGCCAAGTCGGTCCATGCCTCTTATCGAACTCTTTCTTTATGTGCTCTGCAACATCCTTCTCTACACTGTGCTTCTCAAATGCCTAAATCAGAAACAAACATTCAATCCAAAAAATAACATTATAGAAACTGGATTGTTAAATTGAGCACGAAATGATGAAATTAAAATTAAGCTTGAAAATGAACTAACGCCAATTGCAATATCGACGGCTTCTTTCTGAATGTCTTCTTTCATGTCAGCATTCTTGATGATTATTTTCTTCGCGGTAGGAGCAGTAGCCGGAGAGACTTTCCGATCATCGGAGATTGGCTCGGTCACCGGACCGCCGTTGATGCTCCTCTTTGCATCTTCGGTACTCATAGTTTTAGATTGGAGATTAAGCAATTTGGGAATCTGGTTTTTGAGAGATTGAGAACAGTTGCTTTCTGTGGAGGAAGGGAGCGAGAACGAAAGCACTGCTTATATTTTTCTCTTTTCTTCTTTTTGGAGAAAAAAATAAAGGAAAATTACTTATAACTTTACTGTTACTACTGGTACTATTTGAGCGAGCCAGCTGAGCTGAATTTTGGACTTTTTGTCCGTTTGAACTTGGTTCGTTAACATGGCTCAAAATTTTTTGTTTAGATCCGGCTACACCTAGCTCATTTGTTTGTGATTGAATTTATATATTTTGTTCCTATAAAAAAAAGAATTAATATATTTTGTTTATAGAAAAATTATAAATCATTTAAATTTGTTGTGTTGTATAATATAAAATTACATAATAAATAATTAAAAAGTTTTTCAATCATCACGAGTTTCTGAGCTGAGCTGAATTTATTTGGGGCGTTTGATTCACATAACGAAAGGAAAACGGAATCAACTAAGGGAAATGTAAGGAAATAAATGTAATTCTCTTTGATTGGCTTATGTATTTGACATATTCGAGAAAGAGAATGAAATTACTCTTCAATTTATTTATTATTATTTAAATTAAAGAAAATTAATTTTTTATAATATAATAATAATAACTATATATAATATTAATTAATTATAATAAATAAAATTATAATTTATTAATTATTAATACTAATTAATATTAATATTATATTTATAATAATTATAAAAATAATATTAATATTAATAATATATATTATTATAATATTAATATTTATTATTATTATAATAAATATTATTAATATGTAATATTTAATTAATAATATTATTATATATATCAATATTATAATAATTATTAATATTAAATTATATTAATATTATCAGTGGTAAATATTATTTTATAAAACTATTTTAAGGTTAATATATAAAATAAAATTAATTATAATATTAAAAATAATTATTATTATAATAAGTAATTATTATATTTATAATAATTATTATATAAATAAATTTAAATATTAATATAAATTAATAACTACCGTTACATTTATAATAAAAATTATTAATATTAATAATTATTTTATAATATTTATAATTATTAAAATTAAATATATAAATTATTATTTAATATTATTTTTTATAATATTATTAGTTATATAGAATAATAATATTATTTATTATAATATTATTATAGTAATAATAATACTTATTAATATTGATAAAAAAAATACTTATTAATATATTATTATTATTATTTTAATTATTAAATAATAATATTATAAATCATTAAATAATATTATTATTGATTATTACATAGTTTTAATTATTAATTATTCATTTTTTTACTAATATATAATATTGTTTTTAATTAATATATAATAATATTATTATTATATTATATATATTTATAATAATTATTTTAATTGTAAAATAATGATAAGACTATAATAACAATAATAATGGAGAAAGATAAAGAAAGGGAATGCTAATATCTAATACAGTGGGGGAATGGAAAGTTCTTAAAAGGGGTAATCCTATTACCCAATATAGATAATAAATTTGATTCCCTTATCTAAACAAACAGCAATAGATTAAATTTTCTAATTCCCTTTCTATTTTCTAAATATCCCAACTAAACACCCCCTTAATTAAACTTTGGTTTAAAGCAAATTTTTTATGCATGAAATTAAAATTTTATCAATCCAAGGACCAAAATCACTCATGGGTCGGGTCCTTTAGAGCAGTAGTCTTGACTTATTGTTCATATTTTAAATTCAAGTAGTTGCTTTTACCGAGGCCAAATTCTACCAACAAGTGAAAAACAACTCGAGAAAAAGAAAGAAAAGGATTGGCCTGCTATCAAACGGATAACTGAAAATATCGTACCTGAATTTGATATTTCAGAATTAAATTATTACGAACTTGCTTGAATCTATGAACGAATTCATGCAAAACAACAAACAGTTTCGAGGCGATCGGTGTTACCCCATGGGGGACCCTTCGATGTCTAAGTCAGTAAAGGGTTCTGAGGAATATAATGAAAGTAAGTGTGAGAATCAGAGATACCTGCTGAACTGACCTACAGGTCTGTTTATAGGCGCATGAGCTGCCCCATTTCTGATAGAATAAGGAGTCCAGATTGGGATAAGTTTAGAACTCTTCATACATATCTGATCCTTGTATCCCAAGGTGATAGAGATAAGGATAGAGGAGAGAACATAGGGACTAGATTTAGACTTGGATTCTCCTTGCTTGTAGGGTACGAAGATGCCTTCGAGCCGTCTTGAGGCTATGACCGTTCAGGGCTCCTCGCAGTTTCTGGTGAGATATGTTCTCCGGCTGGGATCTAGCCGGCTTTGTGGGTTAGGTTCTCGTATCCTCAATAGTGCGACGAGTTAGGCGGCTCTTTGTTGACCCGGTCTCTTGGCCGAGACGGGCGAAATATATCTAGTAGGTTACCAGAAGCCCCCCATGAGTGAGAGAAGTTCTTTAGGGCTTCTGACGGCCTGAACCTGCTTGAATTCTAAGCGACTTATGGTTTAGGGCTACGTGGTAGACGATGGCCCAAGCATTCTCAAAGCTTCCTTGGGAAGCCCAAGTCTGTCCACATCCTTTGCGGTAGGCGTGATTTTTCGAAATTTGAAACCAGCGACACCTTGAGTGACACGTGGCATCGCACGTCTATTCTTTAATGATTGTAACCCTTCACTTTCATTTTCTCTTCCTATTTAAGCATTTTTCTTCCTCATTTCACCACTTTTGCCTACCTGATTTGAAACACCCTTATCATATAATAACTATAGAAAAGTACCATAAAAATTTTTTGTACAAAAATATTCATATATTGACACAACCATAAAATTTCACATCAACTCTAATACCATTCGTTTATTACAAACCATAATTATGTTTGATTTGAAAAATCAAAACCCGACCACTTTCTATTCTATATGCTTGTCATGTGAGGAGAGAGAGCGAGATGGACACAGCCGACAGACCTTTCTTCCATGACAGCTACAGGTAAGGACCTTCTAGTACAATACTTTATCTACAACTTCAACAACTGAAAAATATAGCGATTTATATGAGTCGTCACTCAGTGAATATAAACAATCAATGAATTTAACAATCTCATACAGTTACACCTTCAAACTAAACATACAATCATTCTTATTTACTATTGGATGATTCCTATTGGATGATTCATTTATTTAATTGTTGTGACATTTCCGGCCAAACTATTGCCCCGGGATACATGTAACATTTGTAACAGATAACAATTGATTTGCTGGCCAGCTATATAACAATTGGTTGACCTTTCGGTCCAGATAACAATTGGTTGACCTTTCGGTCCATTTGTCAAATATTGCAATTGGTTGACCATATAGGTCCAGATAACAGAACATGTATTGCAATGTTTGATCGGCTATGTCACAACGTCTCTCGTTATTTCATTTGTTCCTGTATAATTGCGTATATCATAAATAATTCAATTATCTCATGTTTCACCAAATAAACATATGTTCATATAATTCAAATTCTCCAAATAACATATAATCATTCAATTCACAACAATTCACCAAACATTCAAATATCACATATCAAAACATTTCACCCATTCATATCATGTTTATACTCACAGATGGAATGCTAATTTCCACGAAATCGACTTGTTTCCTCCTCTTGAACACTTTCACGACCTCGTGTTCCTATAAGCATAAATTCACATCAATACATTTCACCTTGTGTTGTTTTCTATTTATAAAGTTTTCATGACTTAAACCATTGTTACTTGTATACTTGTTCATATGACCTTGCTCTACTTAAAAATTCATAACTTTCAATTCACTTCTCCAAATGATCTGATTCTTTTTTAATTCTATCCCTAATATACAAGGCTATAACATACTAAAACCTCAGAAATTTTAGAGTCTTATACGATTTATAGGGAATTTCCCATCAAAACCCATTTCAGTCCCGCTTTACCTGGACAGCAACGTAATAAAACGGGTATAACTCTCTCTACACAACATGAATCGACCTGATTCTTTTTCCTACTTAAACTATACACATAAGGGAATAACATATCAAAAAATCAGAATTTTCTAAGTAGTATAACAATCCCAGAATAATTTTGAAACTCACCCTATCTCTTTGATCATCCAATTCTGCACACTTCATCTTATAAAAATCATAACTATTGATCTACTTGTCTAAAAATTCTCAAATTTTGCAGGATGAATCTTGACATAAAGAAGAACAATTCATCTTCTTACTAAAACTGCTAATTCTAACTTTAACCTAACAAAAATCGCACTACAAAATTACTGAAATACCTGATTCCTTCCTTCTAGATCTCTTCTTCTCTTCTTCCTTTCTCTTTGTTCTTTGCTTTGTGTTTTAGGAGATGAAGAACTGATCTAATTCTTATCAGTTCATAAAAAGATCTAGGGGGCAAAAGACTAATTTGCCCTCAAGTTCTTTATTTATTACAAATACTAACTATACTAAATACATGTACATATATCTATACCATACTAATACTAATTCTAATACTAATTCTTATACTTAAATCCTTATGATATATCACAATTTTATTCAACTTTATATGTTCTAATAATAATTTTATATCTATAACATAACTATACTCCACTTATTCCTTAAAATTCTATAGCCATATAATTCGATACCTAGATATTAACTATCGTATTTTGTATGGTTGAAATAACTATTACTTTCACTAACCAATTTTAATAAATATAACATGTAAAATTTAAATATAATGACATATAACAGATGCGGACAAATGCAAATATAATGCATGAAATGGGATATTATAATTCTCCCCCCCTTAAATAATTTCGTCCTCGAAATTAAATACCTGAATCAGGAAACAAATAAGGATAGTCCTTTCTCATTCGATCTTCTGTTTCCCAAGTGGCTTCTTCTACTGAATGACTTTTCCAAAGTACTTTTACCAATGGTATTTCTTTGTTTCGCAATTGTTTGGTCTTATACCTGATAATTGCTACTGGTTCTTCTACATAACTCAAATTATCAGCAATCTCTATCTCTTGGTCCTTCAATACATGAGTAGGGTCTGACCGATACTTCCTTAGCATGCTCACATGAAAGACATTGTGAATTTGAGCTAACTCTGGTGGTAATGCCAATTTATAAGCAAGCGGACCAATTCTTTCAAGAATGTCATAAGGCCCTATATACCGCGGACTAAGCTTCCCTTTCTTCTTAAACCTTAGTACGCCTTTCCAAGGTGATACACGAAGAAAAACTTTGTCCCCTACTTCATATTCCTTTTCCCTTCTATGTTGATCAGCATAACTTTTCTGTTTATCTTGTGCTGCCTTGATTCTTTCTCTTACTATCTTCACCTTTTCAAATGTGTCTTGTACTATTTCTGGACCCTCCAAGACTCTCATCCCTTCTTCATCCCAACAAATAGGACTTCTGCATTTTCTTCCGTAAAGAGCCTCATACGGTGCCATTCCAATACTACTATGATAGTGATTATTATAAGCGAATTCTATTAGAGCAACATATTCATCCCACGCACCTTTGAATTCCATAGCACAAGCTCGAAGCATTTCTTCCAAAGTCTGAATTGTTCTTTCTGATTGACCATCTGTTTGAGGATGAAAAGCAGTGCTAAAGTTCAATTTTGTGCCCAGTGCCTGCTGTAAACTTCTCCAAAATCGAGATGTAAATCGAGGATCTCTATCTGATACAATAGACACAGGTATTCCATGTAATCTGACAATTTCATTAACATACTTCTTCGCCAAATTCTCCAATGAACAACCCCATTGTATGGGTAAAAAGTGGGCTGATTTTGTCAATCTATCAACAATAACCCAAATAGCATCATTCTTTCTTGGAGTTTTCGGAAACCCGTACACAAAATCCATAGTAACCATCTCCCATTTCCAAACTGGTATAGGTAATGGTCGTAATTTCCCTGCTGGAGCTTGATGTTCAATCTTTACTTGTTGACATATCAAACACTTTGAAATGTATTCAGCAATATCCTTCTTCATTCCAGACCACCAAAAATGAGAGCGTAAGGTATGATACATTTTTGTCATTCCCGGATGCATAGCATATGGAGCAGTATGAGCTTCTTCTAAAATTTTCTTCTTCAAATTATCAACATCAGGCACACAAATTCTTTGTCCCAACGTCAAAGTATCATTTTCTACTATAAAATCAGTGCTCTTTCCTTGCTTGACATTTTCCATAATCTCATTTAATTGAGGATCTCGAACCTGAGCTTCCTTAATTCTGTCATGTAACACTGGTCTTACCTTGAAGTTAGCTAATAATGCACCATTTTCGCCCAATTTTAAGTCAACATCCATTGCTCGCAATTGAACTAAGTATGGGAGTTTAGAAACTTGAACATTAGCCATTACACTACTGGATTTTCTACTTAAGGCATCAGCTACAACATTCGCTTTTCCCGGATGATATTCTATCGTGAAATCATAATCTTTTAACAATTCTAGCCATCTCCTCTGCCTCATATTCAATTCTTTCTGACTCAACAAATATTTCAAACTCTTATGATCAGTGAAAATCTAAAAAGTTTCTCCGTACAAATAATGCCTCCAAATTTTTAAAGCAAACACAATCGCAGCCAGTTCTAAATCATGCACTGGATAAGACAATTCATATGGTTTTGATTGTCTAGATGCATATGCAATGACCTTCCCGTGTTGCATTAGAACACAACCCAAACCTTGGTGAGAAGCGTCACTGTAAACAACAAATCCACCAGTGCCAGTCGGAATTGTCAAAATCGGAGCTGTAGTCAATCGTTTCTTTAATTCATCAAAACTTTTCTGGCAATCATCTGTCCACTAGAACTGTACATTCTTTCGTAGTAATTTTGTCATTGGAGCAGCAATAAGAGAAAACCCATGAACAAATCGTCGATAATACCCTGCTAATCCTAGAAAACTTCTTACTTCTGCTACATTTTTCGGAGCTTCCCATTGAACCACAGCTTCGATCTTTTTAGGATCAACCTCAATGCCTTGACCAGAAACCACATGTCCCAAATATAAAACATGATTCAACCAAAATTCACATTTGCTAAACTTTGCATATAGCTGTTTTTCTCTCAAAATTTGAAGCACAATTCTCAAATGTTGCTCGTGTTCTTCATTGCTTTTCGAGTACACAAGTATGTCATCAATAAAAACAATGACAAACTTGTTAAGATACTGTTGAAATACCTTGTTCATCAAAGCCATGAAAGCTGCAGGTGCATTCGTCAAACCAAATGGCATCACCAGAAATTCATAATGTCCATATCGAGTTCTAAAAGCTGTTTTTGGAACATCTTGCGCTGAAATTCCGAGTTGATAATACACTGACCTCAAATCAATTTTAGAAAATAAACATGCTCCTTGCAATTGATCGAATAAATCATCAATACGGGGTAAAGGATATTTATTCTTCACAGTTACTCGATTCAATTGTCTGTAATCAATGCAAAGTCGCATAGTGCCATCCTTTTTCTTAACAAATAATACCGGAGCACCCCAAGGAGACACACTAGGTCTAATAAATCCCTTATCAAGTAACTCTTGTAACTGCTTTTTCAACTCTTTTAATTCCACTAGAGCCATTCTATATGGAGAAATAGAAATCGGTGCAGTTCCTGGAACTAAATCAATGGTAAATTCTGCTTCTCTATCAGGTGGCAATCCTGGTAGATCAGCAGGAAATACATCAGGAAATTCTTTAACAATAGGAATATCATCAAGTGATACATCTGATACTTTGGTGTCAATAACATGTGCTAAATATGCCTCACATCCACCCTTGATTAACCGAAAAGTATTAATTGCAGAAATTAAACAAGTCGGTACTATCTGACGTTCACCCTGAAAAATGACTTTTAGCTTATCTGATGTCTCTAAAATAACTTCCTTGGTGAAACAATTTACTACTGCATGATGTTTTTCCAACCAATCCATACCCAAAATCACATCAAACTCTCTAATAGTTAATCTAATCAAATCCACACTTAATATAATCTTGTCAATTTGAATCGAACAATTTCTGTACACCTGATTTGCAATCACCAATTCACCCAAAGGAGTTCCCACATATAGATCAAATCCCAAAGGTTCACAAGCCATATGCAATTGTGATGCCAAGTTTGATGATATAAATGAATGAGTAGATCCAGGATCAATTAATGCACAAACATCCATGTTGCAAATAGAAATCTTACCAGTAACAACTTCTGGTGCTTCAATAGCTTCTTGTCGAGTCATGGCAAAAACGCGAGCGTGTGTTGGAGGCCTAGAACTCTGAGCCTCAGATCTACCAATATTGCTTGTTGTTATTCCTCTACCCCTACCTCTACCTGCTATTACACCAGCTCCCCTGCCTCTGGTATTCTGAATTGTAGCCTCTGATTGAGCTCTTTCAGTTGCTTCTATTCGTTTTGGACAATCACGTATTAAATGTTCAAAAGAGCCACATAAGTAACATGCTCCAGCCAGTTTCCTGCATTCGCCTTCATGCAATTTACCACATAGCATACACTGAGGTTTTTGTCCCGAGCTTTGTCCCTGACTTTGTCTCGAATGAGTTTGCACATTTGTTCTTCCTCCTCTATTCCCAGAATATCCTCCTCTAGCTATAAACTATGATGGAGAAGAATTTGTTTGATGCTTAGCAGACTTTTTACTTTGGTCACCACTAAAATCACCGTAACCTCTTCTAGCTTTATAATCTGCTTTCTCTTTTTCTAGTCTTTCAGCCCTAACTGCAGCATTTTTCAACTTTATGTAACTTTCAAGTTCAAATGATGATATCTTTGTTCGAATTTCATATCTAAGCCCATCCTCAAATTTCCTGCATCTATCCTTTTCAGTCGCCACTAATGTTGGTACATAACTGGATAGCTGATTGAACTTAACTTCATACTCGGCCACTGTCATCCTCCCTTGTCTTAAGTTCAAAAATTGTTTTCTTTTATCATCAATGTACACATCAGGCATATAATTACTTTTGAATTCCCGCACAAAATCATCCCAAGTCAAGATAGGAGGCTGAACAGTGCTCCCCGGGATAGTCTCCCACCAGTCATAAGCATCATCTTGAAGTAAAAATACCGCATAATCGAACTTCTCATCGGGAGTACAATGCATCATATTGAAAACTCTTTCCAATCTTTTTAACCATCTTTCCGCTATTGTAGGATCTGTAGTTCCCTTGAATTCTTGACAAATGTTGCAGGTGCTTGCACCACAGGTATTTCCTGATGATGCTGTAAATTTGATGCATGAGAATGCATAGGTGATGCAGATATAATAGGTTGGATTTCTACAGGTTGATTTATGGCTGGTCCCTCTCTCCTCGGGTTAACATTTTGGTTCTCTTCAGCCCTTTATGAATATGATAACAAGTTATAAGATAACATATACTAATCTCATATTATGTATGCATTTATATGTCCCTATGACCATATCCCCGCTCTGATACCATTCTGTAACACCCCGGGTTTGACTGACTGCCCCCACAAACCAACACGAGTCTTTCCAGTGAGCTTTGTCCTCACTCGCTCACTTCCTGGAAATTACTTCCCAGGAGGTCACCCATCCTGAGATTTGCTCCAAGTCAAGCACGCTCAACTTTGGAGTTCTCCCGGATAGGCTCCCGAAAAGAAGGTGCACCTTGTTGGTATAGGTAGTACCAATCAAATCTCTTAAGTCTCTCTCAATTGTAACGTCTCATACCATCACAATCTCGAAATCCTTAACCGTTCTCAATTCTGCTGTCCCATACCAGCACAATCTCGAAACTCTCTCTTTCGGGTGTGGATTCGGTTCATTCCTGTCCCCATCAACATCCTTCATGGCCGCTCTTTGCTCAGGTCTTCTACCCCGGCGCCACCCCTCTTAGGACCGGGTCGTTACAGGCCCACCAGCTTCCGCCTGGTTCGTCTCCGAACCACACCGTACTGGGAGAGAGCTGGCTCTGATACCAACTGAAACACCCTTATCATATAATAACTATAGAAAAGTACCATAAATTTTTTTTGTACAAAAATATTCATATATTGACACAACCATAAAATTTCACATCAACTCTAATACCATTCGTTTATTACAAACCATAATTATGTTTGATTTGAAAAATCAAAACCCGACCACTTTCTATTCTATATGCTTGTCATGTGAGGAGAGAGAGCGAGATGGACACAGCCGACAGACCTTTCTTCCATGACAGCTACAGGTAAGGACCTTCTAGTACAATACTTTATCTACAACTTCAACAACTGAAAAATATAGCGATTTATATGAGTCGTCACTCAGTGAATATAAACAATCAATGAATTTAACAATCACATACAGTTACACCTTCAAACTAAACATACAATCATTCTTATTTACTATTGGATGATTCCTATTGGATGATTCATTTATTTAATTGTTGTGACATTTCCGGCCAAACTATTGCCTCGGGATACATGTAACATTTGTAACAGATAACAATTGATTTGCTGGCCAGCTATATAACAATTGGTTGACCTTTCGGTCCAGATAACAATTGGTTGACCTTTCGGTCCATTTGTCAAATATTGCAATTGGTTGACTATATAGGTCCAGATAACAGAACATGTATTGCAATGTTTGATCGGCTATGTCACAACGTCTCTCGTTATTTCATTTGTTCCTGTATAATTGCGTATATCATGAATAATTCAATTATCTCATGTTTCACCAAATAAACATATGTTCATATAATTCAAATTCTCCAAATAACATATAATCATTCAATTCACAACAATTCACCAAACATTCAAATATCACATATCAAAACATTTCACCCATTCATATCATGTTTATACTCACAGATGGAATGCTAATTTCCACGAAATCGACTTGTTTCCTCCTCTTGAACACTTTCACGACCTCGTGTTCCTATAAGCATAAATTCACATCAATACAATTCACCTTGTGTTGTTTTCTATTTATAAAGTTTTCATGACTTAAACCATTGTTACTTGTATACTTGTTCATATGACCTTGCTCTACTTAAAAATTCATAACTTTCAATTCACTTCTCCAAATGATCTGATTCTTTTTTTATTCTATCCCTAATATACAAGGCTATAACATACTAAAACCTCAGAAATTTTAGAGTCTTATACGATTTATAGGGAATTTCCCATCAAAACCCATTTCAGTCCCGCTTTACCTGGACAGCAACGTAATAAAACGGGTATAACTCTCTCTACACAACATGAATCGACCTGATTCTTTTTTCTACTTAAACTATACACATAAGGGAATAACATATCCAAAAATCAGAATTTTCTAAGTAGTATAACAATCCCAGAATAATTTTGAAACTCACCCTATCTCTTTGATCATCCAATTCTGCACACTTCATCTTATAAAAATCATAACTATTGATCTACTTGTCTAAAAATTCTCAAATTTTGCAGGATGAATCTTGACATAAAGAAGAACAATTCATCTTCTTACTAAAACTGCTAATTCTAACTTTAACCTAACAAAAATTGCACTACAAAATTACTGAAATACCTGATTCCTTCCTTCTAGATCTCTTCTTCTCTTCTTCCTTTCTCTTTGTTCTTTGCTTTGTGTTTTAGGAGATGAAGAACTGATCTAATTCTTATCAGTTCATAAAAAGATCTAAGGGGCAAAAGACCAATTTGCCCTCAAGTTCTTTATTTATTACAAATACTAACTATACTAAATACATGTACATATATCTATACCATACTAATACTAATTCTAATACTAATTCTTATACTTAAATCCTTATGATATATCACAATTTTATTCAACTTTATATGTTCTAATAATAATTTTATATCTATAACATAACTATACTCCACTTATTCCTTAAAATTCTATAGCCATATAATTCGATACCTAGATATTAACTATCGTATTTTGTATGGTTGAAATAACTATTACTTTCACTAACCAATTTTAATAAATATAACATGTAAAATTTAAATATAATGACATATAACAGATGCGGACAAATGCAAATATAATGCATGAAATGGGATATTATATGATTTTCCTGCTTAAATCCCGTAATTCTTCAAGTTTTCAAGGCTTTTTTCGACGACTTTTGCTTCTTCGAACCTTCCACTTTTTGCAAGTAATCTTCTTCATATCTTTTTAACGATTCTCTTATTCTTCGAATTGTTTATGCTTTCTATTTGGTGCCACCCATAGCCTGGATTCCATGCCACAAATCTTTGCTTAACGATTGCTTTATATGCTTTATATGTGGTGCATCACAAACTTTTAGGATATGTATAGTTTCATTTGTGAACACCTTTGTTTATGGAAATGATCTTAACTACTAACTTAGCATCGCCGGAATTTGGGTTTATGCTGGCCGGATTCTGGGTTTAGGCATGAACACAGATGAATATGATGAACATAGGCTTAAGGTTAAACCCCTCCCGGCTGAAAAAATGACCATAGATCTTGATAATGTGACTGGATCCATCTCTAACTTGTTCTAGGTTTTTTGCTTTGTTTCTAGGCGATCATGTCTTCTACTACCTTCATAAGTACTGGCTCAGCCGATAGGTTGTTTGATGAATATTGTGTCGAGTTTGCTGACTCGGTGTCAAGGTGCTATGTTAGTGTTGACCCATCTAACATTCGCTCTAACATTAGGATTAAAAGAACAGCCGGGAGGATGGACCAAGTGAAGGGTAATGAAGAGAGGGCGGCATCCAGTCAAGCCGCCTCCAGCTCACAAATTCATTCATACAACCCAGTGTGGGCAGGTAGCAGCGGCGAGGGCGATGAGGTAGAGAAGCCGACATTTATTAAGCATCCCAACCATGGACCCAGGGGGTATAGGAAGAAAAGAGCTGCTAAGAGGGTTAAGGCAAAGGCGGTGGTGGTGCCATCCGGGCTAGCTTTAAAGGAGAAAAAGGTGACTCCTCGTATTGAGGATATGGTATCAATAGTTCATCCGGTGGACGTAGACTTTGAGAGTGCCACCTTTCCTTGGATGCAAAGATGCCGAGTAATGCTACCAACTGAAAAGCAACAGGTCCATCAGCCGCCTGAAGGATGGTTCAGCCAATACTTAGAGCAGGCTTGGTTCGGCTTCATCTATCCTCTACCCCAAGGTATATGCGACCTTCTCAATTATTGGAAGGTATGCCTGGCTCAAATTCACCCTAACTGTTGGGGTGACATAGTTGGTCATTATCACCTTTGCGAAAACTTGGGCCTGGGTTTTGACAATAAGTTCTTCAAGCGAATCACCTCCTACAAGATGAATGAAGGCGAAGACCACCTACATTTTTTGCACAGGAATGAATTTTTTACATTTACCCATAGAGCCAATTTAGTGAAGAATTTCAAGCAATTCTTCGTCTTTATTAAGCTTAAGGATGGGCCCCTATTGTTTCCCACTCGATGGTCGTTTGATGTACCGCCTCCCTTCAGAGTTCCCAAGAATGACCCGGACTTCCGAGTAGAGATATTTGGACGTTTGAGAAGAGGGGTGTGGTCTTTGGCCGATGTTTCTTACGCTTTTATCTATAATCATAGACTAATCGACTACAACTTAGGTTGCGCCAATGGCTATGAGTATTATGTTAGCCCTCCGCCTCCGGGTGAGTTTTTTTCTGACTTATTTACTTTTGTTTATGTTTTCCAGCAATTTCAGGAGTTAAAGATGCAGTTTCTGATGCTATAGCTAAGTGGGTAAAAAACCTGCAACAAGCCAACAACCGCTAGGCTCCCGAGATCATCGATGGAGCTTCTAACAAAACTACTGATATAGTTTTGTTAGGTAAGAGCGGGGATACGGTTCCTAAGAAGGGAATCAAAAAAGGAGGTGCGGATGCAGCCGAGGAATCTACTAAAGACAGGAAGAAAAAAGCTAAGATCGTTGATGCGGTATGTTTTTATCCCATCTAATACTTTAGTTTGCTTCCACATTGTTTGATTTACTAACATTATTCATGGTAAGCGGTCGACGTTACCCCGGCTGAGAAACCCGAGGTTCCTCTTACCTTGGTGAAGGACGCCTTGGTTCACATTACCGGCAACACGCCTTCCCTCAATATGCCAGTTGTCCAACAATCTCTTCTCCAAGCTTTTCCATTGGAGGGAGAGGACCATCTGTATGACCAAGAAGATTTCCGTACGGTGACAGCTCATCTATTTGAGTCGGTTACCCAGGTATTATTCCCTTTCAAAAAATCTATCTTATGAATTCTAGTTTATGCTTGACATGACACCACTTTGTTTTTTGTACAGTCTTTGTCCCAGGCGGCCGATCTTTTCCACCAAGTGGATACGGAGAAAACAAATACTGAGAAATTGACTGAGGCGATTAGTATGTGCCGCAAGCTGAAAGCCTATGTGAAGGAGGTGACCGGCAAAAACAAAACTTTGGGAGAGGACCTGAAAAGGCTGAGAAAGGAGCATGGGCTCCTCCAGTCATCTCATGAGACGGTCTCCAAGAGTTTTGAGGAGGCCAAAGTCGACCTAGCGGCCACCTAGGAGGATCTGAAAGCCGCTATTGGTAAAAAGGAGGAAGACGCGGTCGAGTACATCCGAGCAATTGAGGGAATGGTGGATGACGGCTTCAAATCTGGGCGTCGCGTTTTTAATGCTTGTAAGCAGCTTCATCCGGATCTACCAGACGACCTGTTACAAGGCGTTGAATATCCGGGAGCCAAGGCGGTTGGAGGTGGCACCCCAAATGAGCAAGCGGAGGATGATAATGAGAAGGTTGGCGAGGTTGGGGCCCTACTAGAGGGGGAATTGGAGCAGGCTGTCAATAATGATTCCTCTATTGTATAGGATTTCGTATTTTGTTTTGTACTTTGACAATTTTCTTTTGACATTTTGTAAGTACATTATTTGATTTTATTTAAGCCTTTTGGGGCATATTTTACTTTCGCAAGGTCTTATTTCTGTGCCTTCATTTATCTAGATCGGTCTTACATTTCATTGCCGTTTTAGATGATTGTTTAGGTCTTGTAGCCTTTTTTCATCAAGTACTTAATGCTGCTTTTATAGGGGTGTGATCGCCTAAGAACTGTATACCGTAGTTTACGCGCGCAAAATATTTAAGCCAGTCTTATGTCAAGCCGGAGATATGCCATAAAGTGTGATCAGTACTTATTGAGGCGAATGTGTAAATAAAAGAATCATTTATTTAATGATTTTGAGTACAAGTCCGGGAATTCTACGCATCCGAAGTTCTACTTAAGGGGAGCCGTCTCGTTAAAAACTTCCTTAAAGAAAAAACCCAATAGGACAAAAAATCCTTAAGGAAGGAAAAAGAGTACGGCTGCTAGAGTCCCTAAGTATCTACTGTGTAGTACGACCTAAGATTGTTTACCTACAGTTTGTCTCCTTCATAAAAAACACATAGACATTGATGTAATCCGCTCATTATGCGGGGATGGTAGGGAAGATACATTTCATGCCCTTGTCTCCTGCAGTTTTACTTTATCAGTTTGGAACGAAATGCTTAATGAAGGATGGCCACGGTCCATTTCGTCTTTGCTTGAATGGTGGCAGTTGGTTGCTAGTCAAAACCAAAATATTGTTGAACAAATGGTTTGTGTTCTATGGGTTATATAGAGTCGACGTAATCACTAGATTTGGAATAAAAGATTCATGCCTGCATCACAAGTGGTTCGACATGGTCTCGGTTTTCTCAGTGAATGGAAAGCTGCTAATTGTGTATCTCACCCGACACCCACACCACAACTTGTAGATCATTGGAGAAAGCCCCCTACGGGTTGGTTAGAATGTAATATCGATGCAAGCGTCTTCGATGACGGTCAACGCTTGGGTCATGGTTGTATTGTTAGGGACGATCAAGGACGGGTCGTTTGTGCACGATCATCTCTCTTACTAGGAGGAGGAGATCCGTTTCTCGCTGAGGCCATGAGTTATCGTGAGGCTCTTCGTTGGCTAAAAACACATCATTTCGACAACATTATGCTCGAGTTGGACGCACTCAACGTAGTTACAGCTATCAACAACGATTCTCCATTTTATGCTCCTATTGGTGCTATTTTGCATAACCGTAAAGAACTCATAAATTATTTCTCTAGTATTTGTATCACCTTTGCTGGTTCTGCGAATTGTGTTGCACATTTGTTAGCTAAAGCAACTGATTTCTCGATAAATATAGAGACATGATTCGATTTTTACCCACTTTTAATTAGAGTTGTCATTATCTTATTTTTAATTAATAAGTAAAAAAAATATAAAATACAAAGAAACATTATTCAATCAGAAAATTCCACGTTATATTCTTTAAATTTTTTTATTGCGTGGCTTACTTATCCGGCGATGGCATTGGCAGGCGCGCTAGCGGCAAATCAAGTTGCCAATTTCAACAATTTTAGAGCGCGTGGCCTGTTGACATGGCTCCGCGCCCATTGCGATATTTATAACTTCGAGGGCAAAGTAATCACTTGATCATACGTAGATGGTTTTCCCCTGCCTCGCAATTAAAGCGCGTGCACCCGCTTAACAGTTAATAACCACTAATCATATGCTATCAACTAGGGAACATTTATTTAAAGGAAATTTTTATTTTTACTTAAAACAATTAGTGTTATTTTATATTCATCATCCTTAGATAAGTATATACTCCCTTTATTTTTTATTATACGTCTTCTATCATATTTTATATTTTTTAAGAAATTAATTAATTAAGATAGAAAAATATTATTTTATTTTTTAATTAATATTTAATTTTTTACTTCATTGCAATTAATGATAATAGGACAAATGAGGATATAATTAAAAAAATAATTCAAAAAGTGCCTAAATATTTGAGAATGATAAGTAAAAAAATATTTTAAAAAATGGATAGAATACCTATTTTAAAAAGATGGAGGGAGTAATATTTAATTTAATGATGATAAGAAGAAAAAAATTAACTTTATAAAAAATAAAATAACTACAACCTACTCTTTTATTTTAAAAGGGAAAATTACTACAATAGTTTGGGACATGAATGATATATGTCCCAGAAAATACTTTATGATATTATTTTTTATTATTTTATTTACTTTTGTATCATTCATGTAAGGAGAAATATCCTTTCAGGGCCGGCCCCGCTTTTAGTCGTAAGCTCTAAGCCACCGCACTCTTGATCTAAAGCGGCTCAATTTATTTATTATGATTATATATAAGCTTTAAAAAAACTTTTTAAATTTATTTAATATGAATGAGTTATATTATTGACTGAAATATAAAATTAAACTTATACTTTTCATTTAATATTTATCACGATATATCAGTTTTATATAAAAAAAATTTTGTTAAGGGGGCCGTAATTTTTCATTTCGCTTATGACCCTTGAAACTTCGGGACCAGCTCTAGGACCTTTGATTCCGGACTATTGTATAACTTACCTTAAAAAGGAAAGAGTTATACTCCCTCCGTTTTTTAACCGTCGGTTTTCAGCGAAGTAAATTTTTTTAATAAGTGTTACTTTTAATTTCTAATGCAATTGTTTGAACATCTTTTCTATTTTATCATATTTAATGTAACATTGAAAATGACGCAAAATAATAAGAGACCAGTCATATTTTCAAATAATTATTAGTATTAAAGATATTTTAATACTTTTATTCTCTTAACTATTATTTTTTTACAACAAACATACTAAAAACGATAATTAAAAAAGAATAGAGGAAATATCATATTTCTAAAACATTACCCCTAATATTTCATTAAAAAAATACTTATTTTATTTTTCTTAAACACTTGTCTTTCCTCGGATAGAAATCAGAAATCAATGTTCCAAAATTATGGGATAAACTCTCGATAAAAACAAGAACGACGCAATGATTTAACCATTGGCACGTTAAATTCACGCTCGTTAAACTGTGAGTGTGCAGAGGCACTAGCTTATCCAAATGAAATTGAAACATAACTACAAGACGTCATCGTGTTGTTGCGGCATTAAATCGCAATTATAAAACCTCTCGTCCTTGTTTGGTATTTTCATTCCTTGAAAAACAGAAAACACACTCACACGCCATTCACCCCCTTCAATTCCCCCAAATTGAGCTAAGAATTTCGTTCCTGTGATCTGATACCCTAATTGAATCAATGGCGAAAGGCAGAACCACTCTTGATGTTGGAGCTGATGGTGTGGCTATCATCACGCTCATCAATCCTCCTGTTAATTCCCTCTCGTTCGACGGTAGTTTTGTTTCTGTTTATTTTGTGTGCTGATTTTAGTCGATCTATGTGTATCAGCTCTTGTTTATTTGATCCTAATATCACATCATGATTCGTAAATTGATTCCCTTTTTTGTTATCTATTGCTCTCTCTCTCTAGCGTAGAGTTTGTTTAGCATGGTGAAACCGTTTGAATTTTGTGTTTGTCATGTATTTATGTGAATTTTCATGTATATGATGTTTTGATGATGAAACTACGATGAATTTAAACAATTGAATACTCGGATCTAAGTGGACATGCAAGATATTTAATAGATTCCAGAAGTTACTTTTGGTTCAATCTTACTGATCTAAGTGCAAATACACATTTTTTTAAAAAAAATTTTGGATAGTTTGTTTTAACTAGGGATGTCAAGGTCTATTGAGTTTAAGAATGATCATTTGTATGTTGTTAGCCCTCTATTCATTCAGGATTTACTTGATTAGTTTTATTTTCCTTAAATGAGAATTACTGAGCTCTACATTGTCAATGGGAGGTTCCTTTTTTGTGTCCAGTCAGCTAATAATTTCCATTTAGCTTATCTATGTCACATACATCTGTTTTATAAAGGAATTATTTTGCGTAGTAATTGAAAAAGATGCAATTAGATGGTATCAGTTTAGAAAAGCATTGGCTGTTTAGTTCTGATATCTGGCAAGGAATTTATCAATCTAACATTAATTGATTATGGTTTCTTGTTTATGCTTTAGATAGAAGACAGCGTTTTCCATTATGTCACTAGACATTTATCTTATTTCCCACTTCTGTGCTACTTGCAGTGCTATACAGCTTGAAAGACAATTATGGACAAGCCTTAAAAAGAGATGATGTAAAGGCAATTGTTATTACCGGTAAGTGTCACTGCCTTTCGTAAAGCATTGTAGGAGCTTATGTTCTGTGCATTTGTAAGAATTTTTTTAATGTCGAAAATTTCAAGTGAGATAATAAGTCATGAAGCTGATATATTTACATGGGGCAGGTGCAAGGGGAAAATTTTCCGGCGGCTTTGACATTTCTTCTTTCGGCGGAATTCAATCTGGAAATTGTATGTTAAATATTTTATGCATCTTATGATAATTACTATTTATGTGACATCCCAATTGTTCTTCTCCAGTGGAGCAACCAAGTCCTGGTTTTATATCAGTGGAGATTATAACTGACACTTTGGAAGGTACTCCTATTTTATCTCCTGTTGATTTAGCTATATCACAAAATTAGCTGAGGTATATGTTGTTTGACTGCTTGCTTCATCTTCCAGCTGCTCGTAAACCTTCGGTTGCTGCTATTGATGGTCTTGCCTTAGGTGGAGGCTTAGAAGTTGCTATGGTATGCATTTCTTATCACCTATCTTTTGGACTAGAGGCTTGCATATTGATTTCTTAAGGTACTAATTGATTTGTATTTGTTAATGTCAGGCATGCCATGCACGTATCTCAACCCCTGTAGCACAATTAGGCTTGCCTGAACTTCAACTTGGAATAATGCCTGGATTCGGGGGTATGCTTAGTGCAGTTATCATGTTTCTTTTGTTTGACAAGTTTTTGTATTACGTTTTTTATGACCGTTTTTAGTGTCAATGTAATTTTAGTGTTTAAATTTATGATTGCCATCTTATCTTTCCATCTTTCTACTGGCTAGATTCTTTATATGCGCTAATAACGTATTTGTCTGATTATTGCACTGCATATATTTTTTACTTGTGGCTATGCAATGTGGGTTTCTTTTAGATTGATAGCAAATATAGGGACTCTAATTATTGTGCAGAATACATGCAAGTAGCATAGGCATGCATCATAATGAGGATGGTGAAGTTGGTTGCTCTAGCTATTGGAATTGGATCAACACTATAGACCTAATTATTAGTTTAAGAGAATCATTAACCATACGTGAAGTTCAATTAGAGTTGTCTGTAAGATATTATTATTAACTTTAAGCTGCTTCTCCTAATGATGGCTATCTGTCAACTTGTCTCCAAAGTTAACCTATGAAGTTTCGAGTTTGCCCCAATGGAATTAAGTTTTCTGGAAATTATCCGGGAAATGTAAAACAACTCTAGTAAGGAGTGATATTATCTTAGGTCTGGTCACGTGTGGCTGAAGATGCAGCAGAATGAATGTATGGTGTAACATTAACAGGCATAATTGTTCTCTACTTCTGTTATTCTTAAGGAAAATGTCTCAGATACTGATGTTATGTCATGCAGTATGATTAGGTGATTTTTTTCTTAATCCTCTTTTCTGTTAGGCATGTCATTGGATTGTAATGTTGTTAGTTAACTTGAGTTTTTGGGTCTAAACTTAATTCTTGGTCCTTCTCTGTAACTTTCTAATTTAATTTGCTGAATGTGCCTCATAACAACTTCACATAAGATTCTTTGTTGCCAATCTGTAATTATACTGTATGCCATCAATATTAAGAATTTTCTTGTTATTTACCTATGCTTAACTAAGGGAGTTTTATTGACTGTTGATCTACTGCATCTGGATTGGCAGGAACTCAGAGACTTCCTCGTCTTGTTGGGATCTCGAAGGGCCTTGAGATGATGTTGGTATGTTCTTGCCAAATCTTGAAGTTTATTTCTGCAGCTTCTTTTGCATGATAGCTAGATTGTCTTGAACATCTTAATTCTCTCTGCTTGTAGACATCAAAACCAGTTAAGGGGGAAGAAGCTCATGCACTGGGTCTTGTTGATGCTCTAGCTTCACCAAATGATTTGGTGGACACTGCACGGCAATGGGCTTTGGATATAGTGGAAGGTAGGAAGCCGTGGATTGCTAGTCTGTACAAGACTGACAAGTTAGATTCCCTTAGCGATGCAAGAGAGATATTCAAGTTTGCAAGAGCTCAAGCTCGGAAACAGGCTCCTAATCTCAAACACCCTCTAGTTTGCATTGATGTTGTTGAAGAGGGTATTGTGAACGGTCCTCGGGCTGGACTCTTGAAGGTTCTGCTTTGTCTTTTATGCCCTCTTTATCATGTCTAATTGCGGCTAAGAACTGATGTGTAATTGCAACACATGATGTTTTCAGGAGGCTGAAGATTTCCAAGTACTTGTGCAATCTGACACTTGCAAGAGCTTGATCCATGTTTTCTTTTCTCAGCGCGGAACTACAAAGGTGGAATAATCTCATTTGAGTAGTTAATGCTTGTTCATCTGCAATACTTTCTTTGAGTTGTGATTCAATCAAAGCCTTAACTATTTTGATAAGCTATATAATCCCTGCCATTGTTAGTCCGTAAATTTTTCTTCGAATCACAAACAGGTTCCTGGAATTACTGATAGGGGTTTGAAACCTAGACGAGTGAATAAGGTTGCTGTAATTGGCGGAGGACTGATGGGTTCTGGAATAGCAACTGCATTGATCCTTAGTAATTATACAGTAATTTTGAAAGAAGTAAATGAAAAATTCTTGCAGGCTGGCCTTGACCGAGTAAAAGGTGAGGCCTACACCATATGCTAACATTTTATCATATGATTGTTATTTTCTTATGCTTTTTGGAGTTGCTTAATTGTGAGAAAACATATTTTTTTTTCAGCTAACCTGCAAAGCCGTGTCAAGAAAGGAAAAATGTCTCAAGAGAAGTTTGAAAAAACTCTCTCTCTTCTGAAGGGTGTTCTTGATTATGAAAGCTTTAAAGATGTGGATATGGTCATAGAGGTGCTACAAATTGCAAGTTCTTTTGGTTTAGCATTGTTATTATGAAATAAATCATTTGTGATCTTTACATTAGTTTTTTGTGCTTGTAACAGGCTGTTATCGAAAATGTTTCCCTGAAGCAACAAATATTTGCAGATCTTGAAAAAATTTGCCCACCGCACTGTATACTTTCAAGCAACACCTCCACAATCGACTTGAACTTGATTGGCCAAAAGACAAGGTCCCAAGATCGGATCATAGGAGCCCATTTCTTTAGGTAGGTCTGGTTGAATACTCAGTTGTCAAGTAAGTGTTTTCCTGATACTTCTATTTTAGGCTTAACCAATTGTGTTATGATGCAGTCCGGCTCATGTCATGCCGCTTTTGGAAATTGTTCGTACTAAGCAGACATCACCCCAAGTGATTGTTGATTTATTAGATGTTGGAAAGAAGATAAGGAAGACACCTGTTGTGGTTGGGAACTGCACTGGATTTGCTGTCAACAGGATGTTTTTCCCTTACACAATGGCTGCTATCTTACTTGTTGAGCATGGGACAGACCCTTATCAGATTGATAAGGCCATTACCAAATTTGGAATGCCAATGGGCCCATTCCGGTACTTCATGCACTTGACAATTTGACTTTCTATTTCCCAAATATTCAATTTGTTGCATTGAACAGGGTTTAATACTTAATTTGTTTATGCAGGTTGGTTGATTTGGTTGGTTTCGGTGTTGCTGTGGCCACAGGCATGCAGTTTATCGAGAATTTTCCTGAGCGAACGTATAAATCAATGCTTCTCCCATTGATGCAAGAGGATAAGAGATTAGGTAGGTTATTTTCTCCTTGGAAGCTCCAAAATTACATTCATGTTAAGGCTTGTGGATGTTTTAATATTTTCATCATTTATGTGAAAATCACAGGCGAAAGTACTCGCAGAGGATTCTATTTGTACAACGATAAGCGCAAAGCTAGTCCAGATCCTGAAATAAGGAAGTTTGTGGAGAAGGCAAGAAGTATTTCTGGTGCTACCATCAACCCTAAGGTGTTTTACTGTCTCACTTGTAACTTGGTTCTGTACTAATATCTAATGTTAGATATTAGAAATTTTTATCATGTGGAGAAGTAATTATTAAAGTAGTTAATAGGCGAAATACAACTTTACCCGCCTGAACTTGCCCTAAATGGCCTATTGCCCCCTGAACTTGACAAAAGTACATCAATTTGCCCTAAATGCCACATGTCGATTTCCGGTTGATTTGACTTTTGAAATTGTCGTATTTACGTTTTTTCTCTCTCCAATCCAAAAATAACATGCGACATTCAGGAGGCAAAATTATGCAATTTTTCCAAGTTCAAGGGGCTAAGAGAAACTTTGAAAAGTTCAGGCGGGCAAAGATGTACTTAGCTAAGATAATATACAACCAACCATTTCTTTCCCACCAAACTTGTGTGATTAACAATGGAATTAATCCTTTATGCAGCTTGCAAAGTTGTCCGAGAAAGATATTGTGGAGATGATATTCTTCCCTGTGGTTAACGAAGCCTGTCGGGTATTTGCTGAAGGAATTGTTGTCAAGGCTGCTGATGCGGACATTTCTTCTATTATGGGCATGGGCTTTCCTCCTTACAGGTATGTTATCTATAGACTGGTTAACAATGCTTCCTTCACTTAGAACCTTAGATTATAGCCTTAATTGATTATTTTGCTTTGCTTTGCTTTGCTTCAGGGGAGGTATTTTGTTCTGGGCCGATTCTCTCGGGTCGAAATATATCAATTCAAGACTAGAGGAGTGGTCAAAGTCTTACGGAGACTTCTTTAAGCCCTGTGCCTTTTTGTCTGAAAGAGCTGCTAGGGGTGCTCCACTGGTGAGATATCTTAAATTTTCCTTTTGTATTTGTTTATAGGGTAAACTTAACTCGTTTTCAAAAAGAGGCACGGAAGTATTTTTCATTTCAAAACGGTGTGTGTGGTTTCAAAAGTTAACAAATAAAGAAAAAAATGCAGTTTGTTTTGGAAAATACATTTTTTTGTTAATGCTACGTATAGTATTTTAATCAATTCAATGTTCATATAATTTAGCATTGTTATTGAAGAATTATATATCAAGATTTGAGTAAGTTTCGGAGAGTTTTCATTTTGTTATGATTTTTTAAAGTTATCTTCTAATTAAAAAAAGTGTTTGCATTTTCAAAAAATCAAAATTTATCACTTAGGTCTATTGCATTTTTATTGAACTGTAAAGTTTCAGTTCAAAATGCACAAAATTTCCCGATGTGACATAATTTCATATGGGGACCCATTTTTTTCCTTCATAGACCGTGTTTTGAAAATAAATATATTTTGAGCCCCCTTTTTGAAAATGAGTTAGACCACATGATATGTTTTCAGAGTTTACCTTGTTTAAAAGGTAAACTTCAAAAAAGTACCCTCTGGTTTTATTCATTTGCGAAACGAGGTTTGAGGAATTTGTTTTTGCAAAACAGGGTCTGTGGTTTCAAAAAATTTGCAAATAGAGGATCCTCAATATTAAATTATGTTATGAAAATGGGTAATCTTGTTTGTTTTTATCTGAATTTTTGCGGGATGGTCAATAAAAATACAAAACACATTGGTGAAATTTTTTGAATAGTGCAAATATTTTTTTAATTAAATTATGATAACAAATTTTAAAAAATCATAAAAATAAATATCTCCGAAAATTACTCGAATCATGATGTATAATTTTTAAATAATAAAGTTAAATTATTAGAATGTTGAATTCTTAAATATATTCAATGTAACACCACTATTCTGAATTCATAGGCCCCCTTTTGCAAAAATTTTGAAACCACAGACCCCATTTTGCAAAAAAAAATTCCTCAGACCCCATTTTACAAATGAGTGAAACCACAAGGTACTGTTTTGAAGTTTACCCTTGTTTAAATGACAAAATGATCCCGTAACTATGCTGTAGAATTAGCCTAATGGCATACAGTTGAGTCTGGCCTAATGGTATTTTCTGTCGCAGAGTGCACCAGTTGAACAAGCAAACTCTCGGCTGTAAGATCAAATGGAATCATCAGATCAGCGCATATGAATTATTTTTCATCTTGGCTCTCCAGTGTTAGCTAGTAGTAATAAGAAAATTCTGAACAATGAGGAATGCTGATGGGAAAATAATATTTATAAATTTCGATTGATAAGAATGTCATAAAATAAGCTTTGTTGTAATTTTTATCAGACTAGGCATCAATGGTTATTGAATTTTAAGTAGCCTTTCGAGTTTTTTTATCTGAAGCACTGCCAGTCTACTACTTAGCTTGAAATTTTCATGGAATGTCGGATTTAGTCTATTGAAAAAGATCGGGTTAAAACTGGACTCGGACGAGCCATTTTCAGCTGCCCGACAAAAACTAAAGTAATCCCCGAGTGTAATCCTCGCACTGTTTTAAAACTCCCCGCCTAGGCGCTATTTTGGGGCTCGCTGTCCGACTTTTCATTCCTCGGGCGCTATCAGGCACTGGATTGATATATTGCCGTCTAGGCACCGCTTAGTCCGATTTTTTCCGCCTGGGCACCGCCTAGTCCGATATTTTCCCCAATTTTTAAGATATTGATACATATAATAATTATAGTTTATTTTTTCAATTCAAAAAAGGTAGCACGGTTGGTAAGACTAATGTACAACAAAATATTCTCACCATACAATTTTCATTTTGAATATCAAACCGAGAAATAATATGCTATAAACCACAAAAAATTAGTGAGAATATTTGTTTTTAAGGAATTGATTTTAACGTTGATGTGTTTTTATGTAAAAATTAACTAAGACTTGTGTTTTCATATGCTAAACTATATTTTTATGTAAAATATATTTATATTATAATTTATTTTTTAGTTAAATTTATATTTTTATCTATTAATAATTATAAAAAATTAAAAATTTACAAATCCGCCTGAGCGCAGCCTAGGCCCTACCCCGACACCGCCTAGGCGTTTAAAGCCCCGATCACCCGACTAACGCTAGCGCTTTTTAAAACCTTAAATCCTCCAATGTGTTTGTTTTATGAGTTAAAATATCAACTTTTTGTAATTTCAAATAATTTTATGCGAGGGAAAAGAAAAACGAGTAAAAGAAGCATGTTATGCATGTCACTTTCAAATTTCCTATGTATTTTAAATGTGAAGAAAAGGCATATGCTATTTAAGTAAGTCAGCAGAGCCTCTCCAGAAAAATCCAAACGTGTCCACTCATCATTAGATTTGGTTGATATCTCCCCTGATATTTTGCTCATATTATATACCGTTTGAAAACAATACTTATCTCTTTAATAACATATATTATCTTATTATCTATAACTACCTTATTTTGTCGCCTGTCAAGACTTTTTTGAAGCTCTAAAATTGTTTGTTTGTCTTTTATATTTTTAAACTTGGGTTTAGCCTAAGGCGAGATAAGAAATTGGGACTTATTAACTTGTAAAAGTTTTGATACCGTAATCAATGATTTAGTACTTTTATTATTATATTTAATGGTAGTTTAAACAAAGACATTGAACTCCACATTAATTACAATGTTAAATGTAATAATAGAATCTTAACACCGGATAAAATTTAAAAATAAATATGAAGGATATAGAAAGATGATTATTTATAGGTAAATATTGTGAATCAAAATTGAGTTAGAGTTCTTATCCGAGATCGAATGAGTTTGAGAATTTTAAAATAAAAGTAATTGGAAGTATATGAGCAATTAGTGTCCTCATTTATTGCATAATAGATATAATTGATTTTTTTTGCTAATTTTTTAATAGGAAAATTAATTTGGAGAAAATGATTGAGGGATATATAAGAGCATATCTAGTAGACACTGGATTTCATAATTATGTCATATGTGAAATAGAAATTTATATTAATGATATGTCAATGATTTTAAAAATAGACAATGTCTACAAAAAAAGAGCCGCATTAGACTGTCTATTTCATGTAGAATGGTGTAATTAAATAATAAAAAAATACTCAATTACAGTTTTGTTTCAATGTTAAATATTAAAATATTAATTAATTTAATGAGTTGATAGTTCATTTAATTGTCTACATATAGAATATCAAATAGACAATGTCCAACATTTATTATGTCACATCATATAGAAAAGAGAAAATATATAAGCTAGTGTAGAACAATTTTTTAATTAATTGTCTATTTTTGCCTATGTGCAAGACTATTGTTGGAATGGACTATCTACTAAGAGCATCTTTAGTAGTTAGTCTATTTCAACGATAGTCTTGACACATAAGTAAAAATAGACAATCAACTAGAAAATGACTCTACACTAGCTTGTCTATTTTCTCTTTCCTATATGATGTGGCATAACAAATGTTAAACATTGTCTATTTGATCTTCTACATATAGACAATCAAATAGAAAGCCAAGTCATCAATTTTATTAATATTTTAATACTTAATTTAAAATTCACATGTTGGTTAGCTCTGAAGAGATACAATTAATTATATTTTAATAAAATTCACTATGAAATAGACAATCTAGTATAGCTAGTTTCTTGAAATATATTATCTATTTTTAAAATTATTAGTATGTCATTAATATAGTTATCTATTTTACATGCTACATAATCTTAAAATCTACTATCTACTAAAGATGATCTAATATATGAGTTATCGTTGAGTACGTAAAAACTGTATATGAAATTTTACGGTAAAAGTTTTTTTATTTAATAATCATAAGGAAAAATACTATAATAAATAAAAGGGCCCCTTATAATAAGGGCACTTTATGAGAGGCGATCCTTTCTAAGTCTCACAAAGTTATTAAATTACAGTGGAAAACAATTTTATAATCACTATTAGAAAAATAAAAATTTACAAGGCACATTCCTTTGATATTTTTAATGCAGAATTATTTTTTAAGACATTAAATAAAAAAATCGATTATTAATCTATTAATAATAACAATTTTAATAATCAATAATAAATAATACAATCCAATAATACTCTTATTAGTAAAATTAAAAGTTATATAAAGTAATACTAGTATTTTTCTCTCTTATCGAAGACACTTGCATAGGTAGATCCCGTAAGCAAAATGGGTTAGATAATCTGCTAATTTTGTGCCCTCTATCTTATAGACAATAAGTGATTTCATTCCAAGAAAATCAATAATTGCATTATCCTTTCTTTTTCCAACTTGTCTTGAGCTTCTTTCCCCTTAGGATCTTGATTTGTTTTTCCTATATATATATATTAACCACAAAAAAAAAACTACAAACACTTTTGTTAAAATTGCATGCTTATGAGTCGAGTCTAGTTGGTTCATTTAATTATAAAGAAAAAAAAAGAAATATAGTCTCACTGTTAAGGCGGTAAACGAGTCGAGTTCGTGTTCGTTTATTTAATTATAATTGAACACAAGACGAGCCGAACTCGAATTCGAGCTGAAAATTTTGTTCGCGTTCAGTTCGTTGTAGTGTTCATTTGTTCGCGAACAGCTCACGAACAACTCATTTATTTTATTCGTGAACAGCTCATTAATTTGTTCGCAAACAAGCTTGGCTGCTTTTTTTTAACAACATTGTCAATTCAACACATAATTTAAAGTGAGCCATAAAATTGGACATGATAATATTAGTTTAATTTTATATAGCCATACTTTATTTTACTTTTATAATATTTTATTTTTGATATGTAAATATTAATCGAGCTAGTTCAACATTTATCGAGTTTGTTCACAAGTTAACGAGCCGAGCTTTGACTTATTTATATTCAGTTCATTTATAATTCGAGCCATAAAATCATGTTCACAAACTGTTCATTTACAAATCGAGGCAAACATTAAACTGTTCACAAACAGCGTGATTCATTTACGGCCCTACTAATTATTGATGAGATGCTGACAAGTTTTACTAAATTTCTCGCCATTCTTTTTTTTATTATTATAGCAAATTCGAATTAAGATTTTTATTGAATAAAATTAATTTTATTTATATAACCCAGTTTTTAATAAGTAAAATTTATGGTCTGTACTAACACAATAGTAACAACTTGCACATGTGTCGCTATATTTGATGATGTGTCATTTTCTTTTGCCCTAAAAAATCTTCTTCGGTAGCGGCATCCGACAGCCTCCATCTCCGGTGACTTTCCCGGCAGGTCGCCATCTCCGGCCAATGCATATATAAGTTAAAAAAGGCAATGTGAACTTGTACAAATGGTTGATTTTAAGATATTTCTATCAAAATTAAACATGTGTTTTAAAGCTCATCATAATTTCACAAAGGGGTATTGTCAATTGTCAAAAGCTGTAGCAAAAAAAAAGAGACTTGTCAATTTAATATTGAAAAAAATTATGACTAATAATATTAGTTTGAAAGGCAGAAAACACGTGATCCAGAAGGGGCAGAGAGGTGGTTGAGATATGGCTAAGTGGAGGACCATCATTCATTATTTTTTATAAAATAATTACATGTCTATTTTACATTAATTTCATTTATTCATTTCATATTTCAATTTCACTTTGTGTTATACCTCTTCACGGGCAAAGGTACTCGCTCGGCCTGCGTATTAAATTGTTATATTAATATTATTTATTTCTTAAATTATTACAGTAAGATTTAAATTTATTTAAATTAAAATTTTATCTTTTTTATTTTTTAGTATAAAAAAAATTATAAGAAATCTATTTATGGACTTTGGACTGGATTTGGGAATGACCTTTAAAGCTCGTTCCGAGTCCGAAATTTTAAAATGAGTCGGGCCGGCTTAGATTGATGTTTTTAGTCAACAGCCCGATTAAATTCGCCCCAACCCATCCGTTGAACAGGTCTACTTTGTGTGAAAACCCATACCACACTAATTGTTTGAGAAATCAAAAAATTGAATTCTTTTATTAACTAAATTAACTTTTCATAATTGGTTTGATTTTGGAGTAGCTGAGTTTGAAATCCATCTCCTGGAAAATTTTTAAAGCTCCTAATGTAGTCCATGTATTGATGAATTGGTACAGCTAAATTAACTAATTAATTTTTTTTCAATAAATTAACATATAGTTTTTCTTCTTTACAAAACTAATGAACATTAATTTGTAACAAGAATGCAAAGTATTTTATTTGTTATTGCTGTGGTGTTATGTTGCTTTCTTTTAAATTGGAGTTGTTTTGACTTTTCAAGTATCAAATTTAGGGATTAATTTATGCTGACAAAAAGATTGAGATAAATGTATTTAAAATATACAAGTTTTAAGGTATTTTGAACTTTTGTTTTTGCCTTAACACTTCATTTATCTAAAAGATAAACCATGAAAAAAAATTCATATATATATATATATATATATATATATATATATATATATATATATATATGAATTATATCTTGGAGGAGTTAAGTTTTAAATTCACATTTCCCATAATTATTTTATCTCTCATCTCAATACATAAGTAGGTGATGATGTAATGAAAACGTTGTTTAGATTAAATTATTTGCTAAAAGATGATGAGCTTTTAAAATTAAAATAAAAGTTTGAATGATTAGAAGGTAGGGATTTGGATTCTTTAAATTTCAAACTCTTTAAAGTTGTATATCAATCATCCATTGAATTTTGATGGTTTGGATATAATTTTAGTAGTTTGTGGAGTCCACAGTGCAATAAATCTGAACCATTAAAATTCAATGAATGATTGAAATTGAGTAAATATATAACTTTAAAGAGTTTGAACTTTAAAAAATTCAAACAAAAACACAGTGTTGAGCGTTGTATTGTATTATCAAATTGACACAAAATAATAATCATATTATGCATTTTGCTTGCACTTCGTTGTAATGACATACAAAATAAAATGTTAACTAAATGCAGGTTTGTTAATATGCTTTCAATATATATTTAAAGGAAACTTGATATTGATATTATCCATGATTCAATTGGAAGTTAATCAAGGGGGGCATGATGATTTTGGGCCTAAACAAATTAATATATGAAGTGCCTAATATAAAACTATGATAAATAATTGAGTAATAAATTAAAAGAGTAATTAATTATATTTAATTATTTATGAAAAAAACTACAAAAGCTAAATGAAAAAATAAATTTAAAATTTTAATGTATGTTATCATCATATTATCGTCAATTACAAAAAGAATTAGAAAATATTCAACAATATATAATTGATGCTATTTGCTCTTGCGGTTTGATGTGGTTTGTTGCAATGATTTGAAGTTGATATTATTAATTGATATGCAGTTAATATTTAATAAATATTGTTAGATTTATAAAATGAGTAAAATGTGTATATATTAAATTAATTAATAAATTATTCACATATTATATAAATGGTAAATTAGGATAATAATAATTCAAACTCCAAAAGTAATATAAAAAAGTTGCATGAGGTTTCAAAAGCACCTAAAATCCTTAATGAAAATCAACTATGAATATTTTATATACAACCAAACACTAACTTATCACATTTTGCTTTATAAGCTAACGAACAAGCTCTAAATTTTATTTTTTATTTTTTTACATTGATAATAGAAAAAAAATCAAAGAAATGTTGAATCCGTTCCAACTATTGGCCCTGAGCGGTGCACCAAATACTTACTCCTAGGTAGACTTATTCATACGACGGACTAAATTGAACTTTATTGATCTTTTAACTAAAAATATCAATTCAATCTGATTTAACCCATATTTTAAAATTTTCGATTTGAATCGAACTTACGCACTAAAAATAAAAAAATCTTTGTAACTTAAGAAATTTGGTGAAAAGTAAATATATTTGAATTGTTTTTTAGACGGTGTAAAGTAAAACATCATAGGCTTGTGATTTAGTTAATTTGTTTTATTAAAATTTAGACATTTTTTCTGTAGAATTCACTCATTGACTTATCCAATTGTCTGGACGTATAACACAGTTAGACTCAGTTTACATATATATATATATATATAAAAATTTATATTAAAATAAATTCAGTTCAATTTAATTTAATATTGTTACTTATAAGTTAAAAAGAATATAACCTCAATTAAACTCTATTTTTTTTAACTTATAATCCATTCTTTTCAATTCAATATTTACCGACACCATATATATATATATAAATTTAAAACTAAGTTTCAATCAATTAGGAAGAACTTGCTTTTAAATTTGATTATGTAGACATGTGATGAATGTTGAGTTACAAATTAATCAAATATAACAATTAGTATTAATTAATCACTCCACCAGTACTTAATTAAAAAATGAAAGTTTGCACATTAGACTTTGAATTTTCCGACCGACCTATGTGTAATATTATTTTTAATATATGCGTATTTATAAATATTAGCCATTACTTTACAGCTATATATGCGTTTGTCTAGTGTTAATGATTTTTTAATTAACATAAACATAGTATATAGTATTAACAGTCAACTTGCTAATAAAGTATCCCATCTATAATTAAAATGCTACTTTGTTGAATTATATTATTCCAACTAAACTAGAGTCTTTAATCAAATATTTACTTAGTTTATTGCCTCATATTCAAGGGATTATATTAAATTTTAAATATTTTTTTAGTAATTTTTCCTAATTCAGAGTATTTTAAATCTCATTTTCTGTAGAGTTCGAGGTTAAAAGCCGAGAAGTCCTTGATGCATAGTAATTATAGTAACTAAGCTAACTCAATAAATTATGCCATTATGATTTTTTTTCAACTGAACTAAATTTAGGTTAAAATTATTACTATGATGCACTGTAGGTTTAGTTTTATTTTATCCAAAATTAATTATATATTGCTTTGCTTTATACATAAGCACCTTACATGGAATATTCTATATATAAGTTTTTAATATACTAGGGCTCTAAATGAGACAAGTTATTTATGAACAACTCGATGTTCGACTTGTTAAGAATTCGAATCAACTTGACTCGATTTTTAAATGAACAGTTCGTGAACATGATTTTGAATTCGAATAATAAATGAGCTGAACATGAATAAGCCCTAGCTCGGCTCGAAAACTTTCAAACAAACTCGATTAGAGGCTCGTGAAGATGTTCATGAACATGCTTGATAAAAGCTCGTGAACTAATTCGATTATGATTTTCACATTATAAAATATTTATAAAACTATAATAAAATATGATTTGAAAATAGTTGATGAAATAATTTGTATTTTTAATATAAACGCACATGACATAATATAATGTATGGTCCTTATTAACAATACTTGCTGGCTTCAATTTATACTCAAAGAATTAATTCATGGTCTCTATTTTATATTTTGTTCAAGGATATTATGTTAGTTATTGAGATATTATGATATTAAGAACTTACTATTTCATATTTTGTTATTAACTGCATTCGTGAATAAAAAATAAATGGGCTTGTTCAGAAAGAGTTCATAAAACTGTCATAAACAAAATAAATGAGTTGTTCGTGAACAGTTCGTGAACAAACCAGCCGAACACGAACAAGATTTTGAGCTCGATTCTAGTTCGGCTCGACTCGTGTTCGATTAAAAATTAAATAAACTAAATATAAACAGACCATAACTCAACCCAACTCAACTCATTTATAGCCCTAAATATAACAAAAAAAAAAAGTTTCTTCTAATCATCTATCTTTTTTTTATAGGTGCGCCAGGCCAAGCATTAGTGCAATGCTTGGGCGACGCACAAAGACCCCAACAACAAGCTACTATGATGAGCCTCTCCCATAAAAAAAATTAATTTAATATTACGCGAACTCATATCAAATATAAATTGATAAAAGCATATATTACACTTAATTTTAGCCTAAAGGCTGAGAAATGTATTTAAGAAATAGTTAAACTACAACCAACAAAGAAGATCGAATTGAGTATTTATCTTTTTTTTTTAAGTCTGAAATTGTAAAAGCAATTGTATAAGGAATTGAAGATAATTATACACATCGATATTTATTTTTGAGTATCTCTAATATTTCATCTAATGATATATTGTATTACTATTTTTTTTATTGTTCGATCAAATTAAGTTGTAAAATGAGTATGCACTTGTTATAAAAGAAACATAAGTGACCAGGTACTCAATATATTAATATGAAAAAGAGAAAAATAGCTGCAAATGAATTAAATGTGAGATATATTGTTCCCATCGCAGGCCAGCATTGGAGGTCAAATTTCCCATTACAAAATAATTAAATAGATTAAATAAAATAATATACAAATAAAGAACCATATGTTAAAATTTATCTATTTACACCGTCTATAAGCATTCAACAGTCATCAAACTTTGGAATATAAGTAATATTAAATCTTAAGGCCAATCATCCTATTCTTTAAGACACCCATAAATTAATAATCATAGATTAATTTAAATATAAATAAAAATTAAAGATGCCACCTACGATTATCAGCTGAAATTATCAAATCAAATATTATAATTTACAAATATCTCAGCTATCTGGTCTACCTGTCTCTCAGTTTCAAATCTTCCCTTTCTCTCTCTATATAGCAAACAATACCTCCACATTTAATTTCATTACTCTCAATTCAAATTCAATTAAAGCTTTTGCTTAATCTCTCCACAATGGCAACCTTAAGTTTCTTTATTGGAGTCATAGGTAATTAATTTGTCAACTAAGCTGCAGCTAGTAAGCACGAAAACTCCTAGACACTGGTGTTTTCATGTAAACCGACACTTCACACGTTTTCCCATTTTCTAGCCTAAATTTTATTAAAAATGGCTTCAGCGTCTGTCATGTTTGTTTCATTAATTCAAGTTTAATTGTGATTTGATTTTTATTTTTTTTGGTGTTTCAGGAAATGTAATCTCAGTTCTGATGTTTCTTGCTCCGGTGTAAGTTTATCCATCAAACAAACATTAATTTTTAATCTAATTAGGATTGGTTTTTAATTTAATTTCATAATATGTTGTTATTTGCAGAAAAACATTTAAGAGAGTAATAGAGCACAAGTCAACAGAAGAATTTGAGAGCCTACCATATGTTTGTACATTATTAAATGCAGCATTATGGACATATTATGGAATAATTAAGCCTGGAGCTTATCTTGTTTCTACTGTTAATGGATTTGGTGTTCTTGTTGAGATTATTTATGTTGCTCTTTTTCTTGTTTATGCTCCTCCTAAAATGAAGGTATATTTAAGTTAATTTCCTACTTGTGATTCTATCTATGACTCGCTTTTGGGTCAGTTTGATATTACTTTTTAAACTGCTGTCAAAATAAGTTGCTTTCGTAAACTATTAATAGAATGGTATATTTTGGCTTTAAACAACACATTTTGATCCCTTATACTAATTAATTAGGATCGGTGATTTGTTTTTTTTGAAAATATAATCCGTTATTTTTAGGAAAAGCTGGAAAATGGAGCTTTTCAAAAAAACTGCTAAAAATGTATTGTTAAAAAAAATATATAATTTTATTCCAAGCCTACAAGAGCAGCATAAAAAACAATACCACCGAACTGGCCCTAAATTTCCGACTTGATTCTATTTATGACTCGTTTTGGTGACTCGGTTGCGGGGTGTTTGCAGGTGAAAACAGGAATAATGATAGGGATATTAGATGTGGGGTTTTTGGGGGCCGCGATTCTTGTGACTCGGTTGGCATTGGACGGAGTAGATGTACGGATAAGTGCAACTGGGTTCGTTTGTGCTGGTCTGAATATTATTATGTATGCTTCTCCTCTTGCGGCCATGGTGAGTCACTCCACTCACTTCTGAGTTACGAGTTGAATTTTCTTTGTTCTTATACTATATTTTTCTTTTCTTTTTATCAATTATTTCGCCGTTCTAAAGGGAGAGTCTAAAACTGCTTAGCTTTTCGAAAATTACATTATGATATACTTTTTGGTACTGTAAGCACGTTCTCTTGAATTTACAACTAGAAAGATAAATTCATGTTAGATTAGTTCAATTCATTTAAATTTGACTTCTGAAAATTCAAGAGAATATGACCGAAAAGTACTGATTAAAAGCAAACAACCCAAATAAAGGGAAATAATACAAAGAATTATTACATTTGATATAGAAAATTGATTATTCACACAAATTTTGTTGGTCCATTGCTAAAAAATGTTAGTATAAATTTAGATAACCAAGACATCAACAAGCATAGTGAAAGTCCAAATATAAAAGGTTTTCTATTATTGTTAGTATTAATATAAATCAACTTGATTGATTGGATAGAGTGGTTTAATTAAATATGGAATTAAAGTAGTTGAATTTAGTTGGGACTTATAGACCAAATAAGGGCAAATTTGTTCACACTCTAATTATTTTTTTTATTTATTATAATTTATAAATAGTTAGGGTCTCCCTATTTTATGCTTATATATTGGTGCCCCACATTTTTTTAATTGAATTGTTTTTTTATAATTAGTTTATTGGAAAACACCACGAAGATAATGATTGATCAACTTAAAACATAATAATTTAATTGATTTAATTGCTCCATTGCTATGTACTAAACTACTAATGGCATTGTTTTTGTCTTTGCTTGTGTTTTGAATGCTTATAAGAACAACTTGAAGGAGTTGAAATATTTCATAAATCTAATTTACTAATGCTTTGAAATTTTGTAGAAAATGTAAAATGATAAAATAAATATGTAAATATATGAATACTTACTGGTTAAAAAAACTAACTGAAGAAGATTTTTCCTTTGCTTACCTGCTTAAAAATAAATTTAAAAATCTTGGTATCTTTATTAACTTATAAGTTGTTTATAAATTAAAATATGCAATATCAAAATTTCAGTGTTTACAAGTTAAATGTGTGTATAATTTAGGTCATATTTTTTATAATAGATGTGTTAATGTGAATTCAGAAAACAGTAGTGACAACTAAGAGTGTGGAATTCATGCCGTTCCTCCTATCATTCTTCTTTTTCTTGAATGGAGCTATTTGGACTTTCTATGCTTTTCTCACCTCCGATATTTTCCTTGGGGTAATTTCTTTTTTTCCTTCTCTTTCTTATATTATACGGGCTTAATAAATTATTTGTCCTTTAAATTTGGTATAAAAATTTACATGTTACTTTAAATTTTTAAAAGTTTTAATTTGCTCTCTTGGCAAAAGTGAACTAGTTTACCCCCTGAACTTGACAAATGTGCACCAGTTCCTAAATGTCATGTGTCAGCTTCCGATTGGTTTGACTTCTCAACGATGTCGTTTTTCTAATTTTTGCTCTCCAATTACGAGCTTACACGTGGCAATGATTGAACAAATCGGTGCTTTTTTGCCAAGTTTATGGGATAAACTTATTCATTTTTACCAAATTCGGAATGCCAGTTGAAACTTTTTAAACTTTAAATTTTTTGTGTCAAGTTAGGAACGCAAATGATGTATTTATCCTATTATAAATATTTTACATGTCATTCTACTGGTATATAAATACTAGCTTGAAACTCGGGTTTATACCTCAACTTTCTTCAGATTTATATGTAGCCAAGTTGAAGAGAAATTATATACGGATCCTACCATTTAAGTTAAGCCACGTGTGCCACACTAATTCTGGCTCACTGTATTTCTCTTTCTTAATTAATATTTTTTTGGTATTGATAAGCTTATTAAAAATGACCGTTAAAGAAACATAGGGATTACTTAATAGTGTGGATTATATTTAATACTCAATAAATTTTTTCTACGGATATATCAAATCACGATTTTATAGATAATAATGTATGCACCGTTTATATTTTAGAAATTTTTTGCAATAATTATGGTAAAGTTATTCCTAAAAGTAAAAGTAGAGTTGTCTCTATATGATCAATACAAATTTGAGCCATAGAGTTAGTCACTGATATATATATTAGGGTAAATTGTTTATAATTTACTCATTGAGATCCAGCCCTACCCCAAACTCATCATTTTTTGAAAGTTATTTTGATAATATTTTTTGCTATTTAGAGCACCTCCAATACTCCCACCATTTTTTTCCCTAAAACTCTATAATTTGAAGTAACTATAGTGTTTATTCTTCAATCCTACACTTTAAATTTTTACCTTAAAATATAAATATTATTATTTTATTCATCTCTACTTAACAAATAAATATTAATCCAACTAAATAAATCATATAAAAAAAAGAAATTAAAAAAAATAATATTAAATTAGATAGGGGAGCAACACGCTGTCACTCCCCTATATTTTGGGGCTCCGTTGGAGCTCCAATGCTGATCTCCAACCCCATTTTAGGGAGGGGTTGGAGACGGCCTTAACAAAGTCGAATGTTGTTTTGGTACACAACACCGTTTAGTGTTATTGTCAAATTGTAGGACATCAACATGGAGATACTGCAGATTTTAATGTAGTACTTCAACTAGTTAAAACCACATGTTTTTTAGTTGATATTTAAAGTGTGTATTCATACAGCTGTCACTCATATTCACCTTAGTCTATATTTCCACATGTGGGAAAAGAAATAGCCTCACAAAATTATCCAATATCATAATGTCTTTAGATTCCCCTTTTTCTTCTATTTTCATTTATAAATTGTGACCTAAGGAGTAAAAATTGACACTCTGTATTTTAAATTTTAGTTGATAAAGCTTATTATTTTTCAACTTTCATGTAGATACACACAAACATATATATATATATATATATATATATATATATATATATATATATATATATAATTATAGATAAGTTAGTAATTTTATTTGCATATGACATTGTATTTCAAGTAGTTCAAAGGAGGCTTATTACATGTTCTGAGTAGCTATAATACAAGTCCCCTGTGGGAATTTATATTGTGAGCCAGGTAATTTGCACTCCCCTCTCATCCAACGGTTGAGTATTTAGTAACATTTAATTAAATATTTTCTCATCTTAATTAAACACTCTCATAGATACTTAACTGTTAGATGGGAGGAGAGTGCAAAATACCCGACTCACAATATAAATTCATGTTTTGAAGTTATCTCAACTAAACAATTAAACACGGCCAATTTTTGTTCTTTTTTTTCATATAAGTAGAAAAGGCAATTATCTCAATTAACATAACCAAGTTACGTGGTATAAACAGGTGCCAAATGGAATGGGATTTTTGCTTGGATCAGTACAAATAATTCTGTATTTAATATACAGAAAAGGGAAGGCAAATATAAAGAGCGACGACAAATTTTGTGATGTGTTGGAACAAGGATGGCAATACGAGGCACTTATTCCTTCTTCTTCTTCTGCTCAACCTCAACCTTCCAACGAAAATTAATTTTTCTGAGTTTAAAATTACAAAAAGAAAAGAAAATTAATTTCTCTATTTGTAATTTTACAGATTTTGTTTTCCAATTAGTTATATGTTTTTTTTGTTACAAGCCATCATTTCTACATTAATTATTTGATCAAAAAGTTCAATTTTCCGTTTGTTGAACCCATTTAACGAACAAGGAATAGCTCAGTTGGCAAAGCAAGTTGAGTACGTTGGAGGAGAACAAGGTTCGAATCCTACTAAATACCCTTTGTTAGAAGGGGTGAGAAGCCTTGCTCTGAATAAAATTATCTCAACGAAGATACTTGTAAATATTACAAAAAAAAATTGAAATTTCGCTAGGTTGAATGCGATATTCAGAAATTAAAAGTCGCGTTTTTCTCACTCGCATTTCATGTAACAAAAGATCGATAACTAATGGATAAATCTCCAGGCTTGCCGCATAAGTTCATCATCGATAAAGGGCCTTAGAGACCACATTAAGCAATAGCTCTCCAATTCACCGGGCGAAGTTTTGAGATTTAGTGAAGCAACTATCTTTTCCTGCCGAAATTAACTGAATCATTCATTTCGCAAAAGAAACACTTGTACAGCAAAACAAAGATATGAAAGAGATGATCAATTTCCTTGCCTGCATAGCGAAATCTTGCTTTAACATTGAGTAAATAATCCCCATCAAAGCAGCCATATCTGTCAATTCAAGTTCTTGTATATCCAATACAAGGGTGCTTTCTTCCTACAAAAAAATAAATTTCAGCGGTTTTGTTACCCTTCAAATATGAAACAATGTCTTGAACAACCAACATATAAGTTCGGTTCAGTTCAACTTTTAAAAGTTGAAAAGAAAATGGCCTTTGTGAGCGGAGAATCGTGAATCGTAAGATTCGATTCGAGTTCATAAAATTATAGAAACAAAACATTTAAAATGTTTAACTTAAAGATACAGTTAAATTTTAGTCTCGATATACAAGTTTAGAATTCAAAATAGACTTATTTTCTACTTTTCCTAAATTAGAGAATAATTTTAAAGAAAAACAGACACAACTCACTTCAGTGCCGCTCCACCGCTTAGACGCTGACCTCATCACCCAAAGTCCACTGTCAGCGGCATGGCGGTGGGTCCCTCGCCCCGACGATTAATTGGTGGGGCAATCGACTTTGGCTACATTGAGTCAAATCTTTAATTTTATCATCTTTAAAATAGTGTGCTGTATTTTATTATACTATGCTGTATTTTATTATAGTTCAAGGATGGACCGAATCGGTATAATCGTATGATTTGGGTGATGAATCGATATTGAATCGTAAGATTCAGGTGGGGAATTGGTATTGAATTGTAAGATTCAGGGTGAATTTAGATCCACCCCATAGATTCGAATCGATTTGGGGTTGGATTGAAACGAATCGTAAGATTCCGATAACTATGTGTGAGACTGTAGTTTCAAATTTTTTATCAACCTGGTTATCAAAAGCTTGCTGATCCAAATTTGTTGCACACATTTCCTCATTTCGCAAAGGTGGGAGACTTTGATTCCGAGTTTTAATTGCGTTAGAATAATCCAGCAAGAGATTTTCTAGTTCATTAAATACGGTTTTTCCTGCAGGATCCATTGATGAAGTAAAATATGAGCAAAAATGTTAAGTTCATATATGCTAGAACAGAAACAAAAAGTTAAGAATATCAAGAGAAAAGATCAAGTGGTGCTTCCAATAGCTGGACTAGAAAGTGGAAGTACCCAATTTCGCAAAATCATACATCGAAACATAAATTTATATGCTTTGAATCGGTTTTGGAAAAAGCGCAAAAAAAGAAATACCGATACAAATAGAAGGCACACACTCTTTTGCTAATAAACGAATGTAAACATGAACAAGAACTCACCCGTACATAAATTGTCATGAATTCCCAAGAGGCAAGTATGCACTTCTGTTGAAAAATGTAAAACCAATAAGAAAATAAAATGTAATAGTAGCATATAAATAGAAAAAAGAGTACAGTTCGCTACTTGATATACGAGCACAATACTCAAAAGTGATACAGTAAAGATTATAGTTGTCAAGGCGCGAGGCGCAGGAAAGGCACGCTCCTGAGGTATGCTAGGAGCAGAAAATTTGCAAAAAATATTTTCTTGAAAAGTGACGTTAAATGCAGTAACAATACTAGAAAAAGAACTAAGAGAATCGTTAGATGCACATTTGTATGTAAACTTTACATATTGCACTAGGAATATCTAGCCTTAAGTTAATCTAGCCTTAATAGAAATTGAATTAGGAACATCTGGCCTTGAATTATTGTTAAAACTCTTAAAAATAGATGGACAACACATATTAAAGTAAGTTAAAACCTAAAAAAGTAAAAGTATATTTGAGGCGCACACCAAAAGGTGCGCCCGTAGGCGAGGCGCAAGACCCTGAGCCTTGCGTGAACTGCACCTTAGGCGCGCCTTTAACAACTTGGTAAAGATGCAAATGTAAATAGGATTCTAGTGTCTAATTTCCTATTTTCTTTGAGCTAACACAGATCACAGTTATCCACATGTGAAGTATTTTTAACTTAATTTTCAGCTTTACCACTGTATTCACCAATCATATGTTATAAAGGAGTAAAAAACATAAATAATTATGAACTTAAATCATTGCAAGTAGACTTACACTTGGAAGTGTTCTGTATACTATCATGATTGTTCATACATCCAGCTGCCATATATGATTTAACCCTCTCTGTTTCAATGGCTTTTATGATTTTATCAATCAACTCAGATTTTCTATCAATTGGAGGCCGCCAAAGAAATTCTATACAGAGAATTCAAAAGGAGTTAATGCCAAAAAAAAAGTTATAGAAAACCTATTAGCATGCTATACTTCTATTGAAGCACTTACCAAGCCCTTGCTGAAACCCTACAAGTAATCTATTACCAACAGACCATAGTTCCTCGAGCTTCGCTACCCTAAAAATCAAACTGCCACAACTTGAGAACAACTAAGAAAATTTTAACGAGTAAAGAAAATGCAATAATTTTTTCAATTGCAGAGTCACCTTGTTAAAAAATCTTTGAAAATCTGGACACTGGTCTCCTTCAGTTCATCTTTACACGGCCTTTCTTCAGTTTCCATTCTGCAATGGATCTGAGAGAATACAAAACCAATCAAATCCCAATAAAAAAACAAATTCAATGACCTCATTTTGCATCTGTAATGTTAGGAACTCCAATTGGAAACTTAACACGAAATTTCAATGATAGCTCACATAATTAGGGTTACAGACCAAAATCCCTAATTTGGATTGAAAACGAAATCATAAAGTAATGAGTCGATTAAAGTAATAGTTACTGTGTAGACTTGCCTGGAACAACCAAGATAATAGTCGAGGAGGAGGCCGGAATAGAGGGACCGGCCGGCGGAAAGAACCGGCGAGTTTTTGAAGCTAAGGTTACACTCTCAACTTCAAGTTGGGTGATTGATGAGCGAGAGGAAATTAGCTACTAGTTCTAGTTCATCTTTGGGCCTTTTGGGATTTTGGGCCTTGAGCATACAATAATGAGGTTCGTAAATATGAGGCCCATTGTAATTATTAGCCACTAGTTCTAGTTCATTGTGTCCTGCACTTAGTTTAGTTTTTAAAGGATATATTTCATTAATTGATAGTGGATTAACCTTAGTTTCAAAACCAAGTTTGCCTAACCAATAAGGGTTGGTCCAAGTGATAAACGGCTTAATATCACTTAAGTAAGGTCTCGAGTTTGAGTCCTAATGAATGGAAAAAATCCTTATTAGGAGACTCTCTCACCACCTCCAGGTGCGCGACCTGAGTCGGATCTGGATGTAATAAGAACAAAACTCCGGTGATCCAGATGGGCAACAAAAAAAAGCCAAGTTTCCAGAGAACTTTTTGTGATCCCTTCCGAATTTATATCTATCAATAACCCGGTTCTTTCTGCATTTGGTATTTATTTTGTTTGTGGTTGCTCGTTAAAACACTCCAAGTTCATGCTATTTGTTATCATGGTTGAGTTTCATGTTTTGTTTTGCTCAATAAATCATATTGCACATACTTGGACACATATTTTTAATCTTATGTATAACATGAAGAGTTGATTTATTGATTGCTTTTGATTTGAGATTGTTAGTATTTTATTATTTCAAATGATGAGATAGTGTGGCTTTTTGTCTATTGAACTAAAGATTATGATACAGTTGAAATGTAATAGACATTTTAAATTGAGTTTCATGTTGATTGTACTAATTTCAACGAGAGGTTAGTTTAAACATGTGGTTATATTGATTGAGAGTAATGAGTTAAATTGAAAATAGCTCAAGGAAAAGGTCTTTTTCCTTTGTTTCTATATTCTAATTTTGAAATAAGGAATTGAATTGGTATAGGCATTTTGGATGTTATTATTAAAATAGACTTTTTGGCTATATTTTCTACTACATCGCCCATTTCATAAAGTATTCTATCCGGTTTAACCACAGCTATATATCCAATATTTGGGAGATCCTTTCCCCGAACCCATTTGTGTTTCTGTAGGTCTTAAAGTAACGGGTTTGTCGGGAAATATACGTACTCATATTTTTCTCAGAAAAATTTAACAAAATAAATACACTTTAAATATTTATCTTTTTTTTCTTCATATTTTAAAAAAAAAAAAAACTTTAGATATTTTTTTATTGTGCAATAATATAACTTAAGTGTTTAATTAGAATAATGAAATAAATATTTTTAGCTGTTTCCCATATCAAAACTTATTACTAACAAAAAAAAAAATTAATAGCAATTACAATATCAAATAATAATAATCTAAAACAAACTGATCTTGAGAATTAATTTGTGAATTTACTTTCCCCAAGTTTTAAGACCTATTTCCCTGAAAAACTGCTCTCCTAAGCTTTTTCATGAACATCAGTTCTTAGGATACGGAAAGCAATTTCAGATCAAATCGAAATGAACCGAAGAAGTTGAGGATTAATTTAGATCTAATTTTAGCATATTTCCTTACGAGAAAAAACAATAATAAATTGAGAACTTGGTTTAGGCCAATAAGAAATACTATTAGACAATTGATTCCTTATCCTTAAATTGTTGTTTTGTGGGTCATTACAATTGCCATATAAATTCAAAATCCCATTATCATGTTCATGTTCATGTTCACACCTTATTTAATCACCAATTAACCACAAAAATGACTATATTTGTGGCCCTCTAATTGCATATATAGTGTCCATTTCACATGACATTAATTAGTTTTTTTGTTATATAATTGCATGTCAATGCTAGCCTGTCCATGCAAAATAACAATAATTTTTTCCTACAATAATTATTAATTACTATAAAAATTAACTTGTATTTATTTGTAGATCGTGCAATTATGCCCTTAAAGCTTGTATGGTCCCCTTTGTATCCAAATAGAAGCATAAAAATCCTGTCTTTTTGTTACTAATCAATGTCTTGTTACTTGATTATCAAAAATATTAATTGAACTGGCACTACAACACAATATCTATATTGTATACACACAGATCCATTAACTATATTTATTATTGTCTTTAATGTAACTTGCCGATTCATGCATACTTTAATTATTTCTTTTAATTTTCTCCACAAATTAAAACAATTGCATCCCAATATATATGGACGAATGATAGTTGTCTTTTTTCTATTGGCCCGTCTATTGACTTGATAGGGTAATGGATTCCATGATTTTGTGGCATGTGAAATAGAAATTCACATTGATGATATGTCAATTATTTTAAGAATAGATAATATCTATAAAAAAAGATCTATACTAGATTTCTATTTCATCTATAATTGTATAATCAAATAATAAAAAATATTCAATTATAAGCTTGTTTCAATGTTAATGATTAAAATATTAATTAATTTGATGAGTTGGTAGTCCATTTTATTGTCTACATGTAGAAGATCAAATAGACAATGTCTGACATTTATTGTGCCACATCATATAAGAAAGAGAAAATAGACAAGCTAGTGTAGAATATTTTTCTAGTTTATTATCTATTCTTACTTACCTATGTGACAAGACTATAGTTAGAATGGACTATTTACTAAAGATGCTCTAACATGTGGCAAAGAGGAAGTGTTTTTTTTTAATTTCCATTCAATTTAATACTAAGGGTCGTATGTCACCCTATACTTTGAAGAATTTTAAAATAACTCATGAATTCTATAAAAAGTGTACCAGTTTATCCTTTTAATGCCACGTGTCAGCTTCTAGTTGGAGATAGAAAACTAATTATATGATATTTTTAAGAAGTCAAACCAACTAGAAATTAATAAGTGATATTGAGAGCATAAATTGAATCCATTTTGTCAGTTTTAAAGAAAAAGTGTACAATTTAAAAATTAAAGGTGACACAATATTTCATACCAAATTGAACTAAATAAAAACTCAAAACAAATTAATAAGGTAGAGTAAAAGCACAAAAATTTGCCACCTTTGAGAAAATAAGCATTTATAGTTACATAAAGTAGTAGTAGGGTGGTGCGTTCTTCCACTACCGTGCCTCCTTTTTCATCTTCCTTCAAAGTGAAATAGACATTGGACTTAAAGATATATATAATTTTTAAATTATAAGTGGCTAGAGTAAGCTCGGTATGCAACTTGACCTCTTGCCACCACCCAAGTTACATACACTGAGAGTGTACCTAACTCTAATAGTTTCGTTTTCACATTTAACTTTATTGATGTGACAACTTTTTATTTATTATATGTCGTGTATGATAAAAAGTTCTTATGTGTGTTTTAATTTATCCATGTTAGGATGATTAATAGGACAATTTACACAAGTTTAAGTAGAAAATCCGTTCTTTAAAGGCAACAACATTTAATACCAATTGCAATGAGCAACGGATGTATCCGCCTATTTTCATCAACTTTGAAAATACATGTTAAAGTATATGGAACATGATGAAGTGCAGCAACTGTAGAAAGTAAGAAACCGAATTATCATGAGCTTGATTGACTGATGATATGGAGCGGGTTCAGTAACAACCCAAGTATGATGATCAGTAGAGCGTGTATCGACAGCTGATCAGGAGCTAGCAATTGAAGAATGACAGCTGTGTTTATTTAGTTTAATGCTACAATAGATAGAAACACACCCATTTGTAATTTTAGGATTCAAAAACGACGAATGGACATAGGAGACACCGATTTAGGGAATCTATGTACAGGGAAAAAAAATATGTACCCATTTTCCATTTCTTCCAATAAAAAAGGGACATGTGTCCATTTGGGTATTTATATTATTATTTCAGTTTTCTCTCGTCTTTTTTGTTTATCTCTGTCAAATGTAAAATAATACATGTGCATGTAGAGGTGGAGACATTAGTTATTGATACATGCTTTTACTCGCACTAAAAATTTCTTTGAGCATATCAATTACCAATTAATTGAGTTGAATGAGGGATTCAATTTCTTAAGCATCACACATGAGGATGTATATGGAGCAATGTGAATTGAGAGACTTGCCTCCTTCACTTGGCCACTGTAGTACTCAAGTTTAGAATAATCAACCAATAGTCGGATACCAGTTGCAAAATAAACAAAAATTCTTAAAACATATTTGATCTTGCTTTTTTCAACTACAAATCTATTTTCAACATATTTTTATTTCAGACAAACCTCCAAAATGAAGTTTGTCATCACATGTTCGACATATTTGTCAACTAAGGGTTTTGTCCTGTGGCAGAGATTAATTAATCGTTGAGCATTTATTAGGGATCAAATTTTAAAATGTATATGGATCAATCTTAAATTATGGAATTCATCATCCTATTATTTAATGCACTTATAAATTGACGATCTAGAATGAGGTGCCTGGGATCTAATTAGAACACTTCCCCGATGAAAACCAGAAAAAAGAAGAGGTGATTTGACAAAAGGTTTTGGATCGGAATTTGACATTAAGAAAGAATTAGTGGCTAAAACGGTACGGTTGAGCAGTCTAATCTGAAGCAATGCAGAGATAATGCCGATCAAGAAAAATCCACGGATGGGGACTCTTCACTTCCATGTGCCATCAGAATTTCATTTACAGTACCAAAGTATACCCCTGAAATGACTCATATACCCCTATTCAATATCCAATTGAAAGTTAGAATCTACTTAGCTTCACGGGGCTAGATAGGAGATAAAAGCAACGAAGATCTACATGTGGAAGTTTTTCATCCAACGGTGGATACACCACGATCAAGCATAAACCAACGCACTAAAGATCTATTTGTTCATGTGCCAAATTATACGGAGGATTCAGTATTTACATTCGTTGGATATTTAAGATATATGTAGTTTTTATTATTATAATATATAAATTATATATGTGCCAAGGATAACGTTTTAAAAAATTTCATCTAGACACTATTTTGGAGCTTGCCGTCCGACTTTTCATTTTTCAGGCATTGGATCGATATATTGCCGCCTAGGCACCGCCCAGTCCGACTTTTCCGCCTAAGCACTGTCTGATTCGATTTTTTCCGCATTTTTAAGATATCAATACTTATAATAGCTATAGTTCAAAATATTCTTACCATATAATTCTCATTTTAAATCTCAAACTGAAAAATAATACGCTATAAATCACAAAAAAATTGTGAGGATTTGCGTTTTTAAGGATTTTATTTTAGAGTTGATATGTTTTCATGTAAAAATAGATTAAAACTTATATTATTATATGCTAAACTATATTTTTGTAATATATTATTGCATATAATTTATTTTTAGTTGAAATTATACTTTTATCTATTAACAAATATTAAAAAAATAAAAAAATTATATATCCGCCTAGACACCGCTTAGGCCCCGCCTAGGCACTGAAAGCCCTGACCGCCCGACTAGCGCCCAACGCTTTTAAAACATTAGTCAAACTTCCAATAAGTGGGATATTAAATACCCGATTACGTATAAAACTACTCGTATTCATGTTATTTTATCACTAAATTGACTCTAAAATCCAAAAATAAATGTACTTGTCAACTAACTCCAAAAAAAAGGAAACATGCGTTCTAACGGCTAGTGTTACTGTTTAGTGATGTCGGGTGTTCTTATAGGACAAACGATGTAGTTTTCGAGTTTATAGATAAAATTGGTCCATAATTTTCATGATATTTAGGATGAATGCGTTGAAGTGGATTTTTGTTCGAGAGAAATTTTCTTGAGTTTTTATTGTTGAGTCAAAACATATTACATTAAACAGATTGTAGCGCAATTAGCTACACCGATTAAATATATGGGAGGAGACTTATGTTATATTATTGGTAAATACATTTATAAGAGATGAGTAGAGTTTCACGTGTAATTCCTTTCAAACAAAATTATCTTAATTAAATTTCTCATCATTCTATAAAACAACACAAATTAATTAATAATACATTCTCCTCCACCCATAAAAGTAAAATATATGTTATAAATTAATCAACAAAAGAAAATTTCTAAAATCTTACCATAAGGCTTTGTTCGAGTTCATTAAAGTATGATATAGTATAATACAGTATGGTATGGTATGTTATAGTATAGTTTTTTAAAAAATTTTGTTTGGATAAATGATATGGTATGGTTTTCTAAAATTTTTAGTTTAATTTGAAGTTGAACCACCAAATCCATGGTTCTAATTTCATGGTTCTTTGAATCATTAAAAAACTATAAAAGAATCATATAATTAAAAGAACCATACCACCAAATAAAATTTTTTAAATCAAAACCATGTTATACTATAATGAATCATGAAAAAAACATGAGCAAGCCTAAAGCTTAACTTTTTATTGCAAATCAAAAGTTCCAAAATCCTTGCAGTGTAGTTGATGAGTTGAAGCATGGGAGGAATGTCCAGAAGAGATGAGCCTGCATTATTATATTAAAAATTGATTATTGATCATGAACTCTATATGGCACACCAATATGCATGAACGTGTATGGCAATATGGCATCCCGACGGTTTATTGGTGTCTTTCTGGTTTATCTGAGTTTGGAAAATTGCAGCCGCACTATTTCAGCTTAGAATAAAGTTTTAAGGATGGTTACGATAATTTTTAGCTATTTCAGAAATAAAAGTATTTATGCAAGGTTTCATGGTTGAATCTTGTGAATGTAGATAATTGTCATCAGAAGACTCGCCCACCATAGTTAGGTTTGCGACTCGGGTCAGATATGAATGTAATCGGAGTAAAGCTCTAATAAACCAGATGAGTAAAACAAAAAGATAAAATAAATCATCAACGTCAGCTAACAACAACGTCGTTATGTTTTATAATTTTTTTTCTTTTGTTTGAACTGCAGTCTACATTAACTAGCTTGTTACATTATTTTCGTAGAACACATACATAGTTGAATAAGAGGAGGAGTTTGTGGCAAATGCTTGGTCTAGTGGTTGAGCCGTGAAGCTGTGATCCTAAAGGTTGCAGGTTCGAGTCCACATTCGGGCGGGTGTGGGATAAGGTTTTTTTTATTATTATCGTAAGCCCATATGAGACATTTAAAAAAGAATAAGAGGTGGAGTTTATATTTGCAACTATAGTATTGAGGTATTAGAAATATGGTTTAGATATCTTTACTATACCTTATAAACCTTCTACTTCTGATGCCGGAGCCCTTGAGCCTGGCTATCTACAAGATAAAGAAAGGTAAGAAGGGTTTGGTCGGGTTGCCAGTAAAGCATCTCCAATTTCTAAATAAGTATTCGAGTGAATTAAATGAGTAGAGATGTGAAGAAGATGAAAATTACTTATCTCATGCTGTTTGGTTGCGTCCTTTTTTATAGCTGAGCTGGAGTTTTTTTTATATGGAACTGAGTATTTGATATCATTCCCGTGGGATGTTTAACACACAAGTACTTTTTATTATTATAATATATATATATTGCCCACGTGTCAAGCATCCAACAAGAGAGGTATTAATTATCTGGTCCTATATAAAATTTTACAGCTGTGACGAGGTAATTTGGAGTTTGGTGGCCTTTTTGAGTCCTATATACTTATATTATCAGCTATATTACAAATTTGTGCACAAGTTTACACAAGATTGGAGTATTAAAGTCTAGGTAGATTATCAATTCAATCTGTTATTTAACCAACAAATTGTTGAATTCCAAGCTAAAATTCCTGCGGTAAACATCATACTCACAATAGCTAGGGGACACAGCAATGCCATACACCACAGCTGTAGCCTAGCACATCCCATCTAACTAACTCGGTGGACTCAACTGATTTTGGCGCCATTTCCACCTGCTAATGTCATCAATCTGTTACTAGATATTTTCTATTCTCCTTGTATATATACGCAGCTCTGTACTATTCAACCTCAAGTGTTCAAAATTCCTTTTCATCAATAATACAAAATCAAGCATAATCAAGCTTGTTTCATGGTATTAAAGCCATCATGGTGAGAAAGAAGAAATCTGCAGCTGCTGCATCTAGTTCAAGAATAAATCCATACAGAGAAGAAGTGGATAGAACTCTATATGAAGATGAAATTGAAGAATCAAAAGAAAGGAGCTCTCACAACAACAATCTATGTCTAGTTATCTCTTCACTTACTCTTACTGGAAGTGGAAATTATTTAGCATGGAAGAACTCACTGGTCAGGGATTTGACTACGAAAGACAAACTGAAGTATGTTCTAGATGAAGGAGATGATCTTCAGGAAGATTCAACAGAGTTTCGAAGGTAGAAAGAGAATGATTGTTTGGTAACCGCTTGGATACTAAACACAATTTTGAGAGAATTGGTAGAGGGATTTACCTATGTAGCCACTACTAAAGAGCTTTGGAAGGCTTTACAGCACAGATTTTATGATAGAAATGGACCTATGTTGTATAAGGTCAAAAGAGATATCAATATGTTTGAGTAGGGTGACCAATCTATCCTTCAGTATTCAGCAAGCTAAGGAAGATGTGGGATGAGTTGAACCTGTTGAGGCCAAGTTGCAAGTGTGGAGCTGCAAGATCCTATGATTACAATGTTTTTCGAAGGATTTCAGACCAAGAAGTAGAGGATAAGTTTATACAGTTCTTGATGGGGTTGAATCCTTGCTATGATCACATCAAGAATCAGATATTGCTCATGGAACCTATGCCCAGTCTCGATAAGGCTTACTCTCTGATGAGCAGAATAGAGAAACAATCTGAAGTGAGCTATTCAAGGCCAGTGGAAATGGCAAACTCCGTTGGCATTAACAGTGGAAACTCTGCAACCTCTTCTACAAATTTTTCAAATGCACAAAAGGGAATGAATGGAAGGTTCATAAAGGTGGATAAAAGTGGCTTGAATATGACTACTATGATGGTACAAAACACGCCAGGGAATCTTGCTTCAAACTCATACGGTATCTTGAGTGGTGGGATGAGAGAGGTAGATTTAGAGGAAGAGGTAAAACATTCTCTAACTCTAATTCTCATGCTAACCCAGGCTCTTTTATAGAAAGTGACTACCCTCAAGAGAAGCAGAGATACAATGGAGAAAACGTTGACCAACAGACTGTAAACAAGACGGTCCATGAGGTTTATAGGATGATGAAAGGGAAGGATCCAATGGATTCACCTCTACAACATAGCACCAAAGACATGAGTGCTTTTGCTGGATATTCTGGTAAGATTCCTATCATATCTTACACATGGATTGTGGATTTTAGAGCAAGTTCTCATATGCGTTACCGACAACACCTTTTTATAGATCTAAAATCTAAAAATAAAGAGCATGCAGTACACTTACCAGATGGTAGTGTTAAGAAGATATCATATAAAGGGACAATTGAGTTGAATGATGTTCTTGCCTTGATGAATGTGTAGTATATGCCTGGTTTTCACTATAACTTGCTGTATGTTAGTCTATTAGCCAAAGATATTGGGATTGAAATTGTTTTTAGTCCTAATTGTTGTTATTTATTGGACCAGAGATCTAAGGAGCTAAGGGCAATAGCATGGCTGATTGATGTCCTTTACTTGTTAGACCAGACTTCATTCAATAAAGACTTGCTGAATTCTGTCCATAGATGTAACTCTGTGATACAGTCAATGCAATGTAATAGGGAGATTGTAGATTCCTAGCATATGAAACTTGGATATGCATCTCTTAATAGTCTTAGCCATATTACAAGTATTAAAGTTGATTATAATTCATCCTAGTGTGAGATATATCCACAGGCCAAACAAACTAGGTCTTCTTTTAATAAAAGCCAAATTTCAACTAAGTACAGATTACAGATGATTCATATTAATGTTTCGGGGCCTTATAGGCAACCTACAGTGACAAGGGCACACTATTTCCTGACAATTGTAGATGATTTCACAAGGGTGACATGGCTATATCTGCTTAAGGAAAAAACTGAAGTAGCAAGGGCACTTGAGTCATTCATGAATTTAACAGAGAATAAATACTCTACAAAGATACAGATAGTTAGAAGTGATAATGGGGTAAGTTTATGAACCCACAATATTGGAATCTATTCCATGATAGGGGTATCATACACCAGAAAAGCTGCAACTACACACCATAACAAAATTGTGTTGTGGAAAGAAAGCACAGACACCTGCTCGAAGTGACAAGGGTTATCATGCTTGTTGTAGCATTGCCAAAAAGATTCTGGGGGGATGCTGTGTTGTATGCAACAAGCATTATCAATGTATTGCCAACAAAAATTTTGAACTGGAAATCACCATATGAGGCATTTTATGGAGTTTTGCCAGATTACATAAGATTTCAAGTCTTTGGCTCACTGTGTTTTTGTAGTGTGTTACCCAAACCAGAAAAACTGCAAGCTAGAGCAAACAAATGTATTTTTCTGGGATTCTTAAGTTGGCAAAAGGGCTATAAGGCATATGACATGAAGCAAAATAAGGTGATTGTATCAAAGGATGACCAATTCCTTGAAGATATCAGGTTCCCATTCTCGAGTAATTATCAAGAGGGAGATAGTGGGAACTTACAAAAGGAACACAGGGAAGTAGTGTCAAAACCCACTGATAGTAGGGGCCAATGACAAATGGGACATGTGATGTTGCATTACCTCGAAGATCAATAAAGGTTAGGAACTCCCCAACCTGGCTCTCCAACTTTGTGAGTCATGTCACTATGAGTGAGCATTCAGCCTTCCTCTCCAAAATATGTGCAATCAAAGAGCCACAGTCTTATAGAGAAGGTACAATGGAGCCTAAATGGGTAGAGGCAATGCAGAGAGAACTAGATGCACTAGAAAGCAGTAATACATGGTAGTTATGTACACTACCACATGGAAAAAAGGCCCTAAGCAGCAAATGGGCTACAAGGTTAAATATTTGCCAAATGGTGAAGTGGATAGGTACAAAGCTAGGTTGTTGGCAAAAGGATATAACCAGTGCTTAGGGAAGACTATTGTGGGTCTTTTAGCCCTGTGGCAAAGTACATAATAGTATGAGTAGTACTGGCAGTTGGAGCAGCCAAATAATGGCTTGTGCACCAGGTATATGTGAATAATGCATATCTTCATAGTCATATAGAGGAAGATATCTACCTTTTACCCCCAGAGGGATATCATAAATCTGGAAGTGAGGAGGTATGTAAGCTTGTGAAGTCACTATATGGCTTGAAGTAGGCAGGTAGACAGTGGCACAAAGAAATTTCAGAAAGGTTGTTAGGAAATGGGTTTCAAAGGTTTAAGAGTGATCATTGCCTTTTTACCAAGCATACTGAAAAGAGTTTCCTTGCTTTGGTGATTTATGTGGATGATATCCTAGTCAAATGACAAGTTGATACAAGCCACTAAAGATCTCTTGCATTCACTCTTCACTGTGAAGGACCTAGGACTGGCAAAGTATTTCCTGGGAATCGAGTTGTTGCAACAGCAAGATGGCACATTCATATCCCAGGCAAAATACATAAATGATATTATTGTGGATGCAGGGTTAAGGGACTGTAGTCCTGTTGCTAGCCCTATAGACATTAGTAATGATTTGACAAGAATAGGGAAAGCAATTCTTGGTGCAGAAGTGTATAGGAGACTGGTTGGAAGGCTCCTGTATTTGAATTTTACGAGGCCAAATATCTCCTATATAACCTGTTGAACCAAGCACAAGTTAGGACTGACTTAGGAGATGACTCAGTCGTGCTTAAGTTTTAATCATATCAATTAAGTTAAGTGTAAGATAATTAAATCAATAATGATGTTAAAATAAGTAGTCTAAGGTTCTAAGGGAGTTAGTAAATTCAAGGGTGGAATTTCAAGTCTCCGTTGACATAGCTATTTTGTTTTAACTCTGAGTCATTTCTGAGCTGAGTACTTGCGTGGTCGCTAACCAAATAATATTCGCTCACAACACTTAGTATTTAGACTCTGTATCAGCTGTGCTTTGTGTTTACATATTCCGCTGAGTTATCTTTAGTCTATCAAAGGAACTGACATTACCTTTTAAGGTGAAAAGGGATCTTTGCTTTTAGTATTGCTTTTTGCAAGAGCATTAATGAGACAAAGACAAAAAGAATTAATGCCTTGACAAGACTCAAAGTTATGAAGAAAATGACAAAGTCTTCCAAATCAAGTCTACAACAAGTTAATTACCATTTTGGTATAATTTGCAGATCTACCAACCTTGTATCGCGCACTCTACATCATGTCAGAAAACCAGAGGGAATGGGATGAAGACACGTGGTAAGTCAGCGCGAGTTCTCTCTAACCGAAGACTGGCATCAAACGACAAAAGATTCAAACTAAAGCTCAAATTTCATTCTAACGGATTGAAATGCATTTCACAACAGTGCAATTCTATCTCTTAACGGATTGATTTGAAGAAGCAACGGGTGAATTGTTGAGTTGTCAATTGCAAAAGATAGGCAAGTTCAACGGCTACTTTCTCAATCCATCCATAAAAGGAGCAAGAAGGCAAGCGTTAGAACTTGGTGATTACACCAGAATTTTAAAGAAGCTAAAAATCAGTCTATTTGCAAGCTTAAAAGAAGTTCAAGCTAGAAAGTACTACTCAGCAAGAATCTGCTTTAAACAAGAGAGAATAGTATAGATCACTCTATTGTAATATTAGATCATTTGTAACTGGATCAACATTTTATAAGTTGATTCTAGCTCTTGTTTTTAGACTCTGTTTGATTTGCTGATTGAAGAGGGTATTCTAGTCAGCAGGTGAGCGATTGCAGTTTGGAGGGTACTTACTGTAATTGAAAAATTTGTGAAAGGCTTCTCCGACTAGGGTAAAGGAATTGAGATTAGTGGATTAAAGCCGAGACACTCTCTTGGGACTGGATGTAAGCACAGGTTGCCGTACTAGTATAAAAATCTTAGTGTTCTTTACTTTCTCGCATTTTCTAAGTTATTACTCAGCTAGCTGACCTCACTCAACGGAGGAGTCATCCTTCGAGAAAAAGTTTCATTTATTCTGTAGTAAGTCATTCACCCCCCTGACTCAGTGAGTGTATACATAGGGACCAACATAACTCAATAACTAAGTCAGTTTATGCAACAGCCTCTTGAACATCATATGCAGGCAGCTTTAAGGGTCCTGAAATATTTGAAGGGATCTCAATCATATGGCCTGTTCTATCTAGCAAATGCAGCATTGGATATCCCAGGGTACTGTGACTCTGATTGGGCAAGTTGTAGAATCAGCAGGAGATCCTTGTCAGAGTTTTGCCTGTTCCTTGGAGAATCTTTAGTCTCTTCGAAGACAAAGAAACAACCCATTGTTAGCAGATCTTCAGCTGAAGCTGAATATAGAAGCATTGCAAATGCCTGTTGTGAAGTGAAGTGGCTCATATACTTGTTACAGGACCTCAAGGTTGAGGTTTCCCAGCCAGTCTAAATCTAATGTGATAGCCAAGCTACAATAGCAGTAGCCAAGAATCCAATTGTGCACGAAAAGATGAAGCATGTAGAGTTAGACATCTACTTTGTTAGGGATTTAGCTGCAGAAGGCTATATAACTATCCCTTATGTATCAACCAAGTGTCAGCTAGCAGACCTGCTCACAAAGGCAAAGAGCATTGCATACATGGCACCTTTCCTACAAAAGATGAACATGAGATCTATCTCAGGAGGAATTTCAGCTCGAGGGGGGCATGTTGAATTCCAAGCTGAAATTCCTGCGGTAAACAACGTACTCACAACAGTTAAGGGACACAACAATGCCATACACCACAGCTGTAGCCTAGCACATCCCATCTAACTGATTCGGTGAACTCAACTGATTTTGGCGCCAATTCCACTGCTGATGTCATCAATTTGTTACCAGATATTTTCTTCATAATTCCTTTTGATCAATAATATAAAATCAAGCGTAATCAAGCTTGTCTAACAAATACACAAGTTTACAGGCCCATACAAGGTGAATTGGCTATTTTGTTATTTTTTTTTATTAAAATGTCGTCCAACCAATGAAAAATATTCAAAATAAAAATCAAATTCTCCACATTATGTTTCAAGCATATCAGAATTATATAAATGATCTTTTTTTCAAATTGATGGATGATCCTCAGAACAAATTTCTTATTTTTTATTTTTTAATAATTAGAGATATCTTTATTGGTATAATTTTATTTGAGGCTTGTTAATAGTTAAATCTCTTTATTTTTCTTAAAAAAATATATTTAGTGGAATTCGAACCTTATTCTGCTCTAACTCACTTAACCTGCTTAACCAATTGAGTTACACCTTGTTGGTGCACTGAATTATGCTCAGAGCAAGTCTAACTATTTTTTTCATTTTCATTCTCTGAAATCTACAATATTTTTACTCCAACCATCTTCCCCATTTTTTAATCCCCATATTATATTCCCTAAAAATAATAATACTTTATTATTATTATATTAATTTCCTTACATCAATTCTATTTTACTCAATTGACAATACAATTTAAAAAATCAAAAGTAAAAAATATATTAAAAACTTCATTCCCCATGAGGAAACCAATATATTATATGAAAAATAATTGATATATTTCGCATTTTAAAGAATTTCTAAAATAAAAAACCATTAAAAGTGCTCTCTTATAGTGATCTAAAATTCAAATAGGACACTGTTTGTTAAAATAATAATAATAATAATAATAATAATAAATGTATGTAATTTTTTGAACTTCAATTCTTTTCAACGAAGGTGTTAATTTTAAGGGTAATTTTACTCATTTTTTAAAAAGTTTTTATGTTATTTTTTTTAAAGTGGTATCAAACATTAGAAAAAAATAGATTTTTTCTTAATAAAATTTGGAATTTTTCTATTTTTCTATTTCTTAATAAAAAAATAGAAAAATTCCAAATTTTACGAATTTAAAAATAAAAAATATGAGAATTCACTTTGCCGACTCAACAAAACTAACTTTGTTATGAAAAAAATCGTTAATTACTAACATTTGATGACACATTGACCCTTTTAAAAAAATAACGCAGTATTCATTTAATGAATTACATAACTTTAAAAATGAGTGAAATCACATCAATTTTTTAAGTTAACCCAATTTTTAATTTAGTGAATGACATAGTTTTCAATTCTTTTATTACTATGAATTTAAGTTAAGTCAAAATACTTTTATTTTATAAAAAATTAGTTAGCATATATTGAATTGATTGGAATTCAAACTTGGTTACTTTTAAGTGGCTCGCCTGATCTTACCCCGACTTCTAATTTTTTTTAGTTAAGATAATTACGAAACTAGTAAATTTTTTTTTTAAAAAATCTAGTTTAGTCAGAGTCAAGACATACCGATGTTGAGATATCTACCCACAGTTGATGGATTTTGGATATGCTTTTGCACATGTGTAACACAACACAAGCGACAATAGTATTAGTGGGTCCTGTTGAATTAATCTGATGAATCCCTGGCTCTACTTCTGCTTCACCCGTCTCCAGGATTACCGTAATTAGTAAAATTGCCCAATAAAATTTATTACGTAATTTATAATGGATCAAATTAAGGTCTGTTTGATGAATGGACTAAATTAATCTGATGAATCCATGGCTCCACTTCTACTTCACCCGTCTTAATTCCAAAGCTTAATGGCCTTTGGGTTTTTTTTATAAGTGACAGAGTAAAAGGAAATAATTTTTCGTTAATTAGTTGGTTTAGTTATTTTTCTTTCACTACGTAAATAATTGCAACTATTTGATTTTATAGCTTTTTATATACTCTAAAATACCGTTATACAAGTTATTGTTAGGCAGGCAACAAGCATGGCAATAGATCCCCCACAATTGATGCTCAATTTGGCATTGCTTTTTGAGCGGCCGTAAAAATGAGTTGTTCTCACAAATTTTTAATAGAATACAACATATTTTAATCTTTCATACTAATTAATTAAGAATTTTTTAATTTATTTTTTCTAAAATCAAACCTATAACTTTAAAAAAAGAAGCTTAAAAATAAAATTTTTTAAAAAAACGACTGAAAAAAAATTATAAAAACTCACAATCAAATAAAAAAGTTATAAATTAACTTAATGTTTCCGGCTTCTTAGGGCTAACAACTCCAACTCTTAATTATAAGAATGTAAGAATAATATTTTCCATCCTATAAAAAATCTCAACATTGAATAAATATTCATAAGAAAAATCCGAAATCGAATAAAATATCATATCAAAATCGGAAAAATATAATCTCATCATATGGGAGACGAGCAATCTTACCATAAGAGCAAGAGGAAAATATAAAAAATCTAAAAAACAGTAACACTTCTTCAACCTATATTTTCTTAACCCCCATCTTACGTTATCGAGAATCCACAACCATAAGAACTCTGTTGTACTCTATAACAACAACCGAATTTGCATACTTGAAACAATCTTGCTTAAAGGAAATAGATTTGAGTTCCTAATATGAAAGATCGACATTTAACTTTGACTGAAAACTGATGGAGTCCAACCCAACAGTAAATCTATTAAAGGCGTGTTGTGTAGCAGCGGATCTACGATTGAGAAAGATGATCGCATAAGTGAGAGCTCAAAAAAAATATGAGGTGCCACTCAAAAAACTAAAAACGAGAACCAATAAATATAAAAATCGGTAGAGGAGGAGGCAGAAGAATGCTCAAAAGAGCTTAGAGCGTTCTTCTTCCTCCTTCAAGTAAAATCTAATTTAGAAAAAGAAGAGGAGAAAAGAATACAAAGTCGGTTAGGGTTTTTGAGAGAAAATGTTGAAAAACTTAAAAAATGAATTTGCAACGAAATAGAAGACTAGTTCAATTCAGGGCCGTTCTTGAGAGAGGGCAATAGGGGCGATCGTCCAAGGACCCGAGTATAAATGGGCTCAAAATAAAATTTGTTAGCTTCTTAATTTATAGTTTAAAATATGAACATTAATTAAATCTAGATCAAATGATTTTTCTCCTATAAAATTTGATTAAATGTTGTAAGTTCAATTCACAACTTCTGCAAAATATTAATATTTTGTTATAATATTAAAAATTGAAGCTCTTTTTAGTACTTTTCATATTTATTTACTTAATGGCATAAGATATTAAGAATGATCTCCTTATAAAAGGGCATACAAACCCCTAACAAATTAGAAACGAGCATATTAAATCAGGAGTATAGATAGTAGTTACTAGGAAGCAACTCTAATTAGTATATAACTCCAACATTCTCTCCCACCAACGTAAACAGCCAAGATAAAACAAATGAGGTGAAACAAACTAGCATTTTTCTTTTGTCAAATTCGCTCTAAAACAATTTAGCCCACAAATTTATAACAATATTTTATTATATTTTTTTCGTCAAATGCTAAATTAACAAATTATTACTCCTTAATTTATAATAACAATAAAACATTTTGTATCCCAAATGTCAATAATATTAACATCACACTATAACTACTTCATTTCAATTAAATAATCATGAGAAAACAAGAGAATAAAATTATTTAATGTAATGAAATAATAAAAAAATTCGAAAGGAAAAAAAGGAAGCAAATTATGCTGTCTGATATATGAAAATAGGAGGGAACAACATAAGAAAGAAACATGAAAACGTTGTCTCAACGTGTAAAAATAATATAGACATTTGGCACATATTGAGCAAACCAATAGGCATTCAAAGAATCTAGAGCTTAAGCTTATTCTTATTCTAATTGTAAGCTTTTTTTTAGAAAAGTTATTTTCTTGAATTTTAAGCTGCTTTTTACAGTGGAGGTGGTGGTGGCGGAGATGAGATTCATGAAGTGTCGGTGGGGATTATAGTTACGATGACGAAGTGATGACAAGGATGGGTTGGAGGTGGTTGCAACGGTTTGGTGGTAGAAGTAGACGAGATGGTGATGGCATAAGTGGAAGAGTTTAATTGTAACGATGATGGCAATAGTGACAATAGCGAAAGTCGTTGAAACAAAAGTAATGATAAGATATCAAAACTTATAGTTGTGGAGCTGATGGTGAAGGTTGTAGTAATGATAGCGAAAGTGAGTTGCAGAAGTAAAATAAAAATAGAATTATTAAAAATAGAGTAGACATAAATGGTTTTAAACATATAGAATAAGAAAATTGTGACTTTTACAATTTTAGAAAATAAATTAAGTAAACAATGTTGTTTAAGAACCAAATAAAATGAAATAAGTAGAGAAGAATGTTATTATAATCAAATCGAGCATTAAACCTATAAAATTATTCGTAAATGGCACTACCAATTTCACATAATTTACTCAACAATTTTATCATATAATTAATTTTTTATAAAATAGCTTAAATATAAAAATGCATTTGTATCATATTTATAGTTTTGAAATAAGAAAATGTGTTTTGTGCAGTTTATATGAATACATTTTTTCAACACATTATATCAATGCGTTTATAAAATTTTAAGGGAGAGTTTGGTTCACACAAGATAATGGAAAGGGAATCAAGAAAGGGAAATACAAAGAATGAAAAGTAATTCCCTTTGATTTTACAACTTGTTTGGATATGGTTCCGGAAAGGAATAAATTTTTTTTATTCCCCTTGTCTTTGTTTGGTTCAAATCAAAAATAAAAGTAATAGTTTATGCCGATAATCAACCATTGTCATCCAACTAAACTATATAAGTATGAATATCAAATTGATAATTTATTTTTAGTTCAATATCATTTAAACAAATAAAATCGTAAACAATTATCTCATACAACATTAAAAAAAAAACACATTATAATTAATCAAGCTCCATTAACGCATGAAGAAGCTCTTATCCATTTCAAAAAACTTCCAAACCTTAGTTGTTTCATTGGTTGAAGAAAAGCAGAGAATGAATTATAAAGATGATGATCTGATGAAGCTTCCAATTTTTGTTTTCTAGTTCATATTGTTCTCCTCTTTCATAGCTACGGTGACCACAGTGAATTTGAATGGTCGGCAACAAAAACATGGGAAACAATATCTTTTCTAAAGCTCGATTTGCTCAATTGTACATGAGAAGAAGAATTGGAAATTAAAGTTTGATAAGTAGGCAAATCGGTTTCATAAACAATGAAATTGATAATGAAAATTCAACTTTGGTGGCGGCGCCGGTGGTGAAGGTGATGGCACGGTGGATGTGGCGACCAAGGTGACGGTGAGCTACCGGCGACGGTGACAAAGGTAATGGCGGCAATTGGTTGTGGTGTGTTAATTAAGAGACAGGCAGGAGTAATATAATAGAGGGAGATAGGGGAATACAAAACCTTAGGTTGGGATGGGTAATCCTAAAGAAAGATTTGAAGTAATAGCTTTATGAAAAATGAGTAATCAATTTTATTTATGTGCGCAAACAAACACTAACAAAGGAAATATAATAATTTTATTCTTTTTCCCTTTCTTAAAAACCTCAAACCAAACGCCTCCTAAATATTATTCATTTATATAATTATGTATATCAAAATATTAATTTGAGTAAATTCATCAATACAAAATTAAATTTTTTATATTTAAATCTCAGGCTAACCAATTTTTTTCCACTTAAATCAGTTTTATTTAGTTTTCATTTATGCCGCTATTTTTAATTAATTTGCTCAAGATTAGCTATAACATGATTTTTTTATTAAAAATAGTTTATATAACAGCTAAAAAATAATCTCTCGTCACCTTAATTTTTTTTTTTCTGTGTGAATGTAATAATTTAACCAAGTCCAGTTGGTATCATAGCATGGTCGAACAAAAGGGCGCGTATAGATTTAATAAGATGCGTTAGAGCATGAACTGTAGATTCTCTTATAATTAATTATAATAATGATCCCTTTATACAGTTTAGCTTGTCTTGTTTGCAAGTTCTATAAGTAAGAAATAATATTTAAATAAGGTTAAGTCAGTATTCCACGTGCTCCTGGGGACTCTCCCCCCACCCCACTCTTCACTTCCATATTTTTCTCTTCCCTTTGTTTTCCACTTCGTTACTCCTCCTCTCTCTCTCTCTCTCTCTCTCTCTCATTCTCTCTCCACAGGCCAAAAACCTGATCGCAATATGGACGGAATAATCAAGGGAGCCGCCGCCGGCATCGGCGGCGTCGGCGGAGGAGGTAGAGTTGGCATAGGCGAAGACGATATCGGAGACGGAATGCAATGCAGCGATCATCCGTTCAGGAACAATCCAGGAGGGATCTGCGCTTTCTGTCTACAGGAGAAGCTCGGAAAGCTTGTTTCGTCCTCTTTCCCTCTGCCGATCCGCGCCTCTTCATCTTCGTCTTCTTCTCCTTCTTTTAGATCTGATATTGCCGGTGTTGGCGCTAGCAGTTCCGTTACCGCTTCTGCTGCTGCTGCTTCTCTATCATCGTCAATGGCGGCTCGTGCTACTCCTTCGGGTGGCGGCGGCGGCGGCGTCCGGAGTATGAGTAGTAGCCAGTATCATGAGTACTGCAGCCGGAGGGCGAGGATTCCTTTCCTCTTGGCGAAGAAGAAGAAGAAGATCACGGCTGCGTCGTCGTCGGATCGAGACATCGTTTTCAAGAGAAGTAAATCGACTACTGCGCCGGCGAGAAATCATTTTCTGGACGCCGCCGCTTACGAAGGCGGCGACTTTAGTCCGAGGAGAAGAGGCGGTTTCTGGTCGTTTCTCCATCTCTCTTCCTCCTCAAAATCTTCTACGGCGAAGAAAATGGAGAGGATTTCATCGTTTCCGGCGACAAATGGATCCACGCTGAAGCCGAGGGAGAAAACAGAGATTAATATAGTTGTAGAAGAAGAAGAAAGTCCAAATAGTCAAACCACCGCCTCCGCCTCCGCCTCATCGTTTGAAAGAAAAGTTTCCAGATCCAGATCCGTCGGATGCGGCAGCCGGAGCTTCTCCGGCGATTTCTTCGAGAGAATATCAACCGGCTTCGGCGATTGTACTCTACGCAGAGTAGAATCGCAGAGAGAAGGCAAGCCGCCGGCCTCCACAGCTACCTCAAACATGAAAGAAAGAGTCAAATGCGGCGGTATTTTCGGCGGATTCATGATTACTTCCTCATCTTCATCGTCTTCCTCGTCATCCTATTGGGTGACGTCATCGGCTGAAGATCATATGCACGGGAAAAACGCTCACGCGCCGCCGGGATCAGCTGCTCACGGCCGGAATAGAAGCTGGGGTTGGGCATTTGCTAGTCCCATGAGAGCATTTGGCAAACCTAATACAAAAGATGGAAAAAGAGAAATAGCATCAAATAAGAATTCTGCCCCAAATTTATCTGCAATTCCTTCATTATTAGCAGTGAGAGGATGATCTGAAGAACATACAGTACATTTCGTTATCTTCTATCTTTAAATTATGGTCTATATATCTGCAAATTATGATTCCCTGTTTATGATATAGTTAGTTAATTATTGTAATGTGGCTTGAAATTTGAAAAGACGGTCTGTGTGGTAAAACCAGTGTGGTGTATATGGACATGGAGGGGAACAAGAAGAGACTAGATATAGTTTGAGTAATTGAGTATTGAGTTTGACCAAAAGTTGATAGTTCACATTCACACACAGTCTCTATTTGGGTGTTTTGGTGACGAATTTGTGTTCTTTAATTTTAATCAAATCTGTTTGTAGTGTTTGTTTTGGATTTTGTATGGGATGAAAGTGACAAAGTAATTGTGTTGTGAATATTAAATGCATTTAGTGGTGGCTGAGGGCTTGAGTTTTGGGTACTCACATGGCCACACATGTTCGGTGAAACTGGACAAAATGTAGGGTCTACATCTATTGCCCCTATTACCATTTGCCATGTTCATAGGTGTTATGCTTCCTCATCTCCCCACTGTTTGATCATGGGAAAATTATACAATGGATCGGATCCTTTGGTCCATTCTCTTCACATGAATGACATGTGTTTTTAAAACTATTTCATGCTATTATTTTTTATTATTTTATTCATTTATAGGGAGGGATCAAAAAACCGAGAACATTGTATAAAAAATTGTCAATTGTATAATTTCCCTTGACCTTGTTGCCTTTTTGTTAACGGTGGCATTGGTGGGTTATGATTTTCAGTGTGTATTTAATGAGTTTTTTTTTGGCTGTTCCTGTTTGGCAGTTGATGAACGATGCAGGATAGGGGTGTGTATTTAATGAGTTTTTTTTGGCTGTTCCTGTTTGGCAGTTGATGAACAATGCATAATAGGGGTGACTATTTGTTACTAGTAGCTATTTGTGCAGTTGTAAGTATATGTAGATAGGATTTCTTAAAGCATGCAGTTGAGCTTTTAATTATGGCCAACTTTATAGGTTTTGTTTGTAATTATTCTATTTGTTTTATCCATGTTTTATTGGTTTAAATATCAGCTCTAGTACAGTGTGGAAGTTGCTCCTCTACATCCTAAAATGTTGGAGTGATAAGTTGCTCTCATCTTGAGCAAATGGAGGCCCGGTTTGAAATGGAGGCCCGGTTTGAGATTGCTTTCTCAGCTTAATTTTGAAGATTTTTTAAGTTATTGTCTCGATATAGTTTTGAAGTCAATACCAAACAGTTCTTAATTAATCAATATTAAAAGTCAAAATCCTTTGTTCAATGCTAAAATATATTGCTTAACTAAAAGTTTGTAAGTAAAACTTTTCGGGACAGTTTTTTTTGAACAATTCTCTGACAACAATTCCAAACTGAAAAGCTGTTGATGGGAGAATTAACTCCTTTGATGGGCCTTTTTGATAGTTTGTTTACAATTCACTGCCTGGGGTGCGACCCTATCAACTACCCTGCTTGTGTGCAATAGGGATGCCCCCCTTAATGAGTTTAATTTAGCTTGAATTCCCACTCAATTGGATGGTTAAAATTAAGAAAGATTATGGCATCTGATACCATAACTGGAGCCTAAGTTACTATGACTGGGACCCAGTTTAACAAGAAACAAGGTGGTTGAATTCAACCCAACCTCAATATGAAAATTGTGTTAGTAATATTAGTTTTGACTTGTCCATGTCCACGTAAATGGTGACTTTGAATTATCCAACTATACAAAGATACTTTAAAATCAATTAGTCCAGAAATATAGGTGGATAAGTTGACAAAGCTCAAAATAAATTTAGGATAATTTAGATAGAATTTCGATTCAAGATTAAAGCCAAGGGGGAAAAAGTGATAAACTGAAAAGGTAGATGAAGAAGGGGGTTGTCCGTAGTAATTACCCTCGCAAAAGACAAGCAGAAAGGCTGCTTAGGGGGACTATATAATATATGATGTTAAGAAAGGGACCTTTTAAACTTGTACTTTTCTTACATTTCTTTTTAACCCACTTTGAATTTAGATTTTCTCCTTCATTAAGGGTGCCCACACTTGAAAAAGTTCAATCAAATTGACTGTGGGAAAAGTTGTGAATGATTAGTGATCACAGGGGATGGTTTTGCTTATAATTTTGTAAAGTTTTAGTGCATCCGGACCCCTGAATTCGTCCGTAATTACCCTGAACTTTTAATATTTCCTCTCACCTTCTTAAACTTGTCCAAACCGCCCCCTCAGTGCTTATGTGGTAGATGATGCGGCAGAGAGAGAAAAAATGAGAGTGAGTTATTTTTTTTATTTAAAAATTAAAAAGGAAGAAGACCATTTTCCCACTATTGACGTTTCATCTCTTCATCATCTATCTCTATTTCTTGACAAAATTGAATACAGATAATCACCATAATGTGTTTAGTTTAATCATTTCCAAAGCCTCTAATTCAATCATGCCTTAATCTCTAATGATTATTTAATCTAGCCTACAACATTTAATTCCCTGAATTTCATGGTTTAATTTGTCATCCTTATCTTCAAATAACGTTCCTCGACTTCATCATCTTCTTATCATCCAAAATGCATTCGAATTCCTTCGACTCAACGAATTGGTCTTTGTTAAAATCAGTTACGTTACGGTTTCAGCCAGTCCATGCCGTAGGGGATTATGAGTAATCGCCGGGAAGAGATTTACGAAGAGGAAAAACAGAGTATGGATGTGAAGTTTTTGAATTCCTCCAACCCACCAACCCGTCAACTGCTCCGATTTGAGTCCCTGGAACAAAAAAACTATATCATTCACACAACAAAATCGCAATTTGTTACTCCTTCTGATCAATTTAATAAGATGAGATTAAAATCCAGATTAAGGCATTTTAGATTTAGATTATTACGTCGGACAACCAAGAGGTGGTGGTGAAGGCTGTAGAGACGGCGGAGGTGGAAGATCGAGAATTAGCTCAATCGGCGGCGGAAATCCGGTGATAAATCATTGCTACTAAGGAGAACCAGGATGAAAACAATTTAGATTGAGGCCAAATTAAGATTTGTTTGATATGGTTTTGTTTTAGGCATTTTCCTTCACTTTCTCGCTGCCCAAACAGGCATTGTGGTGAAATTCTGATTTTTCAAACAATAATGCTACGTGTCGAACTTTAACCGGCTTGACTTATACGCACTGTATGTTGAGACTGGTTGAGTGAGGTTTAGGGGGGTTCGGTAGTGCACTTTAGACAAGGAGGCGAGAGGAAAACTTAAAAATTTAGGGGGGTGAGAGGCGATTAGGTACAATTTCAGGAGGGTTCGGATGCATTAGGCCTTTTGTAAAGTAATTCAAAACAAGAATGGTTGTTAGATTTATCTTTTTTTTTTTATTAAATAGGAGAATTGTATTAATTACTGATATTTGGAGTATGTATTAATATAGAAATCAAATAAAATATTCTATCAAAATCAGAGAAACATAATCTCACCATATGAGAGATAATAACAAACTTGCCATGAAAGTAAGAGGAAAACATAAAAAAAAATTAAAAAAGAACAATATTTCTCCAATCTCCAGCTTATGTTATCAAAAATTCACAACCATAAGAATTCTGTCGTACTCCATAACACCAACCAGTTTTACAGAACGAAAATAATCTTACTTAAAGAAAATAGATTTAATTTATATACCTTATATAAAAGATCAACATAAATCTTAGACTAAAATCTAATGGAGCCCAATTCAATAACAAATCTATCAAACGTATATTGTGTACTAATAAATTTATAATTGAAGAAGACTATCAAAGATCAATAAAATACGAGGTATCAAACCATATTTGTTAGCATTTAATATATGTCACTTTAATTTAATTGACGACGATGCATAAAATCAATCTTTGATTACTTCACTCAAACAACAACAATGATAATTGAATTGAAGCTTACCAGATCTATATACAGTATAAATGAAAGTATCAATCATATAAATATTATAAATCTTATAAATATAAATAAAAAAAATATAAATCGATTTTAAAAAGAAAATTTGACCCAATATTTTAAAAGAAGAAATCATATTAAAAAATAAAAATATTGTCCTGAAAAGAAAAAGAGTTGTAAATATTAGTTATGTCAAGAAGAAGGACATTACGCAAATGAATGTCCTCAAAGAAATAAAAAGAAAGAAAAAATTAAATTATTAAACTGGATAGAAGAAATAGATTTAGAACCCATAGAGTCAGAAATAGATAATAATGATGAATTGTATTATTTAGAATCCACTGACGAATCAGATGAATCAGAATTATTTAGTGATCCATATGAATCCGAATAGTACCTATATTAAAATAATAATAGGGAATAAATCAGTATTAGCCTACATAGATACATGAGCATCTCTATGCATAGCATCAAGAAAATTTATATCTAAAACTTTTTTGGAAAAAAGCTTCTAAACCAATAAAAGTCAGAATAGCAGATCAAACCTTATTAGAACTAAAAGAACTAGTAGAAGAACTCACTATTATTATATCTGGAAAGAAATTTATTATACCAATCTTATACCATATAGAATCAGGAGTTCCTATAATACTAGGTAATAATTTTTTAAGATTATATCATCCATTTTGCCAATATTTATTCCATATAGAATTAACTTGCCCTAAGCTAAAAGATCAAGATAAACAAATAGTAAAAATACCCATAGAAAAAATAAAGTTAGAAAATATAAAACACAAGTTAAAAATAATAATCTACAAACTAGAAGAAGATTTAGAAAAAGAATTAGAAGATGAAATAAATAAAAAATTAGAAGAAAGATTTACTGATGATTTATTAGGTATAAAAAATACAAATGATGCTTTAATTGAAATAAAATTAAAGGATCCTACAGCAGAAATAAAATGCCCTAATAACATACCTTACACAAAAAGAGACGTAGAAGAATTTGAAAAAGATATGGATGAGTTAATAAGAAAAGGAGTAATTAGACCCAGTAATAGCCCCCATAGTGCCCCAACATTTTACGTAGAAAATCATGCCGAAGAAAAAAGAGGAAAAAGAAGAATAGTTATTAACTATAAAAAAAAATGAATGAAGCAACCATAGGAACACCAAAAGGATTACCAAGAAAGGATTATATTATGAATAGACTATAAGGAAAAAATTGGTTCTCTACATTAGACGTAAAATCAGCCTATTGACAATTAAGACTACATGAAAATACGAAGCCCTTAACAGCCTTCACCTTTCCATCCAATAATCATTATGAATATAATAGCTTACCTCTAGGGTTAAAACAAGCTCCAGGAATATTTCAAGAATTTATGACTCGACAATTAAAAGGGTTAGAAAATATTTGTTCCATATATATTGATGATATTATAATATTCACATCTGGATCCAAGAAAGATCACTTAGTATCAGTTATAAAAATAATAGATAGATGCAAAGAAAAAAGGATAATTCTATCTAGACCAGAAGCTATAATAGGAAGAAAAGAAATAGACTTTTTAGGATTAACCATCTCTAATGGAGAATTAAAGTTACAACCCCACATAGTAGAAAAATTAAATCAATTTCCAGATCAAATAATAGATAAAAAATAATTACAAAGGTTTTTAGGAAATCTTAATTATATTAGTGATCAGGGTTTTCTGAAAAATCTAGCACAACTAAGACGAAATTTACAAAAGAAATTATTAGAAAAAATTAAATGGTCATGGTCAACAAAAGACACTGAAAATATAATCGAATTAAAAAAGAGTTGTCAAAATTTACAATCCTTATACAATCCCACAGAAAAAGATTTATTAATCATTTCTACTGATGCTAGTGGAGAATATTGGGCAACAGCAATGACAGCATTACCAATTGAATTATTACAAATTTACAAACAAGAGAAAGGAAAAGAGTTAATGGAAGAAACTCTTTCTACTCTCACCGCATTATTTAAAACTAAACAATTTGTTTCTCCAGAAAGAATAGCTAATTATATTTCGGGAACATTCACAGACACCCAAAAAAGATATACTACCCACGAAAGAGAAACATTAGCTTTATCAAATACCGTAAGAAAATGGAAAATAGAATTATTACCAAAACCTTTCATTGTCAAAACGGATAGCAAATATGTCACTACTTTTATTCAAAATAAAATAAATACTCATTATAATCAAGGAAGATTAATCCGTTGGCAACTAGAATTATCTTATTATGAATTTCAGGTAATATTAATAAAGTCCGAAGAAAATTACGGAGCAGACACCTTGACCCGAGAATGGAGTCAGCCATAACAATCATTAGCAACCAATTGAAACAGAAGAATAATCAGTTGGAGCAAGCATTATCTAATGTAGAAAAAATAAAGGCAGAAATAACACAGCTAGAAAACACTCTTTCACTAATCAAAGGATTATCCGGGGCTGATACAGTAAGCACCCCAATAAATAATCATTCAGTATTAGTCAGCTTGCCTACAGATAAGAAATTATCTTGGGCAGAAGAAAGCGAAGCATCAGAAAAGCAAGAAGCATGTACTAGTAATATACAGCCTGACCCCAGTAAAGATACAGGCAAATCAGTATTAATCACTCCCGCTGATATAACAGCAGGATTACCACAGTTAACCAAACAGCCCAATAAAACTTATTATGTAATACATAATGGGCCGAATCGAGGCCTGTTTGACGAATGGGCTAAGGCCGCCATATTCATTCAAGGACAACCCGGTATTATTCATCAGAAATATCCATCTCTCGAATCAGCAAAAAAGGCCTTAGAAGAAACTAGTAATATGTATGGTACCTATAAAGAAAAAATACTGTCCACCAAAATACCAGAAACAAAAACTGTTTTAGGCAGGATTCCAATCATTGCTCAAATAAAGACCGCTTCAGAAATAAACGAAATGAAAGAAACATCCTTTAACAAATATATTAAATGGTCTCAAATAATTCAGAATTATAAGGATGAAGATCGAAGCAGAAATATATATCCTACCACTAAGGATCAAATGAAGACAAAGATGGTAATATTACCCGAAGCTAATCCCATAGATGCATATGAATTATCAGTACATGGATTAATAGATACTATCTATTTAAATAAGTTAGAAGTTTTAAAGTATTTCCCAGAAAAATTCAAAAAAGCTGTCACTTTATATTTTAAAAATTATGCAAAAGGAAGGATGATTTTTCTAAGATACTTCAGCAGTATTCCTATTTTCTCAGAAGAAGGCAAAGAACTAACACCTTCATTTGCATATATTCTAATGGGAATATCCAATGGACAATATCCAGATATTGAAGCAAACAAAATTCCTATTACTTATGAGGAAAGGGTATTATGGAACTAAACCCTCTTCTCCATAATAATCAGGCAATTAACAAATATAGAAGGAGCATACAGAATTAATTACAAGTCCGATTTTTGGTTACTAGCTACTCATTCCAAAAAGGAAATACCCATGGACGAATCAATGCAAGAAATATTTTATGAGTATCAGAAAAAATTTCTTGAATTAAAAATTCCTAATCTCGACAAGCAGTCAAAATTAATTTTATGTCAAAAAAGCCAAAATTATCTAGAGCATTCATGTGAAGTATGCGGACTGATGGAAGAAGAATCTAATCACAGTGAAGCAGATGAAACCCCACTAGTTGAATAAAAACAAAGAAGATGTAGACGTATGTAATAATCTGTCTAAAAGATAAGGATACCTAGCTTATCCTATCTTTTTACTTTTTTGTCGTAATGTATAATTATTAGATTAGAATAACTGAAATTTGTCGGTAGGTTTTCTTTTTACCAGTTTTATATGTAATTTTATTGTGTATATAAGGGAGCTAAGACCCTTGTTCTTGGCAGAGCTTTTTAGTTAAATAAACTTTAGTTTATTTAAAACCTTTGAGTGCAAACTCTAGAGAGGTTAGCTCAGGGAAATAGCAGTGAGAATATTTAGAGTATTTTAGAATCAAATAGAAAATTCATAAAATATCGGTGTTATCAATCAATACTTAAGAAAGCAATCTATACCTTCCACAAACCATCAAATATATTTAATTATGTTTAATTTTCAATTATTATTTCAATTATTATTCATGTCTAAATTTCAATTATTATTTAGATTGAATTATAATAAATTATCAATAATAACAGCAGAAATCACTCTAGAAACCAGTGATATCAGAGCCCAAGTAGAGGAAAAATTATGAATTTTAGCAAAGATTTAAGAATAAAAATTTTGAAAATGAATATCAAAGAATTTATAATAGAAATTAGTTCAGGGTCATATAGTATAACAGACTTAAGACGATTATTATTAATGATAATAAACAACAATGAAACTCAAGTTAGAATTTTCAAAATAGAATATTTGATGTATAAAATAAATAAGTACAAAAAATTACTAAAATCTCTTCAATAATGAGTAGAGATATAGAAAAATTTGCTTATTATCTATGTCAAATAGATTATACTTCTGAAAAATATAAGTTAAGTTTAAACCTTATGATCCAGGAAATTAATAGCCAGTTAGAATTTATTCATAAAGAAAAAATACCTACAGTAATAGAAATAACAGGAATAGATCAAGGATTCCAAGTAATTTCTATAATATCCCATTTCATGCATTATATTTGCATTTGTCCACATCTGTTATATGTCATTATATTTAAATTTTACATGTTATATTTATTAAAATTGGTTAGTGAAAGTAATAGTTATTTCAACCATACAAAATACGATAGTTAATATCTAGGTATCGAATTATATGGCTATAGAATTTTAAGGAATAAGTGGAGTATAGTTATGTTATAGATATAAAATTATTATTAGAACATATAAAGTTGAATAAAATTGTGATATATCATAAGGATTTAAGTATAATAAATAGTATTAGAATTAGTATTAGTATGGTATAGATATATGTACATGTATTTAGTATAGTTAGTATTTGTAATAAATAAAGAACTTGAGGGCAAATTAGTCTTTTGCCCCTTAGATCTTTTTATGAACTGATAAGAATTAGATCAGTTCTTCATCTCCTAAAACACAAAGCAAAGAACAAAGAGAAAGGAAGAAGAGAAGAAGAGATCTAGAAGGAAGGAATCATGTATTTCAGTAATTTTGTAGTGCGATTTTTGTTAGGTTAAAGTTATAATTAGCAATTTTAGTAAGAAGATGAATTGTTCTTCTTTATGTCAAGATTCATCCTGCAAAATTTGAGAATTTTTAGACAAGTAGATCAATAGTTATGATTTTTATAAGATGAAGTGTGCAGAATTGGATGATCAAAGAGATAGGGTGAGTTTCAAAATTAATCTGGGATTGTTATACTGCTTAGAAAATTCTGATTTTTGGATATGTTATTCCCTTATGTGTATAGTTTAAGTAGGAAAAAGAATCAGGTCGATTTATGTTGTGTAGAGAGAGTTATACCCGTTTTATTACGTTGCTGTCCAGGTAAAGCGGGACTGAAATGGGTTTTGATGGGAAATTCCCTATAAATCGTATAAGACTCTAAAATTTCTGAGGTTTTAATATGTTATAGCCTTGTATATTAGGGATAGAATAAAAAAAGAATCAGATCATTTGGAGAAGTGAATTGAAAGTTATGAATTTTTAAGTAGAGCAAGGTCATATGAACAAGTATACAAGTAACAATGGTTTAAGTCATGAAAACTTTATAAATAGAAAACAACACAAGGTGAAATGTATTGATGTGAATTTATGCTTATAGGAACACGAGGTCGTGAAAGTGTTCAAGAGGATGAAACAAGTCGATTTCGTGGAAATTAGCATTCCATCTGTGAGTATAAACATGATATGAATGGGTGAAATGTTTTGATATGTGATATTTGAATGTTTGGTGAATTGTTGTGAATTGAATGATTATATGTTATTTGGAGAATTTGAATTATATGAACATATGTTTATTTGGTGAAACATGAGATAATTGAATTATTCATGATATACGCAATTATACAGGAACAAATGAAATAAAGAGAGACGTTGTGACATAGCCGATCAAACATTGCAATACATGTTCTGTTATCTGGACCTATATGGTCAACCAATTGCAATATTTGACAAATGGACCGAAAGGTCAACCAATTGTTATATAGCTGGCCAGCAAATCAATTGTTATCTGTTACAAATGTTACATGTATCCCGGGGCAATAGTTTGGCCGGAAATGTCACAACAATTAAATAAATGAATCATCTAATAGTATATAAGAATGACTATATGTTTATTTTGAAGGTGTAACTGTATGTGATTGTTAAATTCATTGATTGTTTATATTCACTGAGTGGCGACTCATATAAATCGCTATATTTTTCAGTTGTAGATAAAGTATTGTACTAGAAGGTCCTTACCTGTAGCTGTCATGGAAGAAAGGTCTGTCGGCTGTGTCCATCTCGCTCTCTCTCCTCACATGACAAGCATATAGAATAGAAAGTGGTCGGGTTTTGATTTTTCAAATCAAACATAATTATGGTTTGTAATAAACGAATGGTATTATAGTTGATGTGAAATATTATGGTTGTGTCAATATATGAATATTTTTGTACAAAAAAAAAATTATGGTACTTTTCTATAGTTATTATATGATAAGGGTGTTTCAGTTGGTATCAGAGCGGGGATATGGTCATAGGGACATACAAATGCATACATAATATGAGATTAGTATATGTTATCTTATAACTTGTTATCATATTCATATAGGGCTGATGAGAACCAAAATGTTAACCCGAGGAGAGAGGGACCAGCCTTAAATCAACCTGTAGAAATCCAACCTATTATATCTGCATCACCTATGCATTCTCATGCATCAAATTTACAGCATCATCAGGAAATACCTGTGGTGCAAGCACCTGCAACATTTGTCCAAAGAGAAAGAAGGTTCGATAAATTGAAGAAACAAGGTGCAGAAGAATTCAAGGGAACTACAGATCCTACAATAGCGGAAAGATGGTTAAAAAGATTGGAAAGAGTTTTCAATATGATGCATTGTACTCCCGATGAGAATTTCGATTATGCGGTATTTTTACTTCAAGATGATGCTTATGACTGGTGGGAGACTATCCCAGGGAGCACTGTTCAGCCTCCTATCTTGACCTGGGATGATTTTGTGCGGGAATTCAAAAGTAATTATATGCCTGATGTGTACATTGATGATAAAAGAAAACAATTTTTGAACTTAAGACAAGGGAGGATGACAGTGGCCAAGTATGAAGTTAAGTTCAATCAGCTATCCAGTTATGTACCAACATTAGTGGCGACTGAAAAGGATAGATGCAGGAAATTTAAGGATGGGCTTAGATATGAAATTCGAACAAAGATATCATCATTTGAACTTGAAAGTTACATAAAGTTGAAAAATGCTGCAGTTAGGGCTGAAAGACTAGAAAAAGAGAAAGCAGATTATAAAGCTAGAAGAGGTTACGGTGATTTTAGTGGTGACCAAAGTAAAAAGTCTGCTAAGCATCAAACAAATTCTTCTCCATCACAGTTTATAGCTAGAGGAGGATATTCTGGGAATAGAGGAGGAAGAACAAATGTACAAACTCATTCGAGACAAAGTCAGGGACAAAGCTCGGGACAAAAACCTCAGTGTATGCTATGTGGTAAATTGCATGAAGGCGAATGCAGGAAACTGACTGGAGCATGTTACTTATGTGGCTCTTTTGAACATTTAATACGTGATTGTCCAAAACGAATAGAAGCAACTGAAAGAGCTCAATCAGAGGCTACAGTTCAGAATACCAGAGGCAGGGGAGCTGGTGTAATAGCAGGTAGAGGTAGGGGTAGAGGAATAACAACAAGCAATATTGGTAGATCTGAGGCTCAGAGTTCTAGGCCTCCAACACACGCGCGCGTTTTTGCCATGACTCGACAAGAAGCTATTGATGCACCAGAAGTTGTTACCGGTAAGATTTCTATTTGCAACATGGATGTTTGTGCATTAATTGATCCTGGATCAACTCATTCATTTATATCATCAAACTTGGCATCACAATTGCATATGGCTTGTGAACCTTTGGGATTTGATCTATATGTGGGAACTCCTTTGGGTGAATTGGTGATTGCAAATCAGGTGTACAGAAATTGTTCGATTCAAATTGACAAGATTATATTAAGTGTGGATTTGATTAGATTAACTATTAGAGAGTTTGATGTGATTTTGGGTATGGATTGGTTGGAAAAACATCATGCAGTAGTAAATTGTTTCACCAAGGAAGTTATTTTAGAGACATCAGATAAGCTAAAAGTCATTTTTCAGGGTGAACGTCAGATAGTACCGACTTGTTTAATTTCTGCAATTAATACTTTTCGGTTAATCAAGGGTGGATGTGAGGCATATTTAGCACATGTTATTGACACCAAAGTATCAGATGTATCACTTGATGATATTCCTATTGTTAAAGAATTTCCCGATGTATTTCCTGCGGACCTACCAGGATTGCCACCTGATAGAGAAGCAGAATTTACCATTGATTTAGTTCTAGGAACTGCACCGATTTCTATTTCTCCATATAGAATGGCTCCAGTGGAATTAAAAGAGTTGAAAAAGCAGTTACAAGAGTTACTTGATAAGGGATTTATCAGACCTAGTGTGTCTCCTTGGGGCGCTCCGGTATTGTTTGTTAAGAAAAAGGATGGCACTATGCGACTTTGTATTGATTATAGACAGTTGAATCGAGTAACTGTGAAGAATAAATATCCTTTACCCCGTATTGATGATTTATTTGATCAATTGCAAGGAGCATGTGTATTTTCTAAAATTGATTTGAGGTCAGGGTATTATCAACTCGGAATTTCAGCGCAAGATGTTCCAAAAACAGCTTTTAGAACTCGATATGGACATTATGAATTTCTAGTGATGCCATTTGGTTTGACGAATGCACCTGCAGCTTTCATGGCTTTGATGAACAAGGTATTTCAACAGTATCTTGACAAGTTTGTCATTGTTTTCATTGATGACATACTTGTGTACTCGAAAAGCAATGAAGAACACGAGCAACATTTGAGAATTGTGCTTCAAATTTTGAGAGAAAAATAGCTATATGCAAAGTTTAGCAAATGTGAATTCTGGTTGAATCATGTTTTATTTTTGGGACATGTGGTTTCTGGTCAAGGCATTCAGGTTGATCCTAAAAAGATCGAAGCTGTGGTTCAATGGGAAGCTCCAAAAAATGTAGCAGAAGTAAGAAGTTTTCTGGGATTAGCAGGGTATTATCGACGATTTTTTGATGGGTTTTCTCTTATTGCTGCTCCAATGACAAAATTACTACGAAAGAATGTACAGTTCCAGTGGACAGATGATTGCCAGAAAAGTTTTGATGAATTAAAGAAACGATTGACTACAGCTCCGATTTTGACAATTCCGACTGGCACTGGTGGATTTATTGTTTACAGTGATGCTTCTCACCAAGGTTTGGGTTGTGTTCTGATGCAACACGGGAAGGTAATTGCGTATGCATCTAGACAATTAAAACCACATGAATTATCTTATCCAGTGCATGATTTAGAACTGGCTGCGATTGTGTTTGCTTTGAAAATCTGGAGGCATTATTTGTACGGAGAAACTTTTTAGATTTTCACTGATCATAAGAGTTTGAAATATTTGTTGAGTCAGAAAGAATTGAATATGAGGCAGAGGAGATGGCTAGAATTGTTAAAAGATTATGATTTCACGATAGAATATCATCCGGGAAAAGCGAATGTTGTAGCTGATGCCTTAAGTAGAAAATCCAGTAGTGTAATGGCTAATGTTCAAGTTTCTAAACTCCCATACTTAGTTCAATTGCGAGCAATGGATGTTGACTTAAAATTGGGCGAAAATGGTGCATTATTAGCTAACTTCAAGGTAAGACCAGTATTACATGACAGAATTAAGGAAGCTCAGGTTCGAGATCCTCAATTAAAAGAGATTATGGAAAATGTCAAGCAAGGAAAGAGCACTGATTTTACAGTAGAAAATGATACTTTGATGTTGGGACAAAGAATTTGTGTGCCTGATGTTGATAATTTGAAGAAGGAAATTTTAGAAGAAGCTCATACTGCTCCATATGCTATGCATCCGGGAATGACAAAAATGTATCATACCTTACGCTCTCATTTTTGGTGGTCTGGAATGAAGAAGGATATTGTTGAATACATTTCAAAGTGTTTGATATGTCAACAAGTAAAGATCGAACATCAAGCTCCAGCAGGGAAATTACGACCATTACCTATACCAGTTTGGAAATGGGAAATGGTTACTATGGATTTTGTGTACGGGTTTCCAAAAACTCCAAGAAAGAATGATGCTATTTGGGTTATTGTTGATAGATTGACAAAATCAGCCCACTTTTTACCCATACAATGGGGTTGTTCATTGGAGAATTTGGCGAAGAAGTATGTTAATGAAATTGTCAGATTACATGGAATACCTGTGTCTATTGTATCAGATAGAGATCCTCGATTTACATCTCGATTTTGGAGAAGTTTACAGCAGGCACTGGGCACAAAATTGAACTTTAGCACTGCTTTTCATCCTCAAACGGATGGTCAATCAGAAAGAACAATTCAGACTTTGGAAGAAATGCTTCGAGCTTGTGCTATGGAATTCAAAGGTGCATGGGATGAATATGTTGCTCTAATGGAATTCGCTTATAATAATCACTATCATAGTAGTATTGGAATGGCACCGTATGAGGCTCTTTACGGAAGAAAATGCAGAAGTCCTATTTGTTGGGATGAAGAAGGGATGAGAGTTTTGGAGGGTCCAGAAATAGTACAAGACACAGTTGAAAAGGTGAAGATAGTAAGAGAAAGAATCAAGGCAGCACAAGATAGACAGAAAAGTTATGTTGATCAACATAGAAGGGAAAAGGAATATGAAGTAGGGGACAAAGTTTTTCTTCGCGTATCACCTTGGAAAGGCGTACTAAGGTTTAAGAAGAAAGGGAAGCTTAGTCCTTGGTATATAGGGCCTTATGACATTCTTGAAAGAATTGGTCCGCTTGCTTATAAATTGGCATTACCACCAGAGTTAGCTCAAATTCACAATGTCTTTCATGTGAGCATGCTAAGGAAGTATCGGTCAGACCCTACTCATGTATTGAAGGACCAAGAGATAGAGATTGCTGATAATTTGAGTTATGTAGAAGAACCAGTAGCAATTATCGGGTATAAGACCAAACAATTGCGAAACAAAGAAATACCATTGGTAAAAGTACTTTGGAAAAGTCATTCAGTAGAAGAAGCCACTTGGGAAACAGAAGATCGAATGAGAAAGGACTATCCTTATTTGTTTTCTGATTCAGGTATTTAATTTCGAGGACGAAATTCTTTAAGGGGGGGAGAATTATAATATCCCATTTCATGTATTATATTTGCATTTGTCCACATCTGTTATATGTCATTATATTTAAATTTTACATGTTATATTTATTAAAATTGGTTAGTGAAAGTAATAGTTATTTCAACCATACAAAATACGATAGTTAATATCTAGGTATCGAATTATATGGCTATAGAATTTTAAGGAATAAGTGGAGTATAGTTATGTTATAGATATAAAATTATTATTAGAACATATAAAGTTGAATAAAATTGTGATATATTATAAGGATTTAAGTATAAGAAATAGTATTAGAATTAGTATTAGTATGGTATAGATATATGTACATGTATTTAGTATAGTTAGTATTTGTAATAAATAAAGAACTTGAGGGCAAATTAGTCTTTTGCCCCTTAGATCTTTTTATGAACTGATAAGAATTAGATCAGTTCTTCATCTCCTAAAACACAAAGCAAAGAACAAAGAGAAAGGAAGAAGAGAAGAAGAGATCTAGAAGGAAGGAATCAGGTATTTCAGTAATTTTGTAGTGCGATTTTTGTTAGGTTAAAGTTAGAATTAGCAATTTTAGTAAGAAGATGAATTGTTCTTCTTTATGTCAAGATTCATCCTGCAAAATTTGAGAATTTTTAGACAAGTAGATCAATAGTTATGATTTTTATAAGATGAAGTGTGCAGAATTGGATGATCAAAGAGATAGGGTGAGTTTCAAAATTAATCTGGGATTGTTATACTGCTTAGAAAATTCTGATTTTTGGATATGTTATTCCCTTATGTGTATAGTTTAAGTAGGAAAAAGAATCAGGTCGATTCATGTTGTGTAGAGAGAGTTATACCCGTTTTATTACGTTGCTGTCCAGGTAAAGCGGGACTGAAATGGGTTTTGATGGGAAATTCCCTATAAATCGTATAAGACTCTAAAATTTCTGAGGTTTTAGTATGTTATAGCCTTGTATATTAGGGATAGAATAAAAAAAGAATCAGATCATTTGGAGAAGTGAATTGAAAGTTATGAATTTTTAAGTAGAGCAAGGTCATATGAACAAGTATACAAGTAACAATGGTTTAAGTCATGAAAACTTTATAAATAGAAAACAACACAAGGTGAAATGTATTGATGTGAATTTATGCTTATAGGAACACGAGGTCGTGAAAGTGTTCAAGAGGAGGAAACAAGTCGATTTCGTGGAAATTAGCATTCCATCTGTGAGTATAAACATGATATGAATGGGTGAAATGTTTTGATATGTGATATTTGAATGTTTGGTGAATTGTTGTGAATTGAATGATTATATGTTATTTGGAGAATTTGAATTATATGAACATATGTTTATTTGGTGAAACATGAGATAATTGAATTATTCATGATATACGCAATTATACAGGAACAAATGAAATAAAGAGAGACGTTGTGACATAGCCGATCAAACATTGCAATACATGTTCTGTTATCTGGACCTATATGGTCAACCAATTGCAATATTTGACAAATGGACCGAAAGGTCAACCAATTGTTATCTGGACCGAAAGGTCAACCAATTGTTATATAGCTGGCCAGCAAATCAATTGTTATCTGTTACAAATGTTACATGTATCCCGGGGCAATAGTTTGGCCGGAAATGTCACAACAATTAAATAAATGAATCATCTAATAGTATATAAGAATGACTATATGTTTATTTTGAAGATGTAACTGTATGTGATTGTTAAATTCATTGATTGTTTATATTCACTGAGTGGCGACTCATATAAATCGCTATATTTTTCAGTTGTAGATAAAGTATTGTACTAGAAGGTCCTTACCTGTAGCTGTCATGGAAGAAAGGTCTATCGGCTGTGTCCATCTCGCTCTCTCTCCTCACATGACAAGCATATAGAATAGAAAGTGGTCGGGTTTTGATTTTTCAAATCAAACATAATTATGGTTTGTAATAAACGAATGGTATTATAGTTGATGTGAAATATTATGGTTGTGTCAATATATGAATATTTTTGTACAAAAAAAAAATTATGGTACTTTTCTATAGTTATTATATGATAAGGGTGTTTCAGTTGGTATCAGAGCGGGGATATGGTCATAGGGACATACAAATGCATACATAATATGAGATTAGTATATGTTATCTTATAACTTGTTATCATATTCATATAGGGCTGATGAGAACCAAAATGTTAACCCGAGGAGAGAGGGACCAGCCTTAAATCAACCTGTAGAAATCCAACCTATTATATCTGCATCACCTATGCATTCTCATGCATCAAATTTACAGCATCATCAGGAAATACCTGTGGTGCAAGCACCTGCAACATTTGTCCAAAGAGAAAGAAGGTTCGATAAATTGAAGAAACAAGGTGCAGAAGAATTCAAGGGAACTACAGATCCTACAATAGTGGAAAGATGGTTAAAAAGATTGGAAAGAGTTTTCAATATGATGCATTGTACTCCCGATGAGAATTTCGATTATGCGGTATTTTTACTTCAAGATGATGCTTATGACTGGTGGGAGACTATCCCAGGGAGCACTGTTCAGCCTCCTATCTTGACCTGGGATGATTTTGTGCGGGAATTCAAAAGTAATTATATGCCTGATGTGTACATTGATGATAAAAGAAAACAATTTTTGAACTTAAGACAAGGGAGGATGACAGTGGCCAAGTATGAAGTTAAGTTCAATCAGCTATCCAGTTATGTACCAACATTAGTGGCGACTGAAAAGGATAGATGCAGGAAATTTGAGGATGGGCTTAGATATGAAATTCGAACAAAGATATCATCATTTGAACTTGAAAGTTACATAAAGTTGAAAAATGCTGCAGTTAGGGCTGAAAGACTAGAAAAAGAGAAAGCAGATTATAAAGCTAGAAGAGGTTACGGTGATTTTAGTGGTGACCAAAGTAAAAAGTCTGCTAAGCATCAAACAAATTCTTCTCCATCACAGTTTATAGCTAGAGGAGGATATTCTGGGAATAGAGGAGGAAGAACAAATGTACAAACTCATTCGAGACAAAGTCAGGGACAAAGCTCGGGACAAAAACCTCAGTGTATGCTATGTGGTAAATTGCATGAAGGCGAATGCAGGAAACTGACTGGAGCATGTTACTTATGTGGCTCTTTTGAACATTTAATACGTGATTGTCCAAAACGAATAGAAGCAACTGAAAGAGCTCAATCAGAGGCTACAGTTCAGAATACCAGAGGCAGGGGAGCTGGTGTAATAGCAGGTAGAGGTAGGGGTAGAGGAATAACAACAAGCAATATTGGTAGATCTGAGGCTCAGAGTTCTAGGCCTCCAACACACGCGCGCGTTTTTGCCATGACTCGACAAGAAGCTATTGATGCACCAGAAGTTGTTACCGGTAAGATTTCTATTTGCAACATGGATGTTTGTGCATTAATTGATCCTGGATCAACTCATTCATTTATATCATCAAACTTGGCATCACAATTGCATATGGCTTGTGAACCTTTGGGATTTGATCTATATGTGGGAACTCCTTTGGGTGAATTGGTGATTGCAAATCAGGTGTACAGAAATTGTTCGATTCAAATTGACAAGATTATATTAAGTGTGGATTTGATTAGATTAACTATTAGAGAGTTTGATGTGATTTTGGGTATGGATTGGTTGGAAAAACATCATGCAGTAGTAAATTGTTTCACCAAGGAAGTTATTTTAGAGACATCAGATAAGCTAAAAGTCATTTTTCAGGGTGAACGTCAGATAGTACCGACTTGTTTAATTTCTGCAATTAATACTTTTCGGTTAATCAAGGGTGGATGTGAGGCATATTTAGCACATGTTATTGACACCAAAGTATCAGATGTATCACTTGATGATATTCCTATTGTTAAAGAATTTCCCGATGTATTTCCTGCGGACCTACCAGGATTGCCACCTGATAGAGAAGCAGAATTTACCATTGATTTAGTTCTAGGAACTGCACCGATTTCTATTTCTCCATATAGAATGGCTCCAGTGGAATTAAAAGAGTTGAAAAAGCAGTTACAAGAGTTACTTGATAAGGGATTTATCAGACCTAGTGTGTCTCCTTGGGGCGCTCCGGTATTGTTTGTTAAGAAAAAGGATGGCACTATGCGACTTTGTATTGATTATAGACAGTTGAATCGAGTAACTGTGAAGAATAAATATCCTTTACCCCGTATTGATGATTTATTTGATCAATTGCAAGGAGCATGTGTATTTTCTAAAATTGATTTGAGGTCAGGGTATTATCAACTCGGAATTTCAGCGCAAGATGTTCCAAAAACAGCTTTTAGAACTCGATATGGACATTATGAATTTCTAGTGATGCCATTTGGTTTGACGAATGCACCTGCAGCTTTCATGGCTTTGATGAACAAGGTATTTCAACAGTATCTTGACAAGTTTGTCATTGTTTTCATTGATGACATACTTGTGTACTCGAAAAGCAATGAAGAACACGAGCAACATTTGAGAATTGTGCTTCAAATTTTGAGAGAAAAATAGCTATATGCAAAGTTTAGCAAATGTGAATTCTGGTTGAATCATGTTTTATTTTTGGGACATGTGGTTTCTGGTCAAGGCATTCAGGTTGATCCTAAAAAGATCGAAGCTGTGGTTCAATGGGAAGCTCCAAAAAATGTAGCAGAAGTAAGAAGTTTTCTGGGATTAGCAGGGTATTATCGACGATTTTTTGATGGGTTTTCTCTTATTGCTGCTCCAATGACAAAATTACTACGAAAGAATGTACAGTTCCAGTGGACAGATGATTGCCAGAAAAGTTTTGATGAATTAAAGAAACGATTGACTACAGCTCCGATTTTGACAATTCCGACTGGCACTGGTGGATTTATTGTTTACAGTGATGCTTCTCACCAAGGTTTGGGTTGTGTTCTGATGCAACACGGGAAGGTAATTGCGTATGCATCTAGACAATTAAAACCACATGAATTATCTTATCCAGTGCATGATTTAGAACTGGCTGCGATTGTGTTTGCTTTGAAAATCTGGAGGCATTATTTGTACGGAGAAACTTTTTAGATTTTCACTGATCATAAGAGTTTGAAATATTTGTTGAGTCAGAAAGAATTGAATATGAGGCAGAGGAGATGGCTAGAATTGTTAAAAGATTATGATTTCACGATAGAATATCATCCGGGAAAAGCGAATGTTGTAGCTGATGCCTTAAGTAGAAAATCCAGTAGTGTAATGGCTAATGTTCAAGTTTCTAAACTCCCATACTTAGTTCAATTGCGAGCAATGGATGTTGACTTAAAATTGGGCGAAAATGGTGCATTATTAGCTAACTTCAAGGTAAGACCAGTATTACATGACAGAATTAAGGAAGCTCAGGTTCGAGATCCTCAATTAAAAGAGATTATGGAAAATGTCAAGCAAGGAAAGAGCACTGATTTTACAGTAGAAAATGATACTTTGATGTTGGGACAAAGAATTTGTGTGCCTGATGTTGATAATTTGAAGAAGGAAATTTTAGAAGAAGCTCATACTGCTCCATATACTATGCATCCGGGAATGACAAAAATGTATCATACCTTACGCTCTCATTTTTGGTGGTCTGGAATGAAGAAGGATATTGTTGAATACATTTCAAAGTGTTTGATATGTCAACAAGTAAAGATCGAACATCAAGCTCCAGCAGGGAAATTACGACCATTACCTATACCAGTTTGGAAATGGGAAATGGTTACTATGGATTTTGTGTACGGGTTTCCAAAAACTCCAAGAAAGAATGATGCTATTTGGGTTATTGTTGATAGATTGACAAAATCAGCCCACTTTTTACCCATACAATGGGGTTGTTCATTGGAGAATTTGGCGAAGAAGTATGTTAATGAAATTGTCAGATTACATGGAATACCTGTGTCTATTGTATCAGATAGAGATCCTCGATTTACATCTCGATTTTGGAGAAGTTTACAGCAGGCACTGGGCACAAAATTGAACTTTAGCACTGCTTTTCATCCTCAAACGGATGGTCAATCAGAAAGAACAATTCAGACTTTGGAAGAAATGCTTCGAGCTTGTGCTATGGAATTCAAAGGTGCATGGGATGAATATGTTGCTCTAATGGAATTCGCTTATAATAATCACTATCATAGTAGTATTGGAATGGCACCGTATGAGGCTCTTTACGGAAGAAAATGCAGAAGTCCTATTTGTTGGGATGAAGAAGGGATGAGAGTTTTGGAGGGTCCAGAAATAGTACAAGACACAGTTGAAAAGGTGAAGATAGTAAGAGAAAGAATCAAGGCAGCACAAGATAGACAGAAAAGTTATGTTGATCAACATAGAAGGGAAAAGGAATATGAAGTAGGGGACAAAGTTTTTCTTCGCGTATCACCTTGGAAAGGCGTACTAAGGTTTAAGAAGAAAGGGAAGCTTAGTCCTTGGTATATAGGGCCTTATGACATTCTTGAAAGAATTGGTCCGCTTGCTTATAAATTGGCATTACCACCAGAGTTAGCTCAAATTCACAATGTCTTTCATGTGAGCATGCTAAGGAAGTATCGGTCAGACCCTACTCATGTATTGAAGGACCAAGAGATAGAGATTGCTGATAATTTGAGTTATGTAGAAGAACCAGTAGCAATTATCGGGTATAAGACCAAATAATTGCGAAACAAAGAAATACCATTGGTAAAAGTACTTTGGAAAAGTCATTCAGTAGAAGAAGCCACTTGGGAAACAGAAGATCGAATGAGAAAGGACTATCCTTATTTGTTTTCTGATTCAGGTATTTAATTTCGAGGACGAAATTCTTTAAGGGGGGGAGAATTATAATATCCCATTTCATGTATTATATTTGCATTTGTCCACATCTGTTATATGTCATTATATTTAAATTTTACATGTTATATTTATTAAAATTGGTTAGTGAAAGTAATAGTTATTTCAACCATACAAAATACGATAGTTAATATCTAGGTATCGAATTATATGGCTATAGAATTTTAAGGAATAAGTGGAGTATAGTTATGTTATAGATATAAAATTATTATTAGAACATATAAAGTTGAATAAAATTGTGATATATCATAAGGATTTAAGTATAAGAAATAGTATTAGAATTAGTATTAGTATGGTATAGATATATGTACATGTATTTAGTATAGTTAGTATTTGTAATAAATAAAGAACTTGAGGGCAAATTAGTCTTTTGCCCCTTAGATCTTTTTATGAACTGATAAGAATTAGATCAGTTCTTCATCTCCTAAAACACAAAGCAAAGAACAAAGAGAAAGGAAGAAGAGAAGAAGAGATCTAGAAGGAAGGAATCAGGTATTTCAGTAATTTTGTAGTGCGATTTTTGTTAGGTTAAAGTTAGAATTAGCAATTTTAGTAAGAAGATGAATTGTTCTTCTTTATGTCAAGATTCATCCTGCAAAATTTGAGAATTTTTAGACAAGTAGATCAATAGTTATGATTTTTATAAGATGAAGTGTGCAGAATTGGATGATCAAAGAGATAGGGTGAGTTTCAAAATTAATCTGGGATTGTTATACTGCTTAGAAAATTCTGATTTTTGGATATGTTATTCCCTTATGTGTATAGTTTAAGTAGGAAAAAGAATCAGGTCGATTCATGTTGTGTAGAGAGAGTTATACCCGTTTTATTACGTTGCTGTCCAGGTAAAGCGGGACTGAAATGGGTTTTGATGGGAAATTCCCTATAAATCGTATAAGACTCTAAAATTTCTGAGGTTTTAGTATGTTATAGCCTTGTATATTAGGGATAGAATAAAAAAAGAATCAGATCATTTGGAGAAGTGAATTGAAAGTTATGAATTTTTAAGTAGAGCAAGGTCATATGAACAAGTATACAAGTAACAATGGTTTAAGTCATGAAAACTTTATAAATAGAAAACAACACAAGGTGAAATGTATTGATGTGAATTTATGCTTATAGGAACACGAGGTCGTGAAAGTGTTCAAGAGGAGGAAACAAGTCGATTTCGTGGAAATTAGCATTCCATCTGTGAGTATAAACATGATATGAATGGGTGAAATGTTTTGATATGTGATATTTGAATGTTTGGTGAATTGTTGTGAATTGAATGATTATATGTTATTTGGAGAATTTGAATTATATGAACATATGTTTATTTGGTGAAACATGTGATAATTGAATTATTCATGATATACGCAATTATACAGGAACAAATGAAATAAAGAGAGACGTTGTGACATAGCCGATCAAACATTGCAATACATGTTCTGTTATCTGGACCTATATGGTCAACCAATTGCAATATTTGACAAATGGACCGAAAGGTCAACCAATTGTTATCTGGACCGAAAGGTCAACCAATTGTTATATAGCTGGCCAGCAAATCAATTGTTATCTGTTACAAATGTTACATGTATCCCGGGGCAATAGTTTGGCCGGAAATGTCACAACAATTAAATAAATGAATCATCTAATAGTATATAAGAATGACTATATGTTTATTTTGAAGGTGTAACTGTATGTGATTGTTAAATTCATTGATTGTTTATATTCACTGAGTGGCGACTCATATAAATCGCTATATTTTTCAGTTGTAGATAAAGTATTGTACTAGAAGGTCCTTACCTGTAGCTGTCATGGAAGAAAGGTCTATCGGCTGTGTCCATCTCGCTCTCTCTCCTCACATGACAAGCATATAGAATAGAAAGTGGTCGGGTTTTGATTTTTCAAATTAAACATAATTATGGTTTGTAATAAACGAATGGTATTATAGTTGATGTGAAATATTATGGTTGTGTCAATATATGAATATTTTTGTACAAAAAAAAAATTATGGTACTTTTCTATAGTTATTATATGATAAGGGTGTTTCAATTTCAGAAGAAATAAGTAATAAAATAAAGATATTAGAAACAATAAAAAAAGCCTTAATAAATTTAATAAGAAAAGAAGACTAATTATGGATAAGTTATTAGAAGAGATTAAGTCCATCGCTCAAAAATCATTAATATACAATCAAGATATTAATCATCATATTATAAGTTATAGAAATGCTATAACCATTATAGAATTTAAAGATAGTCAATACGAAAAGGTTTATAAGATTGCAACATCTAGAGAAAATAATAAAAAAGAATTACTAGAAAAAATTGCAATATTAGAAAGTCAAATAAGGATACTAAATAATAACAAAATAGCACAAGAAAAGGTAATACTAGAATGTCACAAAACTATAAATGAATTAATATACAATGGAAGAAAGTAAGCAAGTAGAAAATTCTGACGTTTATTATCAAATAGATACATATGAAGGAGGTACTACTCAAACCTTAAGCTTTAAATCTGAAACATATTATAAAATACAGGAAGAAAAAGAAGAGTTATCAATAAACAAGATTTTTAAAAATAGATGGTTTGATAGAAATAAAGAAATAAGATATGTAGTTCAAAAACATGAAAATACTATAGATATAACTACAATAAATGGAAAAGCAAGAATTAATTTAATATCAGATGAAGTAGTAAAAAGAGAATTAGCTAAATTATCTAACAAGGAATCTAAAAGATATAAGAATATATACTTCGGTGGAATTGAATTTACAATAAAAGCATATTTTCAGAAAAATATAAATACACCTATACAAATCTATATACTAGATGATAGAATACTAAATAATCTACAAGACGCATTAATCTCAGTAATAAGAGGAAATCTAATTTATCAAAAATTAAAATTTACTATTCAATCAGACTTCAGTATTTCTTTGCAAGATAAAAATAAAGATTTAGCCCTAACGCTATATTATAAATTAGAGGGAATAAATATGCCCCCAGGAAGTAAAATAATAAGTGTAGAAACAAAAATGATATATGCCTTAACTGGTAATCACCACATAAGAAAACATTATGAAAGAGATATACTAGTACCTAAATTATATCAAGAAATATTAGAACCTTTAGAACACAAAGAATACTCTCAAATAACAATCCCTGAAGACATATGTATGGATTTCAGAAATAGACAAAGTAAACCTATTCAAAAATTAATACCCATAATAGAAAACTCAAGATTAAGTTTTAGAAAAGAAATAATAGATTCCCCAAGAAAAATGAATCTTATAAATACCTACAAATTTAGAATAAAAATTGTGTTATTTACAGGAATATTAGCAAATGACTGCATAGCTGAAATAAATGAAGAAGCAAAAAGTTGTATAAATATAGATAAGGTAAATAAAAAGAACTGTGAAATGATAGAACCACGAACATATATTTACCCCAATAATTCTAGAGAACTTATTATAACTCAAGTAGCTAACATAAGATTTAAGATTCAAGATTTAGAATACGATACAACCATTGGAGTAGCAGCAAATGTTAGTAATAATTGCGGCCTAATACCAGGACACGATTTTTTAGAAAACATAGAATATGAAATTCACCCTACCAAAATAACAATAAAAGATCAAGGGAAAATAAGGGTTATAGACAGAATATGAATACACAACAACATATTAAAAATAAAGAGAGAGAATTAGAAATCATTAAAGATTTTTTAAATACAACAATAATTGAATTACAGATAAAATATTTACAACTTAAAGAAGAACAAGAAAGGTTGGAAAATGAAATAAAGCAATTAAAAATTTATTAGAAAAACCCCAGAAAAAATGGATCCATTGTAAACAAGGATGGATAAAAAGAGTATATTCATGAATAATGACAAAAAATTAGATTAAATTTGGAACGAAGTTGTAGTAAAAGAACAATTAAAAACCATAATAAAATTATTGAGAGACATACAAGAAAGTTTAAAAGAAAACCCCTTTCATATACAACAAATAATTAAACAAGAAATAACAAGCCAATGGAATACTTTAGAAGTATCAACTTTCAAAATAATATTAGAAAGATTAAATATGTTAGTAGACAAAGGAAAGAGTATAGCTCAAGAAAAACCAGACGAAAAATTAGATGAAAAACGAGAATCCCCTAATAAAATATTTACAGAAGAATTAAAAGCTAAAAAGAAAAAACCTGAAATAGGATTTAATTATAAGTATGGATTTCTATTTAAAAAATCAGAAGAACATACATCTTTTTGGTATAAATCAGAATGGAAAAAACCAAAATGAATTAGCAGATAGAAGAATTAAAAAATTTATTATCTAATTTAAATATACATGAAAACTTTAAAATAGAAAAAGATGATGAAACAAACTAAATTATTTTTGAAGAATCTGATGAAGAAAGTGATTTCGAGACAAAACCTATTAAACAAGAAGAAGCTGAACCAAGCCACAGATATCAGTCTAACTATGTGCCACCAACAGAAACTATGAGAAAAACAGGTAAAAAACAACGATATACATATTACAATAATAAATTTAAAAAAAAACCAGAACCATATAAACCAAAGGTTAAACATATAAATAATGATTTAATATTAGATCTAGATTGGGAAGAAAATGGAGAAGATTTATTATAAAATTGGATCTCTAGACATACTTTTGAATTAGCCATTAATGAAGCATTAGAAAATCTAAATCTAGAAAGTACACATTATTACTTATTATTCCATACTAGTGGAAATGTATATAATTATCTAAATAAATTATCAATACCAACGGAAGGCAATCAACACCCAATAGAATATGTTAAATACATTGGAAATGAAATCGATAAGGAATTTTTTGAAAAACATAGTGATTTAGCAGCCAATAGAGAACACGAACAATTCTCAAACAACAACAATGATAATTGAATTGAAGCTTGATGGGTGTTTTGTATAAAGGGTTTTTTTTTTTCATCTACGAAATGCGGGGTTCTTGGTAAATATTAACAAAAACATATTTTTTTTATAAACTTGAATTTTATAGGAGTTGGGTATTAAACTCAAGACTTTCTAAATTCTCTTCTTTTTTGAGATATGTACAAATTAAATTACATCCAATTATAAAAACATACAATTTTTTACTGTTTCAACAGTAAGTAAAATCACAACACAAAAAATATAGAGAAAGGTGGCTGTAAAATGAATAATAAGGTTGATGATGATGTGAAGTGTAATTTTGCTATCAAGCACAGAAAAGAAGAAAAACATAAAGGAACTATATATCAAATGGGTCCCGTATTCAACAATGATATGCCCATGTTTCTAAGTTGTTATTTTCACCAAACTTTGGGCGGAAGTTCATGTTGATATCTCCTCAATTTTTTTAAAATTTTTTTTTCACTTTCATTCTCCCATTTCCACATTAAGTTGTACATCATTGCTATGGGTTTGTAAAATTCCATCATTACATATTTAGCTTTCCTTTATATTATAATCTTGTATTTGGCTTCTCACATCAATTGTTGTGAGGAACTTCAAAGATTCCAGACATTTTATAAATTTGGAGTTCTTATAAAGTTTACCATTCATTTCATATGAGGTAACAAGGTTTCATGACAAGGGAAAAAAAGAAACATTGGCCATATTGTCTGGTTGATTACATGATATGACTCGTATATTGGTTTGGACATTTGAACTTGGATATTTACTTTTTTTAAAATATATACAATAATCTTCGTTGAGATAATTTTGTTAGAAACTTAGTCGCTTCTCACCCCCTCCCAACAAGTGTATTTAGTAGAATTTAAACCTTATTCTGCTCCAACTTGCTCAACCCACACTGCCAATTGAGCTATTGGTAAATTAGTTATTTACTTGAAATAACTTAAAATGTCATACTTATAATTGAATTTAAGTAGCTTCTTACTTAATTTCAAAGATGGAATAGTATTATTTAGCAATCTAAAAATAATTAGATTCTTAACTTACCAATCAAATGATGACAAACTCATAAATTTTTTTTTCGTAATACATACTAAGTCCCCTCAATTTAACAACTTTTATCACTTGGTGTCTCCAACTTACAGATGCCTTTTCCAACCCCTGAACTTGGCAAAAGTGTTCATTGCAACCCCCTCAGTGCCACATGTCACATTTTAATTGGAAAGAGGAAAATAAAAAATTTGAATTCATTGAAAAGTCAAATCCCTTAGCTCATTTAGATATATCCCTAATAATATTTATTCCTAAAATTCTTTTACCTCACCTAAGTCTTTCATTTTAAACTCAGAGTTCAATTTAAGAATTAACTTATTAATTTCAAATTTATGTTTACAACCGATCAATATGTCATCAACATATATATAGGAATTATCTTTCAATTTCATGTAGTAAACACATGATAAATACTTCTACTAACATTCAAGTTAAGCATAAATTGGTCAAATCTAAGGTATTACTTCCTAGAGGACTATTTCAAGCCATACAAAGAATTTTTTCAATAAACATACATGCGACTTATTGCCTTTTTCAATAAATCCATCAGATTGGGACGTACAGATTACTTCATCCAAATTACCATAGAGAAAAACAGTTTTAACATCTAATTGTTCTAACTCTAAATCACATAAAGCAATCAAAGATAAAATAATTCTTACTGAAACATGTTTTACAACTGGGAAAATATATCATGAAAATCTATATACTTGACTAAATCCTTTAACTACTATCCTAGCTTTGAATCTTTCTTTTTCAACACTTTGGAATTTCTGGTTTTCTTTTAAACAATCATTTATAGCATAATATTTTTTAGGCCTAGGAACTAGAATCCAAGTGTTAATTTTATTCAAAGACTCAATTTCATTAATCATAGCATTATGCCATTTATTCCAATATTTTGATTGCTTAGCCTCAATAAAAGTTCTAGGTTCAACATAGTCGACACAATCAATAATATTCACAACAAATTTAATAAATTCAGAAAGCTACAGTAATAAACAGTAGTATCAAGGTACCCAGAAGGCCTTACATCTCTTCTAGACCTATCTCTAACTAACTGGTAACTATCAGGTCCAGAATTTAACTGATTTTTTTTATGAAATAAAGGATTATATATATATGCTCAAAAACTCACTTTACAAGGACAAACATAAGCCTGCGAAAGACCAGGCAAAAAACAACCCTTTATCCAAACAATCTAGCCCAAAACTCTCTATCAGCAGGAGAGTTAGCCCTATTCCTGTACAGACCAAGCCTACTACTCACAATATCTTTAATCTCTGTAAAACAAAACTGGACAGACAAACAGGAGGTTGAGAAAATACTTAAGTTCCTATTTGACCAAATTATGTAAACCAAAGCCTGCAAAATAGCTAAACTTACAAAGTCACGAAAATTAGAGAGCTTGAGCTCATGAAACCACAGTGACCACTCATTGAATTGGAAACGCCACCCTGCACCATTAAGCCAATTATAAACAAGTCTAGACAATAGATGAGAGAAGTGGCAACAAAAAAACAAATGATCATGATCTTCTAAGCAGATTCCACAAACAGAGCAAGTTTCATCAATCCCAGGAATTCTCTTAAGGAGGATGTCCTTAGTTAGGAGCTTGTGTTGTGCCATAAGCCAGAAAATGAACCTGTGCTTAGGGAGAAAGAGAGCACCAAACCTGCTTATAGCCAATTAAAGCTCTAGTGTTCCATATAATCAAGCCATAGCATTTAGCCACGCTATAGCCTTTAGCAACAATAGAGTCCTTGACAATGGAAAAAGGCAACATGTCTTAAAAGTTTTCTCCAGTACCAACTGGAATTGCTAGCAACTCTAGCAGTCCAAAAATCCATGTTTTCCAGATATATACGATGGATCCATTTTAGCCAGAGAGATTCTTTTTTAAAGGCAATTGCCCAAATAAACCTGCCAATAGAAACACAATTCCAAAGACAACCATCTCTAAAGCCTAATCCACCTTGTTTCTTAGGCCTGTAAACATCAGCCCAGGAGATATTATGAATTTTCCTTTTCTCTACAGTGTCCCCCCATAAGAAATTCCTGTAGAGTTTATCGATTTCCTTGCAAACAGACTTGGGGAGGCGAAAGATGAACATCCAATAAGATCTAATACCAAAGATAACCGATGATATACGTTAAGCTCCTCCTGCGAAGGAGAGATGTCTAATTCCCCTACTAGTAATGAGCTTCTGGATCTTGTTAATGATACAAGCACAATCGAGTTTATTCCATTTATTGGGTTTGAAAAGAACAACCAGGTACGTCACAGGAAAGGAGCCTTCATTGATCCCCGCCAATTGGATTAAATCTTGCTTACCATTCTCATTCACACCAGCAATAAACAAGCTTGATTTAGCTTTGTTGATGCTCAAGCTAGTAGTCTTAAGGAAAATGGATAAACCTCCAAGAAGAGATCTAAAGGCTTGGCTATTGGCTTTGCTGAGCAGAATAAGATCATCTGCGAAGCATAAAGAATTCAAGCAAACTGATTTACAACCTGGGTGATATTCCAATCCTCTGTTTTTTGACTCATATTGTAGAATACGAGTTAGATACTCCATTACAAGATCAAACAGAAGTGGGGACATGGGGTTACTCTATCTCAAGCCTTTCCTCCCCTCAAAAGAGCCTTGAATTCTCCCATTCAACATTAAATAATAGTGGGCATTTTTTAAACAAGCTAAAATTCATATAATGAATTTAGAGGGAAAGGCTAGAGCCTTTAACAGCTCCTCTACATACTAAGGTCCACTTTCATGAAGTATCTAGGTGAGGCAGATTACCTTCCATAATTTCTTAAGGTATCCTGGAGGATCATGGTATTATGAGGGATCTTCATCTAATAAAAGCACCTTGGTTCTCATTAACCAGAAAGGGCAACACAGCGCTAAGTCTATTACAAATGAGTTTTGAGATGCATTTATATAAAGTGCTACAACATGCAATGGGTCTATAATCTTTTGCATTAGAGGGATTCATAGTTTTTGGTATAAGAACTAGTAAGGTAGAGGTAACAGTTTTGGGCAACTTAGAAGAGGAGAAGAAATCCCTAACTGCAGCTGTGACATCTCCACTTATTAGATTCCTAGAAGCTTTGAAGAAACCAGCTCCAAATCCATCCAAACCAGGGCTTTCGTTTCTCCCAATACTAAAAATAGCTTCCTTGATCTCTTTATCAGAAAATGGCTTAATGAGGCTTAATTGTTGATCAATGGACAGAGAGGGACCCATTGCAATATAATTCATATCAAGCTTAGCAGATAAGGGGCATACAGTCCCCGTGAAGGACTTAAAGTGATTAAGAAAGTAGGAAACCATAAGCTGAAAATTGTCCATTCTAATGCCATTATCTATATAAGAGAGGATGCTGCTTTGAGAATTCCTGCTTTTCATCACGACATGAAAGTAACTAGAGCATTCATCGCCTAATCTAAGCCATAGGACCTTACTTTGGTGAAGGAATTTTTCATATGCTGTAGCATCTCTACCAAATTGGATAATAGCATCCCTCTCCTGAGAAGTCAAAAAAGGGTCCAAAGGATTTGATTGGAGTTGCTGGCGGATATTAGCCACATTTTGAATGGAAAGTCTATATTTAGTCACAATGACACCATAAACTTCCTTGTTAAATATCTCAATTGAGCCCTCAGCTTAGACAGTTTAATCATGAGCCTGTTTAAAGGAGAGGCCATAATTTGTGTCCTCCAAACATGTGGGATGCTCATACCATATGTTAAAGAATCTAAAGGGCCTGAATCCACACTCCTCGGGGCTGATGCATTTAATTAACATAAAACTATGGTCAGAGTTCGGGTCATCATGGTATGATCAGGCATTGAAAGCATCATGCCACTTTTCATTGCAGAAGACCTAGTCTAGCTTAGGGTAAATCCTATCAGTGCCCTCTTGTCTATTGGTCCAAGAAAATCTAGGCCCCATACACCTTCCTTCCTCAAGATAGGATTTTTGGATCTTAATACCTTTTGCAATGTCTGAGTAGTTGATAGGGTAGCCCCCCAATTTGGCATCTAAATTGAACATGGTGTTGAAATCACCACATACAAGCCATGGATTAGAGACTGCATAGGATTCTAATTGATTCTAGAGAGTTTTCCTCTATGACACAGAATGGAGCCCATAGACAGCTGTATGATCGAAAGGGGTGTTGCCCTCAATGATGTTAACTCTACAATGCACATCTGATCAGAAATAGAACTAATACCAACCTCTAACAGGTCACTCCTCCACAAGAACAAAATTCTGCCACCAGGATGAGCCTCAAGGTTACAAAACCAATTCCAACCATTAAAGTAATTATGTAAAAACATATCTATACCAACACTAGATAGTTTATTTTCCAGGAGAATACACATCTCTACTTTATTCATGGAGCAAATCTCCTTAAGGTATTTTTGTTTACTGGCCCTGTTCAGGCCTCTTATGTTCCAAACTAAGAGACAACCCATGCTGCATAGTAGAGGTCTGCCATTTCTCCTGTGTGGTACTCTTCTTTCTCCCTTTTTAGGTGTAATTCTCTTCTGCTCTATTAATAACAATATTATATGGTGGGGGGGGGGGGGGGGGGGGGGGGGGGGGGGGGGGGGGGGGGGAGGTCAGGGAGCAAGGCTCTTCTCCTTGTTAACAATGGTAATTTCAGGTTTCTTAGACTCAGGTTCCTTTGGTTGGGGTTCCTTCATTTTCCAAACACCCTCCCTCTTCTTCTTGCAGTTAATAGATTTGTGGCGATGCCCATTACAATTGGAGCATTTAGAAGGTACCAATCGTAGGAAATAACTTGATCCATGGGCTGGTTATATTCATTGATAAAGAAGATTTCCTCCAGAAAATCCTCCTTTAGCTCAACTTCAATCAGGACTCTGGCAAAGTTGAGCCATGTCCTGTCCTTCATGATCCTGTCAGTCATTAGAGGCTTCCTTACCAAACTGCTAATAGAGCTTAGAGATTTTTCACTCCAATACCTAACCGGGAGATTAGGGAACCTGACCCAAACAGGTATAGAAGTCACACCAGCTAAAACATTAATCTCACCCGACCAGGCTCGGACTATGAGTGGCTTTCTGTTAAAGAACCAAATGCCATGAGCTATGATTGCATTCCTAGCTTTCTCATCTTTGATCTTAACAATGAAATGGTTATTTTCCAATTTAAGAACCTTCTCAACACTGAATAAATCCCAAATCCTTCGCACAAATCCTTCAAAGACCTTGAATGGAGGTTTGGATCCAAGAACCGCACAAATGATTGATCCATTCCAGGAATACGCCTCATTAACAACATCAGCGGGGTCTATGATGCAGATCCTCTTCCCTTCTTTGATAATTGGAGGGATGAATGACAACTTCTCTCTGATCATACTAGATTTCTCCTCACTAAAATCCTCCCAGATTTTCCTTGATGTTTCCCTCAGATCCGATGCAGGTTTTTCCACATTCGTTGTGGCAATCTCATGGATCTACTTTGGAACAGGCACGGTAGGTGGTGAATCAACAGTAAAAATCGTAGCAGTAGGACTAGAATTCTAAATCATAAGACTCGCAACAGCAGGAATCGCAACACCAGTAGTTTTAGCAGATGAAATCACAGGTAACTTCCCCTTAGGCCTCCCTCACCTAGCCATGGAGGAGAGAGCAGTGAAAGAGGAGAAGTTTTTTTTATGATTGAATTTAACTTATTTTGCTCATTATTAACAACTTCAGGTTGATTGTTTAAATATTTTTCATTCAAGTTATTAATTTCATCTTGACGTTCATTAATTTCATTATCATTCTCAATCCTATCAATCTCCACCTAAAACCAAAATTGCCGGTTATCAGTTTGAGATTTAACAGTGTTATTTTCAAGTTTAGGAAATTCAAAATCATTAAACACAACATCCTTACTTATAACCACTTTATTCTCAGACAAAGACCATAATTTATAACCCTTAATTCACGAAGGATAGCTAATAAAAATACACTTCTTAGCTCTAGCATCTAACTTAGTCTCCTTACTTTGAATATAGGCATCATATCCAAACAATTTAAGGTGACTCAAGTTAACATGTTTTTTATACCAAACTTCATTTCGACATTTAAAATCAATGGCAGCACTAGGGGATCTATTTATCAAGTAACAAGCAGTTTAGGCAGCCTCTTCCCAAAATCGTTTTCTTAAACCAACTCAGACAACATACATCTAACCTTGTTCAATAGAGTCCTATTGTACCTTCCAGTCACCCCATTCTATTGAGATGTACATGTCCTATCTCTTATTATTCCATTTTCAACACAATATGAATTAAATTGGTTATTGATAAATTCAAGGCCATTATCCGTCCTACGAATTTTAATCTTAAGACTTTGTTGATTCTCAACTAAGAGTTTCCACCCCAAATATTTATCAAACACATAATTTTTATTTTCCAAAAAATAAATCCATACTTCTCTTGAAAAATTATCAATAAAAGACGCAAAATACTGAGATCGAGAAATAGACCCGGGGACAAAAGATGACCCCCCCATAAATCACTATGAACATATTCAAGGAAATTCCTAGATGTATTAGTTGAGTTACCAAAACTTTATCTATGGGATTTACCCACAATACAAGTACAAGATTGAATTTCATTAGATAGAGGGATTTTAAGGGGGTTTTACAAAAGGGGACATATTCCATAAAATAATTTTAGTCAAATGCCATAAACATGGTAAAATAATTACAAGCATATTGTACTTGCAAAATAATTCCAAACTTCCCCTCCAAGGTTACGGTTCATGTTTTTTTTTTTAAATTTGTTTTGCATGTATCTCTCTAACCGTTCATTTTTTTGGCACGCCGCTTTAAAGTTTTTTATTTGTCTCATTTTTATCTTCAAAACGACATCCACTGTGATATTTTTTTCTAATTTTTATTTGAATTGTCAAATATCCAATAGATATCTAATAGAAGTCCAATAGAAATCATACATATAGAAGACCTTGGATTCAAAATACTAGATATATTTTTAATAGATCATAACTTTAAAATAGACTTTTACAGAAGTCTAAATATCAACTTTAAACTAGATTTTCTCATACAAACCTAGTAGATGTCCAATAGATTTATTATAAATGTCCAAAAGATGTCTAGTAAATGAGAAATCACAAGTTAAAGAACTAATTAATCTCATAAACACACCAAACAAAGAAAAAGAGACGAAGCAAGAGATCAATTGCAAAAAATCCTAAACAAAATAATCCCTTTAACTCCTGAAAGTCCACTTGTAACTCAAATCTGTATAGTCAATTTGCCCAAATTCTGCAATTGAATCAAAATAAGTTAAATAACACATGAATGTCCAATGTTAAAAGGTAGAGTACTCCTAAATAATACCTGCAAAAAATTAGCAATGGTCTCAACGGTAGCAGTTAATAAAGTTACCGCATAACGATGGATACAACGAAATTTCTAGTGATCTATTAGATATCTGGCAATGATCTATTAGATATCTGTTAGAAAAAAATGTCAAAAAGTCATAATGGATGTGATTTCAAAGATAAAAATAAGACGAACAAAAAACAATAGAGCAACAAGTCGAGAAAATAAATTGTTTGAGAGATAAATTAAAAATAAGGAAAAAAAACTCTAACCTTGGATCTACCATTGAACAAGGAGAAGGAAGAGAAGTTTGAGTCAACAATAAATATACTATAATGTAATAATAAGAATAGTTTTTGAAAAGATATCTATTAAGATAAGTTTTAGTCAATAGTAATTTTGTAAATAGTTTAAAAAACTAGACTAAACTTGACAAATACCTATTTTAAGGACTCCTTCCTTTTAAAGGTGAGTGAGTCCCTTATTACCTATATGACCAAGTCTCTTATGCCATAACACAATTTCCTCATTAGTGGTTATAGCATAAGCAGAACTGACAAAGTCAGACCCTTCTAGGTAGTAAAGACCATTAACTGGATTCCCTTCTAAGAGACATCTACCATTTTAATGACCTTGATGACTCCACCTCGAGCCTGATACATTAGACTTTTACTGCCTAAAAAACTAAGAGAATCCTATTACCATTTTTCACATTCAATAATGTTAGAAAATTAGATATATCAAGTATATATGATTCCTTATAAAAGATTAAAAAAATATTAGTAACTTGAATTACAAAATATAAAATATTTAACATAAAAATATAATACCGAAATTAACCTTTTAACCATTTAGTTAAAAAGAGTGGGTTCTGTTGAGGTCCGAATCGATTTTCTTAAGACAGATTTTGCCCCGTATGGTAAACTGTCTCCCAAGATATAACAACAAACGTTAGACGAACACAACGGAGTGTAGAATATCACCGAGGTGGAACTTAAAAGGAGCTAGAGATACTTGACAAACATAGGAGGAACAAAGGACTACAAATATTTGTAATTTTCATCTGTATCTATCTTTGCTCATAACCATGCTATATATATAGCAAAGTATGGAAGAAAATTAAAAACAAAACAAAAGAAACATCAAAATTAATGCATGAAATTCAATGCTAAAGAAAAATGAAACACATAAAGCTAAAGAAAAGAAACAGACAAAATATTAATATTCAAGAATATTAATCTGATGATTTACATTTCTATTTTTATTTCTATTTTCTTTTAATTAATTTTTCAACAATCCCTCACATAAAAGAAAATAAGAAAATGACTAATAACTCTATTCGGTGATAATATTCTACATTAATATTTACATAGGATAGGCGGATTACAAACCTTGAACCTTCCATTATGAATATTTACTTTACTGGCTAACTAGTAGACGCGATGTCCTTGAACTATTCTGCCATTTGTGTAAGTGATCATATACCTCACACAAATATTAATCTAACTCGGTATTTGGTTCTCATAGTTATGTTCATTATGGTCGTTAACATCTCTTGGTTCTGCAAGAGTTTCAGATAACTAAGCCCCGTTAGTTTCTTTTGAAGCGACCTCACTTCACTCTCACATAGGTGATCTCTTTTGCTCAAACTTTTGATGCACAAAGAATCATTGAAAGCGGTGCTTAGCCTTTATCCATTTTATCACTGTTTACATCACAGGAATGGACATAGGGTTACCCCATAGTGACCTCACAAGGTCTATACAATTAGGATGTCCCATTGAACCAAGATCTTGGGATCTCCAGTCAAACATGGTTGGGTTTTCCTTCATATAGCGCCTTAATTATTCACGAGCTTTAGTCTCATTCCTTTAGATGTCTTATCAACTTGATCTCGGTTTAACCCTTTGGTTAGCGGATCCGCAATGTTATCCTTTGATCTTACAAAATCAATAGAGATAACTGACGTTGAGATCAACTGTCTAACGGTATTATATCGACGATGCATGTGTCTCGACTTACCATTATACATAATGTTTTGCGCTCTTTCAGTCGTTGCTTGATTATCGTAATGTATACAAATTGCAGGCATAGGCTTAGGCCATCTGGAATATCCTCTAAGAAGTTACGTAGCCATTCAGCTTCTTCTCCCATTTTATCCAAAGCCACAAACTCAGCTTCCATTGTGGAACGAGTTATAATCGTTTGCCTTGAGGATTTTCAAGACACGGCTCCTCCTAAAGTGAACACATACCCACTTGTACCTTTAGAATTCTTGATGTTAGCTATCCAACTAGCATCAGAATATGCTTCTAGTACAACAGGTTCTCTCGTATAGTGCAAGCCATAATTACAAGTATATCGCAAATACCTTACTATTCTCACAATTGCATCCCAATGGCTTTTACCCGAGTTACTCGTAAATCTGCTTAAACTACTAACAGTATAAGCAATATTATGCCTTGTACAACTTGTGAGGTACATTAGACTGCCTATGACCCTTGCATATTCCACTTGGTCTATGCATTCACCTTTGTTCTTGGACAAATGTTGACTAACGTCTAACGGTGTTTTGGCTATACCAATATCACCTATGTTAAACTTGTCAAGTATCTTGTCAACATAGTGTGATTGTGTCAATATGAGACCGTTAGGTGAACGTTGAACTTTGATGCCTAAAATTACATCAGCTAGTCCCATATCTCTCATGTCAAATTTAGAATTTAGCATATTCTTGGCACTGTTTAATATTCTCTCATTGCTTCCAACAATGAGTATGTCATCAACATACAAACATAGAATAAATTGTTATTCATTTATAGTTTTGACATATATACATTTGTCACACTCATTTATACAATATCCACTTATCATCATGCCATCATAAAATTTATTATGCCATTGTTTTGGTGATGGCTTTAAACCATATAAAGACTTCACCAACTTACATACTTTCCTTTCTTAACCAGAAGCTACATAACCCTCGGGTTGTTCCATGTAGATTTCTTCTTCAAGATCTCTGTTTAGAAAACCAGTTTTGACACCAATTAATGTACTTCAAGATTCAGCAAAGCGACAATTGCAAGTATCATCCTAATGGAAGTTATTCTCGACACTAGAGAATACATATCAAAGTAATCAAGGACTTCTTTTTGTCTATAACCTTTTATGACTAAACAAGTCTTGTACTTATCAATTGTTTCATCAGCTTTTAGCTTACGTTTGAAAATCCATTTAGAAGTTAGCGACTTAGTTCTAGGGGGAAGGTCCACCGATTCCCACATATGATTTTGCAAAATGGAATCAATTTCACTCCTTATGGCTTCTTTCCATAAAGGACTTTCAGTAGAGCTTATAACTTCTTTATATGTTTATGGTCCCGCTTCAACCATATACATTAAGAAAACCAAACCAAAGGATTTTTCAACTCTTGCCCGTTTACTTCTTCTAGGTTCTACCTCATGATCCGTATTATTCTCTTCTTGAGAATTTTGATCATCTTCTTCAGTCATTAATTGAAGATTGTCATAATTATCAACATCTTATTGATCAATTTGACCGTTACTTTCGATAAGTTCTCGAGACCTTTTAGCTACCAACCCTTCGCCTCTTTCCTTACATGGAAACATATCTTCAGAAAATGAAGCATCCTTTGACTCAATCAAAGTGTTCTTATGTATATCCAGTTTTTAGATTCATGGACAAGAAATCGATATGCATTGCTATTACTATCATAGCCAATAAAAATACAATCCACCGTCTTTGGACCTATTTTTATATGTTTAGGTAATGGTGCAATTAACTTTGCAAGACACCCCTACACGTCCAAGTATTTATATGAAGGTTTTCTACCCTTCCATAATTCGTAAGGGGTTTTATCTCATTTCCTATGTGGAATCTTATTCAAAAGATAATTCGACAAAACAACATCACCCCATATGTTTTGTGGTAAACCAGAACTAGTTAACATTGCATTCATCATCTCTTTTAGAGTACGATTTTTGCATTCAGCTACACCGTTTGATTATGGAGAGTAAGGTGGTGTTACTCCATGAATAATTCCATTTTGGGAGCAAAACTCGCCAAATGGTACAATGTATTCACCAACATGATCACTTCTAACCTTCTTAATTTTCTTATCAAGTTGGTTTTCTACTTATTGCTTATAGAGTACAAATTTCTCTAAAGCTTCATCTTTGCTTTTAAGCAAATATACATAACAATATTTTGTGCTATCATCAATAAAGGCAATAAAATATTTATTTCCTCCTCTTGATTGAATAAATTTCAAGTCATATATCTGTATGTATCAAATCAAGTGGTTCTGAATTTCTTTCAACAAAATGAAATGAAGATCTTGTTAATTTTATCTCAACACAAGTTTCACATTTATGTGTTTTATCAATATGAAATGTGGGTATATGATTCAAGTTAATTAAACGTCGTAACGTATGAAAATTAACATGTCCAAGTCTACTATGCCATAAATTAGAAGACTCAACCATATAAGCAGAAACGTTGTTCTTATTCATGTTAATAGAACCATGCTTACAAGAGATACAATTGAATTTAAACATTTCATTACACTCATATCCCTTTCCCACATACATGCCTCCCGTAGACAAGATAAATTTCTGAGATTCAAATACCATCTTGAATCCATGTGTGCTCAAAAGGCTCCCAGAAATCAGATTCTTCCTTATGTCAGGTACATACAAGACATTCTACAGTTTTACTTCTTTGCCAGAAGTCATTTTCAGAATCACCATTCTATTTCCCTTAACTTGGAAGTAGAGGAATTGCCCATGTATAGCTTCTCCCTATCATCTATAAGAGTCAGTCCAGCAAAAGACTCTTTATCACAATATACATGATGGGTAGCACTAGTATCGAGCCACCACTCTTGTGGGTTTGAGTCAACCAAGTTGACCTCAGAAATTACTGCACATAAGTCGATGTCAGACACATCTTTAATAATTCCATCCACAACATTTGCCTCATTCTTTTTAACCCTTTTTAGCAGTCTGCATTCAGAGGACTTATATCCCATTTTATTGCAATTGAAGCATTTTCCATTAAACTTACGTTTCTTGGAAATGCCTCCTCTCGGTCCCATTTTGGACTTGGGTTTAACATGTTGCTTACCCTTATTAGAGTCTCTAAGGACCTCTATCACGTTGGCTTTCGCCATAGCTTGATTAGCAACAAAAAATTTATTGTCATATCTTCTATTATCCTCCTCTATATGAAGTCGGACAATGAGATTCTCAATAGACATTTCTTTTCGTTTATGCTTTAGATAATGCTTAAAATCATTCTAACCCGGTGGTAATTTTCAATTATTGCAGCCACTGGAAGGGTTCACTAGTATGCATATTCTCAGATTCCATCCCATGGATTAGTAGTTGGAGTTCCTGCACTTGACTCACAACAGGCTTGGAATCAGTCATTTTAAAATCAAGAAATTGGCCTACTAAGTACTTCTTAGCGCCAGCATCCTCAGTTCGATATTTCATGTCTAAGGATTCCTATAATTCTTTTGCATTTTGTTTAACAGTGTACACCTCGTATAAATGGGGTACCAAACCATTTGAAATATGGTTTTTGCAAAGAAAATCAGAAAAATTTCAGCCATCAATAAATTTCTGAACAAAAGCATCAATCACTCCTTCAGTAACAACAAAAGGATCTTCTTTCAGAAAATTTTGAAGTCCCGCACTAGTCAAGTAGAGTAACATTTTCTGTTGCCAAACTTTGAAATTCACACCATTGAATTTCTCAGGTCTTTCAGGGATAGTTATAGGGTGTGAACCTGAAGCCCCATGACTATTAGGAAGAACAAGTCCAGAACTCGAAAGTCCATTTCCATTTAGTCCGAAACCATTAGGACCAAATTGCCCATTTTGGTTAAGTCCAAAACAATTAGGACCGAATTGTCCATTTTGGTTAATCTGACCATTAATATTTTCAGTGCCATTTCCTTAAGTAGGATCAGAACTTGTAGATCCAAAAGCAGTTGGCCTAGAAGCTATGTAGCCAAAAATAGTTCGTCCACTTACAAGTACAGAAGCAATAGGCTCAGGACCAATTGGACCAAGTTGTCCATTTTGGCTCTCATCATTCTAGCCTTGAGCAATTTCAGAACTAATGCCTCCATGATCAGCCATGATGAATTCTGAAATTTTAAACAAACCAAATTAGAACATTTTCAGAAAAATAATTAATGACTATAACCAATAAAGTGTCCGTATGACAATTTTTTTTTTAAGTTTTCCTCTTAAGTCACTTTTAATGTATTGTCCAAATAAAGTCCAATAATTTGTCCAAAATTAAAAATAGAAATAAAAATCCAACGTCACGGTAATCCAAGTTTGTCAATATTAAAGGAATATAATACTGTAAAATCTGTCTTAAGATTGTTAGAAAAATTAGATATATAAAGTATATATAATTCCTTATAAAAGATTAAAAAAATATTAGTAACTTGAATTATAAAATATAAAATATTTAACATAAAAATATAATACCGAAATTAACCTTTTCACCATTTAGTTAAAAAGAGAGGGTTCTGTTGAGGTCCGAATCGGTTTTTGTAAGACAGATTTTGCCCAGTATAGTAAACTGTCTCCTAGTATACAACAACAAACATTACACGGACACAACGGAGTGTAGAATATCACTGAGGTGGAACTTAAAAGGAGTTGGAGATACTTGACAAACATAGGAGGAACAAAGGACTACAAATATTTCTATTTTTCATCTGTATCTATCTTTGCTCATAACCATGCTATATATAGCAAAGTATGGAAGAAAATTAAAAACAAAACAAAAGAAACATCAAAATTAATGCATGAAATTCAATGCTAAAGAAAAACAAAACACAGAAAGTTAAAGAAAAGAAACAGACAAAATATTAATATTCAAGAATATTAAACTGATGATTTATGTCACTATTTTTATTTCTATTTTCTCTTAATTAATTTTTCCACAAATAACACAGAACCAATTCCAAGAATTTCACGAGTTGTGTTATTACCCATCAAGACTTTACCACCAATTATATTTTCATATTCATATAGGTGTCATGTGAAAAGTGCAACCAGAATCTACGATTCAAGACTCCTGATCCTTGTTATTACTAACAACTAGGGCTTCCATATCTCCTAATTCAACAGTATTGTTAACTGCTCTAGTTTGATTGGTCTCATTTTGGTTATTCAGCCTTTTCTTACAAAATCTCCTTGTATGACCTTTCTTTTTACAGCAATAACAAGTTAATTATTTATGTGATTTATTGTTAAATTGATTATTACTAGGTTTTTGTTTATGTTGATTATTATGAGATTCTCCCCCTTTAAAACTTTTCTTTTGACATCTTTTCTTACATTTAACAACTAGAGCCTCACTAGATTGACTTTTACCTTTAGTGTCACCCTTTAGTTATGATTCCCTTAATTTCAAAGCATTAATGATAGATCATTTACACTTAAAGACTCCCTACCATATTTTAAGGCCATTTTAATTTCTCTGTAAGTGTCAAGAATGGAATTTAACAAGATTATACTTTGATTTTCATCAGAAAACTTTTCACTAGTATTTTCTAATCCATTACCAATTTCTGAAATTCATCAAGATTATCATCAATACTTTTATCGGGGTTTATTTTAAAACTAAACAACTTTTCTTTTAGACAAGTCTGTGGTCTTATACAAGGTCCCTAACTTAGTCCAGAGTTGGGGAGCTTCATCATGGTTCCTTACTCTCCTTAAAACATAATCTGAAAGATTCGGGATTATAGTGGAATATGCCAATTCCATTAAATTCTGCCTCTCCTTAGGGGTAAGATCAGCAGATAAAGAATCTATGTCATTCAAGGCCCTACGACACTTCTGCTGGACAAGGACAACTTTCATTTTATTTTTCTATAAACTAAAATCCACTTTACCATCAAACTTTTCCAAATTAGCCCTAGCAATAGACATGGTTTGACAACAAATAAGAGCACTGACAATGATATAAAAATTCAAACAAAAAGACATGACAAAATTGCCTAAAACAGATGAGAGACTAAAGAACCCTGATTTTACTAACAAGAGAACTCTAGGTAAGAGAAGAAGACTTAATCCTAAAGAAAACTTCAAACACGGCTCAAAAGAGGACTCACAAATAATACCAAGATAAAGATTGATAGATATTATAGTATGTAAATAATAGGATATATTATTTTCCTATTTAGATTTATATTACTGTACATTCCTAAACAGTATTCTGCCTATATTGTATTATTATAATTGTGATTATTAATAGACATGACACTCAACAAAATTATTGTGATTGAGATTTCTCAAACCCTACGGTACTTTCTCATAGTATCAGAGCTAAAATAGGCAAAACTGCCGCCAGTTTCTTCCCTTTCCTTTGCCGGGTTATTCTTTTTTTATTATCATGTCATCGTCGAGTGGTTCTCCGACGTCATCTACCACTGTCGCTGCTCTTATCTCTTCCTCTTCGCCAAAAACTACTGCCTTCTTCAGCCCTTGGATTTCACATCATTTACCACTAAAACTTGAATCTGGTAATTATGTATTATGGAAAACTTTAATAGTTCCGATGTTAGTTGGTTGTGATCTCGTCAAATTTATCGATGGTACAAGTACAATTCCTGCTGAAATTCTCCGATACCTCACCCAATCCTACTTTTCTAACTTGGAAACGTCAAGATCAACAGGTTTTAAGCTGGATTTTAAATTCAATCTCGCCTTCTATTCTCCCTCAGGTCATTGGTGTAAAGTCGGCTAGGGAAGCCTGGCTTAAACTTGAGACTACTTACGCATCCGGGTCTAGGGCTCGAGTACGAGATCTTAAACAATAGTTACATTCCCTTAAGAAAGGTACTGAAACTATAACTAAATATATGCAGCGTGCTAAATCAATTTTTGATAGACTTATTTCCCTACAATGCAATAATATTTCGAGTGAGGATTTGGTTGATGCAATCTTGGATGGGTTGAGTGGCCCGAAAAGTGTTTATCGTGATTTCTGTAGGTCTAATCTTTTTGGTTTATTATTAACTGAAGAAAGACAATTACATAAGGATCAAAGCCCCGTTGAGGATTTGAACCATGTTTCGGCACATATTACTCGATCACAAAATACCGGCGGCCGTGGTAGGGGTTGCGGTAGGCAGCAGCAATAGTCTTACCGCCAGCCTCATGTTTTTGGAACCCCTAGGCAGCAATGGGGGAGTCACGGGCAGAATTCAAGTCACCACCAATTTGGCCAAACTGGACAGCAGGTTTCGGGCTCACCTCACTATAGGCCAGGCTTGCTACCTTCTCCACCAACCAAGACACCTTTTACACAATTGGCTCCGATGGATGTTTCTTCTTTGGTGTGTCATAACTGCAAAGGGATTGGCCATTACTCCAGACAATGCCCCTCACCGAGACTTAACACCCTACACTCCTCACCTACTTTGAATTTTACTACCATACACCCTACCAACCAATCTTGGATCATGGATAGCGGCGCTACACATCACCTCACTTTCGATTTGGGAAACTTGCATCTTCATTCTGAGTATTCTGGACCTGAAGAGGTTCAGCTAGGTAATGGTTTTAAACTCCCTATTCATCATGTCGGGTCTTCTTTTGTTCCTTATACGTCGTTAAAATTACAGAATGTTTTACATGTACCTAAATCTAATTCAAATTTGATTTTGATGGGTGCACTTACTAAAGCTAACGATGTTTTAGTTGTGTTCTTTAATGATTTTTTCTGTTGTGAAGGACATTCTTTCCAAATAGGTGATACTTCACGGCCTAATAAGGATGGTCTTTGCACATTGGCGTCTTCATCTCGTGCACCTATTCGATCTCATGCTACCTCCTTGATAATGTGGCACGAGCGACTTGGGATTGCTTCGTTAGTAAGAGTCATCGTTTACCTTTTTCTGTTTCAGAGTCTATTGTTTCTGGACCTTTGGATTTGATTTGTTCCGATGTATGGGGTCCTGCCCCGGTTCAATCACATGATGGTTATTCATATTATATTTTGTTTTATGATCATTTCAACAAATATAGTTGGATTTATTTTATGGAACATAAATCAAATGTGTTCTCTATTTTTGTTCGCTTTCGCATCATTGTTGAGAAATTTTTTGGATGCCCTATTAAATGTTTTCAGGCTGATGGGGGAGGGGAATTTAAACCTATTCAAAAATACCTCCAACAATATGGCATTCAATTTCGTATGTCATGTCCATATACACCCGAACAAAATAGGAATGCAGAACGTAAACATCATCATGTGGTTGAAATGGGTCTCTCTTTGCTTCATCGTGCCAAGTTACCTATGCAATTTTGGTCGTATGCATTTGATACTGCTCTTTCTCTTATTAATCGTATGCCATCTAGTGTTCTTCAATTTGATTGTCCCTTCCGTCATTTATTTAAAGAGTCACCAGATTATTTGTCATTGCGTGTGTTTGGTTGCTTGTGCTATCCGTGGTTGCATCCTTATTCCTCTAATAAACTTGAATTTTGTTCACGTCGTTGTGTCTTTGTTGGGTATAGTCGAGTTCATAAAGGTTATCGGCGTTTTAATCCTTTTTTCAATAAGTTTTTTGTCTCACGTCATGTCTTGTTTGATGAGCAGGTTTTCCCTTATATGGATATTGTGAAGCCCGCTATACATGATCCATCCTCACTCACATCTGCTCCTACTATAACAATTTCTCCTAACCCACCCCAAATTGCTCAACCAAGACCTGACTCACCAACTCCACCCCAACAAATATCATCACTAGCCTCACTATCACCTATAACGCCACTGCCCCCAACCACCTCCACAATAATTTTGCCACTGCCTTCATGCTCAATCCCACAGCAACCAACCTCACCACAAACCTCTTCACCACCATGAAAAATCAAAACCATTTATGAACTTTATGCATAAACCAAACCTTCTTCTCCTGGCCTTTCTCTTGTGGTTGACCTCTTATAGAATGGATAGTCCTCGGGTCAACATGATGTTTCTTCGACTATGGCACGACATCTATCACGTGCACAGGCCTCTAAGTGTGTACCACGGGCCATGTATGGTAGTATTATTCAGGCCAACCCTAAATGTCATACGGAGGCCATGAAATTTTCCTATTGAAGAGCTGCCATGTCCGATGAATTTCCAGCTCTCATACAAAATGGAACGTGGGAACTTGTTCCACCTCATAAAGCGATAAATGTAATTGGGTACAAATGGGTGTTCAAGATAAAATTAAAGGTCGACGGTACAGTTGATCACTACAAAGCACGCCTCATTGCAAAGGGTTTTCATCAACGACCTGGTATGGATTTCAATGACACATTTAGTCCAGTAATTAAACCCGTTACCATTTGGCTTCTTCTTTCATTGGCTATAAGTCATTCGTGGTTCATTAATCATTTGGATGTGTCTAATACATTTTTACATGGTGATCTAGACACACCGATTTATATGGTGCAACCACCTGGTTTTACTGATAAAAACTATCCAAATTATATTTGTCGACTTTGAAAGTCTCTATATGGTCTAAAGTAGTCACCACGCATGTAGCATCACAAACTTACACAGACATTGCAAGATTTTGGCTTTAAGAGTTCACGGGCAGATGTGTCTCTATATTATCTTAGACGTGGTTCTTGCATTTTGTTCTGTTTAATTTATGAGGATGATATCTTGGTCCTTGGGAATGATTCTCGGCAAGCCTCGCAATTGTTTTCTTTCTTGCAATCTCGGTTTGCTATTAAAGATTTGGAACAAGTTAATTATTTTTTAGAATTGAATTTTCTCGTTCGAATGGGCGGTTACTCTTGTCTCAAAAGAAATATACACAGGATCTTTTGGCTAGGGCCAACATGGCGGTGGCCAAGCCAGTTTCCATGGCTACTGCTAATACTACACCCGCCACTAGTGATTTGGAGAAATACCCTGACATCATGCATTATTGCAGCTTGTGGGTGGCCTACAGTATCTTTCCATCACCCGTCCAGACATTGCTTTTTCGGTCACAAAAGTAGCGCAATCTATGAACTCTCCTTCTATTGCTAGTTGGCAGGCTCTTAAGCGTATTATGTGCCATCTTCAAGGTACTTTAGGGTACAATTTACATTATTATACGCAAACGGGTGTTCAATTACACGGGTTCTCTGATTCGGATTGGGGCGGTGATGCTACGGATCGTCGATCAACTACAGGTTATTGTATTTTTCATGGGACTAATTTAATATCTTGGACATCAAAGAAATAGCATACGGTCTCTAGATCTTCCACAGAGGCCGAGTATAGGGCGGAAGCAAATACAACATCCGAGTTGGCATGGATTGAATTACTTTTGTGTGAAATTGGGTTTCCAGTTGCCCAACCGCCGACACTTTAGTGTGATAACCTCAGTACGACTTATCTTACGGTGAATCCAATTTTTCGTTCCCGGACAAAGCATCTTGAATTGGATTTTCATTTTGTACGTGAGCGTGTAGCTTCTAAGGCACTCATTGTTTGTCTCATTTCGACTCAAGATCAGGTTGCGGATGTTCTCACGAAACCTCTTTCACGGAATCGCTTCATCCTTCTTCGTGACAAGTTGGCCGTGGTTCACCACCCCACCCAACTTGCGGGGGGTGATAGATATTATAGTATGTAAATAATAGGATATATTATTTTCCTATTTAGATTTATATTACTGTACATTCCTAAATAGTATTCTGTCTATATTGTATTATTGTAATTGTGATTATTAATAGACACAACTCAACACAATTACTGTGATTGAGATTTCTCAAACCCTACGGTACTTTCTCAAAGATAATGATTAATACTTCTATTACTATAAACAATTGATTCAGGCAAACATTCAATCCGGATTTTCTTAAGCATGGATAAAATTTTTAAAGATTCAGAAATTTTAAACACATAATCAAACAATCCAAATCCCTATCATGCAGTTTTCTAGTTCTACCACAAGTCAAACCAGACATGCCAATTTTTTGCAGGAATATATAGAGGAAAGAGTTTAGAAGTTCTTATAGTGTAGGTCTTCTTTTAACAATGCTTATAAAAGGGGGTTATATAGATACTTACAGTGAGGTCTTCAGCTAAACAAATTAGCAGTTGATTCAAGAGCATATCCACTCACCTTTGACTATCCAGTTTTAGAATCCCTCAGGAAAGCATAATAAGAAGAAAAGAAAAAAACAAAGATATCAATTTAATACGGAAAATATAAAGAAAGCATTAGATAAAACTAAATCACATGCAAGAATGAACAGAAAATCGATCAAGAGTCTTAATCCAAGGAAAACTGTCATAATACCATAAAATTTTGAAATCTAGCTTTGCAGGTGAGATTTATGAAGAGAAAACTTGAGAAAATAAACATGTAACTAGGTTTTTAATTTCGAAACCTAAAGACTACTAATCTGTAACATGCACCGCGATTTAACAACCATTCTAAGAGTAAAAACAACTCTGATACTAATTTGTAATTCATTTATCCTCGAATAACTCGAACATTACACATGCAATGTTAAATAGAAAAATAAAGATCATAAAAGATACAACCAGATACGCAATTTGATGAAGAACTTAGCCAAGAAAAACAATTACATGCCACTGTATTTACAAGACCCCGAGTACTAACTATGTGTAAACACCACAACACATAATCGAAAACAAACTAGCAATAAATGGCTTTACAAAATAGAGAAACTCTCAAACACAGAAGACCTAAAACTAATCTCTCAAAACTCTCAATCTTAATACAAATTACAGAAGCAAATACCTTTATATAGAGCATATGAAAGGCGGTTACAACGGCTAGAATTATTCCCGTTAGTAAACAAAGGCGGTTACTAGCAGAGCCTTCAAGAACAATAGCAAGATCGCCAAAGAAATCAAAAGGAGTGAGAGCTTTTAGATGTGGCTAGGTTTTGGTTTGTGATGAAAATAACCTAGCAGAGGCTAAGGAGAGCCTTATATATGCGGGCTTCCAAAGTTGCTAGGCTTTAGGCTTGTATTTGGGTAAGCCAATTTCAACAGCTTATGATTCCGTTTGACTTATACAACAAAACAATTTTGTACCCAAAAGCAAAACTTCCTCTCTGGCCCGGCCTTGTGTCCTGTCACGAGTTTGCCCGCTCACAACTGTTTTAGCTTCCCGTTGTAAAATTATCGTTCTTGATACAATTTAAACGGGACACTATCAAGAGATTATTCTTTTTGCAATCACGTCATAATTGATGTTTTCAGGTATAATTTTTGTTTGAATCTCTTATCCGTGCTACATAGCTTGGCCTTGTACGGGTAGTTCTTCAAGTTAACAACTCTTTTCTATTTTGCTTATGTGATAATGCTTTTAGAATGATATGCTTCTTTTCTTTAATGTAAAAAATTCCAAAAAAACATTTTATCTTGTTAGCATTTTATTGGCCTATAAATTTATCAATTTCGGTTGGTTTTATGATGTACATGAGCGGGCCTTGGTATATTTTGAGAAGACGGATCGAGAAAGAGTTTATGGCAGTTTTTCATGACACTATTTATTTTAGAAATTTTGTTTGAATTTTGACGTTATTCTATTGTGAACGGTCCAACAATAATCCTTTTCATTATCGTAGCCCTCATTTAGCCTAGTTTTGTTGTTTAGGCCTTCAATTTTGCATTAGTCGGTTTTTTCGACTTTGAATTTAAAAAACTATGTGTTTTTCCGTTTGATGTAGGGTATTAACAATATCCTCTAGATAGTATTCATATGTGCTTTCAGCAGACAATTCGACAATTATGTAGATAGATATAACTGGCCTCGGCTTTTTCTATCCATTCGTTAACTAGCAGTTTTGGTGTTTTTGGAAATCCTCAATGTCGACAATCAATTGCGTATTTCGGTTTTGAGTTTGTTTTTCATTTCTAGATTGCTTGCGAAGCTGCGATGCATAATCATGACTTACATTTTATCTAGTCTAATAATTTTTATTTGCCTTATTAATACGTGTTTTTAAATTTGTGAACTATTAAGAAATTGCATATGTGGGTATTAGAAAAGACATACAAAAATCTTTTGAGTTTTACATATTCTTAAAGCTTTACTAGGTTTAAGTCTTCTAGTGATTATATTTGTACACATGATATGGTTTGCTAAAGTTTAATGTTGTATTTTGTGATATATTTCCTCCATATGGCTTAAGAAAACTAATTCAAATGAGTCGCATCGTATACATATGTAACATTCATTCTACATTATTCCAAAAAAAAAAAAACTTATTTATATTGAACATTATATTTAAATTTTTGACGATTTTGGTAACTCAAGCATTCCAAATATGGGAAAGACCTATATTTAATTAGATCATAGTTGGAGCAATATTGTGTATTTGTAATAAGCCAAAATGAAAAAAGGTAGAATATTGTTATTATCCCAAATTATTGTCAATAATAGAAATAGAATTGGTTATTAAGAAAAAAAAAAGATTTAATTTTTTTTAATGAAGCGAAGGTAGATGATTATTCAGTAAATATATACATTTAATTAAGATTAGTTTAACATTAACTAAAGTCCCACTTCCTAACCTATAACGTTTCCTTGCCTGAATTTCCCTTTTCCATGGCAGCGTATTTCTCTCCTTGCCTTTTTCCATCTTATTTCTCTAATCTCTTAATCTCAAGATTTGTTTCCATTATCATCATGTAGATCTTTACCTTTTTTCTAAAATTTATTGCTAATGTACGTTTTTTTTGAATTTTTTTTTAAAATTTTTTTGTGATGAATATTTTAGACCATTATGATCTTCAACATTTAACTGCACGTACTATTCAATTAGATGTTCATAAGAGTAATATTGTGTATTTGTAATTGTCAAAATGAAAAGGAACTATTATATTTGTAGAATATTGATAATTGGTTATAAGAAAAAAATGATTTAATTTTTTTTAATGTAGCGAAGTGTGAAATAAAAACTTTTCTCAGTAACAATGCACACATCAAACTAATGGTCTTTATTTGTGGCTTTAATTATTAGCAAATTAAGGGGAGAAGTTCTAACGGCAACTATTTTAATGGGTAACTAATGATAATAATAGATAATTTTTGCTAGTGAGTATGTATAAAGATCAAAATACAATGTGATTTTGTGATGGAAAAAGTATATTAAAAATCAAGAAAATGAAAAATAAAGTAGTTGCCGTGATGTTTTTTTATAGTTTGTGCTATTAATTTTGCAGATTCAGCAAAGAGTTGTCGTGTATGTGTAGATCAGTGCTGACCCGGTTGTATAAAAAAAACAATTGCATATCAGAAAAAAGACCTCGCTGCCGGAACGAGAAAACGTATGCAAACATACGCAGAACAAAAAGAAGATTGTGAATATGAATGTGGCAACGGTTGCGAAACAGATGTAATATATTTCGCATCTCTCTTCATCATTAGAGATTCTATATATTTAAGAGCAACTCTATTGTTTTGGAAAAATCTTTTCAACACATTTTGGGGGAGATGTTATGTGTTTTCAATAGGGTTGAAAGTAGGGCGGGGATTCCCCCGATGAGGACGGCGATCCCCGATAAAAATTTCCACGGGGATGAAGATTTTTTAATCCCCAAGTTTTTAATGTAGATGGAGACTATGTTCCCATACCTGATAAATCTCCGAATCCGATAAGAAAAACTAATTTTTAATTTTTTACAAGTACTATCAATAATCTTAAAAAGTAGATCATAAAATATAGTAATATAATATTTATAATTATTTATTTCTATATATCAATATTAAAAAATGACAATACACTTGAAAACTAATATCAACACCATTTCAATAATCATCTAATTGATTTTACTGTTGAATTGATATTAATTATATTGTATTGTTTTGAGTTTTATTCAATTATTTTCACTAATTATATAACTTGTATCAATTTTTTTGATGTATCCCCAAATTAGCATATTTTTTTAACGGGAAATTGGGGAGTCTCCGATGGGGAATGGAGAATTCCTGATTGGATTTCCCAAATCCTTAATGGGGATGGGGATAGGGAAAATTTTTTTCTCAAAACTTTAATGAGATGGAGAATATATTCCCCGCCCCGATAAATTCCATTTTCGACCATAGTTTTCAATAAGATTATGAAAATTTTAATTACAATAAAGTCGTTAATATAAATTACATAAAAATATATTTTCCTGCACACTCATATGTTTTTTTAATATATCCTTTCCTTAAGAATTTTGCGCACTCATATAATATGTTTTAGCTTAATTTTGTTTTTCCTGGAATCATGTGGTGTATCTTCCAGATATGCTACTGATAAAGTATATGATTTAAAAATGAGAGGTTTAAGGTTTAATGTCCGTCCTTAATAAAAGAAAATTATTTTAAGGAGTTTACTCTCCCTAATCTTTTGTTGGTAATTTTTGCTTTGTTGATTTTAAGTTACATGATTATAGTTCTTGTAAGTATTTTTATATTGTTTTGATGTAGACTTTTTTTGTTTTCTCTTTTTTTTTTTCTTTCCCTTCATATTGTTTTTTCTTTCATTTTATTAATAATCCTCCAATCCGGATTTTCCGGCCTCCACTTGAGGTGTGCAAAATATATATCCATCAAAATAAGGAACATCTTATGTTGAGATACACAGTACCTTTTGCTTTAGTTTGAGTTTAGAATTCACCTATAATATATAAACTATATTTATTTTTCCAGTTTGATACATGAATCTTAACTCTACCTATTATCACACATGAACTTGTTGATAACTTTTTGTTATAGTACATTTAACTTATAATCGGAGCAAAGCTTTGATGAACCAAATGGAGAAAAAAAATTGTTTTTACAAATTAAATTTGACATGTATGCCAATTGTTTTATTTAAAAAAAAAAAAATAATTGCGGAGCTTATAGTTTCCCCCAATTACCAATTATCTCCTTTATGCTCAAATGATAACAAGCAATTGCATTGCAATTCAGAGAGAGTAGAGAAATTGATCTTTTATTGATTGAATAATGAATCTAGAGAAAAGGATTAAAACTATAAGTATATAGGTTACGTTTGGTTCGCGAAATAGTTATTCTATGAAAGAAAAGAAAAATGAATGAAAAGTGATTAAAAATGATAGAGTTTTTATTTAAAATCCGTTATTGGATGGAATAGTTATTCCTAACTAATACACATCTTATGGAATACGTAATCCTATTTGAGATAAACGAATAGCTATTTTATGAGATGTGTATTAGCTAAAAATAACTATTTCATCCAATAACGGATTCTAAGCAAAATCTCCGCTATTTTCAACCCGTTTTCATTCACTTTTCTTCTATTCCACGGAATAGCTATTACATAAACCAAGCGAGCCCCAGGGTTCATGTTTATATAATCGGCTGGAAGCCATAACTTGCTGCATTTACCAAAATACCCTTGATATATATCTAACTAACTAGCATTCTATATTTACCAAAAAAAAACTTAACTTTCTATAACGGCTAAACAATTGTTGACTAATTTACTCTAATAAAAAAAATTCGCATTTTTTCTCTCTCTTCAATTACCAGTTACCACCTATATTCCTTTGACACATTCAAAATCTATAGAAATTTAAAATCAGACCAAATTACTTTAAAATAAAACCAGCAGTAATAGCATTGTATTGATTCTAAACATGATCCATAGATCCAACGCCTTGAACCAATTCAACAACAACAATCACCTCTTGCTTTGGCCATCTTGTTTGTTCGATTTTCGTCCGTCAACACTAGATCTCGTAAAATTTACTTGCATTATACAAGAGGAGAATTTCTACTAAGGACAAACTTGAGCCTGTTTAAAGAATTTGGATACTTTAACCGTGATGTGGAAATTGCAGCCATTGAAGAGTTGGAAAAACTCCGAACTTTTTCCTTTTAAGGCATGATAAGATTCTTCTCTTGGTACAATTTTCTACAATATCTAATTCACATTGAAATTATGCTTAGCTGCCACATTTTAGGGTTGTATGCATTGGAAAAAAAGAATTAGGTGTGAAGAGAGAATAACTTATCAACGATATAAATTTGTAATTTGAAATTTAGGGAGGGTGCACACTTGTTTTACTTTTGGTCAAAATTCTTTTTGATACAAATTGACTTACAATAGCAGGCTAAAGTGAGAGGTAAATTACAAGTTCATATATTTCAAAGAAAAAACAGGCATAGTTGATGTACGATTGGTGAAATTAACCATCTCATTTTATTCAGTTCTACATGTATTCTTATTGAGACACCCACTAAACTGCAGAGAATTTGCGGGTGTTGAGAGTGCTGAGTTTGATAGCTCGAGTAAGCATATAAGTGGGGTTAAGCCTGAGTAACATAAAACCAATTAGCTTGTATTAAAGCCCAATCTACACAATGTATATACCACTCATAATCCTTGTTTATTTCCTATGTGGAATAACCCACACATATCTAACACTCCCCCTCAAGTGCAACTAGGCTCGAACAGTTTCCACTTGTCAAACATTCTCTGAGCCCCAAGGTTATCAATGGGTCTAGTTTTCTCTACTAACCCAAACTCCACCAGGACTTTAAACTCGAACCCAAGATCTTTCTAGCTGTCAGACCTTCTTTTGCTTTAATACCATGTAGATAATGTTAGGCCTAAAAATATTCCTTGGATGATAATAAGTTCTTGTATAAGAAATCATCTTGTAATGCTATTTATATAGGAATAGAAATGCATCTTGTAATTTTCCTATTGCTAAGGAGTGCCCTAGTCCTAAAGCTCCTCAAAATATGCAAAGTTCTCGGCCAGGCTCAAATATTACTTTTAATTACTTTTAATCTCAACCATCCATTAATACTCAATGGATGGTTGAGATTAACTTAAATGTACAACTTTAAGAAGTTCTAACATTAGAGAATCTAAATCCGACACATGGCCGCACATGTTCAGTGAAACTGGACAAAATGGAGGGTCTATTGCCCCTGTTAGGCTATTACCATTTGCCACGTTCATAGGTGTTCGAACTTGCTTTTTTTGTTAATGGTGGGTTATGATTTTCAATGTGTACTTAATGAGTTTTCGGCTATTCCTGTTTGGCAGTTAACGAAAATGCATAACTGAGGTGACTATTTGCTTGCCTGCAAGATGCTTTTTGCGTCTGGATTGCTTAAATTCAACCCAACCTCCACATGAAAATTATATTAGTGATATTAGTTTTGACTTCTCCACGTCCACATATATGCAAGTCATGGTAGATAATAGGGGCGACCGTTTAGGCCCAGACTAGAAAGAGGTTCAAAATAAAATTTATTAGCTTCTTATTTTGTAATTTGAAATGTAAGCATTAATTGAATTTAGATCAAATAATATTTCTCTTACAAATTTTGGTTAATTATTGTAAGTTTAATTCGTAACTTTTTCAAAATATTAATATTTTATTATGATATTAAAAAATGAAGGTCTTTTTATTACTTTTCATATTTATTTGCGTAGGGCCATAAAATGTTAAAACCGGACCTCCCTGTAAAAAGGGCTCCAATTTTTATCTCGCTCATAGACTCCCAACAAGTTAGTAACGGAACTACATATATGGTGACCTTTGAATTATCCAACTACAAAGATACTTTAAAGTTAGTTAGTCCAGAAATTCAGGTGGATAATAATTGACAATTCAAGAGAAAATTAGGATAATTTAGAAAGAAATTCAATCCAAGGGAGAAAAAAATAGTACACTGCAAAAAGGTAGATGAAGTAAGAGGTTGTACAAAGTAATACGATGGCAAAAAAAGACAAGCAAAAAGGCTGCTTTAGGAAGACCTACTTTTGTTTTATTTCTTTTTAACCCATATTTGGTGTAGATTTTGTCCTTTGTTAAGGGTAGCCACACTTAGGCTCTATTTTTTCAACTTATAAATAGCCGTACTGAATTGAATTGGGTTGAATTGAACAGATAAGTATTTATTTTAGTGTAAATTTATATGTATGCAGTACTGATAAGTACTGAACAATACTGAACTGAACTGAATGAATTATAAGTTGAAAAGAACATGGCCTTAGAAAGTTCATGCAAATTAGATTGTGGGAGAAGTTATGAATGAGTATTGATCATAGGATATGATGGTTTTGCTTATAATTTTGCAAACTAATGCAAAACAAGAATGCTTGTTAGATTTATGTTTTGCAATACATGTCATTTTCACTTTTAAATTCACTGGGAAATATAAAATCAATTATGATTTGAATACATTAATATATTTTGCACTTATTTGACTCAAATAACACCAGTAAAAATTGAATTCAGCTAATAACCAATTAATCTCTATCGATGAGTGTTTCACAAGAAGAGTCTTTTTTCCACCTAAAAATACCAGGATCTTTGTAAAAATAAAAGAACCGTATTTGTTAATGACCGAACAATTAGTAATAATCACAAAAAGAAAATTGTAGAGAAAGAGGGCTGAAAATTGAATAATAGGGTTGTTGATGTGTTCCTGACACTAACACTCCCCTGCACGGAAATGCCCTATGAGCTTGAAGTAAGTACAATGTACACTCATTCCGCTATGTGTTGCAATATAATTCAACAAATGAAGCTATCAAGATTCGGTCTCTCGGCTTTTAGGTCTAAGCTACTCTGATATCATGTCTCGGAACCGTTTTACCCAAAAGCTTAAGCCGTTAGGTAAGGCCCAATCGTAGTATTTATACTATTCTAGATACTTACAATATCTAGTGTAACTTTGCTATCAAACACACAAAAAAACCTCACACAAAGGAACAACTTATCAAGGGGTCTCCTAATCAACGGTGTTATGCCCATGTTCAAGTTGTATTTTAACCAAACTTTGGGTGGAAATTCAAGTTGATTTCTCTTTTAACTTCTTTCTCTCTTTTCACTTTCATTCTTCCATTTTCACATCTTTTCTATTGGTTTGTAAAATTCCATCCTTAAATATCTAGTTTTCCTTTTTATTATTATTATCATCTTATATTGGACTTCCCACATTGTCAATTGTTCTGCGGAATTTCAAAGAGTCCAGACTTTTTAAAAAAAAAATTAGAGTTCTGAAGTTTACCATTCATTTCATATGAGGCCGTAAGGTTTCATAACAAGGGAACAAATAAACATTATATGGTTTGAACAATTGAGGTTAGATATTTATTTGAAATAACTTAAGATTTCATAAGTATAAATTTTTATTTATTAAATTCAAATGACGGCTAATTTAATTTTCAAAAGATGGAATAATATTATTTAGCAAGCTAAAAATGAATAAATTCTTAACTTATAAAGAAAATGATGCCAAAGTCATCGATATAGATTTTCTATAGCAATAAGTTCTTTAAAAGATTAGAATCAGTTAAGAGTACAAAAAAAAATGCTGCAGTGGTGCCGAACTAGGTTATTAGGAAATTTTTGAGGCCAGGGACGGCCATTAAAAGGAGCGAGTGGAGCGATCACTCAGGACACAAACTTTTTGGGGGCCTCAAATTTTATTGGGAGTATGAAAAAAATATATTTTATATATATTAAAGTACAGCAGATGAACAAGATGTGGATGTAGCATGGTGGTTGAGGCGCGTGTTCTTTACCCTGAGATGCAGGGATTGATTTCCTTCATGTTTATTTTAATCTCATATTAATTTAAACTTATATAAGATAACTTTTTTTTTATCACAAGCAAACAATTTTGATATTCAATTTCCTTTGATTCTTTTGTTTAGTAAATGCAAAAGTTAGTTTCATATATTGAATATAAAAATTTGATAAATATTTTTATTTTGGAAAAGAAACAAATAGTATTTTGAGAGTGTTTTAAATATTTTGATAATGTATATTAATTAAATCTATTTTATCAAACCAAATTTAAAATATATTGTATTCTTATATCTTCAAAAAAAATATCAATAATTTAGATAAAATTTTATTGTGAAAACATGATTGATATTTTCTTCGAAAAAATGTTTGTATATTAAGAACTTTCAAATGACAACATTGAACCCAAACATTTTAAGGGCCTATATTTCCTTTTTTGCTAAGGGCCATGAAAATATCCGAGACGGCCTTGTTAGGGGCATAACGATTTTCAGTTTTGTTGTGTTCCAGCCCAAGGTCTTTTGAGGGCCTAGTGGTTTCGTGGAATTCGAGATTAATTCAAGGGACCATCACTCACTCTTCTGACAATTGGTGCATCCTACATGTGGTCATGAGCGAGGCTAACGTTTTCTTGATTTGTCTACATTTACGGCTCTACAAATCAGGCAGATAGGAATTAACTATGGTCGACATTGGCTCCTCATATACAGGGTCTTGATAGGGTATTGGTTTGCGGGGATTTTAATGAAGTTTTGGATAGTTCGGAGAGCTCGGGGGGAGGAGGCGTTAGTACGACTTCTATGGCTCAGTTCCAGGATTTTGTGAATGAATGTGTGCTTCATAATATGTCGTTACAAGGGAGGGAGTACACATGGTTCAATAGTCAGTCCTTTTCAAGGATTAATCGTGTTTTGATGTTGTGTGAGATTTTAGATTTGTGGCCGAGAATGTGTTTGAGGACCGTGGACTCCTCCTTGTCTGACCATTTTCCAATTATGTTTCAGTCTTATGCATCGGGAAGTTTTAGAAGTAAGGTTTTTCGGTCATGCAACAGTTGCTGGGATAACGAAGGTCTTTTACCTTTCTTAAAGTCGAAGTGGCATGAGATCGGCTTGCAATCGTCAGATAGGGATATTGATTTCAGGCTAGGTCATTTAAGGGAGGCAATTCGGCCTTGGCACTCTACAAATTTTGGGGGTTTAGAACATAGCTTTCTTGAGTTGGAGAATCGTGTTTTAACTCTTACATTGAATAATGTGGCATGTCCGATAGATGTAACTATTTGTTCGGAGTTAGAGGTTGCGATACTGACAAATGATGATTAACGGACAAGGTTGATGACTTCTTAACTGATAGGAATTGGCATACTATTCCAGAGCTGCCCCCGGACATCTTATAGCAAGTTATAAGTGTTTAGAAGCATGGAGAACCGAGAGATAGGTGTGTCTGGAGGCCGGGTAGCGCTGGAATATTCACGGTAAAGAACTTCTACCAATGGCTGAGAGGCACACCTCAATACAACCAAGTTTTTAAATTTATTTAGAGCAAAATCATACCACCTTCACATTCCTTTATCCGTTGGCGTGCTTTAAACGTCCCGCTACCTACTCATGATTTACTCTCTCGACGTGGTTTATATTTAGTCTCACAGTGTGCACCTTCTGATTGAATGTTCTTTGTCCAAACAATTATGGCAAGCAATCAGCTACCTATTTTGTTGATTGATCCCTACTCTAGAAAACATTCGTACTATACTCGAATGGGCAGCAAACCAACATTTTTCTTCCCAAATCCGAGAGCACTGGCAAAGTTCTTGGGTAAACGGAAATTGGTTATTGTGGCACACTAGAAACTATTTTATCTTCAATGGCATTTAACCAAATATTCATGTATGTTTATGTCAACTATAGGCCAGTGTGAGAGATTCAAATTCTATGGGCAATGGACATGTATGGAACTCAGTAGTTGAAAGAGGTTTGCTAAACACTTTAAGGTTGCAACCAAGCAATCCCAAACTGCCAAGGATCGTGCAAGTCTCATGGAAAACGCCAAGTTTGGGATGGTTAAAAGTCAACACAGATGCATCAATAGTTAGTGCATCTAACGAAGTGGGCTGTGGCGAGGTATTTAGAGATAACCAAGGTAGATTTAGGGGTGGTTTTTCTTTTTCATTTGAGATACGCTTTGCATTCTTGGCTGAACTAAAAGCGGCTATGAGAGAAATCAACGAGGCTTCCAATCGAGGATGGGGGTATATATGGCTGGAGAGTGACTCCATGTATGTGGTACACCTTTTCCTAACGAAACATTAGATGGTCCCATGGACGGTTTGTGCATAATGGGTTGAATGTTTGCGTCTACTCGATTCTATGCATTTAATCACTTCTTATATTTTTTGTGAAGGAAACCGAATTGAGGATAGAGTTGCTAGTCATGGTAGATCAGTGGCTGATTTTGTTTGGTGGGACGTCATCCCTTGCTTCTATTTCAATGCTTATGTTGATGACTTAAATGGTCGAAGTATGTTTCGGTTCAATTAGACTTTCATCCTACTTTTGGTATTTTTTCTTTTCCTTTGCATAATAAATAGGGGGTGGGTTTTCCCCACTCACCACCTTTTATTAAAAAAAATCAGAAATTAACTCTTAAACAATAACACGATGTTGATGTTTGACTGTTTGTTAAGGCCATTTTGAATTACACTAAAATTTCTCTTTTTAGGGATCGAAAAAGAAATCAACTGCAGTTAAAAGATGAAAATTTGTAGGGTAACTTAGATAAATGCCCCTATAGAAAATAGGAGTTTATGAATTAGAGTTTCATAATTAATAAAATACCTCTTCCATCAAAACTATTCATAAAATACCCTTTTACTATGTATATTGGTATACATTCTTCGTGTACATTGTTCTTGTTTAAGTTTAGATCAAAAAATGTATATGGATTGAAAAATTCTGCAGAAAAATGTATATCATAAAACGAATATTACCGATATACATTTTCTGCAGATTTTTCAACTCATCTCTTTCTGCAAAATCCACCAAAAGATTACAGAAAATGTATATCAAAAAACATGAATTACCGATATATATTTTCTGCAAATTTTTCTTCTCATCTCTTTCACTATCTCCTTCTACATATTGAAAATTTCTACACTTTCGAAATACAACCATAGCTATAGTATTCAGATTTTTTGTTCCTTGAAACAGAAAGGAAGGAGGAGGAGAGGATTAGTGAGAGAGAGAAACGCAAAGGAATAAGGATGAGATCGGAAGGAGAAGGAGATGGAGGAGACAAGGGTGGTTGTGGGCGAGGAGGAGGGTAGCGGTTGAGAGAGAAGAAGAGGTGGCAGTGAAGACGAAAAAGATGGAGAGATGATCGATGAACCAAAAGGAGAAGGAAATCAAAAGGAGAGGGAGAGATACAAGAAGCGAGAAGGAGGGCGGCTATGGTGGGAGAGGTGAGGGTGGCTACGGTAAGAGAGGAGGTGGCGACGATAAGATGGTGTTTATATTTAATGTTATTTTATTTTACAAATGTAAAATTTAATATATAAATATAGTGATATATTGTCACTCTCTTGTGATTCATGTTTATCAAAGCTTGTCACCTGTTTTTAATCTAATTTATTTACACATCACTTTTACATATTTGTTATAACATTTTTTCCTAAATTTGCATATGTGACACTAAAAATGACAAGCTAATATTGTATTCATAAATAAATTGTGGTAAGATATAAATTGTAATAGATAAATATTTATGTTACAATAAAAATATTGTTACCCAATTATATATTCATGACAATAAAAATGGTCACAAAGAGTCCTTTTTGTGACAACTAATTAAAGTTGTCATATCATTTTAGTTCTATTTTCCATATAATACGTGACAATTTAGTCTATTTGGGACAAGTTATTTTCTTTTCTATTATAAGTAAAGCTTTAACAAATGTAAATAATGTGACAAGAATTTTATTGTTACAAACAATAATAATATATGTGACAATATTTTATTGTTACATTTGCATATAAGTGACAACCAAACTCTTTGTGACAGAGTTTTGCATGACAACTATTTATCGTCACGTATATACTTTTTGTGACAACTTTTTGATATTTTGTGACAATTTCACTTGTCACAAATTGTGCAATTTCTTGTAGTGTCCATTCACTCTAAACTAGCAGTTTTGGTATTTAGAGGTCCCATGTTAGAGTCTACACATGGGCGGGATGGGATGAGATTTTCCTTTGTTATTATTGTAAGCTCATATGAGGCAAATTTTTAAAAAAATAAACTAGCAGTTTTGGAGCTTTTCGAAATCCTTAACGTCGACAGTCGAGGGCATACATATTTCAATTTTGATTTTGTTCTTCATTTCTAGATTGATTGCGTTGCATCATTATGACTTACATTTATCAAGTCTAATAATTTTTATTTGCCTTTTCAATATGTGCTTCTATTTGTGAAATATTTAGAAATTGTGCATGTTGATATTAGAAAATACATACAAAAACCTTTTGAGTTTTGCATATTCTGAGATTTTACTAGATTTAAGTCTTCTAGTGATTATTTTTGTACACATCATATGGTTTGGTAAAGTTTACTATTGTATTTTGTGAGATGTTTCCTCCATATACCTCGGTAAAACATGGCATAAGAATACTAATTTAAATGTGTCACATTGCACACATGTAACCATGGTTTTGAAAATCGGACCGGACCGGATCGGCCGGTCAGACTGGGTACGACCGGAACTGGTGTCTGGTCCGGTCCGGTTTGACTAGATTCTTGACATAGTTAAGAATCGATCAACGACCGTTTGAACCGTCTAGTTCGAGTGAGAATTGACCGGTTCAACCAGTGATCGATTTTCGGTTCTCTTAAATCATGTTTTTTTAAAAATTGTTGATGGTGGGAATTGAATACAAAACCTCCAACATATGGTTCAATACATGCTCTACCAACTAAGCTACCACACACAAGTGGTAACATTTTCTCCTTATATACTTTTATATTATATATTGTTAATTTTTAAATTGTTTTAATAATATTTTATTATAAAAAACCATAATAAATATTTTTTATTTCATATACTACACATTTTATTAAATTTAAAATATTAATTTCAATAACAGCTTTGAATGTTTTTCATAACGAAATAACATATAAATTTTTTAAATAATGTTACTTTAAGTTCTTTGATTAAATTTATATTAAATGAATATATAATTTTTTAATTTTACATGTTGTGCATAAATTTTAATTCTTTTAATGCGTAATTTTTATATATCATAAATTAAATTTATTCCAGTCTATACAATATAGAATTCGGTTTGCATTCTTTCATTAGATTAAATTAGTTATTATCTTGTGTTTTATTTTTATTTGAAATATAACTTTAAATTATAGAATATTTTATGTAATATTATAAATTTTTATATGAGTATAATTATATTACATGTTTAATATCAAATTATATAAAATATTTAGTATTTTTATATGTTTTAAGAAAATCCGGTTCAACCACTGATTTAATTCGGTTGAACCTTAAATTCATGAACCACTGCCTTCATCGATTCGGTGGCCGGTCCGGATCTGAAAACCATGCATGTAACATTCATTCTATAGTATTCTAGGAAAAGAACTATTCATGAACATTGTATTTAAATTTTGACGATTTTGGTAACTAATGCATTCCAAAGATGGGAAAGAGCTATTCAATTAGATGTTCATTGGAGTAAAAAAACTACTCTCTCCATCTTTTTAAAAGAGACATTCTAGCTTAAAATTGGATTATCAAAATACTTATCATTTGCTCTATTCTAGGTACTTTTTTCATTATTCTTCCAACTATATCCTTAGTATTAATTGTACTTGAGTTGAAAAATTAAGGCATTAATTGAAGATAAAAGGGTAAAATAGTATTTTCATATCATTAATAAGTGAGTTTATTAAAAAGTGTAAAACTTGTAGGAAGACAAGTAAAAAAATACGGAGGGAGTATTATATTTGTAGAATATGATTATTATTCCAAATTATGATACATTCATCCAAAAAAATTTCTCAATAACAATGCATACATCAAACTAATGATCTTTATTTGTGGCTTTAATATTAGAAGTAGTCAAAGCTAATTGTTAGCAAATTAAGGAGAGAAGTTGTAACCCCAAGAATCTCAACTATTTCATGGATAATAATAGAAATTTTTTGTGAGTGAGTATGTATGAAGATCCAAATACGATATGGTTTTGAGATAGAAAAAGTATATTAAAAATTATTGCTGTAATGTTATTTATAGTTTGTGCTATTGATTTTGCAGATTTGCAACCAAGTTGCCGTGTATGTACAGATGAGTGCACACCCAAATGTGCAGATAGAGCATTTACAACACAGAAAAAACAAATCGCTGCCGGCCGACGGAAAACACCTATCAAAACATACAAAGAATTTGAAAAACATTGTAAGGATATTTCATGTCACAATGGTTGCGAAGCAGAGGTAATATATTCCTCATCTCTCTTCAGCATTAGAGATTCTATATATTGAAGAGCAATGCTATTGTTTGTACAAATCTTTTCAACACATTTTGAGGGAGATGTTATCTGCTTTTAATAATATTTTGTAAATCTTAATTACAATGAATTCCTTCATACTAAATACATAAAAACATATCTCCAATATAACTAAATACACTATCATTTTATGAGAAAAATTTTTTAGATTATGTAACATCGTTTGACTATTTATCTAAAAAAATTTCAATCTACTTTGGTTGGGTTTAATAATTTAGTTGTTTCATTGTAAAAGTAGTTTGCAAACAAATAAAATGAATAGAAAAATTAATTAATTGAAAATTATTATAATATTTTTTTCTTCAAAAATTCTGCACACTCGTATAATATGTTTGTTTAATTTTTTTATAGAATCACGTTGTGTATCTTGCAGATATGCGTCTGATAAAACATATGACTTAAAAATGAGAGGTTTAAGGTTCAATATCCGTTCTCAGCAAAAAAAAATTATTTAAGGTGCTACACATCCGCAGGAAGTCCAATAAATACTCTCCCTAATCTTTTGTTGGTAATTTTTGCTTGGTTGATTTTTATTTGCACGATCATACTTCTTGTAAGCATTTCTATGTTGTTTTGATGTAAACTTTTTTGTTTTTTTTTTCTTTTCCATTATATTTTTTTTATCTAATGTATCCGGATCCCTGAACTTATCCTTAATAGCCACTTGCCCTCCTGAACTTTCGACATTTCCTCTCGCCCCCTAAACTTGTCTATAGTGCATTTCTAAACCCCTTAAACGCAACTCAACCAGTCTCACTTTGAAAAGTGTAGTGTACTCGCCGCCACGTGTTAAAGTTAGAAAAGTCGTTTCAATAGCTACTTGACACGTGGCATATGATGTAAAAAGTACAAAAAAAAACCCCAAAAACGCTAAAATCCCTATCATTTTTTTTCTTACAAAAACACCATCTTTTACCATTTTTTTCATTTTTCATCCCTTTCTCCATTTCATTTTTCATGAATTCATTCGAATTCAACCATCATATATATGATAAATGGATAAAAATAACCAGTATTCAAGAGTCTGAGGCCGCAAATTATGCTTTCAATTGATTGCGTTTCATCCAAATGAAAAACAAAAGAATGCTTACTAGATCAATAGAAGAACTGAGTAAGAATTTGCAATACCTGCAATTAATTGTTGGTTCAGTAGGAAGATTTACAAACCAACCCTTATCAGTAAACCTATTAACTGGTTCGACCCTCTTCTTTGCTTTACCCACTATTTCCAAAAGCTCCTCCAAATTCAAAACCCTCAATTTTTAATCATTTCCCCCAATTTTTAAGGTCTGCGTCTCTTTTATTAAGCGCAAACCAAAAATCCAGTTCCAGCATAGCCGACGCTCGCTCGGGTACAAGATTCGGAGAGCAACATTTGATGCTTTGATTCACATAATCTTACAATGATTTAATAAAAATTATAAAAAAAATCATTCTAAAGAAACCAGGGCCAGCGTTGGTCATAGGTTAAGGGTGTCATACCTCAGGGTCCACGACTAAAAGGGGCCTAATTTATTTATTTATTTTATATATATATAAGTTATAAATTTTTTAAAAAATTATTTAATGTGAATGAGTTAGATTATTGAATATAATAAAAAAATTAAAAATTATATTTTTCATTTAATATTTATTATAATATATTAATATTACGTAAAAAAATTCTCCAAGGGGCCCCAATTTTTTGATTTCGCTTAGGGCCCTTGAAATGCCATGACCGGCCCCGAAAGAAACCCAATTGAAAAATCTATTCCAGGATCCAAAATTAAAACTATGTTTGCATAATTGTAAAAGAAGGAAGATAAGTGTGTAGCTGAACATGCATTTCAGGAGCTCGTCGGAGAAGTATCATCAGCGATGGTAGGGAACGAAGAGATTACCGGCGAAGGAGGAGTGGGATCGTTGTTGTCGGGGAAGAGCTAAAAGGGAAAGAGCTAAAAGGGAAAGAGTGATATAAATTTTTTTTTCTTCACACAAAAGACACTCTCTAGATTTTTTAACAATAGCTATGTCATCATCCACATCAGTAAAAAGGGTTTAAAGATGTAGATAATCTGTGGCCCTAGAGAGTGGTGGAGTTCAATAACTTAAGTGAGCATATAAGTGAGGTTGAGCCCATCTAACACAAAATCAATTGGCTTATGTTAAGGCTCAATCTACACCACTTATATTTCCCTCCTTACTCTTATTCTTTTCCCATGTAGGATATAACCCCAACATCTCCAACACTCCCCCTCAAGTGCAACTCGGCTTGGACCAGTTGCCACTTGCCACTTGCCAAACAATCTTTGGTCCAGCTCCTCTAAGGCTCAAGGACAACATCTAGTCTAGTCTTTCTCTACTAGCCCAAACTCCACCAGAGATCACTGGTCGTGAGGCCTTCTTCTGCTCTGATACCATGTAGAGAATCTGTGGGCATGGAGAGTGTTGGGTTTCATAGCTTGAATGAGCATATAAGTGGGGTTGATCCCATCTAACACAAAACCAATTGGCTTGTGTTAAGGCCCAATCTGCTCCACTTATATACCTCTCATTATTCTTGTATAATTCCAATGTGAGATTCTCCTTACATCTCCAACACTCCCCCTCAAGTGCAACTGGGCCTAGACCAGTTGCTACTTGCCAACATTCCTTGGCTCAAGGTCAACACCGGGTCTAGCCTTTCTCTGCTAGCCCAACTCCACTAGGACTTTAAACACGAACCCAGGATCACTGGCTGTTAGGACTTCCTCCGCTCTGATACCATGTAGATAATCTGTGGGCCTAGAGAGAGTTGGAGTTTGATAGCTTGAGTGAGCATATAAGCGGGGTTGAGCCCATCTAACACAAAACCAATTGGCTTATGTTAAGGCTCAATCTACACCACCTATATTTCACTCCTTACTCTTATTCTTTTTCCCATGTGGGATATAACCCCAACATCTCCAACAAAAGATACACTTTAAACAAGTTTAGGGGGACGAGAGGAATTTTCACTAAAAGAAAATTTGCAATCTGTAACAGAACACTTGCAAGGGAAAAAATTCCATTGCAAATATCCTAGCTTGCAACGAATTCTGCAACTAAATGTACATTCCGTTGCAAAATTATATAAAATAAAATAATGAATATAATTGCAATGGAGATTGCAAGGGTTTCATATATCCCTTGCAAGATAATTGCAACGGAAGTTGCAACTATTTTTACATTCCGTCTCAAATTATATTACTTAATAAATTTATATAAACAGCAATAAACACTCAATTCCTTTCCTCGTCTATATTTATTAAACAAAAGAATAAAAAAAAATATTACATGTTTTTTATTAAAAATAATTAAATAGTCTATTTTTTTGTTTATAGCTGTATATTTAATAGCTATACATTAAAGAAAATTTTAAGGTGTTTTTAAGAAAGTTAATATTTTTTTGGTAAACTAAGACTTTGTTCTTTTCAACTTCTAAAGCTGAACTGAACTGAACTGAAGTGAGCTGAACTGAACTGGACTGAACTTATTTCAGTGTAAATTTATAACTACGCATAGCTATACTGAACTGAATTGCACTGAACTATACTGAACTGAACTATATTAAATTATAATTCAAAAGAACTGGGCCTAAGAAACTTAATATTTAATTGCACATAATAAAAATAAATTTTTTTAACTTAATTAATTTACACAGTTTTATTACACATGTTCACCATATATGACAAAGAAAATTCTCTTTTTTATATAATTTATTACAAACCGTCTAGCTTATTAACTTGATTTCTCACTACCTAAATTTTATTAAATTTTTCTTTAGTTTTATTTATTATATACTTTAATCACAGTTTAACCTATACTTTCTTTTCCCTTTGTTGTAAACACAACATATGCGTTCTCGTTTTGGTTCTCTTCTCCGCTTCTTCCCCTTGTGCCGCCGCATCTCATTCACCATGAATGCTTCACTTTTCAGCCACTTTTAGTTGACCACGGCTTCTCCCCTTCCACCTCCTTTCGATGACCACCTTTTCTCCCAAACAAATTTCCCTAAACATTAGATACAAATGAAACCCTAGATTATACGGATTGGAGAGGAAATCTCGAGTTTTCAGCTAACTTTTTCAAGGCTTTTGTTGAAGGTAAACTCTGAATTTTTAATTCTACTTTGCCTTGCCTTTAATTTTGGGTTTCACTTTATAATTTTGAACTCTACCAACTTGTATTTCTTCTTGTTTTCTCGTATGGGTCTCTGTATTCTATTTTTCATTATGTGGCATCTTGTTTTTATTTTAATTAGTTCATGTTGATGAGTGCTTAACTTCTCTCTTATGTGCATACCCATCAAGGAAGCATAACTTGTAAAAAAAATAGGGCATGTTTGTTTTTTTAGATTTCTTGAAACAATTATGTTTGTTAATGAGCCTTGATGTGTTAGTGTGGCTTGATGTTATGTTTTTCTTTCTTTGATAAGTTGAGTGATTTGAGTCTTGCTTGTTAGGAATAATAATATGAAAGGAACCATTTCAACATTGTAATTAGTTGCAACACATAATTCTATTATTCAATAAAAAAAATAGAACAAATTAAGATGATCCACATCAACACAGTAGGATGTCTTTATGGTCTCAATGGAAGCTTTAACCTCTTCTCCACACTATAAGTAAACAATTGTGGGTTGCTAGAAATGTAAGAAATGTCTACAACACTTAGGAAGAGTTGTGTTACCTCTTTAAGCATCCTCCTTGATGCAGCAAACGCTTAGGGCGCTGTCCTAAAATCATCCAAAATATTTTAATTTGAAAAGCCAAGATCCCCAAAAGTTTTCAATTTTAGCTCCCAAATCTTTTTAATAAAAACATTACGATGAAATTCAAGTGTTCAATTGTACAAGCAAAAGAAACTCAACCTTATAAAGAATGCAATGAAGCACTACCGTGTTTGAAAATTTTGTTACTAACTTGAAAGACTATGAGCTTAAAGGAGGTCTTGTGTTGTAGATAGAGCTCAATAATGATAAATGATTGACGTCAAAAATATATGAAAGGACTATAGGTAAATGTTTAGCTTGAGGAGGACACTTAGATCAAGTAAATACTTAAAAGCCTATTATTTAATTATCATATCAACGACAAAAACAACTATTAAACTTGGAACATTAATAAATGGGTATAAATACTTGAAACAATATCTACTATGCATTGATCAAGTTAGCTTTTTTGCTGTATCTTTTGGTTAGCTATATATGGACTCTATGTCATTTCATCATCATGTCTAGAAATAGGTATATTTTTTCTCTTACAAAATATATATATATATATATATATTATTGTCTTCATTGCCTTCTATACAAATATAAAAAACACCAATCAATTAGTGAAATAGGTACAACTTCTTCTCTTTGAAAATACTAATATATATCAATTGATGTTCATGGACATTTGGATTCAATCTTATAGTTACGATGGGAGTAGCTGCTTATCATACTTAGCATTAATCTTACTAATCGCGTGTTTTGCTCCAAATGACATGACAAATCAACCACGGTCTCAAGATATTGTTCCACCGGCAACTAAGAAACGACTACCAGCTATGGGTGAAAAGAGTCATATACCTAAAGCTCGGATAGGAGGTTCTCTTATTACTAATCCTAGTTTTTACATTCTATTGTTTCCTGGTTCCTTTTGTTTAAAATATTTTCATGAAAGGCTAATGTGACATGTACCATAAAGTACACTAATATAGCATTTACTTTCATAAAAACTACATAAACTGAAAATATAGTATATGCTACTAAACTTACTAAAGCGGTGTACAAATAGAGGGGAAATTTAAAATTGAAAATTATTTCCAGTATGTGGTTTACTGATCATAACATAGAAATTAACTTATTGAGTAATTGCTGCTTAATATAAACTATTTAAATATTACAAAAGGTTATTTTATTCATTTAGAAAGAAATTAGGAATGTCAATGAGCAACAACCACTGAGCATAGAAATAGGCTAGAGCAAATCAACTCAGAATCACCACCATTGCCGCCACCTGAGTCACGACCTAATGTACCTCTAGTTGGACCTAATGGTAAATTTTTAGGTATCGTGTAGAATAGATATATGTAAGTGAAACTAATTTGTATTACACTAATAATTATTATTCGTAAAAGTTTTACCATTTTCAAAAATAAATTGCTCTACTATGTAGTGCTTGGAGGTAGCTTGCTTATACATGTATATAGAAATAATTCATGGGTATTAACTCTCCATTTAATCAGTATGAACTTCGTATACTGCTTCTATGGTTTGTACACATCCGCTAATTTATAATCTTTTTCAGTTAGTTCGTGCTTTCATTAAGCACACGCCTTATGCCTAGGTTGAGCCTAGTGCCTTGACAAATATGCTTGCTGGTTGGATGAGCAACATGTGTTCATCATTTAACATGAAAAAACTTAACAATTATGTTGAAACCATTTTTTTGTCCTTTTCAGCCCTTGTTAAAATCTCATTCTAGGTCTAATTAGTTAAAAGATGTGAACCATGGTGCTAATTCTAGAAAGACACAAAATCTGACACATGAATTTTTTTGGATTTCAATAGGAAAAGCACAAAGGAGGCATATAAATGTTAGTTTTAGCCAATGTTTTAAAAAGCGCTAGGCGCTAGTCGAGCGCCTGGAGCTTCAAAACACCTAGGCGGGGCCTAGGCAAAATCTAGGTGGAACTTAGTTGGATTTGTATTTTTTATTTTTAAATATTTATTATATATATAAATGAAAAATTCAACTAAAAATAAATTATAATAATATCAAAATTCAAATAAAAACATAATTTAGATCATGTTTTCAGAACCACTAAGTGGCATAGAACATATTATTTTTCGCTTTGAGACTCAAAATTTTATTATTAGAACACTTCAATGTACTTAAGTTTTACCAACTAAACTACTTTTTATTGGTAAACTATGATTATTATAAATAATCGTATTATAAAAATTCTAAATTAGGCGCCGGCTAGGCGGAAAAAATTAGATTAGGAGGTGTCTAGGCGGCAATAAATCGGGCGAGCGCCTGATAGCGCCCTAGGAACGAAAAGCCGAGCGGTAAGGCCTAAAATAGCGCCTAGGCGGGGCGGGACTAGACAGTGATTTTTAAAATAGTTTTTAGCAATGATCATGTGTTATGAAACATATTATACTTTGTATTTGTTTTAGCATAGTTTCTATTTTTCTTAAACTTGTTTTCTGATTTTTTTACTATTCTGCTTTTATATGTAGATTATAAAAAATTAGTAATTCCATCCTCTGATTTCGACTACAAGATACTGAAACAATGCCCTATAAGTACCCTTGAGCAGTTGTCAAATTCTGTTAGCATTCTATCTTGTAATGGTTCTCTACTAATTTGCTCATGCCTTGAAGCATTCTTTTTTATAGATATTCATGTGAAATACTATTGGCTTTTAACGTGTGGTGTCATTCCAATACGCTTTGCTCCTTGCCTAACTTAAAGGTGTCTTATTTTGTTGTGAAAATAATGAAAGTTAGATAACCAGTGGTTTGTTTCTTCCCGTCTACTATTGTTGCTAGTTGACTAATATTTGTTATTTCCAAAGTTTTGTTTTTATCGTTTCCATGGGTTCTACTATTCTATTTTTTATTGTAAATGTGTCACTATGTTTTTAGGACTTTATGGATTTATGATCAGACACCTTAATTGTCATATATTTTAGGAAAGGGAATATTGTGGCTTAGATAAGCGGAGTGATATTGAAGGTTTTGTATATTTTTTATGTAATTCATAGTAGCTCCCTTCAATCCAAATAACAATGTTTTTTTTTTTTGAATTACACATTCTGCAAGGGATTTTGCAACGAAAATGTCCTTGCAAATCTGCAAGAAGGTAATTTGTTAGGAATGTTGTACTTGCAGATCTGCAACAGAATCTACAACGGAAATAAACCGTTGCAAATCTGTAAGTAGAAGTGCAAATGAAATGTACTTGCAGATCTACTATGGAAAATTTTTCCGTTGCAAATATGCAACGGAATGAAAATCACTTGCAAATGGATCTGCAAGCATGTATGTTGCAACGGATTCGATACCGTTGCAAATCCGTTGCAAAAGGGCTTCTGCAACAGAAATTCTGTTGCAAATCACTGATTTTCTTGTAGTGAAATTGAAAGTTCAAGGGTGAGGGGCTTTTAAAAAAAAATGAGGGGAGTCTGAATGCATTAGACCTTTTTTTCATTCTATTTATGATACTCGAGCCCGGATTTTCCGGTCTCCACTTAATTTGAAAAAAAAAGGTGTGCAAAGTATATATCTTACCAAATAAGGAACATCTTATGCTAATATATGTAGTAACTTTTGCTTTGATCTCAGTTTAGACTTCACTTATCATACATTAACTATATTAATTTCTCGGTTTAATACATGAATCTTAATACTACTGATGGATGTCGAGACCACAAAAAATAAATTCCTACAAAATAAAATTAAGATAGTGTAAGCAGGGGTCGATCCCACGAGAAATAGGAATTGAATACAATCACTTTGAATGACCTTGCCGTGACACGAGCATGTCTTAATGAATATGATTGACTTAAAAAGACTAAAAACTAAAGCAGAGAAATAAAAGAAAGAGTAAAGACTAAACTGACTCCTAATAACAACAGAGTGACTTAACTAAAAGAGGTAAACCAAACTTTATAGTGATCATGGGACCAAAGATGAACCACACCGAGACCCTGTCTTAGTTATATCGATGTTCCACACCGTCCAACACCAGCAATCCTTCCTTACTTTGTACAGCGGTCGGACTTATTGCCACTTACTCACCATGACTCTCGACGTCCTAAGAGCTCGCCGGAAAAATAGCATTACCTTCTAGAAAGATCCAAGTTCCAACCGACATGTAGTGAATCACTCCTAACAGGTGTTGGATCAACCACTCTCACAATCTCATGGACACCGATTTTACTTCATTCTTCATCAAACACAATCACGGATGCAAGATTAGAACTAACTGTAGATCACAAAGACTTATCAATTGGCTGGCCAATCCAACTCCAAGATAAAGCAATCTTCTTCCAAAACCCTTTAAGTACCGAGACTGATGAATAAGTCTTGATGGCTGATTATTGTACTTACGCATAGTCATCACACCATAATAATTAAGTCTCTTACTTCATGGCTAAGTCACAAAGATAACTAGCTACTTATGGTAAAGAATAAATTGCGAATAAAAGTAAAGAGACTGGAAAATAAATTGCATAAATGTAAAGAGAATATAATTAAGAACGGAAATCGAATTAAACTTAAGAATGCGAAGAACAAAATATGAAACTAGAATTGAAAGATTAAAAAGCAAGTAAAGAACTAAATATAAATCTAAAGAATTCTCTCTAATATTCTCTACTCTAAACTATAATAGAAATACTAAATAATGAATTGTGTTATAAATGTCTTGAATGTGCTCTTCCATTGGGTATTTATAGAGGTTTTCCACCTCCTCTCTTCTTTCCTTCTCTAATTAGAATTATGATTGCATAAATGTAAAGAGAATATAATTAAGAACGGAAATCGAATTAAACTTAAGAATGCGAAGAACAAAATATGAAACTAGAATTGAAAGATTAAAATGCAAGTAAAGAACTAAATATAAATCTAAAGAATTCTCTCTAATATTCTCTACTCTAAACTATAATAGAAATACTAAATAATGAATTGTATTATAAATGTCTTGCTCTTCCATTGGGTATTTAATGAGGTTTTCCACCTCCTCTCTTCTTTCCTTCTCTAATTAGAATTGTGACTTGTTTAACACTCTTTCTTGATTAGGTTTTCTTCCTTGTTTAGGCTCTTTAGGAAGTCCCTTTTCTTGAGTGACAAGGACTCCTCTCTAGGATAAATAAAGAAATTAACCAACTGAATATGCAAATCACTTCCTTTTTTGTGCTTTGGTCAACTCAGGCTCTTTGACTTTTGACTTCTACTCTAGAATGCTGCCGCATCAATGAGACCTCGTCAGTCGTGGTAAACACGCCATGATCTCGGAGACTAGTAACTTTTAAGCGAGACTTTCGCTTTTCATTTCTTCTTTGTGTTTTACAAGGCTTCCATGTCACCGGGACCAAACTAGTCACGATGTATCCATTGGGATCTCGATAATTGCTTGTTTTCTGCCCTGAATTGCATCTTTTCTCCAAATCATCATAAAAACCTGAAAAGATAGAAAAGAAAGTAATATCGTGCAAAGAGACTAATAACATGCTCATAATGATAGGAAAATAAAGATGAAAACGTGTTAGATTTACGACCTATCATCTATACAGTATCACACCCGATCTTGCTGATAACCTTTCATTATAGTACATTTAACTTGTTTTTACAATTTAATTATTTTATTTTGAAAAAGAAAATAATTGTGGAGCTCATCGACTCCCCCAATTACAAATTGTATTCTTTATGCTCAAGTAATAACAAGCAATTGCATTGCAATTGAGAGAGAGATATAGAGAGATTGATCTACAAAAACTGATTAAAACTGACGTTTTTATAATCGGCTACAAGCTATAACTAGCTGCATTTACCAAATTACCCTTGATCTATACCTAACTAACTTTCTATGTTTACCAAAAAAAAACTTTCTATAACGGCTATAATGTACAATTGTTGACTAATTAACTCTAATAAACAAAAAGTCCACATTCAAAATCTATAGAAATTTAAAATCAGACCAAATCACTTTTAAGTAAAACCAGCAGTAACAGCATTGTACTGATTCTAAACATGATCGATAGATCCAACGCCTTGAACCAATTCAACAACAACAATCAACTCTTGCTTTGGCCATCTTGTTTGTTCGATTTTTGTTTGTCAACATTAGATCATGTAAAATTAACTTGCATTACACAAGAGGAGAATTTCTACTGAGGACAAACTTGAGCTTGTTTAAAGAACTTGGATACTATGACCGTGATGTGGAAATTGCAGCCATTGAAGAGTTGGAAAAACTCAGAACTTATTCTTTAAAGGCATGATAAGATTCATCTCTTTGTACTATATTCTACAATATCTAATTCACATTGAAATTATGCTTAGCTGCCACATTTTAGGGTTGTATGCATTGGAAAAAAAGAATTAGGTGCGAAGAGAGAATAACTTATCAACGATATAAATTTGTAATTTGAAAGTTAGGGAGGGAGCAAACTTGTTTTACTTTTGCTCAAAATTATTTTTGATACAAATTGACTTACAATAACAGGTTACATGTAAAATACAAGTTCATGTATTTCGGTGAGAAAACAGGCATGGTTGATGTACTATATCTTTTATTTAGTTACATGTATTCTTATTGAGACACCCACTACACTGTAGAGAATTTGCGGGTCTTGAGAGTGTTGAGCTTGATAGCTTGAGTGACAATTAATTAGCTTGTATTAAGGGTCAATCTACACAATTTTTATAACACTCATAATCCTTGTTTCCTATGTGCGATAACCCACACATATCCAAAGTGCAACTAGCCCGAGCCAGTTTCCACTTGTCAAACATTCTCAGGCCTATTTCTCTGAGCCCCAAAGTTATCCACCGATCTAGCCTTCTATACTAACTCAAACTCCATCAAAACTTTAAACTCGAACCCAAGATCTTTCTGCCTGTCAGACCTACTTTTGCTTTGATAACATATAGATAATGTTGGGCCTAAAAATATTCCTTGGAGGATAATTAGTTCTTGTATAAGAAACCATCCTTAATATTAAAAATGAATTTGGATTCTCTAAAGTTAGATTTCTCTAAGTTGTGTATTTCAGTTAATTTCAATCATCCATTGAGTTTGAATGTTTGAGATTTAACTGCACTGTGAATCCCATAAATTACTGAAACTAAATCTCAACCATTTAATCTCAATGAGTTGAGATTGACTGAAATGTACAACCTTAACATCCCTAATTATATAGAATAGAAATCATCTTGTAATTTTCCTATTGCTAAGCAGTGCCCTAGACCTAAAGCTCCTCAAAATGAGCAAACTTCTCGGCCAAGCTCGAATATTACTTTTAATTAGTTGTTGTTGTGAGACAACATCTTTTGGAGCTTGTGATTTGGGATTAGATTACAAAAGTGGCCAGGCCAGGGAGGCCTCGTTAATGTTACATTTAGCCATAATATTCACTCATAGTGAGGCCTAACATGTCGGCCGTGTTGGAAGGTCGAACCACACTTCAACACCTTTGCTCGTCCCTCCTACCAACTACTAACGATTGTATTTGATTCCCCTCTCAACTTATTATTTGGGGAAATAGAAGAAGAAACACTTGTATAGACTAAAAACAATGATATATAGTATGTATTCATTTTACGGTTTCTATTCGTATTCAGTTTTGCAGAGAATTCATGGGTCTCGAGAGTGTTGGGCTTGATAGCTTGAGTGAGCATACAAATGAGGTTTAGCCCATTTAACACAAAACAAATTGACTTGTGTTAAGGCTCAATCTACTCCACTTATATATCTCTCATTCATTGTTCTTGTATAATTCCAACTTCGGAGGTTTGTCGAAAAGTCCTATTTGAATTCTTTAATTTTTAATCAAATCCATTTGTAGTGTGTATTTTGGATTTTGCATGTGATGAAGATGGATTTGAATTCTTTAAAGTTAGGGGTGGTAAAGTTGTACATTTCAATCAATCTTAACCATGATTGTCAGATTCGGATCAGCCAATGAACCGATGAAGGGAGAGGGTCATGGATTTAAGGTTTAACCGAATTTAACTAGTGGTCAAACCAAATTTTCTTAAAATATATTAAAATATTAATATTTTAAATAATTCGATATTAAATATATAATATAAGATATCCAATATAAATAATTAATTATATTTAATGTTAATAATTCTTAGTTACAAAAATATAACATAAATAATAATTAATATAATTTTGTGAAAGAATTAAATAACATTAACAAATTAAATTTAATTCACATTAAATCATATTTTATAATTTAGATTCAAAAAAATTGATTTATAGTATATTTAAACTACATATTTATACAATAAATTTATATAATTTTAAATTTTAATTAAAATAAAATATAATATAATAAAATAAACTAAGATATTCATTCGTTATGATTTTTATTTTTAATGCAAATGATTCAATGTTAATTTGATTTTTAAAAAGCATTAAATGTTATTTACTTATATAATTTCAGATTGTAATTAAATAATTTTTTTAAATGTTATATAAGCTTTACATAATAATTAAACAGATACACCAAATAAATACATAGATCTTTTTAAAATAAATATTAAATTTCATTACTTAATATTTTATATTATAAGAATATAAAATGCAATTAAAAACCAAGATAAAACAATGGCTCGGCTGATAAGGCATCTAGTTTTTTGATGAGAGATCCAAGGTTCAACGCTCACCACAAACAAAAAAAATTAACTTTTATTTACATTTGAAGTCTATAACCGGACCGGGTTGAACTGGCCGGTTTCCGGTCAAACTGGTCGATACAATTGGTCAATGATCGGTTCTTGACTATAATGTGAATTAGTTGAAATCGAACCGGACTAGCCACCTGTTTCAGTTAAACCTGGTCCAATCCGGGTTTCAAAACCATGATCTTAACCACCACAGTGAAATTAAATCTTAATTAAAACTCAATAAATATTTGAGATTAATTCAAATATATATCTTTAGAGATATTTAACTTTAAAGAATCCAAATCGGACACATGGCTGCTGCACATGTTCGGTGAAACTGGACAAAATGGAGGGTCTGTTGCCCCTGTTAGGCTATTACCATTTGCCATGTTCATAGGTGTTCGATCATATTTTTTTTGTTAATTGTGGGTTATGATTTTCAATGTGTATTTAATGAGTTTTTTTGGCTGTTCCTGTTTGGCAGTTGATGAACAATGCATAATTGGGGTGCCTATTCGATAGTGTGCAAGATGCTTTTTGCATCCAGATTGCTTAAATTCAACCCAACCTCAACTTGAAAATTATATTACTTGCTCCGATTTTAAAAATTAGTCATTTTACATGTTTTTTTTCTTCTTTTACGTGTCATTTTCTATTTTCATTTCTCCCTATTATACTCTTATTAATTATAGTTCAATCCCAATACACTTATTACTCAATTAATGCTAATTTAAGGATAAATAAGTAATTTTAAATTCTCAATTAATTATTTCTTAAAATTTATAAATTTCTCTATACCAACTAATTTTCAAAACTTGAGGAAGGAGTAATATTAATTTCAACTTCTCCATGTCCGCATATATGGTGACCTTTGAATTATCCAACTACAAAGACACTTTAAAATTAGTTAGTCCAAAAATATAGGTGGTTAAGAATTCACAGAGCTCAAAAGAGATTTAGGATGATTTAGAAAGAAATTCAATCCAAGGGAGAAAAAATTAGTATACTAAAAAAGGTAGATGAACCAAGGGGTTGTATAAAGTAATACCATGGCACAATGCTGCTTTATAGGGTTTACCATGGCAAAATGCTGCTGTTTTATCTCTAATTTTATGTTTAAATTACTTTTCAAATTGTTTATATTAATTGATTTGTGAATCACACTACACCTAAAAATTTATCCACCTTTAATTAGGACTGCTATTATTTCTGATTTAATATAATAGACTATATTCTAATAAAAAAAATGAACATATAATTTTTTTTTTTAAAAAAGCAAAATAGGCACAAGAACATAAAATTAAATCAACGCGCACCATTATAATATCCCATTATAATAGACTTAAGCAAATTAGGTATAGATGCAGGCAACAACTCTGAAAACTAGTACAGCACATAATAACCATTGAAGAAAAACACACTAAATTAGCAAAACGACGTCATATCAAATACTAGTGGTTATCATGATATAATCTAGTGAGGCCTAATCCTGTGATTCAACAGCATTTCACGAAGCTCAGCCGGATCTATCTCGGCCGCACGATTAGCCGGCCTGTAATAGCCGGTGGTTGGATCAGGCGCCCAAGCAGATGAAGCCCCTGTATCTTCTTTATTCACAGCTGCCCTTTCTTCCACTTTCCCCACCATACCGCTCGTAGACCCTACCTTACCATAGTTTCTCCCTGATACCGCCTCCGCTGCATAACTTCTCCTGTTTCACATTTCGCGATTTCGATTTCAAAAAAAAAAATAAAAATAATGCTCATAGAAATCAAATTTCAATGAAACAAAAGGCACCAGAGAGTACACCTGCGCATAGGTCAGACTTGGCCGGATTCGGGCCAAGCTCAATCGACCTAGCTAAGCTCGGACAAAGCCAGGCCTTTATAAATCTAAATCGAGGCCTGCCGAGCCTACCACTTTATATACATAGTTCAAAATTAAATTACTTTCCTTATAAAAAATTATTAAAATAAAATAATTATAATTAACTTTCTAATATAAATCAGTATGTTACACTTTATATCAAATTTTCAACAATTTTTAATATTATAACCTAATTACAAAAGATAAAACCAATTAGTGTTAAGAGCCTAAAACATCAATCATTCTTTCAACCAATTAGGTATAATATTTTCTTGATATTAAGAAAATTATCAAAGCCGTCACAAAGTATAATTTTTAATGCGTTTGTTATTAATTTGGACCGACAGACCGGACTTATGTTTTAAGAATAAAATCAAGTTTACCTCGCTTCGGCACAAGCCCATCTAATACTTTCAATACTATTCTGTAATTAGTTTGTCAAAACCCGACTCATAGACGGACATGACGGGCGTGGCCTGATCTAACAAGAGAGTTAGGGATTCGAATCCTTACCGGGATCGGAAGAGATGAACGGAGATTCCGTCGGAAAGAGAAGAGGTAAGAATCTTGGCATTGGATAGATAACGAGCCATGATTCTTTATTTATGTATTAGGTTACAAAGGTGATACCTACTGCAGAAGACGAAGCTATAGCTATAATCCTCTGCAGCGGCGGCGGCTCGGTCTCTTTGGTTTGCTGCCGGCGGTGGTTTTGTTCTGCTTTTTTGGTGGTGATATGAGAACTAGGGTTTTTCAATTTGTGCGGCTATTTATATATAGCGATGGGAACCTTTTTTTTTAATTTTCGAAATAGAAACGTCAAAGTGATTGAAACGCGTCTTTTTTCTAATGAACGCCGCCCAAATTCAGCCGGACACTTGACACGTGTCTTCTGGTTTTGTGGATTGTAGCCCACCAATGCATTGGATCTTTATTTTATTTGTAAATTTAGCTTTTATTTAATGATTAATCTAGTTATACATTATAATTAATGGTTCATATTTAATTTTATTGTAGGTTTTATAAATTATTAAAATTCAATCTGAATCATAAAAGTTTAATGAATGGTTGAAATTGATTAAAATGTATAAATTTATCAATTCTTTATTTAATCAGATTTGTCTGTAAAGTGGCAGGAATGAGCTTGTTTATGCAAAAACGTACTTCAAAAATTTTATAGCTACTCTACTCTGATAAAATTCAGTTTGCTTTTTTCAACGAATTGCATAAGTTTTGATAATAGCATAGAAGAAAACAATAATAATAGTTAGTATAGTTAGTATATAATTTAGGATGACACATTACATTTAAATATTTCATTATGTACAAATTTTGATACCATTGAGTCGTTTCTCGGTGGACAATATGGGTGATCGTTTAAGGTTCAGAGTAGAAAGAGGTTTAAAATAAAATTTTACTAATTTTTAATTTATAGTTTAAAATGTAAATATTAATTGAATTTAGATCAAGTAATGTATCAAATAAAATTTAGTTCGATTTTATAAGTTCAATACATAACTTCTTTAAAATATTAATATTTTATTATAATTTTCAAAATAAAATGTCTTTTTATTATTTTTCGTATTTATTTTGTCGGTATTCTAAAATATTAAGACCTAGCTTTTTTATAAAAATGCCCACCATTAAACAAATGTCCGCAAGTGGCCCGGCATACGGCACAAATGTATGCAGGTAACCCATTAGATATTAGACTCTAATTATATGTAAACTCGTTAAAGCCTAATAAAGATCAAAAGTACCTTAAAATGTGAATATTACAGCCTACAGGTCCTAAAGATGAGAGATATCCAACACAACAAAAAAAATAATGCAAAGTGGAACTGGAATCTGCTGGAATTCTAAACTTAACCATTATCCTAAATTTGTGTGTGAAAATTTCGAAGTAAATGCGTCATTTCAATAAAATGAATAGCCATTTCTAGGTTTGGAAACAATTTCACGAGAAAATAAAAAAAATTGAATTAAATTTATTAGATGGAATTTAATTAAATTGATTTCCTCAAACAAGTTCTTTGTTTGGAAATATCATTTATATTAGAGAATTTAATTGATTGATAATATATTTATATAATATTTTTTAAAAATTATTTACATAAGTAATTCCACTCATTAAAATAATAAGCATGTGAGGGATAATATGGTAAAAATAATAGCCAAAAGCTTAGCTCAAATGAATTTCTTCAAAACCATGCGACTTTTGGCAAGATTTCTATTCCTTACATTCATAAAAATTTAAATCTTACATGATTTGAATTCTATCAATATTTCTTTGGTTCCAAACAAGAGAATGTGACAAAATGAATACAATTGAACTGAATTCCCTCAAAAGTGAGCTTTCTAAATACACCCTAACTGAATTTTAATGACTTAAGTGAACATTAGAAAGAAGGTTTGGATTCTATAAAGTTCAAACTCTCTAAAGTTATACATTTCAAGCAATCTCAACCATCCATTAAATTTTAATAGTCCAAATTTAATTTTAGTGAATTATAAAATTTATAGTACAATAAAATCTAAACTATTAAAATTTAATAAATAATTAAAATTAAATAAAATATATAACTTCAAATAAATTAAACTTTAAAAATAGATGAAAAATAACTTAAACTTAAGTGTTCTAAATTATATCATCAAGAAAATATATTTATTATTGATTATTTTATAATATATGGTAAAATCCAGCTACAAGTTTCAATGATTATTTGGGAATTTAAAAATTTTGTGTAAATTTAAACTGAATGAAATCATGGCATGTGTATTTTCTTTCGGTGAGACCTTATCTTTTCACTATTAAAATATAGTGGCCAATAATGCTTTGGATAGGACATTGAATTAGGTACAAATACAGATTTCTAGATCTACTCATTGCTAATAACAGTACTACAATGCGTAAAATAAACATTAATCTTAATACATCCTTAACCCTTTTTAAAAAAATAAATTTCTTTTTATATGGACATATAATAATAATAAATAAAAATATTATCTTATTTTAGTTGAGTATACATTTGAATATGTAATTTTTAAAATTACAGTTTTAAGGTTCAATCACTAGATTAAATCTTTACTATATTACATACTTAACCTCTTAACTTATTAACTTTTATCATTTGACACTTTCAATTTATACATGTTTTTGTCAACCTTCTGAACTTGATAAAAGTATTCACTGCAGCCCCCTCAATGTCACCTGTCATCTTATAATTGGTTTGACTTTTCAAATATATCAAATTTTTTATTTTCCTCTCTCCAATTAAAAAGTGATACATGACACTGAGGAGACTGCAGTAAACACTTTTATTAAATTCAAAGGATTAATAAAGATATATATAAATTAGAGCATCAAATAATAAAAATTACTAAATTAAGGATACTAAATATTATTAAGCCAAAAATATTATTACCCATCAAGTAAACTTTATAATTGTCACTAGCTATTTGTTGCTCTTATAAAAAAAAAGGTTATCATTTTAGGATCCACCGGAATTTAATTAGAATTCCAAAATTAAGGCTCTGATGTTTTAAATTATAATTTAATATAATTTAATTTATTTTAATATAGTATAGTTTAGTATAGTTTATTTATGTGTAGTTATAAATTTATACTAAAATAAATTTAGTTCAGTTTAGTTCAGCTCAGTTCAACTAACTTCAGTTCAGTTCAGTTCAACTTTTAGACTTTGAAAAAAATAGAGCCTAAATGTGCTTGAACAAGAGTTATACTCGGGCTTTTTTATTTTTGACTGCCTATTTAGTTCATCAAGGTTTTGCTCCGATTATATTTAGATTCGAACTGAGTCGCCACCTGGCTACGGTGGGTGAGTCTTTAATAAGGATCTTTTATATTCACTATAATTCAAACTTAAAATCTTATTTAAATAATACTAAATCGCTCACCACTTAAATCAACCCTTATTAATAGCTATACTCAGGCTTTTGGGATGTAAAATTGTGGTTTTGCCTTTTCAAGAGATGAAATTATTATTGATGTAACTTATTGTATTAACATAAATTGATTCCTAGTGAAAAATGAATAAGAATAGAAAATATTAGACGAAATATTATAGTTTTTATTATCTGTAATTAATTATATCAAATATTATTTATAGTAAATAATACATGTGAGAAAAGAAAAGAAATAAATTTATATAAATATAATTAACTGTAAATAATATTCCTAGTTAATATGATTCCTAATTATGATAATATTACTAATTTAGATTAATTAAGAAATTTAATATAGAAATAATCCAATGTCAATATAACACTCCCCCTCAAATTGGTGAGTTAATATCTTGAACTCTCAACTTGTGTCTCAATGTTAAGAATTGATCCTTCTTTGATGGCTTCATAAAAATGTCTGCGAGTTGTTGATATATATAAAGGAATGGAATTTTAAATTTCTGAATTTTCTGCTATGATATGTGTGATTGGTAAAATATGATTTGACATGTCAATAGCCATATTTGGTTAGACTATTTGTGAGTCAGAATGAGATGTGAAAACATGATTGATTAAGGCATCAAGAGTTAACAGACCTGTTGCACTTGTGAAAACAAAGGTATTACCATTGGGACATGGCCGAGTCAAATAAGCCTTAATGCTGATATAGACAATCGACAATCAAGTAAGAATATGACTGAGTTAAATAAGCCATGATATAGACAATCGATGATCTTCAAGAGTAAGAATATGGCTGAGTCAAATAAGTCATTATGTTGATACAGACATGACTGAGTCAAATAAGTCATGATGTTGATATTGACAATATATAATCTTCAAGAGTAAGAACATGGCTGGGTAAAATAAGTCATGATGTTGATAAAGACAATCCATTATCTTGAAAAGTAAGAACTAGCTGAGTCAAATAAGCCATGATGTTGATATAGAGCCTCGTTAGGAACGGTGCTCTGATACCATATGAAAAATGAATAAGAACAGAAAATGTTGAATGGAATGTTATAGTTCTCATTGTCTATAATCAATTACATCGAATGCTATTTATAGTGTACAATACATGTGAGAAAATGAAAGAAATAAATCTATGTAAATATAATTAACTGTAAACAAGATTCATAATTAATAGATGTGAAAAGAAAAATCAATAGAACTGCTGTAAGGTAAACTTAAACATTTCTATATGAGAGTTAATGTACGATGACTGACGCAGAAGATTTCAAAGGATGATTAGTGTGGGCAAGACGAAGATATTTAGTCAGATGAATACACCTCTCAAAAGACTTGAGTGACACATGTTAATGACAAACTGAAAGAAAAATGACTAAGGTGGAAGACATGAGACCAACACATATTCCAATTACAAAATGTAAGAATTTAAGGACAAAAAGTAGGGTGTGTTTCTCAAAGCATATAAGCTGGTCAAACCAGCTTATAAGTTGTTTTTAGCTTAGAACCTTTTTTTTGGTAATACATGAAAATAAAGAAAAAAGAAATTGCCTAGAAGGGCAAAACAAAATAGCATAAAGGAATTATCCTACATCAGATGCTGAGCACATTCTGCTAAAAGTATAACCACAATAATCTTTGAAAATTATATTGGCCAATTCCAGGGGCGGTAATTGTAGAAAAGTAATTCTAGGTTGGTAAGTTGAAGCCATTTTAGCTAAGCAATCAGCACAATAGTTGCTTTCTCTGTAGCAGTGTTGCACCTTAGTCTGTTGTAACATGCCTTGGATGAGCTTAGTATCTTTGATGATATTGCGCAAAGGTTGTCCCAACAGCAAAGATTCTTTGTTGCTTAGGAGGCGCACAATTTCAAGAGAATCGGATTCCAAAATAACCTTAGTGTGCCCCTTATTCCAAGCAAGTTGGACACCTACAAGAGCCGCCCATACTTCGGCGATAAGAGAGTTACCGATTCCAATGTTATTAACAAATCTGACTTGTCACTTGCCGTTGTGGTCCCGTATGATTCCCCCGGCTTCTATGGCACCCGAAGTACTATTCCAAGCTCCATCCACATTGATCTTTAACCATCCATCTGGTGGCTTTTCCCAATTTACAAATAATTCAACCGACCTAGGAACTCTACGTAGAAGAGAGCGGGGCCAGCTTTGCTTGCAGTCTTCGATGAAGTTCTTAATAGCATTGATTTTGTCAAAAGGGATGCGTTGCGATTCCTGGAAGATATAAAGAAATTCCTCCACTTCCTTATCCACTAACTAGTGACATAGAAAATTCGATTCCAATGATAATCCCATACATCCCGATCATTCCTTTTGAAGTTCATATGCCACCATTCTTGGTGATTGGCTTGAAAGAAATCAGGAAGGAAGTTGTGGACTCCAAGAGTTCACCAGATAACCGTGCTGCTCGGGCAGTCCTGAAGGATATGAATTGTTGTTTCTGATTCATTAACACATACTCCACATGTATTGTGTTCAATCAAGTGTCTTCTTTGTCGTTCCTCGTTGGTGAGAATTATGTTTTGACTCGCAAGCCAAATGAAGAATTGAATTCGAAGTGGTAATTTTAATTTCTATATCGAGGTCAGCAAGGTATTCGTTGGAGGGGCCAATGGTTGGACAAGCATTTCAAAAGCAGATTTAGTAGAGAAAATTCCTGAAGGGGTTTTGTTCCACGAGCATGTATCTGGGTCCACATCATCTCTACTGATCCTGTATACCGCTAGGTGCAGTAAGATGTTAGGAGGTAGGAAGTTATCTAATTTTGTCCAGTCCCACATTCTATCATCAGTTACATATTCATTCACCTTGTTCTCCATCTGATTACTTGGAATGCCATTCAATATGTCTGCTAGAGGCTTATCAAACAGCCATGGGTCCAACCAAAAACGCACATGGCTCCCCTTTCATGGCGCTTATATAAGCCCTCTTTTGAACTACGATAGAATTTTCATCAAACTGCGCCATATGAAGGATTTCCTGCCTGATTTGGTTGTCAATGAGAATATGTCTGAGTTGTCAAATTATTTCCCTTTTAATAATTTAACCCATAAAGCATCAGGTTCCTTTATTATTCTACACAAGATCTTCATCAACAGTGCAATATTATGGAATTTACTTTGCCTAATTCCAATTTCTCCCCTATTACGGTGTTTATAAACCTGTTCCCAAGGAACCATATGTAATTTTCTTTTACCATCAAAGCTGTCCCATAAGAAATTTTGCTTTGCTTTATCCAGAGCTTCACAAGTTGCTAAGGGTAGGAGATTTGTATGCATCAGATGGTAAAATCGCATTATTAACTGTTTTAATAAGTGTAGCTTGCCCCGCCATAGATAAAAAATTGGCTTTCCAACCTGTAAGCCGAGCTTCAACTCTGTCTATCACAGGAGAAAAGGTGCTTTTCTTGACTCGCTCTTGTAGTAATGGCACACCCAAGTATTTTCCCCGACTAGTCATTAATAGAATACCACAACGTTGGCTCATCGCTCGTGCTACTGCTGGATTCACATTTCTAGAGAGAAAAATGCGAGATTTGTTAAGACTGACATGTTGACCCAACAAGCAGCAGAATTCTGTCAAGCATGATTCCATTATCTCGATTTGTTCTATAGATGAGATGAGTGATAGCTGGGCATTTCCTTGCACATTTTATTCCTCTCCATATTCCTGCCTCTACCTTTGATTGAATGAGGTGCCCTAATCTTTCTAGATATAGGACAAAAAGATAAGGTGAAAGAGGGTCGCCTTGTCTGATACCACGGGTAGGCGAAAACTGCTCCGTCATACTCCCATTGGAAAGAATGAGCATCAAGGGAGAAGAGATGCATTTATAGATTAGCTCCACCCATTGAGGAAGTATTTCACAATTCTGCAGTGTGTCGAAAACGAAATCCCATCGAAGTCTATCATACGCCTTCTCTAGGTCTATCTTAATTGCTATCAGGCCTTTCTTACCTTTCTTAGTTCGCATAGTATGCATTATTTCCTGTGCCACAATAATATTGTCGTTAATTTATTTGCCAGGAATGAAGCTATATTAGTTTGGGCTAACCAACATAGGTAAGATGGGTTTGATCCTATTAGCAATCACCTTAGTGATGACTTTGTATATCACCGAGCATAGACTAATGGGCCTGAATTGGTAAATGTTTATAGGATTATCAATCTTTGGAATGAGTACTAACAAAGTCTCATTGATCCCAGCAATGTTTGTTATACCCGTAAAGGACTCTAACACAAATTGCATTACTCCTTGCCCGACTACCTTCCAGTGTTTTTGAAAGAATCCAGCGGGGAGACCATCAATGCCAGAGGCCTTTAATGGACCCATTCTAAAAATAGCTGACCTGACATCTAAGATTGAGACCGGTTGAAAGCAGACTGGATCACACTAGGTTCAAGTACTGGGAAACCTCTCCCTAGTGAAATCGTCATGGTTTGGTTGCCTTCCTTATGAAAAAGCTTCTTGAAATAATGGACTGCCAAGCTTTTTAGTTATTGTCGATCCCCAATCCATTCCCCCAAGTCATTCTCCAGGTGGTCAATTTTATTCCTATTGCGGCGATGCATAATTGATATGTTGAAGAATCTAGTGTTCCGGTCTCCATCCCGTATCCACTTTCTTGGAGATTTCTGATGCCAAAAAAGTTCCTCTTGAGTGAGGGTCTCAAGAAGCTCTTGTTTAACTTCTGTTTCTAGTAAGGACAAAGAATGCGATCAATTTCTTTCTTGTTCACGACTGATCCCTTCAAGGCACCTTAAGATTTTCTTCTTTTTCTGAATTATATGCCCAAATACCATGCGGTTTCAAATAATAACCTCCTTTTTAAAGTTGCTAGCTGCTAGGAAAACATTGGAATAGGGTGTCCATTTTTCAACTACAAGATTCTTGAAAGGGGGTGAGTCTCCCAAGCTACCTCATATCTGAAGGGCCTATTAGACACATCATATATTAGTCCCTCGGTTCTTAATAGGATTGGACAATGATCAGAGTGCCTAAAAGGAAGGTTTGTTATAGCCGCATCAGGGAAATCACATCTGCCCTTAATATTCACATACCCTCTGTCTAACTAGACTTGTAGTCGCTTCCTCCTCCAAGTGAATTTATTCCCCATAGCCCCAAGATCAATCAGGCTATTAGCGCTAATCTGAATTTGATGGTTTTGGCAATTGTTCATATATTGTTGTGATCCTCCCTGCTGATCATCCATTATCGCAATGTCGCTGAAATCCCCGAGGATGAACTATGCTGAATTATGATCCATATTTATCTTACTGATCTCATTCCACATATTGTTCCTGATTAAAGCAATCGTACTTGCATAGATTAGAGTCAGGTATGGGAAAATCCAGCAGTAATCACCCGAGCATGAAGAAAGTATCTGTCAGTTTGAACCTAAGCATAATGAGAGTACCAAAAAAGCTAAATTCCCCTTGACAAACCTACAGGGTCGATGCAATGATAATTCTAGCCTTTCAGATTAGTTACAATTTCTTGGGCTCCCGGTGTCCCAACCTTAGTCTCAACTAAACCGAACATATTCAGCTTATGAATTTTAACGAGATCCTTTAAATGGATGAAGCTTTTATGGCTTGCAAAGCCTCTTATGTTTCAAAATAGACAATTCATAGAGAAATTTAATAAAAAATTGGTCATGTACCTAAAAGGGTACTTACTGTTTCGGCATTGAAACCACACGGTTCCCAGCAGCACTTGACTTCTGCTTTTCCTTCATCTTGTTTCTTTTTGAACCATTTGCCATGATGGTATCTAAAGGAATTGGAGGATGGATGTTCTTTGGACCCATTAAGGAATTTAACGCATCCAGGTCTTCCAAATTCGTGATGCATTCTTTATCTTCCATGTTAGGCTAGTGACTATCATTTAATTGCCCAGTGGAGGAGCTGAGATCTTTAGGCTTCAAAACATTAATTAAGGCCAAGTTTGGGAAGCTCTCATTATTCTTCTGTAAACAAACTTGATTACCCTCGTGAGAGTGAAGCTTATTTTGTGGGATGGGCTCAGGTGCATCATCTGGATAATTAATTTTCAATTGGGCTTTTCAGGTGGCGTCATTATTTTGGTCCAAAGTAGACTTGGGCTTCAATATTGAGATGCTTTTTTAAACCAAGGGCAGGCTTGGCCCATCTGAAGCTTTACTATGCCCATTTCCATTCAAATGACCGATCTCCTATTGTGGATCTCTAGAGGACGTCTCCCCCTTCTCTACCCAGCAGTCAAGCATTCCAGTCTCCAAAAATTGCACAGACCTAAGAATGTCATACTTGTTCCCTACTGAAGCTATGTCTGTCCCATCACCTTTCCTTCCTACAGTCTTGGCTCGGGACTCTATGGCGACATCAACTTTTTTCTGCAAACCATCAAAAGCACCTTTCTTTTTATTGTCATCGGAAACCTCTGTTTGTTTCTTGTCGGATACACTATGAGCACGGAATTTTACAGTCCCTCTCGCAAGACGATGATGACGTATATTCGAATTTTAATTCTTAGTAAAAATTCATTTCGAATTTTTATTAACTTTTGAATTCAGTTCAGCGTGTCTGATTATGCGTCCGGTGGAAGCTCAAACCGATGATTCTCACCCAAGATATCTCAAAATACTCTAAAATATATTAAAAAATCTTTAAAAGTTCAAAAAATCAGCTTTTGACCAGCTTTGACCCTCCCCCCTCCCCCTTTTTCGCTTTTCAAGCTGCAGGCCCTGTTTGGCAGTTTGTCAGCAGGGGCCTGAAATCGCCGGCGGCATGAGCCCCTGCGGGCAGTCTGCACCTTTTCGTCTTTGACTGAGTTTTTTGCCATTTTGGTGAAAATTTTGACAAGAATGCCCAGATTCATCTCCAGCTCTATAAAAGACCACAATTAGGGTTGAAGGGGGGAGGTACTTTGGCTAAAATTTTGATTGAGAGCTTTAGGAGAGATAAAGGCAGAGTTTTAGTGATAGAAAGTAGTAAAAAGGTAAGAAAAAATATTCTAATTCATCTTTTCTTGGTTTTTCTTTGCCAAATCTCTTAGTTTAAACATTAAAATCTGTAGAAATCCTAGGTTAAAATCAATCTAATAGGATTTTTGGCGACAAACATTGTTCAATCTTTAAATCACTACCCAAATCGTCATTTTGAGCTTCCCGGAGGTGTCATTCGATCACGAAGAGGTGGATTCACGACCCCGATGTAAATTCCTGAGTCTCTTGAGCTCTTTGGCATTATTTCTTACTATTTTTTATGTTATTTGGGGTTTTGGGTTTGTTTTTAGATTTTCCGGTCGTTTAAGACCTTCTGAATCTGATTTTTATAGATTTCGAAACCGCCGGCGGTATCACCCATTCCGCCGCTGGCTCCACCATACCGCTGGCATGTGAAGCCATCGGCGGCCTCACTAAGGCTGCCGACAGTATCACCCATGCCACCGGTGGCATGAGTTTCTGGGCAGCAGCCCCGTCGTTGCCCTTTGACATAGTTTTCTCGATTTCCGTATTTTGTATGTACAGTATCATGACGGGAATCCAGAATCACTTATAATTTGGTTAAAATAATAATCGTGTCCAAAATGAACTTTTCCCCAAAATTCGTTCAGAAAATGAATTTTTCAAAGGGGACTTACAACTTCGACGAATCGAGCTTCAATCAACCTCAAAACCTCTGCCTTGACCTGATCTGCCCATTCTTGTCTCAACCAGCGGAGCTTCTGCTTGACGTGCTACCGTCCCTCAACCCCGCTAGGGGCGCTGACCCTGGGGCCCCGCGAGGGGCTACAGCCCCTCGACCCCACCGTCGGGGATGCCACTTTGTGTGATATATCTGTGAGCGGACGACGACCCGCGCGGCTGCGGCGCGGAGGCCGAACCCGGTTAGACCGGCCCATTTTGGTGTGTCGGGGAGATGAGTATGATGTGGTAGAAAAGAAAATGATTTTGCATATTGTAATGCTTAAAAGATACGAGATCGAAATCCCGTACTTAGAATAGAGTCGCCACCCGGTTCAGCTCAACCGGGAAATTTTCGGTACGATTTTCCCACCGGGTGGTTGGACCATACCTTAAGTAGAGATTCCGAGTTCGGATGATGTTATCTACTTTTCATTAGGCCAAATTAGGATACTTCATTCTTTCTTAATCGGTTCAATCCACCCTATTTATTCGTATTTTCAGTTATTTTGTGGTTTTTGCATTTATCAAGCAATTGAAGCGGTAAATAAAATATTTACAATCGTAAAAGAAAAGTAAGTGCGTAAATTATTACAAGGTTTTCAAGTCCTGTACTTTTTCTACGTAACAAATAAAATACCCAAATGTCCGATATATACCCACCTGCAGATGATAGTTGACACGAATATGGCATATCTTATTTATAATATCATAAAGCCTGATTGAATGGCTAAAATGAGGTTCGAATGGCATTTGAGGGGAAATTCCATTTTTGTCCCAATTTCAGATTCGATGGTTGCTTTAATCGGATTACAAATGAATATACCACTTGTTGTGGGGCGGGTCTGTTTTCAGGAGGTTTCGAACCTCCATCGTTGCACTATAGGTCCTAGCTTTAGAAAATAAATTAGTTTGGAAATAAACGAAAACAATACTGCTGTCCAGAAAGCCAAGCCGCCGATGGCATCTGATGCCGCCGACGACATAGTTGATGTCGCTGGCGGCATGGATGATGCCGCCGGCGACATAGATTGTGTCACGGGCGACATCAGCATGCAGATGGGCACAGGGCTTTCTGAGTACCGTAAAGAAAGGTTCCGCGAGAAAGCGAGGTCTCTGGGGAATGTGATGCTAACGGCGGTACCAACGATGTCTCTCGCGACATGGGTGATACAGCCAGGAACATCGCATGTCTCCGGCGACTCCAATTTCTTGCTACAGTAGCGGTTAGCAGTCAAAGTGACCGAAAACTCAAAAATGAACACAAATCAACAAAAATTAGTGCAAAACAATAATAACAATGCCAAAGAGCTATGAGACTCAGGATTTTCACCTCGGGGTAGTGAATCCAACTCTTCGTGAACTGAACAATAACGCCTCCGGGGAGCTTGCAATAATAATTTGACTGTTAATTTAAAGGTTTTAGGTCTCTAAATTCTATCCAATTGATTTAACCCAAAGACCCGCTGATTTAAGCTCACAATCAAAGAGTTCGAAGAAGAAAAATCGGGAAAAATGGATTAGAATCCTTTTTCCTGCCTTTTCTAGTTCTTATCTCACTAAAATCTATTCTCTCGATTTTTCCCTAATTTTAGCTCCTTCCCTCTATAATGTCAGTCCCCCCCTCCTTCAAGTGCAGCCCAAGGTGCCATTTTATAGGTGGAATGGGTGCTTTTTGGGGCCTTTTTTAATAATTCCACCGAAAGTGGTCGAAAAGGCTGTCTGTAAGAGGACCCGCTTCAAGTCATGTCGCCGGCGACATGATAATGTCGCCGGCGGTATGGTCGATGTCGCCGGCGGTATGGTGATATCGCCGGCGACATGGGTGATGCTTTTGGCGGCATCAGCCTTCAGCATGCCTTCAGTTAGTGGGTTAAAAAAAGCCAAAAAGTTCGGAAAAGTGGCTTAATAGTGGAAAAAATGGCATCTTTATGACTTTTAACAATATTTTAAAGGGTATTTATTTTTTGGGTGTAAATCATCGGTTCAAGCTCCTACCGAACGCGTTATCGGCTACGCCAAACTGGATTCTACCAATTATAAAATTCACAAGGAATATTATTTTGGTAATAAAAATTCTAAAGAGAACTTTTATTTTGAGGTATTAAAATCGGGTACACGTCATCATCGTCTCGCGAGAGGGATTGCAAAATCCCGTGCTCACAGGCTGCCCCTCGGGGGATCACTGCTGCCATAGGTCAGTATGATCACACGAAAGAGCAAGGGATAGGAATGATACCTGAGGGATGACCGGTTTGTCCCTTGGTCGGACTTACGCTTTGTCGATTGTTTGTCCCTTGGTCGGACTTACGCATTGTCGATTGTTTGTCCCTTGGTCGGACTTACGCTTTGTCGATTGTTTGTCCCTTGGTCGGACTTACGCTTTGTCGATCGTTCGTCCCTTGGTTGGACTTACGCTTTGTCGATTGTTCGTCCCTTGGTCGGACTTACGCTTTGTCGATTGTTTGTCCCTTGGTCGGACTTACGCTTTGTCGATTGTTTGTCCCTTGGTCAGACTTACGCTTTGTAGATCGTTCGTCCCTTGGTCGGACTTACGCTTTGTCGATTGTTTGTCCCTTGGTCGGACTTACGCTTTGTTGATTATTCGTCCCTTGGTCGGACTTACGCTTTGTTGATTATTCGTCCCTTGGTCGGACTTACGCTTTTGTCGACTGTTCGTCCCTTGGTCGGACTTACGCTTTGTTGATTGTTCGTCCCTTGGTCGGACTTGCGCTTTGTCGACTGTTCGTCCCTTGGTCGGACTCACGCTTTGTCGACTGTTCGTCCCTTGGTCGGACTCACGCTTTATCGACTGTTCGTCCCTTGGTCGGACTTACGCTTTGTTGATCGTTCGTCCCATGGTCGAACTCACGCTTTGTCGACTGTTCGTCCCTTGGTCGGACTCACGCTTTGTCGATTGTTCGTCCCTTGGTCGGACTTACGCTTTGTAGGTTGCCCCTTGGTCGGACTTGCGCTTTGTAGGTTGCCCCTTGGTCGGGCTTGCGCTCTTGTGGAGAATTTGCCTTTGGTCGGGTCTGTGCTTTGTGGAGAATTTGCCTTTGGTCGGGCTTGTGCTTTGTGGAGAATTCGTCTTTGGTCGAGCTTGTGCTTTGTGGAGAATTCGCCTTTGGTCGGGCTTGTGTTTGGTATAGTGATTGTCCTTCGGTTGGACTCATTTTGAAGAGCTCGCCCTTCGATTGGGCTCATTTTGAAGAGATCGCCCTTTGGTTGGGCTCACTTTGAAGAGATCGCCCTCCGATTGGGCTTTTGTATTTCGGTATAGTGATTTCGTTCTGAATTGATTGCCCTTCGATTGGGCTTTCGCTCTGAAGAGATCGCCCTTCGATTGGGCTTTCGTTCTGAAGAGATCGCCCTTCGGTTGGGCTTTCGTTCTGAAGAGATCGCCCTTCGGTTGGGCTTTCATTTTGAAGAGATCGCCCTTCGGTTGGGCTTTCGATCTGAAGTGATGGCCCTTCGGTTGGGCTTTCGTTCTGAAGAGATTGCCCTTTGGTTGGGCTTTCGTTCAGAAGTGTTTGCCCTTCGGTTGGGCTTTCGTTCAGAAGAGATTGCCCTTCGGTTGGGCTTTCGTTCAGAAGTGTTTGCCCTTCGGTTGGGCTTTCGTTCAGAAGTGATGGCCCTTCAGTTGGGCTTTCGTTCTGAAGTGATGGCCCTTCGGTTGGGCTTTCGGTCTGAAGAGATTGCCCTTCGGTTGGGCTTTCGTTCTGAAGTGATGGCCCTCCGGTTGGGCTATCATTCTAAAGAGATTGCCCTTTGATTGGGCTTTTGTTCTGAAGAGATCGCCCTTCGATTGGGCTTTTGTATTTTGAAGAGATCGCCCTTCGGTTGGGCTTTCATTTTGAAGAGATCGCCCTTCGGTTGGGCTTTTGTATTTTGAAGAGATCGCCCTTCGGTCGGGCTTTCGTTTTGAAGAGATTGCCCTTCGGTTGGGCTTTTGTATTTTGAAGAGATCGCCCTTCGGTTGGGCTTTCATTTTGAAGAGATTGCCCTTCGGTCGGGCTCGTGTTTTGAAGAGATTGCCCTTCTGTTGGGCTTTCATTTTGAAGAGATTGCCCTTCTGTTGGGCTTTCATTTTGAAGAGATTGCCCTTCGGTTGGGCTTTCGTTCTGAAGAGATTGCCCTTCGGTTGGGCTTTCGTTTGGTATAGTGATTGTCCTTCGGTTGGACTTTCACTTTGCAGTAGATTGCCCTACGGTTGGGCTTGTTCTGAAGAGATTGCCCTTCGGTTGGGCTTTCGTTCTGAAGAGATTGCCCTTCTGTTAGGCTTTCATTTTGAAGAGATCGCCCTTCGGTTGGGCTTTCGATCTGAAGTGATGGCCCTTCGGTTGGGCTTTCGTTTAGAAGAGATTGCCCTTCGGTTGGGCTTTCGTTCAGAAGTGTTTGCCCTTCGGTTGGGCTTTCGTTCAGAAGTGATGGCCCTTCGGTTAGGCTTTTGTATTAAAGAGATTGCCCTTCGGTTGGGCTTTTGTATTTTGAAGAGATCGCCCTTCGATTGGGCTTTTGTATTTTGAAGAGATCGCCCTTCGGTTGGGCTTTAGTATTTTGAAGAGATCGCCCTTCGGTTGGGCTTTCATTTTGAAGAGATTGCCCTTCGGTCGGGCTCGTGTTTTGAAGAGATTGCCCTTTGGTTGGGCTTTCGTTCTGAAGAGATTTCCCTTCTATTGGGCATTCATTTTGAAGAGATCGCCCTTCGGTTGGGCTTTTATTCTGAAGAGATTGTTGAAGAGATTGCCCTTCGGTGGGCTTTCATCTTGAAGTGATTGCCCTTCGGTGGGCTTTCGTCTTGAAGTGATTGGCCTTCGGTTGGGCTTTCATTCTGAAGAGATCGTTGAAGAGATTGCCCTTCGGTTGGGCTTTCATTTTGAAGAGATTGCCCTTCGGTTGGGCTTTCATTTGGTATAGTGATTGTCCTTCGGTTGGACTTTCACTTTGCAGTAGATTGCCCTACGGTTGGGCTTGTTCTGAAGAGATTGCCCTTCGATTGGGCTTTCGTTCTGAAGAGATTGCCCTTCTGTTGGGCTTTCATTTTGAAGAGATTGCCCTTCTGTTGGGCTTTCATTTTGAAGAGATTGCCCTTCGATTGGGCTTTCGTTCTGAAGAGATTGCCCTTCGGTGGGCTTTCGTCTCGAAGTGATTGCCCTTCGGTTGGGCTTTCATTTTGAAGAGACCGCCCTTCGGTTGGGCTTTCGGTCTGAAGAGATTGCCCTTCGGTTGGGCTTTCGGTCTGAAGAGATTGCCCTTCGGTTGGGCTTTCGTTTGGTATAGTGATTGTCCTTCGGTTGGACTTTCACTTTGCAGTAGATTGCCCTACGGTTGGGCTTATTCTGAAGAGATTGCCCTTCGGTTGGGCTTTCGTTCTGAAGAGATTGCCCTTCTGTTGGGCTTTCATTTTGAAGAGATCGCCCTTCGGTTGGGCTTTTGTTCTTTTGTTCTGAAGAGATTTTTGAAGAGATTGCCCTTCGGTGGGATTTCGTCTTGAAGTGATTGCCCTTCGGTTGGGCTTTCATTCTGAAGGGATTGTTGAAGAGATTGCCCTTCGGTGGGCTTTCGTCTTGAAGCGATTGCCCTTCGGTGGGCTTTCGTCTTGAAGTGGTTGCCCTTCGGTTGGGCTTTCATTCTGAAGAGATTGCCCTTCGGTTGGGCTTTCATTTTGAAGAGATCGCCCTTCGGTTGGGCTTTCGGTCTGAAGAGATTGCCCTTCGGTTGGGCTTTCGGTCTGAAGAGATTGCCCTTCGGTTGGGCTTTCGTTTGGTATAGTGATTGTCCTTCGGTTGGACTTTCACTTTGCAGTAGATTGCCCTACGGTTGGGCTTGTTCTGAAGAGATTGCCCTTCGGTTGGGCTTTTATTCTGAAGAGATTGCCCTTCTGTTGGGCTTTCATTTTGAAGAGATCGCCCTTCGGTTGGGCTTTTGTTCTGAAGAGATTTTTGAAGAGATTGCCCTTCGGTGGGCTTTCGTCTTGAAGTGATTGCCCTTCGGTTGGGCTTTCATTCTGAAGGGATTGTTGAAGAGATTGCCCTTCGGTGGGCTTTCGTCTTGAAGTGATTGCCCTTCGGTGGGCTTTCGTCTTGAAGTGATTGCCCTTCGGTTGGGCTTTCATTCTGAAGAGATTGCCCTTCTGTTGGGCTTTTGTTTTGAAAAGATCGCCCTTCGGTTGGGCTTGTTTTGAAAATCTGGTTTGGAGGGGTAACATCGCCGGCGACATGGATGCCACGTGGCAGCTTTGACTAGTCAGATAATTTCAAAATTTAAACTAAATGAGACGATGTCGCCGGCGACATTACTGATATCGCCGGCGCCATGGATTGATCCTGCCGGCGGTATGGATGCCATGTGGCAGCTTTGACGGGTCGGATAATTTCAAAATTTGAACTTAATGAGGCGATGTCGCCGGCGACTTGAGTGATATCGCCGGCGGTATGGATGCCACGTGGCAGCTTTGATTGGTCAGATAATTTTTAAAATTTGAATTTAATAAGGCGATGTCACCGGCGGCATGACTGATATCGTCGGCGGCATGACTGATATCGCCGGCGGCATGGACAAACAGTTTCAGATAAATCAAAACTCCTCGAATTCCGCGCGGCAATTTATAAAAAGGAATGGATCCTTCTTTCTCACTATTCACAAACCGCATCCCCCTCTTCTCTCCCCCAAAGCTCTTTGATTTCTAACTTTGTTTTCTCAAATTATGAAGAGGATTAGCCAGGCTTTCAGGGGCAAATCCAAGGCTAGGGAGAGCCTGCCCGATTCTTCCATCGAGGGGTTGAAAATCCTTTCTGTTCCTGCTGCATACGGCCTGAAGGAGACAGCCAAAATGTATGGCTATGGCATTAACTCTCCTATCACCAATCTGACTCCGGAGAAGGAGAAACACCTCTGTTACATCCAGGTAATTCCACAAAAAACCCGAATTGCTTCTTTTCGTATTCGATGTGATTTTGCTTTAGATTTGAAAACATGCCATGATAGGGGTTTAAAGTGTGGAATATATCAGTCACATTGCATGCCTTAGGATCGACTTTTGCCTTTTTGGATTTGTTCGATTGATTGTGATTTTTGTGATTTTCGGCGCGAAGGGTGTGATTTAAGGAGAAAACAGGTTCTGCCCGTGCATAGTAATGTCGCTGGCGGCATCAGTGTTGTTGCTGGCGGCATCAGTCCCTTTATGAGAGTCTAATGTCGCTCTGTTTCAAGGTGATGTCGCTGGCGACATCAGCCATGCCGCTGGCGGTATGGGATGATGCCGCCGGCGATATCGCTTTAATAGAGGCGACATCAGCAGCCTTTTTGATAGAAATGCACAGAATTGATCCATTTTGTTTTCTATTTTGCAGCCATACGAACTGACTTACACCGGGGGAATGGGCACCATTGGTGAATGGTGGCACCACATCTGAGAGAACGATCCCGAGCTCGCGCTTGCGATTAACGAGACGGGGTTTGGGGATTTGGCCCGGATCATGCCCATGTTAATGCCTAAGCTTCCTCATTCTTCAGTAACGGCCCTGACTGAAAGGTGGTCCGAGACCACTCATACCTTCCATTTCTCCTTCGGGGAAGTCACAATTACCCCTTTTGATGTAGTAGCCATGACCGGCCTTCCTTGGACGGATGAGGTTATACATTTTGACGTCTACATGGACAAGTACCATGTTGAGAGGCCCGTGGTCAGGCGGGTAAAGGAGCTGTTTTGTCTGAAGCCCGTTTCTAGGCGACTGTCCTATGGTGAGTTGTACCGTTATTGGACCCGGGTGGATGTGGTGCCCGAGGAGGAGATGGAGGCATGTGTCCGTTCCTTTGTGATCTCACTACTCACCGTGCTGTTCTTCCCAATCTCGGGGAGTAAGATCAACTACATGCTTATAACCGCGGTGGAAGATGTGCCGGGAATTAGGAGAAAGAATTGCCCGAGGGCCATCTTGGCCCAGTTGTATCACGGGCTGGATGTGGGAGCCCGGAAGAAGGAAAAAGCCCTTCGCCTTTGCCATCTGCTACTCCAGGTATAGATTTTTGGAAATATTTCCCTTGATAACATGTGTTCTTATTTATTGCTTGACGTCCTTTGAATTGATCGGTCGTTATTTGTGCAGGCCTGGGCGTTCGAGCATCATATCCTTCCGCCGATGGAGTTTAAGAAGGTCGTGCCACCGGACTCTCATTTCCTTGCCCGCTGGTGCGGGGGTATCGGTGGGAAGGCCAAGTACCCTACGCTGTATAGGGAGGTCCTAAGAAGCGCGCGATTGAGTTCGGTATGCGATTTTTTTTTAATTATTATTATTATTTTATTTATTTATTTATTATTTTTTTTTAGTCTATGGACTTATGTTGGTTGTTTTGATGTAGCTCGTCTTGGACCCGTTCAATGGGGTGGAGAACTTGGCTGAGGTTGCCCGGGTCCGGCGGGAGGTGGATGACCGCCGGTTTGTGATCGAGTGCCCCCTGTCTCAGCAGTGGTATCTGGGCGAGCGCGTCCGGGGTTGGAGGTCCCTTCCGGTTGCTGCTAGACCGGTGCCTGCCGATCCTCCGCGGGGTTTGTGGTGGCCTCATTTGGTGATTTCTGCCGAGGCCGACAAAGCCGATTATATTGAAGGGAACGGCCGAGTGATCCCTAGCATTCCTGGCCTCTACGAGCGGCTTTTTCAGCGTCTACTCCCCGTGTGTCCTCGTATCCATGGCAATGATACAATTGAGTATCACAACGAGCAACGATTGGAGGATGAAAAGAGGCGCCTTAGAGGCATTGTGGATGACGATGATGAGGATGATGATGAGGATGAAGCGCTGGAAGGGGACATTGCGGTCGACCCTGAGGGGGAGGACGAGGTAGGCGTGGGTGTAGCTGGCGGGAGCGTGCCGATGTCCCAAGGGGAGCAACGTTCTTTCGAGGTATGGTTGTGTATGATTTTGAAGTCGTTTAGGGACATTGTTGACGTGCGACTTTCACGTTTTGCAGGAACCTGCGAGAAAGAGGGGCCGGGATAACCAAAGTGGGACCCGACATTATGGCGCGCCGGAGGGCATAAACTTCGTGGAGGGGAGATTGGTTAATCCGTTGGAAACCACCTTCCTGTTGATGAACTCCCGAGGCGAATTCTCTCATAGGAATGTTGGCTCGAGCCGGCAAGCCCCGATTTTCGTGCCTGAAAACGCTACCTACGTAAGATCTAATAATCATTTTCTTATTGAGCCATAGATGTGGGTGTCTAAGATTTTGCTTTTTGGATTTGCTAGGTGGCGCGAAGTCATGTGGAGCAACTCGGGGAGAACAATTTTGTTCTCCGGGATACCCTTATTGGGCAATCGCTCCTCGTTCAAGTATTTTATGCACATGTCAAGATGGGATATATGTATGGATGTTATGCATGACATGCAAGGCTGATATTTTCTCCGGTTTGCAGGATTTTTTAGCCCTTTCTTTGTCTGATGCTGACACAGCCCGGCGGCGGTATGAGGAGGAGACTGCAACTTTACAGCGCCGTGTGAGCGATCTCGAGGGTCAGCTGGTGGCCACTACCCAAGAATAGAGAAGTAAACAAAACCTCGACCGTGCGCATCCTGGGGGTACCAGTCATAGGGGGTTCAAGAAGTCTGCCGGCCGACGTGCGTTTACCGCGGCTGAGGAGTCCAGTAGTGTTCCCATGACAGCGGGAAGAGAGGAAGACGATGTTGACGATTGGCTCGCAAGTCCTGACATTTCATCCCGTCCAGCCGGTAGTGGCGGGCATGCTTAGTTTTACTTTTCATTTTTGTTTTGCCTTCGAGTCCTTGGTTTGTACCTCCGATACATTGGGGTTTTGATAATTCGATTTTGTCATGGGCTAGATGATTTGGTACAATTTGAGCAATTTGGGCCTTTGGGCTTTTATTTTGAATACAAAGATGGATTGCTGTTTGATAAGTCATTGGAAATGCTGCATAGGATTGTTTACAGGTTTTGTACAGGTCTGAAATGGCAGAAATGCATCTGTTGCTGCCCAGAAAATTAAATTCATACCGCTGGCGGTATCACCCATATCGCCCAAATTGATCCCATATCGCCGGCGGCATCAAATACATTGCCGGCGGTATCATGATATCGCCGGCGGTATCGCTCTCATCGCCGGCGGCTTCAATCTTCCAGCAACCTGTTTTCAGCTATTCCGTCCGTTTCTGTCATTGCAACTCATAACCAAAAGCTGTGGGGTTTTCTGCAGAGCCTGGGGAACACAGATTTTAGGCTCCAATTTGACCCCATGGTTTGCATGGACTATCCTTTCGGGTTTTTGCCCTAACAGATTTATTCCGACCTTTGAGTGCATAGTGTCTTCGATTAAGCTTGCTTGTGATGTTTCCATCCTCGATCGCCAGGTATTCACATAATCACAAACACAGATGTTTCAACATGAAAGACACTTTTATCGAGTGAATCTAATTTGAGTACAAGATGTTGGCAATCATTTCCATTAATGGGACCCTGGTGTTAACCAGCCTTTACAGGTTTTCAAGTCAACATCTTATTGTTTTTCTCTCGTGCCCTAATTTTCGTCTGAACCGCCCTTTTTTGGGTTTTCAGTTCAACAGGCGTTATTGACTTATCCCCTAATTTTTGTACAGCCGGTTTGCAGGGTACCGACCGTCGGGTGTAACCCTAATTTTTGCCCAGTCAGTAGAAGGCCGACAGGCGGGCGATTATTGTATATATATATATTTTTTTTAGTGTGCCGCTTTTTCTGGTTTATTTCTTTTGTTTAGACCTGATAATGCTTAAGCTTGTCTTGGTCGACTAGATCGATGAACTCGCTTCTCGCCTACGCTCATGACTTTAACAGCCTCGCTTATTTGGTGCCATTTCCGATCACATGACGGCATCTTCAATCTGATTTGAACTTGACCTTAGTATCGGAAGGTCTCAAACTTTTCAGTGCTGGGTCTATGACTCTTGGAAAGGGTATTGGGTATCTGATTTGCTATTGTTCGCATAGTTGTGCTTTTGCAGATTCTCCAAGTTCCTTGGTGCCCGTTCGATTTTCAACTGGATCACCCAGTTTATTCTGACCTTCAAAGTTACGTCGGGAGTTTTTGGCTGACCTTATTGCAAGCCGTTTAGTTTGCGGGAGTTTTAGGTGCTTACTCCAAAGCTTCATCAATCGGTTTGATTGTTGTCCTGATCGCTATTTTGACTGCTCCTTCAATTCGTGGTCTGCACTTCTTGTCGAGGCCTAAATTCGTATTCTGTATTAGTGGTGATGGGTTATGAACAAGTGATGTTCGGCTTAAGGACCTTTTATTTGGTGCCTTTGTAGTGGTTGTTTGCCTTGTTGGTTCATTTGGTAAGCCGATTGTGACATTGGTTGCGCGATCGTCTTTGTGGCTTGTGGGATGGAGGTGCTTGCCTTTAGACTTGGCGTTCTAGGAAGTGGTTGCCCCCTGACCTTGTTAGCTGAAGGGTTTGATGGGGTTGATTTGTACTGGGTGAAGATGTGTTTCTCTTCAGATTTGGTCGTGTTCTTGGTGGTGATGTTGGTCTGAGATTTGGCTACGACATTTGTTTGATGAAGGTTAGGCTTTGTTGGGTGTAAGCCTTGATTCTCTAGACCGATTGATGTTTCATTGGTGGCTTGAAGGTGCACCGTTGTAAGGCCGTTGAGTTAATTCTAGAAGAGACCCATGGTGTTCCAACAATCCGATTATTGCACTAAGCAAAAGCATTATCATGGTCTTTAAGCACTTTATTATCTCTCATGTGTTTGACAGGGTTTAAATTATTGGATTTGATTACCACATAATGTACTCAATTTAATTTCATTCAATAAAAATATCCTGAATACTGAAAGCGTCGTACAAGTGCTCATGTGAAGACGCTGATCAAAGGATACAGACATGACATAAGTAAGAAAAATGGAAGTTGCTTATGGAGCTAAAAGGTCTGAACTCTAAGGATTGCAAATTGGGATTCTTCGTCCTCACCGTCAGAGCGCGATTTTCCCCCACCATTTGAGCAGATGGCCTTGATGAGATCTTGAGGAGCTTTCCGCTGTTTGGAAAAGCCGGGATTAATCGTCCGTGTCTGGTTTCCAGACTCTGGTAAGGGGCAGGATACCCTTTCAGGGTCGGTAATCTTCTTTTCATCCACCAGTCGTTGGATGGTACGGACCAAAGCTTTGCACTGGTTGGTGTTGTGACCCGACAACATGTGATATCTGCAAAAGCCTTTTCCTTCTTCTCTCATGGGGGGATTGAACTCGTGAAGAGGTTTAAGAATCCCAGCTTCCTTTAACCCCGTGAAGATTACATTAAGTGGCAGCTTCCACGGATTTGTTCTATACTTAAGACCGTTGTTTGGCCGAATAATGGCAGCTGGTGCCGATTTCTGATAGGTCTCTTGGTCCACCATGATTTGAGGTGGGGGTGTGGGTGATTCAGTGTTTTGGAAGAACTGGTCTTTCTCTGATTGGACCCTTCCCTCTTTCTGATAGCATTCTTCTATCATCAATTGACGCGAGAAGTCTTCAACTTTGTGTTGCATGACTTGGTCATATTGAGGAAGCATCGGGGCAGAGGGGATCTTAAATTGTGATGGGGTGACCAAAGTTGGTGGTAAGGTGTTAAAGAATGGTGGAAGAATTGGACTATGGGCTCCTTCTCTTTGTCCAGGGTAAGCGGTTAGCTGTGGTTGCCAGAGTGTATCGCCATCAGGTGTCATGCCCGGAGATCGCATGACCTGGTCGAAGTCCTGACATCCTAGGGCCTTTTTGACAGACACGCACACTAGCTCCTCGATGATGTTTCGGAACTGATCAGAGTTCAGAAACTGAATGATAGCCGCGGTGATCTCTGATCCAAGAGATGTTAAGTGAGTTGTTGCCCCTACGGTGGAGGGAAGGCTAGCTTGTCCTCTGGATGAGGTACGGTTGTCATCGTGGGGAAGAGACATGGCTGGTTGTGAAGGTCTCGGTTCAAGAGGGAGGCTGCTTAGGATCATGAGCCATGGGTCAGACCATGAATGGGTTGTAAATGGTATGGATGGGATGTATGCATGTCTTCTTCTGGAAGCGGTGCGTGAAATGTATGGCTGCACGCAGATGTAGTTAGAGATGATGTAATGGCTTATCCCTCCAACATATATGAGACGTGTGTACTTCACGTCATACATAGCGATATGTGGTGACGCAACGGAGGTACAAGAGAAGTCCTACACATGTTGCTAAACCTCTTCCATGGGTGGAAGTGGTAAGGGTAAGTTGATACATTTTTTGGCTCTTAAAGCCGATGCATGGGGGTGTATGATCATAAAGCACATAGCATGCAAATCGACCTTGTTCCAACCTTATGACTCCCACGTAACACCTCTTTGGTAGGATGGAGTTTGGCTGCTTCACCGGTAATGGCAAAAGAAGCGCGTCCCAATTATTTTATTCGTTTTGGGTAATCCTAAGGGGAATGATGTGCTAAGGCTTTTTTCTAACGCGGCTTTGGTGAAGGGTTGTTGATGTAGAAGGTTCCCGTTTACCTTGATTCCACGTTTGCTCAATCACTGCCCAAATGGGCGGGGTCACAGGAGTTTACGTGTTGGTTAAAACGAGTGATCCACCCACTAGGCATCCTCAATTCCAACAGGGCATGAGTGATACTTTGTGAGCTTCTCAGGTTAAATAGGGTACCTAAAATTACCGAACTATCTACACGCATGAGGACAAGCCGTCATAAGAAAAGAATGAAGTTTTAATTTGGCCAATGATTTCAATACATCATCAAAATCTTTTAAACTATGAAAGAAGATTCAATTTTAAAGAAAATTCCCCAACAGAGTCGCCACTGTGAGCGGACGACGACCCGCGCGGCTGCGGCGGGGAGGCCGGACCCGGTCGGACCGGCCCGTTTTGGTGTGTCGGGGAGATGAGTGTGATGTGGTAGAAAAGAAAATGATTTTGCATATTGTAATGCTTAAAAGATACGAGATCGAAATCCCGTACTTAGAATAGAGTCGCCACCCGGTTCAGCTCAACCGGGAAATTTTCGGTACAATTTTCCCACCGGGTGGTTGGACCATACCTTAAGTAGAGATTCCGAGTTCGAATGATGTTATCTACTTTTCATTAGGCCATATTAGGATACTTCATTCTTTCTTAATCGGTTTAATCCACCCTATTTATTCGTATTTTCAGTTATTTTGTGGTTTTCGCATTTATCAAGCAATTGAAGCGGTAAATAAAATATTTACAATCGTAAAAGAAAAGTAAGTGCGGAAAGTAGAATTATTACAAGGTTTTCAAGTCCTGTACTTTTTCTACGTAACAAATAAAATACCCGAATGTCCGATATATACCCACCTGCAGATAGTAGTTGACACGAATATGGCATATCTTATTTATAATATCATAAAGCCTGATTGAATGGCTAAAATGAGGTTCGAATGGCATTTGAGGGGAAATTCCATTTTTGTCCCAATTTCAGATTCGATGGTTGCTTTAATCGGATTACAAATGAATATACCACTTGTTGTAGGGCGGGTCTGTTTTCAGGAGGTTTCGAACCTCCATCGTTGCACTATAGGTCCTAGCTTTAGAAAATAAATTAGTTTAGAAATAAACGAAAACAATACTGCTGTCCAGAAAGCCAAGCCGCCGATGGCATCTGATGCCGCCGACGACATAGTTGATGTCGCTGGTGGCATGGATGATGCCGCCGGTGACATAGATTGTATCACGGGCGACATCAGCATGCAGATGGGCACAGGGCTTTCTGAGTACCGTAAAGAAAGGTTTCGCGAGAAAGCGAGGTCTCCGGGGAATGTGATGCTAACGGCGGTACCAACGATGTCTCTCGCGACATGGGTGATACAGCCAGGAACATCGCATGTCTCCGGCGACTCCAATTTCTTGCTACAACAGCGGTTAGCAGTCAAAGTGACCGAAAACTCAAAAATGAACACAAATCAACAAAAATTAGTGCAAAACAATAATAACAATGCCAAAGAGCTATGAGACTCAGGATTTTCACCTCGGGGTAGTGAATCCAACTCTTCGTGAACTGAACAATAACGCCTCCGGGGAGCTTGCAATAATAATTTGACTGTTAATTTAAAGGTTTTAGGTCTCTAAATTCTATCCAATTGATTTAACCCAAAGACCCGCTGATTTAAGCTCACAATCAGAGAGTTCGAAGAAGAAAAATCGGGAAAAATGGATTAGAATCCTTTTTCCTGCCTTTTCTAGTTCTTATCTCACTAAAATCTATTCTCTCGATTTTTCCCTAATTTTAGCTCCTTCCCTCTATAATGTCAGTCCCCCCCTCCTTCAAGTGCAGCCCAAGGTGCCTTTTTATAGGTGGAATGGGTGCTTTTTGGGGCCTTTTTTAATAATTCCACCGAAAGTGGTCGAAAAGGCTGTCTGTAAGAGGACCCGCTTCGAGTCATGTCGCCGGCGGTATGATCGATGTCGCCGGCGGTATGGTGATATCGCCGGCGACATGGGTGATGCTTTTTGCGGCATCAGCCTTCAGCATGCCTTCAATTAGTGGGTCAAAAAAAGCCAAAAAGTCCGGAAAAGTGGCTTAATAGTGGAAAAAAGGGCATCTTTATGACTTTTAACAATATTTTAAAGGGTATTTATTATTTGGGTGTAAATCATCGGTTCAAGCTCCTACCGAACGCGTTATCGGCTACGCCAAACTGGATTCTACCAATTATAAAATTCACAAGGAATATTATTTTGGTAATAAAAATTCTAAAGAGAACTTTTATTTTGAGGTATTAAAATCGGGTACACGTCATCATCGTCTCGCGAGAGGGACTGCAAAATCCCGTGCTCACAATATCTCGTACAATGTGTCGTACATGTGTTAACCCTTTTGTGCAGGTAGATTTAGGTTAGATGTATGTTTAGGCCTTCGGGTATTTTATTTATCGCATAGACAAATGTATAGGATTTGGAAAGCCTTGTAATAATTTTAATTTCCGCATTTATTTTTAGATAATTTTAATAATTTATTTATCGAATGCTTGCTAAATAACCCACCAACAAATATATAAACCGAAAACACAATAAATAGGGAGGATTAAAATCGATTAAGAACGAATGAAATATTTTAACTTGGCCTAATGTAAAATAGATAGCATCATCCGAACTTGGAATCTCTGTTTTAAGGTACGGCCTAACCACCCGGTGGGAATATCGTACTAAAAATTTCCCCGTGGAGCTTAACCGGGTGGCGACTCTATTTTAAAATACAGGATTTCAAGTCTCGTATCCCTTAACATGCAAATTCGACTTAAATTGAACATCAACATCAATCTTTTCATTACGCTAAAATGAGGATCAATCCTTCGGCTCACTTCACAGCGCTAGTTATTTTTCCGCCCCCTTGCTACGCATCTCACGCGGCCCTCGCGGGTGGGAAAAAGGTCATCCGCTCACATACACGCTTCGCCGGAATGTTATGTGTTTTCCTTCCCCTTTTTTTGGCTAGCATCCAAGGCCTAAACTCCTCAAGAACTTCTGGTCTCGTTATTTCCTTAATATTTTGGGCATTGTTTGTTCCTTCTTCTCCTGATCTCATGCAGGTTTCTTGCTCATTGTTGGGGCATATTTCTTTGTTATGGCCATAAATTCCACAAGAGAAGCAGATGTTATGGAGCCCTTCGTACACGATCTTACGAATTCTGTTTTTCAGTCGAAACTTTGCAAGCAAAGGTTTGCTCAAATGAATCTTGACGCAAGCTCTAGCGTATTTCCCCCGGCTAGCACTAATGTAGTGTTATCCACATAGAGAGCTCTCCCTACCAGGTTTCCAAGCTTCATAAGTGCTGCTGTGTTGTAGTACTCGATAGGAATGCCTGGAAAGTGTATCCATGTTGTTATATTGGTAACTCGAACATTGTTCGGGTCAAAATTGGGGTGCCATTTAGCAACAGACACCAAGTGATCAGCCACCATCCAAGGCCCCCTTTTAAGAGCATCTAGGAAATCCTCCTTAGTTGAGAATTTGGCAAGGTAAAAATCATTTGAAAGGTCAATCAATTCCATTGTTCCTCTTTTTTGCCAAAATTTGTATAATCTTGAAGGCAAGTAGTTAAAGCCCACTCTTCTCCCTAATACTTTATAGATTATGGAGAATTTCCAAGGCTTCCAGAAGGACGCCTTTTTCGAAGCTTAAAAACGAACTCTTGGGCATCTATCGTCATCCTCTCCTTCATCTTCGCTGCCGGATAGTGCCACAAAGTCCTCTTCTTCATTTTGAGTCGCCTCCAATGAGTTCGGGTTCTCTTCCATAAGCTCATCTTCTTCCGGTGAAACACCCCGAAGTGCATCCCTATAAGGAGATTTTTTTTTATTGGAGAAGAGGCACCTTGTTCAAGATCTCCCCCAGTTGAGTTCTCAATCACCCCCGCACTCCCATCAGAACCTTTTATTTTCTTGTTGTTGCGTTCAATTTGGTCGTTCTCTCCCCCTAAGAGAGGGCAGGATGCAGCTACAACATCCATAGTTAAGTTTACTTAGAACTTAGAACTTAGAAGCACTTAAGTGGTGTATTTCTCATAGCTTATGTTATACTTATAAGTTGTAGCGTAAGAGGTAAAAGAAAAAAGCTCCCTTTTGGAGCTTATGAAAACAGTAGCTTATAAGTCACCTAAGGTTGACCAAGTAATTTACCTTAGTACCCCAATTTAATTATGGGTGAATAATTATAGCATCCGTCATATTTGACAAAATACACTACTACTTCCATGTGTTTTAAAAACCTAATTTATATCCCCTATGTTTCACATTTTCTCATCAGTACCTCTTGTCTTTTATCTATTGTTGAGCCTTTTCTTTCAAAATTATCGGCATTGCATACTTTTTGGCTTTATCTGTTTAACCAATGATATAACTACAATTTTTTAAAGATATTTCATATATAAATTGTCTGCTTTACTTATTTTTCGACATTTTACTACATTTTAGTTTTATAATTGCATTACAAAAACATCAGCATTAAATGGATAAATTAAAAGAAAATCAAATATAAAAACATTGTTATAAACGTATATCTTGATAAATTTTAATAAAATAATAACATATAAAGAGGCCTAACAATATAATAATAGTAAAATATATGAAGGTCGTAATGAGAAAATGCAAAACATAAGGATATAAATTAATTTTTTAAAACGCAGAAAATTAGTAGCATATTTTGTCAAACCTGATGAAAGTTATAATTATTTTCCTTTTAATTATATACAATAGAAAGGCACTTGTCTTTATATCTTATAAGCTCCTTGTAAGCTATTTAAACAAACATATGAACAACTTAAAGTGTAGAAGATGACCCTATGATGCCTCGGAGAAAAACTACTAATAAACAGGCAAGTTTATTGGATATTGATGAGTTATGGCACATGATAGATCATCATGCCTAAAGTTTGGATGTTACTTTCATGGAAATATTTATCTTATTGCAGAGTCCGGGTTTTTATATAATGATCCCGATGGACCCTTCGCTCTGCATGAATAATAAGTGTCTCAAAAACTAATTTATGTTTTACTTTTTATTATTTTATTCATTTTTGGGGTACTTGGCATTCATGTAAAAGAAAGAGATCAAAGAACCCGGTCCATTGTATAATTTCCCGCAGAGTCGTGTGCCTATTTCTGTTCTACTGCAGCTGATACTTGGTTAGTTCAACCTCTTATTCAAGTGCTTGGGTGGTAATGTTTGCAGCTTGGCATATACAAGCTTTGGTCATTTAATTCCAGCAATAATTTTGCAAGCTTTTGGTTCGTTCTCTGTGCTGTTGCTTGCCGTTAGAGAACTCGATTGTTATTTGTCACCCTCGTTATTCTCTATTTTACCCTCATTGAAAAATCTCCGATCCCAACTTGATCATAATGAAGTAACCAAATTGAATGATTGGGCACACTTGAAATTGTAAATACTTGCTGGATGATCTTGCGTTTCCGACCAGCAGCAAGGTCCTCAAGATTAACGATCTCCGTAATCTGCCAACATCACTTCAGATGATCTTGCGCTTTTGTCCAGCAACACAGAAATCATTTGCTCATTTTGGATTCTTTATAAGAATATCACGCCATTGGGTTTCTTAATTTGGGGTTTTTTAGTTAGATGGATTCGAGAAAATTTGGGAGTTTATGGATTGTATGTAATAGAGACGATGCTGGAGCATTGGGGAAAGCAAAAGGACAGGATCTGAGGGAGGGTTTGCAATTTCTTAATGAGGGTAAAATAGAGAATAACGCAGGCGGCACTAAGTAATTACGGGCAGTAAATAACAATACCGAAAGAGAAGCCTTACATAGTGTGCCTTGTTATCGCTTGCTCAGTGATAACCAAACTCCTCCACATACTTTCTGTAATGCTCTCTGTGTTGATAATTGTCATTCACTACTTAGTTAAACCTATTTCACGAAAACTATTTATTTTTATTCAAAGAACTTTAAGATGATCAAACAAGTCATAGGAAAAAAAAACAACTAAATACATGGAGAAACGAATACTAGCAGCAGCTTATTTATTTCAACTAATGCAGCATTACAGTTGCACCATTTTCAGGATTTGGAATTACTAAACATTTTAGTGAGCTGTACAAATCCTCAAGAGAATAAACCCTGGGGAACTGTCTCGTATTAGTCATAACAATAAGCATATGCAGTCTAATATATTCAACAGGAAGGATTTTATCACCAGCATGCAAGGCAGCAATGAACAGGTCTTCTGATCAATTCCCCCCGGCCACAATGAACAGGTGTTTTGATCAATAACGAGCCTGCTTGGTATTGCTTTTCAAGGAGTTGTCCCAAGAAGTTGTTCACACAAACTTTTAATAAATTTACATATTTTGGTTTTGAACAACACATTTTGATCCTTCGTACTAATCAATTAGGAACTGATTTGTTTTTTCAAAATCAAATTTGCTGCTTCCCGGAAAAGCTTGAAAATTTAGCCTTTCAGAAAAGCAGCTAAAATAAGCACATCCAAACTGGCCCTACGCTACTCATCCAATTCTATACAGTGTAACCTGGCTAAACGAAAGCCAGATGATCAAAACAGGGAAAGATCACCTAAGAACTCACAACTACGTCTACATGGGCTTTCTAAGGCCAAGTCGAATTTGCAGGAAAAAAAATAATGCCCAAAAACCATCAAGTTCCGAACACAAGAACTCATAGGCAAAAGCATCACCACAATAATCCATATCATGATAAATAGCTAATGATCATAACACGCAGCTAATCATTCTTTGTTCCATAACAAAAATCACAAGTATAGCCAAGAGACAAACATATCAGAGAATCAAACTTACCCAAAATTTCACTGTCTTCAATTTCTAAACCATTAATAGAAAATCCTAGAGCATTTCCATAACAAGGACAAAAGAAAATCGAGAAAAGAGACATTGAAAAAGGAAGGAAAAAATTTACTCTTCTTCCTCTCCTTCATTTTCAGCAATGTTGAAGTATCTCAGCTCGTAAACATTCCTATCCTTGTTGGCAGCAATCACACGAAGCCAGTCCCGGACATTGTGCTTCTTCAAGTACTTCTTTGTCAAATACTTGAGATATCTGCAAAATCCAAACAATAAAACAATTAAAAAGACAGGCCAACTATGAAGCATGGACACTCCAAAACCTGGAGTGTCCCCGTGTCAGACACGCATCAGACACCGACACTCGTCGGACAGGTGTCCGACGCTTCAAATTTCGAACGCACACTCCAAGTATGATAGACACTTCCCGGACACTCCACGTAGAAGTTAATGAATCTCCTTTATGGAAATATGTGACAAAAATAGAAATACGTTGTGGGTGTGGGATAATAGGGCATTCAAATGCAACAATGTGGGCAGGAAAAGGGTCATACACTAGAGTTAAAGCACAATTGTTGTTGTTGAATGTACTGACATATGCAATTAAGTCACAAGACATGGCATAGCAACTATTTTGATTGGTTTTTGTTATATATGAATATTTATGTGTGACAACTTATTTTAGTTGCGGCGTCATGGCCGTGCCCAAATGGATCTTTTTTCCAAATGATCGCTCAGGCCGTGTCCATGTAACCTAGTAGGCCAATATTCAATTTCTCATTCTACCATAATTTGATTCCACATATCATGATTTGAGCAGACAAGTTAGCATTCTAATCCTGATTCTATAAATAGCTAATAAACAAGTAAGAGGTACAGTCAATGGACACAGTTTTAGATGATTTACCGTTTGGAGAAGTTAGAATCAGCAGTGACGGTGATTTTGGACTTTTCGCGGGAGACGGCGACGGAATCGCCGAGAGCTCCGGCTTTGCCGCCGACTTTGATGCGCTCCTGGAGGAACTTTTCGAGTGAGGCAATATCCATGATCTTGTCCTCCACCGGCTTAGAGCAATCAATGGTGAAGGTCGCTCCCTTCTTCTTCCCCTTGGCTCCGGCCCCGGCTGCTGCTCCTCTGCTCATTTTTCTTGAAGCTCTGCTACACTAACAGCAAAAATGTACATATACACATAAACTACAGGAACTAGATGCAAATACGAAAGCACATAGAGAGAAATCGAATGTGACTGACCCTGTAGATGTTAGGGTTTGACAACGCCGCAGCAAATTACAAGAGGAAATGGTTAAGGTTAGGGTTTTACTGATAGTGAAGCACAAGCTGCAACGCGCTCAAAGTGGGCCTAGTGATTCAGAGTTAGGCCATTTGGAATGGACCTAGCCCATAGTATTTTAATACAGTGTTATTTCATGAGATAAAGTCATAAAGATGTTGCCCTTGCAACGAATGTAGTTGCATACAAGGCTCTGTTATTTTCAATTTCTGAAAGCTAAATTAAATTGAACTTAATTCATTGTAAATGTATAATTACGCATAACTGAAGTGGTCTGAACAGAACTGAAATATAGTTCAAGAGACGGACTTGCATGGCTTCAAGACCGCCTCTTGAGGCGCCTTTGACATTACTTTTTTAGAATTGGGAATTAGTAGGTTGATCAATAATGCATATTAATCAATGGATGAGATTAATTTTAACAACTCATTTAGTTTGCTAGCATCTCAGGCAATTTCTTGATCATACAGAGAGGATTGATCAGCTATATAATGAGCATACAAGTTAAATTCAATAGAAACAAAAACATTCTTAGAGATATTCCAGTGTAGTTATAAATGTAATTTTACATTCAATCTGCGAATCAGAATGTGCATATGAATTCTTCAAAACAGGCGTAACAAAACTAATATTTAGTTCCTGAAGCAACAGCTGTGCCTACCTTTGACGTTACAAAAGCTATAACTTTCTTTAGGCATCCTCAGTTCAAGACCATCAAAGTATGACCAATCCATTGTGCAACAAGCTTGATGAGGAAGTTGGTATGAACAGTTCGAGAAATTCTAGGTTCGGTGAAGTTTAGAACTAAGTTTCGAGATTATGTTGTCAAACTAGAAGCGGCGGATATCTTTTGGAGGCTTGAAGTTGAGGGGATGAGTTTCTGGTGTTGCGGTTTCGTCTTCTTTCCACATTTTGATTGTTTTATCGGCTTCACATGTTACAAGCCTTGACCCCGTTATATCATATGACATTGCATAGATACCAGCCTCGCTATCCAACGAGCCTGTAATGAAGGATGTATTCATAATTAGTTTACTCCCTTTTGAGTTCAAATTCATCATAAAAGTGTAAGACAGAAAAGGACATCACCAGGCTGCACAATAGTCTGAGCCTGCTGAAAGTTGTGACCACTCTTCCAGTCCCAAAACCACATACTCCCATTATCGCCTACAATTATAGAAACCCAAACAGTTTCAGCAACATAATGCCAATTTAATATACGTGCAGGTCCGTTTCAAGAATTTTCTTTTAATCAAAATTTCCTACACACATATTTCACCCCTTGGTACAGAGATCCCAAATGACGTGTTCATCAAATCCAATCCAATTATAAATAAAACAAGTCGGACATTTTCAGTCCAAAATTTTTTGGAAAAAAATGACAAGGGGGCAGGTGTAGCTTGTTAAGAGGTTACCGTGCCAATGGAACTGATTGCTAGGCTTACTCAAACCTACGGTATGGCCTAATTTCTCTTTAGATCGTTCAAAAAACAAGACTACAGTTCATACCACAATTTGGAAAATATATTAAAATAATTATAAAAAAAAAGAAAAGAAAAGTCATACCTCCTGTAGCCATTACACCTTCCTCATTGACAGCCATTGCATTAATGATGGTTTTCTGCTGGGAGCTGATTAAATCAGAAACAATATTTCAGGATAAAATTTAACAGCATAAACTTGAAATATAACAAAGAGGTAGCAAGTCATACTTCACAGACATATATTTTTGAGTCACAAACAACTAATATATATCATGATAACAAGTTACAACACATACAACTTAAATTAATTATCTAGAACATATGCAATGGACTTCAATATTTACTGTAAACAGAAAGTACAATCTAATTCAGAATGGATATGGAGCCTACCTTACCTATTAATGAAGGCTCCTAATAACACACCAGGCCGAAAGGTATACATATATACAAGCTAAAATTTCAAGAAAATATATCTAAAATATAAATTTTCAAATTCTCTCGATATAAAAAAGCAAAGATGGAAAATGTAATAAAGACATTTGCAACTCTCTCTTTCTTATCCAAAGAATCGATCTGAACCAGTCATCAAATTATCAAGAAACTCGTACGAAAGAAAGACGAAGTGCACACTGCACACATATAAAAGGAAGAAAAGCATAAGGCACATCTATAATATAGCAACATACTATTGCAGGGTTAATACTTACAGCATATTGTGCAAGAACTCCCCTTTTGGAAGATTGAACTTTTTTATATTGTCGGCTGATGCTGATGCAAAGCAATGCCTGATCAATATCAAACAAATATGAAAAGAATTATGTACATACCACCAAATTGCCTAAAATACATATTGACATATCTAATAGATGCAATACAAAGACTTACTCAGAAGGATGCATTGCCATGGCTCGAACAGATTTTTTGTGGTGTGTGAGAGTTAACATGGTTTTACCTGAAGGGTAAGGAGAACTGTAGTGAGAACTGTAGTGCCAAGAAAACAAATAAACTGAAACTTGAATAAGAATCAAGAAACGGAAATATTACAAGTACAGTGAATTACCATATCTAAGGTCCCAGAATTTAATGGTTGTGTCATGGGAACCAGTTACAACTTGTGGATCCTGAAAATAGTAGCAAACATGCTTTTTTATTAAAAATGCCCTGGGATATATGATAAAAACAGGTATAGGAACTTAAATCTGTCCCACATAACATTAAAATTCAAATATTACGACGTTTTCACTGAATCCAGAATGAAAAAAATGAGGTAAAAAAAGAAATCTTCCATACCGTTGGTCGAGTAAAGACTGAGCATACTGTATTGTCATGTCCAGACAGTGCAAACACTTGAACTTTGGTGCGGACATCCCAGACCTGAAATATACTCACATAATATACCACAGAAAATTCAAATAACGCACTTATACAGCATGAAGTGATATCCATAATTCTGAACAAGATTCATACCCGGCAAACAGAATCACGGCCCCCAGTTAGCAAAAGGTCAATGGTAGGATGAACAGCCAAACAGTAAACACCACTTAAATGACCATGATAGGACCGGACAACCTATACAAAACGAGTATAGTTTCAACAGTCAGTCACATATAGCATCGTTCCTTGAAACGTTTCGTCTTTCATATTAAATTGTTGAACTGGGTGTGTTGCTCACCTTATTTTGTTCAAGATCCCAGCATTTCACCTGTTTGTCATCGCCAGCAGAAAACATGTATGTATGCCTTTGGCTAACAGCAAGACCTGCAAAAAAAAAAATTATATGCTGTGATGTATGTATATTTTGAGAATGTGATTAATCAATATCAACAATCGGATCAATGACAATCCCAACTGACCTCGGACTTGTTCAATATGTCCAGTCAATGTGAGCTTTAGTTTTCCACTTGCTACATCCCAAATCTGGTCAACCATATTTCAGGAAGACAAAAAAGGCCATAAGATATTTTACTCCTATAAAGCTGCAAACAATTTTCCATATAGCTTACAAACTTGTTAAAATGACATTGAATCCTCATCCCATTAACCTATACATCTAGAAAAACTGGTGCCAGATAGTCCCGAATGATTAAATTGAATTCTACAGTCCCGAATGATTAAATTGAATTCTACTTATACATAGGATAGGGAAGGAAATATAATGATGCCATATTCAGATTCAACCATTCCTACAAAGTATAAATAAGTAATATATGAACAATTAATACCTTGATTGTTCGATCAGCAGAACCAGTACAGAACCATGTATTACTTGGATCAAATGCAATAGATCTCACCCATCCCAAATGGCCACTAATAACCTACGCAATAAAAAAAGGTCAGAACAACGCATACTTGTCCAGAATTACCACATCCAAACCAAGAGATAGATCTTTATGTCTACAATATACCCTATCCAAGCTAACACAGCCAACATATATACTAAAGTAAATTCACTTCCTTAAAGTAACAATTTCCAGCACCACTCTCCATGACACTCACCCTCACATTGGATGATTTTATTCACTTCCTTAAAGTAAATTCATCTATTGAGAGAGTATACCGCAGAGAGTAAAACTAACAATTGTTGCTAGCTTTTTTCTTATAAGTTATAACAATATCCAACAACGTATTAACTTAGAATCACGGAAAGTTTCACAGTACTGTCGATATAGTTTAAAGTTCTAATCAGCAGCAGAAAAAAATTATTATCTTGACAAGCACTTTTGACTTGCTAAATGACTGATTAGTAAAATTTGCTAAGCTTCAAAGAGATAATGTATCAGGTACAGGCAATTTCTGTACACTGGAAACATGAGTTTGTCATCCCGCCTCTCAATACCAGTCTAGAAATATTTACCCTGTAGTTCTTCCATGGAGCATGCCAGACAGGACGAGGCCATTTGCTTGGAATTCTTTCTATTAAAGCAGATGTTGAGAAATTCCTACAAGGTGGAGAGCATACAGGTTAGAACTTTCAGAAAGTGTTCTTGTACCGGTCCCAGGAATATATGTCAACTCATACTCCTATAGAAATTTTAATATTTATTCAAAAAACTTCTCTTTTCTTGGTTGAGGATATTGATTATAAGTGATATACTACAAAGGGTACTCTTTTTGAGGTTTTTATTAAGATAGTTACTTAGTTAGAATGACAAAAAATTAAGTCCCCATAGGATTCAATCCTAAAAATGCAAAGGTGTTGACACGGTTTATGTTCAACTCACTGGTGTCTTCCTCAAGGAAGAAGACCTATTATTACGTCTTTGCCATAAATTAGTAGAAACTTACTAAATTTCAAGCTCTAGCCAGCTAAGATGTGTTATAACATAACCAGTAAAGAATCCACAGAAACAGAACAAGTAACATGGTATAATAAGTGAATCTGTATCATAAATTATCAGGTACAAAAGTCCAATATGGAGAGAAAAAAAACCTTTCGGATGACCCAGAGCCTGGAATGAGAGCATTACTTTTCCCACGAGGACCTCCATCATTTCTGATAAAACCATAGAAACACAAAGCAACTTCAGAAAGAGATAGATAGAAAAATCATAAAGTCATGAGCAATGAATGAGAGAACAAAGCTGCCATTGGCATTGGTTGGGTTACTCACAATCCCTTTGGTTGCACGGATGGACCAACTACCAAAGCATTATGAGCCCCACTCTTCTGTGGCTCCTTGGAATCCTCTGGACCTGAACGAAAACAGGAGTGAAGGACTAGACTCAGAAACAGATAAAAACTAAGCTTATCCCAAAAAAAAAAATAGGAAGCACTCATCAACAATTGAAGACAATATTCAAAACAATTCTAAAATCATATGACTAATACCTGTAAGAGCAAGGACATTGGAAGGGGCTAAAGGTTGCTGCCCACTCGCAGAATTAACTGATCGTGGGAGCTCACCCAAGCTTTTAATTCCTTTATACTCAATGTTTATCTGCAAACGAAACAGATTTTTATAACTCATGTCCCAAATCTGAAACTCGAAGACCTTGTTTGGCTCATGGCTCATTAAAGTACAGTATGGTATGGTACCGTACGGTACGGTATAGTTTCTTAAAAGTTCTTGATAGATGGTATGGTATTCTATTGTTTCCTAAAAATTTTAGTTTAATTTGAAGGAGAAAAATGGTGAGCCACCAAATCCGTAGTTCTATTTTCATGGAACAATAAAAAAAACACGGAGAACCATATTTAAAAGAAGAGCCACGTAACCAAACAATAGATTTTAAATTAGAACCGTACTGTAATAATGAACCATGAAAAAACCATGAGCCAAACAAGGCAGAACCAAAATCAAGACTAATCACAAGAACTCTTGACAAAAAAGAATCAATCATACTATCGATACTTCTAGAAAGAATGTGATAAACGATAAAACCATACTTCAAACCAATAGATGAAGGGAAGTTCACTGACCTTATGGCTCAAACGAATCCTTTTACTGCAGAAACATAAGAAACGCTAATTAGATAACAGGATGTAATTAAAAAGAGAAAACATGAAATAACGGGTTAGTAGTACTAACCTCTCTGCATCATGCGGAGCGAGCTGGCCGTGAATTGGAGAGAAGAGATCAAGGGCTCGCTTGAGGGATTTCAAACTGAGTTTCTTCAAGGATTGCGGTTCTATTGGCTCCATCTCCATCGTCGGGCCTGGCATCTTCTTCTTCTACAATCGTAACAGCAAAAGGCGAGGGTTTTAGTTAGAGAGGGAACCCGGATCCGGTTCAGCCTCTGTGCTCACTGTATTTATATTTCTTCTTTTATAATGTAAAGTCTATGAGGAGATTTAAACCAAAAATTGTGCAATTGTGTGCAATTGTGCAAGGTTTTTTTGTCTCGTGTATTTGTTTTCAGTTTTTTTATTGGTACTTTTTCAATTAAATAATATATTCAGTTTAGGGTTGTCAATGGATTTTATTGGATTGGATAATGCATTTCCGATATTCATATTCATTAAGGTTTTGGGTAAAAAGTTTTCCCATATCCATATCCATTAAGGTTTCGGGTAAAAAAAAATTTTCATCGGGTATTCCCCATTACCCGTTAAAAATAAATAGTATGCAATATTTCACAAGGTTTCCAACAATAAAAATATTTATTTAGTACATGAAAAAACCAAATAACTAAAAAACACAATTTATAACGATAATAACTGCAAAACTTATTTAAGACCAATGTTTTTCACAATTAAATAAAATAAGAAAGACAAATATGAAATAAGTGTTCATAGAAGGAGGATATGACTAATAAAATATTCAATGTGTACATCATATAATTTACTAATACATGTGCAGTTACTATTGTGAATATTACTTGCACTTCATATATCTTGTCCCATAGGGCCACCAACAACGTCACATATCAAATATCGATATAAAATATTACAATTCATTTCATATTTCGGGTATTCATTGAAGATTATTAGTGAATATCTAATGGATAATTATCGGGGTCAGATTTGAGGATTTTCGGGTATGAATATGCATTCCCCATATCTATATCCATTAAGATTTCGAGTATAAAAATTTCCCCATATCCATACCCACGGGAATCTTATCAAGGATTCCCCATATAGGGCTGTAAATGGGATGAGCTGTTCATGAACAACTCGGTGTTCGGCTCGATAAGAGCTCAACTCGACTCGACTCGTTTTGTAATTGAACAGTTCGTGAACATGTTTTTAGGCTCGAATAATAAATGAGTTGAACATGAACAAATCTTAGCTCGGCTTGACAACTCTCAAACAAACTCGACTAGAGGCACGTGAACAAGTTCATGGACATGCTCGATTAAAGCTCGTGAACTAACTCGATTATAATTTTCACATAATAAAACAACTTTTTTAGAATAGTTAGTAAAATATTTTGTATTTGTGATATAAACAGCGGTAATGCTATATTAACAATCAGAGTTTTAACAACTTTTAATACTCTCTAATCTCAACCATACATCCTAGATTCATTTAGTGGTCCCGATTTCAATAAATTTAATAAATAGAAAACCCCGTTTCTCTCCTATATTCTCTTATTCCTCTCTTGGATTAACAAATTAGCATTGACAAATTAGAAAAGCCCCTTTAATCCTCAGAAGGTACAAATTCTTTCCAAAGATTATGACAAGTAACAAATATCTCAGAATTTATTCAGCAGTTAAAATTATCATTTCAATTTCAAAGAAATAATTTAAAACCTAAAAACCAGAAAACAAATAATCATCAATTCTCACATGATGAATGATGCCGGAAGTGTAATTCCTAAGTCCCTCAAATGGATACAACTCACCATAAATAGTAGCATTCCCTTTCTATTTAGTAAGTATAGTTTCCACTTTGTTTCCCAAACCATAATTCACTCGCCACAAAAGCAAGATCAAAAGGAATTACATTAGAACCAATCTAAGCATCCCCTAAGCCAAACAACACTCAATTACTTCAAATTCAGCCTACAATTCAAAATCAATCTACTAAAATAGTGTTTAAAAAAGCAATTAATCAAGAGAGTACCGGTAACCCTAACAAATTAGAAAAATCCCTTCCATCAGAGAGAGGGGGAGGAAGAAGAGAACAGGGGATAGAGGGGAGTTTTTTATTTGTTAAACCTATTGAAATCGGGATCAATAGATGAATTTAAGACGGATGGTTGAGAGTATAGAGTGTTAAAAGTTGTCAAAACTCTAGTTGTCAATATAGCATTACCGTATAAACATATAGTTTGTAATCTATGGCTCATATTAACAATACTTGCTGGCCCATTTTTTTCGGATGATTAATTCATGGTATAAATATTTAAATTAGGGTTAGATGTCTCCCTATTTTGTATCACATCCTCCAGTCTCCACAAATGTACATGATATCTCTTAAACGTTAAATTCTCTTATATTTTTGTTCATGTTTTGTCGAATTGAGTATATTTTGAATATTTTGTATTTTGTTTAAGGATATATGAGATATTATGATATTGAGAACTTAATTTTTCATATTTTATTATTAATTTCGTTCGTGAACAAAACTAATGAGCTTGTTCATGAACAAATTGGCGAGTTGTTCACAAACAAAGAAATGAGTTGTTCGTGAACAACTCATGAACAAATGAGCTCGTAAACGAGTTGAACACAAACATGATTTTGAGCTTGATTATAGCTCGGCTTGACTCGTGTTCGATTAAAATTTAAATGAGCTGAACACGAACATACAATAACTCGGCGCGACTTTGCTTGTTTACAGCCCTGACCCCATCCCCATCGGGCGGATCCCCCTCGGATTCGGGGAATCCCCATCCCGTTGACAACCCTAATCCGGTTTTATCTGTCCATTTAAAATTTATATCAAAACTAATAAAAACTAATTAATTGAATATTTATTTTTTCACTATAATAATATTTTTTTATAAGTACCAATATATAATTTCATCAATACTTATCTAATAATACAAGAGTAAATTATCAAAACTTTTGTGAAAATTATATAATAATATAAAGTGACTAATCAAAAGATTAAAGCGGAAATTAAGAAACACCGATGGTTAAGTTGTTCCTCGTTTTTGTGGTAAAAGCTTGGTCTAGTGGTTAAGTCATTAAGCTATGATTCTAAAAGTTATAAGTTCCAATCACATTCAGGCGGGATAGAATAAAATTCTCCTTTATTATTATTGTAAGCCCAAATAAAAAAAATATTTTTGAAAAAAAAGTTGTTCCTCGTTTTCAAGTATAAAATATTTGATCTCTTACTAAATCATTGTTATTGTGAACATAATACAATTGATATTTTTTTCAAAATGTATTTATGTTTATATACTATATTATATTGATTACTGAATTTTACATTAATCTACCAGAAATTTTTTTAAAAAATTATCTCATTTAAACTTACAATAATAATAAATAAAAATCTTATCCCACCATACCCCAATGTGAACTCGAACTTACAACCTATAAGATCACAACGTCCAAACTCAACCACTAGACCAAGCCATTGTCATTTAGTCTAGGGAAAAATTTACAAAAAGCCTATGCAAGAAAACAAATTAGCTTGCTAAGTGTTCCAAATTACTTTTATTTGTTGAACTCTTACTAAAATCTACTATGCTATACTATACAATGTACATCACAACATTTGTGCTTTTCAAAGAACTCAATTCATTTAAAATCATTCTATATACAAATTTCAGAAAATTTATACAAAATAAATTATCCTAAAAAGAATATTTTCAAACACAACATTTCACTCAAAAGGAAAACATTGTCTTCAAAGTTGGACCATGTTCTTTTCAACTTTTAAAAGTTAAACTAAACTGAAATTGACTGAACTAAACTTATTTTAATATAAATTTAAAACTACGCAAAGTTAAATTGAGCTGCAATAATCTGAACTGAATTGAAGTGATATGAACTGAATTACGGTCCAAGAAAACGGGGCCTTAATTAATCTTCAAATTCAATTAAAATGCTTAAATTGACATTTGGTAAAGTGATTAATTCTATTACCTCACACGCTTAATAGATTACACATGACTAAAACACTCAAACCTTACTACAGCTACAAAAACCCGGGCTAAACGAAATCAATAACAATAAAGAAAGATACAAGGCATGAGCATGACAATTAAATACGAAGAACATTTAGAATGATAATATTTTCCCAACAATATTAGTCAATTAGATCCATTCTCTTGGATTGACGCAAGCATTTAGTAGTTTCCACTCCTCACTTCCCTCTTCAGGTTTCTGTGTGCCAAACCAACAAAAGCCTTAAACACTTTGCATATCTCACATTCAAATAGCACAAAAATGGAGCAAAATGTTTATTTTGGGAGCTTACATGGTCATATTCCCATCTTGCGGTTAGTGGTAAAGAAACAAGGATACTTTCGATTCGACCTCCTGTCTTTAGCCCAAATGTTGTACCTCTATCATAAACCTTCAAACGAAAAAATCACGCTAAAATGAATTTCAGATAATACATATTTGTCAAGGCGCTAGGTGCTAGGCGCCAAGGAGGCCAGGCACGCCTAAGGTACGGTAGGCACAAAAAATATGCAGAAAAAATATTTGCTTGAATAGTGAAGTTAGATGCTGTGCCGCCAACGGGGCCAGGCGCACTTGAGGTACGCTAGGCACAAAAAAAAATATGCAAAAAAATATTTGCTGAAAGGTGAAGTTAAATGTTGCGCCACCAAGGGGGCCAGGCGTGCCTGAGGTATGCTAGGCACAAAAAAGCAAGCAAAAAAAAATTTGCTTCAAAAGTGAAGTCAAATGCAGTAACAATACCAGAAAAAGAACTAAGAGATTTGTAAGATGCATATATGCCTGTAAAATTTTCATATTGTATCATGAATATCTAGTCTCGAATTAATCCAGCTATAATAGGAACTAAATCAGGAATATCTAGCCTTAAATTATTATTAAAACTCTTAAAAATATGAACACATTTTGAAGTAAAATAGTACCTTGAAAAAAAAATCCCTGAGGCGCGCTACCTCGCCTGAGGTATGGCGAGGCGCAGGACCCCGCGCCTTGCAAATGCGTGCCTCAGGTGCCCCCGAGGCATGCCTTTAACAACTATGGAGATTAAATTGGAGAAGTTTGATATACCAAGTTAAACTCTACATATCGTCCTCTTCGCAACTGTTGCCAAGCTTTATGGTGTTCATCGAAAGGCGTGTCTTTTCTTTTTTCTATTATGGGAATGTAGGCAGGAATCACAGAATTTGCACATTCTGCAATTTAACGAAAAAAAACCCCACTTAGACACATATATATGTTCTTGTGATTCTGGATAAAATGAATTCGAGTCGTCCTAAACTTACCAGTGGAAAAGGAAAGAAGCATTTCTTGATCATAATCATTCAAATCATCGAAAAAGATCCCCCCCAATCCTCGCCTCTCGCCTCGATGCTGCATTTATTCATAAAAATCACACAAAATCCATTTGAATCAAACTAAGAAAAAATTTTCAAGCCCAGATTACTTTAAAATACATCATTAGACCATTATATAACTAGGAATTACTTTACAAGAAGGAAAACTACAAAGCTAAGAATTATAATAAATTATACTCTTGGCAACTCTATAATGGTTCTATTTCGAGCAAATCATGTAGGGTCCATGTAGCACGGAAACGGATACGGAAACCGAAACCGTGAAACGCCATTTCTAAAAAATATAGGCTTGGAATCTGTGGGGAAATGAATACGGACACGGATACGGAAACCGAAACGGCATGTAACCGGAGTTTCCGTGCTTCATAGTGTAGGGTTGGTTCTAAAGGACTAAGGTGGGTTGAAGTTATTGAACCCCTGAATCAAATGTACTTATACATGCGCCATATGAAAACCACTCTTTTATTATAAAACCAGGGCCTTATGCATCGAGTGCCCCCTGAAGTCGCCCTTAAACCCCCTAATGTCACCCTGAACTTTCGAAAGTTTCAAATAACCCCTTGGACTTGCAAAAAGTGTACTAGTTTTCCACCTCAATGTCATGTGTCATCTTCTGGTTGGAGAGAGAAAAATCAAAAAAATGACATCTTTGAAAAGTCAAACCAGCTGACATGTGAAACTGAGGGGGCAAACTGATGCATTTTTTGCAAGTTCAGGGGGTAACTGGAACTTTTGAAAGTTCAGGTTCCATCGGGGAGTTTAGGGCTGACTTCAGGGACCCGATGCATTAGCCTAAAACCGATAACAAAGCACAAAGGGGAAATTATAACACATCTGAGCTGAAGTATTGCATAGCATTGTCATCAAAGGTCTAAGAAGTTGGATACCTTAATATAAAAATAGTCGTCACACCACTTCTTGAACCTGGGATAAAAAGAAGGATCAAATTTATCACAGGCTTTCTTCTGAGTCTACAACATAAAACAAATGTTAATATCAATTACTAAAGCATAGGCTGCCAAAAACACCAAATTTCAAATACACAAGAACATGAACATGAACATGAACAGATATCTAGTTTGAGAGTTTACTGAATGGAAATGCTTCACATCTTCATCAAAGATATAAGCAGGAGTCAAATCAGTGCCACCACCAAACCACCATTGCCTTGGTGCTCCAGGAACATCTATAAATCATGCCATAATTGAATCATACAACAACAATTTACCAGCCCCCCAAACTTGGCAAATATGTTCACGGGAGCCCTGAATGCCACGTGTCACCGTTTGATCGGGGAGAGGATAACAATAAATTTGAAATATTTAAAAAGTCCAACCAATCGCAAGGTGACATGCGGCACCAGGGTTCCAATGAGCACGTTTGCCAATTTTGGGGGGCTAGTAGGCGCCATCTGACATAAAGTGCCAAGTTTGGGGCTAAGTATGCATTAAGACAAAGAATTTCAACCATCCAATTTGTTATCAATCAGGCAAGTATTATTCAATCACTGAAAGAAGATTGAAGATAACAAGAATCCATACCTTTAGGAGCATCTGTCTCAAAATAACGGTAATTGAAATGCAGTGTTGGAGCAAACGGGTTCTTTGGATGCAGCACCTATAGAGGAAAAAAGGTAAATCAACAATTGAAACAAAAATCAAGAAAAAGGACCAAAATTAGGTTAAAATGGAGCAATTACAGAGCTAACTCCAGCAGCGAAGAAGGGGATAGGCCCAGGTTTCTGATCAGCCGAAGAAGCCTTAGCTGCTCTATAAGCTTCAGGAGGCATAACACCGTACACGACGGAGACATTAACCCCAGCCTTCTCCCAAACGGCGCCGTCTTGCAACACTCTGCTGATCCCACCGCCACCTCCGGGTCTCGACCAGACGTCTTCTTTGAATTTGCCGACCTTATCAACAGCCTCAATGGACGCGCAGACGCTGTCCTGCGCGTCCCTTATCATCTTCTCGAAGCGAGCGCGTACGTCGCCGTTTTCGGATTCCCGGAGAAATGTGAGCGGCCGCTCGGTCTCCGGGGTTTCCTTTTCAATGACGGCGGAGAGGATCATCAGAGAGGAGGGGCTAGGGCTTTTGAGGGGTGAAGGGAAGGGGAATTGGGGTTGCTTGGGGGAGAAATTGGAGTTGAATTTGGCTGGAAAACAAAAGGATGAAGGAGAGGGTGGATGGAAGGGAGATGTGAGAGAAGATGAGGCTGAGAGAGTGGCGGTTAAAGGCATTTGATTGTGGAATTAGTTAATGTGAAGAACTGAAAATGGCGGAAGAAATCAGAATGGGGGATCGGAGATATGCAGAAATTGAAACGACGAAGACGATTGGAGCAGATAGATAAGGCAGCTGGTTTTGACTGTAAAAACCGCTGCAGTCCTTTTGTTATTGACCTCTCTTTATTTACAAGCCCACTGGAAATTGCCCAATTTTTTAAAAAATTGGATATAATTTGTTTCCACTTTTAAGTAAAGATCTATAATATGTATTTTTGTTTTAATAATTGAAATGGGATAATAATAAAATAATAATTAGTTCACATTGGTTAATGAAAGAATACTAATTGTTAGGTTGGGTCGGGTTTTTAACAAAAAATATCAACTCAAGCATGGTCTAGTCTATACTTTATAACTTTTAATTTGAGCTTAAGAGATTAATTTCAAGCCCAATCTAAAACCTATAAATAACTTTTCTAAAAAAAAGTGAATTAATAAAAGGTGTGAAAAGATAAATTTTATAAGCTACATAAAAATTATACATATAATTACACTTTTTATATAAATAATCAATTAAATAGAGCGTTATATATTAAATTTTTAATATATTATATCATAAAAATCTAAAATAATTATAAATATATAATAAATGAATTTATTATATAAATACTAAGTCCAACTTATAAAATTTTAGGCTTTAAGAGTATTAGGTTTTAGACCTGATACATCATATCAGTACATGTGTGATTTATTTGGTATTAGCTTTAGACTCGTTACATCCGTATTTGTATCGTTGTAATCTAAAGTAGACAATATGCATTAGTATATGTTAACCAAATAAAAGTTAAGGGGTTTAAAATATAATATAATAAAAATAAAATTAACAATTACGACCACTATACAATTGTTGATATCCAACAACCAAAATTAATTGGTTGTTAGATGCCTGGTATGCACATATTATATATGTGTGCATACATTAGAATGAAGAGAAGTGTAGCGAAACGACTATTCCTCTCTCCCTCTCTTTTTATTTCCTGTTTGTCTCTGTTTTACTTCAATTTGTGGTTCGTGTAACGTTCTCTTATAGGATGTAGTTCGTTACCGGACTAGTAATACGTAGCTCTCGATCATATTCTTTCCGCTGCATTTTATGGAGACTTTTTTTACTGAAAAAGGTATTTAACTGTCTTTTACTCTATATATAATAAATTGATATTATATTCCAACATTGGTACCAAAGCTATACAATGTATTCGGTCTTTTTTCAAAAATCGGTTTCGAACCACATATTTTATATTTTGTGTAAAATCATATTTTTGAGAAAAAATGATTTTAGAGAGATAAATTTTAGACCGATTTAATGTGAAAATCAGTATAAATAAACCTCAAGAGTTTTTTTTATATATATATTTATAGATATATAACTTTTTATTTTTATTCCACTCTCGGGTTTAGGAGTTTGTACGTCAAACTCCATCTTTCGGTTGTCAAACGGACAAATGGGCATTACCAATGAATTTGTAGTACCTAAAAACCTAGGGATAGCCGGAACCTGGCTGCAGGAGAAAATGTCTAGCGAACGGCGAATGGATCCCACTCTCCAATAAGGCAGAGAGTGAAGTCGTTTTTCGGCGATGTCCGATCACCAATTTTTGACAATTTTAAGTTTTCAAATATTTCGGATTTTTTGGTGAATTTTATTTAATTTTTTTATAGACAGAAAATTAACTCTTAATATTTTGATTAGCTAAAAATTATTTAAACTTATCTCTGTTCAATAAAAAAAATTCTCGAAAAATTATAAATGTTTTTAGAATATTTGAATTCATTGGACGAGTACTGTTCCGATTTTTGGATTGATCAAAATATGTTTTGATCATAAATAATACGTATAAGTACTTTAAATAAGATTATTTTTGTGAATAAGTTACGAAAATAAAAACTGGACCAAAATATTATTCTTTATTGTGATAAAGAATAATTATGATTATTTGGACATTCATTAAATATCAAAGAAAATGGACTAGATTTGTCTCGTCTATTAAAGTTCCTATAAATTTGATTATTAATAAATGAATATATTATTATTACTGGAACCTTTCAAATAATGCTGGGTCCTTATTAGTATTGTAACGAATTGAAATTTCAAAATTTACTTATAATAAATTACTATGGTATTAAAATATCATGAAAATTATTTTTGTAGTTATTATTATTGTTATTGGATATAAGACATGAGGAAATAAGAGTTAATTAAGTAAGAGGGATGAATTGGACATTTAATTATTTGTTCAAGGCATTATTAGAAATTGAAAAAAAAACCCATATATCCAGTCTCTCTTCTTCTCCATCATCTTCTTCTTCTACACATATTTTCCTTAAACCTTATCAAAAATTTCTCTAATCTAAAAACTTCCGATTTCTTCTATTCAACTTCAAATTCTTGTTAGAAATCGATCCTTAAGCCATCTATCATCATCAATTTCAGTGAATCAAGACTAGAAGAGGAGGATTTCAGATTTTAAGATTCGGATGAATAGTAAACCGAATTTAAGGTGAGTGATTTTTGATGAAATTAAAGCTTAATTAGTAGAATTCATGGTAGATTAAGCATATTTAAGGAATTAGGAAGTTTATTTATACAATATCTTGATAGAATTATATATGGCTGTTGTAGAGGAAGCTAGTACAAGTAAATCAAAGGCAAAAGAGGTAGAAGAGAGCTAGAAAGAGCTTAAAAAAAGGTTTGTGTCACAAATTTCGATTTATCGGTTTTTCGAAAAAATTTCCAGATTTGTATCCGTATTCTGTTTTAATGTTTTCTCTTGTTATATAAATCCGATTTGAATGATTCTTGATTCTATTGATATCTACAGAAAGTAAGGAATATATGTTCAGAAAAACCTTGTTGAATTTCATTCATTTTCAATGTGAAATTTTTGTTTGAAGTTGAGTCATGAAATCTGTTTTCGGAAAATCTCAGATTTGTACACTGTTTAGTATTTTGATCATAACTTTGGTTATACAATTTGGATTTCCGTGATTCTGGTGGTTTTGGAAAGCTGAGACATGTGGGTAATTATGTTTAGAAGAAAGTTCTTTGATTGGATGATGTTTTGATAGTGAAAAATGCAAGGGAAGTCAGATCACAGAAACTGGAAATTTCTGGAAAAATATGAATATTGATTTTATTGTGTTTTAATTGAAATTTTATGCTTTAAAATTTGGGATTTGAATTTCTTAATTATTGAAGTTATGTTGAATTATGATTGATGGTTTATACTGAAATTTTTAAGATGTTACTTTGATTTATTGCCCTTACTAAACGAGTAGAATACGGGTCAGGGTAGATTGACGCCAATAAAGGGGGGTACAGTACTGTACAAACAATTGAAGCTTTGGCTTTGGGCTTTGACCGATATTCTGATATATATATATATATATTGATATTGAAGCTTCGGCTTCGGGCTTGACCGATATATTGATTTTGAAGCTTCGGCTTCGGGCTTGACCGATATATTGATTTTGAAGCTACGGGTTCGGGCTTGACCGATACATTGATATTGAATGGCTTCGGGCTTGTCCGCTCCCGTATCCATTTTACCGTTATTCAAGACTTGTTTACTTTGGGCAATATATGGTTAATGTGTTTGGAAAAATTGGATATAAATTTAATTGTACTTTGAAAGGATCACTATATAAGTTTTGTGATTTGGTTTTATAAAGTTGTTTAATTTATTTTGACTTATGAACATACTTTGTTTCTATTTTAAAGTGTTAAAAATGTTCAAAGTTGTCAAATTTCTTTTATGGACACCACTAAGCAAATTGCTTAGCGTGTAGTTGTTTTTTTTCTACACGTAGGTGGAGATTTGTAGATAGCTTAGACCAAAGTGGTATAAGTGGATCAGCTTGAAGAGCATATAAGGAAAGACTCGAGGTGGATTTGCATTTTAATGTAATATTATGGTTTGTAGAATAATGGCATGTACTAGATAGTGTGAGAAATGTAAAGTGGTATTAAGAAATATTTGGATAATAATTAGCATTGAAATATTTGGAGAAAAATTTGGAGTATGAAACATTATATTTGTATTTTTACGTATTAAATCTATAAGTATTGAACTTCATATAATGGATTAGAGTTGTTTATTGGGTATTTATAGTTACTGTAGCACTCCTTATAAAGGGGGTGTTACATTTGTTGGTATCAAAGCGAGGTTTAGGCGATTCTAGGACTAGTGTGTACATGTCATTTAGGATATAAATATGTTATGTTAGTTGTTTGATCCACTTTAGTCCAATTTCAGGAATAAGTTATGGCTAGTAGTAGTCACAGTCAGAATGAGGAAGAGGATGCTGAGAGTACAGTCCGTATTAGACAAGGGGATGAACAAAGACATGAACCACCACCAGTTCATGGCTTTCCCGAACAACCTACTCCAGCACAAGCTGCTTTACTTCAGTATATGATTACTGAAGTAATCACATAAGTACTTTGAAACATACAAATCCCTCAAGTTCCTGTAGTACCTCACATTGAAAGAAGAGAGGAGAGAACTCCTCTTGAAAGAATCAAGAAGCTTCCGGCTGATGACTTCAAATGGGATACAGTGAATCCTGCATTTGTAGAAGATTGGCTTGATCATACTAAATGGTGTATGACTAGCCTTCATTTTACAGATGAAGAGAGACTAGATTGTGTGCAAGGTCTACTCAAAGAACAAGCTAGGAGGTGGTGGGATAATATTGTGAGAGAAAGGCGACCCGGAGAAATCACTTGGGGCCTTTTCTTGGAACAATTTGATAAGAAGTATGTTAGTGAACGATTCAAGGATGACCAGAGGGAATTGTTCTTATCCTTAAGACAAGGACGAATGACTGTTTCAGAATATGATATCCAATTCCTCAAACTCGAGAGGTATACTCGTGATATCATTGACAGTGAAGTAAAGCGATGTAAGAGATTCGAGGATGGGCTGAATGATGAAATTAGAGTGCATTTACTTGCATAAAAGATTAGGGTGTTCAATGACTTGGTTGATGCTTTTACGGGCATTGAGAAGATCAATTCAGATAGACAACAAAGAATGGCTAAAAGATCTGGATTTTAAAAGGGATTGCAGGGTCCAGCTAGTTCAGAATCTCCGAGTAAGAAATAGAAGGGAACATTAGAACAAACACAATATCATTTCAGAGGGTTTTCACCGAGACAAGCCATAAGTACGGGGTCAGCGGCTAGCATACCTTCAGTTAGAGGTAGAGGAAATAGTCCATAATGTTCTAATTGTGGAAGAATGCATACAGGGGAATGTTGGGGAAAAGGTAGAGTCTGCTTTAAATGTGGCTCGAGGGAATATTTGATTGCAAATTATCCTTAAACACAGATAAGTACATCTGCACCTGCAGTAGTTCCTACTCCTACAATGCAAGGTGGAAGAGGAAGGGGAAGAGGAAATGCTAGTGAGGCAAGTGGACATAATATGGCTCACCAAGCACCGCAGAGTGGTAGACCAGGAGGAATGGCAAGAAGTTATGCAATCCGAGGGCCTGAGACTCAGGAATCTACTGAAGTTATTGTCGGTAAATTTTCATTCTTTAATCACGATGTTTATGCTTTGATAGATCCCGGTTCATCTCATTCATATATATGTACTGCATTAGCATAAGAGAAAGGGTTGCATGTAGAAGAATTAGGAGAAAATATTGAAGTGACTAATCCTTTAGGACACAGTGTGATAGTAAACAAAGTGTACATGAATTGCCCTATTATGATTCAACATCAACTTTTCATTGCAAATTTAATTGAGTTACCTTTCTGAGATTACGATGTTATCTTGGGAATGGATTGGTTATCGGATCATCGAGCTATGGTGGATTGCAAAAACAAAAGAATGTCACTTCAAGTTTCTGATGGAGAAGAAATAGTTATCGTGGGTGAAAGATCAGATTACCTCTATAACATAATTTCTTTTATGAAGACTAAAAGACTAGTTAGGAAGGGGTGTCAAGCCTACCTAATCTTCGCTCTAGAATTGAAGGAAGGTGAGTTAGAATTGCAGAATATTCCTACGGTATATGATTTTCCTGATGTATTTCTAGAAGAACTACCCGGGTTGCCACCAAAAAGAGAGGTAGAATTCGCAATTGATGTATTATCGGGTACCGTACCAGTATCCAAAGCACCATACAGAATGGCGCCTACTGAAATGAAAGAGTTAAAGATTCAGTTGCAAGAATTGTTAGACAAAGGATTCATACGCCCGAGTATATCCCCGTGGGGTGCACTAGTGTTGTTTGTTAAGAAGAAAGATGGGTCGCTTCGATTATGTATTGATTTCCAGGAGTTGAATAAATTGATAGTGAAGAACAAGTATCCATTGCCAAGGATTGAAGATTTATTTGATCAACTCAAGGGTGCCAAATACTTCTCCAAGATTGATTTGAGATCGGGCTACTATCAGATGAGAGTGAAAGATAATGATATCGCAAAGACGGCTTTCCAAACCAGATATGGGCACTATGAATTTTTGGTGATGCCATTTGGTCTTACTAATGCACCAACAGCATTTATGGACCTTATGAACTGTGTCTTTTACTTATATTTAGACAAGTTTGTAGTGGTTTTCATTGATGACATTTTGGTGTATTCTAAGTCACGGGAAGAGCATGATAAACATTTGCGGATAGTCTTCCAAACTTTGAGGGAAAATAAATTGTATGCCAAACTTAGCAAATGTGAGTTTTGGCTTGAAGAAGTTTCTTTCTTAGGCCATGTTGTTCTGCAGAAGGAATTAAAGTCGATCCTAAAAAGATAGAATCAGTTGTTGAATGGAAACCACCAAAGAACCCTAGAAGTCAGAAGTTTCCTTGGCTTAGCAGGGTATTATAGAAGATTTGTAAAGGGATTTTTAGTCATTACTGCCCCACTGACGAAACTACTTCAAAAGAATGCAAAATTTGAGTGGAACGATAAGTGCCAAGAAAGTTTTGAGAAGTTGAAGGCAATGTTAACAGAAGCACCCATCCTTACCCAACCAGAGCCTAGAAGGACTTTGTAATCTATAGTGATGCTTTGCATAGTGGTCTTGAGTGTGTTTTGATGCAAGAAGGGAAAGTGATTGCCTATGCTTCCAGGAAATCGAAGAATCATGAAAGGAATTCTCCTACTCATGATTTAGAAATGGCTGCAATAGTCTTTGCCTTGAAAATTTGGCGACACTATCTTTATGGAGAAAAATGTTATATTTACACAGATCACAAAAGCTTGAAATATTTACCAACACAGAAGGAGTTGAATTTAAGGCAAAGAAGGTGGATGGAATTCATTAAAGATTATGATTGTCTTATTGATTACCATCCAGGAAAGGCTAATGTAGTGGTAGATGCTCTCAGCAGAAAGACAATAATGGCACTAAGGGCTATGAATACGGGGTTAGCTCTTACCAATAGTGGAGTCGTAATTGCAGAATTGAAGATTCAACCTATACTACTACAACAGGTTAAGCAAGCACAAAATGAAGATGATGACTTCAAGGTCATTCGAGCAAGGACACAAGTGGGTATCGTAGACAACTGTATGGTTCGAGAAGATGGATGTCTATATTTTAAAGATAGACTATGTGTGCTAAACAATGAAGAATTAAAGAAGAATATTTTACATGAGGCATATAGTAGACCTTATGCGATGCATACAGGAGCAAACAAGATGTACTAAAATTTGAAGAACCATTATTGGTGGAATAGGATGAAGAAAGACATTACTAACTATGTTGCTCAATGTCTAACTTGTCAATAGGTGAAAGCAGAACATCAAGTTCCTTCTGGATTGTTGCAACCTATAACAATTCCAGAATGGAAATGGGAAAGAATCACAATGGACTTTGTGACGTCTTTACCACTTTCACAGAAGAAACATGATGCAGTATGGGTTGTTGTAGATAGATTGACAAAGTCTGTCCACTTTGTTCCAGAATGGATTATTCACTTGATAGGTTGGCTCAGTTATATGTAGATGAGATAGTGCGGCTACACGGAGTGCCTATTTCAATCATTTCTGACCAAGATCCAAGATTTACAGCTAGATTTTGGAAGAAGTTGTAAGAAGCCATAGGTAGTAAACTTCATTTCAGTACTTCATTTCATCCTCAAACAGATGGTCAATCTGAAAGAGTAATTCAGGTGTTAGAAGACATAATGAGAAGTTGTATCATTGAATTTGAGGGGAGTTGGGATAACTATTTGTCCCTTATAGAGTTTTCCTACAACAACAGCTATCAGTCAAGCATACAAATGGCGCCATATGAAGCATTGTATGGAAGAAAATGTTGAACTCCATTATATTGGACCAAACTTAGTGAAAACAAGATTGTGGGGGTGGATTTGATTCAGGAGACAAAGGAGAAGGTAAAACTTATTCAAGAGAGATTGAAGGCTGCATCGGATAGACAAAAGTCTTATGCTGATCTAAAAAGAAAAGATATTACTTATGAAGTTGGGGATAAAGTATTTCTCAAAGTATCTCCTTGGAAGAAAGTCCTACGATTTGGCAAGAAAGGCAAGCTCCGTCCAAGATTCATTGACCCATATGAGGTTATAGAGAAGGTTGGACCGGTAGCTTATTGGTTGGCACTACCCCCGATGCTCGACAAAATTCATAATGTGTTCCATGTGTCAATGTTAAAGAGATACAGATCAGATCCATTGTATATCTTATCTCCTGATGTCATAGAAATCGAACCTGACCTGATGTATGAAAAGGAACCGGTACAAATCTTGGCAAGAGAGGTTAAACAATTGAGAAACAAGTCTATTCCTTTGGTAAAAGTACTTTGGAAGAATCATAAGGTTGAAGAAGCAACTTGGGAACCAGATGATACAATGAAAACTCAATATCCGCAATTGTTTTCAGGTAATTTTTTAGGACGAAAATTCATAAGAGGGGGAGAATTGTATCGAACCAAAATTTCAAAATTTACTTATAATAAATTACTATGGTATTAAAATATCATGGAAATTATTTTTGTAGTTATTATTATTGTTATTGGATATAAGACATGAGGAAATAAGAGTTAATTAAGTAAGAGGGATGAATTGGGCATTTAATTATTTGTTCAAGGGCATTATTAGAAATTGAAAAAAAAACAAAACATATATCTAGCCTCTCTTCTTCTACATCATCTTCTTCTCATACACATATTTCCCTAATCTAAAAACTTCCAATTTCTTCTATTCAACTTCAAATTCTGGTTAGAAATCGATCCTTAGCCCTCTATCATCATCAATTTCAGTGAATCAAGACTAGAAGAGGAGGATTTCAGATTTTAAGATTCGGATGAATAGTAACCCAAATTTGAGGTGAGTGATTTTTGATAAAATTAAAGCTTAATTAGTAGAATTCATGGTAGATTAAGCATATTTATGGAATTAGGAAGTTTATTTATACAATATCTTGATAGAATTATATATGGCTGTTGTAGAGGAAGCTAATGCAAGCAAATCAAAGGCAAAAGAGGTAGAAGAAAGCTAGAAAGAGCTTAGAAAAGGGTTTATGTCTCAAATTTCGATTTATCGGTTTTTCGGAAAAATTTCCAGATTTGTATCCCTGTTTTGTTTTAATGTTTTCTCTTGTTATATAAATCCGATTTGAATGATTCTTGATTTTATTGATATCTACAGAAAGTAAGGAATATATGTTTAGAAGAAACCTTATTGAATTTCGTTCGTTTTCAATGTGAAATTTTCGTTTGAAGTTGAGTCAAGAAATCTGTTTTCGGAAAATCTCAGCTTTGTGCACTGTTTAGTATTTTGATCATAACTTTGGTTGTACAATTTGGATTTCCGTGATTCTAGTGGTTTTGGAAAGCTAAGACATGTTGCTAATTATGTTTAGAAGAAAGTTCTTAAATTGGATGATGTTTAATAGTGAAAAATGCAAGGGAAGTCAGATCACAGAATCTGGAAATTTCTGGAAAAATATGAATATTGATTTTATTGTGTTTTAATTGAAGTTTTATGCTTTAAAATTTGGGATTTGAATTTCTTAATTATCGAAGTTATGTTGAATTATGATTGATGGTTTATACTGAAATTTTTAAGATGTTACTTTGATTTATTGCCCTTACTAAACGAGTAGAATACGGGTCAGGGTAGATTGGTGCCAATAAAGGGGGGTACAGTACTGTACAAACAATTGAAGCTTTGGCTTTGGGCTTTGGCCGATATTCTGATATATATATATATATATATATATATATATATATATATATATATATATATATATTGATATTGAAGCTTCGGCTTCGGGCTTGACCGACATATTGATTTTGAAGCTTCGGCTTCGGGCTTGACCGATATATTGATTTTGAAGCTACGGCTTCGGGCTTGACCGATACATTGATATTGAAGCTTCGGGTTCGGGCTTGTCCGCTCCCGTATCAATTTTACCGTTATTCAGGACTTGTTTACTTTGGGCAATATATGGTTAATGTGTTTGGAAAAATTGGATATAAATTTGATTCTACTTTGAAAGGATTACTATATAAGTTTTGTGATTTGGTTTTATAAAGTTGTTTAATTTGTTTTGACTTATGAACATACTTTGTTTCTATTTTAAAGTGTTAAAAATGTTTAAAGTTGTCGAATTTCTTTTATGGACACCACTAAGCAAATTGCTTAGCGTGTAGTTGTTTTTTTTCTACACGTAGGTGGAGATTTGTAGATAGCTTGGACCAAAGTAGTATAAGTGGACCAACTTGAAGAGCATATAAGGAAAGACTCGAGGTGGATTTGCATTTTAATGTAATATTATGGTTTGTAGAATAATGGCATGTACTAGATAGTGTGAGAAATGTAAAGTGGTATTGAGAAGTATTTGGATAATAATTAGCATTGAGAAATATTTGGAGAAAAATTTGGGGTATGAAACATTATATTTGTATTTGTACGTATTAAATCTATAAGTATTGAACTTCATATAATGGAGTAGAGTTGTTTATTGGGTGTTTATAGTTACTGTGACACTCCTTATAAAGGGGGTGTTACAAATATGTACCCTAATAAATCATAAGATTTTTCTTATGGTTTGTTGTAGACCAGAAATTAGGGATACTCATATTTGAAAGTTAAATTTATACAATATTTATTTTATTTAAGATTGAAATAAATAATTCTTAATAATGATATTTATTAATAAATTGTGTATAACCAAATTTTATGGAATAATTAAATTTATAACATAAATATGAGTGTTATGTTGATATTAAGAATGAGTTTTTAATTAAAATAAACATATTTTGGTCAAGTTAATAACAACATGAGAATAAGTTTCTCTGTTAAAAAGTTAAAAATAAGTTTTTACTTAAAAATAAATATTTAAGGATATTTATTAATTTTGTAATTTATTATATGAGTATGATAAATTGTAAGTACATAAGATATAAGTACTAATATATATGAAATTGATATATTTATTTGTTAAATTATTAAGAACAAGTTCTTAATTTAAAAAAAAATTCCAAAATATTTATTAATTTTTTTGTCAATTTATGTGTATAATATATTGTAGGTACTTAAAAAAAGTACAATATGAGAAATTTTGAATAAGTTCAAAATTCATATAATAAATATTTATTAATTAAATTTATCATTATACAATTTATTATATGAGCTTAATATATTGTAAATACTGTAAGTGACAGTATTGATGAATTTTATTTCTTGTAATAAGTTATAAGAATATTGATATTTAATATGCATGTATATGAATTTAGCAAACTTTTTTCATTAGAAAAGAGAGAGTGATCAGAGCATATATGACTCTTTTTCGAATTGAATTCTAATGAAAATTTTTGCTGATAATTTATTGGTTGTATGTTGAATATTATTGTATTGTTCATATTCAAAAATCATGCTTATGCAAAGAAATTGTAAGAATGAGTTCATACAATATAATTAATATCAATTGTGGTTGAATTAATTAAATAAATAAAATGGGACCCACGTGCAACTAAGAGAATGAGCATTAAAAGATTATATGTGCTATAATGTAACATGTTCTAGACTCCTACACCATAGTTGTGGCTAAAGTTCAAGGAGGGAATAAACGTTTAGCACAAATTGGACAAAGGTCCATGTGGGCTAACAAAAGGGAAAATTAAAAAGTTGTTATCTACTCTTTGCTAATATCATAAAAGCATATAAGATGCTTATAAATTATATCAAAGTATTAGTATTTTGATAATAAATTCCACCCAAATAAGTTGGAGGATAAGAGTCTAATATTGATTATAATCAATAGTGAGAAATTTTATGTATTTATTGAAAATAGTTTCAATAAACATGAATAAAAGCATAAGCGCTTTTATTAATAAAAAAAAGCAAAGATGTGACTTATGAGCTTAATGACATTTGAAATGAAAGAAATAGATTCATGTTTCAAAAGTGAAATATTTCAAATTCTAATTAAGATTGTGAATTTAATGTCAAAGATATATCTAATTAACTAAAGTGTGAATAAATTTGTATCTTCAATATATCATATAGAATACAATTCATTTGTGAATTGTTGACTCAAGTATCGTCATGTAGTGAGGACATAGGATCCTTTATATTTTTTCAAGTAATCCTGTATAGATAAAAGTATCTATGTAGAAATCAACTTGAGAGTTGAAATCACAAGAATTGATGTATTGTTATGTCTATAAAGTTAGATGTACAATGATAATACATGATATCCTATTTCTTTTAAGATTTTAAGGAATCTCATTTTTGTTACAATTGTATTGAATATAAGATTCAACTTGTAATTTGAAAATAACAGTTTAAAATTATGTTGGGACATATTTTGAATGATTGAATAATTTTTTCTTTTGGATATTGATCCAAAAAGAAATCATAAAGACATATTTTTAATTGTTTTTACTTCTATATGTGATTGAAATAGTAATACAATTTAATGACATATTACATTAAACTGTGCTGACTTAATTTCAATGAGTCGATTAAGTTAAAGAATTTTTAATCGTAAATTCAAATAAGTTTGAATTATTTATTTTTGCCATCTATCAGAAAATATGTAAATATCATTCAAAAGACAAATGATTTCCTTTTATAATTAATCTATTAGTGATCTGATTGAAAGTGAGGGCGGAAAAAAGGTACATGGCCTATTATATTTCATCACTCTCATTATATAGTGTATAATGTATAGTCTTGATTAATTGATATCTCATAAGATTGGAGTTACGTATTGCTTTAAATGGTTTATGAACCTTGTTAAGAATCAATTAGTTTAAAATTAAAGTTTTGAGAACTGACCGTCATCAGATATACTATATTATGTTAAAATTCAAGCTTTATGTGATGGAAATGAAATTGAACATAAGTATTCAATTTCTTTCACTCAACACAACGATGTTGTTAAGAGAAGAATATGACTCTTCTCAGTGTGGTTAAATCAATGGTGGTTGTAACAAATTCATCTATCTCCTACTGAGGAGATATCCTATTAACAATCACATAAAGTTTTAACCAAGTGCCTTTTGAATTTGTCACTCCCACTACTCATGAGTTGTGGACATGTCAAAAACCTAATTTTTGTAACCATAACCAAGGATATGATACAAATTTTTTCACCCATGATACATTGAGCAAGTACTAGTTATCACACTTAGGATGCAAAAGTGTATTTTTTAAAAGTATCATAACATGTCAAAAGCACATGTCGCAACGGGAGAAAAACAAAGTGACAAAATTCAGATCAAGTATTGTTGTCTTCTTAGAGAATAAGTTCACTAAGTTAGATGAGTTGAACCATTATTTAGTATACCATTGTCCTTAAAACTGATGATCGTATCTCTCCATTCGAGTGGGAGAAATTTTGAGGTCTATGAACATGTTCAAAAACCTCAAAATATTACAAATAATCGAGATCAAGGTCTTGACCAATTTTTTTTTTTGTTTTTGGTAACTAGATAGATAAAAACTTCAGTGGGAGTATGGAACATGGTTCAAGTGGGAGCATATAGAATTTTGAAAAATGTATGAGATATTTATCAAAATTTGGAACTGTAGAAAAATAGTTGAATATCGTCAATTGATGTATTGATGACATAACTATTTTACTTTAATTGTTCAATTCATAAAATGATGAGAGAAAGAGACTCTCCCATTCCCACACAAGAATAATGGATTAAAACTATGGAAAAACAATGGCTTCCGTGAAGTCCAACAGAGTTTATGAACTCGTTGGTTAGTCATAGGGAAGAAATGCTATGAAGAACAAGTGGGTTCTCAAGCATTAGGTTGATGGCAATATCAATGGATATTAAGTTCGCCTAATTGCAAAAGTGCTATACACAATCCATTAGACGATCAATGCTATTATAACAATGTTGATGGCTATTATACACAAGCATTAGGTTGATGGCAATATCAATGTTAAGACTATTTTTTTCTCTATTGTGAGAAGATAAATAAATCTACAAGGAAACCTCTTGTAGATTTGTAACTAAGGCACAAACAAACGGTTTTTACATCGAAATGATCAATTTATTGCCTCAAATAGTCTTGCAAGATCAAGAAATATTTGATTTTATAATAAGATCGAATAGATTTGTTGGTATGTCATTACATGTCAATGGCGTTCTGATAGTTGAAAATGACATGGAATGTGTGAATTAGATCAAAGTTTGATTAATATCAAATTTTGAAATGATAGTTCTAAATAAAATTGTTTATACTCTTAGAATTAAGATTCGAAGAGAATACTCGTGAAGTTGTTAACCTTATCTTAAGAGACATAAACCGCGAATGTTCTTGAGTTTTCAATATAAGCAATCTTAAGCCTATATGTGTAACTAGATGACTAAAGGTCAAAGTGGAAAAAACTTGCATGCGTCCCACAACACAAATGAGAAAATGAACGAATGATTAATTTTCCTTATATTAGAGCTTTGTGAAGCCTCATATATACACTATAGTGTGTATACAATCTGATATTTGTAATGCAGCTGGCATTATAAGCGTATATCAGCCAAATCTGAGAAAAGCACATTAAAAACAGTGAAAAGGATAATGAGGTACCTTAAAGGCGTTGTAGGCTATTTTTTGTGCTGTTATTTTGCAATAATATGCAATTAAAAGGATGCACAAAAGGCGATTGGATTAGAGACATGGATAAAATAATATCCATATTTTAGTTTTATCTTGTTAATTGGCAATAGTGTTATATTATGAGGTAAAAAGAAATAAACTTATGTTGCCCTATCCATTGTAAAGTAGAGTGTATGTGATACTCTTATTTAGAAGCTAATTGATTAAGAAGGTTAGTAAACCATCTTTATATTACTTCTACAAATGCTCAAATTGTAATTAGAAAGGAAAATGACAGTCAATCTAATATAGCTTTTGGTACGGAATTGAGGTTCCTTACCAAGTTAAAGCATATAAAAGATTAAGTATCATTTTTGTATATAGCACGTAAAGGGTTCAACATGAAAGATGTTTATGTTGAATATGCTAGATCTACCGGATCTAGGTCATATGTTTAAGAACATATTATTCATTAGAGTTTGAATTTTGCAATACACAAGTGCAAATATTATTTATCAATATTTGTTGTTATTGAGATTCATGTAAGACAGAGAAATAGCTCACTCACACGAGCGTTTACCCTTGTTCTGTTATTAGATAACAGATGTGAAGGATGAGACTATTTTTTAAAGAGAGCTTGTTCAATAATGGATGTCGTCTTGCTTGAAATATGAAAAAGGTTTTCATAAAAGTGCAAGAGTCACATATTTGCAAAAGGCAAGTATGTAAGAGATTATATGTAATCTACAAATGGACTTGTTACAAGTAACATGCTCCTATTCTATCTTTGTAGCCAAAAGTAGTTCATAAAGTAAGCGAACTAAAGTTAGATGTTTTGGCACATCTAACTGATGCTTTTGTATGGTGTTAATAAGACATGCACTTCTTTCAAATGGAAAGAAAAGAACCCCAGAACACATGATTTCATACCATGTGTGCTAATCGACCATGAGATGGAATAGAAATGATCTCAACTTTTCGTAGTGTGAGACTCACGCAGTGAAACTATGGTTTTGTTAGCTTGCTATCCTCAGGACCCTAACTTATTCTGAAAGTATAGTCTAATGTGGTTGTTTTGGAAGGAGACTCTGAAGAGGTTAGGTATGATTCGACGTTGAATGAGCCCGACTAGACAAGCGAGTTAGATTATGATGGAAGGAATATAGTAAAGATTGCCATGTGTTCACATCTTCAGTTTCTATGCTTCATAACCCGGGTAGTTATGCATGTATGCATAGCTGTGATAATAGAAAAATGTAGAGATCAAAAGATTACAGGGATGTGATGTGGAATCTAGGATAAGGCATGCAATGCTTCGGTTCTTAATCATCGAGCTGCTATATATCTCCAATGAGTGTATAGCATTAGAGCTCTCAAGGTATGTTGGTCGCACGAACTATTTGCGAGTATGAAAGAGACAAGAAGTAATAGATCTGTCCTGTTAACTGCGAGTGGGAGATGTTAGGTTTTAGACCCGATACACCCGTACCAGTAAAGTTGTGATTTATTTGGTATTAGCTTTAGACCCATTACACCCGTATTTGTATTGGTGTAATCTAAAGTACACTATATGTATTACTACATGTTAATCAAATAAAAGTAAAAGGGTTTAAAATATAATATAATCCAACAACCAAAATTAATTGGTTGTTGGATGCCCACTGGTATGCGCGCGCGCGCGCACACATATATATATATATATATATATATATATATATATATATATATATATATATATATATATATATATATATATATATATGCGCGCGCGCGCGCATGGAGAGCAACTGCTCTTCCTCTCTCCTGCTCTTTTTATTTTCTATTTGTCTCTATTTTACTTTAGTTTGTGGTTCCTATAACGTTCTCTCATAGGATGTAGTTCGTAATCTGACTAATAATACGTAGCTCTCGATCATATTCTTTCCCTTGCATTTTATGAAGACGTTTTCTGTACTAAAAAAAGTATTTAACTATCTTTTACTCTATATATAATATATTAATATTATATTCCATAGAATTTGAACCAAACTTTGTTAAAAAATGAGCGTCTAAATTCAATACATTTGAGCTAGCCGGACTGGTGCCGTAGCCATAAACTGCTCATGGAGTTGTTTTGACCCAGTTCATTTGATATTGTACAATTAAATGGTATGAAGAAAAGAAATTATATGCCCGACAAACTAAGCTTTGAATTTTAAATTTGTCATTTTATATCAAAATCATTTCCAACAATTTCTTATCACAAATTTAATTGATGTTCAATTTATGTTACGTGGCTAATGTATAATTTTATTTAAAAAATTGCTTTATCGTGCTTATATTTTTTTCATTTGGTTTATTGGAGTTTTATCCCGACTACATTTAAATTTAATCGGGGTCGCGCACTTGGTCGGTGGGTGAGTCTTTCTATAAGGATTTTCTACATTCACTTGGACTCGAACTCGAGACCTTGCTTAAGTGATACCAAGCCGCTTACCACTTCAACCCACCCTTATTAGTTCATTGTACTAACAATAATAACAAACAAAAATCTTATTTCACTTCATCTATATGTGAAGTTGAACCTTTAACCTATAAGATTGAAGCCTCGAGGCTCAATCACTAATGTATAATTTTATTACACATGCTAAGGTAACATATATAAATAGCTCAAACAACACACTTTTTACTAAACTTATACTTGTTACTTATCACTCAGAAACTTAATAAAGGTATACCAAATTAACCACTTAAACACGACATATTAAATTTAGAGAAAAAAATTAAAAATATAAAATATTTAAATGATCAAACTAATCAAAAATTAATACGTTGCTCTCAAACAATAATCTCATACATTTTTTATGAGTTTAGTGACTAATGGGAATAAATGAAATTTCTAGAAACCATCGCCAAACAGTGTCAAGTTCATATTGTTTCGAATATATTAGGCCTATATAAATACAATAGAATATAGTTGTCAGTGTAACTATTCAAATTAATATTTAACTTTGTTTGTTTTAGTTAGTGCTATGCTGATAACTTTTTATTTAAAAATAATTAGCAGTCCTAGTCAAACACCAAAACTGATATTTGATAATTGATATCGAAAATGCAAAATGCTATATAAAAGAATTACGTATCAATGGCTTTGCTATTTTTTTCATTAATATTATCATATTCTTCAAAAAAAAATCAGTTTATATTTAAGGTTTTATATTATTACTCTTTTTTTTTATAAATTACGGCATACTACACAATTGCATAATTTCAAAATCTTAAATTGATGTTAACCATATCAATTTAAGAAATATAATTATTTTAAAATATTTGCCCAATCACATTTATACGGACCTTTATAGGGTGGATCGGATCCTTTTAGGATCAAACAATCCAAAAGCTAATATTTAATGGAGACTTAATGAAACATTTTCTCTTTCCAATTAAACATCTTTCTATTTATTCTCAACCAGTGATTGTAAAAGGACTTAAAAGAAAAACCTCCGTTTCATTCCGCTCGAAACTATAATCTCCTCAGTCACACAGTGAATACCGATCACTAGACCCAGAAAAAAAAATATAACTGATTTCTATTAATGCCTTTCTCTCAACTACAACACAAGTATTCCAACTACATATTTTCACTCTTCAAGCATGAGAAACTCTATTCTTTCCATGATCATATTGCATAATTCTTCTCTATATATATTTACATTATAATCTAAATATGAGATAATTAACAAACCCTTTCTTTCCATGACTGTTGCTGAAACTTTCAGAGTGGTATCCATCCCTGTCACACAAAAGTAACAATCAAGACAGTGAATCCAAACCTAATTAGAAAAATGAACACAGTGGTGACAATATTACACAGTTCTTCAAATACCACGTTGATATATAATATCACTAAGGGCTCGTTTGGTTCGCGAAATGCCTATTCCGTGGGATAGAAATAGAAATGTATGGAAGGATGTCAAATATGACACATTATTCATCTAGAATCCGTCGACACACGGAAAAGCTTTTACTAGTTTATATACATCTCACGGAAAAGTTATTCCTTCGTTTCAAAAAGGAATAGCTTTTCCGTGAGATGTATATAAACTAGGAAAAGTTTTTCCGTGGTCGATGTATTTCAGACATACACTCTACTATATTTGACATCTTTCCATCCATTTCTATTTCTATTCTACGGAAAAGGCATTCTGCGAACCAAACGCCACCTAAATATTGTTTATCAAATTAGAAATGACTCATTTGACACTTAATTGGTGAAATGAACAAACCTTGACGAGTCCTTTGTCAGTTCCACATAAGACAATGTCATTAGCAGTGAGAAGGCTAGTAATTTTGCTGCCTGCTGATATCCTCCCAACATTCTGCTGTGTGTCTCTCAACCAAATCTTAATTTGGTACACATAAAATAACGTCTCTGAATCATTTTATTTTTTACAAAGACTAAATCATAAGTAAATTGGAGGGAGAAATATGACATGTGTACCTGAAGAGTGCCAGTTGAGGAGTTGTGGTTCAAGTATATGAAATCTTCAACTACTCCCATAGATACTACTGTTTTACCTTTCTCTATTACCATTGATATTTGAGGCTTGTAATTTGTTCTCCATTCCTATAACCAATTTTTTATTACTTTTAGAGGAGTCAAATGCTAGACTCAGACAGACTAGATTAGAGGGAAAACTGAATTATATTTCAATTACCGTCATTGGAAAAGACTAAATGCCCTTATTATCAAATCCCCAATTTTTCTTTAATATCATGGGATGCCATGAATACATAAAGTTTCAGATTTTATTTTAAGGTACATTTCCATGCTGTAGTAAGTAAAAAGGCAGTCCAATAAAAAAAACTATTTTTGGAGTACCTTTAATTTTGAACCTTCAACGACTGTACTTGCACTATAAAGCCAATCTTTGTGCAAAACAATTGAATTAATAGGCTTGTTTTGCAGCCTCCAACTCTTTAGTGGAGGTTTTATCTCTCTTTCCCTATTGTTTAACATGGAAAACTCCTGCAAATGCAATGATGTTATGTACTTTCAACATAGTATAAGAGTCAAATTTGCTACTTAAAATCATGAAAACCAACCTGTATACTAGAATCCATACAGCCTATGTAAAGCTTTCCTTGGACAGGTATCATACACTTCACTTTCTTACTCTTGAATACATCTTTTATCACTCTAGATGAATCAATCATCTTCAACCCATGGCCTTGAGTGATTACAAAAGTTGTTTGCCCATATGTTTCTATCTTTTGTACTGCTTCCTTCATTGCTAGAACCTCCGTGCACTCCAATTTCTGATTCCCCATTTGCCAAACCTGCAATATCACAAATTTTCCCCATTTCGGGCTTCAAATCATTGCAGGAAAAATGCAAAATTTGGTAAGCATCTTCACAATTTGTGCCAAATTTGTTGATACCCTAATGGTTTTATCAGCAGATCCACTCAAAAGGCTCTCCCCTGGTTCAAAGAGTGAAAAACATGTCACTGCTTTTTTGTGCTCTTTGATGTCCCATAAAAGAGTGGCTGATTGCTGTTTTATGTCCCATACCTATTAAGAATACATAGTATTAGACTCTTTCAAATTCTATATACAATTTTAGCAAAATGGTGAAATTACTAACCTTGACTGAACCATCAGAATAGCCACTGAAAAGAAGTCCTCTGTAGTATATAAGTGCAGTTACAGCTCCACTGTTGCATTGCTTTGTCTCTATGATTTGTGTATGCACACAAGATATTCGCTGTAATGTTCATGAGAAGAGTTCTAGTTAAACAGAGAGTATAAAGAATTATGAGTAATAGAATATATGTGGGAATAATCTTACTGATCTGTTAGGCACATAAAAATCTGCCACCCTGTGTAGTTCCTCAGCCATCCAAGTCACACCCGAAAACCTTCTCAAGGATTCTCGGACGCCCTCTGAGAAATGGATGAGTTTTTGCAGCCCTGCATAGGCAAATAACTTGCTTACCCTTTGCTGATAACATCTATTTATGCATTAGTTTTGATTCAGATATATTTACCTCGGCCAGAAGTGTAGTTATAGATGCAAAGGCAAGCTAAAAGTCTTTCATCAAGGTCCATTCCAGGGTGCAAGAATTGCTCAATTCCATTTACCAGTATTTCACAGGCAGAATTTCTTAGGCCACTCGGATACTTAGCCATTTCACATCCAATCCAAGCAATTGCAGTAAGAGAGTCCCGAGACACCCTCTTTGTCTTACTTCTTAACCCTTTCGCTAATGCATCGAAAACAGGTTTCCCTATGGTAATGATTCCTCTTGCAATCTTGCTGTTACACGAATCAATTCCCGCATCCTACATTCCATTTTATCCTTCTGAGTTTTTCCGATTTCTATTAACTCGAAAGTAAATGATCCAATCTTACCTGTAGGCATTGGTCTGACCAGTCAAAGTTTCGTATCAAATTTCGGTGATGCAAAGAGGTCAAGCCTGCCTTCTTCACTAGCAATGCCACTGTGTATGGTTCCCCTGTCCAGGTATATGTTCCTCCTATATTTGCCAAGATAAAAGCCGATAGTTTCTGCAGAGAAGAATTCTCTTCTAAAGCAATGAACTTTAGTATAATCTGTACCCCCTCTTCCATGAATGAACTCTTATCAGATGATTGTTCCTGTATAAACAATTCACAAGTTAAACATCTAGTTCTATAATAGTATAATGTAACTGACCCTCAAGTTATAATACTAACCAATGCATCTAATTGCAGCAGTAGATTAGCGGCCAAAAGTTGGTAATCGGGTTGAAGTTGTTTGACACACTGCATCAGTGAGTCCATAATGCCATTGCTTCCTTCTTTTTGTATCCTCTGCAATAGATTAATCGCTGATGACCTGAAAAAATCAGGGAAATTTTGATCAATTTGATGGTAAAAACGAGTGTTTGGTGAAACAGATTTCATAACAAGCCAACATCACACCTTGGCATGAAGAGTAATTCATGGAAAAACTGAAGAGCAGCGGAGATGGCTCGCCTTTCTTTACTTTGTAATAGACGTTTCAATGGCGCCAAAGGGGTAGATTGAGATATATATTTCCTGCATTGTCCATCATACTGCATACATTTTATTAGAATCTTTGCCATAGAGATGCATTCTTCAAGATTATTATCTCTAGCAAAATCCAGCAGGCTGCTAAGAACTTGGGGCGAAATAATTGCAGCTAAGTGCATATTATTGGTATCCGAGTCAAAAGCAGTTACAAGCACTTCAATAATCATCAAAGAAGCTGCAGGAGGTGTCAAAAGAGTTGAAGCTGGTTTTCCCATTTTATAGCTATTTGAAGTGCAGACTACATCCATCAATGCCGGCAATAGTTCTAGTGTTTTTATTTCGGTTGGGGGTGGATTTATAAGGTAAATAAGCGTGGCTGCTTCGTGGACTTTTCGTTTAAGAGCAGTAGCTAAATCACACAGCCTCAACCCTTTTTTCTTGATGTCTTCTATTGCTGACTTGTTCACCGATATAATTGTTGTGAGTATAGACATTGATGCCCTTACGACTCTTTCCTCATTTGAACTCGAAATAGCTGCTAGTAACTGGTCCAAAATTACGTCTTTTAAGATTGTGTACTTCATCCCTTTTTTGTTGTTCAGCATTTCGTAAATTGCTGTGACTTGAACCGCGTACTCTTCCTCGCATTTCGATAATCCTTCCGAGAAACACAGTTTCGATATTGCTTTCTCGAGAATTTCCATTAAATCGGGACTTGGATCTTTCGAGTTTTTCTGCCTAAGAAGATTTTGTTTTCCCCTTTTGTGTTGATCCATGTTGTGTGGCCATGACAGTGTTCGAGGTGAACTGTCTTCTGCTATTTCCGTCTTGCTGTTTCTAAGCTCCGAAATGGATAGATCAAAATTGGTTATATGACTCGGGAATCTACAAGAAGAGATTTTACTTGTGTTCACTTCGTTGACTGGCAGAACCATCATTTTGCACATTTGATCCAATGTCAAGTAAGAAGGCAGCTTCCTGTACATAAAATTAAGTGAGATTTCGATGTTTATGTAATAATTTACAGATTTATCCTATGATTGTGAATTCGAACATAACTGTGCATTTACTGGTTCTTTAGTTCTTGTTGTGCATTTAGGATCTTCCCAGTTTACCTGGATTAACAGCATTGAACAAATTAATACTAATCTCAACAAAATTCCAACATTAAATATGTGTAAGAAACTTACCTCTGTAGTATCTTCTGAAGCTGTGGAATCTGACTGAGATTCCATTAGCACTTCCTGTAAGCGCTTTGTTCGTTTTTCATTGTTCTTTTCGACCTTTTCCGAAGAATTAAGAATAACTTGTGTATAATCTTCAACTTCTTGAATTTCCAAACATGGTTTATGTGCGTCTACTGTATCAAGAGGATAAACCTTCTCATACTGTACCTATTTTCATGCCAAACAAACACTAAATTTTATTATTATTATTATGTAATTTTGTTGTTTCTTTATTTTGGATGCTTGTTTCAATTATTAATGAAATTTTACAAGCTTGCCTTGTGTATTCTTCCCCTATCTTCTTGCTCAATTGAGTTCACAGATTCACTGCTATAGTTAGTAGCTTGCCTGTCATTAAAAGCTGATAATTATGAGATTATGATGATATTCCCAAGGATTATAATTTAACAAATAACATTAGCAAGACTTGCATAGACTAATCACCTGTCATATAGTCGAATTGATACTGTTTCTATTTTTTATTTATATTTCTCGCTCTATAATCTATAACCACATAAAATATATTTATAACATTATATGATAATTCAAAGCTGACCATCAAACAGAGAACTCGATAATCGATATACTGACACATCAGTTTGTCAAATAGCTAATTTAGAAAAATAAATTAGGTTATATTTATTGATTTATTTATTTATTTGCCATAAATGTAAGAGGAATGAGTTACCAAAAACAGAGGGATTCATCGTCGAAGGACGAAACGTTTCTGCTACTGCAATTCCACTGAGGAGTTTCTCCATATAGCATAACTTGATAATACATCAACCAGTGTTTGTATCTTCTCGCAGCCTCCCTGATTCCGTCGTTAATGTTAGCTTCGTCGAGAAAATCCGTCACAGATTCCGTCGCTTTCTTTCCGTCACTATATATCTCCATCTCACAAACAAACGCCGACGGGAAGAGATTTTCGCAGAGCTCCGACGCAAGCTCGGTTCTCACAAGCCTCGGAGAGACCAGCAACGCTTGAAAAAAATGCAGAGCAGCCTGAAATTCATCGTCCTCAAGCTTCCGTACGATTGAAAGATAGAAATACGAGCAGGAAATTATATAGTGATTTTGAATTCCGGCGGTAATTCCGTGTTCGTCGATCAATGCCGGAGCCTGAAGCAATTTCTCGGAGTTTCGTAGCTTACCTGATTTCTCTTCTGCGGATTTCGCCTCAATTGCAGCTTCGATGCTTTCGATTCCGCGATAGAGATTTGAAATGACCGAGCGCTCGGAAAATTCTGAGAGCTTTTGTGATTTGATGTTGAGCTTGGAAATGCAGCGAGATTTGAGAGAATTCCTGGATTGAGAATCTGTTAAGACCTGGAAGAAGAAGTGATTTACAGTAATTAGGATTTCTTTAATGGAATTGAGACCTGGTTTTTCGTTGTCGTAGAATTGAGGCGAGGAAGATAGGGAAGAAGTGGAAGCCATTTTAACAGTTGGAGTTCATAGAGAAGGAAGAACACTAAACCATGGAGGATAAGAGAGAGAGGGAGATAGAGTGAGCACAGTGATATATGTATTATATGGGGAGTAATATTTATTCATGGGTGGTCCAATTTATTTTCGTTTGGCTTGCAAAAAAGAAACACACGCAAAATAAATCAATGATGTACTTTATACTTGGCGTAATACATCATTATACTCTGCAACATGCAATTAATAGTTTAATCATTAATGAGTCCCCAATCTTATAAAATCGAATTTGACAAAAGAATACGAACTTAAATTCACTTAACGATTTTATTATATAAAAAAATTCACTTAACGATCTTGGATCCGCTGTCAATTATTTAGGATAAATGTGTTTATGTAATTTAGGTCATTTCAGTTAAAGAAATTAATAATCATATTATGTAAGAAAATAGTAATGCTGTATTTACACATATTTTATTTACACATTTTTATATATTATATTTTATTGATGTTATTTTTCATTTAGTGTTCTCTATATCACATCGATTACCAACCAAAAATCGACTTCTTTTCCAAGGATACAGTAGGTACTTCGGTTATTATGTTATGTCTGTGTCCAAAACTAAATGAGTTCTGTTTGTAATCTTCTTGCATCCTTTGTTGGAATTTCCTTTACTGATTTATTATGCAATTCCTTGTTTTTCCAAAAAAAATTAAATGGGAAGAAATAAGTTATTTTGTTGGTTAATTGATGTTCCACAATTTGATATAAATAAAATCAATGGATGAGATCTATAATGTGTAAAAATATATAAATAAGGTGCTTATAGCCATAAGAAAATTGGTCATTTTATCCAATTTGATAATAGAACAATAGATGTTACAATATTATATGACATGTTTGGGTGAAAAAATATGACAAATGATAGCGGTATGTCTTAACTTTATTGTAGATATTCTTAGCTATTTCACATTCTATGGGGGATATAAATTATTTCTATTCACATATGAGAGGTGTAATAGCTAAAATTAATTCTAATTGATTTGAAACAATTATTTAATCATATTTTGCATTATTTCATTTATTTCATTTATATTCCATGTAATAATCATTTTGTAAATCAAACACCACCTAAGGGTCAATTTAATAATAAATAACGATGAATTAATCTTTTATACTTCTTAATATTTTATAATTAGGGATAAGCAGCTAAAACCAAATTTATATATTGAAAATAGCAATAACTTAAGGTTTAAAATTTAAGGATTTTTATCACTAGCTACATCTAATTTATAGATGTCTTTATTAACCCCTTAACTGCTGCCCCCTCAATGCCACGTATCACCTTTTAATTGGAGAGAGAAAAAAAAATTGACATAATCAAAAAATCAAACCAATCATAAGATGACACGTGAACTGAGGGGGTTACAGTGAATATTTTTACTAAATTAAGGGATTAATAAAAGCATTCGTAAATTGAAAACGTCAAAAAGATAAAAGTTGATAAACTGGGACTAAGTATGAATTAAGCCATAAATTAAGGTATAAAAAAAGGACATTCCTAAAGAAGAATACCACGTTGTCTCTAATAAAAGTTGTGAAAGTTGTAGTAATAAATTTTTAATATTATAGTGTGATTTTGTGAAAATATATGGTGGCAGAGAAATGGAAGGTATAGAAGAAATTCTCGTGACTAAAATCGGCCCCCCGCCTACCCCATAATAATAGCGCTTATTAAAGACAAACTCATTGACCATTTAGCGACGGATCACAACAATTGCTTTGACGTGTTTATTATTCTATTCATCTTTTTACAGCTTTTCTTTTTCCTTTTTACTTTATGCTCCTTTATTGCTTAAACTTTTATGCTACTATCTATTAAAAAGAAATTCTCTAGTACTAGTTCATGTTGTTTTTCTTGAAACAGTAATAAATAAGTAATTTTTACTTTTTTTCTCATATTGCTTATGCTATAATATTTTATTAAATATTTATACAAGATCATCTTTCTATTTAATTTCTCTTCACGATATATATTGTTGGGAAAGGTCTCCACTTTAATATAGTATTGTTCGTTTTGGGTCAAGGCCTCACGGATTTATTTTTGGGTTCATTCCCAAAAGATCTCATATTAACGGAGTTTGTTGGACGCTTATATATTGCTTGAAGTTTACCAAATCTTTCCATGTGGGATATCGGTTTGCTTACAACAATCATCCCCTCAAATCAATCACCATGCAACTTTTGACCTCCCCTTAAGCGAAATCGATTTTGATCTCCAATTCGCAAACGTCACATTGATCTTGGTCATAGTTTGGAGAACTTTCCACCGAGCAATCCACCACCTTGGGCCAAGTTCCCACGGGTTTTGTTTTTGGCCTCTATCAAAAGGCCTTGCTTGTACTAATGAAATTTATTAGACACTTATATATTACTTTTAAGTTCTCCAAATCCTTTCACATGGGATATTAATTTACTTCTAACATATATGTCTTCTACTATGTCAAAACTCAAATGTTTATAAGTTGCTTAAAATAAGCTACTCAAACCAACTTATTACTTTTAACTTATCTAATTAACTTGTTTATAAATATAAGAACCGTCAAAATTCAAAAAACAGCTTATAAGCTAAAAAGTGCTTATAAAATGATTTGACAAATTTATAATGTACAACAAACAGGCTAACCATTCAAGCTTTCTATAGTATTTAAATAAAAGTGCTATATGATATGGAGGGTAAACTTAAAAAAAAAAAATACCTTATAATTTTACTCATTTATAAAATGAGGCTTGAGGAATTGTTTTTATAAAATAGGGTATGTGGTTTTAAAAAATTTGCAAAAGGGGGCTTACGGATTCAAAATAGTGGTGTTACATCGAATATTTTTAACAATTCAATATTTTAATAATTTAACCTTATTATTTAAAAATTAAACGTCATATTTGAGTAATTTTCGGTTATATTTTTTATGATTTTTAAAGTTTGTTATCATAATTTTAATACAAAAAATATTTGTACTATTCAAAAAAATTCACCGATGTGTATTGTATTTTTAATAACCATGCTGCAAAAATTCAGATAAAAAGGAACAAGATTATCTATTTTCGTGACATAATTTAATATTGAGAATCCTTTATTTATAAATTTTTTGAGATCATTGATCCTGTTTTATAAAAAAAAATTCCTCAAACCCTATTTTACAAATGAATAAAACCACAAGATACTTTCTTAAAATTTACCCTAATATAAAAATATAACTATATAAGTTGAACAATTACATTGGTATTTGGTAAGTGTTACGTCTTGTCAGCATAACAAGCTTTAGTAATTTGTAGCAGAAAGAGAGCATGAATGATTTTACCCAACAATTGTCTTAATTGAGAAAATTGATACTGAAAGATTTAGCTGTATAACTTTGGATTATGTTTAATTTGTCGTTGTTAATCTATCATTATTGGCCATATTGTACTGCCTTTAATTTGTTCTTTTCATTATATTAAGGAGATTATGTGTTATTGTTCTCTCTTTTTCTTTTTCATTATTTTTGGAAATGAGAGTGGAATTGCATGTATTATTACTTAATCATGTGGGTTTTCAATATGTAATGCTGGATTAAGCAGAGGTAGTAATTAATGAATCTAACTTTTAATCATCAAGAAAAATGCTTGCACTCATTCGGGCAAAAGCCATCAAAATAAGGTTTTTTTACAATTGTCCCGAATTATGTATCCTCTTTCATATCTATCCTTCATTCAGATTTTATCATGTGTTAGAACCGTAAGAGAGAGAGAAACAAAAAAATATGAAAGTAAATTCAAAAATAAAAAAATTAATTAAGAAAAAATAATACATAACAAAATTTGAATTGAGAACATTGAAAGAAACACACAACAGATTCAATTTGTTCTTTTTTCACAAAGACAAAGCATTAATTTAGTTATTTTGATTCGTTTTTTAATTATCGTCTTTAAATTTTTTCTTTAAAATTAATAAAAAGGATTGATAAACTATTAAATGAATAAGTTATATTTTATAGCCCATTATAATGAAGTTTTTCTTTCATCATAATAACTAATAACTTATAATTATAATTTATTTTTTAATTAATATAATTATAAATTAAGAAAAATCTTAATTATTATTAGTAATTTAAATTGACAGTTGAAGATAAGAACTAAAATAAAAAAAACCTACAATGACAATTAAAAAATAGATTAGAGAGGCGATATATTTTAGACCTTACGTTATTATCAGTAAATAGGTCCATCCATATATGATTATAAGAGAATCTTAAAAAAAAATACTTGAACAATTAATATAAATATTTTATAGTTTTCGCGGTCTCTACTTAATTATCTCTAGAACACTCAATAAATTCATCTCAAGTCAATTTAGTTTCTGACTCGTGTAGCTTAGTCTTTAATGGTAAAGCGCCAATTAGTAATAGTTCATGTTCTTGACTTTTGTTCATGGGCGTGGATTTTGTGTTAAAAAATATAAACTCATAAAACCCAAAGTATTAAAATATAAGCTTATTGCGTTACTAAAAGCTTTTGATTACTAATGGTAAAGCTGACATGTGGCATTTGAGGGATAAAATGATATACTTTTGTCAAGTTTGGGGGGTAATCTGATACATTTATGTCAAGTTGATAGGACTGAGAGAAATTTTTGAAAGTTCAGGGGCAGTAGACTTTTTATGCCAAATTTAGAGGGTAACTATGCATTTGGCCATTTACTTTTATTGATATATAGGGACTAGTTCATCCTTAAGCATCCACTAGGAATCGAACCCTGTGATGTGTATGAAGCAATCTTAAATCTTAGGACCAGCCATCATACCCTTCGAGACACCCACAAATTAGCGATCGGAGATTTATCTGAATATAGATATAATTTAAAGGTGTTGCCCTGGGATCCATCCACCTCGTGATGGAAAAAAAAAAGATAAAAACAAAGACTGGAGGCGGTAGATTTTAGACCTTATATGTTGTTATCGGAAAATAGGTCCATCATGTATAATTACCCCAAAAAAAAACTTGAACGATTAATATGGATATTTTGCAGTTTTTAAGTGACTTTTATTCGATGAAATCTGTATCTCAACTTAATTATCTCTAAAACAAGCTTCAAATTCGTCTCGAGTTGATTTAGTTTAGTTTACTTTTTGATGGTAAAGTGCCAACTAGTAATACGTGGTCAATAATTTATGTTATTAATCTTAGATAAACTCATAATTAAACCCAAGTATTTGAATATAAATGTGATATTATTTCCTAGAAAATCCATAATCACATAACAAATTACATACTTGTATGTTAAATTCAATTAGCAGAGTAGGCCAGTTTATGAAGGACATTCGGGTTGAAATTCAACTAATATTAATATTATACATCCTCACACATGCATAGACGAAGATTATGAACAAAATTATTACAGTACTCTACTTTGTTTATACTAAAATTCATAACAAATTACATCAAATCCAATACAAAAGAACAATGTTTGGACCGACTGCATCATTACAATAATTGAATCAACAATTATACTATATTTTATAGATTTTAAGTTAATGAGAATATGATCTACTTGTGAGTTATGACTAGCTTGACTAAAACAATGCGCCTAACCATTGTTGTTGAATCCACCTTTAGTTTTCTCAGTTGTCTGGTCTTGAAATATTATAATTTATAAGTTCTAAGTGTTGTTTGTGATGCTTCCAATAAATTTTCCATTCTTAATCTGTCATTATACTCTCAGCAACTTAATTATTTTAAAACAGTTTTGTTCTTATATTCCTTTAAAGTGTCTTTTTAAAATTTTCATAAAAAATCAATGAAAATATTTATTACACCGATAAAATGAGCAATCTAATAATTAGTACACCCTCCGTTTTTTTTAATTGTCGCTTTTGAGCCAAAGAAATTTTTTTTAATAAGTGTCACTTTCAAATTCTAATATAATTATTTGAGTATCTTTCTTATTTTACCCTTATTTAATGGAACATTAAAAATGGTAAAAAAATAACAAAGACCAATCATCTTTTCAAACAATTATTAGTGTTAGAAATATTTTAGTACTTTTATTCTCTTAATTAATATTTTATTAATATTGACAAGCTTACCAAAAGCACAATTTTTAAAAAAACGGAAAGCATAATTTTTACTTATTTTCTAATCATAATTTAATCAATATTTAATCTCTTTATCACTCCATAACCACACTGCCATGTAAAAACATTTTTTTTTTGTTAGAAAGCTAACCTAATAAACACAAATAGATCACAAGAGGGGACAAAATACAAGTTATTAAATGCATGGTGTTTTTTGGTGGCAAGAAGTGATGTGAAACACACAGTATAGAATGATCAGAACATGATGAACATTGCATCACTCTCATTAATTGAAAAAAATACTTTATTAAATGCATTAATTACTCATTTAATTATGCAAATATAGTGTTGCATTAACTTCTTAGTTTTTACTCTTTTCATTGTGATTATTTTCATATGGAAGGCAGGCAGGACCACTGTAGAGTGCATATAATGACTTGACAGAAGAAGCTCCTCCATTTATGATTTACAATTATTATAAGAGTGTGAAGAATGTAGACCCATTCCATTTCCTTATAATTTTACCATTGTAATAAAATGAATGCTTCATCTTTTCTTTTTTGCCAATAAATTCCTTATGATGTCCTCGTCTGCTCCGGAAGGGTATCTGCAAGACAATAGCGACGCAATAATAGGTGAGAGGGATAGAGTGTGATACCTTATAATGAGTGTGTATTATTTCTTTATAAAAGACGCAATAATGGGTGTGATAACCACTTGGTGGCATGACGTCTCGTGAGTGGAGACTGACGCGTAATCTTTAGTGAATGGGCTGAATGGACTTTATTTAATTGCAGGCTTTAAAAACTCATTATCTCTAATAATATCACCATAAAAGGACCATTTTGTACCATCTTGCAAAGCGGTTTTGACAAACTGGTCCATATGAAATATGTGTTATATATTCAGTACTTGTATTATATAAATTTTTTATTTGAACAATACAAGTATGCACAGTTCGGCCGAAGATAATTCTATTTGGATGATGTGGTATATATGATACTCATTTAACCTTGTGTTATATTATTTTTTAGCTTTTTGTTTGTAATTGGACAAAAAACTGCTCGTATTGCAAAAATTTTGTTAAAGTTGGCATAATTCGTATTAAAAAATGAAATATATTATAAAACGCATATTACCAGAATCAAATAAATAAAATTTATACAAAACGTATGGTCTGAAAAGTTCTTTTGACTTGTTATCTTATTGTATCTCACAAGGTTGTTAGACTTTTTTATCTTATTGTATCTCACAAGGTTGTTACAAAGAAAGTTTACTTATACTTTGTTTTGGGCAAAATTAAACTTCTTTGGAAGAAAGAAGGGTTAGCTTATACTTGAAATGGCCAAAAGAAACTTTTCTTATCTGTGTGTGGATTCATAAGTTAATTACATATTCTCTTGAATTCCTACGAGCTACTAAAACCTAGATTAAATTGAAGTAGACTTCTTTAAGTTAAATGTATAATTATGTGCCCTGACAGTCGGTCCTAATATTTCAAGGTCCGTGTGTGAAATAAAAATATTGGGGCCCCTTCAATAAATTTTATTTATACAAATTTGATATATTTTAATAAATACTAAATCGAAAGTATATTTTTTTATTTTAGTCAATAATCTAACTCACTTACATTAAATAAATTTAAAAAGTTTTTTAAAGCGTATAAATATACATAATGAAAAAATTGTGCCCCTTTTCATCGTGGGTCTTAGGCCGTCGCACCCTTGGCCTATACCTTGAGCCGACCCTGTGAGTGGCAAAGGCTTGGTTTAGTAGTTGAACCTTGAAGTTGTGATCCTAAAGGTCACAGATTCGAGTCCACATACGTACAAGGTGGGATGAGGTCTTTCTTTCGTTATTATTGTAAGCCCAATTAGGTAAATTTTTTTAAAAAATGTATAATTATGTAGAGCTACATTCAACTTGATTGAATTGATTTTATGTCCAATAAAACAAGATCTTAATATGCTAATTCCAGTACAGTGCAAAAAAATAATTTATGTTATTGCTGTTGCGGAAACTATTAGCAAACTAAAACTACTGCTAAAATAAAATAAAGAGGAAACTACCAACTTAATTTTATAACAAAATATTACAAAGAAAAGGAATAAGAAGAACAAATGCCTTAGAGATGAGAAAGGCTTTGTTGGTGTGATTTCAACTAAGGCCATAGGCCTTTTTTATACTACAAAATCAGCCCCTATGCCTTACAATTGGCAATGTGGGACAATTCCCATTTTTCTTTTTTATTCACTTTGCCAATGTGGGACTTGGTAATCCCACAAATCTCCACCTTGACAAGTTCCACATCTTCAATCTCTTATCTTGTGTAGTGTCTTCCAATGCAGTCTTCAAGTTTTGACAGTATTGATCAAATCCAAACAATATTGAAATTTGATTGGGTTTACTGCCTTTGTCAACATATCAGCTGGATTCTCTGTGGTCTGAATCTTCTGGATTACAACTCCACCTTCTTCGAGAACCTCTCGTATGAAGTGGTAACGAACGTCGATATGCTTCGTCCTTGCGTGGTAAACTTGATTCTTTGCTAACATGATAGCACTCTGACTATCGCAGTGCACCTTTATGTGCTTCTGTTGAATACCCAATTCACCGAGCAACCCTTGAAGCCAGATTGCCTCCTTTACAGCCTCTGTACATGCCATATATTCTGCCTCTGTCGTAGACAAGGCAACTGTCGACTGTAATGTAGACCTCCAACATACTGGTGCTTTTGCCAAGGTGAACACATAACCAGTAGTTGATCGACGTTTATCCAGATCACCAGCATAGTTGGAATCACAATATCCAACTACATGCTGACCGCCTTTATCCTGCTGATATACCAATCCAACATCCACGGTGTTCAGAATATACCGTAGAATCCATTTCACAGCTTGCCAATGTTCCTTTCCAGGATTATGCATATACCTGCTCACGACCCCAACTGCATGTGAAATGTCGGGCCTTGTACACACCATAGCATACATTAAGCTACCAATAGCACTTGCATATGGTACTTTTGACATATATGCTTTCTCTGCTGCAGCTTTTGGAGATAATGCTGCACTGAGCTTGAAATGAGTAGCAAGTGGTGTACTAACAGGTTTTGACTGCTTATTTATGCCAAAACGCTTCAATACCCTTCCCAGATATTCCTTCTGAGTCAAAAAAAGTCTTCCCACATTCCTATCTCTGCTTATCTCCATGCCAAGAATCTTCTTTGCTTCGCCAAGATCCTTCATTTCGAATTCCTCATTCAATTGAGATTTTAACTTCTCAATTTCCTCTTGGTTCTTGGAAGCTATCAGCATATCATCAACATAAAGAAGAAGATATATAAAAGATCCATCTTGCAGCTTGTGCAAATACACACAATGATCATATTTGCTTCTTGTGTACTTCTGCCTCAACATAAACTTGTCAAATCGCTTGTACCACTGCCTCGGAGATTGCTTTAATCCGTACAACGATTTTTCAAGTTTACAAACCATGTTCTCTTTTCCAGCAACTTTGAATCCTTCAGGCTGAACCATATAGATTTCCTCCTCTAAGTCTCCATGTAAAAACGCTGTTTTTACATCCATTTGAACCAGCTCCAGATCCAACTGTGCTACCAAAGCCAATAAAATACGGATGGAAGAGTGTTTCACCACTGGAGAAAATACTTCATTGTAATCAACTCCCTCCGTTTGAGCGTACCCTTTAGCTACCAACCTTGCTTTGTAGCGAACATTAGACTCGTTAGGAAATCCATCTTTCTTTGCATAGACCCATTTGCACCCAATTGCCTTCTTTCCCTTCGGAAGATCAGCTAACTTCCATGTCTGATTCTTCTGAAGGGACTGCATTTCTTCAATCATGGCATTCCTCCACTTATCTTCTTCTGAACTTTTTACTGCTTCTTTGTAAGTGGTAGGGATGTCATCATTTGCAATTGGAGATGCAAAAGCCACCATATCAACATAGCGAGCAGGCTTTCTTACTGTTCTTTTTGGCTTTCTCAATGCAATTGGTTCAAGTTGCTGTGGAGGTTCTTGGGTTTGAACCTCTTCCTCATCAGACTCCTCATCTACCATTGGAGTTTCTACATCTTCATCATTTGCTGGACTAACTATCTGCCTTTCAAACTCCACCTGTTTCGGAGTACCATCTGTTTGTTCTGTTGTTACCTTTCTTAACATGGTAGATTCATCAAAGGTAACATCCCTGCTGATGATCATCTTCTTGGTCTCTAGGCACCAAAGACGATACCCTTTTACTCCCGAAGCAATCCCCAAGAAAATTGCTTTCTTTGCACGAGGATCCAACTTTGATTCCTTCACATGATAATAAGCAGTGGAACCAAACACACGTAAGGAATCATAGTCAGTAGCAGGTTTCCCAGACCATTTCTCAAGTGGTGTTTTACCATCAATAGCACTAGATGGTAGGCGATTGATGAGATGGCTCGCATATGTAACAGCTTCAGCCCAAAACTGCTTGCCCAACCCAGCATTGGACAACATACATCGAACTTTCTCCAGTAAGGTTCGATTCATGCGTTCAGCCACTCCATTTTGTTGTGGTGTATGCCTGACTGTGAAGTGCCTGACAATGCCGCTATCATCACAGGCTTTCTTAAATGGATCACTCGTGTACTCTCCACCATTATCTGTTCGGAGATGCTTGATCTTTCGACCCGTCTGAGTTTCCATCATATTTTTCCACTTAAGGAAAATTCCGAGCACTTCATCCTTAGTCTTCATAGTATACACCCAAATTCGCCGGGAAAAATCATCAACAAAGGTGGCATAGTAGTGCTTCCCTCCAAGTGATGCCATCTTGGAAGGCCCCCACACATCAGAATGAACATAGTCCAGAATACCTTTAGTATCATGGATCGCAGTTCCAAATTTCACCCTTGTCTTTTTCCCTTTGACACAATGCTCACAAAAGTCCAATTTGCAAGCCTGGACATCTTTCAATAATCCTTGTTTTACCAGAAGATTCAAGGATTTTTCACCAGCATGCCCTAAACGCATATGCCACAATCTGGATGCTTCCAATTCTTTGTCATCATTAGAAGCCACTGCTGCAGTTCCAATAACAGTAGTACCTTGATAGTGGTACAACCTGTTATTCTTTCGAACTCCCTTCAACACCACCAATGCACCAGAAATGATCTTCATTACTCCATTTTCTGCTTGAACTTTGAAACCCTTTTCTTCTAGGGCTCACACAGAAATGAGATTCTTTGATAAATCTGGCACGTAGCGAACTTCCTTCAATGTTTTGATTGATCCATCTTGGTTTTTCAACCGAATGGAACCAACCCCATGTGTGGTGATAGGGGAATTATTTGCTGTGTAGACAACACCATCTTCTAGTTCTTTAAAATCATAGAACCATTCTCGATTAGGACACATGTGATAACTGCATCCTGAATCAAGAAGCCAAACACTAGAAGAGTTGGTAGAAGCCGAAAGAGCAAGTGAACAATCTGAGTTATCGTCATACTCAGCTACTGCAACAGTCTTTCCCTTGTCAGATTGGCCTTTCTTTTTCAGCTTAGGACAATCTTTCTTCCAATGCCCCTTTTCACGACAAAAGGCGCATTCATCTTTCCCCAATTTGGATTTTGACTTTGATCGTTGCTTCATTCCTTTCGCCTGGTTCCCCTGGCGTCCTCTAACAATCAAAGCCTCGGTAGCTCCATTTGAGCTTTCCTTTTTCTCCTTCCTCCTTAATTCATAGCTGTACAAAGCTCCACAAACTTCATTGAGAGTTACAGGAGCCTTCCCATGGAGTAGAGTTGTTTCGAGGAACTCAAACTCCTCCGGAAGAGATCCCAACAACATTAAGGCAAGATCCTCATCTTCAAATGTCACATCTAGGTTCAACAAATCAGCAACTAGTTGATTGAAGCTGGTGATATGATCGTTGATTGTGGTACCAGGAATGTAAGTGAATCGGAACAGCTTTTTCTTCATGTGAAGCTTGTTTTGACTGCTCTTTTTCAAGAACTTCTCCTCCAGTGCCGTCATCAGTTTTCTAGCAGAGGTTTCTTTGTAAAATGCATACCTCTGTTCTCTAGATAAACATGACCGAATTGTACCACAAGCCAGTCGATTGATGGTCTTCCATTCTCCTTCTCCCATTTCATTTGGTTTCTCTCCTTCAACGGCAATATCTAGACCTTGTTGAGACAATGCGTCTAGAACCTCACTTTGCCACATGCCGAAATGCCCACTTCCATCAAAAATTTCCACCACCAATCTGGAATTTACTCCAACGGCCCTCTGAAGAATACTTGAAGAAGCATTTGAAGTGGATATCTTTCCGAATGGATTTTCTTCTTCCATTTCAGCTCAAACCGTAAAATCACAAATAATAATATTACTCAAGTGCTAGAAAAATTCCCAGGTAATTGGTCGAGTCACAAACGGTCTCAGTTAAATACCAATTTCCTTAGGCTCTTATCGCTTGGTGACAGAATTTTTCCAGTTACTCGAGACAGTATACTATTATTATTCTAGATTTTACCGAAAGATTATTTTAACAATAATTTTAAATTTGCTAAATGCCAACTAGACAACAGGCCCGAAAATTAGAAAAAACTTTCTGATGTGCCGACTGTAGTACACCTACAGCGCACAGAGCATACTAATTTTTCCTAAAACCAGCGCTCTGATACCAATTGTTGCGGAAACTATTAGCAAACTAAAACTACTGCTAAAACAAAATAAAGAGGAAACTACCAACTTAATTTTATAACAAAATATTACAAAGAAAAGGAATAAGAAGAACAAATGCCTTAGAGATGAGAAAGGCTTTGTTGGTGTGATTTCAACTAAGGCCATAGGCCTTTTTTATACTACAAAATCAGCCCCTATGCCTTACAATTGGCAATGTGGGACAATTCCCATTTTTCTTTTTTATTCACTTTGCGAATGTGGGACTTGGTAATCCCACAATTGCAGAGCTGTCTATTTAGGAAAACACTAAATCGTGTAAGATCCAAGCTAGATGAATCTAAGAAACAAAAAGGGGTCAGAAGGGCTAGGCCGGACTTCCAGCGTATCCACTCCAATGTATAAGTCAGTTGAATACTGGTGAAGAAATCGGTATGCAATGCTATGAAGAGAATTAGTTACCTTACTGTTTGACTAATGACTTTATGTAGTGGAGAGAATTATGAGGCACTCTGGTATTGGGCAAAGGTTGAGCTCGCCCCATCACTAAATAAATGCTAGTGAGTTTATATTTGAAGATTAAACTCAATAGGTCTTCGAGGTCTATATACCTCAGGTTGGTGTTTCGTTTGTGTTATCGGATTTGCTTTTTTTCCTATTTATTTTGCATTTTTTCTTTACTTAGTGACATGGTGGAACTATTTTTTTTTATAAACTTCTTAGTATGCGTTGTGAATTTGTGTGATATCCAAATCATATTTAGACATAATTGGCCTTCTTTTTATTATTTTTCCCTCTTTATGTGGTGTGGACTGTGGAGGAAAATGATATTAGATGATTTAAAAAAAGTTGATATGAAAGAGACAAAACAAAAAGAAGAGTAGAACCCAATGCCAACTTCCAAACCCCAGATAAAGGCATATTTGCCAGCCAATTTAGAAAGTTTAATTTATTTTCCAAGCTTCTTCCCCATCACAAGCCTCACAGTACTAATCACCCTCACCCCTGTTGCTTTCTTATCCTACATTTTTGTTTTCTCCATACCCCCCATGTATTCCTATCATTATTATAATTATTATTTGTTGTTACACCAACGCCTATATTATTTTTGTATACTGCTCAAAACCATGGGTGTCAATTCCTTGAGAAATTATTAAAATAACTAGAATATGTAAGATGCCTCAAAGGAAAAAAAAATGTTTTTGTTTAAGGAGCTATAAAGTTCAAGCATCAAGCTATGTGCGACATCTAACACACTCTCTCATAATGAAATCTATTTAGAGCTTGGAGTAAAAATAAACAGGCGAATCATCATCACTCCAACAAATACTAGTTCTCCATAAAATCTCAAAACTAGAGAAATGTCTCACATGTACTTTTTCTTTTGCAAAGCATCTGTTCTTTTGATATGAAAAAGAATCATTGATATACATTTCCACGTGTGCAATGATGGAGCCTAAAATTGTAATACTTTAAACCTCATTTGTGAAAATATGTAAGATATTTTTTTTCACTCCAAGAGGCTATTTACTCAATAAGAATTTTAAATCTCTTCACAATATTTTTTTGGTTTGATACATTAAGGTTGGTTCTAACCGCCTTTGGCACTCCCATCTTTCAAGTGTGATACTTTGTTTCTTGAAGTTGGTAAAACTGATACAATTTATCTCCTCAATGTCACGTGTTAGCTTCTAGTTGATTTGACTTTTCAAACATGCCATTTTCTGATTTTTTTCTCTAGAATCAAAAGCTGACACGTGATATTAAGAATGCAAATTATATCAGTTTTACCAACTTTAAAGATGAATTGACACACAAAAAAATTTGAAGTAGTTAACGGCCATTAGAGGCTTTTCTCAGAAGGAAGCATTGCTGATAGGGCATTAGTAGCACAACAACAACAATGACGTGGCAGCTTCTCCATCCTAGATTCTCCCATCATCACCAACAGCTTCTATCTTGGCGGGAAGTGAGACAAGAGCAATTGGGACCGTTAGATCAGATTCACATGTGATCAAGCAAGTGATACAATGAATGAGTTTGACTGTTTGAGAGTTTCCTATGTTGTCCCCACCACGGGTGTGTATCATAACACATGAACTGAAAATCATAAAACATGATCAAGATATAACATGGCCCATTTAATGCTACATTTATTGCAATTAAGCAGAGTTTAATATTATAATCATTTGCTTGCATGCATGCATGCATTATTGGGTATATCTTAGATTTGACTTAAAAAAACCTTCTGATTTTACTCCTTTCTTTTAAAATGGTTTAAGTGGTATAAACTTTAATAAAAAAATGGAATTTTTCTTAACAATATTAATAATTTTGAGTTGATAATGTGAATTAGTCTATTTTTTTATTTTAAAATTGACAAAATTTAGAGCGGTCTAAAATACCCTTTGTCACGTCATTTTAATTAACAGGGTTATGAAAAAATCCTCATTCAGCTAGGTTTTATGTCATATGGGCTCTTTTAAAAAAAAATTTCACAAAAGCCTTTTTAAAAATGAGTGAAACCACATAGAATTTTTAAAATTAAACCTATATTTTATTTGTGCTTGTGAAATTAATCAGTCCTGAGTTGATAATTAATTACTTAATCAAATTTAATATAAAATATATTATTTTTTTAAAAATTCACTAAAATACGTTTATATAATTAAATATAAATAAAAAAACTCATCTATTTTAGATATAGTTTGAACTTACGACCTTTAGAGTTACATATTCAATTTCAATCACTAGATTAAAACATTCAACAGAATAAAATTTATAATTTAACATGATAGTAATACTAGAATTATTATATAAGAAAATAAAGTAGTTTTTTATGGTGACTTATATATATAATATATAATTTAAAATGAGATTAACACTAATGTGAGAAAATTATGTGTTTTCTCAGGGTGGCTTTATTTTTGGTAAAACAAATTATACTTTCCTTTTGTTAGTTGGGTGAAATTTTATTCAATAGCTATAAAGTATAAAGTAGTGATAACTTTTTCAAAAACAAAGAACCATATAATGCAATAAAATTATTATGATACTTCATATTATAATAAAAACTTATTTTGTTGGACTTGAATTTATAGAATTCTCTATGGTTATGAAGTATATAATATATAAAGTTTCCATTATTTTATCATTTGATGAGTGATATGAGATTTAGTCAAATCAAGAGGACTCATTTATTCAAAAGCAATTATACAAACAATCAATTAAGTGTAGTTCAATTTATACATCACTCAATATTACTATTGAAAGGTCCTAGATTCAATACCTAGCCTCTTTAAAATTCATAATTCTTAAAAAAAATAACTATATAAATCACTTGTTTTTGTTATATTTAGTTTCTTTTGGAAAAACGAGATCGAGAATATAATTTGGAGGGATATTATATGGTTATTTGAAGTAACTATTACTTTGCCTCAATCACTATCAGAAGAGTGGATGATATTTTTATCCTATGGTGAACAGAGGCAAAGTAATATTTATATATATATATATATATATATATATATATATATATATATATATATATATATTAAAAGAAGTCTTAAAAGACTTTTTTGCCCAATTACATTTTATTAAATTTCTAAAAGCCATAAAAAAATTTACTAATGAAATTTGAATTTTTTAAAAAAAGGTAGTGTTGATATGTTTATCAGTATTTTTCATCTCCACAAATATTTACATTAAATTAATATTTTGGCTAAATAAAAATTGACTATTAAACGTGGATAAATTAAGAGTTTGTTTTTGAGTAGAAGTACATCAAGTAGAAATAGAAGAGATCTGAACTTTAACAAAACAGGGAGGACAATTTAATAACGCGTATCATAATTAGAAAATGAAATTTACGAAAACTCTGGCACCTGTTCCCAGGCCAATTTTGGCTGCTTATTACTACGACCACCCAACATAATTAATTATGAACATTTTTTTTGATTAATTTCCAAATGAATTAAAGACACCCTATTTTGTATATATCATTATCGAAATTTTAATTATAAAAATACCTAAGTTCTATTAAAATTAAAATTTAATAGATTATATATTTAATTTAAATTTTAAGTAGTTTTAATTCAATTAATTAGAAAAAGTTAAATAATAAGAAGAAATAGAGTTTGTGACTAATATAACAATGTAAAAAATAATTTAATTATTTTAATGGAGTAGTATTTCTTTAAGTTGGTCATTGTTCCTTGAATAAAAAGAAAAAAGATAACTCATGTCCTTTCTCTTATTCCCTCATCAATTTCTTCTTATTTATTTGCTGAGCCAGTAAGCTACACCAAAAGGAGTATGTTATGGTACACAGTGATTAAAACTATGCTATAATTTAATATTTAACATCTTATATAAGTTGAAATTTTCGTATGAAAATAAGATTTGATTGACTTTAAATTAGTATAAAATATATGAGAATGCATGCACATGTCATTTTTATCCAGATTTTAGCTTTTGCAAGTGTGGGTTAGATACTTTAAAAAATACATAGGATAGTTTTTCTCCAAAAGAGGTATACAATGTAATGTCTAATTTATATGTAATGCACAATTACAAGGTCAGTATTAAAATATAGTTTTTTCAACAACAATTAAATTATAAAAAGTTATTTTGATTAACTACATTAATATTTTTAAGAATAAATGGATATTTGATGTAAAAAATAGCAAGAACATCTTCAAATTTCAGCGATATAGGTAATGACTCTATGATTTTATCTTTATGTGAGTGTATTTTTTAATAATAGTGATTATCTTCAATATTTTATAATTTTGAAATACAAACTACTCAGATATTGGAACCCGAACTCAAAATACGAAAAATGTGGTGCATATTTTTGGTATGGGGAGCGAATACAAAAATATTACAATTCTTCAACACCTAAATTTTCTTTATGCTGCAATCAAGGACGGATTAAGCTGTCTGAGCCAATGAAGCCGCCTCAAATTTTGCAACAATTATTATTTGGATCAGGTAAAATAAGTAATAAGTAATATACTATCATTGTTTTTATTAGTTATTTTTAATCTAAGAATAAAACATAAATGTGTTATTTTGGACCTATCCGTACATCATACGAATACTACACTAGTTTACTTTATAAATAAAATAAAATAAAATAACCTACACCTAATTTTGAACTACGTGGAATATGGAATATAAGTTTTTGTTATGGTGGTGCTTATTGGTTAGCTAAAGCCCATCAAGCCTATATGTCTTATGTCTTCAGTCTCATTGAGCCCTAATGTAATGGCTAACCGATAGCAAGCGTTTAAACGACTTGTCGTTTATGATAGTCATATGACTTTCAGCCTCGCTGGCTGTACTTGCTCATAGTGTGGCCTGCCCTCTTTATGATTTGAATTTGAATTCAGCTTCATCTCAATCAATCCATCTATATTGGAGTTTTCATGATTTATATTTTGCAATTCAAGATAATATATTTCATAGTTTATTTTAAACATCCTACGTTGGTTAGGCTTAAACAATATTGCTTTTTATATTTATGGGATAACCCCACTCCTAACTTTTGAGGTGAGTTACGTATACGTCATTATACACATGGTCTTAGAGCTCCGTTATGATATTGGGTCATCTTTTAATATTTGCTCCACAATCTAAATAGATTTAAACATGAAGGAGCATGTTGGATATCCCAAGATTATAGTTTGAGCAATATTATTCATTATATACGTGTGAGAGACCCTCGCCTTCAAACCTATCTTTTGGGGTGAGTTTTGTCTACAATTTAAATCTAATCTACAAATAATGTTTAGTTTTAATGGATTTTCGAAGGGAGATAAAATTTTAGTAACTTTCGGCGGTTAGTGTGTCGCAATATCCATCCTTGGCCAGCTTGAGGTGGCCCCGGCCTCCAAAATTTTTTAAAGTGTATAATCAAATTTATACGTTTTATTAATTAAATTTAAATTTACAGTTGGTATTTATCATGTTATATATTTTCATAGGGGTAAGGTCACGGTCAATTAGAAACAACTTCTCTATAATTATAGGGGTAAGATTACGTACATCCGATTTCCACTTACTCCACTTTTGTGGAAGCTTTGTTAGACATTGGAGTAATGTTGTTGTTATATTTCCAAAAAACGATATTAAAAAAAAGACTTCCACAAAACAAATTTAAATCTGAACCTGTAACTTTTTAGCCATCTCAATTTCATATACAGAATCCAAGTTTGTATGTTGCTATGTTGTATAATCCCTAATTCACCATCATTCGTTTTCTTTTCATATAAATTATAATCATTTTAAGCTGGTACATATATTAAGTCCATAATATGTTTATGTATTAGAGTTCTGTTGAAATTTGCTATACACACGAAAAGTAAAAGATGTTTCCTCAATGTATCTCTTCACTTTTCACAACTGTCTCAAAGTACAGAGCATAAAATTTAGAATAAACTTTAAAAATATATTTTGTGGTTTGGTCGTTTTGTAAAAAGGTGTTTGTGGAATTTTTTTTCAAAGGGGTGCATGTGGTTTCAAAAGTTTACAAAAAGAGGATTTTCAAAATTTTGAAACCACATTTTGAAGGGTAACTTATCCATTTTGAAGTGAAATTTTGCAGCTTAGTTAATGAAAATATAATATACCTTTGATAAATTTTAGAATTTTTTTTAGAAGTAATATTAGAATTTGATTATAACTTTAAATCAAAACAAAATGAAAATTTTTCCGAATTTCACTCAAATCTTGATATATAATTTTTAAATAATATAGTTAAAAATATAGGAATGTTAAATTAATTGAAATAACGGGTGTAGCACTCTAATTTTCAAACCACATGCACCCTTTTAAAAAATTTTGAAACCACATATACCCTTTTGAAAAAAAAAATTCACAAACACCTTTTTGCACAACGATCAGAACACATGACATGTTTTTTAAGTTTAACCTAAAATTTAATTAGAGGTATTTCTTATTTGTGAAATGTGATTAAGGATGAAATTCGGTAAACACAATTGGATTTTAACAATATAGTTAAATAACAAAGGTAATGTTGTAGGTCCATTCTCTCTTAAGGGGTATATGTCTCACATATTATAATTATCCACTTTAATTTTAAGTTAATACTTAAATAATATAAACTAAATTGATAAGAATGCATTATATCTCATACTAAGATTTAAAATTTGTCATATCCGATCTCTAACAAACTTACTTCAAACATTAAAAGCATAATTAGACAAAATAATAATATATAATTTGTATTAAGTTTATTATTTAATGAAAGAATATAAGTTTTTTTAAAAAATATTAAAGTAAAATGAATTACAAAAATAAAAAAATAAGGAGTACCACTGTTCACACTTCATTTTTAGAAATGGAGATTTGAAGTTCAAGCCCACTTTTGAGGTTGGGTCAAGATGCTTTAGAAACCAAAAGTCTAATATTTTTGGGTTCAGTTTCAGATTGTTTTTTCTAAATTTTTTTAAAAACTTTATTTTCAAGTTTTTTAAGATGTTATCTCGAAAAGTTTTAAAATCTAATAGTAAACAGTTCATAATTAATTAGTATGGAGAATCAAAGTGTTAAAATATGTTGTTCTATTAAAGTTTATAAATAGAATTTTTCACGACAGCAGCTCTGACAGCAATCTCAAATATAAGGATTTTTGCAGTTCTTCTCAAGCACTAAACATAGGCAACTTGTATAATTTAGGGAAATTGTAACTAAGTGAAAGATTTTTAGATTTTTTTAAAAAATGCTTCATCTTTTTTTATTTATCTTCTAACACATTTTACACTTTTTAAGGAATCAATTAATTAAAGAAAAAAAATATTATTTTACTCTTTAATTAATGTTTAGTTTTCCACTCCATTGCAATTAATGATAATGAGACAAATGAGGGTATAATTGAAAAAATAATCAAGAAAGTGCCTAGATATTTGGGAATGACGAGTAAAAAAATACATGAAAAAGTGGTTGAAATGCCTATTTTAAAAAAATGGAGGGAGTATCTTATACAACATTTATTTAAAAAATACAAGATTTTAAATTTTAGTTTTGGTGAATACCTTCTTTTTGGTATAATAGATCTTATACCTTTTTATACCGTGGTATTATATGTATTATAACTTCTTTATATTTGGTATAATACATATTATACATGTTGATTTTATTCTTTGTAATGATTTCGATGTTGTTTGGCTTTGATATTATATTTATTTTATTTTGCATTTTGTAATGGTTTTGATGTTGTTTGACTTTGATATTATACCTATTTTAATTTATTATATTTTAGCTTTAATATAATTAATCTTATGCATATAACTTTTATTACACCAAAAACACAAAACGACACAGTGAAAATTATACCAAAATTTATATTATTAAAAATATAAATTATTTTAAAAAATGCTTAGGAATAATGATTATAATGATTGTATTTAAAAAAAACCCATATAATTTAGCCGTTTACTCAGCTAAAATTGTTCAATTAGTTTGTGGGCTTTGATTTGGAGTTCTCGAGTCACTTTATGTTTATTCTTCACCCAGTTTATTAAATTTCTCACTCGTAAAATTGTAATTTGTTTAATTCTTTAAGTCTCAAGCAATCATCATGTGCACCTGTAATTTTATTCTTTTGGGTTGAAGTTATTTATATGAAATGATTGTTATGATGAAAGCACGAAGTGACAGTATCTTTATCATATAGTATCATTATTCATTAGTTAAATATATCACGTGGTTGGTTTCTTAATTAAGTAAAAACATCTCTGGGAATAATTATTGAAATTGAAAATGACGTCATTTGAAAAAGAATTAAGTGATATATTAAAAGAAAGTCTATTATGCGAGTCCAAATCAAAGCGCTGGAATGGAACTATTTGCCTGTGTAATTGTGCATAAATTTAAAAGTTGTACAATCATGTGTATACACGTCTCTACTCTACATTTATGCAAAATACATTAAAACTATATATTAAAGAATATGCAATTTAATCTAAGCTAAACGTTAAAAGGTATCATGTAATTTTATTCATTTATAAAATAGGGTATGAGAAATTTTTTTTATAAAATAGAGCATTGATTTCAAAGAATTTATAAATAAATAATCCTCAATATTAAATTACGTCGCAAAAATGGATAACCTTATTCATTTTTATCTAATTTTTTTTAGATATTGTTGAAAAAATTTAAATTTTTTTAATAGTGAAAATATTTTTTAAATTAAATTATGATAATAAATTTAAAAAAATTTAAAAAAATTTAAAAATCACTCAAATTATGACGTATAATTTTTTAATAATAAGGTTAAATTATTAGAATATTGAATTGTCAAAAATATTTAATGTAATACCACTATTCTGAATCCATAGGCCCCCTCTTACAAATCTTTTAAAACCACCTCATTTTATAAAAAAAAATTCCCACATTACCCACGTAAATTACCCATAAATTTACACTAACCACATTATACCATTTTAAACTTTTAAATATAACCTTTTATCTTATAAAATTAAATAAATTATATCAATTTTACCGTAAACCTCCCTGTCATAATTAAAAATTAGGCGTAGTAGAGCCATGTCCATGATTCTACTTATGTACTAGAGGCGATCTAATAATAATGATACCTAAATAATCATAAAAATATACTAAAAATAATCATATATTAGAGAATATATCCATCCCTTTCTCAAGATCAATACTCAAATTCATCAATCACACAGATCCGATCATGATAGACGGAAGATACCACCATCATCATCACCACCACCATCAACCTGCCGCAGGAGCACCGCATGGCATCATACTAGCAGTCGTAGTCTGCACAGTAGTTCTCGCTCCATTTCTCCTCGGCGATCAAGGCGAAGCCATAACTGAATTCATCGCCGAGCTTTTAACCCCGGTCGGTCTCCTCCTTTTGCCTGTAATCCTCCTCTTAACCATTCAGTTTCTCTCCTCCGATCGCGGCGCCTTCGTCTCCTCCATCTTCTCCACCGGCCACCCCGACTCCATCCACCGCGTCGGTGGCTCTCCCGTCGGCGTTGCGCTTTTTCTCGCTCTTGTTCTGTTCTTGCTCTATAATCGCATGTCTATCTTCGGCGGCGGCGATGATTCCGACGACTAGATCGAGGTTCGGATCTAACTCTGAGCTCGAGTCTTTTGTTTTGTTCCTTTTTTTCTTCTACAGTGAGCTGTTAAGCGGCCGAGTTTTTCTTCTATTATGAATCTCATGGTTGTACATAATATTTCAGTTACGAAAACTCTAAGTAAAGGTACTATTTGGTTGTGTGGATTTCACTCTTTCACTAAAAAGCAGATCGGGGCCATCGGGCCGGCGGCAGCCTGTGACGGTGGCGCCGGGGAGTCCCCGGTGTGAAGTATGAACACTATTAGAGCATTTTTAGCTTATAGTTTATTTCGTGATTATGTCATGTGAAATAGAAGCTCACATTTATGACATATTAATAATTTTAAAATTAGAAAAAGAGTTACACTAAATTATTTATTTTATCTAAGATGATGTAATTAAGTAATAAAAAATATTTAATTATAAATTTATTTTAATTTTAAAAATTAAAATATTAATTAATTTAATTATTTATATAAAAAATTAAATAAGTACTATTTAATATTTATTATATCTTAAAAAAATAAATAAATAGATTAACATAACACAATTTTTTAATTTATTATACTTATAGTATTCTTCGAATGGATTAGTGTGATTCACTCATTTGTTTGGCATTGCAGTTGCATGTGAGCACGTGGCACCCACTGTAGCAAGGTCAAAGCAGGTGGTTTGTTAAAGTTGGGGTTGGAAAATGCAGCTACTGGACAATGCTGGACTTTGATAGCGAATTAATTGTATAATTTAATGAATTTTGGTGGGATTTGGATCAATTTTGAAATGAAATGGAATTTATTTATGTTATTTATAATGAATTGTTTATTTATATATAATTATAATTTCGTTAATACTAATTTTTGTTTGTCTATAAGATTTGTAAGAGCCAGTTTGCTTTTATTATTATTATTGACTAAATACAATTGGTTTACACGTAACAGTTAAAATTTAAAAGTAGTTGTTTAACAGTAATAGGAAAGTATTGTCAAATTGCAAGCCACTAAGATTAGCGTACAGCTCACGGAGTCGCTGGCCCTGACACATTATTCACTTAATATTATTGGGGATATTAATTTACATTTATAAGTTATAAAATTTCGTTTCTTCAAATTAATGTGAGATATTGATTTTTCGAACATTCCTCTCATCGAACAAATATTCATCGAATCCTCTTTAATCGATCAATTATCTATCCACTAAGATGATTTTCATCACACCCTAATATGTTGGAGGACTCGCCTTACATAGAGTACTAGCGATTTCACAGATATCCGGTGATTAAACTGAGTGTTCCACTATTTGTTCAACTTTATGGGGATCCATCCACATCACGGCTCTCTGATACCAATGATTGCGACTCGCGAGAGCCCCATGGACGCCTCATATTCCCATACATGGTATGATATTGTCCTTTAGGCCTAAGACCTCATAGTTTTGTTCTTAAACTTTAACCCCAAAAAACCTCATATCATTGAGAATATTAGTCCACACTTATAAGTTGAATCTCATCTCCTCATACCAATGTGAGATATTTATTTATCCGTGAAAGCTGAGCGTGAAATGTGACTGTTTTGGAACCTCCTTAACCTTGTCTTATTACTTTTTTAAATCAAATAGATGTTTCAAATGTTTTGTTGTGATTACCAAGCGACTACTTTTAGCTATTTTGGCAGCGTTTGATTCGCGAAAATCCTATTCTATGAAATATAAATAGAAATGAATAGAAAGATGTCAAATATAGTAGAGTATAAGTCTAGAATCCGTTAATGCAAGAAAAAACTTTTCCTAAATCATATACATCTCATGGAAAAGCTATTCATTTGTTTAAAAAGGAATAGCTTTTCCATGAGATGTATAGAAGTTAAGAAAAATTTTTCCGTTCGTAAACAGATTCTAGATGAATAATGTGTCATATTTACATTTTTTCATACATTGCTATTTTTATTCCACGAAATAGGATTTCCGCGAACTAACCAAACCCTTTGTAGATAAATGTTACCAGTAAACATTATCAGGTTAAAACCAAACAGGCTTTGAATTGGTATACGTTGTTAGTAAAGTTTTTTATTCGTAGAAAGAGCTACTTGATAATTGCAATTAAATACTTAAAATTTTTTTAAAATAAATTGAATAGTCTCTCAAACACCCAAAATGATGATCAATCACTTCTTAGTACTTATTAGATAACACAAGTATAATAACTATTTCTTTACAATAATTTTAAATTTCTTTACAAGTATATTAAGAACCCTTTTTCCTCCCCCACATTAAATGTAATAAAATTTGTTGGTTATTATTCAGAATAAATTAAAAATAAATATAATTTTTTGAGATCCATTACTTTAGATCTGATTCGAGACAGATCTGGAACTAACATAAGAAAAAACATTGATTATATTGTTTGGATATAATTTATATTCACTTAAATATGAGATCTTTATTAGTATTTTTTTACAACCACACCAAAATATGAAGAAGCTACTTTTGAATTCTTAAAAAAAACACATTACCAACAAAATATTGATTGCAATCTATGAAGCACGGAAACTTCGGTTACATGCCGTTACGGCGTTCCCGTTTCCATATCTGTGTTCGTTTCCCCACAGTTTCCAAACCTATATTTTTTAAAAAAGGCGTTTTCTTATTGCAATAATTAAGAGTTCATTGCCCTTAAGCAAACTCTCATAACAAGTTCTAAGAGCTTTATCTCTTTTAGCATCCATTTCGAATTAAATCGAAGTGTATTTTAGCATGACAAGCAGACAAAGTTTACACATAAACAACACTAACATTTTAAAGCACAAAGCATCAGATAGAGTAAGCAGCAGAGGGATAATTTATGCAAGGCTCCACTGTAATAAACATAACAGACTCAGATCACTCTTTCTGAAACAGTAGAAAACTTGATGCAACACTTTTTTTTTTAAGTTCGTGTTCTTCAAATCCACACAATTATATTATATGAGCCCTGTACAAAATTTGTATATATCACCTGTTTAATACAAAGGCAGCGGTTTGACAAGGGTGGCAAAAAACCCTTGTTCCAAAACACCTGGATTTGCATTGGAATGGTACATAATTGATAGCCGAGTTTTTCCTTCGTTGAAAAGGCATCATCAATGCCACTCAGGCAATTTTAGACCAAGTTGACCTTTTGTCCAGGCTCATACAGCTTAACCATCTGCACATCATATATCAAATTCAATCAAAAGTGTATTATCTTCAAGTATCAGCTAATTGGATGATAGAACTGCTATGCTAAACTTATCATATGAACACAACTGAACTTCAATGGATTGCCTTGTAAGACAAATGCAATAACAAAAAATATGCAGATTGGAAATATGAAACAGATTCTTCATCAAATGATGGGATTAAATCATTATATACAAGATCTCAGATTCATGAGTCCACTAGATGCGCAAATCAAATCGGTGGAATAAAAATTTAAAATATTGGTGAGATTCATTGTCATCATATTTCAAACCTAAAGCAACTATAAGAGTTTGATTTCCTTGCATAATAGTTTTGCTTGCAATAACAAAATTATGGATTAATACAAAGTTGAAAACAGCCTGACAAGATCTCATATTCACTAGTCCACTAGATGCACAAATCGGTGGAACAAAAAATTAAAACATTGTGATATTCATTGTCATCATATTTCAAACCTAAAAAATCAAGTCTTAGCACAAAGGGGCCAACGCTAAGACTTGATATGAAACAACCTAAAAAATCTCCCAACTATATGCATATGAAACCACACAGACATACCAACAAGGTGTAGCTCAGTTGGCTAAGCAGGCTGTGGAAGTTGGAGGAGAACAAAGTTCAAATCCTACTAAATACACTTGTTGGGAGGGGTGAGGAGCCTTAACTGTTACTAAGCCCCAAACAAGATTATCTCAATGAAGATACTTGTAAATATTACCAAAAAAAACCACACAGACATAATTTATTTACAAATTGCAGCAAATTGGGCACCTTTGAAGCCTTAACTAGGCATAGATAGCAAAATCATATTTATAATATCAAGTAAAACACCTTACCCACCATAACCATGGAGAAAGATCCCCCAGTCATGATAGTGACACTTAACATAAGTCAGCTCGCTACAATAATGCTACAGGAGAACTTTCTCAGCAAAGCAACTTCATACTATGCCATACTGATAAAAAAAATTCAACCTGAAAGCTGTGCCTGAACAAAGCTGTTATGAGCCATATATGAACAGTAAAATCAGCTTCATATACCATAAAGAAGACAAATCGATCAACACCTTAAGTTACAACATAAAAAGCAAAATCAAAGTAGTCTAATTTCAAGACAAAAGTAGCCTTACTCACCTTCAAGCTAACCCAAGATTCTGTAGTTTATCACAGCTAGGTATTGGATAATTCCTGTTCCATTGACGCCTCTGAAGTTCTGCGTGACAATGACGCCAAAGAAAGTTTTTGTAATCCTTGATCACACTATCCTCAATGTTAGCTCGTTCAGTGCTACCAATAGGAAAGTTTTCATCAAAAGTTGTTGATTTCACAAAATACTCTATACCATAATTCTCAGTTGTTTTCGGAATTTGATACGCGAAATTCCTATGCAAAGAATAATTAGGCTCCGAAAATGGCAGATAAGCAAGCACAAAAAACAGCAAGAAAGGCAGTATCTGTAGAAGAAGAAGCAGATTAGGCCCTCCCCCATCCTCTCTTTGCCTCCCACCATTTCTGCTCCTGTAAACATGGTGTGCTCTAAACATCTCGGTCTGGCCAAAAAATGACCTGAAAATCTCATCTGGATCGAAATCATCATCATAGAACTCATGCACATTTCTCCTCCTCCTTGTTTGCCTAACATTGTGCTGCTGGTTGTACTCAAATTCATCAACCAAACCAGTCTGATCATACTGTCTCCTTGAACTATCATCACTCAAGCATTTAAAAGCTTTGCAAACCTTTTTGAATGCTTCCTCGGATCCAGGTGCCTTGTTCTTGTCTGGATGAACTTTCAGAGACAATTTCCTGTAAGCTTTTCTGATTTCCTCACAAGAACAAGTCTTTTCAACCCCAAGAATTGAGTAATAATCCTTATTCCTCTTAATCTGCCTAACCAATTCAACATTTTCTTCAGTATAATTGCGCTCTCCATTTAAACCCTCATCAATTTTAAAAGAACCAGATCCATTCTTCTCCTTATCAACAAATTTTACACTAGGGGATGAAGGGGTTGAATTTGACCTAGAAAAGTCAAGCTTATCACAAGCAGCTATAAGCTCATCAACAGACAAATTAGAGTTCAAACGTTGAGCGATTCTGATGAATTTCATCGCGCGCTCTTTATTTCCCGATGCAATTGCTTCCTCGGCGATTCGAACACATCTTAATGCTTCATCTTTGTTACCATCCATATCTTATTCAGATTTCCGCAATTTTGCGGATAAATATAAATATCAACTTCAAAATTCGAAATCAGGTCTCACGAGAGACCTAGAACTTTGGCAATAAATTTCGAAAAAATGGCAGAAATTGGGGAATCGAGGAGGCGAATCGGAAATGAACAGATCACAGAGACATTACAATCAATAATCAAATTAGATGGATTGTTTAACAGTTACCTGAAGGGGAGCTTCGAAGAAATCGAAAGGTGAAGCGATAACCGGGATGAAAACGGGTGGGTCGGGTGGTGCAGGAGGTAGATGAAGAGCGAGCGTACTCTGTTTGGATATTGGGTACAAACCAATGTATCATTGACGGAGAGGGCATATATGTAGGCAAATTTGATATGGTTATGTATTTAATAGCGTCTCCGTTAACCTTCTTTTCAAACTTTACAACTAGAATTACCCAATTGAATCGACAATTACTTATTTTAATATTGCATTATATATATAATGTTGAAGAATTGAATAGATTATAAGATGAAGAAACAGTAACAATCACTTTATTTTATTATAATGTAAATAGTAGTTCATCCAATATTGAATATATGATATTTGAGTTATATTTTTTTTAAGATAATGAGTTATAAAATTTTAGTATAAGGGAATTATATAATCTTTTTAATTATGAGTTAATATATAGAATTTTCTATTTTTATATGCACATTAGTAAATATAAGATGTTAATGTATTAAAGTTTTATATTGTGGATGGATTTATATGTTTTTTTAAATTTTTTAGGGTGTTATTTTATTTTGAAGATAAGTGACAAATACATTTTGGTGGTTAATATAAAAATAGGGTAGTGTTTAGGGGTGTGTAAATGGTTTGGTACCGAATTATTGAATCGAATTAAACCGAAATATTAATTTGGTTCTGTTATTTTAAAAATTTAGTTCGGTTCAGTTTGTAAAATGCTGAATATTTTAGTTATTCGGTTCGGTTCGGTTTTTATGTAGAAAAAATTGAAATAATCGAACCGAACCGAAATATACATTACACATAAAAAAATTTAAAATATGCTCATATATAAATTATTTTAACATCACATTCTTATTCCTCTTTTCCAAAATGCACTCTTATTTTTAATTGACACCCCTAGTAGTGTTTCATGACACCCATAGTATTACTTCCAACCGTCCTCTTTAAATAGCCCATTTTACATATTGCCCCTCTTATAACTATGAGTTTTTCTCTCTCTACCATTCTATCCCTGTTATTCGAAGCTCTCAACTTCTCTCTCTAAATTCTTCACTTTCAATATTTTCAAACCTCAATTTTTCAACAAATCGACCACAAAATCATGTTAAACAACATAACCATAAGGGTCTGAGGGTTAATTTTTAACTCACTTAGGGGATTTAGTAGCGACTTGAAAATTACAATATCAAACCCATAAGGGGATTTTAGGGGATTCCACGAAATCGCCCACAAAACTATGTTAAAACAACATAATCATAAGGATTTGAGATTAATTTTCAACTCGCTAAGGGGATTTAAGAGAACTCAGTTGGAATCCTCTTAGCGATTTGAAAATTACTATATCAAACTCAGAAGGGGATTTGAGGGGATTTCACAAAATCGCCCACAAAATCATGTTAAAACAATATAATCATAAGGGTTTGAGAATTAGTTTTCAACTCGTTGAGGGGATTTAAGGGGATTCAGTGGGAATCCCATTAAATCTCCTTAGCGAGTTGAAATTTACGATCTCAAACTCAGTCTAAGTACATAAAATCGTTTTTCGTGATGTTTTGAAATATAATATGAATTGAGTCTCGTTTATTTTTTCTTCCGCCATTGTTTTCATTTGTAATGGTTTTTTAGATTGATTAGGTTGAAATGTCGAGATTTATAAGGTTTAGGGTTTTCAATTCGTTTTTCATGGAATTTCAAAAAAAAAACCTTAATTGAGAACGATTGGTAGTTTTCCCATTTTAGTTATGTGACTTATCATGATTTCATTATCGATTTTGTTTAAAGATTAAGGTTTAAAAGGACTGAAAGTGGGGATTTGAGAGAATTTGAAAAAGGGGGAATGAATAATGAGGGGGAAGCAAATAATGAGAGGGGCAAAAAAGGAAATATGGGGGTTATATATAAGACGGTAAGAAGCAATTTACTAAAAATATAATATATATAAATGAAAATAATGTTTTCTAATTTAAAAGCTGGAAAAAACATTTTCTATTGTCCATCTTCATCTCTGCTTCCGTCACTGCTTTACCACCACTTGCATAATGACACTTATTTCCTCCATCACTACTATCACCACTTGCAGTCACTGTTATCCATTTGGTGCTGATTGTTCATGGTCCATAGTTGAAAAGGATTAATTTTTTTTATTTTTTTAGTAAAAAAATAAAAATAAATTTTAGGGTTAACTTCAAAACCCCCCCGTGGTTTCACTCATTTTCGAAACACACCCTTGTATTTTTTTTGCAAAAACAATCTTGTGGTTTGAAACGTTAACAATTTAGGGATTTTTCATTAACGCCGTTAATAAAGCTGACGTGGCAAGGGGCATTTTTGTAAATTCAAATTGAACAAAAAAATTTCCAGAAATTTGAAGAACAATAAATAAACGAAAAATCCCTAAATTGTTTTGATTGATTGATTTACTCACTTGATCGGAAGAGATTCTTCCAGAGAATCCAAGGAATTGAAAGCTGTTTTGGATACCTCCTCTCCTTTCTCTTCATTGCTATCGTCCGGAGCTCCTATTGACGACGAGTTATCCAATGAATCGGAGGTCCGATTAACTTTCCACTTCCGACGCTCTTGTCTTCCTTTAAGAATATGCTTCTTCGGCGACGAATTAGCTACGACGTAAGCCGCTGCCTCCACCGAGGGAGGAGAAACCTCGATTCCGAAGCTGGAGCTCATGAACACCTCCATTTACAAACTCTTCCTGTGAAAAACACCGAAACAACAAAAACAGAAAACCAGCAGTGGAAATTCTGAGAACACCTAACCGATTAGGATAGGTGGACTATTTCCTAACCTTCTCCTCTTCGCCTCGTCCACTTGCGGGTTAAGCGTTTGTAGGTCGAGCTCGCCGGTGACTTTGAGATTGAAAGTGCGTTGATAGGTTTTGAGAGCTGATTCAAGCACATTGTCACTTGATCTGTTAATTGAAATCTCATTGCTTTTGTTAATTCAAATCGGAGAACACCGGCGGAGATACAGGAAGAAGAAAGGGGGAAGAGGAAATTGAAAATGCAGGCAAAGAGGGAAAATTTTTGGAAATTTTTTTGAAATTTTTGTGCTTCAAATTTCTCGAAATTTTTTTGCTCAATTTGAATTTATGAAAATGCCCCTTGTCTCGTCAGCTTTATTAACAGCGTTAATGAAAAATCCCTAAATTGCTAACATTTCAAACCACAAGGGTGTTTTTGCAAAAAAAAAATACAAGGGTATTTTCAAAAATGAGTAAAACCATATGAGAGTTTTTAAAGTTAACCCTAAATTTTATTGTTGCTTTCCTATAAAGCTTTAATTTATTTTCTAATAGAAAATAATATAATAATAGACATTAAAAATTTAATTATTTTTACCAATCATTATATTTTGTAGTTCCATTTTCATAAAAAATATTTAAAAATAATTAATCATCATTTAATTTTACTAGTCAATTACATATTTTATTTTATAATTAGACAATATTTTCAATTAAAGGACACAATGTATTAATTCGCATATTTTTTTCCTAAAGCCACAAAAATATCATAATTGAACATGACATCGCATTTATCTCCTCCACTATCACCGCCTTCTTCTCCAACTCCACCGCAACCATTTGCCACCACTTCATTCTTCCCTCCGTCCACCACCTTTCCCTCATTTGCCTTATCTACCCACTTCTACCACCACCACCATCTTTATCTTGCTACCAACACCTTCGATGGGGCAAGTGTCAAGTTGATAATCACGCATGAAAAGTTAATGAGTTAGAGAATGATATATAATTGAGAAGGGCCCATATACACACTATCTTAAGGTTTTTGGTTGAATGTAGTGTCAAGCCACTGAAGTATATTATTCACTTGTGTGTTTATTGTTCCCCCGGGTCAGAGCTCCTGATCCTGAGAAGTGGTATCAAAGCCAACGTTTGGCTTGTTAATACGGTGTTGCGCTCAAGGGGGAGCACGGTCTTAGCTTGAATGTGGTTATAACTCAAACTAGAGGGGAAGAATGTTGGGGCAAGTGTAGAGTTGAGAATCCCACATAAAAAGTCAATGAGTTAGTGAATGATACATAATTGAAAAGTATCTATAAATCCACTACCTTAGGTTTTGAGTTGAATGTGGCGTCAAGCCCATAAAGTATCATTCACTTGAGTGCCGAAGCTCATGGATCACGGCAACCTCATATGCCTCCTTCACCGTTGTGGCCACTCCACCATCTCCACCTCCACTATTATCGCTTTTCCACTACCTTCTCTATCTCTTCCACGTTTTGTCATTACTTTTCTCAGCTCTACCTCCTATACTACTACTATTGTCTCATAGTCAGCCTTTATCACAAATGAAACTATCACCTCCTTCGTCTACTCCACCCAAACCATCACCACCACCACTTTCTTAATCTCCACCTTTAGTGCCACTACAGTCACATATGTGTCTCTCACCTTCACATTGCCAATACAAGCACCATCTCCACCTCTAACCCCACCATCAATATTATGTCTCTTTCACTCTCACCGCTATCATCATCGTCGCCACATCTCCACCTCTACTCCAATCTCTCCTAAATTCATTATTTATATAATAATATAGTAGGTGTATATAACTTGTAGTTATAGTAATATATCTTTATTATTCACATTCTATACATCTATTTTAAAAAAAATATTACAGTATAAACAATTATAATATTATCTATATAAAAAAAATTTCTGGAAATTTTTTTTCTAAACATAAAAGAATAGTTTTCAGTATTATGAAATATAGAAAAAAACAAAAAAATATTTTACTTCACTGCCAAACATTTTTCATTACACCATTAGTTTTAGATAAGTCTAACTATATTTCCTATTTTTTATTCTCTAAACTATATTTTAGGAGATTTACAGTGTTTTTCCTCTAACCATCTTCCCTATTTTCATTCCCTATATTACATTCCCAAAAATAATAATATTCTGCTATTATTATATTAATTCTTTTACATCATTTCTTTTCTAATCAACTAATAAAATAATTAAAAAAATAAAAAGTAAAAAGAAATAATAATTTAATATCCATTCTCTAAAATAGGATTTCCTATATATAGGGAACCCTATTTTAGAGTTATACCATATAAGAAATGGTTGAATTTAACTATTCTCTATATTTATTTCCTACGTTAGAGATTACCCAAAATAAAAAATACTTGAATTTGCTCTTATATATTATACAAATGGGACCTGTTATCAGTATCGCTCTTCTTAAAATGACACAGAAATACCCATTCATTCATTAATCCGGTTTCAATATGTTTTATTACAAAATAATTCATTATAGAATTATGATTTAATACTAATTATTCAATACGTTAATAAATTTTTATTAAGTTAACCAAAAAGCAAAAAAGTTTTTATATTAAAATGAGAAGAATTTATTCCCTCCGCACTACCAAAAATAATATACCCTTTGAACGAAAGGAGTCCTTGCTCAATAAGGAGAAAAACGAAGCCCTTTTCCGTAAATAAACAATACAAAGCAAAACCCTCGCTGATAAATTGATTTTGTCCAATTCATAGCTATCCCTCTTGCTCTAGCACTTGCTGCTGCTTCCTGCTGGTCTTGGTGTTGTTCGATCCGAGAGAAAAACTCTGCAATCATGTTGGTCTATCAGGATTTGCTTACTGGTAATTTGATCCTTTCTTGTTTAATTGATTTCTAGTATCGATTTACTGGGGTTTATTGTCGAGTTTATTAGGTTAGATCTTGTTGACTTCAATCATGCTTTCCTCTATTTTTCGATTCAGTTACTTAGATTTGTGCTTCTGTATGTGGAGATCTGAAGTTTTCCTTGTTTTGCGTGTGTTTGATGTGCTTTCTAGTTTCTCATCGAATTCTGTAGTTGAAAGCGTGCCGTGAATCTGTTAGATGCATAAACAGTTGGATGATTTTTGTGTTGTATGTTTAGGGGAGTGATTAATATGTTCTGTTTGTGCGTACTTAAATTGAATGTTTTACGCCTACTTGTACTGGTTTTAGATAGGTGAAAAGTTTACCTCATATGAGCTGAAAGGATTTACCTTGAATTGGGATTAAAAAAACCTTGGCCTGATGAAATCGGCCTTTAGATCAGTAGATCAATAGATGAACTACTGTCTTTACTTTTGGGTTTTGTGGCCGCGGAAGATAAAAACTATTGTACTTATAATTCATCTTAATTCAATGAAATTAAGTCAAACACTTTTTAAGTTGTAGAACAGAATAACTAGGATAGCTTTTTGCCGACTGTTACCTTTACTTTTACAATTATAATATTTTCCCTTTGGCACCATAAAAGCGATATCGGCTAGCTGCCCTACCTTGATGCCGCCCCAAATAGGTATTTATATTTGTGAGTTACTTTGTAGAATTTTGGTTTGAGTATTTTGTTCTTGAATTTCAGGTGATGAGCTTCTCTCAGACTCCTTCCCATACAAGGAAATTGAGAACGGCATGTTGTGGGAAGTGGATGGAAAGGTAGATATCAATAAATATTGCTAGTATAATTTTTTCATCTTGCAATTGTGTGGGTGTTTTTTTAATGTAGTTAACATGTTCGGTTTGCAGTGGGTTATTCAAGGAGCTGTGGATGTAGACATTGGTGCCAATCCTTCTGCCGAAGGTGGTGGAGAGGATGAAGGTGTCGATGATCAAGCTGTTAAAGTGGTTGACATTGTTGATACCTTTAGGCTCCAGGTTAGTTCCATGTCCAAATGTTTTATGGATCACTTATGAGTGCTTCTGAGCTACATAATAGAGAAACAAAACCCAGTTAAATCAATGTTTGAGTTGTTTTGTTTGTAATATCTGTAGGAGCAACCCGCATTTGACAAGAAACAGTTTGTGACATACATGAAGAGATTCATCAAGTTGCTAACACCTAAGCTGGATGAAGAGAAACAGGAGAGTTTCAAGAAGAACATTGAGGGAGCTACCAAATTTTTGCTCTCAAAGCTCAGTGACCTCCAATTGTAAGTACTTAGCTATGTTTTTTTCAACTTATAAGTAGCAGTACTGAACTGAAACTGAAGATGCTGGAATTGAACTGCATCTGAACAGAAATTGAAAATACTGAAAGTAAATTGAAAGATAATTACTAATATAGATAATAATACATCAAAATATTATCATATTAATAATAACAATAATCTATAATACTTTAAATACTATCATAATATAATAAAGTTAATTATTAATTATTGATTACTGAAACCAAACGGGATGAATTATAAGCTGAAAAGAATAGGACCTTAGTTATAAATGTAATGGTCTGTGAATTTTGCCCTTAGGGTTGGTCTCTTCTTCTTATATGGTTTCAAAATCAATTGTTATTATTGCAGCTTTGTTGGTGAGAGCATGCATGATGATGGATGTCTGGTGTTTGCTTACTACAAGGATGGTGCCACCGACCCGACATTTTTGTACTTTGCTTATGCTTTGAAGGAGATCAAGTGTTAAAAAATGAAGCTTGGAAGCAGAAGTTTATGTAGTTTTAGTTTTATCTTGTTATCCTTGTAACGATTTTGAAGTCTTCTATTTTTGGTTTATTCTCTTTGATTGACTGGAACAGTCTTTTTTAAAAAAATCTATTTGGGGTTGAGTCTCATGTTTTACCGATAATTTAAATTTTTTGAGGTGTGATTATCATGATTTATTAAAACTGAAGAAAGCAAAGATCTTGATTGGCACATCTTTGCCACTATTTTGCTGCTGTGTTTTTTTTTATCAAATGCAGACAATCTTGATTGCTCTGTAGACTTTATTGTGACCTTGTGGGTTTGACTTGTTTGGATTATAACAACAAAATGAATCTAGGAGAATTAGGCCCTACTCTTTAGGAGTATAATTCAGTTTAGACCACTTTATTCTAGTTTAGTTTAACTATGTGTAGTTATAAATTACTGAAATAAGTTAAATTCGGCTCACTTTAAATAACTTATAAACTCAAAACTTCTTTTGTTGCTCTTCAAGTCGTATGTTCCATAATCTAGAAAGATTAGTTTTCTTATTTACTAGAAGTTTTTTTTTCCATCATTTTAGTTTACAGCTTGTAATACATTTTTAGGAGAACATCTTGTTGATGGAGCCTTTTGTAGGAGATGGGGTTTGAACCTCATATTCCGCTCTCATTTTGTTGATTACTTTACTGATTACCGAATTAGAGATATGTAAGTTGGTATTAGTGTGATATATAACGGTGATATACATATATTGTGATACCCAGCTTCAAGATAATTTAATAATTAAGCCACACTATTTATCACCTACATTGAGGTGAATGCCTCCCTAAAAAGGGTTGGCTTAAGGTAATGACTTGTCTAATTATGTCAAAAGGGGATCATTAAGCTTTAATTCAAATTTGCATTGACTTTAACTGGTTGCTAGATCTCAACTTCACATGCTTTAAGTTAAAGCAAGACTTCTAATCTTTTATTTAATATTGAGGTCCTTTTTAGTTTTTGAGATCCAACTATTCTCCCCTAAAATGTTCTACAATGACCACAACGTTGCACCTAAAAAGACCACATTCCATCAAAATTTGAAACAAAAACATCCCCAAAAAGATGAATCAAAATTTTCCTTCATTTGAGGTTGAAATACCTTCTATGCGCCTTTTTTTAGTAAAAAACCACTTAGGACTTACGAGACCTGCTAATGAGGACTTCAACAACATTTGAGATCGAACTTAGGTGAAGTTTGGGCTGCCCTTTAACATATCGGGAAATCACCTTTGCATCTTACTACAAGTTATTTGTACCAAAATGATCATATCGATATCAGTAGTGATAAATGCATGTCATATGTTGTCGTACATTTATATAATACCGACTTTTATAGTATCAATTTGCAATAACTTTTTTTATTATTATCAAAAGTTATGATTACAATTTTTCAACACAACACATCATTCTATCGAATGTGATATTTTATTTTGTTGCTACATTAAAGCTGCAACTATTGCTCTTTTATCTCCCAATTTTTTTAAAAAATCTAATGAAAAACCATGAAAATATCACCAAAGTAATGTTAAAGGGCTAAAATATATGTTCCTACGAATTTATCAATTTACCTTAAAGAAAGGGCTACATATATAATTTTCCTCGAAGAAAGGGAAGGGAACATATATAACTGTATTTGTTAAAACCTATAAATTACTATAAAGTATAAGCATTTCTGTATATATGATACATAGTCAGAGCCAAAATAATTTTTTTATAAATCATATGATAAAAATATTAATTGTGTAGGGAACAGCTCTCATTTATTTATATGACAATGTTGGCACCATTATCATTTCTCATGTTGTTTTCTGCATGCTTCCTCTGCCTTTCATTTTTTTTCACTTGTAAATATATATTGGTTTTCTGTATATTGTATTAATATTTTCCTGAAATTGTCAACGAAAATAGTGCTATATTTATTCCTGTGTATTATAATAATGATGATTTTGTCAAAGAAATAATTAAAGTGGAGTTAAAAGAATAGATTTCCATTTCAGAAATATTGGAGAAAATATAATTCATTTCAGTGATCTATATTGCTTTATTTACATTGTTTTTTCTTTTATACTTTTCTCATTTATCTCTTGTAATAACTAGTACTACTAGTATAAATTGCATCGTCTTTGGGATTAAACTTATACCTAATATTACTGTTAGGAATCCATTTTCAGAAGAAGTTTCGGAAGTGAATTATTAGAATAATCAGATTGGTGTGTGGTTTTATGGATTGTGATTATCTTTTTGTTCTTTAATTGAAGATGTGTTAATTAGATCTTGAAAATTGGCTCCGCAAAAGCGATCGCAGCGGCACATGGGTGGCCAGATACAGCAAAACAATGCTGCTGCCACGGCCGCTCTATATGATCATGCCGGCGGTGGGTCGCTGCATAATGCAAGTCCTACTAATGATGCCGGCGATGCGGTCATGGCACGGTGGCTTCAATCTGCCGGCTTGCAGCATCTGGCCTCTCCCCTGGCTTCCACGGGTATTGATCAGAGACTCCTTCCTAATCTCTTAATGCAGGTAATAATATCCATTATTGTTTATCATTTTTGTTCTCTTTAAATTGGTTTTTGGTTAGTCGGATTGGAAAGCAGTAATGAGAATTAGGGGGACAATTGTGTTTTGGGGAAGGAAATAGGATAAGGTTTTTGTCTTTAATTTTTGTTATTAACGTGCTTATTGTAGTGTTCTATTTTCAAATATATTATTCGTTCAGGATTGCAGTGATATGTAAAGTCAACTGTTTTAGCATGGGTAGTAACATTGTACTAATTTCTCTTACATGAAAATGAAGTTTTATCTCTCTCATGATTTTGCTTTTTACTGGTCTTGTATTTGCGAACACATTCATTGTGTTTTTGCTTTTATGCTGCAAAGCAATTCTTGGTGTCCATACTATCAAGCTTGATTTCTTTCATGTACTTGGGTGAGTTTATAGTTTCTTAGTTAATAGAAATGTATTGTTTATAAATTTTATTAAAGGGTTATGGAGCACAATCTACTGAAGAAAAGCAGAGGCTTTTTAAGTTAATGAGAAACCTGAATTTCAATGGAGAATCGGGTTCAGAGCCTTACACACCTACTGCCCAAAATTCAGCTGGCATTGCTTCATCAGATGGATTTTATTCTCCAGAGTTCAGGGGGGATTTTGGTGCTGGGCTCTTGGATCTCCATGCTATGGATGATACGGAGCTTTTATCTGAGGTATGGTCTTATCTTCTAGTTTGTCAATCTTGCAGCAAGGACCATTTTCTAAATTTTTTGATGAGTACAATGTGTTATATTGTAGAGGAACAATATTTCTATAAGCTTTGTATCTATCAATTGTTTGGTCTTTTTCCATTTTTATACCCATTCGCATGAAAGGCTTAGTATAAGAAGGGAAAACTATCTTATAATTTTTTTTTGTTTTCTCTTGCCAAAAAAAATACAAGAGATTGATAGTAGTTCTAAGGTAGAAATAACTCGTGCTCATAGTGCTGGGAGTTCAATATTGGCCTTTGATATAATCTTGTTTTGTTTCTTCACTGGCTTGTCCAGTTGTCCTTACATTGTTTTTTTACTGAACTTTCAACTGTACATAGATGTCCTTTAGATGCATAATGTGTCTACCTGCTTACTAGAAATCACAGATGGTTAATCTGTTTTTGTTTTGCTGTAATTAATCTTTGGCCTTTGATATTTTCTTTTCATGTGCTAATGCCTTTTCATCTCTACAGCATGTCATGACAGAACCTTTCGAGCCATCACCATTCATGCCTGGTGGCAGTTTAAATGGATTTGACAATGACTTACATATTGTTGGGAACTGACAGTCAAATTGAACATGCATAAGAGGCATGACGGAAATTTAAAATTTTGTCACTGTCCCAGGAACCCCTATTAGTTGCATATAAATTAAAATAAGCCTTAACTAAATAATTCTCTACCTAGGTTAGCATGCTAAAGGACTAGGCATACCATAATTCCAAATTATATCCTAGCATATTTATTTTATACTAAGCATGTTATAACTCTAAGTTATAACCTAAGCATAAAATAAACTAAGCATGCAAAAATAACCTAAGCATAATTATTAAGTCTAAAAACACTTAAAGAAAAAGACTTAATAATTAAAAGAGAAAGAAAAAGAACTTACCAGTTGAAGCGTGCTTTTGCAGGACCTTCTTGCACAAGCCTCCAATCATAGGATAGCCTCTATCAGTATCCACACGAACCCCACCAACCAAAACCTCCCCAGGAGGAAGAACTAAGAAGCCTCGAGTAGTTGCTAGACCACTCTAGAAGCCTCACCCAAAAATATAAACTAGCGGTGTCCGAATAAATTCAAGCTCCACAAAAATAACTTGCTCAAGTACTCGAGAGATTAATTATCCCGCTTAGGATTTATGCTTTGAGCTTGGTACAATTTGAAAGGAAAGGGGAAAGCCTATATATAGGCTTGGGGGAGCATTTTGCTCCCATCCCATATGCACAGCGTGTCACACGCTGTTGGGCTGCGCATGTGCAGCCCATTTTTATGGGCTGCCGCGAGCAATGCCCAGCATTGCTTGCACACCTTTCGGTATACTCCCGCGTACTCGAGTTTGTACAAAATATTTTTATACTCTCGGTCCAATTAAACTCACTAATGCAAAATTCCCCTTTTTAATCTCTTTTCAATTATTTATTTTCTGACCCTAATAAATTAGTCATCATTCAAAATAAATTTCTTGGTCCAACCAAAATTGATCTAATCAATTATAATTTATTTATGACTCTAATTAATTAGTTACCGGTCAAAATAAATTCCTTGGTCTATCCAAAATTGATCTAATCAATTTTAACCAATCACATAATAATCCAATTATTATTTATGTTATATTTTGTAATAGAACAAATCTATTAGTTCTTTACTTAGTCCGATGAAGGTCCAATGTGTGTGACCTTATAGGATCCCGAAGTATTGAGCTGTTAAGGCTTAACCAACCCTTGTTCTAATGGAACCATTAGCTCGATGTTCTAGACCGTGAATAGAACTTGATTACCTTAAACGACTGTAGTACGCCTCTAGCAAGGGTCTACCATCCCCCATTACTCGGAACGTCATTTATGCTTATGACTTAATCCCGGTTAATGCAATAGTTATCCAGTGCGATAAATTCCGTCCATTCTTTAATATTAGTACCATCTGGTTTATTGGGTTCGGTTAAAGTGTTAACCCACTAATAGCAAGGTTGCTCCAAGCTATCCCAGTTATTTACTTATTACCGAAGTATATTGCCTTTTACCATAGTGTGTTTGACTAGAAACCATTTCTATCAAACACATACTCTGATCAGAGGTTTATGGCAATCCTCACTTCAACAAGTGGCCAGGTACAACTCCTTAATATATCCGGAGCGATGGATTCTTTCCGACTACTCAGCCTACCAACGTGCCATCATCACTATACCCGTAATCACCCGTAGCACCCTAAATTAATGAGTGCATAACAATGACCCAAAGTATAGCAATAGTACCACACAAGGCAAATAGCATCTCAAGTATGAGGACATTCGCAAAGCTTATTGCATGAAGATAAACACTAACACATTGATATTTATACCAAGTGTTTATCTTGCTGCGGTCTCCAATATATCTCCCATATATATCCATGTGTCAAGCTTAAGGCACCACCTTCAGTCTTGGACCATTTCCAAGAAAGTTGACCACATGCTAGTCTTTCCGTTTCATTAATATCCTTTCTTGATGACACTGTGACTAAGGACAGTTTAGACATAATCATAATTGCACATGAAGTAGGTTCCACCAAATATAGTCCAACTATAATATCTCTGACTTCATGCTATGATATGTCAAGGACTTTTGTATACATACATAAATGAATATATTTTAACCAGCTATAATATATATGTATAAAAACACATTGATATAAACAAAAGAACAAATGCCTTTATTGATTAAATAAATTATTCGTACTATTACATAATTAAGATATATCGCCCTAATTGCCTTAAGGGCATACATCATATCTAACAAACTCCCACTTGCACTAAGGCCAATTAGCCATATGTTTTAATCCATATGCTTTAACATGCTGGTCATGTTTGACTTGAGTCAATGGCTTTGTCAGACCATCCGTGAGGTTCTGATCAGTGGGTACATATTCTAATCTTATTGTCTTAGCATCAAAAATCTCCCTGATTATATGATACTTTCTGGATACATGTCTGTTTTTCTGATGAGACCGTGGTTCCTTTGCCTGAGCTATGACACCATTGTTATCACAATATAAAGTAATTGGATTAATAGCCTCAGGCAGCACATCGAGATCACCAATAAATCCCTTTAACCAGACAGCTTCTTTTGCTGCTTCGCATGCAGCAATGTATTCAGATTCCGTGGTTGAATCAGCAGTAGTTTCTTGCTTGGAACTCTTCCAACATACTGCCCCTCCATTTAACACATACACAAAACCTGATTGAGACTTAAAGTCATCCTTGTCAGATTGAAAGCTTGCGTCAGTGTAACCTTTGATAGTGAGATCACCTTCTCCATAAATTAAGAACTCATTCTTAGTCCTTCTCAAGTACTTAAGGATTGCCTTGACGGCCATCCAGTGCTTTTCACCTGGATCTGACTGATATCTGCTTGTCAAGCTCAAAGCCTGAGAGACATCCGGCCTAGTACATATCATAGCTTACATGATGGATCCTATCGCGGATGCATAGGGTATATCCTTCATGCGCATTCTCTCTTGAGCTGTCTACAGACACTCAGCTTTAGATAGGTTAATCCCCTTTGTCATCGGGATATAACCTTTCTTAGAATGCTCAAGGTTGAACCTATTCAACACCTTGTCTATATATGTACTTTGAGAAAGACCTAACAGCATCTTGGATCTATCCCTGTAGATCTTTATACCTAGTATAAATGCTGCTTCACCAAGGTCTTTCATGGAGAACTTTCTTGACAACCATACTTTAACGTTTTGAAGAAGAGAAATGTCATTTCCTATTAGCAGAATCTCATCAACATACAATACTAGAAAAACGACTACACTCCCACTAACCTTCTTGTAAACACAAGGCTCATTTGCATTTGGGCAGAAATCCAGTTCCCGGATTGTGTGATCAAACCTTATATTCCAACTCCTGGATGCCTGCTTAAGTCCATAAATGGATCTTTGTAGCTTGCATACCTTTGAGCCATTCTGAGATGTAAAACCCTCAGGTTGTGTCATATACACATCCCGGTCTAAATCCCCATTCAGGAATGTTGTTTTTACATCCATCTGCCAGATCTCATAATTGTAATGAGCAGCAATGGCGAGGAGTATCCTTATAGATTTGAGCATGGCTACTGGTGAGAAGGTTTCATCATAGTCAATACCTTCCCGTTGACTATAACCTTTCGCAACCAACCTTGTTTTATAGGTAATTACATTACCGTCCATGTCTGTCTTCTTCTTGAAGACCCATTTGCACCCAATTGGTCTAACCTCTTGCGGTGCATCAAATAAATTCCAAACTTGGTTCTCATACATGGAATCCATTTCTGATTTCATGGCCTTTTGCCATTTATCAGAATCTGAGCTTTTCATTGCCTCATCATGTCCTTGGTTCATCATCCTCTAGAAGATATAGTTCCTTATCATTAGTGATGATAAACCCATATCTATCAGGACCCTTATGAACACGACCTGATCTTCGCAATGATTGTGTTTCGACAGTTGTTCTTGGATCACACTCTCTTGTGTATCTAGAACGGGGTCAATCAGTTGATCATCTGTTTCTTCCTCTTGAACTTCCAGTTCAATATTGCTCCCACTGACCTTTTCAAGTAAGTGTTTCTTTTCCAAAAAGTGAACATTCCGAGACACAAATACCTTTTGTGCTTCGGGTTGGTAAAACAGATACCCAATTGTTTCCTTTGGATATCCAATGAATAGACATTTGTCAGCCTTGACATTTAGCTTATCTGACGCTATCCTCTTTACCATAGCAGGACAACCCCATACTCTTAAGTGATTTAGAGATGGCTTTTTGTTACACCATCTTTCATAAGGTGTAAAATCAACTGATTTAGAGGGCACTCTGTTTAAGACATAAACCGCGCTCTCAAGTGCATATCCCCAAAAGGATTTACTAAGAACTGCATGGCTCATCATGGACCTGACCATATCTAATAAAGTTCGATTCCTCCTTTCTGACACTCCACTATGTTGGGGTGTATAAGGAGGGGTCCACTGGGGAACTATCCCATTTTTCTTTAGATAATCCTGAAACTCCTGACTTAAGTATTCTCCACCTCGATCCGATTGAAGTGTTTTAATACTTTTCTCAAGCTGTTTCTCTACTTCAGCTCTGAATAGTTTGAATTTTTCAAAACTTTCAGACTTGTGCTTCATCAAGTACAAATAACCGTATCGTGAGTAATCATCAATAAAGGTTATGAATTAGGAGTATCCTCCTAGTGCCTGAACACTTATTGGACCACACACATTAGTGTGTATAAGTTCCAATGTACTCGTGGCTCGTTCACCCTTTCCTTTAAAGGGTAACTTTGTCATTTTTCCTTTTAAACAAGGTTCACAATCACCATAAGACTCTAAGTCTATTGAGCCCAAGTCTCCATGCTTATGCAACTTGGTTAAGCGATCTTTGTTTATGTGGCCTAAACGGTATTGCCATAAGTAAAAGGAATTCTCATTATCTAATTTAACTTTCTTCACATTGTTTATATTGAAAACTTCTGTTTTAGTATCAAGAATATAAATGCCACCTTTCAACATTCCATAACCATAAAGAATATTATTCAAACGAATCTGACAATTATTATTCGAAAATAAAATTTCAAATCCCTCTGTTGTTATTCACGCAACAGATACAATATTCTTAGTAACACTTGGAATGTAATAACAGTTATTCAAAACTAAAACAAGTCCACTTGGCAAAACAAGACTAAAGCTCCCTACGGCTAATGCAGCAACTCTGGCTCCATTTCCCACACGTAGGTCCATCTCCCCTTTTGCAAGTTTTCTACAGTTCCTTAATCCCTGCACAGAAGTACAGATTTGAGAACCACAACCAGTATCTAATACCCAAGTAGATTCTTGCGGAAAAGTAGCAAAGTTTTCAATTACAAATATACCTGAAGTAGATGCCTCTATAGGCTTCTTCTTCAAATGCTCAGAAGCAAGAGCTTTGCAATACCTCTTCCAATGTCCCGGTTTCCCACATTAGAAGCAGACATACTTAGATGCCTTCTTTTCATTCTTCTTCTTACTGATTCTTTTCTTGGCACCTAGTGCCTGCTTCTTCTTCTTAGAAGCCTTGCCTTTTTCAACCAACAGTAGAGGTTTCTGATCTTTCTTGATCTGAGGTTCTACTGTTTTCAGCATGTTAATTAATTCAGGGATAGTTGAATTAATCATGTTCATGTAATAGTTAGTTACGAAGCCTGAGTAACTATCTGTCAAGGACATCAACACAAGGTAAATGCTCAAGTCATGATTCATCTCGAATCCCAATCGATTCAGCTTCTCAAGGTATCCCAAAAGTTTCAGTACATGCTTAGAGGCAGAGGTGCCAGCCTGCATCTTAGTCCCGAAAAGGAGCTTGGAGGTCTCATACCTCTCTGTCCTCTCCCTCTCCGAAAAGAGTTCTTCAAGATGGAGAACCATATCCTCCAAGGGCATGTTCTCATGTTGCTTCTGAAGCTCAGGATTCATGGACCCCAACATAATACACATGGCAGTCTCACGATCTTTCATGTGCTTCAACCAGGCATCATGTTCCACATGATCCTCAACATCAGGTTCTACAGGGAAAATTTCACTTAGGACATAGGCAATTCCCTCAGATCTGAGAACTATTCTCACTGCTCGGAACCAATCAGAAAAGTTCGAGCCATTCAATTTGGTGTCAAGTAACACACGGAGATTAAAATTGGAAGCCATTTTCAACCTAAGACATAAGAAAAGAAAAGTGTTTAGATATTAGTTTAAGTACATGTATTTAATATGAGGACTTTTAATTAAATACATTTTCCTACTATTTTCTTCGAAATTTACAATAGCCCATTCTATTGAATTCGTGAATTTTAGCCCAGCTTAATTTCCTAGTAGGTAATATCTATAACTAGTCTATTACAACCCCCAATTTTATGAGTCAAGTCATAATAGTAAGTCATAGTTGGAATCACATTCCATTTGCATCGCATGCGATTGCTAATTCATTCAAGTTCCCTAATCCCAAGGGACGTGTGCTCTTATATTAGCATCTCCTTGAATATGTCTCAGATCCTGGCCTAGCCCCCAATTTTATGGTGGGCTACCCCAGCTCTGTTAAGGCAAACCCTATCTCAAACTTTACAACCAATCAATGTGGACTAGAAGGAATGCTTTGCGTAGCACTTTGATAGCCCAAAAAGACCGTATTATAAATTTGAGTAAGGAAGACTATAACTTGCCTTAATATATTTACTTTGGGATTTTATTGGTGTTAAACGTCTCACCCAATCTAGGATTTTATCAGATGGACAAAATTATAATGACTTGTATTAATTCAGGGAATTTTAGAATTAATTTATAAGGTCTAACCTTAGGTGGGTTCAGGTCTTTATTATAATTATTCCATCAACCTATATTATATGCAAAATAATTAACACTTTTATTTGTTATATTTATATTGCATTTCCTTTAAGCTTTTATTCAATAATTTTAATTTTTTTACTTTGTTATAGAAACATATATAAGCACCATCTTATATACTAGAAATAAATTAGTTCATATTAATCCCCGATTGGTCAATTCAAATTGCACTGATATAGGTTCCCAGGTAGGAGAGGTGCCCTATGAGGAGTAGACACCAAGTTCAATCCTTAGCCAGAACAAATACGGGCACAAACTTGAAGACCAATGGATTCTCTTGAACTAATAAATTTTGTTCTTCCAACTCATGTAAATTGGGAGCATCTATAACCCATGTAATTGAAATAAATTATTGACACTTGTATAATTTGAATAAGTTGAGCAGACTTATTCAAAATTATTCATAACTAATTTCTAACTTTGAAATGAAAGGAAGAAGTTTATATATATTGTTCCAAATAATTAAATAAACAAATCATTTCATTTAGAAAATAATATTTAGTTTGCTTCTAACTTAATTATGCACTAAATAGGCAGACTCTGATACCACTGTTGGGAACTGACTGTCAAATTGAACATGCATAAGAGACATGACGGAAATTCAAAATTTTGTCCTTGTCCCAGGAACTCCCATTAGTTGCATATAAATTAAATAAAGCCTTAACTAAATAATTCTCTACCTAGGTTAGCATGATAAAGGACTAGGCATACCATAATTCCAAATTATATCCTAGCATATTTATTTTATACTAAGCATGTTATAACTCTAAGTTATAACCTAAGCATAAAATAAACTAAGCATGCAAAAATAACCTAAGCATAATTATTAAGTCTAAAAACACTTAAAGAAAAAGACTTAATAATTAAAAGAGAAAGAAAAAGAACTTACCAGTTGAAGCGTGCTTTTGCAGGACCTTCTTGCACAAGCCTCCAATCATAGGATAACCTCTATCAGTATCCACACGAACCCCACCAACCAAAACCTCCCCAGGAGGAAGAACTAAGAAGCCTCGAGTAGTTGCTAGACCACTCTAGAAGCCTCACCCAAAAATATAAACTAGCGGTGCCCGAATAAATTCAGGCTCCACAAAAATAACTTGCTCAAGTACTCGAGAGATTAATTATCTCTCTTAGGATTTATGCTTTGAGCTTGGTACAATTTGAAAGGAAAGGGGAAAGCCTATATGTAGGCTTGGGGGAGCATTTTGCTCCCCCTTCTAAGCGATGTGGGATGGGAGTAATTACTCCCATCCCATATGCACAGCGTGTCACACGCTGTGCACATGGCAAGGCAAAGCCCTTGTGGGCTTTGCCTTGCTTTTGGGCTGCGCATGTGCAGCCCATTTTTATGGGCTGCCGCGAGCAATGCCCAGCATTGCTTGCACACCTTTCGGTATACTCCCGCGTACTCGAGTTTGTACAAAATATTTTTATACTCTCGGTCCAATTAAACTCGCCAATGCAAAATTTCCCTTTTTAATCTCTTTTCAATTATTTATTTTCTGACCCTAATACATTAGTCATCATTCAAAATAAATTTCTTGGTCCAACCAAAATTGATCTAATCAATTATAATTTATTTACGACTCTAATTAATTAGTTATCGGTCAAAATAAATTCCTTGGTCTATCCAAAATTGATCTAATCAATTTTAACCAATCAAATATTAATCCAATTATTATTTATGTTATATTTTGTAATAGAATAAATCTATTAGTTCTTTACTTAGTCCGATGAAGGTCCAATGTGTGTGACCTTATAGGATCCCGAAGTATTGAGCTGTTAAGGCTTAACCAACCCTTGTTCTAATGGAACCATTGGCTCGATGTTCTAGACCGTGAATAGAACTTGATTACCTTAAACGACTGTAGTACGCCTCTAGCAAGGGTCTACCATCCCCCATTACTCGGTATGTCATTTATGCTTATGACTTAATCCCGGTTAATGCAAAAGTTATCCAGTACGATAAATTCCTTCCATTCTTTAATATTAGTACCATCTGGTTTATTGGGTTCGGTTAAAGTGTTAACCCACTAATAGCAAGGTTGCTCCAAGCTATCCCAGTTATTTACTTATTACCGAAGTATATTGCCTTTTACCATAGTGTGTTTGACTAGAAACCATTTCTATCAAACACATACTCTGATCAGAGGTTTATGGCAATCATCACTTCAACAAGTGGCCAGGTACAACTCCTTAATATATCCTGAGCGATGGATTCTTTCCGACTACTCAGCCTACCAACGTGCCGTCATCACTATACCCGTAATCACCAGTAGCACCCTAAATTAATGAGTGCATAGCAATGACCCAAAGTATAGCAATAGTACCACACAAGGCAACTAGCATCTCAAGTATGAGGACATTCGCAAAGCTTATTGCATGAAGATAAACACTAACACATTGATATTTATACCAAGTGTTTATCTTGTTGCGGTCTCCAATATATCTCCCAGATATATCCATGTGTCAAGCTTAAGGCACCACCTTCAGTCTTTAGGAGATTAACTGCTTGGACCCTTTCCAAGAAAGTTGACCCCATACTAGTCTTTCCGTTTCATCAATATCCTTTCTTGATGACACTGTGACTAGGGGCAGTTTAGACATAATCATAATTGCACATGAAGTAGGTTCCACCAAATATAGTCCAACTATAATATCTCTGACTTCATGCTATGATATGTCAAGGACTTTTGTATACATACATCAATGAATATATTTTAACCAGCTATAATATATATATATATATATATATATATATATATATATATATATATAAACACATTGATATAAATAAAAGAACAAATGTCTTTATTGATTAAATAAATTATTCGTACATCGCCCTAATTGCCTTAAGAGCATACATCATATCTAACACACATGACTAGCAGTAGGCAGCAAAAAGAGCAAAATGATATGGATCCATCTATTCCATTCACCATCAATGAAAAAGAGAGCAACACCAGGGAAAATAATGTGGCCAAGATTCGAGTTGTGGTAAGTTGATTATGCACATAAAAGTTTCTACCCTCCATCCTTACCCTCGTGTAAGTATATATGGTTGTTACCTGTGAATGATTTGTATTTGTGAATATATCCTATGGAAGAAGAACAATAATTATTCAGGCTTGAGCTTCAATATAATTTGCTTTCCTTAGCCTTTTAAGTGCTCCAATTTAAGTTCTCAAATTGCCTCATACATCTTCGGTTTAGCATATGATTTGCTTTGGGCCTTTGGCTAGTTTTAATAATTAAGAAATGCGTATTGCATTCTCCATTGGATCTCTACGGGAATGGTCAAAAGCAAAATTCTCTAAAAGACATGCCATTTTCACAGCTTCTATTTCGTGTTTTTCGGGATTATGAAATGTGAAGGATTACAAGATTTGAAATGAGATAGCGATGTTTGTGTATATCTGATTGCCTGTCTTTTTTCTCCCAATTTGAAAGTTATGCTCTTGTCTACAAACATATTGAGACAAGTATTTTTTTAATAAGCCTTTATATAACTTCTCTTCAAGGTGCGCAAAAGACCTTTAAACAAGAAGGAGATTGCTCGCAAGGAGGATGATATTGTAACTGTGTCTGAGAATGCTTTAACTGTTCATGAACCGAAGCAAAAGGTCTGCGCTTGATTTAGAATCAGACAACACTTTGCCAATTTTTTTAAACTATGAGTTCATATTGATTTATCTTGATGGTCTGCTCATTACATTTCCTGTGAAAGGCCTAACCTTTTTGCTAATATGGGAAAGGTGGATTTGACTGCGTATGTTGAGAAGCATGAGTTCTGTTTTGATGCTGTTCTGGATCAGCAAGCAACAAACGATGAGGTACTATCTTTATCTAGTCATAAGATAGATATAACAGTTCAAATATCTTTAGCCTTGAAAAGGATTGAAATCTTTTCATCATGGCGTTTTTGTTTAATTTCTGAGAAGAACATCTTACTTTGGGTTTCCGGATGTTGATGCGCTTGAATAGGTTTATCGGGTCACTGTGGAGCCAATTATTCCTATTATTTTCCAGCGAACAAAAGCCACATGTTTTGCATATGGTCAGACAGGTAAAGATTGCATTTCTTAGTTGATGGACTTCGTATTATCTATGTTGTCAAGGTATGAGTGTTCTAATTGTGATAAAATCAAGGAATTGATATAGGGTCTTTATGCATGGACAAGTAGGGGAAGGTGATAAAATGGACAAAACAGTTATAGTTGGATGCATGAATCTACTTTAAATTGATGGAAGTTTCACTTCACCTGAAAAATAGGATGGGGGATTCTTAGAATTCTTTTTCTTGTTTTCATGCCCATGCCCTGTTTTGTTCTTTTTTTTCCATATGAAGCTAAGCTCTGGCCTTAAACTGATTTATTGGGCGTCTAAGATAATGTATTTTTACTTCAGGCAGTGGTAAGACATTCACTATGCAACCTCTTCCTCTAAGAGCTGCTGAAGACCTTGTTAGATATTTGCACCAGCCAGTTTACCGAAATCAAAAATTTAAACTGTGGCTTAGCTATTTCGAAATTTATGGCGGGAAGCTCTTCGATCTTCTCAGTGATAGAAAGTAAGTAAGTAGTTTTTTATTTACCTTTTCTTCTAAATAATTAGTTTGAAGTATCTGACTGATGTTTGGGAAATAGAGGTCGATATTCTGTTGATATTGTCTTTTCATGAAAAATGGCCAATGATTTGGAAATATCTATTGATAGATTGTCTCTCAATCATAATCATATCCATGACTGGTTAACAATTGATCTGTAGTATCATATGTTGCTGAATGCTTTTTTTGTTCTCTCAAATAGGAAGCTTTGCATGAGAGAAGATGGGCGGCAACAGGTTTGCATAGATGATATTGGGTACCAATCAATGTATCATTGACGGAGAGGGCATATATATGTAGGCAAATTTGATACGGTCATGTTTATTTAATAGCTCTCCGTTAACGTTCTTTTCAATTGTTAATTATATATTTTAATGTTAATTTACATATATATAATGTTAAAGAATTAAATGGATTATAAGATTAAAAAAATAATAACAATTACTTTATATTATTATAATATAAATAGTGGCTATATGTCATGCATCTAATATTGAGTATATGATATTTGAGTTATAATTTTTTTTGGTAGATAAAGAGTTATAAAATTTTAGTATAAGGGAATTATATAGTCTTATTAATTATGAGTTAATATATAGAATTTTCTATTTTTATGTGCACATTAGTAAAAATAAGATGTTACTGTATTAAAGTTTTATATTGGAGATGGATTTAAATGTTTTTTTAAATTTTTTAGCGTGTTATTTTATTTTGAAGATAAGTGAGAGAAATACATTTTGGTGGTCAATATGAAAATAGGGGAGTGTTTAGGGGTGTGAAAATGGTTTGGTATCGAATTATTGAATTAAAACTGAAATATTAATTTGGTTCGGTTATTTCAAAGATTCTGTTCGGTTCAGTTTATAAAATGTCGAATATTTCGGTTATTCGGTTCGATTTTTGTGTAGAAAAAACCGAAATAACAGAACCGAACCGAAATATATATTACACATAATAAAAATTTAAAATATGTTCATATATAAATTATTTTAACATTACACTCTTATTCCTCTTTTCAAAAATGCACTCTTATTCCTCGTTTTTTAAATGCACTCTTATTCCTTTATGCGTCTATAATAAGTCATTTAATCTATTGTAATGTCCATTTTGTATTTTAAGTGTTAGAATTTGAATTTTAGTTAATTAGTTTAAAATTTTGGTTTGGTTCGGTTTTTAACCGAACCGAATAATTTATTTCGGTTTGGTTAATTCGGTTTTGATTCTTATTTGGTTTGGTTCGGTTAACAATATTTTCCTTATTTAGTGTTCAGTTAATTTGGTTTGGTTTGGTTCGGTTAGGTTTCGACCGAATGCACACCCCTGGTAGTGTTTTATGATACCCCTATTATTACTTCCAACCGCCCTCTTTAAATAGCCCATTTTACATGTTGCCCCTCTTATAATTATGAATTTTTCTCTCTCTACCATCCTTATTCTTCCAAGCTCTCAACTTCTCTCTCTAAATACTTCACTCTCAATTTTTCAATAAAATCGATCACAAAATCATGTTAAAACAACATAACCATAAGGGTCTCAGAGTTAATTTTTAACTCACTAAGGGGATTTAGTAGCGACTTAAAAATTATAATATCAAACCCACAAAGAATTTTAGGGGATTCCACAAAATTGTCCATAAAACTATGTTAAAATAACATAATCATAAGGATTTGAGATTAATTTTCAACTCGCTAAGGGGATTTAAGAGAACTCAGTGGGAATCCCCTTAGCGAGTTGAAAATTATTATCTCAAACTCAGAAGGGGATTTGAGGGAATTTCATAAAATCACCCACAAAATCATGTTAAAACAATATTATCATAAGGGTTTGAGAATTAGTTTTCAACTCGCTGAGGGGATGTAATGGGATTCAGTGGAAATCCCCTTAAATCTCCTTAGCTAGTTGAAATTTACGATCTCAAACTCAGTCTAGGTACATGAAATCGTTTTTCGTGATGTTTTAAAATATAACATGAATTGAGTCTCATTTGTTCTTTCTTCCGCCATTGTTTTCATTTGTAATGGTTTTTTAGGCTGATTAGATTGAAATGTCGAGATTTATAAGGTATAGGGTTTTCAATTCATTTTTCATGTAATTTCGAAAATAAAACCTTAATTGAGAACGATTGGTAGTTTTCCCGTTCTAATTATGTGACTTATCTTGATTTCATTGTCGATATTGTTTAAAGATTAAGGTTTAAAAGGACTGGAAATGGGGATTTGAGAGAATTTGAAAAAGGGGAAGATGAAAATGAGGGGGAAACAAATAATGAGAGGGGCAAAAAAGAAAATATGGGGGTTATATATAAGATGGTAAAAAGCAATTTATTAAAAATATAATATATATAAATGAAAATAATGTTTTGTAATTTAAAAGCTGGAAAAAACATTTTCTATTATTCATCTTTATCTCTACTTTCGTCACTGCTTTACCACCACTTGCATAATGACACCTATTTCCTCCACCACTACTATCACCATTTGCATTCACTGTTATCCATTTGGTGTTGACTGTTCATTGTCCATAGTTGAAAAAGATTCAATTTTTTATTTTTTTAGTAAAAAAATAAAAATAAATTTTAGGATTAACTTCAAAAAACTCCTCTGTGGTTTCACTCATTTTCAAAAACACCCTTATGTGTTTTTTTTTGCAAAAACACCCTTATGGTTTGAAACGTTAGCAATTTAGGAATTTTTCATTAACGCCGTTAATAAAGCTGACGTGGCAAGGGGCATTTTCGTAAATTCAAATTGAACAAAAAAATTTCCAGAAATTTGAAGAACAAAATAATAAATAAACAAAAAATCCCTAAATTGTTTTGATCAATTGATTTACTCACTTGATCGGAAGAGATTCTTCAAGAGAATCTAAGGAATTGAAAGCTGTTTTGGATACCTCCTCTCCTTCCTCTTCATCGTTATCGTTTGGAGCTCCGATCGATGACGAGCTATCCGATGAATCATCATCCGGAGCTCCGATTAACCTTCAGCTTCCGACGCTCTTGTCTTCCTTTAAGAATATGCAGCTGTTCTCCGGCGATGAATTAGCAACGACGTAAGCCGCCACCGCCACCGAAGGAGGAGATACCTCGATTCCGAAGGTGGAGCTCATGAACACCTCCATTTCCAGACTGTTCCTGTGAAAAACACCGAAATAACAAAAACAGAAAACCAGCGGTGGAAATTCTGAGAACACCTAACTGATTAGGATCGACGGACTATTTCCTAACCTTCTCCTCTTCGCCTCGTCCACTTGCGCGTTAAGCGTTTGTAGGTCGATCTCGTTGGTGACTTTGAGATTGAAATTGCGTTGATAGGTTTTGAGAGCTGATTCAAGCACATCGTCAGCAGATCTATTAATTGAAATCTCATAGCTTTTGTTAATTCAAATCGAAGAACGCCGATAGAGATGCAGAGAAGAAGAAAGGGGGAAGAGGAAATCGAAAATGCAGGCAGAGAGGGAAATTTTTTGTTAAATTTTTTGAAATTTGTGTTCTTCAAATTTCTGGAAATTTTTTGGCTCAATTGAATTTATGAAAATGCCCCTTGCCATGTCAGCTTTATTAATGGCGTTAATGAAAAATCCCTACATTGCTAACGTTTCAAATCACAAGGGTGTTTTTGCAAAAAAAAATACGAGGGTATTTTTAAAAATGAGTAGAACAATAGGGAGAATTTTTAAAGTTAACCCTAAATTTTCTCGTTGCTTTTCTATAAAGCTTTAATTTGTTTTCTAATTGAAAATAATATAATAATAGGCATTAAAATTTTAATTATTTTTACCAATCATTATGTTTTGTAGTTCCATTTTTATGAAAAAAATTTAAAAATAATTAATCATCATTTAATTTTGCTAGTCAATCACATATTTTATTTTATAATTAGATAATATTTTTAATTAAAGGGAACAATGTATTAATTCGTATATTTTTTTTCCTAAAGCCACAAAAATATCAGAATTGAACATGACATCACATTTGTTTCCTCCATTATCCCCGCCGTCTTCTCCAACTCCACCACAACCATTTGCCACCACTTCATTCTTCCCTCTCTCCACCACCTTTCCCTCATTTGCTTTATCTACCCACTTTCACCACCACCATCATCTTTACCTTGCTACCAACACCTCTGATGGGGCAAGTGTGAAGTTGAGTATCACACATAGAAAGTTAATGAGTTAGAGAATGATATATAATTGAGAAGGGCCCATATACGCACCACCTTAAGGCTTTTGGTTGAATGTGGTGTCAAGCCCATGAAGTATATCATTCACTTATGTATTTATTGTTTCCCTGGGTCGGAGCTCCTGACCCTGAGAAGTGGTATCAAAGCCAACGTTTGGCTTGTTAGTGCGGTGTTGCGCTCAAGGGGGAGCAAAGTCTTAGCTTGAACGTGGTGATAACTCAAACTTGAGGGGAAGAATGTTGGGGCAAATGTAGAGTCGAGAATCCCACATAAAAAGTCAATGAATTAGTGAATGATATATAATTGAAAAATATATGTATACCCACTACCTTAGGTTTTGGGTTGAATGTGGCGTCAAGCCCATAAAGTATCATTCACTTGAGTGTCGAAGCTCATGGATCCTAGCAACCTCATATGCCTCCTTCACCGTCGTGGCCACCCCACCATCTCCACATCCACTATTATCTATTTTCTACTACCTTCTCTATCTCTTCCACCTTTTGTCATTACTTTTGTCAGCTCTACCTCCTCCACTACTACCACTGTCTCCTGGTCAGCCTTTATCACAAATGAAACTGCCACTGCCTTCGTCTACTCCACCCAAACCATCACCACCGCCACCTTCTTAATCCCCACCTTTAGTACCACTACAATCACATATGTGTCTCTCACCTTCACCACTACCAATACAAGCACCATCTCCACCTCTAACCCCACCATCAGTATTATGTCTCTTTCACTCTCATCATTATCATCATCGTCGCCACATCTCCACCTCCACTCCAATCTCCCCTAAATTCATTTTTTATATAATAATATAGTATGTGTATACAACTTATTTTTTATTTATAGTAATATATCTTTACTATTCAAATTCTATACATCTATTTTAAAAAATATTACAGTGTAAACAATTATAATATTATCTATATAAAAAAAATTTCTTGCAATTTTTTTTTCTAAACATAAAAAACAGTTTTCAGTATTATGAAATATAGAAATATACAAAAAAAAATATTTTACTTTACTGCCAAACATTTTTCATTACACCATTAGTTTTAGATAAGTCCAACTATATTCCCTATTTTTCATTCTCTAAACTATATTTTAGGGAATCTATAGTATTTTTGCTCCAACCATCTTCCCTATTTTCATTCCCTATGTAACATTCCCAAAAATAATAATATTCTATTATTATATTAATTCTTTTAAATCATTTCTTTTCAGTCAACTAACAAAACAATTAAAAAGACAAAAAGTAAAAAAAATAATAATTTAATATCAATCATTTAAAATAGGTTTCTCTGTATATAGAGAACCCTATTTTATAGTTATACCATATAGAGAATGGATAGATTCAACCATTTTCTATCTTTATGTTAGTATTTTAGGGATTACCCAAAACAGAAAATGCTTGAATTTGCTCTGTATGTTATGCAAATGGGACCTATTATCAGTATCACTCTTCTTAAAATTACACAGCAATACTCATTCATTCATTAATCCGGTTCCAATATGTTTTATTACAAAATAATTCATTATAGAATTATGATTTAATACTAATTATTCAATACGTTAATAAATTTTTATTAAGTTAACCAAAAAGCAAAAAAGTTTTTTATTAAGATGGGAAGAATTTATTCTTGTCCAAAATAAGGGCATATTCCGCACTACCAAAAATAATATACCCTTCGAACGAAAGGAGTCCTTGCTCAATAAGGAGAAAAACGAAGCCCTTTTCCGTAAATAAACAATACAAAGCAAAACCCTCGCTTATAAATTGATTTTGTCCCCTTCATAGTTGTCCCTCTTGCTCTCGATCTTGCTGCTTCCTGCTGGTCTTGGTGTTGTTCGATCCGAGAGAAACTCTGCAATCATGTTGGTCTATCAGGATTTGCTTACTGGTAATTTGATCCTTTCTTGTTTAATTGATTTTTAGTATCGATTTACTGGGGTTTATTGTCGAGTTTATTAGATTAGATCTTGTTGACTTCAATCATGCTTTCCTCTATTTTTCGATTCAGTTACTTAGATTTGTGCTTCTGTATGTGGAGATCTGAAGTTTTCCTTAATTTTGCGTGTGTTTGCTGTGCTTTTTAGTTTCTCATCGAATTCTGTAGTTGAAAGCGTGCCGTGAATCTGTTAGATGCATAAACAGTTGGATGATTTTTGTGTTGTATGTTTAGGGGAGTGATTAATATGTTCTGTTTGTGCGTACTTAAATTGAATGTTTTACGCCTACTTGTACTGGTTTTAGATAGATGAAAAGTTTACCTCATATGAGCTGAAAGGATTTACCTTGAATTGGGATAAAAAAAACCTTGGCCTGATGAAATTGGCCTTTAGATCAGTAGATCAATTGATGAACTACTGTCTTTACTTTTGGGTTTTGTGGCCGCGGAAGATAAAAACTATTGTACTTATAATTCATCTTAATTCAATGAAATTAAGTCAAACACTTTTTAAGTTGTAGAACAGAATAAAATAATACTAATATTTTAAAATTCAGAGTTATTGGTAAGAGAAAACCTAGTATTGCTACTCCCAAGTTATACGGTCTGAACTCTAAAGTGTATTATGTGAGTTAAGTTTGTCAATTGTATTCATTATATTGTTTTTTGCCTTTCGGTTTTCCCACTAAAACATGGTAGTATAGTTACTACAATTTGGTCTAGAATGATATGCATTTATTGTGGCACAGCTGGTAAAGCTGCTAAGTACTCAAGTACTGCCGGAAACTGCTGATCGGTCATCTTTCGCTGAAACCAACCAATCAACTAAGCCTTAAATCCCACACTAGGTGGGGTCGGCTATATGGATCTTTCGCTGAATTAAAAAAAATCCTCAACAATAAAAACGACGTAGTTTTGCTTCTTGGGAGAAAATATATTTTTTTCAACTTCGTTTGGGATGAGTTTCTATCTCATTTTTCCGGGTTCCCATCTCAATACCTTAACCAATAACTAGGATAGCTTTTTGCCGACTGTTGCCTTTACTTTTACAATTATAATATTTTCCCTATGGCACCATAAAAGCAATATCGGCTAGCTGCCCTACCTTGATGCCGCCCCAAATAGGTATGTATATTTGTGAGTTACTTTGTAGAATTTTGGTTTGAGTATTTTGTTCTTGAATTTCAGGTGATGAGCTTCTCTCGGACTCCTTCCCATACAAGGAAATTGAGAACGGCATGCTGTGGGAAGTGGATGGAAAGGTAGATATCAATAAATATTGCTAGTATAATTTTTTCATCTTGCAATTGTGTGTGTTTTTTTAATGTAGTTAACATGTTCGGTTTGCAGTGGGTTATTCAAGGAGCTGTTGATGTAGACATTGGTGCCAATCCTTCTGCCGAAGGTGGTGGAGAGGATGAAGGTGTCGATGATCAAGCTGTTAAAGTGGTTGACATTGTTGATACCTTTAGGCTCCAGGTTAGTTCCATGTCCAAATGTTTTATGGATCACTTATGAGTGCTTCTAAGCTACATAATAGAGAAACAAAACCCAGTTAAATGAATGTTTGAGTTGTTTTGTTTGTAATATCTGTAGGAGCAACCCGCATTTGACAAGAAACAGTTTGTGACATACATGAAGAGATTCATCAAGTTACTAACACCTAAGCTGGATGAAGAGAAACAGGAGAGTTTCAAGAAGAACATTGAGGGAGCTACCAAATTTTTGCTCTCAAAGCTCAGTGACCTCCAATTGTAAGTACTTAGCTATGTTCTTTTCAACTCATAAGTAGCAGTACTGAACTGAAACTGAAGATACTGGAATTGAACTGCAGCTGAACAGAAATTGAAAATACTAAAGTAAATTGAAAGATAATTACTAATATAAATAATAATACATCAAAATATTATCATATTAATAATAACAATAATCTATAATACTTTAAATACTACCATATTATAATAAAGTTAATTATTAATTATTGATTAGTGAAACCGAACGGGATGAATTATAAGTTGAAAAGAAGAGGACTTTGGTTATAAATGTAATGGTCTGTGAATTTTGCCCTTAGGGTTGGTCTCTTTTTCTTATGTGGTTTCAAAATCAATTGTTATTATTGCAGCTTTGTTGGTGAGAGCATGCATGATGATGGATGTCTGGTGTTTGCTTACTACAAGGATGGTGCCACCGACCCGACATTTTTGTACTTTGCTTATGCTTTGAAGGAGATCAAGTGTTAAGAAATGAAGCTTGGAAGCAGAAGTTTATGTAGTTTTAGTTTTATCTTGTTATCCTTGTAACGTTTTTGAAGTCTTCTATTTTTGGTTTATTTTCTCTTTGATTGACTAGAACAGTCTTTTTTTCTATTTGGGTTTGGGTCTCTTGTTTTACAGATAATTTATATTTTTTTGAGGAGTGATTATAATAATTTATTAAAACTGAAGAAAGCAAAGATCTTGATTGGGACATCTTTGCCACTATTTTGCTGCTGTGTTTTTTTATCAAATGCAGACAATCTCGATTGCTCTGTAGACTTTATTGTGACCTTGTGGGTTTGACTTGTTTGGATTATAACAACAAATTGAATCTAGGAGAATTAGGCCCTATTCTTTAGGAGTACAACTTCATTTTAGTTTAGTTTAACTATGTGTAGTTATAAATTACTGAAATAAGTCAAATTCGGCTCACTTCAGTTAACTTACAAACTCAAAACTTCTTTTTAGTTATCTAGAAAGATTAGTTTCCTTATTTACTCTTAAGTTTTTTTTCCATGATTTTAGTTTACAGCTTGTAATACATTTTGAGAACATCTTGTTGATGGAGCTTTTTGTAGGAGATGGGTATCGAACCTCAAATTCGGCACTCATTTTGTTAATTACTTTACCAAATTAGAGATATGTAAGTTGGTATTAGTGTGATATATAGCGGTTAATTGTAATTACTACTCCATGATATACATATATTGTGATACCCAGCTTAAAGATAATTTACCAATTAAGGCACACATTATTTATCACCTACATTGAGGTGAATGCCTGCTAAAAAGGGATGGCTTAAGGTAATGACTTGTCTAATTATGTCAAAAGGGGATCATTAAGCTTTAATTCAAATTTGCATTTACTTTAACTGCTTGCTAGATCTCAACTTCACATGCTTTAACTTAAAGCAAGGCTTCTAATCTTTATTTAATATTGAGGTCCTTTTTCTCCCCTAAAATGTTCCACAATGACCACAACATTGCACCTAAAAAGACCACATTCCATCAAAATTTGAAACAAAAACATCCCCATGCAAAATTTTCCTTCATTTGAGGTTGAAGTATCTTCTATGCACCTTTTTTTCTACTAAAAAACCACTTAGGACTTACGAAAACCGCTAATGAGGACTTCAACAACAATTGGGATCGAACTTAGGTGAAGTTTGGGCTGCCCTTTAATATATCGGGTAATTACTTTTGCATCTTACTACTAGTTATTTGTACCACAATGATCATATCAATATCAGTAGTGATAAATGCATGCCATATGTTTTCGTAAATTCATATAATACTGACTTTTATGACATCAATTTGCAATAACTTTTTTTATTATTGTCAAAAGTTATGATTACAATTTTTCGAACAGAATACATCATGCTATCGAATCTGATTTTTTTTTTGTTGCTACTCTTAGGCATGTGCAATGAAAGGATTAAAGTTGCAACTACTGCTCTCTTTTCTCTCCCAATTTTTTTAAAAAATCTTACGAAAAACCATGAAAATATCACCAAAGTAATGTTAAAGGGCTAAAATATATGCTCCTACGAATTTATCAATTTACCTTAAAGAAAGGGCTACATATATAATTTTCCTCGTAGAAAGGGAAGGGAACATATATAACTGTATTTGTTAAAACCTATAAAATACTACAAAGTATAAGCATTTCTGTATATATGATACATAGTCGGAGCCAAAATAATTTTTTTATAATTCATATGATAAAAATATTAATTGTATAGGGAACAGCTCTCATTTATTTATATGACAATGTTGGCACCATTATCGTTTCTCATGTTGTTTTCTGCATGCTTCCTCTGCCTTTCATTTTTTTTCACTTGTAAATATATATTGGTTTTCTGTATATTGTATTAATATTTTCCTGAAATTGTCAGCGAAAATATTGCTATATTTATTACTGTAATTATAATAATGATGATTTTGTCAAAGAAATGATTAAAGTGGAGTTAAAAGAATAGATTTCCATTTCAGAAATATTGGAGAAAATATAATTCATTTCAGTGATCTATACTGCTTTATTTGTATTGTTTTTTCTTTTATACTTTTCTCATTTATCTCTTGTAATAACTAGTACTATTATAAATTGCATCATCTTTGGGATTAAACTTATACCTAACATTAATGTTAGGAATCCACAAGAAGTTTTGGAAGTGAATTATTGGAATAAGCAAATTTTATTAAATTATGGAAAGTCAAAGTTTTTGGATGAATGTTATGGATACTTTATTTTTTTTTAAAGTAGAAATTATTTTATCTTTAATCATTATTGGATCAGTGAATTGAAATTTAGTCCGTTTGTAATAAGAGTCAAGTAAGCAATAAAATGAAAGCATCATTGAAACAAAGGCTAATACATCTAGAGTCCCCTATAGCTGTCCATAATTAAAAATCTTTCAGCCTCCTGAACTAATAAAAGTTCCACATAACCCCATAAACTTATTAAAGTGGGCCTTGTAGCCCTCCGATGAGCTTGTTAAATGTGAACCTCATAGCCCTTAATGCTGATATGTCGAGTATTATCTTTTCAGAGATTGAATTTAAGATTGTTTCGTCAAAGATTAAATCAAAAATTAATTTATCGGAATAAATCTATGCATGTTGACATCAAACGGTTATGAGGTTCGTTTTATCAAGTTTAAGGGGCTATAAAGTCCGCCTTAATAAATTGAAGAAACTATAAAATTTATTTTAATAAATTTAAAGGTTATATGAAACTTTATAAATTTACAAAGTTTGAGGGGTTTTTAAGGAGAATTACATGAGAAATTAGGCATAGAAAAAACTAGAATGTATAAAGAGCCGTTCAATACAATATTTGAAAACTGAAACTATAATACACCAAAAATAAATATAAATGCAAAACCTTATATTATAATAATCTACTTACATTATTTTATATTATTATATCTCCTTCTTGAAAGTATGTTTATCTTTCTCTATGTGCAGCGTGGAGCCTCTGCTATTTGCATTCTTGATTTGCCGCGAGAAAATTTCCATAATCGTCGTTCATTTATCCTATTTCATCTATAATCTATAGATTCTAAGGGTTTTCTGCTATATCTGCAATTTCAGATCTGATCGCCAATTTGCATTTTGAGTTCTTTTACAGATCTTTGATCTGTTTGTTGATTATCTTCGATTTTATCAGGTAATTGGACTAATATTTGTGCTGTTGCATGAAATGTGGTATATGATTATTTGAATTGATTTTTTAGGGTTTGATTTTAAGATCGGGTTGGTTGTGTTGCAGAATTCTTGTGGATTGGATTGGAGTCGCGGTGAAGTGGAATAGCTTTCATGTTCTTCCTCGAATTCGAATTTCCTCCTCCTTGTGAGTGTTTTTGAATTTTTTTCATCGCTTTGTGGTTTATGGATTGTAATTATTTGTTTTTCTTTTGGTCCGGTTGTACATGTGAAGCTGTGTTAATTAGATCTTGAAAATTGGCTCCGCAAAAGCGATCGCAGCGCCACATGGGTGGCCAGATGCAGCAAAACAATGCTGCTGCTGCCACCGCTCTATATGATCATGCCGGCGGTGGGCCGCTGCATAATGCAAGTCCTGCTAATGATGCCGGCGATGCGGTCATGGCACGGTGGCTTCAATCTGCCGGCTTGCAGCATCTGGCCTCTCCCCTGGCTTCCACGGGTATTGATCAGAGACTCCTTCCTAATCTCTTAATGCAGGTAATAATATCCTTTATCGTTGATAATTTCTGTTCTCTTTAAATTGTGTTTTATTTAGTTGGATTGGAAAGCAGTAATGAGATTTGGGAAGGCAGTTGGAAAAGGTTTTTGTCTTTAATTTTTGTTATTAACGTGCTTATTGTAGTGTTCTATTTTCAAATATATTATTCGTTCAGGATTCATGTGATATGTGAAGTTAACTGTTTTAGCATGGGTAGTAACATTGTACTAATTTCTCTTACATGAAAATGAAGTTTTATATCTTTCATGATTTTGCTTATTACTGGTCTTGTATTGGCAAACATATTCATTTTCTGTCTACTTTTAGCCTTTGTTTGGCTGATGGTTCACCATGGTCATTAGTGCCGTACAATATGGTACGGTATGATATGGTACAGTAAATTCTTGTTTGTTTAGATTGTATGTTTCAATATGTTTTTTTTTTTAAAAATTAGTTTAATTTGAAGGAGAACCATGGAGAACCACCAAATCCGTGGTTAAAAAAAACTAGACTTAAAACCATGGAGAGAACCATGCAACCACAGAACCATGAGCCAAACAAGGGCTTAAGCTGCAATTCTTGGTGTCCATACTATCAGGCTTGATTTCTTTCATGTGCTTGGGGTGAGTTTATGGTTTCTTAGTTAATAGAAATGTATTGTTCATATCGAATTTTTTTATTTTAAGGGTTATGGAGCACAATCTGCTGAAGAAAAGCAGAGGCTTTTTAAGTTAATGAGAAACCTGAATTTCAATGGAGAATCGGGTTCAGAGCCTTACACACCTACTGCCCAAAATTCAGCTGGCATTGCTTCATCAGATGGATTTTATTCTCCAGAGTTTAGGGGGGATTTTGGTGCTGGGCTCTTGGATCTACATGCTATGGATGATACAGAGCTTTTATCTGAGGTGTGGTCTTATCTTCTAGGTTGTCAATCTTGCAGCATGGATCATTTTCTAATTTTTTTGATGAGTACAATGTGTTATATTGAAGAGGAACAACATTTCTATAAGCTTTGTATCTATTAATTGTTTAGTCTTTTTCCATTGTTATACCCATTCACATGAAGGGCTTAGTTTAAGAAGGGAAAACTATCTTATAATTTTTTTTTGTTTTCTCTTGCCAAAAAAAAACAAAAAAAATACAAGAGAATGATAGTAGTTCAGATAACTATAAGGTAGAAATAACTCGTGCTCATAGTGCTGGGAGTTCAATATTGGCCTTTGATATAATCTTGTTTTGTTTCTTCACTGGCTTGTCCAGTTGTCCTTATATTATTTTTTTTACTGAACTTTCAACTGTCCATAGATGTCCTTTAGATGCATAATGTGTCTACCTGCTTACTAGAAATCACAGATAGTTAATCTGTTTTGTTTTACTGTAATTAATCTTTGGCCTTTGATATTTTCTTTTCATGTGCTAATTGCCTTTTCATCTCTACAGCATGTCATGACAGAACCTTTTGAGCCATCACCATTCATGCCTGGTGGCAGTTTAAATGGATTTGACAATGACTTAAACATGACTAGCAGTAGGCAGCAAAAAGAGCAAATTGATATGGATCCATCTATTCCATTAACCATCAGTGAAAAAGAGAGCAACACCAGGGAAAATAATGTGGCCAAGATTCGAGTTGTGGTAAGTTGATTATGCACATAAAAGTTTCTACCCTCCATCCTTATTCTCGTGTAAGGATATATGGTTGTTGCCTATGAATGATTTGTATTTGTGCATATATCCTATGGGAGAAGAACAATAATTATTCAGGCTTGAGCTTCAATATAATTTGCTTTCCTTAGCCTTTTGTTGCTAGAGTCATACCAATTTCAGTTCTCAAATTGCCTCATACATCTTCGGTTTAGCATATGATTTGCTTTGGGCCTTTGGCTAGTTTTAATAATTAAGAAATGCATATTGCATTCTCCATTGGATCTCTACGGGAATGGTCAAAAGCAAAATTCTCTAAAAGACATGCCATTTTCACAGCTTCTATTTCGTGTTTTTCGGGATTATGTAATGTGAAGGATTACAAGATTTGAAATGAGATAGCGATGTATGTGTATATCTGATTGCCTGCCTTTTTTCTCCCAATTTGAAAGTTGTCTAAAAACATATTGAGACAAGTATTTTTTTCAATAAGCCTTTATATATTTTCTCTTCAAGGTGCGCAAAAGACCTTTAAACAAGAAGGAGATTGCTCGCAAGGAGGATGATATTGTAACTGTGTCTGAGAATGCTTTAACTGTTCATGAACCGAAGCAAAAGGTCTGCGCTTGATTTAGAATCAGACAGCACTTTTTCAATTCTTTTAAACTATGAGTTCATATTGATTTATCTTGATGGTCTGCTCATTGCATTTCCTGTGAAAGGCCTAACCTTTTTGTTAATATGGGAAAGGTGGATTTGACTGCGTATGTTGAGAAGCATGAGTTCTGTTTTGATGCTGTTCTGGATCAGCAAGTAACAAATGATGAGGTACTCTCTTTATCTAGTCTTAAGATAGATATAACAAATGATGAGGTACTCTCTTTTTCTGGTCTTAAGATAGACATAACAGTTCAAATATCTTTAGCCTTGAAAAGGATTGAAATCTTTTCATCATGGCGTTCTTGTTTAATTTCTAAGAAGAACATCTTACTTTGGGTTTTCGGATGTTGATGCGTTTGAATAGGTTTATCGGGTCACTGTGGAGCCAATTATTCCTATTATTTTCCAGCGAACAAAAGCCACATGTTTTGCATATGGTCAGACAGGTAAAGATTGCATTTCTTAGTTGATGTACTTCGTATTATCTATGTTGTCAAGGTCCGAGGATTCTAATGGTGATAAAATCAAGGAATTGATATAGGGTCTTTATGCATGGACAAGTAGAGTAAGGTGATAAAATGGACAAAACAGTTATAGTTGGATGGATGAATCTACTTTAAATTGATGGAAGTTTCACTTCAGCTGGAAAATAGGACGGGGGATTCTTAGAATTCTTTTTCATGTTTTGATGCCCATCCCCTGTTTTGTTCTTTTTTTCCACATGAAGCTAAGCTTTGGCCTTAAACGGCTTTATTGGGCGACTAAGATAATATATTTTTACTTCAGGCAGTGGTAAGACATTCACTATGCAACCACTTCCTCTAAGAGCTGCTGAAGACCTTGTTAGATATTTGCACCAGCCAGTTTACCGAAATCAGAAATTTAAACTGTGGCTTAGCTATTTCGAAATTTATGGTGGGAAGCTCTTCGATCTTCTCAGTGATAGAAAGTAAGTACTTGTTTTTTTATTTACCTCTTCTTCTAAATAATTAGTTTGAAGTATCTGATTGATGTTTGGGAAATAGAGGTCAATATTCTGTTGATATTGTCTTTTCATGAAAAATGGCCAATGATTTGGAAATATCTATTGATAGATTGTCTCTCAATCATAATCATATCCATGACTGGTTAACAATTGATCTTTAGTAGCATATGTTGCTGAATGCTTTTTTTGTTCTCTCAAATAGGAAGCTTTGCATGAGAGAAGATGGGCGGCAACAGGTTTGCATAGTTGGGTTGCAAGAATTTGAAGTTTCTGATGTACAGATTGTCAAGGAATATATTGAGAGGGGAAATGCAACAAGAAGTACAGGGTCTACGGGTGCCAATGAGGAATCTTCAAGATCACATGCTATATTACAGCTTGTTGTGAAGAAACATGTAGAGGTAAAAGAATCCAGGAGAAATAATGACGGGAATGAATCTAGAAGTGGAAAGGTGGTTGGGAAAATATCTTTTATTGATCTTGCTGGTAGTGAACGAGGTGCGGACACCACAGACAATGACCGGCAAACTAGGTATATGCTATTTCTAGCCGTGTTTTAATTATGGTTTCGTTTCATGATATCTGTATTTTTCCATTTCCAATTATTTTTAAGGCTATCTGATCAAATTGATTCTGGTGTGTCATTGACATACTTTGATCGGCATTTAGAATCTTAATCGGTAAATACTATATGTTTTCCAATAGGGCTGAGGCCCTGATGTACTTGTTTTTCGCTGAAGAATGCTACCTACATGGGTTGAATGAAGTGATCATTTTTCGGGGATAAGAATAACACAGCAAAACTTGGTGCCTGTTCCCTAAATGGTGTTATCTGAAAAATAATCACTCTTGAGCCTCAATTTGTCCGAATTATTTTAAGTAGCGGTAACAGGGTTAATTGCTTAAATGTAAAGTCACCAAGTATGGGTTGATGGCATTGCCATTTTCATTATTATCTTTTATCTTATCGGTTTTGACTTTTAATATTGACATAGTTCAAGTTTCATTCTAATTTTCTACACAGTCTAATTCTGATTTGTACTGCACACAGCAGAGCGATTTGTTTCTTGTTTCCCTATGAAATTTCACTCAGCTGATTCCTACGTGGACTGGCTTTTCCCATGTTGTCACTGTCTAGTTGCTTAGTTACAAGTTTAGGGAATGCTTACACAAGGTTGTACTCATCTTGATGCAATATATGTTTTTTCAGAATTGAAGGTGCTGAAATTAATAAGAGTCTTTTGGCCCTTAAGGAATGCATTCGTGCTCTGGACAACGACCAGATTCATATACCGTTCCGTGGGAGCAAACTCACAGAAGTACTCCGTGATTCTTTTGTTGGAAATTCTAGAACAGTGATGATCTCTTGCATTTCTCCAAATGAAGGCTCATGTGAACATACTCTCAATACTCTAAGATATGCTGATAGGTATTTACGCCCCTTCTGCACATAAGCTCATTAACCGTTTTCACCCTCGTTCTGTTTCTTGAGTTAACCATACTTATTCAAATTCACAGGGTTAAAAGTCTTTCAAAAAGTGGAAACCCAAGAAAGGACCAGACCTTAAATTCACTACCTCCTACTACCAAAGATGTATCATCTACACCTTCTTTACCTGTGTCTTCTGATGTCGATGATGTTTATGAGCAACCCGAAGCTAAAGCAGTGGAGACTGGTAGAAGGCCTGTAGAAAGAGAAACCTTTTCTTACAATTCCACTAGTGATTATGAGAAACGGCCTTCAAGTTTGACTTCAAGTTACCCCTTGAATGGACGAGAACAAAGTGGACGTTCGAGCTCAATGGACAGCGAGAAATTTGAAATGAACAATTCTCATGCTGGTTCTACAAGTCAAAAAGTCTCCTCATCTTATTCGCAGAATTCTGTTGACGCAGAAGAGAAGGTACAAAAGGTGTCACCGCCACGTAGAAAAGGGATGAGGGAGGAAAAATCGGAAAAATCAGAAAAATTGGGTAACTGGTTGACAAAAGATAGCAATATACCCGATCTTTCTTCTACAAACTCAAGGCAGCCGAATTCTGGTAACTACGCCACAAGCAGTATACCCGAGTTATCCTCTTCAAACTCAAGACAACAGAATACTGGTAAAAACGCCCCAAGTAATATTCCCGAGTTTACCTCTACAAGACAGCAGAATACTGGTAATTTCACCCCAAGTAATATTCCGGAGTTATCCTCTACAAATTCGAGGGAGCAGAATACTGGTAATCACACCACAAGCAATATACCTGACGTTTCCTCTACAAACTCGAGACAGCAAAGTACTGGTAATTATGCCACAAGTAACACTGGGTCACGACAGTATGAGCCTGATTCCCCTTCAGACGGGAATATCAATGCAATACTCGAGGTTAGTAATGGACACTATGGCTGCTTGTTTGTTGCATACATTTTTGTTTTGCCTTGTATTAATCTATTTTTATTGGGTTGTTTACAGGAAGAAGAGGCTCTAATCGCTGCTCACAGAAAAGAAATAGAGGATACAATGGAGATAGTTCGCGAGGTAAATGCTTGATTCTCCACATTATAGTTAAATGAAACAAAGATTTGATGATTGATTTATTCCCTCCTTCAAAATGTTAAATTTACTTTAAGATTTGTTCGGAGATTGGAAATCAGGATTATCAACTTATTTTTCGCCTTCCAAGTATCAACCATGGAATGATTGGATTGATTTTTATACGAATATTATGTTTCCATGTATGGAAGGTCTTGGCCTATAGTCGAGTCATTAGTGTTTTTTGGGTTTGTAGGAAATGAAATTGTTGGCAGAAGTAGATCAACCAGGCAGTCTTATCGACAACTATGTTACCCAGTTGAGCTTCGTGCTGTCGCGCAAGGCAGCAGGTTTGGTTAGTCTTCAAGCTCGCCTTGCAAGATTTCAACATCGACTAAAAGAGCAAGAAATACTTAGTCGGAAAAGAGTTCCTCGATGATACAGTAGTTTGTATGTTTGTTCATGTCCTCTGAAGTGATGAAATCGATATTGTACGTGTCTCGCTTGTAATTTCGTCATATGTATTTGGTTACATCATGATTTTGTCCATTGTTGAATGTTTTCATTAATTTCCGTGTAATCGAGTCTGTTAGTCACAACAATTATACTCAAACTTGTATATATTTTCACTTACAGGATTTCATTACCCCCAGTGCAGTCATTAGCACTATTAGAAAAAAAAAAAGAGCAAAAGCTTCTAATCAAAATTAATATAACCATCAAACTTGATTCGTGACATAATTAGACAACTTAATTTTCTTTCCAACATGAAGTACAAAAATAATCAGCTTTCTACAGAAGTACAATTATTCAGCTTGGTAAAAAAAAAGTTATTTGTTTAGTTTATTAAGAAAAAGAGAAACTGTTTTAAAAATCCTGGCCTAGGCGCTACTTTAGGCCTTGCCACCCGATTTTTCATTCATTGGGCGCTATCAGGTGTTGGATCGATTTATTGCCGCCTAAGTGACACGTAATTTAAATTTTTTATGATACTATTATTTATAATAATAATAGTTTGCCAACAAAACGTAATTTAATTGGTAAAAGTAAAGTAGATTAAAGTGCTCTCACAATAAAATTGTCATTTTAAGTCTCATAGCTAAAAACAATATGCTCTATACTACTTAGTGATTTTAAAACATGGTCTAAATTATTTGTTTTAATATTTTATATTATTATAATTTATATTTTAACTGAATTTATATTTTTATATATATAATAAATATTTAAAAATAAAAAATACAAATAAATATTTAGAAAAAAAAACCCAAACCCCGCCTAGATTTTTTGAAGCTCAGGCTGCCCGACTAACGCTTAGCGCTTTTTAAGACATTGACAAAAACACATCTGATAGAGAAAAACATGACATGAACAATGAAAGGAAACATAAACCATACATATTTCTCATTTACAAGAAAGCTTGAAACAAAATCATCACACCCTCAAAACCAAACACAACTTAGGCAAGAGGGTTAATGAAAGCCAAATCAATAAAGAACACTCTTTACAAGTCGAACCCAAAAATAAGATCAATCCTCCCAGTAGTTGAGGAACTTCAGATCATATAACTGCACTTGCCCTGCCCTTCTTTAGCTGCTATTAAATGCGGTGTTGGTGACCAATCCAAACATGCAAAATGAAGCGGCTCTAGCAATTTCGTCAAAAAATGTTGAATGAATTGCTATTCACAAAGGCGACCATAAGTACTGGTAACACTTGTCCAATCTAATCCTGAAGATCTGCGGTTTGATGAATAAAGACAGCCTGTAGCATGCTCAATATTTCCGATCAGTCAGCTCTCAACCTCAGTATCTCCTTAGCTGTCCTCTTTCGAAAATAGTCCATGTGCTCCTTCAAACACAACCAACAAAACCAATCACTGGTTACGCTTCGAGAATCTAAAATTTCTGTACAGAATCTATCTATATGCCTCGAGAGTATGGGGCTTGATAATTGAACAGTCATACATTACAAGTGGGGTTGAACCCATTTGACACAAAACCAATTGGCTTGTGTTAAGACCCTTACGTATTCTCCCCTCAAGTGCAAATGGGCCAAGACTTTGGCCTGTTTAATATGAAGCCCAAGGTCATCAGATCAACGGGTGTAGTCATCTCTGCTAGCCCAAACTCTACTAGGACTTCTAAATACGGACCTGAGATCTTCTGGCTGTTAGGCCTTCTTCTACAATGATACCATGTACAAGACTACAGAACTACCATCTTAGCAATGTAGTTCTATGGTCTTTTACAATGTGCAACATATAACCAATGAAGTAATAGGTAGAGCCAAGTGCTACTACATGTAGACAGGAAGACTCGATATAACAGACAGGGTTATACCATATTTATCAGACAGCCAATGAAACCGAGAATTTGACCAAGTAACATGCATAAAGTGAGGTTATCAGGAATCTTGCTGTAACGAACCACTACTGCTAGGCTTTTTTATCCCTAGAATAAATGCTTTTGCAGCACGAATATCAGCTTCAATCGTTTACAGTTCAAGCCATCTAACATTTAAAAAAGAGCGCACTCATCTTCAACTAAGTTTCTTACCTGGCTAAAACAAAGCCCAATATCTCTGCTATAAAAGTCCGCATATTTGATCATGAACACACCACAATCATACCTACAATAAAATGCAAGGTCCAATAAGTCTGAAATGGAAATGAATCAGTAAGGTCCAAAACCTCTCCACAACTTCACAAATAAATTCTCACTATTAGTAAGGACTGCGTACCCGTTTCTTTGGGCAGGAATATCGTCAAGAAATTCACGTTCCCAATCACTCACATCAATGTCCTTTTTACTCTTGTCCTTCACTTCGTCAACATAATATTTAGCCTGTGGAAATATCACCCATAAAATTAAATGAAGAAATGATTACTATGTTACTTCTTTGTTAAAAAAATTTACATTTTACAATTTCAAGCAACTCATCAGCACATGGGTGTCAATATATTCAATGAAAATTTATGATGTGAAATGCATACCAGGGCACCTAATAACTCTCAACGCATACAAATCCTAAGGCTCTGCTTGGGAGCAAGAATCACAAGGGACCGGAAGGGATGAGAAATTGATTCTCATGCTTGGGAAGCAAAAGTGAAAGAAATTGAGAGGAGAGGACAGGAATTCATTTCCTGCATATCCATTGATTTCTTAATAAATCAATCCCACCAAAATGGTGGGATTTGGAGGGAGACCATACATGGTTTACCGTTTTACCCCTATTTTTATAATTAATATATAATTTTTATACATTTCAAGGATTTGAATACCTATTTTCTTTTACAAACCCTTCCATTCTTCCCAAACACCAAAATTTAAAAAATAATCCATTCCTTTATAATTCCATCCTTCCCTTTCTTTTCCTTTATATTCCGTTCCTTTAAAATTCTCCAAAAACTTGCTCCCAAGCAGAGCCTAACTCTTAACCCATTAACAGAGGATTCAAACAGTAGTATAAACAGTAATAAGTAATTTAAGTTCAAAATCTAAGTCATTTTTTTTATCCACAATCTTGAAGTTACCTTTGTACACAGCAGCCTTTGCTAATATCTTACTACGATCAGCTTATTTAAATGCCAGGCACATGATTTATATAGAATATAAATTCCAATAATATAAATCCTTAATAACCAAACTTACAAAGCAATGAAATAAGCATACCAGATATTCCAGCGCGTCGTAATCCCTTCCTTTAAGAGAATCGAGATATTGGAATTTTTTATCCTTTCTATTAATAATCGCCAGACACCAGTGTATATCTCTATGAACAGGGATAAATATCTGAGCACAATAGCAAGAGTTAAGGGCAGTGTCAAAACAGAGAAACATTAAAGGCAACGAAAAAATGTACGAATTTTACTTTATCACAATCTATCAGGAAATATCCCAGCTTCCTCTCTGTTGTCCATCTTCTGACAGCTTTGTAATCATACCATTTCGCAGCCCCACTTGTTAACTGGATATTAAGTAAATTCAGGTCAATCCAAAAAAGAAAAAAAAGGATACATATATAAACGAGATATTACTGTAAAAGTCAAGAAAAAGTGAAGATGCTAGAGAAAAAAAAACTGAAGAAAAAAAATATAAATCAATATATCATTTCTAAGAATAATTTACAACCTCAAGTCACTAGTCCTATAGTCTACTCTATATACATTTACAAAGCTTCCAAGCTCTATGTAGAGAATCCGTGGTCCTCGAGAGTGTTGGGCTCGATAGCATGAGTGAGCATTCAAGTGGGGTTGGGCCCATCTCACACAAAACCAATTGGCTTGTGTTAAGACCCAATCTACACCACTTATATTCTACTCATACTCCATGTTTATTTCCCATGTGGGACAACCCAACATCTCCAACACTCTAAAAACAGAAACAAAATTTTTGCAAGACATCGTCAAGTGCATAAATATCAATGAACATATATGTCGAAAAATAATGCATTAAAAACCAGTGTACTTTCATTTGAAATGAAATTATCAACGATAAAAACATGAACTATTTCAAGGAAAGAATAAGAATTCCAAGAAAATTTAATGATTCATATAAAATGTAAATCTTGCAATATAGACATCTCAAACTCTTAACTCCGAGACCAAACCCAAGAACCTTTTTTCAAACACAAATAGTATAAAAGAATTTGCCTATGACTAAGTAAACAAACCGCCTACCCTTTTGTAGAAAAAAGTGTTGAAGAAATGACATTTCAAAAACTTCTCTGGTTCTCTTTTTTCTCGTTCTTTAAGCAGTTCAAGGTACAGATTTATGACCTGAGAAACACATTGCAAAAATTCAACAAATAAATATAGCAGCTTATTAATACAACTGATTCCTGTAATCAAATAGAAAGCATTTCATTTCAATATATAGAAATCTAAAATTTCTAAACAAATAAAGGACAAATCCACAAAAAAGTTGGCCACCTCATCATTCAACCATTCCCTTGGTTGAAGGCAACTCAATATTTCTCCAGTAATATCAATATTTGAGTTCATGTGAGTGACCAAGACCTTCCTCCTGTCAATAAAACGAACCTCAATAACGTTAGAAACCCAAAACCACCTTTTGAGAAGTAAAAAATTTCTAATTCAGACCTGCATTGACGTGAAAGTGCAGATCGAACCTCAGACTCTTCCTCTTCTGTAAGAGGGGTAAACGCTTCTTGAGATAAGTCCTGTAATTCAATTAGAGCACCCTTTAGGTTAACTGAACCTCTTATAGTCAAAACAGAAAATGCTTCCTACTTTGCACATGACAGTAGAATAATCTAAAAAATCGTTCAAAATTACACTAACAACATCCAATTCTACATGTAGAAAAAGGGCCAAATACATCATTTGCCCCTCGTACTGGCACGAAAAGCTGGTTGCCACTTTGAACTTTCAAAAGTTCAAGCTATCCCCTTAAACTTGGCAAAAGTGCACCTTTGCCTCCTCATTGCCACGTGTCACCGTTTGATTAGAAAGAAAACTCAGAAAAATGACATCTTTCAAAAGTCAAAACAACCAGAAGCCGACACATGGCATTGAAGGGAAACTGATGCACTTTCGCCAAGTTTAAGGGTCTAGTTGGAACTTGGAAAATTCAAAGTGACAACCGGCTTTTGGTTACAAGTTTAGGGTTCTCGACCAAGGAACGAATAAATTAACTATCAATGTCTAAATGCCTAAGTTTGGTGAATCAGAACATAGATTAAAGCAGAAGGGTTCTCGACCAAGGAACAAATAAATTAACTATCAATGTCTAAATGCCTAAGTTTGGTGAATCAGAACATAGATTAAAGCAGAGCTAAAAAAACAAAGAAGCCTTACCTTCTCAGCTGGTTTCTTCACAGGGCGTGTTGATTGATAATAGCTTAGCTTCTTAGTAACCAACTCAATATTAGAATCCAACACTTTCAACTTCCCATCCCTTGTCTGAACAGACTCCAACAACTTCTTATAAGCTCCAACATCTGCTACATCCAGTTCAGCAATCAAGGAATCCAACCTTTTGCCCCCATGCTCAACTCCCATATCTCCATCAACAGTAATCACAGATCTCTCTTCTAGAATCTTAACATCATCATCATCTTCATCCTTTATACTAACAACTCCATCACGTGACTTTCTTTCTCTTTCATATTCTTCAAATGCTTCAATTTCCTCAATACTTGAATCCTCAGAAGCCACATCCTTCTGTGACTTCTTAACCTCATTATCATCTCTAAACACATGCCTTATTGCCCCAAATGCATTTCTCTTCGCAGTATTGTATTTACTCCAGAAATTCCCCATCTTAAGATCCAAAGATTTCTTCTTTTCACTAGAATCGCTATCTTTTATCCTAGATAACCCAAATATTTTTGTTCTGCAAGGTGCGTGAACTTCCCGACGAAATTTCGACGTTGATTGCGGATAACGAGAGATTCTCGAGACTATACTGTTGGATGATTCTTGAGTTGGCTTCGGATTAGGTCCTGGATGATACCGAGAGAGAGGAGAAGAGATACTATTGGATGATCCTGGAGTTGAACTATGAATTTGGTTCATGAAAGATAATCTAGGTTTCTTAGATATGTGAAAATCTGGGGAAATTGGGAATGGATCTCGCTTGCAATTACTGGTTAAGGCGCCCATTTCTGAACCCAAATCCTAAAAACCCTAGAAATTCAAAACCCATTACAGCAATCCATAGTAAAGCATACTCACAGACCGAATTCAACAGAGAGAGAGGTAATTCAGGTAGGAGAAAAACCTTTGCCGGGAAAATTAGGGTTATCTTTCCGTTGGATATACCAATTTGAATAGCGCAAAAGATGCGGCAGGAGAGTGAGATTACAGACGATGATATGAAGAAGAAGAAAATTTGAAGAAATAAATTTGGGAATACAACAAATTTCTTTGAGATTTCGTGGTTTGAAATCAAAGGGATGAGAGGGTTTTAGTAAATTTGGATGCTTTGGCCTCTTTTTACTTTTTTATTCTTCGCGGCACAAATGAGTTATTTGTATATGTCCTTTATTAGGTAGCTTTCGAATATGGTCCACTTCAATTATCCACTTAATAGCATTTATTATTTTCTTCTTTTTAACTACTAAATTTTCTTTTTTATATTACGCATGACCTTTTTTTTCCTACAATTTAATCTAATTTAATCTCATTTAATTTAATTTAATTATTTATAATTATAAATTTATATTAAAATAAATTCAGTTTAATTTAATTTTTAAAAAATTAAAAAAAATATGATCTAAATGCGTAAGTTTTCTTTTATGTATAAATTTTTCATCATCTATATATGAATCTAATTGAACACAAAAATTAAATCATTATCTTGGAAAAAATATGATGCCCCACCAAAAATTAAAATGATATCGGCTATTAAAATTCAATAGAAAATATAAAAGAAAGCAAACAAATAAGTAAATAAACTCTCAAATTTAAATTTCTACCATAATAAATGTGAAAACTTTTGCTCCTTTAATATTAAGAGAGGAAAATGAGTAAAAACAATTATCTTTCTCCAAATCCACATTAGTAAAATTATTAAATCAACCATTATTCCATATTCTTATAATAAGCATGATTTAAGTGCGTTTTATTTAACCACTGCCTAGTGGCCATTACCACATTGTTAAAAAAAAATTAACAAGCATGAGATTCTGAATTCAAACCCCATAATTAATAAATTTGACAAAAAATAATCCATATTATTAAAAAACTGCGCTTCATTTCTAGAATATAATGTAATTATACATACATATATATTGTTAAGTCTCAACAACATTTGTTAAACATGTCACTGTAATTACCATGCAACACGAATTGATAAATAACACAATAAATTTAATACAATACAAGCATTATAATCATTATTTGTAAGAATTCTCAAAAAAATAATTCATAATTCTAATAATACCCCTTTTTGGTATAATTTTTATTGTGCCATTTTATGTTTCTAGTATAATAAAAATTATACCGTATAAGATTAATTATACCAAAGCTAAAAAATAAAACATTAAGAAATGCAATATAAACAAGGTATAATATCAAAGCCAAACAACATCAAAATCATTAAAAAACAAAATCAACAAGTATAATATATATTATACCAAATATAATGAAGATATAATACATATTATACCAAAATATAAAAAGGTATAAAATCATTATACCAAAAAGAATGTATATCTAAAACTAAAATTTAGAATATTGTCTTTTTAAAAAAACACTGTTTAGGATTTTTTTTTTAAATATTGCAACTTCAACACCGTATTAATCTATTCCATACAACACAATTACACAATTGTTAAATAGATTCTGTAACAAAATTTGATTGACAAAATAACAATTGACGATAAATACGATAAAGAGATTAGATGTATTTAAAGTCACTCTATAATTACTTTCTTTTTACAAAGAAACTATTATTTTACTCATTTCTATCATTGGATGAATGGTATGAAAGTTTGATCCAAACATAGTTGTGAAGATGGCTAGGTGCGCCTCAAGGCGAGGCGTGCGCAACGCAGAAAATTTGTGATAAATATTTTCCTGAAAAGTGAAGTTAAATGCAATAGCAATACTAGAAAAAGAACTAAGAGAATTGTTAGATGTATATATGTATGTAAAATTTACATATTGTATTAGGAATATCTAAACTTGAGTTAATCTAGCCTTAATAGAATTGAAATAGGAATATCTAGCCTTAAATTATTGTTAAAACTTTTAAAAATAGATGGACAAAACATATTAAAGTAAGTTAAGACCTTAAAAAATAAAAGTGTCTCTAAGGTGCGCCTGAGTCGCACACCGAAAGATGAGCCTAGGCACACGGGGCGCGTGCCTGAGATACACTACCTCGCCTAAGGTACGGCAAGGCGCAGGATCTGCATGACACGCGCCTTTAATATGGATCCAAAGGTAAAATGAACAAGCTAATAATTAACTTGTAGAAAAACAAGGTAACAATATCAAGTACCATGCATTCACTACAAGGCGATTCAAAATTTGCTAATATTATAGATCCTAATGACAAGTAAACACACAAAACAGTTAATCCATCATTCAAAAATATTATAATGCTCCTACATGCTCACTTAAATATACAAACAATCAGAAATTCAAAGGACAAAAAAAAATGTAATTTACAATACAACCATCAAGTAGTTTCAATCCAACATAAACTCAGATTACCTTGATACTTGCCAAGGACTAGACGATAATCAAAGGCGGGGTATATCCTGTACATCGCCTTATGTCTCAATACATTAAGAAATAGAGTAACAGATGCAAATTAATGCGGTCTGGAAACCATTTTTCTAAAAAAATAGGCAAAACCGAAGCATCCTCTTATGTGGTGTACGGAGCAGCAAAAGGCGAAAATTTCTGGTTTGCTTAAAAAATCAGCATACTACAATTGGATATAAATTTGGATTTTAAACAAGCTGCACAACAGCAGCCACTCGCAGGGTTCGGTTTTGAAGAAGTTCTGATAGCTCATCAAAGAGCAGTGCAGTTCGCCAGCCCCAACCCTTGGGAGCTTTTGGTAAAAGAGTGCCTTGTTGTTTAAAGCTACCGAAAACCATAACTTCTCTCTTAGATGGACAGATCAACTGAAACAAAAATCGAGACAGAACTTGCGTCATTACGATGTATTCACTTAGTTAGGGCGGAATTCGTTTAGTTACAGCTTACCTGATAACGAGCAGTAACCTTTTCACGGGAGTCTACATACATATGAACCTGAAAACAAGTAGGCATAAGAACAAACACCAACCACAATAAGTCAGCAGATAATCGGGGGCCAAAAAGACCATTTTAGGCCCCATGATATACATGTTACCTATTTGGTCTCTGTGCTATTCAATATGGTACCTTTTTTAACACTTTAGTACAGATTATGTAAAATATCACAAAAAAAGCCTCTACCTTACAAAGTCCAAAAGGATAACAAATTGCATAGCACAAGGATCGAATGGATAAAGATTACATAGCATAAGGACCAAATGGGTAATGATTGAATAGCACAGGGACAAAAAAAGAGTAATAGGTAACGTGTATACAGCAAAGACCAAATGAACAAAATGTTTATAGCACACGGACCAAAAAGTTCTTTTGCCGATAATGGAGTAGAAATACAAGGAATAGATAGGGATACCGATATTCTCTCACAATTGATACAAATGAGCACTTGTATTGATTTGGCATAGGGGTATCTTACCTTTCTAAAAGAGTCAGCAGGCTCTGCCCTGCGCCGATGAAGAAATAATCCTGAAAACAGCACAATAACTTCTTTTATTTCCAATAAACAGAAAAAAGCAATGATTTCAAGATAATTGTTTCTCATCAACAGAATACTACCAAGAGTTCGGCGTCCTTGAGGATCCTCATCATTGAAGGCCTGGACACTAACCTACATCATAATTAAACACATGTCATATACAGTTGATTCTATTGTGTATAAGAAACTTAAATTTGAAAAACAAAAGTAACAAACACATTTAGAAGCTTGTGCGGGTGATATATCGACATTTCATATACCTTCCACAAAGAACCAGCATAAAAATGATCTTGAGAGTGCTTGACCTGGCCATCATTGAGCCTGTGTACATCCTCAAATTCAACCCTGTGGTATATAAATGATATCATAAGAGGTTAAACCAACTTATAAGAAGAGATCAAGGACGAAAATAAACTCACCCAAACCTAAATGGAGGAAAATGACTTAAAGGTGTTTTCATATCCAAAGGTATAGAGTTACTATTTGCATTGTCCCATTCAACACCAATAGCATGCTCAGGTGCTGCATCGAGCATCTGAACCGTAACACCTTGGCTACATGGTGATGAAATGGATGGCCCAGGTACTGCTTCACAGCCTCTTTCAACATGCTCGCTATGAACATTAGAGGTGCCGCCACTCCCTCCTGGGCTCAGCCCAACCAGAGCGGTCAACCCATCTCCTGTTAGGTCTCCACCATGGTCAGTTCTACTCTCTGAATCTTCATTGGCATTAGGTTGCTGGCAGTTTCTGTTGCCCATACCAAAAGGCACACGGGAAAAGACGAAACGAGTAGGAGGCCATGCTGCTGCTGGCACAAATGTGGTTCCACGTCCAATGCCTGCAAGTCCATCGATAGGTCCCCTGACATGCACTCGTACCGGCCTGAAGAGTCCATTCCCATCGCCTTGAGTTGAATCAGCAACAAATACATTCCCCATGTTATTGGAAGGATTGTTCTGTTCTTGCTCTTGCATGTAATAACCTGTTGTGCTGAGTCCTTGTGAAAACCCGAATGGCTGCCTGCAAGCACAAGTCATACTTGCAAAGCAGCATACTTTACATGTGTCAGCGCCAACCTCTTGCACTCTCTGGCTTAAAAGCATCTATACAGTGGACCAATAAATTGAAGTCAGATATAAAAGAGAAGCTTGTGAATATTTGTATTTGAAAGAAACATTACAAATCTTCCTATATAGTATAGAAGACAAATAAAAATGAGACTTCTAACTGCACTGCCCCACAGGGTAAATTCCAACAACTGCAAGCTTCAAAACTGTGATTAGCCAGATAGTTAAGGATCAAGAAGGCGAAAAACAAAGTCAAATGACTGTTTTTGCCAGCCAAAGTGCCACTATGCAGCTTAATTATTGAGAATATCAGGAGCTAACAGAACTCAGAAACAAACCTGCAGCCAAAGGCCGTCGTTCACAGCTTTGCAAGGAAATCCCAATTCTTCAAGCTGCTTTCTCACATTTAAAAGCGCCTCAAAGGACATATTGCAATATAAAAGAGAACCTCCTTCGAATATGTTTACAAATGTATCATAGTCCTCTCCACGAACTCCACAGTTCCCCTTAGCATAACTTTTGACCTGTCGTCTGCCCACAACCCTACCACCCCATGAAATAGAAGGAGGACCACATCTTCCCCAATCATTATGCACGAGTCCTCTACAGGATGGTTCCATTGTTGAGCAATGACCAGATTGATCACCTGAAACCCAGCTGTTGTTATTCAAATTGTATGAGCTTGCTTCACATGGCCCCTCCATAGCGACTCCACTGGCCCCAAGTCCATTTGTACCAGCACTATTTGACATTTCAACATAAGAACATGAGGTTCTATTTCCATTCATTTCTGAAAATGAGCTACTCGGGGATGAAGATTGTCCCACATTGGGGGAATGTACAGTGTCGAAATTTGACTGTTTGGAGTTAGAAGGTAAAACTTGCAGGTCAGTCATAGAATCAATAAGTTCTACCAGAATACCATGAGCTGCACCTTGGCCTTTAAGTTCATCTTTCGTACAAGGTCCTAATTCTGATTCCAACCTCTTTCTAGAGAAACTGTCAGCCGAATTTTTGCTCTTTGATGCGAAAGAGTCTGAATGAATACCAACGCCCATCTCAGCACATGAATTTCCTGGCTCAGACTGTCCTGTCTTGCAAAGAGCGCCTTTCACCAGAAGTGTGTACAATGCCAATTCAAACCTTCAAACAAAAAAGAAAATTACAGTAATCCAAAGTTCATAACAATTCAATCAATTTCCATTACTATAAATAATTCTTTCAGCCTCCACACTCATACCGTTTCTCCTCGCTAGGTACCCATAGTTCATCTGAGGTCAGTAAAGCATGCAAAGTCTGCGAAGAAAGTTTTGGAAGCACCTACTACAACAGAAGGATCAATATTAGAGAAGATAATTGACCAAAAGTTAGAAACTGAAAACATAAACAGAAAGATTTCAAATATATAAGATGAATCTTAACCAGAAACTTTAAGCTAACAACAGAAGTTCCTACTCTAGAACAATCATCATATAAAGAAGCATAATGACCCAGTGACACAGAAGTCACAACAAAATAATGGAATTAAATCACGCTAGGTTAGAACTTGAAAACCACAGCACATGTTACAAGAATATTTTTCGAATTCCAAAAGTCCTGTATGAGAAGAATAAAGCAAGGAATTGTGTACATTGACGAAAGATGAATAAAGAATAGTTTATTATAATTTATTTCTTAAATTTTCCAGTCCCTTAGCAAATCAATCACTATAACACAACGCTGCATGCCAGCAAAAACTCATAGGGTTACCATGATAGTACAAATAAGAAATCCACCATTTAATATATTTAATCCCACAACGATTAATGATTTAAAATACTAACAATTACAAACTGTTCAATATTACGCATGTTAATATGTTCCCAAGTTATCTACTTCCCCAACTATATTAACTAGTTGAACTATACCTCTTTCAATTCCATGGCACCACTTTGGCAAAGGTAGCCCCAGCAGGCATTTCTGACACGCTCTCCATGCATCCCATAATCTTGGCTCTCCGCAAATACCTGAATTACAAAGTACGAATCGACATTTAACAACTAGAAACAGGGAGGAACAAGTAAACCACGCAGAGAAAGGGACACAGTATTCAAACTTAACCTGATATGCCAAGAAATTAATAGTCCAGAGTTCCGATATAATGAAATCAGTGCATATTGCACATAAATCCTGCAGAGAAAATTCCCAAATATAACATTGCTATCAAAACACGATGATTGATCATTAACAATCATTGAACCAAGCAATTGGCAACAAGTATGATACCTGGAGGTCGAGAAACGAAGCAGCAGCCAATACACGAAATGCATTATTATCATTAAGCTTAGGGAGATGTCCATACAAATAAGCCAAAGCCATTCCAATTGCCTCGGCATTAACATTCTTATCATCTACATGTAAGGTCACAATAGGAGAACTGGCTTCTTTCCAGGGACCATGAAGCATGTTCCTGCCCCAACATTAAACCAGCAAAATCCCTCAATTCGAAATTTCCATCAATCTCACAACAAATTCGCGTAATTCTAAAACCTAAATTCCAATTAAACGATAAAAAACGAAATGATCGACAAAATTGAGACCTGAAGTAGGAGCTTCGAGAGAGGATGAGGCGATGAAGATGGTAGGTGGAGCCCATAGCGTGAACAACAATATCAGAGAAGGAACCGGAATTGAATCCTTCCATCTGGATATGATCGCAGAGTGAAGTCAGATTACAATCCAGTGCTCGGAGCTCGCTGCTGCTCCGATCATTGTCGGAGTGCTGTGAGGGTTGAATGGTCATTTTCATGGGGTCAGGTCCATAAGAGCGAGGCGGATGGGGGTATTGATTTTCCATTTGTTAGGCCGTAGCGAGTCTTTTCGAAGTTCAGAGTGGCTGATTGGAGATCAAAGAGGCGAAGGAAGCCATTGAAGAACAAAGAAAAGCTTTTGTCGCGATAAATGCTATTAAGCAACCATTAGTCAATCAGATATGCCGCAAGGAACACGATACCCAGAAGTAGCCACGAAACGCACCGTTTTACACTCCAATTTGCAATGTTTTAAAAATGTGCAGGCGTTATTTTGGGCAGTCGACTTGACTTTTCCTTTTTTTTTTTTTTGGCATTATTAGGTGTTGGATTGATATATTATCGTTTAGGTATTATTTAGTCTAATTTTTCTGCCTAAGGTTTACCGAGTTTGATTTTTTTCTCAATTTTTAAGATACCAATACTTATAATAATTATAATTCAATTTTTTTAATTAAAAAAGTAGTTCGATTGGTAAAATTAATATACATTAAAATATTCTCACCTTATGAGTCTTATTTTGAATTTCAAAATGACAAATAGTACACTATAAACCGTAAAATATTGATAAGGATACGTATTTTTAAGGAATTGATTTTAATGTTATTGTGTTTTTAGGTAAGAATTGATTAAAATTTATGTTTCATGTGCTAAACTATTTTTTTAATATATTATTATATTATAATTTATTTTTTTAGTTAAATATATGAAATTAGAAATAATTACAACCATAATTAAAGGTTGAAAAATATACAATATAATCCCCTTAGATATTAAAAAATCAACTACCCAATTTAACAATCCTACATCATAATAAATATAAATTAATTTAAAAATAAAAAAAATAAAATTTTTATTTTTATTTATTAATAAATATATAAAAATTATAAATTTACTCGAGTTTTTCTCACCCGGCACAGCTTTTAAAACATTAATTTAAACAAAACGGCGCGTTTTCGTTATGAATGGTGATACTGTCATCGTTACTTCTGTCACTGGACTGAACCTTCGTTTTGCCAATTCATTCTACACTAAACCCTAAATCCTAAATCCTGGATTTATATTGCCTATCGACGTAATCAGTAGCTTTGAAGATAGATCTAGAACATAAATCATTGCTGGAAATGCTCAAATGAGGATAAAGATGCTTCTGAGGAACCCAGGTAAACTTTCTGTGATCATCCTTTTGTGTTCAATCTTATTTTATGATTCAAAATTTCATCTTTATCGCTATTCTTCCTTCTATTTGATGCTCCAGGAAGAAGATTCCTATGTGAATTGAGGCACTGTAAATTTCATTATAATTATAGGAAGTTGGCTTCCATGTCCAGTGGACCTTATTCTTCCGAATTGGATGGGGAAAATCGAGAGAATACGAAAAAAATTGATAGCAATCGGCAAGGAGTGGATGATGTGTGCCATATTTTGGATCGTGGTCCTTGGGGTCCAGCCGTTGAGAATGCATTGAACATGTTCGACGAAAGTCCTCAACCAGAATTCGTTATTAGAGTTTTAAGAAGAATGCGAGATGCTGACAAGGCAATTAATTATTTCCGTTGGGCTGAGAAAAGAACTGATCGGCCACATTCCCCAGAAGCATACAATTCACTTCTGATGATTATGGCGAAAACTAGGAACTTTGATTATTTTGAACAAATTCTGGGAGAAATGAGTATTGCAGGATTTGGGCCATTTAATAACACTTGCATTGAGTTGATTACGAGTTGTGTCAATGTAAAGAAACTTAGAGAAGCTTTTGATTTAATTCAGTGCATGAGGAAATTCAGATTCCGCCCTGCATTTTCAGCCTATACGACTTTGATTGGTGCTCTATCTGAAGCTAATGAATCTGACCTCGTGATTACGCTCTTCAATCAAATGCAGGAGCTAGGGTATGAAATGAGTGTTCACTTATTTACAACTGTGATTCGTGTGTTTGCTAGGCAGGGGCGTATTGATGCTGCTCTCTCCTTGTTGGAGGAGATGAAAAGTAACTGTTTAGAAGGTGATATTGTCCTGTATAATGTCTGTATAGATTGCTTCGGTAAGTTGGGCAAGTTAGATATGGCATGGAAGTTCTTTCATGAGATGAAAGCACATGGTCTATCACCTGATGATGTGACTTATACTAGTATGATAGGAGTTCTTTGCAAAGCAAATAGATTGGATGAGGCAGTGGAAATTTTCGAGGAGATGGAACGAACTAGACAAGTCCCTTGTGCATATGCTTACAACACCATGATTATGGGGTATGGATCAGCTGGCAAATTTGATGAAGCGTACAACTTGCTTGAGAGACAAAGAACTAAGGGGTCAATTCCTAGTGTGATTGCATATAATTGTATTTTGACATGCCTTGGGAAAATGCGAAGACTCGGGGAGGCATTAAGAATATTCGAGGAGATGAAGAAAGATGCAGTCCCTAGTCATGCGACATATAATATTCTAATAGATATGTTATGCAAAGCAGGAGATATTGATACTGCTTTCAAGGTGAGGGATACAATGGAAGAAGCTGGCTTGTTCCCTAATGTCAGGACTGTGAACATTATGATTGATAGACTATGCAAAGCTAGAAAACTCGATGAGGCGTGTTCTATGTTTGAAGAAATGAATCCCAAAGTTTGCACACCAGACGAGGTTACATTTTGTTCACTTATTGATGGTTTGGGCAAAGATGGTAGAGTAGATGAAGCCTACAGGTATTATGAAAAGATGTTGGATTGTGATAAAATTCCCAATGTTGTTGTGTACACTTCCCTCATTAGAAACTTTTTTAAATGTGGGAGAAAGGATGATGCTCACAAGATCTACAAGGAAATGATCCAGAATGGTTGCTCTCCTGACCTCATGCTTCTTAATACCTACATGGATTGTGCTTTCAAAGCGGGTGAAACTGAGAAAGGAAGGGCTTTGTTTGAGGAAATAAAATCTCAGGGATTGGACCCAGATGTGAAAAGTTACTCTATTTTGATTCACGGACTTGTAAAAGCTGGCCTTGCCCGTGAAACTTACGAGCTGTTCCATGCTATGAAGGATCAGGGATGTGTTCTGGACACCTTTGCTTATAATGCTGTTATTGATGGGTTCTGCAAGTCAGGTAAGGTGAATAAAGCTTATCAGCTGCTTGAGGAAATGAAAGCAAAAGGCTACCAGCCAACTGTGGTTACTTACGGTTGTGTAATCGATGGCCTTGCGAAAATCGATAGGCTTGACGAAGCGTACATGCTCTTTGAAGAAGCCAAGTCAAAGAACATAGAGGTTAATGTTGTCATTTATAGCAGTCTGATTGATGGGTTTGGAAAGGTTGGTAGAGTCGATGAAGCATATTTAATCATGGAAGAATTGATGCAGAGAGGTTTGACGCCAAATGTGTACACATGGAATTGCTTACTTGATGCCTTGGTGAAATCTGAGGAAATTAATGAAGCCCTTGTCTGCTTTCAATCCATGAAAGACTTGAAGTGTACTCCTAATATTATAACTTATACTATTATGATAAATGGTCTCTGCAGGGTTAGAAAATTTAACAAGGCATTTGTATTTTGGCAAGAGATGCAGAAACAAGGACTACAACCCAATACCATCACCTACACTACTATGATTGCTGGACTTGCCAAGGCTGGGAACGTTTTGGAAGCCAATTCGCTGCTTGAAAAGTTTAAGGCGAGAGGGGGTGTGCCTGATCCTGCTTGTTATAATGCTATCATTGAAGGATTAAGTTATGCAAATAGGGCAATGGATGCATATAGAATTTTTGAGGAAACCCGGTTGAAGGGTTGTAATATTAATACCAAAAGTTGTATTTCGCTTTTGGATGCGCTGCAGAAAGCAGAGTGCATTGAGCAGGCAGGAATCGTAGGGGCTGTTTTGAAGGAGATTGCAAAATCTCAACATGCTACTGCTAGATACTGGTAGCATTCATGTATGATTTTATCACATATAGAAGCTTATATTGGCTATAGTTGTTAACTTGACTAGTGCTTGATGTCGTGGCTTGGCCCGACACATGTTATTTATTCATCACTCATTTTCTCAGTGAGTTTTGGCTCTGCAGCGGCTGCCTGCAAAGGTATTTTTCTCTCTTTCGTGTAATTTTTTTTTATCTTCCTTGCTAATTTATGATTGTTGGCCTTGCAATTATGCTATTAGGAAATACAACATTCTTTTCTTTTATATGTTCAATTTGTCTGTCCACTCTCTTGGTTGCAACTTGCATATGGTGGGATGGTTATTGTGAAATATTGGAGAGGTGGGATAAGAACTTGAATGAGCCACCTTAATCTGCAAATATTGAATACACTGTCTAACCAATATGATACAAGTGTTCCACTGGCTAATGGTACACTTTAACACACTGTACTGAGATTCTTGAGCTTTGCGGTTCTTACACCTTATGGCTTTCTGAGGATTCATAATTTTAAGTGATCAATCAGTAGGACGCAGTAGAACAACAGAATTCTAGCAATTGCATTGACTTCTTTATTGAATACTGGTTTTGTGTTTTTCTCAGCTGTCCAGATAATGTGTTAAGCTTGATCGACAGCTCTCTTCCTGAATATGGGTGCATTGAAAAAAGAATGTGTGCTGTTGTTTGTGGGTTACAGAGGCATTGGAAAAGGAACGGAACTGGGTTTCGCACCACGTCACCAGATTCTTTTTCTGCTTCTGGTTTTCTTTGCTATGTTTTGTTTCTAATGGCAATAATGAAAAGAAAAGCAGCCCGGGTTTTACATTATTCTTATACAGAGAATACGTTAGTTAAGAAGATAGCCTTATATAGCTCATAGATTCAAGAACTGTACTGCTGGGAAAAATTACTAGTTCACAGTATTGCAGAAATCGGATGGAACAAATTTAGTTAGTTTTATGTAATTCATGTAAAATTCTACTTTTTACATGCAAATTATTGAAATTAATAATATCTGCCCTCTTTTCAATGAAAAGAGAAGTTGAGTTCTGTGGTTTCATCAAAATTATATTGTACAGAATCTTATACTAAAGAAAATGAATATAACAACAGAAAACAAACAAAAGAAGAACATCATTCATTATTACTGATTATGCATTTTTTGGATATTTGAAGTGTAAGAGAGATATTGATTTGTATGAAACTGTTGTTCAAGGTATATATATATTCCAGTTTTAACCATGCTGCCTGATCATATTTGCTGACGGAAACATAAAAATTACAGTTCAAATCACATTAACCAATCTCATCAACAATTCAAACATGGAGATTATTAGACAAAAAGGATAAAAGAAGAAACTTCAATTTCAATGAATTACATATCATATGCTTTTGTATTGGATGGAAGCCAAATTTCTGAATGACTTGCTGCTTTGTCTAAAGTTGAACAGCTGTACAGTTTGCTTGAGGAACTATGTTACACCTTGCATCCAATGATTTTATTAATTACGATGAAATCGGTGTTCTTTTATTGCCCCAAAGTGGGTATAATACATAGTTTTTGCTCTTAAAGTGGTAGTATGTATTATGTATACACAGTGCGCGTTTACTATCCCACATCGTGAAAGAAGTGAGAGCAGGACAGAGAAGTGGGATATAAATGCAGACATCAAAAGCCCAACCGATTACTACTCTCTCGGCCTTTTAGGTAAGATTATGAGTAATATCTGTTCTAATTAGTTTTATATACGATATATGGACCATTAGCCCCGATGGTATTAAACTAATTTTCTCGGGGGAAGGCCTAGCCCACAAATCCTAGTTTTCGTTTGAAAATTCGGTATAATTATCAGATATTGGAAAGTAATTAATTAATGTTTCGATCCCCTGTACAATTTAATATTGCTAACATAATATTTGTCAGTTCACGACTGGGCACAATTGCAAAGCTTAGTTTAGTTAATTTTGTTCTGCGGGTTTTCTTCAGGTAACTGGTAATCTGTAGGTTGGGAACTTTTACAATGGAAAACTGAGTTCTCCAATTGTCTACGTTGGTTTAGTTGAACAAAAGTTCCATTGTGATAATTAGAAAGGCTAAAGTTTGGAAATAAACCCCTGGTATTGATAATTTTTTTTGGCAGCAAGTTAAACTTTAGTATGGTTTGGGATTTGCTTCTCATGAACTTTATGGTCTTTATGTTATAACAGTGACTTGACTACAAGCAGAGCAAGACTAAAAAAACTCGAATTGAGTCGAGTGAACTTTTCTGAACAAGTTAGCTTTCAAATTGTCTACTTGGACAGACAGGTGTTTTGGTCTGGAAGTTGTTAGTTGACAGATTTGTCAAGTAACTTGCCGAAAGCCATTAGGAACTTAACGAGCTCGCGTGTGACAAAGACCACCAACATAATCAAAGTAACTGTGCAGTCAAGGAAGAAAATCAAGCTAAGAGTTCTTTGGACAACAGAGGAGGCTCCTCAAGTCTTCAAAGAACGATTCCAGCAAATCACTGAAGTTATTTACATAGCCACGGTCCTCAAAAGCAATAGTGTAAGAGGATTCCCCCTCCATTAAGCGTTCTTAACGCAAGAACTTTCTGGCATGGAATATATTTTGAAAAAAATTGCACTACAACGAAGGAAAATTATTCACTGCAACCAGATAGCTACTGATACTAATCAGCTATAGAAAAAGTAAAGCTAAGTGAATTTATTCACCGGGGCAATATGCAATCCACTAATATATAAAATGAAAAAGAAAGAATACTTCATTGGAATTTGAAGTCCCTGCAAATGGCACACATATGGACAACAAGTCCATTGAAATGAGCAAATGGAGGGGTGGGGGTACCGCCCTTCATAATATTATTTCTATTATTTGTTTCCCCATATAAATGTATGTAGCTTTCATCATTTGTACGGATACACAACTAAATCTCAGTATTACGAAGTTTCTTTGCTCTCTCTTCTGCTAGTTTCTTTTCTTATCATTTTGAGCTTTTAAGGTCGTTTCACAACACGTTATCAGCAAATTGGCAATCTCGGAACCTGATCATTTCTCTTTCGCACTTTGTCCATTACATCCTCAGTTGCACCACTGTTTACTCCCATTCTACAGAGAGCAGCCCTCAAGTTTTCTTCACTGCCATAGCAAAATCCAGATTATAACATTTGACATTTAGTTTCACAGTAAAAAAAGAAGAGCAACTGAGTTAAAATAGTATAAGAGTTAGCCTGATATAGACACATAATATCACTAGGCGTTGCAGAAAAAAAATTGAGTTACTACAAGAATCATTGGATGTAATGGCTTATCCTATTATCCATTGCTTTCGCACAGAATAGTTAACTAATTTCCAGAAGGTTAAACATGCATATGATCCCCGAAGAGTACCGTAAACAAAAAATTTATCAGACGTCGCCAGGTGATTTGTGTTTGATCTGAAGTTTGAAGTGCACTTAAACCTTTAGAATTTGAACAGCTCATGAGCATAACAAAATATAAAGTGTTCTAAAGGCCGAGTGTAAATCACGACGGGAGGAGCAAATGAAACTAAGTTTTCTACTGGAAGAAAAACAAAACATACAATTATACTGTAATGCAAAGGTCATTTGAAAAACTTGTACAGTCTAAATAAGTTGGTGAGAAGTTGAATAGGAGTCAATGGTCCCATGTTGTGCTTGTGCCATGGTTATTCCTGATCTTAGTCATTACCTCAACTTTAACGGCAAATTTTTCATCAATACTGAAAAATCCGAATCTCGAACTGTCAAAAAGCGACATTGGCTCACTTAAGAGGACAAACGCTAGTTACGCTACAGTCGGTCGCGACGGAAATTCATTCACTGTTTGGTATCTAAAAGAAGTTTTGGGTTTCAAAAGCATATATATAACATAAAAATCACATCTCCAAAGGACGAATTTGCAAAATCTCTATCAAATGGACACATTAAAGCAGCCTTTTTGTTAAGTCCTCATGCTAGAGTTTTCGTGTCTGAATATTGCAAATTCGCCATTTCAAGACCAGCATTTAAGCTAAATGGTTTTGGCTATGTAATAATAGTACTCTTGTCTTAAGTGTTCAAAACTTCCATATATGATATTTCTTATCTTATAGTCTCTTATATTTTTCCCTCAGGTCTTTCCAAAAGGTTCCTTATCGGCTTCGGACATATCAGAGGCTATCGTACCCTTAACACAGAGTGGTGAACTGCAGCAATTAGAAGAAGAAAAGCTTTCGAATTTGAAATGTTAAACATCAGATTATAATTCAATGGATCGGATAAATTATACAAATAAATTACTATCTTTTTATTTTTTGAATTAAAATCACAAATATGTCATTTACAGCAGTCTGATGGGTTTGGAAAGGTCGGTCGAGTCGATGAAGCATGTTTAATCATGGAGGAATTGATGCAGAGAGGTTTGACGCCTAACGTATACACATGGAATTGCTTACTTGATGCCTTGGTGAAATCTGAGGAAATTAATGAAGCCCTTGTCTGCTTTCAATCCATGAAAGACTTGAAGTGTAATCCTAATATTATAACTTATACTATTATGATAAATGGTCTCTGTAAGGTTAGAAAATTTAACAAGGCATTTGTATTTTGGCAAGAGATGCAGAAACAAGTATTGCAACCCAGTACCATCACATACACTACTGTGATTGCTGGACTTGCAAAGGCGGGGAACGTTTTGGAAGCCAATTCACTGCTTGAAAAGTTTCAGGCGAGAGGTGGTGTGCCTGATTCTGCTTGTTATAATGCTATCATTGAAGGATTAAGTTATGCAAATAGGGCAATGCATGTGTGAGCACGGGCTTTTTGGTAAACCGCGGAACGATAATGACGTTTTACTCTGACCTAATATTTGGCCTGTTATTGTATTATTTCGAAGTCGAGCTGAGTTTGGCAAGTATTATAGTGACGAAGTTGGGATTTTAACCGCATCGTTCTCTTTAACCGGTTAATTAAAATAGGTGCTCTAAAAAAATAAATAAAAATAAATGTCATGCCCTCGCCGGCGCCGCCAGAGCGCCGAGAAGCTTCGGCGGGTGGCAAGACGGGGCGCTGTGCTGCGAGACTCTGCATCGGCAGCGTCTGGTGGCGTCCACCGCGCCGGAGCGCGGTGAGACGCTGCCGCTGCAACTTCTCAGCTTGAGACGTTGCGCGAGCTCTGACTGTCCGCCGCCAGTCCGTCTTTTTCTCTCTAAATTCGAATTTACTTGATTTTTTCGGGAATCTTTGGATTTCCAGGGACTAATTGAGTTATTTGGAGTGAGTTAAGTCTACATAAATCCATTAAATCCACTAATTCATGACTTTTTGCCAAATTGAAAGCTTAATTCATCATTTAAAATTTACTACGTTTTAGAAAGAGAAAGCTATATAAAACTTAAGAAATCTGATTATTCGGCGATTTCAAAGGGTTATTTAGCTTAATTTTTTTAGCTTAATCACTAAAATTAATTAGAAATCTTACGTTAAAACGGGCTTAAATAGGATTTAGACATTTTTTCTAAAAAATCACTATATTCCGTCGCTAAGATCGTCGCTATTTTCGTCACTGCTTCATCGGATTTCGTCACAAATTCGTCACAAAAGCTTGCCAAATGACCGGTTCGAGTCTCAAAACATGGATTCACGACCTTTAGGTAACAAAACTGAGTTCCAATCTACTTTTTATTCAGTATATCTTATCATTTGGCTGTTCTTGGTTGTTGTTTCGGACTTCTTGACGTTTTTCTGAGCCAGATGCTCCGGTGACTCTTGAGATGCTCCGACGTAGGCTGCCACTGTAGAGTCTCAAGTCCCACTAGAGCATCTGGACTGGTAAAAATGTCAAAAAGCCCCTGTTTTGTGTTTTGGTCCTTTTTCATCATTTTCTTGCGTTTTTTACCCGAGAAATTCCCGAAAAAATTTATATAATCTGTCATAAATTTTAATTAATCTTTAATCGATTTTAAATTTTATTAATTATTTAATTGGTTAAATCTTCGTTTAAGGGCTCAAAAATGGTTTTCCATAAAATGAATCTAAATAAATCTTTTTATAACAATTAAAAATCCCAAGATATTTTCTGTAATTTTCTTTATTTATTTTAGACTGTTTAGTTTATTTTATAGATTATTAGGTTGTTTGGATACTCGTTTAAATGCCCAAAAATTGTGTTTTTGGTCCCGAAAAATTTAAAAATATGTTTTTCTCCTTTTTTTTGCTTTATTTACCGCAGTTATTTATTTTTCGCATTATTTATGATTAATCACGTATATTTTGCCTCGTTTGGAGCCGGGCCCGATTTGATAAGCTCGGTTAGGACCCGGTTCGCCCTTTTATTTATTTATCTGCTTTATTTATTTTTCCGCACTAGAAAAAATATATAGTTTATTTATTTATCTGCTTTATTTGTTTTTCCGCACTATAAAAAATATATAGGAATTTGTAAAGCCTTGTAATAATTATTTATTTATTTGCTTTATTTACCACTTTTGTTTGATGTATGGCATATAAACCGAAATCTCTAAACATAAACCGGATTGAAATCACATAAGAACTAAAGTCGCGCTTATTAAAATGTAAGCGGTTTGATTTAAAAATTGAAGAGTAAGCAACATCATCCGAACTTGGAATCTCTGTTTTAAGGTACGGTCCAACCAGCCGGTGGGAATGTCGTTCCCAAATTCCCGGTAGAGCTTAACCGGGTGGCGACTGTATCTTAAAATACGGGATTTCAAGTCTCGTATCACTTAACATGCAAATTGGACTTAAACTCAACATCAACATCGATTTCATCAATCTATCTTTTTTACCACACTAAAATGAGGATCAATCCACCGGCTCGCTTCACAGCGCTCGTTATTTCGCCCCGTGCTACGCATCTCACGCGGTCCTTGCGGGAAAAAGGTCGTCCGCTCACAGGATGCGTATAAAACTTTTGAGGAAACCCGGTTAAAAGGCTGTAACATTAATACCAAAAGCTGTATTTCGCTTTTAGATGCGCTGCAGAAAGCAGAGTGTCTTGAGCAGGCAGGAATCTTAGGGGCTGTTTTGAAGGAGATTGCAAAATCTCAACATGCTACTGCTAGATATTGGTAGCATCATATATGATTGTATCACACAATGAAGCTTAGCCTGCCTATGTAATAAATGAAAGATATAGTTTGCAACATTAAAATCAATTTTTACTGATTTGATGATGATTTTCACTTTTTACAGATTTAATGATAAATATTGTTTTATTGGGCCAAGTTACTATATGTAACAGACGAATTACTTATGCTTTGCAGAAAGTATTATCTTAAATAAATTTTCTTATTTGTAGGGGAAAGGCCCATCTCAGTAGCTTGCAGCCGGGGTCTTCAAGTGCCGCCTATTCGTTGCACTACAGCATTGGCCTGGCGCACCCCACCAAATATAGTTTCGAATTGATTATATTAACAAAGCAGAATTATCGAATATTTTAAGTTATTAATTCATATCTTCGAACTTCCTATACATTTTAATGATTGCTAATGTAATGCTTTGTCTGTTCAAGTGGAGCACAATATACAGACTTCTTTCATTCCACAAGCTCGGTTTTGTTATTTTTGTTCTGCTGGTTTTCTTCAGGTATTGGTAATCTGCTGGTTCAAAAGCCTATAGATCCTGTCAGAAACATTCTTCTCAGAGCAGGTTTGCAACCTCCCCAAAGTCACCCAATAGATTTCTGAGAGAAAAGGCCACCTAAGCATGAAAAACTTACTGAAAGTTTTACTTGATGCCATACTTAAGAAAAACTGAGGTCTTCATTAGTGTCTGGCGTAGGTTTAGTTCAACAAGGTTCCATTGTGATGACTAGAATGGCTAAAGTTTCGAAATAAACCCCTGGTGTTGATAATTTTTTTGGCAACGAGTTATGCTTTAGTATGGCATGGAATTTGCTTCAGATGAATCTTACGGTCTTTAGTTGTAACAGTGACTGCAGTTCAGGGAACACTTTCTGCATTTTTTGTTGATCTACAAGCAGAACAAGACTAATAAAACTCTTGTAGCTTCAAACCGAATTGACTCAAGAGAACTTTTCTGAACAAGTGAGCTTGGATTGGTTTCGCTGCTACAAATGGCTACGAATTTGCTCAAAGATAAGCTACCCGAGGCAAGAGAAGCAGCAAGTAAATTGGAACACCAGGAGCACAAGCAGGAGTCATGGCATAGCTTTTGCCTATCCAATTTAACAGCCATTGATGCTCAGTTCACAGTAGATTGCAGTGTATTGGATGGAACAATTTTAGTTAGTTTTACGTAATTCATGTAAAACTCTACTTTTTACATGTAAATTATTGAAATTAATAACATTTGCCCCTTTTTTCGAAGAAAAGAGAAGTTGAGTTCTGTGACTTCATCAAAACTAATGTACAGAAATATATTAGTAACGAATACAACAACAGAAAACTAACAAAACAAGAACATCATTCCTTATTACTGATTATGCAATAATTTCCAAAATTGTTCCCTCCATCAAACCAGATCAATAAGCTGCTGATAGAATCAGCTATACTAATGAAAAATGTTTGAATGTATCAGTAACTGTATCATCTGCATAAATACTATAATCGAAGTGCCTGTATCGCGTTCACTTGGAGATAGACATTTTTTTGCTCATTTTAAAGCTGTCTGGATTCTCCATACTTGGCCATTTCTCTCTTCAGTGGTTGATGTCAATTTTTAAAGTGTAAGAGAGATATTGGTTTGCATGAAACTGTTGTTCACGGTATACAATATTTCAGTTTTGATTATGCTACCTAATCATGATTTGCGTCCAATGACTTTATTAATTACGATGAAAACGCTGTTATTTTATTGCCCCAAAGTGGGTACAAAACACTTAGTTTTTGCTGTTTGTGTGAGGGAGTACGTATATGTATTACATAGTGCTTGTTTACAATCCCACACCGTTACTTAAGGGAGATCAGAACAGAGAAGTGAACTATAAATAGAGAAATGAAAAGCCCAGCAATTCATACCTTTCTCGGCCTTTTGGCTAAGATCAAGTGTAGTATCTGTTCTTATCAGTTTAATATCTGATATGTGGGTCATTGGCCCACACGATATTAAATTAATTTTTTAAGGGGGAAGGCCCATCCCAGTAGCTTGCTACTGGGGTCTTCATGTGTCGCCTATGCGTTGCACTGCAGCATTGGCCTGGCGCACCCCACCAATTTTAGTTTAAAATTAGTAGTCAAACAAGAGGGATATTTTGAAGTCACTTTGCCTCCAAATAATCGCAGTCTTCCCTGAGCTGTTTCTCGTTTGCTAGTCAGAGCGAGGGCAATATGCATCTCTGTCAAGACATTGTAAGGGGATTGTGATGGGAATGTTCTAATTCGAGGATTTGGAAAGAAAGGAGTGTGGATTGGTTTGGCTTCCTTGCACAAAAAAAACATATGATATGCTAAAGCGATTTGCCCTGCATCACTGCTCTCTCTTGCTCCCAATCTTGTAAATATACAGATTTTCTTCAATTTAACAGAATCTGAGCTCTTGAGTTTTAGTTGGGGCTTAGGGTTTACAGTACCATTTTTATCCCATCATTAAGCTCTAGCTCAATTTTTTTCCAACGAATTTTGTTGTTAAAATCTGCTTGATTTTCTATTAAGGGCAAACTGACAAGATTGTGGTGGCACATCTGAAAATGTTAGAGGGTATGATTGAGCCTAGGGTTAAATATACCATTTTTATCCCATCATTAAGCTCAATCTCTGTGTATGAGTTCGAATTGAAGGCAAAAATGATTATGTTGAAGTTGCATGCTTGGAAATGTTAAAGGTTATTTTTCCCTATGCTTGGATTTTGCAGGGAAATGGTAATGCTAGTAGTGGTGAAGGCAATGGAGAATCCTAGAAGTGCTTTGTGTAACACTTCAATAATGGCTTCAACTGATATATTCAAAGCCTTTGGTGACAAATTACTTGACTTCACTCCTAATGCCTTTGATAACATGGTAAGAACGAAAACCGAACAACAATCCTCTTCTCCTGTTGCGCTTTTTCGTTTTCTTCCACTTCCGATGCTTGTATTGTTGGTAAACAGCTTTTACAGTTACTTCTTAAAGCTTTTCAAGATAAACGGTTCGTGTGTGACGAAGCTGATATAGCACTATATACCATGGTAATGTCCATTAGTCCTCTGCCTATGCTCCGTAAGCTCTAGGCATATTCTAGCCAAAGCAATTTCAGAATTCGGGTAAAAGTTACCATATGCATCTCCAACTGTGTCCTCAATATGTTAAATGTTTCTCAATTCTCATATATTTGCCTATTTCTTAATGGTGAATTATAAGGTGATTATGACTAAAAGGTTTTAATTCCAGGATTTAGAAGGAATGAAAGAGCTTGGATTGGTTTCGCTGCTACAAATGGCTACGAATTTGCTCAAAGATAAGCCACCCGAGGCAAGAGAAGCGGCGAGGAAATTGGTATTAGCGATTTTCGAAGCATACACGGAACATGAGGAGCTCAAGCAGGAGTCATGGCATAGCTTTTGCCAATCCTATTTAACAGCCATTGCTGCTCACTCTTTGGAAAAAATTACTAGTTCACAGTAGATTGCAGAAATTGGATGGAACAAATTTAGTTACTTTCATGTAATTCATGTAAAATTCTACTTCTTACATGCAAATGATCGAAATTACTAATAGAAAAGAGAAGTTCAGTCCTGAGACTCAAATGGACATGATCAATGCAGGATTTTTCAATTAAGATTTAAGCTTGACTGTACAAAATTTATTTACAAAAAGAACTCAACAACAAAAGATTCGAAAGCATTTTGAGATGTATGTTGCTTTCATCATTTGTACGGATACACAACTAAATCTCAGTATTACAAAGTTTCTTTGCTCTCTCTTCTGCTAGTTTCTTTTCTTATCATTTTGAGCTTTTAAGGTCGTTTCACAACACGTTATCCGCAAATTGGCAATCTCGGAACCTGATAATTTCTCTTTCGCACTTTGTCCATTACATCCTCCGTTGCACCACTGTTTACTCCCATTCCGCAGAGAGCAGCCCTCAAGTTTTCTTCACTGCCATAGCAAAATCCAGATTATAACATTTGACATTTAGTTTCACAGTAAAAAAAGAAGAGCAACTGAGTTAAAATAGTATAAGAGTTAGTCTGATATAGACACATAATATCACTAGGCGTTGCAGAAAAAAAATTGAGTTACTACAAGAATCATTGGATGTAATGGCTTATCCTATTATCCATTGCTTTCGCATAGAATAGTTAACTAATTTCCAGAAGGTTAAACATGCATATGATCCCCGAAGAGTACCGTAAACAAAAAATTTATCAGACGTCGCCAGGTGATTTGTGTTTGATCTGAAGTTTGAAGTGCACTTAAACCTTTAGAATTTGAACAGCTCATGAGCATAACAAAATATAAAGTGTTCTAAAGGCCGAGTGTAAATCACGACGGGAGGAGCAAATGAAACTAAGTTTTCTACTGGAAGAAAAACAAAACATACAATTATACTGTAATGCAAAGGTCATTTGAAAAACTTGTACAGTCTAAATAAGTTGGTGAGAAGTTGAATAGGAGTCAATGGTCCCATGTTGTGCTTGTGCCATGGTTATTCCTGATCTTAGTCATTACCTCAACTTTAACTGCAAATTTTACATCAATACTGACAAATCCGAATCTCGAACTTTCAAAAAGCGACATTGGCTCACTTAAGAGGACAAACGCTAGTTACGCTACAGTCGGTCGTGAAGGAAATTCATTCACTGTTTGGTATCTAAAAGAAGTTTTGGGTTTCAAAAGCATATATATAACATAAAAATCATATCTCCAAAGGACGAATTTGCAAAATCTCTATCAAATGGACACATTAAAGTAGCCTTTTTGCTAAGTCCTCGTGCTAGAGTTTTCGTGTCTGAATATTGCAAATTCGCCACTTCAAGACCAGCATGTAAGCTCAATGGTTTTGGCTATGTAATAGTAGTACTCTTGTCTTAAGTGTTCAAAACTTCCATATATGATATTTCTTATCTTATAGTCACTTATATTTTTCCCTCAGGTCTTTCCAAAAGGTTCCTCATCGGCTTCGGACATATCAGAGGCTATCGTACACTTAACAAAGAGTGGTGAACTGCAGCAATTAGAAGAAGAAAAGCTTTCGAATTCGAAATGTTAAACATCAGATTATAATTCAATGGATTGGAGAAATTAAACAAATAAATTACTATCTTTTTGTTTTTTGAATTAGAAGCACAAATATGTCATTTACAGCAGTCTGATGGGTTTGGAAAGGTGTGTCGAGTCGATGAAGCATGTTTAATCATGGAGGAATTGATGCATAGAGGTTTGACGCCTAACGTAGACACATGGAATTGCTTACTTGATGCCTTGGTGAAATCTGAGGAAATTAATGAAGCCCTTGTCTGCTTTCAATCCATGAAAGACTTGAAGTGTAGTCCTAATATTATAACTTATACTATTATGATAAATGGTCTCTGTAAGGTTAGAAAATTTAACAAGGCATTTGTATTTTGGCAAGAGATGCAGAAACAAGGATTGCAACCCAATACCATCACATACACTACTGTGATTGCTGGACTTGCAAAGGCGGGGAACGTTTTGGAAGCCAATTCACTGCTTGAAAAGTTTCAGGCGAGAGGTGGTGTGCCTGATTCTGCTTGTTATAATGCTATCATTGAAGGATTAAGTTATGCAAATAGGGCAATGCATGTGTGAGCACGGGCTTTTTGGTAAACCGCGGAACGATAATGACGTTTTACTCTGACCTAATATTTGGCCCGTTATTGTATTATTTCGAAGTCGAGCTGAGTTTGGCAAGTATTATAGTGACGAAGTTGGGATTTTAACCGCATCGTTCTCTTTAACCGGTTAATTAAAATAGGTGCTCTAAAAAAATAAATAAAAATAAATGTCATGCCCTCGCCGGCGCCGCCAGAGCGCCGAGAAGCTTAGGCGGGTGGCAAGACGCGGCGCTGTGCTGCGAGACTCTGCATCGGCAGCGTCTGGTCGCCGCTGCAACTTCTCGGCTTGAGACGTTGCGCGAGCTCTGACTGTCCGCCGCCAGTCCGTCTTTCTCTCTCTAAATTCGAATTTACTTGATTTTTTCGGGAATCTTTGGATTTCCAGGGACTAATTGAGTTATTTGGAGTGAGTTAAGTCTATATAAATCCATTAAATCCACTAATTCATGACTTTTTGTCAAATTGAAAGCTTAATTCATCATTTAAAATTTACTAGGTTTTAGAAAGAGAAAGCTATATAAAACTTAAGAAATCTGATTATTCGGCGATTTCAAAGGGTTATTTAGCTTAATTACTAAAATTAATTTGAAATCTTAAGTTAAAACGGGCTTAAATAGGATTTAGACATTTTTTCTAAAAAATCACTATATTCCGTCGCTAAGATCGTCGCTATTTTCGTCACTGCTTCATCGGTTTTCGTCACAAATTCGTCACAAAAGCTTGCCAAACGACCGGTTCGAGTCTCAAAACGTGGATTCACGGCCTCTAGGTAACAAAACTGAGTTCCAATCTACTTTTTATTCAGTATATCTTATCATTTGGTTGTTCTTGGTTGTTGTTTCGGACTTCTTGACGTTTTTCCGAGCCAGATGCTCCGATGACTCTTGAGATGCTCCGACGTAGATTGACGGCAGCATCTCAGGCTGCGACTGTAGAGTCTCAAGTCCCACTACAGCATCTGGACAGGTGAAAATGTCAAAAAGCCCTTGTTTTGTGTTTTGGTCCTTTTTCATCATTTGCTTGCGTTTTTTACCCGAGAAATTCCCGAAAAAATTTATATAATCTGTCATAAATTTTTAATTAATCTTTAATCGATTTTAAATTTTATTAATTATTTGATTGGGTAAATCTTCGTTTAAGGGCTCAAAATGGTTTTCCATAAAATGAATCTAAATAAATCTTTTTATAACAATTAAAAATTCCAAGATATTTTCTGTAATTTTCTTTATTTATTTTAGGCTGTTTAGTTTATTTTATAGATAATAAGGTTGTTTGGATGCTCGCTTAAATGCCCAAAAATTGTGTTTTTGGTCCCGAAAAATTTAAAAATATGTTTTTCTCCTTTTTTTTTGCTTTATTTACCGCAGTTATTTATTTTTCGCATTATTTATGATTAATCACGTATATTTTGCCTCGTTTGGAGCCGGGCCCGATTTGGTAAGCTCGGTTAGGACCCGGTTCGCCCTTTTATTTATTTATCTGCTTTATTTATTTTTCCGCACTAGAAAAAATATATAGGAATTTGTAAAGCCTTGTAATAATTATTTATTTATTTGCTTTATTTACCGCTTTTGGGTGATGTATGGCATATAAACCGAAATCTCTAAACATAAACCGGATTGAAATCACATAAGAACTAAAGTCGCGCTTATTAAAATGTAAGCGGTTTGATTTAAAAATTGAAGAGTAAGCAACATCATCCGAACTTGGAATCTCTGTTTTAAGGTACGGTCCAACCAGCCGGTGGGAATGTCGTTCCCAAATTCCCGGTAGAGCTTAACCGGGTGGCGACTGTATCTTAAAATACGGGATTTCAAGTCTCGTATCACTTAACATGCAAATTGGACTTAAACTCAACATCAACATCGATTTCATCAATCTATCTTTTTTACCACACTAAAATGAGGATCAATCCACCGGCTCGCTTCACAGCGCTCGTTATTTCGCCCCGTGCTACGCATCTCACGCGGTCCTTGCGGGAAAAAGGTCGTCCGCTCACAGGATGCGTATAAAACTTTTGAGGAAACCCGGTTAAAAGGCTGTAACATTAATACCAAAAGCTGTATTTCGCTTTTAGATGCGCTGCAGAAAGCAGAGTGTCTTGAGCAGGCAGGAATCTTAGGGGCTGTTTTGAAGGAGATTGCAAAATCTCAACATGCTACTGCTAGATATTGGTAGCATCATATATGATTGTATCACACAATGAAGCTTAGCCTGCCTATGTAATAAATGAAAGATATAGTTTGCAACATTAAAATCAATTTTTACTGATTTGATGATGATTTTCACTTTTTACAGATTTAATGATAAATATTGTTTTATTGGGCCAAGTTACTATATGTAACAGACGAATTACTTATGCTTTGCAGAAAGTATTATCTTAAATAAATTTTCTTATTTGTAGGGGAAAGGCCCATCTCAGTAGCTTGCAGCCGGGGTCTTCAAGTGCCGCCTATTCGTTGCACTACAGCATTGGCCTGGCGCACCCCACCAAATATAGTTTCGAATTGATTATATTAACAAAGCAGAATTATCGAATATTTTAAGTTATTAATTCATATCTTCGAACTTCCTATACATTTTAATGATTGCTAATGTAATGCTTTGTCTGTTCAAGTGGAGCACAATATACAGACTTCTTTCATTCCACAAGCTCGGTTTTGTTATTTTTGTTCTGCTGGTTTTCTTCAGGTATTGGTAATCTGCTGGTTCAAAGCCTATAGATCCTGTCAGAAACATTCTTCTCAGAGCAGGTTTGCAACCTCCCCAAAGTCACCCAATAGATTTCTGAGAGAAAATGCCACCTAAGCATGAAATACTTTCTGAAAGTTTTACTTGATGCCATACTTAAGAAAAACTGAGGTCTTCATTAGTGTCTGGCGTAGGTTTAGTTCAACAAGGTTCCATTGTGATGACTAGAATGGCTAAAGTTTCGAAATAAACCCCTGGTGTTGATAATTTTTTTGGCAACGAGTTATGCTTTAGTATGGCATGGAATTTGCTTCAGATGAATCTTACGGTCTTTAGTTGTAACAGTGACTGCAGTTCAGGGAACACTTTCTGCATTTTTTGTTGATCTACAAGCAGAACAAGACTAATAAAACTCTTGTAGCTTCAAACCGAATTGACTCAAGAGAACTTTTCTGAACAAGTGAGCTTGGATTGGTTTCGCTGCTACAAATGGCTACGAATTTGCTCAAAGATAAGCTACCCGAGGCAAGAGAAGCAGCAAGTAAATTGGAACACCAGGAGCACAAGCAGGAGTCATGGCATAGCTTTTGCCTATCCAATTTAACAGCCATTGATGCTCAGTTCACAGTAGATTGCAGTGTATTGGATGGAACAATTTTAGTTAGTTTTACGTAATTCATGTAAAACTCTACTTTTTACATGTAAATTATTGAAATTAATAACATTTGCCCCTTTTTTCGAAGAAAAGAGAAGTTGAGTTCTGTGACTTCATCAAAACTAATGTACAGAAATATATTAGTAACGAATACAACAACAGAAAACTAACAAAACAAGAACATCATTCCTTATTACTGATTATGCAATAATTTCCAAAATTGTTCCCTCCATCAAACCAGATCAATAAGCTGCTGATAGAATCAGCTATACTAATGAAAAATGTTTGAATGTATCAGTAACTGTATCATCTGCATAAATACTATAATCGAAGTGCCTGTATCGCGTTCACTTGGAGATAGACATTTTTTTGCTCATTTTAAAGCTGTCTGGATTCTCCATACTTGGCCATTTCTCTCTTCAGTGGTTGATGTCAATTTTTAAAGTGTAAGAGAGATATTGGTTTGCATGAAACTGTTGTTCACGGTATACAATATTTCAGTTTTGATTATGCTACCTAATCATGATTTGCGTCCAATGACTTTATTAATTACGATGAAAACGCTGTTATTTTATTGCCCCAAAGTGGGTACAAAACACTTAGTTTTTGCTGTTTGTGTGAGGGAGTACGTATATGTATTACATAGTGCTTGTTTACAATCCCACACCGTTACTTAAGGGAGATCAGAACAGAGAAGTGAACTATAAATAGAGAAATGAAAAGCCCAGCAATTCATACCTTTCTCGGCCTTTTGGCTAAGATTAAGTGTAGTATCTGTTCTTATCAGTTTAATATCTGATATGTGGGTCATTGGCCCACACGATATTAAATTAATTTTTTAAGGGGGAAGGCCCATCCCAGTAGCTTGCTACTGGGGTCTTCATGTGTCGCCTATGCGTTGCACTGCAGCATTGGCCTGGCGCACCCCACCAATTTTAGTTTAAAATTAGTAGTCAAACAAGAGGGATATTTTGAAGTCACTTTGCCTCCAAATAATCGCAGTCTTCCCTGAGCTGTTTCTCGTTTGCTAGTCAGAGCGAGGGCAATATGCATCTCTGTCAAGACATTGTAAGGGGATTGTGATGGGAATGTTCTAATTCGAGGATTTGGAAAGAAAGGAGTGTGGATTGGTTTGGCTTCCTTGCACAAAAAAAACATATGATATGCTAAAGCGATTTGCCCTGCATCACTGCTCTCTCTTGCTCCCAATCTTGTAAATATACAGATTTTCTTCAATTTAACAGAATCTGAGCTCTTGAGTTTTAGTTGGGGCTTAGGGTTTACAGTACCATTTTTATCCCATCATTAAGCTCTAGCTCAATTTTTTTCCAACGAATTTTGTTGTTAAAATCTGCTTGATTTTCTATTAAGGGCAAACTGACAAGATTGTGGTGGCACATCTGAAAATGTTAGAGGGTATGATTGAGCCTAGGGTTAAATATACCATTTTTATCCCATCATTAAGCTCAATCTCTGTGTATGAGTTCGAATTGAAGGCAAAAATGATTATGTTGAAGTTGCATGCTTGGAAATGTTAAAGGTTATTTTTCCCTATGCTTGGATTTTGCAGGGAAATGGTAATGCTAGTAGTGGTGAAGGCAATGGAGAATCCTAGAAGTGCTTTGTGTAACACTTCAATAATGGCTTCAACTGATATATTCAAAGCCTTTGGTGACAAATTACTTGACTTCACTCCTAATGCCTTTGATAACATGGTAAGAACGAAAACCGAACAACAATCCTCTTCTCCTGTTGCGCTTTTTCGTTTTCTTCCACTTCCGATGCTTGTATTGTTGGTAAACAGCTTTTACAGTTACTTCTTAAAGCTTTTCAAGATAAACGGTTCGTGTGTGACGAAGCTGATATAGCACTATATACCATGGTAATGTCCATTAGTCCTCTGCCTATGCTCCGTAAGCTCTAGGCATATTCTAGCCAAAGCAATTTCAGAATTCGGGTAAAAGTTACCATATGCATCTCCAACTGTGTCCTCAATATGTTAAATGTTTCTCAATTCTCATATATTTGCCTATTTCTTAATGGTGAATTATAAGGTGATTATGACTAAAAGGTTTTAATTCCAGGATTTAGAAGGAATGAAAGAGCTTGGATTGGTTTCGCTGCTACAAATGGCTACGAATTTGCTCAAAGATAAGCCACCCGAGGCAAGAGAAGCGGCGAGGAAATTGGTATTAGCGATTTTCGAAGCATACACGGAACATGAGGAGCTCAAGCAGGAGTCATGGCATAGCTTTTGCCAATCCTATTTAACAGCCATTGCTGCTCACTCTTTGGAAAAAATTACTAGTTCACAGTAGATTGCAGAAATTGGATGGAACAAATTTAGTTACTTTCATGTAATTCATGTAAAATTCTACTTCTTACATGCAAATGATCGAAATTACTAATAGAAAAGAGAAGTTCAGTCCTGAGACTCAAATGGACATGATCAATGCAGGATTTTTCAATTAAGATTTAAGCTTGACTGTACAAAATTTATTTACAAAAAGAACTCAACAACAAAAGATTCGAAAGCATTTTGAGATGTATGTTGCTTTCATCATTTGTACGGATACACAACTAAATCTCAGTATTACAAAGTTTCTTTGCTCTCTCTTCTGCTAGTTTCTTTTCTTATCATTTTGAGCTTTTAAGGTCGTTTCACAACACGTTATCCGCAAATTGGCAATCTCGGAACCTGATAATTTCTCTTTCGCACTTTGTCCATTACATCCTCCGTTGCACCACTGTTTACTCCCATTCCGCAGAGAGCAGCCCTCAAGTTTTCTTCACTGCCATAGCAAAATCCAGATTATAACATTTGACATTTAGTTTCACAGTAAAAAAAGAAGAGCAACTGAGTTAAAATAGTATAAGAGTTAGTCTGATATAGACACATAATATCACTAGGCGTTGCAGAAAAAAAATTGAGTTACTACAAGAATCATTGGATGTAATGGCTTATCCTATTATCCATTGCTTTCGCATAGAATAGTTAACTAATTTCCAGAAGGTTAAACATGCATATGATCCCCGAAGAGTACCGTAAACAAAAAATTTATCAGACGTCGCCAGGTGATTTGTGTTTGATCTGAAGTTTGAAGTGCACTTAAACCTTTAGAATTTGAACAGCTCATGAGCATAACAAAATATAAAGTGTTCTAAAGGCCGAGTGTAAATCACGACGGGAGGAGCAAATGAAACTAAGTTTTCTACTGGAAGAAAAACAAAACATACAATTATACTGTAATGCAAAGGTCATTTGAAAAACTTGTACAGTCTAAATAAGTTGGTGAGAAGTTGAATAGGAGTCAATGGTCCCATGTTGTGCTTGTGCCATGGTTATTCCTGATCTTAGTCATTACCTCAACTTTAACTGCAAATTTTACATCAATACTGACAAATCCGAATCTCGAACTTTCAAAAAGCGACATTGGCTCACTTAAGAGGACAAACGCTAGTTACGCTACAGTCGGTCGTGAAGGAAATTCATTCACTGTTTGGTATCTAAAAGAAGTTTTGGGTTTCAAAAGCATATATATAACATAAAAATCATATCTCCAAAGGACGAATTTGCAAAATCTCTATCAAATGGACACATTAAAGTAGCCTTTTTGCTAAGTCCTCGTGCTAGAGTTTTCGTGTCTGAATATTGCAAATTCGCCACTTCAAGACCAGCATGTAAGCTCAATGGTTTTGGCTATGTAATAGTAGTACTCTTGTCTTAAGTGTTCAAAACTTCCATATATGATATTTCTTATCTTATAGTCACTTATATTTTTCCCTCAGGTCTTTCCAAAAGGTTCCTCATCGGCTTCGGACATATCAGAGGCTATCGTACACTTAACAAAGAGTGGTGAACTGCAGCAATTAGAAGAAGAAAAGCTTTCGAATTCGAAATGTTAAACATCAGATTATAATTCAATGGATTGGAGAAATTAAACAAATAAATTACTATCTTTTTGTTTTTTGAATTAGAAGCACAAATATGTCATTTACAGCAGTCTGATGGGTTTGGAAAGGTGTGTCGAGTCGATGAAGCATGTTTAATCATGGAGGAATTGATGCATAGAGGTTTGACGCCTAACGTAGACACATGGAATTGCTTACTTGATGCCTTGGTGAAATCTGAGGAAATTAATGAAGCCCTTGTCTGCTTTCAATCCATGAAAGACTTGAAGTGTAGTCCTAATATTATAACTTATACTATTATGATAAATGGTCTCTGTAAGGTTAGAAAATTTAACAAGGCATTTGTATTTTGGCAAGAGATGCAGAAACAAGGATTGCAACCCAATACCATCACATACACTACTGTGATTGCTGGACTTGCAAAGGCGGGGAACGTTTTGGAAGCCAATTCACTGCTTGAAAAGTTTCAGGCGAGAGGTGGTGTGCCTGATTCTGCTTGTTATAATGCTATCATTGAAGGATTAAGTTATGCAAATAGGGCAATGCATGTGTGAGCACGGGCTTTTTGGTAAACCGCGGAACGATAATGACGTTTTACTCTGACCTAATATTTGGCCCGTTATTGTATTATTTCGAAGTCGAGCTGAGTTTGGCAAGTATTATAGTGACGAAGTTGGGATTTTAACCGCATCGTTCTCTTTAACCGGTTAATTAAAATAGGTGCTCTAAAAAAATAAATAAAAATAAATGTCATGCCCTCGCCGGCGCCGCCAGAGCGCCGAGAAGCTTAGGCGGGTGGCAAGACGCGGCGCTGTGCTGCGAGACTCTGCATCGGCAGCGTCTGGTCGCCGCTGCAACTTCTCGGCTTGAGACGTTGCGCGAGCTCTGACTGTCCGCCGCCAGTCCGTCTTTCTCTCTCTAAATTCGAATTTACTTGATTTTTTCGGGAATCTTTGGATTTCCAGGGACTAATTGAGTTATTTGGAGTGAGTTAAGTCTATATAAATCCATTAAATCCACTAATTCATGACTTTTTGTCAAATTGAAAGCTTAATTCATCATTTAAAATTTACTAGGTTTTAGAAAGAGAAAGCTATATAAAACTTAAGAAATCTGATTATTCGGCGATTTCAAAGGGTTATTTAGCTTAATTACTAAAATTAATTTGAAATCTTAAGTTAAAACGGGCTTAAATAGGATTTAGACATTTTTTCTAAAAAATCACTATATTCCGTCGCTAAGATCGTCGCTATTTTCGTCACTGCTTCATCGGTTTTCGTCACAAATTCGTCACAAAAGCTTGCCAAACGACCGGTTCGAGTCTCAAAACGTGGATTCACGGCCTCTAGGTAACAAAACTGAGTTCCAATCTACTTTTTATTCAGTATATCTTATCATTTGGTTGTTCTTGGTTGTTGTTTCGGACTTCTTGACGTTTTTCCGAGCCAGATGCTCCGATGACTCTTGAGATGCTCCGACGTAGATTGACGGCAGCATCTCAGGCTGCGACTGTAGAGTCTCAAGTCCCACTACAGCATCTGGACAGGTGAAAATGTCAAAAAGCCCTTGTTTTGTGTTTTGGTCCTTTTTCATCATTTGCTTGCGTTTTTTACCCGAGAAATTCCCGAAAAAATTTATATAATCTGTCATAAATTTTTAATTAATCTTTAATCGATTTTAAATTTTATTAATTATTTGATTGGGTAAATCTTCGTTTAAGGGCTCAAAATGGTTTTCCATAAAATGAATCTAAATAAATCTTTTTATAACAATTAAAAATTCCAAGATATTTTCTGTAATTTTCTTTATTTATTTTAGGCTGTTTAGTTTATTTTATAGATAATAAGGTTGTTTGGATGCTCGCTTAAATGCCCAAAAATTGTGTTTTTGGTCCCGAAAAATTTAAAAATATGTTTTTCTCCTTTTTTTTTGCTTTATTTACCGCAGTTATTTATTTTTCGCATTATTTATGATTAATCACGTATATTTTGCCTCGTTTGGAGCCGGGCCCGATTTGGTAAGCTCGGTTAGGACCCGGTTCGCCCTTTTATTTATTTATCTGCTTTATTTATTTTTCCGCACTAGAAAAAATATATAGGAATTTGTAAAGCCTTGTAATAATTATTTATTTATTTGCTTTATTTACCGCTTTTGGGTGATGTATGGCATATAAACCGAAATCTCTAAACATAAACCGGATTGAAATCACATAAGAACTAAAGTCGCGCTTATTAAAATGTAAGCGGTTTGATTTAAAAATTGAAGAGTAAGCAACATCATCCGAACTTGGAATCTCTGTTTTAAGGTACGGTCCAACCAGCCGGTGGGAATGTCGTTCCCAAATTCCCGGTAGAGCTTAACCGGGTGGCGACTGTATCTTAAAATACGGGATTTCAAGTCTCGTATCACTTAACATGCAAATTGGACTTAAACTCAACATCAACATCGATTTCATCAATCTATCTTTTTTACCACACTAAAATGAGGATCAATCCACCGGCTCGCTTCACAGCGCTCGTTATTTCGCCCCGTGCTACGCATCTCACGCGGTCCTTGCGGGAAAAAGGTCGTCCGCTCACAGGATGCGTATAAAACTTTTGAGGAAACCCGGTTAAAAGGCTGTAACATTAATACCAAAAGCTGTATTTCGCTTTTAGATGCGCTGCAGAAAGCAGAGTGTCTTGAGCAGGCAGGAATCTTAGGGGCTGTTTTGAAGGAGATTGCAAAATCTCAACATGCTACTGCTAGATATTGGTAGCATCATATATGATTGTATCACACAATGAAGCTTAGCCTGCCTATGTAATAAATGAAAGATATAGTTTGCAACATTAAAATCAATTTTTACTGATTTGATGATGATTTTCACTTTTTACAGATTTAATGATAAATATTGTTTTATTGGGCCAAGTTACTATATGTAACAGACGAATTACTTATGCTTTGCAGAAAGTATTATCTTAAATAAATTTTCTTATTTGTAGGGGAAAGGCCCATCTCAGTAGCTTGCAGCCGGGGTCTTCAAGTGCCGCCTATTCGTTGCACTACAGCATTGGCCTGGCGCACCCCACCAAATATAGTTTCGAATTGATTATATTAACAAAGCAGAATTATCGAATATTTTAAGTTATTAATTCATATCTTCGAACTTCCTATACATTTTAATGATTGCTAATGTAATGCTTTGTCTGTTCAAGTGGAGCACAATATACAGACTTCTTTCATTCCACAAGCTCGGTTTTGTTATTTTTGTTCTGCTGGTTTTCTTCAGGTATTGGTAATCTGCTGGTTCAAAGCCTATAGATCCTGTCAGAAACATTCTTCTCAGAGCAGGTTTGCAACCTCCCCAAAGTCACCCAATAGATTTCTGAGAGAAAATGCCACCTAAGCATGAAATACTTTCTGAAAGTTTTACTTGATGCCATACTTAAGAAAAACTGAGGTCTTCATTAGTGTCTGGCGTAGGTTTAGTTCAACAAGGTTCCATTGTGATGACTAGAATGGCTAAAGTTTCGAAATAAACCCCTGGTGTTGATAATTTTTTTGGCAACGAGTTATGCTTTAGTATGGCATGGAATTTGCTTCAGATGAATCTTACGGTCTTTAGTTGTAACAGTGACTGCAGTTCAGGGAACACTTTCTGCATTTTTTGTTGATCTACAAGCAGAACAAGACTAATAAAACTCTTGTAGCTTCAAACCGAATTGACTCAAGAGAACTTTTCTGAACAAGTGAGCTTGGATTGGTTTCGCTGCTACAAATGGCTACGAATTTGCTCAAAGATAAGCTACCCGAGGCAAGAGAAGCAGCAAGTAAATTGGAACACCAGGAGCACAAGCAGGAGTCATGGCATAGCTTTTGCCTATCCAATTTAACAGCCATTGATGCTCAGTTCACAGTAGATTGCAGTGTATTGGATGGAACAATTTTAGTTAGTTTTACGTAATTCATGTAAAACTCTACTTTTTACATGTAAATTATTGAAATTAATAACATTTGCCCCTTTTTTCGAAGAAAAGAGAAGTTGAGTTCTGTGACTTCATCAAAACTAATGTACAGAAATATATTAGTAACGAATACAACAACAGAAAACTAACAAAACAAGAACATCATTCCTTATTACTGATTATGCAATAATTTCCAAAATTGTTCCCTCCATCAAACCAGATCAATAAGCTGCTGATAGAATCAGCTATACTAATGAAAAATGTTTGAATGTATCAGTAACTGTATCATCTGCATAAATACTATAATCGAAGTGCCTGTATCGCGTTCACTTGGAGATAGACATTTTTTTGCTCATTTTAAAGCTGTCTGGATTCTCCATACTTGGCCATTTCTCTCTTCAGTGGTTGATGTCAATTTTTAAAGTGTAAGAGAGATATTGGTTTGCATGAAACTGTTGTTCACGGCATACAATATTTCAGTTTTGATTATGCTACCTAATCATGATTTGCGTCCAATGACTTTATTAATTACGATGAAAACGCTGTTATTTTATTGCCCCAAAGTGGGTACAAAACACTTAGTTTTTGCTGTTTGTGTGAGGGAGTACGTATATGTATTACATAGTGCTTGTTTACAATCCCACACCGTTACTTAAGGGAGATCAGAACAGAGAAGTGAACTATAAATAGAGAAATGAAAAGCCCAGCAATTCATACCTTTCTCGGCCTTTTGGCTAAGATCAAGTGTAGTATCTGTTCTTATCAGTTTAATATCTGATATGTGGGTCATTGGCCCACACGATATTAAATTAATTTTTAAGGAGGAAGGCCCATCCCAGTATCTTGCTGCAGGGGTCTTCATGTGTCGCCTATGCGTTGCACTGCAGCATTGGCCTGGCGCACCCCACCAATTTTAGTTAAAAATTAGTAGTCAAACAAGAGGGATATTTTGAAGTCACTTTGCCTCCAAATAATCGCAGTCTTCCCTGAGCTGTGTATCGTTTGCTAGTCAGAGCGAGGGCAATATGCATCTCTGTCAAGACATTATAAGGGGATTGTGATGGGAATGTTCTAATTCCAGGATTTGGAAAGAAAGGAGTGTGGATTGGTTTGGCTTCCTTGCACAAAAAAAACATATGATATGCTAAAGCGATCTGCCCTGCATCACTGCTCTCTCTCGCTCCCAATCTTGTAAATATACAGATTTTCTTCAATTTAACAGAATCTGAGCTCTTGAGTTTTAGTTGGGGCTTAGGGTTTACAGTACCATTTTTATCCCATCATTAAGCTCTAGCTCAATTTTTTTCCAACGAATTTTGTTGTTAAAATCTGCTTGATTTTCTATTAAGGGCAAACTGACAAGATTGTGGTGGCACATCTGAAAATGTTAGAGGGTATGATTGAGCCTAGGGTTAAATATACCATTTTTATCCCATCATTAAGCTCAATCTCTGTGTATGAGTTCGAATTGAAGGCAAAAATGATTATGTTGAAGTTGCATGCTTGGAAATGTTAAAGGTTATTTTTCCCTATGCTTGGATTTTGCAGGGAAATGGTAATGCTAGTAGTGGTGAAGGCAATGGAGAATCCTAGAAGTGCTTTGTGTAACACTTCAATAATGGCTTCAACTGATATATTCAAAGCCTTTGGTGACAAATTACTTGACTTCACTCCTAATGCCTTTGATAACATGGTAAGAACGAAAACCGAACAACAATCCTCTTCTCCTGTTGCGCTTTTTCGTTTTCTTCCACTTCCGATGCTTGTATTGTTGGTAAACAGCTTTTACAGTTACTTCTTAAAGCTTTTCAAGATAAACGGTTCGTGTGTGACGAAGCTGATATAGCACTATATACCATGGTAATGTCCATTAGTCCTCTGCCTATGCTCCGTAAGCTCTAGGCATATTCTAGCCAAAGCAATTTCAGAATTCGGGTAAAAGTTACCATATGCATCTCCAACTGTGTCCTCAATATGTTAAATGTTTCTCAATTCTCATATATTTGCCTATTTCTTAATGGTGAATTATAAGGTGATTATGACTAAAAGGTTTTAATTCCAGGATTTAGAAGGAATGAAAGAGCTTGGATTGGTTTCGCTGCTACAAATGGCTACGAATTTGCTCAAAGATAAGCCACCCGAGGCAAGAGAAGCGGCGAGGAAATTGGTATTAGCGATTTTCGAAGCATACACGGAACATGAGGAGCTCAAGCAGGAGTCATGGCATAGCTTTTGCCAATCCTATTTAACAGCCATTGCTGCTCACTCTTTGGAAAAAATTACTAGTTCACAGTAGATTGCAGAAATTGGATGGAACAAATTTAGTTACTTTCATGTAATTCATGTAAAATTCTACTTCTTACATGCAAATGATCGAAATTACTAATAGAAAAGAGAAGTTCAGTCCTGAGACTCAAATGGACATGATCAATGCAGGATTTTTCAATTAAGATTTAAGCTTGACTGTACAAAATTTATTTACAAAAAGAACTCAACAACAAAAGATTCGAAAGCATTTTGAGATGTATGTTGCTTTCATCATTTGTACGGATACACAACTAAATCTCAGTATTACAAAGTTTCTTTGCTCTCTCTTCTGCTAGTTTCTTTTCTTATCATTTTGAGCTTTTAAGGTCGTTTCACAACACGTTATCCGCAAATTGGCAATCTCGGAACCTGATAATTTCTCTTTCGCACTTTGTCCATTACATCCTCCGTTGCACCACTGTTTACTCCCATTCCGCAGAGAGCAGCCCTCAAGTTTTCTTCACTGCCATAGCAAAATCCAGATTATAACATTTGACATTTAGTTTCACAGTAAAAAAAGAAGAGCAACTGAGTTAAAATAGTATAAGAGTTAGTCTGATATAGACACATAATATCACTAGGCGTTGCAGAAAAAAAATTGAGTTACTACAAGAATCATTGGATGTAATGGCTTATCCTATTATCCATTGCTTTCGCATAGAATAGTTAACTAATTTCCAGAAGGTTAAACATGCATATGATCCCCGAAGAGTACCGTAAACAAAAAATTTATCAGACGTCGCCAGGTGATTTGTGTTTGATCTGAAGTTTGAAGTGCACTTAAACCTTTAGAATTTGAACAGCTCATGAGCATAACAAAATATAAAGTGTTCTAAAGGCCGAGTGTAAATCACGACGGGAGGAGCAAATGAAACTAAGTTTTCTACTGGAAGAAAAACAAAACATACAATTATACTGTAATGCAAAGGTCATTTGAAAAACTTGTACAGTCTAAATAAGTTGGTGAGAAGTTGAATAGGAGTCAATGGTCCCATGTTGTGCTTGTGCCATGGTTATTCCTGATCTTAGTCATTACCTCAACTTTAACTGCAAATTTTACATCAATACTGACAAATCCGAATCTCGAACTTTCAAAAAGCGACATTGGCTCACTTAAGAGGACAAACGCTAGTTACGCTACAGTCGGTCGTGAAGGAAATTCATTCACTGTTTGGTATCTAAAAGAAGTTTTGGGTTTCAAAAGCATATATATAACATAAAAATCATATCTCCAAAGGACGAATTTGCAAAATCTCTATCAAATGGACACATTAAAGTAGCCTTTTTGCTAAGTCCTCATGCTAGAGTTTTCGTGTCTGAATATTGCAAATTCGCCACTTCAAGACCAGCATGTAAGCTCAATGGTTTTGGCTATGTAATAGTAGTACTCTTGTCTTAAGTGTTCAAAACTTCCATATATGATATTTCTTATCTTATAGTCACTTATATTTTTCCCTCAGGTCTTTCCAAAAGGTTCCTCATCGGCTTCGGACATATCAGAGGCTATCGTACACTTAACAAAGAGTGGTGAACTGCAGCAATTAGAAGAAGAAAAGCTTTCGAATTCGAAATGTTAAACATCAGATTATAATTCAATGGATTGGAGAAATTAAACAAATAAATTACTATCTTTTTGTTTTTTGAATTAGAAGCACAAATATGTCATTTACAGCAGTCTGATGGGTTTGGAAAGGTGTGTCGAGTCGATGAAGCATGTTTAATCATGGAGGAATTGATGCATAGAGGTTTGACGCCTAACGTAGACACATGGAATTGCTTACTTGATGCCTTGGTGAAATCTGAGGAAATTAATGAAGCCCTTGTCTGCTTTCAATCCATGAAAGACTTGAAGTGTAGTCCTAATATTATAAGAAAATTTAACAAGGCATTTGTATTTTGGCAAGAGATGCAGAAACAAGGATTGCAACCCAATACCATCACATACACTACTGTGATTGCTGGACTTGCAAAGGCGGGGAACGTTTTGGAAGCCAATTCACTGCTTGAAAAGTTTCAGGCGAGAGGTGGTGTGCCTGATTCTGCTTGTTATAATGCTATCATTGAAGGATTAAGTTATGCAAATAGGGCAATGCATGTGTGAGCACGGGCTTTTTGGTAAACCGCGGAACGATAATGACGTTTTACTCTGACCTAATATTTGGCCCGTTATTGTATTATTTCGAAGTCGAGCTGAGTTTGGCAAGTATTATAGTGACGAAGTTGGGATTTTAACCGCATCGTTCTCTTTAACCGGTTAATTAAAATAGGTGCTCTAAAAAAATAAATAAAAATAAATGTCATGCCCTCGCCGGCGCCGCCAGAGCGCCGAGAAGCTTAGGCGGGTGGCAAGACGCGGCGCTGTGCTGCGAGACTCTGCATCGGCAGCGTCTGGTCGCCGCTGCAACTTCTCGGCTTGAGACGTTGCGCGAGCTCTGACTGTCCGCCGCCAGTCCGTCTTTCTCTCTCTAAATTCGAATTTACTTGATTTTTTCGGGAATCTTTGGATTTCCAGGGACTAATTGAGTTATTTGGAGTGAGTTAAGTCTATATAAATCCATTAAATCCACTAATTCATGACTTTTTGTCAAATTGAAAGCTTAATTCATCATTTAAAATTTACTAGGTTTTAGAAAGAGAAAGCTATATAAAACTTAAGAAATCTGATTATTCGGCGATTTCAAAGGGTTATTTAGCTTAATCACTAAAATTAATTTGAAATCTTAAGTTAAAACGGGCTTAAATAGGATTTAGACATTTTTTCTAAAAAATCACTATATTCGGTCGCTAAGATCGTCGCTATTTTCGTCACTGCTTCATCGGTTTTCGTCACAAATTCGTCACAAAAGCTTGCCAAACGACCGGTTCGAGTCTCAAAACGTGGATTCACGGCCTCTAGGTAACAAAACTGAGTTCCAATCTACTTTTTATTCAGTATATCTTATCATTTGGTTGTTCTTGGTTGTTGTTTCGGACTTCTTGACGTTTTTCCGAGCCAGATGCTCCGATGACTCTTGAGATGCTCCGACGTAGATTGACGGCAGCATCTCAGGCTGCGACTGTAGAGTCTCAAGTCCCACTACAGCATCTGGACTGGTGAAAATGTCAAAAAGCCCCTGTTTTGTGTTTTGGTCCTTTTTCATCATTTGCTTGCGTTTTTTACCCGAGAAATTCCCGAAAAAATTTATATAATCTGTCATAAATTTTTAATTAATCTTTAATCGATTTTAAATTTTATTAATTATTTGATTGGGTAAATCTTCGTTTAAGGGCTCAAAAATGGTTTTCCATAAAATGAATCTAAATGAATCTTTTTATAACAATTAAAAATTCCAAGATATTTTCTGTAATTTTCTTTATTTATTTTAGGCTGTTTAGTTTATTTTATAGATAATAAGGTTGTTTGGATGCTCGCTTAAATGCCCAAAAATTGTGTTTTTGGTCCCGAAAAATTTAAAAATATGTTTTCTCCTTTTTTTTTGCTTTATTTACCGCAGTTATTTATTTTTCGCATTATTTATGATTAATCACGTATATTTTGCCTCGTTTGGAGCCGGGCCCGATTTGGTAAGCTCGGTTAGGACCCGGTTCGCCCTTTTATTTATTTATCTGCTTTATTTATTTTTCCGCACTAGAAAAAATATATAGGAATTTGTAAAGCCTTGTAATAATTATTTATTTATTTGCTTTATTTACCGCTTTTGGGTGATGTATGGCATATAAACCGAAATCTCTAAACATAAACCGGATTGAAATCACATAAGAACTAAAGTCGCGCTTATTAAAATGTAAGCGGTTTGATTTAAAAATTGAAGAGTAAGCAACATCATCCGAACTTGGAATCTCTGTTTTAAGGTACGGTCCAACCAGCCGGTGGGAATGTCGTTCCCAAATTCCCGGTAGAGCTTAACCGGGTGGCGACTGTATCTTAAAATACGGGATTTCAAGTCTCGTATCACTTAACATGCAAATTGGACTTAAACTCAACATCAACATCGATTTCATCAATCTATCTTTTTTACCACACTAAAATGAGGATCAATCCACCGGCTCGCTTCACAGCGCTCGTTATTTCGCCCCGTGCTACGCATCTCACGCGGTCCTTGCGGGAAAAAGGTCGTCCGCTCACAGGATGCGTATAAAACTTTTGAGGAAACCCGGTTAAAAGGCTGTAACATTAATACCAAAAGCTGTATTTCGCTTTTAGATGCGCTGCAGAAAGCAGAGTGTCTTGAGCAGGCAGGAATCTTAGGGGCTGTTTTGAAGGAGATTGCAAAATCTCAACATGCTACTGCTAGATATTGGTAGCATCATATATGATTGTATCACACAATGAAGCTTAGCCTGCCTATGTAATAAATGAAAGATATAGTTTGCAACATTAAAATCAATTTTTACTGATTTGATGATGATTTTCACTTTTTACAGATTTAATGATAAATATTGTTTTATTGGGCCAAGTTACTATATGTAACAGACGAATTACTTATGCTTTGCAGAAAGTATTATCTTAAATAAATTTTCTTATTAGTAGGGGAAAGGCCCATCTCAGTAGCTTGCAGCCGGGGTCTTCAAGTGCCGCCTATTCGTTGCACTACAGCATTGGCCTGGCGCACCCCACCAAATATAGTTTCGAATTGATTATATTAACAAAGCAGAATTATCGAATATTTTAAGTTATTAATTCATATCTTCGAACTTCCTATACATTTTAATGATTGCTAATGTAATGCTTTGTCTGTTCAAGTGGAGCACAATATACAGACTTCTTTCATTCCACAAGCTCGGTTTTGTTATTTTTGTTCTGCTGGTTTTCTTCAGGTATTGGTAATCTGCTGGTTCAAAGCCTATAGATCCTGTCAGAAACATTCTTCTCAGAGCAGGTTTGCAACCTCCCCAAAGTCACCCAATAGATTTCTGAGAGAAAATGCCACCTAAGCATGAAATACTTTCTGAAAGTTTTACTTGATGCCATACTTAAGAAAAACTGAGGTCTTCATTAGTGTCTGGCGTAGGTTTAGTTCAACAAGGTTCCATTGTGATGACTAGAATGGCTAAAGTTTCGAAATAAACCCCTGGTGTTGATAATTTTTTTGGCAACGAGTTATGCTTTAGTATGGCATGGAATTTGCTTCAGATGAATCTTACGGTCTTTAGTTGTAACAGTGACTGCAGTTCAGGGAACACTTTCTGCATTTTTTGTTGATCTACAAGCAGAACAAGACTAATAAAACTCTTGTAGCTTCAAACCGAATTGACTCAAGAGAACTTTTCTGAACAAGTGAGCTTGGATTGGTTTCGCTGCTACAAATGGCTACGAATTTGCTCAAAGATAAGCTACCCGAGGCAAGAGAAGCAGCAAGTAAATTGGAACACCAGGAGCACAAGCAGGAGTCATGGCATAGCTTTTGCCTATCCAATTTAACAGCCATTGATGCTCAGTTCACAGTAGATTGCAGTGTATTGGATGGAACAATTTTAGTTAGTTTTACGTAATTCATGTAAAACTCTACTTTTTACATGTAAATTATTGAAATTAATAACATTTGCCCCTTTTTTCGAAGAAAAGAGAAGTTGAGTTCTGTGACTTCATCAAAACTAATGTACAGAAATATATTAGTAACGAATACAACAACAGAAAACTAACAAAACAAGAACATCATTCCTTATTACTGATTATGCAATAATTTCCAAAATTGTTCCCTCCATCAAACCAGATCAATAAGCTGCTGATAGAATCAGCTATACTAATGAAAAATGTTTGAATGTATCAGTAACTGTATCATCTGCATAAATACTATAATCGAAGTGCCTGTATCGCGTTCACTTGGAGATAGACATTTTTTTGCTCATTTTAAAGCTGTCTGGATTCTCCATACTTGGCCATTTCTCTCTTCAGTGGTTGATGTCAATTTTTAAAGTGTAAGAGAGATATTGGTTTGCATGAAACTGTTGTTCACGGTATACAATATTTCAGTTTTGATTATGCTACCTAATCATGATTTGCGTCCAATGACTTTATTAATTACGATGAAAACGCTGTTATTTTATTGCCCCAAAGTGGGTACAAAACACTTAGTTTTTGCTGTTTGTGTGAGGGAGTACGTATATGTATTACATAGTGCTTGTTTACAATCCCACACCGTTACTTAAGGGAGATCAGAACAGAGAAGTGAACTATAAATAGAGAAATGAAAAGCCCAGCAATTCATACCTTTCTCGGCCTTTTGGCTAAGATCAAGTGTAGTATCTGTTCTTATCAGTTTAATATCTGATATGTGGGTCATTGGCCCACACGATATTAAATTAATTTTTTAAGGGGAAGGCCCATCCCAGTAGCTTGCTACTGGGGTCTTCATGTGTCGCCTATGCGTTGCACTGCAGCATTGGCCTGGCGCACCCCACCAATTTTAGTTTAAAATTAGTAGTCAAACAAGAGGGATATTTTGAAGTCACTTTGCCTCCAAATAATCGCAGTCTTCCCTGAGCTGTTTCTCGTTTGCTAGTCAGAGCGAGGGCAATATGCATCTCTGTCAAGACATTATGAGGGGATTGTGATGGGAATGTTCTAATTCGAGGATTTGGAAAGAAAGGAGTGTGGATTGGTTTGGCTTCCTTGCACAAAAAAAACATATGATATGCTAAAGCGATTTGCCCTGCATCACTGCTCTCTCTTGCTCCCAATCTTGTAAATATACAGATTTTCTTCAATTTAACAGAATCTGAGCTCTTGAGTTTTAGTTGGGGCTTAGGGTTTACAGTACCATTTTTATCCCATCATTAAGCTCTAGCTCAATTTTTTTCCAACGAATTTTGTTGTTAAAATCTGCTTGATTTTCTATTAAGGGCAAACTGACAAGATTGTGGTGGCACATCTGAAAATGTTAGAGGGTATGATTGAGCCTAGGGTTAAATATACCATTTTTATCCCATCATTAAGCTCAATCTCTGTGTATGAGTTCGAATTGAAGGCAAAAATGATTATGTTGAAGTTGCATGCTTGGAAATGTTAAAGGTTATTTTTCCCTATGCTTGGATTTTGCAGGGAAATGGTAATGCTAGTAGTGGTGAAGGCAATGGAGAATCCTAGAAGTGCTTTGTGTAACACTTCAATAATGGCTTCAACTGATATATTCAAAGCCTTTGGTGACAAATTACTTGACTTCACTCCTAATGCCTTTGATAACATGGTAAGAACGAAAACCGAACAACAATCCTCTTCTCCTGTTGCGCTTTTTCGTTTTCTTCCACTTCCGATGCTTGTATTGTTGGTAAACAGCTTTTACAGTTACTTCTTAAAGCTTTTCAAGATAAACGGTTCGTGTGTGACGAAGCTGATATAGCACTATATACCATGGTAATGTCCATTAGTCCTCTGCCTATGCTCCGTAAGCTCTAGGCATATTCTAGCCAAAGCAATTTCAGAATTCGGGTAAAAGTTACCATATGCATCTCCAACTGTGTCCTCAATATGTTAAATGTTTCTCAATTCTCATATATTTGCCTATTTCTTAATGGTGAATTATAAGGTGATTATGACTAAAAGGTTTTAATTCCAGGATTTAGAAGGAATGAAAGAGCTTGGATTGGTTTCGCTGCTACAAATGGCTACGAATTTGCTCAAAGATAAGCCACCCGAGGCAAGAGAAGCGGCGAGGAAATTGGTATTAGCGATTTTCGAAGCATACACGGAACATGAGGAGCTCAAGCAGGAGTCATGGCATAGCTTTTGCCAATCCTATTTAACAGCCATTGCTGCTCACTCTTTGGAAAAAATTACTAGTTCACAGTAGATTGCAGAAATTGGATGGAACAAATTTAGTTACTTTCATGTAATTCATGTAAAATTCTACTTCTTACATGCAAATGATCGAAATTACTAATAGAAAAGAGAAGTTCAGTCCTGAGACTCAAATGGACATGATCAATGCAGGATTTTTCAATTAAGATTTAAGCTTGACTGTACAAAATTTATTTACAAAAAGAACTCAACAACAAAAGATTCGAAAGCATTTTGAGATGTATGTTGCTTTCATCATTTGTACGGATACACAACTAAATCTCAGTATTACAAAGTTTCTTTGCTCTCTCTTCTGCTAGTTTCTTTTCTTATCATTTTGAGCTTTTAAGGTCGTTTCACAACACGTTATCCGCAAATTGGCAATCTCGGAACCTGATAATTTCTCTTTCGCACTTTGTCCATTACATCCTCCGTTGCACCACTGTTTACTCCCATTCCGCAGAGAGCAGCCCTCAAGTTTTCTTCACTGCCATAGCAAAATCCAGATTATAACATTTGACATTTAGTTTCACAGTAAAAAAAGAAGAGCAACTGAGTTAAAATAGTATAAGAGTTAGTCTGATATAGACACATAATATCACTAGGCGTTGCAGAAAAAAAATTGAGTTACTACAAGAATCATTGGATGTAATGGCTTATCCTATTATCCATTGCTTTCGCATAGAATAGTTAACTAATTTCCAGAAGGTTAAACATGCATATGATCCCCGAAGAGTACCGTAAACAAAAAATTTATCAGACGTCGCCAGGTGATTTGTGTTTGATCTGAAGTTTGAAGTGCACTTAAACCTTTAGAATTTGAACAGCTCATGAGCATAACAAAATATAAAGTGTTCTAAAGGCCGAGTGTAAATCACGACGGGAGGAGCAAATGAAACTAAGTTTTCTACTGGAAGAAAAACAAAACATACAATTATACTGTAATGCAAAGGTCATTTGAAAAACTTGTACAGTCTAAATAAGTTGGTGAGAAGTTGAATAGGAGTCAATGGTCCCATGTTGTGCTTGTGCCATGGTTATTCCTGATCTTAGTCATTACCTCAACTTTAACTGCAAATTTTACATCAATACTGACAAATCCGAATCTCGAACTTTCAAAAAGCGACATTGGCTCACTTAAGAGGACAAACGCTAGTTACGCTACAGTCGGTCGTGAAGGAAATTCATTCACTGTTTGGTATCTAAAAGAAGTTTTGGGTTTCAAAAGCATATATATAACATAAAAATCATATCTCCAAAGGACGAATTTGCAAAATCTCTATCAAATGGACACATTAAAGTAGCCTTTTTGCTAAGTCCTCATGCTAGAGTTTTCGTGTCTGAATATTGCAAATTCGCCACTTCAAGACCAGCATGTAAGCTCAATGGTTTTGGCTATGTAATAGTAGTACTCTTGTCTTAAGTGTTCAAAACTTCCATATATGATATTTCTTATCTTATAGTCACTTATATTTTTCCCTCAGGTCTTTCCAAAAGGTTCCTCATCGGCTTCGGACATATCAGAGGCTATCGTACACTTAACAAAGAGTGGTGAACTGCAGCAATTAGAAGAAGAAAAGCTTTCGAATTCGAAATGTTAAACATCAGATTATAATTCAATGGATTGGAGAAATTAAACAAATAAATTACTATCTTTTTGTTTTTTGAATTAGAAGCACAAATATGTCATTTACAGCAGTCTGATGGGTTTGGAAAGGTGTGTCGAGTCGATGAAGCATGTTTAATCATGGAGGAATTGATGCATAGAGGTTTGACGCCTAACGTAGACACATGGAATTGCTTACTTGATGCCTTGGTGAAATCTGAGGAAATTAATGAAGCCCTTGTCTGCTTTCAATCCATGAAAGACTTGAAGTGTAGTCCTAATATTATAAGAAAATTTAACAAGGCATTTGTATTTTGGCAAGAGATGCAGAAACAAGGATTGCAACCCAATACCATCACATACACTACTGTGATTGCTGGACTTGCAAAGGCGGGGAACGTTTTGGAAGCCAATTCACTGCTTGAAAAGTTTCAGGCGAGAGGTGGTGTGCCTGATTCTGCTTGTTATAATGCTATCATTGAAGGATTAAGTTATGCAAATAGGGCAATGCATGTGTGAGCACGGGCTTTTTGGTAAACCGCGGAACGATAATGACGTTTTACTCTGACCTAATATTTGGCCCGTTATTGTATTATTTCGAAGTCGAGCTGAGTTTGGCAAGTATTATAGTGACGAAGTTGGGATTTTAACCGCATCGTTCTCTTTAACCGGTTAATTAAAATAGGTGCTCTAAAAAAATAAATAAAAATAAATGTCATGCCCTCGCCGGCGCCGCCAGAGCGCCGAGAAGCTTAGGCGGGTGGCAAGACGCGGCGCTGTGCTGCGAGACTCTGCATCGGCAGCGTCTGGTCGCCGCTGCAACTTCTCGGCTTGAGACGTTGCGCGAGCTCTGACTGTCCGCCGCCAGTCCGTCTTTCTCTCTCTAAATTCGAATTTACTTGATTTTTTCGGGAATCTTTGGATTTCCAGGGACTAATTGAGTTATTTGGAGTGAGTTAAGTCTATATAAATCCATTAAATCCACTAATTCATGACTTTTTGTCAAATTGAAAGCTTAATTCATCATTTAAAATTTACTAGGTTTTAGAAAGAGAAAGCTATATAAAACTTAAGAAATCTGATTATTCGGCGATTTCAAAGGGTTATTTAGCTTAATCACTAAAATTAATTTGAAATCTTAAGTTAAAACGGGCTTAAATAGGATTTAGACATTTTTTCTAAAAAATCACTATATTCGGTCGCTAAGATCGTCGCTATTTTCGTCACTGCTTCATCGGTTTTCGTCACAAATTCGTCACAAAAGCTTGCCAAACGACCGGTTCGAGTCTCAAAACGTGGATTCACGGCCTCTAGGTAACAAAACTGAGTTCCAATCTACTTTTTATTCAGTATATCTTATCATTTGGTTGTTCTTGGTTGTTGTTTCGGACTTCTTGACGTTTTTCCGAGCCAGATGCTCCGATGACTCTTGAGATGCTCCGACGTAGATTGACGGCAGCATCTCAGGCTGCGACTGTAGAGTCTCAAGTCCCACTACAGCATCTGGACTGGTGAAAATGTCAAAAAGCCCCTGTTTTGTGTTTTGGTCCTTTTTCATCATTTGCTTGCGTTTTTTACCCGAGAAATTCCCGAAAAAATTTATATAATCTGTCATAAATTTTTAATTAATCTTTAATCGATTTTAAATTTTATTAATTATTTGATTGGGTAAATCTTCGTTTAAGGGCTCAAAAATGGTTTTCCATAAAATGAATCTAAATGAATCTTTTTATAACAATTAAAAATTCCAAGATATTTTCTGTAATTTTCTTTATTTATTTTAGGCTGTTTAGTTTATTTTATAGATAATAAGGTTGTTTGGATGCTCGCTTAAATGCCCAAAAATTGTGTTTTTGGTCCCGAAAAATTTAAAAATATGTTTTCTCCTTTTTTTTTGCTTTATTTACCGCAGTTATTTATTTTTCGCATTATTTATGATTAATCACGTATATTTTGCCTCGTTTGGAGCCGGGCCCGATTTGGTAAGCTCGGTTAGGACCCGGTTCGCCCTTTTATTTATTTATCTGCTTTATTTATTTTTCCGCACTAGAAAAAATATATAGGAATTTGTAAAGCCTTGTAATAATTATTTATTTATTTGCTTTATTTACCGCTTTTGGGTGATGTATGGCATATAAACCGAAATCTCTAAACATAAACCGGATTGAAATCACATAAGAACTAAAGTCGCGCTTATTAAAATGTAAGCGGTTTGATTTAAAAATTGAAGAGTAAGCAACATCATCCGAACTTGGAATCTCTGTTTTAAGGTACGGTCCAACCAGCCGGTGGGAATGTCGTTCCCAAATTCCCGGTAGAGCTTAACCGGGTGGCGACTGTATCTTAAAATACGGGATTTCAAGTCTCGTATCACTTAACATGCAAATTGGACTTAAACTCAACATCAACATCGATTTCATCAATCTATCTTTTTTACCACACTAAAATGAGGATCAATCCACCGGCTCGCTTCACAGCGCTCGTTATTTCGCCCCGTGCTACGCATCTCACGCGGTCCTTGCGGGAAAAAGGTCGTCCGCTCACAGGATGCGTATAAAACTTTTGAGGAAACCCGGTTAAAAGGCTGTAACATTAATACCAAAAGCTGTATTTCGCTTTTAGATGCGCTGCAGAAAGCAGAGTGTCTTGAGCAGGCAGGAATCTTAGGGGCTGTTTTGAAGGAGATTGCAAAATCTCAACATGCTACTGCTAGATATTGGTAGCATCATATATGATTGTATCACACAATGAAGCTTAGCCTGCCTATGTAATAAATGAAAGATATAGTTTGCAACATTAAAATCAATTTTTACTGATTTGATGATGATTTTCACTTTTTACAGATTTAATGATAAATATTGTTTTATTGGGCCAAGTTACTATATGTAACAGACGAATTACTTATGCTTTGCAGAAAGTATTATCTTAAATAAATTTTCTTATTAGTAGGGGAAAGGCCCATCTCAGTAGCTTGCAGCCGGGGTCTTCAAGTGCCGCCTATTCGTTGCACTACAGCATTGGCCTGGCGCACCCCACCAAATATAGTTTCGAATTGATTATATTAACAAAGCAGAATTATCGAATATTTTAAGTTATTAATTCATATCTTCGAACTTCCTATACATTTTAATGATTGCTAATGTAATGCTTTGTCTGTTCAAGTGGAGCACAATATACAGACTTCTTTCATTCCACAAGCTCGGTTTTGTTATTTTTGTTCTGCTGGTTTTCTTCAGGTATTGGTAATCTGCTGGTTCAAAGCCTATAGATCCTGTCAGAAACATTCTTCTCAGAGCAGGTTTGCAACCTCCCCAAAGTCACCCAATAGATTTCTGAGAGAAAATGCCACCTAAGCATGAAATACTTTCTGAAAGTTTTACTTGATGCCATACTTAAGAAAAACTGAGGTCTTCATTAGTGTCTGGCGTAGGTTTAGTTCAACAAGGTTCCATTGTGATGACTAGAATGGCTAAAGTTTCGAAATAAACCCCTGGTGTTGATAATTTTTTTGGCAACGAGTTATGCTTTAGTATGGCATGGAATTTGCTTCAGATGAATCTTACGGTCTTTAGTTGTAACAGTGACTGCAGTTCAGGGAACACTTTCTGCATTTTTTGTTGATCTACAAGCAGAACAAGACTAATAAAACTCTTGTAGCTTCAAACCGAATTGACTCAAGAGAACTTTTCTGAACAAGTGAGCTTGGATTGGTTTCGCTGCTACAAATGGCTACGAATTTGCTCAAAGATAAGCTACCCGAGGCAAGAGAAGCAGCAAGTAAATTGGAACACCAGGAGCACAAGCAGGAGTCATGGCATAGCTTTTGCCTATCCAATTTAACAGCCATTGATGCTCAGTTCACAGTAGATTGCAGTGTATTGGATGGAACAATTTTAGTTAGTTTTACGTAATTCATGTAAAACTCTACTTTTTACATGTAAATTATTGAAATTAATAACATTTGCCCCTTTTTTCGAAGAAAAGAGAAGTTGAGTTCTGTGACTTCATCAAAACTAATGTACAGAAATATATTAGTAACGAATACAACAACAGAAAACTAACAAAACAAGAACATCATTCCTTATTACTGATTATGCAATAATTTCCAAAATTGTTCCCTCCATCAAACCAGATCAATAAGCTGCTGATAGAATCAGCTATACTAATGAAAAATGTTTGAATGTATCAGTAACTGTATCATCTGCATAAATACTATAATCGAAGTGCCTGTATCGCGTTCACTTGGAGATAGACATTTTTTTGCTCATTTTAAAGCTGTCTGGATTCTCCATACTTGGCCATTTCTCTCTTCAGTGGTTGATGTCAATTTTTAAAGTGTAAGAGAGATATTGGTTTGCATGAAACTGTTGTTCACGGTATACAATATTTCAGTTTTGATTATGCTACCTAATCATGATTTGCGTCCAATGACTTTATTAATTACGATGAAAACGCTGTTATTTTATTGCCCCAAAGTGGGTACAAAACACTTAGTTTTTGCTGTTTGTGTGAGGGAGTACGTATATGTATTACATAGTGCTTGTTTACAATCCCACACCGTTACTTAAGGGAGATCAGAACAGAGAAGTGAACTATAAATAGAGAAATGAAAAGCCCAGCAATTCATACCTTTCTCGGCCTTTTGGCTAAGATCAAGTGTAGTATCTGTTCTTATCAGTTTAATATCTGATATGTGGGTCATTGGCCCACACGATATTAAATTAATTTTTTAAGGGGAAGGCCCATCCCAGTAGCTTGCTACTGGGGTCTTCATGTGTCGCCTATGCGTTGCACTGCAGCATTGGCCTGGCGCACCCCACCAATTTTAGTTTAAAATTAGTAGTCAAACAAGAGGGATATTTTGAAGTCACTTTGCCTCCAAATAATCGCAGTCTTCCCTGAGCTGTTTCTCGTTTGCTAGTCAGAGCGAGGGCAATATGCATCTCTGTCAAGACATTATGAGGGGATTGTGATGGGAATGTTCTAATTCGAGGATTTGGAAAGAAAGGAGTGTGGATTGGTTTGGCTTCCTTGCACAAAAAAAACATATGATATGCTAAAGCGATTTGCCCTGCATCACTGCTCTCTCTTGCTCCCAATCTTGTAAATATACAGATTTTCTTCAATTTAACAGAATCTGAGCTCTTGAGTTTTAGTTGGGGCTTAGGGTTTACAGTACCATTTTTATCCCATCATTAAGCTCTAGCTCAATTTTTTTTCCAACGAATTTTGTTGTTAAAATCTGCTTGATTTTCTATTAAGGGCAAACTGACAAGATTGTGGTGGCACATCTGAAAATGTTAGAGGGTATGATTGAGCCTAGGGTTAAATATACCATTTTTATCCCATCATTAAGCTCAATCTCTGTGTATGAGTTCGAATTGAAGGCAAAAATGATTATGTTGAAGTTGCATGCTTGGAAATGTTAAAGGTTATTTTTCCCTATGCTTGGATTTTGCAGGGAAATGGTAATGCTAGTAGTGGTGAAGGCAATGGAGAATCCTAGAAGTGCTTTGTGTAACACTTCAATAATGGCTTCAACTGATATATTCAAAGCCTTTGGTGACAAATTACTTGACTTCACTCCTAATGCCTTTGATAACATGGTAAGAACGAAAACCGAACAACAATCCTCTTCTCCTGTTGCGCTTTTTCGTTTTCTTCCACTTCCGATGCTTGTATTGTTGGTAAACAGCTTTTACAGTTACTTCTTAAAGCTTTTCAAGATAAACGGTTCGTGTGTGACGAAGCTGATATAGCACTATATACCATGGTAATGTCCATTAGTCCTCTGCCTATGCTCCGTAAGCTCTAGGCATATTCTAGCCAAAGCAATTTCAGAATTCGGGTAAAAGTTACCATATGCATCTCCAACTGTGTCCTCAATATGTTAAATGTTTCTCAATTCTCATATATTTGCCTATTTCTTAATGGTGAATTATAAGGTGATTATGACTAAAAGGTTTTAATTCCAGGATTTAGAAGGAATGAAAGAGCTTGGATTGGTTTCGCTGCTACAAATGGCTACGAATTTGCTCAAAGATAAGCCACCCGAGGCAAGAGAAGCGGCGAGGAAATTGGTATTAGCGATTTTCGAAGCATACACGGAACATGAGGAGCTCAAGCAGGAGTCATGGCATAGCTTTTGCCAATCCTATTTAACAGCCATTGCTGCTCACTCTTTGGAAAAAAATTACTAGTTCACAGTAGATTGCAGAAATTGGATGGAACAAATTTAGTTACTTTCATGTAATTCATGTAAAATTCTACTTCTTACATGCAAATGATCGAAATTACTAATAGAAAAGAGAAGTTCAGTCCTGAGACTCAAATGGACATGATCAATGCAGGATTTTTCAATTAAGATTTAAGCTTGACTGTACAAAATTTATTTACAAAAAGAACTCAACAACAAAAGATTCGAAAGCATTTTGAGATGTATGTTGCTTTCATCATTTGTACGGATACACAACTAAATCTCAGTATTACAAAGTTTCTTTGCTCTCTCTTCTGCTAGTTTCTTTTCTTATCATTTTGAGCTTTTAAGGTCGTTTCACAACACGTTATCCGCAAATTGGCAATCTCGGAACCTGATAATTTCTCTTTCGCACTTTGTCCATTACATCCTCCGTTGCACCACTGTTTACTCCCATTCCGCAGAGAGCAGCCCTCAAGTTTTCTTCACTGCCATAGCAAAATCCAGATTATAACATTTGACATTTAGTTTCACAGTAAAAAAAAGAAGAGCAACTGAGTTAAAATAGTATAAGAGTTAGTCTGATATAGACACATAATATCACTAGGCGTTGCAGAAAAAAAATTGAGTTACTACAAGAATCATTGGATGTAATGGCTTATCCTATTATCCATTGCTTTCGCATAGAATAGTTAACTAATTTCCAGAAGGTTAAACATGCATATGATCCCCGAAGAGTACCGTAAACAAAAAATTTATCAGACGTCGCCAGGTGATTTGTGTTTGATCTGAAGTTTGAAGTGCACTTAAACCTTTAGAATTTGAACAGCTCATGAGCATAACAAAATATAAAGTGTTCTAAAGGCCGAGTGTAAATCACGACGGGAGGAGCAAATGAAACTAAGTTCTACTGGAAGAAAAACAAAACATACAATTATACTGTAATGCAAAGGTCATTTGAAAAACTTGTACAGTCTAAATAAGTTGGTGAGAAGTTGAATAGGAGTCAATGGTCCCATGTTGTGCTTGTGCCATGGTTATTCCTGATCTTAGTCATTACCTCAACTTTAACTGCAAATTTTACATCAATACTGACAAATCCGAATCTCGAACTTTCAAAAAGCGACATTGGCTCACTTAAGAGGACAAACGCTAGTTACGCTACAGTCGGTCGTGAAGGAAATTCATTCACTGTTTGGTATCTAAAAGAAGTTTTGGGTTTCAAAAGCATATATATAACATAAAAATCATATCTCCAAAGGACGAATTTGCAAAATCTCTATCAAATGGACACATTAAAGTAGCCTTTTTGCTAAGTCCTCATGCTAGAGTTTTCGTGTCTGAATATTGCAAATTCGCCACTTCAAGACCAGCATGTAAGCTCAATGGTTTTGGCTATGTAATAGTAGTACTCTTGTCTTAAGTGTTCAAAACTTCCATATATGATATTTCTTATCTTATAGTCACTTATATTTTTCCCTCAGGTCTTTCCAAAAGGTTCCTCATCGGCTTCGGACATATCAGAGGCTATCGTACACTTAACAAAGAGTGGTGAACTGCAGCAATTAGAAGAAGAAAAGCTTTCGAATTCGAAATGTTAAACATCAGATTATAATTCAATGGATTGGAGAAATTAAACAAATAAATTACTATCTTTTTGTTTTTTGAATTAGAAGCACAAATATGTCATTTACAGCAGTCTGATGGGTTTGGAAAGGTGTGTCGAGTCGATGAAGCATGTTTAATCATGGAGGAATTGATGCATAGAGGTTTGACGCCTAACGTAGACACATGGAATTGCTTACTTGATGCCTTGGTGAAATCTGAGGAAATTAATGAAGCCCTTGTCTGCTTTCAATCCATGAAAGACTTGAAGTGTAGTCCTAATATTATAACTTATACTATTATGATAAATGGTCTCTGTAAGGTTAGAAAATTTAACAAGGCATTTGTATTTTGGCAAGAGATGCAGAAACAAGGATTGCAACCCAATACCATCACATACACTACTGTGATTGCTGGACTTGCAAAGGCGGGGAACGTTTTGGAAGCCAATTCACTGCTTGAAAAGTTTCAGGCGAGAGGTGGTGTGCCTGATTCTGCTTGTTATAATGCTATCATTGAAGGATTAAGTTATGCAAATAGGGCAATGCATGTGTGAGCACGGGCTTTTTGGTAAACCGCGGAACGATAATGACGTTTTACTCTGACCTAATATTTGGCCGTTATTGT